>CM037588.1:91712764-94212764 GCA_021018995.1 Chloranthus sessilifolius
AAATTGGGCATGACCCGGGTAAATGGGGGGGTATGTTGGGATGTGGATGGGCCAGGTGGTGGGAATGGTATGTGAGATGAGGTGGATGGGATGTGGGATGTAGGGGGCATGGATGATGAGAGGGATGGAATGTGGGAAGTATGCGGGGGATGTACGGATTAGTTGGGAAATGAGGGGTTTCAGTAGGGGATGAAAAGGGGGTATGTTGGGAGAATGTGAGGGAGGGGGATGGGGTGGATGTGAACACGGGTGCCCCAAAAGGACCCGTGATATCGAACCGGGTTTGGGCGAAGGTGTCGGAGATCGGGTCTTCTCCTACATGGGAATGGGATGGGGATGATGGTGGGGAAATATCGGCTCTTGACATGATCTGCTGACGAGTGTTGTATCGATGTCGCGGATAAGGGCCGAGTACCTTCCTTCTACGGGACGAGTTTGAGGTTGCCGTAGTGACGGTCACACCAAAATATACTTTTTTTGTTTTCGTTTTCTTTTCTTTTTTGTGTTTGTTTTGTTTGTTTTTGTTTGGTTTTTTTCTTTTTTTGTGTTTTGAAAATGATTTTTTTGGGCTTTTTTTTTTTGTTTTGAAGAGAGATTTTTTTTTTGGTTTTTTTTTTTAATGACCTAGTGCCCAGGGTCAAATCCCGTCTCGAGCGATATATGTACCTTTAGTAGGTCCCACGGCGGGATCCGACACACTTCGGAAGAGGAGAAAGGGAACCCTTTCGTTCTATTGAAGGTGCGGGAATCCATGCAAACGACCCGATCCCCCAGGGCAAATCAATGAGAAGTCGCCTTCTTTTGATTAGGTGGGGGCATGTTGGGTGTTAGAGGATGTAGGAGGCTACTGCGGGCACTAATACCGCTAATCGGGGACTTGGGGTGATGGATTGGGCCTCAGGTCGATTCTTGTGGCCCGTATATCTTTGAGCGTATATATTATGCCGCATGAGCCAAAAAATGAATTTTGGCTGGGCGTATATATTATATACGCCTGGCTATTTTCTGGGGATTTTGGTTGGGCGTATATAATATATAATACCGCTACTTCAAACTTAGTTTGACAGTGAACAACAAGCCCGAATGTGGGTCTTTGAACTGGCTTCTTGGGAGAAATGCTCCCAGGGACTGCTGTGTATGTTATTAGGTCCCTCCTTTCCGTTTCCTAGGGATAGACGGCTGAATTTTGGGTTGTCTACGCTCTCACCAATGCGGGTTTTATGGCTTGATCGGAATTGGCAACCCAACTGATATACCTCCGGCGCAAGCGCCTTCTCAGGTACTGGAAGCGGTGGTTCTTTTCAGGATCATCACCACTAGGGCTGCCACCTTACTGGGAACCGGGTAAATTTTATCTGTGCCTAAACCCCCAAAAAACTACCCAAAAATATAAAAATAAATTCAATTATGTCCCCACACTGTTGGTTCACTTTTAATTACAGATTTTTAAAGGGGAGTGAAATTAAGTCCAAAAATCGGGTCGGGGATGACAAGCCCGTGCCGCCTCAACAGGCCGACATTCAAAGGTGAGATATGATGACCGAAATAAAGTGCGCAAGTAGGCCTGCCAAATGGCTAAGGCTCGTAAATGACTGAAACTTAAATGACGTGAAAAGTAAATGCGAGTGGGCCCACCAAATGGCTAAGGCGGCTTAAATGACAAAAATCGTAAAAGCTGAAATTTAAAGGCGCAAGTAGGCCCGCCAATCGGCTAAGGCACTTAAAGGACTGAATCGTAGGGATGAGTACGTTAGTAAAAACAATAAAAAACAAAGAAAAATAGCAACAAATTAGAACAAAAAACAGCCATGGTTAGTAAAAAAAAAGTAAAATAAAAGTTAAGGCCAACAAGAGGGGAAGCGCTAGGGTGGAAGATGTATCAAACAGTTAAGCTAGGGTTACATAAACTATGTAACTCAGATTTAGGTCTGTCTCTGCAGTAATCCCTCAGATGGCTACAAGCACATCTCCAAGGAAGATGTATCAAACTCAACTCTTATGGTTTGACCTGGTCTCTTAAGGCTATAGCCTGTCCACTTCAATGGTCACAGGCTATCCAATAGAGAGGATCAAACCACATGAATTAAGTCAAAAAACCAATCTAATCAAATGGAATAGACTGATCTTAAGGCTTTAACTTGTCCACTTAAATGTCACACATATTATCCAATAGATGTCCTCCACCCAACTGATCAAATTAGAACATTAAAACTATTGCAGACACCATGCATGCCAGGCTACAAGCTCAAGCATCCATGGGAGCAAATAGCTCTTGAAAGACTAGAGGAAACCCAGCTCTTCAATGGCTATTTGGAGGCTTTAAATGCAGCTGGTCATTGCCACAAAAGGCTTGCAATGACTCAGCTTACAAGTCTGTTATCTCTACAAAGAAATCAGAGCTAATATCTGATATTGGTCAAGTACAATAGAGGGGAGTTTGTTCTTACAACACCCTCTCACCAGGCTACAAGCTCAAGTGCAGAGGAGAAGAATCCTTCTCAGAGCTGTGGCTTAGAATGAGACACAAGCTATCCATAGAGGTTATAGTCTGTCCACTTAAATGGTCATAAGCTATCAACAGAGGTTATCCACACCACAGAGAACTGAGCTGAAACATGTATATTGTTGCTGCCACCATGGTCCCGGGGCTACAAGCTCAAGCTTCCATGGGCATTTCAAATCAGCTTAAATCTTAAATGCATGGCATAGATTGAAAAAAACTATGGGCAAATAGAAGATTCATAGATTGAATAAACCATTAAAATACAAATTTCATTGCTCAACATAATACTTACAATGAGATTTCTCAAGGCAACAGCCTTGTGCAAAACAGCTCATCAGCTAATCCCAATGAGCATAAAACCCATTACAAACCTAATGAAACTAAACCTAATTGCTTACAAAGAATTTAGCCAACAATTGTTGGGCTAAGAGAGAAGAAAAAGTGGAAAAAAAGGTGATCAAACCCTAACCCTAGTCTGCTCGAGATCATAGCTGACAGAGGTTGAAGGAGGGATGATGATTCTAAGTTAAATTTATAGTTTAAATTAATACTCAGTCCTAATGCCTTAGCCAACAGAAGATTACATCCTAATTTTTAGGGCAGATGTGGCCCTGTTACAACCCTTGGATGCCTTGGGATGTGTACCCTAGACCTGGGGAAATCCCTAAAAGGTTCCATCGTAAGTGACTGTTTGGATTAATAGCTTTAAACACATCCCGATTCTTCTTTTAGATTAGTCCTTTTCATAATTGCAATTATCAACACGTAAACTGTTCCTTCGGACATTTTTGTTCGAATCCTCAAACCATTTATTTTCTTGTTTGCTGATAAGGAAACAAGTTCCATAGAGAGTGTGGATGTTATGCCCTAACCTTTATTGGTAAGTCTACCAATAGACCCTTAAGTCACTTCATTTCTCTACCAATTGTCATACAAGCAATACACTCAATGAGATTTGTAGTTGAGCATCTCTTGCGAGATCATGACTCCCTTTACATCTGTAGACACCCAAAATCGACTCAAGGCTCGAAGACCCATACTTCGAGAACGGTGTACTCCTGGGCTTCCGAAATCACCTCCCAAGCTTGTAGGAATTACCCCGAATCCTTAGAACCATTCCCGAAAACTTAGAAACCCCAACCTGACCCATAGAACCCGAACTAAATCCACCTGACCCATACTGGACCTGACCTGGGCCCCTTAGGAAGCCTTTAGTTTTCTGTCAAAAATTTGGCTATGCTTGCATACTATGCACGCATAGGCAATTTCTAGCAAAAATTGGCCATGCGTGCATACTATGCATGCATAACCAATTTTGACTTCACTTTAGAATTGAGACCTATTGAGCATTATTTTGTACCATTTTATACCCCTTTAAACTTGGCTTCTGATAGGACTTAGAGTATTTAATACTTGTTTTTAGTGTTATTTTGCAGCAAGGAGTTAATTGCAGCCTTAATGCAGTTTTTCAGTAAAAAATGCCATTTAGAGGAATTTTGGAATCAAGCAACAGCTGGGAATGAGAGAGGAATGGCATGGTGCTATGGCCAGCTGATGAGGAAGTAAAACATCTGCAACACTGATTTTCATTGGAAGAAAAGCCTAAGGTTTAGCACCTTTGAAGGATATAGCAGTTGAACCTCTCAGTTCAATGCCCGAACCTATCAACAAGAAGTACACCTTCAGCTATCACTTCAGCAAGAGAACTTGGGCAGAATAGAGCAGCAACACATTCATTTATGTGCAACTTAAGAAAAAATAGCTGCAGTGGTGTAGAGTTGAACAACTAGGAAGCTCAGCAATACATGGCAATGTGGACACTAGCTGCAGTGCAAAGCATCACGTGGTCCGCATTAAGCAAGCTGACATTTCATCCTAATAAATAGTTTCAGCAGCAATATGTTCAAGCATTTTAGTTAAAGAAGAGCTTCAGTAGTGGACCTTGTGCACATTAAATAGCTGGGTGCACACTGAAGAAGAGCTGGTTGCAGTTGAAGGGGTGTTGTAGTTTTTAGCAATTCAGCAAAACCACTCCAGCACCTATCGAATGGAGCTGATATTGAAGACAAGAACTTGTCAAATGGTCCTTCACTTATTTAGCCAACCTATCAAGGAGTAGTTTCTATTACAGCATACCTACCTGTCAACAGCAAGCTCTAATGCAATAACTTTCATTCCTATCGAGTGGATGAGCTTCCAAAGGAACCTCTCGAAATGCACATGCAATCATCCCATGCAGCCAACTTGTCGCAGCTTCTAAGCCTCTCCAACCTGTCGACAACTGCAGCCTCTATCCTCATGAGCTACAGCCCCTTGAACCTATCGACACCTTGCTGCAGAAACCCACCTCTAATCCTCTCGACTTATCAAAATGTAGCCCCTCAAGTCTATCGACCATTTAATAGCCAAACTTGTCGACTTCTTCAAATAGCAGCTTCAGCAACCTTCTATCCTCTCGAGAGGTGTTTCTTTGGGCTACTTGGTGTGAAAGTGTGCTTATGTTATTGTGTGGTGGAAATCAATTGAAAACAAAGTAGTATAAAAGAATGGATTCAGCACAACCAAAGTAATCCTAGACCTACAAGATCCAGGGTCTATTGTAGCAAGTTTTGATAAGTAAGAGTTTGTCCCACAGATAAAATGATCAAGAGCCCAAAGTGGGCACTAATAGTAGGCCTCCAGATCTGACTACAGATCTGACAATCCTAAGAGAAGTGAGTTGGGTATCACGACTATACTAAATTTACACAAAAAGAGAAAATAAAGTGCTGGCCTATCCTAAAGAAAGGGTTGAGAAGAAGATGGTGGTATGTGTGTCACAATAAAATACAAAAATTATGAGAAGTAAGTAGGTTAAGCTAGAGTTAATATATAGTAATGTAACTCAGATTTAGTCTGTCTCTGCAGTGCTCCTTACTATGACGCTATTAAAAGCCTCAACAAGGTATAAGCTCCCAGTTTAACTCATGCCATTTGGGGTGCTCTTAGGGCTATACTCTGTCCACTATAATGGTCACAGGGTATCCGATAGAGTCTGTCAAATCCCATTAGTTAAACCAGAAATTCGCTAGTCTAATCCAGAAGAGTGGACTAATCATTTCCACAGCTACTAGACCAGCTCTAGCCATGAATATTATTCCAGCACTATGTAATGCCAGTGCTACCAGCTCCCCAGATATGCGCACAGACCTGGCTGACTTCCATAGGTATTTCAACCCATAAGATCCTAAGTGCTTTGCTAAGGCATACTGCTCACTAGTGCCCGCAAAAAGGACCATGCAACAGGTTGAATAAGGCCTTTAGCTCAGTTGGTCATTGCTACAAACAGCCTGTAATGACTTAGCCTCAAGTTGTAATTATTACAAGAGATCAGATCTAACATCTGATATCTATTAGATAGAATAGAGGGGAGCCAGCTACTGTATAAACCTCTTCACAAGGCTCTAGAAGCTCATGTGCAGGGAAGATGAATCCTTCTCAAACATGTGGATGGACACAACCTTAGGGCTATACTCTGTCCACTTGAATGGTCACAGGGTATCCCATTGGTTTGTCCATCCCACAGAGGCCTGAGAATGAACATAAAACTATTACAACCACCATGGTCTGTAGGCCTCTGTGCTCCCTGGATCTCACTATAGATCCAACATTGCTTTCCATGTGTCTATCAAACAAAGGAAAATCAGATGGTAAATAAAAGGCCTACTAGAAATTAAATGGGCTAGTTCCAAATACATGGATCCTATAGACATCTAAAAAATTCATAAGATCTATAGATTTGATTAAGCATTAAAACAGCAGTTCATTGATATAAGCAAAACTTATAATGAATTGTTTCCTGGTTGCAGCCCATACACAACTGCTCGTCCAAGATCCCAATATATATACAAAAATCTATTACAAAACTGAAACAAAATTAAACTTAGCTGCTTATAGGGGGATTAGCCAGCAAGTGTTGAGCTAAGAGAGAAGAAAAAAATAGGAAAACAGAGGTGATCAAACCCTAACCCTAGCCTGCTAGAGCTCTCAGCTGGCAGAGGATGAAGGAAAGCTGAAAGTAATAAATTCTACGTACAATTTATATCCTCTCTGAAAATGGCCTTGGCTCTTAAGAGGTTAACCCTAATTTTTTCAGCAGACGCGACACTATTAAAACCCTTGAATGCCTCGAGATGTGTGCCTTGAAATCTGCACCTCAAGAAGTGTGCCCTAGCCTTGGGAAATTCCTAAAAGGTCCTTGAATAAAATTGAGAAGTTGAGAGCTCGTGCTTCACGAGGCTGGGATTTACTTTTAGCTCATTCGCGCAGTGGCTTCACATCGCAATGCTGTTGCGAAGATAATCTGGAGCGCCAGGATTTCTTACATAGTAGAGCTTCAGAAGCTCTTTCTCGCTAAGTACTTGTGCAATAGAGCTTCAGAAGCTCTTTCTCGCTAAGTAGTCGCGTAGGTGAGCTCCTGCGCTTGCTTAGTAACTTGTAAGGCTCCAGGGTGCACGAGATCTATGCGAGAGGAATTTTGGGCGTCTCTCTCATCCAGGGCCATGCGAGAACTCTGCAAGGTGACTTTTGGTTCTTTATGCATATGAGCTCACAGTGTTCTGGCCGTAGCTGCTTTGGGGCTCGATCTTCGCGAGGGCAGATTCTGAGAGTTTTAAGTCGCAAGATCTTCGCGATGGCTTTACAACTCACCTCTTGATTGCGCGCCTTATCTCTGTGAGGGCCTCTTCCACTACATCTTTAGCTTTGCGAGGAAGCTTCTCAACTCTGCGAAGTCTATCTTTTACTGCTCTAGTGCATTGCACTCATTGTTGTCACAGTCTCCTCCCTTCTCAGCTAATCTTCATTCATCTGCTAGATTGGTCAATGATGATCAGCAACAGTGAGTCACCATGGTGAGCACTACCAAGGTGTTCCATCAGGCTTTGGCTTAGCTGTCACCTTTGCTTGTATTCTCTCTCTCTTTTGGGCCAAAAAGCAAGGATTTTATATTAAGCTACACATTTTTTACCAACTGCAAAACATACTTAACACATGTTTATTAGTGGGCTTCAAGGTCCATCAAAGGCTAGGTTAAGAGGTGAAAAGTGGTACTTTTCAGTGAATAACACACCCCCAAACCTAATCTTTGCTAGTCCCTGAGCAAAGGAAAAATTAAAATAACTATTCTAAGAAATTGAAAAGCCACTTTCGTAGGGAGCACGGATACATTTGGCATATGTACCAAGCCTTTTAAACCCTTAGGTGATCCGTAGTGGAGTGAAGCATCCTGAGGGTTTTCAGTGAAGATACCCACAAACTTCTCAATGAAACAGTTAATAAAGGTGCAATATTATCAGGTCAGCTGTCAAGAAACAAGGCATCAGTTCACCATTGATTCAAATAAAAATGTGAGGAATTTGGATATGAAAAGCACAGACATTTAATCATCACATACTCTACCTGTGTGCACAACATTTCCAATTAGCTCACAACAAGGGGGACAACACATGTATGTCAGCACTGAGGCTCATCATTAATTTAAAAATTAGGTTATAGGCTATGCCCAATACATTCAACATCAGACCCACTGCTCACTAGGGCATACTCTCACAAGGGACCTTGAGGGTTTCATTTTCTCTCAGTTACATTTCAAATGGGTCTGTAAGCATGAGCATAGGTAAAGCACTTAAGTCCTGGCATCATTGGCATATCCTCACCATAGATTGGGCAACTCCTTATCTCTACATGACAGCTCATTCACTTTGGATCACAAGGTCTTTTAACTGGGTTGTGATGTGGCTTATGAAGTGGGTTATAAAGAATGTAAGGTTGAAAAGGGGTTCAAGATTTGAGAAATCAGTAGGTGAAGGAGGTGATTCATGACTTCACCCCTTTGTAGTTCAGTACCTTTCATTTTCTTTCAAAATTTTCAACATTGAAGTGGCCAGTTTCTCCTCTTCCTTCTGATTTTTCCAATGAACTTATCCTCTTGATTCCTCTCTCACTCCTCTTCATTATTGTTTTCCTTTCTTTTCTTATATTTTTCTTTCTATTTTTATTTTTGTTTTTGTTTTTATGACTTGCCACCTCTTCCCTTAGCTGCTACACTGCTCTACTTTAGGTATCTCTTCTCCATTCACCCAATGTTGACCCTATCTTGTCTATCTTCAGCTCCTTCTCCTTTACCTTCGAAATTCTCAGAGTGAGGGTAGGTTTGAATCAGATTCATAGGTTCAGGTACAAGTACTCGGGTGTATTTTATAAAAAATTGGGAGTTAAGGCTCAACAGGTGTGTGCTCAAGGGTAGTTGAAGGATTTGGCCTGTTTAAGCTCAAACTGTCCAAGAGAAGGTTTTGATTCTTTCCTAGGTTTCATGAGTGCTGTCAGTTGCTTCAACTCTGAGGTGCCTAACTTCTAGTGAGGGCATTGTCTCAGCCAGGTCTTAGAGCTAGAAAAATTGCCTCAGTCACTCCTCGAAGGAAGGAAAAAAAAAAAATTGTAGGCCCAACTCTCACTGGTTATGGTCTTCCATTGAACTTTTAAGTATGTCCTTACCTTTTTCTCTCTTTAATGATTCACTCAGTACTGATACAGGTGAGTTTACTTGGTGTTCACATCAAGAAAAATTTAAAACTTAAAAGATTGTAATGCCTAAAAGTCTGCAAAAGTTTTAAATTTCTCATTTTTCTAATGATTCTTAGGTGAACATGGTTATGTTTCTGTCTTGTTCACTTGCATCTGCTGCACTTAGATTAACTATTTCATTGGTAAAGCTTGCCACACCCCTAAACCTATGAGGAGCAGTGTCCTCACTGATTCAAAGGTGAGATGTGCAGCAAGCATAAAACGTAAAAATTAACAAAACAGAAATGACAAAAGAGAAAAAGAACACACAATACTTTAACAAACACACAAACAAACAAATAAAAATGAAATAAAGAATAAGTACACAGAAGTAACAAAAAGACATTGCATTATATTAGAAAATGTATGTACAACACACTACTCCTAACTCAAAATATGTGCAAACATCAATCATGTAAGGGTCAGCTGGTCCATTCTTAATTTTAACCCCCTTGCCTTTGTCTTTCTTCTGCTATACAGTTGGTGGTGGGGGGAACCTCCTAGTTGTGACATCTAGTTGCCTCTCAAGGATTTTAGCTTTTTGTTTAGCCAATTTAGCTCGGCCAATAAGGAGTGCCCTGATCTCCTTAGAGGCATTCAACCTTTTCTCTAAGGCATCAGCTCTCAATTTTTCTATTACAGCAGTCATTTTTTCATGTTCAGCATTGAGCTTTTCTTTTGCAGCTGAACTTTCTTGGGCTTTGTAAAGACGTAACATATTCTTCCAGTCCTTCCCAATGTCCCTTAGCAGCTACTCGGTATCCCATTTCATGCGTTGAATTTGTGCTTCATAAGATGTCTTAAGAGTAGTCATTCCTTTAATAACATCCCACTTGATGTAAGGATGGGGCTGCATTGTAAGGAGGAGGGTGGAGTATAGAGGGCTAGGAAAAGAAGAGGCAAGAACCAAGGGGAGGTCCTCACTTGAAGAAGGACCAACCGAGAATGACAAAGGGGGGTGCTTGGAAATGGTGTGTGGAGGCTCAGGGTGGGGCTCCAGATCAGAGTCTGTTTGGATGGATTTGGAGGAGATGGGTATTAGATCATCCACATCAGTCATAGCATCAGAGGTAGCTACAGTAGGTGGGCCCTCTGGAATAGATTCATCCTCAGTTTGGGTAATGGCATCGGTGAAAGTGGAAAGAGGTGGAGTAGGTAAAGGTTGGGAGGTATGGATAGTTGGTGACAGTGATGGTTGGGGTAAATTGGCCAAGGTGGATTGCATGGCTTGGAGGCTGGATTCTAAGTAGGCCTGGTGCTGGAGTGTGGGGGTATGGAGTTAATATATGTTTCTATGGATGATTGGGTTTGGGTATTGGACAACATTTGGGACTAGAGCGACAGTAGGAGGTGCAGGATTTGGGGTAGTAAATTAGGTATGGCCGTGGGTGTCGGTTCGATAGGTGAAACTGGTTAGAATGGAGATGTGGGCCTATGGGTGAAGGTAGTGACTCGTGGTGGTGTATGATGTGGAGGGTCAATGTGAGGGGGGTGTGAGGAGTCTGGGAGAGGGGTATACTTAAGGTTGATGCCCTCTAGAATAGTGGAAATGATAGTGGAAAAGTCTCCCCCTGTTAGTGACTCATGAGAAGTGGAAAATGGAATAGGCTGGTCTATGGGTTGGAATGGGTCAGGGACAAATGTGGGGGAGGTGTCAAAAGGCTAATGGTGGGTTTCAAAGGTGTAGGTTTCTGATTCAGAAGGTGTGGATATTAGATCTGGTATGGCTGTGGTGTCAAGGGTAGGAATAGGTTGGGAAAGATAAGTGGGTTGGCGTTGTGTGTGAGTCTTGCTTTCGGATAATTTTCTCTTTTTGGTGTAGGCAATTTTCACAGGTGGGCTGGTATGGGCTGGAAAAATAGGTAAGGGTGTGGTAATGGGTAGGGTGGCCATGGTGAATGTGGGTTGTAGTGGCTCAGGTTAGGGTATTGGGCTTATGTGGGGCTGGGATGGTTGGGATGAGGAGGGAGGTGGTGTTAAGGGGGTTAGAACTGGGGTGGGGATAGGGGGTATGGAAAGGGTGGTAAGTGTGGTGCTGGCTGGCACAAGTGTTGGAGAGGGTGGAGCAGTAGCAGCAGCTGCTGCTTCAGCAATGGTGGGGGCTACTTCTCTCAATAATTCCTTCTTCTTCTTCCTCTTTTCCATCATTGTGCCACTAATACCCCACTGCTTCTTTCCACTTTGTTTGGGGTTCAGTGGCACTGTCTCCTCCTCCCTTTTGAAGGGGTATTTCCCATCATTCAACAGTGCAGTAATCAACCTGCAATAGGGAAGGGCATGTGATTTCTTCTTTACTTTCACCTTCTCACACAGGTCCCTAATCCCTTCAAATACTAACTTGGCTGCATCCAAGTAGTGGTTTCGGTGAAATGAAAGGAGGGCATCAGCTATGGGGGGCCTCATCTCTTGCTCGTGACCCGAGCAATAAACATTCTTCCTCAATATTGCATCCATGAGCCTCATATTGGGGTGCAGATCTCTCTTCCTGATCGAATCCCCTGAAGACATGATCCCTCCAGTAAGTTCCTTGGCTATTTCTGTAATGGTGGCAATCAGGGGAGGTCCCAAGCCAAACTTAGGGTCATACCCAGCTGGTATCCCTGATTGCCACCATTACAGAAATAGCCAAGGAACTTAGTCGATCAGTACCAACAGTGATGATCAGTACCAGCAGTCCTGATCGAATCCCCTGAAGCCATGATCCCTCCAGTAAGTTCCTTGGCTATTTCTGTAATGGTGGCAATCAGAGGAGGTCCCAAGCCAAACTTAGGGTCATACCCAGCTGGTATCCCTGATTGCCACCATTAGTCGATCAGTACCAGTAGTGCTGGGTTCCCATCATCACTAGTCTTCAATCTCATATTCTGATAAAACAATCTGACTAATCTTGGGAATACCAGCTGCATTGAGGGTCTCAACAGTGGCAACAGAGTTGCCTTAGTCAAATATTCAATGAAGGCAGAGGTCACTAGTAGGTCCTCAAAATAGGCTTTGTAAAAAATAGTCTTAGCCTCCAGCAGGATTGCTTCTACAAAGTCATTGGGGACCTTGAGGTATTCATTACTTACTTCCTTCTTAACCTCAGGGGCCACAGGGGTCACAGCCTTGCCCTTTTTCTACTTCTTCTTTGATTTTTCAGGGCTCATAGCATGTGGGTGCTCTCTGGCCCTTTTCTTTGGAGCAGATTTTTTTTTCTTTTAAGATTGAGGGGGCAACACTAGGTGCGGGCACCTCAGAGGTCTCCAATGTTGAGGCCTTTGCAATCCTTGTGGATTTCCTAGTGGCCACAGGGCTGCCACTAGGAGCAGGGTTCAACATAGCCGCCAATGTATTAATGAATTTTCAACTCTTGGCCATAAGTGGTCCAGATCTCAAAATCAGGGTTCACAGACCTCAAAGAATGAAGATTATTCTAAATAGGCACCAAAATAATACAATTTGTCTTCTCTCTCTCTAATTTACTAAAGCAATCAAAGCACAGAGGGAGAGTTGCAGGGCTTACCCAATGCGAGCTAGGGTTCCACTTAGAAGTGTGCACAATGGCTCAAATCCCCCCAAGCCATGCTCCAAGCAACCAGGAACAATCAGGGAGCAAAATGGTAAGAGGAAAAGCCTTTAGGTGGAGTGCTCAAGCTGTGGAGAGGAAAACAAAGAAAGATGGAAACGCTTTTGGGCGGAGTGAGTTAGGGCAGAGGAAGAAAATGAAACAAATGAGGGTTTTCGCTGAGTTTTAAGGGCAAATCCCGCGGTTCGCGGAGTTGGCTTATGGCTTTTGTAGAGTAGGATTGTCAAGCAGATGGCTTTTAAGTCCGCGAAAGGCTCTGTCGCTCAGCAGGGCATTTGACACTCAATGAATTTCGTGAAGTTAGCGATAGTGGCGTAGGTGCGCGAGACATCCTTTTGCTTCAAAAATGTACTTCGCGGGGTGCTCACGCCGAACAATACACAAGGCATTCTTTGCACACAAATTCAGCTCGCGGAGTAGAAAGCAATTTTGCAAGGTACTTTTTCAGTCAGTGCTTAGCTGTTCTAGCACGCGAGGGAGACAAAAGATGATTCGTGTAACAAAATCAAGCCTTCCAACTCAGCGAGAGCATGTACTCTTTAACTCGATGACATTGGTTGGTGCCACCTGTTGTTGTGCACCCTTCCACAGTGCATGAGCACCAAGCTATAGACAGGTACTTCATTTTTTCTCATTCAAAATTTATGGCCATTTTCAATCAACAATTCATCCACATTACAGAGTCTTAAAGTAGTTTTTTTTTTCTGCTCAATCTCCATGCAAGTCATGATTAGGATAATTCATTCATTCATTAGCAAACACATAGCCGATTCAGATGATACAAAGGCACGTGTTTTCATTGACAAACAATTAAAATACTAATAAAGCAAAACAATCAAACCAACATAACACACAAAACACAACTAATAACATTCTAAAGAACACAATTCAACACAAAATTTTCCTTACATATGATACAATTATTACCAGTACTTGGCTCACTAGGCACTAGCTTCCTCCTGAGTAGAGGATGCATCACCAATCATAAACTGACCTTTCAGATTTGTCAAGGGTTGACTAGGCAATTTTCCTTCCTCCCTCTTGTTCAAAGCATTATAGATCTGACCAAGCTGGTCCTCAATCTTTTTTATGCTCTGTCCATGAGAATTGGCTGTCTGAACCAGGCTCCCCAGATTTTGCATTGAAGCCATCATCTGCTCTTCAAATGAAGAGGATCTGGACTGCTGTGGGGGCAGAGCTAACTAGTTGGACTGTGGGGCAGGTAACAGAAAATTTTGCCTTGGTGGGTAACCTTGATTAAACTGGTGCTGGGGTCTGTAAGGAGCTAACATTTGCTGCTGCTAGGGTTGAGGATATGAGTCTTGTCTCCACCTCAGATTTGGGTGGTTCCTCCAAGAATACCCAGTAGGCTGCTGCCCAAAGGTTTGCGCAATATTGGCTTACTCCATAAAAAATTTTGGAAATTGATTGGCAGATGGACAATCATGAATAGAATGTGTGGGAGATTGGCATATCAGGCATGCCTCCTCCACCTATGCAACCATCCGGGGCTGCATCACATTCATCAATTTGTCAAACTTCAAGCTCAGGTTGTCCACCTTTCTCTCCAAATCACTTTGCACATTTACTTCATATATTCCACCTCTAGGGGTGACGTCTTTCACCATTTTAGCTAGAATCTGGCTGTCATTGCGTGACAGAGATTCCTGCTGCATGGAATTTTCCACTATTATGTCAAATAGCCCCAAAGCTTCCTCAGCTGTCTTGTGGAGGTAGCTACCACCACAGGAAGCATCCACCATATCCCTGCTCTTGGCATTAATTCCTTGATAAAACACTTGGACAAGCTGTCACATTGGGATTTGATAGTGGGGGCATTATTTTCACATCTCCTGGAATCTTTCCCAAGCTTCATTAAAGTTCTCAGTTGAGGACTGAGTGAATGACAAAAATTTTGTCCTCATCTGGCTTGTTTTATTCATAGGGAAAATTTTTGTCAGGAACTTGGTTTGAAGGTCACTCTATGACTGTATGTTGTTGGCAGGGAGCTTTGATAGTGATGTGCTGACTTTGTCCTTTAGTGAAAAAGGATAAAGCCTCAATTTAGTGGCCTCAGGCTCCAAGCCAGCAATGTTGAAGGTAGTGTAAAGTGCTAAAAACTGGTCAATATGTTTGTGGGGATCTTCTTTACTCAGCCCATGAAATGAAGGCAGCATACTGATGGTGGATGATTTAATTTCATAGTTCCCCTCAACAGAGGGAAACTGAATGCAGAAGGGAGAGGTGTACTCCCCAGGTGCATTGTATTCTTTTAATGTCCTTTGCCTCTCAGCCATGGTGTCTGCTTCAGTCTCAACAATAGGGCTCATTGTGGTGTGTCTAGGTCTAAGGATCCTTTCCACCTCCGGATTTGGGAGTTCCAAGTAAGGGTTTAAGGACCTTCTACCAAGCATACACTCACCAATAATAATGAAAATGCTTACAGGCACATAAAAAGAATTTCACACAACAAAAATAATAGCTCTACAAATTTACACTAAATAAGATAACAGGGGATTCAACATAAATGGCATGAGATTTAGGGGAAACAAACTGCAAACAGAGCTAGCTACTCTCCACTTGTAGCTCTAGCTTTTCCCTGCTTCTGCTATCCATTTCTATAAAATTCCACAAAGAATCAATAGTACTTTTATTCTAGATTAAACACAGCTACAAAGAATTTGTTAGTCAAAATTATAGTACAACTCAGGTCTACTAAAAAGATCAAAATTCCCCGGCAGCGATGCCAAAAACTTATTTCTTTGGGCTACTTGGTGTGAAAGTGAGGTTATGTTATTGTGTGGTGGTAATCAATTGAAAATAAAGTAATATAAAAGAATGGATTTAGCACAACTAAAGTAATCCTAGACTTGCAAGATTCAGGGTCTATTGTAGCAAGTTTTGATAAGTAAGAGTTTGTCCCACAGAGAAAATGATCAAGAGCTCAAAGTGGGCACTAATAGTAGGCCTCCATATCTGACTACAGATCTGACAATCCTAAGAGAAGGGAGTTGGGTGTCACGACTACACTAAATTTATACAAAAAGGGAAAATAAAGTGCAGACCTATCCTAAAGAAAGGGTTGAGAAGAAGATGGTGGTAGTGTATGTCACAATAAAATACAAAAATTATGAGAAGTAAGCCGGTTAAGCTAGAGTTAATGATACAGTAATGTAACTCAGATTTAGTTTGCCTCTGCAGTGCTCCTTGCTGAGACGGTATTAAAAGCCTCAACAAGGTATAAGATCCCAGTTTAACTCATGTCATTTGGGGCACTCTTAGGGCTATACTCTGTCCACTATAATGGTCACAGGGTATCCGATAGAGTCTGTCAAATCCCATTAGTTAAACCAGAAATTCACTAGTCTAATCCAAAAGAGTGGACTGATCATTTACACAGCCACTAGACCAGCTCAAGCCATGAATACTATTACAGCACTATGTAATGCCAGTGCTACCAGCTCCCCAGATCTGTGCACAGATGTGGCTGACATCCATAGGTATTCCAACCCATAAGATCCTAAGTACTTTACTAAGGCATATTGCTCACTAGTGCCCGCAAAAAGGACCATGCAACAGGTTGAATAAGGCCTTTAGCTCAACTGGTCATTGCTATAAACAGCCTGTAATGACTCAACCTCAAGCTGCAATTACTACAAAAGATCAAATCAAACATCTGATATCGATTAGATAGAACAGAGGGGAGCCAGCTACTGTATAAACCTCCTCACAAGGCTCTAGAAGCTCATGTGCAGGGGAGAAGAATCCTTCTCAAGCATGTGGATGGACACAACCTTAGGGCTATACTCTGTCCACTTGAATGGTCACAGGGTATTCCATTGGTCTGTCCATCCCATAGAGGCCTGAGAAAGAATATGAAAACTGTTACAACCACCATGGTCTGCAGGCCTCCGAGCTCTCTGGATCTCACTACAGATCCAGCATTGCTTTCCATGTGTCTATAAACCAAGGGAAATCAGATGGTAAACAAAAGATTGACTAGAAACTAAATGGGTTAGTCCCAAATACATGGATCTTATAGACATTTAAAGAAACCATAAGATCTATAGATTTGATTAAGCATTAAAACAATAGTTCATTGATAACAGTAAAACATACAATGAACTGTCTGCTGGCTGCAGCCCATACACAATTGCTCGTCTAAGATCCCAATGTATACAAAAATCTATTATAAAATTGAAATAAAACTAAACCTAGCTGCTTACAGGGGATTAGCCAGCAAGTGCTAAGCTAAGAGAGAAGAAAAAAATAGGAAAATAGAGGTGATAAAACCCTAACCCTAGCTTGCTAGAGCTCTCAGCAGGCAGAGGATGAAGGAAAGATGAAAATAATAAACTCTAAGTACAGCTTATATACTCTCTGAAAATGGCCTTGGCTCTTAAGAGGTTAACCCTAATTTTTTTAGCAGACGTGGTATTATTATAACCCTTGAATTCCTTGAGAAATGTGCCTCAAAATTTGTGCCTCGAGAAGTGTGCCCTAGCCTTGGGAAATTCCCAAAAGGTCCTTGAATAAAACTGAGAAGTTGAGAGCTCGTGCTTCACGGGGCTAGGATTTGCTTTTAGCTCATTCATGCAGTTGCTTCACATCACAGTGATGTCGCAGAGATAATCTGGAGCACCAAGATTTCTTGTGCAGTAGAGCTTCAGAAGCTCTTTCTCGCTAAGTACTCACGTAGGTGAGCTCCTGTGCTCGCATAGTAACTTGTAAGGCTCCATGGTGTGCGAGATCTATGCGTGAGGAATTCTGAGCATCTCTCTCATCCAAGGCCACGCGAGAACTCTGTGAGGTGACTTTTGGTTCTTTGTGCGTATGAGCTCGCAGTGTTCTGTGCGTAGCTGCTTTGGGGCTCAATCTTCGTGAGGGCAGATTCTGAGAGTTTTAAGCCGTGAGATCTTTGTGATGGCTTTACAACTCGCCTCTTGATTGCTCACCTTATCTCTGTGAGGGCCTCTTCCACTACATCTTTAGCTTCGTGAGGAAGCTCCTCAACTCTACGAAGTCTATCTTTTACCTCTCTAGTGCATTAACCTTGTTGCTGTCATAGTCTCCTCCCTTCTCAGCTAATCTTCATTCATCTGCTAGATTGGTCAATGATGATCAGCAATAGTGACTCACTATAGTGAGCACTACCAAGGTGTTCCATCAGGCTTTGGCTCAGCTGTCATCTTTGCTTGTATTCTCTCTCTCTCTTTTGGGCCAAAAAGAAAGGATTTTACATTAAGCTGCACATTTTATTACAAACTGCAAAACATACTTAACATATGCTTATTAGTGGGTTTCAAGGTCCATCAAAGGCTAGGTTAAGAGGTGAAAAGTAGTACTTTTCAGTGAATAACAAGAGGATGCTCAATGCTCAACCTCTCAACTTAAAGTCCCATGCATCCTCTCAAAATCTTTAAGCACCCATTTCAGAACCTATCGACTAGCAGGTTGCACCCCTCATCAATCCTCTCGACTAGCAAGCTCCCCAGCTAACCTCTCAAACAAATGAGCTTTTGAACCTGCCAAGCATTAAATCTACACTTCACCCCAACCTATTAACCTCTTGCAGCTCCAGAACCTCACGAGCACTTGTAAGCTCCCCAGCCTCTTGATCCTCTCGAAGTGTTCCACCAGCCACCACATGCAGAACCTGTCAAGCACATCAGCTCCATGCAATCCTCACGACAACTTCAGCTCCATTGCAGCCCACAACCTGTCGACAACTGTGCACTCCATCCTCCCATGCAGCCAATCCTCTCTACTTCAGCTGCAAATCAATCCTCACGATCAGCACCTTCATCCTCCCATCAATCCTCTCAACCATTGCAAGCCCTGAACCTCTCGAAGTGTTTCAGCAAACCACTTACAAACCTGTCAACAGCTATCATCACAATGCACTTTAAACCTGTCAAGAAGGTAGTGCAGCAACCTTTTAAACCTCACGACTATTTGCTAAAGCCTCTAAGTGCAGAACCTCTCAACACCTTGCTGGAGCTGCTGCCTCCACTCCATCATCTCGAGCTTCATCTTCTCCACTGCACTGCTGGAGCTGCAGGTTTAAATGGACATTAATCTCAACAGTAGCAGGACTATTTTGGTTTATAGGATTAAGAGATTAATGTGGGTAGTCACAGCAGTTTGGGTTTGGTTGTTGACAAAAATTGGTGATTAGTGCAGCTAGGGCATTTTTGGCTTAATATGGGGCAGTTTTGGGAACTCCAATACACAAAGAAATCTGCACATGGATGAAAACTAATTTTTGGCAGGAATGCAAATTAGCTTTAGCTGAGCCCAAAACTAGATCCATATCTGCTCTCTGATTTCTTGAATGCTAAGCACATGGATTAAGCTTAAACTGAAATTCTCTCCTCTGATTGACTGCAATCCCGAGCACACGGATCACTACATTTATATAAATAGAACTCCTTGCTGCTATAATTTCTCAGCAAGAAATCCATGGAATAACTGTGTTTGTCCTTAGCTCATTTAGGTTTTAGTTTTAGTTTTATTTTTCCTTTTTCTCTTCCCCCTTCTCTCCCTAATCCAGCATGTTAGATTAGATCTAGATAAGCAGTCCAGATCTATTTTGTAATTGTATTTTGAAAGCGTAAAAGAATTTGTGAATAGATTGATATTGCACAAGATTGCATATCTGAGCTTAAAAGTTGTAAGATTATAGTGATTGTGGATTTTAAAGGTAATTCTAATCTATATTTTACTTCTTCATATTTGATTTCCCTAGATTGGATATTCTTGTGGATGCCAGCCAGAAATGGAGAGCTTGGTAGCCTGGCACCCACAGCATCTTTAATAGTTTACCTGTTCTATTCGAGATCAATGGATTGGAATAATCTCTGGGATGAATTATATCTAGTAGAAGGGTAGATCATAACCTTAGGGTTGTATCCAGTAGAAGGGCAGATCCTAACTTGAGGATTGCTTCATCCATTGGTGGAGATTGGATTCTTATACCTCACCTCTGCCCGGGGAACCCGGGTAGCCTGGAGCCAGAATAAAGGATTGTTGCAAATCAGATCTATACAATGCCTTTGATTCAATCGATTTACAATGAAAACCAGGTCCTAGCTGCCTATTTCTCATCATTTGATCTTTATTTTACCATCCATCTTCCACCATCTTTTAGAGTTAGTTTTTATATTTCTGTTTCATAGATTAATTAGATCTAGTGACACCCAACAAGCTCTCTTTCTTCTTAGAATTACTAGATCTGTAGCCAGATCTGGAGGTCTGCTATACACCTAGGTTTAGATCACTACTCCCTATGGACAAACTCTTACTTATCAAAACTTGTTACAAATGGACCCTGTATCTTGCAGGTCTAGGATATTTTAGTTGTGCTAAATCCATCTCTATTTTACTTTGTTTTTATTTTGCTTTTATCATTATACAATAATCAACACACTAGAAATCCCACAACAAGCCCCAAAATAGGGTCTAAACTTCTTATTTTTCTTAAAAAGCACTATTCCTAAGGTATGCGCGCATACTATGGATGCATGGCTTAAAATCTTGATTTTCGTGAAAATGGCAGATTTCATATTTGGGGTTTGACTTATGGACCATCCCAGACTTCAAGGTATATTTCTTTAGGACTGTTATGCCCCTCCCTACATTCAGTTTCACTCTTTTGCCATTCAGCCCATCACCCTATCATCCACCATTAAACACAATTCACACTTCTCCAAACTCCCCAAAACCCTCAAAAACCTTAGATCTAACATTACCTAATTGATAAAACCGATTAGAGCTTAAGTACTCCCCTACTCACTTCTCCATCTATAAATAGAGAGCCACCCCCTCCCCCCACTTAGTTTAGACACTTGAAAATTTTTTAAAAAGAGAGAAAACTCTAGAGAATTCCCTCCTCATTTTCAAGCCTTAATCCTCCTAAGCTTTAGAACCTTGGGTCACCTTTCATACTACCTCTTTCATCATCAACCCCTCATAGCTTTAGGAAGAACAAAGGCTTAACTCATCCCCCATATCATCATTTCTAACCATCCTCTTTCCAAGGCTTAGATAGTTAGAACCTTTCTCTATCCCTTTGTGCTATCAGAAGCTCACCAAAGTTAGCATCGATGTGGCGATCCGACGACGGTGCTACAAGGGCCTGAGAGCTCCGGCTCTCCCCTCTATTCCTCTACCTTCTTTTTCTTTTCCTCTATCCTTGAATTTGAGTCGTTACACCGCTGAAATTTCGATGATTGCGAGGGGCTCAAATAGGATCGAAGTGCCTTCGGGCAAGGGGAAGTGTCGTTCAATTTTTTTTTAATTTTTCTTACACTTGGCCATATTATAGACCACTTATGAGCGGGTCAATCAAGTGGCTAACACCTTCCTGATTGATAACCGAAGTCCTTACCCAAGAGGCTTTGGCGTTGAACAATGATTCGGAGTCAAATATCGCACTTCGATGCTCATGATATTGATTTTGGGTATCCCGAGACACCAAAAGCTCCGGGTGACGACTCCATTTACGAGTGCATCATAGGAACGAGCCCGCAAAGTCTATGGTTGCATAGGTGGCGACTCCGCTAGGGCTAGTTTTTAGAACTTCTACTTGAAATAAGCTGCATTGCATGTATTTTTTTTATTTTTTGCTCACTTTGGTCTATATTTGTGTTTGCTTGTTTACTTACCCCTATGATTTCGTCTTTACAAGCCTAAGCCATTTGGCGGGCCTACTTGATAATTTAGTTTACATTTTCGTCTTTACCTGCCTAAGCTGTTTGGCGGACCTACTTGATAATTTAGTTTAAATTCATATCATTTATGTTTCCTTACATTTTTCTGCTTAGTCACTTGATTGGCCTTGTCTTTCTCTTATTACTTGGCATATTTAACCAATGGACGCCAGCCCGTAGCAACGGCATGGGACTCTCATAGCCCGGATTGAGAATGGTGGCGAAAGCCCCAATCTTGGATTTAAGTGAATTTCCCTTAAAAATTGAATGCTAAAATAAACCAAGAAGAGACTTAATAATTTGCTTCGTGCAAGTATTTTTTGACAAAAGGGGGAAAAAATAGGTTATGATACATCCAACCTAATTCCAAATAGAGCGACAACCCTAGCGGTGATGATCTCGAAAAGAATCACCCCATTCAGTATCTGAGAAGGTGCTCATGTCGGAAGTATATCAGGTGGGTGACTGAACTTGTTACAAAGCCTTAAAACCTTGGGAGTGCATTAGTTGTATCGAATCAGCCTTGTATCCTTTAGGCACAGTGAGGAGAAACCCGATAAAGGCTAAAAGAAGAATCTCGGGAGGCATTGCCTCAAATACCTCATTTTTAGCCCAACTCGGATCTGTAATCTGGAAAATAAATTTATAATAAGCCTTGCGTGCATACTATGCATGCATAGCCAAAAAATCTAGAAATTTTCTCATGCGTGCATACAATGCGCGCATAGCTTATATACTATTTTCCAGAATTGGGAGCCTTTGTCACAGTTCCCCGAACACCCCGCGTACATTAGTATTTAGGCTCTCAATAATTCCTACACTGTTAGCACCCTAGAACACTCTCATCGGTCAAGAGAGGTCACCCACTTATTGGCTCTTTCAAGGGATCGGGATGTCGTGTGGAAACCTGTGCCTTTAAAGATCAAGAGATTTTCTCTTCGATTTTTAAAAAGGGAATCCAGGTCCCGTCATAAGAAGCGTTGGGGCTATGAGCACCATCTGAGAAGGGAGTTCCAAAGGCCACGAAACACTTTGTAAAGGAAAGAAAGAAGAAGAAATCCAAAATAAATTGTTGTTGTGGTTGTCCTTCAAATTTCAAAACAAAGAAAATTGAAAGGGAAGAGATCATCAAAATCAAAAGAAAATCTTCAAAAAAATAATCACCAAAAAAAGAAAAATCAACAAAGAGCTTTTATTGCCGTAGCCACGGCATCGTCACACCCTCCATCATCCCGTAGGGGAAGGTGGAAGTAACCTTTCGGACCAGACCCGAGAAATACATACCCATACCCGCCACCAAACCATGTCTTTGGTGGTCGATCCAACAATCTTTGATCTGAATTCACCCCCACCACATTCCCCACCTCATTCCCATATAGAGGAGATTCCCATCTCCAATCCCTCCACCCAATCTCGATTTAATGTCACGGGACCATTTGGAGCACCCATTTTTCCCACCACATCCGCTCAAGATACACCCCATTTTCCCACATCAACCCAACATACACCAAATTTTCCACCCTGCTATCCTCCCACATCTCAAGCCGTCTCCAATGTCCCCACCACATTAACCCAATCATTACCACCACCACCTCACACGTCAAGTGAACCATCCACATCCACCCCCATGACCGATCCCATGGTCATGATGGAGGAGATGACGAGGGCATACACGGCATGGAAGGCCTCCCAAAGCGTTCCCAATCTACCTCAAATGTCGACAAACCCCCAACAAACTCTCCAAAATCTCCATACCACCTTCACTCAAAACACCAACCGTAACAAACCTCCCATAATCCACACCACCCAAGGCCCACACCACCAACCATAGAGCCACCCAAGTGACCCTCCAAGGCCACATGCCCAAACCCAAGCCCCTTCCGGCTCAAACCCAAGGATCACACCATCAAACCCTTCTTTATTTCCCCAATTTCCCCAACCAACACACCCTTGTCCCCCTTAAATGGCAAACCCATACCAAGCCCAATAAGGGAACCCATCACAAACCTCCAACCAACCCCAATTTAAACATCCTCTCACCCTCCAACCCAATCATCAAAATTCCCATCAAGCACAGTGGCCTCATCAGGTACCCACTCAACCCCTCCAAAACTCTCAATTCACCCATCCTCTTACCTCCCAACCGGGTCATCAAAATCCTTACCAACCCTAATGGCCTCACTAGACACCCCCTCAAACTAGCTATTCACACATCCTCACTCCACAAACCAGTCATCAAAATCCTCATCAAGTACAATGGTTTCACCCAGCACCCATCCGGAATCCTCCGATAACCTCATCCCTCCACTTATTGATGTAGGGCATCAATATAAAGAGGATGAAACACAAAATAGTGGGGCCTACGCAGGGGCATTTGTCAGTTCCAATCCTCCACATCCCCTCTTCACCAACCAGTAGGCATCGGGAATGAATGGGGGCAGCCCCAATTCTACAGTCTAGCGAATCAGAACTATTGAAGGAACAAATGGACAAAATCTAAAAACAGTTGATGAAGTTGGGGGGAGCTAAAATCCACGCTATCGATTTCTCTAATTTATGTCTATTTGTCGAGGTACCATTGTCGTCCATATTCAAAGTGTCATCATTCGATAAATACAATGGCATCGGCAACCCTATTGCCCACCAGAAATCATACTGTGGAGACGTGTGTGATCAATCACATAATTTACTATTTTATCACCCTTAACTTAGAAATGCTAGACCCTAGTTTGCTACTAACGAGATGCTAACGTGCAGATATTAAGAACAGATAGCAGAATAAAGCCAAAGTGTTAATCTATGCCAAAATAAACTCAAAAGGCAGTAAGAAAGACGATCGTACATAGATACGATCCCAATCGTATTTGGAAGTCAATCAAAATAGAAATAGTAGTCACGATAGTGCAAAACTGAAGAAGAAAAGAAGAAATCATAATTATGATTCCTCAGAATATGCTTGAAGGCTGGAGGACACAGCGAAGATACAATTGATCATAAGCAAAGGAATCATACTGAAAAGAAATGCAATCATAATTACAATTGTATAAAAATAGAAGCTACTACTGTTGTTGATCACTTGAGAACTATACTGCCATGCACAGAATTAGAAGACCACTTAAATTAGAAGTCTGGCAATCCATGGATCTGAGAAGATTGGCGAAAGATTCTTACAAATCTTTACTATTGAAAATACGGAGAGAAGTCTTGCGCGCATCTACCTGCAAGGAAGAATTGGATTAGAAGTTTTAGTTATTTTGGGAATCTTTTATTCTTAGTAATTTTCTTTTATTAGAATTCAATAATGTAAACCGACCCCTTATGATCTATAAATAAGAAGTCTCGACATAGGAGGAAAACCTATTGAAAGAACTCTCAGCTTCAATTGACGACTGAGGTTGGGTTTTCTTTAGATCACCTTAGAGTAGAGTATTTCAGATATCCAAGGTTTCACGGGAGCAATTAACCACTGTGATCGGGAGCTAGAAGATTAGAGTAAGTATCCGTAATTTCTCACAAGCAATTGACGTCTGTGACTAAGGGATGAAAGATCTTTTTATTTGCTTTGTAGTTTAATTGATTTTAATTGACGATTAAAGTCTTGAATTTGCATATTAGTGTAACGGTTTTTATTTTTCATCTTCAATTTTCTTGAGTTTGATTGATGCCCAAATTTCGGAAAGATTGTTGATTAGTATAAATCTATATTGAGGAAATTTAGTTTTTGATTGACACCCAAGTTCTAGAGGACTGAGATATAGTATAACGATATTTTAATTTTGTAAGCTTCTAAGGACTGAAGGATTGTGATTGACGACTTTAATCTAGAAGTAGGAGGATTTAGATTTACTTTTTCTGCAATTAGTTTAAACAACCATTCTTTTATTCATATTTCTAAACCTTTAAAGACAAATAGAAGTTTTCAAACGAACTTTTGACCTTCCTCGTGGGAATGATCTTATACTAGTGCTATAATTTCCATTGTGCGCTTGCAATAGGTTAAGACTGAGTATAATTTATAGTGCGTACTAATGTGCCAATAATGCATAGATGAACGACTGCTCATCAAAGTATTCAAAAAAAGTCTCACAGGCCTTGCCTTAAGGTGGTTCACTTCTATCGAACCATCCATAATAAGAACATGGAGAGATCTCACCCACCTATTTTAAGAACAGTATGTGTACAACATCAACATCAAGCCCCACAAATCTGATATGGCTCAATTGAAACAAAAGTTTGATGAAACTTTTAATTAATATCTCGAAAGGTGGAGGGCCCTGGAAGCCCAGGTGAGGAACCGTATACCAGATGAGGAACAAATCGAGATGATATCAAATACAAAATTGCTAGTTGTATCTGACTTTCTGGTGCAGCAAGCCAGCTTTACTGACCTAGTGAGAAATGGCAACCGTTGCGAAGACGCTGTGAGAGAATGGCGTTTGAATAAAACTATGGCTAGTGGGACCCATAAATGTATTGAATAGAGGAATGAGAGAAGAACAGGAGCAGAGATCTAGGCAATAATGACCTGACAACCCACCACCAACGTAGCACCATTTTAGTACGGGGCAGTACAGCAAGCACCAACATAGGTAGGGCCAACACAGAGGCCTGACAATGGCCCAGGAACACAAATGACCCATGAATAAAGAAGGGCCCGATTTAACCGAGAGTTCACACCTTTGGGGCAATCATTGAATATTCTTCTGCCCTTGTCAGTTGAAAAAGGTTTGGTTACTCCATTCCAACCACGGCCTCCACCAAATCCACTCCCAAGAAATTACAATCCCAACATTCACTGCAGTTTCCACTAGGGGCCAAGACACCCAACTGATCAATGCTTTCCTTTATAGCATGCGATACAAGATCTAATAGAGGTCAAGAAAATCATCCCTCCAGTACCTCTCTAGGTGAAACATCACACCAATATTCATCAAACGCCACTGCCGCCACACCCACAACGAGGCCCACCATCAACATGGTGGAGGAAGATGAGGAGAAATTTGACTCCTCAGGATTCATCAATACCAGAGAAAACTTCACGACACCATGGCGGGGGAATCAGGGGGATGAAATCATAGGAGTAGTTGACCCCTTGAACTTAGCCGATTACTTCCCCAATCTTACACCCCAGGCAGAACCCTTAGATTTAAGATTATATTTCCTGGCACCGACTCCCATCAATTATGTTCAGCCCAATTTGGCTTCATCACCACAACACCAGGATCGGCTTACTATGTATGTCTAATTAAGTCTTAACCTATTGCAAGAGCACAATGGAAATTGTAGAGCTAGTATAGGATCGTTCCCATGAAAAAGTATTATCTTATTTATATATTTCTATTTTGAAGTTTATATTTATATTTTAAGGTTTTAAACTACTTGAGAAATATGAATAAAAGAATGGTTTCTTAATCTAAATTACAGAAAATAAATCATAATCCTCTCTTCAGATTGAGGTCATCAATCCTAATCTTCAGCTATCAAATATTTATGAATTTAAACAATACCGTTACACCATATCTCTAGTTTCTTAGCATTGGTTGTCAATCAAGTCTAAGATCCTATCAATATAGATTTATTCTAATCAACAACTTCTTAAATTTTGGGCATCAATCAAACCTTAGAAAACTGAAGATGGAAAAATAAAAACCGTTACACTAATCTGAGTCGTCAATTCAAATTAAAACTTGGAGATGTTTACAAAGCTATAAATAAAGTAAAATAAAATCTAAACTAGAGACCCCTCAGCTGTAGTCGTTAATTGCTCCTGAGAAACTAGGATATCTACACTAATCTTCAGCACTCAATTGCAGTTGTCAATAGCTCTTGAGAAACTTCTGATATCTAGTCTACTCTAACTATTTTACACTACTTTGATCGGAAGAAAATCCAACCTCAGGCATCAATTGATGCTAAAATTCTTCGATGCTTATTCCTACACCGGCCACTCTTATTTATAGATCATAAGGAGTTGGTTTATAAATACTTCTAATTCTAATAAAAGAAACTACTAAATAAAAAGATTCCTAATATAACTCTAATTCCTAATTTTATTTTTCTTTGCTTTCAATGGTAGATATGCTTCTGGATAATTCTTTAATAACGACAACAAAGATTTTTGCACTGTATCTTCATCATTCTTCTCAGATTCGTGATTCACCAAACGTCTAGAGATCTTCTAATTTGGTGTATGGCGGTGATAGTTCTCACGTGATCAACAGCGGTAGAAAGCTTCCATTTTGGGAAATCGTCAATCACAATATCTTCTTCTATTATAGCTTCTTTAGAAAATCATAAATCATGATTTTCTATTCTCAGAGCTTTCATACTGAACTTGGTCTTTGGACGATTTTCTATTACAAACGATCGCATTTTCTTCTCTTATCGTCTTTTACTCTTTTGTCACTTCTGAAGAATCGCCTTTTTTTAAAGAATCGTACAATTACGATTTCTCATTTCTTTCTTTCTTTTTACTTTAGTAGTAGCGTAAAATCGTTAAGTACGATTTCTCATCTTTCTTATAATGGCAGATCGTCTTATACACTCAATCGTAATTCTTACTGCTATTTGAGTTCACTTTAATGAATATTAACACTTAGGCTCTCTTTTACGGTCTAAAACCAAAAATAAAAATAAATAATTGATAGAATTCCTCGGTTTAGAAATTAGAAGCTATGGTCGTAGATAAAAAAAAATTAAATCCTTACCTAGGGTTGGGGCTGTAGAGGAGAATCATCCGAAGCTCGAAATTTGAATCTCGGGATCATGGCTTGGTCTCTTTCTGTGTTCATTCTATTCTCAGAGTTTTCTATCGCTTGAACTCTAAAAAAAGTCTAAGAAAAAGTCAAGCCCCCACGATCAAATTGAAGAAAAGCTTTTATAGGTTTTTCTTCAATTACGCGCCCAATTTCCGGTGTTTAACCGAATTACGTCAATGCATCCGAACTCCTACGTCAGTTCCTCAACACACAATCTGGTCTTCCCCGAAGCACAACTCGGATCTGAATCACAGTTAGTGCTTTTCACTGCATTGATTCACAATTCTGTGCTAGTACTTCAACCATTTTCGGTGTCTTCACCCCACGTAGTGTTCTGAATAACTTGGTATGGTCAGTATTTCACCCAGGTATCTTTATATACCAGTTCCTCATACAACCAGAAGCAACTTGATCATTAGCCTCTAAGTTTGCACAACTCATTGTGCATCACATCACTCTAGGTTCTTAACAGTCCGTCTTCACCCAGGAGTCTAGCTTTCATCCGCACTGCCCTCTTAGCACCACGTCGTGTGCCCCTACATGGAGCACCGCACTATATGCCCCCTCGTGCGTCCACTAGTCGTCGCATCGTGTATAGGGGACACCTGCACGCGTTGCAAGGCCGCGTGCCTCTACACCCACGTGTGCTACACAGCTAGCTACAGGGTCCGCTTGCCTTCATGCTAACTAAGTGCCCAGTTCGAAGGTCATCATGCCTTCATGTTGGCACACAGATTAATGAGGTCGTCACATCTGCCCATTTTCAGGTGCTTAATCGCTTTGAGTCGGTCATCGACTCAGTGAGTGACCGGCTGACTTGTTCAGTGGGTTTCCCAGTCCTAACAAAATTAGGGCTAATTGCGTGCGAGATTAGATGTGCGCAATCTGATTAAGCGGCTCCTTACAAGCGCTTAATCAGGGAAACGTAGGGGTTAAGGATAGTGAGACTAGGTCGGGCATAGGCTAATTGCACAGTGGTTTTGTGGCGCTCAATCCAATCGCACATCTAATTTCAGGCGCATGATCAAGTCTCAAATAGGGCTAAGAAAGGAAGTTTGGTCTGAAAGGGGGACTGATTGCGCTCTTGTGGTGTAGCGTGCAATTGAATTACGCGCAGGGTTTCAAGCGCTTAATTCGGGGTTGTCTGGGTCTGGTCTCTAGAATGAAATGCAAGACTATTGTTTCAGTCTGTATTCTAACTATAAACTATGGCTTAGTATATAGTTTACCCATTTTGGGTTCTAAGCCACAGAGTTATTGTTTCAGCCTGTGTTCAGCCATGTACTATTGCTTCAGTGCATGGTTCCCATATTAGGGTTGAAACGAAGGTCAAAGGTTCACGGAATAAGAAATATATTCTGAGAAGGCAAAATGGGGGTGTCTACAGATGCCCCTCTTCGATGCGCTCTTGCGAAGTAAGAGCGCGTCGAAGAAGTAGACACCCCTCATTCGAGGTGTCTTCTCTCTTCTCTTAGGAATTCATAAATGTGAAGTGGTGATACTGACATGACATGCTTGGCTTTCTTATCTATCAGCGCAAGCTAAAATGGACCATTTAAACGGCAAATGATAGCTGTTGAAGGGCACATTCCGGGTTTGTGGGTGCATGGTGCATCCCGTCGCATGGCGCGAGCTAACAGAGGGATTTTACGCAATTGAGGTACCGGGGCATCAATCAAATGTCCAAAATAAGGTCTAGGGACCGATAATAAAAGAGGATGAAATATGTAATATCGAAGGTTTTTGCAAGTCATGTCAAACCGGGCACGTCATTGCTCACACCAGTGCCCATCAGGCATTCCTTTTCCAATAGGCATTTATAAATTCTTAGATTAAATATACTCAATGTTCTAGATTAAATATACTCAATGTTTAGTTTCCTAGGGGAATAACTGGTTTAGGCTAGTAATTGAAATGTCTGTGAAGTGTACTCAATTGAATTCTGCACGGCGGCATATGCTCTTGATTCATCTAGAGTTTGGAGGTCAATAAATTGGGAATCTTAATGTTAGGGTGTCTGAACTAATGATTCTACACAGTGGCATATGCGCTCAATTCATTTGGAGTTCAGAGGTCAGTAAATTGGGAATTTTAATTCTAATATGTTTGAACTAATGATTTTGCGTAGTGGCGTATGCGCTTGATTCATTTGGAGTTCAGAGGTCAGTAAATTGAGAATTTTAATTCTAATATGCCTAAACTAATGATTCTGCGCAGTGGATTATGCACTCGATCCAATTCCGCGCAGTGGGATATGCGCTTGATTGTAAGTTTAAGGGTTGGTCTGTAGATTGGGTAGTCTAGGTTGGGCATTCTAGTCCTAATGTGTCTGAACCAATGATTCTACGTAGTGGAGTATGCACTTGATTCAATTCTACGTAGTGGGATATGTGCTTGATTGCAAGTTCAGGCGGTCTTTAGGAGTTAAAGGTCGGGTTCAAGTGTAATTTATGTGCGGGTGATGGGGCACTTAATTAGTTTTTGTTTTTTGTATTTAAAGAAACGTGAGTTGGATCTATTTATCTTAATGTTTTGTTCTTTTTTTACTTTTCTTCTTTTTCTCTTTTTTTTTTGCTTTTGTTTTTGAAGTAAGGGATATTGCTTTGTGGAAAAAAGGTTTTGAGATTTTTAAAGTTTAGGGATTTTAACTTAAGATCAATTTGGTGGTCAAACAATGAAAAACGTGGCTTCTGAAGCGTCGCTAAGCAGATCCACCAGTACGGGATTTGTGGACTCGACCGTTATTGTGGTTGTCAAGACGACACTTGGTATGTCGAATACTACATCTAACCTTCTCAGCGAATACTAATGATTGTCACTTATGGGAGGACTACAGTGATTCGCGAGTCGAGAGAGACGAGTATTGAAAACATTTAATTTAATCATAGAAAACTATATTTATAGGAAATATCGAGTAATTAAAAAAAGTGGGTAGTACTTACCTGTGGTGATACTTACCTGGGTTGTGCGTAGCTTGTAAGGTTCATGGTGGTGTTGCAGTGTCGCGATGGGATTTTGTGTCTATTACTGAGATGCAGTGCTCCGGGTGTAATGTCACGACAGGGTTTTGGAGATCTGCTCTCTTCAGGCCTATTGCAGCAGGGCTTAGCGGTTGTGATACAATGTCTTGGGAGAAATAATGTAGTGATGGGACTTGGGTTGAATCGAAAGGGAGAGAGAGATCCATTGCCTTAGCGATGGGACTTGACTGAGCTCTCCCTCTTTTCATTATATGGCATGGCACGTGCTACCTGAGCTTTCTTTTTTTCAGGTAGCGAGGTCTGCAATGTGATGTCAGCTAAACGTAGTCAACGATGGGACGTTGGTAAGATATTTGCGCGATGGGACGTTGTTACCATTCTTTGGTAGATCTTGGGTTATGAAAGAAATCGTGTTGCATTGTGATTGGCTTAGTTTTTGGGTGGTTTGTTTTCATCTTTTTGTGATGGTGTTACTAGAGTATAGTTAATTTATCATGATGGGACTGGTATTAAGGTAACATTGTTGCTTGTGTGCACATTATCGCAGTGGGGTCTTCCCTTTTTTTCGGTGGGGTCATGAGGGCATTGTGGTAAGGGGCGTGTGTCTTGCCGCGTCGAGATTAGGGGATGATCAATGCTATAGGACGAGTGAATAGCTCTTTCTTTTCTCCCTTTCTTTTGAGACAACTAGTGAGGCTACACGATGGGACAAAAGGGTGTGGCCGTGACGTGATAACAGAATGCTGGCCACGATGGGACAAACAAGTAAGGTTAATTTATCATGATGGGACGACAAAGTTTTGACCAAGATAGGATACAGAGGTGCAAAGGTGTAATTTCGTCCAAAGTCAGGTATTGCGTTCCAGTTTTTGGGTGCTCAATCTGATTGCATGCCTGCGTTCAGGCGTGCAATCTAGCGCTTAAAGGGTCATTTACATGTGGTTATGTGCACGTGCAATTGGATTATGTGATATGGTCAATACGCGAGTTTGAGGCATCACCTAGTTATCGTACAGTCAGTGTACAGGCGACCTTTCATATTATGCATTTTCAGTGTGTCATTTAATTGATTTGTGCGGTCTATGGAGCGCGCGATCGGAGTGTCACGCCGTTGGTGCTGGCGATGGTTTCTTTGAGCGCTTGGGTAAGAGCACGTGTTTTGGATTGCGTCCTGCGTGCGTGGAGCGTGATTGAGTTAAGCGCACGTGTTCGAGCGCGTGATTAAGTCCGTACTCTATATAAGTGAGAGGGCTTTTATTTATTTTTCATTCTATAGTTTAGTCTCGAGTTTTGACCTTTTTTGTATATTTTGGGTTCTGAAAATCATGTTTTAGTGCTATCAGTCGATCTAACCGTCCGATTGGGATGTCGTTTCTTTCTATGTTTGTTATTTCATGTGACCTCTGTACTGAGGCAGTGCTCGGGGACGGTGTTATTCTGGGGATTGGCGGTATTGGGAATGAGCGTGTTAGTCTTCACATCGTTCCTTTTTAAGGAGCAGTGAAGGTAGAGTTGAAGCGGCGACGATGGAGGAGGCGAAGAAAGTAGAAGAGCAGGAGTAAAAAGTGGTGGGATGTATTTCCCAATCAATGCTCCCTGAAGTCTTTGATTGGACGCTCCAAGCAGAATCTGCTCCTCAATTCGTCTCAGTTTCAAACCCAGTTTTCGTTTTGGGTTGTAAATTCAGGAGGTGTGCCTCCGGTGATAATTGTAAAATATTATGAATTATGAATGAAGGGGCATTTTTTTTGTCTGTTTATTCGTTTAATTTATTAACGGATTAGTTGGGTTTATTCGATTTGTTTGACTTATTTTAAGGTTTAGTTTAGAGTTTTAGGATTTAATCCGAATTTATTAAGGGCTTATCCCCAAGTTAATTTGTCTTATTGAGCCTAGTTTAAAGAATTTACTTGGTTCTATTCGATTAATTGGGGGTATTTTTTTCAAACCAGTCAAGGTCTCACTCTAGAGAATTGTTGTTTTTTTTTTTATTACTTAATTTAAAGTTTTCGTCTTGTTTAAGGTTTGATTTTAACTTGAGTTTTAGTCTTTTGTTTGATTCAACATGAGATTTAAAAAGTGTGAGTTTTCAAAGGTTCTAGATGGGTGTTAAATGTCTAAATCTTATTGGTTTATCCATTTGCTTTGGATCTGTGTGTTGTTGTGTAATCATTGGTTCATCTATGTTTGTCATGGATTGTGGTCTTTCAAAAGGATATGTATGTGCTTTAGATTAGACTAGATTAGGAGGTTTAAAAGATTGACACTTGTCGTTCTATGGTTTAGGGAGGTATAGTTTATAAATGTGCGAGCCAAAAGTTTTGTTATTTTGAATTTTGTTTTGTACTTTAAGTTTGGGATTGCGAATCTTAAGTTATTCTTTTGGGGCATTTTCTTTTGATTAATTAATGCCTTTTCTTCCCTTTTTTTTTGTATCCCGAGTGTTGGACTCGAGGAATTGTGTTTATTAAGCGAATTCTTGAGAATGAATGAGATTGGAAATGCAAGGTAGCAGTTGAATTGCTGCCATGCTAAGGGAAGAGATGGAAGAGAAAAAGGTGGTAGAAAGGAAAGTCGAGGAAAAGGCAGGGTCAGAGTTCTCGTAACCGATGCCTATTTTTCCTCGGTAGGCTCTGCGGATTCAGTATTAGTTGCTCCTCCTTTTTAGTGTTTCTAAGGCGGGCTCCTAAGGGTGGATCCTACAGGTCCTGGGTGGCTTTCCGTGAGCCACTCTGCCTTTTCTGTCGACTCGGGGTAAGAGGAAGAGGTTATTACGGCTAGAATTTGTTCAGGGTGCCTCCTTTCTCTGGGTTTCGCCGAGATTTTTAGTTTTCCAAATGAATCCGGATTCAGGGATTGCCTGAACGTGCGGATTTTAAGTTTCTTATTTTAAGTTGTATATTCAGAGGGTATGCCCTCGGTGTATTTTGTAATAATTTTATTTATTTATGCAAAGATTATGATTTTAATTCTTTTTGTAAATTCAGTTTAGTTTCTTTTGCAGCTTATTTGATTTATTTTGGAGTGTGAGATTTATTTGTTTAATTTTTTTATTCTAAATCGAGGCATGTTAGGAGTATTTTGTTTTGTGTTTTGATTTAGTTTAGGGTTAGTCGGAGTGCATAAATGATGAGGATATTTTTTTTTGGTCATAGTGTATAAAAAAAAAGAAAGGGGACATTTTTTTGGTTGTTTAATTTAATATTAATTGGGGTTGTGTGTGATATGGGGGCATTCTTTTTTTAGTTTTAGATCGGCGTTAGTTGAGGCAAATTTTGTGTTTAGCTTTAGTCTTAGTTTGGGGCAAGTCTCCTTTTTAATTTTTAGCTTTGGTTGGGGTGTGCAGACGGTGTCGGGGCATTTTTTTTGTTCTTCCTTTTTTGGGGCGTATAGTTTTTAAGTTAGGGGAGTTCTTGGATTAGTCTTGACAAGGGTATGTTTCGGACTGGTAATTGGTGTTAGGAATCTCCTAGCTTAGGTCTGTGAAAATGTTGTTATGGGGATCTCTTTTTTTCCTTTTTTTTTGTGTTTCTGAGGGATTGCGCTCTTCACTATGGGCAATTAAATGAATTGCGCGCCACGCTTAAAGCGCGTATTCCAAGGCATCATAACATTATTAAGCGTCAGTGTTCAGTCATTTAATCAAATTAAAAGCAAGGCTAGATGCACTTAATTAAGGCGGTGGCGATTATTGTGGATGTGATTGTTGGCATTTACACACCACGATGCGGGTGCTTGATGTGGTTACACGCCTGGAAGGCGACACGCAATCAAGTGGTCGGGTTAGTTTGAGCGGGCGACGATTGGTTTGCACGTTCTAGATCTGTCGTGTAATCCGAATTATGCGCTACTATGGTGGCGCGTGATCGGTTTAAGCGCCGGGATTTAAGCACGCGATTCGACTATTCCCTATAAATGGCTTAAAATCTCTCATTTTTGTCGCACAATCCATTTTAGTCTCTGATTCTCTGGTTTTCTTGTTTCTATGCACACTAGTTTTCATGTTTTCGCAATATCTTATGATCCGGTCGTCTGTTTCAGACGTTGTTTCTTCCGTTTTCTTTAGTTTTTCGAGCTCTTCGTTCTAGGATGAAGCTTGAGGGTGGTGGTAGACCTACTCTTACTATTTCTGAGTTGGAGAGGATGTTAAGGTCAAAGATAGGTGAGACGTCCGAGGCTCGAACTGACACTGTGGTCGAGGAGGACATTGGGGAGGTAGTTGGAGAGATAGTTGGAGAGGAGGTACTGGGGTTTGACCAGTCGGTGGTTAGGGAGGAGGCATTCGAGATTGAGCAAGAGGTTGTTGAGGGTGAGGGTGAGAGAGTTGAGGGTGAGATACCCACGGGTGAGGGAGCTGAGGGTGAAGGTGCAGAGCACCAAGGTGCGGCTGGGAGCATCCGGATCGCAGGCACTTCCCGCTGGAGGATTTCTTTGCCCGAGGCCAGGTAAGAACTCATGAGCAAGAGTTCTTCCATTTCTTTAGTGACTTAGGTTATGACATAAGCTTATTAGGATTTGAAAACCCTTCTAATTTATGTCGAACCTACATTAATGGCTGATTGTGTGTTTTACTCATGATTATATTTAGAGGTAGAGGTAGGTTATGTTTCCATGAAGTTGTTCTTATCATGTTTTGTGTGTTTGTTGTAAATTGTCATTGTGTCTGAGGCATGTTTGACTTGCTTTCAGTTTTAAATCCATTTGTTTTTTTTTTTGTCATGGGTATGTGTTAGTTTTATTATTTTTATTTACATTTCGTCTAATAGGAGCCCCCGCAGCTGGCTATCAATTTGGCATGGGCCGAGTCTCATGCTTAGTATCGTGCCTTACCAGAGTTTCACCGGGCATGGCTAGTGTCTTTCGATTTTGGACCAATCCTGGAGTTGGAGCCCTTTCAGGTCGTTCGTGGCTTGATCGCAGTGATTCTAGAGAGGTGGAGGGAGGAGCATCAGGCGCTTTTCTTTCCAGTAGGCATGTTGTTGCCGACTCTAGAGGACTGGGTCCGCATCACCGGTCTTCATTTTGAGGGTGAGCCGATCACTGGGTGGAAGGCGGGTCATTATTTGGAGGTGTGTGAGGAGATTTTAGGCATGCCGTATAGGTCAAGTGGCTCGAGGCCAGGTATAGTTCATGTCACTTGGTTTTCTGATACGTTTAGGAGTGGCTTCGTCCCCCCGAGGCGCCATTCGGAGGTGATGGCGAACTATGAGGCACGTTGTGTAGTAGTGGCAGGTCGGGAGCTCGTGGTGGAGCCATGATTAGCTACGGATAGGGTGCTCCGGGCATTTCTGATGCACTTCCTCAATGATGTACTTTTCTCTTCTTTTACTTGGGGATGCATCACCGGGTTATTTTTTATGATTCTTGGGGATCTAGATCGAGTCCCTACCTATGCATGGGGTGCGGCCGTGCTGGTGCATCTCTATGAGCAGCTATACCGTCGAGGCTAGGGCATCGCATCGATCGGGGGTTTCCATTTGTTCATCTAGGTGAGTTTTAATTAATTAACATCATAATGTCTTTAGTTCAGTTAATTTCAAGTTGATTAACGGTAGATGTTTCTCCTTGTGCGTCGCTGTTGTTGTTACTTTTCTTTTCAGTTTTGGGCATATGATCACTTCGCTTTCCTTCGCCCGGGGGTTCCGTTGGGTGTGAAGTTTATGTTCCCTCGGATGCATGTATGGAGGGAGGTGTTGAGGGGTTGTCGCTGGTCTTTGGATCTTTAGATAGCGCGAGGCCTCTTTGAGGATATGCATACAGGGCAGGTATAGATCGTCATGTATACGCTTTTGTTTTTGGTGTTTTAGGATTTAAGTCTCCATTGAGAGTTCGGCTTGTTTGTTTGGTTATAGGTGATATGGGGGTTGTATGATGATGAGGAGGATGTAGACGTGCTAGTGATTGAGTCTGGCTGGCCCTTCTTCGACGTGGACATATGGGTCCACTGTTTTGAGAGGGTGGAGAGGATCCATACTTCTCGCATGGTATGACAGCTGAGCTCGTTAAGGGAGTCCCTCCAGAGATTCGCCACAGAGTGGCGAAGAGGATGACCGACCCTCCTAGCTACAATTTCGCGATGCGGATGGCTCTTCAGATGATAGATTTTAGAGCTGGGGAGACTAGAGTTAGAGGGGCGCGGTACGAGGCGGACGTCCGGGAGTATGCGCGGTGGTTTAGTGCATTAGGTGGTGGGCACCTCTTCACACGTCCATTCCATGGGAGCAGCTCTTTCGTGATTGGAGGGCCGGAGTTAGCGTCGACCTTGAGGGAGAGATTGGCTGCATTGGAGTAGGGCCATGTCACCACGAGCGTGCTGGGGGCATTAGACACTCTCCACAGGGAGATGGAACGGATGGGGTGTGCTCCTCGTTCGGATGAGGAGATGCTACAGTCTTTAACCTCCTTTGTCGCTCAAGCCAAGGGAGCAGAGGATGAGTTGGGACTTTGATTAGTGGAGGCTCGACAGCTCCTGGTGAGTTAGTTTATGTCTTTTATTTATTATTATTATGTGGACTTAGTCTTCTTGTTGTTCTGACATGGTTGTGGTGTCTCATTTTTTTTTTTTTTGGACAGTCTGAGAGGGAGGGTGAGGTTGCTCGTCAGGCGGCCTTGCTGGATGTTTATCGCCGTCAACAGATAACTGACCGAGAGATAGTGGCGTCTCTCACAAGTATGGTTCTGTGTAATTGTTAGCATTGTGAACTTGCCAACTGATATATTTATTATTATTTGTAGAGAGTCGAGCTGGCCACCGGAGGTCTTATTCTGACATTTGATCCGTTTTCAGTTGCCTCCTCCAGTCGGGAGGATCCAACGATTGCTCAGCTTCGGGCCGAGCTAGATCATTGCGTAAGTTCCATTCAATCTCATTTGCATCATTGCATTAGCTTGTTGGATGTCATTGTTTTAATTTCTTAGTAGCTTTGTAACAATCCCCACCTGAACCCTAAGGACCTTACTAAGTTAGACCTTCAATCCGAGAAATTTGACTTTAACTAGACACAGCCATATTAAATTAAAATATTAAACCACTTTAGCAATAATCAGTTTTATATATACCAGCAGTGGTATATACTTGTTCTTGTTTTATCTGCCTAAGCAAGACCGAAACCCTGTGAGGACTATATAGTATCTCAGCCCAAAATATCATCTCAACTAAACAACATATAGCCTAAATTCGTTTGAAAAATAACCAAGGAAAGCTGGATGGTCTAATTGTAAATTATATAACAAGAGTTTTGTTGTTTTGTTTTAATTGCTGTTTTGTTTTATATGTAATACTCTTATCCAAGTATACTGGTTTTGCATGAAAGTTTACCTTAAGTAGCTGGTAAGCTACTTGCATGAGGAAGTTGCAACACGACTAATATGAGTCACCTTACGGGTTCATGCACGCAAAGTGCATCAAACCCTTATAAAATTTCTAAATAGAGCTGGCTTCTTCCACCTTTACAAATTCATGGCAAGAAAATCCTACACTAGCTCAGCCCTTATTCCCTCTAATATTATATGAGACCATCGTGCATCCCACCAATTCGATTTGTCCTCTTACATCCACGAGATTGATGCTAGCTTACGTAAAATCCGTGTTTCGTAACATTAAGTTGAAAGGACTCGTCATCCTCAACTCGGCAAAAATAGCATCGATGATCGAATGCTAAAAATTCACCAAGAGGTAAGTCAATTGTTTGATCTTATACAAGAAGAATTAATCCTAGGAACTAGCAGGTCAAATTTTTTTCCCACCCCAAAAATTGAGTGCAGATTGCTGCACTCCGATCATCATTGAAGATCAGTGCAAATCTAAATAGCTATATATATATATATATATCTCCCAAATTTATAAACTCTATATAATTTTATCTATATATGTTATATACCTGTATATAACATATATATGTTATATATCTATATATAATTATATTGTGCAGTAAAAGCCTAACAACAACCAAGAACAAAAAGGGAAGCCTCAGCATGAACTGAAGTGCAGATTGCTGCACTTCAGATCTGTGTAGAAATATATGGAAATATATTTAAAATCTGCTGAATTTATACATGGATGGATATATATATATATATATATATATATATATACAAATAAACTATATTAATATGAAACAAAAAGGAAGAAACCACAGATCAACAGCAAGAAGAAGACCAGCAGAACCCCGGCAAGCCAAACATATATAGGTTTGTCGTGGCAACACTATAGGGTTGCCGTGGCAAGCAGGCCAGCTGAAGGGCTTGCCGCGGCAACCTCCCCAGCCTTGGGTTTTTGCATTTTGAACTATGGGTCGTGTCTTCTGCACTTCGGACCTTGAGTCCATGATAGATACCTATGTTAATCTTTGTGCACTGTGTATCACCTATAGGTCTTGGCGCACTGTGCATCACCTATAAATGATTAGTTTTTAAAATAAATTCATGTTTCATAGATTTGGTGCCACATGGAACACTTAAACATTTTTGAAGAAATGGATTCGCATGATGTTATTAGATGACTAAAAGTGCATTGACGACAACACGTGTAAGACTTGACGCACACAGGTAGGGAATCTGGGTTGCTATTTTATAATGTTATCAGCATGTCACTTAGTTTTTCATAGAAGTTTTGATGGGCATTTATTTACACAATGATCCGCATAATAAAAGTAAAATCTGCGTTGTGATTTGAACTGATGCACCTGATTAACTATGAAGTAAATAGACTTGATTAGTCATCAAGCTGATAAGAAACAAATATGAGCATCTAGTACACATAACATTAGAAAGAAAGTTTTTTACCAGTTTATGAGTATAAATCAGCTTTGTAATTTAATGTATTATTTTAGTGTACATTGCATCATAAATTATACATGCAAATGCATTTCTTGGTCATTCAATACTCAGACTCTGTTAAATTCAATGTTCTTGATATGCTATTGCTCCTGTGTAAATCAAGTGATCCCGCTAACTCGGGAGCTTGAGATTCTCGACGCAAGTGATCCCACTAACTCGGGAGCTTGACAAGTGATCCCGCTTACTCGGGAGCTTGAAGTATTCTATTCTAAGTGATCCCACTAACTCAGGAGCTTGACAAGTGATCCCGCTAACTCGGGAGCTTGACCTTGTTGATTCCCAGTTTTCGCCAGCATGTATTCCGGTTTCAGCTTGCTTCTCACACTTGTTATACCATGCATAAATATAGCATTTTAGCATGTTATGCATATGTTAATTTAATGCTTCTCTATGAGAAAAGTGATAAACTATCAATGTAAAATAACAATGCAATATTCTCTACTGAGCTGTGGATGATAGCTCATTCATTAACTTAATTGTCTTAGCTGCAGAGCCTGACCCTGAGCACGTGGCAGACCCTACATACGTGCCTGAGGAGGAGGAGGGAGACGAAGACGATGAGGAAGACGACTTCCCAGAGGAGTTCTTCCCATAGTTAGGTTTGTAGCTTGGGATTCAGGGGATAAAATGGGGCATTGGGATAGAGAGAGAGAGAGAGAGAAAAAACAAAAAGGATAATTTCTGGTCTATATAATGATATATGTTGGTTTCAGATTTTTGTGGGATGTTGTTTGGATGTATAGGTTTCTTTTCACTGTTTCGATGACGGGTGGCCGTCATCGGTGAAAAACTATACATCAAACCTTATGCTTTATGTTTATCACATATTTTAGTTTCTATTTGATCAGTTATTTGCCATATGAGTTATTTGTCAGAGTTTAAAATACATTGCTTCCACATTCTGTGACACTTTGATGTAAAATAAGGAACCCCTTGATGAAAGGATCATATCAGGTGATCCGATGGCGTGACCTTTCTTAGTTGAGAAATTTGGAAACGTCGGGCTGTCACATGCTTATTAATATCATGCGGTATTTCAGCGTCGGGTTACGGAGTATCTTCAGATGAGGGAGGCAGCTGCTGCCTCTCTATGTCCGGAGAGCTAGGTAAAGTTTCTTTTGATGTGGGATAGTTCTGTTTTGGTTATTCCATCTTTATCTTGTTCTAACATATCTTGTATTGGATTATTTGGTTCTTTGTGCAGGCTATCCCAGATTCTGCTCCCGAGGCTCCTCCTAAGGAGTCCATTCTTATCCCTACTCAGGTATGTTTTAGTTATTGTGTTTGTAGTTTATTTTCATTATAATATTTTAGTGCTTACGTTTTGTCCCTCCTGTGCCTCTATTTGATCCGGATCGTGAGATAATCAGCGACTCTGAGGAGAATTTGGATCTGGTATAGTTCTTTCTCCTTTTTTAAAGTTTCTTATTTTGTTCATGTATATATCAGTTTTCGTTTGAGTTGATGCGGTTATGCAGGCTAGTCAACTAGAGGAGGAGCATCTAGAGGTGGCACGAGCACGTGCCACTCCTGAGGCAAGACGAGTCCTTGGGGAGACAGAGTCAAGCTGACTTATTTGCCGAGATGATGGCCACTAAGATGACTCATACTAAGGCATTAGAGGTGGCTCGTCGGACGATGCGGGCAGAGATGCAGGCATCCCTCGATGAGCTACAGTATCGTCTGATAAGGAGTGAGCGAGGGATATATAGGCTAGCTCATCAGCTTGGTGGATTGGGCTTGATGGGGACGGGTTCTTTGGCTGGGCAGTCTCGTCAAACGTCTCGTGATCATGTCAAAGGTTATGCTCGTGAGGATGCCATGGTTCATGAGGTTCTTGCGAGGTATCGTCCTCATTCTCGATCGAGGCGGTCTGTTAGCTAGACTAGTGAGGGGGGATCTATGGCAGGGCCTCGTCGCTTAGAGCTAGGTTCCGCAGACTCTAGGTGTCAGGATTGTGTTTTTAGAGGATCAATTTATAGATCTCCGAGCTAACGATACTGGGGACAGCAGTGCTCGACCATCCCAGCGACAGCGTAGGGATTAGGTGTGTGTGTGTGTGTGTGTGTTTTTTGTATCCATAGCATGTGTGTGTTTTTGTATCTATATCGTGCGTGTGTTGTATATATTGGGGAGTGTCCCCAGTGATAGGTGTAAAAGGAAATGAAAAGATTTTGACACATATATATAGAGAGATTCTTTTGGTTTAGATGTACCTGGTTGGCTCCTTTTCTTTTAGTTACCTCTTGCGTCTACTTTTGCGTTCAGTTTCTTTAGCGCTGTCAACCTTCATTGAGATTTGAATAATTCCTGAGTTGACCTAGTGATGGTTGAAGGCTGCTTGCGTATCTGCACATGTGAAGATAATGTTGTTAGTAGTTTTGTTCTCTCCCTTGCCAGTTGTCAAGGGGGGAGTATCTCAGACCGGAGTCTGGTAGCAAAAGATGGATATGTGCTCTTTTTTTTCTCTTTATTTTTTTTTCTTTCTCTTTTTTTTCTTCTTTGTTTTTTTGAAATGACAGTAATGCAACAGGAAAAGCAAATAACTAAAATGGAAATACTAACAAAATAATAAAATAAAGTAAATAAAAAAAAAATAATAAAATGCCCCATTGTAGGAGCATGGTAGGATCGGCAGTATGGTACCTTTGGTAGTGCTTTCCGGAGGGTAACTTCGTCATTTCTTATCTTCTTCATGGACAGGTCGACGCTTCTGACATGATTCTTTTTCTAATAAAATAAATGCCCCAGTGTCAAGGTGCAATGGAGCTTTTCCGGATTTCGAAATAAGCACTTTGGTTTTATATGTAGTCATGGGTAGTTGGTAAGTTAGTGTCGAAGAAAAAGTTTATCAGTACTGTCACCGAACTAGTGAGGTCATCTTTATGATTAGGTTAGTTGTATACGGGGATCTATCCTAGGGTGGTGCTCATCCTATCCCGTGGTTATTAGGGAGAAGTATGGTATGTATAGTAAGTGATTGCGCCAGTCGCCATTCATCAGTTTTCGGTTTCATTTCTAGGAATATCCCGTAAGGCTTCTGATTTATTGTCCTAAAAAAAATGAAAATAGCAGAGGGGGATAAGAGTCAGTGATGCGAGGAGTAGTTTGTATCTAATGCTTTCTGAAAGGGATAGGTAACAGTCTTTTTCTCAGAGGGAACGGGATGCCATGATCGAGCTCTTCGTCATACCTCGGTACCATCAAAATCTCATATTCTATGGTTAGCAGGAGTTTATCCTCCTCCCGCCATCTTACGATGACATCTAGTAATATGGGGACATCAGGGGTGCCCTCGCAACTTGCTTATGCACTTATAGTGAAATTACCAGAGATGTCCTTACGGCTTGCTTATGCTTCCTTGAGCTCATTGACTTGTTTATTCGTTGTCATGCTCTCACTCAATTTTTTTGGACATGTAAATGTGTATCTTTTTTGAAAGCACCTTGCTAGCACAAGAATGATGAGCTTTGATTGAACTTAACATCTTCATTTTTTTTTGCTCTAACGTCTCCTCCAATGGCGGGGGAATGGAAATGAGGATCGGGTGTTACTTATGCTTTTGAAAGAGATTAGATAGGTCACTAGTCCTTTAATCAAATTGCCTGAGTGAGAAAATGTGAGCAATAGATCGGAGGTCTTAAGGATATTCTAAGAATTGAAGGCGTACGACCAATGAATGGGTCGTGACGACTACGGGAGTGGTAAGTATAAGTATTTAACCACAGGATGTGACGATCACAGGGTTAGGAGTAGTATTTTCAAAGGTACATGGAATTCCAAGGACTAGGGAGTTCTTCCCCATCTTGATTCGCCAGTTTATAGGCATTTCTAGGGTATGTAGCTGTTATAATATAAGGGCCTTCCCAGTTTGATTTCAGTTTTCCTTTCGGGTGGGCATGCTTGGAAGGCATAATTTTCTTTAAGACTAATTCTCTAATATTAAAGGTTCGTTCGAGGACTTTCTTATCGTAAGCTCTGGCCATTCTCCTCTAATATACCTGAGCGTGATCAGCTATCCTTAGATGCGTTTCATCGAGCTGCTCTAGCTATGTGAATAGGGAAATTCTCCTCTCATCTAAGGATAGCTCATCATCGAGTTGGATGCATAAAGATGGTACTTGTATCTCATATGGTAGAACTGCCTCCATCTCATAGGTAAGGAGGTAGGGAGTTTGGCCAGTGGCCGTATGAATAGAGGTCTTATAGGCCCAAAGTGCTTCGAGTAGCTGCTCAGGCTAGTCGGCTCCATTGCTTGTTTCTACTGTGCATTTTAAGATTCGAATTAGCATTTTGTTTGAAGCCTCTACCTGTCCATTGCCTTGAGGGTAGAATGGTGAAGAGTGGCATAGATCGATGTCACACTTCTTGCATAACTTCTTCGTCTTCTCAGCGATGAATTGTGGTCCGTTGTCGGTGACAAACATCCTGGGAACTCCAAATCTGATGATGATATTCTATATGACAAACCTCACGAGTGTTGAAGTGGTGATTCTGACATAGGATTCAGCTTCTGCCCATTTGGTGTAGTATTCAGTTGCTGTGAGTATAAATGTGTGCTTGTGAGTGTTCCCAACTGTGTCGGTGAAGGGTTCAATGACATCAAAGGCCCACATCAAGAATGGTCATGGCGAGGTCATAGTATTCAGTGCAATTGGTGGAGCTTTGATGAGTGAGGCATGTTCTTGGCATTGCTTGTAGGATTGGATGTAGAGGTGGCAATCTCTGATCATCATCGACCAGAAGTAACCTTATCGTGTAACTTAATCAGCAAGTCTGCCTACCGGAGTGGGCGCCGCAGGCACTGGCATGTGCTTCTTGGATGATGTATTGTCATTCAGCAGTCGTGACGCATCGTAGTAGTACTTCTTTGGTGAAGGCCTCTTTGTATAATATTTTTCCGAGTATACAAAATCGGGCGCATCTGTTCCTTATAGTCTTTTGTTCTATTTTTGTAGCATATGGAGGGACATGTTGATGCTTCAAGAATTTCTAGATATTGAAATAGCACGATTGTCCATCGTCGGTTGGCGATTTTTCGAATCTTAACTTAGCGACTTCAGTTTTCGCCTTGACGTGCTCTTTTGGTGTGATTGCTCCTTTTGGTCCTGTACTTGTGGGGAGGATGGGTAATTCTCTCTTGACGGTCCACGCTACCCTGTGGGCGGGTACTGTCAGCTTTTCAATGAAGAAGGTCTTGGTATTTTGTCCGACAGGTATTTGAATGACTGAGGCTAGCGTGGCTAAGAAATCTGCGAGTTTATTTTCTAATCTAGGGATATGTGTGAATAAGATTCTTTCGAATTTCTTTACTAAATATTGCGCGGTTTCTAGTTATGCCATTAGTTTCATTTCCTTAGTTTTCCCTTCTCCTATGACTTGTGAAATTACTAGTTTGGAGTCACCGATGGATTTCAATTGTTTAACTCCTAATTATAGTGCTGCTCGTAATCCCGCTATAAAGGCTTCATATTTTGCAACGTTATTAGTGACAGGGAAATCTAGCTAGAAAGCTTTAGGCATGACAACTCCTTCCGAGCTCAGGAGGACTATCCTGATGTCTTTTCCTTTATGATTTAGAGCACCATCGAAATAAAGGGTCCATGAGGTCTTACGGGCTCTTCGTTATGAATCATGAATAGGTCTTCATCGGGAAAGTCCGCGTGTATAGGTTCATCATTCGGAAGTGGGAGGTCTGCGAGATAATCAGCGATGGCTTGCCCTTTGATCAATTTCTGCGTGACGTAAGTGATGTCGAAATCTTATAATAGCATGTGCCAGCGAGCAATCTTTGCTGATGTTGTGGGCTTTCCGAATACATACTTCAGACGGTCCATTCAGGATAATACTAGCATTTTATGCACTCCAAAGTAGTGTCACAATTTGGTCAAGACCCACACCAATGTGAGGAAAGTCTTCTCCATCGGAGTATACTTTCGTTCGTATTCAACCATCGTCCTATTGAGGTAGTAGATAGGCTTCTCTCTCTTGCTGTCTTCTTCGTATTGTCCAAGAATCACACCCATTGCTTGTCGTTCACTGAGAGGTATAAAATTAAGGGTTTTTTGGGGACAGGTGGCAACAGTATAGGCGAGTTAAAGAGATATTTCTTAATATTGTCGAAGGCTTGCTGACACTGGTCGTCCGATTTGTATTCAGCTCCTCCTTTAAGTAGCTTGTAGAATGGAACTCATCTGTCTGAATGCTAGGAGATAAATCTCCTGATGAATTGCAATCTTCCTATTAGGCCTCATAATTCTTTGATATTACTGGGAGGTGGAATCTCGAGGATGGCTCTGACTTTTGCGGGGTCGACCTCGATCCCTCGCTTGCTAACAATAAAACCGAGTAATTTTCTGGAGGTGACTCCGAAGACGCATTTCTTTACATTCATTTTCATCTAGTATTTCTTAGCTCTTTGTAAAATAAGTCGGAGTGCTTCAACATGTCCTACTCGCGTTTGGGACTTCACTAATATGTCATCGACGTAGACTTTTACACACTTATGCATCATGTTATGAAAAATAGCCGTCATCACGCATTGATATGTGGCTCCTGCATTCTAGAGCCCAAAGGGCATGACGACGTAACAGTATGTCCCCCATGGTGTGGTGAAGAAAGTCTTCTCTTGGTCGGACTCTGCTAATTTGATCTGATTATATCCAGAGAAACCATCCATAAAGGATAACATCTCATGTCCAGTGGTATTGTCGACTAAAGTGTCAATGTGTGGAAGTGGGAAGTTGTCTTTTAGGCACGCCTTATTGAGATTTTGAAAGTCAATCCAAACTCGTACTCTACCATCTTTCTTGGCGACAGGTACTATGTTGGTGACCCACTTAGGGTAAAGAACGACTCAAATAAATTTGGCTTTGTATAACTTGTCGACTTCTTCTTTGACTTGGAGGGCAATTTATGGGTGCATCCGATAGAGTTTTTGCTTAATTGGCTTTATGTTGGGTTCTAAGACCAGTTGATATTCTACTAAATTGGGGTCTACACCGAGCATATATTCGTAGGACCATGTGAAGAAATTGAGGTGTTCTTGTAAGACTTGTGCAATTTGTTAGAGTTCCTTGGGATTGAGCGTTGCGCTAATCAACATCTTCTTAGGTTTCTCTTCAGTGCTAAAATTAAGTTCTTCAGTGGGTTCTGCGGTAGCTTGGGTTTGTTCATCAAAATGTTTAATAACCCATTGAAAATCTAGTGCCTCCTCAGCAACTGGTGCTCTTTCTTCATCCTCGATAAGTTCGTATACTACGAAGTTACTACACTGGGGATTTGAATTTGTGAAAGGTGACCCTTCATCGGCACAATTTATAACTGAGAGATCTTTGGTAATGTAAAGGTCAAGGTTATTGATCCTTCTCTTGAAGTCACGAAGTATCTCATCTGGTATGATTACTAGCTTACTATTTAGTCGGGACGCTTTACGTCCTTGTGTAAAGAATGGGATAGGAACCTTAGGAGAAGAGTCTCCTTGTTTGCCACAAATCTGGTTAGGGGCGAAAGGTGCCCTTTCTTTTATGAGGTTTTCTGATTTTTTTTAGATTTTGTGTTTTTGAATTTTTGGAGTTTTCTATTTTTTCTATTTTTTTTATTTTTGATAATAAATATGGTACAGGGTTGATCGCCTCAAGGGGCACCGGGAGAGTTGCTTCTTCTAGTTGAGGGAGCGAGACGGCTGGTGGAGCTGTTCAAGCGATCTTTCGAGAAACGTAGACTCGTTGTAAATTTGGCCTTTTTTTTTAGTCTTCAGCTAATGAGACCTTTTGAATGAGTGACGCGGTTGATAGTGGCACTGATGTTCGACGTTCCTCTATCACGTTAATTCATCGAAGAAACTCTAAAGATCATAGTCGATGGAGCTATCCGCTTCTGAATCATAATATGGTGGTTCTTCCCATTGAGGGGGATCTCCTAAAAGATCCTCAGGGGTAGGAAGTTCTTTGCCTTGATCTTCATGATACGTCGAGATAAGCACGCATGCTCGGCAACGAGTTTGATAATGGTGAAGAATGCAGGGGAATTCCCAAGGGCATTCCCATTCTTCTAAATTAGATTCAAAGACGGTATCGAACTCATCTTCTTAATCTGATAATATTCGAATTAGCTCGCTCGTCTAATTCGAGTGCACGGAGATCTATCCAGTAGTCTTCGTCATCACTCGGGGGAGGTTGCCATTCTTCTGAGAGAGATTTCTAAAATATTTGGTGTTGCAGTGAATCTGGGGATGTAGAAGTGTCTAGTTCGAGTTCCTCTTCAAACTCTATAAAGGCAGGTTGAGTATTTCCTTCTAGATCGAATGGATAGCCATCGGGATTCTCTAATCCCTATGCCAGTAGCTAAGCAGGTAAGTCATTGTTGGTTTCCATCGTCGCGGGGTTGGAATGGTTTGACCCCTCTATCGCAGACCGTCGAGTTCATTTGGTGAAATGTTCTAATTTACTGGTGCATGCCCTACAGCGGGGCTGATAAGGGTGAACGATACAAGGGGAATCCCACAGGCATTCTCACCCTCCAAGGCCGAGGCCAAGGCGGATGCTATAAGGGTTAAGATTCTCTTGCGAGGTGTCATCCTCTTCCCACGTTGAGTGCAAGTACTCTTCGTCCTCTTGCAGGGCAGCTATATAAAAGTCTTCGTTATCGATAGATTCCCAATCTTCTAATTATGGTTTAGTTTTCGGAGGCTCTTCTCTCCTCTCATCTATGAACTCTTGAGGATCAAACAAGGGTTTGACTCCCTCGAGTGGTCTATCGATATCGTCGCTAAGACTCATCAACTCATTGAATGCTTTGGCCATTTGTTCAATTTTTATTTCTTGGGATTTGGCAAAGGACACTTCCTTCAGCCTTGGTACATTCACTTTCTCAGCGGTCCCATAGACAAAGTGATCATATAGAGACCATTTCGGCGAGGTAGGGCATAAATCGGCTTGGAAGCCGTCCGATCGATAACCTAACCCTATGTGTTTACATATTTTCGTTGGAATGATAGGTCCTATGCGACCTTGCTTATTCTTGTCGAGTCCGGTGTGGGGGACATATCCTAGCTGGTACATAAGATCTCACCCTTTTGTCACGGTAGGGTTGATGTCATAAAGCTTGGCGAGGTCTAGGCCGATCTCTCTCTTCACTAAGTTTTGTTGATGCATTGGGGGAGAACTAGGATGGTTGGTATGGACCATGTAATCAATGTCTATCTTGAAGGGGTGCATCGTATATATGGAGATGGAGTCCTCATATGGGAATTTGATGCATTGATGGTATGTGGATGCGACGGCCTTCATGGACTCTAGCCATTTTCTTCCTAAGATAAGGTTGTACGTACTAGCTGAATCGGAAACATGAAAAGTAACGTCTTTTGTCACGGGTCCGAGGCGAACCTGTAGCTTAATAGTTCCGTTCACGAAATTATGGTAGCCGTCATACGCTATAAGAGATAGGGCGGAGGTTCTAACGTCTTGTTCTGTATATTCGAGAGTCTTTAACATGGTGAGAGGGCATATGTTAAGTCCTGCTCCCGTGTCAACTAGTGTGTGTGGTATGGAGAATCCTCTAATTATGACTATGAGGTATATAGGGGTCGCACTTTTGCGGAGGGACTCTTTAGGCATGTCTGCATCTATGAACATAAGCGTTGGGAGTTGTGCCATGACCGAAGCAATTTGATGAAGTTCGTCTAGGGTCATGTCCTCGTCCACTTGCGTGTCTTCAAGTGTCCTTATCAATAACCGGTGATGATCAGGCAATTTCTTTATGAGTTCTAGTATGGATATCTGGGCTGGGATCTTTTGGAGATGCCGCAGAAGATCATATTCTTATCTCGGCTCGAGTGTCACTTCTTTATCTAGCTGGTGAGCCATGGGTGCGGGTGGTTGGAGTGGTTGAGGTGCTGGGATTGGTGGAGGGATGACATGAGGAGGGGGAGGCAAGTTAATCTCCCTTTCTCTCACATTCCCCTCTGGTGGTTGTGCACTCGTAAAATCCTTACTTCGAGGGAAAGGAGGAGGTGGGTGATTAGTTCCTAACTTGAGAATCAGGCACGTCGGCTGCTGGCTAGGCTCGACAAGAGTGGATGTCGATGTCTTCGTGAAGCGAGTGAAATTGGAAGCCGGAGTGTATGCCTGTACGGCAACGTTCTAAGGTGGGAGATACTGCGTGTAATCCTCCTCTTCTATGAAAGCAGAGGCCAATGTCTCACACGGGTCAGGGTGTTCTTCTTGCTCACTTTCTCCTACATTCAGTAAACACTTGGTCTTTGTCTCACTCTCTCGGCTTGGAGTCTTATGAGTGACACTCTCTACCCATACAGTGATTTGGGCTACAGTTTGGAGAACATGCTCTTTGCACTTGGATTCAGAATCAGATGAAGGAAGTGGTAGGGATGTTGGTTCAAGATTTGGAGGGGTTGAAGGGTCTGGTGGGTGACGACGAAAGAATGGTCTCCTGGCCCTAAAAAAATGTACTCGTATCTGAGTGGATTATGGGTATGGAGGCAGGCTCAGCGGGGCAATTCGAGTGATCAGGGCCCAGGGATGCATGGGTCAAGGAACTCTTGCTGGTGTGGCGGAAGCGGTAGAGGGTTGGATGCGGGTGATTAAGGTAGAAGGCCGAAAAGAAGGTTGACTGGGGAGATCCACAATAGTGACTTGGGCAGGTGTTGCTTGGTTGTGGTTGGGCATAGGGTTGTTTATGATTCCTAAATTCTGTTGGAGTTGGCTTTTATTAGGATTGGGATTTTTAAGCACTTCCCAATCAATTTGATTTCGGTTGTTCATGTCATAAATCACGTCCCTAAGGACCCAACAATCCTCTAAGTTGTGTCCCGCATTTCGATGGAAGGCACAGTATTTACTATAATCTAGGTTTGCCAGTCAAGGGCGAGGTATCTCTTGTAGTAATCGAAGGAGATTTTGAGTATTAAGGAGACGAAAGATATTAGAAATTATATCCGGTAAAGGAGGATAGTGTTCTCACTTCGGTTGATAAGGGCCTCTGGATGGATTAAAATTCTATGGTGGGGGTACATTATTATAACTCGACGCGTGGGTCGGTTGACTCCGTGTCACATTTTGGTTTTGATAGGTGCTATGGTATTGGTTTCTATTCTGATATTGGCCTTGGCTTTGATGGTAGCCTTGGTTCTGGTTTACTTATCTCTGCTGACTAGCGCCTTGATTTTGATTGCTGTGCCGTTGTTGATTTTGGTTCTATCCAAAATTTCGCGGTTGGAAGTTTCTGTTATTAGAGTTTTATCCTTGGTTGACAACAGTATTAACTTGCTCAGCCCCTAAGGCTTTCTTATTATTTTTCGATTTGGATTCGCTAGATGAGCCTATTTTTGAAGTAACTATGGATAAAGCAAGGTCTCCGCTTTTAATGTGTCGCGTTAATCGGGATGCCCAAGAGTGAAGTACAGCGAAGTCGGGGCAGTCACTTATGATGAGTGCGCTCTTTAACGGTTCCCTAGTGTTGTCAATAATAATATCAACCGAGTCCTTCTCTTTCATTGAAGTGCCAGTCGTAGCAGTGAGTTTTCTCCATCTAGCGACGAAATCAGTGAATTCTTCGTCAGGTCCTTGCTTAGCTGCCATTAGATCGCTGAGACTAACTGTCTCTTAGATCAAATGATTATATTGGTAGTCCCTGCATCGGGATTAGGGTTTACAGTTTGGACTAACTGTCTCTTGGAATTGACTGAATAATTCATCGAAGGTTTCAATTTTATAAAGCGGGAGTCTTGCAAACTAATCTAAAGCTTCTCCTTCTAACGAGCGTTGGAAGTAGTGAATGAGAAGTCCTTGATTATCACTTATGGGTCGGCAATCATTGTACTTAGTGAATTTTAGTGGCTTGAATCCTATTGGTAAATTAAACTCAATGTCTCGACAAAATTTGTCAAATCCGAACAAGTGATCGGGACGCTCCTTTTTGGCCATGTACTCATCAAGCATTCTAGGGAGATCTTCGATTTTAACGGTAATGTCGTTCGGAGCAACCCATGAGCAAACCCTGTCCAGAGGGTCATTGTTAAATAATGTGTGGGCAGGTTGTCTCAGTGAGGTGATACGGGCTGACACCGTGCTTAGGGCAGGAGGTGGCCTCTCTTGTCGCTCTTGTTCTTCTAAAAATTGTCGTGACCTAATGGTTTCGTACGCGGCGGCCAACCCTCGAAGCAATTCTTCGGAGTTGTCGTCTCCTCTTTGTATTCTTTGGACACTAAGTTCTACAATTTGTTGGGTCGTAAGGTTTTGTCCGATGCCACCATCTCTCCCGTTATGATTGTTCCTAGCATATGGGGTAGAGAAGGGTTCTCTTGCTCACCAACCATATTAATTTCAGGTTGTTGCGGGCTTAAATTGTGAAGTGGTTCATATACCAAAAATCTCGAGTCTTTTGCAAAGACTCATATATATATATATAAGAGAATCTAAATGATATGAAAAAAAGGGAAATATACTAGAAACTAATTATCTAGAAACAGGGTTTGCAAAAAAATCCCATCGCGATCGCCAGTTCTATTGGTGTGCGCTTTTTCTAGGTTCCTTTCGGTTTCCGTTGAATCAGTGGCTTCCAACTATGTCCTAGCGGACTCTAGCGATGTGGTGTTTGGAATGATTAAGGTAAAAATAAATAATAAAAGAGGCTTTCTAGAAAGTTTCTAAATTATTGCGATCGCCAGCTACAGATATTTATCGACGCTGCGACACGTCAATGATCATGCTTATGAGCGGGTATGGGTTACCTTTATACTGAATCGTCTGCCTGTGAACATCAGCAGCGTTCTGTTCCTTTAGGTTAGATAATTTAATTTCCTTGTATTTCCCTTTATAGTTATGGTTCTAATCGGTTTAGATCTCCTTTGATTCTTTTCGGAATTCAGTTATATAGATTTGTTCTAATTCAATTAGGAATCCAATTGGTGTTGATTTTCTAATTCTATTAGAAGTCTAATTAGTTTCAGCCTCCTGTTGGTATAAGGAGCGCATGTATAATAGTTCTGGTGAGGCTTTAATTCGTCCAGGTATATCAAATGTACTAGAATTCAGATTGAATAAGGTATAACAATCCTATTGAAATTCTAATTGCAGCAATTATTGTAGTCCTGTTAGAATTCTAATTGAAATGAAAGACTAATTTTGTTGAGTCTCTGATTTAAGCAAAGGAATTAGTGCTACTAAAATTTTAATTAAAATGAGTAAACTAATTTGTACTAAATCTGATTAAGATAAATAAAGTAATTTTGTAAGAACCTCTAATTAAAGCAACGAATTAACTATGCTGAAGAATCCAATTAAAGCAACGAATTTAATCCTATTTAATTATAATTAAAGTAATAAATTGATGGATTAAATTCAAATCTAGAGAGATTTATTAGTCATGCTAAGATTTAGGACATTCAATCAATTAAGCATATTGGAATAGAATAAAACTACTAATCAATTATGCTAAAAATATGAAACTAAAGCAATTAATTGATTCTAAAATTCTTAAAAAAGGGGGTTTCCGCTATGCTAAGGAGGATTGGCCTCCTTCCCGAGTACCCTCCATAAGCTCCCTTGGGCAAATCAGGTGGCTGAGATAGAAAATAAATTAAAATTTTGGATCGTACAATAGTATTTTACGCTTTTTCAGAGCTGATTTCAGAATAATAATTATGAGTTAAATTGCAAAACTAGAATTATGAGACTGGAACTATATTTTAAAATTTTAGAAATATTAAAATAGGCAATTTAGAATTAAAATTAAATTTTTAGGACTGAATTCAGGTCCGAAACCAGGAAATCAGCCCATATGATTAAAGACTGGTTTTGAATCAAAGGATTAGAACCAGAGATTAATGATAGGACTATAAATCAAGATTTTGGAACTGAATTAAGGTTTAGAATCAGTGTATCAGACCGATAGATTAAGGAGTGGTTCTAGAAACTAGGACTAGAACCAGATATAGAGAATTTCGGTCCAAATAGGGGTGCTACGGTCTAAAACCAAAAATAAAAATAAATAATTGATAGAATTCCTAGCTCTAGAAATTAGAAGCTATGGTCGTAGATAAAAAAAAATAATTAAATCCTTACCTAGGGTCGGGGCCGTAGAGGAGAATCATCCGAAGCTGGAAGTTTGAATCTCGGGATCATGGCTTGGTCTCTCTCTGTGTTCATTCTATTCTCAGAGTTTTCAATCACTCGAACTCTGAAAAAAGTCCAAAAAAAAGTCCAGCCCCCCTGGGTCCAACTAAAGAAAAGCTTTTATCCATTTTTCTTCAATTACGCGCCCAGCTTCACGCTTAATCATTACACTCTGCTCTTAATCTCTTTGAGCGTCCTAACAAAATTAGGGCTAATTGCACGCGAGATTAGATGTGCGCAATCTGATTAGGCGACTCCTTAGAAGCTCTTAATTAAGGAAACGTAGGGGTTAAGGGTAGTGAGACTAGGTCGGGCATAGGCCAATTGCGCGCTGGTTTTGTGGTGCTCAATCTGATCGCGCGTCTGATTTCAAGCACGTGATTGAGTCTCGAACATGGCAGAGAAAGGAAGTTTGGCTGAAAGGGGGACTGATTGCGCGCTTGTGGTGTAGCATGCAATCGAATTACGCTCAGGGTTTCAAGCGCTTAATTCGGGGTTGTCCGGGTCTGGTCTCTAGAATGAAATGCAAGACTATTGTTTTTGTCTACATTCCGACTATATATTATTGCTTAGAATATAGTTTACCCATCTCAGGATCTGAGCCATAGAGCTATTGTTTCAGCCTGTGTTCAACCATGTACTATTGTTTCAGTACATGGTTCCCATATTAGGGTTGAAAAGAAGGTCAAAGGTTGACCAAATAAGAAATATATTCCGAGAAGGCAAAATGGGGGTGTCTACAGTCCCCACCAATGGTGGCCTTGAAAGATGCTCATGTATCTGATGAAGTGTCCCTAGATGAGGTGGGACAAATGATTGGATAAGTATTGGCTCCCAACGCCATCTCATTCTCCAACGCCGATCTTCTAGTTGAAAGGGGAAACCATTCCAGATCTCTTAATATCATAGTAGAAAATGGGAATTTGATGATACTATTGGTATTGATAGGCAATGTATTAGCTTTAAATGTGTGCCCACTGAGAATGACAACCAAAATAGGTGTCGATCCATCCATGTTTCGACCAGCCAAGACGGGAGCTGTTGGGGGATTACAGTGTGCTGATTATTATGAATTAAAAGAAAGAAAATAAAATCAAAGTAAAACAGAGCATGGATTCAGCACATCTAAAATATCCTAGACCTGCAAGATACAGGGTCCTTTGTAGTAAGTTTTAATAAGTAAGAGTTTGTCCCACAAGGAGTACTGATCTAAACCTAGAAGGTGTATAGTAGACCTCCAGATCTGGCAATTCTAAGAAGAAAGAGAGCTTTTCGGGTGTCACTAGATCTAATTCTACAAAACTGAAATAAAACTAAACTAAAAGATGGAGGAAGATGGATGGTAAAATAACATATAAAATGGGGAGAAATAGACAGCTAGGGCCTGGTTTTTTATTGCAAAACAGATCAAGGTATGTGAATTTGCAGCAATCCTTCATTTGGCTACAAGCACAAATGCAAGGTAGAAGAATCCACTCTAAACCAAAGGCTTGGATTGATCTTAAGAGTATGATCTATCCACTTTAATGGTCACAGATTATCCTAGGGATTTCATCCAAATCAAAGGTTTAAGGTAGAACAATCCAATCTAGAGCAGGGGTTTGAATTGATCTTAAGGGTATAATCTGTCCACTTAAATGGTCACAGATCATCCAATAGATTTCCTCCATTCTGATGGCTTCAATCAGAACAAGATAATCACTACAGATGTTGTGGATGCAAGGCCACAGGCATAGGCACCCACAGGCATATCAAACCCAGGGAAATCAGATGGTCATTAAGAGATCTACCAGAGATGTGACAGGCTTGGCCCATTTACACAAGAGCCGATCGAGAATCTAATGGGACCACAAGATCTTTAGATTTAATTAAGCTTTAAAATCAACAATTTATTGCTTCAATAAAAAACAACTTACAATAACATTGTTCCCAGATCTGTAGTCTGTGCATCGATCCACATTTCTTCATGCCGAAATTAAAATTACAAAATAGATCTGAGCTACTACCTAGATTTAATCCAACTGGCTGGATTAGAGAGAGGAGGGGGAAGAAAAAAAGTGAAAAATAAAACCTAAAACTAAACCTAAATGAGCTAAGGAGAACTCAGGCTATTCCTTTGTTCCTGCTTTCCTTGCTGAAGAAAAATAGCAAAATGATGGTTATTTACACATATGCATCGATCCATGTGCTTTGAGTTGCAGCCAATCAGAAGCGAGGATTTCAGTTTAAGCTTAATCCCTGTTTGAGAGTTTCAACCAATCAAAGAAGAGATAGGGATCTGGTTTTATTTACACCCAACTGAAGCTAGTTTGTTCCCCGCCAACAATTAGTTCACACCCATGTGCAGAAATTTGTGTGCATTGGACCCAAATTTGCCCTTGCTTATCAAAAATACCCAGCTGCACACCTCAAGTGATTGCACCCAACTGCTGAGAATGCCCACAAAATAATATTCTCACTACCCCAAAATGCCCCTGCCGACCACTGATATTCGTTAATGGAACCTGAGATAACTCCCTGAGATGTGTGGGACATTGGGATGTGTGCCCTAGAAGGATTGGAACCTCCAAAATGTCCCTAAGTGTAAAATAGATGGCTGGAACCCATGCCTCGATAGGTTGGAGCTTCATAACTTCAATCTCGACAGGTTCAAACAACCATTCGATAGGTTCAATTTTCAGCAGCAGTTCTATTCAATAGGTTAAAGGTAGTGGTCGGCAGGTTGCTGAAGTGAACCATTCGATAGGTTCAAATTGCTGCATTTCGATAGGATGAAGCCTGCAGTCCAAGGAACCCTTCTATAGGTTGCTGGATTGAACCATTCGATAGGTTGAAAGCTGATGCATTGAGGACTGCTCGATAGGTACAAAACTATAACACTCTTTAAGCATTCGACAAGTTGAATTACAACCATTCGATAGGTTGAGCTCCAACTTCATGAACCAATCGAAGGGTTTATTGAAGCATTCGATAGGTTCTATTGATGCATTGAGGGATTGCTCGATAGGATCTTCATGACCTATCGATATGTTAAATTTCGAGTAGCATCAGCGGGCTGCTTTGCAAGAGCACTTCAGCTTTACTTCTCTTGAACCATTCGATAGGTTCTACTACTGCTGTAAAATGTATCAACAAGTCGACAGGATGGGCCTTTGTTGCTGATGCCAATACAACACTTCTCGATAGGATCTATTTTCAGTTCTTCCACCAATCGATAGGTCAAAACAGCCAGCTGCTCGACAGGTTTAAGATGGGGACTTGAAGTGCTCACATGCTAAAATCATTTTGCTCGGTGTGCACCAAACTGAAGCTCTTTTATTCTTGATAGTTTGGAACTTGGAAGTGTTGGAGCTTAGGTTCTTTGTTCTGCTATTTACTCCAACAACAGCAGCTCTCTTTCAAATCATGGGCTTCATCTGTGTAAGCCCCAATGAATGGCTCTATTTCTGATCTTTGTGGCACTTATTAACTGGATTTTCGCATTATGCTGCAATTTCTTCCTTAAACTGCAAAATAAGCTAAAAGTGATTATAAACAACTCTAAGACTCAACAAAAGCCAGGTTTCAAGGTATAGAAAGTGGCAAAAATCAGTGCTTAACAGGAGCCCGAGGATTTGATAACACAAGGAGGGAAGTAATAAGAGAAGTCGATCTTGAGCTCACCATCAGGCCAATAACCTTCTCTATCTCTTTCAAAGTCACATGCATTAAATGCACCTTCAATTTACTGTTGGGGCGCCCGTGACAACATGAGATCGGGGCAGTGCCCTTAACCCTGCACTAGAAACTCAAGTTCTTCTCTGAGGAGAAGGCTATAGCATACTAGGGTGAGGGGCGAGAAGAAGGGGAAAGAGCAGCACACAATATAGAAAATCTTAAAGTGTTGGAAGTGCCTCACACAACTGAGGATACGAATCTCCACAATTTCCAATATGATGTATCAACAATAGCACCGGAGCCCCTCTGAAAGGTCCCCACAAAGACAAGAGGAGGAATGATTAATGCAATAGCAATGCTCCAAAAATGGGGTTACCAGAAAGCAAAGGATTGGGCCCTCACTTACAAGGTAGAAGAGACCCAATCAGAGAAAAGGGCGGTCAGCAAATAAAATTTAGGTTAAGATACAAGCCCACTGAAGAGGAAATTCAAGAAGCCGAGCAAAAGACTCAGGCCACTACTGTCGCCAAAGCCAGAGGAATAAATCTGGAGGACGAACCACGCCCACGGCCTCACAAGCACCTTCGTGAGTGCAGGGGTCATCAAGATCAACAAAAATGGGGCAACTCCGCTAACCCTTCACAAAAGAGTTGTCGTCCATGAAACCAACCTCCAAATCATTCCCTCGTAAATTGAAATAGAGTTGACCTTCCTATCACTTTTTGAGGCAAAGGTACCCTTGCCAATGCAATCATCCATGTTGAACAATCCCAAGCCTATGTTTACATTTGAGAACCAGGTTCCAGATGAACCTATGGTGAGTATGCTAAAGGCTGACTCTGGAGGGCCTTCTCATTCCCCCTCCTCCACAAAGCAAGGTAAAGGGGTAGTCTCCTAGGTAATAAATTGGGCTTCAATGCCCATCACTCTGGAAGCTTCTGGTGGCCTGAAATTCGGCACCCGCTTCCCCCCAAATAGAAAACAACCTATAAAAAGTGAGGATAGCCCGTGGCAAGCAATACCATGCATGTACAGAGACCCGCCTTGTCAGGGGCCCATCTCGGAAGAAAAAGAAAATGGAAGAAAATGGAAGAAATGCAAAAAAATAAAAACTTTTAAAATTCCTAGAAAAAGTAAAAACATTGATGCCTTAAACATAGAGCCCATCTGACGTGAAATCGACCACTTTCCTATAGAGATACAAGGCAAATAGGAGTCATGGATCTGGATGAGGAGGTCCTTGCCAAGGAACTTCCTAGTGAGCTCCTTGAGCAATAGGCCAATTTTGAGAATGGCCCTACTCCAATCAATCTAAATTGCCAAAGTGGCAATCCATTGTTGAAACATGTCCCAACCAAAGGATCATGCTTCTAAGTAGATGTAAACCATCCGATTAGTGAACTTTAATATCAATCATCAAAATCTAGAACAACCATTGGTAATTAGAGTGCACAGATTGGATGGTTCGAATCTCCAAAAAAGTGTGATTTTTGGACCCATAGTCCTTCAATTGATGATATATCACTTTGACGATATGAATTTTGAAGATTCAAAGCCAATCAATGGTGTAAGATTGTTTAAAGACCATTTGGTATTTACATGACGATGAGGAGAGTCAGTCCCTTATTTAAATGTCTTCCACTATTTAATTAAATATTTTGATCATATACCATTGAAGTGTCCTTTAATATATGACATGTGAAGCACAGTTATGATCAATCTAAGCTACCCAAGTAGGAATCCATCATTAGAAAATGTCTTAGGGCTCGTTCGAGAGATTTTTTTGCCCAGAATATGAGAAGTGGCGCATGACTTCGTGGTTCTTAATGGTAATCATTGCCATTTGAACTATTTGAGAGACCCCTTCGGGCACCCCTTAGGGGAGTCCACTAATTGGCGGAATGTTTAGCATTTATTGGTCAAATGTTGAACATTAATTACCCTTCTGTCAGAGGAAGCTTCGCTCCCCATGTAAGAAGCGCTAGCGCTATCTCCTGTTAGTGAATCCGCTACGACAAGGAAGCGTTAGCGCTTCTAACATGATACGAAGTGCCCCAAAATTTGACACATTGCACCATTATGTGCGAAGCAACCCTCGAACGTATTTCATTTATTACCATTGTCAAAACATTAAATAAGGAACGGGGCGAGGCTGACAATATAACGGCGCGTGCCATCGTGTTGTCAATGGCCATCATTCTCATTCGAGAACAATATTTAAGGCAGTAATTTTGTGAATAACAAATTCACAAATTACTTTTTACCTTTGCCCTCCACATTTTCATCTTCTCGGAGAGCAGTAAGAAACATCAAAGCGGCGAAACCCTTTTCCTGCATCTAGTAACAAGGTGAGTATACTTTTATTTTTATTTTTCTTTAAAAATACCAAATAGAAGCGCCATCCCTTTCATAGATGAAGCGTCGGCGCTCCAACATTTATGGGCGGGGGCACCTCCCCGCTATGGCTTTTGGAGCGTTGGCGCTCCAACAATTGATGCACTTGCGCCTGTATATGGAAACAATGCCTCCCCCATTATTAGTACCTTCTTCTCTAAACTTCTCCTTTTTCTGTGTCACATATTTTGAAGATGGTTCTCAAAACCCAACGACTAGTGCACCATCACAAAGTGCCAGGACATTTATGATGCGGCATTTGAGGGGAGGAAAAATCTACTCAATGATTCGGTCTTCCGTGTATTCTTTGTGGCTCCAAAGAGCGTGAAAAGCGTTAACAACCGCTTGGAGGCAATCATCAAATTCTGGGACCATAGCAACATTTGGAATTTTGGGACTGCCAAGTCTGGTATTATCAGATTTTGATCCCTTGATTTTACCTTGATAACTGGTCTTCGAATGACCCACCCCCCGTTTACCTTCTGAAGCAGAAGATTCCTGAAGAACGAACCATTAGACATAGGTTTTTCAGGGGCCTCAATGAAGTTAAAAGGTCACACATGGAGGCGGCGATTTTGAGAGTCGAGCAGGATGCTGACAATGACTTTTTGAAACTCTGTTTGTTGTTCGTCCTTGCCATCGTCCTCTTTTCAAACACACATTACAACCTCGACAACTCTCACCTCGACCTCATTGATGATCTCCCCAATTTCAACTTATATCCATGGGGCCATGACGCGTACAATAAACTTCTAGGGTGCATGGAGAAAGCGAAGATGATGAGGGATAGAGCTGAGAAAGTAAAGGAATGACAGGAATACAATATTTACGGCTGCACTATTGCCCTATAAGTAAATGCCATCTCCCAAAGAATGTCCTATTTTATTTCTTACGAAGCGCTGACGATTACGAAAGTCATCTAATATTTATTTTATTTTTCTCAGATTTGGGCGTACAAGATTAATGACAGGTGCACCCCACACAAGGTTGTTGGCATCGTTAGCTTCCCAAGACTGCTGAAATGGGAAGCAAACGACCAAACAAGGCTTTCCTACATTACAGAATTTGAGCACAAGGTAAATTCGAAATGAGGTGATATCGTATCAAAATATAGGCGCTATCGCTATAATGTAGATGCATAAATGCTTCCAAATGAAGTGATGGTGCCTCTAACAGGAGCACAATCGCTACGACATGAAGCGAGGGTACCTCTAATACGACTGCAATTGCTACTAAATGAAGCGATGCCGCCTCGATAACGAGCGCAATCACTTCTTAAGGAAGCAGTCGTGCATGCCTAAATTCTTAATCAGTCAAAAATAATATGAATTTTCTATCATCTTGTAGGCAGCCCACTTTCGATAACTTGAGGCCACATGCGATGAAAGCGTCATCCTTGTGGTAGCAGACGTAGTGAAAGGAGGGAAGAGACCTATGAAATCGGGTGAAGGACAACTGGTCCCTCCCATTACTGTGCGCAGAAAAAAAAAGGGCATTGATGTGATCATCTTTTCGGACAAGGGAGAGCCAGAAGAGGAAGAAGAAGAAGAGGCAAAGGAGGAGGAAGAAGAAGTGGCAGAGGAGGAGGAAGAAGAAGAGGTAGCGGAGGAAGAAGAAGAACCCATTCTTCATAACTCTGTGAAACTGTGGATTGATGAAAAATTGAAGCAGTCTGCCGATTCAAGAATTACAAACTGTGAGAGGTCAATCAACGACCTCCGTGTAAAGGTTGTTCAGCTGGAATAGGAGAACTAACAACTGAAAGCAAAGGTTGTTTCGCTGAAAAAGGAGAACCAGCAACTAAAGGTATGCCTCTAAACTATGATGGATAAATGATGAGCTTGTGAAAATCTAACGATGAAGCGATGACGCTTCCCTATGAAGCGTCTCCGCTTTTCTATAAAGCGTCAATGCCTCCATATCTAGCCTGACTTTTCTACAGGAGGCGATGATGCTTCTCTATGACGTGTCGGTGCTTGATGATGCTTCTCTATGACGTGTCGGTGCTTCGTATATGAAGTGTGAACGCTTCTATATGTTAACTAATTTTTAAACATGACCTGATATTCTTATCATATTACAGGCCCGCAGTATGTCGGGATGTCTGTTGGGCCTGGCTGGGGATAACATGAGCGGCCCAGTCGAAAAAAGAGTAACAGGGAGAGTAACCAAAAGGGTTCCTCAAGCATCAGTCTTATCAATCACTACAAACCTTTCTTTTTCAATTCTTTCCTTTCTTACTCACAATGCCCAAGATGGGTTCGTCGTGCCTGTTTGCCCTCTTTTTACCCGTGGCGCCCTTTCGGGTTTTCACCACATCCATGGGTTTACCTCTCTTACTCCAAGCGCCCTTTCGGGTTTTCACCACGTCAATGGGCTTAGTTCTCTTACTCCAAGTGCCCTTTTGAGTTTTCACCTGGTCTGCACAGCTCACTGATTTTACCCGTAGCGCCCTTTCGGGTTTTCACCACATCCATCTTGCTTTGAGCTTGTTTATTTTCTTTTATATTTTTCTTCTTCAAAAGCCACGACATAGACATTGATTCCGTCATAGCCGATTAGATGGGGTTCTAGTTTCGTCTCACAACTCGGCTCGTGTTGACTTAACAGATACTATGACTACTTGTGAACCTAAAAAGAAGGCTTTCTTCGGGGTGTAGCTTGGCCGTGGGTTAGGTTTGGATTTGAAGGTATTGCTGGGCTAAAAAAGATTTCCTTGATATGATTTCAGTTTTTCACAACATAGTTTCTTCCTTGGGAGATTTTTACTGTGCAAGCCTCATGATTCTTCTATTTTTTCTTTTTCCTTTATTTTATTTTAGGCAATCTCTTTTTAAGGTTTTACTTTTCTAATTTTTTTATTTTTTTTATAGCAATTCTACTTCAATCTTTTTTTTTGTATATGTACACACTTTTTCTTTTTCAGGGAAGGGGTTTATTAAAAGAAAGGCCAAGGCCCAAATGGGGTAACAAAAGGGGTATGATTATTTTAGGTAGGCTTTTGGCTACTGGTCTTGGAATGATGGCCTCTTTTGCGTGGTTCTTAAGTAGTCACGTATCTATTTCATCAATACTTACATTATAGCGATAGACCTATGAGTAGAATCATTAGACATATCCAGCATTGATGGGCTCAAGAAAGTGATCTTCGTCCATGGTGGCGAGGCGGATGGCGTATCTCGGTAGTACTTCCTTGACGACGTATGGTCCCTCCCAATTCGGCTTGAACTTTCCTCTCAGATCGGCATGGAGGGATGGGAAGATCTTCTTCAGCACTGTGTCTCCCACCTTCAGATCTCGACCACGGGCACGTTTATTATAAGCGCGTGCAATTCACCCTAGGTAAACTTGGGTATGGCACAAGGCTAGGAGTCTTTTTTTGTCCAATAAGTTTAATTGGTGAAAGCAAGATATTTCTCTTTCTGCTTCTGGTAAGCCTGATTCCATGAGGATTCGGAGTGAGGGTACCTCAACTTCTACTAGTAGGACGACTTCAGTTCCATACACAAGGGAGAATGGTGTTGCTCCTGTAGCGGTAAAGATCGACATTCTGTAAGCCCATAAAGCAAATGGCAGCATTTCGCTCCATTCTTGGTAAGTGATGACTATTTTTTCGAGGATGTGAACGACTGTCTTGTTAGCATCTTCCACGGCTCCATTAGTTTGAGGCCGATAAGGTGATGAGTGATGGTGCTTGATCTTGTACTGCTTGCAAAAGGCTCGGATGCACTTATTCACAAAGTTTGTGTCGTTGTCCATGATGATATCCTTAGGTACTCTAAATCGACACACAATATTATTCTTAAGAAACTTCTCGACGTGACCAGCTGTGATGTTGGCATATGACGCTGCTTTCACCTACTTAGTAAAGTACTCGATGGCGACGAGGATGAATGGATGTCCATTTGATGCTTTCAGATTAATCATTCTAATGACGTCAAGGCCCCAGGTAGCAAATGGCCAAGGAGTAGTCATGCAGTGTAGATCGATGGCAGGAGCGTGTATCAGACTAGAGTGTTCCTGACACTTGTAGTATTTCTGAACATGTTTACAGCAATCCGATTACATAGTAGTCCAAAAGTATCTCTTTGTCATAGAATTTTCCTAGCGAGCATGTGACCGCTGATGTGGGCACTGCATACTCCCTTGTGAATCTCCTTCATGATATTGATCGCTTCACTTTCTATAAGGCACCTAAGCTGGAAGTTGTTGTAGGATCACTTGTAAAGGCATTCCTCGCAAATGACGTAGCTTGCCGCCAGACACTGAATGGTCCCTCGATCCGTCCTAGACGTACCCTCGGGGAAAGTTATTGTCTGGAGGAAATTCTTGATATCTGAGAACCAAGGTGGCTCATCATTGGGCTTTATATGTTCATTAATCTGGAGGAAGAAGGCTGGCTCATTCATTTGTTCGATCATGATCGGCTTCATCTCAACACCATACGAGATTTCTACCATTGACGCCAAGGTGGCTAATGCATCGGCAAAGTGATTCCTTGTCCGTGAGACATATGAGAATGTCACATCCTTGAAACAAGCTATCAGATCCTCAAGGTGCTCATGGTAAGGGATTAGTTTCTCATCTTTCATTTTCTAATTTTCATTTGTCTGGCATATGATCAACTGCGAATCATCGAATACTCGAAGGTGAGTTACCTTCAGATCAAGCATTGCTTGTAAACCGATCGCACAAGCTTCATACTCATCCATGTTATTAGTGCAAGGGAAGTTGAGCTTGATAGAGACTAGTACGTGTGATCCTTTCGATAAAATCAGAATGGTGCCAACTCCCTAACCCTTGACATTTGCTGCCCCATCGAAGTGCATTACCCATGATTCTTCTGCTTCTTCAGTATCGTCTTTAGTCATGAATAGGATGTCCTCATCAGCGAATTCGGCTCTCAAAGGCTCATAATCTAGTAAAGGATTGTCGACAAGATGATCGGTGAGTGCCTACCCCTTGATCGACTTTTGAGTGATGTACGTGATGTCAAACTCAGACAATAAAAGCTGTCAATGTGCAGTCCGCCCAGTGAGAACCGACTTCTCAAACGAGTACTTCAACAGGTCCATTCGGGCCAGGAATAGAATGGCTTGGGATAGCAAGTAATGGTGAAGCCTCTGAGTAGCCCATACAAGAGCTAGGCATGCTTTCTCTATATGAGAATAGCACGTCTTGTAATCGGTGACCTTCTTTCTTAGATAGTAGATGGCCTGCTCTCTTCTTCCCATCTCGTCATGCTACCCTAAGACACATCCCATCGAGACTTTCTTCGTGGAGAGATACATCAAGAGTGGTCTCCTTGGCTCGGGTGGTACCAACACAGGTGGGTTAAGGAGGTAGATTTTGATTTTATCGAACGCTGCTTGATAATTGTTGTTCCACTCAATGGGCGAGTTCTTTCGGAGGAGTTTGAAGATCAACGTGCAAATAAACATTAGCTATGCAATGAACTGACTAATATACTATATCCTGCCTAAGAACCCTCTGACCTCTTTCTTAGTAGATGGTGATGGCATTTCTGTGATGGCCTTTACTTTAACTGGGTCGACTTCAATACCTCTCTTGCTGACGATGAATCCTAACAATTTTTTAGACATAGTGCCAAATGCGTACTTCTGTGGATTTAGACATAACCTGTACTTTTTCAGCCTTTCAAATAGCTTTTGGAGGTTTACCAAGTGATCGTTTCGCTTCGGTGACTTGGCAATCATATCATCGACATACACCTCAATCTCTCGATGCATCATGACATGAAGTAGTGCAATCATAGCTCTCTGGTACGTTGCCCCAACATTCTTTAGCCCAAATGGCATGACTCAATAGCAAAAGGTTCCCCTGGGGGTGATGAACGCCGTCTTTTCTTGGTCTGCCTTTGCCATCTTGATCTGATTCTATTCAGAGAATCCATCCATGAAAGAAAGCATCTGGTGCTTAGCAGTATTACCGACCAAGATGTCGATGTGCGACAATGGGAAATCATCCTTCAGGCTTACCTTATTCAAATTACAGAAATTGATACACATGCACACCTTTCCATCCTTCTTCGGCACAGGCACAATATTGGCTAGCCACTGTGGGTACTTAGATACCATGAGGAATCTCGCATCATACTGCTTAATGACCTTGTCCTTGACTTTCAACATCCACTCGAGTCAGAGACGTCTCAGCTTCTGCTTGACTGGCCTAATATCAGGGTAGAGCGGCAACTCATGCTCGACCAAAGTGGTGTCTAGACCAGGCATGTCCTCATACGACCAGGCAAAAATGTCTTAGTAGGAGCGAAGGAAATCAATCATGCTTTTTCTTTCTTTGGGAGACACCGACATTTCGATCTTGATAATTTGAGGAATCTCCTCAGTCCCAAGATTGACGTCCTCGATTTCTTCAACAATGGGGGTAGGGCCATGCTCAAAGTCGGCAAACCGGTCAAGGAGCTCATTGGGGAGCTCCTCAAAAGGGACATCCTCGTCCAGACTCGTAACTCTTACCTCTTCTTGTATTTTTATAGGAAAGGGGTCTACTTTACGTGGGACGAGTATTTTAATTAAGGCATCTTTTTGTGAGATTTTATTTGGAATTTTAAATGACAATATTTTTAGATTTTATATTTTTTCAATATTTTTAAATTTTTTATTTTCTTCGGAGACGGACCCTTGGTAGCACAAGTTTGTGTATATACAAGGTATTGCCTGCCAAGGGCTTATCTCACTTTTTACAGGTTAATTTTTTTTTGGGAAACGGGTGCCAAATATTAGGCAACTCCCCACCTCTAGAGTTTGGAGCACAGACGCCCAATTGTGTACCTGAGAGGCCGCTCCTTTACCTTTTTGGATGAAGAGTGCTGACTGATATGGCTCATTGGAGTCAGCTTCCATCATATTAATCCTGGATTTGTCTGAGATTTTATCCTCAAACATTAGTACCGTTTTGTGGTGATTTACCGTAGGGGGAGATTGTTCAAGTAAGGAGCATCGTTCCTCAAAGAGGGATAACGTGACCAGGTCTATTTCCAGGCCAGGAAGGGTGATGTGGGGATTGGTGGGGTGAACCGGTGCTGTAGGCTTGTGTGGGATTAATTGGGTTACCCCGTTCCGATCGATTTTCATGACCCTGACACTTACGAATGAATCCCTAATGTGAGGCCTAGGATGAGGCTTCTCTTCTAAGTGTATCCCTCTAGCTCTTGTAGCTGACGTGGCTCGGGCTTTCTCCTTAGCCTCCCTAACCACTTCTTCCGTGGGCTTGTAACCTAATCAGAATCGAACTTTCTGACCCTTGGCTGTGACGAGCTCTCTTCTTCCTTGTAATCGGGGTCCCAGCCCCTTTCCTCTTTGATAGCCCCACTTTTGGAGCATGGCCACTGCCGCAACCATTATTAATCAGTGAAAAATATCATTTTTCACCTCCTAACCTGACTATTGATAGACCTTTGAGTTGACTAATAATGTTTCTTGAGTGTGTATTATAGATAAGCAATAAATTACAGTCTTAGTGCAGACAACCATCTAAAAATGTAAAAGAAGAGATCTACTGTCTCACCATGTGTTCATATAGCCCAAAAGGTCAGCCATCAAGCCGCTCACAAGCCTCTAAAGTCTATGGGAATGCCATGTGTCCAACTGTGTACACATGGGAGCAAATCAATGGCTGCAATTGATGAAGATTGTACCCCCCAAAGGCTGCTAAGGATTGGACAGAGGAAGGACAACACCCCAGAGTTATGTGCCAACTATGAAAGCAAAGATTATAACCTGTCGACAGGTTTGGATGCTTGGATATGAAGAGATCAATAAGTTCCCAGAACCTATCGAGGAGTTGAAACCAAATGAAGCATCATGTCAAGATACCCAAAGCTGAATTAGAACCCATCGATAGGTTCTAAAGAAGAAAAGTGAAGCTATCGACAAGTTGAAAGAACCTGTCGAGTGGTGTGTTGCAACCTGTCGAGGACTTACCTGAAGATGCAAGGGATCTCGTGAGGTTCATAAAGCTAGAAATAAACCTATCAAGATGTTCCCTAGAACCTAACAAGCAATCAGTGCCAACCTAGTAAGAACTTACCTGAAGCTGTGAGAGATTATTGCAACCTGTCGACAGGTCTGTGGGTTAAACTATGAACCTATCGAGAACTATCTTCAACCTATCGAACAGCAGTAAGAACTTTTCGAAAGCTCAACTGGAGCTTATAAGATGTTGACAGGTTGAATTATAACCTGTCAATAGGCTGGCTGGAGTTAGGACAGCAGGGAGGTTTTGAGGTCATCCTGTCAAACAATACAATAGAACCTATCGAGCAGTCAACAGATCCTATCAAAGGCCACAACCAACCTATTGAAAGGTTCCCTGAACCTATCGAAGCTCGATTTAGGAACTTCTTAGTTCTAGCTGAGACTGCTGCTCCCTTCAGTACTTTGTGTACACATTCCAAGGCACTTTAACAACCCGTGGGGATATTTTTGGAACACAAATGGGCACAAATGGGAACCCTCTAACCACCTCACATGTACTTGCCCATTTTGGACCAATTGATGGAAAGCTTCTAGGAGTAAAATCAGCCACATCACTAGCTCAAAATAACTGAATTATTCCCTTGAGCTCTGATTGGCTGAAACAGATTTGAGGACAAAAGGGAAGAGTATAAATGCAAGAGAAATTGCACAGATGAACCATCCCGAAATTGGGAGACTTCAGTGCAAATTCGAATTCACCTTTCCCTCTAAAATTCCTTCCCTCTTTCTTCTTCCCCATTCACTCTTTAGACCAACCATGGTTGGCTAAACCCTTTTAGTAGCTAGGGTGAGGTTGAGAGCTATAAATTGAGAGGTTCAAGGCTGTGTGTGGTGATTGGATCTTGCACAGATTGCAAATCTAAGCACATTTTATTGTAAGATTGTATTACATCAGTATATTATGGATTATAAAGTTGAGTTTGGTCTATAGATCTCTTGTTTGCATTTGATTTCCCTAGATTAAATCTCCCTGTGGATGCTTGAGCTTGTAGCCTTGCATCCACAACATCTGTAATACTTTACTTGTTCTAATTAAGACCCTTGAATTAGAGGGATCTCTGGGATGATCTGTGACCATTCAAGTGGACAGATCATAGCCTTAGGATTACTCCAATTCTCTGGTCTAGGTTAGATTCTTATTCTTTGCATCTGAGCTTGTAACTAGATGAAGGATTATTGTAATTCAGTTCCCTGCATTGCCTCTGAACTAATCTTTTTTCAGTGAAAAAACCAAAATCCCTAGCTGCTATTCTCTCCCTTTTGATTTGATATTTTTCTCCATCTCTTTAACTTTGATTTTACTCGGTTCTGGATCATTAGCAATGCCTTTTATTTTTTGTAGTTTTAGTAAAGTGACAATTCTTAAAAAAACCGCTCCTCTTTCCTGTTTTGCTTTGTTTTAAACTAAGATAGGCTAGAGTGCCAGATCTGTTAGAGATCTAGAGATTTACTTTATTTTAAAGCATATTTTCCTATGGACATACCCCTACTTACCCCTTAAAGCTTACTGCAACAGCCTTGGTTCTTGCAGGACTGATTGCTTACCTTGACCCCATTTCTCTGTGATTATGCTTTTAATTTACTGTTTTTAGCCCCCTACTACTTGTAAGGTAAGCAATATAATAAGTTTTTAGCACCACTGTCGAGGACTTGTGTTTTTAAATTGGTAGATCTAAGCTTTTCTTATTTTAGATTTAGATTTATAATTGCCTGTTTTGTGTTTGACTAATTACTGCTGTTATTTTTTATAGTTTAATTTTGTGTTGCAGGTCTGGATTTGTTGTCCTGAGAGGAGCACTGTGCTGATTGGAGGTTCAAGTTGTGCTAAAGTTTGTATTTCCTAACTCTTTTACAATTTCAAATCTGTAAATTTTTAGATCTGCAACATTAGTTGTATGTTTTTGAAATTGTTTTACTGAAATCTGTGTTGTATTTTGTGTGTTGTACTTAGTTCCTGTTGTGTGTATGCTTGGGAGAAGATCTCTCAATCCTAAGATTGTTCTTATAGATCTTGAAGTTGAGAGACTTCTCAGACCTAAGTAGTCCCTACACACACCTGTAGATAATTGTGAAGTTTCTGCAATGGGTGAGCAACCTAGGACATTGAAAGAATTCAATGCACCAGGGGTATACAATTCCCCCTTCTGTATTTAGTTCCCTGCTGTCAAAGGGAGCTATAAGATTAAATCTTCCATCATACAGATGTTGCCCTCATATCATGGCCTAAGTAAGGAAGACCCATACAAGCACATTGATGATTTTCTAAGACTGTGCACTACTTTCAACATTACAAGTTTGGGAGAGGAGGCAACCAGGTTAAGGCTCTTTCCTTTTTCACTAAAGGACAGAGCCAGAACTTGGTTGTCCATGCTCCCAACCAATAGTATTCAATCTTGGAATGACCTTCAATGTCAATTTTTGGGCAAGTTTTTCCCCATGTCCAAAATAAGTCAGTTGAAGAAGAGCATAATTTTATTTGCTCAAGCCCCAACTGAAGACTTTCACCAAGCATGGGAGAGATTTAAGGAGCTCTTAAAGCATTGTCCCCATCACCAATTTCTTGAATGGCAACTTGCTCAAAGTTTCTATTAAAGAATTGATCCCAAGAGTAGGGACATGGTTGATGCCTCATGTCATGGTACTTACCTCCACAAGATAGCTAATGAGACTTGGGAGTTGTTTGATATCATTAGTGAAAACTCCATGCAAAGGGAGACTTTGTCAAGGGACATTGAGGCCCCTATTAGATTGGTGAGAGAGAACACTACAAGAGGGAAAATGTATGAGGTCAGTTGTTACAATGATTTGGAAAGGAAGGTGGATAGCTTGACTCAAAAATTTGATAAGCTCATGGGAGCAGTGCAGTCACCAATGGCTACCAAAGTGGAGGAGGCATGTGTGATATGCCAGTCCCCTACTCACTCCCTTGAAGAATGTCCCTCTGCTGCCCAATTTTCAGACCTTGTTATAGAATATATGAATGTTGCTCAGTCCTTTGGATAACAGCTTACTGCTGATTATCATTGGAGAAACCACCACAACTTGAGGTGGAGATAAGATACCTATCAAAACCAACAGCAGTAGCAACCATAGCAATCCATGCCCTGTAGAAATGCTCAGCCCTACCAGCAGAACTACTTCCCAAGGCCCTAATACCAGCAGCCTATGGACTAGCCAATGGCACAACCTGTGCATCAAAGTGCACCAGCCCCAACACCCTCTTGATCCCTCACATTTGAAGAGCAAGTTCTAGCTTCATTACAGAATTTGGGCTCTTTGTCTCAAACTGTTAACTCTCATAGCTAAAGTATTAAGAAAATAGAGAACCACCTTAGTCAGCCATCCAATACTTTGACTAGGAAGAGGAGGGAAAACTTCCTAGTCAGCCCATGAATAACTAAAAAAGGCAGTATATGGTGGGTGAGACTTCTTCACATGAAGAAGCCAAATCTATCACCACTTTGAGAAGTGGAAGGCTGGTTGATAATAAAATTGGTGTTGAGCTTGGTGAGAAAAGTGTAGGAAATGAAAGAACAACCCATATTGATATGCAACAAGAGCAGCATATGAGAAATAAGGGGGTGTTAAGGTGTCCCAACAGAAAAATAAAAACAAAAATAAAGAAAAAAACTGATGAGATTGCTAAGGCAGCAAATGGGAGATCAGTCCCTCATTTGCCATTTTCCAATGCACTTCAAGCACCTTCTCCTTTTGACAAGGGGAATGCTAAAGTTGAGGAAATGATGGAAACATTTAAACAAGTGAAGATCAACTTGACTTTACTTGATACAATCAAGCAAATTCTAGCCTATGTAAAGTTTTTGAAAGATTTGTTCGCACACAAAAGATAATCTAGGATACACCTATCCAAGAAGGTCTTTTGTGCTAAGAAAATAAACCAAGTGCTATCCATTACAACCCCAACAAAGCTCCAAGAACCTAGAGTTCCCACAATCCCTTGCATCATTGGGGATCACACCATTGAAAAAGCCTTGTTAGATCTGGGAGCTAGTGTGAATCTACTTCTATATTCAGTTTATGAGAAGTTAGATTTCAGAGAATTGAAGCCCACACATGTGGTGCTACAGCTGGCTGACAAATCTGAAAGAAGGCCCGTGGGAATGATAAAAGATGTGTTAGTTGGGGTTGATATGTTTTTCTACTTAGCAGATTTTCTAGTTCTTGACATGGAATCAAGCAAGTGCATTACCTCCATTCCTGTAATTTTAAGTAGGCCTTTCTTGGCCACTGCCAATGCTTGTATACAATGTAGATCAGGTGTAATGAAGGTATCTTTTGGCAATATGAAAGTAAAATTGAATATTTACAATGCAGCAAGTCAGCCTCACTTAGAAGTGAGGATTGCTTTTTATTGATGTGTTGGATGAGCTTGTGGAAGAAACTTTGCCCAAGCTGCTGCATTGTGATGATTTGTGTGATATTTTTAAAAATGTGTGGAGTGAAATTGTGGAAGAGAAGGCTCTCACACCTTTGGTTCAAGAGGTGAAAGCCTTAAATTCTGAAGGGGGGCCAGCAACAAGGTATCCTCCTTATAAACCAACTGTGTTGCCTCTTCCACCACCATCAAAGGCACCTTTGTTGCCTTCACTCATAAGTCCACCTGATGTGGAGTTGAAACAGCTGGCCAAGTCTTTGAAATATGTTTTTTTAGGAGCTAATCATAAATTTCCCGTGATCTTTTCTTCTCTCACTGATGAGCAAGAGGAAAAGTTGTGTTTTTTAAAAAAGCATAAGAGGGTAATAGGTTGGACTATTGCTGATCTTGGGGGCATCAGCCCTGCTATTTGTATGCATAAGATCCACTTAGAAGAGGGTTCTAAACCCTCTAGAGAGATACAGAGAAAGTTAAACCCCCACATACAAGAAGTGGTGATGAAGGCGGTGGTCAAATTGTTAGATGCTGGAGTCATCTATCCCATTTCAAATTATGAATGGGTAGCACCTACTCAGGTGGTACCTAAGAAATCTGGAATCACTGTGGTTAAATATGATCCTAGTGAGCTAATTCTAACTAGGGAAACTACAGGTTGGAGGGTGTGCATTGATTATCGAAAGCTCAATTTAAAAACTAGAAAAGACCATTTTCCTTTGCCCTTCATAGACCAGATTTTAGACAAGTTGGCAGGCAAAGCTTTCTATTACTTTCTTGATGGATATTCTAGGTATAACCAAATCCCTGTGTATCCACAAGATGAGGAAAGGACAACTTTTACATGTCCATTTGGCACATTTGCCTATAGAAGGATGTCATTTGGATTATGCAATGCTCCTGCAACTTTCCAAAGGTGTATGTATGCTATCTTTTCTGACATGATTGATCAGTTTTTAGAGATATTCATGGATGATTTCTTTATCTTTGGGGACAATTTTAGCCAATGTGCTGCAGAGATGTGAGAAAACCAACTTGGTTTTGAGTTGGGAAAAGAGTCATTTTATGGTCAATCAAGGCATTGTTCTTGGCATGTTGTTTCCCACAGAGGCATCGAGGTAGACCAGGCTAAAATTGATTTGATTTCACATTTACCCCCACCTAAAACTGTCAGACAACTCATATCTTTCTTAGGGCATGCTGGATTTTATAGGAGATTCATCAAAGATTTCAGTAAAATCTCTAAACCTTTTTGTCACCTGTTGTGCCAAGAGGTTCCTTTTGAATTTAATGATGAATGTCTCATTGCTTTTGAGCTTTTGACAGGCTATTTAACCTCTGCACATGTCCTTAAAGCACTTGATTTTTCTTTGCCATTTGAGCTGATGTGTGATGCATCAGATTTTGCTATTAGTGCAGTTTTGGAGCAAAGGAAGGACAAAGTACCTTGTGTGATTTCTTATGCAAGCAAAATCATGATTGATGCTTAGTTAAATTGCACCACAACTGAGAAGGAATTGTTGGAAATTGTCTATGCTTTGGAAAAATTCAGGTCTTATGTGTTGGGATCTAGGATTGTGGTCTTCACTAACCACTCAACCCTTAAGTACCTTTTATCTAAAAAAGAGGCCAAGCCAAGATTAATCAAATGGATCCTCCTATTACAGGAGTTTGATCTTGAGATTAAGGATAAAAAAGGGGTTGAAAATATGGTTGCTGACCACCTATCAAGGATTTTATCTGCTGAGTTTGATAGGCTTCCTATCAATGATTCTTTCCCTGATGAACAACTATTTACTATTAGCACTTCTGCACCTTGGTTTGCAAACATAGTGAACTACTTGGCAGTGGGTAGGATTCCCCCACATTGGAACGAAATGGATAGGGAGCTGTTCTTTTCCTAGATCAGACATTACATGTGGGAGGATCCATACCTGTTCAAGCATTGTGCAAACCAAGTTGTAAGGAGGTGTATCCCTGAGAATGAATTTCACAGAATATTAACCATGTGTTAGGAACAGGCTTGTGGAGGCCATTTCAGTGAAAACAAGACTACTGCAAAGGTGCTCCAAAGTGGATTTTATTGGTCCACCATCTTCAAGGGTGCATGGTAGCATTGTAAATCTTGTAAAAGATGCCAGAAAATGGGAAGTATCTCCAAAAGAAATTCTATGCTTTTACACCCTATACTTGTTAAACTATTTGACAATTGGGGGATAACTTCATGGGCCCTTTCCCTATTTCCTATAGATATAATTTTATTCTTGTGGCTGTGGACTATGTGTCCAAATGGGTTGAGGCCATAGTCACAAGAACCAATGATCACAGAGTTGTCCTCAACTTCTTGAAGGAAAACATTTTCTCTAGGTTTGGCACCCCCAGAGCTATTATTAGTGATGGGGGAAGCCATTTCTGTAATAGGCAGTTTGATAACTTGCTTAGAAAGTACTCTGTGACACATAAAGTTGCCACCCCATACCACCCATAGACCAGTGGGGAGGTGGAAATTTCTAATAGAGGGATCAAACACATTTTAGAGCAAACTGTGAGAGGAGATAGGAAGGATTGGTCCTTGAAGTTGACTGATGCTCTTTGAGCTTATAGAACTACTTATAAGACCCTAATAGGGATGTCTCCCTTTAGGTTGGTGTATGACAAGGCATGCCATTTACCAGTAGAGTTAGAACATAAGGCCTATTGGGCTATTAAATCATTGAATGTTGATATAACTTCTGCTGGTATGCACAAGAGGCTGCAGCTGTCAGAGCTGGAAGAGCTGAGATTGGAAGCCTACTCTAATGCAAGGATCTATAAAGAAAAAGCCAAAGCTTTTTATGATAAGCATTTGCTGAGAAAGGAGTTCACTGCTGACAACAAGGTATGGCTGTTCAATTCCAAATTGAAATTTTTCCTAGGAAAGTTGAGATCTAGATGGGAGGGACCTTACATTGTAATGCATGTATCCCCATCTGGAGCTATTGAAATCATGGATCCAAAAGATTGTAGGATCATGAAAGTTAATGGTCAAAGGCTCAAACTCTTTGTTGAAAATATAGTAGAGCCTTTGGTGACCATTCACCTTCAAGAACCTCCAAAGTGTGACTGCTTTTCAACAATGTATACTATGTATCATAACTGTTGGTTTTGTGTATGTTGTTGTTTTAAAACTGTATATGTTGCCATTTTTGTTTAAGTGTTTCATTTAGGTTACTGAGTCAACCTTCATTAAGGTAGGAAGGCCCCAATGCATGACAAATCCAATGGGAACACAGCAGAATTGAAAAATCTGTGTGAATGGAGACAAGGAAACTGATGAGAAATAAGGTGGATTATTAAACTGACCTGGCGAGAGGTCTAACTTGATTTTCGACAGGTTCTGAAGGTTCCCAATGTGAATTTTAACAGGTTCTGATACCTGTCAAGAGGTTTGAATTGATGTTCGACAGAATCTGAAGGTGTAAATGTGAATTTCGATAGGATCTATGAACCTGTCGAGATGTTGAGCGAGAAAGTCGATAGGTACTAATGTTGTAGGTTATGTTTTTGATAGGTTTTGATACCTACCGAGAGGTTAAATGCTGAGTATTATAAACCTGTCGAGAGGTTGAAATTTGAAGACCCTGTACCTATCAATAGGTTGAAAGAACCTATCGATTTGATTTTTCTGAAGCTTGCAACCTGTCGATAGGTTGAAGGAACCTATCGAGACCTTCATCCTGGCATACCTATAAATACTATTGATTTTAACTATTTGACAAGTTGCTTCAACCTGTCGAAATCTCCTCTCCTCACCTATCGAAAGAGCCTTTTACTCGTTTTAAACTCATCGACAAGATTATTCATCCATTCGATAGCTAGTTCTCAGAGCTATGTTCCTCTTGGGCCCGATTTCCCAATTTCTTCTCTCTCCTCCACCTCACTGGTTCCAACTCTAATCACCCTGCCATTGTTCCAAGTGTTTCAATTTTACAAGGGCCACATTTTGCACCTGATCTCTGTCAGTTTGATGCCGTGCACAGCAAGTTTTGAGAAATCCTAGGTTTTCTATGGGTAAGTTCTTCTTCAACCTCCACTCTATGATTTCCAAGCTTTGTACTTCCATTTTTTGTTTATGTGGTAATTTGACTGGGCAAAAGGAGATTACTGTGAATTGTTGAGACTTAATTGTGTGGATTGCTTGTCTAATGGCTGACTGTGAGGATACCTTAGCTGATTTGTTCAAAGCCCCTTCCAAATCTGCCACGAAAACCACTAAAAAATCTAGTAGGCTAGCCACACAGCCCAAAGAAGACCCACCTGCTAAGAGGAAGCTCATCATGGAGAAACCTAAGAAAGCTAGGAAATCCAAGAAAGCCAAACCAATGAAGAAAGTATGGAGGATGTCCCTGAACCTAACCCTGTGCCTGAACCTAACCGAGAGGCTGAACCTGAAATCCCTGTGAACCTAACTACTCCCAATGAATTTATGGATGCTTTGGACCTGATCCCTGAGAGAAAATTTGACTTACTTATTTTTCTAAGGTAGAGGAGTGTAAGGACACCTTGGACTATTTGGTGAAGGCAGGCCTAATACCTTTGATGACCCCATTGCAAGAAAAGGCCTACCCTAGACTAGGCAAACTGTGGCATCAGAACATTAGAAAGAAGATGAAGCCTAGGTCAACTGAGCCTACCCTTGTGGTTTTGATTGATAATTGGGAGCTGGTTGTGGATTACAGTGATATTGGGTTGGCATTAGGAGTCCCATCAGTTTTTGATACAGACTATGGTGTAGCAGCACCTGAGAGTGTGTCCTTTAGAGTAATGGCCAGACACCTGACTCAAGGCATTGTGGGGTCTGAGGAGTCATTGATGAGAAGAGATCTAGACCCCAGCCTGATGTTCATAGACTCAATCTTAAGGAAGAGCATTTATGTCAATAGACATCTGCTGGAGAGAAGAACCACCATAGTGGATGCCCTTTATTTTTTCTCCAAAGGCTAGTTCTTAAATGTATCTCAGCTAGTATTTGAGGCAATCGTGGATGTGAATGACAAATTAAAAAAGGGACAGATGTTGCTAGGGGTAATCTTACAGCAGACTCATCATTGCTCTGCTAAGGAAAGGAAAATTTGTGATCTAAAAGGATGACCCAGTGGAGAAATCAAGTCCTAAAGAATTTGGGAAGGCTTGGTCCACAGCCCCATCAGCCAGGAGAGAGTTCTGAGAGGGAAGCACATCAAGTGGCACCATTGTGCGACTTAGGATCCCTATATACCCCATCACCACCCGACTTGGGACCTCTACTTTAGCTAGCTCAAAGTCTCTACCTACCTCTGTTGCTACTAGCTTTGTGCCACCTGTGACCTCTACATCCATACTCCTTCCCTCCATTGATGTGACCTTGCCTATGGTTAGCTCCACCGTTGCTAGCATCTCCATCCCCTCACCCCCCATACCATCCATTTCAGTCTCCATAACTCCCAACAGTTCAGCCATCCTTTCCACCATCACCACATCCACACCTTTGTCATCTCCTCCTACCACAGACCCCATCCCTACCTTACCATCACTCCCCATCACATCCACCTACTAGAGAATATCAAAGACAACTCCTCCAGCCAGCCCATCCATCCCACCTATTGAACCTTTGAGCCTTGCACCATCTACATTGGCTGACCCAGCCATTTCTTCTCCACCATCCATACCCTTTGATATTGACCCCACCCTTTCCATGTCACCTCCACATACCCAGGATTTAGACCATTTTACCACTCAGAGGTATTCATTCCTGATAAAGTCCATTGTGGATAATATTGGGCATGAGTACTCCCCTTTACCTGACTCTCCACAACCCACGTCTCCATAGCCTATCGAATTTCAGCATGCCCCCACATCTCCTTTCCAGCCCATTAAACCCATTCCACCTACTACCCAAACCCAAATTCTTCCAGAGGCCTCTACCCAAATTTTTTCCCTTCTCACCACCATCCTAGCACATCTTCAAGCCAACACAGCAAACCAAGCTGGCCACCTACCTTCAAGCCAGTCAATCAACCTTAATCTCAGCTACCCCAACTTCCCAACCTCTTCCAATTCCTACTCCTACACCTACTCCTGTACCCACTTCACCTCCATCCCCTCAGCTGTCTCCTATGGTACTGACTTCCCCTGTTGAGGTGGAAGAACCAATCCCTAAAGCTTCCACCTAGGACTCTTCTACCCAAACTGACCCCTTTGAAGAGGACATACCCTCTATACCTTTTACCTCTCCTTTCACCTCACCTGAGCCAGATACTGAGGTAGAGGAGATGACACCTACCATCCCACTTTCCCCCTCTCTCCCATCCACTTCATCCACTCCCTACCATCTGTTTAATGACCCTACTGAGAGGGCCATTTTCCCTAGATACCTACACCCTACACCCCCATTTTCCACTCTTTACAGAGCAATGGGTGAGAATCCCTACATCAGGAGGGATTTCATTCAAGGGATGGCTGTGCTGAAAACCTGGGTGAAGCAACCCTTGGTAGCTGAGATTGACCAACTGAAGCTGGAGCATAGAGTGGAGAAGCTTCATTGGGAATAATTGTGCAAGCAAGCCCTCACTTTATATGATGCAGAGAAGCAAAAAGCTGAGATGCTAGCCAGGTTGGCTAACACCCTGCAGTCCACCTTAGTAGGAGGGATACTACCCTCAGCAGCTGGGGTGTCCATAAATGAGCCCACCATGCCCCAAGGCAACACCAAGCCTCGAAAGCCATCTGCCAAAAGGACTAAAGAGGGTGCTGCCAGCACTGAGAGATTGAAAAGGAGGGAGAATTTTAAGAAAGAGTATGACAAAATTGCAGAGCAACAAGGATGGGAGCCAATGACCTTATCAAGTACTGACTTAGAGTCTGATTAGGAGTAGATTGTGTTTAGGATTTGGTTGTAATTAGTTTGTATATAGGGTTTTGCTACACATATTTTTGTTACATTTAGTCTGCCCTGTTTCTTTTGTAATTACTTGTGTTTAATACAATGTATGTTTTGGCAGTTTCAACTGTGTTTCTTGCTTTCTTGTTAGTGTACATTTGTTCTACTTTGTTCCTTATGCTTCATTTACTTGTGCTCACCCTACTATTTCCCTTTGTTATACTTCCAAAGCAGTGGGGACACTGCTCCTCATAGGATTAGGGGTATAGCAGGGTAATTTTGAAAAAAATATTTATAAAAATAAAATAATTTTGTGTGAGATAATTAAATCAAGTGCAATGGTATGAATGAGATCAAAATAAATTTAGTAGAATTTCAAACTGAACAATTTTGGAAAAATGAAGATTTAAAATGTACGGTAGACTGTTTAACTTTTAGATCTTTTTGAAAATTCATTATTTCCATAAAAGACATCATCAAGAAATTGTTGTCATAATCAGTATGTAGTGAACCATTAAGAAGAGAAAAAGTAAGAACATGTCTTGAGAGTCCTAAGGAAGACCATACCCAGTGAGATTTGGGCCTGAAAAATTTTCTTTGAAGAGTGTTTTAGCAATTTTTCTGCTCTAAGGACTAATTGAACCTATTCTTTTTCACTAGAAGTCATGCACGCCAAGTTAAAACAGCTTGACAGCATTCATGACATTGAAAACATGATGTAAGGCCATCCTTTGGGTAGTTTGAGCTTAAAATTTCCCACCTTTGAACTGCCCTTGATACACACCATTTGAGCCTTAAAAATCCAAGTTTTTCTTTGATAAGAAACCAAAGTATTTTTTTTCCTGAACCTCTTGACCTATTTCAGTTCACCCTCAATCTGAGAATTTAAGAAGTAAAGGGAGAAGTGAGGTTAGAGGAGTAAGGTTTCATATTTGATAGAAGGAAAAGAGAGAAAATTTAAGGCAGTAGTGTGTCAATTGTGTAGCTGTGGCATTCCAGCCCATAAAAAAAAAAGGAAGTTACTTCAAAGCTGAAAATTCAAAGAAGATGAGGTTGTGCTGAGATGAAGAAGGTGTTGTCATGACCACCTCCTTACCTTTACTAATTTCTCAATGTTGAATCCTTTTTTACCCTTTTATTTTTTATAAACTTCACCCATAAGCCACATTACAACCCAATAAAAAGACCCTACTAATCTGAAATGGATTGAACTGTCATGTGGAGATAAGGAGCTGTGTAATTTATGGTGAAGAGAGTTAGAAGATTTCAGGAATTAGTGCACTGCCTATGCTCATGGTTGCAATCCTATTTGAGGGCTGTAACTGCTCTTGAGCTGTGTGAAATGATACACCTTTGAAATCAATTGTGAGAGTATGCTTGTGAGATAATTGGATATGAAATTGGACTTGTTTAGGCATTGTTTAAACCTGATTCTTAAATTAATGATGAAGTATATATTGTTATACACATAGCATTCCCTTGATAATTTCATATTGTTATGATGAGTTTGAGAAAGGATTTAGGTATTAAATTTTTCAACATTTACTGATTTGAAACCTTTGAATTTAAAAGGGTAAGGTATGGAATTTGTTGGGATCCAATTTATAATTGCTTGCACTTAGTTTAATCATGTTCATGTGGAAGTTTGTGGCTAACTTCACTGAAAACCCACAGGAGACTTCACTCCTCCACTAGGGATCACCTAGGGGTTTAAAAGGCTTGATGCATATGCTAAATGCATTTGTACTCCCTACAAAAGTGGCATTTTCTATTTTCAGTAATTATTTTTAATTTCTCCTTTGCTCAGGGACTAGCAAAGCTTAGGTTTGGGGGTGTGTTAATCAGTGAAAAATACCATTTTTCACCTCCTAACCTGACCATTGATAGACCATTGAGTTGACCAATAATGTTTCTTGAGTGTGTTTTGTAGATAAGTAATAAATTACAGTCTTAGTGCAGGCATCCATCTAAAAATGCCAAAGAAGAGATTTGTTGCCTCATTATGTGCTCATACAGCCTAAAAGGCTAGCCATCAGGCAGCTCACAAGTCTCTGAAGTCTATGGGAATGCCATGTGTCCAACTGTGTACACATGGGAGCAAACCAATAGCTACAATTGATGAAGATTGAACCCCCAAAGGCTGCAAAGGATTGGACAGAGGAAGGACAGCACCCCAGAGTTATGTGCCAGTTGTGGAAGCAAAGACTATAACCTGTCGAGAGGCTAATTCAACCTATCGATAGGTTTAGATGATTGGATATGAAGAGATCGACAAGTTCCCAGAACCTGTCAAGGAGTTGAAACCAAATGAAGCATCCTGTTGAGATACCCAAAGCTGAATTAGAACCCATCGATAGGTTCTGAAGAAGAAAAGTGAAGTTGTCGCCAAGTTGAAAGAACCTGTCGAGTGGTGTGTTGCAACCTATCGAGGACTTACCTGGAGATGCAGGGGATCTTGTGAGGTTCAGAAAGCCTAAATTAAACCTATCGAGAGGTTCCCCAGAACCTAGCGAGCAATCAGTGCCAACCTCACAAGAACTTACCTGAAGCTGTGAGAGATTATTGTAACCTGTCGAGAGGTCTGTGGGTTGAACTATGAACCTAGCGAGAACTCTTTTCAACCTACTGAACAAGAGTAAGAACTTGTCGAAAGTTCAAATGGAGCTTATAAGATGTCGACAGGTTGAATTATAACCTATCGATAGACTGGCTGGAGTTAGGACAGCAAGGAGGTTTTGAGGTCATCTTGTCGAACAATACAATAGATCCAGCCGAGCAATGAACAGATCCAATCGAAGGCCACAACCAACCTGTCGAAAGGTCCCCTGAACCTAGCAAAGCTTGATTTGGGAACTTCTTAGTTCCAACTGTGACTGTTGCTCCCTTCAGTACTTTGTGCACACATCCGATAAATGCCATCCAAAAATGAAATGGCATTTGGAGCCATTACTTAACCAATGATCTGCCTGACTTCATTTGGGCTCACCTGAAGTGAAATGTGCACATTCTGTAACACCCCCATTAAAGCTTAGAAATTGAGTGGGGACATTATTAACAGATCGCATATGGTGATGTGAGCTAGCATCCTTCTCAACTGAGTCTCCAGTATATATTCTTGACTCATTTTTTCAAAAGGATTAATAGCACTATCTTTCTTTCCCTCTGGTGGGGCTTTTGTTGCTGCCCATGCTTCGGGCTGCTTAGATATCTTCTCGAATCTTATGACAAAGTCTACTGCCCCTTGTCTACTGCTGTCGGCATTGGCATCTGTCTGCTCATAACTCAGCGGGGCCTAATGAGGATTGTAGGTTGGTCCCGAAATCTGAAATGGTGTAGTTGCTGGTAACTGATGCACTTATATTGTTGTCTCCGGAGGGGTGGGTAATACTTAGTTCACCTCAGTGATAGATGGTTGGATAGAAAAATTGGGCCAGGTTGGGGTGATGAGGTTTGAGGGTGGTTGCACTGGGGGTAATGGGGTAGGAGTGGGCCATTGATAAGTGATAGGTGATGGTGGGGGAAGGGGGACCTGATAAGCTATCGGGTAATTGATGGGGGTGGTAGTATATGGTTGATATGCATTTATGTGCACATAATTGATGGGTGTGGGTGATGGGAAATAAGCCCTAAGATCTAAGGGTTCAACTTGTGGTGCTGAGTTGGGGAAATAGTCTGATAAATTCAAAGGTTCAATCAACCCGATACTCCTTTCTTCCCAACTTCTTTACAACGGTGCCACGTAACTCTCTCGGTCATTAATGTAATCTGACGGGTCGATTTCAAATTCTTCTTCACAGTCCTCTATCATCTCGATGGTGAGTTTGGGACCTACTCCCCTGATAGGGTGTGGGGGTAATGGAACCTGATGAATATTTGCATGCTGGTTCACTTGAGAAGGCGCAGGTGGAATGATTTTTCTAGCATTAATTAAATCTTTTATCGCCTGCTTCAATGGGAAGCAATGATCAGTCGGGTTATCCGGACCCTAATGAAAATTGCAGTGAGTGTTAGGGTCGTAATTCCTCGAGATTGGATTAGGAGGAAGTCAAGATTGGAGGGCGGTAACTAGTCCCTTTTCTATTAGCAAAGGTAAAAGTATACTTAATGATTGCAGTAGGGGTGTAAAAGCTCGATCATAGCGGGCTCTCCTCTGCTCCGGAGCCATCTGCATTCCTTGTCCATTCCCTATTTTTTTGATCTACTCAGTTCTGACTGGTGCTGACTGGGCTGCTTGAAATTGGAATGGGGACATTATTATTGGGCCTGGTGTTGGCAATGTTCTGGACATCAGCTCCTGCTCTCTTCTCATTTCTCTGCTCTGAGAACCTTCTAACTCCACTAGCCTTACTAGGTACATTTTTTCTCAGGCGACCTTCCCTGATAGTGTCTTCACAGTGATTTGCGTTCCTTACCAGATTAGTAAAGCTAGACTGTTGCTGGTACACTAGAAAGTATGATATTACTGGCAGAGTGTTCTTGGAAATCATTTCTATTTTCTTATCATCAGGTATCCTATTTCTAACCTGAGCTGCCAATGCTCTCCAATGCCCCAGATAATCGCTCAAGGTTTCATTCAAGTTCTGCTTCAAACAGGCCAAGTATGACTTGTGTCATTCAATGTCTATATTCTAGACATACTGTCCTTAGAATAGATGCATCAAGTCCTTCCAGGTCTTTATCATAGATGGTTCTAAGGACGTGAACCACCTCAAAGCTGAACCAGTCAAACTTTTCTAAAAGACCTTTATTAATAGTCTTTCGTCGCCCCCCCCCATACTGGCACATGTCCGTACAATAAGACTTGAGGTGTGCTATGGGATTGCTGATGCCATTATATTTTTCAAAAGCTAGCACTTTAAATTTTGGAGGCAAGGGGACCTCAACGAACAAACACAAATCTGAGAAGTCCGTGTTGTGGATTTTAGCACCACCCATCATCAATAACTGCTTCTGAATTTTATCTAACTGTTCTTTCAACTGGTCTGATTCTTTAAACATGGGGGCCACTTTCTCAGCTGTTGGTCGGGACTCGCTCGGTGCTACCAAGGGGTGGGTAATTAAAGGAGGGGGATTAATGTTGGTCAATGCCCTGGCATAAGCACCACTATTCCTAATATCGTCCTCTTCATACTGCTGATCTACATAAGGTGTAGTGAGGGTGGAATTCTCTTGCTGGTGCTGTATAGGCTGGATGGGAATGGTCTGTATGGGGGGTGGGTGAGTCAATTGCATGTGAGGGAAGGTATGTTGGGTGATGAGATGAGTGGAAGTCAGATTTTAAGATGGGGTCTGATGAGGCCATTGGGCATGGGGAAAGGTTTGCGACTGACTTTGGGATGTTGGGATATGGGTGAATTAGGGTTTATGTAAGGCATGGGTTTGAGCTGGGTATGAGGATTGTGGGTGAGTGAAATTTTGGAGGAATTGTGAAGGGTACGGGTGTGAGGCTCCAAGGTTAGGGCCTTGCTGGGCTTGGGTTTGGGCCATGTAGCCTTGGGAGGTTTGGGATATAAAGGTCTGGCCCATGGGTCCTTGGGGAGGTTGAACCCTATAGCCTGGGTCATGATAGGTTTGGGCCATGGGCCATTTATGGATCTGGGTCATAGGCCCTTGATGGGTCTGAGCCTAGGTCTGGGCCATGGGCCCTTGATGGGTTTGGACCATGGGCCCTTGGTGGGTCTGGGCCATGGGCCCTTGGTGGGTCTAGATCATGGGCCCTTGGTGAGCCTAGGCCATGGGCCCTTGATGGGTTTGGGCCATGGGCCCTTGGTGGGTCTGAGCCATGGGCCCTTAAAGGCTCTAGGCCATGGGCCCTTGATGGGTCTGACCCATGGTCCCTTGATGGGTATGGGTATGGGTCATGGGGTTTTGGGCCATTGGGCCTTAGGGTATGTGGGTAATGGGGGTTTGGATGGTGTGGATGATGGGGGGTTGATGGGGATCATGGGGGGATGAGGCATGAAGGCTTGATAGGGTATGGGATGGATCCGTGGATGTGTGGTGTGGATGAGAGGGGATGTGTTGGGAGGCCTTCCCCCTATTGTGAGTGTGGAACATCTCGTCCATCATGGCCATGGAATGGGGATCAGATGGAGATGGGGTATTTAAGGGTTGGAGGGGCATGAATGGGGTGGATGAAGAGGGAAAAATGGGCATGGCCCCGGTAAAATCGGACATGACCCAGTTAGGTGGTGGGATATGAGCAGGTAGGTGCTGCGATATGAGGTGGGTTGGAGAAATGAGATGGGTCATTGGTGAATGGGGATGGATTGGGCATGCGCAGGGAGGATGTATGGGGCATGGATGTCGATGATAAGAGAGGAAAGCTGGTCATGGCCCTGGTAAAAATGGGCATGACCTGGGTAGATTGAGGAATGTATGGGGGATCGGGTGCGGTATGGATAGATGTGGGTGGATTGGGTATGCGTCGGGTGGATGAGAAATATGGTATACTAGTGAAGGTAGAAGATGGGGTCGGGTTTGAATGGGTGTGGATGGAAGGTGGGATGGGTTGGAAATGGCCATGGATGAAGGCATGGCTTGTAAAAATGGGGAATGGGGAGTTGGATTTTGGATATTTTGGGAAGTGGTGGAAGGGAAAATGGGGGCACCGAATGGGCCGGTGATGGCGAATGGGGATTGAGTGAGGGGGATGGATGTGAAAGCCTCTTCGGTATGGGAATGGGTTGTGGAATGTGGTGGGGATGAGTCGGGATCGGCATAAGTCGGATCCACCGCCCACGACATGGCTTGGTATCGAGTTGGGTACGGGTGCCTTGGGTAGGGCCCGCAAAGCTGCCTCCTTCTCCTACGGAATGACAGAGGGTACAATGATGTCGTTGGGCCTGCACCAATCAAGACTCTATTTCTGGTTTTTTTTTTAATTTATTTAATTTTTTTGAATTTTTATAAGGATTCTAGAGCCTTTTGAATTCCCTTCTCGGGTGGCTCTCGTACCCTAAATAGGTCCCGCGGCAAAGGCTCCGAAGCGCTTTGAAGGAATCAAAGGGAAACCCCTTGATCTATTAAAGGCACAGAAACCAATACAAAAAACCTGATCCCTCGAAACGAGTCAAAAAGAAGTCACCTTCTCTTGACCAGCGAGGGCGTATTGGGTGTCGAAGGTTACGAGGCCTAAACAGAAGCACTAAAGACACTAATCGGGGAGTCCAGGGTGTGAAGCAGGCCTCAAATTCGAGCTGCTGCTGCCTAAAACAAAGATGGTGCAACTAATAGGTACGCCAGGCCAAAAATTGCCCAATTTTATACTGGTGTAACTAATACATGCGCCAATGTAATTCTGGGGCTTTTTAGCTTGGCGCAAGGAATAGTGGTGCCAAGCAAAAACTGGGGTTCCAGACAGTTTGACTGCAGAAGTTCTGGCCCGAAATGAGTCTTCTAACTGGTTTTTGTGGAAGCTAGGCTTTCGGGGACTGACTGTTTATATGAATCGGCTCTCTTCCTCACAAAACCTAAGGATACAAGGTCAATTCGGGTCCGCTAACGCTCACTTTTTTCCCGGGTTTTAAGCTTTATAATGAGTGGTTACCCACCTGATATACCTCAAGTGCAAGCACTTTCTCAAGTACTAGGTGGGTTGGGACTTTTCCGGATCATCGGCACTAGGGGTTGCCGTCGTACTAAGACCCAGGAGTTTGTATGTGTGCCTAAACAACCAAAAAATTAATTTAAATCCCCTTTGTTGGTTCAATTTACTTTTCACTTTTAAGAAATTTTTCTTAAGTTTAAAGACTGGGGGTGAGGATCCCGTGCCACCTCTACGAGTCGACGTCCACTAGAGGAATATGATGTGGAATTAAAGGTGCAAGTAGGCCCACTAAATGTTTAAGGCACTTAAAATGACGTAAAAGTAAAGAAAATAATTGATAATGCACAAGTAGACCTGCCGATCGGCTAAGGTGCTTAAAATAATGGAAACGTAAAGAAATTGAATGCGATGCGCAAGTAGGCCGGCTAATCAGGTAAGGCTCGTAAATGACGTACAAGTAGGGGTAAGTAAAATGACGTAATCGGAGGGGTGAGTAAAAAAATAAAAAAATAGCAAAAATGGTTAGTAAATCAAAATTAAAGAGGCCAAATTCAAGGGAAAGTTCTACTAGCTACTCCCCACCAGAGTCGTCATCTTTGCAATCGTAAATTTTTGACAACCCAACCGCACGACATGCACTCATGATAAAAAATTTAGAGTCGCCACCCAAAGCTTTTGGTGTCCTGGGAAACCCAAATCAAATTTAAAGAGCACCAAAGTACCAAAAATTAACTCTGAATCCAGACTACGCTAAAGGCTCTTGGGTGGGGCTTCGGTTATCGATTGGGAAGGTGTTAGGCACCCAATCAACCAGCTTAATGTGGTCTCTACTTATGGCCAAAACAAAAATGATATAAAAGAAATAAAAAAACCTTCCTCTTTCCCAAAGGGCCTTAAAATCCTATTTGTACCCCTCCGTTCCAATCAAAAATTTAGCTGCGTAACGGCACAAATGAGAGGATGGAAGAAGAACCGAGAGGGTAGATGAGTAGAGGGGAGACCCAGAGCTCTCGGGCCCTTGTTGTACCACTGTGGAACCTTATGTTGGCTTGCTTCGGTGAGCTTTTGATGGCTTGTATAGCTTGATGATGGATTCTAGCTCCTAAAGTGGATGGCTAAGAGGTAGAGAGGGGAGGCTAGGGGGTAGCACACACCTAAACTAAAGCTTTTAGGTGAAATGCTAAGGTTTTTAGAAGGTTTGAAGGTTTTGAGGCAAAAACCTACAGTCACTACTCATAATCCTAGCACAACTAATAGGTACGCCAGGCATATGTACAATAAAAAAGTGCCACACAGTGACCTGGGAAGTTGCAAGCCCGCGAGGGGACCCACATATACCTAGCACAACTATTAGTTAGGCCAAGCCATTTCTGGGGGGAAATGGCTTGGCGCAAGTAATACTTGCACCAAATATGCCTAGATTCTCACGATATTATTGCGAGGTTCAATGTAAATCTCGCAAGGTTCACTTGATGCATACTTTCAAATCCAAACTTCGAATCGTCGTAACTTTTGATGTACAGCTTGGATCAGGGCGATTCTTGGCTTGTTGGAAAGTTGAAGACTTGTACTTTTCAATGGTATGAGGTTCGATCATAGTAGAAGGTCACAGCTAGTCTTGGTGCACCACTCTTCATCCATTGCTTGGGAAAGATAGGTTTAGATCTGAAATGGTTTATAAGGGTCGGGATGGGTTTCTAAGGGTTCAGGGAGGTTCCTAAGGGATCTAAGGTGATTCCTAAGGGTTTGGAATGACTCTTAAGGTTTTAGAAAGATTCCTAAGGGTACATGCCATCAAAAGCTCAGAGATGCGCCTCTCTCGAATGTGTTTCTATCAGGCCTTGGGCAAAATTTGGGTATCTACAGATGACCCTCTTTGGTATCCGATCACTAATGATTAAATGCCAAAGAAATAAGACATCCGAAGAGGCCCAAGGCTTTATTGACGGGTCTGCTATATTCAGAACAAACTTCAAACATTACATGACTAATATAGTGAGAAAATGAAAGCCCTGTATGTCGGGAAAACTGGTCGTTTCTCAAGATAATTGGTCCCAAGCGCTTAGCGACATTACTGGGCATAACCGAGGTGGAATGAGTTACGAAAGCCCAATAGCTGGGAAAAATGTTCTCTTATCGAGTTGATTTGAAGGAGTTTGATGTTCAAGATTCATTTTGAATACAACAGCTTCGTAAGTAAGGGGGTGATCGACCCACATTCAAAGATAGGCGCAAAGCAAGTACGCAAGGTTCCATAGTTTGTGTCCAATCGTATGAGGCATTGACCGCCTCATCTGACTGGTCACGGGTGCCCCTCCATGAAGCAGGGTTCGAGGTCTTTGTGCAATCCCATTGATTTCGAAGTTTATTTAGCACGACTACCCGAGCAGAGCGAATAGATGTCGCAACACTTTTTGGGAGTATGTGCTGTCTTTTCAAAACTCATATTTTTTGTTATTTTGTGTGAGAAATTTTTTACTTTTTTATGTTTATCATTTTATATGATTTTTTGGATTTTGAGTTATCATTTTATGTGATTTTTTTGGATTTTCAAGTTATCATTTCATGTTATTTTAATCTATCAGTTCATTCTATTTTATTCTATCACCTTATGTGACTTTATTCCATTATTTTATGTGAATTATTTTTGGAATTTTCTTTATCACTTTATGTGGATTTTTGGTTTTTTCAAAGCTATCATTTTATGTGATTTTTCGTTTTTCAAAGCTTGTCATTTGATGTAATTTTTTGGTTTTTTCAAAGCTATCATTTTATGGGATTTTTTTAGTTTTTTCAAAGCTATTATTTTATGGGATTTTTTGGTTTTTTTTTTTCCAAACTATTATTTTATGTGAATTATTTTTGGCTTTTTATGTAGAACCTTTTTTTATCATTTTTTGGACTTTTTCATATTTTCCTATGTAGGATCGGGATGCTTATTGATCTCGATCCATTTTATTCTAGCACGGCTTTCTGGGCCAACTGAATGAGGATCGACATACTATTTGGGAGCATGTGCATCTATTGGGGGTAACAAAACGAAGAGGAGGGGTACCGGGCTATGCATGTGACCCGCACTAGGCCCAAAAACTAGCCCATAAGTGACTTGGCGCAACTAATAGTTGCACCTAGCCAACTAAGGGCCCAAAATAGCCTGGCGCAACTAATAGGTGCGCCAAGCATGGCTGGGGATTAAATTTAAGAGCCCGAGCTCGGGCAAATGAGGTGCGTTTTCAAAAAGCTTTTCTCCCTCCTCTCCAAACCGAAAAAATAGAGCTCCCCTAGGGTTCCTTTACATTACCTCTAAGCGTGCTTCATCGCTGCCTTTTCTTGTGCCGATTGATCGCCCGCTCCGCGCTAGATCAAAGACCCCTTTTTCTTCAAAGGTAACCATTTGAAACCCATTCTATTTGATTTTTCTTACTTTTTCTTGTAAATGTGATCATGATCTTGCATTTTTGGATGATAAATGGTTTATTTTCATTGTAAGCATGTTTATTGATGATGTGTTTGATGATATTTCATGAATGATACCCTATTTTTGTTGTTTTATTGGTTTTATATATTTTTTTATTGTCTTTATTTGTGCATATAGAAAGGACACTATTTTAGGTATTTGTTTTTGTTTTCACTTTTGAATATAGAGCAAGGATTTTTGGTCTTTATTTTTGAAAACTAACTAATGAAAGAGGATTTTTGGTTTCTTTTTTTTGAAAATTAATTAGGGAAAGGGATTTTGATTTTTGGTTTTTGTTTTTACTTTTGAAAATTAACTAAGGAATTTATTTTATATATTTTTTGTAGTTGATTTTTTATTTTATGAACATAAGAGAAAGGGATTTTTTGTTTTGGAGTTTTTTGATTTATAAACATAAAGGAAGGATTTTTTTTTTATGATTTTGAGTATAAAGAAAGGAATTTTTATTTTGAATTTTCTTTGTTTGTTTTTTTTTATTTGGTTTTACTGATAGGAAAGGGATTTTTGGTTCCTTTTTTAGTTAGTTTTTTTTGTCAATTCTATAAAGAAAGGAATTTTGTGTTTTTAATTTGCTTTATTTTTGAAGATAGAAAGGACAAAAATCTTGTTTTATTTTTATTTATTTTGAAGAAACCAAGAAAGGGATTTTTTGTATTTCCATTCTATTTTTGAAGACAAAAGGAAAGGGATTTTTTTGTGTATATATATATTTTTTTTGTTTTTGAAAATAGAAGAAAGGGGATGAGCATACTTACCTTCCCTTGGCCTGTAGCAAAAAATTGTTCTTTATCACTGATCCGCTCTTATATGACTGCTTGCTTTTGTCTCAGAATGTCTGGTGATGAGGACTACGTGTTGGAGGAAGGACAGGAGGAGGGGTCGGACATGATTTACGGTCCTCTTGGGGAACAATTCTTTGTGGTAGAACACCAGGCAGGTCCATGGCTTTAGATGCAGGGCGAGGCCGCCGAGTCGGCCTTCTCTATTAGCAACACAACCACATTTCTAATTTCGACATTACGGGCAAGGTAAAAGATAAGTTTAGTTCTTCTTTTTTGTGTGGTTTTGGTTTATTTCCATGACCTGATGCATCTCTCTCTTTTGACGTAGGACTTGCCCCATATCGTATTTAGATGGGGCTGGTTGGACTTTCATGACTTTTATCACTACATCCCACCCATCGTGAAGTATCTGCTTGAGCAGGCGCGTTTCAGAGAGTTTCTGTCATGCCCCCTGATGAGGGCGGATGCTGCATACCTGAGGGCTTTGATCGAGAGGTTTCGCCCAGAGACCATGTCTTTTCACATGGCTATGGCCGAGATGACCCTGACGCTAGTGGATTGGGCGATGATTACCGGCATCATGATAGGGGGCGTACTAATTGCCAACCTGTTGCTACCCCAGCTGTGCTTTCTTTATTTGTTTGTGGTAAAAGAAATTTAAAATCAAAATAAAACAGGGGATGAAATCAGCACAACTGAGAAGTCGTAGACCTGCAAGATACAGGGTCCATTGTGGCAAGTTTTTATAAGTAAGAGTTTGTCCCACAGGGAAAGATGATCTACAGCTCCAAGGGAGCCATCTCTAGTAGTCCCTCCAGATCTGACTACAGATCTGGCAGTCCTTAAGGGAAGGGAGTTTAAGGTCACTTAGTTTACAAATCCGAAGGTAGCCTAATGTCTAAACTACAGAAATGGTTGAGAGGATGGATGGAGTGTGAAAAATAAATATAAAAGGGTGAGAAGTATGTTATTGAGCCTAGATCAGAGGAGTTTTGTAACTCAGATTCAGATCTGATGTTATAGAAATCCTGTCCAATGGCTACGTTATCACCACTGAGGAAAAAGAATCCAACCCATCTCTGTGCCATGATTCAATCCCTTAAGGTTATAACCTGCCCACTCAAATGGTCCCAGACTATCCCATAGGGGAACCACAATCCAGAGATGGGTCAAAACAAGTTAATCATTGTAAGCACTATTTCATCCAGGCTACCAGCTCAAGAATCCATAGGGAACCTTAACCTCTAAAGCTCTATGTGTGGGGCTAAGGCTGTATAGGACCATGATAGCCTAGACACAGAACTAGCAAGAGATTGAGTACAACCTTCGATCTAGCTGTCCATTGCTTGAGTGAGGCTACAATGGTCCAGTCACAAGCCTACAATCTCTATAACCAGATCAGATCTAACATCTGATAGCGGATCTATACAAATATAGGAGAGTCTGCCTCTGTACAATCTCCCACCAGGCTAATACAAGCTCAGGTGTAGAGGAGAAGGATCCATCTTGGATTGGTGGATTAAAATCACCCTAAGGCTATAACATGTCCACTTGAATGGTCACAGACTATGCCAGAGGCTATCCTCCTCACGGAGCTCAAGACAAAACAAGAATATCGCTACCACCACCATGGTCACAAGGCTACCAGCTCAAGCTCCCATAGGGATTTCAGATCTAGTGGGTCCTATGGTGGGGCTAAGGCTGTATACGACCATGATAGCCCAGACACATAGGTCACTTGGATCTGAGTGGCCCTTAGAATCAGTCCTCCATTGCTCTGAATCACAGCCAAAGCAATGGCGGATCACAAGGCAGCAGCCTCGCACAGAGCAGATCACATTCAAACACAAATCCCATAATGTAAAAATCCTATTACAACACTTTCATTAAACTAGTTCAAAATGCATACAAAGACATAGCCAGCAAGTGCTGGACTATGGAGAGAAGGAAAAAGAAAAAAGAAAACTACTTACAGCTACAAAAGAAAAGAAAAACGATCTCAGATCAAGTCTCCAAGAGATGAGATGTGTTCCAAGATATCTAAACCTAAGCTAAGTATGGGTTTATATAGCAGTGGTGTGGCGGCACATTAGGGTTAGGAAACCCTAATTTTAACGATGCCACGTGGCCTAATAGTGATCCTTGGATGCCTCGGGGCACGTGCATGGAGATTTAAGCGTGGGAGTGCGTGCCCTAATCGTTGGAAATTCCCAGAAAGTCCTCTGCTGAAGCGATGGAAGTTAAAGTTCAGAGCTTCGCTAGGTAGCTATTGTTTCCCAGACTTGTCGCGTGGTAGCTCTTGCTCTTCGCGAGGATGGTTTGACATTGAAGCTTCAACCATCACGAGGTTGCCTTGATTTGCTCTTCAGGCAGTCGTGCGGTAGAGAATTGCGCTCTCATTGGATTGGGCTTCGTGAGGTTGAGTAGACATCAAAGCCTCAGATGTCGCGGGGTTGGAGTTCAAGCAATTGCGAGGTAGCTGCGCATTCGCTGGGTTGATCTTCGCCAAGATGGATTTGAATAGCGCGAGAACTGTGCGAGCACTTCTCTTCAATGGACTTCACGAGTTCCCGCACAAGGATTTAATGAGTTCTTAACTGCGCGAGGTTCCATGTCTTAATTGATCTTTGCGAGGATGGCTCTGTCTTTGCGAGGATGCTTTCTTCTTGAATAGCACGAGAACTGTGCGAGGAGTTCTCTTCTGATATTTGCATCCCGCGGCTACTGCGTGAAGAGTCTTCTGAAGCTCTCTCTCCTCAGCCGTTTTGAGCGAACTGCGCGAGGCATATTTCTCCTGAATCCTCTAAAGCTTGGGTCAGCTACGCGAGGCTCATTTCAGGTTTGGATTCATAGTTCATCCTTCTGAGGGACTTCTAGTGCCAAAACAGGCTCCTTAGTAGGATTCCTGGCCTTATTTCACTGCTGATTATTACCTACATAAAAAACTTAACAAGAACTTATTAGATGGCTAAGGGTCTAATCAAAGGTTAAGTTAAGGGGTGAAAAGTGGTACTTTTCAGGTCTTAACACACCCTCAAACCTAATCTTTGCTAGTCCCTTAGCAAAGCTACATTAAATCTACTATAAAAATTAAATGCCACTTTCGTAGGGAGCACAGATAGATGCAGCATATGTACCAAGCCTTTTAAACCCCTAGGTGATCCCTAGTGGAGGAGTGAAGTCTCCTGAGGGTTTTCAGTGAAGACACCCACAAACTTCTCAATAAAACAGTTAACAAAAGTGTAATACCATCAAGTGAGTAGTCAAGGAGCAGACTTAGTTTACTCTTGAATCAGTAAAAATAAAAGAAATTTAATCCATTGGTTGCACAGAAATTTAAACAGCATAAACTTCTCATGAATGCACAACATTTCCAATTGTAAAATGCACAAGTGTAAAAGACTGAGCTCATCATCATATAAAAAATTAGGTTATAGGTCATACCTAATGCATTCAAGATCAGACCCAAAACTTTCCAGGGCATACTCTCATAAGGCTCTTATTGAGGGGCTCATTTGCTCTCAGGCTCAAGAGCAGTTACATCCCCCAAATGGGTCTGTAAGCAAGAGCATAGGCATAGCTTTGAAGTTCTGGCATCATTGACAGATCCTCACCATAGATTGGGTAACTCTTTATCTCCACATGATAGCACACTCAACTTTGGATCACAAGGCCTTTTAACTGGGCTGTAATGTGGCTTATAGAGTGGGGCTAAAAAGAATGGAAGGTTGAAAAGGGGTTCAAAATTGAGAAATCAGTAGATGGAAGAGGTGATTCATGACTTCACCTTCTTGTTTTTAGCTCCTTTCTTCTTCTTTGAGATTTTCAGATTTGAAGTGATCAGTTTCTCTTCTTGATTTCGATTTTCCAAAAGAAAGTTCCTCTTGACTCCTCTCATACTCCTCTTCATTATTATTTTTGTTTCTTTTTTATGGACTTTTCTTCTTTTTATTTTTATTTTTGCTTTTCTGAAATGCCACCATGTTCTCAGTTACCATACTGTCAGAATTTTGAGATACTTCTTCTCCATTCACCTAATGTTGACCATAGCTAGTCCATCTTCAACTCTTTCTCCTTTACCTTCTGAATTCTCGGAGTGAGGGTAGACTGAATCAGGTTCATAGGTTCAGGTACAAGTACTCAGGTGTATTTTGAAGAAATTTAGGATTTAAAGCTCAAAGGGGGTATGGACAAGGGCAGTTGCTTTATGGTTGGTCTTTTTAGGCTCAAACTGTCCAAGAGAAGGCCTTGATCCTTTCCTAAGTCTCATGAGTGCTGTCAATTGTTTCAACTTGGAGTTTCCTAACTTCTAGTGAGCGCAGTGACTCAGCCAGTCCTTAGAACTAGAAGAAATTACCTTAGTTACTCCTCAAAGGATGGAAAAATTTTTTGTAGGCCCAATTCTCACTGGTTATGGTCTTCCTTTGAACTTTTAAGTATGTCCTCACCTTTTTCTCTCTCTAATGATTCACTAAGTGCTGATACAAGTGAGTTTCCTTGGTGATCTCGTCATGGAAATGTGAAATATTAAAAGTAAATAATGTCTAAAGTTTGCAGAAATTTTAAATTTCTTATTTATCATGATTCTTAAGTGAACATAGATCCATTTCCAGATTGCTCACATGACTCTGCTGCACTTAGGTTAACTATTCCATTGGTAGGGTCTGCCTGCCACACCCCCAAACCTATGAGGAGCAGTGTCCTCACTGATTCAAAGGTGTGTGTGCAGCAAGTCCATGAACTAGTCAATATGCTTGTAAGGGTCCTCCTTGCTAAGCCCATGGAAAGAGGGCAGCATCTGGATGATTGAAGTCTTTATTTCATAATTCCCTTGAACATTAGGGAATTGAATGCTAAAAGGGGAGTTATAGTCATCCGAAGCATTCAACTCCTTAAGAGTTCTAGGTTGTTCTTCACCCATATTTGCTGTCACAGATTCACTTGGGGGCTCTCCTGTGGTGTGCCTGTCTCTTCTAAGTCTCCTTCCCCTTTCTAACTCAGGGTTAAGAGGCTCTAAAGTAGGGCTGAGAGATCTCCTCCCTAGCATACAAGCACACCAACAGCAAGGAGAGCTTCTTGCAGGCACATTGCAAATGAATAACTTTACAATTAACAAATTTATCTAACTAATTTACAGCTATTCAAAGAATACATTTACAACTATCCTAGATACTGCTAGAGAATTTTCAAGAAAGATAGACAGAGTTTTAAAAGTTAGAGAGTTTGCAAACAGAGGTAGCTAAGCTCCAATTGCAGTCCAACTGTCCTTCACTGCTGCTGTCTAGATCTGCAAAAAAAAATTCACAAATACATCAGCAGTATCAATTATTCTTAACTACCAAAGAATAATAAAACTACAAAAACTTAGGGTCTACTAATAGATCAACTTTCCCCGGCAACGGCGCCAAAAACTTGTTGCTACCCCAGCTGTGCTTTCTTTATTTGTTTGTGGTAAAAGAAATTTAAAATCAAAATAAAACAGGGGATGAAATCAGCACAACTGAGAAGTCCTAGACCTGCAAGATACAGGGTCCATTGTGGCAAGTTTTGATCAGTAAGAGTTTGTCCCACAGGGAAAGATGATCTACAGCTCGAAGGGAGCCATCTCTAGTAGTCCCTCCAGATCTGACAGTCCTTAAGGGAAGGGAGTTTAAGGTCACTTAGTTTACAGATCCTAAGGTAGCCTAATGTCTAAACTACAGAAAGGGTTGAGAGGATGGATGGAGTGTGAAAAATAAATATAAAAGGGTGAGAAGTATGTTATTGAGCCTAGATCAGAGGAGTTTTGTAACTCAGATTCAGATCTAATGTTATAGAAATCTTGTCCAATGGCTACGTTATCACCACTGAGGAGAAAGAATCCAACCCATCTCTGTGCCATGATTCAATCCCTTAAGGTTATAACCTGTCCACTCAAATGGTCACAGACTATCCCATAGGGGAACCACAATCCAGAAATGGGTCAAAACAAGTTAATCATTGTAGGCACTATTTCATCCAGGCTACCAAATAAAGAATCCATAGGGAACCTCAACCAATTAAGCTCTATGTGTGGGGCTAAGGCTGTCTAGGACCATGATAGCCCAGACACATAAAACCAGTAAGAGATTGAGTACAACCTTCGATCTAGCTGTCCATTGCTTCAGTGAGGCTACAATACTCCAGTCACAAGCCTATAATCTCTATAACCAGATCAGATCTAACATCTGATAGCGGATCTATACAAATATAGGGGAGTCTGCCTCTGTACAATCTCCCACCAGGCTAATACAAGCTCAGGTGCAGAGGAGAAGGATCCATCTTGTATCGGTGGATTAGAATCACCCTAAGGCTATAACCTGTCCACTTGAATGGTCACAGACTATCCCAGAGGCTATCCTCCTCACGGAGCCCAAGACAAAACAAGAATATCGCTGCCACCACCATGGTCACAAGGCTACCAGCTCAAGCTCCCATGGGGATTTCAGATCTAGTGGGTCCTGTGGTGGGGCTAAGGCTGTATAGGACCATGATAGCCCAGACACACAGGTCACTTGGATCTGAGTGGCCCTTAGAATCAGTCCTCCATTACTCTGAATCACAGCCAAAGCAATGGCAGATCACAAGGCAGCAGCCTTGCACAGAGCAGATCACATTCAAACAAAAATCCCATAATGTAAAAATCTTATTACAAAACTTCCATTAAACTAGTTCAAAATGCATACAAAAACATAGCCAGCAAGTGTTGGACTATGGAGAGAAGGAAAAAGAAAAAAGAAAACTACTTATAGCTACAAAAGGAAAGAAAAACGATCTCAGATCAAGTCTCCAAGAGATGAGATGTGTTCCAAGATATCTAAACCTAAGCTAAGTATGGGTTTATAGAGCAGTGGTGTGGCGGCACATTAGGGTTAGGAAACCCTAATTTTAATGATGCCATGTGGCCTAATAGTGATCCTTGGATGCCTCGAGGCACGTGCACAGAGATTTAAGCGTGGGAGTGGGTGTCCTAATCACTGGAAATTCCCAGAAAGTCCTCTGCTAAAGCGATGGAAGTTGAAGTTCAGAGCTTCGCTAGGTAGCTATTGTTTCCCAGACTTGTCGCGTGGTAGCTCTTACTCTTCGCGAGAATGGTTTGACATTGAAGCTTTAACCGTCATGAGGTTGCCTTGGTTTGCTCCTCAGGTAGTCGCGCGGTAGAGAATTGTGCTCTCGCTGGATTGGGCTTCGCGAGGTTGAGTGGACATTAAAGCCTCAGATGTCGTGGGGTTGGAGTTCAAGTAGTCGCGAGGTAGCTGCGCATTCGCTGGGTTAATCTTCACGAGGATGGATTTGAATAGCGTGCGAACTGCACGAGCACTTCTCTTCAATGGACTTCGCGAGTTTCCTCGCGAGGCTTTAATGAGTTCTTAACTACGCGAGGTTCCATGTCGTAATTGATCTTCGCGAGGATGGCTCTGTCTTCGCGAGGATGATTTCTTCTTGAATAAAGCAAGAACTGTGCGAGGAGTTCTCTTCTGATATTTGCATCCCGCAGCTACTGCGTGACAACTGCACGAAGAGTCTTCTAAAGCTCTCTCTCCTCAGCCGTTCTGAGCGAACTGCGCGAGTCATATTTCTCTTGAATCCTCTAAAGCTTGGGTCAGCTGCGCGAGGATCATTTCAGGTCTGGATTCAGAGTCCATCCTTATGAGGGACTTCTGGTGCCAAAATAGGCTCCTTAGCAGGATTCCTGGCCTTATTTCACTGCTGATTATTACCTACATAAAACACTTAATAAGAACTTATTAGATGGCTAAGGGTCTAATCAAAGGTTAAGTTAAGGGGTGAAAAGTGGTACTTTTTAGGTCTTAACACAACCTCACAGTGCTGAGCCGGGACGATATTATCAGATTGATAGGGGATTACCTCCTCCCCCCCCCCCCATGGAAGTTTGCATGGTGTCGAGGTCAAGATGACCTGGCTATCTGAGCTCTATGGGCTGCATGAGTTGGTAGATCTAGGCCAACCAGATTTGGAGCCTTACATTGAGCCTGAGCGTGCGATCGTCTTGGCCCATATCACGCTCTTGCTCCTGTTGGGAAAAACCCTCTTTACCAATGCAAGCGGCTGGCGAGTCAACCTGGCACTGCTAAGCATCATGGATAACTGGCTTGACATCTACAGATACTATTGGGGCAGGGCCGGGTATGCGATGTTGATGTATGGCATAGCCCGAGTATCCACTGGGGATGCAAAGTCTGTTGTTGGTTTCTTGCCGGCTCTGGAGGTAATCTCTAACTCTTTTTCTTTTGTCAGTTTATTTGGATGGTCATTGTATGCTACTGACTTATCTTTTGCACTGCTCTCTTTAGGCGTGGGGGTATCTTCACTTTCAGCCTAGACGCTCGCTTCTCCACTCTGAGGTATACACCTACCCCCTCCTGAGCAATTGGAACAAACTTCGTCGTCGTGACGTGGGTATGAAGCATTTGGAGATGGGCCTGAGGTACCAATTTGATCTGATGATCCCTGAGAAAGTAAGGCCTTTTTTCCTCTGTTTATTTCAGTTTAGAAATTTTCCTTTGTTATTATTCTGTATTTTTTACTGATTGGCCACCTCTTGACCTGGACAGATCATTTATGACCCGTACCTCGGCTCTATTTTTTGGGATCGGGCTGCCGTAGGTCCATCTCACCTCTTTAATAATCATTGCGTTGTCTTTTTCTATGGGCGTGGGCCAGGGCCTACTATCTGGGGGAGCGGGTAGTTCATCAGTACTAGGGCTACCCTGCCATACCCATGGATCCTCTTATAGATGTTTTAGACCCTGTGGGTAGTATCAAGGAGCTCACTGCGGCCTTCCTTCATAATGAGATCCCCATTAATGCCCTTCTCATGCCCGAGGACTATCGGCTTTGGTATGAATCTCTCCCGTATTGATTCATCCTGTTGTGCTTTGTCCTTGGAGTCAATTTCCTAGCTTTCAGTGGCCCGCACACTTAAGTAATTCTCTTTTCTCTTTTAGATTAGTCCCCCTTTCGGTTTTAATTCTGCTTTTGTCCCTACTAAGCAAATCTCTATCTTTTCCATAGTTTATCCAGGGGGATGACTCAGATGATGAAGGTGGAGTGGCGGAGGGTACTACTGATGCTTCAGAGGTGGGTCCCTCAGATGTTGGTCCTTCCGGTGTGGGTCCCTCAGGTACTGACCCCTCTGGTGCTGATCCTTCAGATGTCGGCCCTTCAGGCTCATCTCGCATGGGTGCCTTGGGTGGTGCACCTACTTTGGTTCATGGGACTTTTCGGTGCCTTGATGAAGGCTTTCTCTCGGATCTATGCGCCGACGTAGATAGGCATGCACGCCACTCAGTTGTAGCAGCTTGAGTCCCTCCTCCTGAGGTGGTTCAGGGGGTAAGCCTATTTTCGATCATTCCTCCTTTGTTTTTGCTCCTTTGATAAATGCCTGTATTTATTAATAATCCCTGTAACTGACATCCTTTCCTTCTGAATGTAGAACTTTGAATCGGCCATGGAACATGTTGGGTATTATCGTAATATCGCTGAACTTCAGGATGTGGAGGCAATGAGTATCTTGCTGCTCGATTTTTCGCACTGTTTTTCCATCCTTGTTTTTCAATTGTTCCTGATTCATGACCTTGGCTACGACTTACAGCGTGCACGCGATAAGGAGTCGCGCTCTTTACTTAGCCGGCTCTCACAGGCATGGTCCCGAGTAGGATACATGCGGACCTTCCAAAGCTCCTCGCGCCGGTGAAACAAATTGAAGGGCACCAATAAGGACTAGGCCTAGTTTCTGCTTTTAAACACTTCAAACATTTTGGGATGATTTTTATTGGGATTAGAAAAGTTTATAACGGATAATTGTGGCACTCTTTTGGATGATTTTCTGCTTGAAATGTTTAGTGCTCTTTCTTTAATCGCATGCTATGTTTCCCTTGCATTATATTTGATTGTTTGCAGGATGGTTTTGGCGGTCGCCTGCAAAAGTGACCTTTGAGATCATATGTCTCAGTGTGGGTCTTTCCTGCACAAAAGTTAATGTTAGGTGCACTTTGGATTTTATGTTTGTGAATGTCATCAAGGCATAAAAAATAGGTGATTAGGCAAGCAGGCTAAGGGGACCAGCCAAGACACACAAAAATCCCCTAAAAAACTCTAAAAATGGCATAGAAGGGGGCCAGATTGGCCTGGCACATGTATTACATGCGCCAGGCTAATCTTGGGGGGATTTACACTGGCGCAACTATTAGTTGCGCTAGGTATAGCCTGGGGGTAGTGGGCCCTTTATATGCCCGAGACAGACCAATTGCTCTCTCTTATCTCTTTGACTTGGCTTTTTCAGCTAATTTTTCCTCTCCTTGCTTTCCCAAGGGTGGGTCCATCGACATACATTGAATTTTATATTCCTGAAAGATCTTTGCACATCCATGGACCCGCTTTCCAACCCTCCTTTACACGGAGGGCCCGAAACCAATTTACTCCTTTCATTGGGCTTGGGGCCCAATTTTCTAAAAAGTTGGCTTGGGAGCTTGAATGAGAGCGAGATCTTTTATCTAGAGCGGCTTGGACTATCCCGTCTTCCATCCTTTCTTGAGGTTCCTCTACGGTGCGACCTACTTCATGTGACGGCCTCATTTTGGGATGCAAATGCCCATGCGTTCCATTTTGGTAAGTGGGAGCTAACTCCTACTCTTGAAGAGTTACCCAATTTGTCCGGCTTGAAGCTCCACAGAGGCCTCGCAAGAGTTGTGCCGAAGCTGGGTTGTTCTAATTCCGTTCACCTTACCCTACGTTTGAAGAAATTTGAGTATGAGAAAAGCCTCATTGGGGGGCCCACAAGGTATCCTCAAAGAACTTTTCGGCGACGAAAGTCTTCGAAAATTGTCAGTTAGGAATATCTTCAATGTGAAAGCCTTGGTTGTCAGTCTCATTTCGGAAGTCCTCTTCTTCAATGGGAGAGAGAGCTTCTCTCTGGTTCTCTGCGATGTTTTGACCGAGTTGGTAGAGGGTTGATTAGTGATGCACCTGGTCCTTGCTGAATTATACCGATGCCTTGATGCATTTGCTCTGGGCAAGGTGGAGAGCTTCAGGGGATGTCCTTTGTTGCTCCAAGTCTGGTTAGGTGTTCATCTCGCTATCTTGGGACCTGCGCCCCGCTTTTACATTGCTCGAGGTGAGGCAGTTCGATTCTTTTTGGGCAGGTGTCACTTGAATCTGCAGGGAGATTTGTCAGCTTTGAAGCTTTGCCTGACCAATGCAAAGCTGATCTGGAGACTTCCTTGGTTGGATTGGACCTTCCCAGTAGTTCGTTCCAGAGACCATGAGGGCATCACCCTCCTAGGATTGATTGGTAGCACCTTCTACTTCCCATTCCGGGTGTTGTGTCAGTTCGGCTGCTCTCAACAGGTGCCTTGTGAGGCGAAAACCCCTCTATGTAATTTAATATTTTTTTGGGCATCTGGGGATGTGGATCAGTTTGCTGCTCTTTGGGAGATGCGTCAATCGACGCTGATGTGTGATATGGTGCAGGGGGATTCAGTTCAGTCTTCCCCTGAGTACGAGGCTTGACTTTCAGCTGAGCAGCCTGCCATTGATCATTTGGATCAGGCATAAAGCAATGATATGGGAGGGCCCTAGCCGAAGAAGGAGATGGTGCTTCGGGATTGCATTAAACTGCTGACCGACAAGAAAAGGGTCCTGCAAGAGTTTTGGCACAAGAGAATGTTAGAGTAGAGGTAGTTGAGACCAGAGCTGGCATAGTTGAGAGCGAGGTCCTTCGTCTGGAAGGATCCCTGAATGTTGTCTTGGAGCTAGTGTTGCTTCTCGGAAGAGGTATAAGAGCTTGCATGGTCATTAGTTGACTAAGCGGAATGTCTGGGAGGATGGTTTTCAAGCTGAGATTAGTGCCTTGAAGAGCGAGATGGGCCGTTGATTCCCTCCTGCATATATATCTTTTTACATAGATCAGATTCACAGATTAGGGGCGTAAGAAACCCCTTTGCAGATACACATTTTTTGGTATATATATTTTCTTTATGTTTTTGTATTTTCTGCTTTTGAAAAAAAAGAAAGAAATAAAGCTAGACATCACACCGACTATTTTTTTGGATGTGGTGTAAGTGGTACAGTCATAAATGGGAAAGGAAAATCTATTATATTTACAAAGACTTCTCTTTTTTGTTCTTTTTTTACTAATGGGTCCCTTTTTGAGATGAAATGTGCATAGCTTGGGCATGGAAAAAGGGAAATCATTATCTTTAACAAAGGGGGCCTTCCCGCCCAGGTGCACAAAGCGTGGGCATGAAAGTGGAAAAGGGAAATCATTATTTTTGACAAATGGGGCCTTCCGCCCTCTCTTTTATTCTCTTTTTGTTTGGTTTGATGCCTTAATCACAGGGTGAGATCTCGGGTCCCCTTTTGAGCATGGTCGAACCCCTTTTAAGTGATCAGATCTGGGTGAGTTTCAGCAGCTTTACCAAGACTGGAATGTCAATCCCTTCGGATTGATTCAAACCTTTCTCCTTACCTCAGGTCATATGTTTGACGAAGCAGTTTCACAAAGACAATTCTCGTCGTGGCCCGATTTGAACTAACATGAGTGGCCCAGTCGAAAAGAGGGTAACAGGGAGAGTAACTAAAAGGGCTCCTCAAACATCAGTCTTATCAATTAGTTCAAACATTTCTTTTTCAATTCTTTCCTTTCTTACTCACAACGCCCATGGTGCCTGTTTGCCCTCTTTTTACCCGTGGTGCCCTTTCGGGTTTTCACCACGTCCATGGGTTTAACTCTCTTACCACACCTTTCAAGTTTTCACTTGGTCTGCACAACTTGTTGTTTTTACTCATAGCGCCCTTTTGGGTTTTCACCACGTCCATCTTGCTTTGAGATTGTTTCTTTTCTTTTATTATCTTTTTTCTTTTATATTTTTCTTTTTCAAAAGTCATGACATAGGCGTCGATTCTGTCATAGCCGGCTAGATGGGGTTTTGGTGTCATCTCCCAACTCCGCTCGTGTTGACTTAACAGATACTATGACGGCTTGTGAACCTAAAAGGAGGGCTTTCTTCGGGGTGTAGCTTGGTCGTGGGTTAGGTTAGGATTTGAAGGTATTGTTGGGCTAAAAAAGGTTTCCTTAATACGGTTTAAGTTTTTCACAACATACTTTCTTCCTTGGGGGATTTTTACTGTACAAGCCCCATGATTCTTCTATGTTTTCTTTTTCCTTTGTTTTATTTCAGGCAATCTCTTTTTGAGGTTTTGCTTTTCTAATTTTTTTATTTTTTTTATGGCAATTCTACTTCATTCTTTTTTTTTGTATATGTACACACTTTTTCTTTTTCAGGGAAGGGGTTTATAGAAAGAAAGGCCAAGGCCCAAATGGGGTAGCAAAAGGGGTATGATTATTTTAGGTAGGCTTTTTGGCTACTGGTCTTAGAATGATGGCCTCTTTTGCGTGGTTCTTAAGCAGTCACGTATCTGTTTCATCAATACTTACCTTGCAGTGATAGACCTATGAGTAGAACCGTTGGACATATCATACATTGATGGGCTCAAGAAAGTGATCTCCGTCCATGGTGCCCAGGTGGATGGCATATCTCGGCAGTACTTCCTTGACGACGTGTGGTCCCTCCCAATTCATCTTGAACTTTTCTCTCGGATCGGCATGGAGGGATGGGAAGATCTTCTTCAGCACAGTGTCTCCCACCTTCAGATCTCAACCGCGGACACGTTTATTATAAACACGTGTGATTCTCCCCTGGTAAACTTGGGTGTTGCACAAGGCTAGGAGTCTTTTTTCGTCCAATTAGTTCAATTGGTCAAAGTGGGATCTTTCTATTTCTGCTTCTGGTAAGCATGATTCCATGAGGATTAGGAGTGAGGGTACGTCAACTTCTATCAGTAGGACGGCCTCAGTTCCATACACAAGGGAGAATGGTGTTGCCCTATGGCAGTACGGATCGACATTTTGTAGGCCTATAAAGTAAATGGCAGCATTTTGCTCCAATCTCAGTAAATGGCCATGATGTTGGCATATGACGTTGCTTCCACCCACTTAGTAAAGTACTCAATGGCAACGAGGGTGAACCGATGTCCATTTGATGCTTTCGGGTTAATCATTCCAATGATGTCAAGACCCCTGATAGCAAATGGCTAAGGAGTGGTCATGCAGTGTAGATCAATGGCAGGAGCGTGTATCAGACTGGAATGTTCATGACACTTGTAGGATTTTTGAACATATTTTTAGCAATCCGATTCCATAGTAGTTCAAAAGTATCCCTATCGAAGAATTTTCCTAGCGAGCATGTGACCGCTAACGTGGGCACCACATGCTCCCTCATGAATCTCCTTCATGATATTGATCGCTTCACTTTCTGTAAGGCACCTGAGTAGGATGTTGTTGTAAGACCGCTTGTAAAGGCATTCCCCGAAAATGTCGTAGCCTGCCGCCGGATGCTAAATGGTCTGCCGATCCATCCTTGTTGGAATATTTTTTATGCTTGCTACTGACTTTATTGGAGACAGTGATAAGAATGGGGTAAATAAAAAATGAGTGAAAGGTAGAGTGATGATTACGGAGCAGCAAGCCTAAAATATGCACAGTCCTGCAAGATACAGGGTCTGTTGTAGCAAGTTTTGATAAGTAAGAGTTTATCCCACAGGGAAAGTTGATCTAAAGCTCCGAGGGAGCCATCATTAGTAGGCTCTCCAGATCTGACTACAGATCTGGCAATCCTAAATGGAAGGGGATTTAAGGTCACTAAATTCTAAATCCAAAGGTAACTTAATGTCCAAACCATAGAAAGGGTTGAGAGAACGGATGGAGTGGGAAAATAAATATAAAAGGGTGAGCAGTATGCTATTAGGTTTAGATCTGATAGGCTTCATGACTCAAATTCAGATCTGCTGCTATAGAAATCCTGTCCAATGACTACATTATCACCACTGAGGAGAAAGAATCCAACTCATCTCTGTGCCATGATCCAATCCCTTTATGGCTATAACCTATCCACTTAAATGGTCACAGACTATCCAATTGGGGAACCACAGTCCAGAGATGGGTCAGAACAAGTCTATCATTATAAGCACTATTTCATCCAGGCTACAAGTACAAGAATCCATAGGGAACCTCATCCTCTAAAGTGCTATGTGTGGGGCTAGGCCTGTTGATAAGTAGTGAAAAATACCATTTTTCACCCCTAAACATGAGCCTTGAAAGACCCTTGAGAGGACTAAATAAGTGCTTTAGTGTTCATATTGCAGCTAACCAAAAAGACAGGTCCAAATCCGAAAACCATCCTAAAATGATCAAAAAGCTGACAACGCATGTCAAGCTCAAAGAGGGAGTGAAGAAATAGCCTCAGCAATGGCTAAAAAGGTCCTAAAAGAGCAAGAAAAGACCTGAAGAAGAAGAAGGATCCATTCGCAAAGAAGAATGGAAGCTAAAAGTCAATTCAAAAGAACTTCTACTATTCGCAAAAGAACCTTGAACTTTGCGAAAAGAAGAAAACACTCCTAATAGAAGAATGACCTTTGCGAAAAGAAGAAAACACTCTGCTAAAAGAAGAGAAGTCCTTTGCGAAAAGATCTCCGAAGCCAAAATGCTTTGCGAAAAAAGATCTCCCAAGCCAAAATGCTTTGCGAAAAAGCCCTTAAACTATGCGAAATGGCATTCGGGATTTGACTCGTCCAAGGGTATTTCAGAAACTTTGCACGCAATGCGTTTTAAAACCCAAGGACATTCCGGAAGATTCGAGCACGAACCAAAGGCATATTCCACCCCATGTGAACACCCAAAGATGAAATTACTTGGGAACTTCTAGAAGCTCAAACAGATTTTTGAATTACATAATGGTAATTGATGCCTCTTTCACGATTGGTGAACCAGATCAAGCATTTCCGATTGGCGAACATATCCGGATCCCGGTGCTCGACTCCTATTGGTTGATACAGATCTATCCAATTCGATTGGTTGATACACATCCGGTGGCTTAGGAAAAACTATAAATAGACGAACCATTTGCCCAATTTGGGTATCCAGATTTTAGAGTTTTCATCTCTGTTTCCCTCATTCCGGTCAGGATAGCTTATCCAACCCCTGTAATCCCTTCTTGTAGTTTACCTTTGAGAGCCATTGTGAGTGATTTGTACTTCCAAGTTCGGATTCAAGATCAGAACTGAGGGCTCTCGAGAAGCTCACAGAAGTCCGAGGGCTCTCTAAGAAGCCGTGCTCTGTAATTGTAACGTTGGATTTTAAAAGGTTGTAATTTGTGTCTTCTCCATTGGAGTCATGTCGAGGGTTCGAATGTTCACCTTAGTGCATTAGACTTCTTTAGATTCACTCATCCGCATCCAACTTCCCTTAATTCATCATCCATGCGAATTAGCGTTGGTAACCTAATTCAAGCAAAGATTTACTGATGATGTTCATGTTACGAACTAAAGAATAGGCCTGACTAGTGACAGATCTGTGACCATTTAAGTGACAGATCACGACCATAAGTCTAAACCTATTCCTTAATTCGATTTATTTCTCTTACATCATCTTTGGTAGCCGATGAAGATTGAATCGCTTTCGTTGAACTCTGATTCTCCATTAAAATTCAGAGGCTAAAGTACATGAAGCTATTATTTCTGCATTTGTCTTATTTTAAACATCTCCCCAACTCGGATCTGGATCATGTAGTTAGTTCTTTTCTTTATTTGCTTATAGTTAAATGTGACACAATCCAACACTCTCTTTTATCTATTCTTTATTTTAGATAATTATAGAGCCAGATCTGGTAGCACAGATCTGGAGGTTTATCTCTCTGTTTAGACAAACTTCTCTGTGGACGATCTTGAAATACTTACTTTTAAAACTTGCTACAATTGGCCCTGATCTTGCAGGCCAGTGTTAGCCCCAATGTGCTGATATCCCTTTCAAAAGTTAACATCCATATAACCTAGCATTCTTTAATTCTTTAATTTTTGATTCATAATGCACACAATTATGGCACACTTGGAGCGACAACAAGTTTTTGGCGCCGTTGCCGGGGAATTTGTTCTAAAATTGGTAGACCTAAGTTTTTTAATTTTATAGATTTGATTTTCATTTTAGTTTTTGCTTTAAACCTGCACTTTGTATTCCAAGTGCTTGATTAAATGTCTCGCAGCTTTGTATAGAAAACCTATTTTATCACAGAGAATTTTTATTTATTTATTTATTTTTTAAGTTTTTATTCTTTGCCTTCTAGTTGTTTGAATAAATGTCCGCCACTCTTTTGTCTTTTGTCAAATTTGGGCGAGCTCGAGTTTTTCTTTTATTTTCACAATATATCGAATAAGGTATCACTGCAGCTTTTTGGATTTTTGCAGATCCGAGCAATCCAACAAGGAGCATCTGGACTAAAGCCGAGCAGATCCGCTTGAGTTTGCATCCTCTTCTCCTTTGCATTCATTTTCTATTTTAAATTCTTGAGAACCTGATTGTGTTTATTGTTTGTTACGATTATAATTTCTCTTTTTAGGCATGCTGATTTTTTACAAAACCAAATACAAAATAAAAGAAAATGAAAACACAAATAGAAAATCTGAGTTGTTTCTCATTATTTTTAGCAAGATAGTAAATAAGGGCTCTTGTTGAGCCGGGCTGATCCAAAACAAGTAAAAAAAAAAAAAAAATTATAATAAAAAATAGAAAATTATAAAAACAATATAGATATCTTAGGATAAATTTATTTTTCTCCATTTGCATCTACTTTTCCCATCCGGACCTCTTTGAGATCATTTTTTTTTTAGGAATCATGTAGGATAATGAGTAGTGAATCATAGGCTGTTTTGAATATTCAATGGACCCACTAATTTTATTTTCCTTGAGATTTCTTCATCATAAAGGGTCTCTGTGTGTGAACCTGCTTTTAATATGTGCTCCCATGCTTCATTATTTCTTTTTCATACACATCATCAACAAAGGGGTCAATCTTATGAATCTTGCTTTTCACCGTATTCCCGCTAATCATTTTTATAATCACTTAGATTCATAAGTATCTCGGGCTTTTGGGTTTGTTTCTTTGGGCTTAGGATATATCATTTGGCATTAGATTTTCTGCTTTTAGGAATTTTAGTTTCAAATTGCTTTTTAGATCGTGATTTTTTTCTTTCTTAGGTTAATGTGTCCTCGTTTCTTGATTTTCGTCATTTTTCTCGTGAGTATAGTTAGTTTATAACTTTGTTTTCCTATTTTGCATTCACAAATTCAGTTTTGTATCAACACTTTTCTTTTCTTTTTTAACTTTGTATTGGGTCCCTTACCTTGCTTTTCTTTGTTTCTCTGTTATTAGCATTAGTTTCCTTTCATTTGCATAGTAATCCTTCTATTTGTTAGATTTTATTTAGCAATTCTAGCATTGTTTTGTTGATTTTCTTGCATTTGTATATCATGTTTTCCTTTTCCTTGCTCATATCTTCGCTTTACATTTTATTTTTCTCTGCATATAGTTTAGATTTTTCTGTTTCTTAGTTTTTCTTTCTTCTTTTACCTGCTGCCCCTAGTCTCTCATTGTCTAGAACATTGAGGACAATGTTCATCTTAGGTTTGGGGATCCACGAGAAAGAAGGAAAAGGGAGATCAAATTCAAAGGAGTCTGCTTTGTGCAAGGCACTCACCAACTGTGATCATCAAGTTCTCTCTCTGGAGACCTGCTCCTCTCCCTCTTCCACAAGTTACCAAGGTACCTTTACTGCCCTCTTTTCTCAGCCCACCTGAATTGGAACTCAAACAGCCCCCCAAAAATCTGAAATATGTAATTTTGGGAGATCATCAAACACTACCTGTGATTATTTCTTCCTCCCTTACAAAGGAGCAAGAAGAGGAGTTGGTAGTTCTAAAAGACAAGAAAGCAATTGGTGGACCATTGCTGATTTAGGAGGACTAAACCCAATTGTATGCATGCATTTGTTTCTGTTGCTTCTTAGTTTCGTTGCTTCTTAGTTTCGCTTTTCTAATTTTTTTCTTTTCTTTGGTTTTTTCATAAATTCTACCATTTAGATCAGTAGTGAGCACTGCTATTTTCTTTGTTTTCCTTACAACAACAAGTGAGGGCACGGTTCCTCACACGCTTCCCCCAATTTCGAGTTGTTACTCACTTATTGGGGAATTAAATGCGAAAGTTACTTTCACGCCTCCACTGCATGTCGCTAATGCTACTTAATGACCCACGCCGATTCTGGGCCATGAGCATTACCAATGCCCCCATTCAAGTCCCACCCTTTCGGCTTCCCCACCTTACCTATAAATAACCAACCTCTACCAAATTCCCCACATCTTTCCCCACCCTTCCAAAATGGCCGACGACCAAGCCAATAAGCCACCACACTTTTACCCCATGTGGTTGGACCCACCACCACCGAAGGTGCCAGATCCGCCCAGCCCTACGGGACGAATTTGAAGAGGTCCTCATGATTTTGGCCAAAGAAAAGGAGGCCCAACTCCGGCCTTCTTCTCGGAAAAAACAAAAATCAACCTTCCCCACTTCCACCTCCCCCTAAAAACACACTCCTATTCTCTTTATTTTTTTTTATTTTTTTTTATGTAAAATATTTCTAGTTAATAAACTTTACTTTCTCCCATTCTCCATGTCATTTTCTGCTTTATTTTTTTTTTCTTCTTATTGTTCTGCCTTGTTTCAATTTTTCCAGATAAAGTGACCATGCCACCTTTGAACGTTGAGGACAATTCCCCATAGGTTTGGGGTGTGGCGGACAAGTCCCGCCTAGGAATAGTTAACATAAGGGTGAGCAGAATCACCTAAGTAATTAGGAAATGTATTAATTTACTTTAGAATCATGACAACTAGAAAATTTAAAATTCCTTGCCAAATTTAGACATTCTAAACCTTGCGATATTCTACATTTCCATGATGATTACACCATAAAAACATCTTGGTATCGACGTAGTAAGTCAAAAGGAAGAGAAAAGGTAAAGATATACTTAAAAGCTCAAGGAAAACCATAACCGTGAGAATTGAGCCCATATATTTTCCATCTCATTGAAGAGTGAGAGGCAATTTTCTCGATTCAAAGGATTGGTGAGGCATTAGATCCACTAGAAGTTAGGAAACTCCAAATTGAAACAAGTGACAAAGACTCATGAGATCAAGAAAAGATCAAGGCCTTCTTTGGACAACTGAACCTATGAACCAACCAAGAAAAATCTGCCCTGTTGTACCCCATTTGAGTCAGAATCCTACAATTCTTCATCAAAATACCCAAAAGTACTTGAACCTATGGAACTAATTCAGCCTTCCCTCACCGAGAATTAGGAGGTAAAGGAGAAAGAACTGAAGATGGACCATTTCTAGGCAATATCAAGAAAATGAAGAGAAAATACCTCAAAAGCAGGCAATATGGTGACCGAGAAAGGAAGAGACAAACAATGTGAAAAAGTTGCAAGCAAAAAGGCAAAAAGGGACCTTATGTTGAAAATGCAAGATCAAAGAAAGAACTGATCACCGTGAATGTGAGAATCTCAAAAGAAGAAGAAAGAAGCTAAACTCAAAAGGTGGAGTCATGAACCATCTCCGCACTTCTGAGTTCTCAAATTCAAACCTCTTCAAATTGCCTTTCCTTGAAACTTCACTCCATAAGCCATACAAACAAACCTAGATTAAAAGCCCTTGTGATCCAAAGTTGAGTGAGTCATGTGGAGATGAGAAGTGACCCAATCTATGGTGAGGAGATGTCAATGATGCCATTGCCTAAGAATCATGCCTATGCTCATGCTTACAGATCCATTTGGGAGATGTAACCGCTCTTGAGCTTGAGTGAAAATGAACCCCTCAACAAAACAGATGAGTATACCTGGTGAGTGTTTGGGTTGGAACTTGAGCACCTTAAGTATGACTTATAACCTAATTTTTATCCATAGGATGAGCTTATCTGGCAGCACATTTGTATGATTTTCTATGTTCTGATTGGAAATATTGAAACATTCATGAGGTTTATAAATGTTTAAATTCTGTGCAAACAATAATCAAATTTTCTGTTTCATCATTGATTCAAGAGTAACTAACCCGCTCCTTGATTGCTCATTTGATAATATTGCACTGATGTTAACTTTCATGGAGAAGATTGTGGGTACATTCACTGAAAACCCTCAGGAGACTTCACTCCGCCTCTGGGGATCAGCGAGGGGGTTAAAAGGCTTGTTGCGTATGCTAAGGGCACCTGTGCTTCCTACAAAGGTGGCTCTTTGCTGTGTTTTTTGTCTTTCTTTACTCAGGGACTGGCAAAGCTGAGGTGTGGGGGTGTGATAAGTAGAGAAAAATACCATTTTCACCCTAAACATGAGCCTTGAAAGACCCTTGAGAGGACTAAATAAGTGCTTTAGTGTTCATATTGCATTAACCAAAAAGACAGTCCAAATCAAAACCATCCTAAAATGATCAAAAGTCGACAACATGTCAAGCTCAAAGAGGAGTGAAGAAATAGCCTCAAGAATGGCTAAAAAGGTCCTAAAAGAGCAAGAAAAGAAAGAGAAGAAGAAGGATCCATTCGCAAAGAAGAATGGAAGCTAAAAGTCAATTCAAGAAGAACTTCTACTATTCGCAAAGAACCTTGAATTTTGCGAAAAGAAGAAAACACTCGAATAGAAGAATGACCTGCGAAAAGAAGAAAACACTGCGAAAAGAAGAGAAGTCCTTGCGAAAAGATCTCCTGAAGCCAAAATGCTTTTGAAAAGATCTCCGAAGCCAAAATGCTTTGAAAAAGCCCTTAAACTATGCGAAATGGCATTACGGGATTTGCACCGTCCAAGGGTATTTCAGAAACTTTGCACGCTAATGCGTTTAAAACCCAAGGACATTCCGGAAGATTCGAGCACGAACCAAAGGCATATTCCACCCCATGTGAACACCCAAAGATGAAATTACTTGGCGGAACTTCTAGAAGCTCAAACAGATTTTTGAATTACATAATGAATTGATGCCTCTGTTTCACGATTGGTGAACCGGATCAAGCATTTCGATTGGCGAACATATCTCGGATCACCGGTGCTCGACTCCTATTGGTTGATACAGATCTATCCAATTATTGGTTGATACACATCCGAAATGGCTTAGGAAAAACTATAAATAGACGAACCATTTGCCCAATTTGGGTATCCATTTTAGAGTTTTCATCTCTGTTTCTCATTGGTCGATAGCTTATCCGAACCCCTGTAATCCCTTCTTGTAGTTTACCTTTGAGAGCCATTGTGAGTGATTTGTACTTCCAAGTTGGATTCAAGATCAGAATCGAGGGCTCTCGAGAAGCTCGATGTAAGTCTGAGGGCTCTCTAAGAAGCCGTGCTCGTAATTGTAACGTTGGATTTTAAAAGGTTGTAATTTGTGTCTTCTCCATTGGAGTCATGTCGAGGGTTCGAATGTTCACCTTAGTGCATTAGACTTCTTTAGATTCACTCATCCGCATCCAACCCCTTAATTCATCATCCTGCGAATTAGCGTTGGTAACCTAATTCAAGCGGCATTCTGATGATGTTCATGTTCGAACTAAAGAATAGGCCACGCTAGGTAATGAGATCCGTGACCATTTAAGTGATGAGATCACGACCATAAGTCTAAACCTATTCCTTAATTCGATTTATTTCTCTTACATCTGTCTTTGGTAGCCGATGAAGATTGAATCTGCTCTGTTGAACTCTGATTCTCCATTAAAATTCAGAGGCTAAAGTACATGAAGCTATTATTTCTGCATTTGTCTTATTTTAAACACCTCCCCAACTCGGATCTGGATCATGTAGTTAGTTCTTTTCTTTATTTGCTTATAGTTAAATGTGACACAATCCAACACTCTCTTTTATCTATTCTTTATTTTAGATAATTATAGAGCCAGATCTGGTAGCACAGATCTGGAGGTTTATCTCTCTGTTTAGACAAACTTCTCTGTGGACGATCTTGAAATACTTACTTTTAAAACTTGCTACAATTGGCCCTGATCTTGCAGGCCAGTGTTAGCCCCAATGTGCTGATATCCCTTTCATAAGTTAACATCCATATAACCTAGCATTCTTTAATTCTTTAATTTTTGATTCATAATGCACACAATTATGGCACACTTGGAGCGACAACACCTGTATGGGAGCATGTTAGCCCAGACACATAGAACCAGTAAGAGTTTGAGTACAGTCTTAGGTCTAGCTGTCCACTGCTGTAGAAAGACTGTAGTGATCCAGTCACAAGCCTACAATCTCTATAACCAAACTAGATCTGCCATCTGATGGCGGGTCTATACAAATATAGAGGAGTTTGGCTCTGCACAATCTCTCACAGGGCTACAAGCACAAGTGCAGAGAAGAAGAATCTGTTTTGGATCTGTGGAATGGCCTCACCCTAAGGCTATAATCTATCCACTTAAATGGTCACAGACTATCCCAGAGGCTATCCTCCTCATAGAGGACCAAAACAGAACAAGAACACTGCTGTCACCACCATGTTCACAAGGCTACAAGCACAAGCTCCAATGGGGATTTCAGATCTAGTGGATCTTGTGGTGGGGCTAGGCTTGTATGGGACCATGTTAGCCCAGACACACAGGTCACTTAGATCTAAATAGGTCTCTAAAAACAGTCCTCCATTACTCATAATACAATCTATCAATGGAGGATCTCAAGGCAGCAGCCTTGTACAGAACAACTCAATCTCAAACTTCAATCCCATACATGTAAAACACCCAATCATGAAATTCCATTAATTCTAAACCAAATAAGCATACAGAGGCAAAGCCAGCAAGTGCTGGGCTATGGAGAGAAGAAAAAGTAAAAAGAAGTCTACCTAAACCTTACTAGAGATCTACAGCTAAGGTCTATTCTAAGAGGGGTCTCCTAAACCTAAACCAGGCTAAGGTTTATATAGCAGTCAGTTTGGTGGCACATTAGGGTTAGGAAACCCTAATTTTAATGATGCCATGTGGCCTAATACTGTTCCTTGGATGCCTCGGGGCGCATGCACGAAAATTGGAGTGTTGGAGTGTGTGCCCTAATTGATGGATGTTCCCAGAATGTCCTCTGCAGAAGTGAGTGAGAGTTAGAGTCCAGAGCCTCGCCAAGTAGCACTGGTTTCCAAGATTGTCGCATGGTAGCACGGTCTTTGCGAGATTAGATTAACTTGAAATTCTAGCCGTCGCGGGGTTGTCTTAGTTTACAGCTTAAGCAGTCACGCGATAGAGCATTGAATCCTCGCTGGATTGCTCTGGTCTTCGCGGGATTGCACTTTCCTTCTGAATGGTGCAGGAATCGCACGAGCAGTTTGTTCCTCATTGGATCTTCGCGAGGATCCTCGCGAGGGCGTGATGTGCATTGGTCTCTGAACTGCGCGATAAGTTTTTCTACAGTTTTACATCCTGTGGCCACTGAGCGATAGCTGCACGTAGAAATACCTAGAGCTCTCTCTCTCCTCAGCTGATTTGAGTGAACTGCGCAAGGTTTTGAGTGCTGATTTCTTGAGCTGCGCGATTCATAATTCTGACACCCTTTTGTCACTAAACTACGTGAGAACAGCGCGGACACTTGGTATGAAGTCCTGGGAAACTCGCGAGGATTGCGCGAGGCTTACTTTCTGAATCCTTTGAACCTTGCGGCAACTGTGCGAGGCTCATTTCTTACTCTGTTGCTACTGTGCTTTGCCTTCATGTAGTCAAGTTCTCGTCTGGATCCAACTTCCCTTCTTCTGAGAAACTTCTGGGGTAAAAGTTGGCTCCTTAGCAGGATTAAGGCCTTATTGCAGCTGTTGTTCATTACCTACAGAACAGGCTTAAAACACTTTTATTAAATGATTAAGGGTCCAACAGAGATTAAGTTAAGGGGTGAAAAGTGGTACTTCTCAGGTCTTAACAACGTATCCTCAGGGAAAGTTAGTGTCTCAAGAAAATTCTTCATATCTGAGAACCAAGGTGGCTCATCATCGAGCTTTGTAGGTTCCTCAATCTGGAGGCAGAAGGTCGGCTCATTCCTTTGTTTGATCATGATCTGCTTCATCTCAACACCATAAGAGATTTCTACCATTGACGCCAAGGTGGGTAACACGTCAGTGAAGTGATTCCTTATTCGCGGGACATAAGAGAATGCCACATCCTTGAAACAAGCTATCAGATCCTTGAGGTGCTCATGGTAAGGGATCAGTCTCTCATCTTTCATCTTCCAATCTCTATTTGTCTGGCATATGATCAACTGCGAATCGCCGAATACTCAGAGGTGAGTTACATTCAGATCGAGAGCTGCTTGCAAACTGGCCGCACAAGCTTCGTACTCAGCCATGTTATTAGTGCAAGAGAAGTTGAGCTTGATAGAGACTGGTATGTTTGATCCTTTCAGTAAAATCAGAATGGCGCGAACTCCATGACCCTCAGTATTTGTTGCCCCATCGAAGTGCATTACCCATGATTCTTCTTCTTCTTCAGTATCATCTTCAGTCATGAACAGGATGTCCTCATCAAGGAATTTGATTCTTAAAGGCTCACAACCTAGTAAAAGATTATTGGCAAGATGATCGACAAGTGTCTGCCCCTTGATCGACTTTTGAGTGACATAGGTGATGTCAAACTTAGACAATAAAAGCTACCAAATTGCAGTTCACCCAGTGAGAGCCGGCTTCTCAAACAGGTACTTCAACAGGTCCATTCGAGCTAGGAGTAGAACGGCTTAGGATAGAAACTAATGGCAGAGCCTCTAAGTGGCCCATACAAGAGCTAGGCATGCCTTCTCTAGATGAGAATAGTGCATCTCGTAATCGGTGAACTTCTTGCTTAGAAAGTAGATGGCCTACTGTCTTCTTCCTGTCTTGTCATGGTATCCTAAGACACATCCCGTCGAGACTTTCATCGTGGAGAGATACATCAAGAGTGGTCTCCCTGGCTTGGGTGGTGCCAACACAGATGTGTTAAGGAGGTAGTTTTTAATTTTATCGAACGCTGCCTGACAATCATCGCTCCACTCAACGGGCGAGTTCTTTCGAAGGAGTTTGAAGATTGGCGTGTAGATAGGCATTAGCTGTGCAATGAACCGACTAACATATTATATCCTGCCTAAGAATCGTCTGACATCTTTCTCAGTAGACGGTGGCAGCATTTCTGTGATGGCCTTTACTTTGACTAGGTCGACTTCAATACCTCTCCTATTGACAATGAATCCCAACAGTTTTTTGGATATAGCGCCAAATGTGCACTTTTGTGGATTCAGACGTAACATGTACTTTCTCAATCTCTCAAATAGCTTCTGAAGGTTTACCAAGTGATTGCTTCACTCTGGTGACTTGGCTATCATATCATCAGCATACACCTCAATCTCTCGGTGGATCATGTCGTGAAACAGCACAGTCATAGCTCTCTGGTACGTTGCCCCAGCATTCTTTAGCTCAAATAGCATGACTTGATATCAAAAGGTTCCCCATGGGGTCATGAACATCGTCTTTTCTCGGTCTGCCTCTACCATCTTTATCTGATTATATTCGGAGAATCCATCCATGAAAGAAAGCATCTCGTGCTTAGCAATGTTATCGACCAAGATGTCGATGTACGGTAATGGGAAATCATCCTTTGGGCTTGCCTTGTTCAAATTGCTGAAATCGATACACATGTGAACCTTTCCATCCTTCTTCGGCACAGGCACAATATTGGCTAGCCACTGTGGGTACTTGGATACCATGAGGAACCCCTCATCATATTGACCTCGTCCTTGACTTTCAACATCCACTTGGGTCGGAGACATCTCAGCTTCTACTTGACCGACCTAATATTAGGGTAGAGTAGCAACTCATGCACAACCAAATCGGTGTCTAAACCAAGCATGTCCTCGTACGACCAGGCAAAAATGTCTTGGTATGATCGAAGGAAATCGATCATGCTTTTTCTTTCTTCGGGAAATAGCGACATTCCGATCTTGGTAATCCAAGGAATCTCCTCAGTCCCTAGATCTATGTCCTCGATTTCTTCAACAATGGGGGTAGGGCTATGCTCAAAGTCGGCAAACCGGTCAAGGAGCTTATTAGAGAGCTCCTCAAAAGGGACATCCTCGTCCAGACTTGAAACTCCTACCTCTTCTTGTGTTTCTCTAGGAAAGGGGTCGATTTTATGTGGGACAGATATTTCAATTAAAGACATTTTTTTATGAGATTTTATTTGAAATTTTAAATGACAATATTTTTAGATTTTGTATTTTTTTTAATATTTTTGGAATTTTTATTTTCTTCAGAGACAGACCCTTGGCAGCGCGAGTCTGTGTATATACAAGGTATTGCCTGCCAAGTGCTTATCTCACTTTTTACAGGTTTTTTTTTTTTGGGAAATGGGTGCCAAATATTAGGCCACTCCCCGCCTCAAGAGTTTGGGGCACAGACGCCTAATTGTGTACCTGAGAGGCCGCTCCTTTACCTTTTCAGATGAAGGGTGCTGGCTGATTGGCTCATTGGAGTCAGCTTCCATCATATTGATCTCGGATTCATCTGAGATTTTGTCCTTAAATGTTAGTACCATTTTATGGTTATTTACCACAAGGGGAGATTGTTTAGATACGGAGTGTCATTCCTCAAAGAGGGATAATGCGGTCTGGTCTATTTCCAGGCTAGGTAGGGTGATGTGGGGATTGGTGGGGTGAACCGATCTTGTAGGCTTGCGTGGGGTTAATTGGGTTACCCTGTTTTGATCAATTTTCATGACCTTGGCACTTATGAATGAATCCCTGATGTGAGGCCTAGGATGAGGCTTCTCTTTTAAGTGTATCCCTCTGGCTCTTACAGCTGCCATAGCTCAGGCTTTCTCCTTAGCCTCCTGAACCTCTTCTTCTGTGGGCTTGTAACCTAATTCGAATTAGACTTTCTGACCCTTGGCTATGATAGGCTCTCTTCTTCCTTGTAACCGGGGTCCCATCCCCTTTCCTCTTTGATAGCCCCACTTTTAGAGCATGGCCACTGCCGCTAGCATTCCACCTCCAGTTTTTAGAATGATGCCCTCGATGGGTTTCGAGAGTACCATTGATACTTAGTACTCAAAACTTTGGAGGTCAACATCCTCACATCTAGCACCTTGGGCTTTTCAACATTGTTGGTGGCTTTTTCCTTCTCACTGTGCCCCTCACCAATGATGGTGATAATTTTAAGCCTGGACGCAAACTTGAGCTTCTAATGCAGTGTCAACGGTATCGCTCCTACTTCATGCAACCAGGGGCATCCTAACAATAGATTCAATGAAGATTTGATGTCCATTACTTGAAAAAATATGGAGAAGGTCATTAGCCTAATCAATAGCTCAAGGTCAACTTCCCCCATTATCTCTCTTCTTGTATTGTCAAAACCTCGAGCACTGGTTCTCGTGGGTCTCAACATGCACGGATCTACCCCAATCTTTGTGGCGGTTCTCAATGGGCATATATTTAGAGTAGACCCATTGTCAATTAACACCAGAGAGATTATCATATTTTTGGATTTCGCAGTAATATTGAGGGATTTGGAGTCTACTTCCCTCATTCTGTAAATCAGCATCCAAAAATGAAATGGCATTTGGAGCCATTACTTGACCAATGATATGCCCTACTTCACCTGGGCTCACCTGAAGTGAAATGTGTGCGTTCTTTAATGCCCCCATTAAAGCTTGGAAATGGGGTCGGGGCATCATTAACAGATCCCATATGGTGATGTGAGCTGGCATCCTTCTCAACTGAGTCTCCAGTATATGTTCTCGACTCATTTTTTCAAAAGGATTAACGACACTGTCTTTCTTTCTCTCTAGTGGGACTTGTGTTGTTGTCAGTGCTTTCGGCTGCTTGGATATCTTCCCGAAGCTTATGACAAAGTCTACTGTCCCTTCTCTATTGCTATCGGCATTGGCATATGTTTGCTCATAACACAGCGAGACGTAATGAGAATTGTAGGATGGTCCTAAAATTTGAAATGGTGTAGCTACCGGTAACTGATGCACTTGAACTGTTGGCTCCAGAGGGGTGGGTAATACTTGGTTCACCTCAGTGATAGATGATTGGATGGAAAAATTAGGCCAGATTAGGGTGATGAGGTTTGAGGGTGGTTGCACCGGGGATAATGGGGAAGGAGTGGGCCCTTGATAGTTGATAGGTGATGGTGGAGGAAGGGGGACCTGATGGGATATCGGGTAATTGATGGGGGTGGTAGTATGTGGGTGATATACATTTCTGTGCACATAATTGACAAGTGTGGGTGATGGGAAATAAGCCCTATAATCTAAGAGTTCAACTTGTGGTGTTGGGTTGAGGAAATAGTTCGATAAATTCAAAGGTTCAATCACGCTGATACTCCTTTCTTCACAGCTTCTTTGCAACGACGCCACATAACTCTCCCGGTCACTAATGTAATCTGACGGATCGATTTCAAATTCTTCCTCACAGTCCTCTATCATCCCGATGGTGGGTCTAAGACCTGCTCCCACGGTAGGGTGTGGGGTAATGGCACCTGATAAATATTTGCGTGCTGGTCCACTTGAGAAAGCGCAGGTGGAATGATTTTCCTGTCATCAATTAAATCTTGTATCGTCTGGTTCAATGGGAAGCAGCGATCAGTCGGGTGACCCGAACCCTGATGAAAATTACAATGAGTGTTAGGATCGTAATTCTTCAGGATTGGATTAGGAGGAGGTCGAGATTGGAGGGCGGTAACTAGTCCTTTTTCTATTAGCAAAGGTAAAAGTACACTTAATGATTGCCATAGGGGTGTAAAAACTCTATCGTAGCGGGCTCTCCTCTGCTCAGGGGTCATCTGCATTCCTTATCCATTCCCTATTCTCTGGATCTGCTAAGTTCTGATTGGTGTTGGCTGGGCTGCTTGAAATTAGAACGGGGACATATTATTATTGGGCTTAGTGTTAGAAATGTTCTAGGCATCGGCCCCTGCTCTCTTCTCGTTTCTCAGCGCTGAGAGCCTTCTAACTCCATTGGCCCCACTAGGTACATTTTTGCTCAGGCGACCTTCCCTGATAACGTCTTCACAGAAATTTATGCCCCTTACCAAATCAACAAAGCTGGATTGTTCCTGGTACACTAGAAAGTTTGAGATCACTCGCAGAGTGTTCTTGGAAATTATTTCTATTTGTTCATCATCAGGTATCCTATTTCTAACCTGAGCTGCTAATGCTCTCCAATGCCCCAAATAATCGCTAAAGGTTTCATTCGGGTTCTGATTCAAATGGGCCTAGTCCGACTTGTGCGGTTCAATGTCTATATTGTAGACATACTGTTCTTAGAATAGATGCGTCAAGTCCTTCCAGGTCTTTATCATAAATGGTTTTAAGGACGTGAACCACCTTAAAGCTGGACCAGTCAAACTTTTCTGAAAGACCTTTATTAATAGTCTTTTGTCCCCCCCATACTGTTGTTGCTTCTTAGTGTGCTTGATTTATTTCTGTTTTGAAAACAAGTTTGCAACTGCTAAGTTATAATGAATCTAGAATATTAAAAAGAGTAAAGAAATATCAGCACAGATAGAAGCGAATTAGACTGCAAGATCAGGGCCAATTGTAGCAAGTTTTAAATGTAAGTGAGTAAAAGATCGTCCACAGGGAATTGATTTAAAATGTAAGATAAACCTCCAGATCTGAGCTACCGGATCTAGCCTCTGATCCTATCTACAAAGCACATAAGATGGGAGGTTGAATTTGTCACGTTAACTAAATGATAAAAGTAAAGATTTAAACTAAATGATCCAGATCTGAGTTGGGGAAACATTTGAGGTAAACTTATACAAAGAATGGAGAAGTAATATCTAACTTTGATTTGGCCCTTGAAATCTAATGAGAATAACTGCAGCTCAACAGAGGTGATCCAATCTTCATCTCGATACAAGCACAGATGTAAGACTGATAAATCTAATTTAAGGATTAGGTTTAAGCTTATGGCTATGGTCTATCCACTTTAATGGCCACAAACCATCCAACAGTCTTTGATCCAAAGCCTTAGTTTAGAACAAGAAGCATCACTACAAATGTCGTGAGAGATTAGGTTACCAACACTAATTCTCACAGGATTAATGAATCAAGGGAAATTGCATGCAAAACAATGAATCTAAAGGAGTCTAATGTACTGAGGAGATCAGAGGGAACCCTTGACATGAGTCCAATGGAGAATGCATAGTTTACAGCAACCTTTTAAAATCCATCACAAATTACAGAGCCTAGCCTTAACAGCTCTCAGATTTGTAGTCTTGAATACAACTCTCTTTTGAATTACAGAAATGTCTCACAGCTCTCAATTGCAAGTCAAAGTAAAGCTATTATAGGGATTTCAGACAAACTATCTGGCTGGGAAATGGGGGAATAGGAATGAAACTCAAAATCTGGATACCCAAATTGGGCAAATAATTCATCTATTTATAGCTTTCCAGTCCATTTCGGATGTGTATCAACCAATCGAGTTGATTAAATTCATATCACCAATAGGAGTAGACGAGCACCGGGATCCGGATCTGCTCGCCAATCGAATCGCTTGATCCGGTTCACCAATAATCAAGAAACAGAGGCATCAATTTTGTTAGGAAATTCAAAAATCTGTTTGAGCTTCTAGAAGTTCCCGCCAAGTAATTTCATCTTTGGGTGTTCACATGGGGTGGAATATGCCTTTGGTTCGTGCTCAGAATCTTTCGGAATGTCCTTGGGTTTTAAAATGCATTGGGACGCGTGCAACAGATTACTGAATTACCCTTGTTAAAGCTGCGAATCTCCAGAATACCTTTTCGCAAAGCTTAAGGGTCTTTTCGCAAAGTGCTGTGACTTCTGAAGCTCTTTTCGCACAGATTGGAGACCTTTTCGAAAAGAACTGTAACTTCTGGAGATCTATTCGCAAAGCTTGGGGACCTTTTCGCAAAGTTCAATCTTCTCTTCGAGGAGTTCAGATGCTCTTCGAAAGCTATGCCTGGAGTTTTAGTCCTTTTCGCAGAGTTCAAGGTTCTTTACGAAAAGTGCAGGTTCTTTGCGAAAAGAACTCTGTAGTGCATTTCTCTGTTCGAATTGTTCCCTGCTTCGCTCTGTGTCTTTGCCTCTTCCTTTTAGACTTTTCCACAGCTGATGAGGTTGTTTCTTCACTTCCTACCTTTGGACTGACATGGATTGTCATCTTTTTGGCACTTTTGAGCTGCTTTTATGGTTAAGCCTGTCTTTATTGTTAGCTGCAACATAGGCACTTAAAACACTTATTTAGTTCTCTCAAGGGTCTATCAAGGCCCAGATTAAGGGGTGAAAAATGGTATTTTCCAGTTCTCAACACACCCCCAAACCTAAGCTTTGCTAGTCCCTGAGCAAAGATAAAATTTAAAAATAGAATGAAAAGCCATTTTTGTAGGGAGCACAGTTGCATTTAGCATATGCAACAAGCCTTTTAAACCCCTAGGTGATCCCTAGTGGAGGAGTGAAGTCTCCTGAGGGTTTTCAGTGAAGGTACCCACAAACTTCTCCAATGAATCGCTTAAGATCAATGCATTACATTAAAGCAAACTTTCATCCAATCAGATTATTCACACTGCATCATCAAAGTTGTAAGAAGATTTTCAAGAAAACATCGTTCAAAACTAAAATTCTCTGTAATTCCTTTACCATTCACTCAGTTGGTGTCAAAAAGTTTTTACAAGAAAAATTAATGAAAAGCTTGCCTTCTATTTGAAAATTCAGTTTTGATGTTACCCCAAATAATTTGATTTCAAACTCAACTCTCACCAAGGTTTTCACTCACCATACAAATATGAGGGTTGCAAGTTTCAAGAGCAATTACATCCTCAAATAGGAATGTAAGGTGAGCATAGGCATTGCTTTTCGCCTGAATTTACTGCTTTTTTTTGCCATAGATTACACAAATCCTTATCTCCATGTGACAGCTCAATCCATCATTGATCAGTAAGGACTTTAACTTGGGTTGTAATGTGGCTTATGGGTGAAATTTATCAAGAATAAAGGGGTGGAATGGAGTTCAAAATTGAGAAGTCAGTCAAGGTAAGGAGGTGATAGACACACCTTCTTCAATTCAGCACAATTTCATCTTCTTCTTTGAATTTTCAGAGCCAAAGTGGCCATCTTTTTCTCTTTCTTTTTCAAACTTCCAATGAAATGCCTTCTCTTTTTCTTTTTTTTCTCTTTTTTTTTTTTAAATCAACATTGACTGGAATGCCACATTTCTTCTGCTGATACATCATTGCCTTCAATTATTTTTCTTTTTCTTTTACCAAACTGTTACCTAACTCACCTTTCTTCAGCTTTCTTTCCTTTACCTTCTGAATTCTCAGAGTGAGGGTTAGGCTAAATGAGGTTGATGAGGTTTCAAAGAAATCTTGGATTTATAAAGCTCAATTGGTGTGTATCAAGGGCAGTTTTAAAAGGTGGGGCTTTTTGAAGTTCAAGCTGTCCAAAAGAAGGCCCTACATCATGTCTTTAATATCATGATTGCTGTCAAGCTATTTTAACTTGGATATGTGTAACTTCTAGTAATAACAAGCAGGTTCAAACAGTCCCTAGAGCAGAAAAAATTGCCAATTCATACCTCTAAAGAATACATTTCAGCAAGCCCAAATCTCACTAGGTGTGGTTTTCTATCAAATTCTTGAGGTATATCATCACTATTTTCTCTCTTTTTATGTTTACTAAAACATCAATTTTTATTTTGGAAATTTTCTGACATTCACTTCATGAAAGTATTAGAATTACACTAGAAATTAATTTTAAAAAGTTTTAACTTCCATACCCCCAAACCTAAGATGAACATTGTCCTCAATGTTCTAGACAATGAGAGACTAGGGGCAGCAGGGTAAAAGAAGAAAGAAAAACTAAGAACAGAAAAAAAATCTAAACTATATGCAGCAGAAAATAAAAATGTAAAACTGAAGATATGAGCAAGGAAATGGAAAACATGATATACAAATGCAAGAAAAATCAACAAACCAACGCTAGAACTGCTAAATAAAATCTAAAAAATAGAAGGATTACTATACAAATGGAAGGAAACTAATGCTAATAACAGAGAAACAGTAAAAACAAGGTAAGGGACTGAATATAAAGTTAAAAAAAATAGAAAAGTGTTGATACAAAAAAAAAAAAAAAAAAAAAAAAAAAAAAAAAACAGAATTTGTGAATGCAAAATAGGAAAACAAATTTATAAACTAACTATACTCACAGACAAATGACGAAAATCAGTAAAACGAGGACACATTAACCTAAGAAAGAAAAAAAATCAGCGATCTAAAAACAGAATTTGAAACTAAAATTCCTAACACAGAAAATCTAATGCCAAATGATACATCCTAAGCCCAAAGAAACAAACCCAAAAGCCTGAGATACTTATGAATCTAAGTGATTATAAAAATGATTAGCAGGAATACAGTGAAAAGCAAGATTCATAAGACTAACCCCTTTGTTGATGATGTGTATGAATAAAAAAGAATAATGAAGCATGGGAGCACATATTAAAAACAGGGTTCACACACAACTGAGACCCATTTATGATGAAGAAATCTCGAAGGAAAATAAAATCAGTGGGTCCATTGAATATTCAAAACAGCCTATGATTCACTACTCATTATCCTACATGATTCCTAAAAAAGAAAAAATGATCTCAGCAGGTCCAGATGGGAAAAGTGGATGCAAATGGAGAAAAACAGCCCATCCGGAAGATATCTATATATATATATATATTTGTTTTATAATTTTCTATTTTTTTTAAAATTTTTATTTTTACTTGTTTTGGATCAGCCGGGGCTCAACAGGAGCCCTTATTTACTACTGTTGAAAATAATGAGAAACAACTCAGAGATTTTCTATTTGTTTTTTCATTTTCTTTTATTTTGTATTTGGTTTTGTAAAAAAAATCAAGATGCCTAAAAGACAAAGAGAAATTATAATCAAAACAAACATTAAACACAAGGCTACGGTTCTCAAGAATTTAAAAAGAAAATGAATGCAAAGGAGAAGGGATGCAAACTCAAGATCTGCTCGACTTTTAGTCGAGATGCTCCTTGTTGAATTGCTCAGATCTGCAAAAATCCAAAATCTGCGTGATTACCTTATTCAAGTATTGACAAAATAAAAGAAAACTCAAAGCACGCTCAATTTGACAAAAGACAAAAGAGTGGCGACATTTATTCAAATAACTAGAAGGCAAAGAATAAAAACTCAGAAAAATAAAAAAAATTCTGCTGCAGTAAAACAGGTTTTCTATACAAAACTGCAGTAGACATTTAATCAAGCACTTGGAATGCAAAGTGCAGGTTTAAAGCAAAAATTAAAATAAAAATCAAATCTACAAAATAGAAAAACTTAGGTCTACCAATTTTAAAATCTATTCCCCGGCAACGGCGCCAAAAACTTGTTGTTGCTTCTTAGTGTGCTTGATTTATTTGTGTTTTGAAAACAGGTTTGCAACTGCTAAGTTATAATGAATCTAGAATATTAAAAAGAGTAAAGAAATATCAGCACAGATAGAAGCGAATTAGCCTGCAAGATCAGGGCCAATTGTAGCAAGTTTTAAATGTAAGTGAGTAAAAGATCGTCCACAGGGAATTGATTTAAAATTTAAGATAAACCTCCAGATCTGAGCTACCAGATCTGGCCTCTGATCCTATCTACAAAGCACATAAGATGGGAGGTTGAATTTGTCACGTTAACTAAATGATAAAAGTAAAGATTTAAACTAAATGATCCAGATCTGAGTTGGGGAAACGTTTGAGGTAAACTTATACAAAGAATGGAGAAGTAATATCTAACTTTGATTTGGCCCTTGAAATCTAATGAGAATAACTGCAGCTCAACAGAGGTGATCCAATCTTCATCTGGCTACAAGCTGTATGTAAGACTGATAAATCTAATTTAAGGATTAGGTTTAAGCTTATGGCTATGGTCTGTCCACTTTAATGGCCACAAACCATCCAACAGTCTTTGATCCAAAGCCTTAGTTTAGAACAAGAAGCATCACTACAAATGCCGTGAGAGATTAGGTTACCAACACTAATTCTCACAGGATTAATGAATCAAGGGAAATTGCATGCAAAACAATGAATCTAAAGGAGTCTAATGTACTGAGGAGATCAGAGGGAACCCTTGACATGAGTCCAATGGAGAATGCATAGTTTACAGCAACCTTTTAAAATCCACCGTTACAATTACAGAGCGCAGCTTAAACAGCTCTCAGATTTGTAGTCTTGAATACAACTCTCTTTTGAATTACAGAAATGTCTCACAGCTCTCAATTGCAAGTCAAAGTAAAGCTATTATAGGGATTTCAGACAAACTATCTGGCTGGGAAATGGGGGAATAGGAATGAAACTCAAAATCTGGATACCCAAATTGGGCAAATAATTCATCTATTTATAGCTTTCCCCAGGTCCAGCTCAGATGTGTATCAACCAATCAGAGTTGATTAAATTCATATCAGCCAATAGGAGTCGAGCACCAGGATCCAGATCTGTTCTGGCCAATCAGAACTGCTTGATCTGGTTCAGCCAATCAAGAAACAGAGGCATCAATTTTGTTAGGAAATTCAAAAATCTGTTTGAGCTTCTAGAAGTTCCCGCCAAGTAATTTCATCTTTGGGTGTTCACATGGGGTGGAATATGCCTTTGGTTCGTGCTCAGAATCTTCCGGAATGTCCTTGGGTTTTAAAATGCATTGGGACGCGTGCAACAGATTATTGAATTACCCTTGTTAAAGCTGTGAATCTCCAGAATACCTTTTCGCAAAGCTTAAGGGTCTTTTCGCAAAGTGTTGTGACTTCTGAAGCTCTTTTCGCACAGATTGGAGACCTTTTCGAAAAGGCGTAACCACGGAGATCTATTCGCAGCTTGGGGACCTTTTCGCAAAGTTCAATCTTCTCTTGAGGAGTTGATTGCTCTTCAAAGCTATGGAGTTTTAGTCCTTTTCGCAGAGTTCAAGGTTCTTTACGAAAAGTGCAGGTTCTTTGCGAAAAGAACTCTGTAGTGCATTTCTCTGTTCGAATTGTTCCCTGCTTCGCCTACAGGTCTTTGCCTCTTCCTTTTAGACTTTTCCACAGCTGATGAGGTTGTTTCTTCACTTCCTACCTTTGGACTGACATGGATTGTCATCTTTTTGGCACTTTTGAGCTGCTTTTATGGTTAAGCCTGTCTTTATTGTTAGCTGCAACATAGGCACTTAAAACACTTATTTAGTTCTCTCAAGGGTCTATCAAGGCCCAGATTAAGGGGTGAAAAATAGTATTTTCTAGTTCTCAACACATACTGTTACATGTCTCCACAATAAAACTTGAGGAGTGCTATGGGATTGTCGCTGTCATTATATTTGTCACAAGCCGGCATTTTAAATTTTGGAGGCAAGGGGACCTCAGTGAATAAACATAAATTCAAGAATTCCGTGGTGTGGATTTCAGTACCACCCATCTTCAACAACTACTTCTGAATTTTATCTAACTGTTCTTTCAGCTACTGTCATTCTTTAGACATAGGGGCCGCTTTCTCATCTATTGGTTGGGGCTCGCTCTGTGCTACCAAGGTGTGGGTAATTAAAGGAGGGGGATTAATGTTGGTCAATGCCCCAACATAAGCACCACTATTCCTAATCTCGTCTTCTTTATATTGTTGATCTGCAGAAGGTGCAGTGAGGGCAGGATTCTCTTGTTGGTGTTGTATGGACTGGATGGGAATGGTCTGTATGGGGGGTGGGTGAGTCCATTACATGTGAGGTAAGGTTTGTTGGGTGATGAGATGAGTGGAAGTCATATTTTAGGGTGGGGCTTGATGAGGCCATTGAGCATGGGGAAAGGTTTGGGACTGACTTTGGGATGTTGGGATATGGGTGAAGTGGGGTTTATGTAAGGCATGGGTTTGAGCTGGGTATGAGGGTTGTGGGTGAGTGAAATTTTGGAGGAATTGTGAAGGGTACGGGTGTGAGGCTCCAAGGTTAGGGCCTTCTAGGCTTGGGTTTGGGCCATGAAGCCTTGGGAGGGTTGGGCTATAAAGGTCTAGCCCATGGGTCCATGGGGAGGTTGGACCATAAAGCCTGGGTCATGATAGGTCTGGGCCATGGGCCATTGATGGATCTAGGTCATGGACCCTTGATGGGTCTGGGCCTGAGTCTGATGGGTCTGAGCCATGGGCCCTTGATCGGTCTGGACCATTGGCCCTTGGTGGGTCTGAACCATAGGCCCTTGGTGGGCTTGGGCCATGGGCCCTTGATGGGTTTGGGCCATGGGCCCTTGGTGGGTCTGGGCCATGGGCCCTTGATGGTTGACCCATGGGCCCTTGATGGGTATGGGTATGGGTCATGGGGTTTTGGGCCATTGGGCCTTGGGGTATGTGGGTTTGGGCCATGGGATTAATGCTGGTCAATGCCCCGGTATAAGCACCACTATTCCTAATCTCTTCCTCTTCATACTGTTGATCTACATAAGGTGCAGTGAAGGCGGAATTCTTTTACTGGTGCTGTATGGACTGGATGGGAATAATCTGTATGGGGGGTGGATGAGTCCATTGCATGTGAGGGAAGGTTTGTTGGGGAATGGGATGAGTGGAAGTCAGATTTTAGGGTGGGGTCTAATGACGCCATTGGGCATGGGGAAAGGCTTAGGAATGACTTTGGGATGTTGGGATATGGGTGAATTGAGGTTGATATAAGGCATGGGTTTGAGCTGGGTATGAGGGTTGTGGGTGAGTGAAATTTTGGAGGAATTGTGAAGGATACGGGTATGAGGCTCCAAGGTTAGGACCTTGCTGGGCTTGGGTTTAGGCCATGAAGCCTTAGGAGGGTTGGGCTATAAAGGTCTAGCCCAGGGGTCCTTGGGGAGGTTGGACCATAAAGCCTGGGTCATGATAGGTCTGGGCCATGGGCCATTGATGGATCTGGGTCATGGGCCCTTGATGGGTCTAGACCTGGGTCTAGGCCATGGGCCCTTGATGGGTTTGTACCATGGTCCCTTGGAGGGTCTGGGCCATGGGCCTTTGATGGGTCTGAACCATTGGCCCTTGGTGGGTCTGGGCCATGGGCCCTTGATGGGTCTGGACCATGGGCCCTTGGTGGGTCTGAGCCATGGGCCTTAATGGGTTTGGGCCATGGGCCCTTGACGGGTCTGGGACATGGGCCCTTGATGGGTATGGGTCATGGGGTTTTGGGCCATTGGGCCTTGGGGTTTGTGGGTAATTGGGGTTTAGATGGTGTGGATGATGGGGGTTGATGGGGATCATGAGGGAATGAGGCATGAAGGCTTGATAGGGTATGGGATGGATCCATGGATGTGTGGTGTGGATGAGAGGGAATGTGTTGGAAGGCCTTCCACCTATTGTAAGTGTGGAACATCTCTTCCATCATGACCATGGAAGGGGAATCGGATGGAGATGGGGTATTTATGGGTTGGAGGAGCATGGATGGGGTGGATGAAGAGGAAAAATTGGGCATGGCCCTGGTAAAATCAGGCATGACCCGGGTAGGTGGTGGGATAAGAGGTGGGTTGGAGAAATGAGATGGGTCATTGGTAAATGGGGATGGATTGGGCATGTTCCGGGAGGATGTATGGGGAATGGATGTGAATGATGAGAGAGGAAAGCTGGTCATAGCCCCGGTAAAAATGGGCATGACCTGGGTAGATGGAGGGATGTACGGGGGATCGCGTGTGGTATGGATAGATGTGGGTGGATTGGGTATGCGTCGGGTGGATGAGAAATATGGTATACTAGTGAAGGTGGAAGATGGGGCCAGGTTTTGAATGGGTGTGGATGGAAGGTGAGATGGGTTGGAAATGGCCATTGATGAAGGCATGGCTTGTAAAAATGGGGAATGGGGAGTTGGATTTTTGATATTTTTGGAAGTGGTGGAAGGGAAAATGGGGACACCGAACGGGCCAATGACTGCGAATGGGGATTGAGTAAGGGGGATGGATGTGAAAGCCTCTTCGGTATGGGAATGGGTTGGGGAATGCGGTGGCGATGAGTCAAGATCGGCATAAGCCGGATCCACCACCCATGACATGGGTTGGTATCGGGTTGGGTACGGGTGCCTTTGGTAGAGCCCGCAAAGCTTCCTCTTTTCCCTATAGGATGACGGAGGGTACAATGATGTCATTGTGCTGACACCAATTAAGACTCTATTTTTGAGTATTTTTTTATTTTTTTGATTTTTTTGAATTTTTATAAGTGAAAAGAAATAAGTATTGTGGAGACTTTTGAATTCCCTTCTCGGGTGGCTCTCATACCCTAAATAGGTTATGCGACAAAGGCTCTGAAGCACTTCAGAAGAATCAAAGGAAAGCCCCTTGATCTATTGAAGGTACGAAAACCAATGTAAAGAACTCGATCCCTCAAAACGAGTAAAAAAGAAGTCACCTTCTCTTGATCGGCGAGGATGTCAGAGATTGCGGGGCCTAAACAAAACACTAAAGATACTAATCGGGGAGTCCGGGGTGTGAACAGCCTCAGATTTTGGTTGCTACTGCCTAAAACAAAGCTAGCACAACTAATAAGTGTGCTAGACCAAAAATTGCCCAAGTTTATACTGGCGTAACTAATACAAGCGCCAGTATAATTCTGGGGCTTTTTAGCTTGGCTCAAGTAATAGTGGCGCCAGGCAAAAACTTGGGTTCTAGACAGTTTGACAGTAGAAGTTCTAACCCAAAATGAGTCTTCTAACTAGTTTTTATGGAAGCTAGGCTTTCGGGGACTGATTGTTTATATGAATCGGCTCTCTTCCTCACAGAACCTAGGGATATAAGGTCGATTCGGGTCCACTAACGCTCACTTTTTCTCCAGATTTTAAGCTTGGTAACGAGATGGTTACCCACCCAATATACCTCAAGTGCAAGCACTTTCTTAGGTACTAGGTGGGCTGAAACTTTTCTGGATCATCACCACTAGGGGCTGTCGTTGTACTAAGACCCGAGAGTTTGTATGTGTGCTTAAATAACCCAACCCTTGAAAATCTATCCCGTAAAAATCAATTTAAACCCCCTTTATTGGTTCAATTTTACTTTTCACTTTTAAGGAAGTTTTCTTAAGTTCAAAGACCGGGGGTGAGGATCCCGTGCCACATCTACGGGTCGGCGTCCACTAGCGGAATATGACTGCGGAATTAAAGGCACAAGTAGGCCAGCCAAACGGCTAAGGCACTTAAAATGATGCAAGAGTAAAGAAAATAAATGACAATGCACAAGTAGACCCGCGATCGGCTAAGGTGCTTAAAATGATGGAAACATAAAGAAATTGAATGTGGTGCGCAAGTAGGCCCGCCAATCGGCTAAGACATATAAACGACTTAAAAGTAGGGGTAAGTAAAATTACGTAATCAGAGGGGTGAGTAAAAAAACAAAAAAAATTGCAAAAATGGTTAATAAATAAAAAATAAAGAGGCCAAATTCAAGGGGAAGCTCTACTAGCTACTCCCCAGCAGAGTCGCCATTTGTGCAAATCAGAGATTTTTATGATCCAAGACGACGCAAGACTTTTCGTGATAAAAATTTAGAGTCGACTGAGCTTTTGGTGTCCCAAGAAACCCAAATCAAATTTAAAGAGCACCGAAGTGCCAAAAATTTACTCTGAATCCGGACTACGCTAAAGGCTCTTGGGTAGGGCTTCGATTATCGATTGGGAATGTGTTAGGCACCCAATCACCCACTTAATGCAGTCTCTATTTATGGCCAAAACAAAAATGATATAAAAGAAATAAAAAAGCCTTCCTCTTACCCAAAGGGCCTTAAAATCCTATTTGTGCCCCTCCGTTCCTACCGAAAATTAGGCTGCATAACGGCACAAATGAGAGGATGGAAGAAGAACCGAGAAGGTAGAGGAGTAGAAGGGAGACTCCGAGCTCTCGTGCCCTTGTTACACCGCTATGGAACATTGCGTTGGCTTGCTTCAGTGAGCTTTTGATGGCTTGTATAACTTGATGATGACTTCTAACTCCTAGGGTGGATGGCTAAGAGGTAGAGAGGGGAAGCTAGGGGGTAGCACACACCTAAACTAAAGCTTTTAGGTGAAAGGCTAAGGATTTTAGAAGGTTTGAAGGTTATGAAATTTGTGTGTAAAGAGTGCACTAGAGGAGAGAGAGAGAGAGAGAGAGAGAGAGAAGGGATTCCTTAATCTCTTACTTTGCAAATTTTTTCAAGCCTTTGTAAAGGGGGGGGGGGTGCCTCTCTATTTATAAGAAAAAGAGAGGTTAGGAGGGTGTTTAGAGGCTAACTTGGATTAGTAATTAGGTAATCTAGCCATCTAAGGTTTCCTAGGGTTTTTAGAGCCTTGAAATGTGTGAAAAGATCCTCTAATGATGGATGATAGGGTGAGACTTTAAACCACTTAAGGGGTTGGAAATAGATAGTGAATGGGTGCAACAGAACTAGCAAAACACACCCCAAAGGTCAAGATGGTCAATAAGTCAAACTCTAATCTCAATATTTGAGGTAAAAATAGGTGCTGCATATGTACAAGAAAACAAAGGCTACACACACGGTCTGAAGTTACAAGCCTGCGGGGGGACCCACATATACCTGGCGCAACTATTAGTTGCAACAAGCCATTTCTGGGGAGAAATGGCTTGGCGCAAGTAATACTTGCGCCAAATATGCCCAGATTCTCGCGAGATTCTCGCAAGGTTCAATATAAATCTCGCGAGGTTCACTTGATGCTTACTTTCAAGTCCAAACTTTGAATCGTCGTAAGTTTAATGTACAGCTCGAATCAGCGTGATTCATGGCTTGTTGGGAAGCTGAAGACTTCTACTTTTCAATGGTATAAGATTCAATCGCAGTAGAAGGTCACAGTTAGTCCTGATGCACCACTCTTCATCCATTGCTCAGGAAAGCTAGGTTTAGGTCCAAAATAGTTTCTAAGGGTCGGGATGGGTTCAAAGGGTTCGGAGAGGTTCGTAAGGGATCTAGGGTGATTCCTAAGGGTTTGGAATGGCTCCTAAGGTTTCGAGAAGGTTTCTAAGTGTTCCATGCATGCCATCAAAAGCTCAGAGATGCACTTCTCTCGAAATGTGTTTCGATCGGGCCTTGGGCCAAATTTGGGTGTCTACAAAGGTACGTTGTTGTTGCTGTATTTCTTCACAAATAAAAATCGCGCCTTGAATGTGATTAAGTGTGAAAATATTTTTATTCTGATTCACATCCGGAAGCCATCACACTGGACACTTATTGTGGTGACCCCCTCAGCTCATAAAATCAATGTCCTTGACCCCGTCCCAACTCTTCCTGTGGAAACCAAATTTGTCGAGGCGATAAAGACACAGGTAAGCTATCCTATAATACTCTCAAAAGTAACGTCGGAATCACTTATCACTCTTAGCAGAAGCATTGACGCATTTAATATGAGGCATAATCGCTTTGATAATTGAGCGTCACCACTTTGACAATGGGGTATCAACGCTTTTAAAATGGGGCGTCAATGCTTCCAAAATGGGTCGTCAGTGTCTTGACATTTTATTGTCACCGCTTTCACAATGAGGCGTCAGCGCTCATTATATGTCAACAAATATGTAACTGATATTTTATTGATAAACGAACTACCTCCCAGCCCTGTTACATATGCACGGTGCCCCGACTTCCATTTTTGACAAATGGCCTTGGGACATTAAGGCTGTCAACATGCCGATCCAAAAAAATGATTCTAACTGCAGGGTTTTCGTGATGAAATATGTAGATTATTTAAGTAGTAAACTCCAGCCATATTTCAAATAGGAAGATATCAAAATTTCAAGGTGGAGATTGGGCATGCCATCGATACCCACAAGGAAGATAATTGGGATGGCAGTGACGATGTCGATTTTCTTTTATAAATTTTTTATTTCATTATACTGAAGATTATATGTACATTCACATTTTTTATTTTATGTAGGATAGATATACAATGTACACTGATCATATTACACAAGTATTTTTTAATATACGGGATTTATTTATAGGATATATTGTTAATCTCCCAAAAGTTACGCTTCAATTGAGGCATCAACACTTTGGTAATAGGGCGATGATAGCTCTTTGATAATGGGGCATCAGCGTTCTCACTACTGGGGCGTCATAGCCTCCATTTTCTAAATGCATTTGTAACTTACATTTTACGTATTTTTCAAAAGACGTATTATCCTATTGGTGAAATTAAATGAAAGATTTTTAAAACTCGAAGCATCATGGGAAAGGGTTAACGCTTCAATTCAGGAGCATTGACGCTTGTTATAATTAACGTCTTATTTGAGCGCTGACGCTTGTAATAAGAAACATCTTATCCGAGCGCTAACGCTTAAATGCCTTTGGTAGCAGTGCGTGCACCATGATGACTACGACTGTCTGAGGCGCTGCCACTTCTAACAACGAACGAAATACGTGAAAAAACAAAACAATCCACAATAAAATAATAAGTGATGACGCGTCAACATGAGGTGCGCTGAATATTAAGGCCTGCATTTTTATTAGCTTACGTCAAGAAGTGACCTCCCCATCAATCGAAGCACCTATGCTTCAATTAGAGAAGGTAACATATTTCTTTTTGTGTATATTATCCAAAAGGTAACAAATTTGTAAATATTAAGGCTTGCGTTTTTAGTAGGATTCGAAAAGCCACTATAAAAAAATAATGTTTCAAATTTTCTAAGAAAAAAGGCTTTTTTATTGTGATACGATCAATAATTAGAAGCGATGACGCTTCGAATTAGACACGATGACACTTCATATTAGAAGCGATGACATGTCGTATTATAAGCGATGACGCTCCACATTAGAAGCGAAGACGCTTCCTATAAGAAGCGATGACGCTTGTTATTAGAGCTAGCTCTTCAACCTAGAGGCATTATTATTACCTGCATGATTATTAGTGCTACTAGCACATCGAAAAGCACAGTATGTATTAATCTATTCATATATTACAAAAAAAAGGGTACAACAAGGAACAAAATTGGGATGCCAGTTACTATGTGAATTTCGAAGTGACGTTTCAAACCCTAGCCTTTTCCCTATAAAGCCACTGGTTGTCACAAAGAAATGATGACGTGTCATATTTACAATTATGACACTTCCTAAAATTCGGTCCTAAAATTTTACCCTAGCCTTTTCCCAATTATGACGTGTCACAAAGAAAGACTGGTTCTGATTCAGAACCAGTCTTTAATCATACAACCTGATTTACTGATTTCGAACCCGAATTCGGTCCTAAAATTTTAATTTTAATTCTAAATCGCCTATTTTAATATTTCTAAAAATTCTAAATATAGTTCCAGTCTTATAATTCTAGTTTTCCAATTTAATTCATAATTGTTATTCTAAAATCAACTCTGAAAAGCCCAAAATACTATTTTACGGTCCGAAAATTCAGTTTATTTTCAACTTTGACCACTCGATTTGCCCAAGGGAGCTTACGGAGCGTACTCGGGAATGAGGCCAATCCTCCTTAGCATAGTGGGCCCAAACTCCCCTTTTTTAAGAATTTTAGAATTGATTAATTGCCTTAGTTTGATACTTTTAACATGATTGATTAATAGGTTTATTTTGTTTTATTTCAGCATGCTTAGTTAATTCAGTGTCTTAAATCTTAATATGATTGATTGATCGCTCTAAGTCTGAATTTAATAGATCAATTCCTTGCTTCAATTACAATTAAATGGGATTAAATTTGTTGCTTTAATTGGGTTCTTTAGAATAGTTAATTCGTTGCTTTAATTAGAGGTTCATACAAAATTAGTTGTATCTTAATCAGATTTAGTAAAAAAAATTAGTTTAATCATTTTAACTAAATTTCAGTAGCATTAGTTCCTTTGCTCAAATTAGAGTCTTAGTAAAATTGGTGTTTTATTTCAATTAGAATTCTAACAGGACTGTTATAATTGCTGCAATTAGAATTTCCATAGAATTATTATACCTTATTCAATCAGAATTCTAGTACACTCGATATGCCTGAATAAATTAAAGTCTCACCAGAACTATTATACATGCATTCCTTGTGTCAATAGGAGACTGAAACTAATTGGATTTCTGATAGAATTGGGAAACCAACATTAACTGGACTCCTAACCGGATTGGAACAAACCTATATAACTAAATTCCCGGTAGAATCAAAGGAGATCTAAACCGACCAGAATTATAACTAGAAAGAGAAATAAAAGGAAATTAAACTATCTAACTCAAATAAATAGAACGCTGCTAACGTTCGCAGGCAGACGATTCAGTATAAAGGCAACCCATACCCGCTCTTAAGCGTGATCATTGACGTGTTACAGCGTCGATAAAAATCTGCAGCTGGCGATCGCAATAATTTAGAAACTTTCTAAGAAGCCCCTTTTATTATTTATTTTTACCTTAATTATTCCAAACACTACATCGCTAGAGTCCGCTAGGACATAGTTGGAAGCCACTGATTCAACGGGAGGAACCCAGGAAAAGTGCGCACCAACAGAACTGGCGATCGCGATGAGGCCTTTTCGTAAACTCTGTTTCTAGATTGTTAGATTCCAACCTATTTCCCTATTTTTTCTCCTTTCCATCGTGTCATTTAGATTCTCTTTTATATATACATGAGTCTTCGCCAAAGACTCAAAATGTGTGGAATATGAAGAGTAAGTTTAGGAGACCCACCACTGTGGGGATATCATGACAACCCCATGTACTGAAAGGAACCACTTCACAATTCTAGCCCACGACAACTTGAAATTAATATGGCTGGTGAGCATGAGAACCCCTTCTCTACCCCATACACTGGGAACAATCATAATGGGAGAGATGGTGGCATCGGACAGAACCTTACCACTCAACAAATCGTAGAACTCAGCATTCAAAGAATACAAAGAGGGGATGATGACTCCGAAGAATTGCTTCAAGGGTTGGTCGCCGCGTACGAAACCATTAGGTCACGACAGTTTTTAGAAGAACAAGAGCGACATGAGAGGCCACCTCCTACCCCGAGCACCGTGTCAACCCGTGCCACCTCACTGAGAGAACCTGCCCACACATTATTTAACGATGACCTTCTGGACAAGGTTTGTTCACGGGTTGCTTCAAAAGACAACACCGTTAAAATTGAAGATCTCCCTAGAATGCTTGATGAGTACATGGCCAAAAGGGAGCGCCCCGGTCACTCATTCGAATTCAACAAATTTGCCGAGACGTCGAGTTTAGTCTACCAATAGGATTTAAGCCACCTAAATTCACTAAATACAATAGCGCCGAAAATTCGAATCATCACTTGGCCCTCTTTTGCAATGATTGTCGACTCATACATGACAATCAAGGATTCACTACTTTCAACGCTCATTAAAAGGAGAAGCTTTAGATTGGTTTGCGGAACTCCCACTTTGTAAGATCGAAACCTTCGATGAATTAGTCGGTAATTCCTAGACCAATACAAACACTTCATCTAAGAGACAGTTAGTCTCAACGATCTAATGGCACTTCAATGAAAGACCTGAGGAAGAATTCACTGACTTCGTCGCTTGGAGAAAACTCGCTACTAGGACTGACACTTCAATGAAAGAGAAGGACTCGGTTGATATTATTATCGACAATAGTAGGGAACCGTTAAAGAGCACACTCATCATAAGTGATTGCCCTGACTTCGTTGCACTCCACTCTCGGGCATTTGGACCAGCGCGACACATTAAAGGTTGAGACCTTGCTCTATCCATAGTCACGTCCATAATAGGCTCTTCTAGCAAATCAAAATTGAAAAACAATAAGAAAGCCTTAGGAGTTGAGCAAGTTAATACCGTTATCAGTCAAGGGCAAAACTCTAATAACGGAAACTTCCAGCCTTGAAATTTCAAACATAACCAAAATCAACAACGGTATACCAATCAAAATCAAGGTGCAAGTTAGCAAAGATACGCAAACCAAAACCAAGGCCATAGTCAAAGTCAAGGCCAATATTAGAATAAAAACTAGTACCCTAACACCTATCAGAACAAAAATGCGACACGGAGTCAACCGGCCCATGTGCCGAATTATAATAACGTACCCCCACCCCAGAACTTCAATCCAACCAGAGGCCCTTACCAACCAAAGCGTGAACACTACCCTCCCTTACCGTATACAATTCCCAACATTTTTCATCTCCTTAACACTCAGAATCTCCTCCAATTCTCACAGGAGAAACCTAACCTGTGGCCTGCAAACCTAGACTATAATAAATATTGTGCCTTTCATCGATATGCGAGACACGATTTAGAGGATTGTTGGGTTCTTAGGGATGTGATTTATCATATGAATGACCGAAATCAAATTGATTGGGAAGCACTTAGAAATCCCAACCCTAATACTAACCAACCCCAACAAAATTTAGGAATCATAAACAACCCCATGCCCAACCACAACCAAGCAACACCTACTTAGGTCACTACTGTGGATCTCCCCAGTCAACCTTCTTTCCAGCCTTCTACCTTAATCACTCGCATCTGACCCCCTACTACTTCCACCACACCAGAAAGAGTCTCCTCACCCCTACATACCTCAGCCCTGATCACTCAAATCGCCCTGCTGAGCCTGCCTCCATACCAAAACTTTACTCAGATACGAGTACATTCTTTTAGGGTCAGGAGACCATTCCTCCATCGTCACCCACCAGAATCTTCAACCCCTCCAAACCTTGAACCAACATCCCTACCACTCCCTTCATCAGATTCTGAATCCAAATGTAGAGAGCATGTTCTCCAGACTGTAGCCCAAATTGTTGCATGGATAGAAAGTGTCACTCCTAAGGCTCCAAGCCGAGAGAGTGAAACAAAGACTGAGTATTTACTAAACACGGGAGGAAGTGAGCAAGAAGAATGCCCTAATCTGTGTGGGACACTGGTCTCCGCTTTCATAGAAGAGGAGGATTACATGCAATATCTCCCACCTTGGAACGGTGTCGTGCAGGCACACACTTCAACTTTCAATTTCACTCGCTTGACAAACACATCAACGTTGACTCATGTCGGGTCTGGCCAGCAACCAACGTGTTCGATTCTCAAGTCGGGAACCAATTACTCATCTCCTCCTTTCCCTCGAAGTAAGGATTTCACGAGGGTACAACCACCAGAGGGAAATGTAAGAGAAAGAGAAGTTAACTTGCCTCCCCCGCCTCATACCATCCCTCCACCAATCCCTGCACCTCAATCACTCCAACCACCTGCACCCAAGGCTCACCGGAGAGGCAAAGAAGTGACACTCGAGCCAGAATAAGAATATGACCTTCTGTGACACCTCCAGAAGATCTCAGCCCAGATATCCATACTATAACTCATTAAGAAATTGCCTGATCATCACCGGTTGTTGATAAGGACACTCGAAGGCATGCAAGTGGATGAGGACACGACCCTAGATGAACTTCATCAAATTGCTTCGATCATGGTGCAACCCCAGCGCTTACGTTCACAAACGCATACATGCCCAAAGAGTCCCTCCACGAAAGTGCAGCCCCCATATATCTCACCGTCATAATTAGAGGATTCTCTGTACCACACACACTAGTTAACACGGGAGCAGGGAGCAAGACTTAACATCTGCCCTCTCACCACATTAAAGACTCTCGAATACACAGAATAAGATATTAGGCCCTCTGCCCTGTCACTTATAGCCTATGACGGCTCGTGTCGTTTCGTGAAAGGAACTATTAAGCTACAGGTTCGTCTCGGACCCATGACGAAAGACGTTACTGTCCATGTTTCTGATTCGGCTAGTAAATACAATCTAATATTAGGAAGAAAATGGCTAGAGCCCATGAAGGCTGTCACATCCACATACCATCAATGCGTCAAATTCCCATACGAGGACTCCATCGTTCGTATATACGCTAGCACACCCCTTCAGGAGATAGACACTGATTACAAGGCGAGCATACCAACCGCTCACGACTACGTATTGAACATGGGCCATATTCAAAAGACTCGAACCCCTAATGATGAAATCATTGCAGAGGTCCATCCCCCTGGCCGTCCTAGTTCTCCCCCAACGCGTTAACAAAATTTAGTGAAGAGAGAGATCAGTCCAGACCTCGCCAAACTTTATGACATCAATCCCACCACGACAAAAGGGTGGGATCTCATGTCCTAACTTAGATATGTCCCTCACACCGGACTCGGTAAGAATAAACAAAGTCGTATAGGACCTGTCGTCCCAACGAAAATATGCAAACACATTGGGTTAGGTTATCGATTGGACGACTCACAAGCCGACTTATTCCCCACCTCACCAAAATGATCTCTATATGACCACTCCGTCTATGGGACCACTGATAAAGTTGACGTGTCAAAGCGTAAGGAAATATCTTTGCCAAATCTCGAGAAACAAAAATTGAACAAATGGCTAAATCATTCAACGATTTGACGAGTCTTAGCGATGATATCGATAGACCACTCGAAGGAGTCAAGCCCTTATTTGATCCTAAAGAGTCCATGGGTGAGAGGAGAGAAGAGCCTCTAGAAACCAAACCATGATTAGAAGATTGGGAGTCTACCGATGATAAAGACTTCCATATAGTTGCCCTGCAAGAGGACGAAGAGCACTTACACTCAACATGGGGAGGGGATGACGCTCCACTAAAGAATCTTGACCCATATAGCATCCGCCTCAGCCTCGGCCTTGGAGGGTGGGAATGCCCATGGGATTCCCCTTGTGTCATTCACCCTTATCAACCCCGCTGTAGGGCATGTACCAATATATTATAACATTTCATCAATTGGTCCCGGCGGTCTGCGATAGTGGGATCAAACCATTCCAACCCCACAATGACAGAAACTAGCAATGACCTACCAGCTCAGCTACTGACGCAAGGAGTAGGGAATCCCGATAGTTATCCATTAGATCCAAATGGAAATGCTCAACCCACCTTTATAGAGTTTGAAGAGGAACTCGAACTAGACACTTCTACGTCCCCGAATTTGCTGCAACTCTAAATATTTTGAAAATCTCTTGCAGAAGAATGATAACCTCCCTCCAGTGATGGCGAAGACTACTGGATAGATCTCCCTGCACTCTAATTAGTTGAGCGAGCTAATTTAGGACTTCAAATGTTATCAGATCAAGAAGATGAGTTTGATACCATCTTCAATTCTAATTTAGAAGGATGGGAATGCCCTTGGGAATCCCCCTGCATTCTTCACCATTATCAACCTCATTGTTGAGCATGCGTGCTTGTCCTAACGTATCATAAAGATCAAGGGAAAGAACTTCCTACCCCTAAGGATCCTTCGGGAGATCCCCTCCAGTGGGAAAAACCACCATATTATGACTCAAAAGCGGATAGCTCCACCGACTATGATCTTCAGAGTTTCTTTAATGCAGAGGCCATTAACATGATAGAGGAAAGCCGAACATCAGTGCCACTATCACCTGCGTCACTCATTCAAAAGGTCTCATTAGCTGAAGACTCCAAAAAAAAATGCCAAATTTACAACAAGTCTATGTCTCTCGAAAGATCGCTCGAACGGCTCCACCAGCCGTCTTGCTCCCTCAACTAGAGGAAGCAATCCTCCCACCGCCCCTTGAGGCGATCAACCCTGTACCATATTTATTATCAAAAATAAAAAAATAGAAAAAATAGTTAAATATTTGGAAATATAAAATCAAAAAAATCAAAAAACCTCAGAGAAGAAAGGGGAGCCTTCATCCCTAACCAGATTCGCGGCCAACAAGGAGACTCTCCTCTTAAGGTTTCTATCCCATTCTTCACACAAGGATGTAAAGCATCCCGGCTAGAGAGTAAGCCAGTGATCCTACTGAACGAGATACTTTGTAACTTTGAGAGAAGAATCAATAACCTTGACCTTTACCTTACCGAAGATCTCTCAATTATAAATTGTGCCGATGAAGAGTTACCTCTCGCAAATTCAAATTCCACAGTATACGAACTTACCGAAGATAAAGAAAGAGCACCAGTTGCTGAGGAACCACTAAACTTCCAACGGGTTATCAAGCATTTCGATGAACAAACCCAAGCTATCGCAGAACCCACCAAAGAACTTAATTTTGGCTCTTAAGAGAAACCTAAAAAGTTGTTGATTAGCGCAACACTCAATCCCAAGGAACACCAACAAATTGCACAAGTCTTGCAAGAACACCTCGATTCCTTCACATGGTCCTATGAAGATATGTCCAGTGTAGACCTTAGTTTAGTAGAACATTGTCTTGTTTTAGAACCTGACATAAAGCCTGTTAAGCAAAAACTTCGTAGGATGCACCCACAAATTGTCCTCCAAGTCAAAGAAGAAGTCGACAAGTTACACAAAGCCAAATTTATTCGAGTCATTCTTTACCCTAAGTGGGTCACCAATATAGTACTTGTCGCCAAGAAAGATGGCAGAGTACTAGTTTGCATTGACTTCTGAAATCTCAACCAAGCATGCCCAAAAGATGACTTCCCACTCTCACACATTGACACTCTAGTTGACAATACCGCTGGACATGAGATGCTATCCTTTATGGACAACTTCTTTGGATATAATCAAATCAAATTAGCGGAGTCCGACCAAGAGAAGACTTCTTTCACCACACCATGGGGAACATACTATTACGTTGTCATGCCTTTTGGGCTCAAGAATGCGAGAGCCATATATCAACGTGCCATAATGGGTATTTTCAATGATATGATGCATAAGTGTGTAGAAGTCTCCATTAATGACATATTAGTGAAGTCCCATACGCGAGTAGGACATGTTGAAGCACTCCAACTAGTTTTACAGAGAGCTAAGAAGTATCAGCTAAAAATGAACCCAAAGAAATGTGTTTTCAGAGTCACCTCAAGGAAATTACTTAGTTTTATAGTTAGCAAGCGAGGGATGAAGGTTGACCCCGCAAAAGTCAGAGTCATCCTCGAGATGCCGCCTCCCAGTAACATCAAAGAATTACGAGGCTTGATAGGAAGATTATAATTCATCAGGAGATTTATCTCCAACATTCACACAGATGCGATCCATTCTATAGGCTACTTAAAGGAGGAGCTTAATACAAATGGGACGACTAGTGTCAGCAAGCCTTCAACAAATCAAGAAATACCTCCTTAACCCACCTGTACTGTCACCACCTGTCCTCGAAAAACCCCTAATATTATACCTCTCAGCGAACGACAAAGCAATGGGAGTAATTCTGGTACAATACAAGGAAGACGGCAAGAGAGAGAAGGCTATCTACTACCTCAGCAGGACAATGGTCGAATATGAACGAAAATATACCCCGATGGAGAAGACTTGCCTCACATTGGTATGGGCCTCGACCAAGTTACGACATTACTTTGGAGCACATAAAATACTAGTATTAGCCCGAATGGACCCTCTGAAGTATGTATCCAAAAAGCCTGCAACATCAGGAAAGATCGCTCACTAGCACATGTTATTGCAAGAATTTGACATCACTTATGTCACGCAGAAACCGATCAAAGGACAAGCCATCGCTGATTATCTTGCAAACCTCCCACTCCCAAATGATGAACCTATACACACGGGCTTTCCCAATGAAGACCTATTCATGATTCATAACGAAGAACCCAATAAGACCTTATGGATCCTCTATTTTGACGGCGCTCTAAACCACAAAGGAAAAGGTATCGGGATAGTCCTCCTAAGCCTAGAAGGAGTTGTCATACCCAAAGCTTTTTAGCTAGATTTCCCTGTCACTAATAATGTCACATAACACGAAGCCTTTATAGCGGGACTCCGAGCAGCACTACAATTAAGAGTAAAATAATGAAAAATCATCGATGACACCAAACTAGTAATTTCACAAGTCATAGAAGAATGAAAAACTAAGGAAAGGAAACTAATGGCATACCTAGAAATCGCTCAATATTTAGTAAAGAAATTTGAAAGAATCTCTTTTACGCACATCCCTAGATTAGAAAATGAGCTCACATATTCTTTAGCCACGCTAGCTTCAGTCATCCAAATACCTGTCGAACAAAATACCAAAACCTTCTTTATCGAAAAGCTGACAGTACCCACCCATGAGATAGCATGGGCCTTCAAGAGAGAATTACCCATCCTCCCCACAAGTACAGGACCAAAAGGAGTAATCACCCCGGAAAAGCACGTCAAGGCAGAAACTGAAGTTGCTATATTCAGATTTGAAAAATCACAGAGTAATAATGGACAACCATGGTATTTCAACATCTGGAATTTCTTGAAATATCAACATGTTCTTCCATATGCTACGAAAATCAAACAAAAGACTATAAGGAACCGATGCGCCCGATTCTGCATACTCGGTGAAACATTATACAAAGAACCCTTCACCAAAGGAGTACTACTGCGATGCGTCACGACCGCCGAAGGACAATACATTATCTGAGAAGCACATGCCAGCACCTGTGGCACCCACTCCGATAGAGAGAGACTCGCCGATCAAGTTATACGACAAGGTTACTTATGGCCGACAATGATCAAAGATTGCCACCTTTATGTTCAATCTTGCAAGCAATGCTAAGAACACGCCTCACTCATTAAAGCTCCCTCAGTTGCATTGAATACTATGACTTCGCCATGGCCATTCTCGATATGGGCCTTCGACATCATTACCCTTTTACTGACACAGTTGGGAACACTCACAAGCATGCATTCATACTCACAGCGACCGAATACTATATATAATGGGCAGAAGCTGAATCCTATGTCAAAATCACCGCTTCAACAGTCGTGAGGTTTATCATTCGAAATATCATCACCAGATTTAGAGTACCTAGGATGTTTGTCACCGACAATGAACCACAGTTCATCGCGAAGAAGATGAAGAAGTTATGCAAGAAGTACGGCATTGATCTACGCCACTCATCACCATTCTACCCTCAAGTTAATGGGCAGGCAGAGGCTATGACTAAAATGCTAATCTGAATCTTAAAATGCACAGTAGAAGTAAGCAATGGAGTCGACTGGCCTGAACGACTACTCGAAGCACTTTGGGCCTATAGGACCACTATTCATACGGCAACTGGCTAAACTTCCTACCTCCTTACCTACGGGATGGAGGCAGTTCTACCATATGGGATATGTTGAGAACTGGAAAATACCATTTTTCACCCCTCGACCTGAGTCTTGATAGACCTTTGAGAGAACTAAATAAGTGTTCTAAGTGCTTGTGTTTCAGCTAACAATAAAGATAGGCTTAACCATAAAAGCAGCTTAAAAGTGCCAAAAAGATGATAATCCTTGTCGATCCAAAGGAAGAAAGAGAAGGGACAACCTCACTAGCTGTTAAAAGATCTGAACTGAAGAGGCAAAGACCTGGTCTCAACCCAGAAAAGAAGTATGGAGCAATTCGAACAGAAAAATGCACTACAGAGTACTTTTCGTAAAGAACCTGAACTGTTCGCAAAGAACCTGAACTCTGCGAAAAGAACTAAAAACTCCAGGCTTAGCTTTCGAAGAGCACCTGAACCCTTCGAAGAGATAATTGACCTTTGCGAAAAGAAGAAAACTCAATTCGAACAGAATCAGAACATTGCGAAAAGAGCTTCAGGAGTTATAACGCCTTGCGAAAAGTCCCCTAAGCTATGCGAAAAGGTATTCTAGAGATTCCCAGCTTTTGCAAGGGCAATTCAGTAATCTTTTTCACGTGTCCCAATGCATTTAAAAACCTAGGGACATTCCAGAGGATTCTAAGCATGATGCGAAGGAATATTCCACCCCATGTGAGCACCCAGAGATGAAATAACTTGGCGGGAACTTCTAGAAACTCTAACAGACTTTCAAAATGCATAACAGAATTGATGCTTTTGTCACCTGATTAGCTGAACCAGATCAAGCAATTCTGATTGGCCAGAACATATCAGGATCCTTATGCTCGACTACCATTGGTCGATACAGATCTGTGCACTTCTGATTGGTTGATACACATCTGAGCTGGACTTAGGGAAAACTATAAATAGACGAACCATTTGTCCAATTTGGGCATCCAGATTTTGAGTTTCATTCCTAGTCCCCCATTTCCAAATCAGATAGTTTGTCTGAAATCCCTGTAATAGCCTCACTTTTACTTGCAATTGAGAGCTGTGAGATACTTCTGTAATTCGAAAGAGAGTTGTATGCAAGAATACAAATCTGAGAGCTGTTTAAGCTGTGCTCTGTAATTGTAATGGTGAATTTGAAAAGGTTGTTGTAAACCGTACATTCTCCATTGGACTCATGTTAAGGGTTCCCTCTGATCTCCTTATTGCATTAGACTCCTTTAGATTTACTATTTTTCATGTAATTTCCCTTGATTCATTAATCCTGTGAGAATTGGTGTTTGTAACTAATCTCTCACGGCATTTGTAGTGATGTTTCTTGTTCTAAATTAAGGATTTGGATTAAAGACTATTGGATGGTTTGTGGCCATTAAAGTGGACAGACCATAGCCATAAGCTTAAATCTAATCCTTGAGTTAGATTTATTTCTCTTACATCTGCGCTTGTAGCCAGATAAAGATTGGATCATCTCTCAGTTGAGCTGCAGTCATTCTCATTAGATTTCAAGGACCAAATCAAAGTTAGATATTACTTCTCCATTTTTATAAGTTTACCTCTAAATTCCCCTAACTCGGATCTGGATCATTTAGTATAACTTTTACTTTTATCATTTAGTTAATGTGACAAATTCAACCTCCCATCTTATGTGCTTTCTAGATAAGATAGGAGGCCAGATCTGGTAGCTCAGATCTGGAGGTTTATCTTGCATTTTAGACAAATTCTCTGTGGACGATCTTATACTCACTAACATTTAAAACTTGCTACAATTGGCCCTGATCTTGCAGGCTAATTCACTTCTCTCTGTGCTGATATTTCTTTATTTTTTTTAATATTCTAGATTCATTATAACTTAGCAGTTGCAAACCTGTTTTCAAAACACAAATAAATCAAGCACACTAAGAAGCAACAACAAGTTTTTGGCGCCGTTGCCGGGGAATTTGTTCTAAAATAGGTAGACCTAAGTTTTCACTTTTATTTTTATATCAGTACTAAACTGATCTATTGTTTATACCTGTGCAGTTATCCATATCCAATTTTTGAAGAAGGGAAACTACTTAAAAAGGAATTCTGAAGGTTTGCTGTGAATAATCAGATTTTTTGTTCTGAGTTGTATGTTTGGTAGAAGGACTCTCAGCCCTGAGATTGTCCCACTGAATTTAGAAGTTGAAAGGCTATTACGAACCAAACAAACAACACAGAATTCTGCTACTATGGGTGAAGAACCTCGACTTTTGAGGGATTACTTCGCACCTGGTGCTTATAATTCTCCCTTTTGCATTCAATTTCCTACTGTTGAAGGAAATTATGAGATCAAATCATCGACCATCCAAATGCTTCCTTCCTTCCATGGGTTGAGTAAGGAAGATCCATACAAACATGTGGATGAATTTTTGGCTCTTTGCACCACATTCAACATAGCTAGACTTGGTCCAGAAGCAACCAAGCTTAGGCTCTTTCCTTTTTCATTAAAGGACAAAGCTAGAGCATGGTTATCTATGTTAGCACCTAATAGTATCACTTCTTGGACTGATTTGTAGTGTCAATTTTTAGCCAAATACTTCCCAATGTCTAAAACAAGCCAATTGAGACAAAGTATCATTTCTTTCTCACAAAACTCAACTGAAACTTTCCATGAAGCATGGGAAAGATTTAAGGAACTTTTAAGGCAATGTCCTCATCATCAAATCCCCAGATGGCAGCTGGTTCAAAGCTTCTATCAAGGAATTGATCAAAAAGGTAAAAATATGGTGGATGCCTCCTGTGGAGGCACTTACCTGCAAAAAACAGTTGAGGAGGTTTGGGACTTATTTGAAGTAATTGGTGAAAACTCAACTCAACAGGAATCTCTATCAAGAGATATTGAATATCCTGCTAGGTTGAACAATCAGCAAATCACCAAAGGAAAGATTTATGAAGTGAATGAGTTGGAAAGAAAGATGGACAATTTAACCACAAAGTTTGATAGATTGATGGACTCACTTAAAAATCCAATGATTGCAAGAGTAGAGGAGGCATGTCTGATATGCCAGTCCCCTACTCATTCAATTGACCAATGTCCTGCTGCACCACAGTTCCCAGATTTAGTGGTGGAACAAGCTCATGCTGCACAATCATTTGGACAGATGCAGTCAAATGAATATCCATGGAGAGGGCAACCCAATTTGAGGTGGAGCCAAGGAAATTATCAATCACAACAACAGCAGCAACCAAAGAACCAAATGCCTTTCAAAACTGCATAGCCTTATCAGCAGAATTTTTATGCCAAGCCAAATTTTATGACCCATTCCACAACAACTGTTGACAATACGAGTTCAAACTCCTTCTAGGTCCCTTTCTTTTGAAGATCAAGTCCTAAATTCACTCCAGAATTTAGGATCTTTAACTCAGACTGTGAATTTTCACAGCCAGAGCATAAAGAAGATTGAAGAAACATTGGGACAGCTTTCAAATACTTTGGCCAAAAGAGAGGAAGGAAAGTTACCCAGCCAACCCTTGAACAATCCCAAAGGACAATTCATGGTTGGAGAAGCTTCTATTTCACATGAAGAAGTAAAAACTGTCACAACTTTGAGAAGTGGAAGAATTATAAATAACAAAGTGGGTACTGAAGAAGAAAAAAATGAGGAAAATGATAAAGATATGCAGCAAGAGCAGCATAATGATAGCAGTGGAGGTGCTGATATACCTCAGAAAAATCAAACAAATGGAAAACAAAAAATTCAAAAAAATCCTGAAAATGCTTCCAAAGCGGTAAATGAAGGACTAGTTCCTCATTTGCCATTTCCTCATGCAATGAAATCTGTATCCCCTTTTGATAAAGGGAACACAAAAATAGATGAAATGATGGAGACTTTCAAGCAAGTCAAAATAAATCTGCCTTTGCTTGAGGCAATCAAACAAATTCCAGCATATGCAAAATTTTTGAAAGATATTTGCACTCATAAAAGACAGTCTAGGACACAGTTATCCAAGAAGGTCTTTGCTGTGGAAAGAGTTAATTAGGTGTTATCCATTGCCACACCTCCTAAACTTCAAGATCCTGGAATCCCCACAATCCCTTGCATTATTGGGGAACATACCATTGAAAAGGCTTTATTAGATCTGGGTGCTAGTGTCAACCTACTTCCATATTCTGTATATGAGAAACTAGGTTTGGGAGAATTAAAACCCACTCATGTGGTGTTACAACTAGCAGACAGATCTGAGAGGAAGCCAGTTGGGATGATTGAAGATGTATTGGTGGGAGTAGATAAATTTTTCTACCCTGCTGATTTTCTAGTTTTGGACATGGAACCTACCAAAAGCAAAACTTCCATCCCTGTCATTTTGGGAAGACCATTCACAGCTACAAGAAATGCTTGCATTCAATGTGTCCGTATTATGGAAGTCTCTTTTGAAAACATGAAGGTAAAATTAAATGTTTTCAATTCAGCTCTGAGGAATGTTTTCATGTTGATCTATTGGATGAACTGGTAGAAGGGACTTTACAATAGTTTCTGCAGTGTGAAGATTTCACCACAGAGGCTAAAGATGCTTGGGGAAATTCCGAGGAAGAAATAGTTTGTATCTCAAAGTATGAGGAAGTAAATGTTGTGCAAGGAACTCATAATCAATCAGCAAGTTTCTCTTCTTGGAAACCTGCTACTCTTCCCCTTCCACAAACAGCTAAGGTACCTTTGTTACCTTCTTTTCTCAGACCACGATTTAGAACCAAGCAAATGCGTAAAATTTGAAATATGTGTTTTTAGGAGATCATAAATCATTCCCTACAATTATTTCTTCCTCCCTCACAAAGGAGCAAGAGGAAGAGCTGTTGATTGTTTTGAAAGAACATAGAAGGGCAATTGGCTGGACTATTGCTGATTTGAGAGGAATCAGTCCAGCTGTTTGCATGCACAAAATCCATTTGGAAGAAGATGCAAAGCCTTCTAGGGAAATGCAAAGGAGGCTGAACCCGCATATGCAAGAAGTGGTCATGAAAGAGGTTGTTAAATTGTTGGATGCAGGGGTCATTTACCCCATTTCAGATTCAGCTTGGGTGGTACCTAAGAAATCTGGGATCACTGTTGTAACCTCAGATTCTGGTGAGCTTATGTCAACCAGACAAACAACTGGGTGGAGGGTCTATATTGATTACAGAAAATTAAATTCAATGACCAGAAAAGACCATTTCCCTCTCCCATTCATTGATCAGATTTTAGATAAGCTAGCAGGAAAAGCTTATTACTGTTTTCTTGATGGTTACTCTGGTTACAACCAGATTCCTGTGTACCCACAAGATCAAGAAAAGACCACATTCACTTGCCCTTTTGGCACTTTTGCCTATAGGAGAATGCCATTTGGTCTTTGTGATGCCCTTGCTACCTTTCAAAGATGCATGTATTCCATTTTCTCTGATATGATTGATCAATTTATGGAGATTTTTATGGATGATTTTTCAATCTACGGAGACAGTTTTTCCCAGTGTTTACATCATCTCAAATTGGTGTTACAGAGATGTGAAGAAACCAATCTAGTTTTGAGCTGGGAAAAGAGCCATTTCATGGTCACCCAAGGCATTGTCCTTGGCCATGTTGTTTCATTAAGGGCATTGAGGTGGACAGAGCAAAAATTGATTTAATTGCACATTTACCACCTCCCAAAACTGTTAAACAAATCAGAAGTTTTCTGGGACATGCTGGATTTTACAGAAGGTTCATTAAGGACTTCAGTAAAATAACCAAGCCTCTTTGTCATTTGTTGTGCCAAGATGTCCCTTTTGTTTTCAATAATGAATGCATGAAGGCATTTTGATTCTTAAAAAACTGTTTGATTTCAGCTCCAATATTGCAGTCTCCAGATTATTCCCTACCTTTTGAACTGATGTGTGATGCATCAGATTATGCTTTGGGGGCTGTCCTTGGACAGAGAAAGGAAAAGCTGCCTCATGTCATAGCTTATGCCAGTAGATCAATGATTGATGCACAGCTCAATTACACAACAACTGAGAAGGAGCTGCTGGCAATTGTTTTTGCTTTAGAGAAATTTAGGTCATATGTCTTGGGTTCACAAATAGTGGTGTTCACTGACCACTCTGCCTTGAAATACCTTCTATCTAAAAAGGACACCAAACCAAGATTAATCAGGTGGATTCTCCTATTACAGGAATTTGATTTACAGATCAAAGATAAAAAGGGGGTGGAGAATGTGGTGGTATCACATCGAATTTTAACTCATCGAGATTGATAGGCTGCCTATCAATGAATCTTTCCCTGATGAGTAACTTTTTGCTATTAGTGTACACACTCCTTGGTTTGCAAACATAGTCAACTTTTTAGCTACTGGGAGAATTCCTCAACATTGGAATAAAATGGATAAAGATCTTTTCTTCTCAAAGATTAAACATTTCATCTGGGAAGATCCTTATCTGTTTAAGAGTTGTGCAGACCAAATATTAAGAAGATGTGTCCCTGACCAAGAGTTTCATAGAATACTTTCTATGTGTCATGAACAGGCCTGTGGAGGTCATTTTAGTCAAAACTCAGAAAGGTTCTCATGGTGGATTTTATTGGCCTACACTTTTCAAAGATGCTCAGAGAATGTAAGTCTTGCAGAATCCTGCCGAAATTGGGCAAGATTTAAGAGAAACTCAATGCCTTTCTGACCCTATTTTGGTAGTTGAGTTGTTTGATGTTTGGGGGATAGACTTCATGGGTCCCTTTCCTCCTTCCAATGGGTATAATTTCATTTTAGTAGCTGTGGATTATGTATCCAAATGGATTGAAGCCACAGCCACTAAAACAAATGATCACAAAGTGGTTCTTAAATTTCTAAAGGAGCACATTTTTTCCAGGTTTGGTTTTCCCAGAGCCATTATCAGTGATGGGGGAAGCCATTTTTGTAATAAACATTTTGAAACTTTATTGAAAAAATACTCTGTGACTCATAGAGTAGCCACTCCATATCATCCACAAACCAGTGGACAAGTGGAGATTTCCAATAGAGAAATCAAACATATACTGGAAAAGACTGTGAAGAAGGACAGAAAGGATTGGTCCTTTAAGCTGAATGATGCATTGTGGGCATATAGGACAGCCTATAAAACCCCAATTGGCATGTCCCCATTCAGGTTGGTCTATGGAAAAGCATGCCATTTACCAGTGGAGTTAGAATATAAAGCCTTTTGGGCCATTAAGACATTGAACATGGATCTAACTACTGCTGGTAATCACAGGAAACTGCAATTTGCTGAGTTGGAGGAACTGAGAATGGACGCATACACAAATTCAAGAGTTTACAAAGAGAAAGTCAAAGCTTTCCATGATAAAAATTTGTTGAGAAAAGAGTTCACAGCTGGCTCTAAGGTATGGTTATTTAACTCAAAACGTTTTTCCCGGAAAGTCGAGATCCGAGATGGGAAGGGTCATATCTGTTGTTCAGAAATTCCTTCGAGTCATGACATCCTAGATCCAAGTAATGGAAGAATCTTGAAAGTAAATGGTCAGAGGCTCAAACCATGCATTGAAAATACCTAGGAGCCTGTGATGCCCATCTATCATCAAGAACCTCCCCAAATCTGATGGTATACAACTGTACAATATGCTTTTAGTTCATAGTTTTTGCTTAGTTTCTTTTTCTCTGTTTTTATTCATGATTTGTCTCTTTTCGCATGGTTTAAATATGTGAAAAGTTAAGTCGCAACGTAAAAATTATCTTTTCGCAAAGTTCAATTTACTTTTCGAAAAGACTCTGGATTTGTAACGAACTGCTCGAAAGCAAGGATTTGCTTCTCGAATAATTAGTTCTGAAGCTATTTTCTTTTCGAAATGATGTTTCTGAAGCCATTTTCTTTTTGAAATGATGTTTCTGAAGCTATTAACTTTTCGAATGGTACTAATGCCATTCGTAGTTGTAAAAAGGTCTATTTTGGAACTTTTCGAAAACTTAAAAAGGACTTTGCGAAATTAACTCTGAGCATATTTAAACCCTTTCGAAGTAAGGGTTTCATATTCGAAAGCTTTCTGAGAACGACCTGTTCCACAGAAACCCTATTTCTCTCTTTCCTTGCGTGATTTTGGAATCTAGCCACACTTTTCTTCACTTTTGTTCGATCATTTGAGTTTTCAGAGAAGGATTTTAGCTTCTGGTTTGGGGGATTTCTGCAAGCAAGCAACACACTCAATCAAAAACCCTAGATCTCGATATTCTTCTGCGCATTCCCTCTGTTTATCATTTGCAAAATTTGATTTTGTGTCAGCATCTGTTGTGGGCATTTTCATACATAAATTTAGAATGGGAAAAGCGGAGAAATCATTGGCTGCCATGTTCCCAAAATCCTCTGCTAAGAAAGTTAGCAAACCTAACCCTAAAGGAAAAACCAAAACTTCCGCCAAAAGAAAATTATCAATGGATAAAGCGGATAGGGTGGAGAAAGGGAAGAAAGTAAGACATGAGGAACCCATCCCCGCAGCTGCTAGTCCTGAGCCTGAGCTTCCTCCTCTGCCTATACATTTGGTACTGCCAAATCCATTCATTGAAGCTCAGAAGCTAATTCCTGAGCTGATTGTGGAAGAAACTTTTTTCGTCAACAAACCAGATTGTCTGCTATCTCTAAGATACATGAGAGATGCCTCACTAAGCAATATCCTTACCCCTCTGCCTGAGAAAATTTACCCACGAATGGTTAAATTATGGTACCAAAACCTGGTAAAAGTCACTGAAAGAGATGCTGATGTCCCCACCCTGGTTATCTTTATTAATGATTGCGATCTAACTGTCACATTTGAAGACATAGGGAATGCTTTAGAGACCTAGCCCCCCAATTTTTATTGATGGATTCCATTTTGAGGGGAAGTTTTTATGTCACCGGGCACAACCAAGAGAGGAGAACACCAATTCTAGAGGCTCTCTTTCATTTTTCTAAGGGGCAGTTTTTCAATGCCCCTATGTTAATTTTTGAAGCCATGGCTGATATTAGTGCCAAGTTGAAAAAGGAGCAGAAATTAGCTGGACTCCCATTTGGTAGATTGATCACAGCCCTCCTCAGAGCCAAGTTTGACATTGATGACCAGGAGCCATTTGAAGTCATAGCCCCTCACAATTTTGGGAAAAAGGCTTGGACTACAAGCCATCTTGAAAAGATCGAGAGAAGAAGGTGAACACACTGCACAGACTGTTAATGAACCCGCTGCACTCCCTTAGAACCGCTTTTGCAGTCTGGTGACCCGAGGTGACCCTTTAGCTACACCCATTCTAGAAGAAACTATCCTCCCCATGGTGACTAGCTCTTTAGCTGCTCCAATTCTTAAGGAAATTGGCCTTTTACCCTCCTCACCTAGTCCAGCCCCTGCCACTTCACCTACCCCAGCTGTCCCATCTCCCATACCCACCATTATCCCAATTATAGATTCCCCCTCTACACCAACCACTCCAACCATACTCACACCACCAATTTCTCCCACCAATGCCCAAGTTTTGGCGGCAGACTTTATTGCCCAATCTCCCTGCACTCCTCTGCTCCAAAGCCCTTCAAATTCACCTGCTCATTCAGCCCACACACCTGAAGTATCCCATACACCAACACAGCCTTTCACTATAGAGGCTTATTCCTCATTAATGGGATCTACTTTTGAAACCGTGGGGCTTGAACCTGTCCCTATACCTGACCCTCATCATTTCACTCACCTACCTACTTCTCCCTTTACAACCATTTCACCCATTGCACCTCCACCATCCACTTCAGTTGTACCAGTCCCTGCTTTGCACACCTCTCCCCCACCTGCATCTATTAACCAAATACTTGCCTACCTCTAATCCATCCAAGCCCAACTACAACCCAACAGAAAACCACAGACCAATGACCTTCTCCAAACTTTAGCCTCCACATCCCACACAACCACCATTACCCCTGTACCTACTGTTGATGCCCATGCTACCCAAACTGAACCAGAGGTAGTATTGGTTGATCTGCCCACCCCCACCACTACTGCCCATGCTACCCAAATCAACTGGCATACCTCCTTCACCACTCCTCACTTTCTCTGAGCAAGCCACTCAGACCGACCCTGAAGTCCTCCTTCTGGACACTTCTTCTCCCACTCCCACAGCTGGGATACCTTTGGTCCCCTACCATTCCATTCCCCTCTCCAGATTTGCCACCCTCCGAAGAGCCATGGAAGAAAATCCATATATCTACAGAGATGTTCTAAAGGGATTAGCTGATTTACAAGCCTACATTAGCACCCCCTATGAAATCCAGATTCGGAAATTGGAGTTATTTATGAAATTTAAGAGAGAGAAAATGAAGGACTTGCTGGGGCAAACTTTCCAGATGGTTCGGAGTGAGCAGCATAAGGTGACCATGTTGCAAGCACAGCTTGACCAGGAAAAACTGAATACCACTAGACTTGGCAAGTACATTGGCCTCACCAAAAAGATAAAATCAGAGGAATACACTGAGCTGCAAAATACAATCCAGGAGAAAGCTAAATCAAGTTCAGACTCAATCGATTCTAGTTCGACTACGTGACTCGATTTTGAGCCCATTGAACCAACTTATGATACAGATTTTGACCCCAGTTATTAAAGCACTTTGTACTTATCTGTGTTATGAGCTTGTAATATAAATTCTGGTTTTTCTTATGAAATTACTGTGCATTTCTGTCTGTCCTCTTGTCATCATGATTTTTTTCTTGCTTATATCTCTTCTTTGCTTTGGACCAGTGTGGACCCTGCTCCCCTTTGGTTTGGGGGTGTGACAGAAATGTCAATAATCAATAATTGAGTTAACATCAGTACATCTTATGATCAGTGGAATTTTTAAAAATGATGTAATTTCACACTCACACCTGCTGTTTTGAAAAAAAATGAAGAAGTTAAAAACTTTTTGAAATTAATTTCTAGTGTAATTCTAATACTTTCATGAAGTGAATGTCAGGAAATTTCCAAAAGAAAATTGATGTTTTAGTAATCCTAAAAAGAGGGAAAATAGTGATGATACACCTCAGGAATTTGATAAAAAACTACACCCAGTGACGTTTGGGCCTGAAATGTATTCTTTGGAGGTATGAATTGGCAAATTTTTCTGCTTTTGGGACTGATTGAACCTGCTTACTGGCATTAGAAGTTACACATATCCAAATTGAAATAATTTGACAGCACTCGTGATATTAAAGACATGATGTAAGGCCTCCTTTTGGACAGTTTGAACCTTACAAAGCCCCACCTTTTGAAACGGCCCTTGATGCACACCATTTGAGCTTTACAAATCTAAGATTTCTTTGAAACCTCATCTAATAACCTCATTAACTTCATTTAGCCTAACCCTCACTCTGAGAAGTCAAAAGATAAAGGGAAGGAAGCTGAAGAAAGGAGAATTGAGTAACAATAAGAGAAGAATAAAAAATTGAAGGCAATGATGTATCAGCAGAAGAAATGTGGCATTCCAGTCAATGCTAATTTGAAAAAAAATAATAATAATAAATAAATAAATAATAAAATAAAAAAAATATTTTGAGAAAAACAAAAAGAGAGAAGACATTTCATTGGAAGTTTGAAAAAGAAAGAGAAAAAGATGGCCACTTTGGCTCTGGAAATTCAAAGAAGAAGATGAAAATATGCTGAATTAAAGAAGGTTTGTGTATCACCTCCTTACCTTGACTGACTTCTCAATTTTGAACACCATTCCACCCCTCTATTCTTGAGAAATTTCACCCATAAGCCACATTACAACCCCAGTAAAGTCCTTACTGATCAATGATGGACTGAACTGTCACATGGAGATAAGAATTTGTGTAATCTATGGTGAAAAGAGCAGTGAATTCCGAACTAAAAGCAATGCCTATGCTCATGCTTACAGTCCTATTTGAGGGCTGTAACTGCTCTTGAGCCGTGTGAAATAGTACAACCCTCTTACTTGCATGTTGAGTGAAAATCCTGGTGAGAGTTGGGTTTGAAATCAACTCATTGGGGTAACATCAAAGCTGGATTCTTAAATAGAGGGCAAGTTGTTCATTCATTTTTCTTGTAAATAACTTTTGACATAAATTGACTGACGGGTAATAAGAATTACAGCAGAATGTTAGTTTTGAACTGATGTTTTCCTTGAAAATCTTCTTACAATATGACTGATGCAGGTGTGAATAATCTGATTGGATGAAAGTTTGCTATAACAAAACTGCAGTGATCTTAACTGATTTATTGAAGAAGTTTGTGGGTACCTTCACTGAAAACCCTCAGGAGACTTCACTCCTCCACTAGGGATCACCTAGGGGTTTAAAAGGCTTGTTGCATATGCTAAATGCAACTGTGCTCCCTACAAAAGTGGTTGTTTACTTTGTTTTTAATTTTGTCTTTACTCAGGGACTAGCAAAGCTTAGGTTTGGGGGTGTGTTGAGAACTGGAAAATTCCATTTTTCACCCCTCAACCTGAGTCTTGATAGACCTTTGAGAGAACTAAATAAGTGTTCTAAGTGCTTGTGTTTCAGCTAATAATAAAGACAGGCTTAACCATAAAAGCAGCTTAAAAGTGCAAAAAAGATGATAATCCATGTCGATCCAAAGGAAGAAAGAGAAGGGACAACCTCACTAGCTGTTAAAAGATCTGAACTGAAGAGGCAAAGACCTAGTCTCAACCCAGAAAAGAAGTATGGAGCAATTGACGGAAAATGCACTCTGAGTACTTTTTAAAGAACCTGAACTGTTCGCAAAGAACCTGAACTCTGCGAAAAGAACTAAAAACTCCAAGCTTAGCTTTCGAAGAGCACCTGAACCCTTCGAAGAGATAATTGACCTTTGCGAAAAGAAGAAAACTCAATTCGAACAGAACCAGAACATTGCGAAAAGAGCTTCAGGAGTTACAACACCTTGCGAAAAGTCCCCTACGCTATGCGAAAAGGTATTCTGGAGATTCCCAGCTTTTGCAAGGGCAATTCAGTAATCTTTTTCATGCGTCCCAATACATTTAAAAACCTAGGGACATTCCAGAGGATTCTAAGCATGATGCGAAGCCATATTCCACCCCATGTGAGCACCTAGCGATGAAATAACTTGGCGGGAACTTCTAGAAACTCTAACAGACTTTCAAAATGCATAACAGAATTGATGCTTTTATCACCTGATTGGCTGAACCAGATCGATCAATTCTGATTGGCCAGAACAGATCTGGATCCTTATGCTCGACTACCATTGGTCGATACAGATCTGTGCACTTCTGATTGGTTGATACACATCTGAGCTGGACTTAGGGAAAACTATAAATAGACGAACCATTTGCCCAATTGGGCATCCAGATTTTGAGTTTCATTCCTAGTCCCCCATTTCCAAATCAGATAGTTTGTCTAAAATCCCTGTAATAGCCTCACTTTTACTTGCAATTGAGAGTTGTGAGATACTTCTGTAATTCGAAAGAGAGTTGTATGCAAGACTATAAATCTTAGAGCTATTTAAGCTGTGCTCTGTAATTGTAATGGTGAATTTGAAAAGGTTGTTGTAAACCGTACATTCTCCATTGGACTCATGGTAAGGGTTCCCTCTGATCTCCTTATTGCATTAGACTCCTTTAGATTTACTGTTTTTCATGCAATTTCCCTTGATTCATTAATCCTGTGAGAATTAGTGTTTGTAACCTAATCTCTCACGGCATTTGTAGTGATGTTTCTTGTTCTAAATTAAGGATTTGGATTAAAGACTATTGGATGGTTTGTGGCCATTAAAGTGGGCAGACCATACCCATAAGCTTAAATCTAATCCTTGAGTTAGATTTATTTCTCTTACATCTACGCTTGTAGCCAGATAAAGATTGGATCATCTCTCAGTTGAGCTACAGTCATTCTCATTAGATTTCAAGGACCAAATCAAAGTTAGATATTACTTCTCCATTTTTATAAGTTTACCTCTAAATTCCCCGAACTCGGATCTGAATCATTTAGTTTAACTTTTAATTTTATCATTTAGTTAATGTGACAAATTCAACCTCCCATCTTATGTGCTTTCTAGATAAGATAAGAGGCCAGATCTGGTGGCTCTGATCTGGAGGTTTATCTTGCATTTTAGACAAATTCTCTGTGGACGATCTTATACTCACTAACATTTAAAACTTGCTACAATTGGCCTTGATCTTGCAGGCTAATTCACTTCTCTCTGTGCTGATATTTCTTTATTTTTTTTAATATTCTAGATTCATTATAACTTAGTAGTTGCAAACCTGTTTTCAAAACACAAATAAATCAAGCACACTAAGAAGCAACAACAGGATATAAGTATCGTCTTTACGCATTCAACTCGATGATGAGCTATCCTTAGACAAGAGGAGAATTGCCCTACTCACGCAGCTGGAGCAACTCGATGAAACACGTCTAAGGGCAGCTGATCACGCTGAGGTATATCAGAGGAGAGTGGCTAGGGCTTACGATAGGAAAGTCCTCGAACGAACCTTTAATATTAGAGAAATAGTCTTGAAGAAAATTATGCCTTCCAAGCACGCCCATCTGAAAGGAAAACTGGAACCAAACTGGGAAGGCCTATATATCATAACAGCTGCGTACCCTAGAAATGCCTATAAATTGGCGAATCATGATGGGGAAGAACTCCCTAGTTCTTGAAATTCCATGTACCTTAGAAAATACTATCCCTAACCCTGTGATTGTCACATTCCGTTGTTAAATACTTATACTTACCACCCCGTAGTCGTCAAGACCCATTCTTTAGTCATACGCCTTCAATTCTCAGAATATCCTTAAGACCTTCGATTTATCGCCCACCTTTTTCTCACTCGGGTGATTTGATTAATGGACTAGTGACCTCTCTAACCCCTTCCAAAAGCATAAGTAACACCCGATCGACATTTACCTTCCCCCGCCATTGGAGGAGATGTTAGAGAAAAAAAATGAAGATGTCTGGTTCAATCAAAACTCATTATTCTTGCACTAGCAGGATGCTTTAAAAAAAAATATGTGTTTACATGTCAAAAAAAAAAAGATCGAGTGAGAGCATTACGACGAATGAACAAGTCAATGAGCTCAGGGAAGCATAAGCAGATCGTGAGGACACTCCTGGTAATGTTACTAGAAGTGTATAAGCAAGCAGCGAGGGCACCCCTGATGTCCCCATACTACTAGATGTCGTCGTAAGGTGGCGGGAGGAGGATAAACTCCTGCTAACCATAGAATATGAGATTTTGATGGTGCCGAAGCATGACGAAGAGCTCGATCATGGCATCCCGCACCCCTCTGAGAAAAAGACTGTTACTTACCCCTTTTGGAAAGCATTAGATACAAACTACTCCTCACATCACTGAGCCTTACTCCCTTCTTCTATTTTTTATTTTATTTTTAGACAATAAATTAGAAGCCTTACAAGATATTCCTAAAAATGAAACCAAAAACTGATGAAGGACGACTGGTGCAATCACTTACTATACATACCATACTTCTCCCTAATAATCACAGGATAGGATGACCACCACCCTAGGATAGACCCTCGTATACAACTGACCTAATCATAAAGACGACCTCCCCGGTTCGGCGACAGTACCAATCAATTTTTTTCTTTAAAACTAACTCACTCAATACCCATGACTACTTACAGACCCCAAAGTGCTTATCTCGAAACTCGGAAAAGCTCCATTACACCTTGACGTTGGGGCATTTATTTTATTAGAAAAATAATCATGTCAAAAATGCCAGCCTGTCCTTGAAGAAGATAAGAAATGATGAAGTTACCCTCCGAAAAGCACTACCAAAGATACCATACTGCCGATCCTACCACGCTCCTACACTGGGGCATTTTTATTTTTATTGTTTTGTTGTTATTTCTGTTTTAGCTATTTGCTTTCCCTGTTGCATTATTTTCTTTTCAAAAAAAAAAAGATAAAAAAAAAAAAGAACACATGCCCATCTTTTACTACCAAACTCCGGTCTGAGATACTCACCTCCCATGACAATCGGCAAGGGGGCAAATAAACTACTGACAGTATTACCCTCACATGTGCAAATACGCAAGCAACCTTCAGCCATCACTAGGCCAACTCAGGAAGCATTCAAATCCCAATGAAGGTTAACAACGCTAAAGAAACTGAAAGCCAAAGTAGACGCAAGAGGTAATTAAAAGAAAAGGAGTCAATTAGGTACATCTAAACTAAAGGAATCTCTATGTGTGTGTCAAAAAATTTTCATTCCTTTTTACACGTATCACTGGGGACACCCCCTATATATACAACACACACATGCTATGGATACAAAAAAAATACACACACACACCTAATCCCTACACTGCTGCTAGGACGGTCGAGCACTACTGTCCCTAGTATCATCAGCTCGGAGATCTGTAGAGTGATCCTCTAAAAATACAATCTTGGCACACAGAGTCAGCGGAACCACTAAGCGATGAGGCCCGGCCATAGATCCCCCCTCACTCATCTGGCTGACAGACCGCCTCGATCAGGAACGAGGAGGATACCTCGCAAGAACCTCACGAACCACTTCATCCTCACGAGCATCACCCTTGGCACGATCATGTGATGTCTGATGAGACTACCCAGTCGAAGAACCCATCGCCCTCAAGCCCGATCCACCAAGCTGATGAGCTAGCCTATATATCCCTCGCTCACTCCTCATCAGACGATACTGTAGCTGATCTAAGGACACCTGCATCTCTGCTCGCGTCGTTCGACGAGCGACCTCTAATACCTCAGTATGAGTCATCTGAGTGACCATCATCTCAGCAAATAAGTCAGCCTGACTTCATGTCTCCCCAAGAACTCGTCTCGCCTCTGGAGTGGCTCGCGCTCGCACCACCTCTAGACGCGCCTCCTCTAGCTAACGAACCTGCATAACCACACCAAGTCAAGCGAAAACTAATATATACATGAACAAAATAAGAAAACTTTGAGAAAAAAAGGGAAAGAACTATACCAGATCTAGCCTCTCCCTCAGGAGTCACTCGACTGTCTCAGTGGTCATTAGATCAGCAGGAGGCATAGGAAGGACAGCAAATGTAGGTGCCTACAACGAAAATAGACAAATACATCAAAATATTATAATGATAAATAAACTACAAACACAATAAGTAAAGCATACCTGAGTAGGGATAGGAATAGACTCCTGAGGAGGAGCCTCGGGAGCGAAATTCAGAACAACCTACATAAAGAACCAAATAATACAACACAAGAAATGTCAGAACAAGATAAAGATGGAATAACCAAAACATAATTATCCCGCATTAAAAGAAACTTTACCTGGCTCTCCGAACGTAGAGAGGCGGTCGTCGCCTCCCTCATCTGAAGAAAGCAAAACAATGACACTCAACAAACTAACACAGTGACACAAACAACATAACAAATTGAACGGAACTTACCCAATGATCTAGCTCAGCCCGAAGCTGAGCCATTGCTGGATCCTCCCGACTAGAGGAAGCAACTGAAGATGGATCAAATGCCGGTACGGGACCTCCGGCAGCCAGCTCGGCTCTCTACAAATAATAATAAACATATCACTCGACGAGCTCATAATGCTAACAACTAAGCATAACCATACTTGTGAAGACACTTACCAATCGATCAATCTCAGATCGTGATCAGCTACTATCTCACGGTCACTAGCTGGCGGCGTAAACTTCAAAGAAGGTCACGATGAGCAACCTCACCTCCCTCCTCTCGTATTAAAGATAAAATAAGAATGAGAAACCACAACCATACTAGAACAACCAGAAGATTAAGTCCATATGATGATCATAATAAAAAAAAAACATAAATTAACTCACCAGCTGTCGAGCCTCCGCTAATCAAACTCCCAACTCATCCTTCGCTCGCCTGGCCTGAGGTACTGAGGAAGCTAAAGACTGTAGCATCTCCTCATCCGGATGAGGAGCACACCCCATCTGCTCCCCAACCCTGTGGAGAGCGTCTAATGCCCCCCCACATACTCGCGATGACATGGCCCTGCTCTGATGTAGCCAATCTTTCCCTCAAAGCTGATGCCGACTCCGGCCCTCCGATCGCTAAAGAGCCGCTCCCATGGAAGGGACATGAGAAGAGGCGCCCACCACCCAATGCACTAAACCACCGCGCATGCTCCCAGGGCATCCGCCTCGTCACGCGCTCCTCTAACTCTAGTCCCCCCAACTCTAAAATCTGCTATCTAAAGAGCCATCCCCACCACAAAATTCAGCCAAGAGGGTCGGTCATCCTCTTCACCACTCTATTAATCTCTGGAGGGACTCCCTGAGCGTAGGGCTATCAACTGGTCAGGCTTCAGCCTGGCCCAGCCCGGGCCTTGCCCGAATGGGCCGAGTTCGGGCTCATATTTTTATATTTCAGTTAAATGGGTCGGGCCGGGCCAAGCCCGAATAAGAACTGGGTCGGGCTCGGGCTGTAAAGTGTCCGGCCTGACCTCGGCCCGGCCCATTTAGCTTGAATCTCTTAAAAAAAATTTTGTTTTTAAATGGCCTTTAAAAAGCTATAAGCTCGGCCCGGATAGCTAACCGGGCCGGGTTCGGGCTATGGATTTCATAAATGGGCTCAGCCCAGCCCGACCCGATTAGCTAAACGGGCCGGACCGAGCTCAAATTATTATTATTTTTTTTAAAACGGGCTAAGTAAAAATCCAGCCCGAACCTGGCCCGTTGACACCCCTACCTGAGAGAGCCCCAGCTGTCGTACCACACGAGAAGTGTGGATCCTCTCCACCCTCTCAAAACAGTGGACCCATATGTCCACATCGAAGAAGGGCCGGCCAGACTCAATCACTGGCACGCCTGGATCCTCCTCATCCTCATACGGCCTCCTGATCACCTATAACCAAACAAACAAGCCAATCTCTCAACGAAGACTTAAATCCTAAAACACCAAAACAAAAGTGTATACATGATGCTCTGTACCTGTCCCGCATGCATATCCTCAAAGAGGCCTCATGCAGTCTGAAGATCCGAAGACCAGTGATGACCCCTCAATGCCTCCCTCCATACGTGCATCTGCTAGAACGTATGCCCAAAACTGAAAAGAAAAGTAACAACAGTGACAAATAAGGAGAAACATCTACCATTAAATTACTTGAAATTAACCGAACTAAAGACATTATGATGTTAATTAATTAAAACTCAACTGGATGAACTGAAGGAAACCCCCGATCAATGCGACGCCCTGTCCCCGACGATAAAGCTGCTCATAGAGATGCGCCAACACGACCACACCCCATGCATAGGTAAGGACTAGATCCAAATCCCCAAGAACTACCAAAAACAACCCAGTGACGTATCCCCGAGTTGAGGAATAGAAAAGTATAGCACCAAGGAAGTGCATCAAAAATGCTCAGAGCACCCAATCCGCAGTTAATCCTAGCTCCACCACGGGCTCCCGACCCGCCACCACTGCACAACGTGCCTCATAGGCCACCTTCACCTCTGAATGGCGCCTCGGGGGGACGAAGCCACTTGCAAACATATCAGAAAACCAAGTGACCTGAACTATACCTGGCCCCGAGCCGCTCGACCTATACGGCACACCCAAGATCTCCTTACACACCTCCAAATAATGACCCGCCATCCGCCCTGTGATTGGCTCACCCTCAAAATGAAGCCCAATGATGCGGACTGAGTCCTCTGGAGTGGGCAACAACATGCCTACTGGGAAGAGAAGCACCTAACCCGCTATCCGCCCAATGATTGGCTCGCCCTCAAAATGAAGACCGATGATGCGGAACAAATCCTCTGGAGTCGGCAACAACATGCCTACTGGGAAGAGAAGCTCCTGATGCTCCTCCCTCCACCTCTCCAAGATCGCCATGATCAAGCTACAATCCACCTAAAAGGGCTCCAACTCCAGAATCGGTCCGAAACCGAAAGACACTAGCCGCGCCTGCTGAAACTCCGATAAGGCACGATACCAAGCATGAGACTCGACCCATACCGAGCTGATAGCCAGCTGTGGGGGCTCCTATTGAACGAAACACAAACAACAACAATAAAACTAATGCATACCCATGACGAAAAAACAAACAAATGTGAAATTGAAAGCAAGTCAAACATGCCCCAGACACAATGACAATTTATAATAAACATGCAAAACATGATAAGAACAACTGAATAGAAATGTGACATAACCTACCTCTTGATACAATCAAGAGTAAAACACACAATCAGTCATTAATGCAGGTTTGACATAAATTAGAAGGGTTTTCAAATCCTAATAAGCCTATGTCATAACCTAAGTCACTAAGGAAATGGAAGAACTCTTGCTCATGAGTGCTTACTTGGCCTCGAGCAAAGAAATCCTCCTGCAGGAAGTGCCTACAATCTGGATACTCTTCAGCCGCACCCTAGTGCTCTGCAGCTACACCCGCACCTCCCTCACCCGTGGGTATCTCACCCTCGACTCTCTCATCCTCACCCTCAACACCCCCCTGCTCAATCTCGAGCGCCTCCTCCCCGACCACAGACTGGTCAAACTCCAATACTACCTCTCCAACTGCCGCTCCAACGTCCTCCTCGACGACAGCGTCGGCCCGAGCCTCGGACGTTTCACCTATCTCTGCCCCTAACATCTTCTCTAGCTTGAAAATAGTAAGAGTAGTTCTACCACCACCCTCAGACTCCATCCTAGAACGAAGAGCTCGAGAAACTAAAGAGAACGGAAGAAACAACGTTTGAAACATACGACCGGATCACAAGATATCACGAAAACACGAAAACTAGAGTACACAGAAACAAGAAAACCAGAGGATCGGAGACTAAAATGGATTGCGCGATAAAAATGAGAGACTTTAAGCCATTTATAGGGAACAGCCAAATCACGCGCTTCAATCCCCGTGCTCAAACCAATCACGCGCCACCATAGTAGCGCATAATTTTGATTACACAACAGATCTAGAGCTTGCAACCTAATCGTCGCCCGCTCAAACTAACCCGACCACTTGATTGCGCGTCGCCCTCCAGGTGCGTAATTACATCAAGCGCCCACCTTGTGGCACGTGAATGCCAACAGTCGCGTCCACAGCAACCACCACCGCCCTAATTAAGCACAGCTCACCTCGTGTTTAATTTGATTAAACGACTGAACATCAACGCTTAATAATCTTTTGACGCCTTCGAATACGCCCTTTAAACATAGCGCGCAATTCAGTTAAACGCCAATAACGAAGCGCGCAATTCCCTAAAAAACAAAAAAAATATAGGTTCATAACAGCACTTTCACATATTTAAACCAGAAGATTCCTGACACTAATTACCAGTCCAAACCATACCCTTGTCAAGACTAATCCAAGAACGCCCCTAACATAAAAATATACGCCCCAAAAAAGGGGAAGAACGAAAAATGACCTGACACCATTCGCACACCCCAACTAAAGTTGAAACCAAAAAAAAGGAGAAGAAGATTTGCCCCAAACTAAGACTAAAAGTAAACGCAAATTTTGTCTCAACCAACATCGATCTAAAACTAAAAAAAAAAGAATGCCCCCTTTCTCTTTTTTCCTTCCATACACTAAGACCAAAAAAAATGTCCTCATCATTCATACACTTCGACTTACCCCAAATTAAATCAAAACACAAAACAAAATACTCCCAACATGTCCCGATCGAAAATAAATAAATTAAACAAGTAGATCTCACATTCCAAATGAATCAAATAAGCTGCAAACAAACTAAACTGGAAGTTGCAAAAGGAATTAAAATCATAATCTTTGCATAAATAAATAAAATGATTACAAAATACACCGAGGGCATACCCTCTGAATATACAACTTAAAATCCGCAGGTTCAGGCAATCCCTGAATCCGGATTCATCCGGGAAACTAGAAGTCTCGGAGAAACCCGGAGAAAGGGGGTGCCCTACATAAATTATAATCGTAATAACCTCTTCCCCTTGCCCCGAGACGGCAGAAAAGGAAGAGTGGCTCACGGAAAGCCACCCAGGACATGCAGGATCCACCCTTAGGAGCTCGCCTTGGAAACACTAAAAAGGAGGAGCAACTAATGCTGAATCCGCAGAGCCTACCGAGGAAAAATAGGCATCGGTCATGAGAATTCTGACCCTGCCTTATCCTTGGGTTTCCTTTCTACCACCTTTTTCTCCTCCATCTCTTCCCTTAGCATGGCAGCAATTCGACCGCTACCTTGCATTCCCAATCCCGTTCATTCTCAAGAGCCCATATAATAAACACAATTTTTCAGGTCCAACACCCGGGATACAAAAGAGAAGGGAAGAAAAGACATTAATTAATAATAAAAATGCTCTAAAAAAGAATGGCTCAAAAGTTTCAATCCCAAACTTAAAATAAAATTCAAAATAACAAGAGTCTAAAACTTTTGGCTCACACATTTATAAACTATACTCCCTAAACCATAGAGTGACAACTGTCATATCTTTAAACCCTTCTAATCTAATTAAATCTAAACCAAACACGTACCTCCTGAAAGACCACAATCTATAACAAACTTAGATAAACCAATAAGTAGAGGCCATTTAACACCTTAAGAGATACAATCCAAAGCAAATTGGATGAATCAATAGGATTTAAACACTTAACACTCATCTAGAACATTTGAAAACTCTCACTTTTTCAGCCTCATGTTCAATCAAACAAAAGACTAAAACTCAAGTTAAAATCGAACCTTAAACCAACAAAAACCTTAAATTAAATAATAAAAACAAACAATAACAATTCACTGGAGTGAGACCCTAACTAAAGAAAGAAGAAGAAGAAATGCTCCCAATTAATCAAATAAAACCAAATAAATTCTATAAACTAGGCTCAATAAAACGAATTAACCTCGGGATAAGCCCTGAATAAATTCAGAATGAATCCTAAGCTAAGACTAAAACTAAGTCAAACAAATCAGATAAATCTAACTAATCCATTAATAAATTTAAATGAATAAACAAGCAGAAATAAAAAAAAATGCCCCTTTCTTCATAACTCAGAAATTTTACAATTATCACCAGAGGCATACCTCCTTAATTCACAACCCAAAACGAAAACCTAAAACTTTAACCTACTACCCAAAATGAAAACTGGGTTCGAAACTGAGACGAAGTGAGGAGCGGATTCTGCTTGGAGCGCCCAATCGGAGACTTCAGGGAGCATTGGTTGGGAGACACATCCCGCCACTTTTTACTCCTGGTCTTCCGCTATCTTCACCTCCTCCAACACCGCCGCTTTAACGCTGCCTTCACTGCTCCTTAAAAAGGATCGATGTGAAGACTAGCACGCTCATTTCTAATACCGCCCATTCCTAGAACAACACCGTCCATAAGCATCACCTCAGGACGGAGATCACACGAAATTACAAACATAGGAAGAAACGACATCCCAATCGGACGGTTAGATCGCCCGATATCACTAAAACAAGAATTTCATAACACAAAATACACAAAAAAGGGTCAAAACTCGAGACTAAACCAGAATGAAAAACAAATGAAAGCTCTATCGCTTATAGAGAGTACGAACTTAATCACGCGCACCAACACATGAGCTTAATTAGATCATGTGCCACTCACATGGCGCATAATCCAGAACACGCGCTCTGACCTGAGCGCACAATTAAATCATCGCCCACACCCTCCATGTGACGCTCCGATCACGCGCAGTCCATGGGCCATGCATAACCAATCAAATGACCCACTGTAAATGCATAATACGAAAGTCACCTGTACACTAACTATACAATGACCATGTGACGCTTCAATCACGTGCATAGACCATAACACATAATCCAATTACACGCACAGACACCTGCACATAAATGACTCGTCAAGTCTGAGATCGCACGCTTGAAAGCAGCCGCATAATCAAATTGAGCGCCCAAAAACTGGCACGCAATACCTAATTTCGGACGAAATTATGCCCTCACACCTCTGTATCCCATCTTGGTCAAAACTTTTTTTTGTCCCATTGGATTGAATTAACCGTACCTGTTTGTCCCATCGCGATAAATTAACCATACCTGTTTGTCCCATCGCGGCCAGGATTCTTTTATCACGTCGCGGTTACACCCTTGTGTCCCATCGTGTAGCCTCACAAGCTGTCCCAAAAAAGGGAGAAAAGAAATACCTATTCACCTGTCCTATAACATCGATCACCCCTTAATCCTGATGCGATAAGATATTCGCCCCTTATCGCAATGCCGTCATGACCCCACAAAAAAAAAAAGGAACACCACACCGCGATAACATGCACACATGCAACATCACCTCAATAACCAATCCCATCACAATAAATTAACTGTACCCTCATAACACCATCGCGAAAAGCCGCCAAAAGACGAAGTCAATCACAACGCAACCACAACGTGATTTCTTTTGTAACCCAAGTCTACCAAAGGAAGACACCAACGTCCCATCGTGCAAATAATATATTACCAACGCGCCACCGCTAACTATGTTCAATTGACATCCCATCGCAAACCACACTACTTGAAAATAAAAGAGAGCTTAGCCAACGCATGCCACGCCATATAACAAAAAGAGGGGAAGCCCAGTCACATCTCATTGCTAAGGCAATGGACTCTCTCTCTCTCTCCCGAATCAACCCTCAAGTTCCATCGCGACATCATTTATCCCGAGACATTGTGTCACAACTGCCAAGTCTTGCCACAACAGACCTGAAGAGGAGAAATCTCCAAAGTCCCGTCGCGACATCACATCCGGAACACTACATCATGACAATAGCCACAAATTCTCATCGCGACACAACACCACCAATCCTGCCACAAGTTACGCACAACTCAGGTAAGTATCACCCTAGGTAAGTACTACCCATTCTTGTTTAATTACTCGATATTGCCTATGAATATAGTTAGCTATGATTAAATCAAATATTTTCAAAACTCGTCTCTCTCAACTCGCGAATCACTGTAGTACTCCCATAAGAGACAATCATCAATATTCGTCGAGAAGGTTAGACGTAGTATCCGATATGCCAAGTGTCATCTTGACAACCACAATAATAATCGGCTCCACAAATCTCGTACTAGTGGATCTGCTCAGCGACGTCTCGAAAGCCACATTTTCTGCCATTTTACCACCGAATTGATCTTAAGTTAAAATCTCTAAAATTTCAAAATCTCAAAACCCCTTTATTTTAAAATCCCTTACTTTAAAAGTGAAAAAAGAAAAAGAAAAAAATAAAGCAACAAAATGAATAGACCCCAACTCACCTTTCTTTAAATATAAAAAAAAATACCAAGAAATAAATAAAAAAACTAATTAAGCGCCTTATCTCCCGTACACAATAAAAATATACTTGAACCTGACCTTTGACTCCTAAGATCACCTAAACTTGCAATCAAGTGCATATCCCACTGCGCAAAATTGGATCAAGCACATACTCCACTACACAGAATCATTAGTTCAGACACATTAGGACTTAGAATGCCCAATCTACAGACCCCCTGAACTTGCAATCGAGCGCATATCCCACTGCACGGAATTGGATTGAGCGCATACGCCACTGCATAGAATCATTAGTTCAGACACATTAGCATTAAAATTCCCAATTTACCGACCTCCGAACTCCAGATGAATCAAGTGCACATGCCACTGCACAAAATTCAGCACATCTCACAAGACATTTCAATTACCAGCCCAAATCAGTTGTTCCCCTGGGAAACTAAATATTGACTATATTTAATCTAATAACTTATAAATGCCTATTAGAAAAGGATCGCCTGACGCGCATTAGTGTGAGCAATGACGCGCCCGATCTGACATGACTTACAAAAGCCTTCGATATTACATGATATTTATCTCTTCTTTTATTATCAGTCCCTAGACCTTATTTTGGACATTTGATTGATACCTCGATACCTCAATTGCATAAAATCCCACAGATCCGAAATGTGCCCTTCGACAGCTACCATTTGCCCTTCAAATGCTCCATTTTAGCTTGCATTGATAGATAAGAAAGTCAAGCATGTCATGTCAGCATCACCAATTCACATTTGTAAATTTCTAAGAGAAGAGAGAAGACACCTCAAATGAGAGGTGTCTACTTCTTTGACGCATTCTTACTTCGCAAGAGCGCGCCGAAGAGGGGCATTTGTAGACACCCCCATTTTGCCTTCTCGAAATATGTTTTCTTCGATCAACCTTTGACCTTCTTTTTAATCCTGATATGGGAACCATGCACTGAAACAATAGTAAATGGCTGAACACAGGCTGAAACAATGGCTTTGTGGCTCAGATCCCAAAATGGGTAGGCTATATACTGAAACAATAGTATATAGTCGGAATGTAAACTGAAACAATAGTCTTACATTTCATTCTAGTGACTAGACTCGGACCTAAATTAAGCGTCTGAAACCCCACGCGTAATTCGATTGCACGCCACACCACAAGCGCATAATCAATCCTCCTTTCAGACCAAGCTTCCTTTCTCAGACTTGTTTGAGACTCGATCACGCGCCTGGAATCAGACACGCGATCAGATTTAGTGCCACAAAACTAGCGCGCAATTGGCCTACGCCCGACCTAGTCTCACTACCCTTAACCCTTATGTTTCCTTGATTAAGCGCTTCTGAGGAGCCGCTTAATCAAATTGCACATCTCTCGTCTTGCATGCAATTAGACCTAATTTTGTTAGGACTAAAAAACCCACTGAGCAAGTTAGCCAGTCGCTCACTGAGTCGGTGACTGACTCAAAGCGATTCAGCGCCAGGAAACTGGCACGTGATTCAATTAAACGCCTGAAATAGGGCACGTGATTGAAGAAAAACCTATAAAAGATTTTTTTTTCTTAATTCGCCCAAGAGGTTGGAAGGGAGGTTGGATGAAAAAATGCTAGAATTTTTGAGAGAGAATGAATTCCAAAATTAGAGCACTCCGAAAATCAACCCATAGAGTATCTTAATCATGGTTTCGAGATTCAAGCTTCTTATTTTCGAGATTTCTCTCCGCTGCCCCGACCCTTAGGTAAGGATTTAATCTTTTAATTTACAACCATAGCTTCTAATCTCTAGATCTAGAAATTCTATTAATTTTTTATTTTTAGTTTTAGACCGTAGCACCCCTTTTCGGACCGAAATTCTCTATGTCTAGCTCTAGTTCTCTGTTTCTAGAACCAGTCCTTAATCTATCGGTCTGATACACCGATTCTAAACTTTAATTTAGTTCTAAAATCTCGATTTACAATCCTATAATTAATTTCTGGTTCTAATCCTTCGATTCAGAACCAGTCTTTAATCATACGGCCTGATTTCCTGATTTCGGACCCGAATTCGATCCTAAAAATTTAATTTTAATTCTAAATCACCTATTTTAATATTTCTAAAAATTCTAAATATAGTTCCAGTCTTATAATTCTAGTTTTGTAATTTAATTCATAATTATTATTCCGAAATCAACTCTGAAAAGCCCAAAATACTATTTTACGGTCCAAAAATTTAGTTTATTTTCAACTTCGACCACCCGATTTGCCCAAGGGAGCTTATGGAGGGTACTCGGGAATGAGGCCAATCCTCCGTAACATAGCGGGCCCAAACCCCCCTTTTTTAGGAATTTTAGAATTGATTAATTGCCTTAGTTTTATACTTTTAGCATGATTGATTAATAGGTTTATTTTATTTTATTTCAACATGCTTACTTAATTCAGTGTCTTAAATCTTAGTATGATTGATTGATCACTTTAAATCTGAATTTAATAGATCAATTCCTTGCTTCAATTACAATTAAATGGGATTAAATTCATTGCTTTAATTGGATTCTTTAGCATAGTTAATTCATTGCTTTAATTAGAGGTTCTTACAAAATTAGTTTATTTATCTTAATCAAATTTAGTAAAAAAAATTAGTTTACTCGTTTTAATTAAATTTTAGTAGCATTAATTCCTTTGCTTAAATTAGAGTCTCAATAAAATTGGTCTTTTATTTCGATTAAAATTCTAATAGGATTGTTATACTTGCTGCAATTAGAATTTCCATAGAATTATTATATCTTATTCAATCAGAATTCTAGTACACTCGATATGCCTGAACAAATTAAAGTCTCACCAGAACTATTCTACATGCATTCCTTGTGTCAATAGGAGACTGAAACTAATCGGATTTCTGATAGAATTGGGAAACCAACATTAACTAGATTCCTAACCGGATTGGAACAAACCTATATCACTAAATTCCCAGTAGAATCAAAGGAGATCTAAACCGACCAAAATTATAACTATAAAGAGAAAAAAAAGGAAATTAAACTATCTAACCCAAAGAAACAAAACGCTGATGACATTCGCAGGTGACGATTCAGTATAAAGGCAACCCATACCCGCTCCTAAGCATGATCATTGATGTGTTATAGCGTCGATAAATATCTGTAGCTAGCGATCGCAATAATTTAGAAACTTTCTAAGAAGCCCCTTTTATTATTTATTTTAACCTTAATTATTCCAAACATCGATTGCTAGAGTCCACTAGGACATAGTTGGAAGCCACTGATTCAACGGGAACCAAGAGGAACCCAGAAAAAGCGTGCACCAACAAGCCCTAGTAAAATTACAACATATTCCTCGATTTTGAAGTGATTTCGTATCGATAACGCTTCATTGTTTAAGCGACGACGCGTCTTACTTGAGGATTTGTTGCGGTCAACGCGAAAGCTCCAACAAAAATAAATCCTAGGAAAAATTCTAACCGTCTGCTGGTTGTCCCATGACCTCAAGATCCATCATGTGACAGATTGGGAGAGATTGTATCAATTTAAACAATAAAATCAGAGATTGTATTAATGTATTTATATACTAAAAAAAATGAACCACAAATCATACAAGATAAAAAAAGAAAACATAGAAAAGAAGAAGAAGAGACATCAGCAAAGCCGCCGGAGAAGCCATCATTTATGGCTAGATGACTCCCCCTCAAACTTGGCAGAAATGTCTTCAATCGCAGCAGAAATGTCTTCAACCTCTTTGTTGGTGCGCGCTTTTTCTGGATTCCTTTCGGTTCCCGTTGAATCAGTGGCTCCAATTCTGTCCAAGTGGACTCTAGTGATGCGATGTTTGGAAAATTAGAAATAAAGGGTTTTCTAGGTAGTTTCCTAGTTTGTTGCGTTCGCAAGCTGCAGATATTTAACAATGCTGCAACACATCAATGATCACGCTTTGGAGGGGGTATGGGTTACTTCTATACTGAATCATTCGTCTGCAAACGTCAGCAGTTATGTCTTTTCTTATAATTTAGATAGTTTAATTTTTCTTCCCTCCTTGTTATTGTTATAGTTCTGATCAGTTTAGACTTTCCAATTCTGTTATGACTTTAGTTATGTGGGAATTTATTATAGTTTATTTAATTTAGTATTCTAATTCCATCAGGAGTATAAATAATTTTAGTTTCCTAGCACTACTAGAATTCTAATTGATTAAGTGTCCTATTCCCATTAGAAGTTTAATTAATTTTAGTCTCTTAATTTCATTAGGAGTCTAATTAATTTTAGTCTCCTAATCCCATTAGAAGTCTAGTTGTGATCAGGTTTCCTAATTGTATTAAGAGTGCACATGTAGTAGTTCTTGTAAAACTCTAATTAAATCGAGCATGCTAGTTATACTGAAATTCAAATTTGAGCAAGTATGCTAGTTGTATTCTAATTAAATCAAGTATAACAATCTTACTAGAATTCTAATTGAAGTAGAAGACTGATTTTAGTAGAATTCTAATTTAGGCAATGAATTAATGTTATATGAATAAAATAGAAAAACCTAATTGAGGGAAACAAACTAATTTAATTAAAATTCTTATTAGAGCAATGGATTAACTATACTAAATTCTGTTTTAAAAAATTAATCAATCATACTAGAATCTAATTAACTTAATTATTTAAATATGTTGGAATAAAATAAATCTACTAGTTAATCATACTAAAAAAGATAAGAAAAGCAATTAATTATTTCTAAAATTCTAAAAATAAGGGGTTTTGGGCCCGCTATGCTAAGGAGGATTGGCCTCGTTTCTGAGTACCCTCCATAAGCTCCCTTGGGCAAAACGAGTGGCTGAGATTGAAGACAAATTAGATTTATGATGATAAAATAAGTATTTTTGGATTTTTCAGAGTCGATTTCGGAGTAATAACTATGAATTAAATTGAGAAACAAGAATTATAGAAACTAAAATTATATTTAAGATTTTTGGAAATATTAAACTAAGAAATTTAAATTTCTAGGACTGAATTCGGGTCTAAAATCAGAAAATCAGATCGTATGATTAAGGCTGGTTCTAGAATCCTAGGATTAGAACCAGAAATTAATGATAGGACTGAAAATTAAGATTTTAGAACGAAATAAAAGCCTAGGATCGGTAAATTAGACTATCGGATTAAGGACTGGTTTTAAATTCGGAGAAATAGAACCAGACATAAAAATCACAGTCTAAAAAAAAGGGTGCTACGGTCTCGGACTTAAAATTAAAACTAATAATTAAAACTAAGAGAAAGATCTTAAGTCTAAAACTAAGATTTTTACCTAAGACCGGGGCTATGGAGAGAAATCATCAAAGGTTCAGAGTTTGAATCTCGAAATCATGGTTAGATTGCTCTAGGGGTTTGTCCTTGGAGTTCTCTAGTTTTGAAATCCCAAAAATAATCCGCTCTCTCTCGAAAAATTGTCCAGCCTCCTGGGCGAATTAAGAAGAAAATCTTTTATAGGTTTTTCTTCAATTAAGCGCCCTGTTTCATGTGTTTAATCAAATTGCGCGTTTGTTTCCCAGTGCTTAATCGCTTTGAGTCGGTCACCGACTCAATGAGCGACCGGGTGACTTGTTTAGTGAGTTTCCTAGTCCTAATAGCGTTAGAACTAATTGCGTGCCCATTTTAGGGTACGTAATCCAATTAAGCGCCACTCTTGAAGTGTTTAATCGAGGAAACTTCGGAATCAAGGACAATGAGGCTAGGTTGGGCGTAGGCCAATTGCGCGCCAGTGATATGGCGCTCAATCCAATCGCGCGTCTGATGTCAGGTGCGTGATCGAGTCTTGAGTTGGTCTGGGGATAGGAAGTCTGGTATGAGAAGGGACTGATTACACATGTGTGATTTAGCATGCAATCAAATTACGTGCGTAGTTGTAGGTGCTTAATTCAGGGTTGTCCGGGTCAGATATGAAATGCAAGGCTATTGTTTCAGGCTGCATTCTGACTATATACTATTGTTTTAGTATATAGTCTCTCTACATTGGGATCTAAGCCACAGAGCTATTGTTTCAGCCCGTGTTTAGCCATGTACTATTATTTCGGTGCATGGTTCCCACGTCAGGAGTTTGGGGCCTGAGCCATAGAGCTATTGTTTCCGCCTATGTCCAGTGATATACTATTGTTTTAGCATATGGTCCCGCATCAGGGTTAAGAGGTTAAAGGTTGACCGAACAAATTTGTATATTCTGAGAGGGTAAAATGGGGGTGTCTACAGATGCCCCTCTTCGACACGCTCTTGCGAAGTAAGAACGCGTCGAAGAAGTAGACACCCCTCATTCGAGGTGTCTTCTCGTTTCTCTTGGGAAATCACAAATGTGAATTGGGGAAGCAGACATGACATGCTTGGCTTTCTTATCTATCAGTGCAACCTAAAATGGAGCATTTGAAGGGCAAGTGGTAGCTGTCGAAGGGCACATTTCAGGTCTATGGATGCATGGCGCATCCCGCTGCATGGCGAGGGCTAACAAAGGGATTTTATACAATCAAGGTATCAGGGCATCAATCAAATGTCTAAAATAAGGTCCAGGGACCGACAATAATAAAATGAAGTATCATGTAATATCAAAGGCTTTTGCAAGTCATGTCAGACTGGGCGCGTCATTGCTCACACCAATGTGCGTCAGGCATTCCTTTTCCAATAGGTGTTTGTAAGTTCTCAGATTAAATATACTCAATATTCAGTTTCATAGGGGAATGGCTAGTTTGAGCTCGTAATTGAGGTGTGGGTCTTGTGAGGTGTGCTCAATTGAATTCTGCGCAGTGGCCCGTGCGCTTGATTCATCTGGAGTCAGCCTCTAAGTTGGGAATTCTAGTGCTAATGTGTATGAATAAATGATTCTGTGCAATAGAGTGTGCACTTGATTGCGAGTTCAAACGGTCTTAGTTGGGAATTCTAGTCTTAATGTGTCTGAACAAACGATTCTGCGCAATGGAGTATGCGCTTGATCTAATTCTGCGCAGTGAGATATGCGCTTGATTGCGAGTTTAGGGGTCTTAGGAGTTAAAGGTTAGGTTTAAGTGTAATTTATTATGCACAGGTAATGGAGCACTTGATCAGGTTTTATGGTATTTAAAGGAAGGTGAGTCGGGTCTATTTATCTTGTTGCTTTGTTCTTCTTTTCTTCTCTCTTTTTTTTGTTTTTTTTTTTTTAGTAATGGGATTTTGAAAATTTTGGAGTTTTGAAATTTTAGGGATTTTAACTTAAGATCAATTTGGTAGTAAAACGACAGAAAAAATGGCTTTCGAGATATCGCTGAGCATCCATCGATACGAGATTTGTGGACCCGACCGTTATTGTGGTTGTCAAGATGACAATTGGCATGTCGGATACTCCATCTAACCTTCTCGACGAGTACTGATGATTATCTCTTATAGGAGAACTACAGTGATTCACGAGTCGAGAGAGATGGGTTTTGAAAACATTTGACTTAATCATAGCAAACTATATATATTTACGAGAAATATCGAGTAAAAGAAAAATGTGGGTAGTACTTACCTGGGGGCAATACTTACCTGGATGGTGTGCAGCTTGTGTGGTTTGCGATGGGACTGGTGGGTTGTTAGAGGTGGTACTGCGATGGGGCTTTAGAGCTTTCAGGTCCGCTGTGGCAGGGGTTGGTGGTCACCAGTGTGATAAAATATCTTGGAGGAATGATGTCGCGATGAGACCTGGGGGTCCTCCCTTTCTTCGGCTGCGTGCTGGGTGAGTCTTGGTGGGACGTTATTAAGCAGTGAAAAATACAATTTTTTACCTCCTAATCTGACCTCTGTTGGACCCTTAAGCTAACTAATAAGGTGTTTTAAGTATGTTTTATAGATAAGCAATAAAATCTAGCCTTAGTGCAGATATCCACCTAAGAAGGCCAAAGAAGAAATCTGCTCCTCATTATGTGTTCACAATAGCCCAAAGGCCTGTCAGTCACGCAATCAAAGCTTCATAAATTCATGAGAAGGTCATGGGATCAACAAGGCATGCTTGAGACCAAGCACAGTTGCAAGAAGACAGATTTAACCCACCAAGAGGTTGTTGAGTACTAACGAATGGAAAACAGCACACCAAAGATTGGTGCTAGCTGAAGAAACTCATGGCAAAAGGTGTCGAGAAGTTCTGAAGCTCAAATGTTGATCTACTGAGAGGATCCATTAAGCTATCGCATGGTTCTAGTTGCTTGTCGATAGGTTGTGCTTGTAGTAAAAGAATCCTAACGACACCTTACTTAAAGGTGCAGGGGAAGTCGCGAGGTTCAACTGAACCTATCGAGTAGATCGAAAGAAGCTTTCAACGGTACCTTCCAAAACCTGTTGAGATGATCCCCAACCTGTCAAACACTTCACCAAGTTGACAGGTTGATTATAACTTGTCGACAGGATGAACGAAGAACTGAACAGAAGGTATCGAGAGCCACTTCAATCCGTTCAAGATATGCCAATCCTATCGACTTGTGCACTTCAACTCAGCGAAAGGTTTTCCAAACCTATCGAAATACAGAGCAAGCAGACTAAGAACCTGTCGAGAAGTTCCCTGAACCTCTCGACATTCATTTTAGGAACTTCTCATGGCCCTTCTTTAGCAGCTACAACTTTCGGATTGCACGCACACGATCCAAGGCGCGACAGCGACCCCTGGGGGGTATTTTTGGTATTCAACTGAGCACAAGCGAGAACTCTAACTACCTCACATGTACTTGTCAGTTGTGAACCAATAGGAGAAAAGCTTCTAGAAGAGGGATCAGCCACATCAACATAACTGCATTATTCTTTTGAGTGCTAATTGGCCGAAACAGATCTGAGAAAAAGGTATAAATAGAGGAGCAATCACATTGAAAAGAGGGATCCATAAATTGAGAGAGACATAGCCAAGTTTAAATTCATTTTCCCTCCAATTTTTCACTCTCTTTTCCCTCTTCTTCTTCCTTGCTTTTAGCCAATTATGGTTGGCTAAAACTTCTCCAGTAGCTAGGGTGAGGTTATGAGCTGTAGTAAGAGTTTCAGAGGCTTTGGAAGGGATTGGATGCTGCACAGGTTGTAGATCTGAGCACAACATTATAAGTAGTGACATTGCAATGGAATCGTGGGATTTAGAGTTAATTCTAAGCTATATTTCATTTATTCATATTTGAATTCTCTAGTTTGGATACTCCTGTGGGCCAGTCAGAAATAGGGAGCTTGTAGCCTGGCATTCACAACATCTGCAATGGTTAACCTATTCTAATCAAGACCATTGGCTAAAGACAATCTTTAGGATGATCTGTGACCAGTCAAGTGGACAGGTCATAGCCTTAGGATTGCTCTGATTCTCTGGTTAAGATCAGATCCTTATACCATGCATTTGTCAAGGTCGAACCTGGGGAGCTTGTAGCCAGATGAAGGGTTGTTGCAGATCTGATCTAAGCATTGCCTTTGATTCATTTAATTTTCAGTGAAAGACCAAATCCCTAGCTGCTGCTCTCCATCCTTTGATTTTTAATCCATTTTCCTTCACTTCTGTGTTTTCTTAAAATCTAGATCAACTGCATTTAATTTCTGTAGTTTGTAGTGATAAAACCCCAAAACCTCTCCTCTTGCCTAGTTTGGTGTAGCTTAAATTAGGATAGAGTGTCAGATCTATTACAGATCTGGAGATTTACCATAGTTTATTCACATTTCCCTGTGGACATACCCTTACTTACCTATCAAAACTTACTACAACAGCCCTGTATCTTGCAGGTCTAGGAGATTGTAGTTGTGCTGAATCCATCCTCTATTTTAATTTGATTTTATTTTACTTTTACCATTATACAATAAATCAGCACACTCGATTTCCCCAACAGACGTGGGGATCAACTCGGGAGAAAGAGGGAGAGCCCTTCGCTTTAGCGATGAGAGATGAACAATCCTTCCTTCTTTTCTTCATACGGTGTGGCATGTGCTGTCTGAACCTTTTTTTTTCAGGTGGTGATGTTGTGCGATGGGATGTCGACTGAATGCAGTTAGCGATGGGACACTGGTGAGATATTTGCGCGATGGGACGTTGGTGTCTTTCTTTGGCAGATCTTGGGTTATAAAAGCAATCAAGTTATGATTGTGTCATGATTGGCTTAAATTTTAGGCGGTGTGCTCGCATTTTCGGAAGATTTGCTTTTGGCTTTTCGCGATGGGCCATGAGGGCATTGCAAATTTATTATGATGGGGCTAGATATTGAGGTGATATCGTATGTGTACACGTTATCCCAATGGGGACGAGTGCTGTCAATGCTTCCTTCTTGTGTAAGGGTACGCTATGGGATGTGTGAGTAGGTCTTTCTTTTATGTCGGAGCAGCCTATGAGGCTATGCAATGGGACTGAAGAATTTTGGCCAAGATGGGATACAAGGGTGTGAGGGTTTAAATTTTGTCGAAAGTCGAGTATTACGCATCTGTTTTAGGTCACTTAATATGATTGTGCGCCTATTTTCGGGGGTACGATCCCAGGTTTGAGGGGCTTTTTTTGCGTTTCTAAGTGTGTGTATGTGATTGTGTTATGTGCTATAACTATAGCGCGTGATTGAGACATCACCAGGTCAGTGTACAGGTGACCTTTCAGGTCGCTTTGGGTAAGGTTGAGAGTGCTATTATGGGTTCACTGGTGCACAGACTACAGATCTGAAAGCATTTCAATTGTAGAGTGAGTTTGATTGCAATGTAAATGTTGTTTGTAATGCTATAATTAGATCTAAAGTTCCTGAGTCTGTGACCTTGGAATTACAGCATTTGTAGTGGTTTTAATTGTTCTGATTGATGCTTCTGCTTTGGAGGAGTCCTTAGGATGATCTGTGACCATTAAAGTGGACAGATCATAACCTTAAGATTAGTCTAAGCCCAGGCTCCAATTGGATTCGTCTATTGTAAATCCCTGGATCAGATAAAGTCTATAGGATGGTCTATGACCATTCAAGTGGACAGATCATAGCCTTAAGACCAGTGAGATCCTAAGATTTAAAGTGGAGTCTTCTACCCTGCAGTTGTGCTTATAGCCAGTTGAGGGAATTGTGTGCCCTAAACCTCTGCAGCATGATTAATCTAACCTGATTTCAGTCAGACCAATTTCCAAGCTACTCTTCTCCATTTTCTGCTTTTTACTTCTTTCCCCTATGAGATCTAGATTCCCAAACTCGATCCAAGTTAGTTTTCGTTTAATTGTAACTTAGCTTAAGTGACAATCCCTTTTAAACCTCTCCCCTGTCTTTTAGCTAACTTAGCATTAGTTAGGGTGCCAGATCTCTTACAGATCTGGAGATTCATCACATTTTTAAACAAACCTCCCTGTGGACATTCCCTTACTCACCATCTTTTTAAAACTTATTACAACAGACCCTGATTACTTATAGGTCCGTGTGAGTGTGTTCTGCCTAGTCTTATTAGTAATTTTAGACCCTCTTTGAAGGGCAGATATAAGTTTTGATCATATATCTATAGTTGTTTGTTTGATTTTACTAACTGCATTTGTGAGTTTTGTTGTTTTTCAGTATTTTGTGTGTATTTCATCATATCTGAGGTTGCCAGTGAGAAGAGAATTGTGCTAGAGGCTACTCTGTAGTTTGCATCCCTCTACTCCCCTTTTATTTTTCAGATCTATTGATTTTTAGAGTAGTTAGAAAGTTTAGTTGATTCTACTTGTTGTGTTGAGAATCTGTTCTGCATTCAGAATTTGAGTGTTGTATGTTTAATAGGAGAACTCTCCAACCTCAGATTATTCCACTAAATCCAGAGGTTGAAAGACTTCTCAGATCCAGACCAACTACACCCACATCTATTGCAATTGACTCTATAGAAATGGGTGAGCAACAGCAGCCGAGAACCCTCCAGGAGTTTAATGCACCAAGGGTCTATAATTCTCCCTTCTGCATTCAATTCCCAGCTGCTCAAGGAAACTATGAGATAAAATCTTTCATAATTCAAATGTTGCCCTCATTTCATGGCCTGACTAAAGAAGACCCCTACAAGCACATTGATGAGTTCTTGGGACTGTGCACTATATTTAACATCACAGGTTTGGGGGAGGAGGCCACCAGGATGATACTCTTTCCCTTTTCATTAAAAGACATAGCCAATACCTGGTTGTCCTTGCTTCCACCCAATAGCATTCAGTCCTGGAGTGATCTCTAATGTCAATTTCTGGCAAAGTTCTTCCCTTTGTCAAAAACCAACCAATTGAGGAAGGGTATCATCTCTTTTACCCAAGATCCAATTGAAGATTGTCATCAATCCTAGGAGAGATTTAAGGAACTCCTAAAGAAATGCCCCTATCATCAAATCCCTGAATGGCAATTGGTTCAAAGCATTTATCAGGGAATTGATTCTAAAAGCATAGACATGGTAGATGCTTCCTATGGAGGCACCTACCTCCATAAAACTGCTGAGGAGGCATGGGAGCACTTTGATGTTATTAGTGAGAACTCTATGCAAAGGGAAACCTTGGCTAGAGATCTAGAGCCTCCTAGGTTGGTGAAGGAGAATACTTCAAGAGGAAAGTTATATGAAGTGAGTGTGCCAAGTGATTTGAAAAGGAAAGTGGACAGCCTAACCCAGAAATTTGATAGGCTGATGGGAGCAATGCAGTCACCTGTGGCTGCTAGGGTGGAGGAGGCATGTGCCATATGCCAGTCCCCTACCCACTCCCTTGAAGAATGCCCATATGCTGGCCAGTTTCCTGATTTTATAACAGAGCATGTGGCTGCAGCTCAATCTTATGGGCATCAGCCTGCCGCTGGGTATCAATGGAGGAACCACCCCAATCTAAGGTGGAGACAAGATGCATACCCCAGCCAGCAGCAGCAGCCCCAAAGAGCCCATGCCCTCTGAAATGAAGGTTATGTCCTAAGGCCTCAGTATCAGCAACCCATGGCCCAACCTGTAGCTCCTCCTGTGCATCAATCTGCATCTCCTCCAGGTGCGAGAGCATCTTCCTTTGAGGAACAAGTTCTATCTTCACTACAGAACTTGAACTCCTTATCCCAAACTGTGCACTCTCACAACCAAAGCATCAAAAAGATAGAGGCTCAACTTGGTCAATTGTCTGATGCCTTGACTAGAAGAGAAGGAGGGAGGCTACCTAGCCAATCACAGGACAACCCACGAAGACAGTTTGTAGTGGGTGAAGTTTCCTCCACCTATGAGAAAGCCAAATCTGTTACAACATTGAGAAGTGGTAGGTTAGTGGACAACCAAGTGGGCTGTGAGCCTGTGCAGAGCTTGGAGGAAGAAAATGAAGTGATTTCTACAAGAACACAACAAAGGCCACCAATGATGGACCTAAAGGAGCAACCAGCTGTGAATAAAGAGGATAATGAGGATCCTAAAGAAAAGAAAAAAATAAAAAAGAAAGAGACCCCATTGGCTAAGGCTGTAAGTGAGGGAGTAATCCCACATTTTTCATTTCCTAAGGCACTGCAAGCACCTTCCCCTTTTGATAAAGGGCAAGATAAAATCGAGGAAATGATAGAGACTTTCAAGCAAGTAAAGATCAATTTACCTTTACTTGATGCTATTAAACAAGTCCCAGCCTATGCCAAGTTTTTGAAAGATCTATGCACCCATAAAAGACAGTCTAGGATATACCTATCCAAGAAAGTCTTTTCAGCAGAGGAAGTGAAACAAGTCCTGTCTATTGCAACTCCCCCCAAACTTCAAGACCCTGGCCTCCCCACTATCCCCTGCATCATTGGGGATCACACCATTGACAAAGTCTTATTAGATCTGAGAGACAGTGTAAATTTGCTTTGGGTTTGGGAGAATTAATGCCCACACATGTGGTCCTGCAGCTGGCTGACAAATCTAAAAGGAAACCCATGGGGATAATTGAAGATGTGTTGGTTGGAGTTGACAAATTCTTCTATCCTGCTGACTTTTTGATGTTGGACATGGAACCAAGCAAATGTGCTTCTTCCATACCTGTGATTCTAGGCAGGCCCTTTTTTGCCACTGCCAATGCTTACATACAATGCAGGTATGGAATCATGGAAGTGTCATTTGGAAACATGAAGGTTAAGTTGAATGTGTATAGCACTGGTTATCAACCCTCTCTTGAAGAGGCTTGCTCTTCAATTAATGCACAAAAAAAGGTGATGCATCAAAATACACATTGGTTGTTGCAGGACAATGTTTGGTTCACAGATGGAAAACTACACTCAGGGGAGGGACACTAGCTGAAGAAAGAATCTATGGAAGGTACTGATCATACAGATGTTGTGGACCACCCAGATCCTCTTGATTAGCCCCTGCAGTCCAGTATGTACCATGTATTATAGTTTACTGTTGTTCTAGGTATTTATTTTTCCAGTGAAATTCTTTTTGCAATAAACATGCTATCACAAACATCAGACCATCATTTCAACCTGGTCTAAGATAATGGGAGTTTGTCCATCAGGGAAACAAACTGTAGAGCAGCACAGCAGGGAAGCCTACTAAGTGCTGCAGCTGAGAATGCCTAGAATTGTAGTTTTGTGTGGTTTTGGGAGCTGTCGATAGGTCAATTGGACTCTTCGTTAGGTCCCTAAATGGCTTCGACATGACAATTGGGGGTTTCGATAGGTACTGAACATGATCGATGTTAAGTGGTGAAAAATGCCACTTTTCACCCTATAACCTGACCATTGATAGACCTGTGAGCACACTAATAAGCTCTTGTCAAGTGCATTTTATAGACATCAATAAAAGAAGGTACTAATGCAGAAAACCACTCAAGAATGCCCAAAAAGGAGCTATCTCTCAGCACAGGACAAACCTAGCAACAGCACACCAGAGGATAGCACATCACTGGACCCTTGGAGCGCATGGCTACAGCAGGGCAAGGAGAAGGAAGTGAAAATAGGCTAAGAACGTCCTATCGATTGGTGACCTGAAGATGTCGATAGGAGCTGAAAGCAAAGAAAGGAGGAATTCGTGCAGTTGAAGAGGTCTTCGATAGGATATGAAGGCAGAAGAAGGATGAATTCATGTGGATTAAGGAGTTCGATAGGATCTCAGAACCTATCGAGCAGCTGAAAGGAAAGAAGAAACCATCCTATCGAAAACCTTTCGAAAGAGTCAAAGGAACCTATCGAATGGTTTCTTGAACCTATCGAGATGAGAATGTTGGAACAGAACCTATCTAAGGGTGATTGAGCCTTTCGATAAGACTGAAAGCAAACCTATCGAAATGGCAAAATGAAGAGCAGAACCTGTCGAAATAGTTTTCCAACCTGTCGAAGAGCTTTTCCAACCTGTTGAATACTCTAAACCAAGGACTGAGAAGGCTAGAACTCCAAGCAAAGATTCATCCTATTGAAACCTATCGAACGGATCTGAGAACCTAGCGAAAGGACCAAAATACTTGATTTCAACCTGTCGAAAGCTTCCTGAACTTGTCAAAATCGTGTGCAGAACTTCTCAGAAATTCAATTGAGCACACGTTGTACTTCAGTGACCCGCTGCACGTAATTCAAGGCACTTGGTGACCGACATGATGGTTTTAAAAGATGCCCTAGAAAGCCCAAACCGACCCACGTGCTTTAACAGAACTCTAACAAACTCTGACGACCTTCTAGAAGGGATTTTTGGTGGGAAAAACAGAGGAGAAAGCAATATACAGATCCCTAATTGCCATTGAGGGAGATCGAGATCGGAGCCAAAATTTTGGAGATTAGCGCCTATAGAGCAATTCCATTGCCCTCCTTTAGCGCAACCATGGTTGGCTAAGTCCCTTGGAGTAGCAAGGAGCGAAGTTAGATTTGTAATTTGGTGAGGTTAAGAGTGCTATTGTAGGTTTCTAGCTGCACAGACTACAGATCTGAGAATATTTCCATTATCAAGTGACCTTGTTTGCAACGATAATGATGTTTTTAATGCTTTAATTAGATTTAAATTTCCTTTGGTTCCATTTGGTGATCGATCGAATTTGTGTAGAGGAGTTGTAGATCAACTCACCCACTTAACTGGTAGACCTCTTGGATACCATCTGATCTCCCTGGATTTGATGCTCCTGTGATTCCTTGAGTCTGTGACCTGGGAATTGTAGCATCTGTAGTGGTTCTAATTATTCTAATTGAGGCTCTAGCTTTGTAGGAGATCCCTAGGATGGTCTGTGACCATTAAAGTGGACAGATCATAACCTTAAGATAAATCTAAGCTTAGGCTTCAATTGGATTCATCTGCTGCAATCCATGGATTCGATAAAGTCTATAGGATGGTCTGTGACCATTAAAGTGGACAGATCATAGCCTTAAGACCAGGTGAATCCTATGATTTGGAGTGGAATTTATACCCTGCAGCTGTGCTTATAGCCAGCGAGGGAATTGTGTGCTCTAAACCTCTGTAGCATGATTAATTGAATCTGATTTCAGTGAAAACCAACCTCCAAGCTACTCTTCTCCATTTTCTGTGTTTTTACTCTCTTCCCCTGCAAGATCTAAGCTCCTAAACTCGATCCAAGATAGCTTGTGTTTAAATTGTAGCTTTGTTTAAGTGACAACCCATTCCAAACCTCTCCCCTGTCTTTTAACTAAATTAGTAATAGCTAGGGTGCCAGATCTAACATAGATCTAGAGATTTTGTCATATTTTTGAACAACCTCCCGGTGGACATTCCCTTACTCACCATTCTTTTAAAGCTTGCTACAACAGATCCTGAATACTTGCAAGTCTGTATGAGTGCGTCTGCCTAGTTTTATTATTGATTTTAGACTCTCATTTGAGGGAAGGCAAACACACCAACAAGTTTTTGGCGCCGCTACCAGGGAGGCAGTTTAGAAATTGATAGATCTAAGTATTGATCATAGATTTATAGTTTTTGTTTGATTTTACTAACTGCATTTGTAAGTTGTGTTGTTTTTCAGTAGTTTGTCTACAGTTCATCAGATCTAAGGCTACCAGTGAGAGGAGAATCGTGCTGGAGACTACTTTGTAGTTTGCATCCCTCTACTCCCCTGCTATTTTTCAGATCTATTAATAATTTTTTTTTGAATAATTAGAAAATTTGGTTGATTCTGTTTGTTGTGTGTTTGGATCTGTTCTGCATTCGAAATCTGAGTGTTGTATGTTTGGTAGGAGAACTTTGCAACCTTAGATTGGCCCACTAAATCCAGAGGTTGAAAGACTTCTCAGATCCAGACCAACTACACCCACTTATGTTGCATTTGATTCTGTCGAAATGAGTGAGCAACAACAGCCGAGAACCCTTAAGGAGTTTAATGCACCAGGGATCTACAATTCTCCCTTCTGCATTCAATTCCCAGCTGCTCAGGGAAACTATGAGATAAAATCATCCATCATTCAAATGCTGCCCTCATTTCATGGCCTGACCAAAGAAGACCCCTATGAGCACATTGATGAGTTCTTGGGACTGTGCACTACATTTAATATCACAGGTTTGGGGGAGGAGGCCACCAGGATGAGACTCTTTCCTTTTTCATTAAAGGATAGAGCCAGGACCTAGTTGTCCCTGCTTCCACCTAACAATATTCAGTCCTGGAGTGATCTCCAATGTCAGTTTTTAGCCAAATTCTTTCCTATGTCAAAGACTAGCCAGTTGAGGAAGGGTATCATCTCTTTTACCAAAGATCCAACTGAAGACTTTCATCAATCCTGGGAGAGATTTAAGGAACTCCTCAAGAAATGCCCCCACCATCAAATCCCTGAATGGAAATTGATGCTAAAAGCAGAGATATGATAGATGCCTCCTGTGGTGGCACCTATCTCCATAAAACTGCTGAGGAGGCATGGGACCTCTTTGACATCATCAGTGAGAACTCTATGCAAAGGGAAACCTTAGCAAGAGATCTAGAGCCTCATAAATTGATGAAAGAGAACACCTCAAGGGAAAAGATATATGAAGTGAGTGTGCCAAGTGAGTTGGAAAGGAAAGTGGATAGCTTAACTCTGAAATTTGATAGGCTGATGGGAGCAATGCAGTCACCTGTGGCTGCTAGAGTGGAGGAGGCATGTGCCATATGCCAGTCCCCTGCTCATCCCGTGGAAGAATGCCCATCTGCTGACCAATTTCCTGATTTTATAACAGAGCATGTGGTTGCAGCTTAGTCTTATGGGCAGCAGCCTACTGCTGGGTATCAATGGAGGAACCACCCCAATCTGAGGTGGAGACAAGATGGATTCTCCAGCCAGCAGCAGCAGCAGCCCCAACAGCCCATGCCCTACATAAATGCAGACCCCTATCGAGAAGGTTATGCCACAAGACCTCAGTATCAGCAACCCATGGCTCAACCTGTAGCCCTCCTGTGCAGCAATTTGCACCCCCTCCAGCTGTGAGAACACCATCCTTTGAGTAAGAAGTTCTATCTTCATTACAGAGCTTGAACACCTTGACCCAAACTGTGCACTCTCACAACCAGAGCATCAAAAAGATAGAGGACCAACTTGGTCTACTGTCTGATGCTTTGACTAGGAGAGAGGGAGGAAGGTTGCCTAGCCAATCACAGGACAATCCACGAAGGCTGTTTGTAGTGGGTGATGTTTCCTCCACTTATGAGGAAGCTAAATCTGTTACAACTTTGAGAAGTGGGAAGTTAGTGGACAACTAAGTGGGCTGTGAGGAACTTGGAGGAGGAAAATGAAGTAATTTCTACCAGCACACAACAAATACCACCAATGGTAGACTTGCAGGAACAATCAGCTATGAATAATGAGGATCCTCACGAAAAGAAAAAACTCAAAAAGAAAGAGACCCCATTGGCTAAGGCTGCAAGTAGGGGAGCAACCCCACACTTGCCATTTCCTAAGGCACTACAGGCACCTTCCCCTTTTGATCAAGGGCAAGGAGTAATTGAGGAAATGATGAAGACTTTCAAGCAAGTAAAGATAAATCTGCCTTTACTTGATGCCATTAAACAAGTCCCAGCCTATGCCAAATTCTTAAAAGACCTGTGCACCCATAAAAGACAGTCTAGGATACACCTATCCAACAGGGAAATCAAACATATTCTTGAGAAAACTATGAGATTCGACAGAAGAGATTGGTCCAACAAGTTGACTGATGCCTTATGGGCATACAGAATAGCCTATAAAACCCCCATAGGCATGTCCCCATTCAGATTAGTCTATGGAAAGGCATGTCATTTGCCTGTTGAATTGCAACACAAGGCATATTGGGCCATTAAAGCAGTGAACTCTGACTTACACTCTGCTGGAATTCACAGGAAACTCCAGTTATCCGAGCTGGATGAACTGTGAATACAAGCTTATGCAAATGCTCGGAGTTGCAAGGAAAGAACCAAAGCTTTCCATGATAGACATTTGCTTCACAAGGAGTTCAAGCCCAATGACAAGGTATGGTTGTTCAACTCTAGAATGAAATTCTTTTCAGGGAAGCTGCAATCCAGATGGGATGGACCTTTCACTATGGTACACGTTTCCCCATCTGGAGCTGTCAAAGTCATGCATCCCACAGATGTCAGAACCCTTAAAGTCAATGGCCAGAGGCTAGTACTTTGTGTTGGCAATATTTGTGAGCCTGAAGAGACCGTTGATCTTCAGGATCCTCCAGGCTAGTACCTGACGTCGAGTTGTAGCATATGTATTTTATCTAATTTATATATTTGTTTTTTTCTTTCCACTAATTTCTTTGCAATAAAATGGCCATGTCAAGTTCCAGCAGTCTAGAATTTAAAGGCATAAGGTCAGCGGTCAATTTGCTAACTGGTAGTGCAGGAGATGAGTTGCTGGGGGCTCAAGCTAAAATGCTCTGCACACATAGGCCATATTTTTAAGCTCATTGAACCTCTCGATAGGTCATTTGGACCTTTTTGCTAGGTCAACCGCGAATGTCGATAAGATTGCTGAGGATTTCGATAGGTGTTATGACCTCTGAATAGGTGAGAACAACTTTGCAATTGGCTCTGGACTCTTGCCTAGAACCTATTGACAAAAGTACACATATAATACCCCACCTATCAAAAGGTTGTTCGCACCCATCGGCATCCTAACGAAGTGAACATTCTATCCAACCTCCGTTCGATAGGACACCGACCTATCACAAGCAGCCAACCTAGCCTATCGAATGCGTGCTTATTATGTTCGATAGGACGGGTTAAACCTATCGAGAGCATTTAATTGCCTGTCCCACACTTGTTTGACTTTGATAGGAAGCCTTAACCTGTCGATACTCCACACTCATCCTATCGAAATCGACTTTCCTCCCCTCACTCCTTCCGTGCTTACTGTGCAGTTGCGCTACGCGGACATTTTACCATGTGTACCATGTACATCTGTGCACAGCACGAGCCTTAAACTCCCTGCGCTAAATATAGGCTGCCAGTTAATGCACATTTTTCGTTCCCTATGCTGATTGTTCGAATTCACCATTCATTCCTAGTCATCAACGGCAGCAATATTGAATGCACTGTTTCATATTCCCTCACACTTCCACCTTAAATAGATACAGATAGCTCGACTTCAGCCCATCCCTTCCTTTCTACCCTCCACCCTCTTCCTCATAGCTATGGCAGATGGCAAGCCCACGCTCACCCCTACACAATTATACCTCTTCTGGCTGGAGCCATTACCGCCTAAGGAACCAGACCCGTTGCAGTTCCTCTGGGATGAATATGAGGAGGTCCAACGGATCCTTGCTAAGGAGGAAAAGGACAAAGTTAGGAAGGAGAAGAAGAAGCTGAAGATCGCGCCACCGGTGTCTCCGCCACCATCTTCCTCCACCAACCATACCCCTGCCCCCTAACCCTCTTCTTTTTCCTTTTCTTCCTCCTTACCTGGCTTACAGTTCCTCTTCCACCCAATGCAGGCCGAGGATTTTCCTGAGCCACGGGGGCGATTTCTTGAACTGTCTACGATATTTTGTCCACCGACCCACTTTTCACATCCTTTCTGCTTGCAAATTGTAATCATGTAATTTGCATCTGTTAATAATAACTTTGTTTCTTACTAGCTTCTATTTTTATTCTTGCGCTGTCAAATAAAAAATAAATCAAAAAATATATATATATAGCATAATGCTTCACCCCATATGAAGGAAACAGTGGGGACACTGTTTAGTTTAGGTTTGGGGGTATGGCATGTATATATGCCAATAAATTAGTTCCTTTTAATACAGTTAGGCTACAATGAAGTGTTTGGAATTAATTAGAGTAATTTCTCACTTGAATTTTTGTAAAAAGAGGATATTAAGAAAACAACCTGTTAAAACTGAAATGAGTTGTAGTTTTAACATTGTTTCATGAGGCAAATGTCAACAATTTCTGAAAAATAATCTTTGATGTGTAGTAAACCTGAAATGAGAGGAAATTGTGAAGACACACCCCTGAAAATTAGATGGAAGGCCATACCCTGTGAGATTTGGGCCTGAAAAAAGTTTCCTTGAAGAGTGCCTTGGAAATTTTTCTGCTATGTGGAATGATTGGATCCAATTTTAATCATTAGAAGTTAGGCAAATCCAAATTGAAACAGCTTGACAGCACTCATGACATTGAGGACATGAAGTAAGGCCATCTCTTGGACAGTTTGAGCCTAAATTTTTTTCCACCTTTGAACTGCCATTGATACACACCACTTGAGCCTGAAAAGTCCCAGTTTTCCTTGATGAAAATCAGAAAATTTGAACTCAAAACCTTTTCACTTATTTCGGTTCATCCCCAGTCTGAGAAATCAGGAAGAGGAAGGAGAGGTGAGATTAGAGGAAGATGTTAAATCTGGTTGAAAGAAAGGAGAACACATTCTGTGGTGATTCCATAATATAAATAATAAATAAAAAAATAAATAAAAATAGGCAAAGAAAAAGAATGAGAAAGATAAGTCATTTCATTGAAAGATTAAAATGAGGATTAGAAAATGATCACCTCAAATCCGAAAATTCAAGAAGTAAATGGAATTGTGCTGAAATGAAGAAGGTTGAGCTGCAAATCACCTCCTTACCTTGTTGATTTCTCAATTTTGAATCCCATTTTACCCCTTTATTCCTTTACCAATTTCACCCCTAAGCCACATTACAACCAAATAAAAAGACCTTACTGATCTGAAATGGATTGAGCTGTCATGTGGAGATGAGAATTTGTCTAATCTATGGTGAAAAGAGTTAAAAATTTCAGAAATTAGAGCAATTCCTATGTTCATGCTTACAGCCCTATTTGAGGATTGTAACTACTCTTGAGCTGTGTGAAATTTTACACCCTTCATTGTTGTTATGAGTTAACAACCCTGTTAAGACTTGGGTCTAAAATCCAATTTGATGGGGGTAGTGCCAACACAGAATTCGCAAATAGAAGGTGAACTCTGCATCAATTTTCAAACACAATGCCTTGACATGAACCAATTGATGATGAAGGAATTACTACAAAAATTCATGTTTTAAGTTGGTGAATTTTCTGCTGAAAACCCTCTAGAACTGAAAAGACATTATGAGAATTTATTCTAGTTCACTGATACTCTGTTTAGCAGGATGTACTACTATTAACTAACCTTATTGGGGAAGTTTGTGGGTATCTTCACTGAAAACCCTCAGGAGACTTCACTCCTCCACTAAGGATCACCTAGGGGTTTAAAAGGCTTGGTGCATATGCTAAATTCATCCGTGCTCCCTACGAAAGTGGCATTTTTAGTTTCTTCTAATTCTCCTTTGCTCAGGGACTAGCAAAGCTTAGGTTTGGGGGTGTGTTAAGTGGTGAGAAAAGCCACTTTTCACCCTATAACCTGACCATTGATAGACCTGTGAGCACACTAATAAGCTCTTGTCAAGTGCATTTTGTAGACAGCAATAAAAGTAGGTACTAATGCAGAAAACCACTCAAGAATACCAAAAAAGGAGTTATCTCTCAGAACAGGACAAACCTAGCAATAGCACACCAAAGGGTAGCACATCACTGGACCCTTGGAGCGCGTGGCTATAGCAGGGCAAGGAGAAGGAAGTGAAAACAGGCTGAAAATGTCTTATCGATTGGTCACCTGAAGACGTCGATTGGAGCTTAAAGCAAAGAAAGGAGGAATTCGTGCAGTTGAAGAGGTCTTCGATAGGATCTGAAGGCAGAAGAAAGATGAATTCATGTGGATTAAGGAGTTCGATAGGATGTCAGAACCTATCGAGCAGCTGAAAGGAAAGAAGAAACGATCCTATCGAAAACCTGCCAGAAGAGTCAAAGGAACCTATCGAATGGTTTCTTAAACCTATCGAGATGAGAATGCTGGAACAGAACCTATCGAAGGGTGATTGAGCCTTTCGATAAGACTGAAAGCAAACCTATCGAAATGGCAAAATGAAGAGCAGAACCTGTCGAAATGGTTCTCCAACCTGTCGAAGAGCTTTTCCAACCTGTCGAATACTCCAAACCAAGGACTTAGAAGGCTGGAACTCCAAGCAAAGATTCATCCTATTGAAACCTATCGAACGGATCTGAGAACCTAGCGAAAGGACAAAAATACTTGATTCCAACCTATCGAAAGCTTCCTGAACCTGTCAAAATCGTGAGCAGAACTTCTCAGAAATTCAGCTGAGCACACGTTGTACTTCAGTGACCCACTGCACGCAATCTGAGGCACTTGGTGACCAACACGATGGTTCCAGAAGATGCCCTAGAAAGCCCTAACCAACCCACGTGCTTTAACAGAACTCTAGCAAACTCTGACGACCTTCTAGAAGGGATTTTTTGCGAGAAAAACAGAGGAGAAAGCTATATATAGAGATCCCCAATTGCCATTGAGGGAGATCGAGATCAGAGCTAAAATTTTGGAGATTAGCACCTGCAGAGCAATTCCATTTCCCTCCTTTAGCCCAACCATGGTTGGCTAAGTCCCTTGGAGTAGCAAGGAGCGAAGTTAGATCTGTAATTGGGTGAGGTTAAGAGTGCTATTGTAGGTTCCTAGCTGCACAGACTATAGATCTAAGAGTATTTCCATTGTAAAGTGACCTTGTTTACCATGATAATGTTGTTTTTAATGCTTTAATTAGATTTAAATTTCCTTTGGTTCCATTTGGTGATCGATCGGATTTGTGTAGAGGAGTTGTAGATCAGCTCACCCACTTAACTGGTAGACCTCTTGGATACCATCCGATCTCCCTGAATCTGATGCTCCTATGATTCCTTGAGTCTCTGACCTGGGAATTGTAGCATCTGTAGTAGTTTTAATGATTCTAATTGAGGCTTTGGCTTTGTAGGAGATCCCTAGGATGGTCTGTGACCATTAAAGTAGACAGATCATAACCTTAAGATAAATCTAAGCTTAGGCTTCAATTGAATTCATCTGCTGCAATCCATGGATTTGATAAAGTCTATAGGATGGTTTGTGACCATTAAAGTGGACAGATCATAGCCTTAAGACCAGGTGGATCCTATGTTTTGGAGTGGAATTTATGCACTGCAGCTGTGCTTATAGCCAGCGAGGGAATTGTGTGCACTGAACCTCTGTAGCATGATTAATTGAATCTGATTTCAGTGAAAACCAACCTCCAAGCTACTCTTCACCATTTTCTATGTTTTTACTCTCTTCCCCTGCAAGATCTAAGCTCCTAAACTCGATCCAAGATAGCTTGTGTTTAAATTGTAGCTTAGTTTAAGTGACAACCCATTCCAAACCTCTCCCCTGTCTTTTAACTAAATTAGTAATAGCTAGGGTGCTAGATCAGACACAAATCTGGAGATTTGTCATATTTCTAAACAATCTCCCTGTGGACATTCCCTTACTCACCATTCTTTTAAAGCTTGCTACAACAGATCCTGAATACTTGCAGGTCTGTATGAGTGCGTCTGCCTAGTTTTATTGTTGATTTTAGACTCCCATTTGAGGGAAGGCAAACACACCAACAAGTTTTTGGCGCCGCTGCCGGGGAGGGAGTTTAGAAATTGATAGATCTAAGTTTTGATCATATATTTGTAGTTTTTATTTGACTTTACTAACTGCATTTGTAAGTTGTATTGTTTTTCAGTAGTTTGTGTGCAGTTTATCAGTTCTAAGGCTACCAGTGAGGAGATTCGTGCTGGAGACTGCTCTATAGTTTGCATCCCTCTACTCCCCTGTTATTTATCAGATCTGTTAATAATTTTTGTTTGAATAATTAGAAATTTTGGTTGATTCTATTTGTTGTGTGTTTGGATTTGTTCTGCATTCGAAATCTGAGTGTTGTATGTTTGGTAGGGGAACTTTGCAACCTCAGATTGTCCCACTAAATCCAGAGGTTGAAAGACTTCTCAGATTCAGACCAACTACACCCACTTCTGTTGCATTTGATTCTGTCGAAATGGGTGAGCAATAGCAACCAAGAACCCTTAAGGAGTTTAATGCACCAGGGATCTATAATTCCCCGTTCTGCATTCAATTCCCAGTTGCTCAGGGAAACTATGAGATAAAGTCATCCATCATTCAAATGCTGCCCTCATTTTATGACCTGACCAAAGAAAACCCCTATAAGCACATGGATGAGTTCTTGGGACTGTGCACTACATTAATATAACAGGTTTGGGGGAGGAGGCCACCAGGATGAGACTCTTTCCTTTTTCATTAAAGGATAGAGCCAGGACCTGGTTGTCTCTGCTTCCACCTAACAGTATTCAGTCTTGGAGTGATCTCCAATGTCAGTTTTTGGCCAAATTCTTTCCTATGTCAAAGACCAGCCAGTTGAGGAAGGGTATCTTCTCTCTTACCCAAGATCCAACTGAAGACTTTCATCAATCCTGGGAGAGATTTAAGGAACTCCTCAAGAAATTCCCCCACCATCAAATCCCTAAATGGCAATTGGTTCAATGCTATTATCAGGGAATTGATGTTAAAAGTAGAGATATGATAGATGCCTTCTGTGGTGGCACCTATCTCCATAAAACTACTGAGGAGGCATGGGAGCTCTTTGACATCATCAGTGAGAACTCTATGCAAAGGGAAACCTTAGCAAGAGATCTAGAGCCTCATAAATTGATGAAAGAGAACACCTCAAGTGGAAAGATATATGAAGTGAGTGTGTCAAGTGAGTTGGAAAGGAAAGTGGATAGCTTAACTCTGAAATTTGATAGGCTGATGGGAGCAATGCAGTCACCTGTGACTGCTAGAGTGGAGGAGGCATGTGCCATATGCCAGTCCCCTACTCATCCCGTGGAAGAATGCCCATCTGTTGACCAATTTCCTGATTTTATAACAGAGCATGTGGCTGCAGCTCAGTCTTATGGGCAGCAGCTTGCTGCTGGGTATCAATGGAGAAACCACCCTAATTCTGAGGTGGAGACAAGATTTATACCCCAACCAACAGCAGCACCCACCCCAGCAGCCCATGCCCCTACAATGCATCGAGCCCTAAAGGTTATGCCCCAAGACCTCGATGCTGACCCATGGCCCAACCTATAGCTCCTCCTGTGCAACAATCTGCACCCCCTCCAGCTGTGAGAACACCATCCTTTGAGTAAGAAGTTCTATCTTCATTACAGAGCTTGAACACCTTGCCCCAAACTGTGCACTCTCACAACCAAAGCATCAAAAAGATAGAGGACCAACTTGGTCTACTGTCTGATGCTTTGACTAGGAGAGAGGGAGGAAGGTTGCCTAGCCAATCACAGGACAATCCACGAAGGCTGTTTATAGTGGGTGAAGTTTCCTCCACTTATGAGGAAGCTAAATCTGTTACAACTTTGAGAAGTGGTAAGTTAGTGGACAACTAAGTGGGCTGTGAGGAACTTGGAGGAGGAAAATGAAGTAATTTCTACTAGCACACAACAAAAACCACCAATGGTGGACTTGCAGGAACAATCAACTGTGAATAATGAGGATCCTCACGAAAAGAAAAAACTCAAAAAGAAAGAGACCCCATTGGCTAAGGCTGCAAGTAGGGGAGCAACCCCACACTTGCCATTTCCTATGGCACTATAGGCACCTTCCCCTTTTGATAAAGGGCAAGAAGAAATTGAGGAAATGATGGAGACTTTCAAGCAAGTAAAGATAAATTTGCCTTTACTTGATGCCATTAAACAAGTCCCAGCCTATGCCAAATTCTTAAAAGACCTGTGCACCCATAAAAGACAGTCTAGGATACACCTATCCAAGAAAGTCTTTCAGCAGAAAAAGTTAAGCATGTCCTGTCCATTACAACTCCCCCCAAACATCAAGACCCTGGACTCCCCACCATCCCCTGCATCATTGGGAATCATACCATTGACAAAGCCCTATTGGATCTGGGAGCCAGTATAAATTTGCTTCCAAATTCAGTATATGAGAAGCTGAGTTTTGGCAAATTAAAGCCCACACTTGTTGTTCTCCACCTGGCTGACAGATCTGAAAGGAAACCTGTGGGGATAATCGAGGATGTTTTTGTTGGAGTTAACAAATTCTTTTATCCCGCTGACTTTTTGGTGCTAGATATGGAACCAGGTAGGAATGCCACCTCCATACCTGTGATCCTAGGCAGACCCTTTTTGGCCACAGCTAATGCTTGTATTCAATGCAGGTCTGGAATCATGGAAGTGTCATTTGAAAATATGAAGGTCAAATTAAATGTATACAACGCAGCCAATCAACCTCATCCTGATGAGGATTATTTTTCTCTAAATGTAATAGATGAGGTTGTCCAGGAAAATGTGAATATGCTGCTACATGATAAGGAATGGTGTAATGAATTAACCGAAGTATGGACAGAAATAGAGGTAGGGCAGGGTCCCACCTCTGAGATCGAGCATGTGAAACTTGTATCTTCTGAAGCTCCACCAGCATAGTACCATCCATGGAGGCCTACTTTGTTACCCCTACCACCCCCCTCTCAGGCATCCCTATTTCCCTCTCTCATCAGTCCCCCAGAAGTGGAGTTAAAGCAGCTCCCAAAATCTTTGAAATATGCCTTTTTAAGAGATAACACCAAACTGCCTGTGATAATCTCTTCTTCCCTCACTCCCGAGTAGGAAAAAGAACTACTGTGTGTACTAAAAAGGCATAAGAAGGCAATAGGTTGGACAATTGCAGACCTTGGGGAAATAAATCCTGCTGTGTGCATGCATAAAATTCATCTCGATGAAGGATCCAAACCTTCCGGAGAGATGCAGAGGAAGCTCAACCCACACATGCAGGAGGTTGTGATGAAGGAGGTGGTCAAACTCCTAGACGCTGGGATAATTTATCCCATCTCGGATTCACAATGGGTAGCACCTACCCAGGTCGTACCCAAGAAATCTAGCATTACAGTTGTTGAAGCAGATTCAGGAGAGCTGATCCCAACCAGACAGACCACTGGTTGGAGGGTCTGCATAGACTATCAAAAACTCAATGAAAAGACCAACAATGATCACTTCCCACTGCCCTTCATAGACCAAATCTTGGACAAGCTGGCAGGCAAGGCCTACTACAGTTTTCTTGGTGGATATTCAGGGTACAATCAGATCCCTGTATACCCTCAGGACCAAGAAAAGACCACATTCACTTGCCCATTTGGGACCTTTGCATACAAAAGGATGTCATTTAGGTTGTGTAATGCACCTGCTCCTTTCCAAAGATGCATGTATGCTATCTTCTTTGACATGATTGATAAGTTTTTGGAGATCTTTATGAATGATTTCTCCATTTATAGAGATGATTTTGGCCAATCCCTACACCACCTCAGCTCCGTACTGCAAAGGTGTGAGGAAACCAACCTAGTTCTGAGTTGGGAGAAAAGTCACTTCATGGTGACTCAAGGCACTGTTCTAGGACATGTTGTCTCTCACAAAGGAATCGAGGTTGATCAAGCTAAGATGGATTTGATTGCTCATTTGCCCCCTCCAAAAACTGTCAAACAAGTTAGGTCATTTCTAGGTCATGCTGGCTTCTACAGAAGGTTCATCAAGGGTTTCAGCAAAATCTCTAAACCCCTCTGCCACCTGTTGTGTCATGATGTCCCTTTTAACTCTAATGTTGAATGCCAAGTTGCTTTTGAACTGCTAAAAACATGTTTGACCACAGCTCCCATTTTACAATCCCCTTATTTTTCCTTGCCATTTGAACTGATGTGTGATGCATTAGATTTTGCCATTGGAGCAGTATTGGGGCAAAGAAAAGGCAAGACACCTTCTGTAGTGGCATGCGCCAGTAAATCAATGGTTGATGCTCAATTGAATTACACCACAACTGAGAAAGAGCTATTAGCCATTGTTTTTACCTTAGAGAAATTCAGGTCTTATGTGCTGGGATAAAAAATTATAGTGTTCACTGACCGCTCACCTTGAAATACCTTTTATCCAAAAAAGAAGCGAAAGCCCGACTAATCAGATAGATTCTTCTCTTACAGGAATTCAATCTAGAGATTAAGGACAAGAAGGGAGTTGAGAACGTGGTGGCTGACCATCTGTCAAGGATCCAAATAAATGACACAGCAAGTTTTCCCATCAATGACTCCTTCCCAGATGAGCAGCTTCTGACTATCTAGATAAGTATGCCCTGGTTTGCCAATATTGTCAACAACCTTGCTGTAGGTAGGATCCCCCCACATTGGAGCAAGGATGACAAAAATCTATTCTTTGCACAGATTCGACATTACATATGGGAGGATCCTTACCTTTTTAAGCATTGTGCAGACGAGGTGATCCGACGTTGTGTACCTGAAATTGAATTTCACAACATCCTAACCATGTATCATGAACGGGCTTGCGGGGGTCACTTCAGTGGTAACAAGACTGCTGCCAAGGTCCTTCAAAGTGGTTTCTACTGGCCTACCCTATTCAAGGATACCCGACAGCATTGTAAAGTTTGCCATCGATGCTAGCAAATGGCCAGTATTACCAGGAGAAACTCTATGCGCTTGCAACCTATACTTGTTGTTGAACTGTTTGATGTCTAGGGAATCTATTTCATGGGACCTTTTCCCCCTTCTGCTGGATACAATTTCATTCTTGTCGCTATGGATTACGTCTCCAAATGGGTCGAAGCCATAGCTACAAGAACAAATGATCACAAAGTTATCATTCAATTCCTGAATGGCAGCATCTTCTCCAGATTTGGCTTTCCTAAAGCTATTATTAGTGATCGGGGAAGCCACTTCTGTAACAAACCTTTAGACAAACTGCTGGAATGATACTCTGTTACCCACAGAGTAGCCTCACCCTACCACCCACAAACCAGTGGGCAAGTAGAGATCTCCAATAGGGAAATCAAACCTATTCTCGAGAAAACTGTGAGATCCGACAGAAGAGATTGGTCCAACAAGTTGACTAATGCCTTATGGGCATACAGAACAACATATTAAACCCCCATAGGCATGTCCCCATTCAGATTAGTCTATGGCAAGGCATGTCATTTGCCTGTTGAATTGCAACACAAGGCATATTGGTCCATTAAAGCAGTGAACTCTGACTTACACTCTGCTGGAATTCACAGGAAATTCCAGTTATCCGAGCTGGATGAACTGTGAATACAGGCTTATGCAAATGCCCAGAGTTACAAGGAAAGAACCGAAGCTTTCCACGACAGACATTTGCTTCACAAGGAGTTCAAGCCCAATGACAAGGTATGGTTGTTCAACTTCAGAATGAAATTCTTTCCAGGGAAGCTGCAATCCAGATGGGATGGACCTTTCACCGTGGTACACATTTCCCCGTCTAGAGCTGTCAAAGTCATGCATCCCACAGATGGCAGAACCCTTAAGGTCAATGGCCAGAGGCTAAAACTATGCGTTGGCAATATTTGTGAGCCTGAAGAGACCGTTGATCTTCAGGATCCTCCAGGCTAGTACCTGACTTCGAGTTGTATCATATGTATTTTATCTGATTTATATTTTTGTTTTTTTCTTTCCAACAATTTCTTTGCAATAAAATGGCCATGTCAAGTTTCAGCAGTCTCGAATTCAAAGCAATAAGGTCAGCGGTCAATTTGCTAACTAGTAGCGCAGGAGATGAGTTGTTAGGGGCTCAAGCTAAAATGCTCTTCACACCTAGGCCATGTTTTTAAGCTCATTGAACCTCTTGATAGGTCATTTTGACCTTTTCGCTAGGTCAACCGTGAATGTCGATAGGATTGCTGAGGATTTTGATAGGTGTTATGACCTCTCTATAGGTGAGAACAACTTTGCGATAGGCTCTGGACTCTTGCCTAGAACCTATCGATAAAAGTACACATGTAATACCCCACCTATCGAAAGGTTGTTCGCACCCATCGGCATCCTAACGAAGTGAACGTTCTATCCACCCTCCGTTCGACAGGACAATGACCTATCGCAAGCAGCCAACCAAGCCTATCGAATGCATGCTTATTTTGTTTGATAGGACGGGTTCAACCTATCGAGAGCATTTAATTGCCTGTCCCACACTTGTTCGACTTCGATAGGAAGCCTTAACCTATCAACACTCCACACTCATCCTATTGAAATCGACTTTCCTCCCCTCACTCCTTCCACGCTTACTGTGCAGTTGCGTTGCTCAGAAATTTTACCACGTGTACCTTGTACATCTGCGCACAGCACGAGCCTTAAACTCCTCGCGCTATATATAGGCTGCCAGTTAATACACATTTTTCGTTCCCCATGCTGATTGTTCAAATTCACCATTCATTCCTAGTCATCAGCGGCGGCAATATTGAATGCACCATTTCATATTCCCTCACACTTCCACCTTAAATAGATACAGATAGCTCGACTTCAGCCCATCCCTTCCTTTCTACCCTCCACCCTCTTCCTCATAGCTATGGCAGATGGCAAGCCCACGCTCACCCCTGCACAACTCTACCTCTTCTGGCTGGATCCATTACCGCCTAACGAACCAGACCCGTTGCAGTTCCTCTGGGATGAATATGAGGAGGTTCAGCGGATCCTCGCTAAGGAGGAAAAGGACAAGGTTAGGAAGGAGAAGAAGAAGCTGAAGATTGCGCCACCGGTGTCTCCGCCACCATCTTCCTCCACCAACCATCCCCCTGCCCCCTAACCCTCTTCTTTTTCCTTTTCTTCCTCCTTACCTGGCTTACAGTTCCTCTTCCACCCGATGCAGGCCGAGGATTTTCCTTAGCCAGGGGGGTGATTTCTTGAACTGTCTGTGATATTTTATCCACCGGCCTACTTTTCACATCCTTTCTGCTTGCACATTGTAATCATGTAATTTTCCTCTATTAATAATAACTTTTTTTCTTACTAGCTTCTATTTTTATTTTTGCACTGTCAAATAAAAAATAAATCAAAAAACAAAAAAAATATACAACATAATGCACTACCCCATATGATGAAAACAGTGGGGACACTGTTTAGTTTAGGTTTGGGGGTATGGCATGCATATATGCCAATAAATTAGTTACTTCTAGTACAGCTAGGCTACAATGAAGTGTTTGGAATTAATTAGAGTAATTTCTCACTTGAATTTTTATAAAAAGAGGATATTAAGAAAATAACTTGTTAAAACTGAAATGTGTTGTAGTTTTAACATTTTTTCATGAAGAAAATGTCAACAATTTGTGAAAAATAATCTTTGATGTGCAGTAAACCTGAAATGAGAGGAAATTGTGAAGACACACCCCTGAAAATGAGATGGAAGGCCATACCTAGTGAGATTTGGGCCTGAAAAAAGTTTCCTTGAAGAGTGCCTTGGCAATTTTTCTGCTCTGTGGATTGATTGGATTCAATTTTAATCATTAGAAGTTTGGCAAATCCAAATTGAAATAGCTTGACAGCACTCATGACATTGAGGACATGAAGTAAGGCCATCTCTTGGACAGTTTGAGCCTAAAAATTTTCCCACCTTTGAACTGCCATTGATACACACCACTTGAGCCTGAAAAGTCCCAATTTTCCTTGATGAAAATCAGAAAATATGAACCCAAAACCTTTTGACTTATTTCGGTTCATCCCCAGTCTGAGAAATCAAGAAGAGGAAGGAGAGGTGAGATTAGAGGAAGATGTTAAATCTGGTTGAAAGAAAGGAGAACAAATTCTGTGGTATTGTGGTATTCCTATAAATATATAAATAAATAACAGGCAAAGAAAAAGAATGAGAAAGAGAAGTCATTTCATTGAAAGATTGAAATGAGGATTAGAAACTGATCACCTCAAATCTAAAAATTCAAGAAGTAAATGGAATTGTGCTGAAATGAAGAAGGTTGAGCTGCAAATCACCTCCTTACCTTGTTGATTTCTCAATTTTGAATCCCATTTTACCCCTTTATTCCTTTACCAATTTCACCCCTAATCCACATTACAACCAAATAAAAAGACCTTACTAATCTGAAATGGATTGAGCTGTCATGTGGAGATGAGAATTTGTCTAATCTATGGTGAAAAGAGTTAGAAAATTTTAGAATTGAGAGCAATACCTATGCTCATGCTTACAGCCCTATTTGAGGACTGTAACTGCTCTTGAGCTATGTGAAATTTTACACCCTTTATTGTTGTTGTGATTTAACAGCCCTGGTAAGACTTAGGTCTGAAATCCAATTTGATGGGGATAGTTTCAAAGCTTTTATCAGGGCATTGATTCTAAGAGCAGAGACATGATAGATGTTTCCAGTGGTGACACCTACCTCCATAAACCTGCTGAGAAGGCATGGGAGCTTTTTGATATTATTAGTGAGAATTCTATGCAAAGGAAAACCTTGGCTAGAGATCTAGAGCCTCCTAGGTTGGTGAAGGAGAATACTTCAAGAGGGAAGTTATATGAAGTGAGTGTGCCAAGTGATTTGAAAAGGAAAGTGGACAGCCTAGCCCTAAAATTTGATAGCCTGATGGGAGCAATGCAGTCACCTATGGCCACTACGGTGGAGGAGGCATGTGCCATATGCCAGTCCCCCGCTCACTCCCTTGAAGAATGCCCATCTGCTGACCAGTTTTTTGATTTTGTCATAAAGCATGTGGCTGCAGCTCAGTCTTATGGGCAGCAACTTGTTGCTTGGTATCAATGGAGAAACTACCCCAATCTGAGGTGGAGACAAGATGCATACCCTAGCCAGCAGCAGCAGCCCATGCCCTATAGAAATGTTTAGCCCTATCGAGAAGGTTATATTCCCAGGCCGCAGTATCAGCAACCCATAGCCCAACCTGTAGCTCCTCCTGTGCAGTAATCAACACCTCCCCCAGCTGCGAGAGCATCTTCCTTTGAGGAACAAGTTCTATCTTCACTACAAAACTTGAACTCCTTATCCTAAACTGTGCACTCTCACAACCAGAGCATCAAAAGGATAGAGGACCAACTTGGTCAGCTATTTGATATTCTAACTAGGAGAGAGGGAGGAAGGCTGCCTAGCCAACCACAGGACAACCCACGAAGACAGTTTGTAGTGGGTGAAGTTTCCTCCACCTATGAGGAAGCCCAATCTGTTACAACTTTGAAATGTGGTAGGCTAGTGGACAACCAAGTGGGTTGTGAGCCTGTGAGGAGCTTGGAGGAAGAAAATGAAGTGATTTCTACAAGAACACAATAAAGGCCACCAGTGGTGGACTTGAAGGAACAACCAGCTGTGAATAAAGGGGATAATGAGGATCCTCAAGAGAAAAAAAAATTTAAAAAGAAAGATGATCAATTGGCCAAGGCTGCATATGAGGGAGCAATTCCATATTTGCCATTTCCTAAGGCACTACAAGCACCTTCCCCTTTCGATAAGGGGCAAGATAAAATAGAAGAAATGATGGAGATTTTCAAGCAAGTAAAGATCAATATACCTTCACTTGATGCAATTAAACAAGTCCCAGCCTATGCCAAGTTTTTGAAAGATCTATGCACCCATAAAAGACAGTCTAGGATACACCTATCCAAGAATGTCTTTTCAGCAGAGAAAGTGAAACAAGTCCTGTCTATTGCAACTCCCCCCAAACTCTAAGACCCTGGCCTCCCCACTATCCCCTGCATCATTGGGGATCACACAATTGACAAAGCCTTATTAGATCTGGGAGCTAGTGTAAATTTGCTTCCAAATTCACTGTATGAGAAGCTGGGCTTGGGAGAATTAAAGCCCACACATGTGGTCCTACAGCTGGCTGACAGATCTGAAAGGAACCCCGTAGGGATAATTGAAGAAGTGTTGGTTGGAGTTGATAGAATTTTCTATCCTACTGACTTCTTAGTGCTGGACATGGAACCTGGTAGGAGTGTCACTTCAACACCTGTGATTCTAGGCAGGCTCTTTTTGGCCACAGCTAATGCTTGTATTCAATGCAGGTCTGGAATCATGGAAGTATCATTCGGAAATATGAAGGTCAAATTGAATGTGTACAACGCAGCAAATCAACTTCATCCCGATGAGGACTATTCTTTTCTTGATGTGACAGATGAGGTTGTCCAGGAAAATGTGAATATGCTGCTACATGGTAAGGAATGGTTTAATGAGTTAGCTGAAGTATGGAAGGAAACAGAGGTAGAGAAGGTTCCCACCTCTGAGATTGAGCATGTGAAACTTGTCTCTTCTGAAGCAACACCAGCACAGCACCATCCATGGAGGCCTACTTTGTTACCTCTTCCACCCCCCTCTCAATCCCCCCTGTTGCCCTCCCTCATCAGTCCCCCAGAGGTGGAGTTAAAGCAACTCCCAAAATCTTTGAAATATGCCTTTTTAGGAGACAACACCAAATTATCTGTGATAATCTCTTCTTCCCTATCTCTTGAGCAGGAAAACGAACTACTTTGTGTACTAAAAAGGCATAAGAAGTGTTGTTGTTCTGAGTGTGCATGATTTATTTGTGTTTTGAAAACATACTTGCAAATGATGCATTGTACTGAATATTAAAAAGAATAAGAAAATATCAGCACAGAAAGAACATAATTAGCCTGCAAGATCAGGGCCAATTGTAGCAAGTTTTAAATGTAAGTGAGTAAAAGATCGTCCACAGGGAATTGATTTAAAACTTAAGATAAACCTCCAGATCTGAGCTACCAAATCTGACCTCTGATCCTATCTACAAAGCACATAAGATGGGAGGTTGAATTTGTCACATTACCTAAATGATAAAAGTAAAGATTAAACAAAGCGATCTAGATCCGAGTTGGGGAAACATTTGAGGTAAACTTATACAAAATATGGAGAAGTAATATCTAACTTTGATTTGGTCCTTGAAAACTAATGAGAATGGCTGCAGCTCAACTGAGAGATGATCCAATCTTCATCTGGCTACAAGCGCAGATGTAAGAGAAATAAATCTAATTTAAGGATTAGGTTTAAGCTTATGGCTATGGTCTGTCCACTTTAATGGCCACAAACCATCCAATAGTCTTTAATCCAAAGCCTTAGTTTAGAACAAGAAGCATCACTACAAATGCCGTGAGAGATTAGGTTACCAACAGTAATTCTCACAGGATTAATGAATCAAGGGAAATTGCATGAAAAACAGTAAATCTAAAGGAGTCTAATGCAATAAGGAGATCAGAGGGAACCCTTAACATGAGTCCAATTGAGAATATATGGTTTACAACAACCTTTTCAAATCCACCATTACAATTATAGAGCACCGACTTAACTGACTCTCAGATTTGTAGTCTTGAATACAACTCTCTTTTGAATTACAGAATTATCTCACAGCTCTCAATTGCAAGTCAAAGTGAAGCTATTACAGGGATTTCAGACAAACTATCTGGTTTGGAAATGGGGGAATAGGAATGAAACTCAAAATCTGGATACCCAAATTGGGCAAATGGTTCGTCTATTTATAGTTTTCCCTAAGCCAGCTCAGATGTGTATCAGCCAATCAGAATTGGATAGATCTGTATCAACCAATAGGAATCGAGCACAAGGATCCAGATCTATTTTGTCAATCGTAATCGCTTTGATCTGGTTCAGCCAATCAGGTGATAGAAGCATCAATTCTGTTATGTAATTCAAAAATCTGTTTGAGCTTCTAGAAGTTCCCGCCAAGTAATTCATCTTTGGGTGTTCACATGGGGTGGAATATGCCTTTGGTTCGTGCTCAGAATCTTCCGGAATGTCCCTGAGCTTTTAAATGCATTGGGGCGCGTGCAGAGATTACTGAATTGCCCTTGCAGATGCTGAGAATCTTCAGGATATCATTTCGCACAGTTTGGAGAACTTTTCGCAAGGTACTGTGACTTCTGAAGCTCTTTTCGCACAGATTGGAGACCTTTTCGAAAAGAACTGTAACTTCTGGAGATCTATTCGCAAAGATTGGGAACCTTTTCGAAAAGAACTGTAACTTCTGGAGATCTATTCGCAAAGATTGGAGACCTTTTCGCAGAGCTTGGGGACCTTTTCGCAAAGATTGGGGACCTTTACGAATAGCATTCTGTAGTGCATTCTGCTTTTCGAATAGCTCCAAACCTCTTTCCAGGTTGAAACCAGGCCTTTGTCCTCTTTATTTTAGGCATTTTGACAGCCAGTGAGGTTGTCCTTTCTCCTTCTTCCTCCAGATCAAGATGGGTCATCATCTTTTTGGCACTTTTAAGCTACTTTCAAGGTTAAGCCTGCCTTTATTGTTAGCTGTAAAACAAACACTTAAAACACTTATTTAGTTCTCTCAAGGGTCTATCAAGGCCCAGATTAAGGGGTGAAAAATGGTATTTTCCAGTTCTCAACACACCCCCAAACCTAAGCTTTGCTAGTCCCTGAGCAAAGACAAAATTTAAAAATAGAATGAAAAGCCATTTTTGTAGGGAGCACAGTTGCATTTAGCATATGCAACAAGCCTTTTAAACCCCTAGGTGATCCCTAGTGGAGGAGTGAAGTCTCCTGAGGGTTTTCAGTGAAGGTACCCACAAACTTCTCCAATAAATCAGTTAAGATCAATGCGATTACATTAAAGCAAACTTTCATCCAATCAGATTATTCACACCGCATCACCAAAGTTGTAAGAAGATTTTCAAGAAAACATCAGTTCAAAACTAAAATTCTGCTGTAATTCCTTTACCATTCACTCAGTTGTTGTCAAAAAGTTTTTACAAGAAAAATTAATGAAAAGCTTGCCTTCTATTTGAGAATTCAGTTTTGATGTTACCCAAATAATTTGATTTTAAACTCAACTCTCACCAGGGTTTTCACTCACCATGCAAATATGAGGGTTGCACTATTTCACATAGCTCAAGAGCAATTACAGTCCTCAAATAGGATTGTAAGCAGGAGCATAGGCATTGCTTTTGATTCTGAATTTACTACTTTTTCACCATAGATTACATAAATCCTTATCTCCATGTGACACTCAATCCATCATTGATCGATGGGACTTTAACTTGGGTTGTAATGTGGCTTATGGGTGAAATTTATCAAGAATAAAGGGGTGGAATGGAGTTCAAAATTGAGAAGTCAATCAAGGTAAGGAGGTGATAGACACACCTTCTTCAATTGACAATTTCATCTTCTTCTTTGAATTTTCGTGAGCCAAAGTGGCCATCATTTTCTCTTTCTTTTCAAACTTCCAATGAAATGCCTTCTCCTTTTCTTTTTTTTTCAAAGCAACATTGGTGAATGCCACATTTCTTACCAACGTCTGACATTGCCTTCAATTATTTCTTTTTACCAAATCATTACCCAACTCACCTTTCTTGACTTTCTTTCCTTTACCTTGAATTCTCGAGTGAGGGTTAGGCTAAATGAGGTTGATGAGGTTTCAAAGAAATCTTGGATTTATAAAGCTCAATTGGTGTGTATCAAGGCGCTTCAAAGGTTGGGCTTTTGAAGTTCAAACTGTCCAAAAGGAGGCCTTACATCATGTCTTTAATATCATGATTGCTGTCAAGATATTTTAACTTGGATATGTGTAACTTCTAGTGATAACAAGCAGGTTCAAACAGTCCCTAGAGCAGAAAAAATTTCCAATTTATACCTCCAAAGAATACATTTCAGGTCCAAATCTCACTGGGTGTGGTTTTCTATCAAATTCCTGAGGTATATCATCACTGCTTTCTCTTTTTAGGTTTACTTAAACATCAATTTTCTTTTGAAAATTTTCTGACATTCACTTCATGAAAGTATTAGAATTACACTAGAAATTAATTTTAAAAAGTTTTAACTTCCTCATTTTTCAAAAAAAACAGGTTTGAGATTACTTCATTTTCAAAAATTCTTACTTGATTATAAAGCATTAACTTATTTTATTGGCATACCCATACCCCAAACCTAAGATGAACATTGTCCTCAATGTTCTGAACCTTTGAAAGCAGGGCGCAGGATAAAAGAAGAAAGGAAAACTAAGCAAAAAAATTTGCGACTATGTGCAAAGAAAATAAAGAAAATAACACTTGAATATATGAGAGGAAAAGGAAAAAAATGTTATATAAATATAGGAAATTACTGATAAAATAGAAAAATAACAAAACTAAGCTAGAACTGCTACAAAATAAAATCTAAAAACTTAATATATGATCAGAAAAATAAAAGAACTGCAAAGTAAATGGAAGGAAACTAATGCTAATAACAGAGAAACAGTAAAAGCAAGGTAAGGGACTGAATACAAAGTTAAAAAAGAAAAAGAAAAGTGTTGATACAAAAACAGAATTTGTGAATGCAAAATAGGAAAACAAAGTTAGAAACTAACTATACTCACAAAAAAATGACGAAAATCAGTAAAACGAGGACACATTAACCTAAGAAAGAAAAAAAATCTGCGATCTAAAAACAAAATTTGAAACTAAAATTCCTAAAACAGAAAATCTAATGCCAAATGATACATCCTAAGCCCAAAGAAAAAAAACCCAAAAGCCTGAGATACTTATGAATCTAAGCGATTATAAAAATGATTAGCAGGAATACAGTGAAAAGCAAGATTCATAAGACCTTGATGATGTGTATGAATAAAAATAATAATGAAGCATGGGAGCACATATTAAAAGCAGGGGTTCACACACAATTTGAGACCCATTTATGATGAAGAAATCTCAAGGAAAATAAAATCGGGTCCATTGAATATTCAAAAGCTATGATTCACTACTCATTATCCTACATGATTCCTAAAAAAGAAAAAATGATCTCAGCAGGTCCAGATGGGAAAAGTGGATGCAAATGGAGAAAAACTGCCCATCCGGAAGATATCTATATATATATATATATTTTTTTTTTGTTTTTATAATTTTCTATTTTTTTTTTTTTTACTTGTTTTGGATCAGCCCGGGCTCAACAAGAGCCCTTATTTACTACTACTGAAAATAATGAGAAACAACTCAGAGATTTTCTATTTGTGTTTTCATTTTCTTTTATTTTGTATTTGGTTTTGTAAAAAAAAAATCAAAGATGCCTAAAAGACAAAGAAATTATAATCAAAACAAACATTAAACACGTAGAACCTGGTTCTCAAGAATTTAAAATAGAAAATGAATGCAAAGGAGAAGGATGCAAACTCAAGCGATCTTGCTCCGACTTTAGTCCAGATGCTCCTTGTTGAATGGTACTTGCAGATCTGCAAAAATCTAAAAATTGCAAGATACCTTATTCAAGTATATTGACAAAATAAAAGAAAAACTCAAAGCTCTTGCCCAAATTTGACAAAAGACAAAAGAGTGGCGCAGCATTTATTCAAATAACTAGAAGGCAAAGAATAAAAACTCGAAAAATAAAAAATTCTCTGAAAGAAAACGGGTTTCTATACAAAAGCGAGACATTTAATCAAGCACTTGGAATGCAAAGTGCAATTTTAAAGCAAAAATTAAAATGAAAATCAAATCTACAAAATTGAAAAACTTAGGTCTACCAATTTTAAAATCTATTCCCGTGGCGCGCCAAAAACTTGTTGTTGTTCTGAGTGTGCATGATTTATTTGTGTTTTAAAAACATACTTGCAAATGATGCATTGTACTGAATATTAAAAAGAATAAGAAAATATCAGCACAGAAAGAACATAATTAGCCTGCAAGATTAGGGCCAATTGTAGCAAGTTTTAAATGTAAGTGAGTAAAAGATCGTCCACAGGGAATTGATTTAAAATTTAAGATAAACCTCGGATCTGAGCTACCAAATCTGACCTCTGATCCTATCTACAAAGCACATAAGATGGGAGGTTGAATTTGTCACATTACCTAAATGATAAAAGTAAAGATTAAACTAAGTGATCCAGATCCGAGTTGGGGAAACGTTTGAGGTAAACTTATACAAAAAATGGAGAAGTAATATCTAACTTTGATTTGGTCCTTGAAAACTAATGAGAATGGCTGCAGCTCAACTGAGAGATGATCCAATCTTCATCTGGCTACAAGCGCAGATGTAAGAGAAATAAATCTAATTTAAGGATTAGGTTTAAGCTTATGGCTATGGTCTGTCCACTTTAATGGCCACAAACCATCCAATAGTCTTTAATCCAAAGCCTTAGTTTAGAACAAGAAGCATCACTACAAATGTCGTGAGAGATTAGGTTACCAACAGTAATTCTCACAGGATTAATGAATCAAGGGAAATTGCATGAAAAACAGTAAATCTAAAGGAGTCTAATGCAATAAGGAGATCAGAGGGAACCCTTAACATGAGTCCAATTGAGAATATATGGTTTACAGCAACCTTTTCAAATCCACCATTACAATTACATAGCACAGCTTAAACAGCTCTCAGATTTGTAGTCTTGAATACAACTCTCTTTTGAATTACAGAAATATCTCACAGCTCTCAATTGCAAGTCAAAGTGAAGCTATTACAGGGATTTCAGACAAACTATCTGGTTTGAAAATGGGGGAATAAGAATGAAACTCAAAATCTGGATACCCAAATTGGGCAAATGGTTCGTCTATTTATAGTTTTCCCCAAGCCAGCTCAGATGTGTATCAACCAATCAGAATTGGATAGATCTGTATCAACCAATAGGAGTCGAGCACAAGGATCCAGATCTATTTTGGCCAATCATAACTGCTTGATCTAGTTCAGCCAATCAGGTGATAGAAGCATCAATTCTTGTATGTAATTCAAAAATCTGTTTGAGCTTCTAGAAGTTCCCGCCAAGTAATTTCATCTTTGGGTGTTCACATGGGGTGGAATATGCCTTTGGTTCGTGCTCAGAATCTTCCAGAATGTCCTTGGGCTTTTAAATGCATTGGGGCACGTGTAGAGATTACTGAATTGCCCTTGCAGATGCTGAGAATCTTCAGGATATCATTTCGCACAGTTTGGAGAACTTTTACAGTACTATGACTTCAAGCTCTTTTCGCGCAGTTGGAGACCTTTTCGAAAAGTAACTCACGGAGATCTATTCACAAAGATTGGGGACCTTTTCGAAAAGAACTGTAACTTCTGGAGATCTATTCGCAAAGATTGGAGACCTTTTCGTAGAGCTTGGGGACCTTTTCGCAAAGATTGGGGACCTTTACGAATAGCATTATGTAGTGCATTCTTCTTTTCGAATAGCTCCAAACCTCTTTCCAGGTTGAAACCAGGCCTTTGTCCTCTTTATTTTAGGCATTTTGACAGCCAGTGAGGTTGTCTTTTCTCCTTCTTCCTCTAGATCAAGATGGGTCATCATCTTTTTGGCACTTTTAAGCTACTTTCAAGGTTAAGCCTGCCTTTATTGTTAGCTGTAAAACAAACAATTAAAACACTTATTTAGTTCTCTCAAGGGTCTATCAAGGCCCAGATTAAGGGGTGAAAAATGGTATTTTCTGGTTCTCAACAAGAAGGCAATAGGATGGACCATTGTATACCTTGGGGGAGTCAACCCTGCTGTGTGCATGCATAAAATTCATTTTGAGGAAGGCTCCAAACCTTCTAGAGAGATGCAGAGAAAACTCAACCCACACATGTAGGAGGTTGTGATGAAGGAGGTAGTCAAACTCCTAGATGCTGGGATAATGTACCCCATCTCGGATTCACAATGGGTAGCACCTACCCAAGTAGTACCTAAGAAATCTTGCATTACAGTTGTTGAAGTAGATTCAGGTGAGCTGATTCCAACCAGACAGACCATTGGTTTGAGGGTATGCGTAGATTATCGAAAACTCAATGAAAAAATCAACAAGGATCACTTCCCATTGCACTTCATAGACCAAATTTTGGATAAGCTGGCAGGCAAGGCCTATTACTGTTTTCTTGATGGATATTTAGGGTACAATCAGATCCCTGTATACCCTCAGGACCAAGAAAAAACCACATTCACTTGCCCATTTGGAACCTTTGCATATAGAAGGATGCCATTTGGGTTGTGTAATGCACCTGCCACGTTCCAAAGATGCATGTATGCTATCTTCTCTAACATGATTGGTAAGTTTTTAGAGATCTTTATGGATAATTTTTCTATTTATGGAGATGATTTTAGCCAATGCCTACACCATCTCAGCTCTGTGCTGCAAAGGTGTGAGGAGACCAACCTAGTTCTGAGTTGGGAGAAGAGTCACTTCATGGTGACTCGAGGCTTTTTCCTTTTCTTCCCCCCCTCCTGGCTTGCAGTTCCTCTTCCACCTGAAGCAGGCTGAGGATATCCCTGCGTCAGGGGAGAGGACATTTTTTTAGCCAAGGATTTTTTTATCCACATGTATGTCTTACCTTTCGCATCCTTGTGCTTGACCATTGTACTGGCTGTATGCTTAGTTTATTTTTAATAAAATGCTTTGTGTATTCCAATTTCTTTTTTCTTTTCTGCTTATCTTATTGTTCTTTTTTTCTTTTTTTCCTGGATGTCTACACGGCTACACCCACTATGCTATAAACAGTGAGGACGCTGTTTCGTTTAGGTTTGGGGGTGTGGCACGTATGCCAATACATTAGTTAATTTCAATACAGTCAGGTGTAAAAAGGAGTTTGAGGAAATAAAAGTGAACTCTCACCTAATTCAGAAATTATATTTTTTTGGAATTGAAATAAACTGCATTTTTAATATTGTTCATTAAGTGAATGTCAACAAATTTTGAAAATAAAAATTGATGTTTAGTGAACCTGAAAGGAGAGAAAACTGTGAGGATACCCCTCAGAAAATTTGATGGAAGGCCTACCCAGTGAGACTTGGGCCTGAAAATTTTTCTTTGAAGAGTGTTGTGGCAAATTTTTTCTGCTCTAAGGACTGACTGAACCTAATCTTGACCACTAGAAGTAGGCACATCCAAGTTGAAACGGTTTGAAAACATTCACGACATTGAAGACATGAAGTAAGGCCATCCCTTGAACAGTTTGAGCCTAAAATCCCCCACCATTGAACTGTCCTTGATACACCTTTTGAGCCCTAAAAATCCTAAATTTTCTTTGCTAAAAACTAGGAAATTTGAACCCAAAATCCCTTGGCCTGTTTCAGTTCACCCTTGATCTGAGAAATCAGGAAAAAGAAGGAGAAGTGAGGTTAGAGGAGCACGGTTTGACTTTTGGTTGAAAGAGAAGGAAGCTCATTTGGTGGCCATTGTGGCATTCCTACATGTAAAAAAAAAAAAGCAGAAGGATGAGAAAGAGAAGTCACTTCATTTGAAAATCTACAAGAAGATAAGAAGCTGATGAAGCTGATCACTTCAAGTCTGAAATTCTAAAAAGAGAGTGAGGAGGTGCTGAAATGAAGAAGGTTGAGCTGCAGACCACCTCCTTACCTTTACTGATTTCTCAATTTGAATCCCTTTTACCATTTCATTCTTTTACAAACCTCAGCCCTAAGCCACATTCCAACCCAATAAAAAGACCTTACTGATCTAAAATGAATTGAGCCATCATGTGGAGATAAGGATCTATTTAATCTATGGTGTAAGGAGCCGGAGAAGTCAGAAATTGGAGCAATGCCTATGCTCATGCTTGTAGTCCTATTTGAGGGCTATAACTGTTCTTGAGCTGAGTGATATGATGCACCCCTCTTCCTTGTGTTAATGAGTGAACAATCCTGGTGAGAATTGGGCCCGCAATCCAATTTGACAGGGGAGTATCAGCACAGAAAGCTTAAATGAATGGTGAGCTCTGCATCAAAATTTTGAAAGAAAGGCCTTGACACAAACTGAGTGATGATAAAGAAATTGTAATAGACTTTCATGATCCAAAGGGATGCTCCCCCTGTTGAAATTCCTCTAAAGGTGCATGGTGTGAATCCATTTTATCTACTCAAACTCTGCTTTAACCGATTGCACTATGATTAACTAAATTTAATTGGAGAAGTTTGTGGGTACCTTCACTGAAAACCCTCAGGAGACTTCACTCCTCAACTAGGGATCACCTAGGGGTTTAACAGGCTTGGTGCATATGCTAAATGCATCTGTGCTCCCTATGAAAGTGGCATTTTAAATTCTTTTTAATTCTCCTTTGCTCAGGGACTAGTGAAGCTTAGGTTTGGGGTGTGTTAAGTGGTGAAAAATGCCACTTTTCACCCTTTAACCTGACCATTGATAGACCTATGAGCACAGTAATAAGCCTCTGTCGAGTGTATTTTGTGAGCGATTTTGTGAAATAAAAGATGATACTAAAACCACTCAGAATGCCCACAAAGGGCCATCTCTCACCAGAGACCGCAACCGGCAGGGAGGTAGCACATCGGGACCCTTAGAGTGCTTGAAGCGGAACAAGCGAAGAAGAGGCAGGGCCAAAAACATCCTATCGAGAGGACATCTAAAGATTTCGATAGAGGAGAGATAGTGATGAATTAGAAGATGAATTGTTCAATAGGTTTAAAGCGAATCTAAAAAGCAAGGAGAAGAAAATTTGTCGACGGATTAGAGAACCCATTTCGATGAAGTTCATTAGAATGAGAAAAGCAACTTTGAGAAAAGGGAACCTATCGAAAGGTTCTGAACCTACGAAGGTCTTGATGAACCTATATCTAAGGAAATAGAGTCTTTGGATCGGCACCTAGTGAAGATGTTATTACTGCCTTCGTATGAGAGCCATCTTCGAAGTGATGGAATGCTAAGCTACAACTTTGATGAAAGCGGTCTCAACCTATCGAACTACCTCCATGTAATGTTCTAGATAAAATGCGGTGAAGCTGAAGCCTCAAAGCTCATCACAGCCGGAACCTAAGGATTAGAGAACCTAAGCAGCAGTGAAAAGCTTTAGAACTTGTGGCTTACAACCTATCAAAATCAAAGTGCATTACTTCTGACTAATATTATGCACAGACTTGATGACACATTGCACATAACATTCGAGGGCACTTGGTGGTGTGCGACAATTCTAGAAGATGCCTAACCTACCCCGTTCTTTAGGACCCTAACAAACTACGAGGACCTTCTAATCCAAGAGATTTTTGGCAAGAAAATTGGAGGGTTGACTAATTAAGGTTAGATCCGTCTGGCAATGGAGATTCTAGATCTTCTCCAAAGTAGAAGCATCAATCAATTTATTCTCACATGCCAACAATGGTTGGCTAATTCTCTTAGAGTATCGGAGAGAGGTTAGAGATTGATGTAATCCAAGAGGTCTACAGTCTTGTTGAGGATTCATTGATCTACACAGAATCCGACGAGCACCAAATAAAACTAAATTTTAGATCTAATTATAGCATTACAATGTAACATTTACATTTAATCAAACTCACTCTACAATGGAAATGCTCATCAGATATCTAATTTTGGTTGATAGAATACTGAATCCTCACAACCTTACCCAATGGATCTAACCTCTCTCTCATACTCCTGGAATTAGCCAACCATTGTTAGGCTAAAAGAGGAAATGAATTCTCCGCAAGCTCTAATCTCCAAAATTTGTTATTCAATCTCAATTGCAATTGGGGTCTCTATATATAGTTTTCCCATTTTCCTACCAAAATCCTTCTAGGTCCTCTAGGATGTTAGGGTTCCATTAAGCACGTGGGTAGGTTAGAGCCTAGGGCATCTCGAACGGTCGTGTACCAAGTGCCTTGTGCACAAATCACCAAGTCACAGCGTGTGCATAGTTGAGTTTCTGAGAAGTTTTGTACATGATTTCGACAGGTTGGGGAAGCTTCCGATAGGTTCTGGTAAGGCTTTTTAGATCTTTCGCCAGGTTCTCCAATCCCTTCGATAGATTCCGATAGGATGAGCTTTGAGGCTTTATCTTCACTGCCCTTTATCTGGAGCATTCGACAGGTTGGAGGAGTACTTCGATAGGTTGGGAGACCGTGTCGTCAGGTTATAGCTTTGCATTCCATCACTTCGATAGGATGGCTCTCACTCCTATCGAAAGGCACGAACATCCTTCACTAGGTGCTGATCCAGCACCTCTATTTCGTTAGGTTCAGGCGGTCTTTCGATAGGTTCTTGGATCCTATCGATTTTCACAATCCTCATGACTTCTTCTTTCTGTCTTCAGATCCTATTGAAACCTCACCAATCTGTATGAATTCCTCTAATTCAACTCTCAGCACCTATCGAAATCTTCAGATGTCCTCTCGATAGGATGTTTTTGTCCTGTCTTCACTTCCTTCGCCTTGTTCTGCTGCAGCCAAGCACTCTAAGGGTCCAGTGATGTGCTACCCTCTGGTGTGTTATTGCTGGGTTTGTCCTGTGCTGAGAGATGGCCCTTTTGTGGGCATTCTTGAGTGGTTTTCTGTATTAGTATCATATTTTATTACTGTCTACAAAATACACTCGACAAAGGCTTATTAGTGTCCTCACAGGTCTATCAATGGTCAAGTTAAAGGGTGAAAAGTGGCATTTTTCACCACCTAACACACCCCCAAACCTAAGCTTTGCTAGTCCCTGAGAAAAGGAGAATTAAAAGGAATTTAAAATGTCACTTTCGTAGGGAGCACGGATGCATTTAACATATACACCAAGACTTTTAAACCCCTAGGTGATCCCTAGTGGAGGAGTGATGTCTCCTGAGGGTTTTCAGTGAAGGTACCCACAAACTTCTCCAATTAAATTTAGTTAATCATAGTGCAACCGGTTAAAGCAGAGTTTGAGTAGATAAAATGGATTCACACCATGCACCTTTAGAGGAATTTCAACAGGGAGAGCATCCCTTTGAATCATGAAAGTTTGCTGTAATTTCTTCATCATCCCTCAGTTCATGCCAAGGCCTTTCTTTCAAAAATTTGATGCAGAGCTCACCATTCATTTAAGCTTTCTGTGTTGATACTACCCCTGTCAAATTGGATTGCATGCCCAATTCTCACCAGGGCTGTTCACTCATAACAAGAATAGAAGGGTGCATCATTTCACACAGCTCGAGCAGTTGCAACCTTCAAATAGGACTGCAAGCATGAGCATAGGCAGTGCTCTAATTTCTAAAACTTTCTACTCTTTTCACCATAAATCAAACAAATCCTCATCTCCACATTCCAGCTCAATCCATTTCAGATTAGTAAGGAATTTTTATTGGGTTGTAATGTCGCTTATGGGTGAGGTTTATAAAGAATGAAAGGGTGGAATGGGATTCAAAATTGAGAAATCAATAAAGGTAAGGAGGTGGTCTAGACAACACCTTCTTCATTTCAGCGCCTTTTCACTTTCTTTTTGAATTTTCAGACTTGAAGTGATCAGCTTCATCAGCTTCTTATCGTTTTGTAAATTTTAAAATGAAGTGACTTCTCTTTCTCATCCTTTTGCTTTTTTTATTTTTATTTTTATTTTATTATTTTTTTTTTTATAGGCAGGAATGCCACAATGGCCACCAAATGAGCTTCCTTCTCTTTCAACCAAAAGTCAAACCTTGCTCCTCTAACCTCACTTCTCCTTCTTTTTCTTAATTTCTCATATCAAGGGTGAACTGAAATAGGCCAAGGGATTTTGGGTTCAAAATTTCCTGGTTTTTAGCAAAGAAAATTTAGGATTTTTAAGGCTCAAATGGTGTGTATCAAGGGCAGTTCAAAGGTGGAAGATTTTAAGCTCAAACTGTCCAAGGGATGGCCTTACTTCATGCCTTCCACGTCATGAATGCTGTCAAGTTGTTTCAACTTGGATGTGCCTAACTTCTAGTGATCAAGATTAGGACTCGTCAGTCCTCAGAGCAGAAAATTTTTTGCCACAGCACTCTTCAAAGAAAAATTTTCAGGCCCAAGTCTCACTGGGTATGGCCTTCCATCAAATTTTCTGGGGGGTATCCTTATAGTTTTTTCTCTCCTTTCAGGTTCACTAAACATCAATTTTTATTTTCAAAATTTGTTGACATTCACTTCATGAGCAATGTTAAAATTGCAGTTTATTTCAATTCCAAAAAGTTTTCTGAATTAGGTGAGAGTTCACTTTATTTCCTCAAACTCCTTTTTACACCTGGCTGCACTGAAATTAACTAATTTATTAGCATACATGCCACACCCCCAAACCTAAACTAAATAGTGTCCGCACTGTTTATAGCAATGGAGTATAGCACAGGAAAAATAGAAAAGAAAATAAGACAAGAGAAAGACAGTACTAAGAAGAAATTTCTATATAAGCAGCAAAAATATGTACAAAAGGCTTAGAAGAAAAACTAAACTACAGTTATTTACATGCATCATCAGGCCAATCGTATAAATCTTGAAGATATTTCAACTCAGCCTTTGATAAAGGAGGTTTTGGTGTTGGTGGAGGCTGTTTGGTGGGCTTAAAAAAAAAAGTCGATAGGTATTTAAAGGATGATATATGATTTCGACAGGATGAATAGGTTGGTTTCGATAGGTTGATGCATCCTATCGACAGCGTGACAATCAAATCTTTTTAAAGTGGATGATTCGATAGGTTCACAATAGGTGGAATCATCTTTCCGATAGGTGTAGGGGTACCTGATTCATCTTTTCGATATGTTCCCGATAGGTATCCAGAACTTATCGAAATCAATATTTTTCCCTTGCTGACCTATTGAGAAGTCGGTTTTACCTGCCAATCATGTTCAGTACCTATCGAAACCCCCAATTGTCCTGTCGAAGCCATATAGCGACCTAACGAAGAGTGCAATTGACCTATCGACAGCTCCCAAAACCACACAAAACTACAATTCCAGGCATTCTCAGCTGCAGCACTCAGCAGGCTTCCCTGCTGTGCTGCTCTACAGTTTGTTTCCCTGATGGACAAACTCCCATTATCTTAGGCTAGGTTGAAATGATGGTCTGATGTTTGTGATAGCATATTTATTGCAAAAAGAATTTCACTGGAAAAATAAATACCTAGAACAACAGCAAACTATAATACATATGGTACATACTGGACTGCAGGGGCTAATCTGGAGGATCTGGGAGGTCCACAGCATCTGTATGATCAGTACCTTTCATGGATTCTTTCCTCAACCAGTGTCCCTCTCCTGAGTGTAGTTTTCCATCTGTGAACCAAGCATTGTCCTACAACAGCCAATGTGTATTTTCATGCATCACCTTTTTTTGTGCATTAATGGAAAAACAAGCCTCTTCAAGAGAGGGTTGATAGCCGATGTATACATTCAACACCTTCATATTTCCAAATGACACTTCCATGATTCCATACCTGCATTGTATGTAAGCATTGGCAGTGGCCAAAAAGGGCCTGCCTAGAATCACAGGTATGGAAGAAGCACATTTGCCTTGTTCCATGTCCAACACCAAAAAGTCAGCTGGATAGAAAAATTTGTCAACTCCAACCAACACATCTTCAATTATCTCCACGGGTTTCCTTTCAGATCTGTCAGCTAGTTGTAGGACCACATGTGTGGGCTTTAATTCTCCCAAACCCAGCTTCTCATATAATGAATATGGAAGCAAATTTAGATCTAATTCAAGTAAAGGTAAATTGATCTTTACTTGCTTGAAAGTCTCCATCATTTCCTCTATTTTACCTTGCACTTTATCAAAAGGGGAAGGTGCTTGCAGTGCCTTAGGAAATGGCAAATGTGGGATTTCTCCCTCACTTGCAGCCTTGGCCAATGGAGTCTCTTTCTTTTTTATTTTATTTTTCTTGAGGATACTCATTATCCTCTTTATTCATAGCTGGTTGCTCCTTCAAGTCCACCACTGGTGGCCTTTATTGTGTTCTTGTAGAAATCACTTCATTTTTTTCCTCCAAGCTCCTCACAGGCTCACATCCCACTTGGTTGTTCACTAGCCTACCACTTCTCAATGTTGTAATTGATTTAGCTTCCTCATAGGTGGAGGAAACTTCACCCACTACAAACTGTCTTCGTGGGTTGTCCTGTGGTTGGTTAGGCAGCCTCCCTCCTTCTCTTCTAGTCAAGGCATCAGACAGCTGACCAAATTGATCCTCTATTTTTTTTATGCTCTGGTTGTGAGAGTGCACAGTTTGGGATAAGGAGTTCAAGTTCTGTAGTGAAGATAGAACTTGTTCCTCAAAGGAAGATGCTCTCGCAGCTGGAGGAGATGCAGATTACTGCATAGGAAGAGCTACAGGTTGGGCCATGGGTTGTTGATACTAAGGCCTTAGGACATAACCTTCTCGATAGGGCTGAGCATTTCTGTAGGGCATGGGCTGCTGAGGCTGCTGCTGCTGGATAGGGTATGCATCTTGTCTCCACCTCAGATTGGGGTGGTTCCTCCATTGATACCCAGCGGCAGGCTGCTGCTCATAAGACTGAGCTGCAACCACATGCTCTGTTATAAAATCAGGAAACTAGCCAGCAGATGGGCATTCTTCAAGGGAGTGAGCAGGGGACTGACATATGGCACATGCCTCCTCCACCCTAGCAGCCACAGGTGACTACATTGCTCCCATCAGCCTATCAAATTTCAGGGCTATGTTGTCCACTTTACTTTCCAAATCACTTGACACACTCACTTCATATAACTTTCCTCTTGAAGTATTCTCCTTCACCAACCTAGGAGGCTCTAGATCTCTAGCCAAGGTTTCCCTTTGCATAGAGTTCTCACTAATAACATCAAAGAGCTCCCATGCCTCCTCAACAGTTTTATGAAGGTAGGTGCCTCCACAGGAAGTATCTACCATGTCTCTACTTTTAGAATCAATTCCCTGATAAAAGCTTTGAACCAATTGTCATTCAGGGATTTGATGATGAGGGCATTTCTTTAGGAGTTCCTTAATTCTCTCCCGAGATTGATGAAAATCTTTAGTTGGATCTTGGGTAAAAGAGTTGATACCCTTCCTCAACTGGCTGGTTTTTTACAAAGGGAAGAACTTGGCCAGAAATTGATATTGGAGATCACTCCATGACTGAATGTTGTTGGGTGAAAACAAGGACAACCAGGTCCTGGCTCTGTCCTTTAATGAAAAAGGAAAAAGTCTCATCCTGGTGGCCTCCTCCCCAAAACCTGTGATGTTAAATGTAGTGCACAGTCCCAAGAACTCATCAATGTGCTTGTAGGGGTCTTCTTTAGTCAGGCCATGAAATGAGAGCAACATTTGAATTATGAAAGATTTTATCTCATAGTTTCCTTGAGCAGCTAGGAATTGAATGCAGAAGGGGGAATTATAGACCCCTGGTGCATTAAACTCCTTGAGGGTTCTCGGCTGCTGTTGCTCACCCATTTCTATAGAGTCAATTGCAACAGATGTGGGTGTAGTTAGTGCAGATAGAAGTCTTTCAACCTCTGGATTTAGTGGAATAATCTGAGGTTGGAGAGTTCTCCTACCAAACATACAACACTCAAATTCTGAATGCAGAACAGATCCTCAACACAACAAGTAGAATCAACCAAACTTTCTAACTACTCTAAAAATCTACAAATCTGGAAAATAAAAGGGGAGTAGAGGGATGCAAACTACAGAGCAGCCTCCAGCACAATTCTCCTTTCACTGGCAACCTCAGATCTAATGAAATGCACACAAAATACTGAAAAATAAGAAAACTCATAAATGCAGTTAGTAAAATCAAACAAACAACTATAGACCTATGATCAAAACTTAGATCTACCAATTTCTAAACACGCCTCCCCGACAGCAGCGCTAAAAACTTGTTGGAGTGTTTACCTTCCCTTCAAAGAGGGTCTAAAATCACTAATAAGACTAGGCAGAACACACTCACACAGACCTGCAATTTATCAGGGTCTATTGTAGCAAGTTTTAAAAAGATGGTGAGTAAGGGAATGTCCACAAGGAGATTGGTTTTAAAATGTGATGAATCTCCAGATCTGTGAGAGATCTGGCACCCTAACTAATGCTAAGTTAGCTAAAAGACAGGGGAGAGATTTGAAAGGGATTGTCACTTAAGCTAAGCTACAATTAAACGAAAACTAACTTGGATCGAGTTTGGGAATCTAGATCTCGTAGTGGAAAGGAGTAAAAAGTAGAAAATGGAGAAGAGTAGCTTGGAAATTGGTCTCACTGAAATCTGGTTAGATTAATCATACTGCAGAGGTTCAGGGCACACAATTCCCTCAACTGGCTATAAGCACAGCTGCAAGGTAGAAGACTCCACTCTAAATCATAGGATCTCATTGGTCTTAATGCTATGATCTGTCCACTTGAATGGTCATAGACAATCCTATAGACTTTATCTGATCTAGGGATTTATAGCAGACGAATCCAATTGGAGCCTGGGCTTGGACTAATCTTAAGGTTATGATCTGTCCACTTTAATGGTCACATATCATCCTAGGGATCTCCTCCAAAGCAGAAGCATCAATTAGAATAATTAAAACCACTACAGATGCTGCAATTTCAAGGTCACAGACTCAGGAAATTATAGGAGTATCATATCCAAGGAGATCGGATGGTATCCAAGAGGTCTACCAGTTAAGTGGGTGAGCTGATCTACAGACTCCTCTGCACAAATCCGATCGAGCACCAAATGAAACTAAAGAAACTTTAGTTCTAATTATAGCATTACAAATAACATTTACATTACAATCAAACTCACTCTAAAATGGAAATGCTCTCAGATCTGTAGTTTGTACTACAGTGAACCCACAATAGCACTCTCAACCTTACCCAATTACAGATCTAACCTCTCTCCTTGCTACTCCAAGGGAATTAGCCAACTATTGTTGGGCTAAACTAGGGAAAATAGAATTTCTCTGCAAGCTCTAATCTCTAGAATTTGGCTCAAATCTCAATCTTCCCCAATTGCAATTGGGGGTCTCTATATATAGTTTTCTCCTCTATTTTTCCTACCAAAAATCCCTTCTAAAAGGTCCTCAGACTTTGTTAGGGTTCCATTAGAGCACGTGGGTAGGTTAGGGTTTCCTAGGGCATCTTCTGGAACGGTCGTGCCGGTCACCAAGTGCCTTGGGTTGCGTGCAACAAGTCACCAAGTCACAGCGTGTGCATAGCTGAGTTTCTAAGAAGTTCTGTACATGATTTCGACAGGTTGGGGAAGCTTCCAATAGGTTCTGGTAAGGCTTTTTAGATCTTTCGCCAGGTTCTCCAATCCCTTCGATAGATTCTGATAGGATGAGCTTTGAGGCTTTATCTTCACTGCCCTTTATCTGGAGCATTCGACAAGTTGGAGGAGTACTTCGATAGGTTGGGAGACCGTGTCGTCAGGTTGTAGCTTTGCATTCCATCACTTCGATAGGATGGCTCTCACTCCTTTGATAGGTTCTTGTTCCAGCACCTCTATTTCGTTAGGTTCAAGCGGTCTTTCGATAGGTTCTTGGATCCTATCGATTTTCACAATCCTCACGACTTCTTCTTCTTTTTGTCTTCAGATCCTATCGAAACCTCACCAATCTACACGAATTCCTCTAATTCAACTCTCGGCTCCTATCGAAATCTTCAGATGTCCTCCCGATAGGATGTTTTTGGCTTGTTTTCACTTCCTTCGCCTTATTCTGCTGCAGCCAAGCACTCTAAGGGTTCCAGTGATGTGCTACCCTCTGGTGTGCTATTGCTGGGTTTATCCCGTGCTGAGAGATAGCCCCTTTGTGGGCATTCTTGAGTGGTTTTCTGCATTAGTATCATCTTTTATTGTTGTCTACAAAATACACTCGACAGAGGCTTATTAGTGTGCTCACAGGTTTATCAATGGTCAAGTTAAAGGGTGAAAAGTGGCATTTTTCCCCACTTAACAGTGACAGCAATATGTCGTTTGATAAATTTGTGCGGTTCATGGAGTGCGCGCGATCGGAGCATCGCTCTGTTGGCACGGGCGATGGTTTCATTGAGTGCTTGGGTCATAGTGCGTGTTTTGGATTGTGCGTAGTGTGCGTAATGTGTGATCAAATTAAACGTATGTGCTCTGGCCCGTGATTGAGTTCGTTCTCTATATAAGCGAGGGAGCTTTCATTTGTGTTTCATTCTCTTGTTTAGTCTCGAGTTTTGACTTTTTTCTTGATATTTTGTGTTCTGAAGTTCGTGTTTTAGTGATATCTGGTGATCTAATCATCTAATTGAGATGTCGTTTCTTCCTATATCCTTTATTTTGCATGATCTTTATCCCGAGGAGATGCTCATGGATGGCGTCATTCTGGGAGTGGGTGGTATTGGGAATGAGAGTGCTAGTCTTCACATCGGTCCTTTTTAGGGAGCGTTGAAGATAGCATTGAGGAGGCGACGGTGGATGAGGTGAAGATAGCAAAAGAGGAGTAAAAAGTGGAGGGATGTGTTTCCCAACCAATTCTCTCTAAAGTCTCCGATTGGACACTCCGAGCGGAATATGCTCCTCGCTTCATCTCAGTTTTGAACCCAGTCTTCGTTTTGGGTTGTAGGTTAAAGTTTTAGGTTTTCGTTTTGGGTTGCAAATTCAGGAGGTATGCCTCCGGTGAAACTTGTAAAATTCTAAATTATAAATAAAGGGGAATTTTTTGTTTTGTCGTGCTTGTTTATTCATTTAAACTTATTAGTCGATTAGTTAGATTTATGTGATTTGTTTGACTTATTTTAGGATCTAGTTTAACTTGAAGTTTAGTTTGTTTTTATGGGGTTTGTTTAAAAGGTTTACTTGGTTCCGATGGGTTTGGTTGGGGCATTTTTCTTGGCGGGGTCCAAAATAATTTAGGGTCTCATTATTTTTAGAGTGAAGTCTAAGGTATTATGTTCTAGTCTTTTGTTTGACTTGAGGTGACATTTATTAAAAGGTGTGAGTTTTCAAAAGTTCTAGATGATTGTTAAGTGTTCAAATCTTATTGGCTTGTTTACTTTGCTTTGGGATATGTGTTTCCTTGAAGGGATAAGTGTTGTGCGATTATTGGTTCATCTGAGTTTGTCATGGATTGTGGTCTTTCAAAGGGGGGTATGTGTTTGATTAAGATTTAATTAGATTGGAAGGGTTTAAAGGTGTGACACTTATCATTTGGTAATTGAGGTATAGTTTATAAATGTATGAGCTAAAAGTTTTGGGCTCTTGTTGTCTTGAATTTTATTCCAAGTTTGGGATTAAAAGTTTTGGGATATTTTTTTTTTTGGTTAATTTGGGTATTTTCTTGTTCATTAATGTCTTTTATTCCTTTCTTTTTTGTATCCCAGGTATTGAACCCGAAGAGTTGTGTTTATTGCGTGAATTGTTGAGGATGAACAGGATTGGGAATGCAAGGTAGCAGTCAAATTGCTGCCATGCTAAGGGAAGAGGGGAAGATTGGATTTTTGGTTTCCCGAATAAATCCGGATTCAGGCATTGCCTAAACGTACGGATTTTAAGTTTCTTGTTTTAAGTTGTATATTCAGAGGGTATGCCCTCGGTGTATTTTATAATTATTTTATTTATTTATGAAGAGATTATGATTTTAATTTCATTTGTGGTAATCTCTATTTAGTAAATTTTAGTTTATTTGGTAGCTTGCTTCGATTTGTTTTGAGTGTGATGCTTATTTATTTAAATTTGGTTCGATCTTATTTATTTATTTTGATCTGAGGTGTTCTAGGAGCAGTTTTTTGTTTAGTTTAGGTTCAAGTGAATGAATGATGGGGGCATTTTCTTTTAATTTTTCTTTAGTCTTGGTATTGGTTGGAGTGTGTAGGTGATGTTGGGGGGCATTTTTTTCCAGTTTGATTTGGGGTATATATGTTCTAAGTCAGGAGTATTTGGATTGGTCTTAACAGGGGCACAGTTTAGGTTGGTAATCAATGTCGGAAATCCCCCAATTTAGGCCTGTGAACATGCTGTCCTGGGCATTTTTTCTTCTTTGTGTTTCTGGGGAATTGCGCGCCTCACTATGAGCGCATAAATTAATTGTGCACCAGAGGGTGGACGCGCGTTAAGAGCATTGGAACGTCGTTAAGCGCTAATTTCCGATCATTTGACTGAATTAAATGCATGGTATCGGGCACGTGATTAGGGCGGTGGCTGATCACTTTGGCATTCACGCCCCACTGTGTGGCGCTTGAAGTGATTATGCATTTAGTAGGCAGCGTGCAACCAGATGGTCGGGTTGATTTGAGTGGGCGACGATTAGGTTACGTGCTCAAGATCGGTCGTGTGATCCGAATTAAGCGTGGTGATAGTGGTGCGTGATTGGTTTGAGCGTGTGAATTTATGCACGAGATTTTTGGATGTCCTATAAATAGTTCAAAACTTTTCATTTTTGTCGTGCGATCTATTTTAATCTTCGATTCTCTATTTCCTTATTTCTTTGTACTCTAATTTTCATGTTTTTATGATATTTTGCTAATCGGCCATCCATTTTAGGCGCCGTTTCCTTTGTTCTCTTCAATTTTCGAGCTCTTTGTTTTAGGATGGAGTCTGAGGGTGGTGGTAGGCACAATATTACCGTTTCTGAGTTGGAGAGGATGTTAGGAGCGGAGATAGGTGAGACTTTCGATTCTCAGACTGACATAGTCGGGGAGGTGGTTAGAGAGAAGGTACTGGAGGTTGACCAGTCGGGGATCAGGGTGGAGGTGCTCAAGATTAAGTAGGGGTCACTGAGGATGAGGGTGAGAGAGTTGAGGGTGGGATACCTGAGGGTGAGAGAGCTGAGGGTGCGGCTGAGGGTGCGAGAGCTGAGGAGCATCGAGATCGCAGACACTTCCCACTGGAGGATTTCTTCATGGGCGGCCAGGTAAGCACCCATGAGCAAGAGTTCTTTCATTTTTTTAGCCATTTAGGCTATGACATAGGCTTATTAGGCTCTGAAAACCCTTCTAATTTATGTCGAACCTGCATAGATCCTTGATTGTGTGCTAACTCATGCATCATGACGGCATCTAGAGATAGGTCATGTTTCTATTCAGTTGCCCTTATCACGTTTTGTGTGTTTGTTGTAAATTGTTATTGTGTTTGCGGCTTATTTGACTTACTTATAGTTCTAAATTCTTTTATCTTTTGTCATGGGTATGTGCTAGTCTTACGATTATTATTTGTGTTTCATTCAATAGGAGCCCCCGCAGCTGGCTATCAGCTCAGCATGGGCCGAGTCTCATACTTAGTACCGTGCCTTGTCAGAGTTTCAGCGGGCGCAGCTGGTGTCTTTCAGTTTTGGGCTGATCCTAGTGCTGGAGCCCTTTCAGGTCGATCGTGGCATGATCGCGGGTATCCTGGAGAGGTGGAGGAAGAGGCATGATGTTGCCGACTCTAGAGGACTGGGTCCGCATCACCGATCTTCACTTCGAGGGTGAGCCAGTCACAGGGTGGATAGCAAGAGAGTACTTAGCAGTGTGTGAGGAGATTTTAGGTGTGCCATGTAGGTCGAGCGGATCAGGGGGAGGTGTAGTTTGAGTCACCTGGTTCTTCGATAAGTTTGCGGGTGGCTTTGTCCCCCCAAGGCGCCATTCGGAGGCAAAGGCATCTTATGAGGCATGTTGTGTGATAGTGACTGGCCAGGAGCCCGTGGTGGTGCCAGGGTTTGCTCCGGATAGGGTTCTTTGAGCATTCTTGATGCACTTCCTTGGTGCAGTACTCTTTTCTTCTTCGACTCGAGGATGTGTCACCGGATTATTTTTGATGATTCTAGGGGATTTGGATCGAATCCCTACCTACAAGTGGGGTGCGGCCACTTTGGTGCATCTCTATGAGCAGCTTTACCGTCGGGGATAGGGCGTCGCGTCGATCAGAGGTTTCCTTCCGTTCATCCAGGTGAGTTTTAGTTAATTGGCATCATGATGTCTTTAGTTTGGTTAATTTTTAGTCGTAGTGACAATCTCAGTTGGAGGTGACATTTTACTTTTTAGTTTTGGACGTATGATCATTTCACTTTTCTTCGTCTTGGAGTTCCGTTGGAGGTGACATTCACGTTCCCGCGAATTGCACGTGTGGAGGGAGGCGTTGAGGGGTCGCCGCTGGTCTTTGGACCTTAAGACTGCGGGAGGCCTCTTTGAGGATATGCACGCGAGGCAGGTATAGATCATCATGCATATTTTTTTTTTTTTTTTTTTTTTTTTTTTTGTCTCATTTTGGTCTTTTAGGATCTGAATCTTTGTTGATGGGTTGGCTTGTTTATTTGGTTGTAGGTGATTTGGAGACCGTATGCGGATGAGGAGGATGCGGGCGTGCCAGTGATTCAGTCTAGCCGGCCCTTCTTTGATGTGGACATATGGGTCCATTATTTTAAGAGGGTGGAGAGGATCCACACATCTCGAGTGGTACGACAGCTGGGGCTCACTCAGGGAGTCCCTCCAGAGATTTTCCACAGAGTGGCGAAGAGGATGGTCGACCCTCCTAGCCAGAATTTTTTGGAGCGGATGACACTTCAGATAGCGGATTTTAAAGCTGAGGGGACCAAGGTTACAGGGGCGTGTGACGAGGTGGACGCCCGGGAGTATGTGGGCACCTCTTCACATGTCCCTTCCATGGGAGTGGCTCTTTCACGATCGGTGGGCCAGAGTCAGTGTCGGCTTTGAGAGAGAGGTTGGCCGCGTTAGAGCAGGGCCATCTCACCGCGAGCATGCAGGGGGCATTACACGCCCTCCATAGGGCGATGGAGTAGATGGGGTGTGCTCCCCATCCGAATGAGGAGATGCTGCACTCCTTAGCCTCCTTGGTTGCTCTGGCTAGGGCGGCGGAGGATGAGTTGGGGGCTCAGCTAGCAGAGACTCGACGGCTCCTAGTGATTTAATTTATATTTTTTTTGTATTATGTGGATTAAGTCTTCTGGTCGTTCTGACATGTTTGTGGTATCTTGTTTTATTTTATTTTGGACAGTTTGAGAGGGAGGGTGAGGTTGCTCGTTGTTAAGACCTGAAAAGTACCACTTTTCACCCCTTAACTTAATCTCTGATAGACCCTTAGTCATGTAATAAATGTGTGTTAAGCCACTTTTACAGGTAATAAGCAGCAGCTGCAGATAAGGCCCTAACCATGCCAAGAAGCCTACTGTTGCTCCAGAAGTTCCTCAGAAGAAAGGAGGTTAGACCAAGACAGAGAATTGGCTGCAGCCTAGGCACAGCAAACCAGCAACAAGCTCAGAAATGAGCCTCGTGCAGATGTCACAAGGTTCAAATTGAATCAGAGAGAATGCTTCGCGCAGCTGTCGCGGGTTTCTAACAGCAGCACGCCAACAGCTCGCTTTGTTCTCGCACAGATGAATGAAAAAAGAGCCAAGAAAGTAGACTTCACGCAGTTCTCGTGAGGCTCAGACATAAGCTCTCGCGCAGTCTCGCGCAGCTCATAAAGGCACCTTTAATCTTCGCGCGACTCACTGAGGAGAGAGAGCTCCAGGCATTCCTGCGCGTAGCTGTCGCGCAGTGGCCGCGGGATACAAACCTTCAGGGAACTGCTCACTCGATCCAGATGCCCATGCACATGGCTTCTTCGCGAGGATCTCCACGAGATTCATCAAGTAACGAACCGCGCGCGCAATTCTCATGCCATTCAAATAGAAAGCTCAATCTTGCGACGATCAGAGCATTCCTGCAATGACCAAAGTATCAATCCCGTGACTGCAAGAGCTTCAAGTCCATTCAATCCCGCGACGCCAATTCTATCACGCGACGAGACCTGGAAATCCTTGCTACCTAGCGAAGCTCGAGTTCTTAACTTCTCCCCACTTCTACAGGGGCAATCTGGGAACTTCCAGCAACTAGGGCAAGCACTCCAATCTCTGTGCACATGCCCCGAGGCATCCAAGGAACATAAATGGGCCACTATTGCATTGATAAAATAAGAGTTTTCCTAACCCTAATGCACATACAGCTGACTGCTATATAAGCCTAAGCCTAGTTTAGGTTTAAGGGACTTTTTCTATACTCATTCTTCATGAATCAACTGTAGAATTACAGTAGGCTAAGGTTAGGATTTAGGTAGCTTCTTTTTCCCTTTTTCTTCTCTCCATAGTCCACCACTTGCTAGCTATGTCTTTGTATGCCTATTTGGAATAGTTTTAATAGATTTTTATAATAGGATCTTATGCATATATGGGATTGAAGTTTGAGAGTTATTCTGTACAAGGCTGCTGCCTTGAGATCCTCCATTGCTATGATGCATTGTAAGCAATGGAGGATTGTTTTAAAAGTTTTATTTAGATCCAAGTGACCTGTGTGTCCAGGTTAGGCACATTGCAGGCCTATGCCCCACCACAGGATCCACTAAATCTGAATCCCCATGCGAGCTTGTGTTGGTAGCCTTGTGAACATGGTGGTGGCAGTAATTTTCTTGTTCTGTCTTAGACCTCTGTGAGGAGGATAGCCTCTGTGGATAGTCTGTGACCATTCAAGTGGACAGGTTATAGCCCTAGGGTGAGGCCAATCCATAGATCTAGGACAGATTCTTCTTCTCTGCACTTGTGCTTGTAGCCTTGTGAGGGATTGTGCAGAGACAGACTCCCCTGTATTTGTATAGACCCACCATCGAATGGTAGATCTGATCTGGCTGTAGAGATTATAGGATTGTGACTGGATCACTGCTGTCCTTCTAAAACAGTGAACAGCTAGACCTAAAGCTAGTACTCAAACTCTTGCTGGTCCTGTGTGTCCAGGCTAGTGCACATTGCAGGCCTAGCCCCACACAGAACTTTAGAGGTTGAGGTTCTTATGGATTCTTGAGCTGGTAGTCTGGATGAAGTAGTGCCTACAATGATAAACTTATTCTGACCCATCTCTGGACTGTGGTTTCCCTATTGGATAGTCTGTGACCATTTAAGAGGACAGGTTATAGCCATAAGGGATTGGATCATGGCACAGGGGTGAGTTGGATCCTTTCTCCTCTTTGGTGATAATGTAGCCATTGGGACGAGATTTCTATAGCAGCAGATCTAAGTCTGAGTTATAAGACCCATCAGATCTGTACCTAATAGCCTACTTCTCACCCTTTTATATTTATTTTCTCACACTCCATCATTCTTCTCAACCATTTCTGTAGTTTAGGCATTAGGTTACCTTAGGATTTAGATAATAGTGACCTTAAATCCCCTTCCATTTAGGATTTCCAGATCTATAGCCAGATCTAGAGGGCCTACTAAAGATAGTTCCCTTAGAGCTTTAGATCAACTTTCCCTGTGGGGCAAACTCTTACTCATTAAAACTTGCTACAACAGACCCTGTATCTTGCAGGTCTGTGTATTTTTAGGCTTGCTGCTCTGTAGTTTTCAATCCACCTCTGATTTATTTTCACTAATTCCATTCTTATCACTGTTCCTAATAAAGTCAGCAGCAAGCACTTAAAATATCCTAACAAGTTGTTGGCGCCGTTGCCGGGGAATCTTGATCTATTAGTAGACCCTAGATTTTTATATTTTTTATTCTTTGGTAGCTATGCTCGTGAATAATTGATACTGCTAATTTACATTTGAAAATTTTCTTACAGATCTGGACAGTAGCAGAGAAGAAAAGTTGAACTACACTGGGAGTCTAGCTACCTCTGTTTGCACTTCTCTAACTCTCAAAAACTCAGTTTATTTCTCCTTTGAAAATTCCATAGCAGTTGATTAGGATAGTTGTAATTTTATTAATTGCAATGTGTCTGCAAGTAGTCTTCCCTACTGTTGGTTTGTGTTCATGTTAGGAAGGAGATCCCCCAGTCCCACATTAGAGCCTCCTAACCCTGAGATAGAAAGGGGCAAAAGACCAAGAAGGCCCAGACACACCACAGTCGAGCCCCCTACTGAAATTGAGACAGCAATCATGGGTGAAGAGCAACCCAGAACATTGAAGGAATTGAATGCTCTTAATGATTATAATTCCCCATTCAGCATTCAATTCCCAGATGTTCAGGGAAACTATGAGATTAAAGCCTCCATCATCCAAATGCTTCCCTCTTTTCATGGGCTCAGCAAGGAAGACCCCTACAAACACATTGACCAATTCTTGGCCCTGTGCACAACATTCTCCATTGCTAGTTTGAGACTAGAAGCAACTAGATTAAGGCTCTTTCCTTTCTCCCTAGAGGACAAGGCCAGCACCTGGTTAGCTACTCTCCCAAACAACAACATCACTTCTTGGAAAGACCTCCGGACAAGATTTCTGACCAAATTCTTCCCAGAGATAAAAACCAGCCAGTTGAGGAAAGCAATACTTGCTTTTGCCCAATCAAGCATGGGATAGATTTAAGGAGATACTCAAACAATGTACCCACCACAAGATCCCTGACTAGCAGCTTGTCCAGAGCTTCTATAATGGGATTGATGAGAAAAGTAGAGGCATGGTAGATGCCTCTTGTGGTGAAACTTACATGCATAAAACAGCTGATGAGGCATGGGACTTATTTGAGGTCATCAGTGAAAATGCTTTCCAAAGATGTCCTTGTCTAGAACTGTTCAAGAGCCTTCTCCTAAGCTGGGGCTTGCTGAAACTTCCAAAGGAAAGATGTATGAAGTTAGTGGAAACAATGACCTGAGAATGCAGATGGCCAATCTTTCTGATAAGTTTGATAAACTATTAACTGTGGTGCAGCCCAGATTGGATGCACAAGTGATGGAGGCATGTCTGATATGCCAATCTCCATAACACACAGTGGAAGAGTGCCCATCTGCAGGGCAATATCTTGAGTATGTGATGGAACAAGCTGCTGCTGCACAATCATTTGGCTAGCAACAATCTGTTGGCTACAACAAACAACCATTTGGATACCAACACCAAAATGCTGGTTACCAGTGGAGAGACCACCCAAATTTAAGGTGGAGACAAGACAATTACATGCAACCACAACAGATGTTGGCCTTACCTCAAAGGCCATAGCAGCAATTTAACCAGGGATATGCCCCAAGGTCAAATTTCCAGCATCAACAGCTGCCCCAGCAGCAAAATCAGTTAGTAGTTCCCCTACCTCAGCCCCGAAATGCTTCTTTCGAGGACCAAGTTTTGACCTCATTGCAAAGCCTTGGAGTCTTGACTCAGACTGTGACTTCTCACAGTTAAAACATAAAGAAAATAGAAGAACAGCTTGGCCAAATATCCAATGCATTGGCCAAAAGAGAAGAGGGCAGGTTGCCAAGCCAGCTAGTGGCCAACCCTAAGGGCCAATATTCGATTGGAGAAGGCTCCTCAAGTTTTGAGGGAGCTAATGCCATCACAACCCTAAGGTCTGGCAGGCTGGTAGACAACCAGGTGGGAAAGGAATAAGGAGAGGTCATTTCCAAAGAACTTTCGGATGAAAGTGAAAGAGACTTTGTTAAAGCACAGAGCCAAGAGTTGCCTGCTACCCTACAACAAGGGAAAAATAAAGAGGTTGTAGTTGAGCCTCAGTAGGAAATAAAAGATGAAAAAAGAAAAAAAGAAAAGTTCAGTCATAGGCTTGCAGCTGAGAAACCAACAGTACCTCAGTTGCCATTTCCTCAAGCTTTGAGTGGCCCTGCCTCTTTTGATAAGGGGAATGCATAGATAGAGGAAATGATGGAGACCTTTAAGTAGGTAAAAATCAATTTTCCCCTGCTTGATGCAATTCGACAGGTCCCAGCCTATGCCAAATTTCTAAAAGACCTTTGTACCCAGAAAAGAAAAGTTAGAGGCCATTTGTCCAAAAAGGTCTTTACAACTGATACAGTTAATTCTGTATTAAACATGACAATGCCAGAGAAGTTGCAAGACCCAGGGATACCCACTATTCCCTGTATAATTAGAGAACACACAATTGGAAGGGCCCTTTTAGACCTTGGAGCCAGTGTTAACCTGCTGCCATACAGTGTGTCTCAGCAGCTAGGTTTGGGGGAGCTAAAACCCACCCCCATTATGTTGTTAATGGCTGACTGGTCTAAAAGGAGACCTATGAGAGTGGTAGAGGATGTCTTAGTGGGGGTGGACAAGTTGTTTTACCTTGCAGACTTCCTTGTTTTGGACATGGGCTGCAACAAGAGTACATCCCCTATACCTGTTATTTTGGGCAGGCCATTCTTGGCCACAGCCAATGCATGCATTTAATGCACGTCAGGGATCATGGAGGTAACTTTCGGACATATGAAGGTTGAGCTGAATGTGTACAACAATGTAAAGTACCCTCAGCTGGACAATGAGGAAAGCTTTGTAGTGGATGTACTAGAAGAAATTGTTGAAGAAGAACTGCCCACTCTGCTAGAGTGGGGCAATATTGTCACAAGTTTAACTGAAGTTTGGGACATGGTAGAGGAAGGAAGCCCAGCTGTTATGCTAGAAGACATGACCACATTGAAGTCTTCTATGGGCTTAGTGCAGCATTCCATTTGGAAACCTACATTGTTGCCTCTTCCTCAAACCAACAAATCACCAATCCTATCATCCATCCAACAAGCCCCTGATATGGATCTCAAGAAGCTTCTAGAAACATTGAAATATGCTTTCCTTGAGAAAGATTAAAACTTCCTGTAATTATCTCCTCCTCTCTTACTAATAAGCAAGAGGAAGAATTACTAACAGTCTTGACGAAGCATAAAAAGGCAATTGGCTGGACCATTGCAGATCTAGGAGGGATAGATGCATCAATTTGTATGCACAAGATCCATCTAGAGGACTCAACACCCTCCAGGGAAATGCAGAGGAAATTGAATCCTCACATGCAGGAAGTGGTCCTCAAAGAAATCATTAAATTGTTAGATGCTGGGGTAATTTATCCCATTTCTGATACTGAATGGGTGGTACCTATCCAAGTGGTGCCCAAGAAATCTGGCATAACAGTCATCACAACTGAGTCTGGAGAGCTGAGACCAGCCAGGGAGACCACTTGCTGGAGGGTTTGCATGGACTATCGGAAGCTCAACTCTAAGACCAGAAAAGACCACTTCCCTCTTCCCTTCATTGATCAAATTTTGGATAAGTTGGCTGGAAAAGCTTTTTACTGTTTTCTTGATGGGTACTCAGGGTACAATCAGATCCCTGTGCACCCTCATGACCCAGAGAAAACTACATTTACTTACCCTTTTGGCACCTTTGCTTATCAAAGGATGCCTTTTGGGCTGTGTAATGCCCCAGCCACCTTTCAAAGGTGTATGTATGCCATATTCTCTTATATGATTGACAAATTCTTGAAAATTTTTATGGATGATTTTTCTGTATAAGGGGACAGTTTTGGCCAATGTCTGCAACACCTCCACCTGCTCTTGGAAAGATGTGAGGAGACAAATCTAATCTTAAGTTGGGAAAAGAGTCACTTCATGGTAACATAAGGTATTGTGTTGGGCCATATAGTCTCTAAAGATGGGATTGAGGTAGATAAGGCTAAAGTTAACCTCATTACAAATTTGCTCCCTCCAAGAACAGTCAAACAAATTATATCTTTCCTTGGACATGCTAGATTCTACAGGAGGTTCATTAAAGACTTCCGCAAAATCGCTAAACCATTGTGCCACCTGCTTTGCCAAGATGTGCCCTTTGACTTTTCTACTGAATGTCTTGAGGCTTTTGAAACTTTGAAGATTTGCCTAACCTCTGCCCCTATACTCCAAACACCTGACTATGCACTGCCCTTTGAGTTGATATGTGATACATCCGACTTGGCAATAGGTGTTGTTTTGGGCCAAAGGAAAGATAAGCTGCCAGTGGTCATTGCCTATCTCAGCAAATCACTTGCTGAAGCTCAGCTGAATTATATCACAACTGAAAAAGAGCTTCTGGCAGTGGTTTTTGCTATGGACAAATTTAGACCTTACCTACTTGGGTCTAAAACTATAATCTTCATAGACCACTCAACATTGAAGTACCTATTGTTCAAGAAGGATGTTAAGCCCTGGCTGATTAGATGGATACTCCTGTTACAGTTTGACATTGAAATCAAGGACAAAAAGGGTGTAGAAAATGTGGTGGCTGACCACTTGTCCAGAATTGTGTTGGATAAATGTATTGATGATCCTACAAATGATGTTTTCCCGGATGAGCAATTGTTTGCCATCCAATCACTGGTTCCTTGGTATGCACACATTGTCAATTATCTAGTTATAGGCAAGATTCCTGCCCATTGGACCAAAATGGATAAAGACCTGTTTTTCTCACAGGTCAAATTCTTTTTCTGGGAGGAACCTTGCTTATACAAGTATTGTGTAGACCAAATCATCCAAAAATGTGTTCCAAAAAGTGATGTCCCCAGTATTCTGGCCATGTGCCATGAAAATGCCTGTGGAGGCCACTTTAGTCGAAGAAAAACAGCTGACAAAATCTTGTAGTGTGGGTTCTATTGGCCTTCTTTATTCAGAGATGCCAATACACACTGCAGGACCTGTGAAAGATGTCAGAAATTCGGAGGGTTGTCTAAAAAAAACTCAATGCCTTTGCAACCCATCCTTGTTGTGGAACTATTTGATGTCTGGGGTATTGATTTTATGGGCCCCTTTCCTCCTTCTAATGGTTATTATTTCATCTTAATGGCAGTGGATTATGTTTCAAAATGGGTAGAAGCTATTACCACAAGAACCAATGATAATTAGGTTGTCCTCAAGTTTATAAAGTAGAATATCTTCTCAAGATTTGGGGCCTGTAACTGCTCTTGAGCTGTTTTGAATGTGAACACCCTCAGATTGTCAATGTCGAGAGATAGCCCTGGTGAGAATTGGGTCTAAATTTTAACCTCATTGGGGTTGTATCCAACCTGAATTTTGAATTAAAGGCAAGCTAGGTACTGATTTTTACACATTGAATTTCTAATGTAAAATGAATGGTGGTGATGCAAACACATGCTAATTTTGAGTTTTAAATGGCCTGCATTACTGCTGCAGTTTCCTCTAAGTGTTAAAGAATGGGTGTGGAATGAAGCTTTATACATTGAAATCTGTGTTGTCATTAACTGCACTATACTTAACTATTCTAATGGAGAAGTTTGTGGGTATCTTCACTAAAAACTCTCAGGAGACTTCACTCCTCCACTAGAGATCACCTAGGGGTTTAAAAGGCTTGGTACATATGCTAAATGTACCCGTGATCCTTACGAAAGTGGTATTTAATTAGTTAAAGCTTTGCTAAGGGACTAGCAAAGATTAGGTTTAGGGGTGTGTTAAGACCTGAAAAGTACCACTTTTCACCCCTTAACTTAATCTCTGATAGACCCTTAGTCATGTAATAAATATGTGTTAAGCCAATTTTGTAGGTTATAAGCAGCAGCTACAGATAAGGCCCTAACCATGCTAAAAAGCCTACTGTTGCCCCAGAAGTTCCTCAGAAGAAAGGAGGTTGGACCAAGACAGAGAATTGGCTGCAGCCAAGGCACAGCAAAGCAGCAACAAGCTAAGAAATGAGCCTCGAGCAGATGTCGCAAGGTTTAAATTGAATCAGAGAGAATGCTTCGCGCAGCTGTCATGGATTTCTGAAGGCAGCATGCCAACTGCTCGCGTTGTTCTCGCGCAGATGAATGACAAAAGAGCCCAAAAATTAGACTTCATGTAGTTCTCGCGAGGCTCAGACATAAGCTCTCACGCAGTCTCGCGCAACTCAAGAAAGGCGCCTTTAATCATCGCGTGATTCACTGAGGAGAGAGAGCTCCAGGCATTCCTACACGCAGCTGTCGTGCAGTGGCCATGGAATACAAACCTTTAGGGAACTACTCGCGTGATCCAGAAGACGATGCACATGGCTTCTTCACCAGGATCTCCGCGAGATTCATCAAGGAACGAACCGCGCGCGTAATTCCTGCACCATTCAAATAGAAAGTTAAATCTCATAATGACCAGAGCATTCCTGCGATGACCAAAGTATCAATCCTGCGACTGCAAGAGCTTCAAGTCAATTCAATCTCGCGACGCCAATTCTATCATGTGACGAGACCTGGAAATCCTTGCTACCTAGCGAGGCTCGGGTTCTTAACTTCTCTCCACTTCTGCAGGGGCAATCTAGGAACTTTCAGCAATTAGGGCATGCACTCCAATGCTCTAATCTCTATGCACATGCCCTGAGGCATCTAAGGAACATAAATGGGTCACGATTGTATTGATAAAATTAGGGTTTTCCTAACCCTAATGCACACACAACTGACTGCTATATAAGCCTAAGCCTAGTTTAGGTTTAAGGGACTTTTTCTGTACTCCTTCTTCTTGAATCAATTGTAGAATTGCAGTAGGCTAAGGTCAGGGTTTAGGCAGCTTCTTTTTCCCTTTTTCTTCTCTCCATAGTCCAGTACTTGCTGGCTATGCCTTTGTATGCCTATTTGGAATAGTCTAAATAGATTTTTATAATAGGATCTTATGCATGTATGGGATTGAAGTTTGAGAGTTGTTCTGTACAAGGCTGCTGCCTTGAGATCCTCCATTGCTATGCTGCATTGTAAGTAATAGAGGATTATTTTTAAAGTTTTATTTAGATCCAAGTGAGCTGTGTGTCCAGGTTAGGCACATTGCAGGCCTATGCCCCACCACAAGATCCACTAAATCTGAATACCCATGGGAGCTTGTGTTGGTAGCCTTGTGAAGATGGCGGTGGCAGTAATTTTCTTGTTCTGTCTTAGACCTCTGTGAGGAGGATAGCCTCTATGGATAGTCTGTGACCATTCAAGTGGACAGGTTATAGCCCTAGGGTGAGGCCAATCCATAGATCTAGGACAGATTCTTCTTCTCTGCACTTGTGCTTGTAGCCTTATGAGGGATTGTGCAGAGACAGACTCCCCTATATTTGTATAGACCCACCATCGGATGACAGATCTGATCTGGCTGTAGAGATTGTACGCTTGTGACTGGATCACTGTTGTCCTTCTAAAGCAGTGAACAGTTAGACCTAAAGCTAATACTCAAACTCTTGTTAGTCCTGTGTATCCAAGATAGTGCACATTGCAAGCCTAGCCCCACACACGGAACTTTAGAGGTTGAGGTTCCTATGGATTCTTGAGCTGGTAGCCTGGATGAAGTAGTGCCTACAATGATAAACTTGTTCTGACCCATCTCTGGACTGTGATTTCCCTATTGGATAGTCTGTGACCATTTAAGAGGACAGGTTATAGCCATAAGGGATTAGATCATGGCACAGGGGTGAGTTGGATCCTTTCTCCTCTTTGGTGATAATGTAGCCATTGGGCAGGATTTCTATAGCAGCCGATCTAAGTCTGAGTTATAAGACCCATCAGATCTGTACCTAATAGCCTACTTCTCACCCTTTTATATTTATTTTCTCACACTCCATCATTCTTCTCAACCATTTCTGTAGTTTAGGCATTAGGTTACCTTAGGATTTAAATAATAGTGACCTTAAATCCCCTTCCATTTAGGATTGCCAGATCTGTAGCCAAATCTGGAGGGCCTACTAAAGATAGCTCCCTTAGAGCTTTAGATCAACTTTCCCTGTGGGACAAACTCTTACTCATTAAAACTTGCTACAACAGGCCCTGTATCTTGTAGGTCTGTGTATTTTTAGGCTTGCTGCTTTGTAATTTTCAATCCACCTCTGATTTATTTTCACTAATTCCATTCTTATCACTGTTTCAAATAAAGTCAGCAGCAAGCACTTAAAATATCCTAACACTCGTCAGACGGCCCTATTGGATGTCTATCACAGTCAGCAGCTAACTGGCCGGGAGGCAGCGACCAGTCTACGTTCTGAGATCGATCGATTGGTAAGTGTCTTTATAAATATGGTTTTGTTAATTATTAGCATTGTGAACTTGCCAACTGATGTGTTTATTGTTATTCATAAAGAGCCGAGCTCGCTGTCGGAGGTCCCATTCCGGCATTTGATCCATCTTCAGTTGCTTGCTCTAATCGGGAGGATCCAGCGATGGCTCAGCTTCAGGCAAAGCTAGATCATTGGATAAGTTCAATTCAATCTTTTATCTTGTTTCTATTATTACATTAGTTTGTCGGTTGTCATTATTTCGCTTTCTTAGTGGCTTACTAATATCATGCAATATTTCAGCATCAGGTTGCTGAGGATCTTTAGACAAGGGAGGCAACTACTGCCTCTCTACGCTCAGAGAGTCAGGTATGGCTTCTTTTGGGATGTGGCATAATTTTGTTTAGGTTCTTTCATCTTTATTTTGTTCTGACATGTCTTGTGTTGGTTTTTTTTGTTCTTTGTGCAAGCTATTCTGAACACTACTCCCGAGGCTCCCCCTCAGGAGTCTACTGCTATCCCTACTCAGGTATGTTTTAGTTATTGTGTTCATGGCTTATTTGTCATTATAGTATTTATCTGACATATTTGTTTGTTCTCATTGCAACCGCCTATGTTTGCTATCCCTCGGGTGCCGCCCGCTGATCCCGTGACCATGGAGACAGTTGAGCGACTTCTGGAGGAGAGGCTAGATTGGATATAATCATTTCCTTTTCAAAGTTTCTTATTTTGTTTATGTATATATATTAGTTTTCCTTTTACTTGATGTAGTTATGCAAGTCCGTCAGCTTAAGGAGGTGCGCCTAGTGGCAGCGCGAGCGCACACCACTCCCGAGGCCAGACGGATCCTCGAGGAGACGCAGAGTTGCGAGTCGCGAGGACCTAGTAATTGAGATGATGGTCACACAGAGGACTCAGACCGAGGCATTAGAGGCAGCACGTCGGACGACGCAAGCAGAGACGCAGGTGTCCGTAGATCAGTTACAGTATCGTCTGACGAGGAGTGAGCGAGGGGTGCATAGGTTAGTTAGTCAACTTGGTGGCTCAGAGTCAAGGGCTATGGGTTCTTCTGCTAGGCAGTCTCGTCACACGTCACATGATCGCATCAGGGATAATGCTCGTAGGGATTTGGTCGTTCGTGATGTTCTTGTGGGATATCCTCCTCATTCTTGATCGAGGCGGTCTGGTAGCCTAATGAGTGAGGGGGGTTCTGTAGCAGGGCCTCATCATTTAGAGGTTTTGAGGACTCTGGGTACTGGGATTGTATTTTCAGAGGACCAGTCTATGGACCTCAGAGCTGATGATACCGGGGACAGCGACGCTCATCCATCCCAGCGGCAGCGTAAGGAGTAGGGGTGTGTGGTTTTTTTTTATTATTATTGTATATGTGCATTGTATATATAGGGGGGATGCCCCCAGTGAAAGTGTAAAAGGAAATGAAAAGATTTTGACATATATATAGAGAGAGATTTTTAGTTTAGATGTACCTGATTGGCTCCTGTTCTTTTAGTTACCTCTTGCGTCTACTTTTACTTTGTAGTTGCTTAAGCGCCATCGACCATCATTGGGACTTGGATGGTTCCTGAGCTGGCCTGTTGATGGTTGAAGGTTGCTTCGTATCTACACATGTGAAAGTAATGCTGTCAGTAGTTTTTTTTCTCTCCCTTGCTAGTTGTCAAGGGGGGTAAGTGTCTCAGACCAGAGTCTGGTAGTAAAAGATGGACATGTGCTCTTCTTTTTTCTTCTTCTTTTTTCTTTCTTTTTTTTCTTTCTTTTTTTTCTTTCTTTTTTTTTCTTTTTTTTTTTTGAAATAACAATAATGCAACAGGGAAAGCAAATAGCTAAGATAGAAATAATAATAAAATAATAAAAATAAAAATGCCCCAATGTAGGAGCGTGGTAGGATTGGCAGTATGATATCTTTTGTAGCACTCTCCGGATGGTAACTTCGGCCTTCTTCATCTTCTTTGTGGACAAGCAGGCGCTTCTGATATGATTCTTCTTCTAATCCAAAAACAATGCCCCAGCGTTAAGATGCAATGGAGCTTTTTTTTGGGGGGGGGGGGGGTTCGAGATGAGCACTTTGGGTCTATGAGCAATTATGGGTATTTGGTGAGTTAGTTTTGAAGAAAAGTTGATCGGTACTATCATCAAACCGGTGAGGTCTCTTTGATTAGGTCAGTTGTATATGGGGTTTATCTTAGGGTGGTGGTCATCCTATCCCATGGTTATTAGGGAGAAGTACGGTAGGTATAGTAGGTGATTACATCAGTCATCATTCATCAGTTTTCAGTTTCATTTCTAGGAACATCCTGTAAGGCTTCTGATTTGTCATCCGAAATAAAAATATAAGAGGGGGGTAAGGCTCAAGGATGTGGGGAACAGTTTGTATCTAAGACTTTCCAAAAGGGGTGAGTAACAATCTTTTTCTCAGGGGGATACGGGGTGCCATGATCGAGCTCTTCTCCATGTTTCGGTACCATCAAAATCTCACATTATATGGTTAGCAAGAGTTTGTCCTCCTCCCACCACCTTACAATGACATCTAGTAGTATGAGACATCAGGGGTGCCCTCGCAGTTTGCTTATACACTTCTAGTATCGTTACCAGGGATATCCTCACAGTCTACTTATGCTTCCCTGAGTTCATTGACTTGTTCATTCATCATAATGCTCTCGTTCGATTATATATATATATATATATATATATATGTATGTATTTTGAAAGAACCCTACTAACGCAAGAATAATGAGTTTTGATTGAACCTAAAATCTTCATTTTTTCTTTTACTCTAACGTCTCCTCCAATGGCGGGGGAAGGGAAATGAGAATCGGGTGTTACTTATGCTTTTGAAAGAGGTTAGATAGGTCACTAATCCTTTAATCAGATTGCCCGAGTGAGAAAAGGTGGGCGATAGGTCTTAAGGATATTCTAAGAATTAAAGGCGTACGACCAATGAATGGGTCGTGACGACTACGGGGTTGATAAGTATAAGTATTTAACCACAAGATGTGACGATTACAGGGCTAAGGGTAATATTTTCTAAGGTACATGGCATTCCAAGGGCTAGGGAGTTCTTCCCCGTCTTGGTTTACCAGTTTGTAGGCATTTCTAGGGTATGCAGCTGTTATGACATAAGGCCTTTCCAGTTCGGTTTCAGTTTTCCTTTCAGATGGGCGTGCTTGGAAGGCATGATTTTCTTCAAGACTAATTCCCCAATATTAAAGGTTCATTCGAGGACTTTCTTATCGTAAGCCCTGGCCACTCTCCTCCAATATACCTGAGCGTGATCAGCTGCCCATAGACGTATTTCGTCGAGCTGCTCTAGCTACGTGAGTAGGGCAATTCTCTTCTCGTCTAAGGATAGCTCATCATCGAGTTGAATCAATAAGGATGGTACTTGTATCTCATATGATAAGACTGCCTCCACCCCATAGGTAAGGAGGTAGGGAGTTTGGCCAGTGGTCGTACGAATAGAGGTCCTATAGGCCCAGAGAGCTTCTGATAGTCGTTCAAGCCAGTCGGCTCCATTGCTCATTTCTACTGTGCATTTTAGGATTCGAATCAATGTTTTGTTTGTATCTTCTGCCTCTCCATTGCCTTGAGGGTAGAACAGTGACAAGTGGCATAGATTAATATTGTACTTCTTGCATAACTTCTTCGTCTTTTCCGTAATGAACTGTGGTCCGTTGTCAGTGGCAAACATCTTGGGTACTCCAAACCTGGTGATGATATTTTGAATGATAAACCTTATGAGTGTTGAAGTGGTGATTCTGACATAGGATTTAGCTTCTGCACATTTGGTGTAGTATTCAGTCACTGTAAGTATGAACGCGTACTTGTGAGTATTCCCAACGGTGTCTGTTAAAGATCTAATGACATCGAAGGCCCACATCGAAAACGATCATGGCGAGGTCGTAGTATTCAATGCAACTGATGGAGCTTTGATGAGTGCAGCATGTTCTTGGCATTGCTTACAGGATTGGATGTAGAGGTGGCAATCTCTGATCATTGTTGGCCAGAAGTAGTCTTGTCGTGTAACTTGATCGGCGAGTCTCTGTCTACCGAAGTGGGCGCCGTAGGCACTGGCGTGTGCTTCTTGGATGAAGTATTATCCTTCGGTAGTCATGACACATCGTAGTAGTACTTATTTAGTAAAGACTTCTTTATATAATGTTTCGCCAAGTATACAGAATCGGGCGCATCGGTTCCTTATAGTCTTCCGTTCGATCTTCATGGGGTATGGAGGGACGTGTTGATGTTTCAAGAAATTTCAGATGTCAAAATACCACGGTTGTCCATCATCGGTTGGTGGTTTTTCAAATCTAAACATAGCTACTTCGGCTTCTATCTTGACATGCTTTTTCGGGGTGATCACTTCTTTCGGTCCTGTACTTGTGGGGAGGATGGGTAATTCTCTCTTGACGATCCATGCTACCTCATGGGTGGGTACTGTCAGCTTTTCAATGAATAAGGTCTTGGTACTTTTCCCAATGGGTATTTGGATGACCGAGGCTAGCGTGGCTAAAGAATCTGCGAGCTCGTTTTCTAATCTAGGGATGTACGTGAAAGAGATTCTTTCAAATTTCTTTACTAAATATTGAGCGATCTCTAGGTATGCCATTAGTCTCCTTTCCTTAGTTTTTCATTCTCCTATGACTTGTGAAATTACTAGTTTGGAATCACTAATAGTTTTTAACTGTTTAACACCTAATTATAGTGTTTCTCATAGTCCGGCTATAAAGGCTTCGTATTCTGTGACATTGTTAGTGACAGAGAAATCTAGCTGAAAAGCCTTAGGTATGATAAGTCCTTCTGGGCTTAGAAGGACTATCCCGATGTCTTTTCCTTTATGAATTAGAACACCATCAAAATAAAGGGTCCATGAGGTTTTATCGAGCTGTTCATTATGAATCACGAGTAGGTCCTCATCGGGGAAATCTGCATGCACAGGCTCATCACTCGGGAGTGAGAGATCTGTGAGGTAATCGATGACTGCTTGTCCTTTGATTGATTTTTGCATGACATAAGTGATATCGAATTCTTGCAGGTGCATATGCCAACGAGCGATCTTTCCTGATGTTGTGGGCTTTTCGAATATGTACTTCAGAGGGTCCATTCGGGCTAGTACTAGTATTTTATATGCTCCGAAGTAGTGTCATAATCTGGTGGAGGCCCACACCAATGTGAGGCAAGTCTTCTCCATTGAAGTGTATTTTCGTTCGTATTCGATCATCGTCCTACTGAGGTAGTAGATAGCCTTCTATCTCTTGCTGTCTTCTTTATATTGTCCTAGAATTACTCCTATTAATTTGTCGTTCGCTGAGAGGTATAGAATTAGGGGTCTTCCGGGGACCGGTGGCGAGGTTAAGGAGGTACTTCTTGATGTTGTCGAAGGCTTGCTGACACTAATCATCTCATTTATACTCAGTTCCTCCTTTAAGTAGTCTGTAGAAAGGATCGCATCTGTCCGAATGCTGAGATATAAATCTTCAGATGAATTGCAATCTTCCTATCAGGCCTCATAACTCTTTGATATTACTGGGAGGCGGCATCTCGAGGATGGCTCTGACTTTTGTAGGATCAACTTCGATCCCTCGCTTGCTAACTATGAAACTAAGTAATTTTTCGAAAGTGACCCCGAAGACACATTTCTTTGGGTTCATTTTTAGCTGATATTTCTTGGCTCTTTAAAACACCAATCAGAGCGCTTCAACATGTCCTACTCAAGTTTAGGATTTCACTAATATGTCATCGACGTAGACTTCTACACACTTATGCATCATGTCGTGAAAGATAGCCATCATGGCTCTTGATACGTGGCTCCTCAGTTCTTTAGCCCAAAAGGCATGATGATGTAACAGTAAGTTTCCCATGGTGTGGTGAAGGAAGTATTCTCTTGGTCGAACTCTGCTAATTTGATCTGATTATATCCAGAGAAACCATCCATAAAGGATAGCATCTCATGTCCAACGGTGTTGTCGACTAGAGTGCCAATGTATAGAAGTGGGAAGTCATCTTTTGAGCAGGTCTGGTTGAGGTTTTGGAAGTCGATGCAAACCCACACTCTGCCATCTTTCTTGGCGACAAGAACTACGTTGGTGACCCACTTAGGGTAAAGAACGACTCGGATAAATTTGGCTTTGTGTAACTTGTCGACTTCCTCTTTAACTTGGAGAGTGGTTTGTGGGTGCATCCTACAGAGTTTTTGCTTAACAGGCTTTGCATCGGATTCTAAGATGAGGCGATGTTCTACTAAACTTGGGTCTAAACCAGGCATGTCCTCGTCGGGCCATGCAAGGAATTGAGGTGTTCTTACCGGACTTGTGCAATTTGTTGGCGTTCCTTAGAATTGAGCGTTGAGATAATAAGTAGCTTCTTGGGTTTCTCTTCAGTGCCAAAGTTAAGTTCTTCTGTAGATTCCACGGTAGCTTGAGTTTGCTCATCGAAATGCTTGATAACCCGTTGGAAGTCCAGTGCCTCCTCAGCAACTAGTGTTCTTTCTTCGTCCTCGGTAAGTTCATATACTGCAAAATTGCTACACTGGGGATTTGAGTTTGTGAAAAGTAACCCTTCATTGGCACAAAATATGACTGAGAGATCTTTGGTAAGGTGAAGGTCAAGACTACTGATTCTTCTCTCAAAGTCACGAAGTATCTCATTCGGTATGATCACTAGCTTGTTGTTTAGCCGGGATGCTTTATGTCCTTGTGCAGGGAATGGGATAGAAACCTTAGGAAGAAAGTCTCCTTGTTGGCCACAAATTTGGTTCGGGACAAAGAGTTCCCTTTCTTTTCTGGGGTTTTCTGATTTTCTTGGATTTTGTATTTCTAAATTTTTAGGGTTTTCTATTTATTTATTTTTTTCATTTTTGATAATAAATATGGTACAGGGTCGATCACCTCAAGGGGGCACCGGGAGACTTGCTTCCTCTAGTTGAGGGAGCGAGACAGCTGTTGGAGTCGTTCAGGCGATTCTTTGAAAAATGCAAACTTGTTGTGAATTTGGCATTTTTTTTTTGGAGTCCTCATCTGATGAGATTTTTTGAATATGTGACACTGGTAACAGCGGCACTAGCTCTTGGATTTCTTCTGCCACATTGATCACCTCTTCTTTGAAAAATCTCTAAAGATTATAGTCAATTGAACTATCATCCTCTCAGTTGTAATAATGTTGTTCTTCCCACCGAGGGGGATCTCCCAAAGGATCCTTAGGGATAGCGAGTTCTTTTCCTTGATCTTCATAATATGTTAGGATGAGCGCGCATGCTGGGCAACGAGGTTGATAATGGTTAAGCATGCAAGGGGATCCCTAAGGACATTCTCATCCTTCTAGGTTAGAGTCGAAGATAGTATCGAATTCATCTTCTTGATCTGATAGTGCTTGAAGTCCTAGATTGGCCCGCTCTACTAGCTCGAGTGCAGGGAGGTCTATCCAGTAGTCCTCATCATCACTCAGAGGGGGTTGCCATTCTTCCTTGAGAGATTTCCAAAATATTTGGAGTTGTAGTGAATCTGGGGATGTAGACGTGTCTAGTTCAAGTTCCTCTTCAAACTCTATGAGGGTGTGTTAGGTGTTTCCCCCTAGGTCAACCGAATGACCGTTGGAATTTTCTGCTTCTTGTGTCGGTAGTTGAGCTGGTAGGTCATTGCTTGTAGCGGTGGTCACGAGGTTGGAATGATTCGTTTCTCCTATCGTAGAGTGTCGGATCCAACTAGCAAAGCATTCTAATATGTTGGTGCATGCCCTATAGAGGGGTTGGTATGGATAGGCGATATAAGGGGAGTCCCAAGGGCATTCCCATCCCTCAAGGCCAAGCCCCAGGCGAATGCTATACGAGTTAGTATCTTCTTATGGAGTGTCATCTCTTTCCCAGGTTAAGCGTAAGTGTTATTCACTATCTTGCAAGGCTGCTATGTGAAAATCTTCGTCGTCAGTAAATTCTCAATCTTCTACTCATGGGTCGGGTTCTGGAGGTTCTTTTCTCCTCTCTTCTGTAAATTCCTTTGTGTCAAACATGGGCTTGACTCCTTCGAGCGATTTATCAATATCGTCATTTAAATTGGTTAAATCATTGAACGCTTTAGTCATTCGCTCAATTTCCACTTCTTGGGATCTAGTGAAGGATACTTCCTTATGCTTTGGCACATCTGCTTTCTCAGTGGTCCCATAGGCAAAGTGGTCATATAGGGACCATTTTAGTGAGGCAGGGGACAAGTTGGCTTGCGGGCCATCCGATTGGTAACCTAACCCTATGTGCTTATGTATTTGTGTTAGGACAATGGGTCCTACATGACCTTGCTTATTTTTACCGAGTCCGGTGTGGGGAACGTATCCAAGTTTGTACATAAGGTACCACCCTTTTATCGTGGTAGGGTTAATGGCATAGAGTTTGGTGAGGTCTGGGCCAACCTCTCTTCTCACTAATTTTTGTTGATGCATTGGGGGAGAACTAGGAGGGGTAGGGGGATGGACTTTCGCAACGGTTGTCTCATTAGGGATTCGAGTCTTGTGAATATGACCCATGTTCAACACATAATCGTGAGTGGTTGGTATGCTCGTCGCGTAATCAGTATCCATCTCCTGAAGGGGTGCATCAACGTATATATGGATGATGGAGTTCTCATATGGGAATTTGACGCATTGATGGTATGTGGATGCGACGGCCTTCATTAACTCTAGCCATTTTCTTTCTAAAATGAGATTGTACGTACTAATGGAATCAAAAATATGAAAGGTAACATCTTTCATTACAGGTCCGAGGCAAACCTGTAGCTTGATAGTTCCTTTGACAAAGCGACGCGAACCATCATAAGCTTGAGTGACAGTGCGGAGGGCCTGACATCCTGCTCCATGTATTCAAGCATTTTTAACATGGTGAGAGGGTAGATGTTAAGTCTTGTTCCTGTATCAACTAGTGTGTGGTATGAAAAATCCTTTAATTATGATCGTGAGGTATATGGGTCGCACTCCCGCAGAGTGACTCTTTAGGCATGTCCGTGTCTGTAAAAGTGAGTGTCAGAGGTTGCGCCATGACTGAAGTGATTTGATGAAGCTCATCTATGGTCGTATCCTCATCCACTTGCATATCTTCAAATATCCTTATCAACAATCGGTGATGGTCAGGCAATTTCTTGATGAGTTCTAGTATGGATATCTGGGCCGAGATCTTCTGGAGATGTCGCAGAAGGTCATATTCTTGCCCTGGCTCGAGCGTAATTTTTTTTCCTGGCCGATGGGCCTTAGGTGTGAGTGATTGGAATGGTTGAGATGCAGGAATTGATGGAGGGATGATGTGAGGTGGGGGAGGCAAGTTAACTTCTCTTTCTCTCACATTCCCCTCTGGTGGTTGTGCGTTCGTGAAATCCTATTTCGAGAGAAAGGCGGAGGCGGGTAATTAGTTCCTGATTTGAGAATTGGGCAAGTCGGTTGTTGACCGAACCCGACACGACTTGACGCAGATGTATTTATAAAATGGTTGAAATTCAAGGTTAGAACGGGTACCTGAATGGTGCCACTCCAAGGTGAGAGGTATTGTGTATAATCTTTCTCTTCTAGGAAAGCAGAGACCAGTGTCTCACATGGGTCAGGATGTTCTTCTAACTCGCTTTCTTCTAGATTCAACGAACGCTCGGTGGTTATGTCATTGTCTTGACTTGGAGTTTTTCGGGTGACACTTTCTACCCACGCAGCAATTTGGGCTGCAATTTGGAGAATGTGATCTCCATACTTGGGTTCAGAATCGGACAAAGGGAGCGGTAATGGCATTGGTTCAGGATTTGGAGGGGTTGAAGGCTCTGGTGGGTGGCTATGGAGGAATGGTCTCCTGACCCTAAAGGAATGGACTCGTATCTGAGTGAATTTTGGATAAGACGGTGGATTCGGCAGGGCGATGCGAGTGATCAGGGCTGAGGGATGCGGGGGTGAAGGAGCTCTCGCTGGTGTGGCGAAATAGTAGAGGGTTGAATGCGAGTGATTAAGGTGGAAGGTTGGAAGGGGGATTGACCGGAGAGATCTACGGTGGTGACCTGAGCCGGGGTTGCTTAGTTGTGATTGGGCATGGGGTTATTAACGATCCTTAAATTTTGTTGGGGTTGGTTATTATTAGGGTTAGGATTCCTAAGAACCTCCCAATCGATCTGACTTCGATCATTCATGTCATAGATTATGTCCTTAAGGACCCAACAGTCTTCTAGGTTGTGTCCTGCGTATCGATGGAAGACACAGTATCTACTATAGTCCAGATTTGTCGGCCATGGGCGAATTTTTTCTTGTGAGAATCAGAGGAGATTCTAAGTGTTAAGGAGACAAAAGATGTTGGGAATCATATCCGATAAAGGGGGGTAGTGTTCTCGCCTCAGCTGGTAGGGGCCTCTGGCTGGGTTAAAGTTATGTGGTGAGGGCACACTACTGTAATTTGACACATGGGTCAATCGATTCTATGTCGTGTTCTGATTTTGATAGGTATTGGGATATTGATTTCTATTCTAATACTGGCCCTGATTCTGGTTCTGACCTTGGTTTTGGTTTGCATATCTTTGCTGATTAGTGCCTTAGTTTTGGTTCGTGCATCGTTGCTGATTTTGATTTTGCCCAAAGTTTCGCAAGTGAAAATTTCCATTCCCAGAGTTTTATCCTTGATTAACAACAGTGTTGACCTCTTTGGTTCCTAAGGCTTTCTTATTATTTTTTTATTTTGATTCACTAGAAGAGCCCACTTTTGATGTGACTATGGATAAAGCAAGGTCTCCGCCTTTAATGTGTCGCGCTAGTCGGAATGCCCGGGAGTAGAGTGTAGTGAAGTCAGGGCAATCACTTATAACGAGTGAGCCCTTTAACGGTTCTCTAGTGTTATCGATGGTAATGTCCACCGAATCCTTCTCTTCCATTGAAGTGTCAATCCTAGCAGCGAGTTTTCTCCATCTGGAAACGAAGTCGGTATATTCTTCATCAGGTCCTTGCTTGGTTGCCATTAGATCGTTGAGACTGACTGTCTCTTGGATCAAGTGTTTGTATTGGTCTAGGAATTGTCCGACTAATTCATCAAAGGTTTCTATCTTATAAAGTGGGAGTCCCGCAAACCAATCTAAAGCTTCTCCTTCTAATGAGTGTTAGAAATAGTGAATGTGAAGTTCTTGATTATCATGTATGGGTCGGCAATTATTACAAAAGAAGGCCAAGTGAGGATTCGGATTTCCCGTGCCATTATATTTGATAAATTTTGATGGTTTAAATACTATTAGTAAATTTAACTCGATGTCTCGGCAAAAATTTTCGAATCCGAATGAGTGATCAGGGCGCTCTCTCTTGGCCATATACTCATCGAGCATTTTAGGGAGATCTTCAATTGTAATGGTGTTGTCTTTTAGAGCGACCCATGGGCAAACCTTGTCTAAAGAGTCATCATTGAAGAAAGTGAGGGCAGGTTGTCTCAACGGTGTGGCACGAGCTGACACTATGCTCGGGGTAGGAGGTGGCCTCTCTTGTCGCTCTTGTTCCTTTGAAAATTGTCATGACCTAATGGTTTTGTATGCAGTGACCAACCCTCAAAGTAATTCTTCGAAGTCGTCATCTCCTCTTTGTATTCTTTGAATACTGAGTTCTATGATCTGTTGAGCAGTGAAATTTTGTCCGATGTTACCATCTCTCCTATTATGATTATTACTGGTGTGTGGGGTGGAGAAGGGATTTTCCTGCTCGCCGGCCATGTTAATCTCAAGTTATCATGGGATGGAACTGTGAAACGATTCCTCTTTATATGTGGGGTTGTTATGATATCCCCACAATGGTGGGTCTCCTAAACTCACTCTTCGTATACCAAACATTTCGAGTCTTTGATGAAGACTCATATATATATAAAAGAGAATCTAAATGACTCGTTGGAAAGAAAAATAGGGAGATAAGGTGAAAACTAACTATCTAGAAAAAGTGTTTGCAAAAGTGTCCCATCACGATCGCCAGTCTGTTGGTGCGCGCTTTTTCTTGGTTCCTCTCGGTTCTCGTTGAATCAGTGGCTCCTATTCTGTCCAAGTGGACTCTAGCGATGCGGTGTTTGGAAAATTAGAAATAAAGGGTTTTCTAGGTAGGTTCCTAGTTTGTTTCGATCTTCAGCTATAGATATTTAACGACACTGCAACACATCAATGATCACGCTTTGGAGTGGGTATGGGTTACTTCTATACTGAATCGTCCGCCTGTGAACGTCAATAGTTATGTCTTTTCTTATAATTTAGATAGTTTAATTTCTCTTCCCTCCCTGTTACTGTTATAGTTCTGATCAGTTTAGACTTCCCAATTCTGTTATGAGTTTAGTTATGTGGTAATTTATTATAGTTTATTTAATTTAGTATTCTCATCAGGAGTCTAATTAATTTTAGTTTCCTAACACTACTAGAATTCTAATTAATTAAGTGTCCTAACCCATTAGAAGTTTGATTAATTTTAGTCTCTTAATTTCATTAGAAGTCTGATTAATTTTAGTCTCCTAATCCCATTAAAAGTCTAGTTGTGATCAGGTTTCCTAATTGTATTAGGAGTGCACATGTAGTAGTTCTGGTGAAACTCTAATTAAATTGAGCATGCTAGTTATACTGAAATTCAAATTTGAGCAAGTATGCTAGTTGTATTCTAATTAAATCAAGTATAACAGTCTTACCGGAATTCTAATTGAAGTAGAAGACTGATTTTACTAGAATTCTAATTTAGGCAATGAATTAATGTTATATGAATAAAATAGAAAAATCTAATTGAGGGAAATAAACTAATTTGATTAAAATTCTTATTAGAGCAATGAATTAACTATACTAAATTCTGTTTAAAAAAATTAATCAATCATACTAGAATCTAATTAACTTAATTAATTAATTATGCTAAAATAAAATAAATCTACTAGTTAATCATACTAAAAAAGATAAGAAAAGCAATTAATTAATTGTAAAATTAAAAAAAAAAGGGGTTTTGGGCCCGCTATGCTAAAGAGGATTGGCCTCGTTCCTGAGTACCCTCTGTTAGCTCCCTTGGGCAAATCGAGTGGCTGAGATTGAAAATAAATTAGATTTTTAATGGTAAAATAAGTATTTTTGAATTTTTCAGAGTCGATTTCGGAGTAATAATTATGAATTAAATTGATAAACTAGAATTATAGAAACTAAAATTATATTTAAGATTTTTGGAAATATTAAACTAAGAAATTTAAATTTAAATTTAAATTTTTAGAACTGAATTCGAGTCCAAAATCAGAAAATCAAACCGTATGATTAAGGACTAGTTCTAGAATCCAAGGATTAGAACCAGAAATTAATGATAGGACTGAAAATTAAGATTTTAGAACGGAATTAAAGCCTAGGGTCGGTAAATTAGACCGTCGGATTAAGGACTGGTTCTAAATTCGGAGAAATAGAATCAGACATAAAAATCACGGTCTAAAAAAAAGGGTGCTACGGTCTCGGACTGAAAATTAAAACTAAGAGAAAGATCCTAAATCTAAACTATGATTTTTACCTAGGACTAGGGCTGTGGAGAGAAATCATCGAAGGTTCGAAGTATGAATCTCGAAATCATGGTTAGATTGCTCTATGGGCTTGTCCTCGGAGTTCTCTGGTCTCGGAATTCCAAAAAAATCCGTTCTCTCTCGAAAAATTGTCCAGCCTCCTGAGAGAATTAAGAAAAAAATCTTTTATATAACTTTTTCTTCAATTAAGCACCCTGTTTCAGGCGTTTAATCAAATTGGGCGCCGATTTCTCGGTACTTAATTGCTTTGAGTCGGTCACTGACTGAGTGAGCGATCAGCTGACTTGCACAGCGAGTTTCCTAGTCCTAATAGCATTAGAACTAATTGCGCACCCATTTTGGGGTGTGTAATCCAATTAAGCGCCACTCTCGAAGCGTTTAATCGAGGAAACTTTGGGGTCAAGGACAATGAGGCTAGGTCAAGCATAGGCCAATTGTGCGCCGATAATTGGCGCTCAATCCGATCGCGCATCTGATGTCAGGCGCATGATCGAGTCTCGAGTTGGTCTGGGGAAAGGAAGTCTGGTCTGAGAAGGGACTGATTGTAGGCGCTTAATTCGAGGTTGTCCGGGTCTGGGACGGGTCTGAAATGCCAGGCTATTGTTTCATCCTGCATTCCGACTATATACTATTGTTTCAGTATATAGTTTGGGATCTGAGCCACAGAGCTATTATTTCAGCTTGTGTTCAGCCATGTATTATTATTTCGATGCATGGTTCTCACGTCGGGGGTATGGGGCCTGAGCTACGGAGCTATTATTTCAGCCTGTGTTCAGTCATATACTATTATTTCAGCACATGGTCATGCATCAGGGTTAAGAGGTCAAAGGTTGACCGAATAAATTTGTATATTCCGAGAGGGCAAAATGAGGGTGTCTACACTCATCCTTCAGCCTTTGAAACCGCGCCTGCATCTCTGCCCGAAGCGCGAGCTATTATTCCAGAGCATCCGCCTTCAAATATTCAATAATACGATCGAGGTCTCTGAAGCCTTCGATAATCTCAGAGTTGATTTTTTCCGCCATGGTGGAGGGGGTCACATTTGGGGACGGAAGGCAAAAGAAGGAATATGGAGTGAAGGTTAAACTGACAGAAGGCTAGAAGGCATTTTAACTTGGATAAGACTAGGCGAAAATACAACAAAATCTACCATTTAAAGCTCCTCAAGAATCGTTTTAATTGGGATATGAATAGTCACTGCAATAAATTATGTTGGAAAAGACTATGAAAAGACAACACAGTCTACAATTTTCAAGTCCTCGAAATTCCTAATAAACAAAACCCCGCTTAGGAAAAGAAGCGTCATTGCTTGTAATAGTTGACAAAATTGTACTTAACTATACCGAGTATGGACTCGGGTATGGTTGGGCTTGTGGCCTTAGTGGTCTAGTACAATATAAGTTTATTTAAAAACTTTGACCCAACCCATACACTCATATAAGTGTATCAGTCATATACGTACAATTTAGCACTAACCCGTACACCCACGATCAGTATAGGACGTATACACTTGAGCTGGTCTGACCCATACATCAATCCATATACCATAGATCGGTATAGCACGCCTGAAATGAATGATCACTTAAGTGTATCACTTATGCAATGAATACATGTAGCCACTAAACATCGGATTCAAGCCTGATAAGGCTTATATGAGTAAATATGTTGGTTGACTCACACGTTGGTGTGAATCACATTCGACTCCCATGCAAGTCAAGTGCAAAAAGGAATAAAACCCCCACGGCTACCCTCTCAACTTTCACACTTCAATTTTCAAAACCCAACGAACCCCCCCACAGTGAAGAGAAGAACTCCTCTTCACCTCTCCGAACCCACTTTTCACTTTGATCTTTTCAACCCTTGGATTCAAAACCTTGGATCACAACGTGACCCTACAATTCAGCCGAGAGAATTTACGGACAGCGACAGGCCGATCTCTGAACTTTAGTCACATCCTACCATCAAGAAGTTCTAAATCGATCTGGCAAATTCGACATCTGATAGCATTTCATCATCGTCGCAACTAAAGAATTCCCTAAGAGGTAATCCGTAAAATGAACCACGTATTAGACTAGTTATTTTGCAATGGATGTTAGGTAAATTAAGACCGATTCTGTGAAATAGGATCGACAATGCCGAGAAATCGGATTAGTGTGAGGGTTTCGGAATCAAAATATTCGATTTCCACGCTTCGGAACCTTACATACCGATTAAATTATGCCAATAAATCATCTGTTAGAATTTTAGCCTATAAATAGGGTCAAAAACATGAGTGTCGACATAAGTGTATAGAGTAAAAAGCTCAAGCAACTAGAACCAAACCCAAAGGAGAAAGACACGCAGCAAGCCATGTTCATCAGGCTTGCCTCGGCAACCTCAAGCTTGTCGCGGCAAGGTGTGATCTGAAGGGCTTGCCGAGGCAACCCTGGGTATGCTTCTATGTGTGTGTTGTGTTGAGCTTTAAGTCTAGTTGATCATATATTCTACACGTGGGGGGGTCTGTAGTGATCCAATGTGTATGCTAAACATGCTAAACACAATTATATGTATTGTAGGTGCTCACAAGAAGCTCATAAAAAGCGACCTTAGCTTGGATTCATGCACGTATAATACGTAGGCTTGATCGTAAGGTAGGGATCTCACCTCACTTGTTTATATGTTGTGTTATCAAATTCATGCCACTGATGCAAATAATAAATACTCGATATTTTCAAGAACTGTTCAATGAAAAATATTGACATATTGTAAAGAATATAACTTAGATTTGCGCACTTGATCTCCATGCTATTGAATTTCAGTATCTTGCTATGTTATTGTATATGATTTCGTTCCTAGATATGTTTAAAATTTTTGTTAACTACTTGTGCACCTTGTATCTGATATATCGTTGTACCCGACTCAATAAGTTCCAGTTCTTAATTGTTTGATCTGTGCATATGCTATGTGATGCATGTCATCACTTCGTGTGTCTGAAGTCGTAAGATCTGATTCAAGTGGCCCTGTTAACTTGCCCAGGGGCTTAGCAATCTGTCTCGGTTCAAATAATCCCGCTAACTCGGGAGCTTGATAAGTGATCCCGCTAATTCAGGAACTTGACGTTCTCGGTTTAAGTGATCCCGCAAACTCGGGAGCTTGAAAATGTTGTTTCTTGTATATGTCTGTTTTACGTCTGATAGCTTGTTTAAGCTAAGTATGTTTCAGCACGATTCCTTGTATTTGTTCCAGCATGACTCCGTCGCATGATAAAATTATTAACATGATTAATTGTTGGTTATATTGTAAGTTGCTAGAATAAGATACAATATAATATAAGATGTGCTTTGATTTGTAGTTTATGCATCAAGAACGTGGATTGGTATAATAATGTATGAACTAGCATCGATAGATCCTTACTGAGCTTAGATGATAGCTCATCCCATGACTTCATATCAAACTGCAGGCCTTGATTAGGACCCTGAACACGAGGGGGATCCTACATACAAGCCCGAGGAAGAGGAGGAAGACGAGGAGGAAGGGGAAGAAGATTCTGTTGAGTACTTCTTTCCTTAGACTTATTAGAGAGAGAGAGAGAGAGAAACTTGTGTAAGAAATAATATAATATTTTTTATACACTTATTACTATGCATATATAGGTTTTCTTTCCATTGTTTAGATGGCAGACGGTCGTCATAGGTAGAAAGATATACATTGCACCTTTTGTTTTTAATTATATCTCTTTGTTTATTTGACTGTTTTAGATAGAAGAATGAATATCAGTGGTTGCCATATTGTCTTCATAATCAGAGTTGTTAAATCGCTTCCATAAATTAATGCTTTGTATATGATGCACTTGTAAGAAAGGATCATATTAGGTGATCCGAAGACATGATCTTTCTCGGATATTGTATGGGGAAAAGTCGAGCCGTCACAGGTGGTATCAAAGCCCGGCGTTAAGTCTTTTTGAGACTTAACTCAGGCACGGACATATGGCAAGGTTTCTAATTTTTGTTCAGTGTTAGGGTCTAGGTTGAAACAGGCTGATGTCTATGTTTATCTGATCAAGTTGTTGCTTATTCATAGCAGGTTGCGATGCCTCCACAAAGCAGGCTATGAGCGCAACACTACCACAGAAGGCGGAGAAAACGTAAATATGGCAGAGAGCCGAATTACGATGGAAAATGTTCACGAGCCTACTCCCCTATAGCGGATGCTAATCAGATGGGGCCTATTCCTGGTGTCGAGCAGAATGTGGGACAGAATCCTCAGTTGATGGAAACCACGGTAAACACCAGGGCCATGTTAGCTGAGAGAAGACCTCCAGAGGGCTTTAATGAGTTTGTATGACTTCGACCGCCGAGTTTCTACAGTCATCACGACCCAATGGAGGCTAAAAAATGGTTCACACAGATTGAGAAGGTACTTCAATGGGTTAGATGCACTAAGGTCGAGAAGGTCAATAGGGCAACATACAAACTGGAGGGTGAAGCAGATCCCTGGTGGCAGTTCGTCGAGAGGACGAGAGTACTATGAGTACCCTGGACTTGGGCAGATTTTACTAAAGCCTTCAATGAAAAGTATTTTCCGGCACCAGAGAGATACCGGATGGAGGTTCAGTTTGCAACCCTAGAGCAAGGCTAGACAACTGTCAGGGAGTATGAGGCAGAGTTTACTCGCCTTTCCCAATTTGCACCATTGCTTGTAGCCACTGAGCTCATGAAAACATAAAAGTTTGAGCATCATTTGAAGCCCCTTATCAAGGAGAGAATTTCATTATTTCAAGCAACGACATACGCACATGTGATAAACTTGGCCCTTATAGCAGAGACTGATGTTGAAAATATGTTCAAGAGAAGGGAGGAACAAAATAGAAGCAGAAAAGCTCAGGCTCAGTCTTTTGGTTTCGGCCAAGCAGGTAAGCGACCGTGATACCCATGCAGCTAGCAGTCCAACCTGCTGTAGTGGCCTACACACGACCCTACAGCCCAACAAATTTACCACCATTATCGCCTTGAGTTCCACATACTTTGAACCAGCCTATCCAGTCTATATCTTGAGTTTCACGAGCACGACTGGGAGTTTCTTGCACGGGTTCATATACAGCTTCGTCGATAGCTTCAACAGATATTTGTGGGAAGTGTGGAAAGGCACTCATGACAGATGAGTGTCAAAAGACATCTGGTGCATGCTTTCTTTGCAGTAAGATGGGACATAGGATTAAGGAGTGCCCTGAGATGGTGGGAACTACAGCAAAGGCAGGACCAGCCTTACGATCTACATGGCCTACAATACAAGGTTGAGCTTATGCTGTATCGGCGCAAGGTGCACAAACTAGCAATGATATTATTCAAGGTATGCTTGTTAATTATTTTATCATAGGTTATTTAATTGTCTTTTAGATGAAGAAAGTGCATCTATTTGAATAGTAAGTATGAGTATTTAGTACACTGCATTCCTGTCACTAGTCTTAGAATTTATAGTTTATATCATGTTAGTAACTTAAATCTAGCTAACTATATTATCAATGCGCAATAGGTACATTACAATTGTATCCGCAGGGTGGTTACTTATGTTATGAGGCACGAGTCTTGATAGATCTTGGATCTACAAACTCGTTTGTCACGCCTCAGTTTGCTGAAAGGTTGGGAGCCACCCCAGAACCTTCGAATTTATTTTGGATGTGTCAGTTCCGACCGGACAATCTGTCACTACTGACATTGTGTATCGATCCATTATTGTCCTGATCCAAGACTACTGGAAATATGAAGCAGTCGCCGACTTGATCTTACTTAATATGCAAGGATTCGACGTAATCCTTGGCATGGATTAGTTGTTCACCCACCATGCGAACGTCGATTGTCGGAGGAAGATTATCACTTTCCGCCCCCAAGGGAGGAAATCAGCTAAATTTTTCAGCATACAGTCAACTAGACTCCCCTTCATCTCAGCGATATGAGCACGATGATTGCTTGAAAATGGTGCTCAAGGGTACATCGCTTTTATTCAAAGTTAGGATCAGGAGGAAAAGAAAATTTCACTTTCATATGTGCTGATTGCCCATGAATTCCCTCATGTTTTCCCTAATGAGTTGTCCGGATTACTGCCTGATAGGGAAGTGGAGTTCGCAATTGAATTAGCTCCGGGCACTGAACCAGTATCCAAGGCGCTGTATCGAATGGAACTAGCTGAATTAAAAGAACTCAAGGAATAGTTGCAAGAGCTTCTTGACAAAGGATTTATCAGACCGAGTGTGTCCACGTGGGGAGCACCGATGTTGTTCGTGAAAAAGAAAGATAGTTCAATGCACCTCTGCATCAATTATCATAGTTAAATAAGCTGATGATTAAGAATCATTACCCGCTCCCCAGAGTCGACCATCTCTTTGATCAGTTACAAGGAGCACGATTCTTTTCGAAGATTGATCTACGATCCGGGTATCACCAGATGAAAGTAAAAGCTGAAGATATTTCAAAAATAGCTTTTCAGACACGATATGGTCACTACAAATTTCTCCTCATGCCCTTTGGGTTGACCATTGCACCTGCATCGTTTATGGACTTGATGAATCGAGTCTTCAGGCCCTACTTAGATAAGTGTATCATAGTTTTCATAGACGATATCCTTATCTACTCGAAAGCGAGAGCAGAACATGGAGATCATCTGCGTCTTGCTTTGCAGACATTGAGAGATTCTTAGTTGTATGCCAAGTCCAGTAAATGTGATTTTTGGTTTAATCAAGTCAGCTTTCTAGGCCATATCATCTCCAAAGCCAGTATTACTGTAGGCCATGCAAATATAGAGGCTGTAGTATGATGGGAGCAGCCACGCACCATAACAAAGACCCAAAGTTTTTTGGGCTTAGCAGGATATTATCGACATTTTTTAGAAGGGTTTTCAAAACTTGTTGGACCACTCACACAGCTCACTCATAAGAATGTTAAATTCGAGTGGAATGAGGCATGTGAATAGAGTTTCCAAGAGTTGAAAAGGAGACTTACCTCCGCACCGATTTTAGCAATGCCGTCAGGTAGTGGAGGGTTCATTGTATTCAGCGATGCCTCTTACAATGGGTTAGGTTGTGTATTAAATCAGAGGGAGCGTGTAATTGCTTATGGTTCCCGACAGCTAAAAGATCACGAGAAGAACTATCCCACTCATGACCTGGAACTAGCAATGGTCATCTTTGCATTAAAAATTTGGAGACACTATCTCTATGATGAAACTTTTGAGATTTTCACCGATCATAAAAGTCTAAAGTATCTCTTTACCCAGAAAGAGTTGAATTTGAGGCAGTGGAGATGGATGGAATTTTTAAAAGACTATGATTGTTCTATCCAGTATCATCCCGACAAAGCCAATGTAGTTGCTGATGCACTGAGTCGGAAGTCGTCTACTCAATTATCTCATCTTACGATATGGCTAAAAAGTTGGAAGATGCTCAATGAATTCGTTTCATCCAGTGCCACTCTTGCAGTAAATTCAACTAGAGATTTCTTGCGACTATTATGATACGATCCACACTTTTCAATAAGATCCGAGAACTCCAGATGCATAATACAGAGCTTATTACCATCAGAGAGGGAGTACTCAGTGGGTTCCAGCCAAACTTTTCTATTAGGGATGATGGGTCCTTATTATTTCAAGGTCGAGTGTGTGTACCAAGTGATAGTGCATTGCGCCACAAAATTCTAGAAGAGGCTCATAAGTCGGCTTATGTTATTCACCCTAGTAGCACAAAGATGTATCAGGATTTGAAGAAAATGTTTTGGTGAAATGGACTGAAATGCAGAGTAGCAGAATATATTACTAAATGTTTGATCTACCAACAAGTGAAGGTTGAGCACAAACATCCTGCTGGCCTGTTATAGGCACTGCGCATCTCAAAGTGGAAATGGGAGAACATTTCTATGGATTTTATCCTTGGATTGCCACGTACGCAAAAAGGTTATAATGCGATTTGGTTGATCGTAGATCGTCTCACCAAATCAACACACTTCTTACCCGATAGCACGTGGTATACAGCTTTCAACTTAGTCGAAATCTATCTAAAGGAGATAGTTCGACTACATGGTATACCAGTGAGTATCGTGTCAGATCGCGATCCATTGTATACATCACGATTCTGGCAGAGTTTCCAAGAAGGAATGGGCTCCAAGTTGGAGTTTAGTTCAGAGTTTCATCCTCTGATTGACGGACAGATGGAAAGGGTGAATCAGTTGATAAAAGACATGTTATGGACCTGTATGCTGGATTTCCAAGGATCATGGGATAAGAACTTACCCCTGATCGAATTCACATACAATAACAAGTTCCAATCAAGCATCGTCATGGCATCGTTTGAAGCACTCTATGGTCGTCGATGTAAATCTCAGATTAACTGGGAAGAAGCTTGAGAACGTCTAATTTTAGGCCCCGATTTGATTGGCAGTACGAATGAAGCGGTGCAAGTCATTCGTGAGACACTGAAGATCGCTCAGAGTCGGTAGAAGAGTTATGTTGATCTCAAGCGCACCAGGATTGATTTTCAGGTAATTAAAAACGCTTATAAGTATACTTGTCACATTGAATTTAATTATGTTTATAAATTTCTTAAGATTGCCATAACAGATTGGCGATTATGTCTTTGTCAAAATTTCACCGACAAAAGGTGTGATGCGGTTTGGGAAACGGGGAAAGTTGAGTCCTCGCTATGTAGGATCATTCCAAGTCTTGGGTAGAGTTGGTGAGGTAGCATACCAAGTCACGTTACCTCCACATTTATCCAGCATACACGATGTCTTCCACGTGTATATGCTGAGGAAGTATATCTGAGATCCAACCCATGTGTTGGATTATCAACCACTCGATGTTCAGGAAGACTTGACGGTGACTGAAGAACCAGTTCAGATCTTGGATCGCCGAGACCAAATTCTGAGAACAAAGGTCATCCCACTCATCCTGGTCCAATGGAAGAATCACGGTGCGAATGAAGCTACTTGGGAACGCAAAGCTGACATTCGCAATCAGTATCCTCAATTGTTTACTTAAGGTAAGTCAATTATTTCCTTAGTTAGATTGACTTACTACTTGATAATAAAAATTTCTATATGCATTACTATTAAAATATGTGTATAAATTAGGTCTTAATGACTGAGAACGGTGTATGACGTAATTTTGTATGATTTACACATGCCCTACTAATATACATAAATGAAAATATTAAACTCGAAACACTTAAACTATGCAAACTATGCTCAATAAGTGTGTCAAAGTTAACTATTAACTTAGTTAAACAAAATTATTTTCAATTTGATGGGAATAAAAATATTTGGACCCCTTTTACTGATAAAAATTATAGTAATATAATTTTAAATAAATCGTGGGGGTGTTTGACATAGAGGGGTGTCAAAGGCTTAACCCCAAAACCAACGAACCAGTGTTAAACTCATCAAGTCAAGTCCTGATGGCCTTGTCACAGGAAGATGCTTGCTGCGGCAAGCACTAAAGAGTTGCCATGGCAACTGATAAACCCATATGTGCAAAAGCCCAAAATTTTTATTTGTTCTTGTCATTTTTGTTGTAGGGTCTCTGGTTCTCTATCTCCTGTGACACACACATCCCTTTTTGAGTTCAAATCTCATCCATTTTCGCACCAAATCTTTCGCAAGTTTGAGCATCACGTTGGGCGTATCATCTCCAACTTGATTTTCTGTATTTTCTTCGAATTCGGGTGCGTTCTTGAGGTAAAAACCCTAGTTTCCTCTCTTTCTTAATTTCATTCGTTAATTGTAGAAACCATGCCTCCTAGGAAGACCGTTGCCTCTAAACTTATGCCCGTACGCCCAAAAGCGTCGGTAAAATCCAAGGGCAAAGCCCCATCGACGTCCCAAGTTCGTTCCGATCCACCCATGGATCGTGAAGTACCCGTTCCTTGGTGGGACAATAGAGCAATCGAACCTGATTGGCTTTTTGACCAATCTTTGCTCGCCCCTACCGATATGACCGCATGGTCTTTGATTTATCTTAAACGAGCAGGTCTCGAAGCCCTACTTCAACCCGTACATCCCCATTTTTACCCACGACTCGTTCAATTATTTTACCAAAATTTAAAAGTTGATGAGTACGTCGACGAATTAGATATCGAAATTGATGGGCATCAATTTCACTTCGACCTACATGACATAGCCAAAGCTATGGATTGTAGTGCGACATATGATGGTAGTCAAGGTCTCTTAGCCCCTCAACTCAAAGATGTGAAATTTGAACACATCACCACTAAGGTGATCGGAGGACAAACTGTTCTCGGTTTATCCGTTCATCGAAGTCAATTACCATAAAACATGTGGTATTTAGATGTTGTCTTTAGGAGAAATCTCTACCCAATGCAACAAGAGCGTGAGAGACGCGGCGCTTTCTTACAAGCCCTTTATGCCGTTCACGAAAACTGGTGGCTCAATGCCCCAAAAATGGTTTGGGAAGGGATTAAATACGCGAGCGTTCATCTGCTTAGCGACGACCCAACCCCTATGACATCTCTTCCATATGTGCGTCTCATCTCCCGACTCCTTAAGGATCATAAAGGCGCCAATAATCCAAATCCGTATCAAATTCCGTCTAGGGAGGAATAGCGAATCGATCATTTTCGCTTGTTTACCCCAGTCAAGTGGAAGAAAACTTATCAGCGATGTCAACTTGCTGTTAAAACCCGACAAGCTCCCCAACCACAAAAACAAACTCCTCAGCTATCGCCCAGAACTGCAGCCCCTAAACCCATTCCATCGCAAGGAGAGGCCCTTACACTCTCTGATATTGCTCGTCAGATGATGGAAAACCACCAACAGACCCTCCAACAATTTGATAACCTACACCGGAATAATTACATTCTCCACCGACGCGTAGACTACATTGAGGAGGCCACCACCATTTTAATGGAACACACCTTCAAGACAGCCTCGTCTCCTTATGTTGGTCGAGCACGGAATTTTGAGTCTGTGTATACTCTCAATGCAGCCACATTAGTGCCAGAAGCTATTCAGCCAGATACCAGACCATCTACAACTAGTACAAGACGAAGTGGCAAGCAGCCTATGTCGCAGGCTAGTAAGCACAATCTTTTTACTATTAGATCCTATGTATTTATTTTATTATTTACCTGTGCCTAGTGTTAATGCTATTGTCAATCTCACCATGGATACTATTTACACTGTTACTATATTAAAGGTGTGATATTATTCTCAATATTCTTGCTACGATGACATAGTTAACATGAGACTAATTTTGTATTTATACTTTAGTATGTTTTCTTTTAGTTGTATCAAGTCCATATGCTATGATAGTATTTCATTTATTTTTTAGGACGAAAATCCCTTAAGGAGGGGAGAGTGTAACAGCTGACCAAATTGTACTTAACTATTTCGAGTATGAACTCGGGTAAGGTTGGGCTTGTGGCCTTAGTGGTCTAGTACAATATAAGTTTATTTAAAAACTTTGACCCGACCCATACACTCATATAAGTGTATCGGTCATATACGTGCGATTTAGCACTAACCCATACACCCACGATCAGTATAGGATGTATACACTTAAGCTGGTTTGACCCGTGCAACAATCCATAAACCATAGATCGGTATAGCACGCCTGAAATGAATGATCGCTTAAGTGTATCACTTAAACAGTGAATACATGTAGCCGTTAAACATTGGATTCAAGCCTGATAAGGCTTATATGAGTAAATATGCTGGCTGACTCACACGTTGGTGTGAGTCTCATTCGACTCCCATGCACGTCAAGTGCAAAAAGGAATAAAACCCCCACGGCTACCCTCTCAACTTTCACGCTTCTATTTTCAAAACCCAACGAACCACCACAGTGAAGAGAAGAACTGCTCTTCAACTCTCCAAACCCACTTTTCACTTCAATCTTTTCAACCCTGGATTCAAAACCTCGGATCACAAGGTGACCTACAATTCAGCCGAGAGAATTTACAGACGGCGACAAGCCGATATTTGGACTTTAGTCACATCCTACCATCAAGAAATTCTAAATCGATCTCGCAAATTCGACATCTGATAACATTTCAACATTGTTGCAACTAAAGAATTCCCCAAGAGGTAATCCGTAAAATGAACCACGTATTAGACTAGTTATTTTGCAATGGATGTTAGGTAAATTAAGACCGATTCTGTGAAATAGGATCGACAATGCCAAGAAATCGGATTGGTGTGAGGGTTTCAGAATCAAAATCTTCGATTTCCATGCTCCAGAACCTTACATACCGATTAAATTATGCCAATAAATCATCTGTTAGAATTTTAGCCTGTAAATAAGGTCAAAAACATGAGTGCAGACATAAGTGTATAAAGTAAAAAGCTCAAGTAACCGAAACCAATCCCAAAGGAGAAAGACACGCAGCAAGCCATGTTCATCAGGCTTGCCTAGCAACCTTAAGCTTGTTGCGGCAAGGTGTGATCTGAAGCGCTTGCTAAGGCAACCCTGGGTATGCTTGTATGTGTGTGCTATGTTGAGCTTTAAGTTTAGTTGAGCATATATTCTACACATGGGGGGGGGGGGGGGTCTGTAGTAACCCAGTGTGTATGCTAAACATGATAAACACAATTATATGTATCGTAGGTGTTCACAAGAAGCTCATAAAAAGGGACCTTAGCTTGGATTCATGCACGTATAACACGTAGGCTTGATCATAAGGTAGGGATCTCACCTGGCTTGTTTATATGTTGTGTTATCAAATTCGTGCCACTGATGCAAATAATAAATACTCGATATTTTCTAGAACTGTTCAATGAAAAATATTGACATAATGTAAAGAATATAACTTAGATTTCCGCACTTGATCTCCATGTCATTGTATTTCAACATCTTGTTATGTTATTGTATATGATTCCGTTCCTAGATATGTTTGACATTTTTGTTAACTACTTGTGCACCTTGTATCTGATATATCGTTGTACCCGAATCGATAAGTTCCAGTTCTTAATTGTTTGATCTGTGCATATGCTATGTGATCCATGTCATCGCTTCGTGTGTCTGAAGTCTTAAGATCTGGTTCAAGTGACCCTGTTAACTTGCTCAGGGGCTTAGCGATCCGTCTCGGTTCAAGTGATCTTGCTAACTCGGGAGCTTGACAAGTGATCCCGCTAACTCAGGAGCTTGACGTACTTGGTTCAAGTGATCCCGCTAACTCGGGAGCTTGAAAATGTTGTTTCTTGTATATGTCTGTTTTACATCTGATAGCTTGTTTATGCTAAGTATGTTTCAACATGATTTCTTGTATTTGTTCTAGCATGACTCCGTCGCATGATAAAATTATTAACATGATTAATTATTGGTTATATTTTAAGTTGCTAGAATAAGATACAATATAATATAAGATGTGCTTTGATTTGTAGTTTATGCATCAAGAACGTGGATTGGCATAATAATGTATGAGTTAGCATCGTTAGATCCTTACTGAGCTTAGATGATAGCTCATCCCATGACTTCATGTCAAACTGCATGTGGAGTTTGTCATGCTCTTCCATTCATGCTCTTTGCTTAACCTATCCTCCTCCTTAGCCTACTCGTCTCCACTTTCTCAATGTTTCTTTGGTCGTCAGTCATCGAAAGTGTGATCCTTGCTCCTACGGATCCTTGCGATCATCTCATCAATGGCTAAATGTGGAGTCATCTCTCTTCTTGGGGAAAAAATTGGAAAAGGCGTAAACCTTACCTCTTGAAGAATATTGTAATATGTGAAGAAGCTCTTGGGAATGCCATTAAATTTAGAATGAACGTTCGCTTCTGTGAATAGAGACAGCTCAGGTTTAGAAGTGAAGATAACCATTATTTCATAAATCTTTGCACTCTGCAGCAGAAACTTAAAAAGCTCAAGCTCGTCTTTAGTGCCTTCAAAGTTTCTAATCTCATGTTCCTTTTGGTGGTCCAACGGATTTATCTTTAATGTAATCAATTTATTGGTTATTCTCTGTAAATAGTTCTTTCAATATTAATAGAAATTTTATTTTTCTGTGTATTATTCTCTTTTTGTATTATTTTCTATATAAATTTTGGAGTATCTCATGGTTTGTTTATGTTCTGAATAATACAAGCGTAGCTCCATAGTCAATGAAGCGGCAGCGCCTTGAATATTAGCAACGATGAAATAAATATGAAGCGTGCTGAATATTAAGGCCTGCTTTTCAAGTGACGACGCTTCAAATTAGAAGCGATGACACTTCAAATTAGAAAGGAAGATGCTTCCTATATGAAGCGATAACACTTGTAATTAGAGCTAGTGCTTCAACCTAGAGGCATTATTATTTCTAAAAGGCAAAAAGGCGTTTCATATTTTTTGAGAAAAAAGGCATTTTTATTGTGATACGAGCAGTAATTAATGTTAGATAAGATCGTGCGAAAATTCAACACAATCCGCTTCATATTTCAAAGTGATGACGCTTCAAATAAGAAGCGATGACGCGTCAAATTGGCAATAATGGGGTTCGAACATAAGCGATGATGTTCCACATTAGAAGCGAAGATGCTTCCTATAAGAAGCGATGACACTTGTTATTAGAGCTAGCTCTTCAACCTAAAGGCATTATTATTACCTTCATGATTATTAAGACTACCAGTATATCGGAAAGCACAAATTGTATTAATTTAAATGACAAAAGCTGAGTTTGTATTAATGTATTCATATATTTAAAAAAAGAAAAAAAGTACAACAAAATCTATTGGGATACGAATAGCTGATGGAATAATTAATGTTGGATAAGACCGAGTGAAAATACAATAAAATCTATAATTTGAAGCTCCTCGAGAATCATTTTTGAGACAGGGAGATACATGTCGAAACAAAGTTTTCGGGAAAAAATAGCACACCCCTTCGAACATGAAGCGGCGACGCTTCCTAATAAAGTGTCAACGTTGTTATAAATAAGCGTCAGTGCTTCTAACAAAAACCACTGAGTATTAGGGATAACTTATGCGTTGCCCTTTCCCAAGACGCTTCGAGTTTTAAGCTATGACTTCGATATAGATGCAATTTAGTCTCATCTAATGGTGATGACGCTTCCTTTCTCATGCGATGACGCTTCTTTTGAAAGCGCAGTCGCTCTTTGTGGCCGTGTCAGTTCTTCATCATGAGTCAGCTTTTATTGGATAGCTGAGACGAAAGTCTAAACGATGCTTTATATTGAAATACAAATAATAGAGGAAGATGATGTGTCGAACCAAAGTCTACGAAAAAAGATAGCACAACACCCCTCAAAAATTGTAACGTCACTGACACGCCACTTAGAAGTCATGACACACCGCTTGAAATACAAACAAGACAGGGAGATGGCATGTCGACCGAAGAAAGCAAGAAAAGACAGCACACCCCTCAAAAATCGTAACGCCATTGATACACCGCTTCAAAGTGATGACATGCCGCATGGAACACGAACAGCTGTAGGCAATACATATAAAGCGATAGTGCACCTCAACAGTCTATTTAATGAGGTTGCATGAGAAAATTTCTATTGAAATGACCTCAAAGCATCCACTCTTTATTTTTCTTCTTCTTTATCTCCTTAGATTAGCATTTCATCTTTTTCAGCCCAAGGGGAAATGCATCTCACCCATTTGCGGATGAGCTACCATCTTGCGCGTCGGTGTTGTATCAGTTCATATTATTATTAAGTTCTCGACATCCCCGATGACAACGAGCTGGCTGTCGCCCCCAATGTTCCTTCACTTCTTCCTCTTCCACCACAGCCACAACCTCCACTTGCGATGACCTCATCAATGGCTGAATCAGGGTCCGCTAGATCGTCCAATACATCACCTCCCTCATTATCTTTCCTTCTTACCCTTGCTCCTCTCTTTCTCTGGCGATGCTCCTCCTCCCCATGCTCCTCCTCCCTTCTTTCTCTTTCCTGCTTACCCTTGCACACCAGTTTCTCCTTCCTTTCTTTATCTTTCCTGCCTCCCTATCGTATATTCTTTCACTTCTCCTTCTTACCCTTCCTCAATTCTTCACTTCTCCTTCTTTCCCTTCCTCAATTCTTCACTTCTCCTTCTTGCCCTTCTCAGTTCTTCACTTTTCCTTCTTACCCTTGCTCCTCCCTTTCTCCGACGATGTTCCTCCCTTCATTCCCTTCTTCATGCTCCCTTCATTCCCATCTTCATGCCGCCTCGGCCTCATCCTCCTCGTCTCCACTGTCTCGGCCCACTCTGGATTTAGATGGCACGTGGTTTCCAATTCTTTCAAATACCTACATGGAAAAGGAAGAAGGTAGATGCACTAGTACTAAAGCCTACTTTCAAAATTTTCATAAGAAAAGTATTGAATCTCCAGGAATACCTTGCTCGTATGGATGCTTGCAGTGGCCTCATCAAGGGCTTAATCAAGGTCCTCTAGATCGTCCAACGTATTAGAACCATCATGAATTTCGTCAGACCCATTTACGATAAATAGAGACAGTGTAAAGAAAGATGTAAAGAAATAGTTTGGAGTTATGAATGAACCCTTCTAATGCATGATTTGTAAAAAAAATTTATTTCATCTTATTTTATTCAGTGATGTCACAAATAGTCCAGCGAAAGCATTTGCGCTATTAATAAGAAGTGGCTGCGCTCTGAATATTATGGCTATCGCTTCGACCTACACCTTGAGGCATATATTGTATTGATATGAACTGAGTTTTTCTTGTACAGTTTGTTCTTATTTCATTTAATATATGAATACAGTAAAACAATCTCTGCTTTTGTATTACAAGCGCTTTACTGATGTCTCTCCTTTCTCTTTCCGAAGTGTTGATAGCTTTAATATATATAAATACATTAATAATCATGCTGCTAATAATGCCGCTAAGACGAAGCGCTTCCCCTAAATAGAAGTGTCATCACTTCTTAATGGAAGTGTCATTGCTTCTAATTGGAAGCGCCATCGCCTTTAAATGGAAGCGTGATCGCCTTAAATTTTGTGGAATTATCTTGCGAAGCTGAAATTATCCCTCTTCATGAAATTAAATAAAAGTGTTTGTATTCATATAAACTGAGACTAATTACAGAATATCACTGTACAAGAAAGAGAAAAAAATCTGACGATAAAAGAGTTTTGGAGACGAAAGCTACTGCTCTTATGATATAAGCGCTGACGCTTCAGTTAATGAGCGTGTCGAAACAAATTCCCCGAAAAAAGGCAACACTCCCCTCTAAAATCATAAGGCCACTGACACACCGCTTAGAGGCGATGACACGACGCTTGGAATACGAATAGTCACTGCAATAAATTATGTTAGACAAGACTGCACAAAAGGAGAGCCGCTAAACTCAAGAAACGTCCCCGCCTGCATTTTGAAGCGATGATGCTTCTAATTTGAAGCGATGACGCTTCAAATTTGAAGCGTCCATGACAAACATTACCTTATCAGTCCTTAACTAATTTGGAGCATTCATGACAAACTTTACCATATTGAACTTCACTGAACAAGAAAGAGAAGAAAATCCGATGATAAAGTGGTTTTGGAAATGAAAGTTGTTGCTGCACTTATGATGTAAGCACCGACGCTTTACTTAATGAGTGATGATGCTTCGAACATGAAGCGATGATGCTTCCTAATAAAGCTCAGACACTTTTATCAATAACCACTGACGCTTCTAACAAAAAACATGAATATTAGGGATAGCTTAGGCACTGGCCTTTTCCATGACGCTTCAAGTTTTTAAGCTACTAAAAAAAATACAACAAATCTACAATTTGAAACTCCTCGAGAATCATTTTTGAGACAGGGAGATGGCGTGTTCACACAAATTTCATGGGAAAAGACGTCACACCCCTCAAAAATCGTAAGGCCAGTGACACGCCGCTTAGAGGCGATGGCACGACGCTTGGAATACAAATAGTCACTGTAATAAATTATGTTGGATAAAACTGTACAAAAGGTGCGCCGCTTAACTCAAGAAGCGTCACCGCCCGTAATTGAAGTGATGATGCTTCTAATTTGAAGCGATGACCCTTCAAATTTGAAGCATCCATGAAAAACTTTATCGTATCAGTCCTTGACTAGATTTTTCCTTAAGTTAATCTTTTATTTAATCAGGTTCTTTATTAATCTCTGTAAATATTCACTTTTCCTTTTTTTCCTTCCTCAATTCTTCACTTCTCCTTCTTGCCCTTCCTCAATTCTTCACTTTTCCTTCTTACCCTTGCTCCTCCCTTTCTCCGATGATGTTTCTCCCTTCATTCCCTTCTTCATGTTCCCTTCATTCCCATCTTCATGCCACCTCAGCCTCAGCCTCCTCGTCTCCACTATCTTGGCTCACTATGGATATAGATGACACGTGGTTTCCATTTCTTTCAAATGCCTACATGAAAAAAGAAGGAAGTAGATACACTAGTACTAAAGCCTACTTTCAAAATTTTTATAAGATATGTACTGAATATTCATGAAGACCTTGCTCGTACGGATGCTTGCGGTGACCTCATCAAGGGCTGAATCAGGGTCTACTAGATCGTCCAATGCATCAAAACCATCATGAATTTTATCATACATATTTACGATAAATAGAGACAGTGTAAAGAAAGATGTGTATAGAAAAAAGATGTAAAGAAATAGTTTTGAGTTATAAATGAAACCTTTAAATGCATGATTTGTAAATTTTTTTTATTTCATCCTATTTTATTCAGTGATGTATCAAGTAGTTCAACAGAAGCACTTGCGCTATTAATAAGAAGTGACTGCATCCTGAATATTCGAGTTGGCTCTTCGACCTGTACCTTGAGGCCCTTGAATATTAGTGGTAGCTGAGGCAGAGATTGTATTGATATGAACCAAACATTTCTTGTACAGTTTGTTGTTCTTTTTTTTAATATATGAATACATTAAAACAATCTCTGCTTTTGTATTACTAGCGCTTTGCTGATGTCTCTCCTTTCTCTTTTCGAAGTACTGGTAGCTTTAATTTATGAATACATTAATAATCACGCCGCTAATAATAATGCCGCTAAGACGAAGCGCTTGCCCTAAATAGAAGTGTCATCGCTTCAAAATGGAAGCGTTATCGCTTCTAATTGGAAGCGCCATCCCCTCTAAATGAAAGCGCCATCACCCCTACATTTCGTGGAATTATCCTGAGAAGCTGGAATTATCTCTCTTCAGTCTTCATGAAATTAAACGAAAGTATTTGTATTCATATAAATTGAGACTAATTACTGAACATCACTCTACAAGAAAGAGAAGAAAATTCGACGATAAATGGGTTTTGGAGACAGGAGTCAAAAAAAGAAAGGTTATGGAATATGCTATTTTATTGTAATACGAGGTGTCGGACGTTGTTACACTAATGATGTAAACGTCGATGCTTCAGTTAACAAGTGACGATGCTTAGAACATGAAGCGACGACGCATGCTAAATAATCGTCGACGCTTCTAACAAAAAATACTTTATCGTATCTAGATTTTTTCTAAGTTCATCTTTTATTTAATCAGCTTCTTTGTTAATATCTATAAATATTAATTTCTATATTAATAGAGAAATTCTTTTTATGGATATTATTCCAAAAGTTACATATTTATAAATATACTGGAACCATTAGCACAAGAAGAGACTTCGCCACCAATCGAAGAGACAACGCTTCCACTTAGAAGCGACAACGCTTCTATAAATAACAAATACGAATTCTTATATTTAGAAGCGATGACGCTTCTGTTTGGAAGCGATGACGTTTTGATTTAGAGGTGATTTTGCTTTTATTTAGAGGCGACGTCGCTTCTAATGATAAGCGCCATTGCTAATATCAAATAGCAGCGCGCTATGTAATGAAGTTCTTGGAAGCGATGTCGCTATCATTAAGAAGATGACACCTCGGGAAATTACTTATTAAAGTGTTGACGCTTTCACAGAAGTTGGTGGAATATGCAGTGAAGAGCCGCAATAATAAATAATGGTTGAAAAGACTGCGTGAAAAGACAACATACCTCACAATTTTAAATCCTTGAAATTAATAAAAAAATGAAACATTTTTATTGGGATGCGAATAGCCGCTACAATAAATAATGTTGCATAAGACTATTCAAAAAGACAACACAGTCCACAATATCAATGCCCTCAAAAATCGTAATAAAGGAACCGTAATTAAAGCGATGATGCTTAAAAACATAAGCGCCATTGGTAGCATCATATAGCTGGGCGCTTCTTATCGTAATTCAAGAGAACTTCATGGAATAGCTATCTGCAACCAACACTCGATATTTCTTTCGGAGGTGATGTTTTACAACCTAGCCTTTCCCTATAAAGCAATGTCCCCTCCCAAAGCCTAAACCCTAAACTCGTCCCATTCTGAACCCATCGTCTTTCTCTGTCTCCTAACCTTGACCCCATGCCAGAAGAACCAAACCATAACGAGCTAAGCAGAAAGCTTGATTGAATCCTTGAAAGAGAAGGACAGAGCTTCTGACTGTAATAAAAATATTAGAAAAGTTGAAGCTGCAGTGACCCATTTCAGACGCTGAATCGTCTACCGGTAGTGACCCATTCCAGACGCTGAATCATCTACCGGTAGCGACCCATTCCAGACGCTGAATCATCTACCGAGACCCCCCGTTGACATAGAGTTCGTCCCAACCCGACCCTTTTTCCAACTTCTCACCTTGCCCCACTCCTTAAATATATCAGTGTCAAATTCCCACCTCAGTGCAAGTTCCTCTACGAGGATAGTGGGTTCAAAATTTGCATGCCTCCCCTTGCCCTTGCCTGTAAATTTCTTCCTAATTGGATTTTATTCTCTTCACCGGCCAGTTAGGGATATTTGGAAAATAGAGGATGCGATCCCCGCAAGAGGGAGCCATCTCTCTTGACGGGGCAAACAAATTAAAGACCCCGACACCGAACTCCATCGTAAACTTTAGCTTACTTTAGCTTCTCAGTGGTCACTGTCGTTGTCCGTGTCTAGTTTTTCCTAGGTTTATCCTTAATGTAATCAGTTTATTAGTTAATCTCTATAAATTTTTCTTTCAATATTAATAGAAAATTTTCTTTTTGTGTATATTATTTTCATTTGTGTATTATTTTTTTATGCTCGATGCACTCGAATGTTTTATTTTTGTTCTGAGTAATACAAACATAGCTCAAATATCGATGAAGTGACAATGCCCTGAATATTAGCTCCAACGCTTGGACCAAGTGGTGTGATAATTAGTGGTAGGTGAGGCGTTGTCGCTATTAGCAACGCTTAGAGTTAGCAGCGTCAACGCGTCGATATAGAAGTGACGACGCTTCAATTTAGAAGCGCTGACGCTTCAATTTAGAAGCGCTGATGCTTCTACCAAAACTATTTATCTGAGGCGCTACCGCTCCTAACAATTAGCTTCTTGCTTGTAACTTATTTTTCACGTAATGTATTTTGAATGTAATGTATATATTTCGTTAGCTTATTTGGAGACATGTGATTTTCTTGTCATTCTTGCCAATCTCTTCATATGCACTAAGGACAAAGTTATATATTTAAAATAGTCGCTACAACAAATATGGATTCTTATAATTAGAAGCAGTGACGTTTCTGTTTAGAAGCGATGTCGCTTTGATTTAGAGACGATGATGCTTCTAACAATAACCGTCATTGCTAACATCAAACAGCGGCGCGTTATATAATGAAGTTCTTGGAAGCGATGACACTATTATTTAGAGAAGATGACGCTTTAGGAAACGACTTATTGAAGCACTGACGCTTCCATAGAAGTTGGTGGAATATGCAGTGAAGAGCTGCAACAATAAATAATGTTTGAAAAGACTGCACGAAAAGAGAACACCATCTAAAATTTTAAAGTCCCCGAAATTCATAATAAATGAAAATCCGCTTAGGTAAAGAAGCATCCCAGCCCTTCGAAGTGACGATGCTTTGAATTCAAATTGATGACGCTTCCACCATCGTCGTTTTGGTAACCTCAAACAGCGGCCCGCTTCTTATCGGTATTCAAGAGAGCTTCGGGGATACAAGCAATAATTAATATTAGATAAGACTACGCGAAAATACAATACAATCCACTTCAAATTAAAAGTGATGGCGCGTCGAATTAGAAGCAATGACGTGGTGAATTTGAGGCAATGACGCTTCGAACTTAAAGCGATGATGCTTCAAATTAGAAGTGACGAAGCTTCTTATAAGAAGCGATGACGCTTGTCATTAGAGCTAATGCTTCAACCTAGAGGTATTATTATTACCTACATGATTATTAAGGCTACCAGCACATCGCAAAGCACAGATTGTATTAATTTAAATGACAAAAGCAGACTTTATATTAATCTATTCATACAGCAAGGGGAGCCAAAAATTTAGAGACCCCGAGACAGATCTCCATCGCAAACCTCACCGTGTCAGTCCTTGTCTAGATTTTTTTTAAGTTAATCATTTATTTAATCAGCTTCTTTTTTAATCTCTGTAAATATTAACTTTCATATTAAATAGAGAATTTCTTTTTGTGTATATTATTCCAAAAGTTCCAAATTTGTAAATATAATAAAAGCAATATCGCTTCGAGTTAGAAGCGATGACGCATCAAAATGAAGCGAGCTGAATATTAAGGCCTGCTTTTTTATTAGCGATAACGGTCAGGATCATGGATCAAAATATCGTCTGATACCGATACGTATCGGTATCAGACTTGGACGATACTGTACATTCAATGTACCGTATCGCCATTTTGTATGTAGATGCCCGGACGATACATTCAATGTATCGTCCGGTATTTTACTATTCTGATACGTATCGTCCGACACGTATCAGTTTTGAGCTCGGACGATACGTATCCGATACCTAAAATTTTGACCCATGGTCAGGATTAGTAATAAATGAAAAGCTGCTTAATTCAAGAAGAGACCTCGCCATCAAACGAAGCGTCGACGCTTTAATTAACAGCGATGATGCCTCGAATTAGAAGCTATGACACTTCCATTTAGAAAAGATGATGCCTCAAATTAGAAGCTATGACACTTCCATTTAGAAAAGATTATGCTTCAATTTAAAAGTGATGATGGTTTGACTCAAGAGCATTAACGCTTCAATTTAGGAGCATTAACGCTTTAATAAACTCTTATTTGAGCGCTGATGCTTCTAACTTGAAGCGCAGTCGCTCTTTGTGGCCGCATCAGCGCTTCAAAGAAATTTGTCATGAGTCAAATTTTATTGGATAGCTGAGACGAAATACGAATAGTCACTGCAATAAATTATGTTAGACAAGACTGCACGAAAGGAGCGCTAAACTCAAGAAGCGTCCCCACCCATAATTGAAGCGATGATGCTTCAAATTTGAAGCGATGACTCATCAAATTTGAAGCATCCATGACAAACTTTACCGTATCAATCCTTGACTAATTTGAAGCATCCACGACAGACTTTACCATACAGAACTTCACTGAACAAGAAAGAGAAGAAAATCTGACGATAAAGTGGTTTCAGAGATGGAAGCTGTTGCACTTATTATGTAAGCGTCGACGCTTCAGTTAATGAGCGATGACACTTCGAACATAAAGCGACGACGCTTCCTAATAAAGCTCTGACACTTTAATCAATAAGCGCTGACGCTTCTAATAAAAAACACTGAATATTAGGGACATCTTAGGCACCGCCCTTTCCCATGATGCTTTGAGTTTTTAAGATACTAAAAAAAATACAACAAAATCTACAATTTGAAGCTCTCCTCGGGAATCATTTTTGAGACAGGGAGATGACGTGTCGACACAAATTTCGCGGGAAAAGTCGGCACACCCCTCGAAAATTGTAAGGCCACTGATACGCCGCTTAGAGGCAATGACACGACGCTTGGAATACAAACAGTCACTGTAATAAATTATGTTGGATAAGTGTGCACGAAAGGTGCGCCACTAAACTCAAGAAGTGCTCCCGCCCATAATTGAAGCATCCATGAAAAACTTTACCGTATCAGTCCTTGACTAGATTTTTCCTAAGTTAATCTTTTATTTAATCAGCTTCTTTGTTAATCTCTATAAATATTAACTTCCATATTAATCTCTGTAAATATTAACTTTCAAAAAATAAAGAAATCATATAAAGGAGAGAAGCTCTGCGATGGCCTTCTCCCTTTCATTTAAACGAAAAGCTGTGAGATCAAATTCATAAAAATGAAAGATATTTTATTCTTATAAAGTACTACTTACAAAAATAAATAGTAGAAGAAAGAAGAAGAAAACCTAAGAAAAATCTATAGAGACAGACAGACACCAACACATCTCAGCCACCTGAGACTTCAAGAGGGTTGAGAGGTAGATGACTCCCCTTCGGACTACATCGTAATTCGCACAATCAATCCTCCAACTTATAAGAAACAACTTCAATTGCGGCCATCAAGGGTTTAATCATATCCATCAAACTTTGAAACCTCCTTTTCTTTTGGGCGAGAAGGGAAAGAAGTTCCTCAATATCCCCGGTCATCGAACTTAGAAAGGTTCGATCAAGAAGACGAAACACTTCCGTAATCTCGAATGATAACTCGAGCTGCTCCATCATGGAGAATGGAGTTTTGTTTTGGGATGAAGGAAAAAGAAAGGATATGGAATGAAGATAAAAGTGATGGAAGGCTAAAAGGCATTTTTTTGGGGATACGAAGAGTCACAGTAATAAATTATGTTAGAAAATACTACCCGAAAAGACCACACACTGCACGTTTTGAAATCCTCGAAATTCAGAAAAATGAAAGGCCGCTTACCATCAAGAATTGTCATCACAGGTAATTGAAGCGCTGATGCTTCTATTTAGAAGTAATGACAATCCTATTTAAGAGCGATGATGCTTCTTATTAGAAGCGAGGACGAGTCGATTTATCAGCGATGTCGCTTTTAATGATAAGCGCCATTGGTAATATTAAAAAATGGTGCGCTTCTTATCGTATTTTAAGAGAAGTTCATGGATTACACACGGCCGACACAATAAAAAAGAAGCACAAAAATTTATGAAATCCCTCTGTGGCGGCAGTACACCTACAATAGTCTATTTAACGATATTGCATGATAAATCGCTATTTAAAGGGCATCATAGTGCCCAATTTTTTTCATCTTTTGTATCTCCTTGGATTATCATTTCATCTTTCTCTACCCAGACCGAAATGCATCATAACATTTTGAGGAGGAGCCACCATATCGCGCGTCAGTATTTTATTAGTTCCTACGACGGTTCAGTTATCAACATCCTCGACGACAATGAACTGGTTGTCGTCCCCAACAACAAGCATGTGATTCCCCCTCCTCGTGAAGAAGTTATCGTCATTCTGAATGATGACAACCTTCAAGTTATGCTGCCGGTGGTGGGAGACCCCTAGCCCCTTCTCCCGCCTCTAGAGTCGGTGCTTCTTCTCCCAGCTCCGTAGCCGATTCTTCTTCTTCTACCTCCACTTGTTCCTCTTCCACCCCAGCCACAACAACCTCCATCATCTCCAACTCAACTTTCTTATCCACCCCCGTTAGCATAACAAACTCCCCACACCCGCCTACACCTATACCTTCATTTCTACCACCATTTACACCTCTACCTCCACCGCTACCTCCTCCACTTCCTCCATCAACACCTTCATCACTGCGTGCACGACCGTCTAGTCGACCCATGACCCATCCCTAACCATCACCTCTAACATTTCTATAAAATGTGGCATCCTCCCCCAACCAACCACCGCCATCAGAACCTTATTCAATTTCATCAGACCCATTTATATTAGACCCATTTTATGATAAAGAAAGGCAGTGTATAAGAAGACGGTGTATAGGAAGACAGTGTATAGAAAGTATTTTGACATAAATAAATTATTTTCATTTATGAATGAAATATTTTAGCATGATTAGTAAATTATTTTTTACTTGACTCTAATTACAGTTCTAGTAAGATAAGCATATCAAAAATTAAGCGCTGAAGCAGAAAATACAATGTGACGCGCCAACGCTTCATGAACGAAGCGACCACGCTTTAATTGAGAGGTGCTTGCACCTCCTACTACTCGAAGCATTTGCACTTTTCAAAATATTGATTCTCTGTGAATCAGTGATAACGCTTCTCTATTCAGCGCTAGCAGGCATCAAACCCATGTTCAATTTCATCATACCTATATACAATAAATGGGAAGCGATTTCACAAAACTAGGAAGCGCCTTCGCATCAACCAAGAGGCGATAGCACTTCAACTAAGACGTGATGATGCTTCAGTTCAGATGTGATGGTGCTTCGACAACAAAACCCATTTACGATAAAGAAAGATAGTGTAAAGAAAGGCGAAATAAAGAAATAGATTTGATTTATGAATGAAAACTATTGTACCTAAATTAGTAAATCTTTTTTATTCATAAATAACTCTGAGTAGTAAGTAAAACGATGCTCCATGAGAAAAGGAAAATGTCAATCCACATAAAACTATTCACGAAAAGTTAACATTGTCAGTGGTTCCAGGTTGAGTCGCAGGCGCTTCACTTGCTTGGGATCCAATAGGTGCACAAGATTAAAAAGAAGCACCATCCCAGACGCTTCAATGACGAAGCTCCCACGCTTCAAAAACTTAGCGTCGTCGCTTCCTTCACGTGCATCATCGCTTCTTGTATGTGACGTCATCCCCTCTTAATGATGGTCATGAAACGTGGAAATCAATCTTTCAATCACTGAGAATGAACACATAAAAAGAAAAAAAAATTAATATATGAACAGATTACCATAGGCTATCTACATGATAATAAATACAATGTAGTGAAGCGTTCGCGCATCAAAAGAGAATGCCCACGCTTCATATACGAAGTGATGACGCTTTGAATGGACGAGTCTCAGCTTCCTAATCCAAGCGATTGTGATTTTCAAGAAATTGAATCATTGTGACTTGGTGAGATCGCGCGTTCCCTCGTTTCTTCTTTTGTTTGGATCTGTCTAGAGCTATCAGCCATCATCCTAACCTTCAGAAGCGGGAAGTTGTGATTTTATATCCCAAATGATCGCAGCTCTTACAATGGCATCTCTTTTTTTATGATTGTTCAAAACCAGCCTCGATTTCAGACTTTATTCTGTCATTGTTTCTTGGCCTACCTTTGGTGGCACATCGTATTAGATCTCACACTGTAATGTTGACATGTTCTTGCAATGAAATTCCTTCGCTAGGCTGGGAGGAGGCGCCCGGACAGGACGCGATACTAGTCCCTCTTTTATTCTTCTCTTTCATTCTAATAGCCTCTACACCTTCTAATAGTTTCATCATCCCTTCCAACATGTAATCCACCAAGTGATTCGATTCTATCCCCAACTAAATTAACTTCAGTCCAGCTTCTCTCACCTTCCATATTTTCATCCTAGAGACAGAGTTGGAATCCTCTTTGTTACTCACACCCAAACTTACAATACTGTATCTAGCATCTTTCCTCCATCGATACAAAATATACTTAGAAGGAATTTGGTCTACCTCTTCCTTGAAGTAAACTTTGAAGATGTGAGAACACAACAAACCCTCTATCTCGAAGTACTTGAAATTACAAGTGGTCATGGCATCTCCACATTTGAAATGAACTTTGAATGTTTGACTACTATCCTCCCTGGCATCTCCACCACTTTTACCACTTTCATAAACTTGGAATACAATAATCACCCTGGCTTCCTCTTCGAGCACCTTTTGGGCCTTAACAAGAGGCAAACTTTCGAAACTCAGAGTAGAATCTATCGAACATGGTTCTCGGATATATAGTAGCAGCATGCTCCTCAATTGAATTTTTAAACAAGAGTGCCAATGTCGTAGACATTGAGACAAGATCCTTCCTATTTTCTTTATTGCGATGTGATTGGACGACAAGACCGTATTGCTTGATAAATTCTGTCAAACTCGTCTGGGCATTGACATAGGTATCGAAGAAAGAATTTATACTTTCTCCCCGTTGCGTAGTGGTCATGCCGGCCTAAAAGGTATCACTCAAGTAGCATGGAATCCATTTCCTTCTAAGAGCGTACATTTGTTCAACTACTCATTGTCTTGTAATTGAAACTCCTTGACTAGTTCTACCCATATCCTTTTGAAATTATCAACCATTTTACTGAACTTCCACTGATTGTACTTTCGTCCAAAACTCTCAAACTTTACCTTCAATTGAGAGAGATGGTTCAATTCATTCCTCCCTATGTGCCATAAGCAGAGGCAATGCATGGTCTCCGAAAAAACTTCGGAGATGGCCTGCTCATCTCGTTGCATTGATCGGTGATGATTGCATTAGGTTTCTTATCACCCATGCACTTCAGTCATGTCTTAAACAAGCAAACAAAGGTCTCCTCCGTCTCATCTAGGAGCAATGCACATCTAAAAAGCATCATCTGCCAATAATGGTTGACCCCCATGAATGGAGCAAAGATAGCAGCAATTTATTTGTTTTATAAGTGGTGTCGAATACCACCACATCACCAAATTGTTGATACGCCACCTGTGACCTATGATCAGCCCAAAATATACTATGCATACGAGCTTCTTCATCTTGTTCGGCTTCAAAGAAGAATCCATCTCCTTTATTTAGCCTATCAATGAAGGATTTGATCACATTCATGCATATCGGATCGATGTTACTCTCCTTTCTTATCTTCTTTAGGTAATCTAGAGTTTGTTGAGGGTTTACCGTCACGCCATCTCCATCCAAACTCGACAAAACAACAAAAATCTTCGAAGGGGGAATTATGCCATCAAATGCTCCTATCAACGATTTACTTGCCCCGTTCAACTTATTATGTGATAGTAGTTCCTTCACCTTCGAAGGTGAATACAGCTGATGATTATGAGGCTCTCTAAATCCCATAACCTTCGACAACTTTTGCTCGTCGATCCTAATCTTCAACCTTGCCTCACATCTGCATTTGTTATCTCTTGAACACTTTATATTAGCGTGTAATTTACGCTTGTCAGGCTGCTTGAACCCTTCAAACAAACATACATATTTTCTCTTTATAATCTCTCCCTTTGCGGATTTGTAGGTGTTACTTTTCCTAACGCTAAAACCAACTTTCTTTGCGTATAAATTATAGAAGTCATATGCCTCGTCTTCAGATTGAAACTTCAATCCCATACGTGGCTTCCATTCCTCCCTCGTATTCTCCACACCTTCACAAGAATCAAGCATTTTGATATACCTAGCACCACCAAGTGGAACTCCTGCAGAAGAAACTGTCTCAGGGAAGATATTTAAATCGACACCCTCCAATCGATTCCATTATAGTGTCCTGCATTAGATAAAAAATGGGCTAATAAGGAAACAGATTATATAGAAAGCGATGATGTTGTCTCTTCTGTGCTTCTATCCAGTAAGCGCTCGAAGATTTTCGTGAAAGTTGCCTCTTCTGCGCCTCTATCCATTACGTCCCTCTAAGAAAAAGGAGAAAGTTGCCTCTTTGCGCTTCTATCCAATCAAAGCTCCAGCGAAAATGAGAAAGTTGAAAGCCAAAGAGACGAAATAAAACCATAGAGAAGATGAACCTGAATAAGGAGGGGAATAGAAGGAACCTGTATCAATTTTTAAAAAAATTTACTGCGTTTACATTCGACAAGACCTTTCCCATCGGAACAACGCTTCCTTCCAGTACCCGTCAGGTGTAGCCTTTCTAATTCCCCTACAGCCATCTTTACCAACCACTGACACTAGGAAACCCCCACTGTGGCTAACCCGAGTTAGTGCAAAAGCACTTTCCACGTGTCCGCCCCCCATTGGAGGAGCCGAGAGAAATCTCTACCTCCAAGCGCATTTTCCCTTTTCCCTATATATATATATATATATATATATATATATGTGGGCTATTGGTAAGTGAGGATGGTTAAAATTCAATGTTTAATTTGCAATCATCTTTAGAGGTTTAATTGACAATTATACTAAAATTTTCCATTTCATGGGCTCTGCTAATTACCATGGATTCTTACCTTAGCTACTCAAGTGTGTGGATGTAGTGCAAGTTGATGGTGGCTATGAAAATACATTAAGCTACATATTAATTTTAGACTTCTTAATCATTTCTCTCTTCAATTTAAGTTTGGATCCTATCATTTGTATGTATCACAGCCTCAGTTATCCTATTTTGTCTTGTAAAAATTTCAAGAAGAAGGGACTCCCTGTTTTGCTTTTATATTTCAAATTTCTTCTATATGAATCAAAATAAATAAAATAAAAATCACATGTTAGTGGAAGTTTAGTGGGCACAAATCATTAGTTGAAATGTATATAGGATGGTTATGTTTAGATTTCGAGTCCTTTCGCGTACCTTCTATGTTAAAATTTCTCTTACCTTCTATGTTGAAATTTCTCTTACTAAATTCAATAAAGCATACCTAGGTTCTCTAGATAATACACATGAATTGTTGTAATTATTCAAGGCTATGATAGCGATCACTTTTGTTACAGTAGTGGCACTTTAAAATTTGAATCCATGGTTTATTGTTTTTGAATCCATGGTTTCTTGTTTTTGAATCCTAGATGTAACTGTCTGCAATTTACTGGTTTTAGGTTGTAATAATGTATCCTTTTTCTTTCAACTGATATCAGTGAAAAGCCATCAAGCTAATTCCCATGCAATGATATCAATCGTGAAATTAGAGTCACGATTGATCCGTCCATATATATATTATGTACAATAGCCAACAATTCACACTGATTCTGCCTTAAAAGTTCATTTGTATATTCTTTTTACTGAGTTTCTTCTTTTTTTTGCATAATATGTTCTTCCACTTCCCATTGAACTACTGCTGTTAAAATGTGGAATGAACTGCTGCTCCTCTTGTCAAATGATATCCATAATACAATAGGAAGACTGGTAGAATTTCAACATGCTATTGAAAGCATGGACCGATGACTAACACTTACTTTAAATACATTTATGTGTTTGGTAGATTTCAAACATGCTACTCTAAGCATGGATCGATTTCGAACACTGAATCTATTAGATTAATGTGTTTGGAGAATGTACGTTTATACAAAATTAGTCCTTTCATCAGATTTGTTAAGACGAGACTATATGGTCATAGTATGTCAACCACCAAATATCGAGGCAGACCTAGTTTATGTAAAATTTCTAAAACTTTGATGATTTTTAAGGGAACATAAGTTATGAGTTGCCATAAGGGAAAGGGTGTTGCCCACAATAATGCCGGTCAGTCAAGAAATTTCACGTGAACTGAGCAACAAGGCAAGGCCAATATCGAGGAACTTGTCGAGCAATACCATCTACGTTGGAAATTACCTAACGGTATGTGGCAAAAAAATGTGTGGCCTGAGATGGCCGAAAACCTAAAGTCTTATAAGTGCTTCGAAGGGAAACTGGAAGAACTCACCAGAGAAAATTGCTACAATCACTTGAAGTCAATGAGGAATAATTACTCCAGGATGAAGAAAATCCTTGATACTAGTGGTTTTGTTGAGACTAGGACAAGAAGTGGTCATTGCGGAACCTGATATATGAGATAATTTCATTTCTGGGTCGGTTAGCAACTACAAACTTTAACCTCGTGACTGTGAATCTAAATAATTGTACTTAATCTAAACATTTCACTTAACCTAGCATACATGACTTTAGGGTTATAGCTGGGCCGTAAATTATCGAGGTAGGAAGGTGAAAGACTATAAAATGCTTTGCCTTCTATTTGGAAATAGAACATACACCATGGCTGAGGAATTCCACCATGGGGATCGCCGATCCCCTGTCAAAGAATGTGTTATTTTTTTGGGTGATGAGGGTAGTGGGGATTCGTACCACCCTGTATTTGAAATGAGGAGTTCCCCTCACGAGAGGGACCTACCAATCGGAGTCTCCCTTAACTGCAGAGAGTGGTCAAAACCCGCTGTTAAGACCTAAAAAGTACCACTTTTCACCCCTTAACATAATCCTTGTTGGACCCTTAATCATTTAATAAAAGTACTTTAAGCCTATTCTGTAGGTAATAAACAGCAGCTGCAATAAGGCCTTAATCCTGCTAAGCAGCCCACTTTTGCCCCAGAAGTCTCCCAAAAGAATGGAAGACAGAGAGCCTGACTGCATGAAGGCAGAGCACAACAGCAGCAAAGAAAGAAATGAGCCTCACGCAGCTGTCGCAAGGTTCACATGACTCAGAAAGCCTGCCTCGCGCAATCCTCGCGAGTTTCCCATAACATCATACCAATTGTCCGTGCGGTTCTCGCGCAGTTTAGTGACAGAAGAGCTCCTGCAGCATAGTTTGTGCAGCTCTCGCGAAACTCAAATATAAATGCTCACGCAATTTTGCGCAGCTCAAGAAAGCAGCTCTCAAACCTCGCGCCGTTCACTCAGATCAACTGAGGAGAGAGAGCTCCAGGTATTTTGACGTGCAGCTGTCACGCAGTGGCCGCGGGATGCAAAACTTCAGAAAAACCTCTCGCGCAGTTCAGAGACCAATGCACATCACATCCTCGCGAGGATCCTCGCAAAGATCCATTGAGAAACAAACTGCTCGCGTGATTCCCATGCCATTCAGAAGGAAAGTGCAATCTCGCGAAGACCAGAGCAATCCAGCGAGGATTCAATGCTCTATCGCGCGATCGCTTCAGCCGTAACTAAGACAACCCCGCGACGGCTAGAATTTCAAGCTAATTCAATCTCACGAACATCATGCTACCACGCGACAGTCTTGGAAACCAGTGCTACCTGGCGAGGCTCTGAACTCTAACTCTCCCTCACCTCTGCAGAGGACATTCTGGGAACTTTCAGTAATTAGGGCACGCATTCCAATGCTCCAAGTTCCGTGCACGTGCCTCGAGGCATCCAAGGAACAGTATTAGGCCATGTGGCATCGTTAAAATTAGGGTTTCCTAACCCTAATGCGCTGCCAAACTCACTGCTATATAAACCTAAGCCTAGTTTAGGTTTAGGGGGCTCTCTGTTTAGAATAGAATTTTGCCTATCTTCTTCTCGCAGTAGCTGCAGATCTCTAGTAAGATTTAGGTAGATTTCTTTTTTCTTCTCTCCATAGTCCAGCATTTGCTGGCTATGCCTTTGTATGACTATTTGAAATAGATTAATGGAGTTTTATGATAGGATGTTTTACATTTATGAGATTTTTGTTTGTGAGTTGTTCTGTACAAGGTTGTTACCTTAAGATCCTCCATTGCTAGGACGTATTGCAAGCAAGGAGGACTGATTTTATGGTTTACTCAGATCCAAGTGACCTGTGTGTCTGGGCTAACATGCTCCCATACAGGCCTAGCCCCACCACAGGACCCACTAGATCTGAAGTCCCCATGGGAGCAATGAGCTTTTGTAGCCTTGTGAACATGGTGGTGGCAGCAATGTTTCTTGTTCTATCTTGAGCTTTGTGGGGAGGATAACCTCTGGGATAGTCTGTGACCATTTAAGTGGACAGGTTATAGCCTTAGGGTGAAGCCAACCCACAGACTCAAGACAGATTATTCTTCTCTGCACTTATGCTTGTAGCCCTATGAGAGATTGTGCTGAGACAAACTCCCCTGTGAGAGATTGTGCTGAGACAAACTCCCCTGTAAGAGTTCGTGCAGCTCTCGCGAAACTTCTCGACTGTGCTACACTAGTTCTCATTCTGCAATCAATTACTAAGCTTAAGTCAACTATTATTTCTCCATTCTTATTAATTTTACATCCAATTCCTCCAACTCGAATCTGGATCACTTAGTTTAAATTCTACTTTTAGATAATTTAGTTAATGTGACAAATTCAACCTCTCATCGAATTTGCTTTGTAGATAAGATTAGAGGCCAGATCTGGTAGCTCAGATCTAGAGGTTTACCATTCATTTTAAATCAATTGCCTGTGGACGATCTTTTACTCACTTACATTTAAAACTTGCTACAATTGGCCATGATCTTACAGGCTAATTACTTTCTCTCTGTGCTGATGTTCCTTATTCTTTTTAATTTTCTAGATTCAGTATCATTTGCAAATCTGTTTTCAAAATATAAATAAATCATGCACACTTAGAATAGCAACAGAGCTCAAGCCCACCCCCATTATTCTATTGATGGCTGATAGGTCCGAGAGGAAGCCCATGAGAGTGGTTGAGGATGTCCTAGTGGGGGTAGACAAGTTCTTCTATCCTGCAGACTTCCTTGTCTTGGACATGGGCTGCAACAAGAGTACATCTCTGATACCTGTTATTCTGGGCAGACCATTCTTGGCCACTGCCAATGCATACATTCAATGCAGGTCTGGAATCATGGAGGTCACTTTCGGACATATGAAAGTTGAGCTTAATGTGTACAACAGTGCAAAGCACCCTCAGCTGGACAATGAGGAATACTTTGCAATGGATGTACTAGAAGAAATTGTTGAAGAAGAACTGCACACTCTGCTGGAGTGGAGCAACATTGCCACTGATTTAACTAAAGTTTGGAACTTGGTGCAGGAAGGAAGCCTAACTTTGATGCCAGAAGACATGCCCCTTGTGAAGTCTTCTGTGAGCTTAGTGTAGCATTCCAATTGGAAACCTACATTGCTACCCCTTCCTCCAACCAACAATACACCAATCCTGCCATCCATACAACAAGCCCTTGATCTAGAGCTCAAGAAGCTGCCAGAGACATTAAAATATGCTTTCCTCGAGAAAGAAGAGAAACTTTCTGTGATTATCTCCTCTTCTCTTACCAGTGAGCAAGAGGAGGAGTTGCTAACTGTTTTGAGGAAGCACAAGAAAGCAATTGGCTGGACCATTGCTAATCTAGGAGGAATTGATGCATCAATCTGTATGCATAGGATTCATCTAGAGGAGGGCTCAACACCCTCCAGGGAAATGCAGAGGAAACTTAATCCTCACATGCAAGAGGTGGTTCTGAAACAAATCATTAAGTTGCTGGATGCTGGGGTAATTTACCCCATCTCTGATTCTGAATGGGTGGCACCAATCCAGGTGGTACCCAAGAAATCTGGCATAACAGTGATCAAAACCGACTCTGGAGAGTTGAGACTAGCCAGGGAGACCATTGGCTGGAGAGTTTGCATCGATTATCGAAAACTCAACTCCAAGACCAGAAAAGACCACTTCCTTCTCCCTTTTATTGATCAAATTTTGGACAAGTTGGCTGGGTAGGCTTTTTACTATTTTCTTGATGGGTACTCAGGGTACAATCAAATCCCTGTGCACCCCCTTGATCAAGAGAAAACTACATTTACTTATCCTTTTGGAACCTCTGCTTACAGAAGGATGCCTTTTGGACTGTGTAATGCCCCTGCCACCTTTCAGAGGTGTATGTATGCCATTTTTTCTGATATGATTGACAAATTCTTAGAAATTTTCATGGATGACTTTTCGGTCTATGGGGATAGCTTTGACCAATGTCTACAACACCTCCATCAAGTCCTACAAAGATGTGAAGAGACCAATTTGGTCTTAAGTTGGGAGAAGAGCCACTTCATGGTAACACAAGGAATTGTGTTGGGCCATGTAGTCTCTAAAGATGGAATCGAGGTAGACAAGGCCAAAGTTGACCTCATTAAAAATCTGCCCCCTCCAAGAACAGTCAAGCAAATCAGATCTTTCCTTGGCCATGCTAGATTCTACAGGAGGTTTATCAAAGACTTCAGCAAAATTGCTAAACCATTGTGCCACCTGCTCTGCCAGGATATGCCCTTTAACTTCTACGCTGAATGTCTGAAGGCTTTTGAAACTTTGAAAATTTGCCTCACTTTTGCCCCTATTCTCCAAACACCTGACTATACCCTGCCCTTTGAGTTGATGTGTGATGCATCTGACTTAGCAATAGGTGCTGTCTTGGGCCAGAGATAGGATTAGCTGCCTGTGGTCATTGCATATCTCAGTAAATCACTTGCTGAAGCTCAACTGAACTACACAATCACTGAGAAATAGCTTCTGGCAGTGGTTTTTGCTGTGGACAAATTTAGACTTTACCTACTTAGGTCTAAAACTGTCATCTTCACTGACCACTCAGCATTAAAGTACCTACTGTCCAAGAAGGATGCAAAGCCCAGATTGATTAGATGGATACTCCTGTTGCAGGAGTTTGACATCGAAATCAAAGACAAGAAAGGTGTAGAAAATGTGGTGGCTGACCACTTGTCCAGAATTATGTTGGAGAAAGGTGTTGATGACCTCACTACAAATGATGTACTCCCGGATGAGCAATTGTTTGCCATCCAATCTTTAGTTCTTTGGTATGCACATATTGTCAATTATCTAGTTATAGGCAAGATCCCTTCCCATTGGACAAAAATGGATAAAGACCTATTTTTCTCACAGGTCAAATTCTTTTTCTGGGAGGAACCTTGCTTGTACAAGTATTGTGCAGACCAAATTATTCGGAAATGTGTTCCCGAAAGTGATATCCCCAGTATTATGGCCATGTGCCATGAAAATGCCTATGGGGGTCACTTTAGTGGGAGAAAAACAGCCGACAAAGTGTTGCAGTGTGGTTTCTATTGGCCTTCTCTTTTCAGAGATGCCCATACACACTGCAAGGCCTGTAAAAGATGTCAAAAACTAGGAGGGTTGTCTAAACAAAATTCAATGCCTTTACAGCCCATCCTTGTTGTAGAACTGTTTGATGTGCGGCGTATTGATTTTATGGGCCCCTGTCCTCCTTCAAATGATTTTCATTTTATCTTAGTGGCAGTGGACTATGATAATGATAATCAGGTGGTCCTCAAGTTCATAAAGCAAAATATCTTCTCCAGATTTGGTACCCCTAGAGCCATTATCAGTGATGGGGAGCCATTTAATGCAAATTCGAGAGCTTGCTCAAGAAATATTCTATCACCCATAGGATTGCTACTCCCTACCACCCACAAACCAGTGGGCAAGTTGAAATTTCAAATAGGGAGATCAAGCATATCCTTGAGAAGACTGTGAGGACTGATAGGAACGATTGGGCTGACAAGCTTAATGGCGCACTGTGGGCTTATAGGACTGCCTATAAGACCCCCATCGGTATGTCCCCTTTCAAACTGATCTATGGCAAGGCCTGTCATCTCCGAGTGGAGTTAGAACACAAGGCCTATTGGGCCATCAAACATTTAAATCTAGATCTAACTTCTGCTGGTCATCACAGGTTGCTGCAGCTGTCAGAATTGGAAGAACTAAGGATGGATGCATATGCCAATGCAAGGATCTACAAGGAAAGGTCAAAAGCTTTCTTTGACAAAGGGGTGTTGAGAAAGAGTTTCAATGTTGGTGATAAGGTTTGGTTGTTTAACTCCAAACTTAAATTTTTTCCAGGCAAATTAAAATCCAGATGGGAAGGTCCTTATATTGTAATTCATGTTTCCCCATCTGGTGCTGTGGAAATCAAGGATCCTAAGTCTGGGAGACTCTTGAAGGTGAATGGTCAGAGGCTTAAGCCTTGTTTTGAAAAACCTGCCGACCTTTTCGACACCATTCACTGTCAAGGGGATCCTTCTTCAAACTGATTCCACAGGTGTGTCATTACTGTAGCATATGCACTTAGTTTTTGGTTGATTTATCTTGCTTTCTTTAGTTTCTATTCTCTAGGATTTGCTACTGGCCTTATATGAATTTTGCCCTATCTGTTGTGAACTTATGATGCTTGGCTTGATTCTTCCTGCTTTTGAATTGATAGCTTCTGTTGAATGCCTAATGTGGAAGGTCATTTTTGTTGTCCTTGAGTAAATGATTGAGTTTACATGTGTCTAAAGACAGTCATAGGAGAGAGTCATGCCCAAGATTCAACCACAGCAAAAATGCAAAAGGGCAGAACAGAGAGCACATGCTCTCTGTTTTATACCTTACTATCGCTGGATCTAAAATTGAAGCCTGGGAGACTGTCGCGAGATTCATAAGCTCTCGCGAGGTTAAAGGAGGAAGTCTGGGAGAAGTTCGCGCAGTTCACCTGGGCACATTCTATTCGCTATCGCGAGATTCATGTGTAGCTGAGAGCCTCTCGCGTAATTCATATAGAGCCATACATTACCTGTCGCGAGATTCAGGCGTACCTAACAACCTCTCGCATGGTCCACATCGAGCTATTCAGTAGTTTTCACGAGATTATCAGGCTGTCGTGAGGTTCACAAGATAAATTGGGAGAATCTCGCGCAATTCAATAAAAATATTCCATTTACTGACGCGAGATTCTAAGTCTGTCGCGAGATTCAAAATGAACCTCAGAGCTTTTCGCGCAATCCAGATGTAATCAACACCCTCGCTAGGTTTATTTCCAACCTCGCAACTAGATGTTCCAAAGCGCGCCGAGCTTCGCCATAAGTATTTCAACCCCTCGCTTTGTCCCTTTTTCATTATCTGCTTCCTTCTTCCCTCTGCGAAACCCTAGCTTCTGTCGCTCTCCCCTCCACCATCACTCCTACAGCTCATCATTCACTCCACAAATCTATACAAGTGTTCCTAGCATCACCCTCATCCATTGCCCTCTGCTTAGAGATCTTGAGGTGCCCTGTGCGTCAAATCAAACCAAACCCTAGCTCTCCGTCCCCATTGCTCATACTAGAGGACAAAGTTCGAAATGGCTCCCAAAACTGCACAAAAGAGAAAGGGGAAGGACAAGGACCCTGTAGAGACCACCCCTAAAAAGGCCAAGACTGCAAAGTCCCCCAAAAAAGGAAAGGAAGTAGTTGAGGAGGCGGCAGTACCAACCCCTAAGTTCTCTACCCCTTCTGAGCTCATGGAGTCAATCCCATTAGAGCCTGGAACAACCTTTGATGTACCCTTTTTTGAGAAAGAACCTCTCTCTGCCCTTACAGTATAGTTCATAAGCAAAGCGGGCCTAATGCCATTGATGAGAGAAATTCTTGTACTAGCCTACCCAAGGCTAGTGCAGCTATTTTACCAACACATCAAGGTCAAGAAGGACAACAATGGACAGTAGTGCTTGCTGGTAATGATTGACGATTTTGATTTGTTAGTGAGCCCTAAGATGATTGCTGAAGTATTGGGCATCCCAGCAGCATTCAATCCTAGTTGTGGATATGGTCCCCCTCTGCGTGCATCAATTGACACAATTGCAAGGGCCCTAATAAGAGGATTAAAAGCCACTGGGGACTCAATCAGAAGAAGGGAACTAGAACCTGAGTTGTTGTTCATTGACCAAGTCCTACGGAAGAACATATATTGCTCAGGACATCAGCAGGAGAGGAGAACCCCCATTGCGGATGCTGTCTACTCCTATCACATGGGCCATGGCTTCCATGCAGCCTGGCTGATTTTTGAAGCTATGAAAGACACTGTGGCAAAATTAGGGTCAAACAAGAAGCCTCACACCCTACCCTATGCATGAATCATCACCTTGCTGTTGATCAAGGGGGGCTACAAGATAGGAAGGACCGAGCAAACCACCACCCTTACCCCTACTACCTTTGCCAAGAGGTAATGGAGAATTAGCAGAAGCTTGATAAAAAGAAGAAAGCTGAGACTCAGGCCCTGCCCAAGCAAGCAGAAGCAGCTGGATCAGGGTCTACCCCTGCTACAAAAGAGGTGCCTCCAGAGCTCATCACTTCCATCCCTGCAGCAGTACCCACACCCCCTCCACCTTTATTCATGCATCCTCTACTCCTCTTGGATCCATCTCTCTCCCCCCTCCTATTCCATTCTCCATGCCCACTCCCCCTTCACCTGTGCTTGGTCCATGGGAGGACTCCCCTTCCCCTACCTTACCACAGTGCATTGCCACAATTCCCCCCTCCATTCCAACTAAGCCTGCCAGCCCCCCACTCATCTCCTACAAGAAACAAAAACCTACTCAGACCATCCCAACCATCTCCCAGACACCACCCTCACTACCTTCCATCCCCATTGACCCACCTCACCTTGAAGAAACCACCACCCCAGCCATATCTACTATATCTCCTCTCCCCGACATTGACTTAACCCTAAACACATCCATAGGCTTCCAAGCCTTCATCTCCACCTTCCTTGAAACCATGCCTACATACTACACCCCTCTGCCAGTCTCCCCAACTACCTCACATCACCACTCCCCAGAACCCCACTCTTCCCCTTCCTCCACTTTCCATCATGCTCCTTCCTCCCCTTTCCAACCAGTCCCCTCATCTTCCCAAACCCCACCTCCTAACTTTGACACACTAACCCTCATCCTACCCCTGATCTAAGACATCCAAGCCCAGTTATACACCAATACCCATAAACAGGACCAGATGTAGGCTGAACTCACCTCCATCCAATCCACCCTACACACCTTAACCACCCCACCCATCCCTACCCCATCCACTTCAACCCCCTGGTCCCGTTCACTGACAAGACCACCCAAACAGACTTCCCTCTTGAATCATTACCCCTCCCACCATCACCATTACCTCTTCCCCACCCTTTTCCTTTACCCCTTTTCCCCATTCCAATTTCCCATCCCCCATCACCCTCAACTCCTGTTGAACCTACACCCTTCACTTTTCCCCCTATACCCTCCATTCCCCCTCCCACCTTCTCTGCCAAATCTACCCAAACAGACCCAGAACCTAACCCCATTCCCCCACCACTTGACTTCCCTACTATCATTCCCCCTTCCCCCCCTCGAACCAAGCACACTTCTCTCCTTCCACCTCCTGTCTGCCAATTACACCCAAACTTCATTTCTACAGCCCTCCTTACCTCACCATCCTACATCACATGCGGGATAATGCTTACCTGAGGAAGGATGTCCTGAGGGGTATGGCCAAGCTACGCCAATCAATTGAGACCCCCCTACTGGAGAAGATTGATGAGATGACAGAGGCCCACAGTGAGCAACTACTGGGCATCTCCTTGGGGTAGAAAAATATTATGGAGGAATATCGGAAGATGAAAGCTTCAGCTACTTATTATCAGATTAATTGGGAGTATGAGAAATTCAATGCTGCTGCAGCGACTGCCAGGGCAAGAATGCTTGAAAAATGAGTTAACAATGCCCAGGAAATCCAAAAAATCCAAAAGGAGATCTATGAGACTGACGCCCTTAAATTTCAAGTCCAGATAGCCTCATTGGAATCCGCATTGGCCGTTGCCAGAAATGAACCTTACCACCCAACCCCACTCTTTGTTCACGTGCCTCAACCTGCGCCAACGACTACTCCAGCTCCACCTGCCCAGTCTGAGGAGGCACCACCTAAGCCCCAAAAAGATAAAGGAAAAGCTCCTGCTTCACCTCCAACGGCACAGCCTACAACTACTGAGCAGCCTCCACCTCCCAAGGCCTCTGCTGCACCTCCACAAGAATAAACTTATCCGCAGCAGAGGAAAGTCACAGCCAAGAGGTCTACTCCCAAAGCTGTCCCCTTAAAATTTGGCAAAGAGCCTGCTGCCCAGTCTGAAGAGGCACAGTCCCCTGCCAAACCTGAGTCCGCTGGTAAAGGAAAGTCACCAGTGGTCCCCACTGAGGAACCCAAAGCTAAAGGCAAAGGCAAAGAAAAATCCCCTGCCACCCCCCCTGCTAAGCGTAAAGGCAAAGCCCCTCAAGAACCCAAGGAACCAAAGGCTCCCAAGGCGCCAAAAGTAAGGCTGAGGGCACCTAAAGCTCCAACTGCGGCAAAAACACCAGCCAAGAAGAAAAAGGCAAGGGAGGAGAAGAAGAAAGAGGACAGAGCCGCCCTTAAGGCAAAGGCTAAACAGATGGGCTGGGATTTCCTTACAGATTCTGATTCAGATTAGGTCCTAGCTTCTAGATTGTATCTTAGGTTTTTCTTTTTGTAATTCCACTTGTAACTATTTCTATTCCACTTTAATCAAAATTCTAGTTTTATCAATTGCTTTGTACTCTGTGTTTCTTTCTGATTGTTTGTTACTTGTGATTTTGTTCTTTTTGCCATTCATGGAGAAGAGTTTTTGGGGGGGATATTTTTCTCTGAACCAGTAATCCATGTTGCGGAGATGGTGTTTCTATAAATTTGTGCAATTACCTGCTTCCGGGATTGCAATGGCTCCTTCTTCAAATTGATGTGCCATCATAAGTGAACCTCGCGAAGATCCCCAGCTCAGCTGCACGAGAAATGTCCTTTCCTCATCACTTATTGCTCCTCGCGAGGATCCCCGCGCACTACACTTACCTCTTTAAATACGATGCCTCTCTTTGAACATTCATTTAATGCTACTTCTCTTTTCCAAAGAGTCAGTTGTGTATTTTCTTCTTTCCCCACACAACACTCATATTTTGCCAAGTGTGAAAACGGGCACAATTTCAATTCCGCCGATTCATGTTCTCTCGACCCTCTCTTTTAAACCGGCCCTAGAAATCCATACCTCCTCACACAAATGGCGGATGATAGCCCCTTTGACTTCCCAATCAAATTTTACCCCATCTAGGACGATCCCCCACCGCCTAAGGAGCCGGACCCCTTGCAATTTCTCTGGGATGAGTATGACGAGGTCTAGCGGATCCTGGCCAAGGAGGAAAAGAAAAAGAAAAAAAGAGAGAAGTTAGAGGAACAGAAAAAGAAAAAAAGAGAGAAGTGAGAGAAAAAGAAAAAGAAAAATCTGGCACCACCTGCATCTCCCCCTCCATCTTCCTCCAACCCTCCCCGGCTACACCTTAACCCCCCCTTTTTCTCTTTTCTTTTTTTTTCCATCTTTTTGTCATATTTTCTTTTTTCTTTTAATGAAAGTTTTCTTTTAGTTCCATACTGTTCAGTTTTGCATTTTTATTTCTCTTTCTTCTTCTGTGTTTGTTTCTGTATGTTTCCTTGGATTCTACCGTTTGTTCTCACCTCTGAACCAGTGGGGACACTGCTCCTCCTAGGTTTGGGGGTGTGACAGGTAGGTCTGCCAATAACATAGTTAACTTAAAGTGCAGCAGAATCATGTGAGTAACATAGAAATGGAGTTGTGTTCACTTAAGAATTATGAAAATTAAAGAATTTAAAACTTTTTACAGATCTTTAGACATTATAAATTTCTAAATTTTCACATTTCCATGATGAGAACACCAAGAAAACTTACTGGTATCAGCACTTAGTGAATCATTGAAGAAAGAAAAAGGTAAGGACATAGCTAAAAGTTCAAAGGAAGACCATCACCACTGAGAATTGGACCTACAAAATTTTTTTTTTATTTGAGGAGTGATTGAGGCAAATTTCTTCTAGCTTTAAGGACTAGCTGAGTCAATGTGTTCACTAAAAGTTAGGTAACTCCAAGTTGAAACAACTGACAGCACTCATGAAACTTAGGAAAGGATCAAGGCCTTCTCTTGGACAGTTTGAGCCTAAACAAACCAAACCCTAAAACAACTGCCCTTGTTCATACACTCTTTGAGCTTCAAAGTCCAATTTTCTTCAAAACACTTTTTATGACTTCTGGTGTGCTTACATTATTGGTTGGTGGTGAAAGTTATTCAAAAATCAAAGACAGAGTAAAACAGGGGGTGAATCCAGCACAACTCAGAAGTCCTAGACCTGCAAGATACAGGGTCCTTTGTAGCAAGTTTTGATAAGTAAGAGTTTGTCCCACAGGGAAAGGTGATCTAGAGCTCCAAGGGAGCCATCTCTAGTAGTCCCTCCAGATCTGTCTACAGATCTGGCAGTCCTAGAAGCAGGGGAGTTTAAGGTCACTTATTCTAAGTATTTTAATATCTAAACTACAGAAAGGGTTGAGAGGATGGATGGAGTGTGGAAAATAAGTATAAAAAGGGTGAGAAGTACATTATTGAGCCAAGGTCAGAGAAGTTTTGTAACTCATATTCAAATCTGATGTTATAGAAATCCTGTCCAGAGGCTACATTATCACCACTGAGGAGAAAGGATCCAACCCATCACTCTGCCATGATTCCACCCTTAAGGCTATAACCTGTCCACTTAAATGGTCACAGATTATCCCATAGGGGAGCCACTATCCAGGGATGGGTTAAAACATAACAAGTAAATCATTACAGGCACTATTTCATCCAGGCTACTAGCTCAAGAATCCATAGGGAACCTCAACCTCTAAAGTTCTATATGTGGGGCTAAGGCTGTAGGACCATGATAGCCCAGACACATAGAACCAGCAAGAGATTGAGTACAACCTTTGATCTAGCTGTCCATTGCTTGAGCAAGGCTACAATGGTCCAGTCACCAGCCTACATTCTCTATAACCAGATCAGATCCAACATCTGATGGCGGATCTATACAAATATAGGGGAGTCTGCCTCTGTACAATCTCTCACCAGGCTTCTACAAGCTCAGGTGTAAAGAAGAAGGATCCATCTTGGATCGATGGATTAGAATCACCTTAAGGCTATAATCTGTCCACTTAAATGGTCACAGACTATCCCAAAGGTTATCCTCCTTACGGAGCCTAAAACAAAACAAGAATATCGCTGCTACCACCATGCTCACAAGGCTACCAGCTCAAGCTCCCATGGGGATTTCAGATCTAGTAGGTCCTGTGGTGGGGCTAAGGCTGTAGGACCATGATAGCCCAAACACACAGGTCACTTGGATCTGAATGGCCCTTAGAATCAGCCCTCCATTGCTTTGAAACACAGCCAAAGCAATGGCGGATCACAAGGCAGCAGCCTTGCACAGAGCATCTCACACATAAACACCAATCCCACATAGTACAGATCCTATTACAGAACTTCCATTGATCTAATTTAAAAACACATACAAAGGCATAGCCAGCAAGTGCTGGACTATGGAGAGAAGGAAAAAAGAAAATTACTTACTGCTAAAAAGAAAGAGAAAAGAAAAAACGATCTGAAATGGGTTTCCAGATACCTAAACCTAAGCTAGGTATGGGTTTATATACCAGTGGGGTGGCGGCGCATTAGGGTTAGAAAACCCTAATTTTAACGATGCCACGTGGCCTAGTAATGATCCTTGGATGCCTCGAGGCACGTGCATGGAGATTTGAGCGTGGGAGTGCATGCCCTAATCGCTGGAAATACCCAGAAGGTCCTCTGCTGAAGAGATGGAAGTTTAGGGTCAGAGCTTCGCTAGGTAGCTATAGTTTCCCAGACTTGTCGCGTGGTAGCTCTTTGCTCTTTGCTAGGATGATTTGACACTGAAGCTTCAGCCGTCGCGAGGTTGCCTTGGTTTGCTCTTCAGGCAGTCGCGCGGTAGAGAATTGCGCTCTCACTGGATTGGGCTTCACGAGGTTGAATAGAAAACACAGTCTCAAGTGTCGCGGAGTTGAAATTCAAGCAATCGTGAGGTCGCTTGGTCTTCGCTGGGCTGATCTTCGCGAGAGTGAATTTCAGTAGCGCAAGAACTTCGCGAGCACTTCTCTTTACTGAACTTCGCGAGTTACCTCGCGAGGCTCTACTGAGTTCTAAACTGCGCGAGGTTCTATGTCTCACTTGATCTTCACGAGATTGGCTTTGCCTTCGCAAGGATGTTTTCTTTCTTGAATGGCGTGAGAACTGCATGAGGTGTTCTTCTTCTGATAATTGCATCCTGCAGCGACTGTGCGACAGCTGCGCGAGGAATCTTCTGAAGCTCTCTCTCCTCAGCCGTTCTGAGCGAACTGCGCGAGATTGAGAGAGGTCTACTTTGAATTACGCGACACTGCACAATGTGTTCTACTCTTGAGCTTCGCGAGAGCTGCTCCAGTTTGAGTTTCTGAAGCTCTTCAGTCACTCATCTGCGTGAGAGGTTGCTGTAAAGTCTTGGGAAGCTCAGTTGAACTGCGCGAGGCATATTTCTCTTGAATCCTCTAAAGCTTGGGTCAGCTGCGCGAGGCTCATTTTAGGTCTGGATTCAGAGTTTATTCTTCTGAGGGATATCTGGTGCCAAAGCAGGCTCCTTACAGGATTCCTGGCCTTATTTCACTACTGATTATTACCTACACAAAACACTTAACAAGAACTTATTAGGTGGCTAAGGGTCTAATCAAAGGTTAAGTTAAGGGGTGAAAAGTGGTGCTTTTCAGGTCTTAACAAACACACCTGAGTACTTGTACCTGAACCTATTTTTTGGACTAGCTAGGGTCAACATTGGATGAGTGGAGAAGAATTATCTGAAGTTCTAGCAATGCAACAACTGAGGAAAATGGTGGCAATTTATGAAAAAAAAATAATAATAATAAATAAATAAAAAGAAGAAAACTACACCAGAATGAAAAGAAAACAATAACGAAGAGGAGTAAGAGAGGAATCAAGAGGAAACATTCATTGGAAAAAAATCAAACAAGAAGAGAAACTGATCACTTCAAATCTGAAGATTTCAAAGAAGATGAAAGGAGCTGAATTAAAGAAGGTGAAGTCATGAATCACCTCCTGCACCTACTGATTTCTGAATTTCAAAACCCTTTTTCAACCTTCCAATTCTTTTTATAACCTAATACCATAAGCCACATTACAGCCCAGTTTAAGCTCTTGTGAACCAAAGTTGAATGAGCTATCATGTGGAGATAATGAGTTGTCCAATCTATGGTAAAAATCTGCCAATGATGCCAGAACTTGAATGCTATGCCTATGCTCATGCTTACAAACCCATTTGGGGGATGCAACTGCTCTTGAGCTTGAGAGACAATGAAACCCTCAAAAGTTCTTTGTGAGAGTACGCCCTGGAGAGTTTTGGGTCTGATATTGAATGTATTGGGCATGACCTACAACCTAATTTTTAATTTAATGTTGAGCTCAGTGCTAACACACATGTGTAGTTTCCCTATTGTGAACTGATTGGAAATGTTGTTCCATCATGTGAAGTTTATGTTGCCGATTCAAGGGTGAGCTAATACTCTGTTTCTTGACTGCTAACTTGACAATCTTGCACTACTGTTAACTGTTTTATTGAGAAATTTGTGGGTATCTTCACTGAAAACCCTCAGGAGACTTCACTCCTCCACTAGAGATGACCTAGGGGTTTAAAAGGCTTGGTACATATGCTAAATGTATCCGTGCTCCCTACGAAAGTGGCATTTAATTTTTATAGATTTTTAGTGTAGCTTTGCTAAGGGACTAGCAATGATTAGGTTTGGGGGTGTGTTAAGACCTAAAAAGTACCACTTTTCACCCCTTAACTTAATCCTTGTTGGACCCTTAATCATTTAATAAAAGTACTTTAAGCCTGTTCTGCAGGTAATAAACAGCAGCTACAATAAGGCCTTAATCCTGCTAAGGAGCCCACTTTTACCCCAGAAGTCTCCCAGAAGAATGGAAGACAGAGAGCCTGACTGCATGAAGGCAGAGCACAACAGCAGCAAAGAAAGAAATGAGCCTCGTGCAGTTGTCGCAAGGTTCACATGACTCAGAAAGCTTGCCTCGCGCAATCCTCGCGAGTTTCCCATAACATCATACCAATTGTCCGCACCGTTCTCACACAGTTTAGTGGCAGAAGAGCTCCTGCAGTATAGTTCGCGCAGCTCTCATGAAACTCAAATATAAATGCTCGGGTAGTCTCGTGCAGCTCAAGAAAGCAGCTCTCAAACCTTGCACAGTTCACTCAGATCAACTGAGGAGAGAGAGCTCCAGGTATTTCGGCGCGCAGCTACCGCGCAGTAGCCGCGGGATGCAAAACTTCAGAAAAACCTCTCGCGCAGTTCAGAGACCAATGCACATCACATCCTCGCCAGGATCCTCCTGAAGATCCATTGAGAAATAAATTGCTTGCGTGATTCCCGCACCATTCAGAAGGAAAGTGCAATCTCGCGAAGACCAGAGCAATCCAGCGAGGATTCAATGCTCTATCGCGCGATCGCTTCAGCCGTAACTAAGACAACCCCGCGACGGCTAGAATTTCAAGCTAATTCAATCTCACGAACATCATGCTACCACGCGACAGTCTTGGAAACCAGTGCTACCTGGCGAGGCTCTGAACTCTAACTCTCCCTCACCTCTGCAGAGGACATTCTGGGAACTTTCAGTAATTAGGGCACGCATTCCAATGCTCCAAGTTCCGTGCACGTGCCTCGAGGCATCCAAGGAACAGTATTAGGCCATGTGGCATCGTTAAAATTAGGGTTTTCTAACCCTAATGCGCTGCCAAACTCACTGCTATATAAACCTAAGCCTAGTTTAGGTTTAGGGGGCTCTCTGTTTAGAATAGAATTTTGTCTATCTTCTTCTCGCAGTAGCTGCAGATCTCTAGTAAGATTTAGGTAGATTTCTTTTTTCTTCTCTCCATAGTCCAGCATTTGCTGGCTATGCCTTTGTATGACTATTTGAAATAGATTAATGGAGTTTTATGATAGGATGTTTTACATTTATGAGATTTTTGTTTGTGAGTTGTTCTGTACAAGGTTGTTACCTTAAGATCCTCCATTGCTAGGACGTATTGCAAGCAAGGAGGACTGATTTTATGGTTTACTCAGATCCAAGTGACCTGTGTGTCTGGGCTAACATGCTCCCATACAGGCCTAGCCCCACCACAGGACCCACTAGATCTGAAGTCCCCATGGGAGCAATGAGCATTTGTAGCCTTATGAACATGGTGGTGGCAGCAATGTTTCTTGTTCTATCTTGAACTTTGTGGGGAGGATAACCTCTAGGATAGTCTGTGACCATTTAAGTGGACAGGTTATAGCCTTAGGGTGAAGCCAACCCACAGACTCAAGACTGATTATTCTTCTCTGCACTTGTGCTTGTAGCCCTGTGAGAGATTGTGCTGAGACAAACTCCCCTGTATGTGTATAGACCCGCCATCAGATGGCAAATCTAGTTTGGTTATAGAGATTGTAGACTTGCGACTGGATCACTGCAGTCTCTCTCTAAAGCAGTGGATAGCTAGATCTAAGGCTGCACTCAAACTCTTACTAGTTCTATGTGTCTGGGCTAACATGCTCCCATACAGGCCTAGCCCCACACATAGCACTTTAGAGGTTGAGGTTCCCTATGGATTCTTGTGCTTGTAGCCTGGATGAAGTAGTGCCTACAATGATAAACTTATTCTGACCCATCTCTGGACTGTGGTTTCCCAATTGGATAGTCTGTGACCATTTAAGTGGACAGGTTATAGCCATACAAGGATTGGATCATGGCATAGAGATGAGTTGGATTCTTTCTCCTCAGTGGTGATAATGTAGCCATTGGACAAGACTTCTATAGCAGCAGATCTGAATCTGAGTTATGAAACCCATCAGATCTGAACCTAATAACATACTTCTCACCCTTTTATATTTATTTTCCCACTCCATCTTCTTTCTTAACCCTTTCTATAGTTTAGACATTAGGATACCTTAGAATTTAGATTTTAGTGACCCTAAATCCCCTTCCCTTTAGGATTGCCAGATCTGTAGTCAGATCTGGAGGGCCTACTAAAGATGGCTCCCTTGGAGCTTAAGATCAACTTCCCTGTGGGACAAACTCTTACTTATCAAAACTTGCTACAACAGGCCCTGTATCTTGCAGGACTGTGTGTTTTTAGGCTTGCTGCTCCATAATTCTCACTCTATCTTTCATCCATTTTTTATTCATCCCATTCTTATCACTATCCTCAATAAAGTCAGTAGCAAGCACTTAAAAATAGCTTAACACCCACCCTACTCGAAACTCTAATACAAGTGGGTCTGGAAGGAAACGGAAGAGTGTATACCTATCTGATGGTCTTATTAAGCAATTGGCAGGATTTCAAACAACTCTTGATAACATTGCTAATCGGGTCATCCATGAACCATCTCGTAGCCATCATGAACAGTTTTTAGAATTTTTACAAGAAATGAGAGCAAACAACTTTATTGACCATTCTATGTTTATGGAGTTCCTAGTTAGATTTGAGTAGTCCGGCCGAATGGCTGAGATAGTGATGGCATTGTGCCCGGAGCATCGTCAATCCTACCTCTTCGCCTTATGTAGAAAGTCATGGCCACCTCCATAGGCCTAGTGATGTTTATGTTATAAAATTATAATGATTTTATAAATTTGTGAGTTAATATAAAAAAAAATATTGTAATTAAATTGAATGAGTTTTATCATTTAGTTATAATGGCACCCCCCCTCGTATCTGATGATGAATTGATTACGATGTACAGTGGGCTTCATCATTACCGCCATTGCCTATATCTTAACACTTCGTCCAGAAAGGCGATGACATCACACATCGATTCTCACTGGTCTGTTATACGTTCAGAAAACCCTTCGCGGGCATCCAGATATTACATATGAACTCTTTCGAAGGTGTTCACCTGCATTCAAAAGTTTATGTGACAGCCTTAAGGCGAGGGGTCTGTTGGAGGACTCACAGAGGATGAAGGTAGAGGGCGGTTGCTATAATCATGGACCCTATAGCCCAAAATCAAAAGCATAGAACTGTCCAAGATAGATTCTAGTGTTCGGGCTCAACCATTAGCCTATGTTTTAATAGCGTACTTGACGCTATCTTACAGTTGTATGAGGAATTTGTGAAACAGGCCACTACTAGAACTCCCCCGGAGATTAGTAGCCAACAAAAGTTTTACCCATGGTTCAAGGGTACTGTAGGAGCAATCGATGGTACAATGTTGATGTTACCATTCCCTAGAGGGACTCACAATGTTATCATAATCGTCATAATGCAACATCATAAAATGTTTTGTGTGTCGTATCATTCGACATGCTTTTCCAATACGTACTCCCTGGATGGGAGGGATCCTCCCCAGACTCGAAAGTTCTAGCAAGTGCTCTCTCTAGGCTACAAAACCAACTTCAAGTGCCACTGAATAAGTATTACCTTGTGGATGGAGGTTATTCCAACATGCGAGGCTTTCTAGCTCCCTTTCTGGGGGTTCACTATCATATTAAAGAATTCAATTCCTCAAATCCCCCATTGATTCCATAAGAACTTTTCAACAAGCAACATGCATCCTTACGTAATGTGGTTAAGAGAACATTTGGGATACTGAAACAATGATTTTTGATATTGAAAACAGTCACGAGGTTCCCAATTCAATCACAACTGAGAATAGTCATTGCATGTTGTATTCTACATAATTTTATAAAATTATACAATCCAAAAGATCCATTCTTCGAAGAATGGCTAGAGGATCGTATAGTAGAGCCATCTGACGACTCGGTACACGAGATAGACCCTGACATCCATTGTACTCAAACCCCTACAAATCGCGAATGGATGAACACATTCCATGATAATATAGCCAACACTATGTGGGACGCGCAATCACGTTGACATATTAAATGTACAGTTGGTTATATGGTTTTATTGTAAACTCTTAACTTGAAACCATTAAATGAGCCACTTCTCACTCTTCCACTCACTAACCAATTGACATATTTTGTAGATATGTAAATATTATGTCGTGTTCATTGGTAGGAGACCGGGTATATATCAAACCTGGGAGGAATGCTCCAGGGAAGTAACCGGTTTTGATGGGGCTCATCATCACTCCTTCCATTCGTATGATGAAGCACTAAATGCATTATGACCAAAGATGTGTGGCAGCGGAGGAAGCACAAAGCGAAACCTGTCGAGAGGTTCTAGAGATAGAAACCAAGTTATCAAGAGGTTCCATCAAGCTGTCATGAGGTTCTGAAAGTATAGGCCTACCTGTCAAGAGGTACTGAGGTGGAAATATGAAGTTCTCACGAGGTTCCAGTACCTATCGAGAGGTTGGAGGTACCGCAGTGGACCTGTCGAGAGGATACCTGAAGGTGCAGGGGAAGTCGAGAGGTTCAACTGAACCTATCGAGTAGTGTAATGCACCCTGTCAACAGCTTACCTGAAGCTACACCTAATCTCGCGAGGTTGAAGTAACATGTCGAGCGCTATTTCCATCCTGTCGAGAGCTCAACGGGAGCTTTACAAAGATGTCGACAGAAGGAGAGAATTCACGACAATCCTGTCGACCAGTTCACCTAAACCTATCGAGAAGTCTCCAAACTTGTCAAAAGCCACTTCAATCTGTAGATGAGAACACCACGCAGACTCAGAACCTGTCGAGAGGTTCCCTGAACCTCTCGACACTCGAATTAGGAACTTCTCAGATCCTTTCACAGTAATTGCCAACTTCAAAATTCTGTGCATGAGTTCCAAGGCGTGTTAATGACCCTTGGGGGTATTTTTGGAACACAACTGAGCATGAATGGGAACCCTAATCTCATCACATGGGCCTACCAATTTTGGACCAATGGGAAAAGAGCTTCTAGAAGAGAAATCAGTCATATCAGTAGCTCAAAATAATAGAATTATTCTCTTGAGCTCTGATTGACTGAAACAGATCTAAGAAGAGAGGAGAAGAGTATAAAAGCTTGAAGAATTTATAGAGCTAGCATCCAAAGATTGGGAGAATCAGAGCCAAATTCGAATTCCATTTCCCTCTAAAATATTCCCTCTCTCTTCCTTCTTCCCCCAATTCTCTCCTTAGCCAATTATGGTTGGCTAAACCTCTTCAGTAGTTAGGGTGAGGTTGAGAGCTATAAATTAAGAGTTTCAAAAGCTTTATAGATGGATTGTATGTTGCACAGATTACAAATCTGAGCACAATAGGATTGTAAGTTGTATTATTATAGTATAATTATAATTTTTAAAGGTGATTCTGATCTAAATTTTACTTTTTTGTATTTGATTTTCCTAGATTAGATATTCCTGTGGATGCTTGAGCTTGTAGCCTGGCACCCACAGCATCTGTAATAGTTTACCTGTTCCAGTTAAGATCCTGGAATTGAAACAATCTCTGGGATGATCTATAGCCATTGAAATAGACAGATCAAAATCTTATGATTGCTTCAATTCTTTGATTGATATTAGATTCTTATACCTTGCATCTAAGCTTGTAGCCAGATGAAGGATTATAGCAAATCTTTCCTATACATTACCTTTAATCCAATTGATTTTCAGTAAAGACCAAAATCCCTAGCTGTTGCTCTCCATTTTTTGATTTTAATCTTTTTCTCCATTCCCTTAAATTTGAGTTTCAATCAAGTTTTGGATCATTTTGCATTTGATTTTTATAGTTTTTAGTAAAGTGGCATCTCTGAGAAACCTTTCCTCTTTTCTGTTTTGATTTGTTTTAAACTAAGATAGGCTAGAGTGCCAGATCCATTATAGATCTGGAGATTTACTATATTTTAGAACATATTTTCCTGTGGACATACCCTTACTTATCTCTTAAAGCTTGCTGCAATAGCCCTGGTTCTTGCAGGACTGCTTGCTTATCTTGATTCAATATTGCTGCAAGTTGTGTATTTAATCTGCTATTTTAACCATTTAATAATTGTAAGGTAAGCAAGATAATAAGTTTTTGGTGCCGCTACCAAGGATCTGTGTTTTTAAATTGGTAGATCTAAGTTTTTCTCATTTTAGATTTAGATTTTTAATTGCCTATTTTGTGTTTTACTAATTGCTACTGTAGTTTTTTGTAGTCTAATTTTGTGATTGCAGATCTTGATTTATTATTTTAAGAGGAGTATTGTGCTAATTGGAGGAGCAAGCTGTACTATAGTTTGCATTTCCTAACTCCTTTATTTTTACAGATCTATAAAAAAATTTATCAGTAGCAGTAGTTGTGTATTTTTGAATTTATTTTGTTGAAATCTGTGATGTATTTTGTTTGTGTTATATTGTATTTTTGTTGTGTGTATGTTTGGTAAGAGATCTCTTCATCCTGAGATTGCTCCTTTAGATCTTGAAGTTGAGAGACTTCTTAGACCTAAGCAACCTGTACACACACCTATGATTGATTGTGATAGTTCTGCAATAGGTGGGCAACCTAAGACATTGAAAGAATTCAATGCACCAGGGGTGTACAATTCCCCTTTTGCATTCAATTCCCTGTTGTCCAAGGGAACTATGAGATTAAATCTTCCATCATACAGATGTTACCCTCATATCATGGCATGAGCAAAGAAGACCCATACAAGCACATTAATGAATTTTTAGGACTATGCACTACTTTCAACATTGCAGATTTGGGGAAGAAAGCAACCAGGTTTAGACTCTATCCTTTTTCATTAAAGGATAGGGCCAGAACTTAGTTGTCAATGCTCCCAACCAATAGTATTCAGTCTTGGAATGACCTTCAATGTCAATTTTTGGCCAAGTTTTTCCCCATGTCCAAAATAAGTCAGTTGAGGAAGAGCATAATCTCTTTTGCTCAAGCCCCAACTGAAGACTTTCACCAAGCATGGGAGAGATTTAAGGAGCTCTTGAAGCAATGTCCCTATCACTAAATTCCTGAATGGCAACTTGTTCAAAGCTTCTATCAAGGAATTAATCCCAAGAGTAGGGATATGATTGATGCCTCATGTGGTGGTACTTACCTCCACAAGACAGTTGATGAGGCTTGGGAGTTGTTTGATATCATTAGTGAAAACTCCATGAAAAGGTAGACATTGTCAAGGGACTTTGAGACCCCTGCTAGATTGGTGAGAGAAAATACTACAAGAGGGAAAATGTATGAGGTGAGTGGATGCAATGATTTGGAAAGGAAAGTGGACAGCTTGACTCAAAAATTTGGTAAGCTCATGGGAGCAATGCAGTCTCCAATGGCTGCCAAAGTGGAGGAGGCATGTGTGATATATCAGTCCCCCACTCACTCCCTTGAGGAATGTCCCGCTGCTGCCCAATTTCCAAACCTTGTGATAGAACATGTGAATGTTGCTCAGTCCTATAGACAACAACCTACTACTGGTTATCATTGGAGAAACCATGCCAACTTGAGGTGGAGACAAGATACATTCCAAAACCACCACCACCAGCCACAACAGCAATCCATGCCTTATAGGAATGCCCAGCCTTACCAACAAAACTACTTTCCAAGGCCCCAATACCAACATCCTATGGCCCAGCCAATGGTTCAACCTGTGCATCAAAGTGCACCAGCCCCAGCACCCTCTAGATCCCTCACATTTGAAGAGCAAGTTCTGACTTTACTGCAAAATTTAGGACCTTTGTTACAAACTGTCAACTCCCATAGCCAAAGTATTAAGAAGATAGAGGACCACCTTGGTCAGCTATCTAATGCTTTGACTAAGAAAGAGGAGAAGAGACTGCCTAGTTAGCGCATGAACAACCCCAGAGGGTAATACATGGTGGGTGAAACTTCTTCACATGAAGAAGCCAAATCTATCACCACTTTGAGAAGTGGAAGGCTGGTTGATAACCAAGTTGGTGTTGAACCTGATGAGAAAAGTACAGCCCATGATGATATGTAGCAGGAGCAGCATATAAAAAATAAGGGGAGTGTTGATGTGCCCCAACAGAAAATTGAAAATAAAAATAAAGAAAAATTCGATGAGCTTGCTAAGACAGCAAATGGGAGATCACTCCCCCATGTACCATTTCCCAATGCACTTCAAGCACCCTCTCCTTTTGACAAGGGGAATGCTAAAGTGGAGGAGATGATGGAAAAGACCACTTCCCCTTGCCCTTCATTAACCAAATTTTGGATAAGTTGGCAGGCAAGGCCTTCTATTATTTTCTTGATGGATATTCGGGGTATAACCAAATCTATGTTTATCCACAAGATCAAGAAAAGATAACCTTCACATGTCCATTTGGCACCTTTACCTATAGAAGGATGCCATTTGGGTTGTACAATGTCCCTGCAACTTTCCAAAGGTGCATGTATGTTATATTTTCTGACATGATTGATCAATTTTTTGAGATATTCATGGATGATTTCTCTATCTTTGGGGATAGTTTCAGCCAATGTCTACACCATGCCAACCTTGTGTTGTAGAGATGTGAGGAAACCAACTTGGTTTTGAGTTGGGAAAAGAGTCATTTTATTGTCAATCAAGGCATTGTCCTTGGCCAGTGGTTTCTCACATAGGCATTGAGCTAGACAAGGCTAAAATTGACTTGATTGCACATTTGCCCCCACCTAAAACTATGAAACAAGTCAGATTTTTCTTGAGGAATGCTAGGTTCTATAGGAGATTCATCAAGGATCTTAGCAAGATCTCAAGACCTCTTAGTCACCTGTTGTGCCAAGAGGCTCCCTTTGAGTTTCATGATGAATGTCTTATAGCTTTCGAGCTTGTAAAAGGTTGTTTAACTTTTGCACCTATCCTTCAAGCACCTGATTTTTCTTTGCCATTCGAGCTGATGTGTGATACATCAGATTTTGCTATTGGTGCAGTCTTGGGACAAAGGAAGGATAAGACCCCCTGTGTGATTGCTTATGCAAGTAAAACCATGATTGATGCTCAATTAAATTACACCACAACTGAGAAAGAATTATTGGCAATTGTCAATGCCTTGGAAAAATTCGGGTCTTATGTTTTAGGATCTAGGATAGTGTTGTTCACAGACCACTCAGCCCTGAAGTACCTTTTGTCAAAAAAGGACGCAAAGCCAAGATTAATCAAATGGATCCTCCTATTACAGGAGTTTGATCTTGAGATTAAGGACAAAAAAGGGGTTGAAAATGTGATTGCATACCACTTATCCAAGATCCTAGCTGAGGAGTTTGATAGGCTGCCTATCAATGATTCCTTCCCAGATGAACAGATGTTTACTATCAGCACTTCTACACCTTAGTTTGCAAACATTGTGAACTACTTGGTTGTGGGTAGGATCCCCCCACATTAGAACAAAATGGACAAGGAGCTATTCTTTTCACATATCAGACATTACATGTGGGAGGATCCATACCTGTTCAAGTATTGTGTTGACCAAGTTGTGAGGAGGTGTGTCCCTGATGAGGATTTCCATAGCATACTAACCATGTGTCATGAATAGGCTTGTGGAGGCCATTTCAGTGGCAACAAGACTACTGCCAAGGTACTCCAAAGTGGATTTTATTAGCCCACTCTCTTCAAGAATGCATGGCAGCATTGTAAAGCTTATGACAGATGCCAAAAAATGGGAAGTATCTCAAAAAGAAACTCCATGCCTCTACAGCCTATACTTGTTGAACTTTTTGATATCTGGGGAATAAATTTTATGGGCCCCTTTCCTTCTTCATATGGGTATAGTTTTATCCTTGTGGTAGTGGACTATGTGTCTAAATGGGTTGAAGCCATGCCACAAGGACTAATGACCATATAGTTGTCTTAAAATTTATCAAAGAAAATATCTTCTCACAATTTGACACCCCTAGAGCCATCATCAGTGATGGGGGCAGTCATTTCTGTAATAGAAATTTTGAGAGCTTGCTCAAGAAATATTCTATTACACATAGGATTGCAACTTCCTACCACCCCCAGATTAGTGGGCAGGTTAAAATCTCAAATAGGGAGATTAAGCACATCCTAGAGAAGACAGTTAGGGTGGATAGGAAGGACTGGGCAATGAAGCTTAATGATGCACTATGGACTTATAAGACTGCCTATAAGACCCCAATTGGCATGTCCCCTTTCAGACTGGTGTATGGCAAGGCATGTCACTTGCCAGTAGAGTTAGAACATAGAGCCTATTAGGCTATCAAAGCATTGAATATTGATCTAACTTCTATTGGCATGCACAAGAGGCTCCAGCTGTCAAAGCTGAAAGAGCTAAGATTGGAAGCATACTCCAATGCTAGGATCTACAAAGAGAAAACCAATGCCTTCTATGACAAGCATTTGCTTAGGAAGGAGTTCACTGCTGGCAACAAAGTATAGTTGTTCAATTCTAAATTGAAATTTTTTTCAGGCAAATTGAGATCCAAATGGGAGGGACCTTACATGGTTGGGCATGTATCCCCATTTGGAGCTATTGAAATCAAGGATCCAACAGATGGTAGGATAATGAAAGTGAATGGTCAAAGGCTCAAATTTTTTGTTGAAAATGTGGTGGAGCCTGTGGTGACCATCCACCTTCAAGAACCTCCAAAATGTGACTGATTTTCAATCATGTATACTATGTATCATAACTATGATTTTGCTGTTTTAAAATGTGTCTGGCAGTGTACATATTTGTGGTAGATTTTGCTTAATATTTACATTTACAAATCATGAATCAGTAGTCAATAGGTGTGAAGCATGCGTCATCAATTCCAAAGCTAGAGAAATGAATGGGAGCTAAATAGAGTTGATAAATTTGTGTGACAGATGGACTAGGAACTAATTAGAAAGCTGTTTAAGCTGAAAAATAACCTGTCGAGAGGTTTAAATTGACGTTCGACAAGTTCTGAAGGTTCCCAGTATGCATTTCGATAAGATCTGAGACCTGTCAAGAGGTTTGAGTCAATTCTCGATAGGTTCTGAAGGTGTAAATATGATTGTCGATAGGATCTATGAACTTATCGACAAGTTCTGAAGGTTTTTGGGTGTATTGTCAACAAGTTCAGGGTACCTGTCAAGAGGTTTTGTGAACCTATCGAAGTGAATGTTTCTGAAGCCTTGAACCCGTCGACAGGATTGAGTGAACCTCTCGAGACATTCAGCTGCTTTTCACTCTTCGACAGGTTGAGGCAACCTGTCGACACCTTTCCCCCAATCCTGTCAAAACTCGATTGTCATCATTTTAAACCTATCGACAACTCATTTCTGCCATTCGACAACTTCTGTGTGCCTGCTTGTCTCTTCTTTGCGGATTTCGCAGTTCCTTCTTCTTCTTCTCCCTCACTGGTTCAAACTCCCAGCACCTTGCCATTGCTCCAAGTGCTTCAATTTCTCGAAAGCTACATTTTGCACCTATTTGAGACTGATTTGGTGTCATGCACATGGAGATCTGAGAAACCCTAGGTTTCTGTTGGTAAGTTCTTCACCTTCACTCTGTGATTTCCAAGCTCAATACTTTCATTGTCAGTTTGTGTGGTAATTCATTTGGGAAAAAGAGGATTTCTGTGAATTGTTGAGATATAATTTGTGTGGATTGAGTATCTAATGGCTAACCAAGAAGAAACCCTTGCCAACCTTTTCAAAGCCCCTTCCAAATTCGCCACCAAGACCACTAGGAAATCCAGTAGGATAGCCACACTACCCAAGGAGAACCCATCTGCCAAAAGAAAGCTTGTCATGGATAAAGCTGAGAAATCTGACAAACCTAAGAAAGCTAAGAAATCCAAGAAGGCCCAAATCAGTGAAGAAATTGTTGAGGAGGCCCCTGAGACAGAACCTAACCTTGTGCCCAAAATTCCTAAGCCTGAGCCTAACCCTGAGGAGGAACCTGAAGTCCCTGTGAACCTATCCACTCCCAATGAATTTGTGGATGCTTTAGGCCTAATCCCTAAGACAACTTTTGACCTCCCCTATTTTTCTAAGGAAGAGTGTAAGGATACATTGGATTACTGGTGAAGGCAGACCTGACCCCATTGATGACCCCATTACAAGAAAAATCCTATCCTAGGCTGGTCAAACTATGGTATTAAACATAAGGAAGAAGACCAAGCCAGGGTCCAACTGAGCCTTGCCTTGTGATTTTAATTAATAATCGAGTACTGGTTGTGGAATACAATGACATTGGTTTGGCATTAGGGGTCCTTTCTATTTTTGATACATCCTATGGACTGTCAGAACCTGAGAGTGTGTCCTTTAGAGCAATGGCCAGGCAGCTGACTCAGGGCATTGTGGAGTCTGGGGAATCATTAATGAGGAGAGGTTTACACCCCAGCATGCTCTTCATTGATTCAATTATGAGGAATAACATATATGTCAGTGGACATCAACAAGAGAGGAGAACCCCCATAGTGGATGCCTTGTATTAGTTCTCCAAGGGCCAATTTATGAATGTTGCTTAGCTGGTATTTGAGGCAATGGTAGATGTGAATGATAAGATCAAAAGAGTACAAGCCTTACCAGGACTATCCTACAACAGGCTCATCACTGCTTTGCTTAGAAAAGGAAAATTTATGTTTCAAAAAGATAAGCCTGTGGCGAAGGTGAGCCTAAGGTGTTTGGGAAGAGGGCTCGGTCTGCTAGTAGGACCTTGATTGGAAAAAGCAAGAAGAAATCAGCTGAAAGTCCTGACAGAGAAGCCCCTCAGGTTGCCAGCTCAGCAGCCGCACCTATGATCTCCAGCTCTGCAGCTGAAACCTCTACATCTATCAGATCTGAGCCTCCATCCACTTCTGTTGGTCCCAACTCAGTACCTCCACATGTACCATTTGCACCCATACTCATCTCCTCGACAACTGTGCTTATGTCTGTTGTCAGTGCTAATAGTGTCAGCCCCTCCTTTCCATCACCCTCTCTACCATCCATCTCAGCTACCCTACCTTTCATTTCAGTTTCAATTCCTCCCAGCAGCTCTGCCACCCTTTCCACCATCACCACATCCACACCTCTGTCAGCCCCTCTTACCACAGACCCCATCCTTACCTTACCTTCACTACCCAGTACATCCATCTATCAAAGTAGGTCAGCTGCAACCCCTCCAGCCAGCCCATCCATCCTAGCTGATGCACACTTGAGCCCTGAACCATCTACATCAGCTGATCCATTTACCACTTCCCGCCATCCATACCCTTTGACACTAACCCCACTTTATCCTTCCCACCTACGCATCTTCAAGAGCTGGACCACCTAACCACTGAGAGATATTCATCCCTAATTGACTCCATTGTGGAGAACATTGGGTATGAATATACCCCCCTACATGACTCCCCACAACCTACCCATTTCTAGTCTGCACCCACCCCACCTTTTCAGCATGCCCCCACATCTCTGTTCTAACCCATTAATCCCATTCCACCTGTTACTCAAGCCCAAGTCCTACCTGAGGCCTCCACCCAAATACTTTCCCTTCTCACCACCATCCTTGCCTAGCTCCAAACCAACACAGCTAACCAAGCTGCCATGGCTACCTACCTACAAGTCATCTAATCAACCATAAGCCTTGTTACCCTTACCTCCCAGCCTCTTCCTACCCCTACTCCTTTACCCAGTCCACCTCCATCTCCTTTAGCAGTGGTGTCCACTGCTGAGGTAGGACAACCAATCCCTAAACCCTCTACCAAAGATTCCTCCACCCAAACAAAACCTGAGCTTGAAGACCCTCAGCCTTTACCCTCTTCATCCACCCCCTCTCCATTACTAGTTGGCCCTTCTTCTAGTGCTGAGCAGCCCCTCTTACCTGCCTCTTCCTTCTACATACCTCCTTACTTAACCCTCCTCCATGCCATACAACAAAACTCATACCTTAAAAGGGATGTCATTAGAGCCATGGCTGACCTCAGAACCTCAATCCGGATGCCCTATGGCGCAAAGCTACATCAAATGCAACTGGATCACAAAATGGAGAGGCAAAGAATATCAAAGGACTTGAAAGAAACTTGGATTCAATTTGAAGCTCAAAAGCATACTGTAGCAATAGAGAAACTGAGAGCAATGGACTCAAGAAAAAGTTAGCTGCCTCCAGAGAGGTCACAAAGGCCACCAGGGAACTGTATGAAACTAGAGTTCAACTTGCTGAAAAGAAGGCAGAAATACTCGAAAAGAGAGTTGCTGAAATGGCTGCCAGAGAGCATGCACAAGCAGCTGAGACTACCCCTCCAGCCACTTCACCTGCTGCTACTTTGAAGATAGAAAAAGGAAAAGGAGTCCAAGACACATCTGAGCCAGCAGATAATCCAGATGATTAGAGTTGCACATGTCATTAGTTAGTTTGTATAATCTTTTTGTAGTGATTCTCCCTTGCATTGTACATATTTCTGTGATATGAATGAATTTCCCTTTTATAAATTCTGTTTGGTTTAGTTTATGTTTGTTGTTTGTTTATTTTTTTTATTTTAATTATTTGTGTGTGCTTTGTTTGATGTTGTTACTTACTTTGTTTTGTGTCTGATTTTACCCTACTGTACATGCACTTTATCTTTAAATCAGTGAGGACACTGCTCCTCATAGGTTTGGGGGGTATGGCAAGGTATGCCAATGGATAGTTAATATTAATGCAACTATGATTGAATGAAATTTGTGAAAATAAAGTGAAGTCCCACCTGATTTTTGAAAAAGAGGACATTTAAAAAAAAAACTTTTTAAAAGTGAACATTGTTATAGCACTAACATGGTCATGAAACAAATGTCAGGAATTTTCAAAAAAAAATTGATGCTTAGTGAACTTGAAGAGAGAGAAAATTGTGAGGATACCCCCCAGAAATTTGATGAAAAACCATACCTAGTGAGATTTGGGCCTAAATAAAATTTCTTTGAGGAGTGTCTTGGCAACTTTTCTGCTCTAAGGACTGATTGAATCTAGGCTTGCTCACTAGAAGTTAGGCAAATCCAATTTGAAACAGCTTGACAGCACTCATGACATTAAGGACATGAAGTAGGGCAATCCTTTGGACAGTTTGAGCCTAAAAATTCTCACCTTTGAACTGCCCTTGATACACCATTTGAGCCTTAAAAATCTTAGTTTTTCTTTGATAAAAACCAGAAATTTTGAACCACCCTCAATTTGATAATTTAGGAAATAGAAGGAGAAGTGAGGTTAGAGGAGCAAGGTTTGATATTTGGTTGAAAGAGAAGAAAGCACATTTGGTGGCAGTTGTGGCATTCTAGCCCATAAAAAAAATAGAGAAAAATATTTTTTTTAAAAAAAGAATACAAAAAGAAAAGAAAAACAGAAGAGCAAAATAAAAGAATGAGAAAGAGAAGTCATCTTATTGGATATTTTGAAAAAAAAGAGAAGAAGCTAGCCACTTTGGCTCTAAAAATTCAAGAAGAAGATAGATTTATGCTGAAATGAAGGTCGTGAAGTTGCAAATCACCTCCTTACCTTACTGATGTCTCCAATTTTGAATCTCATTCTACCCTTTCATTCTTTATAAACCTCACCCATAAGCCACATTGCAACCCAATAAAAAAACCCTACTGATCTGAAATTAATTGAGCTGTCATGTGGAGATGAGGATTTGTGTAATCTATGGTGAAAAAAGTTTAGAAAATTTTATAAATTAGAGCAATGCCTATGCTCATGCTTGCAGTCCTATTTGAGGGTTGTAATTTCTCTTAAGCTGTGTAAAATGATACACCCTTCATGTTATTGTGAGTGACAACCCTGGTGAGCTTTGGGTCTGAAATTAGGTTTGTTGGGGGCATTATCAAAACATAATTCTTAATTTGATGGTAGGCTCTACATTAATTTTGCATACAAAATGTCTTGACATGAGCTGATTGACTGTGAAGGAATTACAGCAAAATTTTAGTTTTAAACTGCCATGTTTTTGTTGGGAATCCTCTAAAATTGAATGGGCAAGGTGTGGGATGAATTTTTATGTTGCTTGAATTTTGTTTTTAACATGTTGCACTTGTATTCACTGATTCATTGGAGAATTTTTTGGGTAACTTCACTAAAAACCCTCAGGAGACTTCACTCCTTCACTAGGGATCACCTAGTGGTTTAAAAGGCTTGATGCATACGCTAAATGCATCTGTGCTCCCTACAAAAGTGGCATTTTTCAATTTCAACAACTGTTTTTACTTTCTCCTTTGCTCAGGGACTAGCAATGCTTAGGTTTGAGGGTGTGTTAAGCAGTGAAAAATACTATTTTTCACCTCCTAACCTGACCTTTGAGGGACCCTTAAGCTGGCTAATAAGGTATTTTAAGTGTGTTTTATAGATAAGCAATAAATTGCAGCCTTAGTGTAGACATCCATCTAAAAAGGCTAAAGAAGCAATCTGCTGCTAAACATGTGTTCATACAGCCCAAAGGCCAGCCAATCAAGTGATCCACAAAGCTTTAAAAGTTCATGAGAAGGTCATGGGCCCAACCGGGGATGCTTAAGACTAAGTGCAGTTGCAAGGAATGAAAATCGAACCCACCAAGAGGCTGTTGAGTGGTGAACAAATGAAGAACATCACACCAAAGATGTGTACCAGCTATGAAAGCACAAAGCAGAAACTGTCGAGAGGTTTTGGAGACAGAAACCAAGTTATCGAGAGGTTCCATCAAGCTGTCATGAGGTTCTAGAAGTATAGCCCTACCTGTCGAGAGGTACTGAGGTGGAAATATGAAGTTCTCACGATGTTCCAGTACCTATCGAGAGGTTGGAGGTACCGCAGTGGAACTTGTCGAGAGGATAGCTGAAGGTGCAAGAGAAGTCGAGAGGTTCAACTAAACATGTCGAGCAGTGCAATGCAACTTGTCGACAGCTTACCTGAAGCTGCACCTAATCTCGTGAGGTTGAAGCAACATGTCGAGCGCCATTTCCATCTTGTCGAGAACTCAATGGGAGCTTTATAAAGATGTCGACAGGATTTTCTATAATCTGTCAAGAGGATGTAATGAGACTGGACAGAAGGAGAGAATTCACACCAATCCTGTCGACCAGTTCACTTGAACCTATTGAGAAGTCTCCAAACCCGTCGAAAGCCAGTTCAATCTGTCGATGAGAACATCAAGCAGACTCAGAACTTGTCGAGAGGTTCCCTGAACCTCTCGATACTCGAAATAGGAACTTCTCAATTCCTTTCACGGCAGTTGCCAACTTCAAAATTTTGTGCACGAGTTCCAAGACATGTTAATGACCCTTGGGGGTATTTTTAGAACACAACTGAGCACGAATGGGAACCCTAACCACATCACATGGGCCTATCAGTTTTGGATTAATGGAAAAAGAGCTTCTAGAAGAGAAATCAGCCACATCGGTAGCTCAGAATAACATAATTATTCTCTTGAGCTCTGATTGACTGAAACAGATATGATAAGAGAGGAGAAGAGTATAAAAGCTTGAAGAATTTACAGAGCTAGCATCCAGAGATTGGGAGAATCAGAGCCATATCCGAATTCCATTTCCCTCTAAAAAATTCCCTCTCTCTTCCTTCTTCCCCCCAATCTCTCCTTAGCCAATTATGGTTGGCTAAACCTCTTCAGTAGCTAGGGTGAGTTTGAGAGCTGTAAATTGATAGTTTCAAAGGCTTTGTAGATGGATTGTATGTTGCACAGATTGCAGATCTTAGCACAATAGGATTGTAAGTTGTATTATTATAGTGTATTTGATTTCCCTGGATTAGATATTCCTGTGGATGCTTGAGCTTGTATCCTGGCACCCACAGCATCTGCAATAATTTACCTATTCCAATCAAGATCCTAGAATTGGAACAATCTTTGGGATGATCTGTGGCCATTGAAATGGACAGATCATAATCTTAGTATTGCTTTAATTCTTTGGTTGAGATTAGATTCTTATACCTTACATCTAAGCTTGAAGTCAGATGAAGGATTGTAGCAAATATGTCCTATACATTGTCTTTGATCCAATTAATTTTCAGTAAAGACTAAAATCCCTAGCTGTTGCTCTCCATCTTTTGATTTTAATCTTTTTCTCCATTCCCTTAAATCTGAGTTTCAATCAAGTTCTGGATCATTTTGCATTTGATTTTTGTAGTTTTTAGTAAAGTGGCATCTCTTAGAAACCACTCCACTTTCTTGTTTTTATTTGTTTTAAACTAAGATAGGCTAGAATGCTAGATCTATTATAAATCTAGAGATTTACTATATTTTAGAACACATTTCCCTGTGGACATACCCTTACTTATCTCTTAAAGCTTGCTGCAACAACCTTGGTTCTTACAAGACTGCTTGCTTACCTTGATTCAACATTGCTGCAATTTATGCATTTAATCTGTTGTTTTAACCATTTAATAATTGTAAGGTAAGCGAGACAACGGTCAACAATTACACAGAGTACTAAATTTTGTACGATTGATGGTGTGTGTCTCATTTTAGCATCATTTAACATTGTGCGAACAATTACACGGAGGACCATATTTTCCTGTACAAAGTTTTCGATAGATGCCCAGAATAAGACTTTTTTTTTAATACGGTCGAGACAACTTCGAGAACCGAGGAGCTGGCATGTATACACATGTGATAGTTGCAGAGCAATGTGAGGGAGCACCAACTATAGTGGTAAGGGTTAACTAACAGGACCCAACCCACACCTTGTAAAGACAAGGGTGGGAAATAGCATGGAGGACGAGAATCGAACCCATTACCTACTCCCTCACATTGGAGGGAGCCAACCAACAAGGCTAATACCTCTTTCGTTTGAATAAGAGTTTTTGTAGACAATTGTTATCTGTAAAAATAAATGAAGTTAATCCTAAATAAAAATATATGTAAAGCAAGGTCTTATTTCCAAATTTACCCCTCTTTTTACTCTATTTAGTACTGATATGCTTGGTCTAATATTAGGGATATTTTCGTCCTTGCAAAAAATAGGAGCCAGATCAAATCTTAAACTGTAACACCCACCCCTCAAAATCAAGGTCAGTCAACTAGTTGACTGAGGCCTGACAAGGTTTGACTGTACCAGGAGAAAGCCTGAGGCCTGGTCCTTCCAAAAATATGGAGCACCCACTTAAGGTCTAATGAAAAGAGGTCATTTCTGGTGGCACCCATAAGGCACACACATTAAATCAATTGGTGTGGTAGCCAATTAAAAGCCACACACACCATCTTAAGCCACACATCGAAGACTAGGATTGATTTGTGAATGATATTGACCTAGGATTTGACCCGAAATAGGATTGAACCAAGGTATCAATGCTAAGATCATCATCAATGGTGTAGATCTTGGTGGTCATAAAAAAAAATGGCTCGTAAACAAGGTCAAACTTAGACCTTAAAATCCAATGGAAGCCACATAGCTAACACTTAAGTTTAAGTGAGGGTGGCATTCTTGGTTAATAAAGATTAACTTGGGGGCCCATTCCAACTAAATTCTCTTAATTATAAATTAGAAAATTAAATTAAATTCAAGTTTAAACAAATCTTGGCCATTAAATGCTTTGACCACATCTCTCACCCTTGGATTTGCATTGGGGAAATATATGGTGAGAGATGGGCTCTAAAGCCATGCACCACAAGATGTATAGAATCTTGACTTTTGCTGAAAGAGGAGACCACAAAAAGACCCCAAAGTTCACCATTAGACTCATCCAAAGGTCACCAAGGAGTCAAGTGGGTCCCAAAATTGGGGGCGCTCTTTGACTTTGGTCCAAGAAGAGAGAGAGAGAGAGAGAGAGAGAGAGAGAGAGAAATTTGGGAAGAGAAGGCTTGACACTTGTCAAGCTTGTCTCCCAAAAGGGACTTTAAGCCCAAGGCCCCTCCATTGCAAAAATCGACGCCCATCCCTCCTCTCTCTTAGCTCCTTCTTCCTCTTTCCAACCTCCATCTAGCCATTGAACTCAAAATCCATCACCACCATTGAAACCCCACCCTCCCTAGTTCAACATAGTGTGAAACCAGCACTATCTAAGCCCTCTTCACCCTTCAAACACCCACAAACCAGCAAGCTTGGAGAGCACTAAGGTAAAGACTTAGTTGTTTTTGTGTTATAGAGTTAAGTACAGAGAAATGTAGTACTCTTGTAGTTTGAATTTTTTATTTTTCTTTGAAATATTTGAGAGATAATGGGATGACTGTGCATGTGAGTATTGGGATGACTGTGCATGTGATTTTTATGATCATGCATGGCAATCCAATGGTCTAGAATGGCAAGGCATGGACTATGTTCAATGCTAGCCTAGGGCCTTTCACAAAAATGCTAAATTTTACAACTTTCTTGGAGATCTTGAAAAGATTTTTAAATTTGAGAGTAGAATGGTATGGATGGATGGTGTAAGATAGTGGTGTGGGTGATCAAAATGAGCATACACAGCCATCTCACCATACATGATGGAAATCGGATGGTCATGATCCCATCAAATGATTGTAGTGATGCAAAAAGGGTTATAGTTGAGTGCATGAACCATTTGATGGCTTAGCATTACTCATCAACCCTTGATCACACATCAAATGACCATCTGATCCCAGAAATTTTGGAAAAGCTTATTTTATGTCTTGATCATTGATAAAAATTGAATTGTTTTAGATCTCTTCCCTTTGACTTAACCGATTTTTCATAAACCTAGACTTGGAATAATTGGATTGTCATGTGAAGAATTGTAGGAATGTTAACATATGTTTGCATGATTTAGATTAGCTTGATTCATGATGAAATTCTATATTTTTAAATAATATATTGTTATTCACTGAAAAGTACCACTTTTCACCTCTTAACCTAGCCTTTGCTGGACCTTGAAGCTGAGTAATAACTCATTTTTAGCTTGTTTTGTAGTTAGTAATAAACTGTACAACTTAACACAAAGTCTATGCTTTTTGTGCCAAGAAGAGAGAAAATTCAAGCAAAAGATGACAGCTGAACCAGAAAGTGATAGAACACCATGGTGGTACACACCATGGTGACTATTTTTGCATGTCACAGTGGGCCAAGACAGCCCAGCAAATGAACCAAGTACAGGTGAGAGTGGAGGAAGCTGCAACAGAAGCATGTGCATAGCAGCAGAGGAGCCAATGACCTATCTCGCACAGTTGAGGTGCTGCCTCATGCTGTTCAATTCACTGGCAAAACTCCCTCACGCAGCTAAGACATGCAGCATATTAGAGCTTGCGAAGAAGTTGTGCAGCTCAATGAAGGTGTTATCACAAAGCAGCCTCTCGCGCAGCATGTTAATAACTGAAAAGTACCACTTTTCACCTCTTAACCTAGCCTTTCCTGGGCCTTGAAAACTTACTAATAATTCCTCTTTAGCTTGTTTTATAGCTAGGAATAAATTGTGCAGCTTAACACAAACTCTGTACCTTTTGTGCTAAAAAGAGAGAGATTTCAAGCAAGAGATGACAGCTGAACCAGAAAATGATGGAGCACCGTGATGGTACACACCATGGTGACTATATTGCATGTCACAATGGGACAGGGAAGTCCAGCAGATGAAAGAAGTTTAGGAGAGAATGGAGGAAGCTGCAATAGAAACATGTGCATAGCAGCAAAGGTTCCATTGACCTATCTCGCACAGCTAAGGTTCTGCCTCGCGATGTTCAAGTCACTGGCAGAGCTTCGTCACACAGCTAAGACATGCAGTCAAGGATCAAAATTTTGGCCGAAATGACTGAAATTTTGAGTCAAATTATCGATTTCGGTCCTCACCAAAATGATAATTTGGATCGAAATTTCGGTCAGATTTTTATATGGGACAGATATTATCGGCCGAAATTCAAATTTTTGGCCAAAATTTTGGTTCAAATTTTCAGTTTCGATCCCCTCCGAAACCAAAACGAAACTTGAAACTTTGATCCTTGCATGCAGTATAGAAGAACTCATGAAGAAGTCATGAAGTTCAAATGGAAGGGTTATCATAGAAAAGCCTCTCGTGTAGTAGTCACGCAGCTCAGCTGCAAGCATCATATGAAGAAACTCGCGGAGCTCTCACACACTTAGCTTCCAGAAATATAACTCGCGAAGTTCCCGCAAAGATCAAGCCTTAGTGAAGCAGAGTGCACTACCTCGTGAGGCTAACTAGTGCGAAGAATAGCAGAAGCCTCGCGCAGCTCTCGCGTGGCTCCAGAAGAGAGAGACCCACAAATCCTCTCATGCAACTCTCGCGTGCCTATAAGTTCAAGTCTATACCGAGCAAGATGCGAAGGCATCTGTGCAAGTACCCCGCGAATGAAGTTTTTAAAGCTCTTCTGTGCGAACAATCAAGGCACTGAAAGTTCTTCTCCGCAAGCACATTCAAAGCTGAGGCAACCGCGAGATCTTCTGGAGCTCCACTACGCGAGACAGCAATATTCCACGCCAAAATCTACCCGACGAACATCCTGCATACTATGCGACAGAAAAGAAATGCGAAAGCCAGCCCCGCGGAGCTCGGGCTCTCCACTTCTCAACCCTAACTCAACGACCTTTTTGGGATTTTCTCTTGTCTAGGGCACGCACCTCGAGGCATGAATTACAATGCATGCATCCAAGGGTTGAAATAGTGCCACGTCTGCTTAGAAAAATTAGGGTTTACTCTCCTCTCAGCCACAACATTAAGATTAAGTATAAAAGTTGTGCTTGTAACTTAGAAAATCATCATTCACCTTCTCCTTCAACCTCGGTCGGCTGAGAGCTCAAGCAGGCTAGGGTTAGGGTTAGGGTTTGATCACCTCTTTTTCTATTTTTTCTTGTCTCTTTGCTCAGCACTTGCTGGCTAAACCTTTGGTAAGCATTTATGTATAGTGTTATGTAAGTTTTGTAATACTTCAGTAAACATTGGGATTTGGTGTTGAGCTATTGTGCACAAGGCTACTGCCTAGAGGGATTTCCTTGTTAATGCACTAGATCAATGGAATCTTTGTTTGAATGCTTACCCAAACTATTATTTTCTTATTTGTCTGTAGTTCTATTCAGGCTATAGCATACATTTAGGATTTGAGCTTATTGAAAGGCCCATGGACGCTTAAGCGTGATGCCCTGGGACCATGGTGGCAGACAGCAGTTTTTATGCTCTATTTTTGTATTTATAGGTAAGGGAGCCTCTGTGAATAACTTGTGACCATTTGAGTGGACAGACTATAGCCCTAGGGTAAACTTGGTCATAGATCTGAGATGGATTCTTCTTCTCTGCACTTGGACTTGTAACTTAGTGAGAGATTGTGCAGAAACAGACTCCCCTCTGTTTTACTTGACTGCTATTAGATGTTAGATCTGGCTTCTCTGTAGTAATTGCGGACTAGGAGGCTAAGTCATTGCAGGCCTTTTATAGCAATGATCAAATGTGCTTAGATCCTTATTCAACCTATTGTTGGTCCTCTGTGTGGGTATCAATGTGCCGCTGGCCTTGACAATACACAAAGGGCTTTATGGGTTGGAACTCCTATGAATGTTAGCCAGATCTGTGCGTAGAACTGGGGAGCATGTAGTCTGACAAACATAGTGTCTGCAATGGTATTCATGCCCTGATTTGATTCCTTGAATGAGGTTTGATTAGCTTACTCCTCTGGATTAGATTAGCAACTTCTGGCTTGATCAATGGGATTTGACAGACTCTATAGGATAGTCTGTGGCCATTTGAGTGGACAGACTATAGCCTTAAGAGCACCCCAAATGGCATGGGTTAAGTTGGATATTTCCACCTTGTTGAGGTTAGTAATAACACTTTGGCAAGGACTTGCTGCAGAGAGAGCCCTAAATCTGAGTTGCATAACTAAATAAACCTATAACCGAAGTTGCTTACTTCTCACCCTTTTATCCTTATTTTTAACGCACCACCATCCCCTTCTTTATACCTTTCTTAGGATAGGACTGTACTTTATTTCTTTCTTTAGGTAATTTAGTGTAGGCGTGACACCCAACTCCCATTCTTTAGGATTGTCAGATCTGTAGTCAGATCTAGAGGACTACTATTATAGCTCATTTTGGCTTCTAGATCAACTATTCTGTGAGACAAACTCTTACTTATCAAAACTTGCTACAATAGCCCTGAATCTTATATGCTTTGGATTACTTTAGTTGTGCGGTTGCCATCATCTTTTATTTTATTTTATTTTATCTTGATTTTTAATTTGTTCTCACCACACAATAAGCAAGCACACTGATAATAAAGAACCCAAAACAATAAGTTTTTGGCGCCATTGTCGGGGATGTTGATCTTTTTAGTAGACCTGAGTTATATTATATTATATTATATTATACTTTAGAAATTTCTTTGTAGCTGTGCCATAGTAGGATAAAAGTACTACTGATTCTTTGTGAATTTTGCATAATTGGACAACAGTAGAAGGGAAAATCTAGAGTTGCAATTGGAGTCTAGCTAGCTCTGTTTGCACTTCTTTTACCCTGAACTTAGTCCCTTGATGTTGAATTCCTTGTAATTCATTTAGTGTAAAATTGTTTAGTTGCTATTTTAGTTTAGAAATTCTTTAAGTGTTGTAAGCACTTTCTTTACTTGTTGAGTTTGTGGGTGTATGCTTGGAAGAAGGTCTCTAAACCATGAGTTAGTACCTCCAAATCCTGAGGTTAAAAGGATCTTCAGACCAAGAAACACCACACAAGGCCCTACTGTTGAAACTGAGCTAGCTAACATGGCTGAGAGGCAAAGAACCTTGAAAGAGTACAATGCACCTGGGGAGTACACTTCTCCCTTCTGCATATAATTCCCTTCAGTGGAATGAAACTATGAAATCAAAGCCTCCACCATCAATATGTTGCCATCCTTTCATGAGCTTAGGAAGGAAGATCCTTACAAGCATATTGACCAATTTTTGGTACTTTGTACCACTTTCAATATTGCTGGCTTGGGACCTGAAGCCACTAAACTGAGGCTTTTTTCTCTTTCTTTAAAGGACAAAGTCAGCACATGGCTCTCTAAGCTCCCAGCCAACAGCATACAAACATGGAGTGACCTCCAAAGCCAATTCCTGGATAAATTCTTTCCCATAAATAAGACCAGCCAAATGAGGACAAGTATTCTGTCATTTACTCAGTCCTCAACTGAGGATTTTTATGAAGCTTGAGAAAGATTCCATGAGATGTTAAAATAATGCCCCCACCACTAAATTCTAATGTGGCAATTAGTGCAAGTATTTTATTAAGGAATTAATCTCAAGAGCAGGGATATGGTGGATGCCTCATATGGTGGTAGCCACCTTCACAAGACAGCTGATGAGGCTTGGGAGTTGTTTGACATTATAGGGAAAAACACCATACAGCAGGAGTCACTGTCTCGCAATGGCAGTCAGACCTTTGCTAAGTTGGTGAAAGAGACCACCCCTAGAGGTGGAATATATGAAGTAAAGGTGCAAAGTGAGTTGGAGAAAAAGGTGGACAATTTGAGCTTGAAATTGACAAATTGATGAGTGTGATGCAGTCTAGAATGGTTGCACAAGTGGAGGATGCATGTCTGATATGCCAATCTCTATCACACTCACTATAGGATTGTCCATCAGCCAATCAATTCCCTGATTTTGTTTTGGAGCAAGCCAATGCTACCCAAACATTTGGGCAGCAACCTGCTAGGTACTTTTGGAGGAACCACCTAAATTTGAGGTGGAGACAAGATAATTATCCTCAACCCCAGCAGCAGCAGTTGGTAGCTCCATATAGACCTCAGCACCAGTTCCACCGAGGTTACCCACCTAGACAAAATTTCCAGTTGCCTGCCCCACAACCCAACCAATTGGCCTTACCCCCACAATAGCCCAGATCCTCTTCTTTTAAAGAGCAAATGCTGGCATCCATGCAGAATTTGGGGGGTCTAGTCCAAACTATGAACTCTCATGGGCAAAGCATTAAGAAAATTGAGGACCAGCTTGGCCAAATTTGCAATGCTTTGAATAAAAGAGAGGAGGGTAGACTGCCTAGCCAACCATTAACCAATCCAAATGGGCAGTACATGATTGCAGATGCATCCTCTCCCCATGTGGATGATGGTTCAGTGGGCCACGGCAACTAAAGTGGTCACTAGAGTAACAAGGAATGAGGGTGAGTGCTAAAGAACCAAAAAAATGTGTGTACCATATGTATTGGCTATGTGTTTTGTTTTGTGTTGTTCAGACCTTTTTCAAGTACTGATTTTAGGGTAATAGTGCTTTGTTTGTGTGTTTGATTTGATATTGTTTGGTTTTGTTTTGAGTGCAAGTGCACATTTATCATCTGAATGTTGATACTCATGATTTTTTACTGCTAGTTGAGATACTCTCACATCACATTGCATGAATTTGATCTGAATGTTTACCCTTAGATTTTTGAATTTGTGATGTTGCAACATTGATAAAGGGTAACTTGACTGTCATGATGAAATGGAGTGCATGCCTTGTACAGGCAATGTAGTGGTGTTGATACACACTGCAATGGGTGCCTGACAGTGTCCATGCAAGGGCCAGGGCACCTGTTCAGAGCAATGTTTAAGTGTTGCCCTCTCACGAAGCTAAATGGCCCGCATTCTAATGGTCATGAGCCACCTGATGCTTTCTTACAGAGTTCCAATGAATATTCTGTGCCACGCGAGAGCTTCGCGAGCACAAAGACTTATGTTGTAGCCTGATAGTGAGCCCCGCAAGGCACTTGAAGCGTCTAAATCTATCTTTGCGAGATGCTGCTTTTCCTCGCAATTGAAGTTCTCGCGGAGTTAATTGTGCACTGTGCAAGGAACGTACTCCGCGAGAGCGTAGCAACAGCTGTGCAAACCACGGGTTTAGGCTTATAAACTTTGCGAACTGCTCCATTTTTCGTTCGATCTTTCTGCCCTAATTTTCTCTACGCATTTATGACTTTTCCCTTTTTCTTCTTTCTTCCATAATACCATTACCACTCAACCTCAGCTAGCTTCCTCTTATATTTTTATTCCCCATCACCTACTGGACACTCTGAGCTAGGTTTGGGGGATTTGAGCACTCCTGTGCTGTGTGAAGTGAAACCCTAGCTATCATTGGGTATGTTTTCTCACTCTCTCTTAGTTAATTTACTTGGACATTAATCTAGAGTAAGAAGAGAGAAATTGTGGGTATGTTTAACTTGTGAAAAAGTGCATTACATTTGCTGGGATTTTGGAACCCTAATTTGGACAAATTTGAGAGTTATGGCCACGAGTTCAAAATTTTTAGACACCTTGTCTGCTTTGGTAACTCCACCACCTACTGGGAGTCTTGTGCCTACTCAAAAATCTACAAGGATTGCAGAGGCCCCCAGTGTGGAGACCCCTATGGTAACTGCACTCTCTGAGGAACCCCAAATTGAGAAAAAGGTGAAGAAAGGCAAAGGTGTGCCCTCTACTGCCCAAAGTATCAAAAAGAAATCTGCTCTGAAGTAGAGGGCCAGAGCACACCCACCGTCTAAAAGCCCTGAGAAGTCAAAGAAGAAGCAGAAATGGGCAAGGAAGTAGCCTCTGAGGTCCCTGAGGATGAAGAGGAAGAAGATGATGAATACCTCAGGGTCCCATATGAATTTATTGTAGCTATTCAGCTGGAGGATGAAACAATTTTCGATAAAAATTTCTTTAAGGAGCTACCTAAAACAGTTGCCTCCATTGAGTACCTGACCAGAGCCTCCTTGTTGCCCTTGCTGAGACCCCCAATGCACCTAGTCTTCCCTAGACTAGTGCAATTGTTTTACCAGAACATCAGAATCAAAACTGTGGATGATGGGAACCCACCACTACTGGTGCTAATTGATAATTTTGAAATGTTTTTCAACCAAGCTGCCATTGCTAGGATCCTTGGGATACCTGCCCAGTACAGCCCTGAATGTGGTTTGGGTCCCCATTGACAGCCACCATACTAGATATTGCTAAAGAGATGACTGGAGGAATTATTGCATCTGGGTTATCAATAAGGAAGCGAGATCTACACCCCCACCTCAGATTTATGGATGGGGTGCTGAGGAAAAATGTTTATTACTCTGGACATGAATAGGAGAGGAGATTCCCTATTGTTGATGCACTCTTCTCCTTTCACAAGGGCCATTACTTGGATGCTGCCAAGTTAATAATTGAGGGAATGAAAGACAATGCTGAGAAGATGAAAATCGAAAAGAAACCTCATTCCCTTCCATACTATAGGCTCATTATAGCCTTGCTGAAGGTGGGCAGGTACCCATTTGATATGAATGAGGAGACCATTACCCTGGACCCCAAAAATTGTGGAAAAGACAATGGGGGATTAGTGACACTCATGGAGAAGAGGAAAAAGAAGGTTGATGTTCCTGCAACCTCTAAGGTTGCTACTATTACTGCACTTGTGGCTCCATCACCTGCTGCCCCCTCTCAGGCAGTCCTTTCACTTGTGCCAGCCAACACTAGCACCACATCTGCAACTATTACCTTACCAGCCATCCCTTCATCTTCCATAGCAGCCACTACCCCAACATCACAACCTCCCATAGTCTCTTTACCTCCACCCCAACCCATTTCAGCAACCACCATAGCCACTTTAACCTCTTTACCCATACCTACTTCTACCTTAACCATTCCCTCACCCATCACATCAGCCACACTAAGATCACCTATCCATTCCACACCTGAAGAATTCATGCTAATCTCGTCAATCCCTCAACCACCTTCACCTATGCTATCAACATATAAAAAGAGGAGAAGATTAACCAAAGAATAGAAGAGACCCCTACCCACATCTACCACCCAAACTATCCCACTACATGAAACCACAACTATACCCATTGACCTACCATCATCCTCACCAACCCATGCCTTAGAGCCAAAGTCTCCCACTTCTAAAATCCCACATAGTTCCCCCCCACATCCCTCACAACCAATTCACACTTCCATACCTGTGACCTGTGAACCTTTAGTCCAACCCATCCCACTTTCCCCTACTCACACCCATATCCTTCCTTCAGGCGAGGGATACTCAGCCATGATATCCTCTATCATAGGGGACATCAACTACGAGTTTACCCCTCTCCCTGATTCCCCTCCACATTTCACCCCTCCTCCTCTATCCCCACAAGCCACCACCTTCACTCATGCACCCACTTCCCCTTTTCAACCAATTCCACCCCCCTCCCCTAATTACCTACCCCATATCTTTAACTTACTATTTTCCATCCAAGCCCAAGTTTTGGCTGATACCCAAACCCAATCATCTATCATAACCAATATCCAATCCATGAACTCCACCCTCCAAGACCAAGCCTCCATTCAAACAAACTTACAAGCCATTCAATCCAAACTATCCGTTTTAACCCATCATCCCCAACAGCCATCTGTCCTCCCACATTCCCCTTTGCCTACCCAACTCCAATCTACTCCTCCCTAAACCATAGCAGAAACATCTGCTATTGATATCCCCTTGGAACCTGTTCCTATTGCCCTTAAAGCTTCCTCCACCCAAACTGACCCTGAGGTGATACATTCCCCAACACCCTTACCACCCACCCCTCCATCTTCACTGGTTGGCCCCTCCTTTAGTGATGCCCAGCCTATACTACCAGCCTCTTTCAACCCTAGACCTCCTTACTACACCCTCCTTCGCGCCATGAAGAATAATTCTTACATCAAGAGGGATGTGGTTAAAGGAATGGCTGACCTTAGACACCTTGTGCAGCAACCCCTCTCGAAAAAAATCATACTTCTAGTTCTCTCCCATAAATTGGAAAAGAAGAAAATAAAACATGGCTGGCAAAAGATAATGGTACAATACAATGAGGAAAGACTAGGGCTGAGAGAATGGAGGATGTAATAAAGAAATTACAGGCAGACCTGAGAGTCGCAGAGGACAAGGTTCTTGACTATGGATTGACTATTGTAGCCCTGCAGAAGAACCTAACTGAACATAGTGACCGAAAGTTAGTAGAGGTTGTTTCCAAACAATTAAACCCTGACGTACCTCACCTGGTAACAGCCCCTGCACCCTCTGAGGAACCTACCAAAGTTAAGTCTGGAATCAAATTCAATGAACCTACTTCCAAGCCTAAGCCCACTCCCAAAAGGAAAAGCTCCTCCAAGCCGAGAAGCACTCCTTCCAAAAAGTCCCAATCTGCTGCTGCAGTGAGACAAGCCAAGGGCAAAGGAATTCAAGACTCACCTGCTGTAGCAGAGGATTCAGATGATTAAATTTGCACATGTACTTAGATAGGATTCACTTTTTATATATCCCTCTTCCCTTGCATTGTACACCTGTTTCTTGTCTAAATGAAATTTCTCTTTTAGTTCTATTTTGTCTGTTTGCTTTCTGTTTCATAAGTAGTTTGTCTGTTTTAATTTTTTTGTGTGCCTTGTGTCTTGCTTTTCTTTGCTTTAGTTTAGTGTTATTTTTATTTGTTCCTTGCTGCACATACCCTCTTCTCTTTGAACCAGTGAGGACAGTGCTCCTCATAGGTTTGAGGGTGTGGCAAGGTAGTCCTACCAATAGAATAGTTAACTTTAGTACAGTAGTGTTGGATTAATCAGGATGAATAAAGTCAATTCTCACCTAACTTGTTAGAATGAGGAAATTTGTGGAAAATTAAAATTTTTGCAGACATTTTGAAACTAAAAATTTTAAAATCTTTGCACCACCATGAAGCTAACATCAGAAAAATTTTCAGTTAGTACTTAGTGAACCTAAGAGGAGAGAAAAAGGTGAAAATACACCCCATGGGTTAATTTGAGGACCATACCTAGTGAGATTTGGGCCTATCCAATTTCGTTTGAATAGTGTTTTTGGCATTTTTTCTGCTCTAAGTACTGATTGATTCAATCACTTTTCACTAGAAGTTAGGCACCTCCAAATCAAAACTGAATAACAGCACTCATGACCCTAAAGAAATGACCCAAGGCCTTCATTTAGACAGTTTGAGCTTAAAATTTTTTCCCTATTCAATTGTCCTTTGCTTACACTCTTTGAGCTTTGAAAAGCCTATTTTTTCTTCAACAAACACCGGAGTACTTGCACCTTAACCTCATAACCTGATTCAACCTGTCCCTCACTATGAGAATTCAGAAGGGAAAGAAGAAGTTGAAGATAGGTGAGCTGGGTCCAACATTTGGTGGAAGTGAAAGAGAAGTAGTCTAAAATTAGCAGTGTAGCAATGTTAATGTGTGCCAAACCAAAACCAATATATATATATATATATATATATAAAGTCAAGAAAAGTACTTCATCTGAAAATTCAAAACAAGAGAAGAAGGTGGCCACTTTGAATCTGAAAAATGTCAAGGAAGATGAAGTAGTGCTGAAATGAAGGTGGTGAAGTCATGAATCACCTCCTACCTTGCTGATTTCTCAATTTTATCCATTCTATCCTTTATTCTTTATAAATCTCACCCATAAGCCACATTACAACCCATCAAAAGACCTTGTTGATCCTAAGTGAATGAGTTGTCATGTGGAGATGAGGGAGTGTCCAATCTATGGTGCTCATGCTTGCAGACCCATTTGGGGTCTATAACTGCTCTTGGGTTGATGGAATGTGAACACCCTTTTGATTTTCATTGTTGAGAGATAGCCCATGTAAGGATTGGGTCTAAATTTTAATTTCATTAGGGTTGTATCCAACCCGATTTTTTGAATTTAAGGCAAGCTTGGTACTGATTTTTGTACTTTGAATTTCTTATGTAAAATGATTGGTGGAGATGCAAACACCTGCTTATTTTGAGTTTTAAAGGACTGCATTACTGTTGTAATTTCCTCTGATTTTTGAAGAATGGGTATGAAAAGAAGCTTTATTTATTTAAATTCATTTTATCATTGACTGCACTATTTTTAACTGTTTTAATGGTGAAGTTTGTGTGTATCTTCACTGAAAACCCTCAGGAGACTTCACTCCTCCACTAGGGATCACCTAGGGGCTTAAAAGGCTTGATGCATAAGCTAAATGCATCCGTGCTCCCTACGAAAGTGGCATTTACATTCTCAGAGTAGCTAATTAATTTTGCTTTGCTCAGGGACTAGCAAAGATTAGATTTAAGGGTGTGTTAATCACTGAAAAGTACCACTTTTCACCTCTTAACCTAGCCTTTGCTGGGCCTTGAAGCTCACTAATAATTCCTTTTTAGTTTGTTTTGTAGTTAGGAATAAATTATGCAGCTTAATACAAAGTCTATATTTTTGGTGCTAAAAAGAGAGATTTCAAGCAAGAGATGGCAGCTGAACCAAAAAATAATAGAGCACCATGATGGTACACACAATGGTGACTATATTGCATGTCACAAAGGGCTAGGGAAGTCCAGCAGATGAAAGAAGTTTAGGAGAGAATGAAGGAAGCTACAATAAAAACATGTGCAAAGCAGCAGAGGAACCATTGACCTATCTCGCACAGCTGAGGTGCTGTCTCGCGCTGTTCAAGTCACTGGCAAAGCTCCCTCACGCAGCTAAGACATGCAGTATAGCAGAGCTCATGAAGAAGTCGTGCAGTTCAAATGGAAGGGTTATCACAGAAAAGCCTCTCGCACAGTTCAGTTGTAAGCATCATATGAAGAAACTCACGAAGCTCTCGCGCACTTAGCTTCCAGAAATACAACTCGCGAAGTTCCCATGAAGATCAAGCCTTAGTGCAGCAGAGCGCAGTACCTCGTGAGGCTAACTAGTGTGAAGAATAGCAGAAGCCTCGCGCAGCTCTCACATGGCTCTGAAAGAGAGAGACGCCCAGAAATCCTCTTGCGCAGCTCTCGCGCGCCTCTGTAGAATAGTCTATGGCCATTTGAGTGGATAGACTATATCCTTAAGAGCACCCCAAATGGCATGGGTTAAGTTGGATATTTTCACTTTGTTGAGGTTAGTAATAGCACTTTGGCAAGGACTTGCTGCAGAGAGAGCCCTAAATCTTAGCTACATAACTAAATAAACCTATAACCTAAGTTTCTTACTTCTCACCCTTTTATCCTTATTTTTAACACACCACCATTCCCTTCTTTATAGCCCTTTCTTATGATAGGAATGCACTTTATTTCTTTCTTTTGGTAATTTATTGTACGCATGACACCCAACTCCCTTTCTTTAGGATTGTCAGATCTGTAGTCAGATCTAGAGGTCTACTATTATAGCTCATTTTAGATTCTAGATCAACTTCTCTGTGAGATAAACTCTTACTTATCAAAACTTGCTACAATAACCCTGAATCTTGCATGCTTAGGATTACTTTAGTTGTATTGTTGCCATCATCTTTTATTTTATTTTATTTTGATTTTAATTTTTAATTTGTTCTCACCACACAATAAGCAAGCACACTGGAAATAAAGAACCCAAAACAATAAGTTTTTTGCGCCGTTGTCGGGGATGTTGATCTTTTTAGTAGACCTGAGTTATATTATATTGTATTATATTGTACTTTAGAAAATTCTTTGTAGTTGTGCCATAGTAGGATAAAAGTACTACTGATTCTTTGTGAATTTTGCAGAATTGGACAACAGTAGAAGGGAAAAGAGTTAAGTAGTGAAAAATGCTAGGATTTAACCCTTAACCTGACTTTTGATGGACCTGTGATCACACTAATAAACACCCGTTAAGTCTGTTTTGTAGATAGCAATAAAAGACAGGAATAGTATAGAAAACCACTCTAAAATGCTACACAAAGAAGTCCATCTCTCAACACAGTGCAGACCCAGCAATGGCACATAAGAGGGATGCACACCATTGGCCACTTGGGGCATGTGGCAACAGCAGGGCAGAGTTAAGGAAGTGAAAGCATGCAGAAAACATCATATTAAAAGGTTATCTGAAGGCTTCGATAAGAGTTAAGGGCTAAAAATGGAGGAATTCGTGCAGATGGAAGGGTTTCGATAGGATCTGAAGACAGAGAAAGGAAGAATTTGTGAGGATTGAGAAGTTTGATAGGATCTAAGAACCTATCGAACAGCTGAAAGAAAGAAAGAAATCATCCTATTGAAAGTCTACCTGAGGTGAAAAGGGAACCTATCGGATGGTTGCCTGAACCGATCGAGATGGAGAAGCTGGAGCTCAGACCTATCGGAAGGAACTTGAACATTTTGACAGGAGTGAGAGCAACCCTATAAAATGCTGGCATGTAGAGCTGAACCTGTCGAAAAGCTTTCCCAACCTGTCGAATGCTCTAGACAAAGGGGCAAAGAGCGCTAAAGCATCGAGAAGGCTCATCCTATCGGAACCTATCGAAGAGATCTGAGACCCTAGCGAAAGGACCAAAAAGCTCGATTTTAACCTGTCGAAAGCTTCCTCAACCTGTCAAAATCATGTGAAAAATATCTCAGAAAATAGGCTGTTCACACGCTGCAACTTGGTGACCTGCTACACGCAACTCGAGGCACTTTGGTGACTGGCACGATGATCCTGAAGATGCCCTAGGAAACTCTAACCAACCTCACGTGCTCTGACAAAACTCTAACAACTCTAAGGACCTTCTAAAAGGGAATATTGGTGGGAGAAACGAGAGGGGAAAGCTATATAATGAGATCCTCAATTTTAATTGGGGGATCAAAATTTGGAGATTAGGGCTTGTAACAAAATTCTGTTCTCCCTCCTTTAGTTCGACAATGGTTGGCTAACTCCCTCGGAGCAGCAAGGGGTGAGGTCTGATCTATAATTGGGTAAGGTTGAGAGTGTTATTTATGGGTCAATTGCTACATTGACTACAGATCTGAGAGCATTTCATTGTAGAGTGAGTTTTATACAATGTAAATGTTGATTTTATTATTTTAATTAGATCTATAGTCCCCTTGGTTTCATTTGGTGCTCAATCGGATTTGTGTAGAGGAGTTTGTTAATCAGCTCACCCACTTAACTGGTAGACCTCTTAGATACCATTTGATCTCCCTAGATCTGATATCCCTGCAATTGCCTATGTCTGTGACCTGGTAATTGCAGCATCTGTAGTGGTTTTAATGCTCTAATTGAAACCTTTGAGTTGGAGGAAATCTATAGGATGGTATCTGACCATTGAAGTGGACAGGCCATATCCTTAAGATCAGTTCATTCTCTGATTTTACTTGGATTCTTCCACCTTAAACCTTTGGGTCGGATGAAGTCTATAGGATGGTCTGTGACCATTGAAGTGGACAGATCAAGCCTTAAGATCAGTCATATCCCTTAGTTTATAGTAGATTCTTCTACTCTGCAGCTGTGATGGTAGCTAGCTGAGGGATTGGTGTGCTTTGAACCCCCTGTAACACGATCAGCTCAATCCAATTGCAGTAAGTCCAAACTCCAAGCTGTTCTTCTCCATTTTCTATTTTTAATCCCTTCCAATTATGAAATCTGAACTCTTGATTCAATCCTAGTTAATTCTGTATTTTATTTGTAGCTTAGTTTAAGTGACAACCCTTTAAAACCTCTCCCCTTTCTTTTACTAACCTAGTATTAGGTAGGATGCCAGATCTCTTTCAGATCTAGAGATTTACCACATTTTGAACTCACCTCCATATGGACATTTCCTTACTTACACTTTCAAAACTTGCTACAACAGGCCCTAAATACTTGCAAGTCTGTGTGTGTGATCTTCCTTGAATTGAGTGAATTTAAATCCTTTTTGAATGCAAGGCAGTTTTACCAACAAAAAGCTAGAGCTGCAATGGGAATCTAGCTAGCTCTGTTTTCACTTCTTTTACCCTGAACTTAATCCTTTGATGTTGAATTCCTTGTAATTCATTTAGTGTAAAATTATTTTGTTGTTATTTTAGTTTAGAAATTCTTTAAGTGCTGTAAGCATTCTCCTTGCTTGCTGAGTTTGTGGGTGTATGCTTGGAAGAAGGTCCCTAAACCACGAGTTAGAACCTCCAAATCCTAAGGTTGAAAGGATCTTCAGACCAAGAAACACCACATAAGGCCTTACTGTTGAAACTGAGCTAGCTAACATGGCTGAGAGGCAAAGAACCTTGAAAGAGTACAATGCACCTGGGGAGTACACATCTCCCTTCTGCATACAATTCCCTTCAATGGAAAGAAACTATGAAATCAAAGCCTCCACCCTCCATATGTTGCCATCCTTTCATGGGCTTAGTAAGGAATATCCTTACAAGCATATTGACTAATTTTTTGCACTTTGTACCACTTTCAATATTGCTGGCTTGGGATCAGAAGCCACTAAACTAAGGCTTTTTCCTTTTTCTTTAAAGGACAAAGCCAGCACATGGCTCTCTAAGCTCCCAGCCAACAGCATACAAACATGGAGTGACCTCCAAAGCCAATTCCTAGCTAAATTCTTTTCCATGAATAAGACCAGCCAAATGAGGACAAGTATTCTGTCATTTACTCAGTCCTCAACTAAGTATATAAGTTGCGCTTGTAACTTAGAAAATCATCATTCACCTTCTCCTTCAACCTTTGTCGGCTGAGAGCTCAAGCAAGCTAAGGTTAGGGTTTGATCACCTTTTTTTCTATTTTTTCTTCTCTCTTAGCTCAGTACTTACTGGCTAAACCTTTGGTAAGCATTTATGTATAGTTTTATGTAAGTTTTGTAATAGTTCAGTAAACAATTGGATTTGGTATTGAGCTGTTGTGCACAAGGCTACTGCCTTGTGGGATTTCATTGTTAATAATACTAGATCAATAGAATCTTTGTTTGAATGCTTACTCAATCTGTTATTTTCCTATTTGTCCGTAGTTCTGTTCAGACTATAGCATACATTTAGGATTTGAGCTTATTGAAAGGCCCATGGAAGCTTGAGCGTAATGCCCTGGGACCATGGTGGTAGACAGTAGTTTTTATACTCTATTTTTGTATTTGTGGGTAAGGGAGCCTCTGTGGATAGCCTGTGACCATTTGAGTGGACAGACTATAGCCTTAGGGTAAACTTGTTCACAGATCTGAGATGGATTCTTCTTCTTTATACTTGGACTTATAGCTAGTGAGAGATTGTACAGGAATTGACTCCCGTCGGTTTTACTTGACCGCTATCAGAAGTTAGATGTGGCATCTCTGTAGTGATTGCGGACTAGGAGGTTGAGTCATTGCAGGCCTTTTGTAGCAATAATAAGCTATGCTTAGATCCTTATTCACCCTATTGTTGGTCCTCTGTGTGGGCATCAATGTCCCGCTGGCCTTGACAATACACGGAGGGCTTTATGGGTTGGAGCTCCTATGAATGTCAGCCAGATCTATACGCAGAACTGGGGAGCTTGTAGCCTAGCAAACATAGTATTTGTAATGATATTCATGGCCTGATTTGATTCCTTGGATGAGATCTGATTAGCTTACTCGTCTGGATTAGATTAGCAACTTCTGGCTTGATCAATGGGATTTGACAGACTCTATAGGATAGTCTGTGGCCATTTGAGTGGACAGACTATAGCCTTAAGAGCATCCCAAATGGCATGGGTTAAGTTGGATATTTCCACCTTGTTGAGGTTAGTAATAGCACTTCGGCAAGGACTTGCTGCAGAAAAAGCCCTAAATCTGAGTTGCATAACTAAATAAACCTATAACCTAAGTTGCTTACTTCTCACCCTTTTATCCTTATTTTTAACACACCACCATCCCCTTCTTTATAATCCTTTCTTAGGATAGGACTACACTTTATTTCTTTCTTTAGGTAATTTAGTGTAGGCGTGACACCCAACTTTCTTTCTTTAGGATTGTCAGATCTCTAGTAAGATCTGGAGGCCTACTATTATAACTCATTTTGGGTTCTAGATCAACTTCTTTGTGGGACAAACTCTTACTTTTCAAAACTTGCTATAATAGCCCAAAATCTTGCAGGCTTAGGATTACTTTAGTTGTGTTGTTGTCATTATTTTTTATTTTATTTTATTTTATTTTAATTTTTAATTTGTTCTCACCACACAATAAGCAAGCACACTTGTAATAAAGAATCCAAAACAACAAAACAGTCGCGCACTTCAACTGCAATCAACATTTGAAGAAACTCGCAGAGCTCTCGCGCACTAAGCCTTCAGGAATACAGCTCGCGAAGTTCTCGCGAGGATCAACCCTTAATCCAATCGCACGCACTACCTTGCAAGACCAATTGGCGAAAACAACAGCAAAGACCTCGTGAAGTTCTCACGTGGCTCTGGAAGAGAGAGACTCCCAAAATTTTTCTCGCACAACTCTCACGCGCCTAGTACTGAACCCTGAATCGAGCGAGATGCAAAGGCATCTGCGAGAGTACCTCACGAAAGAAAATGTTTGAAGCTCTACTGCGCGAGTGCATTTAAAGCTAAAGCAGTTACACAATCATTCAAAGTCTTACTGCGCGAGACAGCAATATTCAAAGCCAAACTCTATCCCATGAACACTCTACAGCTGCGCGATAGAAGTGATATGTAGGAGCCGGCCTCACGAAGCTCGGGCCCTCCACTTCTCAATCTTAATTTAAGGACCTTGTGGGGATTTCCCCAGGTCTAGGGCACACATCTCGAGGCATAAATTATGTTGCATGCATCCCAAGACATATAAGGGTTATAACAGTGTCATATCTGCTTAAAAATTTAGGGTTTACTCTTCTCTCAACCACAGCATTAGGACAAGTATATATGTTATGCTTGTAACTTAGAAATTATCAATCACCCTTTCCTTCAACCTCTGTCAGTTGAGAGCTCAAGCAGATTAGGGTTAGGGTTAGGGTTTGATCACCTCTTTTTCCATTTTTTCTTCTCTCTTAGCCCAGCATTTGCTGGCTAAATCTTTGGTAAGCAATAAGGTGTAGTTTTATTTAGTTTTGTAATAGGTCATTTAAACATTGAGATTTTGTGTTGAGCTGTTGTGCACAAGGTTTCTCCCTTGAGAGATTTCATTGTTAGTAACATCAGATTAATGAAATTTGTGTTTTTAATGCTTGCTTAATCTATTATTTTCCTATTTGCCCGTAGTTCTGTTCAGGCTATAGCATACATTTAGGATTTGAGCTTATTAAAAGGCCCATGGGAGCTTGAGCTTGTAGCACTGGGACCATGGTGGCAACAGTAATTTACATGTTCTACCTCATCATTTGTGGGTTAGGGAGCCTCTGTGGATAGCCTGTGACCATTAGAGTGGACAGTCTATAGCCCTAGGGCAATCTTGGTCACAGATCTAAGATGGATTCTTTTTCTCTGTACTTGAGCTTGTAGCCTGGTGAGAGATTGTGCAAGAACAGGCTCCCCTCTGTTTCACTTGACCACTATCAGATGTTAGATTTGTCTTCTCTGTAGTGATTGCAGTTGTGAGAATATTTTATTGCAAGCTATTTTTAAGCAATAAATTGTTGATTTAAAGTCCATTTAAATCTATAAATCTTTTGGTTCCATTAGTTTTCTTGATCGGATTTGTGTTTTTGGGAATTGCCCATTCACTTAACCTTTAGATCTTTTGATTACCATTTGATCTTCCTAGGTTTAATACCCCTATGAATGCTTGCTGGATTTGTAAGCAGATTTGGGGAGCTTGTAGCCTAGCAAATATAGTGTCTGCAATGGTATTTATAGCCTGATTTGATTCATTGGATTAGGTTTGATCAACCCACTCCTTTGAATTAGGTTAGCTTTTCTGACTCAATCAATGAGATTTGGCAGACTCTATTAGATAGACTGTGGTCTTTTAATTGGACAGACTATAGCCTTAAGAGCACCCCAAATGGCAAGAGTTAAGTTGGATTCTTCTACCTTGCTGAGGTTATTGATAGCACTTCAGTAAGGATTTACTACAGAGAAAGAGCACTAAATCTGAGTTACATAACTGAATGAAGTTTTGCGTAAATTGGTTGCTTCTCATCCTTTTATCTTAATTTTAACACACCATCACCACCTTCTTCATAACCCTTTCTTTGGATAGGACTGTACTTTATTTCTTTTCTTTTTTAGTAGGTAATTTAGTGTAGTTGTGACACCCAACTCCCTCTCTATAGAATTGTCAGATCTGTAGCCAAATCTTGAGTCATACTATTATAGCCTATTTTGGATTCTAGATCAATTTCTCTGTGGAACATACTCTCACTTATCAAAACTTGCTACAATAGTCTTGTATCTTGCAGGCTTAGGGTTAGTTTAGTTGTGCTATTTTCATCTTTTATTTTACTTTGATTTTTAATTTATTCTAACCACACAATAAAAATATAGCACACTGGAAATTCTGACAAGTTTTTGGCACTGCTACTGGGGATATTGATCTTTTAAGTAGACCTGAGTTGTATTATATTATAGTTTAGAAAATTCTTTGTAGTTGTGTCGTATGTATAACAATAAGTGCTACTAATTCTTTATGGAATTTTACAGAATTGGACAACTGCAGAAGGGAAAAGCTAGAGTTGTAGCTGGAGTTGTAGCTGGAGTTTAGCTAGTTCTGTTTGCACTTCTTTTACCCTGAAACTCAGTCCTTTAATATTGAATTCCCTGTAATTAGTCTTATAGTAAATTTATTTCGCTGTTAATTTAGTTAGAAAATTTTTTTTTTGCTGTGAGTATTTTCCTTACTTGCTTAATCTGTGTGTGTATGCTTGGAAGAAGGTCTCCTAACCCTGAGTTGGAACCTCTAAATCCTAAGGTTGAAATAGTCCTTAGACCAAGACACACCACATAAGGCCCTACTAAAACTGAGCCAGCTAACATGGCTGAGAGGCAAAGAACCCTGAAGGAATACAATGCACCTGGGGATTACACATCTCCCTTCTGCATACAATTCCCTTCAGTGGAAGAAAACTATGAAATCAAGTCCTCCACCATCAATATGTTGCCATCCTTCTATGGGCTCAGTAAGGAGGTTCCTTACAAGCACATTGACCAATTTTTGGCACTTTGCACCACTTTCAATATTGCTGGCTTGGGAACTGAAGCCACCAAACTGAGGCTTTTTCCTTTTTCCTTAGAGGACAAAGTCAGCACCTGGCTCTATAAGCTCCCAACCAACAGCATACAAACATGGAGTGACCTCAAAACCAATTCCTGGCTAAATTCTTTCCCATGAACAAGACCAGCCAGATGAGGATAAGTATTTTGTCATTTACTCAGTCCTCAATTGAGGATTTTTATGAAGCATAGGAGAGATTTCAGGAGATGTTAAAATAATGCCCCCACCACCAAACTCCTATGTGGCAACTAGTGCAAGTATTTTACCAAGGAATTAATCCCAAGAGTAGGGATATGGTGGATGCCTCATGTGGTAGTAGTTACCTCCACAAGACAGCTGATGAGGCTTGGGACCTATTTGACATCATAGGGAAAATTTTCATGCAGCAGGAGTCACTGTCTCGCAATGACAGCTAGGCACCAGCTAAGTTGATGAAAGAGTCCACCCCTAGAGGTGGAATGTATGAAGTTAAGGTGCAAAGTGACTTTGAGAGAAAGGTGGACAACCTGAGCTTGAAGTTTGACAAATTGATGAATGTGGTGCAACCTAGAATGGTTGCACAAGTGGAGGAGGCATGTCTGATATACCAATCTCCCACACATTTACTCCAAGATTATCCATCATCCAACTAATTCCCTGATTTTATTATGGAGCTAGCCAATGGTGTCCAAACATTTGGGCAGCAACCTGCTAGGTACTCATGGAGAAACCACCCAAATTTGAGGTGGAGATAAGATAATTACCCTCAGCAGTAGCAGTTGGTAGCTCCATACAGACCCCAGCACTAGTTTAACTAGGGATACCCACCTAGACAGAATTTTTAGTTACCTGCCCCACAGCCCAACCAGTTGACCTTGTCCCCACAACAGCCTAGATCCTCTTCCTTTGAAGAACAAATGCTTGCATCTATGCAAAATTTGGGGAGCTTAGTCCAAACTATGAACTCTCATGGGCAAAGCATTAAGAAAATAAAAGATCAGCTGAGTCAAATCTGAAATACTTTAAATAAAAGAGAGGAGAGTAGACTGCCTAGTCAACCCTTAACCAACCCCAAAGGGCAGTACATAATTGGAGAAGCATCCTCTACCCATGAGGATGCTAATGCAATCACTACCCTAAGGAGTGGGAGAGTGGTTGATAATTTAGTGGGCAAGGCAACTAAGGAGGTCATAGAAAGTGAAATTGAAAGAGAAGAGAGTGGTGAAGAGCCAAAGATGTCATCCCCTACTGTGGATCAGCAAGGGCAAAATAAGGGGCTGATGTTGAGCCCCAACAGCAACCAATAAGTGAAGAAAAAAGAAAAAAATAAAAAATTGACCATGATGTGGTTAGGCATGCAGCTGTGGCACCAGCAGTCCCACAGCTGCCATTTCCTCAAGCATTAGCTGGCCCATCTACTTTTTATAAGGGGAATGCTCAGATGGAGGAGATGATAGAGACCTTAAAGCAGGCCAAGATCAATTTGCCCTTACTTGATGCCATAAAATAGGTCCCTGCTTATGTTAAATTCCTGAAAGACCTCTATACACAGAAGAGAAAAACAATGGTGCAATTGTCCAAAAAGGTTTTTGCTGTTGAGCATGTTAAGACAGTTCTATCCATTGTCATACCTTAGAATCTACAAGACCCCGGGGTACCTACTATCCCCTGCATAATTGGAAACCATACCATTGGTAAAGCCCTCTTGGACTTAGGGGACAGTGTGAACCTGCTCCCATATTCTGTGTATGAAGAACTAGGTTTCGGGGAGCTGAAATCCACATTAGTTGTGCTCCAACTGGCTGATAGGTCTGAGAGGAGACGTATAGGTGTGGTGGAGAATGTTTTGGTGGGGGTGGACAAGTTCTACTATCCTGCTAATTTCCTTATTTTGGACATGGACCCTTGCAAAAGTAAATCCCCAATTCCTGTCATCCTCGGAAGGCTATTCTTGGTCACTACAAATGCTTGTATACAATGCAGGTCAGGGATGATGGAGGTGACCTTTGAGAACATGAAGGCTCAATTAAATGTGTACCATGCTGTTGGGCATCCTCAGATGGACATTGAGGGCTGCTGTGCAATAGATATACTAGATGGCCTAGTGGAAGAGGAATTATCCAATTTGTTGGATTGGGATAATGTTACTGATGACCTAGCAAATATTTGGAGTATGTTTGAAAAGGAGGCTCAAGTTTTCATGATAGAAGACAGCACCAAAATAGAGTCTTTTGTGGGCCTAGTGTTTAGGTGTTTTAGATGCTTCCTACTAACTTTATTGAAAACAATGATAAGAATGGAATAATGAAAATAAATCAAAGGTGGATTGAAAACTACAGAGCAGCAAGTCTAAAAATACACAGACTTGCAAGATACAGGGCCTATTATAGCAAGTTTTGATAAGTAAGAGTTTGTCCCACAGGAAAAATGGTCTAAAGCTCCAAGGGAGCCATCTTTAGTAGGCCCTCCAGATCTGACTACAGATCTGGCAATCCTAAATGGAAGGGGATTTAAGGTCACTATTGGTTAAATCCTATGGTAACCTAATGCCTAAACTACATAAATGGTTGAGAAGAATGATGGAATGTGAGAAAATAAATATAAAAAGGGTGAGAAGTAGGCTATTAGGTATAAATCTGATGGGTTTTATAACTCAGACTCAGATCTGCTACTATAGAAGTCCTGTCCAATGGCTACATTATCACCAAAGAGGAGAAAGGATCCAACTCACCCCTGTGCCATGATCTAATCCCTTATGGCTATAACCTGTCCACTCAAATTATCACAGACTATCCAATAGGAGAACCACAGTCCATAGATGGTTCAGAACATGTTTTTTATTGTAGGCACTTCTTCATCCAGGCTACAAGCTCAAGAATCCATAGGAACCTCAACCTCTAAAGTTCTGTGTGTGGGGCTAGGCCTGCAATGTGCACTAGCCTAGACACATAGGACCAGCAAGAGTTTGAGTGTTAGATTTAGGTCTAGCTATTCACTGCTTTAGAAAGACAGCAGTGATCCAGTCACAAGCCTACAATCTCTATAGCCATATCAGATCTGCCATCTGATGGTGGGTCTATACAAATACAGGGGAGTCTGTCTCTACACAATCTCTCACAGGGCTACAAGCACAAGTGCAGAGAAGAAGAATCTATCTTAGATCTGTGGATTGGCCTCACCCTAGGGCTATAACCTGTCCACTCAAATGGTCACAGACTATCCACAGAGGTTATCCTCCTCACAGAGGTCTGAGACAGAATAAGTAGATAGCTACCACCACTATGTTCACAAGGCTACCAGCTCAGGCTCCCATGGGGATTCAGATTTACTGGATCCTGTGGTGGGGCATAGGCCTGTATATGTGCACTAGCCTGGACACATAGGTCACTTGGATCTGAGTGAATCCTTACAAATAGTCCTCCATTGCTTACAATACAACTTAGCAATGGAGGATCTCAAGGCAGCAGCCTTGTACAGAACAACCCTCAAACACCAATCCCATATAAGTATAACATCCTATTATAAAACACCATTAAAACTGTTCCAAATAAATATACAAAGGCATAGCCAGCAAGTGTTGGACTATGGAGAGAAGAAAAAGAAAAAATATGCTACCTAAACCCTAACCTTAGCCTACTGAAACTCTACAGTCGATTCAAGAAGAACCGCCCTTTAACCTAAACTAGGCTTAGGCTTATATAGAAATTGGCTGTGGGAGCATTAGGGTTAGGAAAACCCTAATTTTAACGATGCAAACATGGCCCATTACGGTTCCTTGGATGCCTCAGGGCGTGTGCATGGAGATTAGAGTATTGGAGTGCGTGCGCTAGTTCTGGAAGTTCCCAGACTGCCCCTACAGAAGTGGGGGAAAGTTAAGATCTCGAGCCTCGCTAGGTAGCAAGAGTTTCTAGGTCTTGTCGCATGATAGAGTTATCGTCGCGGGATTGAATTGACTTGAAGCTCTTGCAGTCGTGGGACAGATACTTTGGTCATCGCGGGATTGCTCTGGTCATCGCGGGATTACGCTTTCCATTTAAGTGGCGCGGGTATCGCTGGCGCAGTTCATTTCTTAGTGAATCTCACGGGGATCCTCGCGAAGAAGCAATTGCATCATCCTCTAGATTGCTCGAGCAGTCCCCTGAAGATCTGCATCCCGCAGCCACTGCGCGTAAGCTACGCGCTGGAATGCCTGGAGCTCTCTCTCCTCAGTGAATCGCACGAAGATTAAATGCTCCTCTCTTGAGCTGCGCAAGACTGCGCGAGTGCTTACAACTGAGCCTTGCGAGAACTGTGTGAAGTCTGCTTTTTGAGCCCTTCTGTCATTAATCTGCACGAGAACAGCGCGAGCAGTTGGTGTGCTACCTTGAGAGACCCGTGATAACTGCGCGAAGTATTCTTTCTGAATCAATTGAACCCTGCGACATCTGCGCGAGGCTCACTTCTTGATTTGTTGCTACTGTGTTTTGCCTATGTTGCAGCCAAGTTCTCTGTCTGGGTCCAACTTCCTTTCTTCTGAGGAACTTCTGGGTCAAAAGTAGGCTTCTTAGCAAGGTTAGGGCCTTATCTGCAGCTGCTGCTTATTGCCTAAAAAATGGTCTTAACACACATTTATTAAATGACTAAGGGTCTAACAGAGATTAAGTTAAGGGGTAAAAAGTGGTACTTTTCAGGTCTTAACACCTAGTGCAGCATTCCAGCTGGAAACATACATTGTTGCCCCCTTCCTCAAACCACTAAGGCATCTTTGTTGCCTTCAATTGATAGTCCCCCTGAGCTGGAGCTGAAACAGCTCCAAACTACATTAAAATATGCCTTCTTGGGGCAGGACAATAAGCTTTTCATGATTATCTCCTCCTCTCTCACTAGTGAGCAGGAAGAATTATTGAGTGTTCTCAAGAAGCATAAGAAAGTAATGGGGTGGACAATAGCTGATCTTGGAGGCATTGATGCCTCTGTTTGCATACATAGAATTCATCCGGATGAGGGTGCAAAACCCTCAAGGGAGATACAGAGGAAACTTAATCCTCACATGCAGGAGGTGATCCTGAAGGAGATAGTGCAACTATTAGATGCAGCGGTAATTTACCCCATTTCGAATTCATAATGGGTGTCACTTATCCAGGTGGTACCTAAAAAGTCTGGCATAATAGTTATCACTACTGATTCTGGGGAGTTGATGCCAGCCAGAGAGACCACTGGCTGAAGAGTTTGCATTGATTATAGAAAACTCAACTCCAAGACCAGAAAAGACCACTTCCCCCTCCCTTTCATTGACCAAATCCTAGATAAGCTGGCTGGGAAGGCATTTTACTATTTTCTTGATGGATGCTTAGGGTATAACCAAATCCCTGTGTATCTTCAAGATCAAGAAAAAACTACTTTCACATGTCCCTTTGGCACCTTTGCTTACAGAAGGATGCCCTGTGGGCTGTGCAATGCCCCAGCCACTTTTCAGAGGTACATGTATGCAATCTTTTCTAATATGATTGACAAATTCCTGGAAATCTTCATGAATAATTTCTCAGTATTTAGGGACAGCTTTAGCTAGTACTTGAGTCACCTTGAGCTAGTTTTACAAAGATGTGAGGAGACCAATTTGGTCCTAAAGTGAACTTGATTTCACACCTGCCCCCACCCAGGATTGTCAAACAAATCAGATCATTTTTAGGGCATGCTGGATTCTACAGAAGGTTCATTAAGGACTTCAGTAAAATTTCAAAGCCATTGTGCCACCTGCTTTGTCAGGATGTGCCATTTGATTTCTTTGCTGAGTGCCTTGAGGCCTTTGAGGTCTTGAAAAGGTGCCTTACCACTTCTCCTGTGATCCAGGCCCCAGATTACTCACTCCCCTTTGAGCTGATGTGTGATACATCAGACTTGGCCATAGGTGTTGTCTTAGGACAGAGGAAAGATAAGTTGCCTACAGTGATCTATTATGCCAGCAAGTCACTAGCTGGAGCTCAGCTGAACTACACCACTACTGAGAAGAACCTGCTAGTTGTTGTATTTACTGTGGACAAGTTTAGACCCTACTTACTTGGGTCTAAAATTGTTATTTTCACTGATCACTCAGCCCTGAAATACCTATTGGCTAAGAAGGATGCCAAGCCAAGGTTGATCAAATGGATCCTCCTGTTATAGGAGTTTGATCTTGAGATCAAAGATAAAAAGTGAGTTGAGAATATGGTGGCTGACCACCTCTCTAGGATTATTTTGGAAGAATGTGCAGCAGCACCTGTTAATGAGTTGTTCCCTGATGAGCAGCTCTTTGATGTGTAGTCTAGTGTGCCCTGGTTTACACACATTGTCAATTTTCTTGTTGTTGGTAGGATTCCCCCTCACTGGTCCAAGATGAACAAAGACCTATTTTTCTCTCAGGTCAAACATTTTTTGTGGGAGGATCCATACCTATATAAGCATTGTGCAGACCAGGTGGTTAGGAGATGTGTACCTGAAAGTGAGTTCTACAGCATTCTTTTCATGTGCCATGAGCAAGCTTGTAAAGGTCACTTCGGTGGCAATAAGACTGCAGTAAAAGTGCTGCAATGTGGTTTTTATTGGCCTTATTTATTCAGAGATGCATTTATACATTGCAAGGCATGTGCGAGATGTCAAAGGATGGGAGGCATTTCCAAGAAAAATTCTATGCCGTTGCAGCCCATTCTTGTGGTAGAACTTTTTGACATCTGGGGCATTGATTTTATGAGCCCCTTTCCTCCATCTTTGGGTTTTAACTTTATACTTGTGGCAGTGGACTATGTGTCCAAATGGGTCGAAGCCATTACCACAAGGACCAATGACTACACAGTTGTCCTTAAATTTTTGAAGGATAATATCTTCTCAAAATTTGACACCCTCAGAGCTATCATTAGTGATGAGGGGGAGTCATTTCTGTAATAAACCTTTTGAGAACCTCCTCAAAAAGTACTCTGTTATCCATAAAATTGTAACTCCCTACCACCCACAAACCAGTGAGCAAGTTAAAATATCTAATAGGGAGATCAAGTATATCTTGTAGAAGACTATGAGGACTGATAGAAAGGATTGGACACAAAAGTTGAATGATGTTTTGTGGGCTTATAGGACTGCCTATAAGACCCCTATTAGTATGACCCCATTTAGGTTGGTCTATAGCAAGGCCTACCACCTACCAGTAGAGTTAGAGCACAAAGCCTATTAGGCTATCAAATCTTTAAATTTTGATCTAACTACTACTGGTTCTCACAGGAAATTACAGCTGGCAAAACTTGATGAACTGAGGCTGGAAGCCTATTCAAATGTTAGAATATATAAGGAGAAATCAAAGGCATTCTTTGACAAGAAGCTAATGAGAAGGGACTTTAATGCTGGTACTAAGGTTTGGCATTTCAACTCCAAACTAAGATTTTTTCTAAGGAAGTTGAAATCCAGATGGGATGGACCGTACACTATCATTCATGCCTCCCCATCTAGTGTTGTGGAGATCTTGGATCCTATGTCTGGGAAGATCATGAAAGTGAATGGGCACAGGCCAAAAATTTGTGTAGAAAATTCAGTGGAGCCCCCTCAAACCATTCACCTACATGAACCTCCCACTGCTCAGTGATCCACAACTTTTTAACATATGTACCATATGAGTTAACTGCTTTGTCTTTTTTGTGTTGCTTAGAAAATTTTCAATTACTGCTTTTAGGGTGTTGATTTGCTTGTGTTTGATTCTGTTTTGTTCATTTTTGTTTTGAGTACATGTGCATATCTATCATCTGAATTTGTTGTATAAGTCTGTTGATGTATGGTTGAGGTGCTCTCATGATAAATGGCATGAATTTGACCTGAAAAATTATCTTTAGAATTCTGCAATTTTGAAGAACAGTTATTGATAATAGGCACATAATTGTGATGGTGAAATAGAGTATATGTGAAAGGGTTGATGTTGATGCACAATGGATAGGTGCATGACATTATGAAGGCACTGGTCAATGTGCAGCACAGAGAAAATGGTTAAAAATGGGTTATCGCGATGCTAACAGGCATAGCGTTCAACCTCGCAAGCCAGTTATAAGCTTTCTCGGGGAGCTCTGATGACAGTTCGAGCCCTGCGAGGCTCGATCATGGCAGAAATTTGGAATTGCGCGAATAAATGACTCCACGCATTGAACCTCGCAAGGCACTTGATCCTCTACATTTTGAAGTCTCGCAAAGTTAGACAGTGTAGCTGCACGAAAAAGAAAAAATTCAACTCGCACATCAAGGCCCAGTTTCAGCTCCGCGAAATACATTGAGAAGCATTTTTTCTTCTGCGTGACAGAACTCCTCGCGGGACTAAATGTACACTTCGCGAGAAATGTGCCCCGCGAGCACCTATTAATAGCTGCGCGAGGCACGGGTATGCCCTATAAACCCTGGCGGATTTCTTCGAATTCTTCATTTCATATCCCTTAGCCTTAACTCCCATTGCTAATAATAGACCAACATGTACTCTGCGGGATCATTCCCCGTATTAAGCGCATGACGTTTTATATTTATCCCAGTCGATGTATTTATTGCCAACTAACTTTCTTTAATATCATTATAGCAATTAGCCTTGGAAGGAGGAGAAAATTTAATATGACGATGCATATTCCACCACCCATGCATTTTAAATATAAGGCTAGTTCACCTCCATCGCATTCATTCTCTTTTGACCTCATCATTTCGTCCCTACCCACAACAATGGCGGATGACAAACCCATTGATCTGCCAATAAAATTTTACCCAGTTTGGGGGGACCCACCACCACCAAAAGAACTTGACCCATTACAATTCCTGTGGGACGAGTATGAGGAAGTACAAAAGATTTTGGCCAAGGAGGAAAAAAAAAAGAATCGGAGAAAGAAAAAGAAGAAGAAGATAGACCCATCTGCATCTCCTACCCCTTCCTCTTCACTCCATCCACCACCTGCTCAGCATCATTCTCCTTAGTCCCTGTTATCCCCCTTTTTCTGGCTTACACTTCCTCTTCCCGAAGCAGCAAGTTTCTGCCACTGTCATGTCTAATTTAGTGTGTGTCTAGATTTGCCCTAGGTTTATACTCTTTCTGTGTCTAAATAAAATTTTCTTTTATTTTTGTTGTGTGATTTACTTCATGTCTTTATGTTTGTTTCGTTTCACTAGTTTATATATGTCTTGTTTGTTTCTTTTAGTTTCTTGTTTTGTGTTTTATTGACTCAAATACCCTGCTGCACATACCCTCTTATCTTTGAATCAGTGAGGACACTGCTCCTCATAGGTTTGGGGGTGTCGTAAGGATTGCCAATGATATAGTTAACATAAGTGCAGCAGTCTTAACTAAGTGAGGAATAAATGGAATGAACTCCACCTAAGCAATGTTGAAAGTGAGGAGATTTAAATATTGTGCAGACCTGTTTAATACTAAAATCATTTAAAAATCAATACTTCTATGAGGTGAACTTCAGGAAATTTTTTATAAACAGTAGTTAGTGAACCAGTAAGGAGAGAAACAGGTGAAAGCATACCCCTTTGAGCCCAATTAAATACCATACCCAGTGAGCTTTGAGCCTATAAAATTTTTTTTAGGAGTGTCTTTGGCAACTTTTTTCCTCTTCTAAGGACTGACTGAGTCAAGCCCTTTTCACTAAAAGTTAGACACCCCAAGTTAAAGCTGTTTGGTAGTAATCATGACACTAAGGAAAGGATCAAGGCCTTCATTTGGACAGTTGAGCCTAAAAGATCAAACCTGTGAAACTACCCTTGTGTATACACTTTTTGAGCCTTAAAGCCCCATTTTTCTTCAACAAACACCAAAGTACTTAAACTTGAACCTCTTAACCTGATACAGTCCTACCCTCACTCAAAGAATTCAGAAGGCAAAGGAGAGGATGTTGAAGATAGGTGAGTAAAGTTTAACATTTGGTGAAAAGAGAAGAAGAGAGGAGATCTGTAAATAACAGTGTAGCAGTTGTAGATGTGTGGCAACCATCATAAAAATATATATATATATATCTACAAGAAACAAAAAGAAAAAAAAAAAAAGAGAGAAAAAAAAGAAAAGAAAGAGAAGTCAAAAGAATAATTCCATTAGAAAAGTTGAAAAGAAGAGAAGAAGTTGGCTACTTTAGCTTTGAAATTTTAAAAGAAGATGGAGTTGTGCTGAAATGAAGAAGGTGAAGTCATCTATTACCTGTGTTGATTTCTTAATTTTGAATCCCTCGTTGCCCCTTTTGTTCTTTTACCCTCACCAATAAGCCATATTACAACCCATGAAAAGCTCTTGTTGATCCAAAGTCAAATGAACTGTCATGTGAAGATGAGGGAATGTCTAATCTATGATGAGAGTACTTTATGATGTCAGAAATTAGAAGAACTGCCTGTGCTCATGCTTGCAAACCCATTTGGGGTATGTAACTGCTCTTGAGCTTATGTGAAATGATACACCCTTAAATTCATTTATGAGAGACAGCCCTGGTAAGCATTGGGTCTGATATTGAAATCATTGGGGCATTGTTTGAACCTAAATTTTGATGTACTGGTAAGCTTAGTATTGTTTTGCATATATTATTTTCTTGGTGTCAGCTGAGTGGATGTGTTGAACATGCATGCATGACTGAGGTGTTAAATTGTTTACATATACTACTTTGGAATTCCTTTAATTTTCACAGAGCAAGGGTGGAAGGAACTAGATTTATTTCAAACTGATTAACCAATGTGTTGCACTTTTATTAACTATTTCATTGAGAAGTTTGTAGGTACCTTCACTGGAAACCCTCAGGAGACTTCACTCCTCCACTAGGGATCACCTTGGAGTTTAAAAGACTTGACGCATAAGCTAAATGCATCTGTGCTCCCTACGAAAGTGGCATTTACATTCTTAGAGTAACTGTTTAAATTTTTCTTTGCTCAGGGACTAGCAAAGATTAGGTTTGGGGGTATGTTATTCACTGAAAAGTATCACTTTTCACCTCTTAACCTAGCCTTTACTAGACCTTAAAGTTGACTAATAACTCATTTTTAGCTTATTTTGTAGTTAGTAATAAATTGTGCAGCTTAACACAAAGTCTATGCTTTTTGTGTCAAGAAGAGAGAATTCAAGCAAAAGATGACAGCTGAACCAGAAAGTGATGGAACACCATGGTGGTACACACCATGGTGACTATTTTTACATGTCACAATGGGCCAAGACAGTCCAGCAGATGAACCAAGTATAGGTGAGAGTGGAGGAAGCTGTAAAAAAAGCATGTGCATAGCAGCAGAGGAGCCAATGACCTATCTAGCACAGTTGAGGTGTTATCTCGCGCTGTTCAATTCACTGGAAAAACTCTCTCGTGCAGCTAAGATATGCAGCATATTAGAGCTCGCGAAGAAGTCGTGCAACTCAATGAAGGGTTAATCACAATGCAGCCTCTCGCGCAGCAGTCGCACACTTTAGCTGCAATCAATATGTGAAGAAACTCGTGGAGCTCTCGTGCACTAAGCCTCCAGAAATACAGCTCACGAAGTTCTCGCGAGGATCAACCCTTAATGCAGCCTCGCGCATTACCTCGTGAGACCAATTGGCGCAAACAACAGTAAAGACTTCACGAAGTTCTCTTGTGGCTCTGGAAGAGAGAGACACCTAGAAGTTTTCTAGCGCAGCTCTCGCGCGTAGAAGTTGAACCCTGAACCGAGCAAGATGCAAAGGCATCTGCGCGAGTACCTTACAAAAGAAAATGTCTGAAGATATATTGTGCGAGTGCATTCAAAGCTAAAGCAGCGCCGCGATCATCCAAAGTCCTACTGTACGAGACAACAATATTCAAAGCCAAACTCTACCCCGCGAACACTCTGCAGCCGTGCGATAGAAGTGATATGCAGGAGCCAGCCTCGTGAAGCTCGGGCCCTCCACTTCTCAATCTTACCTTAAGGACCTTTTAGGGATTTCCTCAGGTCTAGGGCACACATCTTGAGGTTGTGAGCTCAAGAAGATTAGGGTTAGGGTTAGGATTTGATCACCTCTTTTTCCATTTTTTCTTCTCTCTTAGTCCAGCACTTGCAGGCTAAATCTTTGGTAAGCAATAAGGTGTAGTTTTATTTAGTTTTATAATAGGTCATTTAAACATTGGAATTTTGTGTTGAACTGTTGTGCACAAGGTTGCTGCCTTGAGAGATTTTATTATTGGTAACATCAGATCAATGGAATTTATGCTTTTAATGCTTACATAATATGTTATTTTCCTATTTGCTCATAGTTATGTTCAGGCTATAGCATGCATTTAGGATTTGAGCTTATTGAAAGGCCCATGGAATCTTGAGCTTATAGCCCTGAGACCATGGTGGCAGCAGCAGTTTACAGTTTACATATTCTACCTCATCATTTATGGGTAAGGGAGTCTCTGTGGATAGCCTGTGACCATTAGAGTGGATAGTCTATAGCCCTAGGGCAATCTTGGTCACAGATCTGAGATAGGCTTTTTTTCTCTGCACTTGAGCTTGTACATTGGTGAGAGATTGTGCAGGAACAAGCTCCCCTCTGTTTCACTTGACCACTATCAGATGTTAGATCTTGCTTCTCTGTAGTAATTGTAGTTGTGAGAACATTTTATTGCAAGTTATTTTAAGCAATAAATTATTGATTTAAAGTATATTTAAATCTATAGATCTTTTGGTTCCATTTGTTTTCTCAATCGGATTTGTGTTTTTGGGAATTGCCCATTTACTTAACCTTTAGATCTTTTGATTGCCATTTGATCTTCCTAGGTTTAATACCCTTATGAATGCTTGCCAGATCTGTAAACAGATCTGGGGAGCTTGTAGCCTAGCAAATATAGTGTCTGTAATGGTATTTATGGCCTGATTTGATTCATTGGATTAGGTTTGATCAACCCAGTCCTTTGAATTAGGTTAGCTTTTCTAACTCAATCAATGAAATTTGACAGACTCTATTGGATAGACTGTGGCCATTTGAGTGAGACTATAGCCTTAAGAGCACCCCAAATGGCATAGGTTAAGTTGGATTCTTCTACCTTGCTGAGGTTACTGATAGCACTTCAGTAAGGATTTGCTACAAAGAGAGAGCCCTAAATCTAAGTTACATAACTAAATGAACTTTTGCCTAAACTGCTTACTTCTCATCCTTTATCTTTATTTTAGCATACCATCACCACCTTCTTCATAACCCTTTCTTAGGATAGGACTGCACTTTATTTCTTTTCTTTTTTAGTAGGTAATTTAGTGTAGTTGTGATACCCAACTCCCTTTCTTTAGGATTGTCAGAGCTGTAGCCAAATCTGGAGGCCTACTATTATAGCCCATTTTGGGTTCTAGATCAATTTCTCTATGGGATAACTCTTACTTATCAAAACTTGCTGCAATAGTCATGTATCTTGCGGGCTTAGGGTTATTTTAGTTGAACGGATGGCCCTAAGTGGCTATATCAAATAGCATCGATATAGGGCTAGGAATTAGTAATTCTCGAATAGGATAGTTGCTACGGAAAATTGTCTCATTAGATCGATAGATTTAGGCTTAAAAAGACTCATGGCTGATCTGCCTCTGATCTAGAATGCCTCCAATCAGATCAGAAAAATTGATGGTGTATGATGGGCTACTAGGTGTACCCCATTAAATGCAAAATTATAATGCTCAAAACAAAAAACTCAGTGAGAAGAGTGTGAATCTCTGAGAAATAACTTAAGAAAAAATCGAACAAAATTAAATTAAGTAAATTAATGGGTTCCCAATAACTCAGTCAAAATTCATAAATTAACTTCCCATAGGTCGACCTACACGGAGTTTGGAGCTGAAAGTAGTAAATCTGTCGTGTTTGCACCAGAATTCTATGCCCCAGTTGGTCTATGATTTTATGTGCAAAAATCACCCTAATAAATCCATGAAAAATCAGGGTCAAATTTTGACAAGTGACCCAGTGCTGTATAAAATTTCACAGGAAAAATACTTTTGGTTTACTGGCTATAAATTTCAAAAATTTGGGACACAAAACTATGTCAAGTGGCACATGACTCCTAACCAGAACTGACCTATGATCGGATGGCCTTGATTTCATCATGATCTGTAAATTTTTTACCCTCATAATATATAAAATGAATTTTGGTAATTCCTTAAGGTTTCTGACAAACTATTAATCGTCCGATTTTGATAATGGCATCAAAAGTTATAGACAAGACATCAGAGACCATTAAATCATGTCTGATGGTCAGTTATGGTAAATATAGTATTCTATATTTTGATGGCCCTGATCAACCCAGATCAAAATTTTGAGTGCCAATACTTGAGAAAGATGAAGTTATGAGTCCTCTTTCACCCAAATTTGGAAAGACTGAAAAATCCAATTGGAGTTGAAAATGACGACAAATTTACCTAAAGGATCTAATATATACCCTTAAGGAGAAATCTATAAAGCTAAGAGTGGAGTCAAAATCATGTCTTTTTTCGGAAACCCGTGACATCTAGATCAATGCCAGATCACAGTGACCACTCATGATGCATTTTAAGAATTTACTAAGGTTGACTTGGTTGACCAAGTCAAAGAATTTTAGAACGCCCAAGAGCCCAAATTACTAGAAATAATGCCAAGCAAGGCTTAATAACCCAATGCCCAGACCGTGGGTCAATAGATTGTGACTTCTAAATAAAATAGAACTTGATGACCCAACCCAAAATTACCATTTAAGTTACTGGTATTGGCACTCCCCAAAATTTAAGAGCACCCATACATAGACATGGACTTCTTAGGAAGCCCATATACCTCGATTAGACCTATGTGAGGCCCAAGAGACTTAAGGAATTGACCCATAAACTTCTAAGTTATGAACTTATAAACAAATTAAGGCCCGATGTCCCGACCCAAAAGTCCAATAAGGACAATGTTGTTGGCATCCTCATGCGGCCTAGCAGACCAGCAATGTAAATTGTTGGCCATTCTTGAAATCTTTACCCTGTGGGCTTAAAGCCCGAAATAAATAACAAGGAAACTATTAATTAAATTAAATGGACCGGATGTCCTCACCCTAGAAATTGAGAAATCATTGCCAATGATACTCCATGAGTAATTAGTCGAATTCGTTAAAATAATTTAGAATAAATAAATCGACACTAGATAAGTGACCTAATTGTTGGTACGCGCTTTTTTTGGGTTCCTTTCGGTCCCCGAAATCAGTGGCCCAATTCGGTTCGAGTGGACTCTGGCGAAGGCGATGATGGAATAATAAATTAGAAAATATTAAATGTTGAAATTAAATAGGCGAATTCTAAATGAAAAATACCTAAGAAGATGCAATCGCCAGCTGTAAATATTTATCGACGCTGCAACACGTCACTGATCACACTTTAAGGGGAGCGGGGGCTTGTAGGTTGAACTCCTTTACTGAATCGTCCACCGGCGAACGTCAGCAGTTGTAGGTTGCCTTTAGTGTAACTGGTTTAGTTTTCCTATTCCGGCTAGGATTTTATTTAACTTGGTCTCCCAATCCTACTAGGAATCTAATTAATTTAAATATCTTAATCCTATTAGAAATCTAATTAATTAAGTCTCCTAATCTTATTAAAAGTCTAATTAATTTAAGTGTCTTAATCCTATTATAAATCTAATTAATTAAATCTCCTAATCCTACTAGGAGTCTAATTAATTTAAATATCCTAATTTTAATTAGAAATTGAATTAATTAGAAAAAATGGGTTTGAGCCCGCTATGCCAAGGAGGATTGGCCTCGTTCCCGAGTACCCTCCATAAGCTCCTTTGGGTAAATCGGGTGGCTGAGATTGAAGATAAATTAGATTTTGAACTGTAAAATAGTATTTTAGGCTTTCAGAATCGATGTCGGAGTGATAATTATGAACTAGAATTATAGAAACTAAAATTAATATTTACGATTTGTGGAGGTATTAATATAGGGAATTAAAACCATAATTTAAAATTTTAGGACTGAATTCGGGTTCGAAATCAGAAAATCAAACCGTATGATTAAGGACTGGTTCTAGAGTCTAAGACTTAAAACCAGAGATTAATGATAGGACTGGAGATTAAGATTTTAGAACATAATTAAAGCCTAGGATCAGTGCGTCGGACCGTCGGATTAAGGACTGGCTCTAGAAACAGAGGACTAGAACCAGATATAGAGAATTACGGTTCGAAAATGGTGCTATGGTATCAGATTGAAAATTAAAACTAATAGAATTCCTAAATCTAGAGACTATAAGTTACAGTCGTGAATTAAAAAAATTAAATCCTTACCTAGGGTTGGGGTTGTGGAGAGAAATCTCAAAGATTCGAAACTTAAATCTCAAAATCATGACTAGGTTGCTCTTTGGGTTTGTCCTCGAAGTTCTCTGATTTCGAAATCCCAAAAAATTCCATTCTCTCTCGTGTTGTGTCTCTGTCGAATTAAAAAAAAATATTTTTTATAAGTTTTCCTTCAATTACGCACCCTTTTACAGGCATTTAAATGAATTACACGCCAGTTTTCCGGCGCTTAATCGCTTTGAGTCGATCACAGAGTCAGTGAGCGACCGACTGATTTGCTCAACGAATTTTCTAGTCCTAATAGCATTAGGGCTAATTGTGCGCTTGGTAGTATGTGCGTAATCCAATTAAGCATTTCTTCATAAGCATTTAATCGAGGAAACTTCGGGGCCCAAGGACTGTGAGGCAAGGTCAGGCGTAGGCCAATTGCGCGCTGGTGGTAGAGCGCTCAATCCGATCGCGCATCTGATTTCAAGCGCATGATCCAGTCTCGAATAGGTCTAGAAAAGGAAGTTTGGTCTGAAATGGGACTGATTGCGCATTTGTGGTCTAGCGTGCAATCGAATTACGCGTGGGGTTTCAAGCACTTAATTCAGGGTTGTCCGGGTCTGGTCTCTAGTCTGAAATGCAAGACTATTGTTTTAGTATGCATTCCGACTATATACTTTTATTTCAGTATATAGTCTCCCTACGTTGGGATCTGAGCCACAAAGCCATTATTTCAGCCTGTGTTTAGTCATGTACTATTGTTTCAGTGAATGGTTCCCATATCAGGGTTAAGAGGTCAATGATTGACCGAACAAAATTGTATATCTCGAGAGGGCAAAATGGGGGTGTCTACACTAATGGTCAGGTAAAAATTGTAAGAATAAAATAGTGGACCTAATGATAAAGACACATCGGAGCATCATACCCAAGCCTTCCAAGGCTGGACTTAGCTGAAAATATTCAACTAATATATCGATAGGGGTTCTAGTCAAAGGTTGACCTGACTCGGGTAATAGTAAAGTGATAATCGAAATTGTCTAGATATGACAAAATGATAGGAACATACCTTTAGTACAACCTGAATTGGTCATTCCAAATGCCCTCGAATAATTAAAGTTGAACATAGATATTTTCTACGAATGACGATAACTATAAGTCCATTAGGGACTCTAAACTGTAGCCGCACTAGATATAGTGTAGGCTGATCTTGTGCTAACCCTCCTTGATGATTGTGCTATTGAATGATGGTTAATGGTTATAGGTGATTGATGATTCGAAACTAAAGTGATGTCAAACACTTGATAATGGCATTGTATGATGAAATACCCATTGCAAAATGATTGGCGAACTTTAAAAGATAAAGGAACCGAATTGATAGTGAATGATGATTGATCTTCGATTATTGAAATTTTATGAAGAAAAACTCGTTGAAAAATGATTGGCAAACTTTAAAATGTATTGAACACCTGTTTGAATGTTTACCCCAACTATTGAATAAATTGTAATATATTAAATCAAAAAAGGGTAATAGAATTATTGAAACTGACATTGTTGACTGAATATTGAATTTGACCAATTGAAATAAAAAATTGGATTCAAAAGAAATCTGAAACTGAAATTGAACTACCAAATATTTATACTGAACAGTGAAATTGAAAGTGAAAAGATGATACTGCAATAGATACCGTAACATCGTAATGTTGATCGTTGTTCTTACGAATGGGCTCGTAATGAGCAATTCATATTCAGAAAAGTTTGAAATATCAGTTGAGGTTTGGGTCTCATTAGACCAATAGGGTCATTGATCCTTATCTTGATTGACTACATGACGAAGAGTGTCAACCTTTGTGTGCACGATATTAGTAATTAATATTATCGCACTGAAATAAATTAAAAGACTTAATAAACCATTAAACTGATAATAAATAGCAAAACTATTAAACGGATTAAGAAGGATTATATAAACTTCCTAAACTTAATAACTCAATGATCACTTATAAAATCTAATTAAAAATATTATGTTGTTTCCATTATAGTAGTAGAAATCAAATGCTTCCATTCTAGGTAGTAACTATATAATTGTTCTTGCACTTACATGAGTTGTACATCATGATTAGAATTTTGCCTGCTTACTGTTGATTTGTCTTTGTTATTCTGATGATATCATGAAATGTTATAAACATCATATCTCACTAGTCGCTATGTGAAATGCTTATATGTGAACTGTAACTTTAGCTATATGAAACTCTATTGATAACTATAACCTTAAATTAACTAAGACTTTATTAAGCTTCGCCACTTACGATCCTTTCATGACCCAAAAATTTCAGAGGAAAGCTAGCAGCCGCCTAGTCAAAGCTAGGGGACCAGGACGAGGAGAGATCCAGGAGCATTAACGGAGCTGTTAGTTTTGAGCTCGTTTTGTCTATAGCGCTATCAACACATGCACACATGTGACTGGCTTACATGTTTATTTTATTGGATCTTTTCTTTTGGTTTGGTTTTGTTAAGTTTGGTTCCTTCATAATAACTAGTGAAATCATGTAATTGGAAAGTTTATTTTAAAAGTTTGAACCTTTGACTAAGTTTTCTTGTCTTACTTATAATTCCGCGATAAGTAGGACTTCATGTTATTGGCTTGGCTTTTTTAAACCGTTGAACAACTCAATTCAGGTTAACTAAAACGGGAAATCTTCCACAATCCGTATTGGTTTTTGGGAAACCGATATGTATCAGTATCTAACTTGGTATCGATATCGGCAGATACGGACTCATATCGGCCGATACGCATCCAATATCGGCCAATACTTGATCGGCCTAAAAAATGGTATAAATTATGCCCAAATCTCGGCCTTGTTAGCCCCCACTTAACTACTAATATGTGTTTTTAGGTCATGTTGTATTGCAACAGGTGTAAAAGCTGGGTAAATGTAAAATGGGTTAAAAGAGCAAAGTTAAGAAGAAACCCGAAGCAATGGCAAGAACTCCAAGGGAAACCAGCCCAGAAAGGACATTTCGACCAGTCAAGACTGCAAAGTCGGCCGGTCGGGATCGCTTGACAGGAAGGTGACCAGAAGGAAAACAGAGAAGGAAGAGGTCCAAATGGACCGATCGAAATACTAGTTTTGACCGGTCAACTTACTCAGCAGCTTTAGAAACATTAAAGCGAACCAATCAAAACCTGTTCGACCAGTCGAAATCAAGCAAGTATAACATATAAACATATATATATATATATATATTCCATCGGTCACAGCCTGTTTGACCGGTCAGGAACTCAAGCAGATCTGAAGCCCTACGAAGCCTTCTCGACTTGAAGATCAAATCTTAATTTCGACCGGTCAAAGACCGGTTGAAACACTGTTCCTGCACGAAAAATCAGGTTCTACAACCGTGCATAATCTGGATGCCGAGATCTTTTCCGTATTTCTCTTCTACAAGTTGGACTGCTCAAAGCAGTGCAAATTTCCTTTTGAATTTGTCTTCCTTGGAGGATTTTTAGGGATCCTTTAGAGTTTCTTGTCGTATATAACTATGTTAGGGCCTTATAGTCTATAAATAAGGACCCGAGGGTTAGGTTTTAGGGGATTCACATGGCAAACTTTTCTAGACAGCTGGTGGTGTTAGTTTAGGTTAGGTTTAATTCTGAAATAGAGAGAGATTGAATGTAATTATCGATCAAAGACTGATTCTGCAATGATGAAGGACTCTGGATCGATGCGTGCTTAAAGCTTCAGGCTGGGATCTCTTGTAAATTTCGGATGAGTATGTTTCTTTTTCTATTTTTAAATTTTGTTTATAGTACGATTGCATGTTCGAGGTTTCGCATATATCAATAACAAGATAGCTAGTAACATTGCAATCTTATTTAGAATAATCTCAGTGGCCTTGAAGGGATTGAGGTTAGCCTAGATAGGATATTCACTGACGGACTAGGCCTTGTAGGGCAGTTTTTGTTAGTTCCTGCAATGATGCCTTGACGATTAGATTTATCTAATTCATAAATGAAGCAACTGAGCTTGTAGCTTGAAGCAGGGGTACCTGAGATTCATTATAGAAAAGAAATAGAGTTTTAGTATATAAGAATCTAAAATCCAAGAGAGATTTTAGATTGCCTTCTCCTCTCTTATTTCAAAACTATTTTAGGTTTTCTTTTTTATTTTAGCTTATTTAGGAAACTTCATATTAATATAAAATAGAAGTTAAACTGATATAAATGACAAGTCTCTGTGGTTCAACACCCTTGTTGTAACAACCCGAAATTTTTGAAAATGTTGAATCGGTGACCTTTGACGAATTGTGCCCTTTTGAATGATATGACCCGAGTTAAACATTTGACCTAAGTAGTGTGGTCTCAAACCCCACTTGTGGTGGTTCGAGTTACACGCCAAATACATTAAAGCTAACCCGTACCCTATGTAGAGTGTATGTGTGTTTGTACATGTTGCACAAGAACCCGAACCCGATAACCCAACCTGTCACGTGGTACCCAACCAAGTATATGTATTTAGCAAGACATATGACGCACGCTGTGAGGTTTTAGAATATTTTATTTTATTTTAAAAGTGTACAATTGGTGTTAAGGAATGGTATAATTGATCGGTCCAACTATTTGAGCTGACTTTGTGCCTCAACTAGAACCTTTTAGGAAGTCACAAATACCCAAATTGTGCATACTAGAGTCACACCGGAACCAATGCTCTTTTAACTGGATGAGTGTTTGAAATAAATAAATTAGAGAAATGCATGTGGTGTGAACAGTGTAGGTACCGAATCGAAATTGTTACACGAGAATCCGTGAGATCATCATCTGTAAAAAGATTTAGTGACAAGAGAAGATTTGACCATTTTTGGCCGTTGATAGAAAACCCATGCACCGACTACTCGGTGTGTGTGTTTAACACCAAATCCAACCCATGGGTTAAAAAGGGGGAAAGTGCATAGGGATTTCCCTTGGTTGCAAAACTCATTTGAGTTTTAATTGAGGGAGGAAAGAGTGAGAGAAAGAAGAGAGAAAGAAGAGAGAAAGAACCTAGGGAGAAGAATTCCATCACATTGCCATTCCTACACCCAGATCATTGTTGATCTTCCGCTCAACTTCTTCTTCTTCGTTGTTTACCGCAAAAAGGCATGGATCTTTGGCATGGTTTCGATTTAAGAGCGTGAGAGAACTCGATAGCCCCAAAACCCTCTTTTGGTTTAGAACCCCTAGCCTTTAGATCATTCTTCATGCCTTTTCTTCTTGAAGAAGAACCGTGGTCATTAAGACTGCTAGACACTTCGATTTGCGTTTGTTACGATTGTGAGAAACAAGGGTTTCAAATCCATTGGGCGTGTGTGGCAAAAGCGTCGTTATTCCTCATAATCACTTATCTTGTGCGTTGATTTCGCGAGTTTTGAAGGTAAGATTTATGTTTTATAGTGTAGAATTAGTTTGAATTTGATTCATGGATGATTGGGTATGATTGCAAGTGATTTGAGAAAGATAAGATTTGAAAGAAAATGGGTTTGAGAAGATAAACCCTTATGACTAATGAAATTTGTTAAATTCGATCGATCAAAATTGGATTCAATCAATCGATTTTGATAAGAGATTATGAAATTCAATTTTTCTGGAAATTCGATCGATCTAAATGAAATTCAATCGATCGAATTTGGAAATCGATCGGTCGAATTTGACTGTGCGTGCCAACACTACTTCGATATTTTGGTCGTAACTTCCTGCTCCGAACTCCGATTGATGCAATTCTTATGGCGTTGAAAAGAGGACAACGAGATCTACAATTTTTATATATTAACTAACTCATAGATCTAAAGTTTTAAAGGTTAAAATTTAGGAGGAAGTTATGTCAATTTCTAAGTTAGCACGAATTTACCCTTTTCAACCTCGGTTTTGAGAAAATACTTAAATATGTATAAGTTATTAGTGATTGGAGTTGATCCTTGATACATTATCATATGTTTGTAATATAGATTGAGAGCAGAAATCTATCGATAGGGCTTAGCTTAGCTTCGCGCAACTTCGAGTTGAGGTGAGAAAAGTTTCATACACAATTGCATTTTTTATTTAAATTCATAGATGCTTGATATGGTCAAATGAAATGTTATATATTTTAATTTAAACATGAATTAGTATTTGAACTCTTTGCAATTGAAACCTTTGATTTCTGAAAGTTGTTATGTGATTGAATATTTTCAAAGTTTGAAATACTCAAAAGCTTTGAATTATCGAATCTTTGACATATTGGTTTGTTTTGGGAATTTATCGAAATATCGAATCAAGTAATGATTTTTGTTTTGAACATCGTATTTTAGCCTTCGTAAATCATGTAAAGAATTTCATTTTTGAACATCGTGTGTGCGAGTTTTCCAAGTTTTGAATCGAACTTAGAAGTTAAATTTGAAGCAAATGTGAACTTTAAATTGAAATCCAAATCAAATATGTATATAAATTTGAATCTAAAACGAACTATAAGTTAAGTAAATTGAAGTGAACTGCAATGGGCGGATAATAAGAATACCGTAGATCGCTATGAGTGGATTATAAGTGTGTTGTGGACCGTTATGGGTGGATTTTTTGTGCATGTGTGGACCGCTATGGGCGGATTATATGATGCATTGTAGGCCGCTAGGGCGGAATCGAACCGATACAACGGGATATCTGTGAATTGAACTGGCATGGCAGTTAGACCCATGAATCAAATCAGTACGACAGAATATTTGTAAATCAAACCGGCATGGCGGTTAAACCAATGAATCAAATCTAATCGGTACGGCGGGATATTCGTGAATCAAACCGACATGGCAGCTAACCGTGAATTGAACTAGTACGGCAGTCTACGTGAATCGAACCGGCACGACGGGATATCCGTGAATCGAATATGTAAACTATGTAAGTGTGTGTGAACCGAACTGGTAGGGCAGTCTCTGTGAATCGAACCGGCACGACAGAATATCCGTGAATCAAATTGTGTAAGCTAAGTAAGAATGTGTAAGACATGTAAGTAAACTAAGAAAAAATGTGTAAGACATATAAGTAAGCCAAGGTAAGAATGTGTGTGACATATAAGTAAGCTAAGTAAGAATGTGTGAGACAAGTACGTAAGTTAAGTGAGAGCGTGTAAGACATGTGAGTAAGCCACATAAGAATATGTAAGACATGTAAGTGAGGGGAAATCAAATTCGGTAAATCAAAGATAAGAAAATGCCTTTGAAATCAGTTTCGATTTTGATAAGAAAATGCTTTTGACATCAGTTTCAGTTTTGATATGAAAAAATGACCTTGAATTCAGTTTCTATCTTGAATTTGAATTCAGTTTCTGTCTTGAATTTGAAAATATTTTGATCATCTCTTTGAATCTATGCATGGGATAAGATGTATATTGGTATTAATTTTCTTCACTGAGCTTAGTTGTTAGCTCACCCCAACTATACGTCACAGGTATAACTCTTGATCTGGACCTGGAGAAGAAGATCTTTAGCTTGTGGATTTGTGCCTTAGTCAGGGATCGTAGATTAGCACGCTGTGGACTTTGGTGAGTTCAGGCTTGGTACACATATACAACGCCACTGTTTGGTGATGGTCGGCCATCACCGGTGATTTTTTTTAGTCATTGTTCACATGAGATATTAGAACTGGAGATTTAAATTGTGTGATATGTTTTATCTACTTTGATTTCTGCATGTATGCGGATGTGCTAAGTACATTCTGTATCAGATTGTGATCTACGATCTGGCAGTCCGGGTTTTCCATTTGGTTTTGGTGTAAATTAAAAAAAAAAAAAAAAAAATCTCGGAAAATTCAGGTTGGGAAAATTCGGGCTGTCACACTTGTACTTGCCCTAGTACATTCGAACATATACACATGCAAGGTTTTGATTTAAAACGATCAATACCTATATTATTTATTTATTATTGTTATTTTTAAATAGGCCAATACATATCGGTATCGACCGATTTGTATCAGTCCTCTATGGACCGATACTTGGAGTCAAATCGCTTAACTTATTGAGTTGACCAAACCCATATGCCACTCTACCCAAATGAACGATCCATGACCCAACTCATACCAATTGTCCCCACATTTTTGTGCATTCTTGGTTCATCTGTTTCGGTCCCCACCAGAACGATAACTTGAACTGAAATTTCGGTCGAAATTCAAAATTTCGGTTCAAATTTTCAGTTTCGGTCCTGACCGAAATTGAAAACAAAACCGCTATTTTGATCCTTGGTAACAAGCCTCGTTTAACTTAACAAAAGTGCATAGAAGATCTTAAAAGGCACATGTACCATTCTTAGAATCTAAGGGCTCGTTCGGGTGCCGAGAAAGTCTCAGAATCTGAGATTTTTCCGCAGAAAATGCAAAAAGAACCCACTTTCTTTGTTTTTCAGTTGTTCACAAGAGTTTTTGGGAAAGCATGTTTTCTGCTTATTTTCCCTTGAAAGCGACAGATTGTTTTCGGACCAATTTGTTCAAATAACCTCGGAATCTGAGCTGCAAGGGAGTATACTCTCCCTCTCTATATCCACCGGAACGAAGCTCCTCACGGGGTAGCAAGGTCCCCTTGGGTGATGCGCTAACTGCCATTTGAAGTCTTTAAACTCCATTAAAATGGTTAAAGAAATCAACAACTCCTTTGTTAGCCATTGAAGCCATTATATATAATTTCTGTATTTTTATTACCAAAATGTGAAATTTTATATGTAATACTTGTTACATACAATTTATGTTATATAAATATATATATATATATATATATATATATATATATATATATTTTATTATTGCCTCACATAAATGCTTCGAATTGCTTGGAATTGCTTGATAAGGCTATGTTCTTATTATGCCTTACAATTACTTGGAATTGATTGATATGATTTTTGTTGGCTGTGTTTCTATAATGCCTGCAGTGCAAGGTAAAGGCTGCATTATTTTTACCAAAACATGGATGTGTTTTAATATAATAGTTGTTTTTAATATAAAGGTTGTGTTAATTTTACCAAAAATGGCTTTATTTCTAAAATGTATTTATTCAAAGATAAAGAAAACGTTGCACAAAAAGGTTAGTGCAACGTTTTCTTAATCCGTAACGTTGCAGAAAGATAAACAAACTAATACATTTGTTTTTGCAGGAACTCTTCAACAACACCACTAACCCAGTGGCTTTATTAATAATCTTTGGTCTAAACAAAGACCTACTAATACTTTTGTCTATGTATCTAGATGGCTAGTTGCAGCTTTAGTGGAGAAGATTATCTTTCTTATCCACGACCACAAAGAAAGACTTATACAGTCTTACGTGGCTTCCAACCAAGAATTTATGTGACATGGCAAGATTGTCATAAACAAATTTTTAATTTCCAAAATACATATTACCAAATGCACAACTCCTTATCAGAAGCTAAACAGGCTTTGGAGTTATACCAAACAACTCAACAACTGGAACAAACCAGTATTGGGTCAATGCCCCCATATTCAAATACTAAAAGAGATAAATTGCAAGAAATACCTGACTTTTATAATCCCGGTCTAGCACCAACCATTCATCAAGATGTGAATGGAATATGGAAAAACCATATTATTTAGAATCGTAAACGATTCAGATATCATATAAGCTCTTTAACAAAAAAGTTAAAAACTCAGAACATAAATATGAAAATATTATATGATAATCTTCTTTTCCTATTAAATAATTTCTCTTGGGAAAAAGAAATTTTCACTATTGAGAAAATTACCCATTTCCTTGATCTCATTGAACTCCTTGAGTCCTATTTTTCAGATCATATTCTTCAACATCTCAAAAAAATTTATCTTTTTGAGAAAATTAAAATTATTCTTCCTACTGAAATTGCTCATGATATTTGCTCCCAAATTGAGGATCATGCCAATAAAATTAAATAAATTTTATTGCGCAATCATTGTTATATCAATCATAGCCAAGGATATCACCTTCCCAAGCTTTCTCTTTGTTCCTATGAACATCATCATAATCTTGCAGTGTCTTGACTGGGGATTAATTAACCAAATTATTTTTCCAATTCATGTTATTCCTTTCAAGTTTCCGAGGATGATCAAATCCATGGTCATTTATTCATCCAAAAATTTTTCTCCTCATATCCATCTTACTTTCTGGATTACTAGTACCATTGGCTGGAGTCAAAAGGAATATTTTTCCAACCATATCAAATTTGGATTATCAAAAAGACCAAGCAGTATGAATTCTCCTATGTCCAAATGGCAGACTCTACTGCAGCATCCAGTGTTCGTGCACTCTCTCTAAAATTATATTGGATTCAATCTTTGATGCATTTCTTTAAAGAAGCAAGAGAAATATCCAGAGCTCCATACGCTTTTAAGATTACAGATGAAAGAAGACTTTTCCTCACAGATCTCCCAATAGAGTATATGGTTATTCCTCAACAAGACATTGAAGCTGACAATTTATTAACTCAGATGATGAGTAGAATTCATTTACATTTACTAGAATCGCTGGAAATTGAGGCCACTATCCGTGAAGAAGAACTTCGACAGGGACACCAGATCCAATAAGTCTTGTATCAGAAGACTCCATCTATTATCATAATCTCAATAATAGATTGGAATCCTAATAGACCCCAATGGATAGATTATTGTCCGCCACATTCAAAAATAGTCACAGCAATCCAACTGTCATCAATAATGCAATGACGCAAGCCCTGACGACATCTGCCAATAATTCATCAATGACGCATCTAATAACATCATAAAATAATTACTTTGGGACGAAGCGACTGCAGCCACTATATTTAACGCACGTGTCCCTCCACTCACAGACTTCAACCATTTTCAAGTCCATCATTGTGTATAAATGCAGTAGCTTGGGACCTGTCCAAGCACCGAGTAATTTTTTACTCTTTTCTTTCTTTAGCCTTTTCCCTCTTCTTTCTTTAGTCTCCTTTTCTTTTACAACTTTTTATTTAATATATTGGTGTGTAAGGTGGAGCAATCTCGGTAAGATTTCTCCTTTCTTTATTTCATAGTGTAAGGTATATGTTTGTTTAATAAAGTTTGTATATTTTATCTTCTTAGTTTATTAGTTTAGTTGGAATTGGCTTGTTTATTTTATACACTAACCTTTTTGTGCAACGTTTTCTTAATCCGTAACCTCTTTTCCCCCATCTCTGAGTTTGGTATTAGAGCCATGTCTGGCTAAACTTGTGATAATTCCATATAGGGGATAGGAAACGTCAGAAGAGTAGGAAACAGTGACCAGTTGTTCTGTCTGTTATGCATCTACGGATGGACTACTGTTCATCGTCTTCTCTGATTCTCACATTACTATTCATTGACTTTTCTAAATTCTTAATATGATAGATAGGAGGATTGAACTGTTACCATTAAGTGTTTTCTAACGTTAATAGTCGCGTTGATTGTGAGGCGAGTTAGCAGTGACTGCGTTAATGCCGAGGTTCTTATGCAAATCGTTGATGGACGCAGATTTGGAAAACACTTTTTGGTAGTGATATTGTTCGATCCCACTATTTGTCTGTTCTTAAGAATTTAGGAAAGAAGATGACTAGTAGTTTTTGAGAGTTTTGGGAAGAAGATGAATAGAAACTCCTATGCAGGTGAATAGTATTTTAGGTCACTATTCACTAGAGTATTACTATTCCGACTTCACTATTCATATATGGAATTACACTCTTATTGGTACCACACCAACTCTTTTCACTCTTTTTATTTTTTCAAGTTTTTAAATTAAATTTTAAAAAAAAAAAATTGTTTTATAGTCTTGTACATGTCTTTATTTGGTTTTTCAAATAATAAATCAATTAAAAATTCTGAATTAGCCAAATGGGCTAATATAAAAGATAAACTTGATCTATGGACAATTCCTCCCATCAATCCTAAAATCTTATATAAGCAAGGTTGGACTAATTGGTCCACTGACATGTCTATCAAAACTACTAAGCAAACTATCAGTATAGGTGAAGACCGAGAAGGTCTCCAACTTTTATCATATGAAGATCTAATAACAGATCTTAAAACATTCAACTACCTTCATCTTGCCTGTATTCAGGTAGCATTTAAATCACTTACCCTATTGGGTAATAACAATAGTCTTATGACCACTTTGAGAGATGCTCGATGCCTTGATTGGTATTCTTCTCTCATGGTAGCTGTGGAAACCAATTTTTGCTATGGTCCAATATACTTTAATGTTTTCCCCAACTTGACCTTATCTTTAACAGACAAAAATCTGTTATATGCTTTTACTCTTAATTTGCAAACGAAAGGGTACAACTTTATGCCTGGATCAGAGACCATTGCTCTGATTTATCACCTTCATTATAAGGTGATGACTTCCTTGACTCTTAGGGTTAATTATCATAGTCCGCCAGGAAAAATGGTTTTAATCGAAATCAATTTAATCACTTCTAATATTGCTACTCCTTTGATTTCTTGGGAAAATATTAATTTTCTAGAATTATAGAGTATTACGCAAGATGTACCACCAAAATCAATCCTTAATAAAGATATTGAACAAATTGTTCAAAATGATAATGGTGATCTAATCTTACAATTTAATAGATCTACATCTATTCGTTCTCCCACAAGGAGATTTTATTCTGGTTTGAGACCTCGAGATCAGTATAGAGTTTCTATACCCTCGACCTCTCGATCTTCCTTTTCAGACATAGCTTCATAAGCTATTCCTAAAAATAATCAATCAAATCTTGAAGGAATCCATATTTCCGATCAACAAATTTCTCATGGGATATACACCCAACAGCAGAGGGAATCTCTTACTGCTAGTGAGATGAATTTCTCATGAATATAACAAAACCAAAGGATTTTATTATTAATTGCATGGAAATTAATGCTGAATTCTATCAAGACCAATATAAGTCTTTTCGTAATTGGTATTTTCAAAAAAAATTCAATGAAAAATTACAAAAATTTAAAGAAAAATTCTATACATATATAGAAACGTCTTATCAAATTATTCCTTTTGTCAAATGATTCAAAGCAATCCAATATCCTGAAATGACTCAGGAAGAAAGAAGGATACATCTCCTTACTGATGTACAAAAGGTTTGGCCCAATTTGGATGGTCCAATTATTCCATCAATTTACCATCTTCAGGATAAAGTTGAACAGCTTATCCAACCGCCATTATCAATCTTAACGTTGGAAACTTCACTCTTCCATAACACTGATAAAAATTTAGCAGATAGTCATTCATCTAATGAAAACTTAGCTAATTCATCACATCAAATTAGTAGCGTGGATCCTGCTACATCTATCCCAAATCTTAGATTTAACCAATTGGTAGAATCTAATGATCCATCTCAACATCAAAATGAATTTTTTCAACAAATAAATTTAAGAATACAAGAATTATCTTCCAAAAAGAAGACATTACGAACACCTTTACAGATCAATATTTTATCTTCCACAACAGAAAACTCTAAAGCTAAATCTTATCCCCTTAGCTTTTATAAACAACAAAATTCTTCCTCTTTGTCTAAACAGACAAAGAAATCCAAATCAAAATCATAAAAACATATTCAATGCTTTAAATGTTCCAAATATGGACATTATGCTAATAGATGTAAAATGAAGAAAAAATCAGACCCACTTGATGACAAAGATCCGAGACTTATAGAGTCACAATCTAAAGTTAATCAAGAGTCTACTTATAGACCAGCAAATATCAATGATCTTAAATATGAGATCAATTCAATAAAATCTGAACTAAGTAAATATAAGAAATCTCTTATAACTCCAATTCCTAATACTATCCATGCTATGAGTCAGGTTACCACTCAACAGTGGTATATTCAAATTACCTTAGTCATTAATTAAGAATTCACTATCAAGGATGCAGTTGCTCTAGTTGATAGTGGTATAGATTTAAACTGCCTACAGGAAGGATTAATTCCTACCCAATATTTTGATAAAACCACTCAAATACTTAATAATGCTAGTGGTTCTAAAATGCAAATTAAATGTAAATTAAATTATGTTTCCATCTGTAATAATGGAATATATATTCCATCAAATTTTATTCTTATTAAAAATTTAACTCAAATTGTTATTCTTGGTACTCCTTTTCTTACTTCTATAATACCCATAACAAAAGTGGACAATGCTGGGATCTCTGCCCAATATAATGAATATCCTCTGATGTTCCCATTCATAACTCCACCACAAACAAAGGTTATCAATTCCATAGAATCTAAATTATTTTTTAGAGAAAAATAATTGAACTTTTTACAAGCCAATTCCAACTAAACTTCGACTGGCTATCAATTATAAACCATTGAATGATTGTCTTCAATGGATTCACTATCCTATTCCCAACATAAAGGATTTGTTGGGAATAGGATATGTTTGTTTACCAAACTCGGAGATGGGGAAGAGAGGTTACGGATTAAAAAAATGTTGCACAAAAAGGTTAGTGTATAAAATAGACAAGCCAATTCCAACTAAACTAATAAACTAAGAAGATAAAATATACAAACTTTATTAAACAAACATATACCTTATACTATGAAATAAATTAAGGAGAAATCTTACCGAGATTGCTCCACCTTACACACCAATATATTAAACAAAATTTGTAAAAGAAAATGAGACTAAAGAAAGAAGAGGGAAAAGACTAAAGAAAGAAAAGAGTAAAAAATTACTCGGTGCTTGGACAGGTCCCAAGCTACCATATTTATACACAATGACGGACTTAAAAATGATTGAAGTCCATGAGTGGAGGGACACATGTGCTGAATATAGTGGTTGCAGTCGGTTCGTTCCATAGTAATTGCTTTATGACATTATCAGATGCATCATTGATGAATTATTGGCGGATGTCGTCAGGGCTTGCGTCATTGCATTATTGATGACAGCTGGATTACGGTGACTATTTTTGAATGTGGCGGACAATAATCTATCCATTGGGGTCCATTAGAATTTCAATCTATTATTGAGATTATGATAATAGATGGAGTCTTCTGATACAGGACTTATTGGATCTAGTGTGCCCTGTTGAAGTTCTTCACGGATAGTAGCCTCAATTTCCAGGGATTCTAGTAAATGTAAATAAATTCTACTCATCATCTGAGTTAATAAATTGTCAGCTTCAATGTCTTGTTGAGGAGTAACCATATACTCTATTGGGAGATCTGTGAGGAAAAGTAGCTTTAAAATATTAGGCAATTTGATCAATGTCCGTAAGTGGGTGAGTAAGTGGAAGTGGATGAAGTGGATAAAACTTCTTGTTTGATAGTTGAATAATTTGTTTGGGCATCTTTCCAAACACCAAAAGTGTATTTGATTAATTCCTCCTTCTGATTGAAAGGATTAATTTGTTTTAAAATTCCTCCATAACCAATTTGGGAGGCATCTGTTTCCACAATTTTGGACCAAAGAGAATTGGCCAAAGAAAGATGAGGAATTTGTTTGACTTGTGACTTTATTTGTCTAACGGCCTTAGTATGATCATCCGTCCATGGGGATGGATTCTTTTTTAGTCTTGAATATAATAGTTTTGCAGCATGGGCAAGATGATGAATAAAATCAACAATATAATTAAGACTTCCCAAAAATCTTTGTAGTTGAGTTTTGTCTAAAATCTCATTAGGAAATTTTGAGGCAAATTCAATACTTCGATCAATAGGAATGATTTGGCCTTGGTGAATGTTATGACCAAAAAATCGAATTGTTGTTTGGAATAACTTGATTTTAAGCGCAGATATTACTAATCCATATTTATGGATTACATCTTTAAATATTTTTAAATGTTTAAAATATTGATCAATGGATTTTGAGAAGATGAGTATGTCATCAATGTAGACTATAGAAAAGTCTATATAGGGGGTGAATATATCACTCATGATATTCTGGAATTCAGATTGAGCATTTTAAAGACCAAATGGCATAACATTTCATTCAAAATGTCCAAATGGGACAGTAAAGGCAGTTTTGTACTTGTCGGTCTCCGCCACTTGAATTTACCAATACCCCAATTTGAGATCAAACTTGGAGAAAATTGGGACAACATGTAAGCGGTCCAACAAATCCTTTTTGTTGGGAATAGGATAGCAAATATATTGAAGACAATCATTCAATAGTTTATAATTGATAACCAGTCGAGGAGTTCCTCGTTCCCTTTCAGCATTTTTATTTACATAAAAAGCTGTACAACTCCATGGGGAGTGACTTGGGCGAATAAGTTATTTTTTTAATAAACTAGCAATTTCAGTTTTACATAATTCTAAATAAGCAAGTTTCATTTGACTGGGTCTTGCTTTGATTGGAATATGTCTTTCATTAAAATCAGAATTATAAGAAAGAGAAACAATATGTTTCTTTCGATTCTAAAAAGCATTGGGGATATCACTATAGATATCAGTGTCTTTCACTAATTATAAAGGCTGTGTTTCTATAATGCTCTTTTGTATTAGGCTTTATTATAACTTTGCTTCACTTGAGATGATGCATTTTTGTAAAAGGAGCTCTTTTAATATAGCTGTGGTGATTAGAGATACGTGTTTCCGAAACAACTAATTTAGTTGGTAGAGTTTTTCTTATAACTTTGCTTTCTCTGGGTTTCTATCTGTAGTTTAGATCAAGTGCTCTCATACAACAGCTCCCCTCCTCAATCAAGCTACCCAAGTTCAGTTACTGTGGTATGTGCATCCCTGGTCCCCTAATTTATCACTGCTCTCAGTACATTATGATGCATGTTTTCTGATTACACACTTCATGTTTGTATTTTTAGAGATATGACAATGACTTTGGGTTGATGCATTATTATCTCTGAATTTAGAGACTAAGTAGGATAGGTCATGCACTGTGACGGCCTAGATTTTGGCACCCCGACACCCACGCCGTCAATACAACCTTTAAGGTTTTACCCCATATCTCACATAGAACACTTGGTACATCCATGCCTGAGCGAAAACAAAGCACGTCTAACTAATCGATAGATTCATCATAAAATAATTGAACATTCAATTCTATATAAGATAATTTTAACCACAAAAAACGGTTCAATTCTCATGCCAATCGCATGAACAAAAGAACCAAACCGAACCATCGACACAACAAAAGTCACCACAGACGGTTTAAAAAAAAAAAATAAAGTATCTCAAAGTAATTGACTTCTTACAAAACATAAATGGCCGGACGGACCAAGCCTTACAATTATTTCACAAAACTATGAAAGTGCTATAGCACACGTCTACTAAAAGAAATCCTCTGGAGGGGGCTTCGACTCCTCCAAGGGCATGTAATTTGAGTCCTCAAATTCTGGGTTCTCGGTGTCCTCGGCTAACTCTGAACCTATAACATATAATCGAAGGGTGAGCTATATCATAGCTCAATAAAGAAAGAAAATAGCATGTGTATTATCTAACATCACACATCTTTCATGGCATATTTCGAAGCATATGAACAAAATCTGAGGCATTTGTTATGACTAAAAAGACTATCTGATACATAGCTTCAAAACACATTTCTACTGATTAAACGGAACACACCCTTATACGCACACATTTAAAAGAATTACTTAAATAATTGATCCAGCAATATAGCATCGAGCCCCCAATGGAAGTATCCACCATAGTCGTTCATATGAACCATTGCACAATGCCCAAATCTCTTTGCATGAGATGACCTATGCTTAACGAAGTATTTCCTCTGTTAGAAATCAAATAACGGATATCCCACTGAATCGGTACACAATTTGTACGGATATCATGTCGTACCAGTCACGGATATCCACCGTGTCGGCCACGGATATCCCGCCGTATAGTTGGGTATTCACAATTAAATCTTAAATCAAGGTGCATGTTTACATATAGTTTATCACCGTGAGCTTGTGCTAAATATAGTAATTCAAGGTTCTCACATGTCCACACATACTTAAGTTCATCATTATTGATGTCACACGCATGTCCTTCACATATCACACAAATAAGGGCTTAAAACTCACACCCATAATACACACACGCACACACATATTTTCCTCCTAGTGCTCACATTGTTTAACTTAGCACATTTAAAACTACATAATGAATTCACGCGATTTAAAAGTAAAAGTCGGAAAGCACACACACATTTCTATTACATCACTACATACATGCTAGTTGAAAGAGAATATACATGCCATGAAGTTTTCCTTACCTCAATCGAAGTCACATGGAGATTTAACTAAAAGTATCAAGCACGCACTCACTTAATCTCCACATGTCGATCATACAATCAAATGTATTCAAACATCCTATAAAAATGCCTAGAAGAGCAAAAAGTATACACTACTGAAGAATTCAGAAGAAAAGAATAAGGTGAAGTACCCTGTTACTTGCGCGAGCGAGCCCAAATTGGTCAAAACCTCGCGCGACCGAACTGACATTTAGTTATCTGAAGAGTGTCACGCGAGGCCTCGCTCGAGCGAGCCCTATTGCACTTAAGTTCTTACGCGAACGAGGACAATAGTTTCATAGCCTTACTTAAGTTCTCGCGAGGCTCCCTAAGTCCTTTCTCCGAGGCTCGCGCGAGCAAGCTCTTAAGCTCGTGCGCGCAAGGATCAGAGATGTTCATATTTGAGTTTTTCCCCAAACTCGATCCTCTAAACCCTATTTTCTAAAGAACAATAAATGCTATAATTATAACAGAAATAGCATTAAATTCATACCTTTAATGTCTTTAATATTCCATGGATTGGTTCATTCTTCCTTAAGAAATCAAAAAGGTTTTCACAACCTAGATCTACTCCACACTTCCCATCATGCTCTCAGATTCACACGAGATCGTCTAAATCGTGAAGCTCGAATCCCTACACACCTTCACACTACTTCACTTAACTTGTATTAGATCTAATGACTTAGATCTCACCATCCTTACTATTTTTTCTCCACAAACCCCTTTCCTTTCTCCACTCTCTCTCAATAACTTAAACAAACACACAAAGGAGTCCCACGTGCCCCTTTATCTCAACAACTTGAGTTTGTTATCTTGTTGCTCACACACACCATACATGGGTGTTAATTAATCTCTAACACTTAATGTGTTAGACACATACATATTCTAAGTTGTGTACATATACATGGGTTCCCTTGTGAACCACATACACACGTGCTGACACCAAACCTATACGGTTTACGAAATTTGGGGTTATTACATGTACACACTTCAAGTTCCAAGCCAAGTGGAATTGAAGGTGATAATTTGCACAGGTTGTAGCTCGAACCATCACAACAGCTCAACAGAGGTGCAGTGTTGGTGAGAGCTACCAGAAAGTTGTGTGTATATGTTAGGTAAAATTGTCTCGGGCCATCAATAACTTCGTTATTAGCATACATATTATTGCCCACTTTAGAAGTGGGTGAAAATACCCAATAAAGAACGTTAATAAACCCGGTAAAAAAAGTGACGGTCCATAAATGGTCTGACCAATGTAGTGGATATAATCAATTGCTAATGATGCGTACAATTACATTACACTATTGGCGTGCAATGTAATAGAAGATTTATCAATTAATGACGTAGTCCTTAACCCCCCTTCACCAAATTGATTTTTCAAAAACAATCCGGCAAATGTGTTTAACTTGCACTAGATTGTGAGTACGTAAAATTTCAGGGTCACCCGATAACAACATACACCTCGATAATATGCATACATATTAGATGGTCGAGGCACTTCCAATTTCTGACAATTTTCCAAAGAAACTCCAGAACACAAGAAACTGGTGTTTTTCTGTGAAAATGTACAAATCTGAGCATTTCTGAGCAACTAAAGGACACTTGTAAAGAAACTACATTTCTGGAAAAATCATGAATCTGCCAAATTTTCCATGAATCTGCCAAGTATCTGACTTGCCCACTTTCTGAGCTTTTCTGGGAAAAGCCCAGAAACAGCTGAACGAAGTCTTAGGCTGTGTTTGGGTTAGCTCTTATAAGTGCAGAAGTAATTCTTTTGTTTGCTTTATGTCAGAGTAGATAAAATTTGCTTTAGCATAAAGCAGATAGAGAACTATTTTATAACTTAAAACGAACTCTCCGTTAGAGCAAATGAGGCGAGGAGTTATGTCACCGAACATGAAAAAGTTTTATGCCGGAGCTAAAGAACAACAGATCTGCTCTTTGCCCCGAAAGAGCTATCCGAATCGCAGCCTTACTTAATATACAACAACAATAAACTTTCTCTTGTAATTATAACGAGCCAAACGGTCTAAACCGATATTTACTCTGAAACGCCGAAATGCACTCCGTATCGGATACTTATCGGCACCGTTCTTTGGTTTATATCCGTTACGTCTGTATAGATAGAATTCTATCAACAGTCAGAGCCTCCTCATCAGTCATCAACAACGACGATGCTGCAGCTACACTGCTTCACCAATTCACAGCAAACCCTAATCCTAATTCACCAAAACCTCTTCTTCCAAATCCATTCTGCAAACAAGAAGCCCTTGAGAATCTCTTCTCGTCGTCTCCCCAAAACCTCCTCCTCGAAACCCCAAACGCTCTCTCCAAAACCCAATCTCCGAACCCTGACTTCTCGAGTCGTCGAACTCACACGAAGAAAACAATTGAATCAGGTTCGTGTCCCTATCCTCCATCAAAATTCACGTTTCTTACTTTTTTTGTGTGCTGAATTTGAGCGTTTTTGGTGCTTTTCTTCAAGATCTTTGATGAAATTGAGATCGCGAAGAAGAAGCACGGGAGTCTGAACATGATTGTGATGAACGCGGTCGTAGAGGCTTGCGTTCGATGTGGGAATGTGGATTCAGCTCTTCGGGTGTTCGAGGAGATGTCGTTGCCAGATGGCTGCGGTGTGGATGAGGTCACTTTTGGAACTATATTGAAGGTAATTGGAAGAGTTTTGATCTTTTATTTTTTGAAATTTGGGTGTTTTTTGTTTGTTTACTACATGGGTTCGCTTTCTCTCTTTTCTGAGCTGAAGTGAATTATGGATGATTGATTACTGATATGTGTGTTACATGGAATAAAAAACTGACCGTCTGATGATATCCCCATGATATCAAAATCAGTTGTGTGGAAGATTGGGATGAAAAACAATCTCCATTGTCTGACTCAAAGCAGTCAGTGGTTTTCAGCTGTACTTAATGGGGGATATTCAGTATTTGGTGGGGTTAGTAGCAATTCCCTTTAGAAATGGTTCCCACTATAGAGACCGTGGAATAGTTATTCATGTCAATTAATCCACATTGTCCAATCCATAGTCACCATAGTCCGACAATTTTTAACAATAGTTGCAATTAAAATGTGACTTATTTGGAAAGGGAAAAGGGTTGGTACCCACGAGGGTAGCACCCAAGTTCTACGCAGCTAGATCACATGCCATGTGGCATGTGATTGCCAAAAAAACACCAGTTTTGGGTAGTATAGCAATGGGGGATGTGATTAATTTTTTTTTTTGCTTTTGACTTTTTTGCCCTTCAAATCATGGGTCAAACATAAGGTAACTCCTACGACACATGTATTGATTTTTTCCTAACTTTGACCACATTTTAAACGTTAGATAAGCATCGGATCCTGTCGAATTTTTGTGTCGGACCTAATTGATCTTGTCCAAGTTGCCGTGGCACCCAATCCTTGGGTTGGGTGCCACATGGTGCCCAGCTGAGTCGTGGGTAGCATCAAAATGCTACCCCCGTGGGTGGCATCCCTTAGTGAAAACTGTTGCCTGCTTTGAATCAGACGATAGCGATTGTTTTTTGTTCCAATCTTCCATAAAATGGATCTTGAGATCACGCGCTTACCATCAGATGGTCAGATTTTGCTTCCACATGGCACATATCCCAAAAAATGATGATATACATCAAATGTGGTTCTCGGATCACTTTTCGGGTGCCACGTGGAATCAAATTCTAACTGTCTGATGGGCGTGTCTGATGGTACACCCATGATCTCAAGATTCATTGTGTGAAAGAATGGGATGAAAAACAATCTCGATCGTTTGATTCAAAGAAGTCAATGATTTTCAGCTCTGGTTAGTGGGAAATATTGAGTATTTCATAGGGGGTTAGTAAATCATGTAAAGTATGATCGATGGACTTGCGACCATTTCCCATAACCATATTGCCTGTCCAAATTAGCTTATTGATATGACAATAACTTTTATTCATTTCAATTTTTGGCCTAGACCCACCGTAAAGGTCATCAATGGATTCGAGGATTCAGATCAAGTTGCACGTATGCCAATGCAACAGTTTATGGAGGTTATTGGTGGGTACACAGTGACAGCCATTCACCTGTGTTATTATGTTAAAAAGATTCACGTAGCTTGCTTCAATTATTTGGTAGCGTGCTGATGGGAAAAAGTAAATTGGTTATACTCTTTATGGTATAACTAGTTGATTCACACAGTTTCTTTCAAAGATATTCTAAAACCCATCATGGTCTGAAAACTTGGTTTCAGTGGCCATATCAGCAACCTTTTAGGTCCAATTGGTATTGGGCAAGATTACCTGGTTCGCTACAATTGGTACCGAACCATGAACCGGTTTGATGTGAACCCGGTTTGGGGTTTGGTTCGGTCCGGTTTGCTGCTAGTAGGTGAACCAGACTGCTGCTAGTAGTTGAACCTCTAACCTTACTTGAGGAACACATAGGTCCAACCACCATCTCTCTCATCACTTTCTGAAAGAAATTTGTGTCACTAATCATGAATCACAATTCATGAATTATATACTACATCTATAAGTATACATCATATAGTTATGGGTCATTACAACTCTACGACTGCGACAACTATTCCTTTTTCTAAGTTAAATTTTGTTCAACATTTTCTTATCTAATGAACCTGAAAATCACCGCATTTACGAAAACAAATGAAAAGTCAACAAAAAGAGCATGGACGTGTACTAACATGCGTAAAAACTCTTGGCAAGCTGAATGTTATACCTAAGAGACCAAGATTTTCAAAATTTTTATTGTAAGTATCTTGGATGTATTAACTTCTATGTTTCAAGGTTTTTTTTTTTTTTTTAAAAACTTTAAGATTTTAATGTAAAAGTTCTATACCACCAGAAATTATAATAGGGAGGTCGAAATGATAAACTTAACTTTTATACAAACTAAAAAGCATAAAAATTTAAACTAAGTTATATTGATATGTATCACCCAATATCTATGTGATATCTGACAGGCTGATACATGTACGTTATTGGTATTGAACTAGGCGTGAATTGATTCACATCGTTGGTACTTATTGATATCACCGAGGTTTGAAGCCATAGTACTGTTTAATAGGTTACTTTTCTTTTAAAACTTATTAGTGGCAGTTGGGTACTTGTAAGTTCTTCATATCTAAAGTTCATGGGATATAATTTAAAATATCCAATTTGTTTAGTAATTTTTTTTTCCAAATTCTCATGAAGTAATTTTGCATGGTTAATAAACTTATATGCTTGAGCAATGTTTTTTCTACCATCAGGGCAATTAGATTTTTATTTATCTTTGAAGGGTTTGGGTGAGGCTCAAAGAGTTGATGAAGCATTTCAATTACTTGAATCTGTGGAGCAAGGTACAGCCATAGGAAGTCCAAAGTTGTCACCACCACTCATCTACAGTCTGTTAAATGCTTTGCTCAAGGCAGGTTAGTAAGTAGCGTGTTATGCAAAAATGACCTTCTCGGATTATTTTGAAATGGTTTTGGTTTTAATCACTTCGTATACACTCATGTTGGTATAGACATACATGTGTGTGTGTGTGTGTGTGTGTGTGAATATATATATATATATATATATATCACTTCAGTCATGGGATAAACGTCCATGACTCAAACTATCATTGCTGCATGTCACATCAGTTGACATTTAAAGCCGACTCATGTGACATGCAGCCAATAGGAGCTCGAGTCATCGGTTTATGTCCCATGACTCTAGTTAGGAGATCATTTCCCTTTATATATATATATATATATATATATATATATATATATATATATATATATATATATATATATATCGACCTGAAATTTCCACACCAAGATAATGTGGAATACCGAGTCATTAACTTAGTTCATAAGCCTATAAGCGGAATTTCTGTTATTTTTCCTAAAGCAATGATCTAGTTACGAAAATCGAATTGTCTATATAACTGAAATAAACACTCCAACATCCATAAATGAGATTACAATTCCAAGGATATCACCGATGACGGCCGTACGTCACACAAACAGCGGTACTTACATCAATATATGTGGAATGCAATAAGTAAATATTCTAAAGAAAATTTGCTGAATTGTACCAAGTCCAAACCATAAAATTTCTACTAAGGATAAAATTCTTCAGGTGGACGATCTTCCTCGTCCTTCGGCACAAAATTAGGATCCTCTACAAACTTAGGATCTTTATCAATGTCGGTACCTGTGACACATAGTGTCGGGGTGAGCTAAAAATTCACATGCTCAATAGGGCAATCCCAATACCAATTGTACCTTAACCTCTCAATACATAGATTTAGTGGTCATTTCAATATTAATAACTGAGATACCATAAATATAAGGAGTCATCACACATTCATGTTCTAAGATAAACAACTTTAAGTGCAAATTTGTATTTGGATCATATAGTCTATGGTGGAGTTTTGATGTCATATTCAGAAAATCTAAGGTGAATTTCATGTAGGTGCTCAATTATGATGCTTTTCCTTGATGTCATATTCAAAGTGTCTAAAGGTAAATTTCATATAAGTGTCCAATCATGATACTTTTCTTTGCATTTCATTCATATGTTAATTCTTATATTCATGCATGACTTAAAAATATAACTTAAGTAATCTCTATCGCAAATATAACGCTAAAGTCGATGTCAAAGTACCGATGAGAATCCTAACCACCATCGTTCTAAAATAATTTTCAAAGTGCCGTAGCCCCTGCAATGTGAGGTAGCTCGTGTGGTTCAAAATACCGTCATCATGGTTCAAAGTTCAAAATACCGTCGCAACGGTTCAAAGGTTCAAAGCGTGTCGTAGCACAGAATCCATTCAGAGTCAAAACTTCAAATCACATGCAATATTCTAAGTATAATATCATATTCATTCTTTATAATTAATTCCGAATTCAAAGTCGGTTTCGAAGGTTCGATGAGATTCGCTTCATGCATCTCCTTTTACTTAATTCAGAGTTTAAAATTAGTTTCCAAGATTCAATGAGATTCATAAGAGATTCTAATGTTTCGAAGATTCAATGAGATTCATAAGAGACTCAATGAGATTCTAATGTTTTCGAATTTCGTGTTCAAGGGTTCAACGAATCATAAGATCAAAGTGAACATGTATCTTAACGCATAACAAACAATATCTGATTTATTTAAAGTCACTAAATATCTATGAATTAGAATTATAAAACACAACTGATCGTTGAAATTCCCCTACCTCGTCTCCTAATGTCGCATCGAAGATCGATAATAGAACATGAGTTTCGTGTTAGACATACATATATATATATATATGTATATCGCCTGTGTATAATTCATACACATGCGACATATCAACAACCATATCTTTGTATATCCATCAATCAATAATATGATAACAGTTCATTCAATTCGGTCCCTAATCAATCGATTGAACAAGGGGTTGATCGATTGGTAATGACAACAATTATATACGTCGATAAAATGGTCTCTGTTAGAATCGATTGAACAAATAAATAAATCAATCAAAATTAATGGTATATATATATATATATATATATATATATATATATATATATATATATAGTTGTCATTGGTCTCGGTGTAGAATGACCGATTTCAGAATTCTGCCACAATCGATCGATCGGTATAGTATATCGATCGATTGATTGTATAATAGAAAGTTATACAAATAGAGACTAGAAATCTGTCTTTTCCAAATCGATCGGTCGATATGGTATTTTGATCGATCGGTCATATAATTTAGAGTTACACAACAGAGACTGTAAATTTGGAACCAAATCGATGCAAAATCGATCGATCGATTGAGAAAGTAAATCCCTTTCTTTTGCTCGACCCGAAATCGATGGATCGAATAGGAAGTCGATCGGTCGATTTCAAAATTTTTGTGCTTTCTAGGGTTCACAAACAAGATCTGAAAATAAGAAAAAGACGATTATTCACCTCTTGAAGCGCGACCGGTGAATCTACAGTGATAAGAGTTGAGGAGATCGATGTGCAACGCTATAGTTCGTCCAAGCTTTTCTTCCTTCTTCCTCCTTCCTCTTCCTTCCTCCTTGATCTTGATGGTGGAAGAGATGACGGTGATTCTTGTGGAAGAATACCCAAAAGATTTTAGGGAGGTTTGAAGAAGGGTTGAGGAAACAGGTGGTGATGACTAGGGTTTCCTAAGAAGCAGCAAAGAAAAGAATAGAGACGGCTATGTTTTCTTACGGCTCTATTCTTGTGAAGAACTCTTGAAGAGATTATAATTTAGGGTTCTCCGTAACACACTTTTTTATGACTTATTCGGAATCATCCAGTGCTAGGCTGACACACCAAAGAAGGATGTATAGGTGTTTACTTCAAGGTCCAAATTGAAGGTTTAAAACCTACCTACCAAGGTTCAAACCTCTGACCTCTTGTCCATAACTTGTGTTAAAAAATAATAAATAAATATAAGAGCTTTGGAAACCAAAACACGTATTTTTGTTAAAATGTTTTGAAATGTCAAGGCATGTGGCGTATACATTATTAAGCACATATAAGTAATTTAGATGTATCAAAGACGTGAAAATCCGAGTCATTACAATATATATATATATATATATATATATATATATATATATATATATATATATATATATATATATAAGGACTTTGATAGTTCATATGCATTTTTAATTGTCCAATCTTTCTTTAGTTTGGGCATGGTGGCATACTTTGTTATATTGAATAGTCCATGGCACATGGCTATGTTACATGATTATTGTTATGTGTGTTGATTCCAACATTGGTGCTACTACTTAGATATACAATTCTAAACCAAAATAGGACACATTGGTGTCAGATACATGCCCTATCAAAATCGTTTTTCTGTACATAAATCATTATTAATCAGAATTTCTGATTATTGAGACATTATTCATTACTATATGTTTGATCTGGTCATTCATTTTATGTACAATAATTATGGGTATATGACATTACCGTTGATCATGAGACTGTCAATGAGGTATGAGATACTGTCAAGGTCCTCAAGCAATATTGTAGGATAGGTAACGCGAGGAGAATTAGCTTACTGGTCCTTATGCCTGAATTAGTCAGAGATATTAATGGAGCTAGGCACTCTATTTTTATGGATGCTACAAAATTGACATGATCTGAGTAGATGACAAGTGGCTATTTCTCAAGCTGCCATAGTAGGGACTACGCATGAACACATGGATACTTAAGTGTACAGTGACTAACTGCATGGTTTTAAAACACGAAAACTCAACTCGAATCGGAAGTCGTCTGAGTAGAGTAAACTCGAAATCTCGGTCTGACTCGGGTTATTTCAAATATATATATATATATATATATATATATATATATATATATATATATATATATATATATATATATATATATATATATATATATAAATAAAAAATAAAAAGTAGAAATAAATTTTAAATATTTAATAGATTCTTATTCATCTAAATATCTATCCATCTAAGAATTAGAAATTCATCAAACATCATATATATCTTACACTCTAATATTAAGTGCACATAAATCAATAGCTTTCAAGGAAGCAAATTGAAGAAAAAAAATAAAGTGTACTGAATACAGATTTAAACAGTTAATAATTGAGTGCGCACAAGTTTTAATGTAAATTTAAAATGAATATACCACTGATCTATACACCTTAACATTTTATGTACATAGTGTGTAGAAAGAATGTGGTGTAAATTTAACATGAACAGATTGGACGCTGTAAACCTATGGAGAAATAATAGATACCGCATTTTAATATAAATAGACTGGACACTGTATTTAAAAATAATTTAACATGAATAGAGTGTACACTGTAAATTTGATATGAGTACCTAGTACCAACTAATGTTCAGCCAGAATCAAGGCCTAAAATTCAACAATAGGTAGAATCTGTAGCTAGTGGAGGGAAAAGAGATTTAATAGAGGGTTTCTCAGATTTTAACAAATACATAGCGAGAGAAGAGGAGTGATGCTGTGTAGATTTCAGAATTTCAGATTTAAAAAAAATCTGCATATGTATCAGTACATCTTCTTAGAGTATAGAGAAAACATAAGACATACCTAGGTTTCTTCTTTTTCATGGGGTTTTTTTCGCAAGGGTTTCTGTCTGGGCTTAGGTAATGCGAAATTGAAGCCTACAAGCCAAGATTGTGGCCGGATAACGAGGAGACGTCGAAAGAGAAAGTGGACACATAAATGAGTTTTTAAAAAAGGCCCGTTAAAGACTTGTGTGCACGTTATTTTAGGCAATATTTTTATTTAAGTTTAGTTTTCTTTTTTATTAGGATTCTTTTAACAAATGATTTATTTTAGGATTAGTTTCTTTATTTGAATTATTTAGGGGTCAGACACATATGTGATATGTGACTGCTACTTTCGTCACTTTCTGCGCAACCATCGGAAAAGTGGTAATAAATCTACTAATATGTGTCGGAATTGTGTGATTCTTGTCTTGTTGAAAAGCTACTTCAATAAGCTTTCAAATAAGACCAATTTCACATCAATCGGACATCATTTGACCCTGTTCAAAAATGATTGCGTAATAAAAAAACTAGATTAATGTTGAAATTAATTATGACCGTTAGATTAGAAAGTTTTAATGGTTGATTAGGAGTTTTATTTTAAGTAGTATTCCTAGGGTTTCTGATGGGGACATCACGATGAAGAGTATCGGACTTCGAATGTGAAAACGTTTTAATTGATTATGATTCTTTTAATAAGTGGTTTGTTTTAAGATTAATTTTTTTATTTGAATCAATTAGGGGTCAGACACATATATGTGATATGTGACTGTTAATTCCGTCACTTTCTGACAACTATCAGAAAAGTGGTCATAAGTCTACCAATATGTGTCGGAATTGTGATTTTGTCTTATTGGAAAGCTACTTGGATAAGCTTTCAAACAAGAGCAATTTCATGTCAATCGGACATCGTTTGACCCTTCAAAAGTGGTCGCGTAATAAAAAAATGGATTAATGGTGAAATTAATTATGACTATTAAATTAGAAAGTTTTAATGATTGATTAAGAGTTTTATTTTAAGTAGTATTCTTAGGGTTTTGGTTTGCCTATTTAAAGGCTTGTAAACAACTTTATTATAGTTTTTTTGATTAATAAAAATTTGAGAGTTGCTTTTGTGCAAACCTTAGAGAACTTGTGAAGAGTTTTCGATTGAAGGAGCGAATCTTTCGAAACTTGAGGAGTGTTTATGTATTTCTCATGCGACTTGGTGTGAAGCCGACGTGCAGCCTTGGAAATCCATGGTGTGAAGCTTTGGACCTCTATCCTCTTATTCCATCTTTTTATCTATTTATCATATGGTAATATTTTTCCTTTGCTTTGATAAATTCCAAAAATTCCAAAATATTATTAGTTTCAATCTTTTGATCTGCCCTTTTATTTCTTTTAATCCTTCAAGCCTTATTTATTTACCCGAGAGGAATCAAGAGACAATATCGTGATTATCGCTTGATACCCTAAACTAGAGCGAAACTCAAATCTTTCATCGGATCCGTTTTTCTAGATCGAAAAATTTAATGCATGCGAACGCTAAATTGGGTTACTCTAATTGTTTAATTAAATTTTTTGAACTTCTTTGTGTTTGGGCGATTTCAAATATTTTCATTATTCAATTTAATTTGTGGTTAATCCCAAACTTGCATAATTAAGGTTTTAGCGTCTGTCCTGCATCAGTTCTTTCCTTTGTAAATACACATGGTAATCTCTTATGAGAATTATTATTATTGATGATGAATAAAAAAATTTATGAGTTTTGCTTTGTGCGAATTCTAGAGAACTTGAGATGAGTTTTCATTAGAAGAGTAATTCTTCTCCCGCGTGTAGTTTAGTGTGAGGCTAACCTTTCTTCCTTGGATCTTCTTCTACCCCTATTTTCCTTTTTATTTTTGTTTTACTTGAAGAGCGAGAACCCTAACTCCTTATCGTGCGAGATTTACGCTATTTTAGGGTTAGCGTGCTATTTTTCCGCATCAAATTGGTATCAAAGCAAGTTCAACACTCGACATGTGAAGTCCATCATGAGTAAAGCACAGTTCATCGAAGCCTTTCGCGAGTTGAAATGACTCATGATGGCTAGCATGGGATCATTCGTAGTTCTGCAGAAGAGACTTGATTTGCATCAGGCAATTTCTATGATTGGACAAGTATGGGAGGCAGTAAAAGCAAAGTCGTGGAGTCTGAGGTATTTGAAGTTAACAATTCAATGTTGGCCAGTTTTAAGTAATCGAACGTTCACTTTTGAGATTCTACGTGAGTTAAAAAATTCACGTTAGATAGCGGAGGTGTTAAGCAGGAGTTTCATTTAACAGTTTCTTAAGGAATTTCTTCTCAAACTACAGGAGGAAATCATATCGGTGAGACTTGAAGCTTTGAGATTTAAGCTTTCAAATTCTGTGTCCGTTAACCCAACCCCATCACCAACCATCCGATTTAATCTCATAACATTTTCTCATCCCATAACCGTTGTGATACCTACACCCATTACGCCCGTAACCGTAGTTACCCTAGCCAACCTCATTTTACCCAAATTGTTATCGATCATCTATCTGAACCCGTGATAGCACCAAAATCGGTCAAAGATTTCGTACCAGTTGATGATAACCCTCTTTCGGTCAATATTAGTACTAATCCTGACACCGTTGAAGAGCCCGAGGCCGTTGAAGAGCAAATTTCCACAACAAGTCCTACAGAACCTGAGTCTGCAGTGAAGTCTCTCGGCCCTATGACCCACAGGTCCCAGGGTCATGTTGGTTGTGTGTTGACGTCGATTCCCGTCGGCGTATCAAAGATAAATTGGATCTCGCCCGAGTTGAATTCGGTTTACTTGTCCAAGCCGCTTTCGATCGAGGTTCCCACTATATTGTTTGTGATCGTGGCCGTGAAATTCATGTCAACTAAAGTTCGAGGTCGAACTTCTTTAAGTAGGGGGGAATAATGCGGAATTGAAGCCTGGACACCGAGATCTTGGCCGAATAAAGAGGAGACGTCAAAAGAGAAAGTGGACCCACGAATGGGTTTAAAAAAAGGCCCGTTAAAGACCCGTGTGCACGTTATTTTAGGAAATATTTTTATTAGGATTCTTTTAATAAATAGTTTATTTTAGGATTAGTTTCCTTATTTGAATTATTTAAGGGTCAGACACATATGTGATATGTGACTATTAATTTCATCACTTTCTGTGTAATCATTGGAAAAGTGGTCATAAGTCTAACAATAATTGTCAGAATTGTGTGATTATTGTCTTGTTGGAAAGCTACTTTGATAAGCTTTCAAATAAGATCAATTTCACATCAATCGGACATCATTTGACCCTTCAAAAGTGCTCGTGTAATAAAAAAAATGAGATTAATGGTGAAATTAATTATGACCATTAGATTAGAAAGTTTTAATGGCTGATTAAGAGTTTTATTTTAAGTAGTATTCCTAGGGTTTCTTTCCTTTATAAATACACATTGCAATCTCTTATGAGAATTGTTATTGATGATGATGAATAAAAAAATTTATGAGTTTTGCTTTGTGCGAATTCTAGAGAACTTGAGATGCGTTTTCGTTAGAAAAGTGATTCTTATTCCGCGTGCGGTTTGGTGTGAGGCCAAATTTTCTTCCTTGGAGCGATTCCTTGGATATTCTTCTACCCCTATTTTCCTTTTTATTTTTTCTTTTAATTGAAGAGCGGGAATCCTAACTCTTATCGTCCGGGATTTACGCTATTTTAGGGTTAGTGTGCGATTTTTCCGCATCATTAGGTTTTTTTTTGCAATAGGTCTGGGCAAGGGTTTCTCTTCGCAAGTGTTTTTCACAAGGAGCTGTGGGCTTTATATAAACCAAATTATCAAAAAGCCCTTTTAAAATCGTAAAAACCCCGCCTCTCCAAAAGGTTTAAGTGGCTTGAGTCAACTCGCCTAGCCGACAAACTCGGTTGATTTTTTGATTCGACTCGGCTAGTTGACCGAGTTTTAAAGGCTTTCGAGTCTATTGACGAGTCGGCTCGAAACTTGGTCGAGCCTAGTTGACTTGCCCGAGTTCTGAGTCGACTCGTTGAGTTTTAATACCATGACTAATTGGACTATGAGAATCTACCTATAGAAATTTACTTTCAGTTAGATAGACAGACATCTATCTGTTTAGATCCTTAGACCTGAGGAACATATTTATTTCGAAGTAAGAATCTATGAGCTTTGACTGCAGTTTAAGTGTGCACTACAGATTTGTTCTTGAATACAATGTACATTGAGTGATTAGTGAGATGCGTGACTGATGGTATGTTTCCAGTAAGGAATCCATAACCATTCCAGTGGGTAATTATCCATGTTTGGGGAAAGACATACTATTTATAATCTTGATTAGGTGATTTCACTCGAAATGGATTTTCAAATGTTTATTTTAAGAAATTATATATACACACACACATATATATATATATATATATATATATATATATATATATATATATATATATATATATATATATATATATATATATATATAATTTCTTAGACACGCACACATATATGTATATAAATTGTTTTTATTCAAGTGTTTTCTCTGTGAAAGAGTTTGTGAGCACTTTGATTGATAGTTTGGGGAGTCCCAATGTTGTATATAGACTGTGAGTTAGACAGCCAATGTGTTCTCAAAGGTCTATGTGGGATAATGCATTTGGATTAGTAAGATAACATGTGTATGTGGAAGGGACTAATTTTAGTTAAATATTGTTCTTTCGGGGATTCAGTTGCAACATGTCCATCTCACATCACTTGCAACTCTCGAGCTTTTTAATTACGGGCTAGCCAGTTAGTTCTTGACAAGCCAGCAATAATGTGTCCCAAAGCAATTTGAGAATGCACTCAATATGCCCTCTCTTTCCTTCACTCTTTATCTCTCTCTTACCCTATTTAGATAGGGCATGCATACATGATGTACAGATGTACTATCAGTGTTCTTAAAATCGCTGGGCGGGTTCGGACGGTCAGGGGGATGTTCGGACGGAAATCGCTCGGCGGCGCCCGGGCATGCACCCTAAGATCCGGGCGGCCACTATATATATGTTTTTTTTTTTAATTTCATCATATATATATATATATCTCTGTGACGCTTGCCAGAATAGGAGGAAGAAAAAAAAGAAAAGAAGGACAAAAAAAGAGTTGTGCTCACTGCTCAGTTGCCGGAAAAAAATGTTGTGCAAGATCATAAAAAACTGAGGAGGAAGAAGAAGAAAAACAGAGGAAAAGAAGAAAAACAAAGGAGATAAAAAAAAGAAAAAAATTAGGGATTGGGGCGACCCGAGCGGGTCCGGGGCGGCCAGGGCGGGCGCCCCAAATCCAGTCTGCCCGGGAGTCCGCCCAAGCCTAAACCGGGGCGCTCGGGGGCCCGGATCGCCCTGGCGGCCGCCCCAGGCGATTTTCAGAACATTGTGTACTAAAGTCCTCATATGATTAGGCTATACCTGGGATTATGACCGAATGAGAGTAGACTATATATGGGGTTAAATGCATAAGCTTAATAGGATATAGTTCCATCCTTTAGTTACTGCGCACATACCACCTTAGGGGTGCATGCCTGATACGGTATTATAAAGCCTCTTTAATGAAATTTTCACGCAAATGGCAGTGTGTGCAATGCATGCTCAATAGGGTATTATGTGCGTGGGAAGGAGGGGGAGCAACTCTATCAACAACTGGCTGATTTAGAAGGTTGAGTTGGAGACGGAAAGCAATGATTGCTCTCCCTGTATATATGTCAAGTCTCGTGGCCTCCAAACCCTAATTCGAGCCTCTTTTGGGTTTTCAAAAAGGTAAAAAAAGGTTAGATGGGTCTTGCTGGAGACGCCCTATCAGCAGGTGTTGAGTTGGGACGGTGCGAGGATTGACAGGGAGAGTGGGGGATACTGGACCGCGTCCTTGTTTGCTGTCCTCTGGTGTTTATGGTGCGAAAGGACTGCCAGAATTTTCGAGAATAGGAGCAAACCAGTGGGGATGGTCGTCAAAGTGGTCACGGATTTAATCAGTTTTTGGGTGTCAAGAGGAGGGGGGGGGGACAGGTGTACTGACTTTTTGTGGGATCCGGGTTGAGTGCGACACGCGGTGGCTGTGGTCTGTGCCGATGTTGTTTGTTTTGCTGTTTTCCTTTCTCTATATCCGGTTTGATTTCTGTATTTCGGGATTGTATTGTCGTTCAGCGTCTTGTTGTTTTTAATATAATCTTTATTACCGATAAAAAAAAAAAAGAGAGAAAGTTCTTGGTTGGCCTATTACCTAGAGATGTAGCTGTATTTTCAGAGAGTTTTAGAAGATTGTGAAAGCTTCAAGTTCAGCCTTCGACCGATTTGGTTTGTGATAAAGATGATGCAGGATGGGACGCACGCTAACCCTAAAATAGCATAAATCCGGCACAATAGAGGTTTAGGGTTCTCAATATTCAATTAAAACAAAAAATATAAAAGAAGAATAAGATAGAAGATCTTCGAATTCGCTCCAAAGAGGTTTGTCGGCTTCGCACCAACGATAACTTTGAAGAATCACTCTTTAAAGGTGAAAACTCTTCGCAGGTTTTCTTTGAAAGATTCACTATTTCACAAGATGCATAAAAACAACTTAATTTTCCATTCCATAATAATTCTCATAAGAGATTAGAATGTGTATTTATAAAGAAAAGAAACCCTAGGAATACTGCTTAAAATAAAACTCTTAATCAGCCATTAAAATTTTCTAATCTCACCATTAATTAATTTCACCATTGATCTTTTTTTTATTACATGACCACTTTTGAAGGGCCAAACAATGTCCGATTAACGTGAAATTGGTCTTGTTTGAAAGCTTATCGAAGTAGCTTTCCAACAAGACAAGAATCACACAATTCTGACACATATTGATAGACTTATGTCCACTTTTTTATGTTTGTGCAGAAAGTGATGAAATTAACAGTCACATATCATATATATGTGTCCCCCTAAATAATTCAAATAAGGAAACTAATCCTAAAATAAATCATTTATTAAAAGAATCCTAATAAAAAAAGAAACTAAGCCTAGATAAAAATATTGCCTAAAATAACGTGCACACGGGTCTTTAACGGGCCTTTTTTAAAACTCATTCGTGGGTCCACTTTCTCTTTTGATGTGTAGGCTTCAATTCCGCATTAAAAGATAATTTGATTTTATTTGTTGTAGATTAAAAGATAATGTGTAGATAATACCGATATGTGAAAGATCCATATGCCCATAATTCATGTTTTTCAGGATTAAACAGGTTTTAATCTGAATTTACCCCCAATTTTTCATAAATAAACTTTCAATTGGTGTGATTATATTTATTCATTTCCTTGGAAATGATTTATGTTGGGAAAATTATATATGCAAAATTTATGAAAATAGAGAAGTAAGAAAAATACTCTTTAAATTCACAATGTTTCGAAGGTTAATTAATTAATACATGGTACAACAATGCTATTTTACTATTAATGTTCACATCACCAAACTATACAATTTGGAGATAGTGTACGCTAATAAGGGTTTGTGAAGGTTACATTCCATGACCTATGTGCATGTTTTAAGAAACCAAGCATACTGTCTTGTTGTAGCTATTTTGGATTCGGTAGGACTACGGCTGCGACTGTGACTGGCCAGCTTAATGCCCTCAGCCGTGGCCTGTGACATCTGGTGCTGGTAGGAGTTCAGGCCTGAGGGGCCATATCTGGGCCTAAAATTCAAGCTCTATTAATGAACAGGTTGGCCTCTGGGCCTTTGCCTAGGTATAGCTGAATTTTTCACTCAGGTTTGGCCTGAATCCTGTTCATCCCTATGTGGCCTGGATTTTGGGTTCAATGTTCCCATTAAGATAGAGACGGCTTATAATTAATTGAACGATATTTACACCATATTAATGTAAGAAGGAAACAGTTTTTGAGGCCTATTTGTTACAAATATTACCTGAGGTGGAAGTAGCTATTAGGTTGGCGTTGTCATTTTGTCTTCTATTTGAGTTAGGTTTAGTGTGCAGTGAGGAGAGTTCAAAAGAGTTGGTAGAACTGTTTTGTAGGATTGCAGATATCATCAATCTTTATGCGTTGAACTTCAAATAACTTAAGTGTTCGATCATGATGGGTTTTTTACAATGAACTTGGGCAGATTAAAAAAATTATAATGTTATTCAGTTATCCTTAAGAGTAGCAGTTGCTGAGGATTAAATTAATTAATTGAGAAGACACTTCAATTGAATCACAAGTTTCGGATGGCTCTTTTTTGTTTTTGAGATCCTAATATTTGGTTGAATTGCTTAACCATGGACAGTAATTACAGTGACATCCGATACCTGCAAAATCTGGGTTCAAAACACCTGATCGTTCTTTGAAGGAGGTTTGCTTTGTGAGAAAAATGGTCCCATTGTTGAAGTGCTCAATGTTGAGATGGAGGCCATTGAGAAAGGATTATCCATAGCGAGAAATCATAACTTTGTGGGATGTGATGCCAGATGAAGGTGTGAAACTCATCGATAAGGGGGACGGTTTGTCAGAGATGGATTGAGTCATGCTTATGGTAGCCTCCCCGGGTTGTTCTTTCTTTCTTTGTGGGCAATCCCTGTTTTAGGATGGCGGTTCTTTGGGAATGGGAAGAATTTACATGCCGCCAAAATGAGAGTATATTCCGAGTTTACTCTGAAAATTAGTAGCCTTTTTCTTCCCTTTCTTGGTGTTGGAGCTGATTGTTGTATTTTTTTGCTTTAGGAGTTTGTACTTTGTACCTGCTTACTGCGGCTGTGTTGACGCATCATGCCCGGTTTGCCTGATGGTGTATGTATGTGTTGGTATGTGTACTTGTATGAGTGTGCGCATATATTGGTGTGTTCCTTGCATTTCGGGTATACTGGTCATCATATTATTGTTTGTTATGAATATAAAGGCTTGGGTAACTCTAACCTAACTAAGCCTTCTCCTTGTTCTCTATCTCTCATACTCCTCTTGATGCGGGAAAAATCGCACGCTAACCCTAAAATAGCGTAAATCCCACAAGATAGGGGTTAGGGTTCTCGCTCTTCAATTAAAACAAAAAATAAAAGGGAAAATAGGGGTAGAAGAAGAAGATCCAAAGAATCGCTCCAAGGAAGAAAGTTGGCCTCACACCAAACCGCAAGCGGGAGAAAAATTACTCTTCTATCGAAAACTCATCTCAAGTTCTCTAGAATTCGCACAATGCAAAACTCATACTTTTCATTCATCATCAATACTAATTCTCATAAGAGATTATAATGTGTATTTATAAAGAAAAAAAAACCCTAAGAATACTACTTAAAATAGAACTCCTAATCAATCATTAAAACTTTTTAATCTAACGGTCACAATTACTTTCACTATTAATCCCTTTTTTTATTACGTGATCACTTGTGAAGGGTCAAATGATATTCGATTAACGTAAAATTAGTCTTGTTTGAAAGCTTATCGAAGTAGCCTTCCAACAAAATAAGAATCACACAATTCCGATACATATTGGTAGACTTATGACCACTTTTATGATGGTTGCATAAAAAGTGACGGGATTAACAGTCACATATCACATATATGTGTTTGACCCCTAAATAATTCAAATAAGGAAACTAGTCTTAAAACAAGTTACTTATTAAAAGAATCCTAATAAGAAAGGAAACTAAACCTAGATAAAATATTGCCAAAATTAATGTGCACATAGGTTTTTAACGGGCCTTTTTAAAAAATCCATTTGTGGGTCCACTTTCTCTTTTGACGTCTCCTCTTTATCCGACCATGATTCAAACAAGCGAATCTAAAGTTCGCATCAATCCCCTCTACTTTGAAAAAGTTCGACCTCGAACTTTGGTTGGCATGGATTTTCACGGTCACGATCACAGACAATATATAGGGAGCCTAGTTCGGAAGCGGCTTGAACAAGTAAACAAGATTCCACTCGGGCTGGATCTGTTTGATCTTCGACTCACCAATGGGAATGGACGTCAACATGCAACCAATACGATCTTGGGACCTGTGGGTCGTGGGTGCGATAGTCTTTATTCCAAACAATTGTGCTTCAACAATCTCGGGCTCGAGAGGACTGATTGCGGCAAATTGCTCTTCAACGGTCTCGGTCTCTTCAACAGTGTCGGGATTAGCATAGATATTTGATCATAAGAGGTTCTCATCAACCAGTACCGACTCTTCGACTGATTTTGGGGCTATCAAGGGTTCAGGTAGAAAATCGATAACAATTTTAGGTGAGATGAGGTCTGCTAGGGTAACGACGATGACGGACTTGTTTTTTTGAACGGGCTTTGGGTTGTAAGTTGTTACGGGGGCTGCAATTAGCATAGATTTTACACCGTTAATAGATTCCGTAATGGGTGTAGATTTCACAACGGTTATGGGATGAGAAATTGTTATGGGATTACAACAGACGGTTAGGGTTGGGTTAACGGACACGGGTTTTGAAAGCTTAAATCTCAAAGCTTCATGTCTCACGGATATGATTTCTTCTTGTAGTTTGCGGACAAAATCCTCAAGAAATTCTTAAACAAGACTCTTGTTTAATGCCTCCGCTATCTGATATGTATTTGTTAACTCACGTCTAATCTCAAGAGTAAATGTTCGATCATATAAAGCTGGCCAATATTGAGGTGTTAAACTCAAATACCTCAGACTCTGTGATCTAGTTTTCACTGCTTCCCATGCTTGCCTAATCTTACTAATCGTCTAATATAAATCAAGGAGCTTTCGCCGATCCACGAACGATCCCATTCTAGCCATCATGAATCCATTCAACTCGTGTGAGGCTTCGATAAACTGTTCTTTACTCATGGACTACACGTGCCGAGTGTTGAACTTGGCTTTGATACCAATTTGATGCGGGAAAATCGCACGCTAACCCTAAAATAGCGTAAGTCCCACAAGTGGGGTTAGGGTTCTCACTTTTCAATTAAAACAAAAAAATAAAAGGGAAAATAGGGGTAGAAGAAGATCCAAGAAAGAAAGTTGGCCTCACACCAAACCGCAAGCGGGAGAAGAATCACACTTCTATCGAAAACTCATCTCAAGTTCTCTAGAATTCGCACAAAGCAAAACTCATAATTTTCATTCATCATCAATACTAATTCTAATAAGAGATTACAATGTGTATTTATAAAGAAAAAAAAAACCTTAGGAATACTACTTAAAATAAAACTCCTAATCAATCATTAAAACTTTCTAATCTAACAGTCACAATTACTTTCACTATTAATCCCGTTTTTTTATTACGCGACCACTTTTGAAGGGTCAAATGATGTCCGATTGACGTGAAATTAGTCTTGTTTGAAAGCTTATCGAAGTAGCTTTCCAACAAGACAAGAATCACACAATTCCGATACATATTGGTAGACTTATGACCACTTTTCTAATGGTTGCGCAGAAAGTGACAGGATTAACAGTCACATATCACATATATGTGTCTGACCCCTAAATAATTCAAATAAGGAAATTAGTCCTAAAACAAGTCACTTATTAAAAGAATCATAATAAGAAAAGAAGCTAAACCTAGATAAAATATTGCCTAAATTAATGTGCACACGGGTCTTTAACGGGCCTTTTTGAAAAACCCATTTGTGGATCCACTTTCTCTTTTGACGCCTCCTCTTTATCCGACCATGATTCAAACAAGCGAATTTAAAGTTCGTGTCACCTCTGATGGGGACATCCGATTCAAGCACCCGCCCATAACATATCGGAGGTGAAGAAGAAACGTAACTTATCGAAAGAAGAGTAACTTTTAATTGATACGAAATTGATCATATTTGAAAGCTTATCGAAGTAGCTTTCCAACGAGCCAAAATTTGAGCAATTCCGACAAGTATTGAAAAAGTTATGGTCAATTTTCGGAGGCTGCACATAAAGTGACGAATTTCAAGAATCCTAATTGAATTAGGATTAATTTCTTTTATTATTTTATTTTAGAAAGTAAGAGTTGTTTCTTTTATTAGAAATAAGATTAGTTTCCTTATTGTTTAGGACTTTATTGTTTTAGAAGAATTAGGATATTTCTTTTATTTGAATTAGGAATTAGAGTTATACTAAGATTTCTAATTTTATGCATTGGTTAGCCTATTTAAAGGCTTGTAAACACTTTTATTATTACTTTTTGGTTAATGAAAATTGCTTATGCAAAATTGAGAGTTTTAACTTTCGTGAGGGCGTGATTATCTCAAAACGGAGAGCGATTCTTCGATTCCCACTTGCGGTTTGGTGTGAGGCCAACTCTTCTTCCATCTCTATTTTCTTTAGATCTACGGTTTGCGTAAGTAGCGTAATCCTAATTATTTTATTGATCTCATAAAAGCCCTAAATCAATATTTTGTTCATCATTAATTTTATTAGCCTTTTATTTTCGTTTGGTATCGAGAGAACCCGCTTGCGAGTTCGTTCGACGCCCTAAAACTATCCGAGATCTAGCCGTTCATAAGAACCCTAGTCTTCTAGATCCGCGATAGGGAACGTACACGAAAGTAACGCTATTTTGGACCGAAATTAAATCACCTAATTGAATTTCTAGGATTTTCGTGGTAATTTGTTATGAGAAATTAGTATTATTTTTTTTATTAAATTAATTTTAATCCTAATCTCAGCCCTAACATTGCATTTAGTAAGTTCCCGCATCAACCTTTCTTCTCCAATCTTCTATCTGATATCTCTAACCCTAAGCCTAAAACTACTAACCGAACCCTAAAACTACCAACCTAAAACACTATTTGCCTAATCCTAAACCTCTCCTTTCTTTTATTTGGTATCAAATCAGGACCCGATGAGCTCATCTGTAGTCGTCAGTCGCCACTCGCCGCGTCATGAGCTCTATTGACGACAACATGAAGGCATGATGACGTCAACAGGTCAAAATGTTTGATCGCCATTTGACCTGAAAAAATCAATCCATTCAAATCAGTTTTGCATTTACGCCATCTTTTTCCCTTGGAGCAAGTGGCTCTAACGTCGTTTTGGCCATCTTCAATTTTACCGCCAGATTCGCTAACTTTGCATATGCTGGCATCTGAGGAGTATTCTGACCATGATTGAGGTATGATCATGTTCTGAAAATGGATTTGGGACCTAACTTTGTGCTTTTGGAGTATTGGACGAGATATGATGAATCTCGTGACTCAATATTCAGTTCACATCTTCTTTAAGCTTCGGCTGACTTTTTGGTTTCTTTCATGTATTTTTACGTTCAATCTATATTGAGATTGTTCGGACATATGAACACCATCGGTATGGTTGCTGCACTATATTGAGATTGTTCCACCATATGGGTATATGTGATGGGTTACCTTTTGACGAATTTCATCATATTTGTCATTAGCGAATCTTAGTTTTGTTGAGTGGTGGGCTACCCAATCTGAGTTCTGTTTGTGAATGTTAACTGTTTTGGTTGAATATCATGTCAGTTGAATTGTCAGATTTTTATTTTTTTATGCTGATCAAAATTGTTTCAGAATGGTTGTAAAATTTTTGCATTGAATTTGTGCTTTTGCTCTCTTGGTTTGAGGACTTGTTTGCTTAGTGACTGCTTGTTGCAGATTTGATGGCTTCAATTTCGGGCATATCTGGTTCTGAGTTCAATACTATGCCCCTTGATTTACTTTTTGCCTCAATTTTGACTGTCACTTCTACATCGTCATTATACTGGGTGATTGACCAAATGACTAGAGATTCTCAAGGCTATTCTTCTTATTCTCCTCCATCATTTATTTTTATTTTTATCGGTAATAGAAACTATATTGAAAACAGCAAGACACTGAAAGACCAATACAACAACGACTACACCAACCAAAACAGAAACAAAAGAGAAAGAAAGAAAAAAACATCCAACAACACACCACAATCGTAGGCGGCCCAACTTAACCCGGATCCCAAATATAGAGTTGTGACTAACACCAATCCCACCTCTAGCCACCCAAATTCTCCTCCATCATTATCTTCTCAAGTTTGGTTGACTGATGGTTCCTCAACTCCTGTTATAGGCATCGGGACCACCTCGATATTATCTTCCCTCTCTCTGTCTCATGTCCTTCATGTTCCCCATTTACCTACTAGTTTGTTGTTTGTTAGTATTCTTTCAAGCTTTTAAACTACTCCATTACTTTTTATCCCTCCTATTGTCTTGTTCTAGATCTAACTACAAGAGAATTGTTGGTAAGGGCATTAAAACATGACTATACTATGTGGATGTTGAAATACTTGTTCTTCTGCTTCTAGTATTGTCATGACTCCATTGATCTTCTATCCTGCTTTCATTTTCGCTAGTCTGGGTAAACTTTCACCATGGCATGCCAAATTAAGACATTTTAAAATGGTTCGCATATCTTCCAAGTTTCAATGTGAGATTTGTGCGTTTCTAAACAAGTCAGAAATGTTTATCCTTTCCGTGGGCGCAGGTGCAACTACCCTTTTGAGTTGGTTCATTCTGATGCTTGGGGTCCATCTCCTTTCTCTTGAGGGATTGCGCTATTGTGTTGTTTTTATCGATGACTGCACCGGTGTTTCAGTATGGTACATCCGGGGGGGGGGGGGGGGGGGGGGGGGTTTACTTCTCATTCTGTTACTCGATATCTTAAAGATCATAGGATTGTGCATTAATTTTCATGTACCTATACCTAAACTCCTCCACAAAATGGAGTTGCTGAACACAAATATAAGCATCTTATTGGAGTTACTCAGTCATTATTGAGGGGCATGGATGTGCCTAACACCTACTGGTCAATGACCTTACTCACTCCCTGTTTTTCGATTTATCGCACTTGCTTTTTCTAGGACCTTCTTCACCCTAATAAGCATAAATTTGATGATTGGTCAATTAAATGCATGTTGGTTGGCTACTTGAGGGTGTCTAAGGGATATCGTTTCTATGATCCCAAAGCACGTCGAATTTTTTACTTGATGGACATAACCTTTTTTATCATGTACCTTATTTCTCTCCTCATTGCTAGGAGTCCACTGTTAGGCCTGCAACTATTATTCCTACTCTTCTCGACCAAATCCTCCTCATCACCTTCTATTGGTTTTATTCAACCTCCTTTACCACAACCTAATCATACTCCCTTATCTGCTAGGCCTCCTTTACAACAGCAAAGCAGTATCATACAAATGTTCATAGACATGAGCTTGTGACATCCTTTATCAGGCCTCATCCTTAGTTCTCTATGAATGTAGGTCCGGTTGAGAGTTCTACCCCCTTGCATCATCTAACTAATTTGGTTGCAGATTTTCCCACTACTCTTGCTCCCTTACTAGCTGTTACTTTAGATCTTGATTTATTATTGCTCTTTGCAAGGGGGTTCATTCTTGTGTTACCCTTTATCCTCTTGCTAAGTATGTGGGGTACCAAACTGCGTCCTTGTCTTACAGGGCTTTTCTCTCTGAGATTGATGTTGTTACTACCCCTTGTTTTGTCTATGATGCGCCTTCCCATCCTGCATGGAAGGCCTCTATAGTGGATGAGATGAATGCCTTTGAGAGTAATGACACACGGAAATGGTCTCTCTTCCTCTTAGCAGGATAAATGGGTTTTTGCTGTTAAACGTAATCCAAATGGCAGTGTTGCTTGATGTAAGGCATGTCTCGTTGCTTGGGGATAACTCAGACTTATGAGATTAATTATGATGCCACTTCTTCCCTTGTGGCTAAGTTGACTTCTGTGCCTGTCCTCTCTGCCATTGCGGCCAATAAAAAATTAGCCCCTTTATCAGTTGGATGAAAAATGCATTTCTTAATGGTGAGCTTACGGAGGAGATTTATATGGATCCTCCATCTTGCTTTCTGCTTCAGGGGAAGATTGGGAAAGAAGTGCAGCTTTAGAAAGTTCATATATTGTTTGATGCAGTCGCCCCATGCCTAGTTTCAGCGTTTTAGGGGAGTGGTCATCTGTATGAGATTTCAAAGATGCCGCTCAGAGCACACAATCTTCTTTTTATTGATGGAAAAGCTGGGATTAAACCCACGATCTTGAGTTTGCAATAATGTCAGCTTTAGATCATACTATCTTCTATCAATCTGGTCTTGCTGGCCACACGGCCTTCCTGGTTTATGTTGTTGATATTGTGCTTACATGTGTTGATTCATCCAATCGTATTTTTGAAGTGAAAAACTTAGGCAGCCTAAATACTTTCTTAGCTTCGAGGTTGCTAGATCGAAGTTATATATTTTTCTTTCTCAAAAGAAATATCTTCAGATTTGCTGAGAGATACTGGTATGCTTGGATGTAAGTCTGCTTCCTCTCCTATGGATTCTAAGCATTCTCTTCATGAGAGAGTGAGGGGGAGTTATTATTTGACCCTTGGATCAACGTCATGTGGGGTGATTGATTTATTTTACCCTTCCAAGACTGGAAGTTTGTAACAGCCCGGATTTTCGAACCCGGAAGTGCCATCAGGACCGCCCATAAGGCGATCTCCGAACGAACTTACGAACATTTGGTACATCCACACACAAAGAGGAAACAAAGCACATATTTTAACTAAGCAAATAGAGTCATCGTAAGGAATTAAATCTCCAATTTGATATAATGACAACGTTCGTATCATAACAAAAGATGGTTCTAATCCCATACAAATCATATGGACAAAAGAACCGAACGGAACCACTAGTGATGAATAACTATCACCAAAACATGGTTCGCAAAATAATACAGTACTACATAATTACATAAGTTCTAACAAAAATTGGCTAGACGTACCAAGCCTTACAATCAAATCTCAAAATAAGTACAGCTCTGCCCACTAGAAAAACTCGTCAGGAGGGGGCTCAGTCTCCTCCTCTGGTATGTACTCAGGGTCCTCAGGATCTATGTCCTCAGTACCCGCATCTACACTTGTACCTGTGACATATAGTCGAGGGGTGAACTAACATCTAAGTTCAATAGGAAAACATAACTAACATGCATATTTTCACATCACACATATATCTCATGACATAATTCAAAACACGCTTTTCTTGCTTAGAATCACAATTTAAAAGTTTTTAAATTGACACGAAATGAATATCTTATGCATATTTCAAAACACACTTATCATGGTTGTTAAAACTTGTTCTTATAACACAGAAATTTAAATCAATTACTTAAATACAATCTCGAGCATATAGCATCGAGAGCCACACATATACCGATGGGAACCCAAACCATCGTCGTTCAATGAACAATTTACACAATGCCCTAAGCCCCTTCGAACGAGGTGACTTGTGCCGAATGAAGTATTACCGCAGAATGATAATCAAAAAACGGATATCCCGCCGTACCGGAGCACATAGGTTCGTTCCGCATGAATTCTTAAATCAAAGTGCGAAATTTAACTTATAATTTATCACCGTGAATTGTGGTAGTTTATACTAGGTTTGAAGTTTTAATATTCAATGCTCACAAACACACATAGCTGATTCTTTCTGATGTCACATACACACAAAATTGATTTCACACACACAACAAACACATAATCTTTCGGAGTGCACATACACACACACACCTTTCACATTTAAAACCGTAAAAGAATTTCATGCTCATCATTGACAAAATTCATATTTCACACACTTTCATCACATCACAAAATTCATGATAGTTGTAATCAAATGCACGTGTTACTGAATTTTCCCTACTTCAATGCAAAGCCAAAACGAATGCTTCTTATTCCGAGCTAGCTCTCCTAGCATATACTCACGCTCACACCTAAAACACGCAAATTTACTTCCCGTAAGTCATAAATGACAAGAAACAGGAAGACTAAAAGTCCCACACAGTTCTCCTTCCGAAAAACTGAAAAAATTCTGAATATGTCCAAATCGATCGATTGATTCCCAAACCGATCGATTGTTTTCCAAAATCAATCAATCGAAATATATTTCGATCGGTCGGTTTCATCAGAAAACCAACACATTTCCCATGTTACAATCCGATCGATCAGTTCCCAAATCGATCGATCGGTTTCCAGATCGATCGATCGGTTTCCAGATCGATCGATCGGTTTCCAGATCGATCGATCGGTTTCCAGATCGATCGATCGGTTTCCAGATCGATCGATCGAATTCCATTTCGATCGATCGGTTCCTTCAGATAACCACACACTTCTGATGCCCTAATCCGATCGATCGGTTCGCAAATCAATCGATCGAATTCCATTTCAATCGATCGGTTTCTTCACAAACCCCTCCAACATGCTCACTGTTTTCTCAAATCGATCGATTAGTGTTCAAACCAATCAATCGATTTCACAAATCGATCGATCGAATTTCATTTCAATCGATCGGTTTCTCCAAAAACTTTCATACTTTTACTTTGGCAAAATCGATCGATCGGATACTTATTTCGATCGATCGGTTTTGTCAAATTTCTCACATACACGGGTTTCAACTTCCCAAACTTATTTTTCTTCAAATTTAACTTCTTTTCTTCTAATTTTTCACCCACATCGTACATAAAGTCTACTATAACTAAAAATCATAATTTTACATAAGTTTCCTCACCTTTAATTGATCGATTCCTCGATCCACGAGCTCACGTCCAAGTGAGGGTTTCAGAGTTGAAATATTTGAGATTCTCTTCGAACCTCCATCCCTGAACTCCACGCACAGTTCCAATCTTGCACCCACACACTAATTTATGGTTCTCCTTTCTTTTTTCTCTTCTCAATAAATTTTCACCAATCAAAGCAAGAGAAATGAATTCTCTTATCCAATTGGCTTTTATACTTAAAAGCATAGTGTTAGCGTTTTAAGCTGATACTCCGTACTTCGGTGATTGTTACCTCATCAAATGGTTCTTACACTTCCTAAGTCTTTCTTTTTCACTCAAGATTCATTCCAACTCATCAGATCACTTTAATATTTTAATATTCTCTGGTGCGTGACCAGTCGGGCACGCACACCAAGACTGATTGTTCAAAAGTTGAAATTTTCGGGACTTCACATTCTCCCCTCGGGAATTTTCATCCTCGAAAATGAACCTAAGGAACTCAGTCGCAAAACGCGACCCAAAAGCTTATGTCAACGAATCTATTCACACATAGTAAAGACAATATCCACACAGTTAACCACACACATTGCAGACATGTCCATACAAATCTAATCATACACATTGAAGACATCCACTCCCTGCATGAAAACGCATCTGCAATTGCATATAATCAAAATAAAACTCCCATTCATAGGCAAAAATGAACATTCCCATAAAAAAATTTTAAAATTTACAAACTATCCACATCTAAAATATATACCATCCAAAAGTGGTAACAATGCCATGATAGTTTAAAATTTTACATATCATTTTCCCGAATTAATTACATATAATTCCAAAAATCAAAAAAACATACTTTGAATATAAAAAATAATACTCCTGCAATCTCTGCTCAATCTGCCGTATCACCCTGTTGCTCATCCTCCTCGTCATGTGGCTGCTCAGCCTCATCGTCATGTCCGCCAGTGCCAGAACCAGAAGCCTCAGGAATATAGGCACGTGCCGCTGCCGATAGTCTGATGGGTACATGAAGCACATAGTCTCAGCGATCAACGCCTCATGGTAGTCAAGGCGTCGGCTCAACTGACGATTGTTCTCAGCCATGAGGGCGAGAACGTCATCAATAGTAGCAGTAGATGCACACTGAGGTGGTGGGGGCACACGTATCGGAGCACGCCGCTGAGGTGGAGCTGCAGCTGCTGGCTGATCCTGAACTGGTACGTCATGTGTAGGCTGCTCTTGGTCTTGAGGAGCATCGAGTGCAGCACCATGTATAGGTGGTACTTGTTCTTTGGTGCGGAGACTCTTCTTCAATTGATTATAAGTTTTGTTTCAAACCTTGAGAGAGTATAGCTTCACGTTATCAGTTAGTCTCAGCTCATCATTAGGAATAATATACTTCTCACCTCCCGAATAATCCTCAATCATACTGGATATGAGGTGAGCGTATGGAATCTCATCTACCGGTTTCGCTCCCCCTCCATCATCTTTCCTCTTGAATATTTCATCCCCTCAAATACAACCCTTGGGGCACTAAACCACTAGCTCATATATGCTGAAAATAAAGCCTGATGTACTTCCTCGACCCTCTTGGTCTTATGTCTCATAGGGTAAAGGTTGCATTTGAAAATGACTAGGCAAATCAACCCTCTTGATTGCCATGCCCGAACCTTACCTGCCTTGGGTCATTCTTTCTATAACAATGTGAAAATTCATTGGCTCTTTGTTTTGCTCCCGCAAATCGATTTTGTTACCATAATCGACGTAGCACTCGAGTGTGTTGCTAGCATGGTCATGAGTGAACTCATATACTCTTCCATCTATTTTGGTACAAACGGTGTTTGGTTTATCACCGACGTACATATTTTGGTAAAACAGTTTTACCAAACGGGGATAATAATAGTCGTGAAGTGGGTTGAGCAAATTTTCTAACCCGACCTTTATAAGGTAATCACGGGCCTAATGGGTTATACCCTGTACACCACGCTCTTGAGAAAGCGTCGGATCAATGATATACTCCGTCTCAAAACCCTTTGCTGCCCACCACGCATTAGGACATTCTCATGGTGGTGGTGGTGGTGGCTGTGAAGAGGGTGGTGGTTTGGGTGGTGGCTGCGAAAACCCGGTCGTGTGGTGGGTTGCTTCGACTTCGAAGGTTTCGAAGATTGCCTTGTCTTAGGTGACATACTAGATTTCTAAAAAGAAACTAAAAACTAGGGCTTAAAAATGCAGATTTGAATTTGAGTTCAAAAGCTCAAGGAAGTTAGGGTTTTACCTTTCAAAGAGATTTGGACTCAATCTCTTGAAAAATCCATGCTTGATCATGGTTGAAAATCTACCCCTCTATCTCCAAGAACAAACATAAGGAAACCCCAAGGAAAAACCCAAAAATTTCTAAAATTTTCGAATCAAGAAAACTCGATTCCCTTATATATCGCACAAATCAATCAATCAATTTTCAAAATCGATCGATCGATTTTCACTTAAACTAAGCCGGTTGAAAATTTCGTTTTCAATCGATCAGTTTCAATTTCGATCAATCGATTTTCATAAATTTTTGTCAGTTCATATTTTGCTCTCTGTTTTTGTGATTTCGATTGATCAGTGTGCATTTCAATCGATCGGTTTCAAAATCGATCGATTTGTTTTAATTTCGATCGATCGGTTTTCACAGACAAAGCCTGTGTCTCATTTCTGTCAAATCGATCGATCGATTTAGGTTTCAATCGGTTGGTTTTGACAGAAAACTTCAAAATTTGAGTTTCTCTCCCAATTGATTGCAACTTCTCAACTTTTGAATATATTGTTCTTTATAGCTCCAACAAGCTACTATATACATATCAAATCATCAAGTTTGTAGCTTGATGAAATTTACGATTTCCAAAACTTTTCACTCTCATTGAAACAATTGAGGGTATTGATCTCGGCTTCGCGCTCCCAAGTGGCCTCTTCCGCTGAATGATTCTGCCACTTAACAAGCACTAACGGAATACGTTTTGTGTCCAATACATGTTCCTTTCGATCGAGTATCTCACGGTCAGATCTTCATAAATCTTGATTGGTTGATCACCAAAAATGTGTAGGGTCCTTCACGTACTTCCTTAACATCGATACGTGAAACACATTGTGTGCCCGATCAAGTTGTGGGGGTAAAGCAATTCTGTATGCTACTTCACCATCTCGTCCCAAAATTTCAAAAGGCCCTATGTAGCGTGGGCTTAGCTTTCTTTTCTTTCCAAAGCGCATCACACCTTTCATAGGTGAGATCTTGATAAACACATGATCGCCAACTTGAAAATCGATGCTTGTCCTCTTTATATCGGCATAACTTTTCTATCTACTCTGAGCTGTCTTGATCCTTTCACGAATCAGACGAACGACTTTGGCATTGCTCTCAATGACTTTCGGACCCAATATAAGTTTTTCTCTGGTTTCTTCGCAATTAATCAGTGATCTACATCGCCGTCCATACAATGCTTCATAAGGTGCCATACCAATACTTGTATGAAAACTGTTATTGTATGCAAACTCGATCAATGGTAAATGCTGATCCCATGATCCCTGAAAATCAAGCATACACACTCTGAGCATATCTTCAAAGCATATCTTCAATGATTTGATTCACCCGCCCTGTTTGTCCATCCGTTTGTGGGTGAAATGCCGAACTGAAATCTAATCGCGTGCCCATTCCTTCTTGAAACTTTTTCCAAAACTTTGAAGCATATAACGGGTCACGATCTGAAACAATATTGGCTGGAATACCATGCAATTGGACTATCTCCTTCATATACATCTCTGCTAGCCTTCCTGCCGTATACATCGTGTTATATGGCAAGAAGTGAGCTGACTTGGTTAGTCGATCAACGACCACCCAAATGGCATTGTGCTGCTTTGCTGTCCATGGTAATCCCAATATGAATTCCATAGAAATTGACTCCCATTTCCACTCTGGTATTGGCAGAGGTTGCAATAAACCTGCCGGATGTCTGTGATCCACCTTCACTTGCTGACATACTAAACACTTTGAAACGTATTCAGCAACATCTTGTTTCAAACCTCTCCACCAATAATTCTTCTTCAGATCCTGGTACATCTTGGTACCACCAGGATGAATAACATACTTAGACTTGTGGGCTTCGTTTAAGATAGTTTGCCTAAGGTTGACATCGATCGGTATACATAAACGTCCCTAAATAATAGCGATCCATCCTCCTTGATGGAGAAATCTGGTCTACTGCCATAAATCACACCTTGTCTAATCCTTACTAACTCTGCATCTTTCATCTGTAACGCATAAATGTGATCGAAGATCGTCGGTCGGATCGTGATGTTAGCCAACAAGGCTCCTGAAGCTTGTACCTCGATCTTTGTGTCATATAGAGAAAGATCTTCTAGCAGTTTTCATCTATGAATCCCTATGATAAGGCTAGACAGTAGAGCCGAACTCTTCCGACTCAAGGCATCTGCTACAACATTAGCCTTGCCTGGATGATACTGTATGGAACAATCGTAGTCCTTGAGAAATTCCATTCATCTTCGTTGCCTCATATTTAGTTCTTTATACGTAAACAGGTATCTGAGGCTCTTATGGTATGTGAAGATCTCAAACGTTTCTCCATACAAGTAGTGGTCGTATATCTTCAATGCAAAAATAACTGCTGCCAATTCCAAATCATGCGCTGGATAATTCTTCTCGTGGTCCTTAAGCTGTCTCGACCCATATGCAATAACCTTCTTATTCTGATTGAGCACACAGCCTAAGCCACTGTGTGAAGCATCACTATATACAACAAACCCTCCTCTACCTGAAGGAATAACAAACATTGGTGTTGAAGTTAGTCTTTTCTTGAGTTCTTGAAAACTCTTTTCACACTCTTCAGCCCACTCAAACTTCACATCTGTTCTTGTCTGTCTCGTGAGCGGTCCTGAAATCTTTGAAGAACTGTCTGTAATACCTAGCCAGACCGAGGAAACTATGAATCTCAGTCACAGTCTTTGGTTGTTCCCATTCCACTACTGCCTCGATCTTTGCTGGATCCACTGTAACACCTTTTGAGACTACATGTCCTAAGAAGCTCACCTTCTCTAACCAAAACTCACACTTACTGAGTTTTGCATACAACTGATGTTCACGCAGTGTCTGTAGAGCAATCCTTAGATGTTGTTCATGCTCCTTCGTTTTCGAGTAGATGAGGATGTCATCTACGAACACAACTATACAAGTATTGAGATGTGGTTTAAACACCCGATTCATTAGATCCATGAATGACACTGGTGCATTGGTCAATCCAAACGGCATCACCAAGAACTCGTAATGCCCATATTTGATTTTGAATGCCGTCTTCTATAAATCTTCTACTTTAACTCGCAACTGATGGTATCCAGATCTCAAGTCAATCTTGGAAAAGAATCTTGCACCTTGTCACTGATCAACCAAGTCATCTATTTTGGGCAAAGGGTATCGATTCTTGATGGTTAACTTATTCAACTGACGATAGTCGATGCACAATCTCATCGACCCGTCCTTCACAAATAAGACCGGTGCTCCCCAAGGAGACACACTGGGTCTTATGAATCCTTTATCTAGGAGTTCCTGCAGTTGTTCCTTTAACTCTTTCAACTCAGCCGGAGCTATCTGATAGGGAGTTTTAGAAACTGGCTCCGTGTCTGGTGCTAAGTCAATGGCGAACTCCACTTCTCTCTCTAGTGGCATTCCTGGTAACTCATCTGGAAACACGTCCTCAAACTTGCAAGCGATCGGAATATCGGTTATGATGTTTTTTCTCTTCCTTTTGCTCTTGTAGACAAGCAAGGTATCCACTACATCCGTTCTTCATCAAGCATTTTGCTCGGATCGCGGATATAAACGGTATGATGGTTGATCGTATACCAAAGAATCTGAAGGATCTACCTCCATTGGGGTGAAATGTGACTATCTTTCTTCGGCAATCAACACTCGCATTATGAGCGGATAACCAATCCATGCCAAGGATTACGTCGAAACCTTGCATATCGAACAGAACCAGGTCAACTGCTGCCTCATGATCTGTATAATCCCTGATCGCGACAACTACTGACCTACACACCGTATCGGTGCTCACGGAGTTTCCCGTCAGAAGTGATACCGCCAAGATAAACTCTAATGGCTTGGGAACAACTTTCATCTTCCGTGCAAATTGAGGTGTTACACATGAGTGGGTAGACCTTGCGTCTATCGACACTCGAGCCTCATAGCTATAATAGTCACCATCCTTGTACATTTGTAAGGTACCTTAGATGTATACAAACTATCAAGTAGTTCCAAACTAGCAATGAAAAAGGCTATTTACTATCATGCACCTTCTTCATCTAAAATTTAATAGAATAGATTGACAACATATATAAAGTCATACCTTGGATCACGTCGTTGGTATGCTGAGCGTCCTGAGCGGTGACTGCATACGCACGACCCTGAATCGTAGGCCTCATGGTCCTTATAAGCCTCGGCGTAACAGCTGATGTCGTCCTCTCTTTTCTCAGCTCTGGGCAATCCTTGATCATATGACCCATCTTTCCGCACTTAAAGCATCTGCCCGTGCCTCGTCTACAATCTGAGGTCTTGTGAGCTTTGCCACATCGAGCACACGTCTCAGTCGGAGTGGATGATGCTGCCCTAGAGAAACCATGGGTAACTGATATTTCGGTAGTGGTAGCAGGGCCCTCGTAACGAAAAGGTCTCCTAGATGTAGGCATAGGTGGTCTAGAGTAGTTTGTCTGAGCAGGTTGTCTTGGGACTAATGCTACGAATTGAGGCCTTTTGTTCATCGGCTTGTAGTTGCTTAATCTGCCTTGCCCTTGTTCTGCTGGTCCCGTCTCTTATATATATCATCGATATCCTTCTCGGCTACCAGCGCCTTTCCCATAACCGCTCCATAGGTCGCCAACTCCATTACGGAGATCCTATCACGAATGATCGGCCTTAAGCCGCTTTCAAATTTGTTGGCCTTCATTATTTCCGTGGCCACATATTGAGGAGAAAACCTTGACAGCCTCGTGAACTCCGTACCATATTCCCGTACGGTCATCACTCCTTGCTCCAATGTCAAAAACTTTGCTGCCATCTGGTTCCTTACTTGCTTTGGGAAATACTCCTTGTTGAACACCTCAACAAACTCTTCCCAAGTCCACAATCCGTCTGGATTGTCTTGTTCTCTCATCCTTAAAACTGACTTCCACCACGGATCGGCTTCTCCCTCCAATTGAAATGTGGCCCAACTTACTTTCTCCTCTTCTATACAAGGGAATCTCTGGAGGTGCTTCTCAATTTGATTGAGCCATTTTTCCGCCTCAAGCAGATCCGTCTGCCTATAGAAACTAGGAGGTCTCAATCTCCTAAACTCAACAAAAGCTGATGGTGTCTGTGGAATCGGAGCTGTAGGTGACTGACATTATTCGTAGCCATCAATGTCGTCTGTTGAGCCATGGCATTAGCCACAGCTTCCATGGCTTGCGCCATTCTCTGCCTGTCCTCTCTCTCTTGATCTCTTTCTTCACCTGTTTCTTGATTTCTTTCTTCCGGAACTTCTCTATCACCCAATGGAACTCTATTGGAACTCGTGGGAATATCATCCACATGTCTCTAGTTCTGTCCACGACCGCCTCTCGGTCGTCATCTACCTCTAGTGGACATGGCGTTCTGCAATGTGAAACCAAAAGTTTCATTAGCGGAAGGTCCCTATATTCTGACAAAATCTTAAACATATAAATCACATCTAAGGTTTGCCAGAAATCTCTAAAGCATATATTTTGATACCAACTGTAACGGCTCGGATTTCCGAACCCGGAAACCATTGTCGTCAGGACCACCCATAAGGCGATCCCCGAACGAACTTACGAACATTTGGTACATCTACACACAAAACGGAAACAAAGCACATAGTTTAACTAAGCAAATAGAGTCATCGTAAGGAATTAAATATCCAATTTGATATAATGACAACATTCGTATCATAACAAAAGACAGTTCTAATCCCATACAAATCACATGGACAAACGAACCGAACCGAACCACCAGTGATGAATAACTGTCACCAAAACATGGTTCGCAAAATAATACAGTACTACATAATTACATAAGTTCTAACAAAAATTGGCTAGACGTACCAAGCCTTACAATCAAATCTCAAAATAAGTACAGCTCTGCCCACTAGAAAAACTCATCAGGAGGGGGCTCAGTCTCCTCCTCTGGTATGTACTCAGGGTCCTCAGGATCTATGTCCTCAGTACCCGCATCTACACCTGTACCTGTGACGTATAGTCGAGGGGTGAACTAACATCTAAGTTCAATAGGGAAACATAACTAACATGCATATTTTCACGTCACACATATATCTCATGACATAATTCAAAACACGCTTTTCTTGCTTAGAATCACAATTTAAAAGTTTTTAAATTGACACGAAATGAATATCTTATGCATATTTCAAAACACACTTATCATGGTTGTTAAAACTTGTTCTTGTAACACAGAAACTTAAATCAATTACTTAAATACAATCTCGAGCATATATAGCATCGAGAGCCACACATATACCGATGGGAACCCAAACCATCGTCGTTCAATGAACAATTTACACAATGCCCTAAGCCCCTTCGAACGAGGTGACTTGTGCCGAATGAAGTATTACCGCAGAATGATAATCAAAGAACGGATATCCCGCCGTACCGGAGCACATAGGTTCGTTCCGCATTAATTCTTAAATCAAAGTGCGAAATTTAACTTATAGTTTATCACTGTGAATTGTGGTAGTTTATACTAGGTTTGAAGTTTTAATATTCAACGCTCACAAACACACATAGCTGATTCTTTCTGATGTCACATACACACAAAATTGATTTCACACACACAACACATAATCTTTCGGAGTGCACATACACACACACACCTTTCACATTTAAAACCGTAAAAGAATTTCATGCTCATCATTGACAAAATTCATATTTCACACACACTTTCATCACATCACAAAATTCATGATAGTTGTAATCAAATGCACGTGTTACTGAATTTTCCCTACTTCAATGCAAAGCCAAAACGAATGCTTCTTATTCCGAGCTAGCTCTCCTAGCATATACTCACGCTCACACCTAAAACACGCAAATTTACTTCCCGTAAGACATAAATGACAAGAAACAGGAAGACTAAAAGTCCCACACAGTTCTCCTTCCGAAAAACTGAAAAAATTCTGAATATGTCCAAATCGACCGATCGATTCCCAAACTGATCGATCGGTTTCCAAAATCGATCGATCGAAATATATTTCGATCGGTCGGTTTCATAAAAAAACCAACACATTTCCCATGTCACAATCCGATCGATCGGTTTCTAGATTGATTGATCGAATTCCATTTCAATCGATCGGTTCCTTCAGATAACCACACACTTCTGATGCCCTAATCCGATTGATCGGTTCCCAAATCGATCCATCGAATTTCAAATCGATCGATCAAATTCCATTTCGATCGATCGATTTCTTCAGAAACCCTCCAACATGCTCACTATTTTCTTAAATCGGTCGATAGTGTTCAAACCGATCGATCGGTTTCTCCAGAAATTTTCATACTTTTGCTCTGGCAAAATCGATCGATCGGATACTTGTTTCGATCGATCGGTTTTGTCAGATTTCTCACATACACGGGTTTCAACTTCCTAAACTTATTTTTCTTCATATTTGACTTCTTTTCTTCTAATTTTTTACCCATATCGTACATAGAGTCTACTATAACTAAAAATCACAATTTCACATAAGTTTCCTCACCTTTAATTGATCGATTCCTCGATCCACGAGCTCACGTCCAAGTGAGGGTTTCAGAGTTGAAATTTTTGGGTTTCTATTCGAACCTCCATCCCCGAACTCCACGCACAGCTCCAATCTTGCACCCACACACACTAATTTATGGTTCTCCTTTCTTTTCTCTCTTCTTAATAAATTTTCACCAACCAAAGCAAGAGAAATGAATTCACTTATCCAATTGGCTTTTATACTTAAAAGCGTAGTGTTAGGGTGTTAAGCCGATACAGTGTACTTCGGTGTATGTTACCTCATCAAATGGTTCTTACACTTCCTAATTATTTCTTATCACTTAAGATTCATTCAAACTCATCAGATCACTTTAATATTTTTATATTCTCTGGTGCGTGACTGGTCGAGCCCGCTCACCGAGACGGATTGTTCAAAAGTCGAAATTTTTGGGACTTCACAAAGTCACTTTTACTTTTAGTCTCGTTAGCTAGTTTATGCACGTCCCTCATGCGCTTCATTTAGCCGCAGTCATCACATTCTGAGATACTTGAAATTCATCCCATGTGGTATTATGCATAGTTTTAAAACACGGAGAGTCAATGAGTTAACTCGCCCGAGTTACTTGACTCGCTGGGATTTCGAGTTGAGTCTGAGTCAAGTCAAGATCTCAGTAGGATGATGTAATCAGGGTTCATAAACTGCCCTTATATATACAATATTTTCATCAGATAAGGTTTTAGGATCCCTATTTTTTTTAAAAGCAATAAACTACTCATTTTAACACCATATCTTTCCATCTTTTTATAATATATATATATATATATATATATATATATATATATATATATATATATACACTAAATTATCGAGTGATAGCGAGTCAAGTTTATCCGAGTGTTCGAGTTAATTCGACTCAACTGACTTTCGAGTCGAGTCACGTTTTAGAACCATGGTATTATGTATCATTCTCATGGTTGCTTTCATATGTCTGGATACACCGATGCTGATTGGGTAGGCTCGACTACTGACTGTTCGATTCCTGAGTATTGTGTTTCTTGGAGGCAATCTTCTTTCACGAAGGAGTAAAAAACAACCTGTTATCTCCATGTCTAGTGTTGAGGCTGAGTATCATGTGATTGCTCTTGGAGCATGTGAGTTATTATGGCTTCACTCTCTCATTTCTGAGCTTAATTTTTCATTATTTATTTCCATGCTTATTCATTGTGATAACAAATCAGCTGAAAAGATTGCATCTGATTCAGTGTTCCACATATGAAGCATTTAAAAGTTGAGATTCACTTTGTCAAAGAAAAAGTTAGGATCAAACATGGAACTTGTTGATATATCCTCCTCAAAGCTAGCTGACATATATTCACCAAGGTTGTTGGGCCGACTCTTCTTCATGACATCTCTGTCAAACTGGGTATGCATGATTTTTATGCTCCAGATTGTGGGAGAGTATTGGTGTGTGTACTTTGTATGGGTTTGCATAGAAAGTATGTTCCTTTTTTCCTCGTATTAGGGATATACTCGTCATTTGAATATTATTGGTTATTGATATAAAGGCTTGTGGGTAAACTCTAACCTAACTAGGCCCTCTCATTTGTTCTCTATCTCTCTTACTCCTCTCTTCTCCTATATGCTATCTCTAACCCTAAACCTAAAATCACTAACCTAACCCTAAAGCTACCAACCTAAAACACTATTTACTTAACTCCATACCTCTTTTTCCTTCTACTGCCCTCCTTTATGAGGCTTGTACTCCTTTTTCTTTTTTTTTTTTTTTTTGGTTGGAGGGGGGGTTGTCCTCGGCCCTTGTGTGGCTGATTTAAAAAGAAACAAGTGCTTGATTCAATGTTCTTCTTGGGAATGGTTAAAAAAAATGAGGTACAACAGATCAAGGGGCACAATGAGAAGCTAGAAGCTAAGCCGAGAAAAGAAGCAAAAGCAAAAAAAAAAAAAAAAAAAAATTGTATGAAAAAGTCAATGCAATGGCTAAACAATAGAGTGGGAAACCTATAGACACTAAATCTGCTCCCATTCGTGCAAGATCTTAGTGGCTGACCAGGCGCACAGGAAGAGGCTGACAAGAACCATGAGCAGAGTCCTCAATAACAGTATCAACAACGACTGTGAAAATCTGACTCAAATATCCTCTGGTACGAAATCAAAATCTTTGAGTTCGGGGTCCTGAACAACTTCGGTACTTGTGACACATGGTGTCGGGGTGAGCTAAAAATTCCACGAGCTCAGTAGGACAATCACAATATAAATTTCATCTTATTCACTCAAAACATAGTTTTCAATGATCAATTCGATTTTAGTCTCTCAGAATTCGAAAATCAGGAAGTCTTATTATCATATTCAAGATTTAGTTCCATACTATTGTCTAGTCAATTTACCTCATGTTTCATATGGATGTAGAGTTAACGAGAGTTCCATTCCATGTTAAATGCAACTTATTATTTTCATGCATGACTTAAATCATAACTTAAAAGTCTCTAACACAAATATAGCGCTCGAGCCAGTGGCAGCCGATGGGAATCCTACCTATCGTCGTTCAAGAATAGTTTTTCAGTATGCCCAAGCTCCTGCATTGTGAGGAATACTTGGGCGGTTCAGAGGCCGTCGTTACGGTTCAATAGGTGCGGAAGCACAGTTCAGCATGTGCCGAAGCACGGTTCAATATGTGTTGAAGCACGGTTCAGTAGGTGTCGTTGCACATGATTCATTCAGATCAACTCTTCAAATCACATGCAAGTTCTGAAACATAGTACTGTGTTCATCCTTCATAGCTAATTCAGAATTCAAATTCAAATCTCCATTTTTCAATGAGAGTAATGTTCGGTGAGTTTCAGATGTTCAATGGATTGAACTTGTTCAATACTTGTTCAATATTCGATGGGTTTCAATGCTCAATGAGAGTTCCATGCATTTCTATGTCCAATGAGAGTTCAATATTCTATTTGTTCCATATGTTCGATGTATGTTCAATAATTTTTAAATTCCCAAATCATAGTACAACAACCAATGTTTTCAACGTTCTAATTCTAGCAATAATGGGGCCATTTTCTAACTTGATAATCACTAAATGATTATGAATTGAAGGATAACATGTAGGAGTACATTGTAATTCCCCTACCTCGGGTTCTAGCGTCGCAAGAAGGAAATGAGATGATCCTTATTGATGGCGACCGATTCCCTTTTCTATATCAGACACACAAGTGATTCATCAAATATCAATTAAAATTTCAAATGATTCTAAGTACTTAATATTACCTCAAGAAATAGGGTTACAACACACAAGTCTGACCTAACTCGCTTGAGCAACAAGTGGTGTTCGCTCGAGCGACTTACTCTAGAACGAATTCCGCGCACCTCTTAGCATCTCGCTTAAGCGACAACCAAAACTCGCTCGAGCGAATTTTGGCCGTAAGTTTGACCCTATTTTTGAAGTGTCCTAGCTCGAGCGAAAAGTGAACTCGCTCGAGCAATCCTAGGCGAGTACGAAAATAAACCCTTTTCTAGTCCAAAATCGAAGTCCTGAATTAGATATAAAAATCCGACAATTATTAACTAAAATCTGGAATTTAAAAGTAGAGTCCGTAATAAGGAACGATGATATCTACCTTTTTGAGGAGTAGGGTGGATCTACGATAATCGATGTTTGAGGAGATTAGTATTCAAACTCTTGTCCATCCGATGTTCCTATCTTCTCCCTCCTTGATCTAAATGGCGGAAGGGATCAAGTGCTCCTTGTGGGAGAATGCTCATAAAGTTTTAAGGTAGGTTGAAGAGATCGGTTGAGGAAGGAGAGTGGTGACGCTAGGGCTTCCTAAAAGAAAAAGAGAAGGTTTTCTTACGGTTCTTTTCTTAAAGAGAATTCTCGAAGAGATTATGATTAGGTTTCTCCGTAGTACACCTTTCTATCACCTAACGGAGATGATCCAGTGTTAGGTTGACACGCCAAAGAAGGGTGTATAGGTGTCTTACTTCTAGGTCCAAAATAAAAGTTTTATATTCACATACCAAGGTTTGATCCATAGACCTCATCTATAACTCAAGCCTTCAACCAGTAGGCTATCTCATAACTTGTGTTAACTAATGACGAAAATAAATATAAAACCTTGAAAACCAAACGTGTATTCTTTAGTTAACACGTTTTTGAAAGATTAAGGCGTTCGACGTATACGTTATTAACCCCAAATACGGGATCTAGGTATATTACTGATACGGAAATCTTGGTCGTTACATTCTCCCCTCATTGAATTTTCGTCCTCGATAATTTGCGTACTTAATAATTCGAGGATCGATTCAGATTTTGTATTTGTGTACACTCGTTAATTAAAAGTGGTTCCAAGGGTCACATCTAATGGGTCCATGGTTCGGCTTAGGTAAAGATATCTAGATCGTTACATTCTCCCGTCCTTTTAAAATTTTCGTCCTCGAAAATTTGTCACATGATTATTGGCAATTTCTATCCTTCGATGTAAAGTACTGTAATAGAAGATTGATACCATTAACAAAAGTATATTGATACGATCAAATGATTAATTAAAAGTATATTGATACCATTTACCAAAAACCATTAATGAGAGTGTACTGATACCATTAAAAAAATTTAGTACATTGATACGATTAGCAACGAGCGTCGGGAGACCGTCACAACCAAAAAGTTAAACTAAGAAAAAGAACCTAATGACCAATACCCCTTACTAGTCTGCCTCCTCGTCGGTCTAGTTTACCTCCTCCTCGATGCTGGGTCTGAGTTGTGAACTAGATGAACCGGTGGCATTAGCGTAGCCCTCGTGATGCGTGCGGCGAAATTGGTCGGAAACATGTTTCTCATCATTTCCATGAGCATTGCATCCTGGAAATCCATCCGACGGTTGAATTCTGCCCGGGTGACCCAATCATCATGAGGGGGCGTTGCAGGCTGGAACGGAGGTTGTTTGGGTGGGGGCACCTGTGGTTGGGCAACAGGTTCATGTTGGGCATAGGCGGCTATGCTAAACTCCATTCATCCATACCATAAGTTCTAACATTGTCAGTTCGCTTCTCTTCGTCAGATGACACAACATAATCATTAAATTCGTATCATACTCATTGATGAGACGAGAAATCAAACGAGCGAATGACATTGAGGTTAGGGGCTTCCTTTTTGACGAAGGTGGAAGCATAGCATCATGGGCATAAATTAATCCCTCACACAAAACTGTAGGAGCATTGAACCAACCCCTAAAGATGGAGAAAAGGGCTTGTAAAAGTACGCCCACACGCTCCTCTTCGTGTCTGACAGGATACAAGTTTTTCTTGAAGATGATGTCCAACAGCCACATACGGGCTGGCAATTGGGCTCTCCTTATTGATTGACCTGATCCCTGCTCCCCACAGCCCATTTCGGCAACAATGTTTGGGAATGGTGTCGGTTCGGAGACCCGTGCTTGTAGACCCGAATCCTCCCTGAAAATTGTAAGGCACCCCATGGCTGTCGCCACATTCCCAACATCAAAACGGAGCACCCGACCATCGACCTTTGTATAGAGGGTAGTACCATGAAGTTCAAGGTACTGGTAGAAAAGTCTAACTAAACGCTGATAATAGTGCCAGTGGAATGGGGTGAGTAGAGCCATCAATTGGGCTTGAATGAGATAGTTCAACGCCCACCGAGTAGATTCTTCATCTATGAAGTAATCCCGATGAAATGACCACTCGAGTTCGAATGTCTTCCCGCTCCACCATGGATCGGGTTTTTCTTTTGTGGATGGAGGTTCGGTCCGTGTACGTTTCGAGGACGTTGCCTTTTTCGGTGCCATAGCGAATCAAAGTACTTTCAAATTAACTTGTAAAGTGTTACCTTTGGCGTGAAGGAAAACATGCGGAGAGGCGCGCAAGAGAAAGAAGAAGGCACCGAAAACGGACAATACTGCGTAAACTGACGAGTTTTCACTAGAGGAGATGATAGCTGAAATGTTTTTATCCACAAAATTCGCGTGAGAGAATGAATGGGAAGGGTCCCTCAGGATATTTAATCTGCCAGGGTCGCTCAAGCCGAAACTGGTTGTCGCTCAAGCGAATTACTAAAATGCAAAGGGCCACTTGCCTTGTCGCTCGAGCGGTAACCAAATATCGCTCGAGCGAAAATCACAGAAAGTCTTTAGAGGGAAATTGGGGGACTTCGCTCAAGCAGTAACCAAATATCACTCGAGTGAAAAATCACAGAAGGTTTGGAAGGGAAAATCGAGGAATGTCGCTCGAGCGGAGACCAAAGCTCGCTCGAGCGAGAATGTTTAGAAAGTTTTCTAAAGGAAAATCTGGCTGTTGATCGTTCTATAAACTAATGCCAATTTCCATCACAAATTTTTTTCCTGTTAATGGGATCGCCTTTGGTAGAGTTATTACATGGAAGTGCTAGTGTGGGTCAATCAACTTGACCCGTTTTTGTAGTTTACTCACTTTTGTATTACTTCTTCTTACTAAAGCATTTATGTTAATGAACTTCCCAATGGTACATAAGCAAAGTATTTCAGGCCTTTGTATCGAATATAGCGAAGACAAATTTTAGATATTTGTAATCGATCATGTCATCTTGGGGAAAAACAATAATATTTCATGGCTACAGATATGGATTATTGAAAAGAACAAGACACTTTATTTGACACGAATAGTTGAAACTTTTGTCAAATTTTCATTCCTGAAAATTTGTGTACCTTATTCGAAGAGATGCGAATATTTTTCACAAAACTCAGCCTTAGCCTCCTTGGATGAATGATTCTGCCACCTCACAAGTACGAGCGGAATCCGTATAGTACACAAGACTTGTTCTTTACGATCTAGAATCTGCACTGGCTCCTCGATGACGGTCATTCCTTTGTGGATCTCAATAGGTTAATAGTCCAAGATATGGGTCGGGTCTTTTATGTATTTCCGTAACATAGATACGTGCAAGACATTGTGCATGCTGGAAAGCTGAGGTGGCAAGGCAACCCGGTAAGCAACCTCACCAACCCTACCCAAAATCTCGAAGGGTCCAACGTATCGTGGACTCAGTGTTCCACACTTCCCGAATCGCATCACTCCTTTAGTCCGTGAGATTTTGATGAAGACCTTGTCTCCTTTCTGTAAGCGAATATTCACATGCCTCTATGAGTATGAAAATTTTAAGGCGAACTAGACATAGAACAATCATTCATCAGTTTACCTGGAACTCAATATTTGTTCGTTCTAGGTCCACGTAACTCTTCTGTTGACTTTGTGCAATCTTTAGTCTTTCTCGAATCACTTTAATGGCTTTTGTTGCGCTCTCAACAAGTTCTGGGCCTAACAAGATTCTTTCTCCCGCCCCTTCCCAATTAAGTGGAGATTTGCACCTCCGACCATGGTGCGCCTCAAAAGGAGCTATTCCAATGCTTGCGTGGTAGCTATTGTTGTAGGCAAATTTGATCAACGGTAGATGTTTATCCTAATATCCCTGAAAATCTAACATACAAGCCCAAAGCCTATATTCAATAACTTGATTTATCCTTTCAGTCTGACCATCAGACTAAGGATGAAAAGTAGAGCTGAAATCCAACCTTGAACCCATGCCTTCTTGAAAACTTTTCCAACATTTTGACGTGAATAATCGGTCTCTATCTAAGACGATGCTAATGGGAATGCCATGAAGTTTGATGATCTCTCTGATGTACAAGTCAATCAGTTGGTCGGCGGTGTACGTAGTACGATAAGGTAGAAAGTGTGCGATTTTGTCAAATGGTCGATGACCACCCAAGTGACATTATATCCTTAAACCGACGATGAAGTCCATTGAAATATTCTCCCACTTCCACTCAGGAATGGGTAATGGTTGTAACAAGCTAGATGGATTTTTATGATCGATCTTAACTTGTTGGTAGACTATGCATTTTGAAATGTATTCGGCTATCTCCCTTTTCAAAACTCTCCACCAAAAGCTTCTCTTAAGGTCTTGATACATTTTTGTACACCTTGAGTGGATGGTATATATTAACTTGTGCCCTTCATCAAGAATTTGACGCCGAATCTGAACGTCGGATGGTACACAAAGTCGCCCTCTGAAAAGTAAAAGCACCATCCACTCGTAGAGAGAAATCAGGTTTGTCCCCCTGGGCTACATTTATTTTGATAGCCAATCATCGGACTCTTGGAGTTCGCTGATTCGATTAAAGATTGTTGGTCGGATAGTGAGGTTAGCCACTAAGGCCCCTGAGGCTTTCACACTAAAGTTTGCATCAGATAAGGAAATATCTTTAAATAGCTGCCATCAATGTATTCTCATAATAAGGTTAGACAACTGCACAGTTGACTTCCTACTTAGTGCGTTGACTACTACGTTTGCTTTTCCAGGGTGATATTGGATTGAATAGTCATAGTCTTTAAGAAACTCTATCCACCTCCTTTGTTTCATGTTCAAATCTTTTTGAGTGAAGAGGTGCTTTAAACTTTTGTGGTCGGCGAGGATCTCAAATGTCTCTCTGTAGAGATACTGCCTCCAAATTTTCAAGGCAAAGATAACTGCTTCTAATTCCAAGTCGTGAGTCGGATAGTTCTTTTCACGATCCTTAAGTTGACGTGAACCGTATGCAATGACCTTTTCATGTTGGTTCAGTACACAACCCAACCCACTGTGCGATGCATCGCTGAACACTACAAACCCCCATTGCCTGAAGGTATAGCTAGAACTGGTGCGGAGGTCAATTTCTTCTTAAGCTCTTGGAGCTCTTTTCACACGCATTATCCCATTCAAACTTTGCATTCTTCCTTGTAAGCTGTGTGAGTGGTCTTGCAAGCTTGGAAAAACCCTCAACTAATCTTCTATAATAATGGGCTAGGCCCAGAAAATTGCGAACCTCCGTTACTGTCTTTGGTTGTTCCCATTTCACAACGACTTCAATGTTAGCAGGATCAATGCCTACACCCGCTTCATAGATGACATGCCCTAAGAAACTGACCTATTCGTGCAAAAAGTCGCACTTAGCTTTACATAAAGCTGATGGGTACGAAGAGTTTGAAGTGCAATGCGTAAATGTTACTCATGGTCTTCCCTCGTCTTTGAATAGATGAGGATGTCATCTACGAAGACAACTGCAAATTGGTTCAGGCATGGTTTGAACACTCAGTTCATCAAGTTCATGAACGATGCTAGTGCGTTTATTAGACCGGAAGGCATCACCAGAAATTCATAGTAACCATACCTGGTGCGAAAACGGTTTTCGAAATGTCTTCGACCTTAATCTTCAACTGATGATAGCCAGACCTTAAGTCTATCTTCGAGAAGAATTTCGCTCCTTGGAGTTGATCGAAGAGGTCATCAATGCGAGGGAGTGGATAGCGGTTCTTGATCGTCAACTTGTTAAGTTGACGATAATCAATGCATAGCCTCATCGAATCATCTTTCTTTCTGATGAATAGGATGGAGGCTCCCCAAGGGGAAACACTGGGTCTGATGAACCCCTTATCCAATAGCTTTTGCAATTGCTCCTTAAGTTCTTTCAGTTCAGCCGGTGCCATACGGTATGGAGCTTTAGATATAGGTTGTGTGCATAGAGCTAAATCGATTGAGAATTCGACTTCCCTATCTAGCGGTAATCCAGGTAGGTCTTTTGGAAATACGTCAGGGAATTCGCATGCAATAGGAATGTCTGCGATATTGGCCTTTTCTTCGTGTTGGTCTTGCATAAATTCTAGGTATCCATGACACCCTTTCTTCAATAACCATTGAGCTCGAATAGCCGAGATGAATAGTGCGGTGCTTGATTTAACACCATAGAATCTGAACGACATACTCTTAGAGGGATGGAAAGTAACTATTTTTCGTAGGCAGTCAACGCTCGCATGATAGGTGGATAGCCAATCCATGCCAAGGATTACATTGAATCCTTGTATGTCCAAGATAATCAGATCGACCGTTGTTTCATGATCTTCAATAGGAACGATGACCGATCGACAAATGGTGTCTGTAATTACTGAGTTTCCCATAGGGACTGAAACAGAGAAGATGAAATCTAAAGGCTCTGGTGTAATACTCAATTCGGTCGCAAATTGAGAGGCCACAAAAGAGTGCGTAGAGCTGGGGTCTATCAATGCACATGCCTTGTGCTGACAAATGTCACTACTCTGATACATGTGTAAGGTACCTAGGGTTCATATAATTAAATATATTAACTCTATACTACATGTTATATTGTTCATGCAATTTCATAATCAAATGATTATCAAGAATATTCATTAGCTTGAAGGAAAATCAATTACTTTAACCAGTGCTCCTTGTGGGAGAATGCTCAAAAAGTTTTAAGGTGGGTTGAAGACATCGGTTGAGGAAGGAGAGTGGTGACGGCTAGGGTTTTCTAAAAGAAAAAGAGAAGGTTTTCTTATGGTTCTTTTCTTAAAGAGAATTCTCGAAGAGATTATGTGATTAGGTTTCTCTGTAGTACACCTTTCTATTACCTAACGGAGATGATCTAGTGTTAGGTTGACATGCCAAAGAAGGGTGTATAGGTGTCTTACTTCTAGGTCCAAAATAAAAGTCTTATATTCACGTACCAAGGTTTGATCCGTAGTCCACTCGTCTATAACTCAAGCCATACCTGTAGTCTGTCTCATAACTTGTGTTAACTAACCACGAAAATAAATATAGAACTTTGAAGACCAAATGTGTATGCTTTTAGTTAACATGTTTCTGAAAGATTAAGGCGTTCGACGTATATGTTACTAACCCCAAATACGGAATCTAGGTATATTACTGAGACGGAAATCTGGGTCGTTACAAAAATGCCCCACCAATTCTTCCTTGTTATTGAATTTACCCTCTACAGGGAGATCTACTGCGTTTTTTTTCCACTGGCATAGATGTTAGAATTCTACCCTACTCCTCCCATGCGGACATGTTGATTCTTTGAGGGGCCACACAACCCCCCTTCACGGTCCATGGCTGGTCTACCAATGGCCTCCTCCAATATTTGTAGAAAGATTTGACTATAAAATGACCTTTATTTCCCTGTGTCTAAACTCTTATGTCTAGGCCACTCCTTTTAAATTCCAGCCGATCAATTCCCCCATTAAACATGCAAACTCCTATAACTTGTCTTCTCTTACATTCATTTTCAATTGAATATTCCACCCACTCCCTTGCTCCCCTCATCCCATTGTTCTTTTCTGTTGCGGGGTATGCCTTTACTACTACTGAGTTGAACAATATTATTTGTGGGAGAGAGTTTCCTTGTATGAATAAAGAAATGGGTTAATCTTGTATAAATGGTTCATCAAAACATGCAAACTCTATGTTAAGTACTTGAAATTTGGTGGTTTTTTCTCTCTCCGCTTACTTGTTGTGGTACCTTCTTTTTCCTTTTTGTTTGTTTGTTTTTTTGTTTTTTTTAAATCTTCGACTGTGGGAGATTTTTGCATTGGATCTATATATAGAAATAGGTATCCATGTCCAAATGCTTATTATTATTTGACTTTTCTCTAAGAACAACTACGATGTTTAATAGTTATTTGTTTTGTGATATTTAGAATGCATCTTGAGGCTATCGTTGTCACGGATGACCTTTTTCTGTCCTGAAACATTCCTCTAACTTGCATTGTATTTAATGCAGGAGATATGCGCCGTGCTAATGGCCTTCTTGCGCGTTATCGGGCTGTGCTTCTGGAAGGGGGCTCCTCAATATTACTGTACAATTTATTAATGAAGGTTGTGTTTACTTCGTTTTCCATAACTTATTGAACTGCGTTTTGTTCTATGGCTGGTTTCTTTATCACCTGCTGTCAATAGCTAGGGCATTGCTACATGTTTTTACAGTTAATATATTTGGGTCAATATCTTTTTTTTTTCCTCGACTACATGGAGCATAAAAATGTTTACTTTTTTTAATTGTCAAAGAAACTGTAATAGTGAAGTGAAGGGGTTTGAAACTAAGACCTCATGATTTTTAAGTTTTATAGTTAACCAAGTGTTCATAAGCATTCCTTTTAGTGCATATAAATGTTGCAAAAAATGAAGCTTGGCTTACAGTTTTGTAATATTTTTCTTTCAGGGATACACAAATACTGATTGTCCACTTGATGCTTTAACTGTATATGATGAAATATTACGTCAGGGGTTGCAGCCTGACAGGCTCACCTATAATACACTGATTTTTGCATTCACTAAATCTGGGAAAATGGATGCTGCTATGCGATTGTTTGCAGAAATGAAGGTCTCATGCAAGTCTTCAAAAGGCCAGTTTAGAGCCATTTATTTATCATGCTTCTTAAGTACAGAAACCATGTTCCGATTTACTTGAATAATTTCCATCTTTCTTGCAGGAATCCGCACAGACGGTTAACTGTTGTGAGCTTTCTCCGGATGCTTCCACTTACACTGTGCTACTTAAGGTCCGTTACAGGAATTATGTACATAAATGACTCCATAAATTTGACCATTTTTGTCATAGGGATTAAATAAACCTGTGTTATAAATCTTTCCTTTTGTAATGCGACTGAAGCATGCTTGCATATTAACATACTTATGAGGAATCTGTTAAGCGGAACTATTTGTTTGTTGAGAAGATGCAAAGAATATTATATATTGCAGGTAACATTCTTTGGTCATTTGATCAAGAATTTTCATCATTTTTTTATGGGTAAGCTGGGATTGAACCTGCGACCTCAAGGTTGCAATATTGTCAACCCTTCCATTAGGCTACAGGCCCAATCCTCGAGAACTTTAGTCATCGCCATTATCATCTACATCATGTTATCCCATCTATTTGGGTCAGCTTTGCAAGTTCTATTTATCCACCATCTCCGTTTAGGGCAAGGGTTCTTTGAGTTGAATATGGTAAAGCATCTCACATTTTCTCTCTCCATTACCACTCACCAAGAATGTAAGGTTACGAATCCTAGGACTCCTACATCCATCATGCTTTCTCTTTGAAATCGTACTTTCAATCCACTCATTGCAGCTTATTTTCCTATTTTAGTATCTTCTCAATGGAAGTTGGCCTCAGGATTTATTAGACATTTGTAACATTTTCCCAAATCCAACTGGTGAGCATATACTGGATTTTTAAATTGATAAAACTGCTTTAATTATCCTTGGAGTGGTAATGATTTCATTTATGTATCTCTAGTTGAAATTCCAATTGCACATCCATTAGGTCTTGATCTTGCTATTGTAGAGCCATGAGCAGTAAGGAGTATTTTAGTGGCAATGAACCCTTATGACATCCAACATTCCTTGCGGTACTTGATAAGATCATCATCATTGTCACCACCACCACCACCAATGACCCTTGAGCTTTGGGAGTCCTATGTCGTTACTCATTTCTCTTTGGACTTGAGCCTTGAGCTTTTGGAGTCCTATTCCTTTATTAATTTCCCTTTAGTCCTTCACGTTACATTTTACTACTTTAAGTCTTTATCAGTCTTCGCCTTCTCCTACCTTCTCGTGCTTGTATTGTAGCCCACATAAATGGGTTTTTTCAGATCTCCAATAGACTTGCCGAAACCATCTCAAACAACATTCCTTTATTTTATCTTAGGACTCATCATAAGGATTTGATGCTAATCCTCCTCCTTTCTCACCTGGACTTGTGATCGACATAGGTGGAGTCAATTCTCTTACTTTGATATGTTTCCTGAATAAAGGTAAATAAACTCAAAACTTCTTGAGTTGGTCTAAAGAAGCCTTAACAAGGTCATTTTCTCACTAATAAGTTGCTGATGTTGGATGGCTGACTATCTGTTATATATGATAGAGCAATTCCGAACAGGACCACTGTTGAAAGCTTTTGCTGCAATGAGAAAAAATGCAGGGGAGAGAGGATATCACTATCTTGGTCCATAAATCACCCTATAGATGCCTATTTGAGCACCATTAGTCCTTGTTTGATTGCATGTATTGGCAAAACGTGTTTTCAGGTCAATACACATTTCGCCTGTATTGGTACTACGCGCATCAGCCCATTGTTTGATGACGTAGAAAGCTAAACGTGTATTGGCCTGAAACACGTTTTCACTTCGTTTGCTAGCACAAGCTTGTAGTAGCCCAACCTATGTATCACATAAAAATTAAGGTGTGTTGTAGGTGTAGTTGCATTTGATCTGAAACTGATCAATGGTTCGAATTCCATTAAAATTTACAAGTGCTTAATTTTTTATTAAACATCGTGTTAGACGTTATTGTCGATACAAAATTCATTGCCGCCAAGTACGACTTTTATTTTTTTACCAAAAGAAAAAAAAACACCCTATGCCTATGACTGTTCATCAAGTAGTCCAAGCCATTAATCATTGAACATTAAAAAGAGGTTTCCACACACTCCAATTATTGTCTTAAATGGGTGCTAGCGAAGTGGCTTTACATAGGTGATCTGCTCTCCAGATAGCTTATACGGGTGCTTCTCAATAGCATTGCCATGTATGACCGTCATTAGTCAGTCCCTACCAAATGTCTTATGCTTTTCTAGCACTAAATTGTATTAAAAGCAAACTTTCACTTATTTTCAGGAGCTTTAACATCTGTGAAACCAGCTGTTGATATGTTTTGACCGCTGATTTATTTTCCATAAAACCTTCTCCAGCTTAAAAGCTAAGCATGAATTAAAATAAGAAAGCGACTAACCTTCAAGAGCTTTCTGCAGCCTGGTATTTCTTCCCCAACCATTAAAAAGCTTCTCTATCTACCAATTCAAAAAAAAAAAAATGAAAAAATCTTCTATATCTTCCCTGCAAAACAAATCTATTTGTTTCTTTTTTTTTTTATATAGTAAAAAACCTATTTGTTTAATTTCACCTCTTCGACTCAGTGAGCATCATCAATGGCATCAATGGCTTATGATTCATCAAAATCACCAGTTCTGCTTCTTGAATGCCTCATAAGTTCAAGAAGCAAAGAGCTCTCCTTTGCCTTCCCTATCTCTTTAGATCCACAGATCCTCCAAGCTTAAGAGACAAAACCCTAATCTAGAAACCCAACAAACTTCTAATATTCATGATTGACTCGGGACAACGACCCTAAAACACGTGAATGATAATGAAATGAAAATGTGTTGAAATTAAATTGATTAATTGAAACATAAATTTCAAAATATCGCGATACCTTGGGGTTTCATAGATTTCCGCTTGAGTGATAAGATTAGATTCGGCTAAGGTCCAATCCAATGCGCGAGATCCGTTAGCTTCGCGGAAGGGGCGATCCTAGAGATAGAATTCTAGCATCTTCTAGATTAGGGCGTCCGCTCAAAGTTCCAAAGTGGAATCACTAGATCTTGCTAGGGCTTGTTGAATCGGATTGATCCAACAATTCAGATGAAAGCTAGGGTTTGCGATTTCATAATATTCAACTAGAAATTGGATGCAATAAGTTTAAGGGGATCAGAAAGAAAGCAACAAATAGATAAATAGAGAGAGAAATATAGGCACGACTAGAAAATAATAGGCATCACACCCTTGGCCTCGCACCAAGCCATCCCAAAAAAGAAGAATCACTCTCCTTGCAAGCTCATCTCAAGCTTAAAGCAAATAGTCTTTTTTCATTAATCATCAACTGCCTCCAAAAGGCTTACAAAAGATGTTTTATAGTAAGCATAAACAAACAAAGCTCTAAAACTGAAAAATTACCAAACTATCCTAAACTGATTACATTCGACTAAAAAGAAACTGATACGGGAACTTACTAAATGCAATGCTAGGGCTGAGATTAATATCAAAATCAATTCAAGCAATTAAAATAACAATTTCTCATGACAAATTACCATAAAAATATTCTAGAAGTTCGATTGGATAATTTAATTACGACCCAAAATAGCATTACTTTTTGTGTACGTTCCCCTATCGGATCTAGAAGACTTAGGTTCTTATGAACGGCTAGATCTCCTATAGTTTTAGGGCATCGAACTCGCAAGCGAGTTTTCTTGATACCATACAAAAATAAAAGACTAATAATGATTTAATGAAGAACGGGTAATTTGATTTTAGATTTTTTTTTAATGGAATAAATAGGCTAGATTTGGGATTTAATTGAGAAATAATTAAATAGGGTTACGCTACTTACGCAAGTCGTAAATCTAAAGAAGATAGAGATGGAAGAAGAGTTGGCATCGCACCAAACCGCACTCGGGATCGAAGAATCGCTCTTCGTTTTGAGAAAGTCCCACCCTCACGAAAGTTTAAAACTCTCAAGTTTGCAAAAGCAATTTTTTTAATTCACTAATAATTAAATTCTATCACTAATGACCTTTATATAGGCTTTTACAATGCATAAAATTAGAAATCATAGTGTAACTTTAATTCCTAGTTCAAATAAAAGAAATATCCTAATTCTTCTAAAACAATAAAATATAGTCTTAAAATAATAAAGAAACTAATCCTTTCTCTAATAAAAAAATAAATCCTATTTTCTAAAATAAAATAATAAAAGAGACTAATCTTAATTCAATTAGGAGTCATGAAATTCGTTACTTTCTGTGCAGCTTCTGAAAGCTGGCCATAAATTCTTCAATACTTGTCGGAATTGCTCATTTTTTAGCTCGTTGGAAAGCTACTTTGATAAGATTTCAAATATGACACATTTCGCATCAGTCTGACTTTGTTTGACACTTCATAAAGGCCAAACATAAAAGTGAGGGGATTAAAAGTTGAAGACCCTCTGATCAGAGAAATTTTGGCAATAAATTTTGGATTTTCTTCTTTTTGATCACTTTGACGTTCTTCTTTCGCCTCCGATATGTTATGGGCGGTTGCTTGAATCGAATGTTCCCGTCAACTCTCCCCGGGTTAGAAGGATTCATCCTCGTTGAATACCAGTTGTGATAGAGGTCCAAGAGATCCGGATCAATCTGCTAAATCTCTTCCCTTGTTATCCACGTATTCTCTTAATCGACTTTGTTCTTCCACTTGACCAAATACTTTTGAAGTCCCCCCTTGATTGGTGGACATAATCTGATCTTCCATCACATCTTCAATGATCTCACGAAATTGCCGAGTAGGTGGAGGTAATGGCGTGGGTCGGGGAATAATTGGGGCATTGGATATAGAAGGCTCAAAGGGGTTGGTAGGGAAGGTTGAGTGGCCATGGAATGGAACAAGATCTCCCACGTTGAAAGTCGCGCTAATCCCCAAATCTGGTGGAAGATCTAAGATGTAAGCGTTAGAACCGGCACGCTTCAAGATCTTATAGGGTCCAACACTTCGAGCGTGTAACTTCTTTGCACTTCCTTGCGGGAATCACTCGGGCCTATTCCAAGCTATCACAAAATCACCCTCTTGAAATTCTTTGAACCGTCTATGAGAATATGCAGAAAACTTGTATTTTTCATTGTTCGCATTAATTCTTTTCTTAATCTCAGCATGCAACTCATGAATGCGTTGTGCAAATGTAGATGCAGACTCCTATGACCTTTGATGAGTAGACATTGGGAGTAAATCTATGGGCGTACTAGAATTCGGCTTACCCTTCCACTGGATGAGGTATGCCTAATGTTTCTCAGATTGCATTCTTCTTACAGTCCAAGTGTTGTTAATTTTCGGTTTACCTTTCCACTTAAGTAGATACTCTCGATATGCTTGATATGTCTTTACCTTAGTAACAAAACATGGATCTCCCAAAACTTTTCCATCTAACCTCGTCACATATTGTTCAGGCATGTACTTGGAAATCAATGAGTAGATAGGATTGGTCTCAAGTGGATGGGCATCAAGGAATGAGTCTGAATGTTTTGTTGTTGGGCCTAAAAAAGGTGTATGTGCATGTACCGACTCTATATGCTCATGTGTAAGTGACACTACTAACACTAACAACCCATGTGTGAGTTACTTGATTGACTCGTGTGTACTTAGTTCGATCAACTTCAAAGACTCAAGTGCACTCAACTCTACCAACAATAAGGACTCGTGCACAACTGATTCTACGAACACTAACAAATCGCGAGTATGTGACTTGGTCGAATCGCGCGTGGGTGATTCGGTTGACTCACGTGTGGGCGACTTAACATCACTAGTTACAAGGGAAATAAAATTCCCTTTAGCACAATCTGGACTTTCTTCAGCTTCTTCTATCCCCTTTTCACTCAGCACGGTACTAGGGTCTTACACAATTTCTTCCACTTTCCTATTTTTCGGCTCCTTAGGACTCTCTCTTTTAGTCAATAAATTCAAAGTGAGAAATTTTGTGGGGCATTGATAGGCAAAATATCCGAACCCTTGACACTTAAGGCAATCAGGACACTTATCCGTCTTGGTTTTCAAACTCTAAAGAAGGTGACAGTGTGTTAAAGGAACATACTTTTCAATAAGTCTCACCTTCATGTCCTCCCATGTGGAGATAAGTTCAATCCGAAGAGATTCAATGCGACGTTCTATATGAGTCCAAAAACTTTTTGCATTACCCTCCAACTTTATTTTCACTAGCCTAATTTTGTACTCATTTGGTACGCCATACCAATCAAAACACTCCTCTACACTAGACAACTACTCCACGAAGGTTTTGAGATTCATCCATCCTGCAAAATTTGCAAAATTTGGAACCTCATCCCGAATGGACTTTAGAAACTTCTCCGCATGATCGTAGTTGGGTTCATAATGATGAGGGCATCCCCTAACTCTATTTCCATCCAAACCCTGGAGGTTCGACTATGGATTTTTAAAGCCTCATGCTGAGTTTGCATTTGGGCTTGTAGATCGGCTTGATTTGCCGTCAACTTAGATGCAAGTTCCTTATTCAGGGGTTCTATCTTAAGGGAATCCATGACTATGCAAGACAAAACTTATATGATGCAAGACAAAACTATATGATACAAAACAAAGCAATAATAAAAAAAATAAATTCTAAAACCTATATGAACACTGAAACCCTAAAACTAAATTGATGCTTTGATACCAACTTGATGCGGGAACTTACTAAATGCAATGCTAGGGCTGAGATTATTATCAAAATTAATTCAAACAATTAAAGTAACAATTTCTCATGACAAATTACCATAGAAATATTTTAGAAATTCGATTAGATAATTTAATTACAACCCAAAATAGCGTTACTTTTCGTGTACGAGTTCCCTATCGGATCTAGAATACTAGGGTTCTTATGAATGACTAGTTTTCCAATAGTTTTAGGGCGTCAAACGAACTCGTAAGTGGGTTTTCTCGATACCGTACAAACAGAAAAGGCTAATAATGATTTAATAAAGAACGGGTAATTTGATTTTGGATTTTTTTTTTGTTATGGAATAAATAGGCTAGATTTGGGATTTAATTGAGAAATAACTAATTAGGGTTACGCTACTTACGCAAATCGTGGATCTAAAGAAGATATAAATGGAATAAGAGTTGACCTCGCACCAAACCGCATGCAGGATCGAAGAATCGCTCTTCGTTTTGAGAGAATCACACCCTCACGAAAGTTTAGAACTCTCATGTTTGCAAAAGCAATTTTTTTAATTCACCAGTAATTAAATTCTAGCACTAATGGCCCTTATATAGGCTTTTACAATGCATAAAATTAGAAATCCTAGTGTAACTCTAATTCCTAGTTCAAATAAAAGAAATATCCTAATTCTTCTAAAACAATAAAATATAGTCCTAAAACAATAAGGAAACTAATCATATTTCTAATAAAAGAAGCAAATCCTATTTTCTAAAATAAAATAATAAAAGAGACTAATCCTAATTCAATGAGGAATTTTGAAATTCGTTACTTTCTGTGCAGTTTCCGAAAACTGACCATAAATTCTTCAATACTTGTCGGAATTGCTCGTTTTTTGGCTCGATGGAAAGCTACTTCGATAAGCTTTCAAATATGACCAATTTCGCATCAATTCGACTTTGTTTGACACTTCAAAATAGGCCAAACATAAAAGTGATGGGATTGAAAGTTGAAGACCATTTGATCAGAGAATTTTTGGCAATAAATTTTGTATTTTCTTCTTTATGATCACTTTGATATTCTTCTTTCGCCTCCGATATGTTTTTGGTGGTTGCTTGAATCGGATGGCCCCATCAAAACCTAGGAAAATAGACTAAAACGTCAAAGCTCGACGTTGACTTGCTCGAGTGACAACCGATGCTCGCTTGAGCGGCTTGTTCCAAAGAAATCTTCTGCTCATTTCGATGCCTCGCTTGAGCGATAACGAAACTCGCTCGCGCGAGTTTTGACCGAAAGTTTGGCGTTATTTCTGAAGCTTTCTCGCTCGAGCGAGAAGTGGGGTTGCTTGAGCGAGTTTGAATAGTGTGTTCTCCTTTTGGCCTGATTCTGGTTCCCTCTTCATTTCTTCCTATGCCGGTACCCGCGATATGGCCCAAAGCCTATGTCCGTAGTGTCGGCATCCCCGTCAATGATATAATACAAGGTCATCTGCTTGGGAAGGAGGAGGTTCTCTCTTTCTTGATGTCCTTTTTCAAAGAGAGAACAATGAGGATAAGGGAGCTGTTGGGTCATTTATGAGGAAGTTGACGCCGATGCTTCGTGAAATGCGTAGGCAGATTTGCTTATGAGGGTATCGCTTCGTATCCATTCTTAACAACGTGTAGTGATTGTCGTACGATACACGTAGGGTCAAACAACCTAACCTGTTCGACTTGTGTAATGGCTCCCCGAAACGTGTCTTCAAGGGGAAATGTGAGCAATCAAAATTGGTATTGTACAATGAAAATGAAAATGCACCACTATGTAACCCATACAATTCAAAATTGGTATTGTACCTGTGTTGACACTTCAATTTTGGAGTAAAAGCCAGTCCCAAGTTGGGAAGATAAATTCTCATCTCTTTTTGAATGGTTGTAAGCAACTGTGATCAACTTGTTAAAGCGATCAAGGAAGAGCGCTGTAGGTATATAATAAGTACTTTGTAAGAAATTGTGGTCTACTTATTAAAGTGATCAAGAGCATTGTAGGTATATAATAAGTATTTGTCTCGTTAACTCCAAATGGAAACATGAGCCCACATTTACTAGATCCCAGTAGATATTCTTATTTGCAGGAAGGGACTTAACCTCTTACTTCACGGAAAAATTCTGGCGGTTAACTTTTGAAACATTCTTGAATATTTTTTCTTGAAAGAATAGGATATGAGGCATAAGGACCTTAATTACCAGACACATTAAGAAGCTGATGTGTGAGAGCGATCTTATGTAAAAAAAGCTACAATAGGAGTTGAAGCATGTAGAATCCTCTGGAGTGGCATCCGAAGTAGAAGATTTGTGCATCATATGTAAGACAGGAGACTCTGGGTTTTCGCCCAAGTCTTGTGTGGTTTACTGATAGATGATCCGATCGGGAGTCGAGGAAAAAATTCTGGTGGTTAACTTTCGAAATATTCTTGAATATTTTTTCTTGAAAGAACAGGATATGAGGCATGAGGACCTTAATTACTAGACACGTTAAGAAGCCGGTGTGTGAGAGCGACCATATGTAAAAAAAGCTACAATAGGAGTTGAAGCATGTAGAATCCTCTGGAGTGGCATCCGAAGTAGAAGATTCGTGCATCATATATAAGACAGGAGACTCTGGGTTTTGGCTCAAGTCTTGTGCGGTTCATTGATGGAAGATTCGATTGGGAGTCGAATGATCATCTCAATGCTTTCAGAAAATGAATTTGTAAGACCAAAATTCTTCCAAGATTGGTCTGGGAATCTTTTTGAGAGAGTACCTACAATGTCAATACAAAAGCTAATCTTGAACTGGCCAAATTCATAGGTTCTACAGCCTTAGGTTCCCTAGTTGAGATAGAAGCAAGTACTATTAGTAAGAATGTGGCTTCTAATGTAATTTTGGGTCACTGTCATTGTATACTATAATAATAATAATAATAATAATAATAATAATAATAATAATAATAATAATAATAATAATTTTTTTTTTTTCAATAGTTACTAAAGAAGAAGGGATATGTTTGTATTTGTATTTATCAAAATAGATTTATGTGTACATTTTATTTTCTTTTGTGATGTGTTTGCAAGGGTAAGTTCGTTATTTAGAGAGAGAAGCGAATGACCTAGTTAGAGTTAGAGTTAGAATCCTTACTAACCTTTTTATTACCTAAAGACAAGAATACCTTTATAAATATTACTCCTAACATGTCGTAGTTATACACACACATGTATATCCCAATACTCCTCAAGCTAGTGCATAGATATCAATCATTCCTAGCTTGACCATAATATCTTGAAGTAGGGAAGAGCCAACTGCCTTATTGAGAATATCTCTAACTACCTAGAAGATAAAACTTTGGGTGTATCTATGATTCAAGCTTTTCATGGAGGAAGTGCACATCAACCTCAATATGCTTGGTTCTTTCATGAAGCACCGAGTCAGATGTAATGCCAATGACAATCTGATTGTCACAGTGAAGAGGCATAAAAAAAGGAGGAAATCCCAATTCAGTGGGAAGTGATCTAAGCCATAGAAGTTCATGTCCCATGGGCCATAGATCTATGCTCGGATTCAACACTAGATTGAAATGCTACATCTTGGTTTTTACTTCTCCACACTACAAGATTACCTCTAAGGAAAGCACAGTATCCTGTGGTGAATTTATGAACTGAGCAACAATAAATGGAGCAAATGTAAGGTCTGCCCGAGTATTGGTAAAATATATATGACGCCGAACAAGACGCATATACTTAGGTGGATCTGAAGGAGGCTCTCCAATATCAGTGTGAAGAAGATGTTTAGGATCCATGGGAGACTTGGAAGATCTACATCCAAGCATACTAGTGTCCGGCAACAAATCAAGACATATTTCCTTTGTGGGAAGGAAATCCCTTGAGGTGAATGAGCAATATACCAAGATAGAATATGAGGTGACCAAGTCTATTACATTGAATGCTAGACTTAATCCCGCCATTGCACGAGCTTTAAAGGCATTGTTATAATATCATCTACATACGACAATAAGATAGTCCTTAGGCCTCCTGATTCAATATGAATAAAGCATGCGTGCTTTGAGTGGCATTGGGTGAAATCCATAGTAAAAACAATAACATTAAACCTGTGGAACCAAGCTGTAGGAGACTGCTTTAGCCCGTAAATTGATTTGCGAAGGCGACAAACCTTCCTAGAATACTTCCCTAAAGACGAAAGCCAGGTGGGGCTCCATATAGACCCCCTCACTTAAATGCCCATGAAGGAGTTAATTTTTGTAAGTTAGGGTCTATAAATGTTATAATTTGACAGAGAAGGAGAAGAGAAGAAGAAGAGAAGAGATGGATGGATAATTAGGGTGTGCGTTAGATTCCCTCACACCCTTTGTTATTATTTATATTTTACTTACAAAAGGATCCTGATGGGGATGCCGACACCAAGGACTTAGGTTTTGGGCCATACAAGGTGTACCCACGGAAGAAGAAGCAACGGAGGAGCCATGGAGTGCCATCATCTACCGAGGAAAGGCCTTGAAGAGCACCAAAGAGGAGGGTCACTGCCTAGGTTCACTCGAGCGGACATCATTCTCTCTCGAGCGAGAATGCTTCAAAAACACGGGAAAACTCTCGGCCTATTGTCACTCGAGCGAGGGAGCATAAAAAATCAAGGCCAAAACTTTCGATCAAAGCTCGCTCGAGCGATCCCTGGTTGTCGCTCGAGTGACCCCTTGTAAAGATTCCCACTCGAGCAGGAACCAAATTTGCTTGAGCGAGTCGAGTGACAGGAGTTTTCCTTTTTTATCCTTATTTCTATTTTCTTTTTGTGTCCAATGTAAGTTAGCTTTTAGGGTAACATAGTACTTTTCTATTTTAGGGTATTCCCATTTGTAATTACTATAAAGGATATCTTGTACACCATTTTTGGAAATTGGTTGATTTTAATGAAAAGTACATTGCATTTTGGGCTTGAGAGGAGCTTTGAAGAGTGAGTCTTCTTCCCCATGTGGGTTTGGTGTGAGGCCAAGGGTGAGATGCTCATGTTATCTTTGATCTTCTCTTTACTTCTTGTTCTTGTCTAATTTTCTCATTTTTTCCCCAATCTCTTGCATCCAATTTTCCCCATTTTAATTGATTGTTCAAATTCCCAAACCCTAGATCTAGAACAACCTTGATGCCCATCCTTGTGGATCGAATCCGATTTTAGCCCGTCGATCAATGACCGTTGTTGGGCTTGAACTTGTTCGTTTTGTGCCGTTAATCGCTTCAATTCAAAAGCCCTAGCGAGGAGCTACCGATTCCACCACGAACTACGATCGAATGCTCCGACCTAGACGAAGCTAGAGTTCTGTCGCTAGGATCGCCTCTTCTGCATATCCTAACGGATCTCGCACGTCGGATTGGACCCTACGTGAATCAAGCATGGTCACCTAAGCTTTAATTTTTAATTAATTGTTCAATTAATTAGTTGAACTTTGATAAATTTGCATATCGTGGGATTCACAAAATTTAGGGTTGTTATCCCGCATCAGTTTTGGTATTAGAGGTTCTAGGTTAGGGCATATTTGCATGTCATTTCAATTTTATTGCATTTTATTTCATTTATGTTCATTAGTGTACACGTCTATTGTTTGACAAAAGTCCTTACTCATTTTGGATCACATGTGTATGTCATTTCGATGTCGTTTGATTTTATTACATTTGTGTGTTCATTTGTATGCACTTCTTGTGTTTGTTAAAATTACTCATTGTGTAGTCACATTTGTGTGAACATCTTGTGTTTGTTAAAATTACTCACGTGATGTGTAGTTCACATTTGTGTGTTCACCTTGTGTTTGTTAAACTTACTCAATTACTTTTGGTTCATAGTTACTTGTTCATCGTAGCTTCCTTGTTTAGTGTGTTATGATCACTATGGGTACGAGTGAGATTGCTGATGTTCTTAGGAGCATCTTATAAACAAAAAATTTGCGTAGAATATAAATCTAACACAAATCAATCATAACAAATTTCCCCTCGCTAGGAGAGGGTTTTATTAAAATGGCGGACCTTACACTTCCGGGTATCGCAGTCGATTCCTCGTTAATTACATCAAAATTTAATACCTCTGATTAAAAGCTACTAAAAAATAATAACGTAATTACATCTCTGAAATAAACAAAACTAAGATTCTAATTCTAAGTTCTTCATCGACATCTTCAATCCGTCATGAGATAGATGGATAGCAGACTATCTTCATCGGAGATTTGAGGAAAATGAAATAGGGGACGACGGATGGGAGAACCCCTCTAAAAGCCAGGTCCATTTGATCGAAAAGCACGAGTCATTACTGGAGCAAGAAACTCGTGGACGAGTCTTAAAACGAATTCTTGTTCTCTGGTCTCAAAGATGACTTCGAATACCAAATCTATTTTTCGAGCAACTGATTGTCAGAAGAATTATCACTTTCAGTGATAGAGTGTCTAATCATGAGTTAGATATCATCAAATTTCTTAAAATTTGATGATCATAGATGATTTTATAATGATTTTACCGTTGGATTTGATCAATATCTTAAGATTTGGTCAATGCATAGTAAATCCACCATTGGATCTCGTTACGATCTCACATTATGATCATTTGACTAAAAGTCAATGAATCCACCATTGGATTTGATCAAAATCACAAGATCTGATCAATATGTAATAAATCTACCGTTGGATCTCATTACGATCTCACATTATGATCGTTCGACTAAAAGTCAATGATTCCACCGTTGGATTTGACCATAATCACAAGATCTGATCAATATGTAATAAATCCACCGTTGGATCTCATTACGATCTCACATTATGATCGTTTGACTAAAAGTCAATGATTCTACCATTGGATTTGACCATAATCACAAGATCTGGTTAATATACAATAAATCTACCGTTGGATCTTATTATGATCTCACATTATGATCATTTGACTAAAAGTCAATGAATCCACCATTGGATTTGATCAAAATCACAATATCTGATCAATATGTAATAAATCCACCGTTGGATCTCATTACGATCTCACATTATGATCGTTCGACTAAAAGTCAATGATTCCACCGTTGAATTTGACCATAATCACAAGATCTGATCAATATGTAATAAATCCACCGTTGGATCTCATTACGATCTCACATTATGATCGTTTGACTAAAAGTCAATGATTCTACCATTGGATTTGATCATAATCACAAGATCTGGTCAATGTACAATAAATCTACCGTTGGATCTTATTATGATCTCTCATTATGATCGTTTGACTAAAAGTCAATAATTCCATCGTTGGATTTGACCAAATTCATAAGATCTAGTCAAAATGCAATAAATCCACCGTTGGATCTCATTATGATCTCACATTATGATCGTTTGACTAAAAGTCAACGAGTCCACTGTGAAAGAATTTCCGATCTCGAGGTTAAGGTCCAAACCCTCATTTGAGGGAGTGATGATCCGAACCGCGAGGGAAACTCTAATTATCATAGGTGAATATTTTGGGTATTATAGTCCGAAATCATTCTTCGGGTTCGTGATTGCAACCCGTATGAGCATTGAATTTGTGGTTGCAATCCGAGTGTACTAGGAGTTATGCCCAGGGTCGTACCCACGTGGCTTAACTATTTCTAAGTACGCAATAGATTGGGCACGAGTCATAACGCGTAATCCCAAATTGTAACCATAAATCCCACTTAGGAGGAGCCGTAGCTCTTTTCCTAAGCGTATCTCCTTTAGGTAAGGGTCGTAGCCCTTATCCTAAAAGTCTTAATCTTAACTTACTCCTCCCGTCCACTTTAAAAGAAAATAAAAAAGAAGAAGAAAAGAATAGTCAGAATCTCGGAGATCACCTTAAAGTCTTTTTAGAAGAGTCGGAGATATTTTCGGCAGAGCTTTCGTCTTAGAATTTTCGGATCCCTTGCAATGAGGACGGGTCTGCTATTTATAGATTTGTGGTAGCGGTTATAGAAGTTATGATCTTACGGTTCCGTAAGGTTTTTTCATGAAATGAACGGTTGAGAGAGCTGCGTAAGTTTTCGTCTTCACGTGGATTGAGAAGATTCTTCTCACGTATGTCATTCTTTTCTCATAACCGCCTAGGTGACTACGTATATTTTCTAGCCACCTAGGTGGATAAGTATTTTTCTATCCACCTAAGGTGGATAAGTATTTTTTCTAGCCACCTAGGTGGATAAATATTTTTATATCCACCTAGGGTGGATAAGTATTTTTCTAGTCACCTAGGTGACTACGTATATTTTCTAGCCACCTAGGTGAATAAGTATTTTTCTATCCACCTAAGGTGGATAAGTATTTTTTCTAGCCACCTAGGGGACTACGTATATTTTCTAGCCACCTAGGTGGATAAATATTTTTCTATCCACCTAGGGTGGATAAGTATTTTTCTAGTCACCTAGGTGACTACGTATATTTTCTAGCCACCTAGGTGGATGAGTATATTTTCTATCCACCTAGGGTGAATGAGTATATTTCTATCCACCTAGGGTGGATAAGTATATTTCTCTATCTACCTAGGATGGATAAGTATATTTCTATCCACTTAGGGTGGATAAGTATTTTTTCTATCGACCTAGGGTGGATAAGTATATTTCTCTATTCACCTAGGGTGGATTAGTATATTTCTATCCACCTAAGGTGGATAAGTATTTTTTTTATCCACCTAGGGTGGATAAGTATATTTCTATCCACCTAGGGTGGATAAGTATTTTTTTCTATCCACCTAGGGTGGATAAGTATATTTCTATCCACCTAGGTGGATAAGTATATTTCTATCCATCTAGGGTGGATAAGTATTTTTCTAGCTACCTAGGTGACTACGCATATTTTCTAGCCACCTAGGTGGATAAGTATTTTTCTATCCACATAGGGTGGATGAGTATATTTCTATCAACCTAGGGTGGATAAGTATTTTTTCTATCCACCTAGGGTGGATAAGTATATTTCTAGCCACCTAGGTGACTATGTATATTTTCTAGCCACCTAGGTGGATAAGTATTTTTCTATCCACCTAGGGTGGATAAGTATATTTCTATCCCCCTAAGGTGGAAAGTATATTTCTTCTCTGATACCATTTTTACCGAAAAAAATAAGAGAGGTAAAACCTCTTCTTGTGAGATTGCTAAGAGATTTCCTAGAGAAATCTCTCTCGATTTGGGTTTGTTTTGGTTGCTAAATGCATGCACAGAGCTTATTACAATTTATTTTTAATATAATAAAATTAGTAATTAAAAGAAAATTTCGGCAATTACAATCAAGGCCCCTGCACATAATTTTATTAGTTTTTCTTTTTAAACCCCCCTAGGGATGAGTGAACCCTAGGGGAAATGGTTCCACATGGCATTTGGTTGCCACCTGGCAGCCCAAAAGGGCACCGTCGTAGGGGTCAATCCCTACGACTATATTGTAGGAACCCTCTTTCCTATATATGTATAATTTCATGAGGTCTGCTAAAGGGAACAAGCACATTTACCTAAATCCAATCATTCTCTCCCTCACTCTCTCCCTCTTGTGGCTTATGCTCTCTTATTACTTACTCCTATATTTTTTATGTTATTTGAGCCATCATTCATATAGAAGTTTGATCATCCATAGTACTACTCTTATGAGTATGAGCAATTGTCTTTTCTTTTACTTGCTGATAGAGATAATAATGAGTTCAGTCATTTGTGAGTTGGTATTAATAACAATGTTATATTTTTCTCATCTTCCACAATTTTAGCAAGAGAACTTTTGCTTGCAGGGCTTTGGGAATGCCAAAGACCTGCTTTCAGTTCAGGAGATTGTGGTAGAAATGAAGTCTTTGCCTCATCTATTTATCGATCGAATTGCTTATACAACTATAGTTGACGCACTGCTAAATTGTGGCTCCACTAGAGGTATGCTAATTTTCTATGCTATATATCTCTCTTATCATCTTTGATGTCCTTGTCAAAAATTTTGTACTTGAATGATCCTACAATGGCTCCACTGGACCCAGCATATATCCTATGATATGATATGTGCTAGTGTTTGTGTTACACTCCTATGTCGGTCCCAGTCCGAATGAAAAGGAGTAGGGTAAGTGTCAGATAGACATTTGGCTGTAAAAACCCTTGATTTGGCATGTTATCCTTGGTATTTAATAAATGCACATGAGCATATCTGGAATGATCACCAATAAATGCAATAAATATATACCTATTAAAAATTGTAATAAATATATTTTTCCCTCTTTGGTTGTTATGTTATTCTTATCACATTTATCACTATGGGTTAGTTCAATATACTTGATTTCCTTTCTATATGAAGATATAGTTATTAGAGATTTTAGTCTAGTACAAATACTACACTTATCACAATTCACATCATCCTGGTAGGAATTAAATCTAAGTTGTCATACATCTCAGAAATTAGCATGACCTAATCTATCATGTTGTGGATAAGAAGACTCAACTGAGTACAAAGGAGAGCTTTGCATTCATTTAAACATCCCTGAAAGTCATAGGCTTTTCCAACAAATACATTGTTCTAGGAGAGTATAAGCTTGTCTAATTCAAACACTAATTTAAAGTCATGCTTCACTCGTAAGGTGATCGATACAAAATTTTCTTCAATATCGGGCACGTGAAGAACATTAAGTGCGATGGTCTAGAAGGAGTTGAAGTAATGGAGATGGGTTTAGGTCTTTAGATTTTGGTTAGGGTTTGAGTAAAGTAGTTGAGGTTGTGGTTATGAGAGGTAGATTAGGATTAGAGAAGAGAGATTATAGTGAATGGCGTAATGAGCAATTAGTTCTCATGAGTCTTTATATTAAGAGACTTAATATTTGCACACTAAATAATAGTTAACACACACCAGCGCAGATAGCTTAAGTACACTCATAAAATTATCACTCCCCCTCAAGCTGAAGCATGTATATCATGCATGCCCAACTTGACCATAATATCCTGTAGAACCTTGTGGCCCAAAGGCTTAGTGAAGACATCTATGAGTTGTTGGGAAGAAGCAACATCAATAAGTTTCAAGGAGTGATCCCACACTTTTTCTCTTACAAAATGAATATTCATCTCTATGTGTTTCATCCGCTCATGTAACTGACGCGGGACAAACCCTAAACTATGTGGATGAAAATGAAATGCCATTTGCCGAAATTAAATTAAATTATTTAAGCAATAAATCACACAAACGATCGCAATACCTTAGGTTCCATGATTTTTCGTTGGGATGATCGCGTTTGGTTCGGGTAGAGTCGAATCTGTGTGCTAGATCCCTTAGAACTCTAGCCGCTTCCAGATTAGGGCGTCGCTCTTCAATCAAGATGGGATTGCTGGTTTTCTCAGAGTGTTTTGATGCGGAATGGTTTAATAGCTCAAGTGAGATCTAGGGTTATTGAATCGGGTCGATTCAACGGTTTAGATGAAAGCTAGGGTTTATAATTTTTGGGGTATTTGAAAGTTTAATGGCTGAATTTAGGGTTTATGGGAACAAAAATAAAGCAGAGAAAGATAAATCAAAAGAGATAGAAGACAATAGATTGTGGGCTTCATAACTTTGGCTTCACACCAAACCCTTCTCAGGAAGAAGATTCACTCTTCGTAGTTGCTCTTCTCAAAGAGAAAGTATAAGCTCTTTTCATTCGTAAAAAATAAATTTCATTGTTTTTTTTAATGACCTTATATAGGAGGTCTCTAAAACAAAATAAAACCCTAAAACAAATAATAAAAAAGGACACGTATGCCACTCAAAATGATTTCCATATTTTGGCGGAGCTCTCTTTCGTGAAAATTCGATTGATTGATCCTAAGGTCGATCGATCGAGTATATATATATATATATATATATATATATATATATATATATATATATAATCATGTGTGAGTCTCGGGTCACTAATCAATTGATTGACAATAGTACTTGATCGATTGACAATGGTACTCGATCGATCAACAATGCTACTCGATTGATCGATTTTATTTATATATATGAAACAAAATGTCGCCGAAATTTAAATCTCGTTGCCCGCAGTTGATCGATCGAAGCCTAGGATCGATCTATCGATTGTGCATTCCTTCGTGTCTTCCTTTATGCTCGGTTCTGGTTGCTTTTACGCCCGGTTTGGTTTTCGTCCCGTTTCTTCCGCCGTCGGTGCACTCGATATGGTCCATAGCATATGTCCTCGATGTCGGCATCCCGGTCAACTCTCCAGGACCGAAAACGCTTCATCATCGATGAAGCAGAGTCGTGATATCGATAGAGCATGTCGGGGTCTAGGCTACGCACCTCATCTTCATTTATCCACGCGTTCTGGTTTGCCAAATATTTTTGAAATCCTTCACCATGGGTGGACACTACGACATCATCCGATATCCCTTCGATTACATCTTTCCACTGCCTGCTTGGGGAAGGAAGGGGTAGGGGCTGCAAGGGTGGGGTGGGTGTGTGGATTAGGGTTGTTTAGAAAGGGTTGCAAAGAGGTAGGGTTGAGCTCAGAGAAGGGACTAGGTCCTCTACCTTGAACGTTGAGTTGATCCCTGTAACCAGAGGAAGATAAAAAACGTATGCATTAGGACCACTCCTTGCCAAAATTCTAAAACGCCCAGCGCCGCGGGCTTGGAGGTTTTTGGCGACTCTCGATGGGGAATCATTTCGGCCTAATCCGAACCATGACATGATCACCAATTTGGAATTCCTTGAAATGCTTCTGTGCATCCGCCGATACATTGTATTGTTCGTTGCTTGAATTAATTTTTTGTTTAATTTCGGCATGCAAACTGTGTATATGTTGTGCAAATGCATCTGCGGACTTGGACACTCGATGTGATGCAGACATGGGTATTAAATCAAGCAGTGTTCTAGGCCGATTACCATGTACAACCTCAAACGGACTCATGCCTATGGATCTATTGATATAATTATTGTACGCGAACTTGGCTATTGACAATGTAGATTCCCAAGTCCTAATATGATCACCAACAAGACAACGAAGGAGATTACCTAAGCTTCTATTGGTGACTTCCGTTTGGCCATCAGTTTGAGGGTGATAGGCCAATGAGAACTATAGTATGGTACCCATCATGTGCCACAAGGTTTTTCAAAAATAACTAGTGAACTTTGCATCCCTATCTGACACGATGGTTTTAGGTTACCCATGGAGACACACAACCTTCTCGAAAAATAACTTTGCGATATGAGTCGCATTGGAGGCTTTAGACCAGGGTATGAAGTGGGCCATCTTAGAAAAGCAGTCCACTACCACAAAAATGGAATCGTGCTTTCGCTAAGTCTTGGGGAGTCCGATCACGAAGTTCATGGAGATGTCTTATCACGGGGTATGGCACGGGAAATGGGGTGTACAAACCAGTATTTTGTCTACTTTGTTTAGCCACTTAACAGGTACGACATTGTTTCACAACCCGAGAGACATCTCTCATATGGCTAGGCCAGTAAAACCTATCCTTAACGACCACAATGGTTTTGTTGCACCCGAAATGTTCGACAATCTCTCTAACATGTAACTCCCAAATGAGGAAGTCACGCAATGAAGTGCGAGGGATGCAGAAGCGATTGCCTTTGAACAAATACCCGTCTTGCAAGGTATACTTGGAGTTAGTGTTGGTCGGATTATCAAGGAGAGCAACATATTCCACTCTAAAATCTAGGCATTCCGGATAATCTTATTTCAACTGCTCAAATCCAACGACCTCGGTGTTCATAGTGTGCAAAGTCGCTACCGGAAGACTAAGCGCATCAGCTGCTTTGTTCTCAACACTGGCCTTATGCTTCAACATGAATGCGAATCCTTGATGGTATTCGACCCATATCGCATGCCTTGGGTTCAACTTCTTTTGGGAAGCAAAGAAGCGTAAGGCTTCATGATCAGAAAACAACACAAATTCTTGCGGGCTAAGGTAATATTTCCAATACCAAAGAGATCTGATGACCGCATAAAATTCCTTATTGTAGGTGGAGTATTTTTGCTTTGTCTCGTTAAGCTTTTCACTAAAGTAGGTCACAAGGTGGTCCTCTTGGCTAAGCACTCCACCTATACCTACACCTGATGCATCACATGCTACTTCGAAAACTTTAGAAAAGTCTAGTAGACGCATGACGGGTGCACTAGTCATCTTATCCTTATTCTTGACAAAGGCTTTCGTCGCGGCTTTGCTCCAATGGAACTCTCCTTTTTTCATGCAATCAGTGATGGAAGTCAAAATGGTGCTAAAATTTTGAATGAAGCGATGATAGAATGTAGCTAAACCAGACTTTGTCTTATGTGCAATCTGGTTGGAAAGAAATGATGCTGTTTTGTAGGATGTGGAAGCCTATCACCTTTGTAATTAGGAGTGCTAGGTATTGGGTTTTGAGTAGGGTTATGCTATACAGAGATTCTATGGGTGAGTGCGGATGAGGGGAGAGTTGGTTGATGCTTGGGATGATTTATTCTTGGTGTGAAGGTGCTGCTTTTGGCCCTGTGGGTTTCATGGTCTGCTAGGGTGTATCCCTAAGGGGCTGGGTTTTTTGTTTTCTTTTTGGGCTTAGGTGTTTGCTTTTTGTTCTAGTTTTTGTTTTTTTGGTTTTATCTTTTCCGGCCTGTGTTTTAGTTTCTCGCTACCTATTTGTACTTTCTTCCGTTTTTGCTGTTTTCAACATATTGCCAATAACCGATCCAAAGAAAAAAAGAAGCATCAGCAAATTTCGGTGTTAACTTGAGAAGTGGAAGTCCTTGGAATAAATCAGGAAGTAAAAGAACTCAACATCTGTATAACTTAGTGTTAATGAATTTGGAATAGAATCTTAGTTTTAATATATAGAGAATATACTTAGTGACAAAGTAATAAAAATTTAGAATACTTACACTCCACTTACTGCGAATTGAACGACACTGATTATGTGTGGTCTTAGACTCTTCGTTCGAAATTGTAATTTTAGTAGTGGTTGTTGGTGGAAGGAGCAAGAGGAGGTTTGGATGTAGGAGTGGGCCTCACATAGAAGATTTCTGATATGAAGGTCATGATGCTCCATGAAATATTTATGGTCCAAATGCGGTAAAAGTTTTATCAATCATGAAGCTGAAAACTGTATAGGCTATTCCTCATCTGAATGAGCTGCCTCTTTCCAAATTTCTGTTGACATGAAGCAAATATATTGGCAACAGCAGCTTTATTAATGAGGCGAAGACAAACCTTGATATAAAATCTTCAGAAGCAAGTTGAAAACTGCTGTTCTTTTGAATTTTTTTAATTAATTAATGAATTTTTTTTTTTAAACAAACAATATTTAAATACCCAGTTAAGTGGGTTCCAGATGCAAGTCTAAACTTCAATAAGCATCAATTCAGTTGATCATTGACTCCGCTGATTCTTTAAAAATCAGTACTTTTCATTAACTCAGAATGAACTCGGAGATAGTCCAATTTCCGAATCGGGTTCTAGTTTTCAAGCATCATCTACACAATGCACCTTCATTTTATTGAAATAAAACAATTTAGGGTAGCGTTTTAGCGTAGAATTACTAATGCACCATGTTATACTTCAAACTCTATTTATTTGTATCTTTCAAGGCTGCCATATCTGATGTAGACATTTTTCTTTCCTTTCTTCTTTTTCACATACATCCATTTTACATAACTCTGTTTAATTCAATTTTAACTGGTGATATTGAATGGTGTTTCTTCCAATTTTCTCTATTTTTGGTAGATGCTCTTTGTGTCTTTGGGGAGATACTGAAACGGGCTGGTGAAAATCCAGTCCTCCGGCCAAAACCTCACCTATATCTTGCTATGATGAGGGCATTTGCTGTTAAAGGAGATTTTAATATGGTAAAAAGCCTGCGTGTACGCATGTTGCCAGATACTGTAGGTCTCATCTCTCCAGCATCTCAAGTAGAAGCTGATGAGCTTGTCATGGAGGCAGCAATAAACAATGGTCAGGTAGTAGTCTTCTCATCATTTTAAGATGGGAACCTTTGTTTGCTCCTACAGGTTTACTGAAAGCGCTATGTCCAAAACCCAGTGTAACCCATTGACTTCTTGCAATCAGACGATGGAGATCATTTTCACCCCATTCCTCCACAACGGATCTTGAGATCATGAGCGTACCATCAAACAGTTAGTTTATTATTTCATGTGGCATAGGTCCCCAAAAAGACCCTAAAATTACATGGCACACATCACACCCGAACATGAGTTTAGGGCCAGTTTTTGGGATCTGTGTCACGTGTAATGAAAAACTGACCGTCTGATGGTAAAATCATGATCTCAAGATCCGTTGTGGGGAATATTGTGGTGAAAAACGATCTCCACCATCTGATTCCAAGCAGTCAATGGGTTTCACTGGGTTTCTGGTGTAGGTGCGAATAGAGGTACCCTTTTAAGATTTGTTGCAAATAAAACAGATTGCCATTTTGTTTATTTAATAATGCCAAAACTGTCTTAGCTTATTGACTCTACTGTACTTGTTTCTTTAAGGCTGTAGTTGTGTTTCTTGATGCATTAAATTCTTAGTATATTTTTTTTATGCAATGTTGAGTATGAATGACGTACCCTTGATACTGTGTCCAGGCGATATCTTGTTTGAAAGATTCCAGGTTACTAAATCCTGGAAAATAATGCTGGTAGCTATTATATCCGCAATGATACTGGGATAGTGGGGTAATTAGGGGTTGGCTTCTTCCTTTATATGATGGACTATAGAGGAATTTGGTGAGAATATAGTTGACGACCTCAAGTCATAATAGTTCTTGCCTTTTCTATTTGATGCCAAGAATGTGAATTTTTCCAGACCTCCTGAGCGATTGTGATCAAGGTGGTTAAAATGCCTACGCGATGGACCCTGTATCACATAGGCTATTGCCCATTAACCCCTATCCCTTAATAATTTGGATGATGTATGCATTTCTTACTTTTTCAAATTTAAGCATGGTTAAATAACTAGACTGTTCATTTGATTACTAAGTATCAAACATACACAACAAAAACCATAATAATATGAACATGAATAACTAAACTTTAATGACTAAGCATAAAGTATGTATCACAAAGTACATCCATAACCATTAAAAACATATTAAAGAAATCCCTCATGAATATATTATAGCAATAATGCTAGTACTCACTTGAATACCCTAAGCTTGCCACCAAGAAATAATGTTGGCTAGGTTCTTGGTTAATTTATATGCCAAGAGTAATACCAAATGCAAGGGGCAACATGACCTATTGAGTACATATTAATCGACATTAAAGGTACTTAGCTAAATGATTTGGATGCCAGAAACTTTAAGCAAAATATACACTCTTGAGTTTTTATGTGCGTGACTTGATTTCTAGGAACTTACTAAGCACTGATGCTTTCATGCGTTGTAGTAATTGCTGCATGTATGATTATAGTACGCTATAGAATAGAAATCTGTTGCAAATTTAATATTTTAGATATTCTGCTTGGGTTGATTGCTGTGACAGGTCGTTGTCGCCAAAGAGGTCCTTTCAAATATTATCACAAGGCATAAAGGAATATCATGGACAAGTAGAGGAAGCATGGTATGTGATTAATTTCCTTGTTCTTTAATTGAGGTTAAAAAAATGCAAAAAGAACCCCATTACTTGTAATAAGCTTTAAATTCAGTACATTCTATCAGTTAGATTATATAACAAATATATCTTCAATTTTTATAATTAAATACAATAAATAGATCATTGATCATGATAAGCTTGCCATCTATTATACGTTTTGAGTATGCAAAATTTTCCACAAGAAGGCTCCATATGAAAGAAGAGCATTTGAAAATTTTAGACCAAAAAATATGCATTTAAAATTTTAAAGTCCTCCTAGGATCAAAATTTCTATAACTCTGCAAAATGGGAAACTAAGGATCTTCTATGTTCCCATAGTGCATTATTTTTCTCTTCCTTCAGATCAGTTTTCTGAGAAAATCTGGGCTGTCAATCATTCTTTGCCCATTTTTTTTTAATGTAAATCAATCAAATTGTAGTTGTGCTTCTTATGCACTTGACCTCGTTTGATTTGGTTTAGTAGATTGTGAATTATTTCCATTCCTATGAAACGAGGTTATGTGTACCCCTCAGGAATCTGTTGGGAAGGCAATGTACAATGCTTCCATTTGCATGTATACGCGGATCTCTAGTTGTGTTGATGATCAATAGGCTATCTACAGTGTATGCAGGTTGTTTGACAGAATTTGATTCTCGGTGCTGTTGGTTGATGTCATTTATCTGCGCGGATATCGTTTCTGCCCGTGAATATCCAAGTTACGTCGCTGTATTGGTTTTTAAAGTTTTTATTTTTTATTTTTGGTGTATAATGACAAGAAAGTCCAGTGCTGGTATATGAGCTGGGCGTAGCCAGTATTGGCAACAATCATAGTCTTGTTTGAAGCAGTGTTGTATGCGCTTTGTAGTTGTATAGCTCGTCTTGTTGGCTGATTTGGGTACTTGAGATTGACTGCAATTGTGTGGTCGTTGGCCTGTTTTTGTTGGTGAAGGATTATCATCAGCATGTGTTCCTTTACTATGGGAGTCAAAGAAGGATGCATGTAGCATTGACACCCTTGGTAATGAAGATGATGTGTTATTGCCTCTGGTCCCTATTTGGTTGAGACATGTATTGTTGGATCCTCTCATGTTTCCATGTCTTCAGGCTCCATGGATCATTGATTCTGGAGCTACTGATTATATCTCAGGTATGTCCTTTTTTCCTTCTATCTCTTCACTAACAAATCAATGTAATATTCCTATTTGGTACCAAAGGGGACTCAATGAAGAATACTTGTGCTTCTGTAGCATGTGATGTGGTCACACTTGAGGGGCATCGTGTACACGTTTGGTGGGCTGGAGTAGGCACGTAAGCACGACGCAGGCTTTGTTGGTTGGTTATGTGGGTACTTTTGGGCACTAAGTGTTGGTGTGGCTAGAATCGCGTAGAGGAGTTAATTAGGGTTAGGTAGGAAGTGGAGGAGAAGAAGAAAGAGAGGTAGGAACTTAGGGTTTAGTATTATGATACTCTTCCCACTGCATTAAGAGTATATATATAATCTTACAAGTGGCATGTAAAATGGTGCCAGAAACAACAACAAAAATGTAAGTAATTCTACTTACACATTACACTCCAGCATTTACTACTCACACCCATAAAATATATGGACATCTCTACACTACCCCTCAAGTTGGGGCATATATATCAATCATGCCCAACTTGCTAGTGATATCATAAAACCAATTTCCACTCACAGCCTTAGTCAGAACATCAACTAATTGATTTTCTGATCTGACTTGAGGAATACATACTTCTTTGGATTCAACCTTTTCACGAACAAGGTTACAATCCACCTCTATATGTTTGGTCCTCTCATGATATACCGGATTTTGAGCAATATGGTGGGTGGCCTCATTATCTCCATACAAAATCATAGGAAGTTTGACCGCAACTCCCAATTCCGCAAGGATGTGTCTCATCTACATTCCTTTTCTAGTGCGTTGAGACATAGTTCTGTATTCTCCTTTAGCACATGAGTTAGAGACCACATGTTTTTTGGATTTTCAAGTGACTAAATTTCCACCTAGTAAAGTGCAATAGCCTGTGGTAGATCTCCTATCATCAAGAGAACCTGCCCAGTCAGCGTCAGTAAAAATCTCAACATCAAGGTGACCACGGTCTTTATAGAGAAGTCCTTTTTCTAGACTCAAAATCCGATAGACCACATCAAGATGGATACTCCTTGGAGAGTGCATGTACTGGCTAACAACACTAACAACATATGCTATATTTGGACGTGTCATAGTGAGATAGGTGAGTTTACCCACAATTTGCTGACACATGCGAGCATTCTTGAGTGGCTCTCCTTCACTACCTCTGAGTCTATGATTCTGCTCAATGGATGTAGTTGTTGGCTGGCATCCCATCATTCCAGTATCCCTGAGCACATCCAAGGTATACTTCCTTTGTGACAGAGCAATACCTTTTTCGGATCTGACAACTTTAATTCCAAGAAGTACTTTAATGGACCTAAGTCTTTGATCTCAAAGACTTTACTCAAATATCCTTTCAACTAAAGTATCTCATCACTGTCACCGCTTGTGACAATGATATCATCAACGTATACTAATGCCATTGTACGGCACACTCCTCTCTTTACAATAAAGTATGGTCATAGTGACTTCTGTGATACCCAATCCGCATGACTGCCTCACTGAATTTTTGAAACCAGGCTCTAGGAGACTACTTTAGCCCTTAAATCAATTTCTTTAACCTGCAGACTCTCCCAGGGTCCCCCTTTTTCATAAAATCAGGTGGAAATGCCATGTACACCTCCTCCTTTAAGTCACCAAGAAAGGCATTCTCCACGTCCAACTGATAAAGAAGCCAATTCTTACAAGATGCTAGAGATAACAGAACCCAAATAGTATTAGACTTAGCTACTAGGGACATCTCTAGGCCACATGTAGGCATGTTGCCAAGCTACAGGGGCTTTGTCGTGGGCTATTAAGGATGGCGGTTGGGGGCCGTGATAGTTTGCCACGAGCGCCAAGGTTGGAGCCAACAGGGGGCGTTGTGGTGGCGTTGATGGTTGGGATGATGGCTTCGACTTGGATTGAGATGGGGCATTGTAGTGGACGTGTGTTGAGCCGTAAGGGCCATATAACCTTCACAAGGTGGCTTGCATCAAAACTATGTCAAACGAGCAGGTTTTAGGTTCTCTCGCTACTTTTCCAGATTTGGTATTTTTTCCTTATATATCGTAGGGAAGCCCGGCACCTACGATTTGGTTGTACATGGCCAATGTCTAGCCCGAGTGACCCCAAAGTGGGGTGTGTGCGGGAATAACTTCTTTGGAGGATGTTACTAGTATCTCCTTATCTCTTTGGCGTGGGTCAAGGATGGTGCCGAAGGCAGCATTACCCGTGTGGCTAAGGTAGAGGCTCCTGTTGGGACCGCCGTGCGGAAGCATGTGTCAACTTGGGTCAAGCATACATCTCAGGTGGGACACTATAACGTACTAGCCATAGTCAAGGGAACAAGCTAAATGTGTAAGTGAGCGAAAATCAAACAAGGTTGAGTTTGATTGCGTTAGTTTAGGCTGACGTAGCATTTTTTTTGCTAGCTGCCACATGTGGTGCGTGGTTCAAAGAGTGACCCATGACAGTTGGTATCAAAGCACGGTTACCAACGCTATGTGGGCTTGACAACTAACAAGGGAGCATCTATAATGGCTAAAGATGTGCCGATGGCTGTGACAACTTCTACACGCTCGAGATGCAACTGCCGGGGAAACCAAACAAGGCGACACGTGAGAGATGAGGAGTTGGAAACACATGTGGACCAAATCTCTAGCATGAGGCGACGTTTGGGTTAGAGGTGAAAGGTAATCGTGTTGGTCAATTGCGAGACTGCGAGAACAAAGTGGCTGCATACCACAAAGATGTTGAACAATTGTTTACTGAAGTGTGAGATACTAAGAGCACTGACGCGGGACGGGAACCCTAAAATGTGGAATATGATTTTTTTATGCAATTTGGCCAAAATTAAATAAAATAATTCAAGTTTAATTGCAAAATTATCTTAAGATACCTTAGGGTTGCAGAATTTTGATGAATAGATCACACGAGATCCAGGTAGGGTCCAGTCCGATGCGCAAGTACTTTTAGAGTCGAGGCGAGATCGGCCTAGAGATAGTACTCTAGTTTTTCCAGGATTAGGCGCTCGTCTTCGGTCCGATGTAGATTCACGGATTCCAAATTGGATTGTAAAAGGGAATTAGGGTTTGTAAAAGGTTTATGGCTTTTAGATCGATTTATGGTTTTGGAAAGGGTGTTAGCTTTTGTGGATTAGGGTTTCTGAAATCTAGGGTTTCAGAATCAAAGGAAGAATTTAGGTTATGATTTAGAGAAGCACGCAGAAATTTAGATAGCAAATATGATAGAGAAAATAACAATGGCTTTTGGGAATCACTCCCTTGGCCTCACACCAAACCCATCTCAGGCGAAGAATATTCAAGCATGAAAGCATTCAAAATATTCAATCAACTAATTAAAAAGTCTTTACAAGCCTCAATATATAGGCCACCAATAATTAAAATTCTAAATAAAGAGTTCTAATAGAAATAAAATACAAAAAAGGCAAGTTTTCGCCAAAAAAACTCAAAATCCGGAAAGCCCGTCATGACGTCCACGGACGTTCGTAGTGCCCCACGGACGTCCATGACCTACGGGCAGATAGGGGGCAAAATCACGGACGTCCGTCATTGTTTCACGGACGTCCGTCACTATTCACGGACGCCCGTCACTGTTCATGTGAACAGTAACTTTTTTTTTTTTCTGAAGTTGAAATTCTGTTGCGGTTCAACTTCAATACTTTCGATCTTGGCGTTCCTCGTCAATCTCCTCCGCTCAAAATGTTTCATCACCGATGAAACACGCATGTTGTACTCATCAAGGGTATCGGAACTTGCACAGTGGAACTCTTTGCAACTAGTCCAAACAATCTCGGCTCCTGGTGATGTGTGATCCTCATCTCGGTTGATTGTAGCGGGACGCACACGGTAAACCTCTCCTTGATGAACCTGATAACCCGGCTCGCCAACCCGCTTTATCAAATATTTTTGAAGTTGCTCATCAACTCTCCCAGACCTGAAGGAATTCATCCTCGATGAAGTGTGATCGCGATATCGGTCGAGATTACGAGAACTCAAGCGGCAAGCTCTTTCATCTTTGACCCATGTACTCGGTACTCGAAGTATCAACAGATAATTTGTAGTGATTGTTGCTTGAATTAATCTTGTGTTTAATTTCGGCATGCAATGCAGAATGAGACTCAAAACTTGACTCACAACAAGACTCGGAATGTGAAGCGGAATGCAACTCGAGACTATGATGTGTATCTATGAACTCGATACTCTCATGTGCATGCGACACTAATGACTCACATGTAACCGACTCAAGTGCTCTTGACTCTACTAACATCAACGATATAGGCACAATCGACTCTGTGGGCACTGTCAGCTCATGCGTGATTGAATCAAAGGACACTAATGGATCATGGACGCTCGGCTCGATCAACTTCAAAGATTCAAGTGCACACGACTCTACCACCAACAAGGACTCGTGCACAACGGGTTCTACAGGCACCAACAAATCGTGCATATGTGACTCAGTAGATTCTTGTGTGGGTGACTTGGTTGACTCACTTGTGGGAGACTCAACATCACTACTCACAAGGGAAATAGAAGTCGTTTCAACACAAACTAGACTTTTGTCAGCTTCTTCCATCTCCTCTTCACTTATCACAGTTCGAGGGTCATACACTTCCTCTTCTACTTTCATATTTTTCAGCCCCTTAGAACTTTCGCTTTCAGTCAATAAATTCGAAGTGGAAAATTTTGTGGGGCATTGGTATGCAAAGTGTCCGAACCCTTGACACTTAAGACAATCAGGACACTTATTTGTCTTGGTTCTCAAACCCCTTAGAAGGTGACGGTGTGTCAAAGGGACATACTTTTCAATAAGTGTCACCTTCATATCCTCCCATGTGGAGATGGGTTTAATCCGACGAAACTCAACACGGAGTTCTATATGAATTCAAAAAACTTCGGCATTACCCTTAAACTTTGTTGTCGCTAGTCCAATTTTGTACTCATCTGGTACACCATACCAATCAAAATACTCTATACTAGACAACCACTCTATGAAGGTTTTAGGGTTCGCCGTACCCTCAAAATTTGGAACCTCATCCCGAATTGATTCTAGAAACTTCTCGGAAGGGTCATACTCAAGTTCACGATGATGAAGGTATTCCCTAACTCTAGTCTCATCACTACTCGTGAGACTTTGCCAAGAATTTGGACGCGATCGCCTCATGGTGAACACGGCTTACTAACACGGGTGTTAAATGTCATGCAAACATGAACCACAATGGATGAGTAATTTTGTCAAACACATGACGTGCACACATAAAAACTGAAGGAAGATGCAACGAAAATTAAAGTGACACACAATATGCCCTAACCTAGAAAACCTAGGTCTCTGATACCAAAACTGACGTGGGACGGGAACCCTAAAATGCGGAATATGATTTTTTTATGCAATTTGGCCGAAATTAAATAAAATAATTTAAGTTTAATCGTAAAATTATCTTAAGATACCTTAGGGTTGCAGAATTTTGATGAATAGATCACACAAGATCCAGGTAGGGTCCAGTCTGATGCGCAAGTACTTTTAGAGTCGAGGCGAGATCGGCCTAGAGATAGTGCTCTAGCTTTTCCAGGATTAGGCGCTCGTCTTCGGTCCGATGTAGATTCACAGATTCCAAATTTGATTGTACAAGGGAATTAGGGTTTGTAAAAGGTTTATGGCTTTTAGATCGATTTATGGTTTTGGAAAGGGTGTTGGCTTTTGTGGATTAGGGTTTCAGAATCGAAGGAAGAATTTAGGTTATGATTTAGAGAAGCACGCAGAAATTTAGATAGCAAATATGATAGAGAAAATAATAATGGCTTTTGGGAATCACTCCCTTGGCCTCACACCAAACCCATCTCAAGCGAAGAATATTCAAGCATAAAAGCATTCAAAATATTCAATCAACTAATTAAAAAGTCTTTACAAGCCTCAATATATAGGCCACCAATAATTAAAATTCGAAATAAAGAGTTCTAATAGAAATAAAACACAAAAAAGGCATGTTTTCGCAAAAAAAACTCAAATCCGGAAAGCCCGTCACGACGTCCACGGACGCCCGTAGTGCCGCACGGACGTCCGTGACCTACAGACAGATAGGGGGCAAAATCACGGACGTCCGTCACTGTTCATGTGAACAGTAACTTTTTTTTTTTTTTTTTTTTTTTTTTCTGAAGTTGAAATTCTGTTGCGGTTCAACTTCAATACTTTCAATCTTGACGTTCCCCGTCAAGCACGGTAGAAGAAATGCGTGGTAATATGGACATTTTGAAAAAAAAAATGATCTTTGTCTTGCAGGTGGGGATGACTCCTACCCCCCCCCCCCCCTTTGGTGAGTCGGAGACGTTCAAGGGCTCTTGTAACAAAAAGAGGTAGATAACTTCGTTTCGGACGTGGAGTATCTGGGGGACATTGATAAGAAAATCAAATTGAGAATTGTATTGGGATGCCTAGTTGGTGATGCCAAACTATGGTGAAAGCATTGAGATGCGGAGGCACATATGAGCAATGGGACAATCGAGTTGTGGACCGACTTGAAAAGGGAGCTATGGGCTTAGTTCTTGCCGACGAACGTTGGACGGTTGGCACATCAGGGCATATAGTTCGATGCGTGACTACATCAAGGCCTTCACGAGCTTGATACTTAACTTAGACGATATTTGCGAGAAGGACAGGGTCCTCAATTTCATTCATAGACTAGTGCCTTGGTGTAGAGGGAGTTGAGCTGCAGAGTCCTAGAAAGTCTTGTTGATACAATTATGTGACTACTATAAAAATTGGGGGAAGAAGGGAGAAACATGCGAAGAAGCCCAACGAGAAGGGGTTTGAAAGGAATGATATGAGAGGAATGGTTAGGAAAAGCAGAGAGAGGACAAACTAAAGACAAAGGGCTGCTTCTTGTGTGGTGGGCCTCATCTAGTGTGAGGATTCTCACAGAAGGCTGCTTTGAATGCCTTACAAGTGGAAAAAGGAAAATAAAAGGATACAATGACAATCACTACTAGGATGGGAGCTCTCTAGCTCTTTGGTGGTTGAGCAAAACTAGTTGTGAACACCCCTCGGTCTTGTTGGTGTGTGCCATGGGAGACTGAAACACCAATTGAGAATGTGACTTGCATTTCATTTCAAATTTTTACTCAGAGTGAAGACATGGGTTACCGAGGTGGATTTACTCAAATTTTAACTCCCCCATGGCTGGGGGAGTAGAGCAGTGTGGTTTGTTTCAAATTTTTACTCAGAGTGAAGACATGGGTTACCGAGGAACTATGGTAGTCGACATGATTTGACAAGCATCGGTTGTGATGTGGATTTAGGAAATTTAGGTTAAGACAGAAGAGTGAGCTGCATCAAGGATGGGATTCTTGTAGTGAGTTTGGATGTTGTCGGCTAGCATGGAGAGCCACCTGGGGTGAAGTGTGAGTTGGGCCAAGCAACGATTGAGTGTAGTGAAGACTTGGAGTTGAAGGACTACAACATGGTGGGGGCATGCCTTTCAGGAAGAAGTACCTCCATGGGTTAAAATATCGGGTTACCGATACGTATCGTCCGAGCTCCAAAACGATACGTATCGGACGATACGTATCGGTATCGGTCTGTATCGGACGATACATTGAATGTATCGTTCGATACATTCAATACATTTGAATGTATCGAACGATACATTCAATGTATCGTTCGAGTCCAATACCGATACGTATCGTCCGATACGTATCGTCCGATACGTATCGGTATCGGACGATATTTTGATCCATGAGTACCTCAATGTCAACATGGACGTTGACATTTTTATGTGGGAGAATATGTGATAAGGTCACACTTGAGGGCCGTTGTGTGCACATTTGGTTGGCTAGAGTAGGGCCGTTGTGTGCACGTTGCTAGGCCACGCATGGGCACATTGCCGAGCCACAAGGGCTTTGCCATCGACCATGGAGGATGGCGTTTGGGGGTCCTGATGGCTTGCCATGAGGGCCAAGGTTGGAGCTAACGTGGGGAGTTGATGGTTGGGATGATAACTTAGATGTGGGTTGAGAAGGGTTGGACGCGCATTGGGGCACAAGGGCCATATAACCTTGCTAGGTGGCTTTACTCAAAATTATATAAACCCAACAGGCTTCAGGTTCTCCTGCTACTCTTCAAGATGTGATAGTTTCCCCTTAAGTAGTGTGGGCATAGATCAAAATCTCATCCGATACCAATACGTACTGGTATTGAACCACGACAATATGATACATACAATATATATTGTACCTCTTAACTACCGTCCAAAATATCAAATGATACAAAATTGGTATCTTTTGTATTTTGAATTTTTTTTTTTGGGTGCCACTTAAGTGACCCCCCCCATATATACAACTCATTCTCTTATTCTTCTCTTCCTGATCTCTCTTCTCTTCTCCCTAAGCCCTCCCTCTACGATTCATATCATATTTCACCCCGGCAAATGTGTTTTCAACGCAATAGATATGTTTAAAAAAATCGTAGATACGTTAAAAAATAGGTAGATATTTTTAAAATATTTTTTTAAAAAATAATTTTTCAGATTTTTAGGGATTTTTTTAAGATTTTCTTTTAAAAAAAGTAATATCATATACATTGAATTAATGTATTGGCAATACATTCAATGTATCAACCAGTAGGATGATACGTATCGAAATTCCGAGATTTTTATCCATGATCGTAGGGAAGCCCGATACCTACAATTGGTTGTACGCAGCCAATGTCTAGCCCGCGTGATCACAAGGGTGTGTGTGTGTGCAGGCATAGCTTCGTTGGAGGACGTTACTAGTGTCTCCTTGTCTCTTTAGCGTGGGCTAAGGACAATGTCGAAGGTGACACTACGCATGTGGCTCAGGTAGAGGCTCCTGCTGGGACTGACATGCAGCAGCGTGTTTCAACCTGTGTCAAGCATACATCTCCAGTGGGACACTGTAGCGCACTGACCGTGGTCAAGTGAACAAGACAAACATGCAAGCGAGCTCAAGATAAACAAGGTTTCCTTTGGTTGCATTGATTTAAGCTGACCTAGTGTGTAGGGCACTACGTGCCACACGGGGTGCGCGGCTCAAAGAATGATCGCAGCAGTTGTTCTATCCTTAGATACTATACATCTTTGGCACGTACTGTTTGGTCACGTACCCATGCCTAGACTTTTTGCTTCCAAAACAATTTCCTTTATTTGATGACTCTAAATTTCACTGTGGGGCCTGCCAGCTGTTTAAACACCATAAACACCATAGAGCTTCGCATTTTGGGAGTCATTGTAGGAGTACCACTCCATATCATCTTGTCCACTCTGATGTGTGGGGCATCTCTCCTATTACTTCTAGGAGTTCTAGGAGTACCCGTGTCTAGACTTTGGGCTCCCACAACAATTTCGTTTATTTGATGACTCTAAATTTCGGTGTGAGGCCTGCCAGTTGTTTAAACACCATAGAGCTTCGCATTTTGGGAGTCATCGTAAGAGTACCGCTCCATTCCATCTTGTCCACTCTGATGTATGTGGAATCTCTCCTATCACTTCTATGTCTAGGAATTGGTACTTTGTCTTCTTTATTGATGATTGCACATGTCTCCCTACATTGTGTTTGATGCAAACAACATATGAATTTGCATCCATGTTTCCTATGCATCACAAGTTTGTTCAAACTCTGTACAGTTCTTCTGTGAAAACGTTACAGCTGATAATGGAGTAGAAATATCTTCGAACATCTCCAATCATATCTCAAAAAATATGGTATTGAGTGGAAAACTACTTGTCCATACACACCTCAACAAGATGAACTAGTTGAAAGAAAAGATAACATCTTCTTGGGTGGCTCGGGCATTGTTAATGATACACAAGTTTGTTCAGACTTTGTACAATTCTTCTGTGAAAATGTTAGGGTCTGATAATGGAGGAGAGTATTTTCCCAACATCTCCAATCATATCTTAGAGAATATGGTATTGAGTGGCTAACTACTTGCCCATACACACCTCAACAAGATGAACTAGTTGAGGAAAAAAATATCATCTTCTTGAAGTGGCTCAGGCATTGTTAATTGGAATAAATGTCCTCAATAAGTTGTGTAGTTCTCATGGCATATTTTCTCATTAATAGGCACTTTTGTTGGCATGTTCAATATCCCTACTTACTTGGTATGTGTGATGTGCAAGTGTTGCACGTACCTGGGGACTTAGTGGGGTGCTCTAAGAGGCTCAGATACCCCCATCATAAAAACAAAGTATGTTGGGGTCTAGACCCATGGATTCTCCTACAAAAGTAAATCATAAGCTAAATTATGAAGATGGAGAAGCTTTACAAGATAATCGCATGTACCAACACCTCATAGGGAAGCTTACAGTGTTACCTAGGCACTTCTGCTTTTGGAATTTTTTTATGCCGACACTTGGTGGCACTTGGACACTCCTCAACACATCACTATACTTCTGAACATGTATGAAAATACCACATAATACCATCAAAGTATTCCTCGTTTTGACATGATAAATGAACCGTCGTTTTATGAAAAAGCTATTCAGTAACTTATAAATAAAAAGCTTGGGTCCTTGAAAACAATATATGTATAATATATTATATTTTTAGTTAGGTTCATGACATAAATTATGTATCTTTTCATTACATATCTCAATTGGCTCTGTACAACTTCCCTTCAATTTTTCTCTATATCCTTTCTTTTTTGTTTTTTAATGTTTTTCTTAAGGTCGTGCCGCTATATTAGAATCTTTAGAAATTGGCGTACCAAATATCTACGACACCTTGACACTTGGCATCTGTGCCACTTGTTTAGGCAACACTGGAAGCTTATATATCTCACTATTACTCATCCATACAGAGATGTTAGTGTTGTTGGTCACCATATGTATTCTCCATGGAGTTGTCACTTGGAGGCGATTTACAGGATCCTCAGATATTTTAAGTCTAATCCTTGCAAGTGTTTACTGTATGGAAATCAGTCACCTGGATATTGAAGTGCTTACCGATGCTGATTGGGCTGGTTTTGTGAGTGACAGAAGATCCACCACAGGTAACTGTACCTTTCTTGGCATTAATTTAGTTATGTGGAAAAGTACGAAAAAACATGTTGTAGCTAACTCTAGTATAGAAGGTGAGGACAAGGCTACATTCCAAGGTGCCCATGAGGGTATTTCGAGTTTTTTCATTTTGTTTGATCTTGGCATAGATGTAAAGCTCCCCATGACACTTTATGCTGATAATGAAACTGCCATACTCATCGCAGAGAATCCAGTTTACCATGGAAGGACCAAACATATAGATATGTCACTTCAGTAGAGAAAAAATAGAGTTGAAGGAGTATTGCATTCCTCAGGTTGCTCTCAAGGATCAATTGGCAAACCTTCTAACCAAGGCTGCTGGAAGAGATCGACTTTGTGATCACCTCCAAGTTGGGCATGATCGAGATCTATTCCCCAACTTGAGAGGGAGTGTTAGTTATGCTAATGTGTCACTGATTTTGTTGGGTGTGTTGGCAGTTTAGTTGGGTGTGTAATAAGTGTATATAATAATGAAAAAGGGTGTAGACTGCACACCTTGTTTTTCTTTCTCCTCTTTTTCCTTCTTGATGCAGGACAAGGACCCTAAACTACTTGAATGCCATGATTTAATTAATTGTCGAAATTAAACTAAATTAATTAAACAATAAACCATGAAATTAATGCGGATGCCTTAGAGTTTCGTAGTTTTCCATTAGAAGATAGCGCTTGATTCGAGTAGGGTCCGGTCCATGCGCTAGATCCGTTAGATTCGCGGTGTAGATAAATTCTAGAGGTAGAACTCTAACTTTTCCAGATTAGAGCGCCGCTCAGGATTCAATGATGGGATCATGAGTCCTCTAAGGGTTTCTGATTCGGGTTGGTTAACGACTCGTATAAGATCTAGGATTTGAATCAGATTGATTCAATGGTTCTGATGGATCGTTGGGTTTGAGAAAAAGGATAATGGCTGGATTTATGATTTATGGGATCAAAACAAGCAGAGAAAGAAAATAAAAATTGAAGAAATAGGTAGAAGATAGATTTTTGGCTTCACACCAAACCCTTCTTAGGAAGCGAAGAAGAGTCACTCTTCAACAATGGCTCATCTCAAGCACACAAGCAATAGCTTTCATTCATAATCAATCATTCCTTACAATGATTATTTAGAGACCTTATATAGGAGGCCTCACAAAAGAAAATAAAACCCTAAAACAAATATAACAAAGACAAGTATGCCCTTAAAAATTCAAATTCAAATTCTGACGCAGTCAATCGATCGAATACCAAATGTCGATCGATTGATTGGCATTGCTCCAGCATGTTGATTCTTTTAAGTGGGGTTTTGATCTCCGTTTCCATTCCGCTTCTTCCGATGTCGGTACACGCGAAACAGTCTGTATCCAATGTCTACAATGTTGGCGTCCCCGTCAATTCTCCCGGGCCGAAAAGGCTTCATCACCGATGAAGCGGCGTGGTGGTAGCGATCGAGCACGTTGGGGTCCAAGCGTCGCACCTTGTCTTTAGTTAATCACATGCTCTCGGAGTCCTGCTTTCCCATCCACTTAACCAAGTATTTCTGAAACCCCTCCACCATGGGTGGATACCACAAAATCATCAAGTATTCCTTCAATTTCATCTCTCCTCTGCCTGCGTGGGGAAGGGAATGGTAGAGGTTGCGGGGTGGGGTTGGGATTTGGGCTTGGGCCTGCTTGGAAAGGGTTGGTAGGGGGTGGGGTTGAGCCCAAAGAAGGGACTAGGTCCTCCACATTGAACGTAGAGCTAACCCCAATATCCGGCAGAAGTTCGAGAACATACGCATTAGGCCCACTCCTTGCCACAATTCTAAAAGGCCCAACGCCGCGGGCTTGGAGTTTCTTCGCGACTCCCGATGGAAATCGTTCAGGCCTAACCCGAACCATCACATAATCCCCCACTTAGAATTCTTCGAAGCGCCTATGCGCATCCGCAATTATCTTGTAATGCTCATTGCTTGAATTAATTTTTGTCTAATTTCGGCATGCAAGTTATGAATGTGTTATGCAAATGCGTCCGTGGACTCAAACACTCGATATGATGCAAACATGGAGATTAACTCTAATGGTGTCCTTGGCCTATGCCCATGTACGACCTCAAACGGACTCATGCCTAGGGACCTATTGACAGAATTGTTGTATGCAAACTCGGCTATTGGCAGCGTAGAATCCCAGGTCCTAATATGATCACCGATTAAACAATGAAGGAGATTACCTAAGCTCCTATTGGTGACTTTCGTTTGGCCATCGGTTTGAGGATGATAGGCCGAAGAAAACTAGAGCATGGTACCCATCATGTGCCATAAAGTTTTCCAGAAGTAACTGGTGAACTTCACATCCCAATCCGACACAATGGTTTTGGGTAACCCATGGAGACGCACAACCTTTGAGACACGGGAATGGATGAGGAGTCTACCCATGCAACTTTATAAGGTTTCGGGTGGGCTTCAAGTGTAAGCCCTAAGCGGGTGACGGTATGTTCTGACACCACATTGGTGCAACTTTCGCTATCCATGATAACCCTACAGCTCTTTGTCCCACATGTAGCAAAGGTGTGAAAGATGTTCTCCCTTTGTCAATCCTCCTTTCCATCCCGTTTAGGTTGTGCAAAGGCACACCTCACAACTAGAGAACGACCTATGCCATCACTTTCCTCATCACTAGGTGTGGCATTCGGCTCAAAGACTTCTTCTTCAAAAACTCCGTCATTCTCGTTGCCCTCTCCCTCGATGTAGAGATTCCTTTGCGGGTTTTTCTTAGGACATTGGGTGGCAAAGTGTCCCAACCCTTGACGGTTGTAACATTAATGTGAGAACCGCCCTTCAAGGATTCTACTACCACACCCTTTCCTTTGTCAAACCACATATCGGATGTGGATTGTGTGGGTTTGGGGGTGGGTTTCCAGCACTACTCCTCACCTCGCCGGTACGAGGTTGACCGATATGAGACTCAGATCGCCTCACCACCGTCATTTCAAATATCGTTCAAGGTCTTGAACGATGGTTTAACATTCGGCAAGAGTCTTAACGGGGTGAGAAACTAACTCGTTTTGCAAGTCAAACTTCAATCCAGTGCGAAATCTGGATAGAGTGACTTGGGGATCTTCGGACACTTTCGCTCTCATCATGAATTCTTCAAATTTGCCAATGTAATCCGCTACGGGCATACTACCTTGGCGTAGATTTTGCCATTGATCGAGGAGACGATGGTAGTATGAGAAAGGAACATACTTCTGTGTAAGTCTCTCCTTCATGTCCTCCCAACGGGTAATGGGAGTACAACCCGCATTCATTTTGATGCGCTCAACGTTGACCCAAAAGAGTCGAGCTTGACCAATGAGTTTCATTTTGGCGAGCATGACGCATCGCTCATCACTCATGCCAAACCACTGAAAGTGTTGGTCCATATCGGATAACCAATCGAGGAAGACTTGAGGGTCCAATCTTCCATCGAAAGTTGGAAACTCAACTCGGACATTTTTAAGGAGTTTCCCACCCGGGTCGTGGTCATATCCACGATGATCCATCCTATGATTCCGGTTCCGATCATGTTGGTAACCATTGCGTTTGAAACATGGGCCATCATGTTCACGACGCTGCTCAATGTATCGTTATCTCTATCTAACTGATTGACTCGGTCTAACAACCTTTCATTGGAGGTTTCAAGGTTCCTTTGGGCTTGCTCCATGGCAGCCATTCGATCAGTGATTGCTTTCAATTCAGATCTCATGCCGTTAAGAGCATTGGCAATCCCATTCATGTCCATGGTGATCACAACTACTAATACTGGTTCTAAATGGGCATGCAAATATGGACCACAATGAAAGAGGGATTTTATCGAACACAAGACATGCAAATTTTGAACACAATAGGAATAAATGCAAAGAAAAGTGGAATGCAATAGACCAAAGAATATCAGTCGATCGATTGATATTGATACGTCAATCTATTGATATTGAGTGCTCTGTCAGGATAAACAAATAGCTCTTTGGACTGGTAACAGTAATGACTTGTCGATCGATTAATACAGATCAATCGATTGAAAAGAACTGTAATTAACTCACTTATGTGCTTAGTCACTCGACTAAAATTAAAAAATCGATCGATTGACTGGAACAGAGGCAGAGTTACAGAGTCAATCAAAATCAGTAGGAATCAATCGATTGAATAAGGGTGCTCAATCGATTGACACAGAAAATAGTGAATATGCCACACAATATGCCCTAACCTAGAACTTAGGCTTTGATACCAAAACTGATGCGGGACAAGGACCCTAAACTACGTGAATTGCATGATTTAATTAATTGCCGAAATTGAACTAAATTAATTAAACAATAAACCATAAAATTAATGCTGATACCTTAGAGTTTCGTAGTTTTCCTTTGGAAGATCGCGCTTGATTCAAGTAGGGTCCGGTCCATGCGCTAGATCTGTTAGATTCGTGGTGTAGATCGGTTATAGAGGTAGAACTCTAGCTTTTCCAGATTAGGGCGCCGCTCAGGATTCAATGATGGGATCATGAGTCTTCTAAGGGTATCTGATTCGGCTTGGTTAACGGCTAGTATAAGATCTAGGATTTGAATCAGATTGATTCAATGGTTCTGATGGATCGTTGGGTTTGAGAAAAAGGATAATGGCTGGATTTATGGTTTATGGGATCAAAACAAGCAGAGAAAGAAAATAAAAATTGAAGAAATAGGTAGAAGATAGATTTTGGGCTTCACACCCTTGGCTTCACACCAAACCCTTCTTGAGAAGCAAAGAAGAATCACTCTTCAACAATGGCTCATCTCAAGCACATAAGCAATAGCTTTCATTCATAATCAATCATCCCTTACAATGTTTATTTAGAGACCTTTTATAGGAGGCCTCACAAATGAAAATAAAACCCTAAAACAAGTATAACCAAGACAAGTATGCCCTTAAAAATTCAAATTCAAATTCTGACGCAGTCAATCAATCGACATCTGGTATTTGATCGATTGACTTATATATATCATCAGGATTAGTTCCTCACAGACCACAATCAATCGATCGAATGCCAGATGTTGATCGATTGACTGGCATTGCTCCAGCACGCTGATTCTTTAAGTGGGGTTTTGATCTCCGTTTTCGTTCTGCTTCTTCCGACGTCGGTACACGCGAAACGGTCCGTATCCAATGTCTACAATGTCCGCGTCCTCGTCACTTCTCCCATAACCTAAACCTAAACCATATATCATACTAATGAACTCTTAGTTGGGCAGGATTTGATAGGAAGATCATTTCTAATAAGGGTATGGATAGAATCATGGGATACTTTGAGGGAGATCTAGCTGTTTCTCTGATGGGATATCACACAAGACAAAATAGAGGAAAGCGCAAAGAGAAAACAAGAAAGATAGAAAAGAAGCAACACCGTCAGTCTACGACAGATGTCCATGACCCTTATGACGGACGTCCGTGATATTAGGTGCTCACTGGTTCTACGCATTAAAGGCGACGAACGTCTGTGGGTTACAGTCGCACGACGAACTTGCAGGAATTTTCTATTTTTGTTACCAAAGCTTGTCTTATAGTCTTATTATTTTAGGAGTCTTCTAATTTTGTATTAGGGTTTTCTTACCATATATAAAGGCTTGTAAAGACATTATTAGTTAGTTGATTGATTATTGAATGAAAAAAGAGTTGCTTTTGTGCAAACCCTAGAAAGCTTGAGAAGAGTTTTCAACCGAGGGAGTGAATTCTGCAAACCTTGAGGAGTGAGCAATTGTTTCTCGTGCGATTTGGTGCGAAGCCGACGTACAGCAGTTGGGTGAAGCCTCAGAAACCCTTTGTGTGAAGCCTTGGAATCTATCCCTTTATTTTATCTTTTCTCGAATTATTGTTAGATAATATCTTCCTTCTTCCCATTGATAAAAAGCTAAAAAATCCCAAAACCTTATTCCTTGATATCTTTGATTTTCCCCTTTTATTGAGTTATTTCGTCAAGTTTTATTTCATCCAAAATCCCCGAGGAATCAAGAGATGATATTGTACTTATCGCTTGATGCCCTAAACTAGATCGAAACTCGAGTTCCTTCATCAGAGTCATTTTTCTAGAGCGGGAGATATGCGTGCATGCGAACGCTAAAATGGATTAATCTAACTGTTTTGTTGAATTAATTTTATGTGTTGAATGATTTCGAATCTTTCTGCTATTCAATTCATTCCAAAGTTAATCCCAAACTTGCATAATTAGGGTTTTAGCAGTTGTCCCGCTTTAGTTTTGACATCAGAGAACAGTGTTTAGTTTAGGGTTCTCCTTGTTCATATAGGTTTTAGGGTTTATTTCTTTCCATTTCAGATCTATCTTACACCATCTAATTTTGCATAATTCCGTCATGGATACCAGTAGCTTAGAAGCCATGATTAGAGATCTTGCATCTAAGGTGACCACTACCCGGATGGATGAGCACATCGCTTATCAACAAGCCAGGTATGAGGCTTTAGAAACCCGTTTTAAAGAGATCAATAAGCTTATCGCTGAGAATCACATTAGAGTCAATCCCAACGACCGTAGGAGGGAGAGTCCTCGTCGTCGTGAAATTCAAATCAGTCAAGACGACAAAGTCATGAAATCAATGAAAATGGATGCCCCTACTTTTGACGGGAAAAGACAGCCCAAGATCTTTCTCGAATGGGTCGCCAACATAGAAAACTACTTCGAGTGGTATGCCATGTCTGAAGAGCGCAAGGTCATATTTGTCAAAGTCAAGCTTATGGGTCAAGCTAGACTTTATTGGTTAGGAGTAGAGCGTTGTAGGCAAATCTATGGTCTTCGTGTTATTTCCACGTGGACTGAAATGAAAGTCCAGCTGCACAAAAAATATGTTCCCGTATCATATGATGAACGTATTCTTGATCAATGACAGTCATTGCATCAAGGAGATTCCCCGGTCACAGAGTACATCAATCGGTTTGAAGACATGATGACCCAGACCGATGTAGATGAGCCAGCAAAAGTTACCCTCTCCCGATTCCGAATGAGTCTTCGACCAAAGTTACAGAGGGAACTCATTCCTTATCCTGTTGCGGATCTCGAGGAATGTTTTGCTAGGGTTGAAGAATTAGAACGGTATCTCAACACCCCTAGTAATGGCCGATCTAAGTTTTCCAAACTTGAGTATTAATCGAATCCTACAGAAAAGAGAAATAATGCCTCTAGTCAGTCGTCAAAATCCGTGATTCCTCAGGTTGGCAAAGGAAAGGGACCAATGATCGAGAGTTCTAGACATGCTTCGCAACAATGTTATAAATGCCAAGGTTTTGGTCACTTTGCATCCCAATGTCCCAGTAAGGGTCAAACCTTGATTATTCTGGAGCATGCGGAGAAGAGAGTAATGAGTTATACGACGAAGTGTACAAACCGTGTGACACACCAAGAAGGTGAAGTTCCGATCAAAACCGTAGGTTGCATTAGGACAGTTCCTATTATCGGAGACAGTGTTGATAGTGTGTTCGTATCACGTGAGCCATTAGAATTGGTGGAAGCATATCCTCATTCTAAATTGCATGGGATTAACCATCAGAATTTATTGAACATTGGAAATATGTCTGATCACACTAACACGTTGAATATTTTTAATGAATTTGATACTAATAGTTTTATATTAATTCTTGGTAGTCTCGCGCATGTGGAATCTTTTCCAATCTCAGAAAAGCGTAAGGATAGAGGTCTAAATTTTCCTCTAGACAGGGGCAATCATCCGATAGTTGCCGTTACGGATCTTACGCCTATTCTAGATCCCACAACCCCACCTTTGATCCATTCCTTATTGAGCACCCAATCGAACCACACCCATTTACCCAGTTCCTATCCCGTACCTTACCTATGCAATATGAGAAAGGGTCGAATGAGAAAGTCATCGAATTTTCGAGCTTTCATGCCATTGAAGGTAAAAATCGGGAGTATCTCACAAAGTGGAAAGGTAAGCCAAGAGTTGAGCTTCCGAAGTGTGCCATCCATGAGTTCCTTAACTCATCGGAGATGAGTTTTTCCCACCCAGGGAGTATTGATCGGGACATCACCATAGTGACAAATTTCGTTTTCGGTAACATTTCGGTAAGGGGTCATTTCAGTTCATTTCAGATAAATTTTGAGAAAAAATTGAAAAGTTTTGAAAAAATTTCGGGGAGTACAAAAAATATTAAACATAAATTATATTTAAACTTCATAAAAATTTTATTTATTATTTAAAAAATAACAAAAATTAGAAAAGATTTATTAATTTCGGTGAAATTTCGTTAATTTCACCGAAATTAATAAAATTTCAGCGATTTCAGAGAAATCATCGAAATTTTGCCGAAAGTTTCGCCCAACCACTGTTTCAGTAAATTTCGAAGAAATTTCGGAGAAATTTGTCACTATGGACATCACACGAGACAAAACAAAGGAAAGCGCAAAGAGAAAACAAGAAAGAAAGAAAGAAAAGAAGCAACACCGTCAGTCTACGACAAACTTGAAGGTGATGGACGTCCGTGGGTCGGGTCCGCCGCACGACAAACTTGCGGGAATTTTCTATTTTTATTACGAAAACTTGTCTTTTGGTCTTTTATTATTTTAGGAGTCTTCTAATTTTGTATTAGGGTTTTCTTAACCTATATAAAGACTTGTAAAGACATTATTAGTTAGTTGATTGATTATTGAATGAAAAGAGAGTTGCTTTTGTGCAAACCTTAGAAAGCGTGAGAAGAGTTTTCAACCGAGGGAGTGAATCCTTCAAACCTTGAGTGAGCAATCGTTTCTCATGCGACTTGGTGCGAAGCTGATGTATAGCCGTGGTGTGAAGCCTCGGAAACCCTTAGTGTGAAGCCTTGGAATCTATCCCTTTATTTTATCTTTTCTCGAATTATTGTTAGGTAATATCTTCCTTATTCCCATTAATAAAAAGCTAAAAAATCTCAAAACTTTATTCCTTGATATCTTTGATTTTCCCCTTTTATTGAGTTATTTCTTCATGTTTTATTTCATCCAAAATCTCCGAGGAATCAAGAGACGATATTGTACTTATCGTTTGATGCCCTAAACTAGACCGAAACTCGAGTTCCTTCATCGGAAGCCGTTTTTCTAGATTGGGAGATCTTCGTACCTGCAAACGCTAAAATGAATTAATCTAACTGTTTTATTGAATTCATTGAATTAATTTTGTATTGAATGATTTCGAAACTTTCCGCTATTCAATTCATTCTAAAGTTAATCCCAAACTTGCATATTTATGGTTTTAGTGTTTGTCCTGCATCAGCCCTAACTAGATTGAAAATCGAGTTTCTTCATCGGAGCCGTTTTTCTAGATCGGGAGATCTTCATGCATGCGAACGCTAAAATGGATTAATCTAATTGTTTTATTGAATTCATTAAATTAATTTTTTGTTTGAATGATTTCGAATATTTCCGCTATTCAATTCATTCTAAACTTAATCTCAAACTTGTATAATTAGGGTTTTAGCGTTTGTCCCGCATCATTTTCTTAGCCTGGAGGGGTTTCCCAAGTCTTGTGGGGGCTGTTTTGCTTGCTTGGGACTCTAGTTTTTGTTTCCTTTCGTGGGGTTTTAGGGATTTTCTGGTTGGTTTAGTTTGCTTCCTTTGCTTGTTAGTTTTGTTTTTTATCGTGCTATAGCTTCTCGCTCTCAGCACAGGTTTGTATGTTTTTCTTTCTCTGCTTTCTTTTAATATATTTGTCATATCAATAACAGAAGGAAAGTTTGTTCTAATGAGGAAATGAGGATCCTATATTGTTGATTCTAGTTTATTCATAAATTTGCTTTCATGATGTCTGCGTTTTAGGGTATTAAACATGTGAACCCAACTCTCCTGACCTTCATTTAAACAGAGAATGGTGTTTAAATGATCTTACACCATTAAGGGTTTATGATGTGGGTAATCCACACCGTCAAAGTGATAGATCATACATTGAAGGGTAATGGGCTCAAAAATCAAACTTTTTGAGATATTTGAACCATCCGATCTGTTGACTATAATATAAACCATTTTTAGTTTTAATGGCTGATATTAAAGTTCATCAATCGTATGGTTCACATCCACCGTCCACATTGGCTAGAAATGGATTGCCACTTGGACAATTTAGATTGGTCAAGATGTGCATAATAATAAATCACACTTCAATGGTGTGAGATAAAAAGTACAAATTTAATGGTGTCAAATCATTTAAACACCATTCTGGTGTTTAAATGTCGGTGAGGAGTCACTACCCCTAATCTTTTTGGTGTTCAGTATACTGCTTTTTGGTACTTTTACCGTCCACCGTCCAAAATGGAGACAAACCACTTTGTTGTCACTAAGTTGCAGCATTAACTACATAGCTCCATTTCTGGTCAATGTTTCCCCTCTTTCTCCTACTCAGTTTCCTAAATTTGCTTGTCCCATCTATACACCCCATATCAGTGTATGTTTATTGTTGGGTTGCAGGTCGCTGTGCGTGTGGAAGCTTTATCCGGATTCAACACTTCATTGTTTAGTCCTTATTATCTTCCTCAGGTATCACACATTCTCTTACTCATTTTTTTAACCTACGGAAAGAACAAAAATTTGTTTTTAACCGTAACTTTATTGTTTAAGGTATCATTGGATGATCCAATTGAGAAATACATGACCCCATTCAAAGAAGCTAATCCACTGCAAGCTAACATGGACTTGAAGAAAGCTGTGATGCGTTTCTTTAGGGAAGCTGTTGTTCCTGTAATAGATGACTGGGGCAGCTGTGTTGGACTAGTGCACCGTGAAGACTGCAATGAGGTATGATCCGTGTCTAACTGTAGAGATGTGTAGGTGATTAATTTGAACTTTATTCACAAACCGTAATGATTAATCCAAACAGATTTAACATAATTATGATTTAAATAAATTTTCTCGGATTGATATATTAATATAAAAGCTATCCATCTCTATCGTACATATGAAAATAATAGGTTATTTAGAAACATACCTATCTTGTAAACAAACTCCAATGGAAAATCTTGTATGGACCTCTCACTATGTAGGACTGTAGGTCAATGTATTCCAAAATCACTGAGGCTGCATTTGGGTTTGCTGTTATTAGAGCAGACGCAGCTCTCTGCCTGCTCTCCGCCATAGCAAATAAAATCGGACAGAGAGCAGGCAGAGAGCAATTTTATCAGTTAAAACAGTGCCCCACCAGAGCAAAGGGGAGAGAAGCTATGTTACCAAACATAAAAGCAGTTCCCTGCAGGGGCCAAAGAGCAAACGAGCCGCTCTTTGGCCTGAAAGAGCTAACCCAAATGCAGCCTGAAAATCCCTGGAGCTGGATTCTCTAGGGATCTTCTTATTACCATTAGAGCTTTGGATGTGCCCATAGATAGAAACGTGTCTCGACCGCCTCCAAAATTCAGATGACAACCGATCTTAAAATGTATATATATATATATATATATATATATATATATATATATATATATATATATATATATAGACGGAAGATGAGAGAATATGCAGATGAACTGTATCAAATTAGAAAGCAACCACAAAATAAAAACAAAAAAAGACGAAAAAAAAAAAAAATCCCCATAAAGTTACCTCTTTTTTATGGATAGTTAAGAGGTTGGGGACTATGCTCCCAGGTGTAGAGAAATCTTTACACCTACTGTCAGTTGGCCATCATGTGGCTTCCATCACAAGGATCGGGTTCAACGGCAACATAGGCGAGGTCAATGAGGGTCCATTCAGAAAAAAAAAATAAATTGTTTTTATGACTTTTCCACCATTAAAAATGTGGTAAAAGTAAAAAAAAAAAGTAATTTGTTTTAAAACCACATGTCCCATGGCTGATCAACCCAAAACGGGAGCTGTTTTGGGTTGATCATGCCACGTGGCATGTGCAATGCGACCGGGCGCATACTCCCCTTTGCCATTCTTTAAATAGGAAATATCTTAACACCTTAAAATCTGGGCTCGTTTAAAATCTCCATTCAGCTATAACTCTGAGACCTATCGTGTTGTAGCATCTGATACAAATTTGTATCGGTAATACACATGTGAAAACCTGATTTCTGGATGATACAAACTCATATAATCTGATTATGAGTATGTATCGTCAGTCTTGCTATACGTCTCGGTATCATCTGAGATTTAAAGCCATGAATTGACCACAATACTGTATTATCATAAAAATTCAATCATCAACTTCATCCCCTTGCCCCATCTATTTGTGGGGTTTGCAATTCCTAATTCTTCACTCATTTCTCTTTAAGCTGAACACCTTGTGTTCTGCAATGTTTGCAATATTTTTTATGTGATTGGATTGTCAGAAAATTTTGTTGGTTGACAATCGATTTGCTATATTTACCCACTTGGATTCTTACCTGTATTGATACCTATCTCATGAATTATTATTTTGATGTTGACAAGAACCATAGTGTGTTGCCTATTTCCGACGATGGTCATCAGGGGTTTAATACCCTGTTGCACCTAATGGTCGTATCTCTTTTGTAGTGCCACGTGTACCCCATCAAACTGATTACATGTTTTAGAAAAGGTCTTATATGTAGTCATGAGTGTTATTTGAGATTGCTGGAGAATTGTTAGGAACTTATGACCTGGTCATCTGACTTCATTCATGGCTCTTAGTGGTTTATAGATATATATTGGTGATCTAAGATACTTTTCTTGAACAATATCCTCAGATCTTGTGGTTTAACAACATTAGATTTTGTGGTACAAAAACCTTAAAATCATCCTATTTGCTCCCACATTTCACTGGTGTTGATGTACTTTATTATTGTTCCATAAATTTTTTACATCTTGATGCAATTACATCTCGACATAAATTTTATAATTGGAATATGTATAAACCCTCTTTGACCTTAGAAAGTGGGTCATAGGTTATTTGCTTCCACATTTTTCCCAAATTTTCAATACAAAATAATACAATCATTTAAAACTTTATTGGGTTTTATATAATACAATCATTTAAAACTTGATTGGGTTATATATATATATATATATATATATATATATATATATATTATCATCATCATCATCACAACCTTATCCCATCTACTTGGGGGCGGCTTTGTGAGTCCTATTTCTCCCCTCATTTGTGATCGGCGCTAAGTTCGCCGTAACTTCGCAATCCTTCATGTACCTTCTCACTGCCTCCCTTCCCTAGTCTTCACTGGTCTTCCTCTTATCCTACTTGTTCTTGTAGCGTCACAATCCTTCGTGCATGGTCTGCATCTGGCCTCTGATGGATATGTTCAAACCACCTCAAGTAACAGTCCGTAATTTGTTTTGCCTTCTGTTAAATTTCCTCTTATGTACTTGTTCTTAATTTATTCTTTCTTGTTACTCGACTCATCCATCTCAACCAAAGTGATCAAGTAAGAGTACATGTTTAACACAACAAGGAAAAGAAAGTCAGAAAAAGAGCAAAAATCGAAAAGTTGAGAAAAAAGGGGAAAAGTCGAAAGCTATTAAAACTTACAAAGCATAAAAGTATGAAGAAGAGCTCATGGATTTTTCTTCCTTTCTAAAAACCTTTTTTTTTTTGGTTCTCTTAGAGTAGACTGTGACATGCCTTGCTCCACACAGAATGTGAAATGGAGTTGGGACTATGCCACTACGGTGAAGGTGGACTGTTGAAGGACCACCTGAAATGTTTCCTATATTTATGAGGCTTGAAACTATACGTTCGAGTGTAGCCAGGGATGCTACACTCAAGCCAGTTGGGTGTCACATGGCACCGAACCCGAGGACCAGGTGCCATGTGCATATGCCAAAGGTCAATCAATGACCATCTGGTAAGCTGATTTTCCACTGTTGAATTTTGCATCAAAGGCAAAAATTTCAACAACGAAATGTTCGGGCTGCAAACCCATATCGTTTACCTGTGAAATGAAGGGCAGAAAAGCCCAATTTTTTCTACAACCTCTAGGATGTGATGAACCCTTAGAGGATGTCGTGTAACTTGATATCATGATCTAGCAACTGAATGTCGTGGTTCGAATTTCCCATTATCCTATATATATATATATATTAGAAATGGACAAATATTAATGAGCACCCAAAGCAAGAGAAGTTCGTTTTTGACATGTCCCAAAATTAACAATGACAACCATATCTATGCAACTCCGAAGTTCGGAGGGAGATTGACCTGTGCACTGCCCTAGGTGCACAGGAGATCACCTTATATATATATATATATATATATATATATATATATATATATATATATATATATATATATATATATATATATGTATGTATGTATCTCTGTGTGTGTGTGTGCGTGCGTGCATATATACAATCAAATTTAAACCTTGAAATATATTGTTCTAAGCATTTCTCCAAATCCAAGTGATATTGTAATTATTCTTTTCCAGATTTTTAGTGAAGTGAAAGGAAAGGGCTGGCGGAGTCCTTATATTTTTTAACCATGTTTAGTTCTTAGTTCCTCATTTTTCATGTCTTCTACAGTTGAATGCCCCTCTCTCGAGAATGATGAAAAGCCCTCCTTTGATTCCAACTTCCACATCTATCGGCCACGTAATCGATCTGCTTCTTGAAAAGAGGTACAAAATGGTTGTAATTGTGAAATCTAGTAATTTGTACGCAGCTGGTTACAGCTCAAGTTCAAAACCAGTTGGGGTTTTTACACTTGAACAATTGTTTTGTCTCTCCGTTCCTTTACATAAGGAGCTAGAGCCTTCCTAAGTAGAATATTTACATAGTTGATATATAAATGGGTTTTTGAGCAAGGTTTAAGCTTTATGATATGGGTTCTATTGCCGTGAAATTGATATGATCAAGTCTTTTCTGAATGGGATTGACCCCTTATGTGCTTACATCAATGGATTAGTATGTGCTTAAAAGAACATTTTGGTGAGGGAATCTTTTCAAAATTTGCCCTTCACAGTTTAGGGGGAGCGATATCTGTGGATGTCAACTTCTTACATGTTTTGCTCGCCAAAGGTATGTCTAGGCCACTGCCTATTATGTTACAGCCACCTCACTTAAACAAAGGGAAAAATTGTTTGTAGGGTGTCAATTGATGCTATAGAGACAATAGTGTCATTAGGTTTGTAGGGTGTTGCATTCATTTGATGACATGAGTTGTAATTAATTGTTCTAGTTGGTGGAAGAATAGTTTTAGGGCTTAAATTATAGATCCACATTGAAATCATTCATGAGATCAAGTCATTTCAAGATTACCCGATAACACAACTTTGTATTCGTGGCTATTATCTTTTATTATTTATGTGAGAAGTGAATGGTTGACTCATTTATCTAGATTATCAACGATGATCCTATTGAGATTATCTTACATATATCATCCTTCATATATTTGGATACCACCTAGATGAATAGGTTTTATTCGTCATTGAGGCTATTAATGGTGAGATATTCGATAGTTATGTGATTAATCTTGATTGCTTTTGTAACACCCAATCGGGTATGTAATACTTTCAAACTGATCCAATAACTGTCAAAGTCATCTCAGCATCGAGAAATCCCTTTGAAACTTTAGAGAATACTGATGGAAATTGCGCATAAAATTTAATATTATTGTCCAATAATTAACACATGTTTTTTCTTGAAATAGTAATAAAAAATTTGAAAGCGTCCCATGTGTAACACCTATCCCTCAAAACCTGTGATAGTCAAACAATCACTATCGAATCCACGTGGCGTGAAGATAACACAGTTTTTTCTGATAGTTGACAGCTCGGATGAACGAAGATCAAATCATCTCGGGTTTTCTCGAAGTCAATGCGTGTAGAATCGACCGTGATCGATCCATCGCTTCCGCGTATTCAAGGATCTATAATCCGAACAATACCTTAGACAAGTGCATGAGTATATTGTTAGAGTTTGTGCCCTGAAAACTAGTCATTAACTTATTGACCTTTTCCGATTTATATGTCCTACTTGTATTGTCATCGATCATGTCAATTCTCATATACTATGTCAGGGATGTGGGCTGATTTGGATCTTTCTGTAGAGAGATTGTATCCTCGGGACCCTTAGTCGGCAGTTAGGGATCTATGTGGTTTCTCTGAGAGTAATTGAATTGCATTCCTTCGTTAGACATAACTTGTCAGTTCTATATAAATTTGAAATGGTTCATAGTTCGGGATTGAGCTGGGACAACTCATCCATGTGTCATGGCTATCCTATGAGGATCATCTCATTCTCGAATGTTCAAGAGTTGTCTAGTTTCATGAGAAACGTATTGCCCTTACCATCATAGAAGTAGGAACTTTGGTGTTCATTGGATAGACCACCACATTCATTGCCTTGAGAACTCACTATCTTTGTTGGCAGGAGTGCATGCCTTTATAGCAAGTCATTTGATTTGAGATTGTTCAAAACAGTTATCTTGGGATAGAGCGTTTGAGCTTTAATTCACTGCCGATTAATGTTGTAATGAAATCAATAAGGAATCCATCTGATTATTAGGGATGTGTAAGGACCATCTTAGACCATTAAATCAATCCATGCTTAAATCTAGGGCCCAATTATCTTTTAAAATGCTTGCGTTATTGAGTTTCGATTTAATGGTGAAAGATTGATAACTTAAAACACCATAGTAGGTAGTTAATGTAAATAATAAAAGGGTATAGATGTCATGGGGAGTGCTTAAATCTTGGGACTCTTTGTGCCTATTCATAATCCCTTTAGGTCGCATTCCCAACCTTGATTGCGACTCCCTTTCTTACACGAACTCATGTATTCATAAGAAAAGGACTCATAGCCTCCTTTTAGTAAGTTGTCTATAGATGTGTACCCAAGGAGATCGACGGATTGGGAAGTCTTTTTGATGATTACATAATAAAAATAAAAACATAAAAACATCTAAAACTTTTGTAACGTAATTTTATATTTCTTGATTCGGTTCGGCATTATTATTATATTTATGTTATGATTAATTGAAGGAAAATAGTGTGTTCTTGGGATCGTCTTTCTTTCGAGGAAATCCCAACACACACACCATCACACTCACTACACGCACAAAAACATGAAAATGCAAGGAATTTCGAAAGATGAATTGATATTTTGTGACAAAAGCCTAGACATGTCAAATTCCTAGTTCAAAATGAGGTTTTCAAAAGAAAATATAAAATGAGATATTCAGGGGCAATTTAGGCATCGACGCGTGGAAACAAAAATGGACAGAAACTATTTTTGCTTTTATATAGTAGTAAGGATAATAAGGACAGTGCTAATAAGGTGGTCAACAACTTGAGTTCTTGGGTTGGGCCGGGTTGAATCATTGTTTCGAGTTGTGGGTCCGGTTATCTGGGAGTGTCAGCAAGTTAAGTTTCTAGTCAAGGGAGGGCGAGCCGGTTCGGGTCATGCTTCCAAACTCAACCCGAAATTTATGTTAGGTCAACCCGATTCGATAGCATAGTGACCATGTCGGGGTTCGGGAATAAATCGGCATTGAATATGAACATAACCAAATCTAGCCAAACAAAAGAAACCTATCCTAACAAAAACTGTTGATCATGCTAAGCACTTTTTAATAGTCGTTGGCGTATGGAAATGCATGTCCAATCAGTTGGGAGAAGGTAGTATACTCCATCCATGTGAGAGGCATCTTTCTTTATTTGTTTGAATCCTAGAAATGTGTGTGGGTGAGGCAAGCTGTCTCATTTTGTAATCTCTTGTGCAGTGTATTTACACATACCCATTCAAAACAAACAATTATGACACTGAGAAGGATTGAAGAGACTTAATTCTAAGGGCTTTTAGCTTGCACCAATCATCACATGAATGATCTTCCTCCATGCTAAACTATTCCTACTAAATCAGGTACACACTCCATAATGAGAAAGAATTCCATCACATCACATGATCATTACGCCATCAACTTAAGTAGAATCTTGAGACCTGTAATTCATTATCCAACTATGTGACCAAAGTTAATTAGCTCGTTAGTTCGCTCTGTTCGAATTCAGATTCGCAATTCGCTACATCAATCAAACGATTGGCCAGGAGTAGGATGAATTTTAAAAGTATTTATTATTTTTGTAATATAAAATTGCACACTTTAATATAAAGAAATGCAAATGAACACTTGGTTTGCTACAAAATTTAAAAATCATAAAGTATTAGCTCAAACTCCCTCTTTATGCTTTTAAAAATTTGTTTAAAAAAAATAAATAGCATTGGTTCGCTGTACCCAATTTGTTAGGAATTATGTCACTTTTCTCGGGGAGGTCATTCATCCATGACGTATAATAGCCCCCCATATCAAGATTGATAGAATTACCCACCCAAAAAGGTGTCCCAATGTTTTCGAGGTAAATATCTATTTATGCACTAGGGTTAAATCTATCATTTCTGCTGGGTTGATCCACACCCTCAAAGAACACATCAATTGGGATATGGTGAACCTTCCAATGGAGTATCATTTTCACATTATGTCTAAACTAATAGATCAGAGAAAATATCACCTGAAGATAATAAAAAATTATAATCACATAGTTCATTGAGTTGACCTTGCCCTTTGAATACAATTGATTTATAGCTCAAACTGAATTTATTTGTATCCAATGAGTCGTACTTGTGAAACATGCAACAGATTTGTTATTTCATTTGCTATATCCTCCCTTGAGTTTGCTACAATGGACAACTTTAGTTTCCAAAATTCACCGTGAATTTGCTTTGCATGCATTGCACATTTATATCAATCACCCAACCGATTTTTCAGATTTAATATATTAGTGAAGCCATGCATGACAGTAAAAATTTAGGTTTCAAATCAATGTGAGATTCAAAATGGGCCTCATGTTCTTAATTCATATGCAAATCGGACGCGTTGAATTAAACTGATCGATCGTTTGTGAATCTAAAACAATAATCCATCAACCATGTAGAAATCAAAACAACTAAAAATAAAAAATTCGGAGTGAGTGGCGATCCAGTCTAGTTGATGACCCATGCATAGGGTACTATAATCTTATCAAATGTGGAGCAATTGCACACGTTTATCTTAAGAGTTAAGTATTAGTTGAAAGGCCCGAACAATGAGCGGATCAATCTTACTATAACAAATGGTCAAAAGAGTACTTTAACTAATTTCATGCACATGAATATCTGAACATTAATTACTCAGAAATTGATCATGTTGGCAAGGGAGAGTTGACCCTTGCACCGTACTTGCTGCACACACAGTCCATTCATCTAATACTATTCTTTTTCCTATCTATAGTTTTCCAAGGATTTTTTTTTTGTGTTTGGCATAGCTCCCGGGGCCTGAAAAGAGCGGCTCTTGTGCTCCGGCATGGCGCTCTTAGGCTCAAAGCATATCTGGTAAACCTGAGCTTTGTGCCATTTGAGCTGACAGGGAGCTCTCTCAGAGCGCTGGTTGCTACGTTTGGGTTAGCTCTTACAAGAGCAGAAGCAGCTCTCTGTCTCTCTGACAGAATAAATAAAATTTGCTCTAACAAAGAGCAGGCAAAGAACAGTTTTATCACTTAAAACAACATCTCGCCAGAATAAATGGGGCGAGAAGCTGCGTTATCAAACGTAAAAGCAGTTCTCCGCTAGAGCCAAAAAGCGAAAGAGCGACTCCTTGGCCTGAAAGAGCTAACCTAAACGCAGCCGTAGAGACCCCGCAGGGAGCTTGAATATGCGCTGGCATGGAGCTTGTCCAAACCCAGTGTCTTTTCAAATGGATGGTTGATTACAAACCATATTTATAAGAGACAGATACATGAGGCTAAAATGAAACGGGATGAAGAGAGAATATTTATATATTGCGGTTTTTACTAAGACATTGGGTACACGGATTTTAAATATGGAAAAAAACTCACAATTTTTAGATCACTAAAACGTCTCACAATACGAGTCTTGTGGGCTGGCCACGAAGTAGTCAACTTTGGTGAAACAACTCCGAAGCATGTATTATATTATCGACGCAATCCCACTGTAGTGGGCCTCATGCTCTAGTGGGGCCAGCCAGAAAGTAGATTTAATTCGGAGGAAACAAATTGATAGGACTAAACACACTTTGGTAGGCTGACCACAAGGTAACACATTCAACTTGTAAATCTTTTGATCATCATATATAGGTGCTAAAGAGTTTTATTTATAGCAAATTAGCAAGTTAAATTAATACTTTTGTAATATTTGAGATATGAGATATTTAGGGACAATTTAGCTATGAAAGGAGATTTTATTTGTAGCAAATTAGCAAGTTAGATTAGGACTCTTGTAATATGTTATATTTATATATATATATATGTATATATATTACAACTCTTATAAAGGGATAGAGCTCTACTCACATGATTGCATTATAGATCCGACGGCGATAGGCCTACGAGGAGCTCTCTCCTTAAACATGAATTTTGAAGTGGATGGGGCCGGACGCATAATCTCTTTCAACTAGTTTGCAACATGAAGGAGGATTTGGCACAACGGTGATCACGCCTCAAGAAGTGGAGGTCCTAAGTTGGAATCCCACCCTTGTTGGGCACCCACAAGGATCATAGATCTTTAAGAAAGCTTCTTTATAACGAATTTCATCTTCTTTTCTATATAAAATAAATGGTTGGGTTCTGGATTTACTTATTTCCAAGGTTACGACGAAGCCCGATCACCATGTACTGCAATTTAATCTTTAAATTATGTATTAAGATACCATCAAATATTTAGTTGATTTTTTTCTAGTGTGTTGCATGTGTAATGAAGGAGGAGAGAGACCTTCCTCAACTCCTTTCACATGCTCCTACAACAAGATAGTGTTTTCGTTCGTCCTCCAAACACCCCTCTCCTTGCTCTATATGATAAAATATATTTACTTTCCAAAAAGTTATGAGAATATAAACAACAGCACCTTTAACTCCACCCTCCAACTCTTTGAGTTTTTCATGCTGAAATGCATTGACTGTGATGAATCAGATGATGGAGCTCGTCTATCCTTCCAATCTTTTACACTATGGATCTTAAGATCATGAGCGTACCATCAGACGGTCAATGTTTTATTTTACGTGACACACATCTCAAAAAAATGACTTTAAGATCATGCGCATGTTCAGAATTGATTTTAATGTCACTTTTTTGAGTGTGTAGCACAAAATAAAAAACCGACTGTCTAATGGTACGCCGATGATCTCAAGGTCCATTGTGTGAAAGATTCAGATAATAAACAATCTTCATCGTCTTATTCAATGCAGTCAATGTATTTCAGCATGGGTGAACTCAAAGATTTAGATTTAGCGGGTGGAATTAAAGGTACCCTATAAACAATGGGCGTCTAGGTTATGCCACTTGGACTTACCACATGCATGGGCCTTCATGCAATTCAAAGCTAGTGTACTTACAGTTCACAAGCATATCAATCATTGAACTACAATGGGCAATCTTCCCATTTTAGACAATTCTTTTTCTTTAAAAAATAAAATATTAGAGAGAAATGTCATATGCCTCGGAACATTTTTTATATTTATAGTAAAAACAGGAGCTTTCTTAAGAGACTACTGTTTTCTTCCCACCAACCATTTCTTGTCGCAGACAACTTTTGGTACCCACATACCAATAAATAATAATAATAATACATTTTTCTTTAGTTAATAAAGATCCCAAACATGTTTCACTTAGCTAAAAGTGTGTTCATAGCAGCTTTTAGGTGCACACGATGAAACAATCTTTTCCCAATTGTGTTTTTCGGTAACACGCCAAATTTTACTATCGTCACGCGACTTTATTTTTCTTTATGCACTTGCCCAAAGGAAAAAACTGGTGTGCTCATAGCAGCCGTCTTTGTTCAAAATTCTGAGAAATAAAAAAAAATCTTGCCACATGACTTCATTTCCTAGTATGTTTAGCCTCTTTCATCAGAGAGGAGATACTAAAAGACATCACAAATTAGATAGAGCTTCCAAATAGAATAAACTATTGATTTAGTTCACTAGGAAAGTAAATAAATAATTTTTTTTTGCAAAATAAAGGGAAAAATCAGAATTACATTTAGCATTTTAACTTAGGATTGATGAATGACTGAAGTTGCATCCAACAGTTTTATAAGCAGGGTACAGTGCTCTCCCATTTAATGCAGAGAACAATGTACAAAAAGCAGACGATATCCTTACCATTTGAAATACATACATAATGTAGTTTTTTCGTTTCTGCAACCGCACTGCCCTGAAGCCGGTCTTCCATCCACTGTTGGGAAACATACCTCAATGAGCTATCGATGCTCATTCCGCTTCTTCAGATTGGACCTGATCAATCAGCCTCATCGACTGTTATAGTATCTCTTCGTTCCCCAGTTCTCTTGAGCAGCTAGCTGATTCCACAAGTCACTAGAATATCATTGATAACCCGTATGGTTAATCGTCCCTAAAAGCTGCACCAGGATCATGGGGATTTCACTATGAACAAAAGCCCCTCAGAACTGTTGGAAGTCCCATAATTATAAGTAGACAAGTGGAGAATAGTTGAGAAAAAGAGAATTGTCTCCAAGAAAAATTATCAAGGTAGTAATCTGATCTCTTTATCACCGTATTTTCTTGTTGGTAAGATTAATTCCGTCAGAATATCCTCTCGACAAATGTATACACGTCACGTAGAAAAAGGCATCGTCAACCATTTTGATGAAGGAAAAATTCATACAGCCACGGCAGGCTTTTTCTCCTTTATATCAGATATAACTTACCTCCAAAAGAACATCAATCCACATCAGAAACTTCATCTTCATCTTCTTCAAGGATATAGACCAGAGCACGCCTCCGCGATGCAAAGACACAAGCGACACCTCTTGAAGCTGTTAGTCAAATTCTCACTGTTAAATATCTAATTTCACTCTCTTATACTGAACCAGTAGTTGCTATAAATTATGGGGATTAAAAAGTAACAAAGAAACTAGTGATGAAATTTCTCAAATTCCTTCAAACAAGAAACACCATCGGTAAGCCAGACTTTGCAATATATGTTCGGAAAAGACTTGGCTATGAGCGAGTGTTGTCCAATGAGCATTTTTATCTTATAGCTAATTAAGATGTCAAATTTTCTATATCAATTATGGACAACTGTGCAAAAGAACAATTCAACTAAATAAAATGAAACTTGTTGAGATAAGATAATAGAATACTATGACCATTTTCAAATTGTCCACATAAAATATTGGACTGGAAAATGGTGTCTCCAAAAAGTGTACAAATACCTTACGAACAAAGAAATATATCAAGCATATGTATAGTAACAGAACTTTGCTTAGGCAATATTGCAAAGGCCAGAACCAAAGAGACAGTAGAAAAGATTTATCTGATGAAAAGTCCCCACTTCAAACAAGAATTAGGGACTCCATTCACGATACCAGCCATAGATGTCAGAAAAGTTCCACAGGTCAAAAACTCCAGCCATTGTATATACGATGTAAATATGAAATTCACAGAAAATGGAACTACCCCTATGGAAAAAAACTTAGGGTTTAATTTCAATAGAGGTTTACTAGGTTTGAAACCGTCCAAGGGAGATTGACCATTTAAGATGCGAGTAGGTGTATGATTAATAAAACGTGGTTGTGAGAAGGGCCACAGACCAGAATGATTGCATCCCACATAGGAGGGACCTGGTCACCTCCATAGAATTCTTGTCCTCACACTCCACAACACCAGTTTGTTAAGGAGTGTAAGATAGGAGAATTGATGCAAAGTCCCCATCTTCTTGAGATTGAAAGCAATGTCTAAAGATGTATACTCTTCACCGTTGTCAGACCTAAGGGCCTTAATGGTTTGACCAAACTGAGTATGAACCATAGTCAAGAAAATAATATAAGTAGGGAGTAGGGAGTACTTCATCTTAGACTTGAGCAGAAACACCCATGTACATCGTGAATGGTAATATTTATAATCATCAAAGGAAAACACAGGTGCATGCCCCCAAACATCACTGTGAACAAGATCAAATAAAGCACTACTGTCATATGTCAAGAATATTAAGATCTGGTATATGCTTGGATAACTCACAAGTCTGACATTGAAATTTTAAACTATTGGACTGTTTTTTAAAGCAGGAAATAACAAAAATAAACTTTGCAGATTGGCGCGTCCAAGCCTAGCGAGCCAGATGATTAAAGTATCTTTGTCAAAAACACCACTATAGAAAGAAGATAAATTGCAGGATTAAGGATAGCGCCATCGTATGTTAGAGCTCACCCCACCTCTGAAATTGTCCTATCTCTCTGATCGGCACGCTAGACCTCTCTAAATAACTGATATATCCAAGTATCATTTTCAGTATGGGCATACATTTGGGTTAATGCATCTCATATTTGTGCACCAGTCTCATGGAATATGAACATGTTATATATTGCTTCCCCATCAAATAGAATTAATACAGAACAATTATCAGTTTCCCATTATGAGAAGGAAGGGTGGGATGATGAGAGTTTCAGAATGCTTCCAAGAATGTGACCCAAGTTATTATGGTGCCCGTACAGTTTGATGGCTCTAGACCATGGGAGAAAAATTTGTCCATTAGGTTTGATACCTATAATATGCCATGAGAAGGATTCACACCCGAAGACCGAATGAAAATAGATGGTTTTGGTTCCATATTAGATGGAAAAGGCAATCAAACAGTGGCAAATAGCATTCACAATCAAATCAATCAACGAAAGGAATTGGGAAAGACATCCTTGGGAAACTATATAGAGATGTGAAGACCACCCGAGAATCATCATTTCATCATCTATGAAATCCAAATCTCACAAAACATGATTCGAACAAATTCTAAGGACAATACGTTGCTACTTCAAACAAGTCCAACTGCAGAAATGAGGTAGATCACAGAAGTCTCAAAATTCGTGAATTATGCATGAGAAAGGAGTAAATAGATTTTTCCAACAAACACCACAAAAATCAAATAGAACACCAAAACATTGTTGTAGGAAGGTAGTAAGATCATTTCGGTTCAAATCGATCCAGCCCCGAGGAGTTGTAGAGGTTCGATTGCCCAGAGCCTCAAGGAAGGTAGCTGAGATGATTTCGGTTTAAAACTAAGTTTGCTCTAAACGATGTCTGCTCCTCATGTATGCTAAAAACATTCATGGGAATAAATTATCTCACATTCTTTGAGGGACATAATTGATGTAGGAACTTACTAAATGCAATGCGAGGTCTGAGATTAAAATTAAAATTAATTCAATCAATTAAAATAACAATTTCTCATAATAAATTGCCACAAAAATATTCTAGAGATTTAATTGGATAATTTAATTACGGCCCAAAATAGTGTTACTTTTTGTGTGCGTTCCCTATCGGATCTAGAAGACTAGGGCTCTTATGAACAGCTAGATTTCCGATAGTTTTAGGGCGTCGAACAAACTCGCATGCAGGTTCTCTCGATACTGTACAAAAATAAAAGGCTAATCAATGATTGAATGGAGATAGGTAGGTTTATTTTGGATTTTATGAGATAAATAAGCTAGATCTGGAATTTAATTGAAAAATAAATAACTAGGGCTACGCTACTTACACAATCGTAGATCTAAAGAAGATAGAGATGAAAGAAAAGTTGGCCTCGCACCAAACCGCACGCGGGACGAAGAATCGCTCTCCGTTTTGAGAGAATCACACCCTCATGAAAGTTTAGAACTCTCAAGTTTGCAAAAGCAATTTTTTTAATTCACCAATAATTAAATTCTAGCACTAATGGCCTTTATATAGGCTTTTACAATACATAAAACTAGAAATCCTAGTGTAACTCTAATTCCTAGTTCAAATAAAAGAAATATCCTAATTCTTCTAAAACAAAGTCCTAAAACAATAAGGAAACTAATTTTATTTCTAATAAAAGAAACAAATCATATTTTCTGAAATAAAATAATAGACTAATCCTAATTCAATTAGAAGACTTGAAATTCATTACTTTATGTGCAGCTTCCGAAAACTGACCATAAATTCTTCAATACTTCTCGGAATTGCTCGTTTTTTGGCTCGTTGGAAAGTTATTTCGATAAGCTTTCAAATATGACCAATTTCGCATCAATCCGACTTTGTTTGACACTTCAAAATAGGTCAAACATAAAAGTGACGGGATTGAAAGTTGAAGACCCTCTGACCAGAGAATTTTTGACAATAAATATTGAATTTTCTTCTTTCTGATAACTTTGATGTTCTTTCGCCTCCGATATGTTATGGGTGGTCCCCATCAATAATGCTCTTCATGGAGGCAAACCCACGAAAGTTGCTACTCGCACAACCATCATGAACTCCTTTGGGGACTTTGCTTAGCCCTTCCATAGGGATATTGACATAATATTCCTCATGGGTAATTGCGACGGGGACACCAAAATCGTAGGCATCGGATATGATCCATTTCGTGTGTACTAACGTCAGAAGAAGCTGAATGGACATCAGAAATAGGCGAAAGATGAAAATTGGAGGAACCAGCAATTTAGATCGATCGAATTGAAAATTCGAGGAAACGCATATGTTCTGGAGTATATAATTCGATCGATTGAATTATATACTCGATCGATCGAGTTTCAATTTCGATCGATCAAATTTCTGCAGCGAACTTTTGAAATATGTTTTTCGATCGATCGAGTTTCACTTTCGATCGATCGAATTTCAATTTCGATCGATCGACTTCAATTTCGATCGATCGAAATCGCGCAGCTTAAATTTTTTTTTTGTTTTTTCTGAAATTCGAACTGAACTTTTAAGGGTATACTTGTCCTTTTAGAATTTGTTATAGGGTTTTATTTTCGTTTGAAAGGACTCCTATATAAGGTCCTTAAGTTAAACAATGTAGTTAGTTGATGATTAATGAAAGAGCTTTTGCTTGTGTGCTTGAGATGAGCCTTTACGAAGAGTAATTCTTCTTCTCGAGAAGGGTTTGGTGTGAAGCCAAGGGTGTGAAGCCCACAATTTATCCTTGTTTACGTTATCCTTTTAATCTCTCGTCCTTGCTTTAATTCAAACAACCTAAATCGGCCATCTATACCCAACTCCCGAAATCCTAGCTTTTCCCTAATCCATTGAGTCGATTCGATTCAACAACTGTAGATCCCAGCAGAGTTATTAAACCCTTCTGCACCAAATACTCAAAGAAGATCAGTGATTCCATCCTTGAATCGTGAGCGCCCTAATCTGGAAAAACCTAGAGTTCTATCTCTAGGATCGATCCGCACTGCAACCTAACGGATCTAACACCTGGACTGAACCCATCTCGAATTATACGTGAGCCTCCAATGGAATACTGCGAACGCTAAGGTATTGGTTATGTTTTATGAGTTTTATTGTTTAATTTAATTCAATTTAATTTCGGTAAAATCAATCATCGCATGCATGTAGTTTAGGGTACCGTCCTGCGTCAAATTGTTGGCCCAAGAACCTGATCATGGCAACGCTTGGACATAAGAGGGATAAGGTACCTTAAACTATCTCAACTTGCCTCTTCTACCATTGCTACTCTAATTTTCTCATTGTAGCGAGCTTTCAGAGAAAATCTCAAATTGAGTGCATTCTTGGAAATCCAGTTCGTCTACTATGCTGATTGGTACTAACTAGCCTGCACGCCTATTGGTTCGGGGCCTTCCAAATATCAAAAGTAGTTTTAAATGAGTGTGAGAAGATGATACAATTTTTGTGGGGCTCTTCTGCATACATTCTTATCGTCTAGAAAGGTGTTTGCAAGCCATGTTCGATGGGATGGTTGGGCATCAAGAGGCTAAAAATTGTTAATCACTGCAACATGATGAAGCATTTTTGAAAAATTTACTCCCATCACCCATATAGCCTATGGGTGAAATGGATGGAAACCTATCGTATTGATGGTAGGAATCTTTGGGATATCCATATCCCTATGAACTGGTAAGCACTCACAAGGTGTCAAATCGGGCATCGGTCCATGGAGGACCAATACGTATCGGCCGATACCGATATGGAACGGTGTTCCAATTTTTTTAAATAAAAGTAAATCAAATAGGTATCTAAGAAAATTATATTAAACAAACAATAAAAGATAGAAGAAGTGTAGAGAGTAAACAAAGTCACAACACAAACAATTTTAGATTGCCTAGGAGCAATTTTGGATTGCAAACCAAATTTGGTTGGAGTGATACTCTTGCCATCTTTATCTGATTTTGATTGGCTCTTGCCATTTTTGTTTAAATTTTCATCTGTGTCAACTTTGAAGTTTCCACTTGTACCTTGGTATAGCTGCCTCTCACCATCCTTGTCTTCATCCAATTGAGGATTGCCACCTTAGTTTAGCTGGCTCTTGCCATCTTTGTCTTCACACTTGGTCTCTCATTGTCATATTTATTAATAGTGACTTTTCTATTTATAATTTGATTTGATTGGCTCTTGTTATCTTTGTCTTTATTTGATTGGCCACCTATGTGATCTTTGCCAGATATGTTAAATCTGCGACCGATATCAATACCATATAGGGGCCAATAGATCTTGGTTGGCCGAAAAACCAATACGTATCGGCCAATATTTGATACCATGAGCACTCATGCCATTATTAACAGTCTTTAGGTGCTTTACAATTGTGAGTATTTCCCGATCCTGCAGATATCCTTTCCTTTGGGCCTTAAGCGTCATTGTCTTACACATTTGGCAAGAATGCATCAGTGTTGTCTTTGAGGACCGACATCGACTATAAAAATAACTGCATAATTATCATATTTATTGTCTAATTTTCAACAATAGTAGATAGCTCATTTGCCTTACGTCTCTAAGTTGTTAGCACATACAAAAAAAAGCGATCCCTAAACAAATGGGTGAAGGTGATGATGTAGTGAGTATTTAGGTATAGAAAGTACCATATTAAAGACTTGTGGAGTAGCAGTGACAAGCAACATGAATAATTGTAGAGTGATAGAGAGTTTAACCCACATGGAAAATAATGGAAGAAATAGGACTCAAACGCCATCCCCAAACATATATATCACATTCAAGCGCATCTTTAGAATGGTTGACTAGGAGCTGATAATTTAACAAGGGAGGGAGGTCAGAAAAATGAGAATTATACAAGGATCAGATCTAATCTTTTGCATTTTGTTTGTTCTTCTTTTCTGCTTTCATTCCTTTGGAGGAGCACCTCACACGTCTTAGTACCTTTTTTCCACAAATGAAAGCTTCGTTAATTATTCTAAAAAAAAAATTGTAATCTTGAAACAAATGGGTGTGATGGTGATGGTCATGTATTGATAACTAATGTATGAAAGTACCATATTATGTGTTTAAAATAAAAATATAATATTCTATTTAGAAACAATTTCTGTTTTCTTGGAATTTTTTAGATTCTCAATTTTTTAAAGGAGTATATTCATTTTTTAAAGTACATGTGGCATGTGTTGAGATGGATGTGTGGTGATCCTACAGGTGGTGATAACGCTAGTCCCTTCTACCGGAAGAGGATGCGCAATGATGTCAGAGCTACTCGAGGAGGTGATGATGTTGACGACAATGATGATAATGACGCTTCCAACGGAGCCACTAGTAGACAAATCTCGAAGAGCTTACCTTCATTCGTTGCTAAGCCAAGGCCCGAGTCAGATCACACTCTTGTGAAGAATCCTACAACCATGGACGTACGACCTAGCAGGTTTTCCCTTTCCGTCGGAGCTTCATGGGCGTTGCCCCGTCCCCAAATAGCCTTTCACTTCATCTCCACGACGGTTGAGTGAGTTATCACTTCCTTCTTAGTCCAATCTGATGATTTGTCTCGACTTCAGCTGCCTGCTGAGTAATAAGGATAAAACTGGAACAAGTACATAGGAGAAAATTTGAGAGTGGCACCTAATAAAGGAAAAAATTGTGGAATGTCGCTTGAGGTGGTTTGGACATGTTCATCGAAAACATGAAGCAAACTCTATATGAAGAGTTGAAACGCTATAAGCGCACGTAAGAGAGGAGGACAATCAGTGACTTGGTGGGAAGTTGTAAGCAGAGATATGAAGGATTGCGAAGTTACAGAGAGCTTAGTATTGATCAAGAACGAGTGGAGAAACAAGACTCGCAAAGCCGACCCCTAATAGATGGGATAAGGTTGTCATGGTGCCGATGATGATGATGGGATGTTAGGCTACGAAAAGTGACAAGAAGATAGAATACATGTGGGTGAAATGTGTAGGTTGGGATGAAAGTGTTGAGTAACAGGAAAGGATAAAACTCAGAACAAGTACATAAAATGAAATTTGCGAGTGGTATTTATTAAGGAAAAATCTGGAATGTCTCTTGAAGTGGTTTGGACATGTTCATTGGAGGCATGAAGTAAACCATGTACGAAGGGTTGAGACGCTACAAGCAAAAGAAAGTAGAAGAGGAAGACCAACAAAGACCTGGAGGGAAGCCGTCAGAAGATATATGAAGGATTGCGAAGTTACAAAGAGTAGCATTGATCAGAAACAAGTGGAGAAATAGGACGCGTAAAGACGACCCCAAATAGATGGGATAAGGTTGTGATGATGATGATGATGATGGAAGGTTGGGCTACGAAAAAGCTACAAGAACATAAGAGTACATGTAGCCGAAATGCACATGGTGGGATAGATGTGTCGGTAGTAGAAATTTAAGAGTGAAGCCTATTAAGGAAAAATTTATGGAATGTCATTTGAGGTTGTGATGTAGGAAAATTCCACGTTGACCCTAAAATAGCATAAATCTCGCATGATAGGAGTTAGGGTTTTCGCTCGCTAATTAAAACAAAATAAAAGGAGAATATGGATAAAAGAAGATCCAAAGAATCACTCCAAGGAAGAAAAGTTGGCCTCACACCAAACCGCATGTGGAAAGAAGAATCACTCTTCTAATGAAAACTCATCTCAAGTTTTCTAGAATTCGCATAAAGCAAAACTCATGACTTTTATTAATCATCCATCCAATAAATTGTGTGTACAAGGCCTTTATATAGGCTAAGAAACCCTAGTTAAACAATATATTTGAAATAAGAAAGTCCTAAACAATTAAACTCTAAATGACAAGTTTCCCTCAAAACTTGTCTAGCCGCCAATTTGGGGACCAAACTCATCTTATTCACGGATGTTCGTGGGTTATTCATGGAAGTCCGTCCTTGGGCGCAAAAGTCCATGCTTTGGGCAAGTACATGCCATTATTTTCAGAACAATTTTTTTTTTTTTACTTTCTTCCATTCATTTGCTCCCACATAGTATGCGTACACATGAGTTGTCATGGATCTTTAAACAAGATTTTAAAACCCAATTATGAGTCCACTTCTTTATTGACCTCTTCTTCTCGATCTTGCCACGACTCTAACGTGCGGATCTAAATTCCACATCATTCCCCCTACTTTGAAAAAGTTCGACCTCAGACTGTGGCTGACATGGATTTTCATCATGGAGGTCGCGTACAATATATAGGGAACCTCTATTGGAAACGGCTTGGATAAGTAAACCAAATTTGACTTGGGCGAGATCCAATTTCTCTCTGATACGCCGACGGAAATCAACATCAACACCCAGCCACCACGATCCTGGCACCTGTGGGGACCGATAGACTTCATTGCGGATAATTGTTCTTCAACGATCTCGGACTCGGTAGGACTTATTGCGGAAACTTACTCTTCAACGGTGTCGGGATTAGTACGACTATTGACCGTAAGAGGGTTTTCATCAGCCGATATGAAATTTTCAACCAGTTTTGGTGCTACCACGAGTTCGGGTAGAGGATCGATAACAACTTTGGGTGAGATGGGAATGGCTAGGAAAACTACGGCTATGGGCTTGGTTTCTTGAACAGGCTTTGGGCTGTGAACTGTTACGGGAGCTGCAACCGGCATAGATTTTACACTGATAATTGAATCCATAACAGGTATAGGTGTTATAACGGTTATGGGGTGAACAACGGTCATGAGATTAAAATGGACGGTTGGCGATGGGGGGTTGGGTTGACTGGTAAGAAATTTGTAAACTTAAATCTTAAAGTTTCAAGCCTTCGCCAATATGATTTCTTCTTGTAATTTGTGACGAAAATCCTTAAGAAATTGCCGATCAAAAATTTCTCTTAACGCATCCGCTGTCCGACATGCAATTTTTAACTCACATAGAATCTCAACAGTACAAGCCCGATTCTCTAACACTAACCCATATTGATTTGTTAGTTTCAAACGCCTCAGACTCATCGATCTAGCTTTCCATGCCACCCATAAGTTTTCAATCATAATAATTTGGTGACGCAAATCAAGCCTCTTCCGCCGATCCACAAGCGATCCCATACTAGCCATCTGATCAAGGATCAAAATAGTGGTTTCGTTTTCAGTTTTGGGCATGACCGAAATTGAAAATTTGAACCAAAATTTACGCCGATAATTTCCCGACCATATAAACTTAGACCAAAATTTAGGTTCAAGTTACCATTTCGGTGGGGACCGAAACCGAAGCGTTTTGGCCGATAACTTAAGTTATCGGCCGAAATTTTGAACCATGCATCTAATCATTCAACTCGGGAAGGGCGTCAATAAACGGATCTTTACTCATGATGGACTCCATGCCAAGTGTTGAACTTGCTCTGATACATATTTGATGCAAGAAAATCGCACGCTAACCCTAAAATAGAGTAAATCCTGTATGATAGGGGTTACGATTCTCGCTCGTCAATTAAAACAAAATAAAAAGGAGAATATGGGAAGATCTAAGGAATCGCTCCAAGGAAGAAAAGTTGGTCTCACACCAAACCGCACGAGGAAAGAAGAAATCACTCTTCTAATGAAAACTCATCTAAAGTTTTCTAGAATTCGCACAAAGCAAAACTCATAACCTTTATTAATCATCCATCCAATAAATTGTGTTTACAAGGCCTTTATATAGGTTAAGAAATCCTAACTAAACAATAAATTTGAAATAAGAAAGTCATAATACAATTAAAACTCCAAATGGCAAGCCTCAAAACTCATCTAGCCGCACAGACGAAACTCACGGACGTCATCCTTGACGGATACGTTTAAGACTAGAATTGGTCTTATTCACGAAGTTCGTCCTTGGGCATGGAAGTCCATGGTTTGGGCACGGAAGTCCATGCCTTAATTTCTAGAACAAATTTTTTTTTCACTTTCTTCCATTCATTTGCTCCCACATCACATGGGTCTTCATGGATTTGTAAACGAGATTTAAAAACTCATTTATGGGTCCACTTCTTTGTTGACCTTCTCTTCTTCTCAATCTAGCCACAATCCCAACGTGTAGATCTAAATTCCGCATCCGGTTGTTTGGACATGTTCATAAAGGCATGAAGCAGACCCTGTAAGAAGGGTTGAGACGATACAAGCACAAGTAGGAGTAGAGGATGATTAGTGAAGACCTAGAAGCCGTGAGAGCATTGTCACAAAAGTCTCTGACCAATTTAAAAAAATGAAAAAAGTTGACAACTTGCAGTCATCCCAACTTTAACGCCGATTAATCGGCCAAGTCACGATTTGGCCGATTAATTGTCGTTGTTTGTGATATGGTCCGATTTTCATTTTTTCTCTTTTCGTTTATGGTAAAAAAAAGTTTTATGTTTTGTACTATTTGCTCAATTTGTTCATAAAAAACCTTTAGGTTAGGCCTAGTTAGTACTATTTTGTTCATTAAAACCATTAATTTTAATTTGAAATATATTCTCCAAACTTTTTTATTATCTCTATTTTTTTCCGTTTTTTGTGTATTTTTCCCGACTAAGACCCTTGCCGATTTATTGTCGACTCCCGACTTCGTGACTATGTCCGTGACAAGGAATATGAAGGATTGCTAAGTTACAAAGAGCTTAGTGCTAATCAGAATCAAGTGCAGAAATAGGGCTCGCAAAGCTGACCCCAAATAGATCTCGTCACGCTGTCCTACCCTAGGGTGTTTGCTTTGTATCTTTCTGCGTTTTTTCTTAATAAATTTTCTGATTCATTATTGATAATAAAAAAAACAGCCGACCCCAAATTCATGGGGATAAGCCTCTTATGATGATGATAATGATGATGATGATGATTATGATGATGAAAGGAACATTTTCACAATGTATTGTTGATATGGACCATCAATATTGATATGCAATCAGTCCCAAGATGGGATAGAGATGACCACTGATACCAAGTTTAAAATCGTTGAATACAAAAAGTAAGTCAACTAATCAACCTTGAAAACTATACAAAAATTAATCAACAATGTGATTTCTGCTACTTGACACATAAAATGACAACTGCCTTTATTTTATATAGTATATACAAATAATAAACGTTGTTAATAAATTGATTATGTACATTGAAAATTCATGTGAAACCCTCAAACTCTCTCTCTCTCTTTTATGGTTTAACCCTAAATCCACACCATTAGGAGATGGAGCCAAAGGGACATTTGTCTACAACATCCCAGGAGGAGGTGTTCCGGCTTTGGCCTAGAGCAACAGCTGAGTGGTAAGATTTTAGGAATGTGATTTGGCATTGTCCCTAAATAAGTGGAACAAGGCAAAGATGATGATAATGATGGTCTGACATCAATGTAACGATCATAACTGAGAGATATTCAATTACAATTAATAAACTCTGAAGGATAGATACAGAGCATTCACTTTGAGTAGAGGTTGGTTGGGAGACGGCCTGTAACTTGATTGAACAGCTCAGTTATAGGATTTAGGCCATTACTCTATAAATTATATAAAGAAATGAGCTGGATTGCAAATAGTGAAGATTGACCTGAACATTGAAGCAACTATCTATACGTATTACAAAAGTACAATGTACTCTTACATTGAAAGGATACAGATAAATCGATGGCTAAAAACAATATACAATGAATCCTACACTAAGGTTTTCACTGACATATTCTACAATCAGCGAAAATAATCCTGTTAATATCTTGTTAGGGCAAACGAAGCAATTGTGCAAGAGGGAGTTATATAGGATACTTCCTCAACCGGAATTCCTATGGTAGCATCTTTATAGGGAAGGGTTTGCAACAGTTAGCCTGACAATTTTTAACAATAGTACAATTGCACTCACCATTTCCATACTATTGTGGGTTAGAACTCATAACAGTTACATTTTAGGTATTTATAACTATCTTAGAACTCCTCGTTTAAGAATCATAGAAGTTGTTTAAATATTTAAAATTCAATCTTTATATGCAAACCATAGTCCTCCAAACTAGAAAATAGCATGCTCTTAATGGAAACAACAAGATCTGTAGTAGAATACTTACTGCTTACAGCTAATGGAGCAGTTACAGAATGGGGAATCGAGCGGACTTTTCTGTTCTCAAGGTGCAACAACATCGCAGAGTCCTGGAAGTAATATAGTTTCATAAGTAAAACCATTTGACAACTCAGTTTCTAATTTTCACTAAATTACTTCCGTCTTTGTAGAACTTCTGTTAATTTGCACTTGTAAAAACTTAACTAAACTAAACTTTTTTACGTCCAAATTAGGAGATTATGAACACTGGTTTACTAGCATTTCTTTAACCTTCCAATTTGTGCCAGTGTTACCATCTACCATAATTACCGCATATCAATAAAGAACAAATTCAACATATAACAAGAAAGCTGCATAACCTCTAATTTAGAGGAGATAAAATGAGCCACATAAATTCATGATTACAAATGATATGGAAAGTAGCTTATGTTGAGATGCAAATCTTGAACGTTGTGAGATTTTCAGCAAATTTGATAGTATCAGCTGCAAAAGAAATTGAAACTTTGTCCCGACCTCCCTATTGTATTTCAAACTTTTTCTCATAACATTTTAGAAGTCAACAGGGAAATAGAATGGATTGATCCTGCAAAGCTACCTAATGTTTCCATCACAATGCATGAATATACAATAAAACCGAGAATTCACCATCTTTGTCCAGCAGTGAGCATAATTTGCAGAAGAAAGTTTCCATGAAATAAATTAAAAAAATTGTAGTTTCAAAAACTACACTTTCCAAAATGTAGGTAGTAACAATTTTCATGTCCAAAGACTAAATACTAAATCATATTGGATCGTTAAATCAGAAGTGGTCAATTTGAAACGAATGGTAAGTTCTAAATTGTAAATTGTGAGAATCAATTTGCTTTAAAAAAAAAAAAAAAAACAACTAAAATATAAGAAAATTTCTAAAATTTTGTAAATGAAATAAACGTCCATTCTCATTCATTTCCGTTGAGAATTCCTCTAGTAATTCAACAGTTTCATATCTAGGAAATTTGTGGCCTTAAAGCCCTTTTCAAAGTCAGATTATTTACAAAACTAACATTATTTTGATTGATTAATGAAACAAATGACATTTTATTTTAAGGCATCGTCTCTTTTACTGTTTTCAATGTGTACTTATTTTCCATCTGCAGCGCACTTTATGTGCTGTATACACTCTTGGGGTACTGATACATACCTTATCTAGAATAGCTGGCAGTCAGATACTGGAATTGATTATCAAAACAAGTACACTATCTTAGACTGCTAGGAGTACCTACTGGCCTTTATATCAAACCTTACAATACACACATACCCAATAGTACGTCTAACACATGACACACATATACACATACATATATCCCAATAGATATATCAAACCCTAATCTATATTTAATTAAACTTATTTTTTTATCATTGGGTTATATCATCTAGGCATTCCATATGGAGATTTTTGGAAAATCGAGGATACCCTTTATATTCCTATGATGCGCTTGAATCTGATTTATTTGTAAGGATTTCAAACTGCGAATGCATCAGTCTTTGTGTATGTTAAGAATCAATTGATTCTTTACTGAATCACATACTCACCTAATATTTATAATCATGATGACTGTGCTCCTTTTACTCTTGCCATAACTATGGCACCATCACCTAGAGTCATCATGATCATCAACAATATCAGTATTAAAATGACTAAGAGATCATCATTTGAAAAGCTAATGCAAATTTTACACACCAAGATGGGAGTCAACCTTATCATAGATGTGTAAAAGAGATGACTCGCAAGTCGCTCCTTAAAACTGGAAGGTCGAAGGGACTTCTTGAGAATGTTTATATCAAAATTGTTGATCGTTCCACATTTCTATTTGGTGTAATTTTGAATATTTCATCACCTTTGATGACTGCTCTCGATACCATGATGCCTACCACATTCATAGAAAAATACAAACCCAGATTTCAAGGATTACAAAGCCAAACTGGAGAAGCAACTAAATGCAATGCCCACAAGAAAGATAAAACAACTTGGTACATTAGTTTATATTAATTAGCGCCTGGTTTTGCGTGCTGGCTATTAATTTGTGTAATTCCTTTAAGGTTAATAATAGGCTTATGGTGAGAAAGTTAGGTAGTTGCTTCGAGATGACAATTTAGATCTTAAGCCTAACCTGTGTAGTGAGACAGTTTGTGAACGCAATTGGACCACATTTGACCACATAAAATTACTTGGTCACTTCAATTCTATTGATTGTCAAGTATAAAACTAAAAAAAATTATATTTGTCATTTATTTATTATGTAGTACATTCAAAGAGAAAGAACATGTGGAATAAAAATGGTTAAATGCAGTTTTCTATGTTATATATAACGTCCAATTTGTAGGACACCATGGGAAAAGACGAGTAGAATAATGCTTGATCTTACTTGGTTATCAGAAGTGGATATCGATGACGAGCATATAATTACAAAGGAATAACAACTAATGCAAAAGGATCATAGAATATCATAGTATCTTATTCTAATGCTTATGGTTTTTTTTCTTTGATGACGGGTATCCAGGGTGCTTATATTCTACTTTTATATCAAAATATAATAGATTTCTAATTTCGAGAAATTCACGTATCAAATGCTTGAGAAAATACCAATAAAGAGAAAAGTCGAAGTGGAAGAATTTGTTCCTTCATCAGCCCAAGGAAGATGAGGAAAACATTGAATATAACAATGACAACAACGATGTTCGCATGGAGGTAGGATGATGGTTGAAAATTAAGGGTGGCAATGGGGAGGTCTCAGGTCGGGCCTATTGGAATATAAATTAAAATATGGAGCCCGCGCCAGGCCCGTTGCAACCCCTGTTGAAGAGTTCATATCATTTTTTCATCTGCCATATCTGAATTTATGGAGATCTTTTTTGTATTTTGGAAATTATGTCGAAGGTTTATGGTTCTTGGAGTTTAAACTTGTTTTAGTTGCATAGTTAAGTGATGTATGAGTATGAAACTGTGGAAATTATTCGGTGTTTACCAATTTCTTCTGAAATTAAAATGGAAATGGATGAACATTTCAATTCTTAGTAATTATATACCGTCTATATACATACACACACACACACACATTTGTTTCAATTTTTTATAATTATTATTCTATTGTGATTTGTTTTATAAAAAAGGACTAATGGAATCTTACTATTTACAATTCAATATAGATTGAATCCTTACAATTTTTACTATTCATTACTATTTTGAAAACCTTGGTGAAATACACCAATATGAGTTAGTAGTCCAGCTATAAATTGAATTGGTTAAGAAAACAACTGTTTCAATTGTGTCCAACATCCTTATTCCTTAGTGATTGCATTCCTTTTTTTTTAACCAACCTTTTAGGGTCAACAAATAAAGCTCATCACATTCTTTTGTTCAGCCCAGATTAGAAGCCACTCTTTCTATACAGTGAAATCTCTCTAAAGCCTTCAAAAGAATATAATGTTGTTTTTCCCATATACCAAAAGAATGGCCATCTCTTGTAGAAGAAAGAAGTGGTAGAGAAAAACTCCATCCTATCATGTACTTCGAGAATCTAAGGCCCTCAACCAAAGTATTTAATATTGTTTATCATGTACAAAATGATTCAAACAAAATGAAATTGTTATAATCGAGAACAATTTAATCACCAATTCACAAGATATTATAATTCTGCATATCGGCTATTCATAACAAATTGTGATATTCCTATACATGATGGAATGCTGGCAAACTTTTCTCAAAAGTTCTCTACAAGCTTCGAAGAGTGCCCAAGACCTAAAAAGGTGTGAAAAGAAAAAATAAGCTCAAGGAGCGAAACCTTTAAATCCTGCAGCTTCCAAAGGTTTGGATTAGCTGATCTTGAAACAGGTAGAAAAGGGAGATCACTTGTCTCTACAATCATCATCCAAGCTTTCCCAGGGCTTTCAGAAGTGTTGGTTGTTTCATTTAGTAATAAAACAAGCTGGCATTCCTGTTTCAAAGGAGAAAAAGTAAATCTCACATTTTGAGAAATAAAAATTTCAAAGGAGCTCATTTGGAACATGCCCTTTTTACCTTGTAAAGGGACAGATCCACACAGAGATATCCGTCCGGAATATATAATAATACAGCCTCCAAAGGAGTATTTTCTTTCTCAATACAGCTTGAGTCATGGATAAAACCCCTGACTATGCCTATACTATGTGGCATATCCGAGAAAGAATCATGAGGTACTCTGAAACAAATGTAATCCACAAGTCTATGTTGCGCATGACAGGCAGATGCACCACCAGCCCCAAAATCCTACGGTGAAAATAACACTATCAGAATATAAAGAAAACAGTCTAGTATCAGAAGTGGCGCTTACTCTCCAAAATTTTTGCTTGTGATAATGGAAATAAAATCAAACGAAGATGCACGACAGCAGAAGCACTAGCAAAGATATCATAAATAACAACAGAACTAATCTAATATAAACATAAAGCAGTTTAGAAGAATCAGTAAGGAGTTATAAATCTACCAAAGCTAAAGTGAGGGATTGCTCAAAGCCGGTAATTAAAACTAGTAAATAACCTTAGAGTACCAAGGGTGCTACAGTTGTCAGTTTCCCATGGCTTACCTCACATGCAGAAGTAGTGCCTCGCTGAAAAGGAAGCACGCACATTTTTCACCTCAAATTAGTGTACAATTTCGTTTCACGTGAAGCATGTTCGTTCTTACATAGATAGATCGACTCTTTTGGCAAGTGACGGACAACACCATTATTAGGTATTTCTCGTATTGTGCAGTCCTTTTTTATCTAAAAAAGTTTGATGTCAAACATCATTTATCACAACATTATGACTCTGACTAGGAAGTTGATTTATTGTTTTCATTTAGTGTGCAAGTTGTGACACTCTGTCATGACCACAGTTTTCGCCGAATAATGTACGAATAATAGGTGTGATTTAAACACTAAAATGGTGTTTAAACGACCTTATACAATTAAAGTACACTTTACTGTTACACCGGGTGGCGCACATCTGTGATCAATCTAAACAGTCAGAGTGGCATCCCATTACTTGTATATATCTCAGACAAAGAATCATATCAATAACTAAATGCAAACCATCCAATTGGTGAACTTTAATATTGGTCGTTAAAAAATATGAAGGTTAATATTAGAGTGCACAGATTGGAAGGCACAAATCTCCCAAGAACTGGGATTTTTGAGCCCACTTCAATTCAAAGTATGAACTATCACTTTGATGGCTTGGCTTGCTCACATCGTACACCTTAATGGTGTGAGATCATTTACACACAGAATGGTGTTTAAATAATAGTCAGGACAGCCTGGCCCTTGGGGGTTGCATTACAATCGATGAAAATCAGTTTTGGATTTCATCAATAACAACTACAACATTATCATCATCCTCATCATCAAATTGTTCCCATCTATTTGGGGTTAGCTTTGCATGCCAGCAGTAGAAGGATGAAATAGAAGAATTATTACAAATTCACATTAAGCTAGGGTTTTATTATAATCCACAAAAACAGGTTCAAGGTAGGGTTTAGTAGAATTTCAAATTTTATTCAAACATTGAAACACATAAAACACACGTATGTGCGCGCGCACACACACACGTAGACTTCGACCTTATTGTGATGAGCTCTAAGACCTGGTCACATAGGTTCGGAACAAATAGACGGTATGATGGGCATATCATCACCCTTAACTTGCGAAAAATCTCGTAAAATTTCAGTTTCCTATAGAACTTCAATTTTGATTGGGATCTATGAAACATATGAACATTGAGCTTTCTGGACGATCTTGTGTTAGACGAGATCTCATGTGTCTTGGGAAAACCTGAGTATAATTGAACTCAAATTTGATATATCTCCTGGCTAACTTCAGAACCCTTACATTTCCAAACTTTAAAATTTTCACCACATCGTATATTGACCTTTAAACTCTTGTAGATATATATATATATATATATATATATATATATATATATATATATATATATATATATATATACATATTTGAATTGAGCTCCATCTCCTTATCCTGACCCTCCATTTAAGACATTTATACTGAAACCTTCCTTATCAAAATTCTCTTATGATAAAAAAAAAAATGGCTTATATTACAATTTGAAACACAAAATAGTTGTGTTCCCTCTTTGATTAACTCAAGACTATTGAAAATAGTTAACTGGTGATACATTCTATATTGAGAATTTCAAATCTCTTTCTTTGTTATCTTCTATCTAGGAATAATTAGATAATATTGCTTCATGTCGCTTGTCAATATCTTGAAAGCAAGGAGTCCCTTACAAAGTTGTTATTAAAAAATTTTAACAAAATCTAGATTTCTTTTGGAGCATTATGTACCTCCTAAGTGTCACTACTTATGGTTGTTTTCATCAACCTTTCAGAGCTTCATTTAAGTGAGTGTTTAGTTTAACCTTTGGATCAGCTCTGGGTAGGAGCCAAGTGTCTCATGAAAGCTTTAGATACCCATATATTCGGTACATACCATTGGATATTGGAAATGTATCTATCTATAAAAATAATTTCAATGTGCATATTTGTTTCCAATCTGCGACTGCTCGCCCACCAACATCCGCAAACATGTGCGTGCCGAAGCAGCAAGGGGGGGTGGGGGTGGCGTCAACAGAAATAAAAAGTAGAAATAGGCATATTGTATTATTTAAGTGATACAGGACCTACTATATTATTATAAGCAATACATTATTGCTTAAAAATAATTTATTGTACAACAGGTTGGCAAAAAAAATATAGGTCTATTGGAATAAACACTAGATATTTAAGTACAAGTATATTGTCTTAAAATAATTAGTTGACACTAGGTTGTATTGATTATTTGTACAATGGCACACGATGCAACCCACACTTGCAAGCTGGCTCCACACCCACGTGCGTCTACTCGCCACACTAGCACACTACTTAGCTAGGTACTCCGCACCACATATATCGTCACTCAAGGGGTGCACACGACTCCTTCATGTGCCATACACGACTCGTCCGCGTGCCGATGGTAACTTTGCCATGCACCTCTGTGCATCAAGACCCAACTCCGACGCTCCGTATCCTCAATGCTAGCCTCATATGTGAGTCTCCACGCACCAGGGTCGTGACCACATCACAATACACTAGATTGCTTGTAGTGTACTATGACGGGTCTTTACTCTTGTAACGACCCTAATTGGGTACCGGTATAGACTTAGATTCCTGTAGTTAATTAGCCATTAGGTATCACAAGTGGTATAATAGCTTACTAGTTGAAAGATTGAGTTATAGGCAAGAGGTCAGAGGTTCGAAACTTGATGCATAAGTTTTGAACCTTTATTTTGGACCTTGAAGTAAAAGCCTACACACCCTTTATTGGTGTGTTGGCTTAACACTGAACAATCTCCTGAAGTAACAGAAAAGCGGGTTACAGAGAAACCTAATTATAATCTCTTCAAAATTTCTCCCTAAGAAAAGAGCGTAAGAAAACACCTTCTTTTCCTTTCAGAAAACCCTAGCCGTCACTTCTCTTTCCTCAATCTCCTCCACCCAAAAATCTTTTGGGGGGTTCGTCCTCAACAAACTCTTCGACCTTTTCCACCATTAAAGATCGAGGAGCGAGATCGAAATATCGGACAAACGAGAACTTTGAACGTCGACCTCCTCAAACATCAACCATCATAGACTTACCGTTCACGCCTCAAAAAGGTAGATATCATATCTTATTACTATGGATTTTGTTTTCTTAAATTTCAGAATTTAGTTAATGATTATCGAGTTTTTTTTTTATTCTAAAATTTTAGACTTCAGGTTCTAGGAAAAGGGTTCACGTGCATATTCGCACTATGCCGCTTGAGCGAGATTCACATTTCGCTAGAGCGAGAACGCCTCAGAAATGAGGTCAAATTTTCGGACGAAACTCGCTCGAGCAATTTTGGTTGTCGCTCGAGCGAGGTATTGAAGACGACACATAAATTTTCTATGATAAGTCGCTCGAGCAAAGACAGAGTGTCGCTCAAGCGGGTTAGAACGGATTTGTCTCTCTCTACCCTTTTGAGATAGAACTTAAGTACTTCAAATCATTGTAATCATAATCGATCATTGACACATCACTTGTATATGTGATGTAGAAGGAAAATCAGTAGCCACCGATAAGAATCACCTCAGTTCCTTCTCGCGACACTAAGACCGAGGTAGGGGATTTACAATGCTCTCTTACGTTTTAATTCTTAAATCATGGTTATTTAATGATCGTCGAATCAGAAAATTGACTCCATTTTTTTTAGCATTAAAGCTTTGGAATTATTGATTGTTGTGCATTTATATGTAATTGAAATCACGTGAATGTACCTTGAACAACGGTATGCTTATAATATGAACCCTCATTGAATAATGAACCTATTGAAGTTTGAACATACTGTTGAGCATTGAAAAATACCATTTTTCACCTCCTAACCTAACCTTTAGTAGACCTTTGAGATAGTTAATAATGATTTTTAAGTGTGTTTTTGTAGATAACAGGAAAATATAGCTTAATGTTGCAATCCATCATTTTCAAGCCAAGAAGAAAGAATTTTGAGTTAAGCTATGGAGCTGATGGGTTTATATTGATTGCACCATGGTGGTTCACACCATTGGGGCTGTTTTGCATGCATTGGGGTCCTAGAGTCCTGCTGAGAGAGAAAGGTGGAGCTCAGAGTTTATGGACTGCTGCTGCAGTGGAGTTAAATGGAATAACTGTGAGCACATTGCTGTTGTAGCAAATCATACAAAGAGCACAACAACTACAGCAATGCACTCATTTGCACCTTCAGCAGCTCAAGCATTTTATATGAGCAGCAATATAGCAGTTTCTGTGGGACACAACAGTTGAAAGCAGCTACACTTAGCAGTTCAAGCAAGCAAGTCAAGATTAAAGCACCTGCTGGTGGGTTACATCATGTGAGCAGCTGAAAACAGCAACAACAATTGAGCACTGTAGAATGGAGCAGCAGTAACCTCACAGACTGCTGCCTTAAAGCTGTCGAGCAGCTGCTGACAACACTCGAGCAGTTCACATCCTAAAGCTGCAACTTGTCGAGTATATTGCGGAAAGAACCTTCAAATCAACCACTCGAGCTGCTGCTTGGAGCACTCGAGCAGTTGCTGAAGCCCATACTCATCCACTCGAGCTGAAGCCCCATGTTGTCGAGTAGTTCCCTGCAACCTCTATTGAACCTGTCGAGCACCTACCTGAAGCAGTATTAGAGAACTCGAGCAGTTCACTGCTGTGAATTAACCCACCTCGAGCAGTTGCCTTGAACCTGTTGAGCTGGCCACCTGGAGAGCTGAAGCTATTTATTGAACTCGAGTATTTAATTAATCTACTCGAGCAGCTACTCAGCTGCAGAGTGAACCTGTCGAGCCCCATTTTATCCACTCGAGCACTTCAAAGAAGCTTCATTTCATCCTGTCAAGATCTACTCGAGGCAAAAATCTGAAGCTCTAATCCACTCTAGTAGTTCCCTGGAAGCTTGTACCTGTCTTGCACTTAAAATGCTCCTATTTCATCATGTCGAGAGCTACTCGAGAACTGCTCGAGGAAAATATGCTAAAGCTATCCAGCCACTAGAGATGCATCCTGAAGCAACTCAACTGCTCGAGATCCCCTCAAGATTTAAAATTTGAAGCACCATCTGCTCGAGGCACGAGTTTCAGCAGCTGTCTTCAATATTCAAGGATATTTTGGGGATTCCACAGCTTCTAGGGCACACATCCCAATGTGCTTAGCTGTCCCACACTTCTCAAGGAACTACTTGGCCACAAATATCGCACATAATATAATATTTATTTTGTTTAAGTATGGCATATGTTAGTTAATTAATCTAATTAATAGAGCTTAAAGGCATTTAAATAAATGTTAATAATTTTGGTGTGCCATTAGTAATATTTAATGGACCTTTAAAACTCGTAAGTTAATAAAGCCCATTAGAATCATTAAAGTTAGTAAAGACCCATTAGTAAGGCCCGTTAGCAATTATAGAGGACAGTGGAATCAATTAAGACTCATGTAGAAAATTCTAATTAGAATTAGATTTAAATTAGGAAATTTTAATTATTATATATATAAAAGAGAGGTTAGGTTTAATATACAAAAATTTATAGAACATTGGATGACGGGGACGCCGACATCGTAAACATCGGATATGAACCTTTTCACATGTACCGACGGCGGAAGAAGCGGAATGGACATCAGAACTAGGCGTAAAGAGACAAAATTTGGCGATTTGGGAAATACTGCAAATTTCGATCGATCGAAATACTCGATCGATCGAAGTCAAATTTCGATCGATCGAACTTCATATGGAAAATACTAGTTCTGGAGTATATAGTTCGATTGATCGAATTATATACTCGATCGATCGAATTTTCATTCGATCGATCGAGTTTCAAATTCGATCGATCGAATTCCAGTGGCGAATTATGGATATATGTTTTTCGATCGATCGAGTTTCACTTTAGATCGATTGAACTTAAATTTCAATCGATCGAATTTCACTTTCGATCGATCGAAATCGCGTAGTTTATATATACTTTTTTTTTCTAATTTCGAACTTAACTTTTAGGGGCATACTTGTCTTTTATTAATATTTGTTTCTAGGGTTTTCTTTTATTGTAAGACCTCCTATATAAGGTCCTTAAGATAAACAATGTAAGGAGTTGATGATTAATGAAAAGAGCGTTTGCTTGTGTGCTTGAGATGAGCCTCTACGAAGAGTAAATCTTCTTCCCGGGAAGGATTTGGTGTGAAGCCCACAATCTATCCTTGTCTATTTTATTCCTTTTAATCTATCTTCTCTGCTTTAATTCAAACAATCAAAATCGGCCATATCCCATCCAAATACCCAACTCCCAAAACCCTAGCTTTTCCCTAATCCATTGAACCGATTCTATTCAACAACCATAGATCCCAGCAGAGTTATTAAACCCTTCCGCATCAAATACCCGGAGAAAACCCGTGATTCCATCCTTGAATCGTGAGCGCCCTAATCTGGAGACCTAGAGTTCTATCTCTAGGATCGATCCGCGCTGCAACCTAACGGATCTAACGCCCGGACTGGACCCTGCTCGAATTACACGCGATCCTCCAATGAAATACTACGAAAACCTAATGTATTTGCTATATTTTAGGGCTTATTGTTTAATTTAATTCACTCCAATTTCGACAATCAATTAATCATTGCATTCACGTAGTTTAGGGTACCGTCCTGCGTCATTGGAGCTTTAAAGTTTTAGAGAGAGAAAGCGAGAAGAAGACTTGAAGGTTTCGGTTCAAAGAACGCAAAGGGATTTCAAGTTTGATCGAGGATTCAAGTGCTAAAGATTTGGATCGGATCAGATTAGAAGATCGAATTCTACATCAAATAGTCGATTCGATTAGAGGTATGGCAAATCATAGTCATTTACTTAAGATATTTGATGCAAATAAGGAAATACCCTCCATTTGGATCCAATAAAAATAGTTCTAGATCGAAATTCCAAAAGAATAAAAAGTCAACTTTCTAGTTTAAGGCAAAACTTCAATTTTCTATAGTTTGGCCAAATTTCCAACTTTCAAATGGCAAACTATTTTGTGAAACTTTAAAACCTATAAATTCTGTTATGTTAAAACATTGTTAAACACCAAAAGTCTGGTGAAAAAATATCACATTTTCAATTCTTAAAGGGAATTATGAATACAAGGGTCTAACAAGATCAACGTCTTTGGTCAAAGGGGGCCGAGTATCATAATAAAGCGAGATTTTGCCCTTCAAACCTATATATAATGCAACATTAGGGTTATTATTGTTCTCAATTATTTTTTATGCTATGTTAATCCAAAACTTTAAGTTCAAGGTTGTTCCTAATTGTTCCTCTGCTATGGTACAATGCACTTACTTGCAAATTTCTTATTTATGCGCATGACATGCCATGCTATGTAAATATCACATGAATACTATGATCAATACCTATCTTTTAGAACGATTAGGATTGAATAAAAATTTAAGAGTAATGTTAATGAACTGTGGAAATCTGCCATAGACTAATCAAGAGGAAATACTACACATATTTTATCAAAAAAACTTCGCATTGTTCACGAGTATGCTTTATCATGTCAAAAGAGGAAAGATCTTATGCCAAAATAAGACCTTAAATCATGATTAATGACTAATGAAAAGAGAACTATGAAGAGACTTGAGTAAACCATGAGTCTACGAATCTAATGTTATGAATATGCCATGAGAAAAGAAAAAAAAGCTAAACAAGAGGTAAGCATGCATACTAATAAGCTACATAAATGAGGTTACCATCGTAAGCTGTAGAAGTCGGACTCAATGAGCAAGTAACCTAAAATAAATAAGAAGGCCAATACATAATTCAGATAGTTATGTACCACCCCACAGCCAACTAAGTGAGCAGTTGAAAATTTTCATATGTGATGATCATGTTCATGTTATACATGCATTAATAAGTTAATTGAAATTGAACCACACTTGAAAACTAGGATAGAGACATGAACTCTAGAAGTCACAACTCAATTACTGTATTGTTCTTCATTGATTCACATATGCGATAAGGTTGATTATTCTTATTGTCTTCTATGAAGTCATGATATTGCTTTTGTTTATCACTTCATTATCTTATGATTTTTTTACGCATCTATTTGGATTTCTTAATATTAGATAATCCAAGGACTGACCCATATTAAGTCTTTGTACTTACATCTTCATTGTTTTACAATGGGATGGCCAGGGCCGGGAGTTGATGCAGAGATTGAGACATTACCATTGCGGACATGAATTCAGATCTTGACGAATGAGGCTTTGAGAGTTGAGATTTACTATTTCTTTTATTTGGAGAGATGAGAGATGTTTACTTTATTTTAGTTTTGAGATATAGTAATTAATAAGACAAGTACTTATGGATTTTATGTTTCAAATTCAATGATTGTTTTTAATTCACTTCTATTTTCTTACATATATTGTTACGGATTTTGTTGTAACTTTATTTCCGTTGTGCTTACATGGATCATTATTTCATATCATATGTATTTATTGTAGCCTTATATGTATGTTACCTAGTGCGACCTCTCTAGATGAGCACATTGATCCGGTGTGTAAGTTTGGGGAAGTCACAGTGTCACCCGAGGAGGTTGACATGTTGTGGAGCTATGCGCAGCGGTGCATATATAGGTGGGGCCATGTCAAGGCCAGTCTCATGGCTAGACTTGGGGACCGATGCAATGCGGCTTGATGGGCTATGAAGGCGGCACTCATGAGCTACGTGGGACAATGTCGAATGTTTGAGACGTATGTTGGCTATAAGGGCCATACACATTGGTGGGCTTGGCTCGGTATGATAGTAAGATGCGTTGGTTATGGGGCGACATAAGGAGCTACATGCCATTGTTGCACGCGACGGCCTAGTGCCCAAGGCACAGAGTGAAGCTTGAGAAGGCCAAGTGAGGCACGGAGGTGTGTGCATGTGTGTCATATGGGGCACTATGAGTTGGAATGGTAGGCCTTAGAGAGGAAGGTAACCATGAGAGGAGTTCCTGCCCTCTAGGCGGGTGGTATCAGAGTTAATAGTGGTATAGGTTGGCCTCGTTGTAGACTTGTAGTGGCATCGAGGTGCCGCACAGGTGTGGCAGACGTGTCGGGTTGTCGCCCCATGATAGTACGCTACAACTATGTTATAGGTGTACCAGTGCAGCGCTACAGACGCTAGTTAAAACACTACTTTGGGCTATTTTTTTTCCCTAAAGCACAACACTGGTCAAGCTTCTGCGTAACGCCTTCCCACTTTTAAAATCTTTAAATAACCAAACCCTGACCAACGCATATGCAATTCTGGCATAAGAAGGAAAAGAATAAAGTTAAACAGCTTAATTGCATCTTATGTCACTAATACAGTTTTTGATGGTTTCTTCTCAATACATTTAACCTGTTGAACAGAAAGAACAAATCACTGAGTGATCAGGATACTTAGAAAGTTTTATATTACAAGTGAAATAATAGGTACCATGGATTACGAAATCGATGTAAAGCTACTTCTCCTCGGGAAAAATAATGAAACTCCAATCAATGCATAAAATAGTGGCATAAGAAGGCAAGAAGAAACTATGTTACATAGTAACTACAACTTATGTCAATAATATATGTAGGGAGATGAAAATAAAATTAGTAAGTTGCTTCTTAATTAGTTAACCAGTTAAATAGAACAACAAATGACCAAGTAATCATAATAACTATGAATTTTAAGCTACAAAAATAATAATAAATACCTTGTAATACGATATTGATGTAGGAAGATCTACGAAAGCAAATTTTGTTGAAGATGGAGTAGGATACAATGGCAGCAAGTCTTCACAGTGTATTTTTTTGGAAATAGTAGTGAAGGGCATTAAAAAAGCCTCCTTGAAGCTGAAATAGTAGAGTTAGTAAAGAATTGCATTCGAAAATCAATGAACATATAGCAATATAGTATATTCATGGATAAATATTCTAAACTATAATAGCAAAAAAATAAATATCCAATGTGAAAATTTTCAAAAAAATTTAAAGAAAACACAATAAAATAAGATAAAGTAAAATAAACACAATCAACAACAACAACAACAAGTTTAGTAGTTTGTCTGAAGAGGAGATTCTTATTACTCATATCAATGGATGGTAACAGTACTCCTAGCCATGATGGATTCCTAGGGTTGCTTCTTTATTTCTTGTTAGGAAAATATTAAAGACGATATTTCTAGAGGGTATGGTTTCAAAAGCTGTAAACTCGACCTTCGTAGCTCTCATCACTAAAATTGAAAATCCTTCTAGTGTTTCCCACTTTAAACAAATAAGCCTCTATATCTTTCTTTACAAAATTTTGTTCAAAATTCTTTCATATATGATAACATCATCTATGATAACAATGGGAGTTGATAAAGGGTAGATATATCTATGATAACATCATCCTCGCTCATGAAATGATTCACGATCTTCATAAAAAAAAAAAAAAAAAAAAACCCTTTTACATTACCCTGAAAATCGAAATGTTGAAAGCCTATAATCTCATGGAGTGGCCTTTCATTCTTGGGGTTGGGTACTCAGAAGGATTGAAATTTCTAGACATTCGATTAATTGTTCTTTGACGGCCTATAGTCCGTTGCCTTTTCCATTTTTATTAAGTGATGTCCTCGTGAGTATTTCAATGGGGACGTGTGGACTCAGACACGGAGACCCGTTATCACCTACCCTTTTCAATTTGGTGAAAAAGATTATTAGTAGAGGCATCCATAACTTGGTAAAGAAGGGACTTATTCAGAATATCTATACAGCTCATGTTTGTCCATCCATCTCGCCTTTATTAGCTAAGGATATAAAGCAGTTCACTAAGTATGCTTCGACGACTTTAGGAAATTTGAATGGCGTACTCAATGCGTAATGCGAGATTTCTAGGAAAAAATAAATTATGAGTAAAGTAGTTTCTTCACATTGGAGAAAGCCCATGCTTATAGAGTTATCCTTGTCAACTCTATTCTCAGATTTGATCATGGTTCACTCCTACAATTACTTAGTTGAGGGTGCCTTTGTTCAAAGAAAGATTGACCCATGAATAACGTTGGGTTCTGAAAGATAAGATATCAAAAAAGGTCAATGGTTGGAAATCTAAGTTATTATATGACGGTGGCCATCTTACTTGCTCAGGTACGTTCTTACAAGTATACACCCAGATACCCCATCTTTATCCTCCCTATTTCAAGATATATTTCTAAGGAGATTGAAAAAACTTGTGAATTTTTTCTTGGGTTGCTTTGATGGAAGAAACAAATCCCATTATATATCATGGGATAACATATTTCAACTGATGTTCAATTGGGGATCTAAAAACTGGAGGAGGTTCACAAAGTTGGCATGACGTGAACCAAATTTCAGAGGAATTGTGGTACAAACTGTCTTTGGATGGCTAGCATGAAATCCGAGGATCCTAAATTTGGAAGGCCATGAATGGAAAATTGAAAAAAAAAACCATCGAGAATAGTATGTGGCTGGTTGATAACAAATCACAAGTCAAGATTCACTAACACCCTTGGATCAACAACAAGCCCTTGATTGAGGACTGCCCAGATCGTATTCATTCCAATCGCACAATCACTGAATGCTCTTCCCCGAATTAATGGAATTGTGAAGCTGTGATTCAAGTTGTTGGCTCGTTACTTTCACAAGTAATCTGAAACTAGCAGGTACCCATCCAACAGACATAGAGTGGGACCCTAATGTGAGGGACCAGGTAACTTCTGACCCTACAATAGTATGGCTTCTTACTGTTGCTGTAAGTGTAGGGAATTATTGTTAACGATATGCTAAAACTCATTAATAACATTATAATAATAATGTATGCCTTATTGTCATTGGGAATATATATATATATATATACTATGATGCATCATATTGATATGCTATATTTTGTTACCTTTTACATATATTACATGCATCATAACTGTAAACAACAAATTTGCGTAGAAGATCAATTTATTAGAAATAAATCATAACAAATTTCCCCTTGCTAAGAGAGGGTTTTATTGAAATGGCAGACTTTACACTTCCGAGTATCGCAATCGATGCCCTGTTAATTACATAAATAATTGACTACCTCTGATTAAAAGCTACTAAAGAAAAGCAAATTAATTACATTTTTGAAAAAAAATAGAATAAATCCAAGATCTAAGTCATCATCAAAAATATCGTCTTCAGGTTTTATAGATGTCTAACATGTTGACTTCGTCAAAGACTCGGGTAATATGAAATAGAGGGCGATGGATGAAAGAGCCCCTCCTCCGAAAGCTGGAGTCATCTAATTGATACACATGGGTCATTATGGGACCGAGAAGCTCGTGGATGAATCTCACGACGAAATCTTGGTGTCTCGTCTCAAAAACGAATTCGAATACTGGATCCATGTCTCTTGTTGGTCGATCATCAAAAGAATTAGTGTATTTGATTGTAACGGCCTCTCGTCATTGGTAAGATGTCAACGAATTCCTTAGAATTCGGTGATCATAGGTATCATTTTAGATTTACACCATCGGATGGCCGATATCGCATGATTTAGTCAACATATGACAAATCTATTGTTGGATTGGGCCACAATCTTATGATTTGGCCATTCCGTAGCATTTTCACCGTTAGATCGAACCATAATCTCATGATTTGGTTCATCCATGATGATTAAACCATTGGATTTGACCATAGTCTTATACTTTGGTCAACCTACAACATTTTGACCGTTGGATCGTATCATGATCCCATTATTTGGTCAATTTATGAAAAGTCAACCGTTGGATAGAACCATAATCTTATGATTTGGTCGATTTATGAAAATTCAACCATTAGATCGAATCATAATCTCATGATTTAGTCAACGTATGACAAATACACCGTTGGATTTGACAAATTTCCTACGATTTAGTCAACGAATGATAAATCCACCATTGGATTTGACCAAAATCCTACGATTTGGTCAAAATATGACAAATCCACAGTTGAATTTGACCAAAATAGTACGATTTGGTCAACGTATGACATCAACCATTGGATTTGACCAAAATCCTACGATTTAGTCAACATATGACAAATCTACCTATGGATTTTACCATAATCTTTAAAAGAATTTCTGATCTCGAGGTTAAGGTCCTAAGTCTCAAACCCTTAATTTAAGGGAATGATGACCCAAACCGCAAGGAAAACTTCAACATCGATGTATGACCAAAATTGTATGATTTGATGGTTCATAATCGTGCAAAGAGGAAATAACCATGATTAATGAGTGTTTTGGGTGTCAAAATCCATAATCTTTCTTTAGATTCGTGATCGCAACTCATACAAAGTATTGAATTCTGTGATTGCAATTCGAACATACCAAGAAGTAAGGGGTATATAGCCCACATAACCTAATATGGGTCCAAGCATGGTTTTAAAACTTGGAAACTCGACTCAACTCAAAAATCATCTAAATAGAGTCAATGCGGAAAATCAGTCTCCTTATTTCTTTGCTTTCTTTGCTTCTTTCTTTGCTTCGTTATTTCTTTGCTTCTTTGCTTCTTTCTTTCTTTCTTTGCTTCTCTTTCTTTCTTTCTTTCCTTCTTTGCTTTCTTTCCTTTCTTTCCTTCTTTTCCTTCCGTTCTTCTTTCTTCTTCTTCTTCTTCTTCTTCTTCTTCTTCTTCTTTCCTCTCCTCATTTATGGTCACTAAAGTCAACTCGCTAAGTCAACAAACTCGGCCGAGTTTTCGAGTCAACCGAGTTGAAGCCCAAATCGAGTCTATAGACGAATCGACTCGAAACTGGGTCGAGTCGAGTCGACTCGTCAAAGTTTCGAGTCGACTCATCGAGTTTTAATACCATGGGTCCAACTATATAGGGATTAAGTACCGGTCGAAACCCGTAACCTAAATTGCAACCCCTAATTTCAAACTTAGGTATGGGTCATAACCCATATCCTAAGTGCCACCCGTATCCGAAGCAATCTGAATTCTAAAATTCAGTCTGGATTTATTCCCCCCATACACTCTAAGTAGAAGAAAGTCAAAGGAGAGAAGAGGATAGGGACGAAGTAAGGCCAGATACCTTTAAGGCACCTAAGCAAGGAGAATCTTAGTCGGAGTTTTCTTCGACTGGGGTTTCGCGCAATAAATTTTCGGATCTGGAATAATGAGAAGAGGCCGATATTTATAGAGTTACCGTGATGATTATTGGGAGTTCCCATCCGACAGTCTCTGCAACATCTCCCAAAAATCTAAGATGGAAAGAGCTACGTGGAACGAGAAAAGAAATTTCTAGAGAAGACCCATGTAAGGAGAGAAGGATGGAATATGGGACCTACGTGAATAGGGACCTAAGCAGGCAAGGGAAAATAGGAACCTAAGTAGGCAGATAGGGACCTAAGCAGGCAGGTAGATAGGGGCCTAGGCGGGCAGACAGATAGGGACCTAAGCAGGCAAATACCCCGCTTAGGTGAAGAGAGAGAAAGAGATGAGAAAAAGGGAAAGAGAAAGAGATGAAGGGAAGAACCATGCAAGCGGTCTACCCTGCATGGGTGGTAAAAGAGGAGAGAGAAGGAAAAGAGCAAAGAGCTATAGAAGAGAGAGAAGACCCACGCAAGGGGTCTGCCCTGCGTGGGTGGTCCCCTGTGTGGGTGGCAAAAGAGGAGAGAGAAAGGAGTAGAGAAAGAAGAGGAGAAAGAAGGAGAAGATAAGGAAGAGAGAAGAGGGATAAGGAAGGGGACCCACACAAGGGCTGCCTTGCATGGGTGGAAGAGAAAGAAGTGGGGTAGGGGACCCACACAGTGGTTTGCCCTGCGTGGGTGAGGAGAGAGAGAGAGAGAGAGAGAGAGAGAGAGAGAGAGAGAGAAAAAAAAAATAAGAGTAACATTGGGACACAAGCAGGGCAGGGGTCCACCTGCGTGGGTCATCTTATCTTATTTTCTTCTTTTTTTTTAAGACACAAAATTTATGTGTCTACAATGACTATAATGGGTTATATATATATATATATAACATCACATCTCCTTTCAACCGTGTGAAGTCATGATGGCAACCATATCTTTACATTCCTCACTACTGATGTCATCATGATATCACCCAAATCTCCAACCCTCTCCTTAGTAAACATGAAATCTACCCAAATCCACACACTAACACTACACCTTATCACCCTGTAGCCTATTTTATATATATATATATATATATATATATATATATATATAACTGTATTATTTTTTTTGTTTTTCTTTCATGTTACTCCAAAGCTAACCCAAATCCCCTCTCAAGTCACCTCTAGCCCTATAACTACCTTCCTCCCAACCAAGGTACACTATTCACAAAATCCCCCTACATCACCATACACCAAAGACCTCCTTTTCACAGTCTTGTCAACTATTTCCCGATCACCTCTGACATTTCTACCTCCTCCATTTTACAAATAAGGGCAAGGCCCCACTCTCCACACTATACTTCTGTCTCTCCCTCTCTTCCATGCGGTAAGTTCCGTCTCTATCACTCCCATACAGCAAGGCACCACTCACACAGTCACTGGTCAGGCTAATTTATTACATAATTATACCTTTAATCTAACTTTAGTACGACCTTAGAAGTCCCTTCTAGATATAATTAATATTATTTTATGTTTGTTGTAGGTAAAAATGGCTTGAAGGAAGAGAATCGCTAAAAAGATGGTGATTACAGTTTTTGGAAACTTATCCAGACTTTCAGCTCAATTTCGACCCCTCAAAAGTTAGATTCACGAAATTGTTATTTCACACAAAGTCGTAAAGATTTTCGTTATCTTTCCAACGCCGCAAGAATCGCATCATTCTGAATTTGGAGTCAAAAGTTATGACCACAATACTGAGACAGTATAATTCTCTATTCAAACTCGATCAATTGTGTTTTGCTCGATCGATCGAAGTTAGTGTGAAAAATAATACCTCAGCTCTGCCCGAATTTGATCGATCGAGACTTAATCTCAATCGATCAAGTTGAATCCGAGACTCTCGAGTTTCTGGAAAATTTTTGGAATATTATAGTTGTAACTTCTATTTTTAGTAGGATTGGTTCCTTGAGCCTCTATATAGATTCTTCAGGCTCTTAGTTCATATCTAAGTCTTTATTATTAGTTTAGAAAGAGAAGAATGATTAGAGATTGGAGAAAAAGCTTTGAAGATCGATACTAGGGCGGCCATTGCGACTTCTATCAACATGACGTTCTACCTTCAATCATGCGTGGCTAATGCCTAGGTTTAGGGTCCCGATGAACCCTAGTTTTTGTAATATCTTTTCCTTACTTTAATTCTTCTATTATAATTATAGATGATGATCACATGATGTGAGTACATTTAGTTTTTAATAGATTTATTTGATTACATGAGTTTTTGAATTAGTCTTGTAGATGTTTGATTTCTTATGTGATTAATTTTCTCTTCAGACCTAATACATGTGGTTTAGGGACGTTGTTCATGCAATGGTGCTCACGGTTGCACTATCTCAAGATTAGATGCGGCATACTAAGATAGATCGAACCGTCCGTAGTTAATTTATTGTAGATGGTTCAGCCTTTGTCGAAGGTGATTTTTCCGATGATAAGATTCCGCTTATCTATCTATTGATCAATCGTGGGGCTTGTAGCGACAATTGATCCTAACCATTCATAAATATAATAATTATGATTAACGTAGGGAATTGAGTTACGAAACTAGTGGTGAATTCTAAAACCCTAAACGTCCATCTCATTGATATTTTCTCTCAATTTTCAATTATAATAATTTAATTAGTTTAATTCCACACTCAACTCTTTCAATTAATTAGAAGAATAACATAGATTTAGGTATTTAATTCTAACAATCCCTGTGGTTTGACTCCCTTGTACTTGCCCTAACTTCAAACACTTGTGCACTTGCAAGGTTCTATAATTTTAACGATCAGTCACCATGATGGGTGCCAGCACACCATACCAACTCCCTCCCTCTCTCTCTCTAGAAATGTCACTCCAAATTCTCTGAAAAGGGAGAAGTCAGCACAACGTACAGCCCGAACCTTGACCCCACATTGCCAAAAATCGCAAAAAAAGGCAAGTAACTTAACCCTCTATCATCAGTATAAAATTATTATATTATATTATGCTACAAACTCAGGCCCTATGGATGTACTGAACTCTTGGGAATGGTTTGCTGATGACGTTAGTGTTACTATGTTACAAAATTGATGATGTGGGTAACCTTGACATATCTTTCTCTCATGGAATGTATATATTGTCATGTGATTAATGATTATCAATCGAGTATTGAGTTTTCATTGAGTTGTTAATCATACCTGTAATTTGATGTGGTGCATAACACACTTGTGCATATAAATGAGCATGAGCATGAACACGTGGAAACTGTATGGTTTTCAAATGATAAGCTGATATTTTGAGCTAAAAGTATGGATATGTGAACTATTTTCGAAATGAAGAACTATTATGGGGACGATGGTCATCAAGACGACAACAAATGTTGAGTAATGGCCTGAAACACAAATGGTTTTCTACTGCATGCGTCCTTTACACACACAAATATATATATGTTGAATGCCTATTGAATTCAATGATCAATTGATCCACTGTAACATGTGTTTTCAATGTTTCAAAAGATGTAAAACTATAGATAGTACAGGGTGTTACTTGCTGAGTGCCAACCATCAACCAATTGCTAAATATTTCAGGGAGAGACCAGGCAAACACTGGAGCGCAAAGGCAGGAATAATAACTTGGAGACCAGTTGAGCTAAAGAATCAACTAGATCGTTGACGCTTACTTTTAGTTCAGGTGTAAGAACTCTTGGTTATGTAATCGACAAACGATGTAACATTTGAGTAAATGATATGAGAAATCCTTTATTTTGGCATTGTTTAATCGAGTTATGTCGAGATTGTTTAATTGTGGCATTGTTGGTTAGTTTGGTTCACGCGCTGAGATCGGTTAAGGGTCAAATTTCAGTGTGTGACACCTAATGATCCCGACATTTCGTTGCTGGAAATGGGCAAGATAGCTGCAAGGAAAACGAGATAAAGGGTTTTTTTCGATCACATTCCCGTTGCCTGGCTGGGATAGATGATCCCCCTCCCTAGCAAGTGGCTGTTCATCCCAGCCAGACAGGAGTACCACTGGCTGATAGGCATTTTCCTTGACAAGATACCAGAGAAAACAGGGTACCCATTTCCTCATTCATACTATATCTTAAAAAATTTCAGCACAAAAGTGGCTAGATAACACTGTGGGCCTCTATTCTGCTAAGAGAAAGGATGCCTGGTTATTACCCAGCCAAATGTGGGAAACTAGAGTACGAGAGAATAAAAGAGCCATTTCCCTTTATTTCTTTCCCCTTAAAATTCACCTACATAACATAATTTTAATTTATATCTGATGGTTATGGACACAAAATTCTGGAGGGGCATAGAAAAGTGAATGAAAACTGAAAACTAAGGCGGAATTATTAACTATCCAGATCATAGATATCCTTGGTATATGCGAGCAACAAAAATTTATGACCAACAATCAATGCACACAACAAACTGTAAGTGTGCTTTACAATTGATTCACTCTTTTTAATTTTTTTTATTTGCATGTAGCCATCCATGTTTCACCATGCCCATCGTCATATTTTCAGCTTCTTCTTACATTTATTTTACTTTAAATACTAGAGACCAACCACAACATCAACGCAATTATATTTATATTATAATTGTGAGTGACAAACACATATTAGAGTCGAACAAAAATAAATACCTATTTTCCAGCTGATCAAATTCCTTGGCCAAAGTTCTTTGCAAGTATTCAGTATCTGAGAATCCACCAAATGCTACGAGTTCTTCAATTCTTTGCAGCGTATCCCTGAGAATACAATGTTCATACTATTAGTAATCTATCAAGAAACAAGACATTGTAAACAATTCCCTTCAAACAATTAAATATTTGTTTTATGTGTGCATCAATAACACATGTTGATGAATTAATGATTAATGAATATACGCTTAAGTGTACTTCTATAATCCTCCACCATTGGAAAATTTGTGAATTTTAGCATATGAAATCGAAGAAGCCAAAAAAAGTTGTCTAAACTACATGAGGGTCTCATCAACTCATAACAATTTCAGTGCTATACATAATGAACCCTACGGTAAATAAATAAGAGCAGTAATAAAAATGAAAGAACGAATAATTTCTGTTATAATCTTCAATGCAGAATGATAAGAGTTTCTTAGAATTAATGATGCGGGACGGTAACCCTAAAATGCGTGAATAATGCTTTAATGGAGTTTTGCCGAAATTAAATGAGAAACTTCAAACTCAATCGCAAAATTATCACGATACCTTCGGGTTCTTAGAATTTCGATAGGCAAATAACGCGAGATCCGGATAGGGTCCAGTCCGATGCGCAAGTCCCGTTAGCTTTCCGGCGGATCAGGCCAAGAGATAGAACTCTAACATTTCCAGGCTAGGCGTTCGTCTTCGATCCGATGTAGATTCACTGGTTCGAACTAGGGTTGTAGAATTGGGTAGATTTGATGGCTTGATAAAAACTAGGGTTTTAATGGAAATAAGGTTTCGAACAAGTTTATGGTTTTGGAATAGGTTTAGGGCTTTAATTGATTTAGGGTTTCAGAAAAGGTTTAGGGTTGGGATCGAAGAAACTAATAGATTAGGGTTTAGAGAAACAAGCTGAGATAAGCAGATAGCAGAGATGATAAAAAATCAAAAGAAAATAGGTGGGAATCACTCCCTTGGCCACACACCAAACCCATCTTAGGAAGAAGAATATTCAATCAACAGTTAGAATGTGTTTACAAGGCCTCTTAAATAGGCAATCAAAGTAAAATTCGAAATAAAGAGCCCTAAAATAAATAAAGACTAAAAAAAGGCAATTTCCGCAAAAAAACGTAAAAATCTCCGTCGCCCACGGACGTCCGGCACTGTTCATTACGGATGTCCATCACTGTTCACTGACGTCTATCATTGGATGATGGTTTTGTGTCTCTGTGCCTCCTTTTCTCCCCTAAAGTTGTGATACTCGGGCTTCCTCTACGTTTCTTCTGACGCTGGTAGAAGCAATGTGGTCTGAAACTGATGTCCACGTACTCGGCATCCCCGTCAATTCCCCCAGACCAAGTAGGTTTCATCACCGATGAAACACGCTCATGGTAGATGTCGATCAAATCGGGGTTCAATCGTCGAACCTCATTCTCGTGGATCCAAGTGTTTTCGGACTCCGATTTTCTGACCCATTTAACTAAGTACTTCTGGAATCCCCCGTCATGTGTGGAGACAGCATGATCACTTATTATATCCTCTATCACATCTTTTCTCTATCTGCTTGGGGAAGGAAGAGGTACGGGCTGCAAGGTTGGGCTGGGGCTAGGGCTATGAGGTGGCTGGAGTGGGTTTTCAGGAGGTGAGGTGAAACCCAAGTAAGGAACCAAGTCCTTCACATTGAACGTTGAACTAACCCCCGTGCCTAGAGGAAACTCAAGCGCAAATGCACTAGAACCACTCTTAGCCAAAATTCTAAAAGGTTCAGCACCTCAGGATTTGAGCTTCTTTGCGGTTCTCGATGGGAACCGCTCAAGCCTAACCCGGACCATCACATAATCACCCACGTGATATTCTTTAAAACGCCTGTGAGCATCTGCAGATAACTTGTATTGATTGTTACTTGAATTAATCTTTTGTTTAATTTCGGCATGTAAGTTATGAATGTGTTGTGCAAATGCATCGGCAGACTCTGATACTCTATAGGACGCGAACATGAGGATCAAATCTAGTGGTGTCCTAGGCCTATGATCATGTACTACCTCAAAAGGACTCATGCCTATGGACCTATTGACAGAATTATTATAGGCAAACTCAGCTGTAGGCAAAATGGTATCTCAAGTCCTAATATGATCACCGACAAGACTACGAAGGAGATTCCCTAAACTCCTATTGGTGCTCTCGATTTGGCCATCCGTTTGAGGGTGATAAGCCATCGAAAATTGGAGCATTGTGCCCATCATGTGCCAAAGGGTCTTCCAAAAATAGCTAGTGAATTTGGCATCCCTACCAGACACAATGGTTTTGGGCAACCCATGAAGACGTACTACCTCTTCGAAGAACAATTTAGCAATGTGGGATGCATCGGAGGTTTTCGAGCAAGGTATGAAGTGGGCCATCTTGGAAAATCGGTCCACCAAAACAAAGACGGAATCATGTTTCCTCAGAATTTTGGGAAGTCCGAGCATGAAGTCTCTGTTTTCAGCACCGTCCTTATGCTTTAACACTAATGTAAACCCTTGAAGGTACTCGACCCACTTTGTGTGCCTTAGGTTCAACTTCTTCTGTGAAGTAAAGAAGCGTAAGGCTTCATGGTCAGAGAACAGTACAAATTCCTACAGTCTAAGGTAATGCTTCCAATACCAAAGAGATCGGACGAACGCATAGAACTCTTTGTCATAGGTGGAGTATTTTTGTTTCGCCTCATTGAGCTTTTCACTAAAATAGGTCACTGGGTGACCCTCTTGGTTAAGCACTCCTATACCCACACCCGATGTGTCGCATGCGACTTCGATGACTTTGGAAAAGTCCGGCAAGCACATGGTGAGTGCACTACTCATCCATTGTTTGATCTCGGTGAAGGCTTTCGTTGCAGGATTGCCCCAATGAAAGTCCCCCTTTTTCATGCAATCAGTGATTAGGCCATGATAGTGTTAAAGCTTCTTATGAAGTGAGGATAGCAAGTAGCCAAGCCATGGAAGCTATGGACATCGTGTATGTTCTTAGGTTTAGGCCACTCCATAATGGCTTTAACCTTTTCGAGGTCCGTGACCATTCCATCTGCCGGAATAAAGAATCCCAAGAAGACAATGGAAAGTTGCATGAAGATGCACTTCTTGAGATTTGCAAACAACTTCTCGCCCTTAAGGTCTCACAAACCAGCCTAAGGTGGTTCACGTGCTGGTCCTTGTCATGATTATAAACCAAGATGTTATCGAAATATACAAGGAATTTGCCTAAAAACGGCCTCAACACTTGGGTCATGAGTCTCATGAAAGTACTCGAGGCGTTAGAAAGCCCAAATGGCATGACCATCCACTCATAAAGACCATCTTTGGTCTTAAAGGCAGTTTTCCACTCATCACCAAGGGGGATTCGGACTTGATGGTAGCTACTCTTAAGGTCTATCTTTGAAAAGATAGTGACACCAACCATCATGTCGAGCATATCGTCGAGTCTTGGTATGGAAAACCGATACTTGACGGTAATCTTGTTAATTGCACGACTATCCACACACATGCGCCATGTACCATCTTTCTTAGGAGCGAGTAGGGCAAGTATGGCACGCGAGCTCAGACTCTCTTGGATGAACCCCTTTTGAAGAAGCTCATTGACTTGCAGAGTCAACTCGGCGTGCTCAACCAGATTCAACCTGTAGTGGGGTAGATTCGGTAGGGTAGATCCGGGAACCAAGTCTATGGCGTGTTGAATGTCACGCATAGGAGGGAGTTCATTCGGTAAGTCTTCGGGGAAGACATCTGCAAATTCTTTCAAGATCGGCTCAACCTCCTTGAGGTTCTTGCTCACCGACTCAGGAGCACTCTCAACAGTGATGACAATGTAGACCATGTTCTCATCTAAAGAATCCTTTTCAAACTCCGAAGGGCTCACAATAGTGATGGATTTAGATGTCTCGCCCTTCTTCTCAAGCTTGTTCATCGATGTGTTTTGGGAGGCAAAGGGTGTAAAGTGATCTTTTTGCCCTTATGCATGAATGTGCATATGTTTGATCGACCATAAAGGGTCACGTCCATGTTGTAGAGCCACGACCTTCCCAAAATGATATGGCCCACATCCAACGGCACCACATCACACCATAAGGTGTCCGAATAAGAACCCAACTAAATCGGTACACGACACCTTTTCGACACACGAATGAATGAAGAGTCAGTCCATACAACTTTATAAGGTCTCGAGTGGGCTTCAAGTGTAAGCCCCAAGCAGCGTATGGTATGAGTTGACACCACATTGGTGCAACTACCGTTGTCCATAATAGCCTTACAACTCTTGTCACCTAACCTAACAAAGGTGTGGAAGATGTTCTCCATTCGCCAGTCATCACCCTCTTCATCGCTGGGTGTGACATCCGGCTCACACACTTCTTCAAACACTATTTCACCCTCATCTCCCTCTCCCTCAATGAAGAGATTCCTTTAGGGGTCTTTCGTAGGGCATTGGGCTGCAAAGTGCCCCATCCCATGACATTTATAACACTTTACTTGAGAGCTACCCCTCAAGGATTCTCCAACTAGAACATTTCCCTTTTCAAACCCCGCATTGGTACGGACAGTTTGTGTAGGTTTGGGAGGAGGATTAAATCGTCCCTCACCGGAGCGATGACCACTATGTTGTGGCTCGATTCTCTTCTCCATCGATGTTTTCAAATACCGTTCAATATCCTGCACAACGGCATAACATCTTCCAAGAGTTTCCACAATGTGAGAAATCAACTCTTTTTGCAAATCAAGTCACAATCCGGTGCGGAATCTAGAGAGAGTGATTTTTGGGTCTTCCGATACCTTGGCCCTCATCATGAACTCTTCGAATTTGCCAATGTACTCGGTCACGGGCATACCACCTTGGCATAAATTTTGCCATTGGGTGAGGAGGCGTTGGTGGTATGATAAAGGAGCATACTTCTCAGTAAGTAGTTCCTTCATATCGTCCCAACGGGTATGGGAGGACAACCCACATTCACCCTTATACGCCCAACATTGACCCAGAAAAGTCGAGTTTGACCAATTAACTTCATTTTAGTGAGCCGAACACAACGGTCGTCATTCATGTCATACCAATCGAAATGTTGGTCCATATCGGAAAGTCAATCGAGGAAGACGATAGGGTCCATTCTTCCATCGAAAGTCGGAATCTCAACTCCGACTTTCTTAAGGAGTTGAACTTTGCAGTCATAGTCATCTCTACGATGATCCCTACGGTTCTAGTTCCAATTGTCTTGGCGACCATCGCGTTCAAATTATGGGCCTTCACGCTCTTGACGCTGATCATGGAGTTCATCATCCGCTTCTAATTAGTTGATTCGATCATGCAACCGACCATTAGAAATCCCTAAGGATGTTAGGGCTTGCTCTATGGTATTCAGACGCTCATTAATCGCACCTAATTCTTCTCGCATAGCTCTAAGAGTGTCAAGAATCTCATTCGAAGCCATGGTGATCACAAATGTCTATTAGGGTTCTAGTATGAAACGCAATATGGACTCACAAAAGAAAAAACAATGTAATAAAATAAATATGACAAGCAAAGATGCCCTAACCTAGAAATCAAGGGCTTTGATACCAAAACTGGTGCAGGACGATAACCTTAAAATGCGTGAATAATGCTTTAATGAAGTTTTGTCGAAATTAAATAAGAAAATTCAAACTCAATCGCAAAATTATCAAGATACCTTCAAGTTCTTAGAATTTCGATAGGCAAATCAAGAGATTCGGATAGGGTCCAGTCTAATGCGCAAGTCCCGTTAGCTTTTCGACGGATCTGGCCTAGAGATAGAACTCTAGCTTTTCCAAGCTTAGGCGTTCGTCTTTGATCCGATGTTGATTCACAGGTACGAACTAGGGTTGAAGAATTGGGTAGATTTGATCGCTTGATGAAAACTAGGGTTTTAATGGAAATAAGGTTTCGAACAGGTTTATGGCTTTGTAATAGGCTTATGGTTTTGGAATAGGTTTATGGCTTTGTAATAGGCTCATGGTTTTGGAATAGGTTTATGGCTTTGATTGATTTAGAGCTTTATAAGAGGCTTAGGGTTTTGGGAACGAAGAAACTAATAGATTAGGGTTTAGCGAAATAAGCTCAGATAAACAGGTAGCAAAGATGATAAAAGATCAAAAGAAAATACGTGGGAATCACTCCTTTGGCCTCACACCAAACTCATATCGGGAAGAAGAATATTCAAGCATAAAAGCATTGAAATATTCAATCACCAATTAGAATGTGTTTACAAGGCCTCTTAAATAGGCAACCACAGTAAAATTCAAAATAGTCTTAAAAGAAATAAAAACTAAAAAAAAGCAATTTCCGCAGAAAAACGTAAAAATCTATGTCGCCCACGGACGTTCGTCACCTACGGACAGTGAGGGTGTCAAATCACGGACGTCCGACATTGTTCATCATGGACGTCAATCACTGTTCACTGTTCACCGATATCTGTCATTGGATGACGATTTTGTGTCTTTGTGCCTCCTTTTCTCCTCTGAAGCTATGGTACTCGAACTTCCTCTACATTTCTTCTGACGCCCGTAGAAGTGATGTGGTCCGAAACCGATGTCCACGTACTCGGTGTTCCCGTCAATTAATGAGTGGGATCATATGGTTTTTCGTATATAGATTTCAAGGGGACAAGCTAATTCAAGGTAATTAAATATTTGGCTTGACTTGACAAGAGGTTGGATTCATCACAGTTAGTGGCCAATAGAAAGCATTGAGAATAAAATGGTCCTATATGTCCTTTCTATTGGCACATCATACAAGAGAAGAGTTAGAGCATAGGGAGCTCCTAGGTCATTGAATTGACAACAGATTCAGAAAAAGTCAGATTTGTAAACACACCATTTTTCACTCAAGCCCTATAAGAATCATTGAACTAGAAATACAATGAGATCCCTTGGTGTAGGCTTTTCGTAGATGTTTCTGGTGCTAACTGGTATGGCAACGTAACAAGTAAATGTTAAGTTAAAGCATTGGAGAAAGGCCATAAAATTAAGGGTTTTCAAAGTTAGCAGAACAAAGACAGAGTACAAGTGCAAGCTTAGCAACCATTAGAACTTGAAGGATGATAGGTCAAAAATGGAAAACCATCAAGTGCTCTAATATCAGACATTTCGATAGTTGTGTTCTTCTATACAATCTTACAGTGGACTTGAGGACGAAATTTCAAACAAGATCAATTCAATTAAGCGAAGTGCAGGCAAGCAGATGTGTTGTGTGACCACTGAGTGCAACTTCTTGCAAGGATGACTTTTATGAAATGACAAGAAAACCTGAAGTAGTATATGGTGAGTGTTGGGCGAGATGAAACAATATGACAATTCATCCGGCTGATATGTGTATGTTGAGGTGAATGCATGGAGTGACAAGAATGAATAAAATTATGAATGAGTACATTGGAGGAAGATCAAGGGTGGCCCCAATAAATGAGATAATTAAAGAATATCCCTTGAGATGGTTTGGATTTGTTCATTGGAAACCTAAAATTGAGACCCTATAGAGATTGAAATGATAAAAGCATGAGGAAGGAGGTGAAGAAGAAAACTAAAATAGGCTTTTGAGAAATGGGTCAGACTCAGGCCAGGCCTATTGAAAATTCCCCAAAATATAAACCCAAGCAGGCATGTTGCACCACTATCTTTTGCACTTTGGGAGTCATGTTATGGAGCATATGTATCAACGAGTCCATAATTGAAACGAGTATATGATGGGGACGCCGACACTGTGAAGATCGGCTATGAACCCTATCGCATGTACCGGCATCGGAAGAAACGGGACGGGAACCAAAACCAGGCCTAAAGGAGTACAAATTGTCCAAAGTCGCTCGAGCGACTTCACTTCCCGCTCGAGTGAGAATACTTCAGAAATAAGGCAAAACTTTCGGCCAAAAGTCGCTCGAGCGAGTTTGGTTATTGCTCAAGCGAGACATCGAAGAACGCACAGGATTTTCTATGGAACAAGTCGCTCGAGCGAGCATCGGTTGTCGCTCGAGCGAGTCACGTCGAGAATTGATGTTTTTAGTCATTTTCCTAGGTTTCAATTGATCTGTATGTAAGCATTTTAGGGTAGTTTCGTAAAATTTTTATTTTAGAATTTTTCTGTTTTGACACCTCCTATATAAGGTCATTATAAAAATTGTAAAAAATTAACTAATTGATGAAATGAAAAGAGCAATTGCTTTCAGCTTGATATGAGCTATTAAATAGTGAATCTTCTTTCCCGTGAAGGGTTTGGTGTGAAGCCAAGGGTGCGATGGCCACAATTTCCTAACTCTCATCTTTATTTCATTGTTTATCTATTTGCTGCTTTATTTCTGATCCCATAAAACCTAACTCATTCCATTTCAAGTTGAACCTCCCGAATTCCAAAACCCTAGCTTTCATCTGACCGCTGTATCAATCTGATTCAAGAAACCCAGGGAGAACCAGTGATTCCACTTTAGACCCACGATCGAGCTCCCTAATCAGAAAGATGTTAGAGTTCTATCTTTAGGATCCCCCTTCGGTGAAGCTAAAGGATCTAGCCATCGGACTGGACCCTAGCCGAATCTAAGGTGATCACTCAAGCGGAAATCTACGAAACTCAAAGGTATCACGAGTATTTTGAGATTTTTGCTTAATTAATCAGTTTAATTTCGACAATTTTCATTTCATCATCGTTCACAAGTTTTAGGGTCGTTGTCCCACGATGGTTATGGTATCAGAGACATAGGTTCTAGGTTAGGGCATATTTGCATGTCATTTCATTCTTATTGCATTTTATTTCATTTGTGTTCATCAAGGTGCACATCTAGTGTTTGGTAAAAGTCTTCATTCTTTGTTAGTTCATAATTGCATGTCATTTTAGAACCCGTGTTAGTAAGCCGTGATCACCATGGACATGAGTGAGGTTTTCGATGTTCTTAGGGGCATCCGAGCTCAATTGTGTGTGATCAATGACAGGATGGCTGCCATGGAGAAAGCCCAAACAACCCTTGAGGCTTCCAATGGTAGGCTGCTTGACCGAATCAATCGATTAGAAGGGGTTGATGAGCACCATGATCAACGCCGTGAGCGTGATGGTCCACGCTTTAAACGCGTTGGTCTTCGGAACGAACAAAATCGGAACCATAGGGTAGATCATCATGGAGATGACTACAACTCGGATGGGAGACTCCTCAAAAATGTTCGAGTTGAGTTTTCAACCTTTGATGGGAGAATGAACCCTAAAGTCTTCATTGATTGGATCTCCAATATGGATCAGCATTTTGAGTGGCATAGCATGAGTGGCGAGCGATGTGTTAAGCTCGCCAAAATAAAACTCATCAGCTAAGCCCGATTTTTTGGGTCAACGTCGAACGCATAAGAGTGAAGGCCGGTTGTGCTCCCATTACCCGTTGGGAGGACATGAAGGTATGACTTACGAAGAAGTACGTTCATTTATCATACTACCATCGCCTACTTGATCAATGGCAAAATTTATGCCAAAATAGTATGCTCGTGACCGAATATATTGGCAAATTTGAAGAGTTCATGATGAGAGCCAAGGTATCGGAAGATCTTCAAGTCACTCTCTCCAGATTCCGCACCGGATTGCGATTGGAATTACAAAAAGAGCTTATCTCTCATCCCGTTGAAACTCTTGAAGAGTGTTACGCTGTTATTCAAGACCTTGAATGGTATTTGAAAATGACGGTGGTGAGGTGACTTGAATCACATACCGGTCAACATCGTGCCGGAGAGGTGAGGCTTAGCGCCGGAAACCCACCTCCCAAACCTACACAACCCACTCCCACCAATGTGAGGTTTGACAAGGGAAAGGTGTGGTTGGAGAATCCTCGAAGGGTGGTTATCACATTAAGTGCTATAACTATTAGGGGATGGGACACTTTGTCGCCCAATGCCCTACGAGAAAGCTCCAAAGGAATCTCTTCATTGAGGGAGAGGAGGACGAGGATGATAGAGGTGTTGAGGAAGAAGTGTACGAACCGCATGTCACACCTAGTGATGAGGAAGGTGATAACAGTGGTCGTTCTTTAATTGTAAGGTATACCCTTGCACAACCTCAACGGGATGAAAAAGAGGATTGGCATAGGGAGAACATCTTCCACACCTTCGCCAAATGTGGAGAGAAGAGTTGTAGGGTTATCGTGGAGAACGGGAATTGCACCAATGTGGTGTCGACTCACCATCACCCGCTTAGGGCACCCGAAGCTCACCCGAAGTCATACAAAGTCGCATGGGTTGACCCTTCATCCATTCCTGTGTCTCAAAGGTGTCAGGTGCCAATTCAGTTGGGCTCTTATTCAGACACCTTGTGGTGTGATGCGGCGCCGATCGATGTGAGCCACATCATTTTGGGAAGGTCGTGGCTCTATGACTCGGACGTATTGTCCAATACGTATCGGTTTTGGACTTGGACGATACGATAAAATGGGTTTTTCTCGAGGCCCTAAAAAACAGTCAAATTATCGTTCGTATCGTTCATATTGTCCAAATTATTGGTCAATTTATCGTTCATCCGAGAATTTTAGAGTTTTTCTGTTACCCCTTAGAAACAGTCAATTATCGGTCAAATTATCATTCGTATCGTCCAAATTATCGGTCAATTTATCGTTCGTCCTAGAATTTTAATGTATCTTTTGGGATTTTAAAAAAAAAAAAATTGTACCAGAACAATACATTCAATGTATCGTCGATACATTCAATGTATCAGACAATACGCAATACGTATCGTCCTGGAGGTTTGGACGATAGGTATCAAAAATCCGATTTTTTGATCCATGCGTGGTGTACGTTGTCATCACCGTCGAACGTGCTCTCGAGTCTCTAGGTGAACACCCGAAGGAGGTGGAGCCGATTTTGAAAGACTTTGTGGATGTCTTCCAAGAAGGCTTACCCAATGAGTTCCCTCTCATGCGTGACATTCAACACACCATAGACTTAGTTCCCGGATCTACTCTACCGAACCTGCCCCAATATAGGGTGAATCCGGTTGAACATGTCGAGTTAACAAGGCAAGTCGATGAGCTCCTTCAGAAGGGGTTCATCCAAGAGAGTTGAGCCCTTGTGTCGTACCCGCACCACTCACACCCAAGAAAGATGGTACTTGGCGAATGTGTGTGGATAGTCGGGACATTAACAAGATTGCGGTTAAGTATCAGTTTCCTATACTGAGGTTCGATGACATGTTGGATACAATGGATGGTGCCACTATCTTCTCCAAGATAGACCTTAAAAGTGGCTACCATCAAGTACGTATTCACCCCAGTGATGAGTGGAAAACCGCCTTCAAGATCAAAGATTGTCTTTACGAGTGGATGGTCATGCCTTTTGGGCTTTCGAATGCCTCGAGCACTTTCATGAGGCTCATGACCCAAGTGTTGATGTAGTTTCTAGGCAAATTCCTTGTTGTGTATTTTGACAACATCTTGATTTATAGTCATGACAAGGAGCAACAATTGACCCACCTTAGGTTGGTCTGTGAATCCTTGAAGGGAGAGAAATTGAATGCGAATTTCACGAAGTGTACATTCATGCAACGATCCATTGTCTTCTTGGGATTCATTGTCTCGACCGACGAGATGGTTGCGAACCCCGATAAGGTTAACGCTATTGTGGAGTGGCCCGAACCTAAGAATATTCATGATATCTATAGCTTCCATGGCTTAGCTACATTCTATCGTCGCCACTGTTGTCATAAGCGATCGCTTAAGCGATTAAGCAATTGCTTAAGCGATTTTAAGCTACCAAATCGCATAAGCTATGATGGCTTATGCGATTTGGACATTATGCGATCGCATAAGCCATGTTTTATGGCTTATGCGATCGCATACTCAGTGTGCGATCGCATAATGCTTGGAGCACTTATATTTTTTTTTTATGTTTATTTTTGGGATCTCATTGCCTCTATAAAAGGGTGGGTTGGGTCCTCTACTCCTCACACAACTATTTTGGCTTAAACTTCCTATCTAATCTCTATTCTTTACTCTCAATCTCCTCTCACCTTTCCTATCTAGTTTTTTATTTTATTTTATGTTTTTTATTTTATTTTTAGTGAATTAAATTGTTGTAAACTTAGTAATATTAGTATTAGTGTGTTACAAAGCCTCAAAGGGAAAGATCCAGGAACTTTGATTTTTTTTTTTTTTTTTTTTTTGAAATATATATATATATATATATATATATATGTCATGGCTTAAGCGATTAAGCAATTCGCTTAAGCAAAATGGAGCCAAATCGCTTAGCATCGCTTAAGCCATTTTACAGCAATGATCGTCGCTTCATTCAAAGTTTTAGCACCATTATGGCTCCCATCACCAATTGCATGAGAAAAGAGGAGTTTCAATAAAGCAAAGTCATGAAGGCCTTTACCGAGATTAAGGAGAAAATGACTAGTGCACCCGTCATGCGTCTACTAGATTTTTCTAAAGTCTTTGAAGTAACATGTGATACGTCAGGTGTGAGCATAGGAATACTTAGCCAAGAGGACCACCCAGTGGCCTACTTTAGAGAAAAGCTTAACGAGGCAAAACAAAAGTATTCCACCTATGATAAGGAGTTCCATGCGTTCGTCCGATCCCTTTGGTATTGGAAACATTACCTTAGACCGCAAGAATTTGTGCTATTTTTCGACCACGAAGCCTTGCGCTTCCTTGCTTCCCAAAAGAAGTTGAACCCAAAGCACGCGGCATGGATTGAGTACCTCCAAGAGTTAACATTCGTGTTGAAGCACAAGGCCGGTGTTGAAAACAAAGCGGCTGATGCGCTTAGTAGTCGGGTGGCGACTTTGCAAACCATGAGCATCAAGATCGTCGGATTTGAGCAATTGAAAGAAGAGTATCCCGAGTGCCCAGATTTCGGGATGGAGTACAATGCTCTCCTTGGTAATCCGACCAGCACTAACTCCAAGTATACCTCGCAAGACGGGTATTTGTTCAAAGGCAATCGCCTATGCATCCCTCGTACCTTATTGCGTGATTTCCTCATTTGGGAGCTACATGCCAGAGGGATTGTCGGACATTTCGGGCGTAATAAGGCTGTTGCGCTCATGGAGGATAGGTTTTATTGGCCTAGCCTAATAAGAGATGTTTCTCGGGTAGTGAAACAATGTCGTACAAGCCAAGAGGCCAAACAGAGTAAACAAAATGTTGGCCTGTACACCCCTTTGCCCGTGCTGCATACACCGTGGCAAGACATCTCAATGGATTTCGTGCTTGGACTCCCCAAGACTCCGCGAAAACACGATTCCATTTTTGTGGTAGTAGACTGCTTCTCCAAAATGGCTCACTTTATACCATGCTCTAAAACCTCCGATGCGGCTCATATCGCAAAATTATTTTTCGAAGAGGTTGTGCATCCCCATGGGTTACCCAAGACCATCGTGTCAGATAGGAATGTCAAGTTCACTAATTATTTTTAAAAGACCCTGTGGCACATGATGGGTACAATGTTGCAGTTCTCTTCGACCCATCACCCTCAAACCGATGGCCAAACCGAAGCCACCAATAGAAGCTTAGGCAATCTTCTTCGTAGTCTTGTCAGTGATCACATTAGGACTTGGGATTCTTTCTTGCCAGTGGCCGAATTCGCATATAACAATTCAGACAATAGGTCTATAGGCATGAGTCCATTTGAGGTCGTACATGGTCATAAGCCTAGAACACCCTTAGATTTAACCCCCATGTCTGCATCACATCGAGTCTCCGAGTCCACAAATGCATTCACACAACATATTCATAGTTTGCATGTAGAAATTAGACAAAAGATTAATTTAAGCAATGATCAATACAAATTATTGGTGGATGTGTATAAGCATTTCAAGGAGTTCCAAATCGGCAATCATGTGATGGTTCGGATTAGGCATGAGCGATTCCTATCGGGAGTCACAAAGAAACTCCAAGCCCGCGGCGCTGGACCTTTTAGAATTGTGGCAAGGAGTGGCTCTAATACTTATATTCTCGAGCTTCCTCCAGATACAGGGATTAGTTCAACGTTCAATATGGAAGACCTAGTTCCTTCTCTAGGTTCAACCCCACCTCTTTGCAACCTTTCCAAACGCCCCCTCGTCCTGATCCCAACCCCATCTTGCAACCAATACCCCTTCCTTCTCAATTGAGGGATTTTTGGATGATCTTGTAGTATCCACCCAGGTGGAGGATTTCAGAAGTATTTAGTGACGTGGATGGGTAAGCCATAATCTGAAAACACATGGATCGATGAAAACAAGGTCCGTCACTTGGACCCCGACATGTTAGATCACTACCATGCCTTCACTTCAACGGTGATGAAGCCCTTTTGGTCCGAGGGAATGGACGGAGACGCCGACACTATGGACATCGGCTATGGACCATATCGCATGTACTGGCGTCCATGGATCAAAATATCGTTCGATACCAATACGTATCGGTATTAGACGTGAACGATACGGTACATTAAATGTACCGTATCGTTAAAATATATGTATGTATCGAACGATACATTCAATGTACCGTTCGATATGTACTGGTTTTTTGACCGTACGATACGTACTGATTTTCCGGCATTTTGATCCATGCTGGCGTCGGAAGAAACAGAACGGGAACCAGAACCAGGCTTAAAGGAGTACAAACTACCCAAAGTCACTCGAGCAACTTCACTTCCCGCTCGAGCGAGAATGTAACGGCCCGGATTTTCATGTCGTTAACACACTTAGGTTTCTTATATGTGCTTAATATCGTATACACCGCATGTCTTGACTTTTCAAAACATTTTAACAAAAGAATAAATGTTTTGGCTTTCAAGGCTCTTATATTTGTTTGTCATTATTTGGCATAAGTTATGTGATAGCCTACTGGTTAGGGACTTGAGTTTGAGAGAAGAGGTCAAAGGATTGAAACTTGATGTGTAGGTTTTAAACATTTATTTTGGACCTTGAAGTAAAAACCTATACATCCTTCCTTGGTGTGTCAACTTAACACCGGACAATCCCCAATAAGTTATAAAAAGGTGTGTAAGTGAGAACCTTAATCATTATCTCCTTAAGAATTTTTCTTAAGAATAGATCCATAAGAAAACCTAGCCGTCTCTATCCTTTCTTTTATTTTCGTAAGAAACCCTAGCGGTCACCACCTTCTTCCACAAGAATCACCTTGGTCGTATCCACCATCAAGATCAAGGAAGAAGAAAAGAATCTTGGACGAATGCTAGCGTTGAGCATCGATCGCCTCGGCCCTAATCATCGTAGAATCACCGTTCATGATTCAAGAGGTGAATAATCGTTGTTATCTTTTCTAGGATCTTAATTTCCTATTTTTGATCTTAACTTCTTATTTTCGGATTTTAATCCTTATTTTCGGAACTTATTTGCGAGCCCTAGAAGCTGCAGAAATTTGAAATCGACCGATCGATTTCACCGTTCGATCGATCGATTTCGGGCCGAGGAAAAAGGGTTTCTTTTTGTACTCGCCCAAGGTCGTCCGAGCGATTTCACTTCCCGCTCAAGCGAGGACACTTCAAAAATAAGGTCAAACTTTCAGCCAAAAGTCGCTCAAGCGAGTTTGGTTGTCGCTCGAGTGAAATCTCGAAGAATGCACAGAATTTTCTCTGAAATGATTCGCTCGAGCGAGCATCACTTGTCGCTAGAGTGAGTCATATCGAACTTTTTCTTTTTAGCCCTTTTCTTAGGTTTCTCTTTGGGCCGTATTAATTACTTTCGAATTGTTCGTAATTACAATCGACCATTGTTATATCACTTGTGTATGTGATGTAGAAGAGGGAATCGATCACTATTGATAGGGATCATTCTCACTTCCATCTTGCAATGTTAGGACCCGAGGTAGGGGAATGTCAACGATGTGACTTGAATAAAATGAATATTGTTTGCTATTTGTTATGATACATGCCCACTCGTGAACATTTGAATACGAAAATTGAAATATTGGAATCTCATTGAACCTCTTATGAATCTCATTGAAATTGAAAACATTGGAATCTCATTGAATCTCTTATAAATCTCATTGAAATTGAGAACATTGGAATCTCACTGAATCGCTTATGAATCTCATTCAATTCTTGAAAACTGATTCTGAACTTTGAACCAATTGAAAGATGATATATGATCTAATCGAACTTAAGAATTTGACTTGAATTTCGAATTAATTATGAAGTACGAATATGATATTATATTTTAGAACATTGCATGTGATTTGAGGTTGAAGTGAGCAAATCCTATGCGACGGCACACACTGAACCGTGCTTTGGGACACACTGAACCGTGCTTCGGGACACTGAATCGTGCTATTGCACACATTGAACCGTGACAACGGCTTTAGAACCGCACGAGCTTCCTAACAACAAAGGGGATATGACATTCTAAAAAAATGTTCATTGAACGACGATGGTTTGGATTCCCATCGGATTTGACATCGACTCTAGCGCTATATTTGCGATAGAGATTATTTAAGTTATATTTTTAAGTCATGCATGAACATAAGAATTTACATATGAATGATAAGAAGAAAACACCATGAATGGATACTCATATGAAATCACTTTTGATCTTTCAAATATGGTATCGAAACCTTACCATAGATCATATCATTCAAGCTCAATTGCACTAGAAGTTGTTTACCTTAAATCACAAATGTGTTGTGACTCCTTATATTATGGCATCTTAGCTATTGGGAATAAAAAGATCACCGAAAACTATGCATTAGAAGGTTCAGTTACAATTGATATTTGGAATTGCCCTATTGAGCATGTGGACTTTTAGCTCACCCCGACACTATGTGCCACAGGTACTGGCATTAGCAAGGACCCTGAGCTTGAAGAGGGCCCTAATTTTATACCAGACGACGAGGAAGATCTTCCACTCGAAGATTTCTATCCATAGTAGAACTTTGTGGTTTGGACTTGGTACGAACTAAAGAATTTACTTTAGAACATTTGGTTATTGTATTTCACGTACTTTGATGTATGTACCACTGTTTGTGTGACGTACGGCCATCACCGGTGGTATACTTTTTGGATTAGTATTTTCGTCTATAGATGTTGCAATTTCTATTTCAGTTAAGTAATTTGATCGATGCCCTACAAATGAAATTCTGTTTATGGGTTATGAACTAAGCTTCAAGACTCGGTATTTTACGATATTTCCGTGTGAAAATTTCGAGTCGTTACAAGAATGCTTCAGAAATAAGGCCAAACTATTGGCGAAAAGTCGTTCGAACAAGTTTGGTTATCGCTCGAGCGAGACATCGAAGAGTGCACAGGATTTTCGCTGGAACAAGTCGCTCAAGCGAGCATCGGTTGTCGCTTGAGCGAGTCACGTCAAGAATTGATGTTTTTAACCATTCTCCTAGATTTCTTTTGATTCGTATGTAAGCATTTTAGGGTAGTTTCGTAAATTTTCTGTTTTAGGATTTTTCTGTTTTGAGGCCTCCTAGATAAGGTCATTATAAACATTGTAAAAAAATAATTAATTGCTGAAATGAAAAGATCAATTGCTTTGAACTTGAGATGAGCTTTTGAAGAGTGAATCTTCTTTCCCGTGAAGGGTTTGGTGTGAAGCTAAGGGTGCGATGCCCACAATTTTCTTACTCTTATCTTTATCTCTTTGTTTATATATTTTCCGCTTTAGACCCACCAGCGAGTGCCCTAATATGGAAGATGTTAGAGTTCTATCTCTAGGATCCCCCTTCCGCGAAGCTGAAGGATCTAGCGCATTGAATTGGACCCTAACCGAATCTAACGTGATCACTCAAGCGAAAATCTACAAAACCCTAAGGGATCGCGAGTATTTTGAGATTTTTGCTTAATTAATCAGTTTAATTTCTACACATTTTCATTTCATCATCGTTCACGAGGTTTAGGTTCATTGTCCCGCGTCAGTATATTACCTTGGGTTGTTGAGCTTATTATGGTTCTCAACTTCTCATGACTTACATTACACGTGGAACCAGTGTCTAGGTAATATTGGGAGTATGGTATACCTCACACCTGAAGTTAGTCTACAGTATGTGTTCTATCTCACATAGGTACTTTGGTTGTATGTGAGTAATGAGAGGTTGTACCTCTTATTAGGTACCTCTAGCAACTGTGAATTGTTGTCATCATCATTATTATCTTCATCATCATCATAGCCTTATTGACGGGGATGCCACATACATGGACATCGGATTTGGACCACATCGGTTTTACCGGCGTCGGAAAAAGAGTAGAGGAAGCCCGGGTACCGTAGCCTCAGAGGAGAAACGGATACAAACTGCGAGGAGAACAGTTCCACAGCGTAACCTCGTGCGAGCGACCTCGCTCGACCGAGCCACAGCGACGATTTTCGACAGGATTTTACACGAAACTCCTTTTTTGTGTTTATTTAGTATTAGAACTCTTTTATTTCGAAATTAATTATTGGTGGCCTATATATAGAGGCTTGTAAAGACTTTTAATTAGTTGATTGAATATTTTGAATGCTTTTATGCTTGAATATTCTTCGCCTGAGATGGGTTTGGTGTGAGGCCAAGGGAGTGATTCTTAAAAGCCATTGTTATCTTCTCTATCATATTTGCTATCTAAATCTCTGCGTGCTTCTCTAAACCCCAAGCCTAAATTCTTCCTTCGATTCTGAAACCCTAGATTTCCAAAATCATAAACCGATCTAGAAGCCATAAACCTTTTACAAACCCTAAGTCCCTTTTACAATCCAATTTGGAATCCGTGAATCTACACCGGACCGAAGACGAGTGCCTAATCCTGGAAAAGCTAGAGTCCTATCTCTAGGCCGATCTTGCCTCGACTCTAAAAGTACTTGTGCATCGGACTGGACCCTACCTGGATCTCGTGTGATCTACTCATCAAAATTCTGCAAACCCTAAGGTATCTTAAGATAATTTTGCGATTAAACTTGAATTATTTTATTTAATTTCAGCAAAATCTGCATAAAAATCATATTCCGCATTTTAGGGTTACCGTCCCGCGTCACTTATCCCTTCTATTTGGGGTTAGCTTTGCGAGTCTTACTTCTCCATTCATTTCTATACAAGGCAAAACTTTGCTATTCCGTAATCATTTCTCATTGCTTCCCACCAAGCATTCACTAGTCTTCCTCTTCCCCTACTTCCTTGTGCTTATATCGTTTCAATCCTTCAAAGAAGCTCTATTTCTGGCTTCCAACGGAAATGCCTGAATCACCTCAATGGCATTCCATTATTATCTCCTTTATAGAATCCAATCCTAAATTTTTACGTGTATACTTGCTTTAAAGTTTATCCTTTCATGTCACTCCACTCATCCATCTTAGCATACGTATTTTCTAATGGACATGCCCTAATCACCAGAAGTGACATTCAATGATTATCTCCACTATAAGATCCACCCCTAGATGTTCACTTGTACTTGTTCCTAATTTTATCCTTTTGTGTGACTCCACTCATCCATCTTACCATATGCATTTCAGCCACATGACTCTTATCTTCTTGTCGCTTCGTTCTACATCATAAAGAAGTGCATGTCTTACAGTTGTCTTATAAAAATGCCCCTTCAATCGAAGTGAAACTCTTTGACCATACAATACCCCGCTCATCGGTCTCCATTTCACTGGGCCTACATTGCTCCTATTTGAGAAGTCCCCAAACCCAGCATCAAATTGTATGGTATAATCTAAATAATTCTATGAAGTGACATTAAATGATTTCTATTTTAACTAAATCCTCTTCCAAATTATCTTGTTCTATGCATACAATCAACCATTTTAATGTTGGGCCATAATACAACCTTACGACACGATTCTTGTTTTCAGAAGTGTTACCTATGCATTTCTACTCTACGGAATTTTGTTGTGTCAACACTTGGTGACACTTGGACACTCCTCAACATGAAACGACACTTCTAGAAATGTATGAAAAGAAACTACCTGATACCATCAAAGTGCGCCTAGTTTCAACATGGCAAAAAGAGTTGCCATTTGAAAAACCGTGCAAAGTTAGAAAATTATAAATGAAAAGACTAGGGTGCTTGAAAACCATTTACATAATATGTGAAGTTAGAAAAAATTTTAATGCAAAGACTTCAATACTTGAAAACCATTTATATAATCCAGAATATTTTAACATAAATTCATGACATACATTATGTATACTTTTCATCATTTTATTAGTAAGTTTCACTATTAGCTCTCTAGGATTCCCTTCAATTTTACATACTATATACGTTGAAACTATATAATATTTTTATTATTTAACGCTGTGCTGCTGTATTGAAATTTTTAGAAATTGTCGTGCCAGTCACTTATTACACCTTGACACTTGGCACAAGCGCCACCATGTCGATGTAGCATTGGCTTTTGGTCGCAAAGATGCCACTGGAATATATTCAATATTTAACATGAGCAATTTATAACCCCACATGTTGAGAAAATTTACGGGTGATTGAATATAATGTGTCAAAAGTATTATTCTATGTCCTAGGACCCTCATAGTATAATGATTTATAGATATTATTTTAGATTTTTTTAAATTAATATTTTTAAAAACATTTAAAATACATTTTTCTCTATAAGGAATTATGGTAATTTTCACAATGTAAAATGATGTCAAATGTGTCAAATATATTGTGAAATATTACTTTTTTTTATTTTAGTGTTTACTTATTTAATTTTAGTTTTAACTAATTATTATAAAATAAAATTTAATTTTTACCATTAAAAATTATCCTTTTGGGGGTGAAAATAATTGCATTTAAATAATTTTTATAACTTACAAATTATGGATGATCAAAACTTGATGCACTGGAGTCCTCACCTTTGATATACATTGTTATGGCAAATTAAGGAATCTACGTCGCCATTATATGATAGGTCTTAGAAGCTATAAGAATAGGTGAGAATTTTTTGAATTTTGCAGAAATTTTGCCAAAATGGGGCTCCACCATCGCTTTTGGCAAAATTTTGCCTATTTACCGATATTTCGGTGAATAGCCAAAAATATTCTAAATTTTCCAAAAAAAATTGAAATTTCAACGAAAATTTGGGAATGTTTTGACTTGTGTGGATTCACAATTCAATTATGCTTACTTAACACTAACCTCTCTGTAATTGTGATGACCCAGAACCAACCCATTTCTTGGCCCAAACCACTCCCAAGACAGACCCAACCTAATGTCTTGTAATTTTCTCCTCGCCCCTGCTTAACACCCAATCCTCTCCCACATCACATCCTCTTCAAATTCAGAACTTGGGACTTGCAAACGTGTTGCAGTCTGTCGCCGCTCTGACGAAAAACTCGCCATCATCGCCCACCGCTAACCCATCTTCTATTGGCTATAAATCTGAGAGTTTGCTCATCTTCTTCCTCCAAGATTCAAGCTCCGGTAAGGTATTTGAGCTTCTTCATCTTCTCATCTTTTTCTCACTTCCGACCGGATCGATCTCCAGCGACAATCATCGGAGATGACTGTTGCCATCCGTTTCGATGCTCGCGCGGCCATCGTAACCGTGCGCGCCCTTGTGACCATCGTTCACCTTCGCGGCCACGATCAGTGTCATTCCCGTTGACAGTGCTACTGATCTCAATGACACAATCCTCACCCCAGTTTCTTTCTCTCTATCTTCCCTCTCTACCAATCTTTCTTTCTCTTCTCCTGTGCTATACCCAACCCACGACCTCTGTTTTGTGCCAAAACAGTGAGATAAAAGTCCATTTTCTCATTTTATTTTATAAATAATATAAATTATAACCCACATAAATAATTATATATATTATTTACAATCTCTACCTTTGTTTTGTCACAAACAAGTGACATGTAACTCTTCTAGTTGATTTTATTTTTCTATATATATGTATAATATAAGATATAAAACCCATATATATATATATATATATATATATATATATATATATATATATATATTATTTATAAAGACCTATTCTTTTATTTTATTCTATTTTCATTTTGCTATTAAAAATATAGGGATTATAACCCATCTGTGTTATAAATATCTTGGGCTCTTAACCTATTATAAAATATTTTTTGAATATATATATTTATTTATTTTGTTTAGTGTAAAATAAACTATTATAAATTATATTCTATTTATTATATTAAAAGAATGAGTTATTAATGACTTATTCTTTTGGCTTTAAAATTATTTTTATTTACAGATTATTGTATTCTTTTAATAATTTATGTTTTATCAATTTCAATTAATTGTTAAAAATATATACATCCCTATCATGGGTTACTAAAATGATTTTTATTAATTACTCCCTTTCGTAATATTTTCGGCGTCAGATTTCAATCCTATCATCCATACTCTAATCGTGTCGACCTGTAGTTACACCATTCGCTCCTAAAACTCGACCCATCCCAGTTGAGACCCTATTGGCTAACCTTTCACATGATCCGACTCGACCGCTAGCTCAAATACCTCACGCATATTCACTCTCTTTGGGCAACCCGAGCTTCAATCACCCTCATCACAATCACCAGGAAAGCGCATATCAAGGCAAGTGACCTACCCTTATTACTATGTTCTATTTAAATAATTACCACTATTTAGATACAACTTATATGTAAGTATATACAACCCTATAATTATGAATTGAAACCTTAGGTAGTGTGATTCATCTACGAGACATTGTTGTGTGTTGGTATTATTAATATATGAGTATATTTACATAAGAGTTTGTCCTTTTATTTTTACACAATCATGTTTGATAATTGAAATTTTTGTATAAAGTTGATCGTAGTTCGACTTTTGATGGCATATCATGCATGTGCATATATAATTGAGCATATGAGCAAACATAATTATTGTATGATTCTTATCATAAACTGGTAGAAAGAGAAGATGATTACGAGAAGTGATTGATCGTAGTACATACTTCTTTTCGGATAGCATCATGAAATATCATCTTGATTATGGAAAGCACCAACTATTGAACAAATGATTTTCCACTGCATATGTTGTGCATCTATATAATTGTATGATATTTCTAGTTGAGATCCCCCATTGGGTAGCATGGGTTTGGAACGAATGTCTGTACTAGTGCTTCCATAACAGGAAGTACATATTGCTTACTGATCTGTCACGATATGTGCGTAATTCAGATATACAATGAGATAAGGTAAGGACTACCTTAATAAGAGGTTGAAGTCCAAAATGGTCACATGTAGTTGTACCATAGATCTAGTACTATATGAGTAAAACCTACACCTATAATGTGTAGCCGCTGAAATTAAGTTATTTTCCTTTGTTTTTTTCTCTTCAAAGAAAAATCCATGTTCTTTTATTTATACATCTCATGCCTTACTTGATGATAATTGCAAATGCAGCCTTTGAGAACTAAAAAGTAAATTTGCATACATTTACCACATTGAACCAAAGGAATGCTTATAATTGATTTTGTCTCTCTTATTGGTTATTAAGATGTAGGTTACCAGATATTATTAGGGGGCACTTATTGAGTTTATCTCACTACCATTGTTAACATTTCAGTGGCGGATCGAGTTGACCCTCGTACATCTCCTCAAACAAGATATTGAGAGATCATTTGAAATAGAATCAGCCGAGGAGTTAGTAAGGTTTTGTGTTTTATTGTAAAGGGCCTTTTGGAATATAATAGTGTTCACGATGGTCAATGAATTGTAACAATGATGTACCCTTCTTTTAAAATTATGAATGAAATATCAGGTTATGTGTTTTGTTTAACCTTTTAGTTCTGCTTTGACTATTGAATTCACTCGCACACCGAAATTCGCAGTGTATTGGATGTCGGGGCGTGACAGTAATATTCTCTTCATAATTATTGATTTCTGATGCATGTGGATTCTGGATTATCTATTGCACCTATTTTATTACTTAAAAATATTGTTTTAACTTTAATAATTAAATATATGTTTTCATATTTATTATATAATATAGATTAATTTTCTATTTTTTATCATAATCCCGAAATTTCCCAAATTTCACTAAATTGAGTCGTAACCTCCCCCGCCGAAATTGAACTTTATTACTAAGGCTATAAAGGCAAGTGCGCGGTGGATCGTGAGGGAGTCATTTATGTGAATTATCGTGCGCCTTTAGTGTGATGACTAGTTTGAGATAACACTAATCAGGGTCACATGATTCATGCGGTTGGATCCCGACGCAACTTTGATGCATAAGGTGTATAGGCTATACATTTGGCTATAGCCTGTTAGGATATCCTAATAGTATTAGAGATTGAAGTGCTATTTAATACTAACATGAGAGCCACAATCCCTCAAACTTTTAGAGAGAATGCTATTAGAAGAAGTGGAGGGAATCAGCCTAAGAAAGACAGTAAATGATCAAGAGAAAAGACTGGTTTGTTATAGGGATCAAAAGGTACATATCAATTAATTGGGATTTTTAAGTAAACCTAATACTCTCTTTTTTTTTATCAGTAATGAGACACTATATTGATAAAACAGCAAGGCGCTGAAAGGATCAATAGAGGACAGGACGACCAAAAAGGGAAAAACTACACTAAACTTACACCAAAGTAAAACGAAGGACCCCGAACCGACATACACAACAAGAACAAGCCCGCAGCCAGGCTGACCTGACCGATAAGCACCCAAATTAATCCGGGTCCCATGCAGCATTGTCGCCCCTAACTACGACCTCGCCTCTATCGACCCCAAACCACATCAGATCTCTGACCGCCTTCATGATCATCCCCACCGGCTGGTTTTTCCGCTCGAATATCCGTCTATTTCTCCCAAGCCATATACTCCAAACAACCGCAAAGAAAGTCGCCTTCTAGTAGTCACCTATCTGACATTCGAACCTGACTGACGACCACATCAAGAACTGGAGGTAGGTAAATGGAGGGGTAACCCAAATCATGCCGAAGGATTTTAGGATTACGCCCCATAATTCAGCAATGAAGAAATTGATGTGCAGCAGATTCTTCCCCTTGTAGGCACATCGCACAAACGTTTGGAATATCCTTCTCCCGCCGGATTAGCTGATCTATCATTAGAATTTTCTCTTTGAATGGCGTCCATGCGAGGAATTTTACTTTGGGAGGGATGGCCGCCTTCCACACCTTCGCTCCTTGAAACCTGATAAGGGGGCTTCTGGATAGCATCCAGTAATAAGATTTGGCACTGAATCTGCCCTCTTTGCTAAGGTTCCAAATCCACTTGTCTTGACCACACTGGTTACGACTGTCCTCGTAGAGAAGATGCAATAGCATAGCGAAGGATTCCATCTCGTCAGCTCGGAGAAGCCTTCTAGTGGTGACATCCCACACTCTTCTGCCAAGGGATTCGGTTACGAAATCATCGATCTGTCCCAAGGGTTGCAGGAGATGTTGAATATGTTGGAGAAGGAGGATTTGAGGGGCCCGCACTCCACATATGCATCTTCTCAGAACCGAATTCGGGTGTCGCATCCCCAACTGAAACGCATCCCTCTAGTGAAAAGAGTCCAAGAACCACAAATGCTCTTCCACCAGGCCAACATACCTCTGTTAACCATAGTGTTGATGCCCCAATTACCATACAATTGCCCGTACTTTTCGACCAATACCATACACCAAAGACTGTTGCTTTCACCAATCGAACCCGCCCGCCAGAACCATTTCCCTTGGAGCGCAATATTGGTCCACCTCAAGCTACGAATCCCAAGGCCACCACAACTTGCCGGCAGTTGGCAGGTGTCCTAGTTAACGAGATGGTATTGTTTGTCAAGGCCCGACCCCTCCCAAAGGAAGTTCCGTTGAATTTGCTCGAGCAGATCGATCACCCCTATTGGACATTTGAACGTCAACATAAAGAAGATAGGCAGACTAGATAGGACTGATTTAATCAGGACCAGTCATCCTCCACTACTGAGCAATTTCCCATTCCACGAAGATAGTCGTTGTTCGAATCTTTGAATTATCGGTTCCCATGCTCTAGCTAAAGGTTGCCTTAGCCCGAGAGGCAGGCCTAAGTACTTGATAGGTAACTTCTCGATCACATAGCTCACAGTAGACGCTAATTCAGCCAGCAAAGGATCGGTGGTCCCAATACCCGTGATCACCGACTTATGTAGATTAATACATTGTCCCGATGCAGCCTCGTAGACTGAAAGGACCTCAGATATGGCCCTAAACTCCGCCACATCAGCCCTCGCAAATAGGATGGTGTCATCAGCGTATTGGATAGGAGTATATTCGGTTCAGTTTGGTCGGTTTTGGGCCAAAACCACAAACCAAACCGGTCCTAATCGGTTTTTAGATTTTCAAACCAAACCAACCCGATTCAATTCGGTTCGGTTTGGATCGGTCGGTTTCAGTTTTCCTATAAGTTCTACTTGCACATCAAAATTTTCTCAACTTCTCAACCGGTTTTCCTATAAGTTCTACTTTACTGCTTTAGGATTTAGGAATAGGATAAAGACAAGGGTAGGGTTTTATATAAAATATGCATTTTACTTAAATGCCCTTTAAATTAATCAAAATCCCCGCCTATATATATATATATATATACAAACTACATTCGATTCGGTTTGGTTTCGGCTTGGAACTGAAACCAAACAAAATTTTTCGGTTTTCCTTTTTTCCAAACCAAACCCAAACCGGTACCCATCCAAACCGAACCAAACCCGGCAGTTGGTTCGGTTTCGTCGGTTTGGTAGGTTCGGTACACAAAACAAACAGCCCGGTATTGGAGATGCGTGATGGAAAGCCCCTGCGGGCCCACGTGAATTCTGGAAATGAGGCGGAGCTGCCTCGCTCGCGCAATAAGCCCCGTCAAAGCTTTAGCTACCATATTGACTAATAAGGGGGAGAGCGGGTCACCCTGACGGATCCCTCTGGAACTTTTGAAATATCATGTTGGTGTCTCATTAATCAGCACAGAGAACCAAGCCAAGGAATAGCAGTCCCTCATCCACCCCCTCCAGATAGACCCGAACCCAAACTTGTCAAGCATTAGTCTAAACAGTCCCAACTTACCCGATCATAAGCCTTTTCCATATCCACTTTCCACAGAGCTGTTGGCTACCGCGCGTGATGGGCAGAGTGAATCACCTGTTGGGCCACCGCCACCAAATCAGCTAGTTGTCTTCCCTGACCAAAAGCTCCCTGATTGGCCGAAATGAAGTTGGCCATTAACGGTTTGAGTCTGTTGGCCAATACTTTGGAGATGATCTTGTACAGACAATTAATGAGGCAAATCGGATGGTAATCGGAGAGGTCCTTAGCACCCTCCCTTTGTGGAATGAGGGTGATGGTGGAGTTGAGACTCCGCCCAATAAAGTCGGTGGCGTGGAACTCATGCAACACATCCATCAGGTCCCCCTTTAGGATTGGCCAAAAGGAGTGAAAGAATTCCATAGTGAATCCATTGGGCCTCGGCGATTTGTTCTTCCCCCCGAACTTGATGGCCTGTCAGACCTCGTCTTCGCTAAATTGTTACTCCACATCTGCACATTCTTCTAATGAGATTGATCGAAACACCAACCCGTCCAGCTCTGGCCTAGCGAGACCGTCGTCAGAATATAGGTTAGCGTAGAACTAGACTACATGGTCTCGAATCTGCTCGTGACCCGAGTAGGTAACCCCACCAACAGTTATGTTGCCCAAAAAGTTGATCTCGTTTCGCGCATTGGCCACTGCGTGGAAGAATTTGGTGTTATGATCCCCCGCTTTCAGCCATTTCTCCTTAGCCTTTTGTTTCCAACACCTCTTCAGCCATACATTTGTTGTTCAATTTCTGCTTCTTTTGGAATCTCTCCTCTTTCCTCATCCGACAAACCCCTCTGCTCCTCCAGATTGTCGATCTCTTTCAGCCGTTGTAGCAAGGCCTCTTTCGAGAGATGGATCAGCCCATACACCTCTTTATCCCATGCTTTAATACAGCCATTGACCCGCTGAAGCTTGGAGATGAACCTGAATGTTGTCGCCCCTGAAGGCGCAAGTTCACTCCATGCAGGAACCGCCGCCATAAATTTTTCTTCCAACAACCACATGTTTTATAATCGAAACGGACACAATCCCTTCCCCCTAGTGTCACAACTTAGCAGTAAAGGTCGGTGGTCCGAGACAGCCCTTGTAACCCTTCTAGTTTGGCAGCCAGATAGATATTTAGCCACTCCGTAGTGCAGAGGAACCTGTCCAGCCGACTTAGCGATGGATTTTCTTGAAGATTGGACCAGGTGAATCTGGATCCTGCTAGGGGAACATCCATCAACTCCCAGTCGGTGATGAATGCATTGAAATTTCGCATCACCACCACATCCGGCGGCCCACCCTACTTCTCGTACGCCCACCCAATAGCGTTAAAATCACCCCCCAAGGCATAGCGGCTAGTCCCATCTAGCCTCGACGGCTGCAAGCTCAAACAAGAAATCGCCCCTTGTCTGTCTTCAGATGAACCATAAATTTCAAAAAGCGTCCACACTTTGCATGTATCTTTAGATCGCAGCACTACTGCCGCCGAGAAACACCCCACTTCCTCATCTATTTTGTCAAACAGGAGAGAGTTCCATGCCACCAGAATATCGCCTGAAGCCCCCGTGGAATCAACACCAATCCAGTCCCATCGATTCCCTCCGAGCATGGATGAAACTTTTAACCTATCACAGTTGCCCCATTTAGTCTCTTACAGCGTAATGACTCCCAGATTGATTGAGGCGATGACTCACTCAACTCCAGCATGCTTCAACCAGTCACATTCCACAATAGCAGCTTCATGATCAGACAATGCACAACCCTCCCAAACCCGGAAAATCAGGTTCCCTTCCCGTCAAACATCCCCCATTGTAGTCGAGCAAGTTCCCGAGAGACGACACTACGCCTTTTCAAGTTCTTGTCATGTCGACAAACAAGATGGAGTGGAACACCTCCCTGAAGGCATCTTCGGGCCCCTTGAAAGTCATTCCGAGATCGCGGCCTACGCGAATGAGACGATCAATTTCTTCAGAATTTTCGGGCTCTTCGCGATTACCACATCTCGAAAACGTTGTCGAGCTGACCGCAGTTGCACAACTAGGAGAAACGAAAGGGCCACAGTTATCAGCTTCATTTTGACGGAAAGAAGTCCCAGGCAACATCTCCGCCGTCAAAACCAAGGGGGAGAGGGACGTCAAGCGCGGATCCATGGCTAAGGCCAAATCTGTCGCCTGGGGTAGACAGACACCCGGAAGCTCATTAGAGGGGAGGAGATGATCGAGGTTGGAAGCATAAACTGTTGGGTCGAGGTGATTGACCCCATTAGCTCGTCGGGTCCCCCCCCCCTCTTCAGTACCGGTCCAACTCTCATTCTCCGGAACCTCAAAAGCCCGAGGTTTCAAATCCATCATGGAAATACCTGTCCACAGCATCACCAAATTCGAAAAGGCCCCTGGACCCATTTGAGTGAGTTTAAAATAGAGACCATACCCGCCAAAAACCCAAAATGCTTCCCTTTCCAGTTGTACTTGTACCCCAATTGTATACGAAAAACCATGTGTCAACCTCACATCAATTCCTTGAAGCTCACATGCATGGGACACGTGACACCCACTAGAAGCTTCCGTGTCGGGATTCCAAGAACCCCCCATTTGCAACTTCGAGATAGTGATACGCCTTTTGGACAAAACCCCACGAAACCACATGCTGGGTTCTGGGGCTTTCCAATCGACCCCGACGTGTCGACTCCTCCACATAGCGCGAAAAACGAGACTTTCTATATCTATGTCTCTGGCGCTTGAAAACCAAAAAACATAGACATTTTTATGTCTCTATGTTCTTTGTCCTCAGCGGCTACATCGTGGCCTTGTTGACCATCGGATCCCAGGGGGGGCAATCCTGCAGCACGATACTTTCCACTGGCACCCACGATGTTTCACCTACCTCTCCAAACTGCTTTTGTACGATGATTTCTTTGAGTACGGCATGATCCTAGTCGTTGGGAACCTCGACGATGTGGGATCTGGTGTGTAGTGCGTGAGAGATTCTTGTTGGTTTAACCGCTCCGATTGGTCCCACCAATCACAAGGGCGACGCCCCCTTCCACGAATTAGGGTTTTCCTCACAAAGCACGTCTAGCCCTTCGACTATTTCCCCCTCCTCAAACTCAACTATGGGATTATGAGCCATCCCGTCAATAACTGAGGTACCACAACTCCCTGTCGGCGTGGACGACCTCCTATGGAGCGGTGCATTCGGGGACGAACACCCATCCGAGCCTCGCGATGTTGGCCGACCGGTCCATTCCATCCCGTCCCCGAGTGGTTCGATGTCCGCCGAGATTTTTTTTGCGGAACCACTGAATATGTCTACCCCGGGGGTTCAGGGATCCCGCGGGTTCATCGCTCAGCTTCAACTGGATGAGCACCCTCTCCATCAATTCCACTTCTATGAAGGCCCTGTGTTCTTAGCACCCTCTTTGTTTAATAACTTTATCAAATCAATTAGAATCAATTTTAAGAAATCATGTTCCATAAAAATTCATGCTAAAAAATTTACACACCCAAAAATCCATACTTTCTTCACGCAAGATCAAGAGTTCCTAGGACGATACTACTAGTATATATTGATGACATTATTGTTACTACTAGCGATGTTGCCTTCATCACCCACGTAAAGGCAGAATTAGGCAGGGCATTTGAGGTGAAAGATTTAGGCTATCTTCGGTTCTTTCTAGGTATAAAGATTGCCCAAGCTCCTCGTGGCATTTCAGTTTCTCAGCAAACATATCCTCTTAACATATTTTAGGATATTGTCATGCTTGGATGCAGACTAGCCAAGTCACCCATGGATTCTAAACATCATCGCCATGCTGCTGCTAATGAACCACTCTCTGTTCCATTTGAGTATCAACGACTTGTTGGTCGTCTCATATAATATCAAGACTAACCCCACATTTGCAGCAGGAGAAGTCACCCAGTTTATGCACTCTCCTCGGATGTCTCACCTGAATGTTAATCATCGGATCTTACACAATATTAAGTCTTCTCGTGGATGAGAAATTTTCTACTGTGGTATTGGGGATTCCACTATCAGTTGTTAAAGTGATGCTAATTATGTCGGTGCTCCATCAATCTCCATTCGGCATTTAGTTAGGAGGCCACCTTGAGGTCTAAGAAAGCAAGAAACATGAAGTGTCACGCTACAAGGCTGAGTCTGGGTATGACTATAATAACAAAGTTGCGATTTAATTGGATATCCTCCTTCCTAACGTAATAACCTCTTGAACCCTAAACAATCTCGCTGATTAAGATTACCGGTCATAGAAGTGTCCTCGACGATCTGCATCCCATAATACTCAGACACATTGAAGTGGGTGCAACTTTCAGAAGTACCAGCGAGCTTGACCTCCAAAAAGCTCATAATCTCAATGGTTGAGCTAGCATGCTCATAGGTTATGAATAGATGATCACTGATCAGTCATACCGTGTAAAAGAACAGCCCTAATAAACTGGTCAATGTGGCTCACTTCTTAATTCTCTTGTTGACTACAGTGCATAAAGAACTCAGAAGATGGACAGGGAGTAGAAAGCTCTAGAAGACAAAGCTTCCAATCAAGATCAACGAAATCTTCCTCTTCCACGTGGAAAAGTTGTCAGTGATCAACAGTTCACCCTTGTTCAAATCTTCAGAAAGTTTGCAAGTCTTTTTCTCTGTTCCAACAAGTAGGTCAGACCATTAAGACAAAACAGTATCATGGAAACAAATCTTAAGGAAAATTCATAGCAGTCACCACTAGGAAAGGAAGTAACCTATGGCTCTGATACTAATGAAAGTTTCTAATTGGTACTAGAATATGGGAAAACAATAAATGAACCAATGACCAAGCAGCTGAAGCCTATGTGGATACATAGAGTACCTTTCTTGAAGATGTCGAGAACTAGGTCTTCTACACCAAGCAGTCCTTTGACATTGTTTTGGAGGCATATTGTTGTTGGTTATATAGTTGTACAAAGTGATACTTCTAACAGCTGCTCAAAGCATATAGTGGACTCCAACTGGATCCCAAGTAGCCTTCTAACAGTAGCTGTACATTGGGCGCTGAAGTATTTCTAGTTAGAGGAGAAAACTAATCCTCTGGAATAATCATTACATCATATAACATGTTTAAAATTTCAGTAAAAATCCCCGCAATAACAAGCTTTCATGCAAAACCACCCACTATTCAAATATCACACATGGATCAAGGATACAGATAGACAAATACATAAAAGAACATTAAAATTAACTACAAAAGGCTCAAGAGATTCTATAAAAGAACTTACAAATCAATTTCAACATTATGATTTGCATCAGAGAGGTCCAACAACTGCTTGACGGGATCATGGTCGAAAAGGAACTTCAAGAATATGACAACAAGTTCACTGTCAAAAATCAAGGAAGTCGAGTTATATACAGGTATAAAGAATAGCATACTAATAAACAAATAGCAGTCAAACCTGTTAAACGGAGGAAGCTGGTCACTTGGTTCGGATATTAATATCTTTATGCATTTTGAAAGCCAAGCGAAGAAATTTTGGAACTGAAAGAACGAAAAATACTAAAGATTAAATATGGAAATTTGAACTACAGATGAGAATTTTGTTCACCTTACTAGGCATTAAAGTTCTCCTGAGGCAAAAAAATTTCGCAAGGATATAGAATCTATTTTCTCATCAGGTTATATTATCATCTACGGAGATTCTAACATAAAGACATTTTGTTACAAGCAAAAGTGACTATATAATTTGTAACCACGGAAGGCATTCATCACTCTAAGCACCCCAAAATGGGAAACTATATGCAAAACATAACTTTCATTATAGCAAATTGGACCCACAATCCCACAGAGGACAGAGGCTAGGTTCTCTCTCTCTCTCTCTCTCTCTCTCTCTCTCTCTCTCTCTCTCTCTCTCTAAAAGCCTGTCTTTTTAGTTTTTACCTTCCCATTCGGTTAGAGACAAAATTATATGTTTTTAATGCAACACAATAAACTTTAGCAAGAACATATAAAAAATTTCTAGTTCATTACCAAAAATTGGGCTTTTATATTTTGTAAAAGGCTCTAATAGAAAATGAAGTGATCAAGTGCGAGAAAAAAAAAATTATATTTCTTAGAAAAAAAAAAGGTAATCAAGGGCTAGACATTTCATTACCAAAAATTGGGCTTTTATATTTTGTAAAAGGCTCTAATAGAAAATGAAGTGATCAAGTGCGAGAAAAAAAAAATTATATTTCTTAGAAAAAAAAAAGGTAATCAAGGGCTAGACATTTCACTTTACAGTAGATCCCACATCAATAGTTGGCCTTCTAGTGTTGCCCATACGAATGCATGGGCTGTAGGTAATCAATAAGTGTTGCAGAGAGCTTTGTCCAGGCACAAAACACCAGAGACAAAAAGCTTCTCTAGAAGACCTAAGAGATCCAAGAGCTGCTCAAATCTCAATGAGTTGCCTTCCCAACATAGAGGGGTTCAAGTAGCTTGGTTCCCAACAGAATTTAGATATTACCAGTCCATAGCCATCACACTATGGGCACTAGGGAATCAGTTAAGGAAAATTAGGTTTAAGACATCTTCACCGCAGTGAAAGCTCCAGATAGGTCCCAAAAGATGCAGAACCAATAAGGAACCTATAACCTATTTCTAAGGTCTATCTGGATAGCTTAAAAACTACAATTAAAGAAAAATAACTGTGGGGTTGTACTAGGGTCATGTTGATCAAGTGGAACTAATAAATGATATTTGGAAGAGCATTATATTTATACTCTATATCGTCCAGCAAGATATATCTCTTCATGTATAAGTCAAAGAAATTATTATAAAACAAATTGGATGATGAGCATGTATTTACAAGGCCAAGCTAGATATCATGAGCAGGTTTCAAAACATGTTTAAGAATGATAGCAAAATAGTAAATAATAATGTGTCAAAAGAGTTTGATAAAACACTAAAAATGAAAGTCGCATTAAACAGTTTACAATCATTCTTAAGAACAAAAATTGGATGTAATAATGAACAAAATACATAAAGGTAACAGGAAGTGTTATGTACAAACAAAAGCCAATGTATACATGATTTTATCAGTCATGATGCACCAACACCTTATAGACATAAGGGTGCAACAGGGTCTCAAACTTTTTTATAGCCATTGTGTAAAATGAGAATCAACTTTCAAGTGATTGTGAGCCCCAAACAAGTGCATGAGATGGAGCATAGAATCTGGTAAGATTCTATCTCATCAATGAATAACCTTCTGACCTATTTTTATTATACATTTAGCATGATTGCATGATAAATATTGCATCAGGTTAGCAGGAATGAAATATTTTAGGTGTGGATTCAAAAAGGAACTAATATCCTGTTGATATTTGAAGGCACAAATAAAGATCATTAAACCAGGCCCATGAGATAATGGTATAATATGAATACCCAATTTTTTTCAATTGTAATAATTATAGCATCATCCACATATTGATGATAAGCAAAAGGGAAAATAAAAAATATGCCAAGTTGATGGGATTTTGATACACAAGAACCCATGATCAAAAGAAAGCGTAAAGAAAGATACAGGGTTGCCTAAGGTATGATGAATCCTTATTATCACACACTTGAGGGGGGAGACGTTACCCTAAAGATCAATTTTAGGTGTGGCATCGCCACCAAACATGAAAACCCATACAAAAATAATCACCATTCATGATGATAATAATAATATAATTACTTTTTGTGCACAATAAATCTCACATACAGCCAACCCCAAATAGATGGGATAAGGATGTGATGATGATGAATAAATCTCACATACCTTCCTGTTGATTCTCTTGTATGATTACTTACTCATTCAGGTCATTGATATAGAAAATCCTACTCTTTCCTTTGATTCTCTTAAAGCCCAAACCCTTTCCACCTCTCGTCCAGTAGCACAATCCCTCTAAGGAGTGAGGGCTTGGCTCTTAACTCTTAAGGACTATTTATGGACAATATATCCACTTCAGAAACTTTAAGCGTATACACATAGAGAAACAGTATTGGATTGGGACCAACCAGATGACTGAAGTAATCCTTTCTAGTGCTATCCCAAATTATAGTAAGGGAAAATAGTAGTCCACATAACTGCTATCCCAAGTATTTGAGAGGACCAATGATGCAGGACAAGACCCTAAACTATGTGAATGCTTATGAGATGAAGATTGGCCGAAATTATAAGAAATTAATTAAACAATAAACCTGAAAATAATGCGGATACCTTAGGGTTTCATAGTTTTCCATCGGAGAATCACGCTTGATTCAAATAGGGTCCGGTCCATGCGCTAGAACCGTTAGCATTGCGGAAGGAAAATCCTAAAGGTAGAACTCTAGCTTTTCTAGATTAGGGCGCCACTCGGGATTCAATGATGCAATCACGAGTTCTCTAAGGGGTTCTGATTCGGGTTGGTTAACGGCTTATATGAGATCTAGGGTTCGAATCAAATTGATGAGATGGTTCTACTGGATCTATGGGTTTTGAATTTCGGGATATTTCTGGTTGGATGGTTGGGTTGTGAATTTATGGGATCAAAACAAGCATAGAAAGAAAATAACAAGAGATAAAGATAGATAGATATTGTGGACTTCACACCCTTGGCTTCTCATCAAACCCTTTTCGGGAACTGTATCGTGGGCTTCGCACCCTTGGCTTAACACCAAACTCTTCTCGGGAAGAAGATTTAATCTTCGAAGAAACTCATCTCAAGTTCCAAAGCAAAAGCTCTTTTCATTAATCAAAAACTAATTATATTGTTTACTAAAAGACCTTATATAGGAGGCCTCTAAAACATAAGAAAACCCTAAAACAAATACTAAAAAAAGACAAGTATGCCCTCAAAACTTAAATTCCTTTAAAATTCGCACTGTAGCTCGATCAATCGAGGTGCTGTAACACTGTAGTTTTTTTTTTTTTTTAAACCGACTACAATCGATCGATCGATTGAATGGTCGATCAATCGACTGGGCATTGCTCCAGCACACTAATTCTGCTCCTTTCTGCTTTCTTGAAGCTGAAAATTCGGTTGCTACCCAACTTCAATGCTCTTGATCTTGGTGTCACCCATCAACCAAGATCTTTGATATCAAATAGCTGATTTAAATAAGCTTTGAGTTTCATGATCTCGTAATCATCATCACCTGTAATCACTACATCATCAACATAGACAATGAGTGAAGGAAGATGAATCCCCCTCTTGAAAAAAGGTGTAATCATAATGGCTTCTACTGCACCGGAATTGAACTATGGCATCACTAAAATTTTAAACCATGCAGGTGAGATTGCTTTAATCCATAGATAACCTCTTTTAGCTTGCATACTTGGCCTATCTCCCCCTAAAAAGAAAAGTTGGGAGGAGGAGCCATATATGATTTTTCTTGCATATCAACATGAAGAAATGCATTTTTGACATAGAATTGGAATAAGGGCCACCATTTATGAGCTATAAGATAGTGGACCATGATCGAGTTCAATTTTGCCACAAGAGCAAACGAGTCTCTATAGTCAATCTCATACATTTGGGTAAAACCTTAGCGACCAATCTTGCTTTATATCTTTCCACTGATCCATCGGGTCAGTATTTTAGTGTACACACCCATATGCAACCAACCACTTTCTTTCTTTTAGGTAGAGGAGTCACTTTCCACTTATTGTTTTGCTCCAACTCTTTCGTCTCCTGCATCATAGCGTCTGTCCACTACGGCTGAGACAAGGCATCAGCAACATTAGAAGAGATAGCTCCACAAAATAAAGTATTATTCATTTCATTATTTATGGTAAGGTGATTTATATCATATCAAAACAAAATAATAAATGCAAAACCTCGACCAACCAATAATAAAAGACGTGAGGATGGAATCATAGAACACTAACAAATGAGGAATTCCTGAAAAATAGCCATAAAAAGAATTTATCACAAGAACCACAAGCAACAATGCAAATTCTATGAATTAGCAATTTACAGGAAAAATCATGAGACCAAAAGGTTTTGGGAGAAATATTTACTTGCTATATGTAGGTCAAAAAACCAGATCACAATATCAATATTAATTAATTTCAGGCCAACATTTGAAGAAATTATATAAAACAAAATGCCTAAAGAAAAATACCTGATACAACATGATCGCTAGCACCCTTAGAAATCGTTCAACTTGTACAAGTAACAAACCAGATCTCTCCGTTGCATTATCAATAAGTTTCTCATCCAATCCAATACTCTTAAAGCGTGCACGCCATCTCGAAAGGCCTTTTAATTCTCCAATTCTAAAACCAATCATTTCTACAGCAGGCTATAAAATAGATGAATGAAAAAGACACTTAGTTCATTAAAATTAGGCTCCAAGATATTTATATGAAGAATGATACCTTAGGAACAGGTTGCAAGAAGATATAACCAGAACTTATGCACTATCATCTGACATAATGTTTTTTATAAACTTCTACTAACAATTAAAATATATCTATAATAAAGAAAATAAACAATAATATTGTTGTCATGCAGCAAAGTAGTGCATTTACAGTCCTCGGGTTGTATAATATTCATGAATCAAAATCTCGTCCGATACATATTGGTATCAGCGGTCACCAGTACGGTACATTCAAGGTTCCGTACCAGTGTCTCCCATACAGATTGTGAATATACCAGACGATACATTGGTATGTATTGTCCGGAACTGACACGTATCGTCTGGTACGTACCGGTTTTGGAGTTGGACGATACGTACCAGATTTCTGAATTTTTGACCTATGGTTATATTTGTTCAGATATTCCTCTTGGCCTTCTAAGGATTTTAATTTCGGCATCTTAAGACTATGCACAATGCATTGCTCATCTCTTTCTGAGCTCATTTAGTGTTGGCCATGTTTTGTTGTTAGGCTCCCAAAAGACGTAAACTGTTGTTTAGGGACCAATGCTTGCAAGCTTGAGGATACAGAAGCAGCACAATTCGGCACAGCTCCCATACGAGATTGAAAATTACCCTCCTACGTGCACAACATGGGGCTGGGAACAATAACAAACCAAAACGAAATCCTTTGTACCTAGCTCAGAAGATGACCCTACCTCCATATGTTCTTGCCAAAATGAACCCTATCTAATTGAATCCAAATATTTTCCCAGCCAGCAAGCAAAACAAGTCATCCAAACCCAGTTTAATTGCCCAACACTTTGATATCAACTCCTAGCACTGCCAAACCTTCATAGGCCAACCCATCATCCATAATTTGCTAGCTCTTTCTTCCACCAATCTATTTGCTCCTAAGCCTAAAACTGCAGAAACATTCAATCGTGAATTAGAATGTTTCGTATCCAATTCTGATCCTTAAAACTCCCATTTTAATAGAACTGATACTTCAGTAACCACCAAAACCTCTCCCATAGAGCTACTTCCAAATTCAATAATGCTGTGCGATCTAATAACGTCACAAGATTATTACACCAAGTCCCCGATGTTATAAATACCCTCCCTTTGACTTCGATAAACTTTTATAGAACTATGAAACTGCATGATTTTTTATCAAACTACAAAGAGATGAAATGGGAAAGAATAAGAAGAAGAAGAAGAAAGAGAAGAGGGAGAAGTCCACAAATATCGCTACATCTTTGCTATATTATGTGTTAATATCAATGGAGGATGCCTCTTTATATAGAAGGGAAGTTTACAGAACTATATAAAGAAATAAGCATCTAAGAAACAAACCAATTGCACAACTAAGCTAAATACCATATACGGTGTGAACCGAAAAAGGAAATCCCAACAATGGAATGCTTACATATGTAGCATCTAATTCTAAACTTAGACAAGGTAGAAATAGGGAAGATCATCTACGAAGGAAAAAAGAGAAGATAGGAAAGAATAGAGAACATGACGTATGTCTTATACACCATATACAATACTCAACACTCTCCCTCAGGTGGAAGAAATGAAGATGATGCTTCAACTTGCCCATAGCTACATGTAACCATTTTTCATCCCACAGTATTGTAGTCTTGTATACTTTCAATACTTATATGCTCCAAAACTCCCTCTGAAACTGATAGGGCTCGCATTCAATGATTAACAACAAGATATTCTCCACATACTAGAAGAATATATGCCAACTGGCAAAACACTGCTCATGACAGTCATCAATTGATCCTGTACATACCAAAAGGCCATACATCAACCAAAACACTTAGCCCAACAAGTTGCACTTGGCAACACAATGCACATGGACACAACCCACGACAAATGTGTCACACAAAGGTGAACAAACAAGGGAGACCCCTTACACAACGCACCAATAATAATCAAACACCCTACGCTTTGAATAGTTTCATGATCCCTAATAGATCATGTGATCTTCCTCAAGATCAGCAACCACGTATTGCAATATACACAAACGATAGTACGAACTTTCAAAAAAAGAACACACAATCAGATTAATGAAATTAATTTATAACCAGATCGGTTCACACAAGTTATTGATGTGTCCGTAGAAGTTGTTTTTGTGCCACTAGTAATAGAGTGGTGTGTGTTTAGTTGTTTTGGTATACACAATACCGTATATATGTTGTGCATAAGATCCTATTATAAAGTGATATTTACATATATAAGGGTGTGAGAAGAATACAACTCACAACCCTAGCTCTCCCTCATCTCTTTCTTTTCTCTTATTTTCTCCTACTCATCCTAACCCCGAACTACAAAATCTTAAATCCATTTGGCATCAAAATAGGATCCAAGACTTGATTCTTTCACGTCATCATTAGGTTCTCTGACATCATCAAATTCAAAGGGTTGATCTCAAAATGAAATGAAATGAATTATACATCTTCTGTCCCTAGTACTTGTTAGTGTGCCACTAGTAATGGAGTGGTTCGTGTTTAGTTGTTTCTCACGTCACCATTAGGTTTGCAGACATCAGTATGATGTCATGCTGACATCATCAAGGGCAAAGGGTTTATCTCAAAATGAAATGAAATATATATCTCCCTGATCAGTTTTTTCTGCTGAAAAACTTTAATAGAGGCATCCTGACATTTTGACGAGTATCTGATGGTGTTTTAAAGAGTTTCCTAAGGATCTAGATGTTCAAGTGTTTCTGAAATATTGCAATGTGAGATAAAAATAACTGCAGTAGTTCGGACCAGAATTTTCCCTAGATGAAGGTTGTGGGCCCTTTTTTATCTGAGATTTTTTTTTTATCTGAGAGTATTCTTGGGTTTTCTAGTGAATATATATTACTGCCAGTTTTGTGTTTTTGAAGCCCCAGATTTCTGTGCAAGTTTATGTCCCTGTTGTTGGCTAAAGGTGGATTGAATTGAACCTTTTTATTGTTTGGATTTGGTCTCACTCGATTTAGATGAGTATTCAATGAGTTATGCCAATTAAATCTGATTATTTTAAATATACTCTTGGTTATTTACCAAGTTGTTCTCCACATGATTACAGTGGTTAGAGCTGAGCCGTATGGATCTTTGGATTGTCGTCTGACCAGACTGTACGTACAACAGTTTTTGTGACTTGATGATTTGCACACAGTATTGTAGTGAGCAGTGACTATCCTTGTAGCTGTTTATAGCCTGTAGCCAGTGTGTTTCCTGCAGTATTACAGTGTATGGTTGAGGGTTGTAAGCTATGGATTAATGAGAGTACTCATGGGTTATGGATTACCACCATCAAGTTTGACGACACAACTATTTGGAGTGGTCGTGATCAGCTGCAATGCTTGTGGACAATAAAAGGAAATTCGGCTATTTGAATGGCACAACTCCTCAACCCAAACCAAGCGACTCCAGAAAGACTGGGAATGTGATGATTTAATAGTTATGACGTGGCTACTTCATTCTATGAACCCCACCATAAGGCATTCCTTCACATAAGTTACGACAGCAAGAGAATTGTGGAAGAAGACAAGAAGTCTATCGAGAAGCATTATACTCAGTTGAGAAGTATGTGGGCTGAATTGGCCCAATATCAAGAGGCAGATGTATGTTGGTTGTGCTGGGAAACTGTAACACCCCGAAAAATCCGGAAATCGTAGGTCCTGATTAGGTGCGTGTCCATTGAGAAAAGCGTCACCATTTTGGATTTTCCAGATAAAAATCATCTTGGGTCCGTTTTAGCTTCGTGCAAGACTTTTGGACCAAAGCTTGTACACCGCGGTGGTGTATTCGCTTAACGCCGTATCTTGTGTGATTAGTGGTTAGGGTGTGCGAGCTCCACACCGAACCAAAGATCCTTTGGTATAATAAGAAATACCTCATTTCGATGTATTGGTTCCACACCGGAACAAGTCAAATAGACAAGGTATAACACCCAAAAGGGGTGTATGTGTTTCATAGGGGAACTAGTCCCTTTGAGTTATAAGAGGCAAAGGCAAAGCTTTCTTGGAAGCTATTACCGTTTGAAATTTTGGGAGTTTTGGGTTTCTAGAGAGAGAGAGAGAGAGTGAGAGCTCTTCCCATGGAACCCTTGTGAGATTTCGACCGCGAGATCGCGATCGTCCACATGCTCTGCACACTTCGCGAAACACTTGACACCGATCATTGTTTGAGTTCCACTTCCTTGATAATTCCGACCGTAGAAACCCTTGAAACTTGGAATGAGTGCAAGCCGTTCACCTTGGGCGCGTCTTCAGCACTATGAGAAGATTGAAATCGGTCTGTGATCATACCGGATCACAGACCGAAGTCGGGTTGCTTCTTGTGCGGAGGGCCTCATCGAGTTAAAGATTGCCCACAGAAACAGTCGTTGAATGTCCTTCAAGCTACTACTAGCGCTCCTACAATCCTTCCTAAGGAGGAACCAAGAATGGGGGCACTCAGGTTGCTGAATGCCATAAAGGGGCAAGTAGAGAAGGGAAAGACAGTAGCGCCCAAGGGGCTGATGTTCATAGAGATGTGCATCAATGGAAAAAGTACCCGTGCCATGGTAGACACGGGGGCGACGCTTAACTTCATTGCTGATAAAGAAGCACGTCGCCTAGGCTTCAAACTTGCGCAAGACGCTAGTCGGATAAAAGCTGTGAACTCGGAGGCGCGCCCCATCGCAGGAGTAGCTACTTTCAACACCGCATACAATTACTATGCGCGTCGACGAGGACGTCAACGCAACTAAGTAGGGGAGGATGTGACGTGGGCTCGCGGCGTGGCCATCCGAGCCAGCCGCAGGGCCACTTGTACCACTAATGCGTCAAGCATTGGTGGGTTGAAGCTGGAGCATCGTCAGAGCATCACCAAGCCATGAGGGCTTCGCCATTGATACTCCAAGAGCTTCAGTCGTGGGCCAGGAGGGCACGGGACATGGTGGCAGTTGGTCGTAATGCAGTGCCAGCAAGGCACGTGATGCGGACGCGACTGAGCCAAGTTGGCCTAACGATGCGGGAGGGCGTTGCGGTATGCCAAACCAAGACGTTTGAGGTCCTCCTGCCATTTAGGCACTATTGATGTTTAAACCATATATATGGGGAAAGTGTGACAGCCCGGATTTCGGCACCCCGAAACCCGTGCCATCAGCACGATCATCTTGACCGTGCCCCTCAACTATGCACGGAACACTGGTATATCAAGCATAAAATAAATAAGAACAACTTGCGGAATTTAAATCTACATAAAAACACTTCTCAAAAGACAGTTCTACCCTCATGCCTCTGCATGAAGGGAGAACCGATCCGAACCATCGATGATAACCATCATCATGGATGGTTCGCCCAAAAGAATACTCTGATATCCATATACACAAGGTTTAATCAAAAACCAGGCTTGACATACCAAGCCGTACAATCTCCAACTAAAACTCCTCAAAGTCGCATGCAGAAGTCCTCTGAAGAAGTCCTCCTGAGGTGGCTCTAACTCCTCGCCATGCAAGGTCCCGACTCACCGGTCGGCGTCTCCAAGCCTCGACTGCTAGTAGTGGACCCGCAACGATGGTCTATGGTGAGCTACATCCTAGCTCAATAGGAGCAGAACACAATTGAACATATAAAATATAACTCACATGTATTCTATGATATGCATGCATGATGTGTCTATGCATTTATTGATGAAAAAGCTTAAAAACACTTCAATTCGTAAATTACTCATGTCTTTTAGTTAATCAAGAATGATCTTTGAGAAGGCCTAAAGCAAAACTTAAACTTCAACTTAAATAATCCCGAGCAATATAGCATCGAGCCCCGACGAGATACCCTTCATCGCCATCTATATAGACAGTTTAAATGTATTCCACAGGAATACCAATAGTACCAAGCCCCTTTCCCGGGATTGGTGGCGGTTTCACATCTCATCAACACCCCAGGGTGTGCTTTTCTGTCAGACGGATAAGCCTCCGTCTTTCTGGATTAGCGCCAGTATCGGTCACACGGATATCCCGCGCGTCGATCGTGGTTATCCCCGTCGCGTGGGGTAACCTATCAAACCTCAAATAACAAAAATATCGATTGCCTTACATATAGTTATTCACCGTAATTGTGCTATCTTATATCGTTAAGCCTCATCAAGCATGATTCAATCATGGATACATCCAGGATGTATCCATTCACTACATCACACTCGATGCCTTTACTTCTTCACTTCATCATCCCCCGATGGTTCATTTAAGTTTTCTTATGAATGTCACACACTTTTCATAATCATTGAGTAGTAAAACATTTGAATTGAATTGATATCACTACATACATGCTCTTGTAAAATAAAGTACATGTTAGGTGTTCCCTACCTCAAGTCTTCACTTGATCAATGCATCAAGGTCCCACGTGACTCCTTGTGCACTAGTCCACACGTACCACCTATGGTACCACATAACGTAAAACACATCGCAAAGGATGCAATAAAGAAGGCATAAGATCCCCAAGAATCTTAAAGTCAAACCAAAAGTCAACATAGTTTACTACGGATTAATCGAATTCCAAAAGTCGATTAATCGAATGGTCGATTCGATTAATCGATTTCCAAAATCGATTAATCGAAGGTCAATATCGATTAATCGAAGCAATTTCGATTAATCAAATCCTTTCGCAAAGTCCATTCTCGTTGAGCAATGAGTTTTCATTCGATTAATCGAATCCAATTTCGATTAATCGAAATCCTTCTTTTCGCAGCAATTTTATTTTTCATTCGATTAATCGAATCCAATTTCGATTAATCGAAATCCTTCTTCGCAAAGTAATTTCTTTGTTAGAATAGTCGAGTTTCACAATGGTGATTAATCGATTCCAAATCGATTAATCGAAACCAAAATCGATTAATCAATCCCATTTCGATTAGTCGATTTTCATAAGTTATTTCCTCCAACCCACAGGGTCCACTTGGAGGTTCTCGATCGATTAATCGATTCCCAAATCGATTAATCGAAATCAAAATCGATTAATCAAATCCAAATTCGATTAATCGAAATCTCCTCGACTCTTCAACTTCACAGCCAATTTCGATTAATCGAAACCCAATTTCGATTAATCGAAATTGTCGATTCAATCTTTTCCATACTTTTCTTCTATTTTTCTAAGCCATTATCCTATGATTTAACCCACATTTCTTCGCAACTTAACCCCTATAATCTATGCATCTTATTTACAAAATTTTTACCTTGAATAGCTCTCAAGTTGATTTCAAATCTAGGGTTGGAAGGCTAGGGTTCGACTTTGGTTTCTAGCAGTTCCTTGCGTCAAATCCGGCCTCTTTAATGCTTGAATCCTTCTTCCAATCACCCACAATAACTCCTCTCTTACTCCTCTCTCTTTCTCTCTCTTCTTTACTTCTCTCAACCACCAAAACATGAAAGTTAGGGTTTTCAACCCTTTTTATCTTATCTCTTTTCTCGGTGTGGAGCACATACACACTCATCAGTGTATGCCACTCTACACACTCCTCTATCTCTCCACTCTTCTACACTGGTTCACACATCACATTCGCTCATCTCACCATAAGTTCATCAATGAACTATCTCATGGTCAAACCTAAGACCAATCGGGCACGGATCCCGAGGTCCTTGTTTGACGTGCTTTTTCGGGTTATTACAGAAAGAATCTACAAGCCACGTGACGTGTCGCTGGCCTAAGTGATCCCCTACGGAACGCGTATGATAGCCTTGTGGGCTTGACTTCTAGCTTGGTAAAGTACCGCGCACTGCCCAACTGATCAAACAAATCTGCAATCAAGGTAGTTTCCTTGAGTTAATTACCTAGATGTATGTGTGAAAATCTAGTGTGTTAGAGGGTTTTAAGGGAAAAACAAACCAAGGAAGAAGCCGTGTGGTTGTGTATCTGTCAAAACCAATCGATCAAATTTAGAATCGATCTATCGATTTTGGAAGAATAGAAATAGGTTGGTTTTCTGAAGGAACCCGATCGATCAAAATGGAATTCGATCGATCGAAATCTGTCGACAGGTTCATTTAAGGTCGACAGGTTTCATTTGATTTGGAAATCGACCGATCGAAATGGAATCTCAATCGATCAAAATTGTCGACAGGCTGCCGATAGGTTTCCTGAAGGGTCGACAAGTTCCTGTAGAGTCGACAGGATGAAATGTGAAGAAGGATTGGTTTCTAAGTAAACCAATCGATCAAGTGTGGGACTAATCATACAAACAGGGATGTGTATGTTTTTATGAAGAAACCGATCGATCAAAATGTGTTTCGATCGATCGAGTTTGGGAACTGATCGATCGGATTGGGATTCGATTGATCGATTTGGTCAGTTTCTGGCATTTTTCTGTTTTTAAGGAAATAACTCGAGGAGACTTTAGGGCTTTCCGTTTTTCGTTGCTTTTGACTTATAAGAGGTAATTTAGGGTGTTCTAGGTTGTGATCAGGGGGACGTGAGGGGAATGTCGCCTCGATAAGGAAATCTTCGTTTTGGCTTCAGGTTAAGGTGGGGAAAAACTTCATACACATTTTGATTTAATTTCATAGATGTTTGATATGATCGAATGAAATGTAATAAGTTTTGATTTGAACATGAATTGGTATTTGAACTTGGTGATATTCAAAATCCGAATCCGCATTTGAAAAATGATTAGTGAACTTGAATTTTAAATCCAAATGATGAGCTTTACTTATATGATTTCGAAAACTTGTATTTCGTTTGATACCTGACTTATGACAATTGAGATGAACTAAGCACAATGCACAAAGTTGAATACGTATATGAATCTGAACATAAATCGAATATAAACTTTGAATTAAACTAGGAAGTTAAATTTAAATCAAGTGATAAGTCTTGTTATTCTGTAGACCGCTATGGCAGTATCTATGTATGCCCTTGGATCGCTTTGGCGGGATTTACGTACTCCTTTGGACATCTTTGTTTCTATGTACGCCATTGGACCGCTTTGGCGGGATTTACATACTCCTTTTGACATCTTCATATCTATGTATGCCCTTGGACGACTTTGGCGGGATTTACGTACTCCTTTGGACATCTTCATATCTATGTATGCCCTTGAACTGCTCTGGCGGGATTTACGTACTCCTTGAGACATCCTCATATCTTCATACACCCTTGGACCGCTCTGGCAGGATCTATGTGCGCCCTTGGACCGCTCTGGCGGGATTTACGTACGCCTTCAACAGCAGTCTCCGTGAATCGAACTATAAGTCAATAAAATTTAAGTGGACCGCTAGGGCGGATTATGGGTAACTGTGGACCGCTATGGGCGGATTATGTGCGTCAGTGGACCACTATGGGCGGATCATGTGTACCCCGTGGGCCACTAGGGCGGAATCGCATCAGTAAAACCAAGATAAAACATGTAAGCAAATGAGAATCGAACTCAGTAAATCAAAGTTAAGACACGTAAGTGAGTACTTAGTAAATTGTTTTCCGTTGTGACATGAACAAGACACTCGGTTTTTATACAAAGTTTTCTTTAATAAGAAAAAACTTTGAAATCAATTTTGGTATTCATAGGAAAATGCCTTTGAATTCAGTTTCTATTTTGAATATGAAAATGTTTTGATCTGTCTTTTAATCTATGCATGACTGATGAGATGTAATTGGTATCAGTTTTCTCCACTGAGCTTAGACTGTTAGCTCACCCCGACTATACGTCAGAGGTATAACACTTCTCAGGACACCAGACTTGAGGATTGAGAACTTGAGGATTTGTAAGATTCCGGGATCGTAGATTTAGTACATCGTGGATTTTGGTAAGTTTAGGCTAGGTACGTTCATACTATTATACATGTATTGTTCACCACTGTTAGGTGATGGTTGGCTATCACCGGTGGTTTGTTTTAGTTTACTGTTCATGTTGGATTGTGAAGTGTGATCCAACGGTCCGGTTTTCCCTGAGTTAAAATGTAAGAAAGGAAAAAAATAGTACATGATTTTATGAGAACGGGAAAAATCGGGCTGTCACAGAAACCATGTTGTGCTAGATGTGAAAGGCAAGTAGCACTCTTAAAAGGAAAGGGATCTTTGATTTGTTTAGAGAAGTGAATCTCGAATATGAAAATTTTTGTGCTAGCATTCTCGAACAAGAAGAATACCCACCTCTAGGGGCGTTTTCTGCTTGCTACAGCACGAGGAGAGTAGCCGTCAGTTCTGAGTTTCATCGTGGAGGTGATCAATCCAGCAGACGAGGAAGACGTGGCTGTGGTGGCATGTCTCATGAATAAAAGGAGAAATAAAAGTGATATCCCTGTAGCAGAAAGGGACACCTAAAGGAAGCTCGTTGGGACTTGGTCGGTCATCCCAAGTTTAGGATAGTCGTGCTTTCTTTTCTATTATTGATGATGGTTCTATGACGACCACTCCTACACCATCACCTTTTTCAGTAATGCCTTGTACAGTCTCCACTTCTGCGTTTGCTCTAGTTATCCTTACATAAAAGGAGTACCAAGATCTACTGCAACATGCCTCAGAGTTCCCACACATCCTCTTATCGGCACATTGTCACCCTAGTTGTTGCTTTGCATGGTTTTTGCTATTTCTTTTCTTTCATTGATGATTGTACTCATTATACCATATTGTTTCTTGTGATATCAAAGATGAGGTTGTTTGATTTTTCCTATCCTCCATAAGTATATCCAAACTCAATTCCTTACCAATTTGCAAATCCTAAGATCTGACATTGGTGGTCAGTGCCCCTCTCATCATCTTCAGTCTTATCTTCACACCAATAGAATTGAGTGGCAAACTATTGCCTCTACATTCCACAACAAAATCGAATAGATGGAAGAAAAATACCTCCTTGAGGTTATATGGCCTTTGTTTCTTTGTATGAATGTTCTGAAACGTTTGTGGGATGATGTGGATGTCACTATTACTTTCTTAATAAATAGAATACATACTCTTATCTTGAATGGTGAACATCTTTATAAGTTGTTGTATCCTAAAAATCATCTCTTCCCTTTTCCTCCTTGATTTTTTGGTTAGCCATTCATCAAGAAAACTAGCACTCAAAGTAGTTAAATGTATTTTTATTGGATGCCCTCCATCACAAAAAAGGGTAGAAGTTTTATGACCCTTAATTTTGAAAATATTTTATTACAATGGACATTACCTTCTGAGTCCACTCCTTCCTATCTACTCCCTGGAGAGTTTTACAAAAGAAAGCATTGCTATTCCGCTGCCTAATTGATGCGGGACGCCAAGATCAAGAGCTGTAGATTCAGGCTGCAACAGAATTTCCAGCCGAGAAGAAGCTGAACGAAAATCAGAACCAGACATAAATGACGAAAATTTCAGGACCATGCGTCAAGGGCGAAGACGAAATTTTCGTTCGATCGAACAAAATTTCATTCAATCGAATACTTATTTCGATCGAACGAAATTTCGCAGATTGAATTCTCTCGAATTCGAATTTGAAATATCAGGGTTAAAGTTGTCTTTTATTATTTATTTGTTTTAGGGTTTTCTTTTATTTTAAGACATCCTATATAAGGTCATTAAGAAAAATAATGTAATTAGTTTTTTTATTAATGAAAGAGTTTATGCTTGTGTGCATAAGATGAGCCATTGTTGAAGAGCGATTCTTCTACTTCCCGAGATGGGTTTGGTGTGAGGCCAAGGGAGCGATTCCCAAAGTTACCTTTTATCTTTTCTACCTCCATTTCCCTATTTTCTTTACCTAATTCAATCTTTATTCCGTGAAAACCGTAACCGAATACAAACCCTACTCTAATTCAACAACCCTAGATCCCATCAGAGTCATTAAACCTTCCGCATTAAATATCCGGAGAAAACCAGTGATCCCATTATTGGATAGTGAGCGCCCAAATCTGGAAAAGCTAGAGTTCTACCTCTAGGTCAATCCCGCCTTACAACTAACGGATCTAGCGCACGGACTGGACCCGATTCGAACCACAACTCGATCTGTCACAAGAAAACTATGAAATCCTAAGGTATTCGCTTTATTTTCAAGTTCATTCTTCAATATAATTTAAATTAATTTCGGCTAGTAATTAATTCATCGCACGCACGTAGTTTAGGGTTTTGTCCTGCGTCAGTTTTGGTATCAAAGCCCAAGTTCTGAGTTAGGGCATATTTATGTGACATTTAATTCCATAGCATTTTAATTTTCATTGCATCTTCTTTCAGTTCTTATTTGTGTACATCTAGTGTTTGATAAAAGTCCCCATTCATTGTTGGTTCATATGTACATGTCATTTTAATTTAATAGAATCTTATGTCATTTGTATTAATTATTGCCCACGTCTTATATTCGACAAAAATCCTTATTCATTTTGAGTCACATGTGTATGTCATTTCGATATCTTTGATGTCATGTCATTTGTGTCTTCATTTGTGTGCACATCATGTGTTTATTAAAATTCCTTCAACTGTTGTGTGGTCCATAGAATTGTGTCTGAGTTGTGTTTGTGACAAGCATCATGTATAAGTCACTTACACGTCACCATGACTTCCTTACACGTCATGAAAGGGTACTAATCGAACAAGGAAACCGCTACACACCAAAATCTTGGCAAAGTCCCAAAAGTCGTGATGAGACTAGAGTTAGGGGATACCCTCATCAGCATGAACCCGAGTACGATCCCACCGAAAAGTTTCTAAAATCTATTCGGGATGAAGTTCCATGTTTTAAGGGATGGCTAAACCCCAAAACTTTCGTGGAATGGTTGTCTAGTGTAGAAGAGTATTTTGATTGGTATGGCGTACCGAATGAGTACAAAGTTAGGTTAGTGAAAACAAAGTTGGAGGGTAGTGCCATAACCTATTGGACTAATGTTGAGCTTCTATGCGAGTTAGCTAATCGTAAGCCCATCACATGATGGGAGGACATGAGGGAGCGACTTATGGAGAATTATGTTCCTTTCACGCACTGTCACCTTCTACGATTTTTGGAAACCAAGACAAATAAGTGTCATGATTGTCTTAAGTGCAAAGGTTTCAGACACTTTGCTTACCAGTGCTCCATTAAACTTCCCACTCTAAATTTATTGACTGAAAGCGAAAGTTCTAAGGAGCCAAAAAATATGAAAGTAGAAGAGGAAGTGTATGACCTAAAACCGTGATAAGTGAAGAGGAGATGGAAGAAGCTAGCGAAAATCTCGTTTGTGTTAAAGAGACTTCTATCTCCCTTGTGGATAATGATGTTGGGTCGAGTACACGTGAGTCCAACGAACTAAATACGCAAGAACCATTAGTGTCAATTGAATCAAGTACCCCAGAGTCTTTGATTTTGGTTGACACGAGTACGCACGAGTTCATCGAGTCGAGTGCACTTTAGTCTTTGAAGTTGGTCGAACCGATTACACATGAGCCAATCACTTCACCTACCAATGAGTCATTGAAACCCGTTGAGTCGAGTCCACGTGAGCCAATAGTGCCACTTGATTTGATCACACATGAGTCGATAGTGTCGCATGCATATCATAGTCTCAAGTTGCATGCTGCTATACATTCCAAGTCTTATTGTGAGTCATCTTTTGAGTCTCATTCCGCATTGCATGCCGAAATTAAGTTTAAAATTAATTTATGCAATGAAACTCTCAAAATATCGATGCAGTTACCTAAGGCTTTTATAGAATTTCAATTGAATGATCATGCAATGGTTCGGATTAGACCTGAACGATTCCCATCGGGAGTCGTAAAGGGTCTCCAGGCCCACGACACTGGACCTTTTAGACTTGTGGCAAGGAATGGTCCTAGTGCGTGCAATCTTGAGCTTCCTCCAAATATCGGGGTCAGGTCTACGTTCAATGTGGAGAACCTAGTTCTTTCTTTGAGCTCAACCCTACCTCCTTGCAACCCGTTCCAAACAACCCCTAGTTACAACCCCATCCCAACTTTGCAACCAATACCCCTTATCAAAGCAGGCAGAGAAAAGATATAATTGAGGAAATTTGGGATAATCTTGTGGTATTCACCTGCGACCGAAAATTTCTGGTCTATGAGATGCAGAGGGTTGGCGAGTCGACCACCGACAGTGCATGGGCCAATCCTGAGAGAGTTCATCGCTTGAGTTCCCGTATTCTCGGTCGATATCGTGATCACACTTTATCAGGGATGAATTCCTTCGAGTTCGGGCGAGTCGATGCGAAACTTCAAAAGTATTTGGTAGAGTGGCTTGGCGAGCCAGGTTATTGGGCTCGTCAAGGAGAGGTTTACCGGGTTCGTCCGTCTACAATGAACCAAGATGATGCTCATACGTCACCAAGTGTCAGGATTCACTTCATGCGTGTTTCATCGGTGATAAAACAATTTGAGTAGGGGAGAATGATGCAGGAGGCCAAGATCGAGAGCTGTAGATTCGGGCCGCAACAGATTTTTTAGCCAAGAAGAAGCGGAACGGAAATCAGAACTAGGCATAAAGGACGAAAATTTCAGGACCAGGCGTAAAGGGCGAAGACGAAATTTTTGTTCGATCGAATACTTATTTCGATCGAACGAAATTTCGTTCAATCGAATACATATTTCGATCGAATGAAAGTTCGCAGATTGAATTCTCCCGAATTCGAATATGAAATATCAAGGTTAAAGTTGTCTTTTATTATTTATTAATTTTAGGGCTTTCTTTTATTTCAAGACCTCCTATATAAGGTCATTAAGAAAAATAATGTAATTAGTATTTTTATTAATGAAAGAGCCTATGCTTGTGTGTTTGAGATGAGTCATTGTTGAAGAGCGATTCTTCTTCTTCCCGAGATGGGTTTAGTGTGAGGCCAAGGGAGCGATTCCCAAAGTTACCTTTTATCTTTTCTATCTCCATTTCCCAATTTTCTTTACCTAATTCAATCTTTATTCCCTGAAAACCGTAACCGAATACAAACCCTACTCCGATTCAACAACCCTAGATCCCATCAGAACCATTAAACCTTCTGCATCAAATATCTAGAGAAAACCAGTGATCCTATTATTGGATAGTGAGCGCCCTAATCTGGAAAAGCTAGAGTTCTACCTCTAGGCCGATCCCGCCTTAAAACTAACGGATCTAGCGCACGAACTGGACCCAATTCGAACCACAACTCGATCTGTCACAGGAAAACCACGAAACCCTAAGGTATTCGCTTTATTTTCAAGTTCATTGTTCAATATAACTTAAATTAATTTCGGCAAGTAATTAATTCATCGCACACACGTAGTTTAGGGTTTTGTCCTATGTCACTAATCCTGCACATGAAAGTGACGATGATGTGGAGATAGATGTTAGAGAACACACAGGTATGCAAAAAGGGATAGTACACCTGAAGTAACCAAAGGGAAATTTAATAAATATGGAAAAGGGGAAGTTTTTTTGCAGAAGAAGAGGAAGTGAGCCTCCTCTCTCCCAAGCCATGAATCAAACTTCTTCTCCTGAAGTAAGTCCACAAGGAAGTGAGCCTCCTCAGTGTACAGATTTAGATCTTCCTGTCGCATTATGGAAGGGTACGAGACATCCTATAAGTTTGTTCCCATCATGCTCTCTCGGCCTCTTACTCTTGTTTCATTTTTTCCTTGGACATTGTCATTATTCCTAATTTTGTTTCTAATGCTTTATGTCAGCTAAAATGAAAAGAGGCTATACCGTAGGAAATGAAGGCTCTTAAACAAAATAATACTTTGGAGATAACTGGGCTTCCTAAAGAAAAGAAAGTAGTTAAGTGCAAATGGGTGTATAATGTGAAGTACCGACCTGATGAATCCATAGAAAATATAAGACATGGCTTGTGGCAAAGGGGTTTACTCAAACTCAAGGCATTGATTATCAAGACATCTTTGTGCCTGTAGCTAAACCTAACACCATTCTGGTCCTTTTATCTCTTACAGCACACAGGAAGTGGTCATTATATCAATTGGATGTCCATAATGCCTTCTTACATGATGACTTAAAGGAGGTGTATATAACTCAGCTTCGCACTTCAGGGGGAGATTACTCAAGCATATAGACTAAAAAAGGTCATTTATGGGTTAAAGCAACTCCAATTCAGAAAATTCAATGACTGTCATGCACTTTGGATACCAAAGAACCCATTATGATTATATTTTGCCTGTAAAGAAGGGATATCCTCTGACTGCTCTAGTGCTTTATGCTGATAATATCATTATCAAAGGGGTCCACATGATACCCCACCCCCAGACCCGAGTTTTTTACCAGATCGTGCACATAAACTTGACCCATCGAGTTGGGTCGGGCATGAGAAATCCGGCCCAACCTTTGGATCAAGTTGGGTATGGTCCGCTAAAAGGTCGGATTGTGTAGGGTCAAGCAAAAATCGGGTCGGGTCGGGTCTACCCGTCCTGAAATTTACAAACAAAAAAAGGAAAATAGGAGGCCCAAGTAGGGTTTTCAGATTGGGCGTCAAGTCATCAGGTCAGGTCGGGCATATATCTGTGACCCATCAGGTTGGGTCAGGCATATGCCAATTTCCTGTCGGGAAACCAAAATTCTGTCCCGACCCGGCCCATTGACAGCCCTAATGATAGAAAAGATATTAAGGTTGAAGTATTATTTAAACCAAGTGTTTAGCATCAAGGACTTACGCCGATTTGAGATATTTGTTGGGCATCGAAGTGTCTAGTACTCTAGCTTACAAAAGGGAATTGTGCTCACACAGAGGACATCGGATCGTACAAAGTGTATAGGAGGCGCAACAAGAGATCACGAGCAAGTGAGCCTCACGCGACACTTTGGATGGGTAATTGAAGACCTCATGTGCACGTGTGCGACATCATAGAAGACCCCACATTGGGAAGATGCGTACATGGGATGGCTAAGGAGCACTTGGAGGAGATTGGGAAGGAATCTGTGAAGGACATTCACGATCGACCGTCACTTTTCCGCGATCAACCATGAAATCAGAGTCTCTATGCCTGAAAAATAGAATGAACGTCGTCAGAAGAGCCAGAGAAAGTTCAGTTCACGACCAACAGTGATTTATTTCGTGGACGACCGTCATCAAGGTCACGGAAGACTATCACTGCTGTCATGGACGACCGTGAGATCATTTAGCGTCATTGTGCGAGTTTAAGTTCGGAGTTTCTTTTGACCTTTGTTTGACTTTTCATTTATTTTTTTTGTTAAGTTTAATTAATGATATTTTGGTAGATAAAGTTAGAGTTAGTTTAGGGTTTATTTTCTTTTGCATAAATTGTAAAGAAATCTAATCTCTACACAGAACATTGAATATTGAATAAAAACTTGAGAGTTTTAAAAGAAAGAGAGATTCTTCTATGTTCGTGCGATAGGTTTGGTGTGAGGCCAATTTCTTCTTCTCATATCTTGCACTTAATCTCTTCTTGTTGGCGCAAGGTGCTTGCTAATTTATTTCGACTCTAATTCATTAATTACCCTTAGTTTTAAATTTATTAGTTCCGCTGCTCATACTTAAGTAAATTAATTTCAGCCATCGCATTCATGGTTTTGGTTACACATAACAGAGGAGAGAGAAATTTAGGAGGGAAATGTGAGGCGCTACTTAGGGCTACAATCTTTTGTTAAGAACTAAAAAATTAATTACATGACCTATATACCCTAACAGATATAAAAACCCAATACTATTCTACAATAGATCCTAATATACTACACACATACGCATAACATCCAACACAATAGATACTCAAATCTGTTTTGCTCAGGCCTGCATCAAATATGTTTTCTTCCAGAAGTCTCATTATATTCTAATAATAAATTCTTTGAAATATGTTTTTGAAATTTTCCATCTCGTGTTTGCAAATCCCTGCATATAATCAAAGTCTTATGCTCGTTACATCATCATGTAGCATGAACTCTCATCATATGTACCAGATTCTACAAATAATCATATAGCTAATGGATTTGTTTAAATTAGAAATTACGTATTGCACAAGTGACACACACGAGTGTTGTGCATATTCGAATAATTTCAATAAATTCTACATCATCAGCGTATTATGTTACATGTCAAACAGTTTTTTGAATGAAACTTATTTTGATCTAACCAGACTTTAGAAAGTTGGTCAAGGTTCTTTTTGTAGTTACTTTCAGAAGTGGCTTCAAATTTTATATTGACTCAAATCCGAAACAGCTTCAGGTTTTTTAAAACCTAGACTCAGAATATGGACATATGGTCTAATTGAAGGTCAATACTATAATGGATCCAAAAAAAAAAACTCCCTAATATTTTATATTAGAATCCCCACTAGATGGACACAGATCCAACATAAATTTCCCTCAATTATTGAGATAATTTGATTTTTAGCATTGATGCAAATAGACAGTCAGTTTACATCTGAAGCATATAGATGAGAGAATAATTAAAATATTGATCCAAAAGCACCATTGAAAAGCATGCAGCTACAAAAGTAGGTAACGGCCAATAACAACACAGACATATAAATTATATAGTAAACAGAACAATTCACCTGCAGATGCTCGCGGATAATAAGATGAAGCTCTTTGCCAGCACTATCAACAGACTTTGACAAACGTTTCAGTCCCTATAAAAAACAACACCAAGCAGTAAAACAAAGCACATAAAACTCAGAACAGAACTAATAGAATCTTTAGACTAATTCTTGGAGTTCAATTAAGGAGATTTACACATGGAAAGTTTTAGTTAAACAAAAGGAAGCTCTGCTAGGGTGGGTTCCATCAAGGTTTTCACTAAATCTTTTCATTATTGGATTCTTGATTCTTGGTTTGGCTCTATTTTCTGGTATGTCCGACTGACAGAAACATGAGACAGGTTATTGAGGGCTCTATGAAATGGGCAACTTCCCTCAAGGTGGACTGGATCTTGTGGTTTGTTGGAACTGCGTGGAAACAGGAAGGAAAATCCAAGGCATCCATTATTCTCCAGATTGTCTCAGGCAAAATGGATGCCTTGAATGATTCTAGAGTTCTTTTAATTTTGAAAATTCTAACAATTCGATATGGTGAAAGGGCTATCACATTCGATCAATCAAACATCAAAAAAGATATGAAAAGAATAAAGTTTAGCTCAGTGGGAAAAATTCTTGGGATTGAAATCAACTACAACTGCTCCTGTTAGCCTCATGATGGAGAAAATTAGAGGAAATGTGCATGGAAGCCTGATTGTCACGATAAAGTGGCATGTGAGAGGAAATGAAAAAATAAAGCTCAACAAGAACTAAGAAGGGTGCAAAGCCTTAGGAGCTTAAAGTGTCGTAGGCCATGCCACGTTATTCAGACTCAGCACTTGAACGAGCCATGATGGACTATTTTTTTTACTCTTCCAAGTAATGAGGTTTCCACCAAGAAAGGTGCAAAATTCAGATGTCAAGGGGCGGTTGGTGACAGAATAGGCCTAATCAGCATCAACGTATGCTAAGAGCACGAGATGGTCCTACCATGGCCAGGACTTGACTTGAGATATAGGAGAATGCAGCATCCAAGGGATTCGAGGTGAGTGCCTAAACTGACTGATTGTACTTTGAGCAAATGCAATATCAGGTCAGGTGATCCTAAGATCAATAAGCCAACTAATCGTTGAAAATGCATAGGTTAAAGTATCAGATCACCTTCAGAAAGCATGAAAAGAATGTTTCGGATTCATAGGAGAAGACGTGAGGCAAGCTCCAAGCATATCTGTATCATGAAGTAGGTCAAGAGTGTACTTCCGCAAAGAGATAAAGATCCTATTGTCCAGCTGCAGGGACTTATCCCTACCTACCTAGTACGTGTGAGGTGCCGGTGTTGCACGTGCCCGGGGACTTAGTTGGGTGCTCTTAGAGGCCTGGATACCCCGTCATCGAAAGGAAAGAAAAAGAAAAAGATACAGCAACTTCAATGGCCAAGAAATCACAGCGTGGGCCTCAGTCCTTGATACCAAATTCCCAATTACGTTCCTTTTTAACATGGAGGATGAAATCAGCATCATCCCTTGCCACAACAATTGCATCTACATGCAAAGGAGAACAGTCTTTCCTTGGGAGGGTGAGTGACGAAAAGATATGAATGTGTGATCAGCGCTCCATACCAAAGACCACCCAGCTGAAGCACTCAAACTAGGCTCGAAAAGGACTATTTGAGTCGATAAATGGACTCAAACAGTACACTAATAGATCAATAAACATAAGTACAAGATTGCCAGACATCAACAAACATTCTCTAGTATATGTGTGTATGCATTTCCTAATATCATACATTCATACTGTAGTTGTTTTAAATAAGGATTAAGGAATGAAGTTGTTAAAAAATTAAATAAATAGAAAATCAAATTAATTGACCATTAATCCCAAAGTAAGGCTAATCATACCACTTCACCAAGGGAGTTAACAAGAAAATGATGGACTGGTGGGCTTATTCGAGCACCACATAAAAGGCTCAGAAACTCCTCTTGAGAACTAGAATCCAGTCCTATAAAAACAAAACAAACAAGAAACATAGTAAATAGATAAAGACTTCTTTAATGCTAGTGTTACTATCACACCACTTTATGTTACAGCCACCTCACTTAAACAAAGAAAAAATTTGTTGACTTACTTAAATCAGACGATGGAGATCATTTTTCGTCCCAATCTTCCACATAATAGATCTTGAGATCATGGGCCTACTATCAAAGAGTCAGATGTTGATTCCAAGTGGCACACATCCCAAAAAATGAACATGAATCATGTTTGATGGTATGCTATGATTTCACTTTTCGGGATGTGTACCACGTGGAATCAGCATCCGACCGTCTAATGGTAGGCATATGATCTCAAGTTTGTTGTGTGAAAGATTAAGATGAAAAACGATCTCCACCGTCAGACTTGAAACAGTCAACGGATTTTTCCTTTGTTTAAGAGAGGTGGCTGTAACATAAAGTGGTGTGGTAGTAACACCAGCCATTTTATATGAATAAATAGAAAATGACAGTTTACGTAAAAGAGTACATGGTTTAGTGATAAAAGTAATGTTCAGGGATCAATATCTACCATGGTCAGTAATCAAAGATGATAGAGAGTCAAATTTCTCATGAAAAGTATGCATGGCATCAGACCACTGCTTATTCATCACTGATAATGAAGCACGAACAACCTCAATTAAATCCTCCAAATTTGATGCTTGTTGAGCCACCTGATGGAGCTCATTTTTCCTGTGAAAATATAAATACTAGAAATTCGTAAAAATAAAAATTAAAAATCAAGCACTTCAAAATCAACATACATGATGCAAGTAATTTACAAGCACGACTAAAAGAATGCAAGATAATAGTTAGTTTCATAAAGATCATGTAGGAAACTGTGGCATCCAAAAGGCAATTTCAATTTTCAGGACTCATTCTATATGATGTAATCGACCTTATTGTGACTAATGAAATAAATGGTGTTTTATTTTGAGGTGTTCCTTTTATTGTTGTTGGCGTGTGCTTATTTTTCAACCTTGCTGCAGTTGAAGTGCAGTTATACACTAGTGCAGTATTGTCATGCAGACCCTACGTAGAGTAGTTAGGACTAAGTCATGTAATACAATATAGGAATTGAACAGAGACGGCAATTAGAACTAGTAAATTACCTTGAGCTATTCATACATGTAACGTATCAGTTTTGGAGCTAGCTGATACATACCGGAAAACCGAGATTTTAAACCTTGGCCATTCATGTGTTGATACACTTCAGGAAAGTAATGCATGATTATAATGAATTATCCACAAGCTAACATTGCATAAAATGAAACTTAAGGCAATCCTAGCTAACCTTTAAGAAATTTAGTTACAGATTCTTTATTATATCTGACAACCTATAGGAAACATCCGAGAACTTTCCTCAGTACCTTGTACCTAGTTAACTGTATTAAAATGATGTTTTTTATTCATGAACATCTTGATTTGATTTTTGAAGGAACTATGTTGGTCCTTGTGAAGGGTCAAAGTTTGACCTTCGTCTGTTAGACTTTGTGCTGAGGATGAACCCCAATAAATTATTGGCTCAAGAAATGACCAAGGAAATCTAAGAAACCCTACGTGCACAGTGTGTGAGAAGGAATTTAATAAGTGCAATTAGCACTTAAGTAGGGGTGTGTGTGTCCGCACGCGTGTGTGCGCATTCTTGTGAAATGATAAATAATGGTGTGTTGCAAGTGAAGTTGATTGTGTGGTTTCAACAAACCCACTAATATGGATCGATTAATCTCAAGAATCCAAAACCTTGGTCCTTTGACTTTAACATAAAGGTCAAGTGACAAGATATTTTGTAAGGAAAAATAAGGACTCTTATATTTATTTGAATTTTGGACCTCACACGTAAATCAAGGACATGTGAAGCAACCCTATAGTTCGGACTCAACCTTTGATTGAGAAGATCTTTGACCAAAACTGTGACGACCTGATCATGCCTCAAGAGTCGTGTTAAGGATCCGATTGTCATGGTCTGACTCTTGGTGCATCAACACGGAATCCAAAAGTCATTTTGCTTAGCGAAAGCGATTTCCAACTATTTATCAAGGTCCAGTCAATAAAAATTCATGATTTCTTTTTTCAAAATTTATCCAATCATCGTCAACCATGCCCCAATACGTGCACACTATATCATGCACTTACCAACAGTTCATCAAAGAGTCCAAAAGGTGCAAATGCATTACATACAACCAGTCAAACTCAATTACACAGACGACATAACTAACCAACTCATGCAGCCACACCCATCAAACTCTGAAATCTCATTCTCAGGCGATCTAAGTGGTATGTCATCCTCGCTGAGTATCTATGATAGAGGTAATTTGTGAGCTTGTCAAAGATGCATAAATTAGGGAAAATTTCAAAATCATATGAGCTAGTCTACTCCATAAGTCTCATGTGTCTTTCACCTAGAACCACAAGGTCATTGGTTTACAGGTATGTTTTAAGTTCTTGGATTTCACCTATTAGTCAAATAATCATGATCAGAATGAAATGTACAAACGCAAATGCAAGCATGAAGATGAATGCAGCCAGAGACTAAAAAACATTTAAAAATTACTCAAGATGTCACCAGGTTTTTCTCTTTCAATCCAAGGTTTTTTTTTCTAACAAGGATGAGATCCCCTTAAAAATATAATTTAAAAAAAAACTTGGGAGTTTGCAAGTAACCATAGGGACAAAACCGCCAAAACAATAAAAAAAGGTGGGTCAAAATTTAAAGATAGGAAAATCACAAAATTGGATTCCACTCTTAATGATGACCTTTTCAAAGAATAGATGAAGTGGACATCATTAGTATTAACATACCTTTCATCTAGAGGCTCAACTGTCAAAACAAATTGACAATGAACTCTCGGGTTAGATGTATGTCACTAATATTAGCGCACATGTCAAACCCCCAGAAAAATATGTTTAAAAGCATTTTTATAAAATTAATCTCTTAAATAGTAGTCCTGTAACGATCTAGATTTTCATAGCCTATACATGTTTGTTTTGATATGTTAGCGTGATTATAATATAGATTGATATTTTAACTATCACACATTTAACATTGTCACCACATAGATAAGTTCATACCGAATTTTAATCATATTATTTAAATAATTTTATGACAATTAATGATTAAAAATGTTGTTTTTGTGTGTAAAATTATTTATGACCATTTAAACTAATTAATTAGGTTCATAGGTTAGATGAGGAGCCTTAGTTTTAATGAATAATTGGCTGTAACACTTATGGGACAGTTCCAAAAAATAATGGAGTGCAAATAGTAATTTTAAGTGATATCATTTCTATTTTCTGAATTTTAGGGATTTTTCATGTTTTTGGAGGACCTAGAGTTTAGCTAGATTCACTATTTTTCTCATATTTTAAAGGCAGTATTTTAGACCATTGATTTCCCGATGACTTAATGTGTTGGAGTCAAGATTAGACCCTTTGGGCCATAGTTGCTTGAGGCCCAAGCAAAATTCAACTAATTAAAGACACATTTAATCATTAAAGACCCATTAAAAAAATTAAAGACTCGTTAACTAACTAAAGACTCATTTAAAATTAAAGACCCAAGATAAGATAAGACCATTGGGCCTTCACTTAAGGGCAACAGAGAGTGTTGAGATGGGTCCCAAGGACCCATCGTGATCCACTAGGGATCGTGAGTTAGAGTGGGACATGGACTCGAGTGGAGTCGTGGAGTTTGTTCCAGGCAACTTTAAAAAAAATAATAATAAATAAATAGAAAGAAAGAAAGAAAAAGAGAAAAAAAAGAAAAAGAAGAAAAAAAAGAAGGGGTGGGAAAAGAAAGAGAAAGAAAAAAAAAAAGAAAAGAACAAGAACGAAAGGGAAAGAGATCAAGGTAGCTATTAGCTTCAAGTATTTAGGAATTTTCTTTGAGATACCTTTTTACTTCAAGAATTTAGTATTACGTTGGTAAATAATTTCGATATTTTTAGGGAGAATCCTTTCAAGATTTCAATAAGGCTCTTATAGCCTTTCAAGATTTTGAGAAGACCTTTTCATTATGGTTTTCATGATTTATTGAACACTTGAAGATCTTTCTTGATTTTCTTGAGAATCTTGATTAGTTTCTCGATTTCTTGAAAGGCTTTCATAAATCTTGAAAAAGACCTTAAATATTTGGATGATCTTAATGTTTTCATAATTTCTTCACCTTCAACTTTTGAAAAGCCTTAAAAAAGGCCTTCTTGAAAAAGCCTATAAAAATTTTGTCAATAGGTCCATAGGCATGAGTCCTTTTGAGGTAGTGCATGGTCATAGGCCTAAGACCCCATTAGACTTGATCCCCATGTTTGCATCCCACAGAGTGTCAGAGTCTGCCGATGCATTTGCACAACACATTCATAGCTTACATGCCGAAATTAAATAGAAAATTAATTCAACCAACAATCAATATAAATTATCTGCAAATGCTCACAGGCGTTAGAAAGAATGCTCCCATCGAGATCCACAAAGAAGCTCCAATCCCGACGCGCTGGGCCTTTTAGAATTTTGGCTAAGAGTGGTCCTAATGCATACGTGCTCGAGCTTCCTCCAGGCACGGGGTTAGTTCAACGTTCAATGTGGAGGACTTAGTTCCTTATTTAGACTTCACCCCACCTCCTGAAAACCCACTCCAGCCACTTCCTAGCCCCAATCCAACCTTGCAACCTATACCTCTTCCTTCCCCAAGCAGACAGAGATCAGATGAGATAGAGGATATAATCAACGATCATGCCATCTCTACACATGACGGGGGATTCCAGAAGTACTTGGTTAAATGGGTCGGCAAACCAGAGTCCAAAAACACTTGGGTCCACGAGAATGAAGTTCGTCGCTTGAACCCCGACCTGCTAGACATCTACCACAAGCGTGTTTCATCGGTGATGAAACCTTTTTGGTCCAGGGGAATTGACGGGACGCCACATACATGGACATTGGATTCGGACCACATCGTTTCTACCAGCGTCGAAAGAAGAGGAGAGGGAGCTCGAGTCTGAGTACAACATGCGTGTTTCATCGGTGATGAAATATTTGGAGTGGAGGAGAATGACGGGGAACGTCAAGGGAAAAAATATATGTATATATATTGTTCACGATGAACAGTGACGAACGTCCGTGATGAATAGTGATGGACGTCCGTGATGAATAGTGACGGACGTCCGTGATGAATAGTGACAGACGTCCTTGAAACAATGATGGACGTCCATGATTTTACCCCCTATCTGTCTGTAGGTCACGGACGTCCATGGGGCACTACGGATGTCCGTGGACGTCGTGACGGGCTTCCGAATTTTGAGTTTTTTTTGCGAAAACTTACCTTTTTTGTGTTTTATTTCTATTAGAACTCTTTATTTCGAATTTTAATTATTGGTGGCCTATATATTGAGGCTTGTAAAGACTTTTAATTAGTTATTGAATATTTTGAATACTTTTATGCTTGAATATTCTTTGCCTGAGATGGGTTTGGTGTGAGGCCAATGGAGTGATTCCCAAAAGCCATTGTTATTTTCTCTATTATCTATCACTATCTTCTTTGAATCTTTTGCCTTGTCGATCCCTGCTTGTTTTTTTCTACATCTTAACCTATTGATTTCTTGATCCCTACAACCATAAATCCCTTTCCGAATCCCAAATCAAACAGAGCCCAAACCCTTTTCTAAGTCATAAATCAAACTATAAGCCCATTACAAAACCATACACCTATTTCCAAAGCCCTAGTTAGAGCCTGCGAATCCACATCGGATCGAAGACGAACGCCCAAGCCTGGAAAAAGCTAGACTTCTATCTCTAGGCCGATCTCGTCTCAAATCTAATAGTACTTGCGCATCGGACTGGACCCTAGCTGAATCTCGCGTGATCTACCAACATGAATTCTCTGAACCCTAAGATATTTAAGATAGTTTTGAGATTAAGCTTGATTTAATTTTATTTAATTTCGACAAAATAGCATAAAAATCATAATCACGCATTTTAGGGTTCCCGTCCCGCGTCAGATATATGAAAGACATCATGCATTCCTGCTAACTTCAATGGTAACTGTACTCGATAAGCCATCTCTCCAATCCTCTTCAATATTTCGAATCGTCCAATGTACCTTAGACTCAACTTCCCTCTCTTCCTGAACCTCATGACTCCCTTTATAGGTGAAATCTTAATGAAAACCTTGTCGCCCTTCTTAAATTCGAAGTCTCTTCTTTCCTTGTCTACATAACTCTTTTGTCTACTCTGAGCCGTCTTCATTCTTTCCTTGATCAGCTGTACTTGTTTAGCCATGTCTTCAACAATCAGTAGTCCAAGTAAATTTAGCACTCCTACTTCATCCCAACAAAGAGGTGTCCTGCAATTCCTCCGATAAAGCGCTTCATAGGGTGGCATCCGAATCGTCATCTGGTAACTATTGTTATATGAAAACTCCGACAATGCTAGGTGATCATCCCAGCCCCCTTCAAATCCAAAGCGCAAGCTCTCAGCACATCCTCCAAAATCTTATTCAACCTGTTAGTTTGTCCATCTGATTGGGGGTGAAAAAATTGAATTGTACTCTATCTCGATCCCATTCCTTCTTGAAAACTCTGCCACATACGTGAGGTAAATCTTGAATCTCTATTAGAAATAATACTCCCCATGCAATTGCACAATCTCTCGATGTAAATGTCAGCCAACTGCATAGATGAATATGTAATCCTCACCGGAATAAAGTGAGCAGACTTTTTCAAATGGCCAACCACGACCCATATAGAATTGTTCCTTCTCTTCATCATTGGCATTCCCATAATAAAATCCATGCCTATGCTCTCCCATTTCCAACCAGGTATCGGAAATGGTTGTAATAAACCCGGTGGTTTCTTATGCTCCACCTTCACATGCTTACACGTAAAGCATCTCGAAACGCACTTTGCAATCACTCTAGTCACATCTAGCCACAAATAATTCCTCTTCACATCCTGATCCATCTTCGCACTACCGGTGTGTATCACAAATTCCGATCTATGAGCATCATGCAATAACTGGTGTTTTATCTCGGCATCATCTAGCACACAATATCTTCCTTTAAACAGCACCGTACCATCTTCCCTGAACTTACTCTCCTTCAACTGAGCCATATTGGAATCTTCAAACTGTTTCCCTCGAATCTTCTCCAACAAAACTGGCTTAATATCAATATACACTAACAAAGCTCTTGGTCTCATCGGCTTCTCTAGAATACTTCTACTTAGCGCTTCTGCCAAAACATTCACCTACCCTGGATGATACTTGATCTCGAGATTATAATTAATTAATGTTTCCATCCATCTCCTCTGCCTCATATTCAGATTCTTTTGCGTGAACAGGTACTTCAAGCTCTAATGATCAGTCGACACTATAAACTTCTCCCCATAGAATCTTCAACGCAATAATAATAGCTGCAAGTTCTAAGTCATGCGTCAGATAATTCCTCTCATAGTCCTTCAACTACCTCGATGTATAAGCAATCACCTTATCATTCTGCATCAGCATGCATCCGAGTCCTTTATTCGATGCATTTGGGTAAACAATGAATCCTCCACTTCCTGATGGTGTTTAAGATTACATTTTGTGCTAATTTTTGCACTTAATATCTTTAAGCATGGCCTTCAAATCAAATGGTTTATGTTTTCACATAGAGGTTTCTAAACTTACAAGTCTTTCTTTTAAATTTGGTTTACAAGGCCAACTTTATGAATGAAACACATTAAGTTTCTTATATCTTTGTTATTAATCAATTACCTTAATGCCAATGTTAACATCTTCTTCAATTCCTAGGAACTCTGTTCGCAATCGTCTCTCCAGATGAACTTAGTCTTCTTCTTTGTCAAATTCGTCAGTGATCCTGAAATTTTCAAAAATCCTTCCACAAATCTCTTGTAGTAACCGGCCAAACCACGAAAACTCCTAATTTCGGTTACACTATTCGGCTTTTCCCACTTCACAACAGCTTCAATCTTTGCAGGATCTATGGTAATACCCTTCCATGAAACTCGATGGCCTAGGAATGCCACCTCCTTCGTCCAAAACTCACATTTACTCAACTTAGCATAAAGTTGATGTTCCAAAATGTCTATAGCACTATACACAAGTAATATGTATGCTCCTCCTCTGATCTTGAATAAACCAGGATCTCATCAACAAAAACTACGACAAACTGGTCCAAGTAAGGTCTGAATACCCTATTCATCAAATCCATAAACACTATCGGAGCATTCGCCATCCCAAACGGCATAACTAAAAATTCAAACTACCCATACCTCGTATTAAAAGCAGCCTTCAGTATGTACTCTCGAACTCGTACTTGATGGTAACCGGATCTCAAATCAATCTTTGAGAAACATCGTGCGCCTCCAATCTGATCGAACAAGTTATCGATTCTCGGTAATGGATACTTATTCTTAATAGTCACCTGATTCAACTACCGATAATCGATACAAAATCTCATTGTACCATCCTTCTTTTTAACAAAAAGTACGGGTTCTCCCCATGGTGAATGACTCAACGAATAAACCACTTCTCTTGAAGTTCACCCAGCTGCTTCTTCAATTATGCCATCTCCAATGGTGTTATCTTATAAGGAGTCCTGGAAATTGGCGCTGTGCCTGGCAAAAGGTCAATCCGAAACTCCAATTCTCTAACCGGTGATAACCCTGGAAGTTCTGCGGGATGCACTTCAGTGAACTCCCTAACTATGAGTATTTTCGATACATCTGCATCCTCCTCCTTAGGATTAGGTGTAAGTAGTTAGGCTTAGGCTTAGAAGATAGGAAGAAGAAGAAGAGGAAGAGAAAGTTTTATCATAGAAGAATAAAGCTAGCTTAATGAGAATAACTGTCTCATTAGCCTTTATGTTAACCCATTATTACATACACACCCAAAATTGTGTACCACAAACCAAACCAAGAAAACTAACTAATTACAATTAGCACTAACAGGTCCTACTAGTCTCCATAATGCATTGGTCAAGCTGGGCATCATCAATCTTTATGTTCCAGCGAGGGGGAGTATTGGTATATTGTGTGTTTTTGTGTATTGTAGTAGTACGTCTCATACAATCTCAAATTTTCCTAACATAGGCAATAGATCGTAAGACTAATAAGCTCGGTGCAAATTTACATGTCATGTAGAAGTCCCTTCCATGTGGGAGGAATTATCATATGATACTTACCAATAACAAAGTCAATCATACAGAGAATAAAAGAATAATAGAGGAATGTAAGCCAGAATATCACATGTCGTTGTATTAAATGGTGAGGATACTATTAGAGAAAAATATACAAAAACAAAAAATTTATATTAGTGAACTTGGAATGTATATGGCATCATATAATTCCATAGTAAGATGCTACTAACAAAGAGAGACAAAAAAATAGTGCCGTTATTTTTTAAATATTCGGGTTGCTCACCTGTCCCAAAATATAGAAGTGTTGAGAAGCAAACAATGCAACCCAAGTACAGAGTGATGTTTACATATAGATTCAACGTCCATCTCAACCACATCTGCAACCAGTTCCCCAAAGGTGAGAATGATTAATTGACAGAGATTTTTTGACAAGGCCACCTGATGAGAAAATCCACCCATCAATAAGGTCAGCTAGAAAAGTTGATCCTGACCACCCCCAAAAAAAAACTACCTACTAGGAGAACTTTGAATCTGCACACTATCAAATACTGATACAGAGAGCAGAAAAATCGATGCTCTCACAAACAAAATAAACTAATATATTAATTAGAGAAATTAAGTCAATCCAAAAGTTCATTAGGACTACTGCATTTATTAATTTGTTTAGTATCGATTGATGGTCCTAATATAATTTCCAAACGTATAGCCCCTGCTAGTGGTGGGCAACAAGGCCAAAAAAGTCAGATCAGTTGCAACATATCCTCAATCAGCATAACAGGAAACTCCTTCCTCTGGAACAATTTCAAGAAGATGGGGTACAGCTCCTGAAGTTCATAAATAGTACAAAGAACCATAGTTACTACCTTCTAATGCACAAGCCACATCCTGACAAGATCATCAGCATCATCATCACAGCCTTATCTCATATATTTGGGGTCAGCTTTATGAGTCCTATTTCTCCACTCGTTTTTTATCAGTGCTAAGCTCTCTGTAAATTTGCAATCCTTCGTGTCCCTTCTCACTGCTTCCCTAAAGATCTTTACTGGCCCTCCTCTTCTATTTCCTTATACTAGTAGTGTTTCAATCCTTCCTACAAGTTCTGCTTCTCGCCTCTGATGAACATGTCCAAACCACCTCAGGCGGCATTCCATAACCTTTTCATTTATACCTGCCACTCTCAAATATCCTCCTATGTACTCGGTTCAAATTTTATCCTTTCTCGTTACTTCATACATCCATCTCAACATACACATCTTGCCACATGTACTCTATCTTCTTGTCGCTTTTCCGTCGCTCAACATTCCACATCATATAATATGGCAGGTCTAATTGCCATCTTTCCAGCTTGACTTTGAAGGGTAACAAATTGCATCAAATGGGAAGGCTCTTGACGATGGTGTTTGTACTCTAAAAGTGAGATGTTCTAAATATTGACAACATTGACAATCAATTTTACCAGTTATTTCAGATAAGAGATTTGATAGTCTTTAGTTTATTTATTCTGATGTGGGGGATGACGCCCTCGTTATATCGTTATTTAGAGATAGATGTTTTTTTCTCTTCTATTGATGATTTCTCTATAGTGCCTTGGATCAATAGTAGGAAATCTATGGAAGAACGTTTGTCCATCCTATAGGCCTTTCAAGTTATGATTCAAGATCAATTTAATGCTCGCATGATTTGACAATGGGGGTGCACCCGTGACTGCCAATTTGCAGCTTAGGGATATTAGTTCACAAAGCGCCTGTCCATTTACCACTTAGATGAAATATAACTGAAACTCATATCTATCTTGTTTCCCTTATGCTCGGGTTGTACATGCTTTGTGCACAATCTTGATGTTCATAGGAATAAAAAAATAAAATAAAGAGTTAGACAATAGGTCAATATAGGCACCTTTATTGGGTATCAGGTATCCCAATTCACAAAGGGATTTCTCGCTTTGTCCTCTCAACTAGCGTGGTTGGATTATGACCCTCTATGAACTGACTTTCGTTTGCCTAGGTAGCATCTTAATCCAGAAAATCAAAGACTTGGTGAGCGGGACATCGCACCTAACCAAGCTTACAAGGTGTATTGGAGGCACAAAAAGAGATCCAAAGCACCTCACACATTTTGGATGTGAGTGGAGACCCATTTGTGCGTTTGCGCGACACGTGAAGACCCATTGTGGGAAGATGTGCAAATGGGGAAAAAGGCAGGAAGAATTGGAGGAACTGAGAAAAGAGAAACACGGTGGACCATAGTCCAACATCAGTCGACCGTATCTGAAGAGGCCTCTGGAGTATCTAAGAATGCTTTATTTTCTCAAAAGATCAAAGAAATTTTTTTTAACAATCGACTGCACTCGAGGTCAAGGTAAGTCGTGACCCCAATCAAGGTCAACAGCACTTCAAGTTTTGCGTGACGGAACTTTCTTTTTAGGGTTTTTGTTTTGAAAGTTCGAGGGTATTTAAGTGTTTAGGTTTAAGTTATAGTAGGATTTCTTAACTCTATAACTAGAGTTGTAATAGACAATTAAAGTAAATGGATGAATGAATTTTAATTGCTTGAGTTAAGCTTTGAAAACATGTAAGAAGTTTTCTTTGAAAGAGTTGAATCTTCTTCCCCGTGGGGTTTGGTGCAAGGCCTATAATTTCTTTCGTGCAATTCCAAGGATTTCTACCACATCCTTTTATTCACTTCTCTAATCCAATATTGGTGCCTGGTAGCTAGTTAATTATTTCTTTTGATTATTGTTTATTTTATTAGGTGCTAGAAATTGATTTTGCACTAGAGAACCTTCCTTGGAGAACCCTTTTAATTTTAAAACCTTTCAAGCCAATTATTTCTTGAAACCCTATAATGGAATCAAAAGACGTAGTTATGGATTGTCGTTTGATGCCCTAGGCCAGAGGTAAGTCAAGTTCTATCTCGAGAACCCGCGTTTATGAATTAGTAGGGACTATCGTGCCTGATTTAACACTAAATCCGTGATTACCTAAACTGAATTTCGCAATAATCCTTTGTTAATCTGTAGTCAATTTATTTCTTATTGCTCATAAAATTTTAAATTAATTTCAACAAAGCATAATTATGGGTTTGGTGTTTGCTCCTGCAGTACTCGGTGGATGGTAGATTGGCGTTAACCCTTAATGGTTCTATAACGGGAATGGGTTTACCTAGTTGAACTCCAAAAAACGAATCACCAACTAGAAGTCGGGATGATTGGATTGATGCACCCATATCTTAATGGTTGGCCACCACCTACAGTCTCCATTGGAAATGGAATTGGACTCTCTTAAAAAGGTAGTATTTAAAACGGCCTAACACAATACACTTAAGTGTTATTAAAAAATAGACACAACCTACCATGACATTAATCGAATCCAAACTCTAGCACTTGAGAGACTCTTTATGCTACCAAAAAGGTTTGCATAATTTAATCATGTTTAATTAGTCTTGAGGAAACCCCTAAGCTAATCAAAGGGTTGAAATTGAGCTTTCTAGATAGATGAATTGATATAAACCATTCATCCTATATGCATTACTATATTTCCTAAGAGAGGAATTGAATTAGACCACAGCCACTTTTATAATTATTAAACTTTCTAGTGGTATTCCTAACTAAATTTGGTCTTAATGTGCATGCATTGTGTAGTGCACATTCGCTCTAAATTTCATGAACACCAAACCTACCATGGCTGGTGAATTTGCTAATTGAAGCGCTGTTTGCAATTCCTTGATAACTTGAGATTATATGCCCAGTATGCAACGTTCTTCAGACTAATCTTATTATAGTTTGAAGCCACTTTGAATTTCACTTGGAAAAAAAAAAAAGGAAATACAGATCATTAAAAAACAGAGTCCAAGAGAGAGATACAAAGACAACACAAAAGAGCACCCACTACTTTTGCACAAACTACAAGAACCATACCTTGTATATAGAAGCATTTGAAAGTCGACATGTAGGTTTTTTGTCCAGAGATAGGGCATGAACAGAAAGATTATGTATGTTCTGGAGCATGACCCACAATATTTATTGTCAGCACAAAAAAATAATAATAATCATAAGGACTAGAAAAACTCATAACATTTAAAAAAATGTTCAGAATAAACTTAGCGATTATGGGAATCATGTATCAAAAAGATTGGCAAGATTAAAAAATAAACTACTAATGGGTTTGTAAAAGAAGATAAGGTAAGAAACTAAGAATATCTGTAAGCAACAATAAGTAGAGAGGGTGGGTAGCGTAATGATAGCATAACAAAGCTACAACCAGAGGACATGCAAATCCCAGAACGAATGAGCTTCCAAAAATCAAGCTGACTTATATATATATATATATATATATATATATATATATATATATATATATATATATATATATATATATAGGTTAAGGGATCCCTACACTTGAAATGTAGCAGTTGAAACTATGCTAGCGTTGAGATCTAATGCCACGTGATCCCAAAAAAACATCTGTTTTGGGATCATTGGCTATGTGGCATATGATCTAAATGTGTGTTTTCATTTTTCCATCTTTTTTGCCCTCCAAAAATGTGGTCAAAGTTTGACCTCCGCCCACTTAACCTAGTGCATTAAATTTTTTCCAACTTTGACCATGTTTTGAATGGTAGATAAGATGTATTTTTTACTTATTTCTCTGGGGCATGGACCTGATCAATCTTGTCCATGTTGCCTCAGCACTTGATCTTCAAATTAAGTGTCACTTGCCATCTAAATGACACTAATGTAACGATGAATGCTAAAAACTCTAATGTAGTGTTCCATTGTCAATATATATATATGGGTAATGATCCTTTCACTAGAGTCATGAGATATAAGATATGACTCGAGCTACCACTGGCTGCCTGTCACATCAGTTCTTTTAAAGCCAGCTGATGTGTCATGCAGCCCATAGGAGTTCAATCCATTGGCTAATTCCAATGACTCAAGTTAGGAGATCATTTCCCTATATATATATACTGGAGGCCTTATATGTTATCAAGAACATTCTTAAAAGTTGAACCATAGGTGCAACTTTGTAATTTTGCCTCAGGTGAAAACTCGAACGCATGAGAGCTTAAAAAATTCAACACGTCAGGAAGGCCAGTCAGCTAAGTACATTATTTACTTCGCAAATTTATAAAAATTAGAGATTAGATAATAAAGTGATGCCTGAGTCAGAAACGATTCAGCAGTTTAGCTGATAATAATCAAGGTCAACTCGACATAGCCAAGTTGACTTAGGTGAGCCTAAAGTTAAATGATTAAATGGCCAACTGTTTGAGAAGAATATGATTCTTAATGAAGTGATTAATTTAAGCAACCACAATATCAGAGTACAAAAACATCTCATTGATAAGAAAGAAAATATCAAAGATCCAAGAAAACGAGCAGAAACAGAGAAAAAGCTTGATAAAAAAATATTGGTTGATTGTTTAAGCATAATTTTTAAGTCTAAAATAAAACACATTCAAATCGTATACAGTAGATAGCAGATAGCAATAGTTGTAATAAATGTTGTAACAAAATACAAGTAATTTTGAATTTTCCACTTGCTAAATTTGTTTATGTTTACTAATAAACAGTAAACATACGCATTTAAGAAATAGAAATTAAATTGCATTGATGTCAGTCTATCCCTTAGTTACCGAAAGTGGCATGAAACGTGTGGTAGGTTGGGAGCGGGAGCATCATCAGAAGCTTAAAAGTATACTATTTTATGGTCGGAAGCAGGTGCGGGAGCGAGATTCCAAAGCGGAAGCGGCTCACTAATTAGAAGCGTCCTGCTACTAGGGTCAATCCACTGTAAGAAAGTTCTGTCTGATTTGAAACGGATAGGAAAAGACGGTGAAGTATGTTTTACTAACTTTCATATCCCAAATATAAAATATAACAAAAAAAAGAAATTTTCTGCCTATATTGTGGTTTTTTGGTGGGTCTTTTTTTTTTATCGGTAATAAGCAGTATATTGAAAACCAGCAAGGCACTGAATGACAAATACAAAGACACGATCAAAACCAAAAGGTCCTAGGTCCACCCTTTCAGGCCTAGGAGACACTTGCTCCCCCTCTGGCAACGCAAGGCCCCTTGTGTAGGGAAATAGCTTCCGAGCTCCCTTCCCCCATATAAAGGTAAAACAGTAATTCAGCCGGAATGACAAGAGAACCTCAAACTCCTTGGTTTAACATACTTTGTTATTCACACCGCAACGTCCCACATTGCTAGCCCAGCTGACCATGTTGCGGCCGTGTGACTCCCAAACCTTACCATGCAACCGTGTCGCGACTACCGCAGCACGACCACGTCGCGAGGCCCTCCTGGCCCCAAGTCACATACCCCAGGCACGGAGATGTTGCGTGCCCTGCCGACACCACATCGCGTGCCCCAGGCTCCAAGTTGCACTACCTCTACGCGGAGTACAAGCGGCTCGAGTGGCGCTGCGGATGGCACGAGTAGCCACGTTGCATACCTCCGTCACATAAGGCAAAGTTCATCTCCCCCCTGAGTGCCTACCATCAGACAAGCCCCAATCCAACTGACAAATTCTCTAGATTTAGAATTTCTTGGCTTCCCCCTCAAGTTAGGGCACCGATTCGAAAGAATATCTTTGAACACCTCTCGAAGATCTTCATCAGGCCCTTGGTATGTCATCCCATGCTCTCTCCCAAAAAGAATTAACTTTTGTATGACCTCAAGTTCCTTGTTGCTACTGTTGGAGATGTTATTTATATTGTATGAGTGTGTAGTAAGTAACTTTAGGTGTGTGTGTCGTTAACAAGGATCAAAATGCCGGTTTCCGCACGTATCGTCTGGAAAAGTGAGACGTATCGACGACACGTGCAGAACAAGAATATACCGGACGATACATTGAATGTATCGTCCGGTATTAGCCATATAAATGGGCGATACGGTACATTTAATGTACCGTATCGTCCACCTCCGATACCGATACGTATCGTCCGATACGTATCGGACGATATTTTGATCCATGGTCGTTAAGTGAATTTTAAGTTGGACAATTCACTTAACTTCGGAACCTTGTAATACGTGAATATGCTAAGATGATATAAATAATATTTTGCATTGGTAATTGGGGCGCATTGACTCAACCCTAATATCTTCTTCTTCCTCCTTCCTTCCTATTACTAAACCCTAACCCTAAATTACAATTTTGTCTTGGTATCAAAGCCTTGTTCAATCTATGGATTTACGAAAGCTTTTATGTAACGAAAATCCAGGTCATCGCTGACGTCATTAGCGATGTGCTGACGTCAACTACCACTGGCAACCTCGCCGAAATCGTCTGAAAGTTTAGGGGTTTGGTCGGAATTCCAAGAGGAGTATTTTTCCCCTCTTGACATAAGTCGTTTGAGGGTTGGACCCTAAGTTCTAGGTCGTCTTCTTCCTCGAGCTCCACCATCTCCGGCGACTCACAGAGAGCCATAGACACCTCGAATCCACCATGCAACGGTTTGAAGCATAAAAAACATTCCAAACTCGATTCCGATGCCTCCCAAGTAAGATCTGTGTCAGATCCAGGCTGCAAGAGCCATCTACACTTAGTTGCAGCAATCTGTACCCAAACCAGATCGCCAGAATTGTTGAAAACGTCGCCGGAATGAGAGTTGAAGTCCCCAACAGCCCAGTTGACAACTCCCAGTTGACCCACCTTATTTCTGATGCATTTGGGGAAGTAATTTGCGGTCCACGACAGTCTGTGTAAGATCTACGTCATCTACACCTCGTCGAAGCTGCTGGATATGTCGTCGGCAACTTCCCAAACTCGCCGGAATCCTCTCGAAATTGTTGGAAAGCTCCCAGAATTGTTGAAAATGATGAGTGTCTTGCTACCCTTTCTAAAATTCTGAGATTTAAAACCAGATTCAATACGCCATGTTTCGATTTTTTTTGTTGATTGGTTATCTGTATGTTGAAGATGATGTCTTTGATTGAGATTATGCACCCTATTTGTTGTTTTATGTTGGGTTAGTTATGCGTTATGACTTAATGGTGGTGATTCTAGACCGTATAATGGCGGTTAGTCGATTAGTTGTGATCAATCAGTAGGCATTTTGGGTCTTCTATATTTTGAACTGTTTTGATCTCGTTATATTTTAATCATGGACGAGAATAAATCCGGGATCATTGGCGGAGGAGATATTTCTCATAACTTACAAATTACTACGAAGAAATTGAATGGGGCCAATTATCTTTCATGGTCACGGTCTGCTGCTATGTACTTAGGGATGAAGAAAAAATTGGGTTACATTTACGGGACTATCCTAAAACCCAAAGAAAATGACCATAAGTATGATTGGGAAAGTGACAATCTAACTGTCATGGCATGGCTGCTACACTCAATGCAACCAGACATTAGTGATTCTTTTATGTATGCCAGTGATGTTAAACAATTATGGGAGAATGTGAGGGATGCGTTCTCGCAGAAACAAAACCTCGCAAAAATGTTTCAAGTTAGTGACAAAATTAATACTATGAAGCAAGGTGATAAGACTATTGGAGAGCATTACACTCGAATGACGAGTTTGTAGGACGAACTAGCCCGTATCAAGAAGAACTATGCAGCTCGTGTGCCAGTAAGGCTAGTAAAAATACTGAAAGGAGAGTGTTTGACATCCTAAAAGGAGTTAGACTTGAATATGAGAATGTTAAATCAAACATTCTAAGCAGAGAGGAGTGTCCTCCACTTGGTACCGTGTATGCCCTCTTTCAGCATGAAGAGAGCAGGCAACAGTTTATGCAGATTCCTTGTGGTGATGTATCTGAGATATTTGCCCTACCATCCATGACTTCTTTTGGTCGTGGTGGAGGCAAATCTAGTAGTAGAGGTGGTGGTCGTGGAGGTCGTGGGGGCCCCTCCCGTGAAAAAAGAGAAATTATTGTGTTCACATTGTGGCAAGAAGGGTCATACCAGAGAAAGATGTTGGGAATTACATGGGAAACCAAAATTCCTTCCAGGTCATGCATTTCAGTCCTCCATTGAAGAAACTTCTAACCCAGTTGGTGGTCAGAATATCCCTCCTGCTTCAACTCCCCCTCCATCTGATTTTCAGAGCTTACAGAGAGAGCTTAAGGATCTCCAGGGCCGCCTTCAGCACATGACAGTAACACAGGGATAGGCATCTCCCTCCCACATAGTTGAGTCAGGTACCTATGGGTTTGCACATGTGACCTTATCCTCTCAGTCCCCATGGATCATCGATTCTGGGGCTACGGATCACATGTCTGGTATGGCAGATTTACTTTCATCTATGTCTAGTCTTTCTGATTCTATTCATATTCGCATTGCTGATGAATCCCTTGTTCTTGTAAAGGGCAAATGAAGTGTTCAATTAGGCACCTTGTCCCTTGACTCTACTCTTTTAGTTCCTAACATGCCCATGAATCTATTATCTGTCAGTAAAATTACCAATTCCTTACATTGTAGTATGACATTCTTTCCATCATATTGTATTTTCCAGGACCTGGAATCGAGGAAGATCCTTAATCATGGTACTGAAGAGAATGGACTCTACCTCTTTCAAGATTTGTGTGGTGCATCTCCTCTTGTAGCTATGATGGTTTCTGTTGATGAAGCTAGATTGTGGCACCCCTGTTATGGCCATCCTCATATTAGTCGTTTGAAACTTTTATTTCCGGAAAAATTTTATGGATTTGATAGTAGTTTGTTCAAATGTGAATTTCAGGAAAATTTTCAGTTCTCTAAACATGTTCGCAATTTTTATCCCTTGAGTAGTAGTAAATGTGTTATTCCTCTTGAAGTTATTCACTCTGATGTGTGGGGGCCTTCTCCTGTTACTGCTTTAAACGGTTATCGTTATTTTCTTACTTTTATTGATGGCTGTACTAAACTCACTATGTTCTTTCTTATAAGCACCAAAGATGAAGTTAGCTCTATTTTTCCTCTGTTTCACAGACTAGTTAGCACACAATTTCATGGGCATGTTAAGGTTCTTCGATCAGATAATGGTGGGGAATATTCCTCTCACATTCTCCAATCTTATCTTCACTCTCATGGAATGTGTGGCAAACTACTTGTCATTATAGCCCCCAACATAATGGGATTGTTGAGAAGAAATATAGGCATCTTCTCAAGGTTGCTCGATCTCTATTGTTTGATATGAAGGTTCCTAAATATCTATGGGGTAAAGTTGTTCTCACCGCTGCCTACTTCATCAATCGAATGCCTACACCTATTCTGAAAGGACATTCTCCCTTCCAACTTGTGTTTCCTCATCAACCTCTGTTCTTGGTGCCACCACGTATCTTTGGTTCCCTATTTTTTAATCATATCCCCAATATTCAGTGAAGTAAACTTGATCCCAAGGTTACCAAGTGTATTTTTATTGCTTTGACCCTCTCACTCGTCATGTGATAGTCACTATGGATGTCACATTCTTTGAGGGCACTCCTTTTTCCCATCCTCTGAGTCCTCTTCAAGGGGAGAAACAACTTAACAATGAAGAGCACTCTGAGATGTTTAGAGCTTTACCTATGGGAGATGGTGAAGATTGTGAAGTGAATGATTAAGTTGTTGCGCCACAGAAAAGCAAACAACCCACCTTTGATATATATGAAAAGGGAAAGATGTATGCGCGAAGGAACAAGAAAAGTATCGTTGAAGCCATTGCGCATAAGAATGTAGATGAGTCACTTTCTCAGAATACCGACCAAGATCCCTTACCCGAAGAGGGTCCTCTTGTTTCTGATCTTCATCTACCCATTGCTCACAGAAAACTTCCTAGATCGTGTACTCGTCATCCCATCAGTAAGTATGTGTCATATCACAATCTCTCATCATCCCATTATGGTTTTATTTGTTCTCTTAATTCTATCACCCTTCCATCTACTGTTTCTAATGCCTTGTTGCAGCCAAAATGGAAGGATGCTATGATTCAAGAGATTAATGCTTTAGAGCAGAATCAAACATGGGAAATTGTTGAACTCCTAAAAGGAAAGAGAGTTGTTGGTTGCAAATGGGTGTTTACAGTTAAGTATAGACCTGATGGTACTGTCGAAAGATATAAAGCAAGCCTTGTAGCAAAGGGGTACACTCAAACACGAGGAGCTGATTATCATGACACCTTTGCACCTGTAGCCAAGTCCAACACAGTCACGGTATTGTTATCTCTAGCTGCCCACAAAGACTGACCACTATCTCAACTTGACGTGAAGAATGCATTTCTTCATGGTGATCTCAAGGAAGAAGTCTACAAGGACCTTCCTCCTGGATTTGTAAAAGGAGAGAAGGGAAGACTGTTTAGATTGAAGAAATCTATCTATGGATTAAAGCAATCACCAAGGGCCTGGTTTCAAAAATTAAGTGATGTTATTATGAGAATTGGGTTCCGAAGAAGTCACTGTGATCATACTCCATTTGGAAAAAGGGGAATCAAGTTGACTGCCATATTAGTCTATGTTGATGATATCATCATTACTGGTGATGATAGTCATGAAATTCTTAAACTGAAGGAGTATTTGAGCAGTGTTTGAAATTAAAGACTTGGGAAGTTTGAAATATTTCCTTGGCATTGACGTGGCGAGATCTAAGAAGGGCATCTCATTATCCCAGTGAAAGTATACCATAAACCTCCTTCATGATACAGGGTTTTTGGGGTGTAGACCTGCTGTAGCCCTTATTGAACAAAATTATCAATTAAATGGTGAAGAAGGTGATCAGCTCAAGAATCCACGTACCTATCAGAGATTAGTTGGTAAACTGATTTATCTAACCATGACTCGTCTGAACATTGCTTATGCAGCAAGCGTGGTGAATCAATATATGCACTCACCAAAGACAATACATTTGGAGGTTGTTCACAGGATCCTGAGGTATCTGAAAGGAAGTTCTGGCAAAGGGCTTCTCTATAAAAATCGTAGTCATTTGAATGTAGAGATATTTACTAATGTCGATTGGGCCAGGTCTCTGGATGATAGGAGATCAACTACCGGATATTGCACCTTCTTGGGAGGTAATTTGGTCACATGGAAATCTAAGAAACAACATGTAGTATCAAACTCCAGTGCCGAGGGAGAGTACCGCGCCATGTCCCAAGGTGCGAGAGAAGGCATGTGGCTTAAATTCATCTTGTCAGACTTGGGTATCGCTCTATCCTCTCCAATTACGTTGTATGGTGATAATGAAGTCGCCCATCATATTGTAGAGAATCATGTCTTTCATGAAAGAACAAAATACATTGAGGTGGACTGTCACTATATTCGCGAGCAGGTCGAGTCCAAAGAAATCAGTATTCCTCAAGTTAGAAGTGAGGATCAACTTACTGACATCTTGACTAAAGGTGTTAGTAGCAAGAGACTTTATGACATCTCCTTCAAGTTGGGTATGATCGACATCTATACTTCAACTTGAGGGGGAGTGTTGGAGATGTTATTTCTATTGTATGGGTGTGTGTGTGTAGTTAAGTGAATTTTAAGTCGTACAATTCACTTAACTTTGGAACCATGTAATACGTGAACATGCTAAGATGATATAAATAATATTTTGCATTGGGATTTGGGTCACATTGACTCAACCCTAATATCTTCTTCTTCCTCCTTCCTTCCTATTACTAAACCCTAACCCTAAATTACAATTTTGTCTTAAAGCTGCAGAAGGCTTCGACGAGGGAGGAGACACAAAGCAAAGACCCCACTGCGAACGAAAGGAACACTCTTCCCAAATTCCCGATTCGTTACATCGAAGAGATCTGATCGGAAGAACCGCTGGAGACGAAGAAGAGTCATAGGTGGAGGAGCAGCTCAAGGACGAAGATGATGGAGAAACAAAGTAAATCTCCTGAGTTCTAGTCTTGAGAGCATCCGAAACAGAGAAAGGACATTTGTCCTCACCCAAGGGAGTATCATCCAAAAACCCTGTGACCGAAGAGTAGCACATCACGGTAGGAAGGCCCGACCCACAATCCGACCTAAGCTTCAAAGGCCGCTCCGGTCAAGCTATCCATGGGTCTATGGAGTTAAACCGAAGTCGGCCCTTAGCATCAAACGGATCCCTCCAGGGCCCAAATGAGTTCCTAGCCCAAGACAGCTAGTCCCCCACCAAATCCCTAAATGGAGAGTAAGTCATCATGCACATGGGAAAACCAGAAACCAGATAGGGAAACCATGGGTTGAAGAAGGAAACCGCCGACCACAACTGTAAAACCCCGTACGCTCCCTCCACGTGTCCGCATGCGATTTGTCGCATGAAGTTGTTGTACCTGTAAAGGGTCGAAAACCACCTGGTTGGGGAGATTTTCATAACCCACTTCAAGAAAGCCAACTAAACCGCCAAATTTGCAAGCGCCACATATCCCCAATCTGCCACACGTCCCCTCCTCCAACATTGGATCAACCCGAAAGGTGGATCTAGCAACTCCTCCGAATACCCTTTGAATTTCAAAATTCTTCCCATTGTGGAGTCCACGTCCGAGATCGAAACCACCTGTCTCATTGACCGATCAAACGGTTGAGGATTGGGCGAAAGGTACAGCTTCGCAGAGTCGTTCGATCCTCCCTTACGCATCCTCTGGCCCTTTGAAGATTTCAACGGTGAGAGATCATCCCCCTTGCCTCTACCGTCATTCCAATCAAGTGCTAATCTGAGCAGCAACGCTGATCCGACGGTGAGAAATCCCTCGCTACCAAAACCATCAGGCCCTTGCCTCTGTTCCCCGCCCTATCAGAAAACCCCACGCTAGAAAAGCTTCGAGGGTGTGCCGAAAAGACATCGAGACCCTTAGGCCATGGTCTGAACTCTCCTTCTTCAAGGTCGTCCCCACCTCTACACCAAGACCATCATCCGAGCCATGGCCACCAGAGGAAGCGACAATGCGAACCGTCGGGGACAAGGGCGACCGTCGATGCTCCGGTACCAACACGGGCGTATCCCCCTCTGGGCCCTTTCCCTTCGATTTCTCCCCCATCTCTAGGACCATAACTACCCCGTTCCGGAGTAGTTTGACTCTCATCCTGAATTCTTTACCGGGACCACCAAATACATCTATCTCACCTCGGACGGGCCGTGACGGTTCATTCTTTGCATGCCCAGGGAAGAGAGCCCTCTCACTCAACTCCACTTCTCTGAAGACCCTAACGTCCTAGCCGTTGATCCGAACCTGACAGACCCTGGGAATGAACTCCCACCAATCGTTGCCGACGAGGATTCGGGCGAATCTGGTCTCCCACGATTCCCTGCAGGATTTCGTCCGACCAAACGTGTAGTGGAAGGCCAAAAAGGCGATGGTTTGCCAAAGGCCAAAAAGGCCATGTGGATCATAGGCTACAACATTGGTCAATGGTTTGCACAAGGTCAAATTGGTCAATAATTTAAAAGTCAAACCTTGACTTTTCAGGGTTGTTACACATCGTGCCTCTAGTGTGCGGCTAGAGAATGTGGTATTTTATATCACCTCGACATATAAGCCTTCCACACCTAAAACATGGTTTCACACTAAGGTAAATGAAGTGAGATAATTTAAACTACTTAACAATACCAGAGCAACATGGAAATTAAAATTTACAAAAAAAAGCAAATGAATAAATAAATAAAACCTCTTTAGGTATGCAGTTATTAATGACAAAATTAATTACAAGTGTACTAATTCTGTAAATCAAAGCACTTCAGTCCAACGGGTAACCTTAAAAAAAAATATTGATCGATACTTCATCGGGAGCCCTGGTCTAAAGGGAGCCAGTTATCCAAAAAACTTTTACTGTCCAATTGAATGGAGAAAATCTACATAAGCGAAAAAGAGGTTGGCATTGTTTGAGGGCTCTAGGTTATGGCAGGCCCTCTGCAATTGATAAGTTACGATTGAGGGCAATTCCAATAGTGTTACAAGATGGGCGAACTAGTGCAATATCCGTGGAGATTATTTAATTCATTTGAAGAGATCTTGTTAAGGGGGGAATTTCTATACTGTCAATAGCCATTGCAAGTTTTTTTCTTTATTGTTTACTCCATCATTTGGTCATTTTTTTCTTTCCTCCATAAGTTCCCCTTTTATGAGGAGAGCGTACTGTGCTATATTTTTCCTTATTAAATTACATATAATATGTCTTTGACTACTGATTAGATATAATCAAAAAGGTTCATGCTAGAATTTCAAAAAGGACGCTGAAAATACTTCCAACCAATACATTTTGAGAACTTGGAAGGGGCAAGAGAATGCAGAATAGATGTGATGCAGGTAGTGAATCAATGGATCACTTGTTCACTGGTTGGTTTGCGAAGGAGGCTTGGAGAATGGTCCTAAAAAAAATTTAGGTAACTTGGGTTTTTCCGAGATCTTGAGGGGAGATTTTGGCTGCTTAGGATCATGATGCATTTAGTGGAGTCAAAACTTTGTGTCCATAGATTTACCATGAAGTTGGTGTGTGTGTGTGTGAGTGTTAATGTGTTAGTTTCTTTGTGTGTAAGTGGGTGTGTCAACAATATTTGGTATGTGATATAAATACTAATGATGTATGAGACTATCTAACTCATAATCCTAATTTCCTGCATCTCTTATTCTCCTCTTCCTTCTTCTCCAACCTAACCCTAATTTACCTTGCACACTTTATCATGGTATCAGAGCCAGGACCTCTGGAATTAGAGATTATTGCTGACATCATCCTCTTCAAAGTTGACACCATGCTAACATCATTGTGGTCAACTGTTTGACCTCAGATACTTGGTTTTTTCTGAAGATTTGGAATCAGAATCATAAGGTAGACGACTTTTCCTTATGGAACATTTTGATTTGGTGCTGTTTTTCAAGGCTTTTGGTTGTTTTTTCCAGATCATGAATTTCACGGTTTTCTGAACCCCAAATCTGTATGAACCCTCAAAGATAGTCGAATATGGTAGGGTTTGGATCAATTTCATATTCTTAATTCTTACATCAGCTCACGGAAATTTAAGCCCAAGCTCCCTGTGTGTTAGATCTGACCATGTAGTACACACAGGTTGAATCAATTTTTTTCCCTTCTTTAATTGAATGGCTGTTTGTGCTCTTTGGATCAGTTTCATGGGAGTTTTGAGTGGATTTTTGGTCTCAGATAGCATCTCTACCATGACAGTTTGGTGAAACAGTGGTGTAAATACTTTCAGAAAGGCTATGATAGTCTGTTTGGTGGTTGTACAGACCTCTGTGTAGTCTGGTATGTTGTTCAGCAGTAAGGCTGACCAGAATTAATGGTGTTTGTAGGTTTGTTGACGGTTGTGTATCTCGTGGTGAACTGTTTGCACAATTTCTCGTGAGTGTGACTATAGTTCAGTTCATGAGAAAAGCATATCAGCGGTCGTGCTGAGTCTTGTGAGAAATTACTGCATGTACAGCAGCTACTTTGGTAGTATTACCTGACGTTGGATGTGGTAATGAACTATTCTAGCAGTGATTTATTGTTAGATTGATGCGTTAAGTGGATGTTATTTCACCCATTGTGTTTGGTTGTTATTTGATTGCTAAGTGTACAGCAATTGTGGTTCTTGAATCGGTGGTGTGATTAGTACCATGTATACAGAAGTTTGTGATGCATTGGCAATTTATTATTAGTTATTCAGGGCAAGTTCAGCACTGCTTATTGTATGTTGTTGTGGTCAGTCATAATAATGGCATTTTTTTTTTTGAAAAAAAGTGTTTAAAATGCGGTTTTTTTAGCGAACATATAAAAAGGCCTTTTAAACGCAAAACTGTATAAAACATGGTTTTTTCGTTCAAAATGTTTTTTATACATTTTTTTTCATTTACAACTCATTTTAAACGAAAAAACAGGTTTTAAAATACTTTTTCGTCTTTCTAATTTTAATATATTTTTAAATTTTTTGTAATTTTTTCTGTACTCTCCTTTTTTTGTCCTTTTTTAAAAAAAATCCCTTGTCATACTCTTCCCGTACTCCGAATTTTTGCCCCTTTTTGCTTTCCATTATTACCCTTTTTTCAAATTGTTCCCTTGCCGTTTTATTCTGATATTCTGTCATGGTGACTATGGTTGTGGTGAGATTTCTTATTGTAGTTGACATGACTACTGATTTTCTATGGGCTGGGGTTGGTAGTTGTTTGTGTGTCGTGTGCACAGTAGTTGCTTGTTCAATTGTCTGTGTGGACCACAATTGTTTGGGTTAGGTATCTTAAATGGACAAGGTCAACAGTGTTGCTCGTTGTTACTCTTACACAGAGAGAGTATCAGGACCTTGTGTATTGAACCTCGGGTACCCAGGCATCCTCCCCTTATCATGTCAAGTCAGGTACTATCAGCACTACTCATACTTCATCTTCATCTCAGTCTCCCCGTCTCACTGATTCAAGAGCGACTGACCATATAACTAGTATGTCTTCATTATTTGATTCTACTATCCCTTTATAATCTCACAGTAGTATCTGCATTGCCGTTGGTTCCCTTCTCCTGGTAATGGGAAAGGCAATGCACATGTTGGTGGTTTATCTCTTGATTATACACAGCATATATTTCTAAAATGCCCAAGTCTCCTTTCAGTCGGTAAAATTACTAAGTCTATGAACTGCAGTGTAACATTTTTTCCCTCATAGTTTTTTTCAGGACCTAACTACGGGGAGAGTACTCCTCCCAGCATCTCCAATCAATTGAGTGGCAAACATCCTGCTCATATACTCCACAACCAAATGGAGTGGCGATAAGGAAAAATCGACATCTTCTCGAGATGGCTCGCTCACTGCTCAGTATTAATATTCTGAAGCGTCTATCGGGTTATGTTCCTCTTATTGTCAATTACCTTACTGACATAAAGCCTTCACCTGTCCTGCAGGTTGGGTGTCCTTTTAAATTGGTGTTTTCTAATAGTAGTCTCTTTCTTGTTCCACCCGGGTCTTTAGGTGTCTCTGTTTTGCTCATATTACATCTATTACTCGTTATAAAATTCCTCTTAAGGCTGTGTGATGCGTCTCTATTAGGTATCATCCATCTAAAAAGGAGAAGTGAGATATCCTCTAATTGGGCAGTATTTTGTTACAATGGATGTCACCTTTTTCGAGTCCACCTGGTTTTATACACCCTCTCAACGCCTTCTTCAGGAGGAGAAGTATATGCAAGTGGAAGAGAGTACTGATAATCCAGTGTCATTACCTTGTGCTACTCAGGAAGATGTTGAAGCCGAGATTGAAGAACTCGTAAGTAGTACTAACCCTGACATGGTCTAATTTGACAAATTTGAGAAAGAAAATTCTTCGAAAGAAAAAAAGTTAAGGCTCCTTCCCCTCTCTCACTAAAGGAATCAAATTTCAATTCCAGAGACTGATCCAATAGTTGATGAGCCTTCGCAAGTTTCAGATTTGGATCTTCCGATTGTCCTTCGTAAAGGAGCAATGGAAAGTTGGTGTCCTATCAACATCTTTCAACCTCTCATATATCTTTTGTATATTTGTTGGGTGCTATCATTATCTGTAATAGTGCTTCTAATGCTTTCTCACAGTCACAATGGAAATAATCTATGATTCAGGAAATGAGAGCCCTTGAACATAACAAAAATTGGGATATTGCAGAACTTCTACAGAAGAAATAAAAATGTAGTGGGAAGGGGGTCTATACAGTGAAGAGTAGAACTGATGGTTCTGTAGAGAGGTACAATGCAAGATTAGTTGCAAAGGGGGTTTACTCAGACACAAGGTGTTGACTATCATGATACTTTTGCTCCAGTTGCCAATTCCAACACAATTGGGCTCTTTCATCAATTGTTGAATACGAAAATTGGTTCCAATACTAGCTTGATGTGAATTACGTCTTCCTCCATGATCTAGAGGAAGAGATATATGTCATTTCGCCTTGGCTTCTCCCGGCGAAGGGAGAAAAGGAAAGTTTGTAGATGAAAAATTCAATCTATCGATTAGAACAATCACCTAAAGCATGGTTCCAAAAGTTTAGCAAAGTGGTTATGGAGGTTGAGTACAGAAGAAGCCATTGTAAACATACTCTATTTGTGAAGAAAGGCACTCATATCACAGCTCTTGCTGTATATGTAGATGATATCATTACCACTAAAGATGACAGTGAGGAAATACTAGTCTTTGATATGAAAAACTTGGGCTCTTTTAAATACTTCTTGGGAATTGAAGTAGCCAGATCTAAAAGGGGATGGCATTGTCTCAAAGAAAATACACTCTCGATGTGTTGAAAGAAACTGATATGTTGGGATATAAGCCAGTCGTTACTCCTATAGAGAAAATCTGAGGCTCAGTGGAGATGATGGAGTACTCCTCAAGGATGCACGTATGTATAAACAAGTAGTGAGAAAACTCATCTACCTAACTATGACTCGTTCTGACATTGTGTATGCGGTGAGTGTGGTAAGTCGGCACAGGCTCACAACATTCTCCGAGGACCACCTCCTTGAGTGTTGAGTACAGGAATAAGAGGTATTTAAAGGGAGTTCAAATAGGGGCCTCCTCTATAGTAATCATGGGCATCTGGATATTGAGATGTTTACTAATGCAGATTGGGCTGGTTCCTTGAGTGATGGAAGATTCACTATTTGTTACAATACATTCCTATGTGGGAACCTAGTAACATGGAAAAGTAAAAAGCAGCAAGTCATCTCCAACTCAAGCACAGAAAGAGAATATAGAGCTTTGTCCCAAGGTGCTCATGAAGGGATGTGGCTTAAGTTTATCTTGGCGGATCTAGGAGTGGATGTCAAGCTACCTATGCCCTTGTATGGAGACAATGAACCACCACATCACATAGCTGAGAATCAAGTACACCATGAAAGGACAAAGCATATTGAGGTTGACTGCCACTTCATCCGCGAGAAAGTTGAGTCACAAGAGTTATGTACTCGTCAAGTGAGGTCTGAAGCTCCGTTGGCTGGCATATTAACAAAGGTTGTTGCGCGAAACAATTGTATATCACCTCCAAATTTGACGTGATAGATATCTATGCACAAACTTGAGGGGAGTGACAGTGTGTCCATAGATTTATCATTAAGTTGGTGTGCGTGTGAGTGGTAATGTATTAGTCTCTTTAGTGGGTGTGTCTAACAATATTTTACAAGTGATATAAATACTAGTGAGAAGTGACATGAAGGAATGTGAAGTTACAAAGAGCTTAGCGCAAAATAGAAACGAGTGGAGTAGTAAAAAGAAGGAAGTTCAAGGCCAAACCACTAAATCCTGGCAATGATCGAATACCATATAGAAAGCAAAGAGAAGAGAAATGCATCAATGCAACTATACATGGTCTCTATATACTCTGAATCAGGATTCAGATTTTTAACTTACAATCTTTCCAACAGGAAAAATCCCAAATATACTAAAGCAAATGCTTCCATCTTTATCTCCACTACATAGGATGTTAAATCGTTGGTGTGAAGAATTTGATAATTCTCGAAATGAATCACCAGTGTCATCCATGAATCCAGTATCCCCGGAACTCAGTCCAGGCATCCTTGGAACTCTTGGAGCAGAAGGGAAGAAACGCAAAGTACGGTCTTCATATGTTAAGATGTTTCCACTCCCATCCTGAAGGCAGCAGCAAAAAGTAAGAATTATTAAATAATAAAATTCTTTAATCAAAATAGATAAGTTGGATAAAATGTAATAAGGCTTCCAATAGTATGATAGCAATATTGGCAGATACAAAATTCTAGGAAAACGAGAAAATATTAAAAAAAAAATTGACAAGAAACTAAACCAAAAAACTTTCAACTTGATAGTGAAGTATATCTTGCATGTGAAACTTATTTGACATAACTAGCGTGCTTTGGAAATGCAAATATCAATACAGAGGGTGTATTACAAAAGTTTTTTTTTTCTAAAAAAAAACTGTCACCAGGCAACAACCATTGTAAATTTTCAAAGTCTTTGAAATCTTCTCCATCAGAATCATCACCCAAACACTTCTTGGATCACTCGAGTCTAATATTAGGATGGTTTGATAGGCATCACTCTCATAGGAGGATCTGAAACATCTGATTTATGAATTATAATATGTATGTTTGTTAGATTTTTTAAAAGGTTAAAATTGAAGTGTACCAATCAGATGGTTAGAATCCTCCAATAGGCGTGATTTTTTGGTTGAGGCATGTTGTCAATGATGGGCTGCTAGTAGAGCTACTTGGACTGATCAAGCATGTGTGCCATGTGGCTTGCAAGTGAATGGTCATGGGCTAATCTGTTCAAAGACCATCACAGGAGTCGACTTCTTCATCATATCTAAAGAGGTTTGGTTCCAGATATACAGTAATGTCCTTATATTATTTAATACCTTAATGGTTAACTAATCAAGCCTCCTCACTGTAGTTTACTGCCGGCTGTTCTATGGGTACTTTTAGTCTTCAGGCATAATAGAAAAGAACAGTACAAGATAAGACACGAATTAATTACGAAACATGTGCCTAAACTCGACAACTCTTTAGAGCCACTCCTTGTCCCTTTTTTTCTACGTTTTGGGTTCAATCAAACCTCCCACAATTGAAGGTCTGACATATAAGAGTTCGAAGAAATAAATCCCTTAGACATGCATAAATATTATAGCATTTGTGTCAAACCTCCAAGAACTGATATTGTGGACCAATAATATATTAGAGATACAATTTTCCAAAGACGGTTTACAATTTTAAAGGCAGAAATAAGAAAGAAAGCATATAACTAGATATTCAAGAGACGGTTCCCAATATGAAATGTGCCAAGAAAACCTTACCTAGAAGATCCCTATTTGCCACCCACATAAAAGGTATAGGTAAGAATTTTCGTAATGAGGTGATAATATCTTCCCTTTCCGATTCCACATCCTATGAATTTGAATGGAAAAATGTTCTGCTCTGAGCAGTTTCATAGTTCATGAACATAATGGCTTGTTCTGGTAAAACCAACAGGTCTGACACTATCAACATCTCTCTCTCTCATGTCCATGTTCAGGACTACAGCTGTGGTATCAAGCGTATGGATAAAATTATCAGGGATTTCCTTTGGGAGGGGGGAAACAGGAGAAGTTTCACCTAGTTAATTGGGATACCTGTAGACTGGGCAAAAAGGAGAGAGGGTTGGGAATTAGAAGATTGAATGAAATAAATAAATCGTACTTGCCAAGTGACTCTGGAGAGTGGGAGAGGATAGAGAGTGAGAGAAGCTTTGGTGCGGAGTGGTTTGGGACAAATATGATCTTCATGATAGTAGATGGGATATTAGACCGAATCAAAATGATGAGTCAGGATGGTGGAAGAGTATCTGTTCTGTCCTTGATGATTATAGAAGAGGCATCAAACTCAGCTGGGGTGAACAGGGAAGTATCAGTTTCTGGTCGGATTGATAGGTATCTGATAACAGGCTGAGAGATCTGTTTCCTAATATTTTCAGAATCTCGTCAAATCCCAAGCTTTAGTTTCTGATGTGGGTGATGATAATAACGGTGGTGTTGTATGGGATATCTGCCTGAGGAGAAATGTTAAAGATGAAGACATAGGTCAGTTTGCTGATTTGTTGGGCCTGCTTAGTTCTACTCACAAGAACAATGTGGGGCGTGACCTTCGCATCTGGGCACCTCATTCGAAAGGTTTTGTTACTGTTAAATCTTGTTATGAGTTCCTTTGTGATCACCCTGTAAATGTGTCTTCTTGGACTCGCATTTGGAAGGTTAAAATTCCTCCAAAGATCAATTTTTTTGGTTTAAGTGTTGGGTGGGGTAGAATCCTAACTCTGGATTAGTCGGTTGAGAAATAGATATGTGATGTATCTTCAAGAGGAGGAGTCAGTGGATCATCTCCTTATTCATTGTTGCGAAGCTTGGTTTTGGGCAGGCTGGTCTCTGGGTTTTCTTACTTTTAAGGGTTCTCTTTGTTTGAGTGGGTCTATTGTCTGTAACAGCTTCTCGTTGTTCTGTTCGTATTTGTTTTCTCTTCTAATAAAAAATTTCTTACTGATCTATAAAAAAAAAATGACTGTATCTGACGGGGACGCCGACATCATAGACATCGGATATGGACCTTTTCGCGTGTGCCGACGTCGGAAGAAGCGGAATGAAAGTCAGAACTAGGCGAAAAACGTAATTTTGGAGAATTAGAGGAACACTACAAATTCAATCGAATTGTATATTCAATCGATCGAAATCCTCGATCGATCAAAGACCTATTTCGATCGATCGAACTATGTCGACAGAAAACACTTGTTCTAGAGTGACATATATATATATATATATATATATATATATATATATATATATATATATATATATATATATATATATAATTCAATCGATCAAATTTGAAACTCGATTGATCGAATGTCCATTTCGATCGATCGACCTCAGTTCGATCGATCGAGTTCCAACGGCGATATATAGGTATATATATAAATCGATCGATCGAATTTGAAATTCGATCGATCGAGTTTCAAATTCGATCAATCGAGCTTCACTTTCGATCAATTGAAGTCGCGCAGGTTATAATTTTTCTTTCTTTCCAGATTTCGAAATTGACTTTTAGGGGCATACTTGTCTCTTTTATTTAGTATTTGTTTTCGGGTTTTCTTTTATTGTAAGACCTCCTATGTCAGGTCCTTAAGAAAAACATTGTAATTAGTTATTGATTATGAATGAAAAGAGCTTTTACTTGTATGCTTGAGATGAGCCTCTACGAAAAGTGAATCTTCTTCCCAAGAAGGGTTTGGTGTGAAGCCAAGGATGTGAAGCCCACAACATCTATCTTCCACCTATCTCTTTATTTTATTATTTTTCTTTGCTTCTAAATATTTTCATAAACCCGAAATCATAAACCCTAGCTTTTATCTAACCATTGATTCAACCCGATCCCGTAAACCATACAAGAATCAGAGATTCCATCATTGCATTGTGAGCGCCCTAATCTGGAAAGACCTACAGTTTTATCTCTAGGACCGATCTGCATCACTATTCTAACAGATCTAGCGCAAAGGTTGAACCCTACTCGAACCAAACATGATCTTTCGCATGGAGGACTACGAACGCCTAAGGTATTCGTTATATTTTCGGAATTATTGTTTAATTTAATTCAATTTAATTTCGACAAGCAATTAATCATCGCATTCACGTCGTTTAGGGTCTTATACTGCGTCAGTTTTGGTATCAGAGCCTAGGTTCTAGGTTAGGGCATATTGGTGTGACATTTAATTCCATGGCATTTTAATTTTCATTGCATCTTCTTTCAGTTTTTATTTGTCCACATCTAGTGTTTGATAAAAATCCCCATTCATTGTTGGTTCATATGTGCATGTCATTTTAATTTAATGGAATCTTATGTCAATTGTATTCAACATTGCGCACATCTTGTGTTCAACAAAAGTCCTTATTCATTTTGAGTCACATGTGTATGCCATTTCGATGTCTTTTGTGTCTTCATTTGTGTGCACGTCATGTGTTTGTTAAAATTCCTTAACTGTTGTGTGGTCCATAGAATTGTGTCTGAATTGTGTTTGTGACAAGCATCATGAATGAGTCACTTGCACGTCACCATAAATTCGTTACCCATCATGAAATGATGCTAGCCGAACGAGGGAACCACTACACTCCACATTCTTGGCAAAGCTCCAAAAGTCGTGATGAGATTAGAGTTCGGGGATATCCTCATCATCATGAACCTGAAAACGACCCTGCCGAAAAGTTTCTAAACTCTATTTGGAATGAGGTCCCAGATTTTGAGGGTACGACGAACCCTAGAACCATCGTGCAGTGGTTCTCTAGTGTAGAGGAGTACTTTGATTGGTATGGCGTACCAGATGAGTACAAAATTAGGCTAGTGACAACAAAGTTTAAGGGAAATGCCAAAAAAATTTGGATTCATATAGAACTCCGTATTGACTTTCGTCAGATTAAACCCATCTTCACATGGGAGGATATGAAGGTGACACTTATTGAAAAGCATGTTCCTTTGACACACCGTCACCTTCTACGGAGTTTGAGGACCAAGACAAATAAGTGTCCCGATTGTCTTAAGTGTCAAGAATTCGGACACTTTGCTTACCAGTGCTCCATTAAACTTCCCACTCCGAATTTATTGACTAAAAGCGAAAGTCCTAAAGAGCCGAAAAATATGAAAGTAGAAGAGGAAGTGTATGACCCTAGAACCGTGATAAGCGAAGAGGAGATAGAAGAAGTTGGCGAAAGTCTCGTTTGTGTTAAAGAGACTTCTATCTCCCTTGTGGATAGTGATGTTGGGTCGAGTACATGTGAGTCCATCGAACTGGGTAGGTAAGAACCATTGGTGTTAATTGAATCGAGTACCCCAGAGTCTTTGGTTTTGGTTGACGCGAGTACGCACGAGTTCATCGAGTTGAGTGCACTTGAGTCTTTGAAGTTGGTCGAACCAAGTACACATGAGCCAATCACTTCACCTACCAATAAGTCATTGGAATCCATTGAGTCGAGTCCACATGAGTCAATAGGGCCACTTGATTTGATCACACGAGTCGTTAGTGTCGCATGCACATCATAGTCTCAAGTTGCATACTGCTATACATTCCAAGTCTTATTGTGAGTCATCTTTTGAGTCTCATTCTGCATTGCATGCCGAAATTAAATTTAAAATTAATGTATGCAATAAAACTCTCAAAATATCGATGCAGTTACCTAAGGCTTTTATGGAATTTCAATTGAATGATCATGCAATGGTTCGGATTGAACCTGAACGACTCCCATTGGGAGTCGTAAAGGAACTCCAGGCCCACGGCACTAGACCTTTTGGAATTGTAGCAAGGAATGGTCTTAGTGCATACAATCTTGAGCTTCCTCCAGATATCGGGGTCAGCTCTACGTTCAATGTGGAGGACCTAATTCCTTCTTTGAGCTCAACCCTACCTCCTTGCAACCCATTCCAAACAACCCCTAGTTACAACCCCATCCCAACTTTGCAGCCAATACCACTTCCCTACCTAAGCAAGCAGAGGAAAGAGATAATTGAGAAAATTTGGGATAATCTTGTGGCATTCATCTGCAGCAGAAAATTTCTAGTTTACAAGATACAGAGGGTTGGCGAGTCAACTACCGAGAGTGCATGGGCCAATCATGAGAGAGTTCGTCACTTGAATTCCCGTATTCCCGGTCGATATCGGGATCACACTTCATCAAGGATGAATTCCTTCAAGTCTGGGCGAGTCGATGCGAAACTTCAAAAGTATTTGGTAGTGGCTTGGCAAGCCGGGTTATTGGGCTCGTCAAGGAGAGGTTTACCGGGTACGTCCCTCTACAATGGACCAAGATGATGCTCATACGTCACTGAGTGTCAGGATTCAATTCATGCGTGTTTCATCGGTGATGAAACATTTTGAGTCAGAGAGAATTGACGGGGATGCCGACATTGTAGACATCTGATATGGACCTTTTCGCATGTACTGACGCCGGAAGAAGCGGAATGGAAGTCAGAACTAGGACAAAGATGAAATTTTAGAGAATTGGAGGAACACTACAAATTCAATCGATCAAATTGCATATTCAATCGATCGAACTATGTCGACAGAAAACACTTGTTTTGGAGTGACATATATATATATATATATATATATATATATATATAATTCGATCGATCAAATTTGAAACTCGATCGATCGAATGTCCATTTTGATCGATCGACCTCAGTTCGATCGATCGAGTTCCAACGACGATATATAGGTATATATATAAATCGATCGAAATTGAAATTCGATCGATCGAGTTTCAATTTCGATCAATCGAGTTTCACTTTCGATCGATCGAAGTCGCGCAGGTTATAACTTTTCTTTCTTTTCAGATTTCGAAATTGACTTTTAAGGGCACACCTGTCTCTTTTATTTAGTATTTGTTTTAGGGTTTTCTTTTATTGTAAGACCTCCTATATAAGGTCCTTAAGAAAAACATTGTAATTAGTTATTGATTATGAATGAAAAGAGCTTTTGCTTGTGTGCTTGAGATGAGCCTCTACGAAGAGTGAATCTTCTCCCCGAGAAGGGTTTGGTGTGAAGCCAATGGTGTGAAGCCCACAACATCTATCCTCTACCTATCTCTTTATTTTATTATTTTTCTTTGCTTCTAAATATTTTAATAAATCCGAAATCATAAACCCTAGCTTTTATCTAACCATTGATTCGACCAGATCCCGTAAATCATAGAAGAACCAGAGATTCCATCATTGCATTGTGAGCGCCCTAATCTGGAAAGACCTAGAGTTCTATCTCTAGGACCGATCCGCATCGCTATTCTAACGGATCTAGCGCAAAGGCTGAACCCTACTCGAACCAAACATGATCTTTCGCATGGAGGACTACAAACGCCTAAGGTATGCGTTATATTTTCGGAGTTATTGTTTAATTTAATTCAATTTAATTTCGGCAAGCAATTAATCATCGCATTCAAGTAGTTTAGGGTTTTGTACTGCGTCAGTATCCTTTGCATATTGCAAGTGCATGATCATCTATCCTCCATGGTTTACCTCAAAACCCTGAATAAGTTTTGCTCCATCGCCCTACTCAGCACTTTGGTTAAAGCTTTGCCTACCATATCAAATGCAAAAGGGAGAGTGGGTCACCCTGAATAAGAAAGGGGAGAGTGGATCACCCTATCCTAACCCCCTGAAACTTCCAAAAAATCCTTTGGGGGGCCTATTAGTCATAATTGACAAATGTGACCGTTGATACACAACTCGTCCTCCACCTCCTCCAGCGATCGCCAACCATGATTATGCCAAGCATATAGTTTAAAAACTTCCAATTTACCCATTCATAAGCCTTTTCCACATCTAGTTTGCAAATGACTCCAAACATACCCAGCTTATGACGTGTATTGATGCATTTATGTTTTTTTTTTTTTTGATTGGTAATAAGCAGTTTATATTGATAAGCAGCAAGACGCTAACAAAAGACCAATACAAAAGGACACGACCAAAACACAGAAAGAAACAAAAAAATTACAAAACTACCACCACTTTCCACTCACACACCCTCCAAACTTAACCCGGATCCCACACAAAAACATCCCCCCCCCCGACCCCACATCCCCTTTTGCAGCCTAGAACCACATCAGGTCACAGACCTTCTTCATGATCATCCCCACCGAGTGAGTTTTATTCTCAAAAATCCTGCGGTTTCTTTCTCCCCACACGATCCAGAACACAGCGAACGGGGCAACCGTCCAATAATCAGACATAGGGCCCTCGACACGTACAGATTCCCACATCAAAAATTAACAAAGGGGTGTCGTTGGCATCACCCATGACATGCCGAAGGACTTAACGACAATACCCCATATCTCATGAGCCACCGTGCAATGCAGCAGAAGATGAGCAGCAGAAGATGAGCAGCAGATTCCGCCTCCTCATTACACATAATGCAGCAATTTTGGATATCTTTCCCCCGGCGGATAAGCTGATCCAACGTTAGAATCCTTTCTTTGAGCATGGTCCACATAAAGAATTTGATTTTGGCCGGAATGGCCTCCTTCCACAACCCAGCCCTGACACAACTAATCAAAGGCCGAGAGGATAGCACCTTACAGTAGGATTTAACGGAGAACAAACCCTCTCTACTTGGGCTCCACCTACGATGGTCACAGCCACCCAGGTTACGCTGGGAACCATAAATCAGCTGCATCAGATTAGAGAAAGAAATCACCTCTTCATCCCTCAACATCCTTCTAGTAGAAACAGTCCACAGCCTCCCCCCCTCGGTCTCGGAGACGAACTCATCGATCATGCCATGAGGATTCACCGAAATAGAGAAAATATCCGGAAAGGAAGATTTTAGGGGCTCGCGGTCCACCCAGCTATCCTCCCAAAACCGTATCCGAGTGCCACAGCCCCAACTGTAACAGAGGCCTCTGGAGAAACGATCCCACATACTGCACAAAGCCATCCACCAAGCTGAACTACTCCTGTAACAAGACACCGAAATGCCCCAGTTACCGACCAAATTGTCTTACTTCTCACTCAGCACCAGACGCCATAAACTGTTCACATCCTCATCCCTCCCCACCTGCCAAAACCATTTACCAAGCAATGCAATATTAGTCCACTTCAAACTGCGGATACCCAGGCCTCCATAACGTACTAGCAAGAGAATGGTGTCTCAATTGACCAGATGATACCGTCTAGCTATCCCCGAGCCCTCCCAAAGAAATAGTCGTTGGATTTGTTCAAGGCGCTTGATGACTTTCATCGGGCATTTAAAAAAAGACATGTAAAAAATAGACAACGACGACAAAACTGATTTGAGCAGCACTAGACGCCCTCCACTGCTAAGCAACTTTCCCTTCCAAGTTGACAGTCTTTGCTCAAACCTCTGCACAACCGGATCCCACTCCCTAGCAGTGGGATATCTTAGACCAAGGGGCAGTCCCAAATACCGGATAGGGAGAATGCTGCCAGCACAATTTACTGAAAGAGCCAAATCTGCTAAAAGGACAACATCAGTGCCAATACCCGTTATCACAAATTTTGAGAGATTGATCCGTTGACCCAAGACCGCTTCGTAAATGGAGAGCACATCGGTGAAAGACTTAAATTCCCGAACATCCGCCTGCCCAAAGAGTAAAGTATCATCGGCAAACTGGAGGTGCGTCATAACTCTGCCTTGCGATCCCACCGTAATGCCCTTTATGCAGTTAACAAACCTGGCCTTAGTGATCAGCCCCGATAGAGCTTCTCCCACCATGTTAAAAAGAAAAGGAGAAAGTGGATCCCCTTGGCGAAGACCCGCTAGCTCTTGAAATATCCGGCAGGTGTACCATTGACAATTATACAAGAAAAATAATAACATAATAGTGAAAATTCTTAATTAATGTACATAACTACATACAGACCTCTTCATCATGAAATTTTTGCATAATGAAGAATGACATATGGAGAGATGAGTGAGTTCCCTGTTGGAGCTGGCTGCCCCAAGGATCTGCCCTTGAGCCCGTATTTTCCTGTCCTGGTCATGGATGCATTAACTATTGGCATAGATGAAGATATTCCATGGTGCATGTTATTTGTGGATGACGTAGTATTAATTGCCTAAATAAGGAAAGTAATAAATGATAAACTGAAATTATGGAGAAAAGCCTTGGAGTCAAGAGGTTTAAAAATTAGCAGAACAAAGACAGAATGTATGGCGTGCAAATTTAGTAAACAAGATGGTCTAGAGGAGAATTTAGTTAAAATAAAAAATCATTTAGTGCAACATTACCATAGATTTCGCTTTGTAGGATCTACTTTAAAATCAGATCATAAATTTAAAGATGACGTATCAAATAAGATTAATGCAAGTTTGATGAAATGGAAGCAAGCAAGCGGAGTATTATGCGACCCAAGAGGACCATTTAGATTGAAGGGACGTTTATCTGAGACGGCGGTTAGACCTGCCATATCATATGGTGTGAAATGTCAGGCTACGAAAAGGTGACAAGATAGAGTAAATGTGGTCGAGATGTGTATGTTGAGATGGATATATGGAATAACAAGAAATGATGAAATTTGAAACAAGTACAGGAATAGAAAATTTGAGAGTAAAATCTATTAAGTAAAAAATTACGGAATGTCGCTCAAGGTGGTTTGTAAATGTTCATCGGAGGCCAAAAGCAGACCCTGCATGAAGGGTTGAGACGCTACAAGCACAAGTAGGAGAAAGGCAACCAATGAATACCTAGAGGGAAGCAGCAAGAAGGGACATGAAGGATTGGGAAGCTATAAAGAGCTTAGCGCTAATCAAAAACTAGTGGAGAAATAGGACTCTCAAAGCCAACCCCAAATAGATGGGATAAGGCTGTGATGATTATGATGAAATGCTATCATTTTTCATGTGTTTGCAAACATGCTATCATTCTAGGTATTTTAAGTATAATGTAAAAAACTTAAAATATTATATCTTTGTTTTTTACTATTATTGTGTTTTAAAATAGCCATACGTTTGGTGAAAACTAGATAAAAATTGTGTGTGGTTATGTGTTGGAGAAGCTAGAGAGAGGCGGTATAATCACACTTGGAGCATTCTTGAACCCCCTGTGAAGATGTGTTCTAGATAGGGAAAATTTGTCAGCATGCAAGTGCTTTGGATCTTTAGTTAGGTTATTGTTTTATTTGTTTAATTATTATGAGATTAAGATTTATGCTAGTCACTTAAAATTTAGATAACTTGTTAGTATTAAGCAAGGACTGTGTGTTAGGCATATGTAGGTTAGCTACGGTGCTTAATATGTTCTAATTTGAAGTTTAAGGAAAATCTTGGATCCTCTGTTCTAGCTATTATTTCTCTCGCACATGTTCGGTATTTAAAGGCTTTTGCAATGGCACAATGCACCACACACCGTCGTAATGTTTGAAATGAACTAGCCCAAGAAAATGAATAGATTCAATAGGGATATTTCAGGAATATCACCAAGCTAGTTGAAAATGAAAGAAAAAAAGAGAGGTGTCCCTAATGATCCTTATTTCAGACTCAATGGTCAAACACCCTACTTGCTCCTATTTATTTGAACAGTCCACTCCAACACAAATTTTTGAACCGTCCACTCCAACACAAATCATACAGGTCAGACCAGACACGTGTCTGAACCAATTTGTGAAGTTCAACATTTTAAAACATTGATTTTTGCTCATTTAATAGCAACGGGACATAAAGAAAGCATCTACATACCCATCATATTGTGATAACAAATAATATGAAAATCGATAAGAACGAAATAAAATCCAAATAGAATAGAAAAGATGCCAGCAAGAAATTTATTGGAAGTATAAGTAGTTAAGTACCATCACAATTAGGAAAATGTACAAATAATAAGGTTTATTCCAGATCAAATATGTTTCAATTAGTAAAGAACTATTATTCATTGGGCTAAGCAAGATAGCTAGATGAATTAAAATAGTATATGAGTAAATAGTCCGATTAATGCATACCCCTATTGTTTGTCCATCCTCCTGCCAGTTAAGACATACAACAGCAACACTATGAGACTTAATGCTTCTCAACAGCCTCCCATTCTGTAGTTCGCCATAAGAATGTGTCGATATAACTCAGATGTCATTAAATCAAAAAGAAGTAAATAAAGAAACTAACCAACTAACCAATAAAAATGTAATGAGTAGGCTAAGCTTATCGGTCCATTAAAATGTCTGATCATAAACATAAAATATGTCGAGAAAAAAATTTGCAAGGACAAGTTCCACATGCTTCAACAAGGCACACATCACGCTCAAAACGTGATTTTTTAGACCCACGTTTTGGGATCTATGCCTCATGGAATCAGAAACTCGACCATCTGATGGAATGCCCATGGTCTCAAGCTCCATTGTGTCGAAGATTGGCATGAAAAACGATCATGTCCGTCTGATTTAAGGCGGTCAACAGGTTTTAGTGTGCGTGCCACCAGTAATCGGGTAGGAGCGAATAGACATACCTTAATGATAATAGCACCCGATTAAGCATATAACATCTCTCTTCTTTACATCCGCATTACGAGCAAATCCAGATTTTATTAAGTTGGCAAGCTAAGTTGAGTAGCTAACATTTGATCATATCCTTCTTTCAAAATTAAACATTTGATGGCATGTCACAACACCACTAGTACCACTACACAACAGATGGGCTATTGTATTGCTACCAGATTTCTTAATTGGCATTAGAAACTTAATGCCTACATAAGATTTGCAAACAAATAAAACTTTATTCAAATTGTGTATATTGCAGAAAATATCAATACATTATCGTTTCCTTTTACTTTTTATAAACTAACCGTACCCATTGCTTATCGCAAATATATAATGCACAAATATCATTGAATCACGCGGATGATTTCTTGCATTGTTCCGATCGACCAATGACCACCAACAATAGTAGGACATAAAAGTAAACTAAAAATAATTATTTTCACCTCTAGAAAAAATGGGTATTTTTAATTACAAAAAAATGAATTTAAATTCACTGACAATTAACTAAAAGTAAACTAAAGTATGGAACCGCCTCAATAAATAGAAAATAATTTTAAGATAATATTTGACATTCCTGGCATTAAATCAGGTTAATAAATATTATCATAACTTCATTGCACTGGGAAAAAATTATTTTTAGGAAGTTAATTAAATTCGAAAAATAATAATAATTCCTGCAAAATCATTTGTGTCAGTTAATAAGGACCCAAGGAAAATTAATATATATGCTCTTGAACATAAAAAGTAATTTTTATCATGTCACCTAAGATCGCACACATCCATTTCCTGAGAATGTAGGACCGTAAACTGCTCCAGCCACTTCTAGCAAGTATCGTGGTAACATCTAATTGCTACCCAAAATAGGCAACCATTGCACTTGTCACATTCTTGCAACAAGCGCACTGAATCAGAGTTGATTTTCCAGTCATATGCCCAAACTCATAGTCAAAAGGATGTGATAACACCTAACATTGGAATGGTCTACATAGTATGTGTGACACCCTGAAAATCCAGACACCTTATTTTAGTAATGTGCTTTATATGTTTGAATTTAATTAATATGTGCAAAAGCATGTATTCCTTTAAGTGGAAGTGAGACCATAGATCAGCCCAGAAATCTATGTTCACCCCTGATAAAATGGTTCAATTCAAGACCCACATAAAAAAATCAAGGATAATAGCATTAACACATCAATAAAAATATTTTTGGTTTAGATGCATATTACGATGAATGAATTGTGTTAAAAATCCTGGAGAAGGACACAAATCAAGATTAATGGCACTAGATTTCACTAATACCAAAACCTTGTGAAGTGTTACGGCCACACCCTTTTTGTTACAGCCACATCATTTAAGCAATGTAAAGCAAAACAAACCATTGACTGCTTTGAATCAGACGATGGAGGACGTTTTTCATCCCAATCTTCCACACAACAGAAACCAAGATCATGGGCCTACCATCACGCGGTTAGATGTTGATTCCAAGTAGCACACATACCATGATCACTGCCTACCATCAAAAAAAGGGTGTGGCCGCATCACTTTTCTCAAGTAACTAATATAAAGCTATTATTACTACGTGCAAGAGCTGGACCATTGGATCCAGTTGACTTGGACTAGCACAACTTTAGGAAAATCTAGATCTAAGGCCTCTCATTTTAGCCGCTGATAAGAGGGAGATCTTGACCATCAATTGAAAACTAGTTAACAAGCAATAATTACTTTCTTAAAAAGCTGGAGCATATCCTAGCCTTTCATTTTAAGAGATCCAGACTTTCACACATTACTTGGGAAGCCTAGAGATCTCACACCCTAAATGGATAGCAAGATTCACGAATTTTAGTAAGCTTGGGAATTTAATAAGAATTAAAGACCATCACTAGGGGAATGAACCTTATCCCTTCCTTTGAAAGACCATCTCTCTCTCTCTCTCTCTCTCTCTCTCTCTCTCTCTCTCGGTAACCCCAAGACATGACCCATGCATGCCACAGTTTGCATGCATGGGTCAAGTCTTTTGTCAAAAATAATGTGCCATGTGGGCAGAAAATTCGAATAGCATTGGGTGCATGCCTTGCATGTACACCCAATGTCGTCAAAGGTGCGCCTAGGGGCACTCAAGTTATTAAGGAAGGCTAAAAACTTTATATAACTTAAAATTGTACGCGAGTTATAAGTGAAACTTATATCTCTGAAGTCTTAATCTTAAAACTTATATCTCTCTTAAGTTTATAAGTAATAGTGTTGCATTTGAGAGTCTAGAATTAGGGCTCGCTTGCTAACTCAAACACCTACTTGCTAATTTTCTAAATTGAATTTTTTAGTGCAATAAATACATAATGTTCAATTGCTTATGATATTTATTTGTTTGTTGCATTCATAATTGTTGATTACTTGATTGCTATTATATATGTGTAGAATTAATATTTAACTTTTATATAATTTATGATTTATGTTTAAAAAAATTGATTTATAAATATATTTAAAATTTTAAATGTCACTAATTATAAATAGAAATATAACATATAATATTAAAAAAAATATATTATCTTCTATTAATATACAGATATTTAAGTATATAACTATGTCATAAAAATTATATATATATATATATATAAAATCATAAGTAAAATGCACCTCAAAATAAAAAAAGGCATGCGCCTAGGCCTCACCTAGGCCAGGGGAGCCTTGTTGCCTCGGGTGCGCCTAGAGCTTTTGACAACACTGTACAACCATGGAAATTTAATGGCTTTAAAAATAGCCCAGGAACCCCAAACTGCCCACTTCAATTCTAGCACTCTCTCCCTAGTGCATTCATTCTGCTTCCTTTCTTCCTCATTAGCTTCGGATAGCCTAGAACTCCACTGCAACCAGCCATAGCCATGGAACTCAACCTCCATTGCTGATGAAACTGAAGGCCAAATACCTTTAAATTTCGACTACCTCCACCTATACACTTTAGAATCTTTGAACTTCTTAATGAAAACTCGAGGATTTGACACTGATACGTAATAACTTCAAAGTGGACAAGAAAAGATCAAGATCCGAGATCATAGAGAAAGAATAGCCTTAGAACAAGAGAAGGTATGTAAAGTTTAAGCTTCTTTAGTTTTCATTTTTAGATTGTAGGAAATAGTCTTCCATCTCCTTTTTTACAGTGAAATACCACTTTTGACTAGAAGAATATAGGCTAGTAAGATTCATTTGAGGCTTGAAGGAAAATTCAGGCCCAACTCTTCAAAAAGTGACAAGGTAAACCACTTCAACTTCCTTGTTCTAGCCATACTTTCTCTTAGTATTCTAGGTAAGATGACCTAATGGTATAGTTTATAAAATTCTGTAATAAATCATTATCTTTTAGCATTTCATCAAGGAATGAACTTCATCTTTAATTCCTAAGGAAAAAGGAAAAAGGTTCAAGATTCTAAGGTAGATAACCATAGTTCTTTAAAAATCTAGCATATTCGCATATAATTTTATGGGTGGTTGAACTCGAATGATTAATTTAATTAGTATGCCTTAGAAATTTTGTACATATCATATAAATTGTGAATGCTGATGCTGTGATTGGTTTTTGAGGTTCCCATTAACTGTACAGGGGTCATGCAATGTGTAATTTGGCTTGTCACATGGTTTAGATTAAGATCTAATAAGATTAAGAGATTGATCATGATTCTCTAAGAGCCTTATATAAGTAACTTACAATTTCATGTGCACACTTGCTTCCAAACAGGGCCTAATTTCAGACCCGAGTTGAGAGGAGCAAATGAGCATGTTAAAATAAGATCTGAAGTTTACCAAAAGTCTCAGAGATGGATCTTGTAGTGAATTAAACCCCATCAAAATTTGAAGGCTTTTACTGACCTGTAGACCCAAAAATAAATTGAGGGACCAATGTACTATCAATCTATTCCTTTTGACAGGACAGAATGACACTGATGCATTGGCCATGGCAATGGAAATAGCTCTCTACCTGATGAGTTACAGCCAGTCATAAAAATAAAAGTTAGAGGGCTTCAGTGCTTTCCAACCATGTATATATTGAGGGGTGTAGAGCATGGAAATTGGGAATTATGAATTTTGCAAAATCAGACAAGCATGCATTAGGAAATCTAGAAAGAAATCCAATATACAAGTCAGCTAAGGTAGCCACCACCTTGAATGAAATTAAACATGGATCTAGTTTCCTATCCCTTAGAAACAGAAAATTTGGTGCTTGCGTTGACTTTCTATGAATTTTTCTTGATGACTGCTCAAGACAGGTTTTGTTGTTCCTGATTGGTGCATATTGTAAATTTATTACTGTTAATGATATGATGCACAAAATGAACCCTTCTGAAAAATGTTCACGCTATGACTACAAGGCCTAGCACTCAAATTAGGAGTGCTTAGACCAATGATTTTACAACTTTAGAGCAAGAATTACCTAGCTTGAAATAAGAAAGGCATGGATTTTGGACCCAACTGAACTTGAATGCAATGAAAAAGGCCAAAGTTGTAAGTAACTGGGACTTTGCGGCTACACATTGAGATGGGTGGTTTATCTTCAATGGTAAGGTGATAATGAACTTGGAACTGGTGTAAGCAAATGAATAATGCATTAAATAGTCCACACTGAATCGCATTAACTCAAGGAATGGAGATAATATAGACTAGTTATAACATTTAGGATCGAAACTTGACTTAGTGATCCTTAGAATCAGACCTGAGAACTTCAAAGTAATGAAAAGTGGGAACAAGATATCCCAATGGACAATGACGTGATGCACATTGCCTTATGATGGCAGTGATAAAACATTGGTCTTAGCAGATCATTGGGTCTAGATGACCCTTGATTTTATATAGACACTGAGGTGGTTAGAATTTTGTATCCACCCTTGCGCTAGGGGGACGCTGCTCATTGGATTCAAGCTCGAATGAGGAAATGACTCATGAACCATGGTTGTGCTCGGTATCAACACAGAATTTAAAAGACTTAACAAGACCTAGGCTAACTTCGCATGTTATGGAACAATTAGGATAATTTACAACCACATAACTCCTTGGATTGGTTGACACTTTTACAACCACTCCTTGGATAGGTCGACACTTTTAAACTTGACAGAAGGATGGCAAAAAATGTATGTAGATGGGAAACTTTCTAATAAAAAATGATAATTATGGCCTTGTAACCAATTGAAATTTCATTCAAATTATATGAGAATGAACTTGTACCCGTGATCTGGTTAAATGCTTTCCATATTATTGTAGCTCCTAATTGCTAGATTTTATTTAGAACTTGTGCCATGATATAAGAATGAACTTGTACTCATGTTCTGGTTAAAGTTTTCCATATTATTGTAACTCCTAATTGCTAGATTTTATTTAGAACTTGGTGCTATCGATTGAGCTTTGCAGCTGATGTGTATAATATATATATATATATATATATATATATATATATATATATATATAGACACACACACACATATCGGAGGGGCACACCGCTCAGGCCACGTAATTCGTGCTAAATGGATCTCGAGGCGAGGGCAAGGTGTAGCAATGGTTAGCTACTTCACATTGTGTGGCAGAATTAGAGGATCACTACTTCACATCTCTCGAAGGAAAGAACCATTCACTAATCAGATATGTAAAACAAAAAAAATTACACAAGCTTAATGTGAGCACACACTTCCGAATTCAGTTGTATGGTCACTTGCGACCACCCGCACACCGTAATCCGTACACAAAACAGGTGCAGTGAGAGTACTGATGGGGATGCCAGCATTGTGGACATCGGTTATGGACCGTATGATGTGTACTGGCGTCGGAAGAAGCGAAATGACAGCCAGAACCAACCCTAAAGAAGGATACAAGCTCCCAAACTCACTGCCCAAAATCGCTCAAGCGACCTCACTTTTCGCTCAAGCAAGAGTGCTCCAGAATAAGGATCAGACTTTCGGTTAAAGGTCGCTTGAGCGATTCTTATTGTCGCTCGAGCGAGATGTTGAAAACTGCACGAGAAATTTCTCTGGAATAAGTCACTCGAGCGAGCCATGCTTGTCGCTCGAGCAAGACACGTCGAGAATTGATGTTTTAGCCCTTTTCCCAGTTTGCTTTTTTTGTGTCGTAGTAAGTACTTTAGGGTAGTTTCGTAATTATTTATGTTTAGGGTTTTCTTTTGAGACCTCCTATATAAGGTCTCTAAACAGATTTTGTAATTGATTGATAGATTAATGAAAAGTTATTGCTTGTGTGTGCTAGAGATGAGCCTCCACAAAGAGTGATTCTTCGTTTCCCGAGAAGAGTTTGGTGTAAAGCCCACATATTCCTTCTATCTCTATCTTTGTTTTATCTTTCCCTACTTTTACTTTTTGTTCCCCATAAACCCTAAATTCAACCATTAAGCTTTTAAATACCCCACATTATAAACCCTAGCCTTCATCTAAACCTTTAGATCGATTTGTTTCCAAAAACCCTAGATCGAACCGGTGATTCCATCATTGATCTACGAGTGAGCCCTAATCTGGAAGTGATTAGAGTTCTACCTCTAGGATCCTCCTTCCGCGAGGCTAACGGATTTAGCGCAACGGACCGGACCCTATCCGAATCACAACATGAACATCCAAATGGAAAACTACAAAACCCAAGGTATTTGCGTTATTTTCATATTTATTGCTCAATTAATCAAGTTTAATTTCGGCAAATTCATCACTTCATAGTCAATCACGTAGTTTAGGGTTTTGTCCCGCGTCAAGTACTGAGGTATATAATAAAGTCATGTCTCCGACTTAGCCTAAAAATCATGATGCCTGAGTGAGAGAAACATGTGTCACACAAAATCAAGTTTTATGCTACTCATGTTAGTGATTAAGTGTGTTCCCATATCGGCTAGTTATTGTTTCTATTTATGAGGTGTGTCATACTAATACATACACACACACTCACATATATGTGTGTGTGTGTGTGTGTATATAGGGTCTCTGAGGATATGGTCATAACATAGTAATATGAATGGTCTTGGGGTGATTAGGACTTAGGAGCACTTCGTTTATAGGCTCTCTCCTCAGTAATCCAAAGTAACATTCTACTTCTTATTACAGACTTGGTCACTACCTATGTACCTGTAACATAAACCAAAATTTGAACGAGTACAAGCTATTCCAAGTGAGGCATAAATAGAAACTTCAAATGCATAAATGCACATAAAGTGCACCATAAATAAAATTAAAGCATATCGACAACAGTAAAGGAGATTAAAGTAAAAATTCGAAAAGGCCTTTTAAAGGCACGCCATTCCAACATGGCATGCAAACGATACAATATATACGTTCGAGATAAGTGCATAACATAAATCATAATTCACAATGCCAGAGAACAATAAAGAATTGGTAAAAAAAATCCAAATTCATTATAAGGGTACATCAATTCTCCAAACCTCAAAAGAAGCGTATATTAACAAAGCAAGAAAGAATGACCTAATTGAAGTTCAGATTTATATGGACCAAATATGGATATGAGCACTCCGGTAGGTGGTTCGTGCTTGGTTCTCCGGGCGGGGGATTGGGTATGTACTCAGTGTCGAAACGTCAATTTTCGGCGTCGGGCGGTTTGTCACCGATATGGGTGTCTTTCTCCTAGAGGTTTGGGCTTGGAGGTCAAAGTGGGGGATGAGTGAGTTGCCAAGTTATGTAAGCTGAAGCAGCCGGTTCTCTCAAAATCGCAACTGCGTGATGTGCAACAGGGGTGGTCCATTGCCGGTAGGGTCTACGGGAAGGTGAAGGCTCTGGTCAAGGTCCCGTTATCAAGCCAATCTGGGGTGCCTGCTGTGGGCTCCGTAGGCCATGGCTCGGTGGATTTGGATGGGGAGATCGGACTTGTGAAGCCGTGTTCTGGCCAACTAACTTTTGCGTCTTCACAGTTCCGTTCCCTTGCGGGGAATCTCCGTAATTATTGGGTGATCCTTTCTGTTAGTAAGGATACCCTATCTCTATTTCATTTACACCAGTGGATTAACTACAGATGGAAATTTATGGAGAGACCTATGGTCTCTATACTCTCAGCGACAAAGTTTCTTCTGCATTTTGGGTCGGAGGAGGCAACTGATATATGCAAGTTCAAACTTTTGTACATTCAAAATTGTACTGCCGGCCATGGGACCAAACCGTGGGCGATTTCCAGATTGACAAGGAGGGACTTGAAGTGTGGATCTGCATATTTGGATTACCGGTGCATGCGTGGACCGAGGAGGTCTTCCGGGGCATCGGCGAACAGTGCAGGGGTTTCGTCCGCATGGATAGACGCTCTGCCGATCTCTGGGATACCAGCCACGCCAGGATCTTGGTTCGGGCCGGATCACTCAATTCCATTCCTAGGATCTGCGAAGTTCAGATTGGTGGCCAGGTGGTGCAGCCCATCATAGAGCTCGCGCGACTCGAGCATTTCCTCTTGCAGCATCATCCGGTTGAAGGATCCGTAGGGTCCCGAGATATCGGCATCAGGGGCCTCGATGGATCTGTAGTAGAAATTCAGTCACTTCTCTATCCACCTACCTGGCGCGAGAAGCCTGGTTCAAGAGGGGCTCGCCACGTTCTCTACCGGGGCCCGAGGGGCCACCGGGGCTCACTCGCCTGGGACGAACAATACAAGCCTCGGAATCCCAGGTTTGACTCATGCTTTGCGGTCTACTGCGGTGGAATCTCCGGCGGGAGGAGTGGTTCCAGTCAACGAGGTGTCCTCCGATGCCGTTGGGGGAGATCTCGTTGCTTGCTCTCTGGTGGTGATCTCTACGGCTCAGATTTCCCTGTACGATGACGCCGATTCCATACACCTGCAATGGAAAGGGGTTGGTGAGGGTTGGGGAGTGCTCGAGACAAAGGACGGGGATAGGTGGCGTACCTGCGATCCGATGGCGTCTGAGGCAGCTTCTTTCCCTTTTGGTGTTAAGGCAGCTGGCGGAGGAAAAGAGCTAAGGGTTTATAGAAGAAGAAGAAGAAGGGGGTGGAGGGTCTCTCGGGGTGTGGGACGGCTTGGGAGGTTGACACGTAGTCTGGCACATGGTGTTTATCGAAGACTTTTGGGGGCTGAATCTTTGATTGCTGGGCGGGAACTGTTTCCCTTTTGGGCGACACGTGGAGGGTTTTGTGGAGTAGTGGAGGGATTTCGGAGAGGGGGAGGGGGCTGGTGCTGGGGGTCAACAGGCTCTGGGCCCAAGGTGTTGAGGGGCGTTGGGGGACCGACACGTGGACTAGGTTCTGATATTTCTGGCACTTCCCTGTCAGGCCAGGTCACCTTTGACGTGGATGGGAGCAATTATGCTGGGTTGGGGAGTGTTTCTCTCTCATCACGTGGACGGCACCCCCTTTGGTCGGGGTCTCTTTTATTTGGTTTGTGCATTATTAGGTGGCAACATATGGGCTCTTATCTGTTTCCGGGTTTCGCTCGGGTTTTGGAGAGCTCTGTATGTTTTCGGGTTTGGGGCCAGTTCTAAAGTTGGGCCAGGTTTTGTTTGGACCAGAGTTGCTGGGATGGAGTCTGTTTCGTTTTGATAATGGGGATGAAGGATATCCGGAGATGGATAGTTGGGAGATGGTTGGGAGAGGCGATAACGATGTTCGACTTCTCTCTTCGCTCGATTTGAGGCCTGAGCTTAAATCCAGCATGGAGGGCGAGGTCTCTATTATGAATTGCGTCTCTTCTGGTGATTTCGATGCTCTGTTACCTTTCTCTTGTTTAGAGAAGACGACAGAGGTGCCGCTTCAGTGTACTCAGGTGGAGTCAGGGGCTTTGAAGGAGAAGGAGATTCTGGGGCCCAACACGAAGGATAATTTCATGGTGACGATGGGTGATGGGGGTATCGGTGCGACGAATCTGAGTGAAGATATCGATCGCTTGATTCGTGTGGGGCGCGATCTCGGGATGTCTTTCAAATGGTCAGACGATGAGCTACGGGACGTGTTCCGATCTATTCTGGTGAATCATACCAAGATTGGGAGGAGACGCCGAGGGGGGGCGCGGGAACTCAATCGTTTACAGTGGGGAATGTCGAATGGGAAGGGAGTGGGGGGGACATAGTTTCCCACCTGTCTATTTTGGGTGGGATTTTGCTTGTTGGTAATGAAGATGCTTTCTTGGAATGTTAGGGGGATTTGTGGTAGCGGCAAAAGGGCAGGGGTAAAGAGGGTGATCGACACACTCAAACCGGGTGTTATTACGCTGCAGGAGACTAAATGTGGTAGCTACGACAGAAGGAAAGTTGCGTCAATTCTGGGAGGAAACTATTGGGGATGGATGGGGGCTGATTCGGGGGGTATCCTAGTAGTCTGGGATACTTGTCATTTTGATAAATTGGATGGGTAGCTGTGGTTCTTCGTCACAAAGTTTCTCGGAAAGAGTGGATGTTTGCGGGCATCTATGGCTCGTCTTCTGATCAAGACCAACCTGAATTTTGAATGGAGCTGGCTGTCCTCGTGGGTAGATGGGACCTGCCGTTGTGCTTAGGGAGTGATTTTAATGCTATAAGGTGGGGTGGGAGAAGCAGGGGGGGCCGCCGGATGCGGCTGTGATGCAGGACTTTAATTCTTTCTTCTCGGACTGGGTCTGTTGGATGCACCGTTAACAGGCTCGCGTTTCACGTGGTCGAATCTTCAGGATTGTCCATCAATGAGCAGGTTGGATAGATTTGTATGCAGTGTTGAGTGGCTGGGTCTACCCGAGTGCGAGATTAGAGTGTATGGCTAGGGCCGTCTCCGGCCATCGACCCCTTGTGCTTGTGTGTTTCTCGCCAAAAAGGGCCATCCCCATTTCGGTTTGAGGATATGTGGCTGCTAGACGATTGTTTTCGGGGTAGGGTGGTGGAGTGGTGGAGTGAATCGTCGTTTTCGGGACGGCTGTTTTTCGGTTTATATCCAAACTACAGCGGGTTAAAGACAATATCAAAATCTGGAATAAGGAAGAGTATGGAGTGATTCAAGTGAAAAAGGAGGCTATATTAACTCGGCTCAATGAATTAGATAATATGGAGGAGTTGTGATCTCTTTCGACGGAAGAGCGTCAAGAGCGTTACTTAAAGAAAATGGAGTTCAGCAATGTATGCTTGGTGGAAGAGGTCTGCTGGAAACAAAAATCCAAGGTGAAATGGCTTATGGAGAGGGATGCTAATACTAAGTATTTCCATGCGATTGCCAATGCGCAGAACAAGGCAAATTTCTTATGTAGAATCGTGGTAGATGGGGTGGCCTATACCAAGGAGGAGGAGGTTAGAGAGAATATTGTGGATTACTATAAAGAGATGTATTCGGAAGAGGGTTTCCGGCGACCTAATTTGGATGGGATCCCTTTTCAATCGCTGGCTGTTGAGGACCAGCTGTCTTTGGAGCAGCCTTTTAGGGAAGAGGAGATTTGGCAGGTTATTAGATATGGGGCCAAGAATAAAGCCCCAGGGCCTGATGGTTTCACAATGGAATTCTTCAGGTGTTTCTGGCCGACGATTAAGGATGATCTGCTGGGGGTGCTGTTGGAGTTCCACTCTTCTGGGTTTATAGGGCGCAGTCTCAATTCTACGTTCATCACCCTCATTCCCAAGAAGGAGGGGGCTGATGATATAGCTGATTTTCGACCTATAAGTCTCACTAATTGCCTGTATAAAATTATTGCCAAGGTCTTGGCTAACCGTCTTAAGCCGGTTATGGGTGCCATTATCTAAGAAAATCAAGGGGCTTTCGTGACAGGTCGTCAACTTCTCGATCAAGTCGTGCTGGCGCAGGAGACCATTCACTCTGCTCATCTTGATCGCATACCGGCTGCCCTTTGGAAGGTGGATATGGAGAAAGCTTACGATCGGGTAAGCTGGGACTGCCTTGATTATATGTTGTGCATGCTGGGTTTTAGGGTGATTTGGAGGAAATGGATGAGGGGCTGTTATTCCTCGGCCTGGTTCTCAATCCTTGTCAATGGTACACCAGTTGGTTACTTCAAAAGTTCTCGTGGTCTTCGTCAAGGGGATCCTCTATCTCCGTTTCTTTTTAATATGGTGGGAGAAGCACTATCGGGGCTGATCACCAAGGCCAGGCTATCTAACTTCATAACTTGTGTGATGGTGGGATCTCATGGCAAATACATCTCGCATCTCCAGTTTGCGGATGACACGTTAATCTTTGGGCAGGCTGATGTTCGGGAATTTAAGTCTTTGGCTGATGTCATTTCCATTTATGAAGCGGTTTCGAGCCAACGAATCAATTTGTCAAAATCTGTGATAACGGGTATTGGCACTGATGCTGCTCTTTTAGAAGAGTTAGCACTTACTGTGAATTGTGTTGGAGGCTTTCTCCCTATTCGTTACTTGGGCCTACCTCTTGGTCTGAGAGCTCCCACAGCTAGGGAGTGGGATCCGGTTGTGCAGAGGTTCGAGCAATGATTGTCGACTTGGAAAGGAAAGTTGCTAAGCAGTGGAGGGCGTCTTGTGCTGCTCAAATCGGTTTTGACGTCGATGCTTATTTTTTATATGTTTATGTTTAAATGCCCGATGAAAGTCATCAAGCGCCTTGAACAAGTCCAAAGGCTCTTTCTATGGGAGGGCTCTGGGACTTCTAGACGGTATCATCTGGTCAATTGGGATACCGTAGTGTTGCCAGTCTATAATGGAGGTCTAGGCATCCGCAGTTTGAAGTGGACTAATATTGCGCTGCTCGGTAAGTGGTTTTGGCGGGCGAGGAGGGAAGAGGAAGTGAATAGCCTATGGTGTGTGGTGCTAAGTGAGAAGTACGGTAACTCAGTCGGTAACTGGGGCATTTCGGTGACCTCTCACAGGGGCACTTCGGCTTGGTGGAAGGCTATGTGCAGTACGCGGGATTGTTTTACCAGAGGCTTGAGATACAGCTGGGATTGTGGCACTCGGATAAGCTTTTGGGAGGATATCTGGGTGGACCGCGAGCCACTAAAATTTTTCTTTCCGGATATCTATTCTATTTCGGTGAATCCTCATGGCTTGATTGATGAGTTTTTCTCCGAGTCTGAGGGGGGGGGAGACTGTGGACTGTTACTACTAGAAGACTGTTGAGGGATGAGGAGGTGATGTTGTTTTCTAACCTGATGCAATTGATTTATGAAGCCCAGCACAATCCGGTTGGGTGTGACCAGCTTAGGTGGAGCCCTAGTAGAGAGGGTTTGTTCTCTGTTAAGTCCTACTATAAGATGTTGTCCTCTCGACCCTTGATCAGGTTTGTTGGTGCTGGGTTGTGGAAGGAGGCCATTCCGGCTAAAATCAAGTTCTTTATGTGGACTTTGTTCAAAGCAAGGATATTAACGATGGATCAGCTCAAACGTCGGGGGAAAGAGATCCAGAATTGCTACGTGATGTGTAATATGGAGGAGTTCGCTGCTCATCTTTTGCTGCACTGTAAGGTGGCCCATGAGATCTGGTGTATTATCGTTAAATCCTTCGACATGTGTTGGGTGAAGCCGGCGATGCCTTTTTGTCAATTCCTGATGTGGGAATCAGTTCGCTTCGATGGCCCTATGTTTTAATACTAGAGGGTTGCCCCTTTCGCTGTGTTCTGGACTGTGTGGGGCGAAAGAAACCGACGGATTTTTGAGAATAAAAGTCGCTCAGTGGGGCTGATAATGAAGCAGGTCCGCGACCTGATGTGGCTCTAGGTTGCTAAAGGGGGAGTGGAGTCAGGGTGGGATGTTTTTATGTGGGATCCGGGTTTAATTTGTGGGGTGTGAGAGTGGTGGGAGTCGTTTGTAGTTTTCATTTTTTTACTGTTTTTTGGTCGTGTCTGTTTGTATTGGTGTTTCATCAGCGTCTTACTGTTTATCAATATAAATTCCTTATTACCGATCAAAAAAAAAAAGAGAGAATGACCTAAATTGTCTTAAAGATAATTTGAGCATAGTAGCAATCATCATCAAGTTATGTTTAAGATTTCCAAAGAGTTAATCTGCTACAAGTTGCTAAACTAGTACACTCAAAAACCTCCCAAGATGATCAATTTTTAATGCTACCCACTTCAACATCATGCAATGAAATGGTGCCATCTTCAAGCCCAACAGCTATTGCTTTACCATCAGGTCGCCAACATAAAGATGTTATGCATCTCCCTAGAGAAGATGAAGGATATGTTAGTAGGTATGCAAACAACAAAAAGTATATGAGGTTTATAATTTCTTGATTATAAAATTTACAAATGTAAGAACCGTAAGAAAATATAGCATGTTGAATGCAAGCAATACCATGTTGTATGAACCTAATAGAAAGCCATGCTGATTTTAAACATGGTTTTAGCAAATCAACAATTTAGCATATATAAGGCGAAAAAGAAAAACATGACATAGTAAGATGATCCAATCAAAAGGTGCCAAAATAAAACACTATTATAGAATAAAATAAGGTATCAATTCACTCCATGAAAAATATAGCAGCTCTACAAACTAACCACTATTGGGACATGATCTCTCTTCCACTAGGGAAGAAGATAGTTAGATGTGATCATCTTTTCCATAAAGCAACCACACTTGGGATGGGTCTTATTGGCTTGATCATAGGGCCACTATAGCTCATGTACAAAGGTGATTTTCATTAGAGTTCCCATTTCTCTCGTGCAAATTAGAATTGGTTGGTTCATCATCTCAATATAAAGAATGCCTTCTTTCATGATCTCATAGGGAGGTGTACATGGATCCTCCACTTAGATTCCTGCTTCAAAGAGAGACAGGGAAAGTGTGTCGACTTTGAAGGTAAGTAGAGGGCTACGTTGAGCCACCTTGCTTGCACACAAATCTAACAACCAGCTGCGAGAATAAGTATATCGCAATGCAGATCTTTTTGGTCAGATTTCATCAGGGGACCAATTGGGGCTTATTCTGCAATCCAATTTCCTTAACTCATTTTGTAAACTGAATGAGTTGCTCCTGCAGTCTTGATTTATGGTTTAAAGCAGTCACCCAGAGCATGATTTTATCATTTACAATGGAGTGAATATTGACATAGGATTTTGAAGATGTCACTGGACTCACTCCAATTACACAGTCTTCATTAACTCGAGCTCTATTAGCGGATGATCCTCCTTGTCTTGTCGATGATATAATTCTCAAAGGAGAAGACTCTTCTTTTATCTATCATGTGAAGTGCGAGCTCGGTTATATTTTTAAAGTAAAATGTTTGAGCAGTTTAAAGTACTTTATGGAACTTGGGGTAGCTCATTCCAAGAGAAGAATCTTTTCCTCACAGAGAAAATATGTTATTGATCTTCATAGTGACATTAGTATGTGATGGTGATGTCTGTGTGTGTGTGTGTCCATGTAATAGATAGTTTGATGTGTAGTAGATAATTCTATAAATAGTATATATAATAATGAAAATGGTGTAGAGGCTCATCTCTTACGACCCTAATTTTCCTTCATCTCTCTTCCCTTTCTCCTTCCTCTAACAAAACCTAACCATAATTGATTATCTTCATTTTATCTAAATTGATTAGCTTCATTTCATCTGTATGCTTGGGTGTAAGCCAGCTACATCTCGTATGGATTAGAAGCATTCTCTGCATGACAGCGAGAGTGATATGTTTCGTACGAGGGATGCATGTTCCCCAGTCCTATTGGTCTGTTGCTTTACTTACTGCAACTCATCTCATTATCCATTCTGAGTCGAGTCTTGAAGGCCAAACTTCTTCTCATATTCAGGGGCTTAATGTTACTTTAGTTGAGATTGAGACAAAGTCTTTGGGCGTACTTGTTTTGTTTAAGACATTCATCCACAAAGACAAACTTGATGACAAAGTATTCAGTGTGTGTTTCTTGGATACTCTAGCTTATCTAAAGAATATCGTGTTATGATCTTAAGACTAGGTGATTGGTTGTTTCTATGCATATTACCTTCTTTGAGGATATTCCTTATTTCTCTGGTGGGTATCATATGAAGCTAACTCCTTCATCCTCTCCTCCTAAAGAACCATCTCTAGTTTGTCCTCTCCCAGTGCTATCTCCTCCTACAGGTCTTTCTCCAACTCATCCACCCTCTACGAGTGGTCGTTTTGCTCTTAGGAATACCTATCAACGGAGAAGCAAGTAAATGCCTCCCACTCATACTCTTGTGCCACCTAACCACCTGGACTCATGTCCCTTAGATGTACCAGCCTCTTCTTCCCCTTTTGCTTCTATTATTGTGTCCTCTAATCTAGTAGTGGATGACCTCTCCTTACCTATGGTCATTCATCGTAAAGGATAAAGGAGTCGTGTTACTGCTCACCCTATTGCTCGATATGTTTCATATCAGGCATGTGTCAAAATCTCGATTTTCTTATACTTACCATCCACCATCAAAACTAAGACGATACGTATCAGTCTCGCCGGTACATTCAATGTATCGGTGATACAATGAAAAAAATACATATATTGTACCACTATCCAACAACATACCCAATGCATGGTGTACCGCAGGCCAGCGATACCGGTACATCTTGAACGATACATGCCGGTATCATCAAAAATTTTGACCCATGATATTAGGGGCTCTCTCTCCTTCATATCATGCATCCTTGGCCAGAGCATCCATTGTTTCTATTCCCAGGTCGATCAGTGAGGTTCTTCGGCATCCCTCTTGATTTACGACTATTCATGAAGAAATGAAGGCTCTCAAGAAGAATCAGGCATGGGAGCATGTTAATCTCCTTCCTGACAAACGCCCAGTTGATTGTAGATGTGTGTTTGCAATCAAATTTAAAGAAGATGGTACAGTGGAGCATTATAAAGTTCGGCTAGTGGCCAAAGGATTTACTCATATGCCTAGATAAAATTTCACCGCTACCTTTGAGTTTATTGCAGCTCACTGCGGTATGTGTCATCATCTCTTTAGCGGCCCACTATCATTGGCCCTTTTACAAGCTCGATGTTAAAAATATCTTCCTTCATGCGCATTTGAGCGAGGAGATCTACATGGATCCCCCACCTAGCTATCATCTTCAGAAGAGTATTCTGGAAAGGTTTGTCAACTTCACAAATCGATTGGTTGATTGCAGCAGTTTCCCAAGTCTTAGTTTTAGATATTTAGTACGGTTATTCTCACTATGGGTTTTATCAGTTGTCATTCCAACAATACATGCATTATTCATACTGGATTAGGAGGCTAGAGGACTATCTTATCGGTGTATGTTGATCGCTATAGTCACCAGGGATGACATTGTCTTTATCACTCATGTAATTAAGTAGAGTATTTAAAGTAAAAGGCTTGGGGGGTCGTCAGGCATTCGGTATAGAAATTTCTCGCTCTCCTCGTGAGATATCTCTCACGGAGTAAATATGCTATTGACTTGTTGCAGGACACTGGAAATTTGGTATGTAAGCATCATCTTCATGTCGATACTTCAGAGCTCCTTTCTGGTCCATCCAAGTATCGACGTCTCGTTCGCATCTTATCTATCATATTAATACCAGGCTAGATCTTACATTTTCTGTTCATGAATGCACCACGGGCGTCACACATGGATGTTGTACATCGCATATTACGCTATAGTAATTCACCTTAAATAGGGCTTTTCTACTCTGATGTTGGGCATTCATCCCTCAGCTCCTATAGTGATGTCAATTACGTTGAGTTCCTACTGATCGTCATTCCACCTCCGAATATTGCGCTTTCCTTAGAGGTAACGCAGTAGTGTGAAAAAGTAGGAAGCAAGATGTGATCGCCAAATTAAGTGTTGAGTCAAAGTATAGGGTTATGGCATGGGGCATGTGAAAACTCTTATAGTTGTTTTCCCTTCTCACTGAGCTTAGATCACTCCCATCCATTCCTATATCATTGCATTGTGATAATAAGGCAGTTATAGATATTGTTGTTGATTCCATTCTCCATGAGAGAACCAAGCACATTGAAGTAGACATTCACTTCCTTCTGGAAAAGCTACAAAGTGGCATCATTGACATTGCTAAAGTATCTTCTTTAGATCAGTAGGCAGATAGCTTCAGCAAGCACTTGGTTCCTCACAACCTCAAAGCATTCTTATTAAGTTGGACATGATGGATATCTATGCACCAACTTGAGGGGGGGTATTGGATAAGTACATTGGTAATATGGTATGATGGTGGTGTGTTGGACATAATATTGGGTGTGTGTGCAATGTAAGAGTATTGTCATCTAACGGTTTTAATATAATGGCCTATAGGCCTCCACTCTCTGTCTCTCCCTCCCTCCCTCTCTCTCAATTTTTATCCCTATGTTGGTATAGAAAATTAAGTGCAACGAGCTGAATCAAAAAGTAATAGAGTATAATTTGTACTTAAAATATTGAATGAATCTACTTCTTAACACACGCATATCAGCATATGAGACTCAGGAGTCAGGACGCTACCTCAAACGTGAGGTTTTCACACTACCCTCAAACCTGTTGGACACCACGTGGCACCCAACATGCCCAAGGTCGATCATGTGCCATATAAAGAAGAAAAAGGATGATTATCCACCGTTGAATATTGGGTAAAAGTTGGAAAAAAATTAATGCACCGTGTTTGTGAAGCGAACCTCTAAGTGTGGTCTATGATTTGAAGGACAAAAAAGCCTTTGAGAAAAAACAATTCTAAAAAGGATTGGCTCTTGGAGGATGCAGTGTAACTCGCGATCCACATGCCCCGTGACATGTGATCTAGAACTCAAAGGTAGCATGAAAAGGCTACCCTCGACGGTACTGCCCCTTTATCCTATATGAGGCCGGGGACGCTTCCCTGAAGATAGTGTGTTAAAACTAAATTTGAAGCACTTGAGTGCCACGTAAAACCCAACGCGAGGATCAAGGTCAATCGGTACTAATTTCTAACAACTCTGTAATAATATAATTAAGCAATGTTGTACTAAAACGAGGGTAGGAAATTAGAGCCCTAATTTATCATAAATGATACAATGATTTATCAATCAAAGATTTAAAAAACGAAACGATAAAAGAGATGAAGAATGAGGTAGGAAAATGTTGAATACCAGGGGAGATGGTCCATAACCTCTGCCAATTGAATCGATGCAGAAGAATCTTCGAGTCCCCAGTGACCATCGCCAGCAAATCCTTCTCGGGATTCCACTCGGCGATTTTGATCTTACAAGTTTCAATATAAACAAATTCAGGAAAAAAGAAAAAAAAAAAATATATATATATATATATATATATATGAGGAAGAGGAAGAGGAGTTAAATTGAGTACCTGTGAAGCAAGTGGCTTGTCGAACTGGAGCTGAAACGGAATCGTCGTTCCCTCTGATGTGTCTTCCTCCATTCCTCTAAAGACGGAAAAGCAAACCGAAGGGGGAAATGGACGAGAGCGGGAACAGAGAGGCTAATGAGTACTAGGAGTGAGGCTGTTAACGGAACGGGTCGGGTCGTAAATAAAAACTTGACCCGTCAGGTCAGGTGGGCAAATTTTGGGTCGGGACGGATCGCCGACCCGATCTAATATTTCATATAGAAAAATTTTAAGATGGCTAAGTAAACCTAGTGAGATTAAGATCGCTAAGTGATCGTACTGAGATGAGGATGGCTAATAAAGGAGGTTTAATCGAGTGTATATATATATATATAACGTGTGTTGCACGTAATGCCATGTCTCCTATTTAAGAGAACTTGTGCATAGAGGCTGAAATAGTTCAACAACCAATTAAAAATTATACCCATCATCTCTGCTTGTAGAGGGTGATACGGGGAATTTGGAAGTTTATGAATAGCTATCAATTCGAGATGAGCATTGTATGAAGTAATTTGAAAAGTATCAAAACATGTATTATAAATTGAAATGTTTTCTTCCTAAGAATGAAAACACTGTAGTTTCTCATTTATTAAATTAAAAAGGGAAAGGCATTGGTTGGTCAGTTTGGACAATCATCACCTTTTGCATTCCAAGGGTTGGAAAATGAATATTGTCATACAATGTACCTTCTCAACATTTTTTTTATATAAGTGATCATGTCTAAGAAAATGATACAATATGAGAAGTTTTTATTTGTTTATATGTTGCAGGGCTAAAATGGCATTTAAATGATCTTATACTCCAATGATTTAAGATGTGGCTGATCCCTACCGTCAAAGTGATAGATAATACATTGAAGTACAATAGACTCAAAAATAGTGATTTAGAGAGATTTAATGTGACAACCCGACTTTCCCCGCACATAAATCTGGGAAAGTCGGATCGTCCAATTTCGAAAATCAAAATAGATATCATACATGGCAATATAAAAAATTTCATTCTCATGCGGAACATAAAAACTAAACCAAAATGACCACCGATGACGGCCGACCGTCACCTAAATAGTGGTATAAGTTACAACACATAGATAGGAATTACTAATTCAAATATTCTACACAAGTCACCGAAATGTACCAAGTCAAATCTATCTCAAAACTCGTCTATGGATAGTATTCTTCGGGCAGAAGTTCCTCTTCTTCTTCTGCCATGAAGTCAGGATCGTTCTCAAGCTTAGGATCTTGATCAGTTTTTGTACCTGTGATACTAAGTGTCAGGATGAGCTAAAGGTCTAAGCTCAGTAGGAAAAAGTTCAATACCAATTCACATCTTATCATATCAATGCATAAATTTAATGACTATGATTCAAGACATTTTCATATCAAAACAGAATTCGAAATATCTTAAATTCAAAATCACAAAGTCTAAGATAGAGTTTCACACATGGTTTAACAATATCAATTCTGAAATTCACATGGTTTTGTTCACTTATTCATTTTCTCATTTATATGCAACCTCTTAATTAATGAATGACTTAAAATTATAGCATAAGAAACTCCAACGTGCATATAGTACTGTTGGGCATAAGAAACTCCAACGTGCATATAGTTAGGAGGGGATTACCGATGGGAATCCCCTCCATTCCCTCCTAACTATCGTCGTTCAATAAATAATTTTCAGAGTGTACGAATATTCCACCGTACTAGTCAGAATATACGAATATCATGTCATACCGGTCAGAGTATACAGATATCCCGCCGTATCGGTCAAAGTGTTTAGGGGATTCATTCATATAAACCTTAACCTTAAATCATCATGCAAGTTCTAATACTTAGTATGTGTCATTTGTTCATAAAAATATCTAATCTATTCATAATTCAGAGTTCAAAGGATTCAAAGTTCATATTCAGAGTTTATATTCGGAGTCTATATTCAAAATTCATATTCAAAGTTCAAAGTTCTACATTCATATTTAGAGTTCAAAGGATTCGATATGATGATTATCATTCAATTAAAAGTTCAAATTCAGATTCAAAGTTCAATTTCAAAGTTTAAATTTTCAATGATCAAAATTATATTCAATTATCTCATATAAATCTATGAATCAAAGTCAGAATGTAATTATGCATTGAGTTTTCCCTACCTTGGTTCGGATGTCGCGCGAAATCAAAATGGGTGGCCTTTATTGATGACCTCAAGTTCTCTTCCTATATTGCACATTATGTTCATGAGTCACATGTCAATGAATGACGGATCAAAATAATTCAAAGCTCCTTTAAGCTTTCCCAAAAGAAGGGTCGGAATAGCAAAAACAAAGCTAATTCGCTCGAGAGGCTTCTAGATTCGCTCGAGCGAATTGCCACAATTCTGTGTGGCGCATACTACCTCGCTCGAGCGATAGCCAAAATCGCTCGAGCGAGTGTCAACAGTACCATTTTTGGCCTATTTTTGAAGCGATGTCGCTCGAGCGAATCACTATCTTACTCGAGCGAGATAGTGCAATAATGTACTTAAGTTTCTCTTTTCTCTGAGTCCAAAATCCCAAATTTTCTAAAATCAAACTCTACTAAACACAAACCAAGCTTGAATTCGAATTCCCTACTTCTAAATCATCAATCTTACATTCCTAAATCGCGCATGCGGAGACTACGATGGTTGGTATCGAGGGATATCGGCATCCAAGCTCTCTGTCATTCGATGATTCAGTTCCCACCTCTCTTTGATCTTACGGTGTTGACGATCGGAGTTTTCTTAAGGTACAAAATAGGGCAAAAGGTTTCTTTGAGTAAAGAGAGGGATTTGAGAGGGGATCAATGGCTAGGGAAAAATAAGAGAAATGAAGGTCTCCTTCTTCTTTTCTCTCGATTCTTTCTTCTCAAACCGAATTCACGAAAGTTCAATTGTGCGCAATGTTTTTCTCTTTATACTAAAGATAGCTAATTCGGTGTGAATCTGGTATACCGAGAATTGATGTCCTGGCCTTATTAGAAGGTCCAAAACAAAATCTAAAAATTTCACTCAACATAGTTCGATCCCTAAACCTCTTACTTACGAGCCAAACTTCTAACCATTGTATCATCACATGACTTGCGTAATTGTTCACGCAATTATATACATAACCCTTAACACCAAAATAAAATTTTCTAAAAATTCAAGGCGCACACCTTGTCAGACACAAACACCTGATTGACGTATTTGTGCTCGAAAATTTCAAGACGTTACATTTTCCCCCCCTTAAAGGAATTTTTGTCCTCGAAAATTCACTGCGTGTCTTTCGGTGTATTTATCACAATTGATGGTTGACATCAAGATCAAATATATTGGAATAAATAAGTCACATTGGTGTGTTTGGAAACAACACCTCATTTCTATTCACTATCAAAAGTCAGATTGTCCACAGTTAATAACCAGTAACTACACCCACCAATGAATAGTTTAATCAAAAGTCAACGATTATTCCAAATGTTAAACAACCAATAACATATCCACAACTAACTAGCTCACCGTTTCAAAATTTCTGATAAACACGAATCATAAATTGAACCATCAACTAGCACAAGGGACCATCAATGAAAAGTACCATCATCACGACAAAACCTAGACCATCAAGTAATAATCTTAACCATAAATCTAACATGTCATCTTTAACAGGAAAATTTAACCATCAACCATCCAAGGTTAACCATGATTCAAAGTACAACATTACCACAACAAATTTTAAACCATTAATTCGACTATACCATCACTATAGGTAAAAGTTTGTCATTCATCAAAATTATACCATTACCACAAATAAAAATTTACACCATTAATTAGCAAGGGTTAGCCATTGCTCAAAATATCCCATGAGTATAAACCAATATTCAAACCAGTAACTAATTGATCATCACCACCAAAATCTTAAACCATCAATTTACAACAAAATTTAACGATTAATTGATGCAAACTTACTATTGTTCAAAGCATCCCATCACCATAACAAAAATTAAAGTCATTACTGCCAGAGAAAAAGTTTTAACATGATCCAAATGATAAAAGTTTTTTTTTGAACTATTTAAAATAATCATACCCAAAATAACTGATTACAAAGTGTTGGATCCATCATGGATCCGCTTCCTCGCCCGTTCGATCGACGTCCCTTTCAACACCCTCACTGGCCCGTAGCGGTATATGTGTTGGCTCTTGAAATGCACATGGCAGAGTCGATCAGAAACATGTGGCGCATCATCTCCATGAGCATTGTCTCATGAAAGTCTAAACGACAGTTGAGGGTGTTCCAATCTCCTCGGGAAAACTGCGTAGATTGGGGCGGGGGTCTCTGTTGTGGTGGTGTCGCAGGTTCGGGTTGTGTCGGTTCCTGTTGGGCACGCTCTGCGACAAGCTGCATCCGTCGATCATGCACACTTTTGTTCATTTTTTGGTAATTTAAACTCTACTCGTCGACTCCATAACTCTTGGTATTATTGGTCCGCCGTACTTCATTGGGCGGTATATCATAATTATCTTCCTCAGCCTTATACTCCTTGATAAGTTGAGAGATAAGTCGAGCATACGGCATTGCAGCTAAGGGTTTCTTCTTTGATTCCAACATCTTATCATGGGCGTAAATCAGCCCCTCCCAAATCACTTCAAGGGCATCAAACAAACGGTCCTCAAAAGCTGAAAACAAGGCTTGCTGAAGTACTCCAACCCTTTCCTGTCCGTGTCTCAAGGGGGAGAGGTTACTCCTAAAGACTATATCGAGCAACCACATATCAGATGGCAGTTGTGATCTCCTCACTGATCGTCTAGACCCTTGTTCCCCGTGGGTCATTCTTGCAAGGACGCGGTGGAATGGTACCAATTCGGGGTTCGGTGGTAGTAAACCCCTATTCGGTAAAAATATTGTGGAGCTACCCATCGCTGTGGCGATGTGACTCGTATCAAAGTGAAACACTCTGCCATCAATGTTGGTGTAGAGTTTGCCATCATTCTCACCCATTTTAAGGTTCTGGTAAAATAGTTTTACCAATCGAGGGTAGTAGTGAGTGTGGAACGGTGAGAGCAATGTTTTTAGGTTTGCTCGAGTTAGGTAATTGAACGACCACTAGGTCATTTGCTATTCTTTGAAAAAGTCTTGGTCAAAGGACCATTCCATTTCGAAAACCTTTGCATCCCACCACGGAGTGGGTTGGTCCTTCCTTGGGGGCGGATTGGTTTTTGGCCGCTTCGAAGACGCAAACTTCGAACTTGGGGTTTTAGAAGCAGTCTTCTTCTTAGACGCCATTGAAGAAAAATATTCAAATATTTGAAACAAAAAGGCTGCGCTTACCTTTGGTGTGAAAGAACACAAGAAGACGAAGAAGTTCTCGTGGGAGGAGTCGAGTGTCTTTTCAAAGAATTTTTCATGAGAAAATGAAGTGGAATGGGCATGCAGCCCATATATACTTGTAAGGGTCACTCAAGCGAATGTTTGTTCTCTTGAGCGAGTTCCAAATTACAAGGAGCCGCTATGTGAATCACTCGAGCGACAACCAAATGTCGCTCGAGCGAGTTGCACCAATGCTATTTTGAGGGGTTTTTTCTGAAGGTTTTGCTAGAGCGATTTGAGGTCGCTCGAGCGGATTTTGTTCAACATAGTTTTTAGCTGAAGCAGTCAATGGACTATGTGATCATTTTAAAGCCTGCTTCTTTCATCCTTACTTGCACTCAAGTTTTCATAACTACATAACATTCATCCATTAATGCATCAAGGCTTAAGTTTAAATGCAATGGTTGATTCATCAAAGCTTAAAACTTAATGCAACAATTGATCCATCAAATCTTAAAATTAACAGTTGATCCTTCAAAATTCAAAATTGAATTCAACTGTTGATTCATCCACAATTACATCAAAGCTTAAATTTAATGGAACAATTGATCCATCAAAGCTTAAAATTTAAGGCAACGGTTGATTCATCAAAGCTCAAAATTTAATGCAACAGTTGATTCATCAAGCTCTTCATAGCTACACAACATTCATCCACAATTACATCAAAGCTTAACCTCCCATAGCCACTATTCTAGTTGTACAATTTCTAGTTACTCCATAGTCACTATTCCAGTTTATGGAAAGAACGAAATATTTCAATTCAATGCTTTCTTCCAATTCTAACGCGTGTAACTCCACATTTAACACCACGATCGTAAAATCTTGCTAAACCTCCTTTCTCGAAGTTTCATACCTCATTCGAAGAGGTGTGGATATGGATCACGTATATCTGTTTCGCGTTCCCAAGTGGCCTCCTCTGATGAGTGGTTCTGCCACCTCACAAGTACTAATGGGATCCGCTTGGTTCGTAGCACTTGTTCTTTACGGTCAAAGATCCACATTGGTTCTTCCGTGATGGACAGATCTTCTTAGAGTTCGATGGGATGATAATCCAAGATATGAGTCGGGTCCTTCACGTACTTCCTCAACATGGACACGCGAAACACATTGTGCATATTTGAAAGTTCCAGCGGTAAGGCAAGTCGATATGCAACTTTGCCGACCCGGCCCAATATCTCGAAAGGTCCAACGTAGCATGGGCTTAGTTTCTCACATTTTTCAAAGTGCATCACGCCCTTAGTGGGCAAGATCTTGACGAAGACCTTGTCTCCTATCTGCAATGAAATCTCCGTCTCAGTAATGCATATGGTTCTTAGGGAACTAAAGTAAAATTTAACTAAGTTTTACCTGAAATTCGGAGTTCGTTCTTTTGAGGTTGGCATAGATCTTTTGTCGGCTCTATGCGACCCTCAATCTTTCACAGATTAATCGAATTGGTTCGGTCGTTGTAGACACTCAAATTTGGCCCAAGGCCTGGTCAACACATACTTCGAGAAAGGCAAACTTATGAGCTTCTGAAAGCATTCCCCGGACCCTTCTTGGACCCTTAGAACCCTTCACGGACCCTTAGAGCCCTTCCCAAGCACTTAGAACCCTTCTCGGACTCTTAGAAACCCAACCAGACCCATAAAACCCATGTCAACCCATGCTAGACACATACTGGGCCCAACCCATGCCCACATTCCAGCCCTTCAATTTTGGAAAACCAAATTTGGGTTGTGCACACATACTATGTACGCATAGTCATTTTTTGGCAGAATTTGGCTATGCATACATACTATGTACGCACAGCCAAAGTTTGGGCTATGCGTACATAGTATGTACGCATGGGCTATTTTCTGTCAGAAATTAGCTATGCGTACATACTATGTATGCATAGCCAATTTTTTGGCTATGGCTTCAGACTCCACCTGCTCGGGCTCTGGACTTCCCATTTTATGAAAAACACTGTTCCTAAGCTATGCATACATACTATGTATGCATAGCTTAAATTTTTATTTTTTGCTCAACAATGGCCGAAATTCATTTATGGGGTTTGACTTTTAACCACCCCAAAGTTTGGGGTTACTTTCCTTAGGACTGTTGCACCCCTCCTAGCTTTAAGTTTAACCCTTTTTCCATTTAAAACCCCATCCTATCATCTACCATTAAACCCAAGTTCCCCCATCTCCAAGCTGCCAAAACCCTAGAAAACCTTAGCTTAGGGATTACCTAATTGCTAATCCACTTAGCCCTTAAGTACCCCTCTAATCCACTCAAACCCTATAAATAGAGAGCCCCCCTCCTTGATTAGAACCTTAAAAAATTTTCTAAAAGAGAGAAACCTTTAGAGATTTCCCCCTCCCTTTTCAAGCATTAATCCATAAAAATTTCAGAACCTAGGTTCTCCTCTTAGACCTCATTTTTCATCATCAATCCCTTAGCTTTAGCAAGAACAAGGCCTTAGCCTATCTCCCCTACCTTCTAGCTCCCAAGCCTTAGAGTCAAAAACCCATTCCTTAACTCGTTTGCTATCGAAAGCTCATCGGAAGTGCACTTACGAGAAGGTCCATAGCGGTGCTACAAGGGTCTGAGAGCTCCGACTCTCTCCTCTATTCCTCTACCTTCTTTTGCTTTCCCCCAATCCTAGAATTGAGCCGTTACGCCATCCAAATTTCATTGGGTACGAAGGGCTCAATAGGATCGGAGTGCCTTCGGGCAAGAGGGAGTGCCGCTCATTTTTATTTTTATTTTTATATTTGACCATAAGTAGAGACTGTTTACGAGCGGGTTGATCGGGTGCCTAACACCTTTCCAATCGATAACTGAAGCCCCTACCGAAGAGCCTTTGGCGTTGACCGGTGATACGGAGCCATATTTGGCACTTCGGTGCATTTAATATTGATTTTTGGGTATCTTGGGACACCAAAAGCTCCGGGTGGCGACTCCATCCTTTTTTAAGAGAACGCATCATCACGACGGACTCGTGAGAGCGCACGGTTTCACAAATGGTGACTCTGATGGGGATAGCTTGTAGAGCTTCTCCTTGAAGTTTTGGCCTCTTCTTGCACGTGCTTTTCTTTTTACTAATCTTTTTGTCTCTTTTTGTACTTACCGCTACGATTCTGTCTTTACTCGCCTTAGTCGTTTGGCGGGACTACTTGAGCATTTTCGATTCCGTCTTTACTCACCTTAGTCGTTTGGCAGGTTACTTGGTAACTTAGCTTTATTTTTTGTCATTTACCGCCTTAGACGTTTGGCGGGCCTACTTGATGCATTTTACGTTTTCTCATCTAGTCACTTGACTAGCCCGTCTTCTTCTTATTTTTGGCATATTCCAACAGTGGTCGCCGACCCGTAGAGGCGGCACAGGACTCTCACCACCCGTTTTTGAACTTAAGCAAACTCCCTTAAATTAAACTCTAAAAGTGAACTAAGGGACTTAATTAATTTATTCTCGCGGGTAACTTTTACAAAAGGGGGGGAATTTTAAGTAGCAATATACCCGTCTCGATTCCAAGTAGAGTGTCAGCCCTAGTGGTAATAATCTCGAAAGGAACTACCCCATCAAGTATCTGAGAAGGCGCTTAGGCCAGAGATATATCGGGTGGGTGATTGATCTTGTTACTTAGCCTTAAAACCCTTGGGGGAGCGCGTTAGCAGAACCGAATCAGCCTTGTATCCTTTAAGCACGGTAAGGAGGGACCCAAAAAAAGGAGAAAAACAATCCCCGGAAGCATTGCTTCCGAGATACCCAATCAAAGCCCAACTTGGATTTGCTGGCTGGAATTTCGCGTACATATTATGTATGCATAGCAAAAAAAAAATTAACTTTTGTTCATGAGTACATACTATGTATGCATAAGCTAAAAACCCAAATTTTCTTCATGTGTACATACTATGTACGCATAGTGTAAAAATTCAGAATTTTCCTCATGCGTACATACTATGTATGCATAAGCTGATATATTAAAATTTCGGTATTTGGGTGCTTTCATCACTATCCCCAGACCACCTCGCTTAGTGGTCTTCATACTCTCGATAATTCCCACACTCTATGACACCCAAAACGCCCTCGTTGGTCAAAAGAGGTCTCCCTCTTATTGATTCTTTCGAGGGATCGAGTTGTCGCGTGGATTTCCATGCTTTTACACATAATAAAGGATTTCTTTTGTTTCTTCCAAAGTGTATCGGGATCCCACCGTGGGAAGCATTGGGGGTGAAAGCCACCCGAAAAGGGAGTTCCCAAGGCCCCAAAAAAGCGCCATAAGAGGAGATACAAAATTCATCTCCAAAAAGTCATCATAAAAAAAAATCATTTTACAAAAATCCAAAAAAAGAGAGAGCCCTTTGGTGCCGTAACCACGGCATCGCCGAGTCCACCCCATCTCGTAGGGGAAGAAGAAGGAGGGTCTTTGGGCCATACCCAAGAAATCCATATACTCGCTTACAAACCATGGTGTGGTCGGTAGTAACGTCCACTGCTGACATCGTCTCATCCCCACCACATTCCCCATCATCTTCCCATATAGAGGAGATACTCATCTTCGATTCTCCCACCCAATCCTGATTTAATGTCATCGGACCTTTAAGTGAAACCACCATCTTTTCGCCCACCATCACCCAAAATCCACCCCATTTTCCCTCCACATCCACCCATTTTTTCACCCACCATCACCCAAAAACCACCCCATCTTCCCTCCACATCCACCTAAAATGCACCCCCTTTCTCCACATTCACCCAACATACACCCACTTTTCCCCCATTCACCCAAATCATGACCCATTCTTCCCATACACCCCCCTCATCAGAAGGGCCATCCTCATCCATCCCCATAGCGGATCACATGACCATGATGGAAGACATAGTCAGGGCATATATAACTTAGAAGGCCGCCCAAAGCCTTCCTCATCCATCCCAAATATCTCCAAATCCATCACAAACCCTCCAAAATCTTCATACCTCATTTCTCCAAAATCCCATTCAATCACTCATAGTCCATACCATCCAAGGCCCTTCTCATCAACCATGGGGCCATCCGAGTGGGCCCCAAAGGCCTAATTCCCAACCCAAAGCCCATTTAGGCTCAAACCCAAGGGTCACCTTTTCCAACCCTCCATCCTTCCCCCAATTTCTCACATACATGCATACCAACAAACCCCCATCCCCCCTCAAATAATAAATCCGGCATAAGTGATCGGCTTACTGTGTATGTCTAATTAAGTCTTAACTTATTGCAAGCGCACAATGAAAATTGTAGAGCTAATATAGGATCGTTTCCACGAAGAAGTTTATCCTCCTATATATATATATTTCTATTTTAAAGTTATATTTATTTTTTAAGGTTCTAAACTATTTGAGAAATATGAATAAAAGAATAGTTTCTTAATCTAAAGTGCATAAAATAAATCCTGATCCTCCTTCTTCAAATTGAGGTCGTCAATCTCAATCTTCAACCATCGGATATTTATAAAAATAAACAGTACCATTACACCGTATTGCAGTCTTCTAGAATTTGGGCGTCAATCAAAAACTAAAATTCCTTAACACAGATTTAATCTAATCAATGATTTTCTAAAATCTGGGCGTCAATCAAACTATAGAAAATTAAAGATGAAAAAGTAAAAACCGTTACACTAATTTGTAAATTCCAACCTGAGTCGTCAATTCAAATCAAAATTTGAAGATGTTTACAAAGTATGTAAATAAAGTAAATAAACTCAGCCGCAGTCGTAATTGCTTCTGAGAAACTAGGATATCTACACTAATCTTCAGCACTCAATAGCAGTCGTCAATTGCTCTTGAGAAGCCTCTAATATCCAATCTACTCTAAGTATTTTACACTACTGATCGAAAGCAAATCTAACCTTAGTTGTCAATTGATGCTGAAATTCTTCGATGTTTATTCCTACACCGGACTCTCTTATTTATAGATTATAAAGAGTCAGTTTACAAAGACTTCTAATTCTAATAAAAGAAATTAATAAAAATAAAAGATTCCTAATATAACTCCAATTCCTAATTTTGTTCTTTCTTGCTTTCAATGGTTGATGTACTTCTGAATTATTCTCCTTTATTTCAACAACTGAGATTTTTTAAGAGCTTATCTTCATCAATCTTCTCAGATCCGTGATTCACCAAACTTCTAAGTTCATATATCTTCTAATTCTATTCTTGGCGGTGATAATCTTTATTCACGTGATCAGCAGCAACAGCTACAATAGGAAAGCTTCTTTTCTAGATAATCGCAAATCACGATTTTTTTTTTCTTCTCTTTCTTAGAAAATCATAAATCACGATTTTCTATCTTTTATAGTTTCCTATCTGGACGATTCTCTGGATTATGATTTTTCGCTTTTCTCCTTTTGTCTCTTTTGCAGAATCGTAAACTACGATTTTCTGGAATCATCTTTTTCGCTCAATCGTCTTTCTTACTGCCTTTTGAGTTCATTTTGATGAATATTAATACTTTAGCTCTCTTTTACTTTTTTTTCCTTAATATCTGCACATCGTTAACTTATTAGTAGCAAATTAAGTCCTAGCATCACTAAATTAAGGGTGATAAAATGGTAAATTATGTGACTGATCAATAAATTCCATTCATCCACACCCAACCCAATATGGGAATCCATCCCAAACCATCAACCAACTTACCCACCCGCTCATTTTCCAACCACATCCCCAAAGTGCACCATGGCCTCATCAGGCACCAACCCAAAATCCACCATTCACCCATCCCCTTACCCCCCAAACTCATCATCAGAGCTTTTCTCACATACAATGGTCTCATCAGGCCCCCATACAGCCCACTCAGAACCAGCAAGACAACCTCACCCTTCCCCTATCGTTTACCGATGCAAGTCATCAGTATGAGGAAGATGAGGCCCGAAATAGTGAAGCCTATGTAGGGGCTTTTGCTGGGTTCAATCCCCCACCCCCACACGCACCAATCAACAAGTTGTCCAAAATGAATGGAGGCAACCGAGTGGGGGACAGCCCCACTGGGTTGCCTCGCCCCACTGGGTTGCCTCCATTCATTTTGGACAACTTGTTGATTGGTGAGTGTGGGGGTGGGGGATTGAACCCAGCAAAAGCCCCTACGTAGGCTTCACTATTTCGGGCCTCATCTTCCTCATACTGATGAAGTTAGGGGGGACTGAGATCCATGCCACAGATGTTTCAAATATGTGTTTATTTGTTGAGGTGTCTTTCCCACCTAAGTTCAAAATGCAGGCCTTCGATAAATACAAAGACACTAGCAACCCTATTGCACACCTCAAGTCATATTGTGAGGACATGTGATAATACGGCAGAGATGAGTGGCTCCTCATCAAGGTATTCTAGAAGAGTCTGACCGGCTCAGCCTTAAGATGGTTCACCTCTATCGAACCATCCATGTTGACAACGTGGAGAGATCTCACCCACCTATTCCAAGAATAATATGTCTATAACATTGACATAGAGTCACGAAAGTTTAACTTGGCTCGTTTAAAATAGAAACTCGACGAAACATTCAACAAATACCTTGGGAAGTGGAGAGCATTGGCAGCCCAAATAAAAAATCAGATGCCCGATGATGAACAAATTGAGTAGATCTAAAAAAATACTCTTCTAGTCATCTCAAATTTTCTAGTATACCAACAACAATCCAGCTTTGCTGATCTGGTAAGGAATGCCAACCTGTGCGACCATGGATTCTCACGAACCCGTCGCGGCAATGCGCTCACGATGGAATAAAATGTAGAGTTGCCACCCGGAGCTTTTGGTGACCCGGGAAACCTTTAAATCAATATTTTGAGCACCAAAGTGCTAAATATGACTCTGATTTATTGGTTTTTGTCAAAGGCTCTAGGGTAGGGGCTTCGGATATCGATCGGGAAGGGTTTAGGCACCCGATCAACCCGCACGTGGCGGTCTCTATCTATGGCCAAAATGAAAATAAATGGGCGGAACTTTCCCTTGCCCGATGGCAATACAGTCCTATCAAGCTTTGAGCAAAACAGAAATTTCGACGGCGTAACGGCTTGAATCCTTGGACGGAGAAGACATCAAGAAGGTAGAGGAAGAGAGGGATGAGCCGGAGCTCACGGGCCCTTGTAGCACCGTTGAAGACCTTCGCTTTGGCGTACTTTCGTTGGCTTTAAATGGCTTAAACAGTAGGGGAATGGATTCTAATGCTAGGATTCAGTAGATGGGAAGTGTAGGATGAAGCTAGGGACTAAGCTTGACTAAAAGAGGGGTGGTCTAATGGTTGAAATGGATTGAAAGAGGCGAACTAAGCATGTTGGAATTCTGGTTGAAGAATAAAAAAATGAAACTTTCTCTCACTAGGTCTCTCTCTCTTGAACTCAAGCTTTCAACCCTAATTTTTCAACCCTTTGGGAAGAGGGGGTGTCTCTCTATTTATAGAGAAGAGGTGGGTTAGAGGGTTACTTAAGAGCTAATTGGTTTAGCAATTAGATAATCCCCCATCTAAGGTTTTCTAGGTGTTTAGGGTTCTAGGGGGTTTAGGGAACTGATTTCAATGGCAGATGATGGGGTGAGACCATAGGTGACTTAAGGGTTGCATATAAGCTCAAAGGGGGTGCAACCAAACTTAGGACACCCACCTCAACCAAGGGGATGGTCAAAAGGTCAAACCTGATGAAGGAATTTTGAGCATTTGACGACAGTTACTGTAGCTAAGCTGGGCGTATATATTACATACGCCCAATTTATGTACAGTGATTTCTATGAAAACCAGAGGAGATTTGAGAAGGTGGGTGTCCGAGGTGGGCCCTACCTATGCTGGGCGTATGCATTATGTCGCCTACCAAATTTAAATGCGTATATATATATCGCTGACCAAATCAAATTTGTCAAGATATAATACATACGCCTGAGCAAAAGTCATGATTTTATGTAAAACTTCAATCAGCCATATCTTTCGAATGCTCAGAAGGGTTTAAGTTGGGTATGGGAAGGGATCCTAGGGTTTAGGGTGATCTTTAAGGGTTGGGGGAATGATTCTAAAGGATTCAGGGTGATTTCTAAAGGTTCAAGGGTGCCATCGGAAGCACAAGGGTACATCTCTCTCAGAGTGCAGACTGATCGGGCCTTGGGCCGAATTTGGGTGTCTACAGATGCCCCTCTTTGGTATTCGATCACTAATGATCGGATGCCAAAGACAAGAGACATCCGAAGAGGTCTAAGGCACGTTTGATGGGTTCACCTGGTTCAACTCAATTCTCAAACATCCATGGTGATGGTGAGTGTACGTAAGCCCTCTCATTTCGGGATATCGTCCCTACCTTAATGCTAACAGTCTCCAAGCGCATTGCAACATTACTGGGCGTAACTGCGATGATCATAAAAAGTGTAAGCCCGCTAGCCGGGATATCGTCCACTTCCTAAGGGAAATTATAGATTTGTGATGTTGAGTATTAATCTGAACCAAACAGCTCCATGAAACGGGGTGATCGATCTATGCTTTAGAATCGACGTGAAGTGCACAAAGCGAAGGCCTACAAATTGTGTCCAATCCTATGGGGTATCGACAGCTCCATTGGATTGGCCACGGGTGCCCTTACCTAGGTAAGCCTCGAAATCTCTGGGCAAACCCATCAACATCGAGGTTGCTTTAGCATGATTTATCCGAGTGGAGTGAATATTGATGTCGCAACACTTCATGGGAATGCGTGCCCACTTTTAGAGTGAATTTTTGTTGTATATATTTTTCGAATTTTCTTTTATTTCGAAGCCTCCAAGCAAAGCTCAAGGACCTCCAGCAATTTTATTCTTGCACAACTCTTTAAGTTGATCAAATGCTAGTTGATACGCTTTAAGAGTGCGTGTGCTCTGCCGGGGATAGGTACACCTTGGGGATGTGCACGTTCCGGTGGTGAGGTGCTCCTGATTCACACGAACCGGAGTGCCTTAACTCGAGACAAAGCTAAAAAAGATCGGGCTAGGACCCAAAAATCCATCAAAAGAGATGATCAATTCTAGCCTCCATCCCCAATGAAATCACATCTTACTAACTATGTATAGATAGACACCCATCAGGGGCGATAAACAGCAAATAGGCGCGAACGGAAGCCTCGACCCGAAGATACAATTTACGAGGGCAAATGACCATCCTGAGGATACCCAGATGCAAGTGCGTACATTCAACGGGACACCGTGCCTATACAGGTTTTAAGCCTATGTAAAAGGAAATAAAAGGGAATGAGCCCTTCGGTCTGTATGTTTGCACATAGTTTGGTTGGTTGTAATTTCATTTTTGACGGGTCAGTTTCAATTGACAATATGCTTTTCGAATGGTCTGAAGTCGGGTGCACTCTCGGTCAATCATAGATCAGAAGGTGGATGATCAGAGCCAATGCTTGGAAGGTGGGGTCAACCTGCTCAGGATTTTAACTACATAACAAAAGGTTGTTATCCCGAATCTTCTCCTTTTTCTCTTTTTTCTTTTGCACATGTCAGTTCGAGACTTTGAGCATGCTCAAACTATTTTTATTTTTGCATGTATCCTTAGGCAGACCAACTTGCCATGTTGATACACCTCAAGGATGTGCGCATTCCGATGATAGGTCCTTGGTTTGCCTGCTGGATCAGGTCCCGACTCCTGGGGATGCATGGTCTTGGTCTTTAAACAAATTAGACCCCGCTATCCTGTTTAGGGAAGTGGGTTCGGAAGCAGGTTCCTAATGGCCGGGGGTAAACATGATCGGTATTTTGCCTGTCGGATCAGGCATAAGGTGTCCCAGTGTAAAACAGGGTTTGGGAATTTTCGGGTGAACCCGATCGTTCCGAATTGACTCAACACGGCTCTCGGAGTGGGGCAAATAGGCGTTGAGAACTAGTGCTGTGTTTCAGTTATTTCATGTGAGCCTCTTTTCTTCTTTTTTTTTGGTTTTAAAAGAAAAAGTTTTTTTTTTTATTTTATGATTTTATGGGAGCACTCAGTGGGTGCTTAAAGATCTAGATCCGTTTATTGAGCACGGTCCCTTTGGGCCAATCGAAGGGAGTTCGAAGGGCCATTTGGGGATGTGTGCACCATCGCCCGATGGTACGTGGGCTTCTAAGAGGGACCAAGCCTTGATCTAGAGCATACAGAGGGCCTGTCAGGCCATTAAAGCCAAAAATTGGTTGAGCGTATATAAAATATACGTCTAGCAAATCTGCAACGAAAATGGCCGGGCATATATTATATACGCCTGACCAAAATCTGGCAGTTTTAAAACTGCCTGAGCCCAAGCACAAAAGGGGCCCTCTCTTTCAAATTCTATCTTCTTCCCTCCTTCCTTCTCAAGTCCAGGACAGCCTCTTAGGGTTTTTGCATTTGATTTTGCTTGAGTTCTATAATCGGGAGTTGCACATGCCGATTAAAAGCGTTCACTCTCCGTTGATTTTTTGATCTATTTCTCCTCCTATTGAAGGTAATCACCAACCCCTCTTTCATCTTTCCTTTAAATTTTGATAATGTTGTTGTTTTTTTTTTTTTTTTGGAAATGCTTGATGTTCTTCCTTTTTGTGGCGAAAGATTAATGCATTTTTTTGCAAGTATATGTGATCCTTATGCCTATGCTCCTCTATTTTAATTCATCATTCATTTTTTTTTTATTATATCATCCTCCATCTTTCATCATTCATTTTTTTTTTATTATATCATCCTCCATCTTTCATCATTCACTTTTTTTTTTTTATTATCATATCATCATCATTTATCATCCATCATCATTTTTTTTCTTATTTGTTTCTTTTCTTTCATGACGGATTAGTGCCTTTTTCTTCTCTTTTTTTGTTTGCCTTTTTGTTATTTTTCTCTTTCTCTTTTTTTTTTTGGTTTGAAATGCTTGATGTTCTTTCTTTTTGTGGTGAAAGATTAATGCCTCTTTTCTTTTCTTTTTGTAGTATATGTGATTCCTTATACCTATGCTCCTCTTTTTTCATTCATTTTCATCATCATTTTTTTTTTTATATATCATCATCCTTCATCATTCATCATCATTCATTTTTCATTTATTTATATTTTTTTCTTTCATAATGGATTAGTGTATTTTTTTCTCTTTTTTTTTTGGCATGCCTTTTTTGTTATTTTTCTATTTCTCTTCTTTATTTTTTTTAGCAGCCCTTTCTTATACCGATGTGTTCCATATTTTCAGATGTTTGACGACGAAGGGCAGGACCCACAAGAGGGGCCAGAGATGGCCTATGGTCCTCGTGGGGAGCAGTTTACCGTTTCACAACGCTCCTCTCAACCCTGGTATGAAATGCAAGGTGAAGCCGCCCGTATCGGCCTCCTTCATTGTCAGCACACCCATATTTCCAATTTTGGGATCGCTGGCTAGGTAAACAGATGAGCCTTTTTTCTTTTCCTTTGATGCCTTTATTATACCACTTTGCTCCTATTTGATAGATCCCTTATATTTGCAGCCTTGACCACACATCATGTTCGAGGGTGGCTGGTTCGATCTCCAGCACCTCGTACTCTATCTTCAATAGGTGGTGAAGGACCTGCTTTCTCAAACTGGTTTTGGGGATTTTATTTCATGATTCGCTGTGAGGGCCGACACGGCTTATGTGAAGGCCCTGATAGAACGCTTTCGCCCTGAGACCGTGACGTTTCATATGGCCATGGCTGAGATGACCCTTACACCCGCGGACTGGTCCATGATTACTGGGGTTCGCATTGGAGGGGTGCCAGTGACACCTACCCGCACGCCTGATAGGGAGGAGGTGACTCGGCTTATAGGGGCCTACCCAGCCTTCGGGAACGTTCGTGATTCTGAAGTCAAGTTATCCTGGCTGGTTAGTCTGTTTGAGCCTCATGAGTTAGTGGATCTGGGCCAGCCCGATGCGGTCATTTATCTTGAGCCAAAGTGTACACTGATGCTAGCCCGTATTTCTCTGTTGTTCCTTTTGGGTAAGACTCTTCTTTCAAATACCAGGGGAGGGCGGGTCTCATTGTCCCTTCTCAGTCTTATGGTGAACTGGGACACTGTGCATCGGTTTGAGTGAGGCGGTGCTGGTCATGCGGTGCTCATGTCTAGCCTGGTGAGAGCCGTACTTGGGGAGTCCAGCTCCGTTGTGGGCTTTTTGCCCGCACTTGAGGTATTTTATCCTTTGGTCTCAGTTTGTTCATCTTTTCCCTTTTATGGCAAATCTATTTTTATCCGCTTGCTTTCTCAGGTTTGGGGGTATCTGCATTTCCAACCTGGTCGTCCTTTGCTTCTATCCGAAGTTCCTACGTTCCCCCTTATGAGCAATTGGCACGCGAACCGCCATCGGGACGTAGGCATGAAGCATCTGGAGTTAGGGCTGCACTCCCAATTTGATCTGTTGATCCCTGAGTAGGTATAACAATTTCTCTCTTTGCAAATTTGATAGCTCATTTGTGCTGTGGGTTCTGACCAAATGTATATATCCCTCCTCCTTTTTATTTCTGAGCAGGTCATCCTTGACCCCTCACGGATCTCATACGGAACTTTGTAGTGGGTCCTTCTCATTTTTTGTTAGATCGACGCATCATTTTCTTCTATGGGTCCTGGGCTAGGGCCTATTACCTAGGAGAGAGGGTGGTTCATCAGTACCATCCTCTTTTCGCTGTGCCCCAAGCTCCTCCAGCTGATGTATTGACTCTTGAAGGTTCTACCGAAGTGCTTACCGCTCGCTTTCTCCATCATGGGGTCCCCATTGATGACCTTCTTTTTTCGGGGGGATATCAGATGTGGTATGAGTCTCTGCCCTATCGTTCTTTGCTGCCCCGGTTCGGGCCCGGTGCCAACTTTTTAGCTTTTGGTGGTCCGCGGTCTCAGGTAATGTTCTTTCCTCTTTTTTATTTAGCAGCCTTCCATGTGATTACCTTGATTGCCCTGCTATTTGAACAAAAATTGTTTCTCTCTGTAGTTTGGGCAGGGTGACGATTCAGATGAGGGGGGTGAGGTGGCTGCTCCTGAAGAGGCTACTGGTGCTGGACCTGCTGACCCTTCCGGTGTTGGCGCTTCCGGCAGTTCGCCAACTAAGGTCCAGGGGACTTTTAAGCGCTTGGACGATGCCTTTCTGTCGCGTATGTGTGCCGATGTGGCTGAGAAGGCATGCATATCTGCTGAAGCTATTTGGATCCCACCCCCTGAGCTGATCCTTGGGGTAATCTCTCCCTTATTACATTGCTCTTCTGTTTTCTTGGATTATGCTGAGGACCTGTGTGACTGACACCTTTCTTTTTTTTGCTGTGCAGAATTATGAGTCGGCCGCGAACCAAGCCGAATACTACCGCAACATTGTCGGGCTTAGGGAGGCTGAGGTGGTGAGTGAATACTGACCTCACCTAATCATTTTCTTATTTACTTTCTGCTTGTTTCCCTACCTGATGGCCTCTGGTGTGCTTATGCAGCGTGCTCACGAAAAGGAGTCGCGCTCTTTGCTCGGCCACATCTCTCAGGCGTGGACTCGGGTGGGGGAGACCCGTACTTTTCAAAGCGCGACCAGACGCCGGAAGAAGTCAAAGGGGGCTGCCCAAGACTAGTTTATTTTCTAAAAATTTGAAATAGTGATACAGTTTAGACTTTGATTTATTGGGGGATATGTAATTTTTTAAACAACAATTTTTTTTGGATGGTCTTATGATTTTCATCGTTTATATGAATGCTCCATTTGGTTATCTCTATGCTTTTATGGTTTCCTTTTCCTTGGCATGAAGCGGAGCGGGCCAAAGCCCCTCCAATGATGGGGTTGAGCTCGCATGTGATCCTTTGCATACGACCCACAGATTCCTTGTCATCCGAGGGTTTCCCGTGGGTGTGCAAGCATGCCCGACTGTGGGCTGACCCGAAAAAAAAATAGGCTACGCGAAACCCGTCCCTCTCTTGGGGGAAGTAAAAAAGGAATGGACCAATGTGAGGGGAGGCACACATCCCTGCTTTTTTCTTTTCTTTTCTTTTAACTGGGCATATATATTATATACGCTTGGCAAAATATTTTAAAATTTTGCCTGGGCGTATATAATATATACGCCGGGCAGAAAAGTGTTCAATTTTGCCTTGACATATATAATATATACGCCTGGCAGAATATTTTCAATTTTGCTATGGCGTATATACTATATACGCCTCGTATAACTGTGCTCGACGAGTTCTTTATAACCCGAACCTGACCCTCTTTGCCTCTCTTTTCACCCGAGCTTGGCCTTTTTGCCCCTCTTTTTTCTTTCTTTTCTCTCTCTTCCTTATTTTTTGAGCGGGTCCGTCGCCCTACATTGGCTGATTTTCATAAAGACCATCTTTGTATGTCCATGGACCCGCTTCCTAAGAAAGGCCCAAGTTCTCATACGGAGGGCTGGGGCTAGTATACTTCCCTGTTTGGACTCGGGGCCCAGTTTTTTGCAGAAATGGTGTGATAGCTTGGCTGAGGGCGAGCTCGCTGTTCTGGATCGCCTCGGGTTATCCCGCCTTTCCACCCTCCTTGCTATTCCTCTGTTGCCCAACCTCTTGCAGGCGGCTTTGGCGTCGTGGGACCATAGGGCCCATGTCTTCAGATTCGGATCCAGGGAGCTCACCCCAACCTTGGAGGAGCTACCCTCTATTACTGGCTTGAGGATGCATCGGGGACTTGCTAAAGTAGTGCCCAAATTGGGGTATGCAAAGGCGGTCCACGCGGTTCTTGGTTTGAAAAAGGGTGGGTATGAGAAGGGCTTCGCCGGGGGGCCCACCAGGTGCTCGGTGAAATTCCTGAGAGAACTTTTTAGCGACCCGAGTCTCCGAAAGTTGCCTATCCAAGATCCTTTCAATGTAAAGGCCTTTGCCCTTTATTTGCTGCTGGAAGTTCTCTTCTTTACTGGGGGCGAGACATTTTCCCTCGGGTTATCCGCTCTCTGGGAGACCCGCCAATCGACGCACATGTGCAACTTAGTTCAGGGGGGCGTTCTCTCCTCTGATTACAAGGTTTGGCTGGCATTCGAGGTTCCACCTGCCCCTAGCCCGGTTTCAGTAGATGTGATAGAGACAGGGCCCTGGCCATACAAGGAAACGAGACTTCGGACTAGAATTGAGTCTCTTTCTGTAGAGAGGCTGGCTTTGACTGAGGCTTTGGAGAAGGAAAGGGCCAGAGCTAAGGTTGCGGAGGTGAGAGCTGCTACGGCCGAGAGTGGGGTTCTTCGGCTGACTGGGCTTTTGACTGAGTCTCGCAGTGCAGCTAATGCTTCGCGGAGGCGGCAGAAGAGTCTTCATAGTAGGTGGTTGTCTGATTGGAATGCCCGTGAGGACTCTCTCCTCACAGAGATCAGTGCTTTGAAGCGTGGTCCCTGCCCCTGACCTGTTCCTGCACATGCTATAGATCATATACACAGAGGGGGGGGCTGATGCCCCTTAACAGAAATCTCTTTTTTTAGGTTGTTTCTTTTTTTTTTATATACTTGTAAAGAAGGCAGTGTGTCATGATGTTATCTTTTTGGGACGTGACACCTTATACGTAACGCTGTAAGAAAAGAAATGAAATCTGCTATATATATATATATATTTTTTTTTTGTGTTCGAATTTTCTTCCATACGTCTCGCAATGTAAGGCTTTTTATAGAAAAGAAAAATCTATTATCTTTTTTAAAATTTTTTCCTACATAGTGTGAGGCTTTTTATGGAAAAGGAAAATCTATTATCTATTTTAAAATTTTCTCCTTCATAGTGTGAGGTTTTTTATGGAAAAGGAAAATCTATTATCTTTTTTGAAAATTTTCTCCTACAGTGTGAGGCTTTTTATGGAAAAGGAAAATCTATTATCTTTTTTGAAAATTTTCTCCTTCACAGTGTGAGGCTTTTTATGGAAAAGGAAAATATATTATCTTTTTTGAAAATTTTCTTCTACACAGTGTGAGGCTTTTTATGGAAAAGAAAAATCTATTATCTTTTTTAAAATTTTCTCCTTCACAGTGTGAGGCTTTTTATGGAAAAGGAAAATCTTATTATCTTTTTAAATTTTTTTTCTTTCTTCTCTTTTTTTTAAAAAATTTTTCTCCTTTTCTCCTTCTCCTTTTTGTGATGTCGGTATTTACGAGGCCAACTGGTGGGTCCTTTTTTGAGCATGGTCGAACCCTGTTTATGAGGCTCTGATTTTTCTTTTCAAACATGGATAGGTCAGCTTCCCTGAGATTGATTGGTCTTCTGCCTTTACCTTTGGTCATGTGTCAGACGACGCGGTAGAGACGACATACTTGATTGGGATCCGATCCAATTTTAACATGAGCGGCCCAACAAAGGGGAGAAGAGGCTCACAGGGTCCAGGCTAAAATAGGTGGGCCAGAACAGATCCTCTCTTAATCTCTCTTTTTTTGACATTTTTGCTCACAGTGCCCAAGACAGGTTTTCGCCATGCCTGTCATCCCTATTTTTGCCCGTAGCGCCCTTTCAAGTTTTCACCACGTCCATGGGTTCGCTCTCTTACCCAAGTGCCTTTTAAGGTTTTCACCTGGTCAGCGTGAGTTCGTTGTTTTTACCCGCGGTGCCCTTGTGGGTTTTCACCACGTCCATCTTGCTTTGAACTCAAATTAATTTTTCTTATCTTTCATCTCTTTTTTTCTTATCTTTCTATTTTTTTATTTTTTTTAGAAGAACCAGAAGGCCACGACATGGACATTGATTCCGTCATAATCGGCTGGATGAAGCTCTGGTGTCGTCTCACGACTCGACTCATGTTGACTTGACAGATACTATGACCGCTTGCGATCCTACAAAGAAGGCTGTCTTCAAGGTGTAACTTGGCCATGGGTTAGGTTAGGATTTGAAGTATGCTGGGCTAAAAGGGTTTCCTTGATACGACTTCAATTTTCTCAACATACTTCTTCCTTGGGGGTTTCTACTGTACATGCCCCGTAATTCTTCTACACACATTTTTTTTGTTATTCTTTTTCCTCCATTTAAGGCAATCTCTTTTTGAGGTTTTTCTTTTTTCAATTTTTTTTGGATTTGATAGTAACTTTATACACATGCATCTTTTCTCTCTCTTTTTTTTTTGGTATATGTACACGTATATTTTTTTTAGGGGAATAGGTTTATTGAAAGAAAGGCCCAGGCTCAAATGGGGTAGCAAAGGATATCATCATTTTTAGGGACGCTTTTTTTTTAGCTACTGTGCTTGGAATGATGGCCTCTTTTGGGTGGTTCTTAAGCAGTCACGTATTTGTTTTATCACTACTTACCTTATCGCGATAGACTATGAGTAGAACCGTCGGATGTATCCAGCATTGATGGGCTCAGGAAGATGATCTTCGTCGATGGTGGCGAGGCGGATGGCGTATCCCGGCAATACTTCTCCAATGACGTATGGTCCTTCCCAGTTCGGCTTAAACTTTCCTCTTGGATCAGCATGGAGGGAAGGGAAGATCTTCTTCAGCACAGTGTCTCCTACTTTAGATCTCGACCGTAAACACGTTTATTGTAAGCGCGTGCGATTCTCCCCTAGTAAATTTGAGTGTGATACAAGGCTAGGAGTCTCTCCTCGTCCAATAAGTTTAATTGTTCAAAGCGGGATCTCTCTCTCTCTACTTCGGGTAAGTCTGATTCCATGAGGATTAGGAGCGAGGGTACTTCAACCTCTACCGGGAGGACGACCTCGATTCCATATAAAAGGGAGAATAGTGTTACCCCTGTAGCGGTACGGATCGGTGTTCGGTAGGCCCACAAAGCAAATGGCAGCATTTCGCTCCAATCTCGATAAGTGACGACCATTTTCTCAAGGATGCGGACGACTGTCTTGTTCGCGGCTTCCACGGCTCCATTAGTTTAAGGTCGAAAAGGGGATAAGCGATGGTGCTTGATCTTGTATTGCTCACAGAAGTCTCGGATGTGCTTATTCGCAACGTTTGTGCCGTTGTCCGTGATGATATCTTTGGGTACTCCAAATCGGTACACAATATTGTTCTTGAGAAACTTCTCAACGTGACTGGCAGTGATGTTGGCATATGACGCCGCTTCTACCCACTTGGTGAAGTATTCAATGGCGACGAGGATGAACCGATGTCAGTTTGATGCTTTTGGATTAATCATTTCGACAACGTCACGGCCTCAGTTAGCAAATAGCCAAGGATTGGTCATGCAGTGAAGATTAATGGCAGGAGCGTTTATCAGACTGGAGTGTTCTTGACACTTGTAGCATTTCTAGACATGTTTGCAAAAGTATCCCTGTCATAGGATTTTCTTAGCGAGCAAGTGACCGCTGACGTGGGCTCCGCATACTCCCTCATGGATTTCTTTCATAATATTGACCACTTCTCTTTCGGTGAGGCACCTGAGTAAGATGTTATTGTATGATCGCTTGTAGAGGCATTCCCTGTAAATGACGTAACCTGTTGCTAAACGTTGAATGGTTCGTCGGTCTGTCTTGGATGTACCCTCTGGGAAGGTTAGGGTATCAAGGAAATTCTTGATATCTGAGAACCAAGGTGGCTCATTATCAGGCTTTGTAGGTTCCTCAATCTGGAGGCAGAAGGCCGGCTCATTCCTTTGCTCGATCATGATTGGCTTTATCTCAACACCATAGGAGATTTCAATCATTGATGTCAAAGTTGCTAATGCGTAGGCAAAACGATTCCTTATCCGGGGGATGTATGAGAAAGTCACATCTTTGAAGCAAGCTATCAGATCCTCGAGGTGTTCATGATAGGGGATCAACTTCTCGTCTTTCGTCCAGTCACCATTATTAACTGTGAATCACCAAATACTGGAAGGTGAGTTACATTCAGATCGAGAGCTGCCTGTAGACCAGCGGTGCAAGCTTCGTACTCAGCCATATTGTTAGTGTAAGGGAAGTTGAGCTTGATAGAGACCGGTACATGGGATCCTTTTGGTGAAATTAGGATGGTGCCAACTCCTTGGCCTTCAACATGCGATGCCCCATCAAAGTGCATTACCCAGGACTCCTCTGTTTCCTCCTTATCCTCTTCTGTCATGAACAGGATGCCCTCATCGGGGAATTCAGTCCTTAGAGGCTCGTAGTCCAGCAGAGGGTTCTCAGCAAGATGATCAGCGAGCGCTTGTCCCTTGATCGACTTCTGAGTGACGTACGTGATGTCGAATTCAGATAATAAAAGTTACCATCGTGCTGTTCGGCTAGTGAGAGCAGGTTTCTTGAAAAGGTACTTCAACGGATCCATCTGTGATAGAAGTAGAACGGCTTGGGATAACAGGTAGTGTTGAAGTCTTTGAGTAGTCCAAACGAGAGCTAGGCATGCCTTCTCCAGATGAGAATAACGCGTCTCATAATCAGTGAACTTCTTGCTCAGGTAGTAGATGGCCTGCTCTCTTCTTCCTGTCTCATCATACTGCCTCAACACACAGCCCATGGAAAACTCTGTCATAAATAGGTACATTATCAGAGGTCTATCGGGTACAGGTGGTACCAATACTGGAGGATTTAGGAGGTAACCCTTGATCTTGTCAAATGCAGCTTGGCAGTCATCATTCCACTCAACTGGTGAATCCTTTCTTAGTAGTTTGAAGATCGGTGCGCATATCGGAGTTAGCTATGCAATGAACCGACTGATGTATTGGATTCTGCCTAAAAAGCCTCTGACCTCCTTCTCTATAGATGGTGGTGGTATTTCAGTGATGGCCTTGATCTTGGTCGGATCAACCTCAATCCCTCTCCTACTGACAATAAAGCCTAACAGTTTTCCTGAAATAGCACCGAACGCACACTTTTGGAGATTCAACCGTAACCTGTACTTTCTCAACCTCTCGAACAACTTCTGAAGGTTTACCAAGTGGTCATCCCTTTCCGGTGATTTGGCAATCATATCATCGACATACACTTCGATCTCTCGGTGCATCATGTCGTGGAATAGGGCCGTCATTGCTCTCTGGTAGGTTACCCCAGCATTCTTGAGCCCAAATGGCATCACCTTATAACAGAAGGTACCCCAGGGAGTGATGAACGCAGTCTTTTCTCGGTCGGCCTCTGCCATCTTAATCTGATTGTAGCCCGAGAATCCATCCATGAATGAGAGCATTCCGTGCTTAGCAGTGTTATCGACCAAAATATCGATGTGTGGCAACGGAAAGTCATCCTTAGGGCTTGCCTTGTTGAGATTTCGAAAATCAATGCATATCCGAACCTTCCCATCCTTCTTTGGCACGGGGACGATATTGGCCCAACCTTCCCAACCTTCAAATAAGGTTTTAAAATTGAAATGGGCTCGGGATTGGCCGAGTCACTCACCAACCCTAAATTTTGGCTCAACCATTAACATCACTACGTACAATAGTAAAGACAAGACAAACAAGTCATTCCAAATTCACGATCATTTGAATTTTAGTAAAAGGAGATTTTCCTTTGTGAACTCACTTAATGAAATCTTTTTCCAATGTTATATAGATTATTTAGATATTTGGAAGAGTACTCTTATTTTCAACCCAAAAGTTTTTGCCCAAATGTTCAACATAGTGACACAATGGAGATCATTTTTCCCTCGAATCTTCAAATGGAATGGATCTTGAGATCATGATCTCACCATTGGATGGTCAAATTTTTATTTCACACGATACAACTCAAAAGGTGATTCAGGAACCAAAATCTATGTGTCATGTAGAACAAAAATTTGACCATCTAATTGTAGACCTATTTTCTCAGGATTCAATGCGTGAAAAATTCGAGCAAATAACTCCATTGTTTGATTCAAGCACGTAAAAGCTTGGTTGAGGAGGAAGAATCTTAAGTTAATAATTAAGTTAGTAAATACAGGTACCCTATTTGAAATATTTCTAAAACTACACTTCTTGCTGTTTGGTTATTTATTTATAACTTAATTCATAAAAAAATTAAAAAGTATGCAACAAATTGACAATTTCATCATGTTTCGTTTTTGTTTTTCAATTTTTTTTAACAATAAACCAGATAAAAATTTTAAGGTTAAAAAGGACTTAACAAATGATTTTCATTTTAATTAAACAAGTTACTATATTCTTTGTCCTTGCATTGGCAGGAATGCTGATCGTTACCACTTGAACCGCCTTCCATGTTCTCGCTCGGCTTTCCCATTTGCTATCCCCAACTTTTTCCATTTCAAGTTCGAAATTGAGTGATCCAATTGGTTTTGTTGACTCTTCATCATGTTAATCTGAAACATACAAAAATAATGTGACAACCTGGATTTCAACACCAGAAACCCGTGCCATTAGATCACCCATAAGGCAACCCCTGAACAAACTGAACACTTAGTACATCCACACACAAAGTGGAAACAAGCACATATTTTACTAAGCAGATAGAGTCATCATAAGGAAAGTAAATCTCTGGTTCTATATATGACTCCATCACTGAATATGACAAAAGACGGTTCTAATTGCATGCAAGACACATGGACAAAAGAACCGAGCTGAACCACCGGTGACATCCAACTGTCACCGAAATATGGTTCACAAAATAATAATTAATGACATATACACATAAATTCTAATAAAACTAGCTGGACGTATCAAGCCTCACAATTAATTCTCAAAATAACTAGCGCAACTCTGCCTACTAGAAGAACTCGTCAGGAGGGGGCTCAGTCTCCTCTGGTACGTACTCTGGGTCCTCAGGATCTATGTCCTCAGTACCCGCATCTATAATTGTACCTGTGACGTATAGTCGAGGGGTGAGCTAACATCTAATCTCAATAGGGAAACATAACTAACATGCATATTTTTACATCACACATATATCTCATGACATAATTCAAAACATGCTTTTCTTACTAAGATTCAATATTTAAAAGTATTTAAATGGACAGAAAATTAATATTTGATGCACATGTCAAATCATACTAATCATGGTTTCTAAAACTAGCTCTTAAAGCACACACACAATTAAATACTCTCTCGATCATATATAGCATCGAGAGCCACACATATATCGATGGAAAAATCTCAACCATCGTCGTTCAATGAATAATTTATATAATGCCCAAGTCCCTTTGAACGAGGTGACTTGTGTCAAACAAAGTATTACCGCAGAACGGTAATCAAAGAACGGATATCTTGCCGTACCGGAGCACATGTACGAATATCCCTCCGTACCGGTCACGGATATACCGCCGCGTCGGTAGGGTATTCATATACGTGAACCTTAAATCTAAAGTGTTAAATTTAACTATAATTTATCACCGTGAATTGTGGTAAACTATAATAAGTTTGAAGTTTCAAAGCTTACACACACACACTTATTCACATCTTTCTGATTTCACACACACATTGTTGATTTCACACACTCACCAATCTGATATCACACACCCACAGGTTCTTCTAGGTGCACATACACACACACTTTTTCATATTTAAAACTATGAATGAAGTTTATGCTAAATAATTGTCAAGATTCACAAATCACACACATCCTTATCATATCATAAAATTCATGCTAATTGAATCAAATGCACGTGTTACTAAGTTTTCCCTACCTTAAGCAAAGCTGAAATGAAGACTTCTTATCCCGAGCTAGCCCCTCTCACACATACCCAACTCATACCTATAACACACCCAAACATGATTCATACGTCAGAAATGACATAAAATGGAAAGGTATTAAGTTTCCCCTAAGTCCCCTGAACAAAATAAATCAAATTCCTGAATCTGTCCAAATCGATCGATCGAAATACATTTGATCGGTCAATTTTCTCATAAAACCATAAATCTTTCATGTCACAATCTGATCGATTGGTTCTAAAATCGATCGATCAAATTTCAAACTGATCGATCAAATTCAATTTCGATCGATCAATTCCTTCATAAAACCACACCCTTTTGGTGCCATAATCCGATCGATTGATTTCCAAATCGATCAATCAAATTTTAAATCAATCGATCAAATTTAATTTTGAATGATAGGTTCCTTCAGAAAACCTTTAACACGCACACTATTTTCACAAATCTATCAATCAGTGTTCAGACAGATTGATCGATTTCACAAATCGATCGATCGAAATTCATTTCGATCGAGCATTTTCTCCAGACACTTTCATATTTTTGCTTTGAAAAATTGATCGATCGATTACTTATTTTGATCGATCGATTTTGTCGGACTCCTCACATACGCAGGTTTCAACTTCTCAAACTTATTTTTCTCAAATTTTAACGTCTCTTCTTCTAATTTCTCTCCCACATGCCAACTAAAGACTAATATACTTACAAACCACAATTTAACATAATTTTCTCACCTTTAATTGATCGATTCCTCGATCCACGAGCTTCCCCAAGCTAGGGTTTCGGAGTTGAAATCTTAGGATTCTCTTCGATCTTAATTCCACAACTTCACGCACATACTCAATCTAGCACACCACACACAAATCGGATAGCTCTCCTTCCTTCTCTCTCTTCTCGATAAATTCTCTCAATAACTTCTCAACCACTAAATGAGAGAAATAAATTCTCTTATGCATTTGGCTTTTATACTTAAAAGCTTAGGCTTTTGGTGTTAGGCCGCTACACCGTACTTCGGCGTACGTTATTCCATCTAACGGTCCATACACGTTCTAAGTCTTCCTTTTTCACTCACACTTATTCTAACTTGAACTTACTTTAACATTTTAATATATTTTTTTATATTCTCAGGTGCGTGACCAATCAGTCGGGCATGCACACCGAGACGAATTGTTCAAAGGTCAAAATTTTTTGGGACTTTACATTCTCCCCTCCTTAGGAATTTTCATCCTCGAAAATGACCCTAAGAACGCCACCGTAAAACACGACTCAAAAGTGTATGTCATCGTACCAATTCACATATAATAAAGACCATTTCCACACACATCTAACCACACACATTCAAAACTTATCCATTTATATCAAGTCACACGTATTGCAACCATGTCCACACATATCTAATCACACATATTGGAGACAAATCTACACCCTGCACGAAAATTACTATCTAAGAGATAGCACAATGATTACACATCCATAAATTTTACCCATGCAGCTGTAACACATGTACAAACAATAGAGATAACGAAAATCATAAAATCTAAAACTAAACATAGCCATCCATACCCCAAAACCATAATCATTAACAACCAAATATACACATTCATAGGTGGCAACCATGCCACGATAGTTTAACCATTTACATCAAAATTTTCCTGATTTAATTACATATAATTCCAAAAAAAACATCCTTGAATATCAAAATAACACTCCTACAGTCTCTACTCAATCTGCTGTATCACCTGGCTGCTCATTGTCCGCTGCAACTGGCTGCTCATTGTCCGCATCCTAGCCGCCCTCTCCAAAACTCGATGCCTCAGGAACATAGGCACGTGACGCCACCATGCGCTATGATAGTCTAATGGGTACATGAAGCGCATAGTCTCAGCCACCAACGCCTCATGGTAGTCCAAGCGTAGGCTCAACTGACGATTATTCTCAGCCGTGAAGGCGAGAACGTCATCAATAGTGGTAGTAGATGCATGCTGAGGTGGTGGGGGCACACGTATCGGAGCACGCTTACGAGGTGGAGCTGCAACTGCTGGCCGATCCTGAATCGGTGCGTCATGTGCAGGCTGCTCTTGGTCTTGAGGAGCATCAGGTGCAGGTGGTGCTTGCTCTTCGGCTTGGAGACTCTTCTTTAATTGATTATAAGTCTTATTCCAATCCTTAATGGAGAACAACTTCACATTATCAGTTAGTCGCGGCTCATCATCGGGAATAATATACTTCTCACCTCCCGGATAATCCTCAATCATATTGGATATGAGGTGAGCGTATGGAATTTCATCCACTGGTTTCGCTCCCCCCCCCTCCATCATCTTTCCTCTGGTGTATTTCATCCCCTCAAATACAACCTTTGGGGCATTAAACCGCTGACCCATATATATTGAAAATAAGGCCTGCTGCACTTCCCCAACTCTCTCGGTCTTATGTCTCATAGGGTATAGGTTGCATTTGAAAATTGTATCTAACATCCACAAATGATTAGGCAAATCAACCCTTCTGATTGTCATGCCCGAACCTTGCCTACCTTGGGTCATCTGTTCTATAACAACTTCAAAATCAACTGGTGTATGGTTTGGATCCCTCAAATCAATATCGGTATCATACTTGTCATAGCACTCAAGTGCGTTGGCAGCATGGTCATGAGTGAACTCGTACATTCTTCCATCGATTTTGGTACAAACGGTGTTTGGTTGATCACCGACGTACATATTCTAGTAAAACAGTCTTACCAAATGAGGGTAATAATAGTCATGAAGTGGGTTGAGCATGTTTTCTAACCCGGCCTTTATAAGGTAATCTAGGGCCCAATGGGTTATACCCTGAACATCACGCTCTTGAAAAAGCGCGGGATCAATGATATACTCTGTTTCAAATCCCTTCGCCGCCCACCACGCGTTAGGACGTTCTCATGGTGGTGGTGGTGGTGGCGAAGAGGGTGGTGACTGTTTTTGTGGTGGTGATTGTTGCGAAGAACCCGCTTGTGACATGGGTCATTTCGACGTAGGGTTCTTCGACGATTGTCGAGTCTTAGGTGCCAATATGTGATTTCTAAGAAACTATAAACTAGGGCTTGGGATAAACCGGCTTGAACGCTCAAGGAACTAAGGTTTTACCTTTCAAAGAGGTTTGGATTCAATCTTTTAAAGCATCCACACTTGAATCACGGTTGAAAATGAACCCTTTTTATCTCCAAGCGCAAGCATAAGGAAAACCCCAAAGAATGACTCAAAAATTTCTAATTTTTCGAATTAGAAACACCCAATTTCTTTATATAGTGCACAAATTGATCGATCGATTTTCACTTAAACTAAGCAGATCGATAATTTTGATCGATCAATTTTCAAAATCGATCGGTCGGTTTTCACACTAACCTTGCCGCCTGATAATATCGATCGATCGGTTTCCAAAATTGATCGGTCGATTTCCATTTTGATCGATCGGTTTCCATAATTTTTTATCAGTTCAAAATTTGCTCTCTGTTTTTATAATTTTGATTGATTAGTGTACATTTCGATCGATCGATTTTAATTTTGATTGATCAGTTTTCACAGACAAAGCCTGTGTCTCATTTCTGTCAAATTGATTGATCGATTTAGGTTTCGATTGGTCAATTTTGATAGAAAACTTCAAAATTTGTGTTTTTCACTTCTAAATTGTTTAAAACTTCTCAACTTTCAAAAATATTGTTCTTTATAGTTGCGATAAGTCACTTTAGATACGTTATAACGCCAAGGTTATAACTAAATAAAATTTACAACTTCCAAAACTTTTCTCAACTCTCATCAAAGAATTGAGGGTATTAATCACAGATCTCGGCTTCACGCTCCTAAGTGGCCTCCTCTGCTGAATAATTTCACCACTTAACAAGTATCTGAACCGACTCCTCTCTCATGGTCAAATCTTCATAAATTTCGATTGGTTGATCATCAAATATATGTGTAGGGTCCTTCACGTACTTCCTTAACATTTATATGTGAAACACATTGTGTACCCGATCAAGTTGTGGGGGTAAAGAAATTCTGTATGCTACTTCACCAACCTAGCCCAAAATTTCAAAAGGCCCTATGTAGCATGGGCTTAGCTTTCCCTGCTTTCCAAAGCGCATCACACCCTTCGTAAGGTGCCATACCGATACTCGTCTGAAAACTATTATTGTATGCAAACTCGATTAATGGTAAGTGTTGATCCCATGATCTTCTAAAATCAAGCATATATACTTTGAGCATATCTTCTATTATCTAATTCACCCGCTCGGTTTGTCCATCCGTCTGTGGGTGAAATGCTGAATTGAAGTCTAATCGCGTACCCATTACTTCTTGAAACTTCTGCCAAAACTTTGAAGTGTACAATGGGTCATGATCTGAAATAATACTGACTGGAATACCATGCAATTAGACTATCTCCTTCATATACATCTTTGCTAGTCTGCCTGCCATATATATCATATTGTAAGGTAAGAAGTTGGCTGATTTGGTTAGTCGATCAACGACCACCCAAATGGCATTATGCCGCCTTACTGTCCGTGGTAAGCTCAGTATGAAGTTGATAGAAATTGACTCCCATTTCTAATCTGGTATTGGTAGAGGTTGCAATCAACCTGCCGGATGTCTGTGATCCACCTTCACTTGCTGACATACTATACACTTTAAAACGTATTCAACAACATCTTATTTCAAACCTCTCCACCAATAGTTCTTTCTCAGATCCTGGTACATCTTGGTACTACCAGGATGAATAGCATATTTAGACTCGTGGGCTTTGTCTAAGATAGTTTGCCTAAGGTCGACATCGATCGGTATACATAGATGTCCCCTAAATAATAGCGATCCATCCTCTTTGATGGAGAAATCTAGTCTACTGCCAGCAATCACACCTTGTCTGATCTTCACTAACTCTACATCTTTCATCTATAACTCATAAATGTGATTAAAGATCATTGATCGGATCGTGATGTTAGCTAACAAGGTTCCTGAAGCTTGTACCTCAATCTTTGTGTTATATAGAGAAAGATCCTCTAGTAGTTTCCATCTACGGATCCCCATAGCAGGGCTAGATAATAGAGTCTAACTCTTTCGACTCAAAGCATCCGCTACAATATTCACCTAGCCTGGATGATATTGAATGGAGCAATTATAGTCCTTGAGAAATTCCATCCATCTCCTTTGCCTCATATTTAATTCTTTTTATATAAACAAGTATCTGAGGCTCTTATGATCCGTAAAAATCTCAAATGTTTCTCCATACAAGTAGTGCCTCCATATCTTCAACGCAAAAATAGCTGCTGCCAATTTTAAATCATGCGTTGGATAATTCTTCTCGTGGTCCTTAGCTGTCTCGACCCATATGCAATAACCTTCTTATTCTAGTTGAGCACGACCTAAGCCACTGTGTGAAGCATCCCTATATACAGCAAGGAATAACTAATACTAGTGTTGAACTTAGTCTCTTCTTGAGTTCTTGAAAGCTCTTCTCATACTCTTTAGTCCACTCAAATTTCACATCTTTTCTTATAAGTCTCGTGAGTGGCCCTAAAATCTTGGAAAATCCCTCTACAAATCGTCTATAATACCCAACTAGACCAAGAAAATTGCGAACCTCAGTAACAGTCTTTGGTTGTTCCCATTCCACTACTGCCTCGATCTTTGCTGAATCTACTGTAACACTTTCTTCTGATACTACATGTCCCAAGAAACTCACTTTCTCCAATCAAAACTCACACTTATTGAGTTTTGCATACAGCTGGTGTTCACGTAGTGTCTGTAGAGCAATCCTCAGATGCTGTTCATGCTCTTTCTTTATTTTCGAGTAGATAAGGATGCCATCTATGAACACAACTACACAAGTATCGAGATGTGATTTAAACACCCTATTCATTAGATTTATTAATGAAGTTGGTGCATTAGTCAATCCAAATGGCATCACCAAGAACTCGTAGTGCCCATATCTGGTTTTGAATGTCGTATTCTGAATATCTTCTGCTTTAACTTGCAACTGATGGTATCTAGATCTCAAGTCGATCTTGGAAAAAAATCTCACACCTTATAATTGATCAAACAAATCATCAATCCTGGGCAAAGGGTATCGATTCTTTATGGTAAAATTATTCAAATTACGATAGTCGATGCACAGTCTCATCGACCTGTCCTTCTTCACAAATAAGATCGATGCTCCCCAAGGAGACACACTAGATCTTATGAACTCTTTTTCTAAGAGTTCCTGTAATTGGTCCTTCAACTCCTTCAACTCGGCTGGAGCCATTCGAAATGGTGCTTTTGATACTGGCTCCATACCTAGTGCTAAGTCGATGGTGAACTCCACTTCTCTATCTGGTGGCAATCCCGGCAACTCATTTGGAAACACATCTTGAAACTCATGAGCAATCGAAATTTTTGATATCACATTCTTCTCTTCCCGTTGCTCTTTCAGAAAAGTGAAGTATCCACTGCATCCTTTCTTTATCAAACGTTCTGCTCGGATTGCGGAGATAAGAGGTATAAAGGTTGATCGCATTCCTAGAAACTTGAACGATCTATTCCCATTCGGTCGAAAAGTAACCATCTTCCTCCAATAATCAACGCTTGCACCATGCGTGGATAACCAGTCCATGCCAAGGATTACATCAAATCTTTGCAAATCTAACAGGATCAAATCCGTCACCAATTCATGACTTCGTAATCCCTGATGGCTATAATAACGGACCGACACACTGTATCAATACTGATCGCTTTTCCTGTTGGAACTGACACTTCCAAAATAAAATCCAAGGTCTCGGGAATGACCTTCACTTTCTTCCTAAATTGCAGTGTCACAAATGAGTGAGTAGACCCTGGGTCTATCAACACTCTCACTTCATAATAAAGATAATCACCCTTACCATACATTTGTAAAGTACCTATATAAGATACATAATTAAACAATTACATGTACGCTAAGAGCTAAGTATGTAAATAGTAGGATTTAAAAGACTACTTCTAAAATTGATGCACCTTCTCCATCTACAATCTCAAATCAATGATATATCCCGAATTTAAATAGAAATTTTCCCTTGTATGATATCATTCCTATTCTGGGCATCCTGAGCTATAACGGCATATGCACACCCTTGCACAGTAGGCCTCGCTATCCTTATAGGCCCCGGTATAACAGCTGATGTCATCCTCTTCTTGCTCAGCTATGTGCAATCTTTGATCATATGTCCCATCTTTCCGCATTTGAAGCATCCACCCATACCTCATCTATAATTTGAGGACTTATGAGCCTTGCCATACCTGGCAGACGTCTAAGTAGAAGTTGATGATGCTTCCCTTGAGAAACCCTTAGTAACTGATACTCCGATAGTGGTAGCAGGGCCCTCGTAACCGAAAGGTCTCCCAGATGTAGGCATAGGTGACCTAGAGTAATTTGTCTGAGTAGGTTGCCTTGGAATAGGTGCTACAAATCGTAACTTTTTATTCACCGACCTGTAGTTGCTTGATCTGCCCTGACCTACCTTGCCCTTGTTCTACTGGTCCCATCTCTTATACATATCATCGATATCTTTCTCGACTACCAGCGCCTTTCCCATAACCGCTCCATAGGTCTCCAACTCCAATACGGAGATCCTATCACGAATGATCGGCCTTAATCCATTTTCAAACTTGTTGGCCTTCATCAATTCTGTGGCCACATACTGAGGAGCAAACCTAGACAGCCGTGTAAATTTCATGCCGTACTCTCGTACGGACATTGCTCCTTGCTCCAATGTGAAAAACGTTGCTGCCATCTTGTTCCTTACTTTCTTTGGGAAATATTCTTTGTTGAAAACCTCAACAAACTCTTCCCAAGTCCACAATTCATCTGGATTGTCTTGTTCTCTCATCCTTAAAATCAACTTCTACCACAAATCGGCTTCTCCCTCCAATAGAAATGATGCCCAGCTTACTTTCTCCTCTTCTGTATATAGTAATCTCTGGAGGAGCTTCTCGATCTGATTGAGCCATTTTTCTGCCTCAAGCGGATTTGCCTGCCCATAGAAACTAGGATGCCTCAATCTCCTAAACTCAACAAAAGTGGATGGTGTCTGTAGAATTGGAGGTGTAGGTGACTACTGATGGTTGATGGCACTATTTGTAGCCATTAGTGCTATTTGTTGAGCCATGGAATTTTTCACAGCTTCCATGGCCTGTGCCATCCTCTGCCTTTCCTCTCTATCTTGATCTCTTTCTTGGTTCCTCTCTTCCAGAATGGCTCTTTTCGGAACCACTCTATTACCAATCGGAACCCTATTGAAACAAGTGGGAATCTCATCCCCACTTCTCAAGTTCCTCCCATGACCGCATCTCAGTCATCCTCTACCTCTAGTGGACATGACGCTCTGCAACATGAAACCAAAAGTTTAATTACCAGAAGGTCCCTATGTTCTGTCACAATCTTAAACACATAAATCACATCTAAGGCTTGTCAGAATCTCTAAAGCACATGCTTTGATACCAACTGTGACAGCCCGAATTTCTACACCCGAAAACCCGTGCCGTCAGATCACCCATAAGGCAATCCCCGAACAAACTAAACACTTGGTACATCCACACACAAAGCAAAAATAAGCACATATTTAACTAAGCAGACAGATTCATCATAAGGAAAGTATATCTCCAGTTCTATATATGACTCCATCACTGAACATGACAAAAGACGGTTCTAATTCCATGCAAGACACATGGACAAAAGAGCCGAGCTGAACCATCGGTGACGTCCAACTGTCACCGAAACATGGTTCACAAAATAATATTTAATGACACAGACATATTAGTTCTAACAAAATTGGCTGGACGTACCAAGCCTCACAATTAAATCTCAAAATAACTAGAGCAGCTCTGCTCACTAGAAGAACTCATCAGGAGGGGACTTAGTCTCCTCATCTGGTATATACTTTGGGTCCTTAGGATCTATGTCCTCAATACCCACATCTACACTTGTACCTATGATGTATAGTCGAGGGGTGAGCTAACATCTAAGCTCAATAGAAAAACATAACTAACATGCATATTTTTACATCACACATATATCTCATGACATAATTCAAAACATACTTTTCTTACTAAGATTCAACATTTAAAAGTATTTAAATTGACAAAAAACTGATATTTGATGCACATGTCAAATCACATTAATTATGATTTATAAAACTTGCTCTTATAACACACACACACACACACTTAAAACACTTACTTAAATACTCTCTCGAACATATATAGCATCGAGTGCCACACATATACCGATGGGAAAACTCCAACCATCATTGTTCAATGAACAATTTATATAATGCCCAAGCCCCTTTGAACGAGGTGACTTATGTCGAACGAAGTATTACTGAAGAATGGTAATCAAAGAACAGATATCCTGCCGTACCGAAGCACATGTACGGATATCCCTCCGAACCCGTCACAGATATACCGCCATGTCGATAGGGTATTCATGCACATGAACCTTAAATTAAAGTGCTAAAATTAACTTATAGTTTATCACCATGAATTGTGGTAAATTATAATAAGTTTGAAGTTTCAAATCTTACACACAGACTTATTCATATCTTTCTGATGTCACACACATTGCTGATTTCACACACACACACCAATCTGATATCACACACACCCACATGTTCTTCTAAGTGCACATACACACACACTTTTTCATATTTAAAATTATGAATGAAGTTTATGCTAAATAACTGTCAAGATTCACAAATCACATACATCCTTATCATATTATAAAATTCATGCTAGTTGAATCAAATGCACATGCCACTAAGTTTTCCCTATCTTAAGCAGAGCCGAAATGAAGACTTCTTATCCCGAGCTAGCCCCTCTCACACATACCCAATTCATACCTATAACACACCCAAACATGATTCATACACTAGAAATGACGTAAAATTGAAAGGTATTAAGTTTCCCCTAAGTTCCCTTAACAAAATTAATCAAATTCCTAAATTTGTCCAAATCGATCGATCAGTTTCCAAAATAGATCAACCACAATATATTTTGATCTGTCGATTTCCTCAGAAAACCACACATCTTTAATGTCACAATCCCATCGATCGATTCCCAAATTGATCGATCGAATTTCAAATCGATCAATTGAATTCAATTTCGATCGATTGGTTCCTTCAGAAAACCACACCCTTCTGGTGCCATAATCCGATCGATCGGTTCCCAAATTGATCGATCAAATTTTAAATCGATCAATCAAATTAAATTTCGATCGATCAGTTCCTTCAGAAAACCTCTAACACACACACTATTTTTACAAATCGATCGATCAGTGTTCAGACCGATCAATCGATTGGTTCCCAAATTGATCGATCAAATTTCAAATCGATCGTTCAAATTCAATTTTGTTCAATCAGTTCCTTCAGAAAACTACACCCTTCTAGTGCCATAATCCAATCGATCGATTCCCAAATCGATCGAATTTTAAATTGATCGAATTTAATTTTGATTGATCGGTTCCTTCAGAAAACCTCTAACACGCACACTATTTTCACAAATCGATCGATCAGTGTTCAGATCGATAGATCGGTTTCACAAATCGATTGATCGGTTTCTCTAGATGCTTTGATATTTTTGCTCTGACAAAATCTATCAATCGGTTACTTATTTCTATTGATCGATTTTATCAGTTCCTCACATACGCGGGTTTCAACTTCTCAAAGTTATTTTTCTCAAATTTTAACCTCTCTTCTTCTAATTCCTCTCCCACATGCTAACTAAAGACTAGCATACTTACAAATCACAATTTAACATAATTTCCTCACTTTTAATTGATCGATTCCTCGATCCACGAGCTTCCCCGAGTTAGGGAAAAGAGTTGAAATCTTAGGATTCTCTTCGATCTTAATTCCACAACGTCACGCACGTGCTCAATCTTGCACACAACACACACAAATTTGATAGCTCTCCTTCCTTCTCTTTGTTCTCAATTACTTCTCTCAATAACTTCTCAACCACCAAACGAGAGAAATAAATTCTCTTATGCATTTTGCTTTTATACTTAAAAGCTTAGGCTTTTGGTGTTAAGCCGCTACACCATACTTCGGTGTACTATATTCCATCTAACAGTCTATACACGTTCTAAGTCTTCCTTTTTCACTCACACTTATTGTAACTTGAACTTACTTTAATATTTTAATATTTTTTTTATATTCTCAGGTGCGTGACCAGTCGGGCATGCACACCGAAACAAATTGTTCAAAGGTCAAAATTTTTCGGGACTTTACACATAACCTTTTGATTCGTAGAAACTACAAATTCATGCTATCAAAGAGAAATCAAACCAAACCTCTTTCAAAGAAGGGAAAATTTCAAAATAACCCATGCACTTTCACCCCGTCATCAATAACACACCTAAGCTATAGCTATTATCTAATAGGCACCCAAAGTACATGTTAGTTCATCAACTAAACTCCTACCATCACCTTCCGTTAATATGTGAATGGAAAATGCTGAGTTGGCACACAACTCAGCAAATATAGCGTGTGTGGAACCCAATGTGGCAAGGACTTAGTTGGCAATACTGTTGATTTGACTTGTCATCACGTGTTGGGCACGTGATGTAATTAATATTCCCTCCAAAAAAATTGAAGGAGAAGGGATTTAGAAAGAACTGTTGGTAATCTTCTTCCTCTCGCTTGGTCTTCTTCTCCAGCGGTTAGGGCTTCCAAATCAACCTGCAGATCATTTCGGGGTCTCCAATTTGAAATCAAAAGCGTGGAAATGGTTTAGAGTAAGAGAGCCAACTGACTCAAGGTTCTTATCTATGGTAAGTCCTCTCTTGAGAAGATTGGGGTTTTCAGCAATTCTTTCCTAAGCGTCTGTAAGGAATTAGGATTTAATAACAGAGATAATGCATGATTTTGAGGTATAAAAGAGAGATAAATAATGTTGAAAATATTTGGTGCATAACAGAGGGATAACAAAGATATATATATAATGCATGTTGATGGAGATTAGCCCCGCTTGTTATTGAGATTGTGGTGAATAGAGAGGGATATTTGACAACTATGTGAATTACGTTCTATCTTAACCTATTGCAAGCGTACAATAGGATAAGACCGAACGTTCCCCCGAGGAAGTTTATAAGAGCATTAGTAATAGGATCGTTCCCCCGAGAAAGTTTGAATTTTAAAAACTTATATTTGCCTTTAAAGAATAAAGAATAGGTTTTTAATTAAACTAAAGTACAGGAAAATAAATTTAAATCTTCCTTCCAGATTATGGAAATCACAATCCTTCAGCTTTTAGATATCTACAAAATTAAAATACCGTTACACTATATCTCAGTCCTCTGGAATTTGGGCGTCAATCAAAAACTAAAATTCTTCAATATAGGTTTATACTAATCTGCAACTCTCCAGAATTTGGGCGTCAATCAAACACTGAAAAAATTAAAGATGGAAAATAAAATACCAGTACACTAATCTTTCAAATTCCTAATCTTAGGCGTCAATTAAAATCAAGAACTATCAGATGTTTACAAAGCTGTAAATCTAAACTAGAAAGCAATAAAATTGATCTTTCATCTCCCAATTGCACGCGTCAATTGCTCTTGAAAAACTACGAATACTCTACTCTAGAGAGTAAGAAAAATATACTCTAAGGTTAATCTTCCAGTTCCCGACCCTAGTCGTCAATTGATTTCGAGAACCTTGGATAGTTTATTCTGGTGCCAAGCCCTTTGATTTATAGATCATAAGGGCCAGTTACATTATTCACATTCTAATAAAAGTAAACTACTAAAAACAAAAGATTTCTAAAATAACAAAATTTTTAATTCTAATCTTCCTTGCTTTTCATAGTAGATGTTTGCAGGACTCTTCTCCTTGATTTCAGCAGTAAAGATCTTCAGAATTCTTTTGCCAATCTTCTCAGATCCGTAGAGTGTCAGACTTCTAATTTAAGAATTCTTTCAATTTTGTACATGGCTGTGCAGTTCTCACGTGATTTTCAGCAGAATCAACTTCATAGTGTAAAATTGTAAGTACAATTTCTTCAACACAATCTCTTTAACACGATCAATCGTATCTTCATAATTTCTCCAGTCTCTGGCTTTAGTTGTAGAATCGTAAATACAATTCTTCTTTATTCTTAAGCTTTTCTCACTATTTCTCTTACTTTCAGCTTCTAGACTGGTCTCTAATACGATTGGGATCGTATTCTCTCGTGCGATCGTCTTTTAATCGCTTTTTGAGTTCATTTTGGCAAAGATTAACAATTTGGCTCTTTTCTGCTTACTGGTCTAAATATTGGCATATCAGCATCTCTTTAGTGGCAAACTAAGTTCTAGCATCACTAAGTTAAAGGTGATAAAATGGTAAATTTTGTGACTGATCACACCCCCAAACTTACGTTTTGCTAGTCCCTAGCAAACAAGGAAAGATAAATCATTCTAACTATCACTTCAAATGCGACTTTTGTAGGGAGCACGATTACTTTTTGCGTATCCAACAAGCCTTTAAACCCCTAGGTTATCCCTAGTGGGGGGTTGTTGTTGGTACGCACTTTTTCTGGGTCCCTTTCGGTCCCCTGAAAGAGTGGCCCAATTCGGTTTAAGTGGACTCTGGAAAAGCGGTGTTTTTAGAGGTTACTAAGTACTGAAAATAAAGAAATGAATCCTAGAAAAATACCTGATTCGTTGCGATCGCCAGTTGTAGATATTTATCGACGCTGTAACATGTCACTAATCACGCCTTTTGGGATGGAGATATGAGTTATTCTCTTTACTGAATCATCGGTCGGCCGATGTCAGCAGGACTAGGTCGCATAGAAGTTTAGTTAAGCTAGTTTTCTTAATTCTCTTCTAATTACTTTACCTTTCCTAGTCTTGCTATGATTTTGACTGCTTTATTTACTTAATATTATCGGGGATCTAATTAATTTTAATCCTATTAGAGGTCTAATTAATCGGGGAATCCTAATTCAACTAGGTCTCCTAATCTGACTAGAAGTCTAATTAATGCTAAAAATAAAAATCTAATTATATCATAAACTAATTAGGGTTCTAACTAATTCCCTAATCTTACTAGAAATACTAATCTTTCTAATTCTACTAAAACCACAATTAAATAAACTATGCTAATTATGTTAAATAAATTAATTCTACCAAAATTCTAATTAATCAAAGTATCCTTATTCTATTAGAATTCTAAAAAAAAGGGGTTTTGGGCCCGCTATGCTAAGGAGGATCGGCCCCGTTCCCGAGTACGCTCCGTAAGCTCCCTTGGGCAAATCGGGTGGCTAGGGATTGAAAAACTGATTTTTAATTAGGAAATTATAGTTTTAAAGATCAAAATCATAAACTATAAAGGAATTAAAGGGCTGGAATTGAGAACTAGAATTATGAGATTGTTGGGATGTCTGCCTCGCCTTCAAAAAGGGTTTAAATTCACTCAATTCAAGGCAGGTCACACACAAGACCTGCAAGTAGTCAGGGCCTGTTGTAGCAAGTTTTAAAAGAAGGACAAGTAAGGGAATGTCCACAAGGAGGTGAGTTCAAAATATGATAAATCTCCAGATCTGTAAGAGATCTGGCACCCTAACTAATGCTAAGTCATCTAAAAGAAAGGGGAGAGTTTAAAAAGGGTTGTCACTTAAACTAAACTACACATGAAATGTCAATTAACTGAGATCGAGTCTAGAGATCTAGATCTTGCAAGTGGAAGGGTTTAAAAATAGAAAATGGAGAAGAGCAGCTTGGAGATTGGTCTCACTGCAATCAGGTTGAGCTGGTCATGTTACAGGGGTTCAAAGCACACAAATCCCTCAGCTGGCTACATGCACAGCTGCAGGGTAGAAGGCTCCACTCTAAACCAAAGGATTTATATGATTTTAAGGCTATGGTCTATCCACTTCAATGGTCACAAACTATCCTATAGACTTCATCCGACCCAAAGGTTTATGGTTGAAGAATCCAATTGAAACCAGAGATTGGACTGCTCTTAAGGCTATGATCTGCCCACTTCAATGGTCACAGATTATCCTAAGGAATTCCTCCAAACCAAAGGTTTCATCCAGAGCATTAAAACCACTACAGATGCTGCAATTTCCAGGTCACAGACATAAGAAATTGCAGGAATTATCAGATCTAGGGAGATCAGATGGTATCCAAGAGGTCTACCAGTTAAGTAGGTGAGCTGATCAACAGACTCCTCTACACAAATCCGATCGAGCACCAAATAAAACCAAAGGAACTATAGATCTAATTAAAACAATAAAAACAATATTTACGTTGTAATAAAACTCACTCTATAATGAAATGCTCTCAGATTTGTAGTCTGTGCAGTAATTAACCCACAATAACACTCTCAACCTTATCCGATTACAGATCTAACCTCTCTCCTTGCTGCTCCTAGGGAATCAGCCAATCATAGTTGAGCTAAAAGGGGGAAAATGGAATTTCGCTGTAAGCTCTGATCTCTAGAATTTGATCCTAATCTCGATCTTCCCCAATTGTAATTGGGGATCTCAATATATATCTTTCTCTCTTATTTTTCCCGCCAATATTCCCTTCTAGAAGGTCCTCAGAGTTTGTTAGAGTTCTGTCAGAGCATGTGAGTTGGTTAGGGTTTCCTAGGGCGTTTATTGGATCGTCATGCCAGTCACCAAGGTGCCTTGATTTACGTGTAGCAGGCTACCAAGTTATAGCGTGTGAACAACCTATTTTATGAGAAGTTCTTCACACGATTTCGACAGGTTGAGGAAGCTTTCGACAGGTTCAAATGGAGCTTTTTGGTCCTTTCGCTAAGTTCTCAGATCTCTTCGATAGGTTCCGATAGGATGAGCCTTCTCTTAAAGCTTCAGCATTCTCAGCCCTTTGCCTGGAGCATTCGACAGGTTGGAGAAATTTTTCGACAGGTTGGAGGATCATTTCGATAGGTTTAGCTTTGCATGCCATCATTCCGATAGGATTGCTCTCACTCATATCGAAAGGCTCAAGCACCCTTCGGTAGGTTCTGTTTCAGCGTCTCCATCTCGATAGTTTCAGGAAACCATTCGATAGGTTCCCCTTACACCTCAAGCAGGCTTTTGATAGGATGGTTTCTTCCTTTCTTTCAGCTACTCGATAGGTTCTTGGATCCTATTGAACTCCTCAATCCACACGAATCCATCCTTTCTCTGCCTTTAGATCCTATCGAGGCCTTTCCAACTGCATGAATTCCTCCATTTTTTGCTCTCAGCTCCTATCGAAGTCTTTAGATAATCTTTCGATAGGATGTTTTCAGCCTGCTTTCACTTCCTTCGCCTTGCCCTGCTATTGCAATGCGCCCCAAGGGCCCAATGGTGTGCAGCCCTCTTATGTGTCATTGCTGGGTCTGCACTGTGCTGAGAGATGGACTTCTTTGTTCAACATTTTTAAGTGGTTTTCTGCACTATTCTTGTCTTTTATTGCTATCTACGAAACAGACTCAATAGGTGTTTATTAGTGTGCTCACAGGTCCATCAAAGGACATGTTAAGGGGTGAAAACTGGCATTTTTCACTACTTAACAAAGATCAAAACTAAAACTAGTGAATTTAGGACTGAAACTGAAATTAAGATCTAGGACTTAGAGATTAAGATTCAAGATTAAAACCTAAGCTCTAAAAATTAAGAACGAAGTTTGAGACTAAAAACTAAAATCAAAACTATGAATTAAAATCTAAGATCTAAAACTATGAAGAGGAATAAAAAACCTAAAGCTAAGGACTGGCTCTAGTAACTAAGAACTAGAACCTGTGATAAGAAACTAAAACTAAAATAAAAGGAATCTAGAATTAAGATCTAAAATTAGAATCTAAGATCTAGATTTAAGAACTAGAATTAAGAACTAGAAGAATTAAAAACTAGAAGAAAGTATACCTAAGACCAGGGCCGCAGAGAGGATTATTGAATTCCTAAGATTGAAAGTGAGGAATTTGAAATTTTGATTACTGGCTGCGTTGTGATGTTCTGTGATGTGTTTTTGGGATTAGGTGGTGGGTCCTATTTATAGGTATTTGGTCAATTGCACGCCTTGTGGGGTGCGCTCAATTGGTAGGTGAATTCTAATTACGCGCCCTTTCTGGGGCGCTTAATTAAATTATGGGCGTCCTATATCAGGCGCCCAATCACTTTGAGTCGGTGACTGACTCAGTGAGTGACCGACTGACTGGCTCAGCCGGGTGTCTCAGTCATAGTCTAATTAGACTAATTGCTCGCTCTTTTTAGTGCGTATATCCAATTAAACGCGTATTTAAGGGCGCCTAATAGGGGAATTTTGGCGGTCTAAGGAGTTAGAGACCAGGTTCACTTAGGAACCAATTATGCGCATGTGCTAAGGCCCATAATCTGATTGCGCGCTAGGTAGGGCGTACATTCATGTCTTAGGCAATTTCTAGAATGGTAGAATGCCAGTCCAAAATGGACTAATTATGCGCTTCTGGTGGAGCATGCAATATGATTACGCGCGCCTGGTAGGGCGCATAATCAAGGCCTAAGGCAGTCCTCAGGAAGTGCATTCCTGGTCTAAGAGGGACCAATTGAGTGTCGGCCATGGGGCGTGCAATCGAGTTACGCGCGCTAAACAGGGCACATAAATTTGGGATTTTCTTGGGTTTAAGCCAGGTCCGAGCCACAGAGCCATTGTTTCAGCCTTGGTCTCGACCATGTACTATTATTTCAGTGCATGGTCCCCGTATAGGGTTTTAAAATCTTCGGAGAAGGTTAATCCTTTTCCGAAGATCATGGGCAAGGTCAAAGGTTGACCGAACAGGTTTGTATATTTCGAGAGGGCAAAATGGGGGTGTTTACAGATGCCCCTCTTCGGCATGTTCTTGCGGGGTAAGAATGCGTCGAAGAAGTAGACACCCCTCATTTGAGGTGCCTTCTCATTTTCTTGGAAAATCACAAATGTGAACTGGGAATGCTGACATGAGATGCTTGTCTTTCTTATCTATCAGCACAAGCTAAAACGGAGCATTCGGGGGCCTAATTGTAGCTGTCAAAAGGTGTATTCCACGCCGTGGATGCGAGTGACATCCCGTCGAATATCGAGACGTGCTATTAGTAGCAGCCAACGAGGAAAAAGAGGCATAACCTAATCCGTGAGTGCAAGGGGCATCTCGCCGCATATCGCGACTTGCTGTAAGGGACAACAAACGATAGGAGAGTTGATATCCTAATCTGTAGGTGCAAGGGGCAATCAAACAGAGGGATAATCGACACGATCAAGGTACCGGGGGTGTGATACGAATGTCCAGAGACAAGGTCCAGGGACCAATAATAATAAGATCAAATATCATATAATGGCGAAGGCTGTCATAAGTCATGTCAGACCGGGTGCATCATTGCTCACACCAATGGCGCGTCAGGCGTCTTTTTCCAGTAGACATTTGTGATTTCTCAGAGTTGAATATATTTAGTGTTCAGTTTCTCGAGGAAAAGAACAGATTGGAGTGGTGAGAAGTGAAAGTTTGACAGATAGGAGTTCATTTACTTTATTATTTTGTTTGTTTATTATTATTTTTTTTTGAAAATTTGGAAATTTAACTTAAGATCAATTCTGTTATAAATCTTTAGAAAATGTGGCTTTCGAGATATCACTAAGCAGATCCACTGGTACGAGATTTATGGACCCAACCATTTATGTGGTTGTCAAGAGGACACTTGGCATGCCGGATGCTCCGTCTAACCTTCTTATGAATACTGATGATTGTCTCTTATGGGAGGACTATCGTAATTCATGGATAGAGAGAGACGGGTTTTAAAAACATTTGACTTAATAATATTTAACTATACGTTATAGAAATATCGAGTATAAAGGGGGGTGATAATACTTATCTGATTTATTGCCTGCTAGGGCTTTTTGTATGAGATGGGATTCACTGGTTGTCATAGTGGCGTCACAATGGGACATAAGAGGGTTTCCTCTCTTTACTTCTGCTATAGAGGGACCTGATGGTCACCAATGTGGTAGAATGTGAGGTTCGTGATGGGACATGGTGGTCCTCCCCTTATGGTCGTGTGCTATGGTGAGTCCCGCTGGTTGTAAGAGCGATGGGACCTGAGGGGGACTCTGATGAGATGTTCATGCTGGAACGTGGTATTTGACGGGTGCGATGGGATGGTGGAGGGTCTATCCTCTCTTCTTTTGATTTCTGAAATGGTAGGGGCTCACTGATTATCACGATGAGACATTGATTGAGCCCTTCCCTTCGTTTGTTATGTGGAGTTATATGATGGGGTTTCGAGTAGATGTAAATGGCGATGGAAACTGGGTGGTGTTCTCTTTTGATTGTGTATCGTTGTTATTCATTAAAAAATACCACTTTTTACCTCTTAACCTAGCCTTTACTACACCTTGAAGTTGACTAATAACTCTCTGTTTAACTTGTTTTGTAGTTAGTAATAATTGGTACAGTTTAATATAAAGTCCATTCCTTTGGTGCCAAAATGACAGAGAATTCAAGTCAAGGGTGACTGCTGAGCCAGAGAATGATGGAACACCATGGTAACTATTTGCATGTCATGATGGACAAAGGAAGTTCATCAGCTGAGAGAAATGTGGATGTGAGTGGAGAGATGTGCAAAAGCAGCAGTTGCATAGCAAAGAAGTAGATAAGATGTTATCTCGCACAATAGAAATGTTGCTTCGCACTATTTAAGTCTGTAACAGAGCTTCCTCATGCAGATGTTACATGGAGCACAAGGGAACTCGCGAAGTCCTCGTGCAACTCAGTGAAGGGATTATCCAAAGCACTCTCTCGTGCAGCAGTCACGCGCTTCAGCTGTAATCAACACTTAAGATCCTCACGAAGCTCTCGCGCACTAAGCCTTCAGAATCCAACTCGCGAAGCTCTCACGAGGAACAAATCTTATATCAACCATGCGCCTAATCTCGTTAGGCCAATGTGCACAGAGAACACAAGCAAACTCATGAAGTCTTTGCGTGGCTCAAGAGGAGAGAGAGCTCCAGAAATTTCCTTGTGCAGCTCTTACGCGCTTGACAGCTTAACCCTCTACCTAGCGAGCTGTGTTACTCAATTCATATGAAGCCAAGCGAGATTGAAAGTCTCCTTCGTGAGAACCTCGTAACAGAAAGCACCTAAAGCTTTGCTGCTTGAGCAAAGCCAAATCAATGCAACTCATCCTTGTGACAGCATTCCAGTGTAAAGCAGTCACGCTATAATTCAAAGTCCACCTATGCGAGCTAGTAACTTGTAAAGTCAAATGCTACCTCGCGAGCACTCTGCAAGCCGTGCGAAAGAATTAATGAGCATGAGTCAGCCCTGCAAAGCTTGGGCTCTCCACTCCTCATTTCATATCCAAGGACCTTTTGGAGATTTCTCCAAGTCTAGGGTACACATCTCGAGGCCCTGATCTTGAGGCACACATCCCAAGGCATCCAAGGGTTGTAGCAAAGCCACATCTACCCTAAAATTAGGGTTTTATCTTCTCTTAGCCAAGGCATCAAGGACTGAGAATAAAAGCTATAATTTTAACTTAGAAAATATCTGTCCTTCAACCTCTGTCAGCTGTGAACTCGAGCAGACTAGGGTTAGAGTTTGATCACCTCTTTTTCTATTTTTTTCCCTCTCTCTTAGGCTAGCACTTGCTGGCTATATCTTCTGTAAGCAATTAGGTTTAGTTTTACTCAGCTTTTGTAATGGGTCTTGTAACCTTTCGGATTTTGTGGGAGCTGTTATGCACAACGACGCTGCCTTGAGGACATCTCATTGTAAGTATTGGTTCAATCAATCAATGTCTATTATAATGTTTATTTAATCTATTATTTTTCTATTTGCGTATAGTTTTGTTCAATCTATGCCATGCATTTAGGATTTGCACTGATTTGAAATACCCATGGGAGCTTGAGCTTGTAACCTGGGACTATGGTGGCAATAACAATTTACATGTTCCATCTCAGTCTCCTGTGGTGAGGATAACCTTTGTGGATAGCCTGTGACCATTTAAGTGGATAGACTATAGCCCTAGGGTGATTCCCAGCCACAGATCTGAGAAGGATTCTTCTCCTCTGCACTTGAGCTTGTAGCCTTGTGAGGGGTTGTTGCAGGAACAAGGTCCCCTTTGTTTTACTTGACTAACATCAGATTTTATATCTGATTTCACTGTAGAGATTATAGACTTGTGAGCTGAGTCATTGCAAGCCTCTTGTAGCAATAACCAGCTACATTTAAGTCCCTAAATAGCTTTTGAAATATTATGGTTTCCACTGGTTTTTCAAGAACTATTTGCTCTCATGGATGCCTGAGCTTATAGCTTGGCAAACATGGTGTCTGCAATGATGTTAATATTCTAATTTGATGCATTGGGTGGAGGACATCTATTGGATAATCTGTGACCATGTAAGTGGATAGGTTATAACCTTAAGATCAGTCTATTCCATTGGATCAGATTGGTTTTCTAATTTAATTCATGTAATTTGTTCCTTTCTATTGGATAACTTGTGACCATTGAAGGGGACAAGTTATAGCCTTAAGAGACCAGGTCAAACCACAAGAGGTAAGTTAGATACTTCCTCCCTGCAGATGTGCTTGTAGCCATCTGAGGGATTTGCTACAGAGACAACCCTAAATTCGAGTTACATAACTGAATTAACCTTAGCTTAATTACCTACTTCCCATCATTTTTTCCTTATTTTCACACACACCATCACCACCTCCTTCATAACTGTTATTCACTGAAAAGTACCACTTTTCACCTCTTAACCTAGCCTTTGCTGGACCTTGAAGCTGACTAATAACTCTTGTTTAGTTTGTTTTATAGATTAGTAATAACTTGTGCAGCTTAATACAAAGTCCATGCCTTTGGTACCAAGAAGAGAGAATTCAAGCCAAGGATGATAGCTGAGCCAGAGATTGATGGAACACTATGGTGGTACACACTATTTTTCATGTCATGATGGACCAAGGAAGTCTAACAGATGAAAGAAGTATAGATGAGAGTTGGGGAAGCTACAACAGAAGCATGTGCATAGCAGCAGAGGAACAAATGACTTATCTCGCACAGTTGAGGTGCTGTCTCGTGTTATTCAATTCACTATCAAAGCTTCCTCGCGCAGCTAAGACGTGCAGCAGAAGGGAACTCGCAAAATAGTCGCGCACTAAGCCTTCAGAAATACAGCTTGCGAAGCTCTCGCGAGGATCAAGTTTTAAAGCAGCCGCACACACTACCTCACGAGACCAATTTTTGCAAACAATAACAACAACCTCGCGAAGTTCTCGCGTGGCTCTAGAGGAGAGACACCCAAAAAATATCTCGCGCAGCTCTTGCACGCCTAGAAGTTCAACCCTGTACCGAGCGAGCTACGTGATTATGTGAAAAGAAGCCGAGCGAGAGTTAAAATGCAGCCTCGCGACACCCTCACGAGAAGAACTTCTGAAGCCCTACTGCGCGAGCAAGACAAGCAGTGCAACTCATCCTCGCGATAACATTACAATGCAAAGTAGCTGCATGACTATTTGAAGATCTGTTGCGCGAACTAAGGGCCTCCCAAGCCAAAATCTTACCCTGCGAGGAGTCTGCAAACCGCACAAAAGATTTAATATGCAGAAGGCAGCCTCGCGAAGCTCGGGCTCTCCACTTCTCAGTCTTAACTCCTGAGGCCTTTTGAGGATTTCCCCAGGTCTAAGGCATGCATCTCGATGCCTGAATCCTGAGGCATACATCCCAAGGCATCCAAGGGTTATAATAGTGCCACATATGTTAGAAAAATTAGGGTTACTCCTCTCTGAGCCAAGGCATGAGGGATTGAGTATATAAGTTGTAGTTGTAAATTAGAATTTTCATCTCTCCTTCAACCTCTATCTGTGGTGAGCTCGAGCAGGCTAGGGTTAGGGTTTGATCACTTATTTTTCTCATTTTCTTCTCTCTTAGCCCAACACTTGCTGGCTAAATCCTCTGTAAGTAATTAGGTGTAGTTTAATTTAATTTTGTAATGGGTCTTGTAAGCTTTGGGATTTTGTGAAGAGCTCTTATGCATAAGGTTGCTGCCTTGAGAAATTGCATTATAGGTAATTTTGATCAATGGAATTTGTACTTCAAATATTCTTTCAATCTGTTATTTTCCTATTTGCCCATAGTTTTGTTTAGGCTATAATATGTATTTAGGATTTGAGCTGATTGAAAGGCCCATGGGGGCTTGAGCTTGTAGCCCTGGGACCATGGTGGCATCAGTAGTTTACATGTTCTATCTCATCATCTGTGGGTAAGGCAGCTTGTGTGGATAGCCTGTGACCATTTGAGTGGATAGACTATAGCCCTAGGGTATGTCTTGGTCACAGATCTGAGAAGGATTCTTCTCCTCTTCACTGGAGCTCGTATCCTAGTGAGAGGTTGTTGCAGGAACAAGCTCCCCTCTATTTTACTTGACTAATATTAGATGTTAGATCTGATTTCTCTATAGTGATTGCAGACTTGTGAGCTGAATCATTGTAGGCCTTTTGTAGCAATGACCAGCTGAATCTAAATCCTCATTCAGCCTAAGATACCTTGTGATTCCACCTGGTTTTCAAAGTCTGTTTGCTCCTGTAGATGTATATGCTTGTAGCCTTGCGAATATAGTGTCTGTAATGGTATTCATGGCTTGATTTAATTCATTGGTTAGAGGAAATCTATTGGATAGTCTGTGACCATTTAAGTGGACAGATTATAGCCTTAAGATCAGTCCACTCCTTTGGATTATGTTAGTTTTCTGATTTAATTAATGGGATTTGACAAACTCTATTGGATAGCCTATGACCATTTAAGTGGACAGGGTATAGCCTTAAGAGCAGTCTAAATGACATGGGTTAAGTTGGATACTTCTTCCTTGCAGATGTGCTTGTAGCCATCTGAAGGATTTGCTGCAGGGACAGCCCTAAATATGAGTTATATAACTGAATTAACTTTAGCTTAATTGCCTATTTCTCATCCTTTTATCTTTATTTTAATACATACCATCACCATCTTCTTCATAAATATTTCTTTAGGATAACACTACACTTTATTTCTCTTCTTTTAGTATTAATTTAGTATAGTTGTGACACCCAACTCCCTTTCTCTAGGATTGTCAGAACTGTAGCCAGATCTGGAGGCCTACTATTATAGCCCATTTTGGGTTCTAGATCATTATCTCTGTGGGACAAACTCTTACTTACTTAAAACTTGCTACAATTGCCCTGTATCTTGTAGGTTGTGTGTACTTTAAATTACTATTTTTATAGCCATTTCACTCCACCTTTGTATTTTGATTTTTACCATCTCATATCACTTTAATAAACACTTGGTACACATCCAATAATAATCCTTTTTTTAGGATAGGACTGCACTTTATTTCTCTTCTTTTAGTACTAATTTAGTATAGTTGTGACACCCAACTCCCTTTCTCTAGTATTGTCAAATCTATAGCCAGGTCTAGAGGCCTACTAACATAACCCATTTTGGGTTCTAGATCAATTTCTCTGTGGGACAAACTCTTACTTACTAAAAACTTGCTACAACAGCGCAGTATCTTGTAGGCAGTGTATTTCAGATTTACTATTTTAACTAATTTTTATTCATTCACTTTTTGATTTATATTTCTTCCACTGTTTTCTCACTAATAACAAGACAACAATCCGATAGGACCAACAATCATGGTAGTTTATGGCTGAACATTTTAGGTGGTAATGTCACAACGGGATGGCTTTATGATGTTGTGTCATAATTGCATCACGTCGGGACATGTTTGTGAGCGTGTGACCGAGTCTGGTTTGATGATCCCTTAGTTGGTTCAATGTCGTGATGGGACAAATGAGGGTGTTTCTTTCTTTGGTAGATCTTGGTTATGTAATGGGTTGGAGTCAATTTGAATGGTGTCAGAGATTGCAACGGGATTTGCCTTTGGTCTCGATGGTATGATAGGATTTTCGGGAGGCTCATTCTTAACTCTTCGCGATTGGACATCGGTCGAGCCTTCCTTTGATCATGTGGTGTGTTAGGTTGCATGGTGAAGTTTTAACGTCGCGTTGGGACATAGCTGACTTATGCTAATGCGTTTGGATATTGCAAGTCCCATTATGATGGGACATAATGTGATCAGCGTCTCTCTCTCTAAATGGCCTGTGAGGCTATGCGATGGGACATAAGAGAAAGAGGGATTCTGATCGAGATGGGATAAAAGGTGTGAGGGTGTGCATTGTGCTCGGGATGTGGTCGTAGCTGAGTATTACGCGCTGCGTACAACGCATTTGATTAAATTGTGTAGCGAGTCACATGCGCGTGATTATGTCGATTGAGCACATATGTAGCTGCGTTCAATCCAATTGTGCGTAAAGGAATTAGCGCGTAATCGAAGTGTCATCGGGTTGGTAGAGCGGAGGTGTTCGATTTTCGATTCAGATTACGCACGTGAGGTTCAGTATTTAATCTAATTATGTGCTTGGCTAGGTGCACGCAATTGGAGCGTCTCTAGGTCACTGTGCGGGTGACCTCTCGGATTTCGCATACTAACATAAGCACGGTATTTCATTATGCGCGGTCCTACCTGTGCGCGATTGTTTTGCCAAGACTTGTGAATGAGCGAAAGTTCAATTGCGCATCCCTTGGGGTGCGCATTATTATGATCATGCGCTTATGTATTAGCGCATAATTGAGTTGCACATCCCGTCTCAGATGCTCAAATAAGCAAGTTTCTACATATAACTGAGTTTCTCTCATTTTTCTTCATTCGTTCCTACTTTTCTCTAACTTTCTCATTTTAGCGATAACTTGTTATCCAACCATTGGATTTTAATGTCGTTTCTTCCATGGTTCATGGTTTCGCATGATCTTTAGCTTGACGGGGCTTCCGATGGTGGAGTGACTTTGAGACTGGGCGGTATTGGGAAGGAGGAGATTGGCCTTCACATCGGTCCCTTTTAGGGAGCAGTGAAGGCATCGTTGGGGGGGCAGCGGCAGAGCAGGTGAAGATGGTGGAAGGGAAGGTGTTATGAGTGGAGTGATGTGTTCCCCAACCAATCCTTCATCTCGCCTTTTGAAGCCTCTGATTGGACGCTCCGAGCTCGGGCCTTTGGGCTTAGTTTTTGTTTTGGGTTGTAAATTAGCTCTCCAGGTTTTCGTTTTGGGTTGTATGTTCAGGAGGTATGCCTCCGATGACATTTGTAAAAGAATTTGTTATATAAGAAGTGTTTATTATATTCATTTATGCATTCTTATTTTTTATTTATTTAGATTGAGCTTTATGATTTAAATTTTTGAGATTGAGGGGCTTTGATTTTTGTCATGGTGAGAGGGTGAGTCCCATGTTTAAGGTATTTTGTTCTAGTCTTATGCTTGATTCAGCATGACAGTTATGTGGATTTAAGGCTTAATTTAAAAGGTTCTAGATGGATGCTAGCTGCCTTAATCCTATTGATTTATCTATTTTATGGTGGATTTGTGTTTCTTGGAAGGATAAGTGTTGTGTGATTATTGGTTTATTTAAACTTGTCATGGATTGGTGTTTCAAAAGGGGGTATGTGTCTGGTTTAGATTTAATTAGATGGAGAAGGCTTATGAGTGTGACATTTGTCATTTTGTGGTTTAGGGAGTGTAAGCTATAAATATGGGCTAAGGGATTGGGGTTTATTTTGAACATTATTTCAAACTGAGGAAAGGCTTGGGGCATTTTTTTATTTTTTTTTAAGTTAGGGCATTTTTAGTTTATTATTTTTATTAATGTCTTTTCTTCCTTTTTATTTCGTATCTCGGGTGTTAAAACTTAAGAAGGTTGTAATTTTTATTTATTGTTATTGTTGTTGAGAATGAGAGTCATTGGGAATGCGAGGTAGCACTAGGGTTGATGATGTTAATTTGACCCGAAGTGCTACCCCATTGGGGGAAGAGATGGAAGAGTCAAAGGAGGGGGAAAAGAAACCAAAGGAAGGAGCTGTGCCAAAGTTCTCGTGACCAATGCCAGTTGCTCCTTGGTAGGCTCTGTGGATTATCTTCTAGCTAGCGTCCCCTTGGGGGTATCCAAGATTGGCCTTCCACAGGTGTATCCATTAGATTCTGGGTGGCTTTCTGTGAGCCACTCTTTCTTTTCTGCCAAATCGGGAGAGGAAGATGAGATTCTTGTTGGAATTCGTTCAGGGTGTGCTTCCTCTCCAAACTTTTCTATTATCTCTCCCTATCTTGGGCATTTCTTTTAGGGGTACCTCTTCTAAGTACTTACGGGCTCGAGTTTTTTTCAGTGTTTGCCTTGAATCGAAATTCATCTCTCGCTCTGAGATCATAATTATTTTGTAAATTCAAAGGGTATGCCCTTAGTGCAAGTTGTAATGATTTTCTCATGTTAAACAAAATTTTATTTATGATTATGTTAATTCAACTTTTATAATTTGAGTTAAGCTAGGAGATACCAAGTTTAATTAAGTTTAGAGAATTTTTAATTTGGTTTGGTCTTGATTTGGTATAGGTTTTGGAAAAGCCTATACCAAATGATTTTAGGTGTTTAAGTGTGGATGTACAGGTGGATTCCTAGTTTTGAGAGTGTAGGTGCCTAAGTTTAGGTATGCATGTGAAATCTGGGCTGTATGTGGTGTTTGGTATTTTGGTGTTGGTTTTTAAGTCTAGAATTCTAATCTGGCTGCTGATGCTAGGCAAAAATTTTTTTTGGTTGGACCTGGGCGATTGTGCGCTTAGTGCAGTGCGCTTAATATGATTGCGCGCTTGGACATGTGTGCGGGAACTAGTCAATTGCGCGCACTTGAGAGTGCATATAAATAGATTGGGCGCACAGTTATTCACGCGTGATTCGATTGAATTCTGGTCAATGTACGACAACGCTTGAGTTTGCGTGCTTGGCGCAGGGCGTATAATCATATTGCGCATCCTGTTCAGAACGCGCGACGGGTGTTTGGGTGGGTGACAAATCGATTATGCGCCTATTCAATGGCGCACGTTTTAATTTGTGCGCGAGGGATAATGCGCGTGATTCAATTGCGCGACCTTATTTCGGCGCGTAATTAAGCCATGCTCTATATAAGCCTGAGGTTTTCAATTTAAACACACGCTTTTTGAATCTTTTGCAATTTCGAGCTCTCTTGCTTCCTTGTTCCTGATTTTCGTGCCTTTGATATTTCTTGTGATTTATCGATCAGTTTCAGATGCCGTTTCTTGCGTTCTCTTTAGTTTTTCGAGCTCTTTGATTTGAAATGGAATCTGAGGGTATTGATCGAATTTCATTGACCGCATCCGAGGTAAAGTGGATGGTCTAGGGGGTAGGTGAGGGGTCTGAGGTCCACACCGGTGCTGGTGTTGTAGCCGAGGGTGATGTTGAGCTGGTTGTCAGGGTGGAGGTCCATGAGGTTGACAACAGGGCCGACAAGGATGGTGAGGATGCTGGTGAGGGTGCTGCTCCTCACGAGCCCATGATCAAGATTCTGCTGGAGGAGTTCTTTGGGTGAGATCAGGTAGGTACCCGTTGAGCAAGAGTTCCTCTTTCATTCCTAGGCATTTAGGATACAACATAGACTTCTTAGGATGGAAACCTTTTAATTTCACGTCAAACCCGCATTTAGTTTTAGGGTATGTGCGCATTCATGCATCACATTCGTATCTAGTTTCATGCCCCATTTATTTTCACTCTACGTTATTTTTATCATGTTTTACGTGCTTGTTATAGACTGTCATCATTTTTTGTTGTGGTTTAGGTTTAGTCATTATCTATAGTTGCAATCAGTGGTAGTGTAGGCATAGGTTAATGTATATTCCTATTTTTTTTTGCTTGTGGTTTGTTAGGAGCCTCCGACACTGGCCATTAGTACGGCGTGGTCGAAGTCTCATGCCTGGTACTGTGCTTTGCTTGATTTTCAGCGGGCGCGATTAGCGGCTTTCAGCTTTGGGTAGATTTTGGAGTTGGAGCCCTTCACGGTTGACCGTGGTATGATCAGGGCGATTCTGGAAAATGATGGGAGGAGCAATAAGCATTGTTGTTCCCAGTAGGCATGTTACTACCCACCCCTGAGGACTGGGTCCATATCACTAGACTGCGATTTGAGGGAGCATCGATCACGGGGAAGATGGAGAGTGATTATCAGGCCCTGTGTCGGGAGGTGCTTGGTATTGAGTACCAGTACAGTGGATCCGAGACCGGGGTGGTCTGAGTCACCTAGTTCTTTGACACTTTCGCGAGTGGATTCGTTCCTCTTAGGCATCACTTGGAGGCGAGGGCAGTTTTTGATACATGCCGTGAGGCGATGGCATGTCAGGCGCAAGTGACGGAGTCGGGAGTAGTGGAAAATTGAGTACTCCGTGCATTCTTGATGCATTTCTTCGGGGCAGTCCTCTTCTGGTCCTTAACCCGAGGGTGTGTGACGGGTCTTTTCTTGACCTTGCTGAAGAATCTGGATCAGGTGCCCACCTAAGCTTGGGGGGCAGCGGTGTTGGCACTCCTCTACAAGCAACTTTACCATAGAGGGAGAGGGGTCGCGACCATCGGAGGTTTCCTTCCTTTTCTCCAGGTGAGTTTGGTTGACTACTAGTTTCGTTGGTAATGTCTTAGTGATTTTAGTGTCCATTTTAGTGATGGTTTTTGACATTGTGTGTTTAGTTTTGGGCGTACGATCATTTCTCTTTCTTATGCCCGTGGGTTTCGAGGGAGATTACTTTCCCATTCCCATGTATGCACGTGTGGTGGCAGGCATTGGGGCGCCGTCATCAATCTTCGGATCTTCAGACTGCGCGGGGTTTGTTTGAGGACATGCACGCAGGGTGAGTACATGTTGTTTATGTTGTCATGGTGTTTTATGTGTTTTAGGTTATAAACTTGACAAGCCGTTTTACTTCTTTATGGTCACAGGTGATTTGGAGGCCCTATGGTGTAGTCGAGGATGCAGGACAGCCGGTGATCAGTCCAGTCAGCCCTTCTTTGATGTGGACATCTAGGTCCACTGTTTTGAGAAGGTGGAGCACATCCATCTTTCTTGAGTGATTCGTCAGTTGGGGCTCCCTCAACAGTCCCTCCAGAGATTCGCCATCGAGTGGGGAGGAGGATGACTGGTCCCTCCAGTCGCAACTTTTCGTCGAGGATGGCGGCTCAGATTAAGGATTTTAGAGCCGGGGGGACCAGAGTTTCTAGGACGCGCGATGAGGCAGATGCCTGAGAGTTCCTGAGGTGGTTTCATGATATAGGCGGTGGCTGACTCTTTACCCGCCATGTCCACGGGAGAGGTTCTTTTACAGTTGGTAGTCCTGAGTCTGCCTTCACTCTGAGGGAGAGATTGGATGCATCAGAGTAGGGCCACTTGGGTGTGGGTGTCCGCGGAGCACTAGATGCGCTTCACAGGGTGATGGAGCGGATAGGATGTGCACCTCGCCCAGACGAGGAGATGTTGCGGTCCTTGACGGACTTGGTCTTCCAGGTTAGAACCTTGGAGGACAAGTTGAGGGTTCAACTTCGCAGAGACACAGTGATCTCTGGTGAGTTTATTTATGAATTTTTATTTATTCCTATTTCTAATCATTTTTAGTTTAATAGTCTTATTTGGTTCCTGTTTGTCAGATTGAGAGGGAGAGCAAGGTCGCAAAGCAGGCGGCATTGCTCGAGTCTTACCGTAGTCAGCAGTAGGCTGACCAGGCGGCAGTGGCTAGCCTACGCTCTGAGATTGATTGACTGGTAAGTGCTTGTCTTATTTTATTTTATTAATTGTTAGCATTTTGTTAATTTTGTCAGGTCTGGTGTGTTTATTAATATTTACAGAGAGCGGAGCTTTCCGTTGCTGGGGCTTCTGCTTCGAGGTTCGACCCATCTTCGATCGTCCCTTCCAGTCGGGAGGATCCGACAATGGCTCAACTCCAGGCAGAGAGTTTCTTCACTTTTTTGAGTTATCTGGCCTTGTGTTGTTTAGCGGTTTGTTGATGTTGTGTTATGTCTTTTCAACGCCGCCTTGTTGAGGACCTCCAGATGAGGGAGGCAATTGCTGCCTCTCTGCGCTCAGAGAGTTGGGTATATTTGTAGTTTATTTGGTTTTTATTTCGTTTGCTAATTAGTTTTATCTGATGAGTTTCATGTTTATTTATTTCTCGCGCTGGTTATTCCCGACTCTGCTCTCGAGGCTCCTCCTCAGAAGTTGACTCCCGCTCCTTCCCAGGTATATTTGGTTAGCGTGATTATTTTTTGTTCCTAATTATTTAGCGCCATTGTATCCCTGATGTTCTTTCTTTTCTTCTTATAGTCACCTGCGTCAGAGGTTCCTCCAGCTGATCCAGCCACTGCTACCACCATAGAGCGTCTTCTGCAGGAGCGTGCTGAGCTGGTATGTCTTCGTTGTCTACACTCTTTTTCTTGTTATGCATATGCACTTCTTAGCCTTTGACTTGTACTGGTACATGAGTTGGATCAATTGCATTTGGAGACACATCGCTTCTTAGCTTGCCAGGAGATTCGTGAGATTCTTTCTGATGTCGGGGAGTGCCACCTCCAGGAAGTGACCGTAGACTCGCTGGTCGAGCGGAGGACTCAGACATCAGAGTTAGAGAGTGCTCGAGCTGTGGCTCATGCTGAGATGCAGTCGACGATAGATCTTTTGCAGCATGAGTTAGCAAGAGTTGGTGGGAGAGTGCGAGAGATGATCAATCACTTTTCAGGGTTAGGATTGAGGGCTAGCGACTCACTGGCAGAGATTCGCTGAGAGGTTCGCGAGCGCATGAGGGCCTATGCTCAGGCCGATTCGGTCCTGGGGCCTATGCTTGCTTTTGGTCCTCTACGTTCGCATTTTCAGTGGGACTCTAGCCAGGCAAGTGAGGGAGGTTTTGTTGCTAGGCCTTCTCCTTGTAGGGAGTGTCCTCTGACTCCGGGTGCTGGGATTGAGTTGTTGGGGGGTCAGACCCTAGACTTAGGGGCCGAGGATATGGGAGATGATAGCGACGTCCCTCGCAGAGGCAGTAGAGGGAGTAGGATGTCTTTTTATTGTTTTCATTCATTGTATATACAGGGGGTATGCCCCCAGTGGCAGATGTAAAAGAAGCTTTTGATATATATAAAAGAGATTTTTGGTTTAGATGTACCTGACTTCGCTTCATTTTCTTGTTACCTTCTATATTTCAACCGTCTTATTCTTGGTACCATCACTTGTTATTGGGACTTGGATGCTCTTTGAGTTGGCCTAATAATAGTTAAAGGTTGATCTGCATCTGTATATGAGGGCAAAGCTGTTAGTAATTTTTATTCCCCCCCTTGATGACTGTCAAGGGGGGAGGTGTCTCAGATCGGGATCTGGTAGGAAAAGATGTATATTTTTATTTCTTTTTCTCTTTTTTTTTTTTTTCTTTTTTCTTACTATTACAAAGAAAACAAAATAGTGCAACATGGAAAGCAAATAACTAAAAGAGAATTCTAAAACTAAAAAAAAATGCCCCAGTGTAGGAGCGTGGTAGAATCAGTAGTGTAGTATCTTTGGTGGCACTCCTCAGATGGTAACTTCGTCATTCTACATCATCTTTATGGGCAAGCAGGGGCCTTTAATGTGATTCTTCCTCTAACAATAAAATGCCCCAGTGTCGATGTTCAATGGAACGTCTCTGGGTTTTTGATAAGTACTTCGGGCCTATAGGGGGCCATGTGTATTTGGTGAGTTAGTTTTGGAGAAAAGCTTGTTTGAGACTGTCATCGAACTAGGGGGATTGTCTAATCATATCAGCCGTATATTGGAGGTCTACCTCTGACGGTGGTCATCCTATCTCATGGTCATTATTATAGGGGGCGTGCAGTATAATAGGTGATTGTATCAGTCATCATTCATCAGTTTTTGGTTTCATTTCTAGGAATATCCCGAGAGGCTTTCGACTCATTGTCCAAAAATAGAAATTAAAGGTGAAAGAGAGATAAAGCTCAGTGATGTGGGGGAATAGCTTGTATCTGATGCTTTCTAAAAGAGACGAGTAACAATCTTTTTCTCAGAGTGGGTATGGGGTACCATGATCGAACTCTCCCTCATGCTTCGACACCATCAAAGTGTCACATTCTATGGTTATAAGAAGTTTGTCCTCCTCCTGCCACCTTACAATGACATCTAGTAGTATTGGGACATCTGGGATGCCCTCACAACTTGCTTATACATTCCTAGTAGAGTTACCAGAGATGTCCTCATGGCTTGTTTATGTTTCCCTTAGCTCATTGATTGATTCATTCGTCGTATTGCTCACACTCGATTCTTTTTTTGTATATGTATATATATATTTTTTCGAAAGCAACTTGCTAACACGAGAATAGTGAGTTTTGATTGAGCCTAGCATCTTCATTTTTTACGCTCTAACGTCTCCTCTAATGGCAGAGAAGGGGGATGAGAATCGGGTGTTACTTATGCTTTTGAAAGAGGTCAGGTATGCCATTAGTCCTTTGATCAAATTGCCCGAATAAGAAGGTGGGCAGTGAATTGGAAGTCTTAAGGATATTTCGAGAATTGAAGATGTACGACCACTGAATGGATCATGACAACTACGGGGGTGATAAATATAAGCATTTGGCTATGGAGATGTTATGATCATAGGGTTAAGGGTAGTATTTTCTAAGGTACATGGCGTTCTAAGGGCTGGGGAGTTCTTCCCTATCTTGGTTCACCAACTTGTATGCATTCCCCGGATATGCGGCTGCTATAACATATGGGCCCTCCTAGTTCAGTTTCAGTTTTCCCTTTGGATGAGCGTGTTTGGAGGGCATGATTTTCTTCAAGACTAATTCTCCAATGTCAAAAGTTTGCTCGAGGACTTTCTTATCGTAAACGCTGGCCACTCTCCTTTGATATACCTAAGCATGATCGACCGCCCTTAGACGAGTCTCATCGAGTTGCTCTAGCTCGACGAGCAGAGCAACTCTCCTTTCATCTAAGGATATCATGATCGGCCTATAGCTCATCATCGAGTTGAATTCATAAGGATGGTATCTATATCTCATAGGGTAGGACCGCTTTCATCCCGTATAAGGGGTAAGGAGTTTGGCCAGTGGCCGTACGAATAGAAGTTCAAAGGCCCAGAGTGCTTCTGGTAGTCGTTAAGGCTAGTCGGCTCTGTTGCACGTCTCCACTGTTTATTTTAGAATTCAAATGAGCATTTTATTTGTAGCTTCTGCTTGTCCATTTCCTTGAGGGTAGAATGGTAATGAGTGGTGTAGATCGAGTCGAATTTCTTGCATAGCTTCTTCGTCTTCTCTGTGATGAATTGTGGTACATTGTCGGTGACGAACATCCAGGGTACTCTAAACCAGGTGATAATATTTTGAATGATAAACCTTATGAGCGTTGATGTGGTGATTATGATGTAGGATTCAACTTCTATCCATTTGGTGTAGTATTCGGTCACAATGAGTATGAACGCGTACTTGTGAGTGTTTCCAATTGTGTCCATGAAGGGTCCGATGATATCGAAGGCCCACATCAAGAATGGCCATGGTGAGCTTATAGGGTTCAATGCAAGTAATGATGCTTTGATAAGCGTGATGTGTTCTTGGCATTGTTTGCAGCATTGGACGTAGAGGTGACAATCTCTTATTATGGTCGGCCAGAAGTAGCCTTGTCGTATGATCTAATCCACAAGTCTTTGCCTACCAGCGTGAGCACCGCAGGCACTGACATGTGCTTCTCGGATGATGTATTGTCCTTCTGCTGTTGTGACACAACGCAGTAGTACTCCTTTGGTGAAGGCTTCTTTATATAGGGTTTCACTGAGTATGCAGAATTTCGCGCATCGATTCCTTATAGTATTTCGTTTGATCTTTGTAGCATAAGGAGGGATATGTTGATGCTTTAGGAAATTCCAAATGTCAAAGTACCATGGTTGCCCGTCGTCGGTTGGTATTTTTTAAATCTGAATGAAGTGACGGTGGCTTCTTTCGCCCTAGAAGTGCTTGGGGCAGGCTGCCCTTCATCCGTTTGAGCTTCTGGTGCAATTGGTAGTTACGGTTTCACTTGCCAATCGACTTCGTGTGCTGGCATTGTCAACCTCTCAATGAAAAAGGATTTTATATTTTGTCCAACTGGTATCTGGATGACTGAGGCTAGTGTGACGAGAGAGTCCGCGAGCTCGTTCTCTAATCTAGGAATGTGTGTGAAAGAGATTCTTTCGAATTTCTTTATTAAGAACTGAGCTGTCTCCAGGTAGGCCATCAGTCGCCTTTCCTTGGTTTTCCACTCCCCGATAACTTGCGATATCATAAGTTTGGAGTCGCTAATTGTCTTCAACTGCTTGACTCCTAGGTGTAGCGCTGCCCGTAGTCCGCCGATGCAAGCTTCATATTCTACAATGCTATTGGTGACCGGGAAATCGAGTTAGAAAGATTTTTGTATGACGACTCCTTTCGGGCTTAGTAGGACTATTTCGATACCTTTCCCTTTGTGATTAAGAGCGCTGTCAAAGTATAGAGTCCATGAGGTCTTGTCAGCCTCGTCGTTGTGAATTTAGAGCAGGTCTTCGTCAGGGAAGTCTTTGTGCATAGGCTCGTCATCTAGGAGTGGTAGAACGGTGAGGTAATCAGCGATCGCTTGCCCTTTGATAGATTTCTATGTAACATAGGTGATGTCAAATTCCTATAGTAACATGTGCCATCGGGCGATCTTCCCAGCGGTAGCGGGCTTCTCGAAGATGTACTTCAGAGGGTCCATGCATGCTAGTACTAATATTTTGTGCTCTTCGAAGTAGTGCCGTAGTTTTGTTAAGGCCCACACTAGAGTGAGGCAGGTCTTCTCCATCGACGCGTATTTCTGTTCGTACTCGACCATCGTTCTACTTAGGTAGTAGATTGCCTTCTCCCTCTTGCTGTCTTCTTCATATTATCCAAGAATTACTCCCATCGCTTTGTCATTTACTGAGAGGTAGAGGATTAGGGGTCTTCTAAGAATTGGTGGAGATAGTATTGGCGGGTTGAGGTGGTACTTTTTAATACTGTCGAAGGCCTGTTGACACTGGTCATCCCATTTGTACTCGGCTCCTCCTTTAAGTAGTCTATAGAAAGGGTCGCATCTGTCTGAGTGCTGGGAGATGAATCTCTTGATGAACTGTAACCTTCCTATCAAGCCTCATAATTCTTTATGTTAATGGGAGGTGGCATATCGAGAATGGATCTGACCTTCATCGAGTCGACTTCGATACCTCGTTTGCTGACTATAAATCCCAATAGTTTTTTAGAGGTTACTCCGAATACGCACTTCTTTGGATTCATCTTTAGTTGATATTGCTCGGATCTTTGTAACACCAGTCGTAGTGCTTCAGCATGTCCTACTCGTGTCTGAGACTTCACTAGTATGTCATCGACATAGACTTCCACACACTTATGCATCATGTCGTGAAATATGGCTATCATGGCTCGTTGACATGTGGCTCCTGCATTCTTAAGCTAGAAAGGCATGGCGACATAGCAGTAGGTTCCCCATGGCATGGTGAATAAAGTCTTTTCTTGGTTTGATTCTGCTAATTTAATTTGGTTGTATCCGGAGAATCCATCCATAAAGGATAACATCTCGTGTCCGACAGTATTGTCGACCAGGGTGTTGATGTGTGGTAGGGGAAGTCGTCTTTTGGGCATGCTTTGTTGAGATTTCAGAAATCGATGCATACCCGCACTCTGCCATCCTTCTTGGCAACAGGTATTATGTTGGCAATCCATTTAGGGTAGAGGACGACTCGAATGAATTTCTCTTTGTGTAGCTTGTCGACTTCCTCTTTAACTTACAACGCTATTTGGGGATGCATCCTTCTGAGTTTCTGCTTGACGGGTTCGCATCAGGTTCCAGGACCAACTAATGTTCTACTATGCTCAGGTCCAATCCGGGAATATCCTCGTAGGACCATGCAAAAGTGCTAAGGTGATCTTGAAGGACTTGGATAATTTGTTGTCATTCCTTGGGTTTGAGTGTCTCGCTAATCAACAACTTGGGTTTTTCCTCGGTGCCAAAATTTATTTCTTCAGTGCGTTCTGCAGCGGCTTGAGTTTGCTCGTCGAAGTGCTTGATGACCCGTTGGAAATCCTGCATTTCTTCAGTGACCAGTGCTCCTTCTACATCGTCTATAAGCTCGTACACTATAAAATCACTACATTGGGGGGTTAGTTTTATGAGAGGTAGCCCTTCATCGATGCAGTTGATAATCGTGACATCCTTGGTGAGATGGAGGTCAAGGCAATTCATTCTCCTCTCAAAGTCACAAAGTATCTCATCGGGTATGATAACGAGCTTGTTGTGTCGGGATGTCTTATGTCCTTGCGAGGAAGAAATAGTAGAGGCTCGAGATGCGACTGGGTGATGTCGAAGGTGTCTGTGAGTCTAGGTATATCGGTTGATTTCTCTTCAGCTCCATCGATGCATCCGCCACTTGTGGCCTTGGGGGAAAGGGCTCCCCGTCGTTTGAAGGGGTTTGGGATGGAGAGTTCCCTCTCTTTTATGAGTTTTTCTAATTTTTTTAGGTTTTCTATTTCTATATTTTTAGGAATTTTAGGATTTTCTATGTTTTTGATTTTTGATAATAGGTATGGTACAGGATCGGTTTCCTGAGGCAGAACCGGCAAGGTTACTTCTCCTAGTTGGGGAAGTGTGATGGCTGCTGAGGCCGTTCGGGCGAGTCTTCGGATGATATGAACTCGATTTGAATTTGGCATTTTTTTTGTATGATCTTCATCTGAGATGATCCTCTTGATGAGTGATGCTGGTGATGGTTTATCAGACGGTTCCTCTTCTACTACATGAAGTGCTTCGTCGTCGAAGAAAGTCTGAAGATGATAGTCGTCCAAACTCTCGTCTTCGGAATAAGACCGGAGGTTCGTTTGTCGCTGAGATTCTTCACTTCATATTAATCGAAGATACGATTCGATGAACTTAATTACCGAATCTGGGTTGCTTTCGACCATTCTCCATGGTGCGGGAAGGGGATTGGTCAGGTCTTCTCGCTCAAAGTCCTCTATTATTATAGTGCAGGTTTGGAAAAAAGGCTAATATGGCCGAACGAGTCATGGAAACTCTCGTGGGCACTCTCATGTAGTGAAGAAATGCTTGAAAGTATCATCATTGAAGTCAGAATCTGGGAACTCCTTTCTCTAGACCTCATAGTACACGGTGAGAAGTATACATGCTTGCCAACGAGGCTGATATGGGTGAGAAATGCAAGGATACTCCTAGGGGCATTCCCATCCTTCATGATCGGAGCTGAAGTCACTATTGTCAGGGTCGAGATCTTCCACTTCGTCTGATTGTCCTTGAAAACCATGTTCTAGTTGCTCTGCTAACTCATGTGCGGGGAGGTCTATCCAATAGTCTTCATCATCGCTCGGAGGGGGTTGCCATTCTTCCTATAATGACATCTAGAAGATCTGGAGCTGAGGTGCTTCTAGGGATTGAGGGGCATCAAGTTCTAACTCCTCTTCGACTTCGATGAAGGTGATGCGAGACTCTTCTGACCTAATTGTTTGCTAAATATCATTCATGATGGCTTTCTGACATCGCAGTGTCATAGCTGTGCATCAGCCACAATATGGAAATTTCAAGTAGGAACATTGAAATGGGCATTGCCAATTGTCGAGCATGTAATGGTAATCGGGGTTTGAATTTCTAACTTTGGAGGGATTCTCTTATTTGTACCATTCTAACTGATCCACTCTCAGGTGGTCTTCAAGCTCCGCATTGTTGAGGTTTGTCCAGTGGTCTTCTTCCTCACTTGTCATTGAGAAAGAGTCCTTTCATTGTGGCTCGGTCGGCTGATACGACTTTGGTTCTTCTGCGTCTCTAAGAGTGGCAATGTGGAAATCTTTCTCATCTATCGCTCCCCAATCTTCTTCATGTGGCTCTGGCTCTTTAGTGGTTTTGAATAATGGTTTGACTCCTTCTAGCGGCTTGTCCATGTCGTCACTATCACGGCTTAGGTTTGTCAGGTCGGTGAAGGCTTTGGTTATTTGCTGGATCTCGGTTGCTTGAGACTTGGTGTAGGATGGTTCCTTTCTTCTCTTCAGCACATCAGCCTTTTTAGTAGTTCCATATATGAAATGGTCGTAGAGTGACCACTTTTGTGAAGTGGGTAGGATGTCAGCTTGCTTGCCGTCTGGCTGGTAGCCTAATCTGATGTGTTTGCGCATTTTCTTTGGGACGATCAGTCTTATGTGTCCTTGCTTATCTTTGTCGAGTACAGTGTGAGGGACGCATCCTAGCTGATTCATCAGGTCTCATCCTTTCGCTGTGGTCGGGTTTATGTCATACAGTCGGGCGAGCTCAGGCCAGGCTTCTCTTCTCACTACTCTTTGTTGGGGTTCGGAGGGTAGATAACTTTTGCCACTAATGCGTCGTCAGGATCTTGCATTTTTTTTATATGACCTGTGTTCAGTACCGAGTCATGCACTGTAGGGATGCTTGTTGCGTAGTCTGTGTTGATTTCTTTAAGGGGTGTATCAACATATATTCTGACGATGGAATCTTCGTACAAGAATTTGACGCATTGGTGATACGTCGATGCTACTGCCTTCATAGATTCCAACCACTTCCTTCCCAATATCAAATTATAAGTGCTTGAGGAGTCAGAGACATGGAAGGTGATGTCCTTGGTGACTGGCCCGAGACGGACTTGCAACTTGATGGTTCCTTTGACAAAGCACCGAGAGCCATCAGAAGGGATGAGGGATAAGGACAAAAACCTTATATCTTGTTCGGTGTATTCAAGGATCTTCAACATCGTTATAGGATAGATGTTAAGTCCTGCTCTAGTGTCGACTAATGCGTGAGGTACTGAAAATCCTCTGATTATGACGGTCAGATAAATAGGAGCCGAGCTTCCACGTAATGATTCTTTAGGCATGTCGGCTTCAGTGAAGGTAAGCGCAGGAGGTTGAGTAATAACCGAGGTGATCTTATACAACTGATCCAAGGTGGTATCTTCATTCATGTGTGTCTCATCCAATGTTTCCACAAGCAGTCAGTGATGCTCTGGTAATTTCTTGATGAGTTCGAGGATCAATATTTATGCTGGCACCTTGGCGAGGTGTCGGAGAAGATCGTATTCCTGGCATATTTCCAAGGCAAGTTCTTTGCCGGGTTGATGTGCTCTACACCCATTCTGTTGAGTTGGTTGAGGCACTGGTGCTGGTGGCGGAGGGATTACATGAGGTGGAGGGGGCAAGTTCACTCCTCGTTCCTTGGTTATCCGGTCGGATGGCTGTACGTTGTTGCTTTACTTTTCCTGAGAGAATGGTGGTGGTAGATAATTGGTCCAGATTTAAGGACTGGGCATTTATGCTACTGACCTTGGAGTGTTGGACGATTCATCGCAATACTTTCGGTGAAAGGAGCAAAATTTGAAGAAGGAATGTGTATTGGAGCTATGCCATTCCAAGGTGGGAGGTATTGAGTGTAGTCTTCCTCTTCTAGGAATGCGAAAATTAGCACTTCTTCCTTGGTGGGTTCTTCCTCTTGCTGTTTTATCTCTACCACTGATGGACGTTCTTCAGTTGTCTCCTCACATTGTTGACTGGTAGTATTTTGGGTGACGCTGTCTACCCATGTCGCGATCTGTTCTACAGTTTGAAGGGCATGGTCCTCGTATTCTGGTTCAGCGTTACCAGGAGCTAGATCAACATTCAGTGGTGTGGAGGGCTCTATGGGTTGAATGATGGGTCTTCGATCTCGAAAATATTAGACTCGACCTCGAGTGAAGTTTGAATATGGTGGAGGAGTTGGTGGTTTAACTCAGGTTATGAAGGTAGAAGGGTGAGGTGGAATGATGGTGGGCCTCGAATGGTTATCCGAACTGGTTGTAGCGTCAGGATGACTAACTCGCGGGATGAGGGTAGATGGATGGAAAGGAGCTCGGCTCGGAAGGTCTATCGTGGTGACATGGGTGACCGGTCTTTAATTATGGTTTGGCAGAGGGTTGTTGACGATTCCCAGGTTTTGCAGAGGTTGCCGGTTATTTTGGTTAACATTCCAAAGGGATTCCCTGTCAATCTGGTTCCGATCGTTCATGTCGTATATCATATCTCTCAACACCCAACAGTTTTTCAGGATCTGTCCCACGTATCGGTGAAAAGTGCAAAACTTAGTATAATCGAGGTTAGTAGGCTAGGGCCATGGCCGCTTTGGTGGGAAGCGAATGAGGTTTTGATCGCTTAGGAGATGAAAAATATTGGAGATGGTATTGAGTAACGGAGGATAATGATCTTGTCTAGGCTGATATGAACCTCAGGTCTGCTGATTAAAATTTTGGGGTGGGGGTAATTGTTGTAGCCCTGGGTATTGGCAAGACAATTTAGGCATTTTTTTGGTTCTGATTAGGGTACTGGTTTCAGTTAGGATATTGATTCTAATTTTTATTGGGGTACTGTTGCTGATTCTGATACTGACTCTGTCTGGAGTCCCTTTGCTGAGTGTTCCCGTTGCCTTGATTTTGATTAGCGACTGTATTGACTTACTCAGAGACCGAGCCTTTCTTGTTATTTTGGGGCCTTGAATTGTTAGAAGTTGAGGCCTTCAGTGCTGCGATTGAAAGGGCGAGGTCTCCTCCCTTTATGTGTCGCTGGATGCGATTGGCGCGCAGGCGCAGAGTGGAAAAATCTGGGCAATCGCTTATGATCAGAGCACTTCGAAGGGGTTCTCTGACGTTATCTATGATGATGTCAATTACGTCCTTCTCTCTCATCTGACTTCTTTATGAGCCACAAGTTTCCTCCAGCGTGATACAAAATCGGCGAAGTCTGCTTCGATCTCTTGCTTCGTCGTCATCAAGTTGCTTAGACTGACGACCTCCTGTATCAGATGCTTGTATTGATCTAAGAATTGTTCAATTTTTTCTTCGAATGCATCGATTTTATGTAGTGGGAGATCGGTGAACCAGTCGAGAGCTTCCCCTTCGAGTGACTTTTAAAAGTAATGTATCAGAAGTTCGTGATTGTTGCGAATAGGCCAACAGTCATTGCAGAACAATGCCAGATGGTGGTTTGGATTCTTGGTGCCGTTATATTTGCTAAATTTTGGGGGCTTGAATCTCGCAGGTAAATTGAATTCGAGGTCTCGATAGAAACTGTCGAATCTGAATGACAGGTCGGGGCGGCTTTTCTTAGTCATGTATTCGTCGATCATTTTAGGGAAATCCTCTACTCTCACAATTGCGTCTTGCTTACCGGTCTAGGAACAGATTCTGTCTTGATGCCCGATGCTGAGGAGTGTGTGGAGAGTGTGCCTAGGCTGTGACACATGCGGTGATATCGTCGTCGGAGTAGGGGGTGGCCTCTCCTGTCTTTTTCGTTCTTGTTCTTCCGCGTCTTGTCGTTCTTTGATGGTCTCGTATGCTGCGGCTAAACTGTAGAGTAGTTCATCGACTTCATCTCCTCGCCTTTATAATTCCTGGACACTGAGGTCCACAAGTTGTCTAGCTATGAAGTTCTGCCCGAAGCCGCTGTCTCTGTGTCCGTCGTTGTGGCTGGTGCTCAGAGGTGTGAAGGGGGTTTTCTCACTGCTGACCATGTTGATTTCCGAGTTGTATTGCGCTGAGCCCTCAAGTGGCTGCTCATGGTACCTCCATAATGGCGGGTCACCGATTCTAATCCTTCGTATTCTCGACATCTCAAACCTCTAGTGTATGCTCATGTGCTCTCGACAATACACTTAAGTGCGGAAAGTAATAAAACAAAAGAAAGCTAACTAGAAGAAAAGAAAACTAAATGTAATAAAATGAGAGAAAACTTACTAGAAGATAAGGAAACTAAACACGTGCGGCTTTGGCGACAAGAAGTCCCATTGCGATCGCCAGTCTACTGGTATGCGATTTTTCTGGGTCCCTTTCCGTCCCCTGAAAGAGTGGCCCAATTCGGTCCAAGTGGACTCTAGAAAAGGTGGTGTTTTTAGAGGTAATTAAGTACTAAAAATAAAGAGATGAATCTTAGGAAAATACCTGGTTCGTTGCGATTACTAGCTGCAGATATTTATCGACACTGCAACACGATACTGATCACACCTTCCGGGGTGGAGATATGGGTTATTCTCTTTACTGAATCATCGGCCGGCTGATGTTAGCAGCACTGGGTCGTCTAGAAGTTTAGTTAAGCTAGTTTTCCTAATTCTCTTCTAACTGCTTTACCTTTCCTACTCTTGCTATGATTTTTTACTGCTTTAGTTACTTAATATTATTGAGGATGTAATTAATTTTAATCCTATTAGAGGTCTAATTAATTGGGGAATCCTAATTCAACTAGGTCTCCTAATCTGACTAAAAGTCTAATTAATGTCTAAAAATAAAAATCTAATTATATCATAAACTAATTAGCGTTCTAATTAATTTCCTAATCTTACTAGAAATACTAATCTTTCTAATTCTACTAAAGCCACAATTAAATAAACTACGCTAATTATGTTAAATAAATTAATTCTACCAAAATTCTAATTAATCAAAGTATCCTAATTCTATCAGAATTCAAAAAAAAGGGGTTTTGGCCTGCTATGCTAAGGAGGATCAGCCCAATTCCCGGGTATCCTCTGTAAGCTCTCTTGGGCAAATTGGGTGGCTAGGGATTGAAAAACTGATTTTTAATTAGAAAATTATAGTTTTAAATATTGAAATCATAAACTATAAAGGAATTAAAGGGCTGGAATTGAGAACTAGAATTATGAGATCAAAACTAAAACTAGTGAATTTAGGATTGAAATTGAAATTAAGATCTAGGACTTAGAGATTAAGATTCAAGATCAAAACCTAAGCCCAAAAAATTAAGAACAAAGTTTGAGACTTAAAACTAAAATCAAAACTATGAATTAAAATCTAAGATCTAAAAATACGAAGAGGAATAAAAAAGCTAAAGCTAAGAATTGGCTCTAGTAAGTAAGAACTAGAACCAGTGATAAGAAACTAAACTAAAATAAAAAGAATCTAGAATTAAGATCTAAAATTAGAACCTAAGATCTAGAACTAAGAATTAGAACTAAGAAATAGAAGAATTAAAAATTAGAAGAAAAGTATACCTAAGACCAAAGCCGCAGAGAGGAATCTCTAAATCCTAAGCTTAAAAGCGAGGAACTCGAAAATTCAATTACTGATTGCATTGTGATGTGTTTTTGGGACGAGGTGGTGGGTCCTATTTATAGGTATTTGGTCAATTGCGTGCCCTGTGGGGTGTGCTCAATTGGTCGATGAATTCCATTTACGTGTCCTTTCTGGGGCACTTAATTGAATTATGTGCCCTGTATCAGGCACCCAATCACTTTGAGTCGGTGACCGACTCAGTGAGTGACCGGTTGACTGTCTCAGTCGGGTGTCTCAGTCCTAGTCTAATTAGACTAATTGCGCGCTCTTTTTAGTGCGCCCAATCCAATTAAGCGCGCATTTAAGGGCACCTAATAGGAGAATTTTGGCGGTCTAAGGAGTTAGAGACCAGATTTGCTTAGGAACCAATTATGAGCATGTGCTGAGGCGCATAATCCGATTGTGCGTGCTAGGTAGGGCATACATTCATGTCTTAGGCAGTTTCTAGAAGGGTAGAAGGCCAGTCCAAAAGGGACTAATTGCGCGCTTCTGGTGGAGCGTGCAATATGATTACACGCACCTGGTTGGGCGCATAATCAAGGCCTAAGGCGGTTCTCAGGAAGTGCAATCCTGGTCCAAGAGGGACCAATTGCGCGCCGACCATGAGGCGTGCAATTGAGTTACGCGCGCTAAATAGGGCGCATAATTCAAGATTTTTTGGGGTTTGAGCCGGGTCCGAGTCATAGAGCCATTGTTTCAGCCTGGGTCTCGACCATGTACTATTGTTTCAGTGCATGGTCCCCATATAGGGTTTTAAAGTCTTCGGAGAAAGTTAATCCTTTTCCGGAGATCATAGGTAAGGTCAAAGGTTGACCAAACAGGTTTATATATTCTGAGAGGGCAAAATGGGGGTGTCTACAGTTGTGTGTCTTGAAGGTTTCCAATGAAGTTACCAACAAACTTAAAAATACTTTTAAAAAAAAAAAACTAAAAACAAACAAAATACTTTAACAAATCTAACTAATAGATAATCATTACATGTTTGTTTAGATTTTCAAAACTATGATTCCATTAGCCATGACTTCCTATCCTAGCAGTTATCCTTGATCGAGCCTCAACAATTTCAATTCATATACAGCGTTAAGTGTGTGCGTTTTAGTAAAAAATTAATTCATTATAGATTTTTTGAAACTGCAATTTTAGAAAATATTTTCATCCAAATTCTTACTGTTGGCATACTCTCAAAAAAATATTGAAATTATTGGGTTCTCTCAATGATATATATAAGGAATAATTTCAAGGACAATTGACAAAAATAAATCTCATGGAATAGATAATCAATTCTATTTTTTATGCTTCCTGATTCTCGATAGTATTTATTATACACATCTCTACTAGGCTCATGCTTTTGAAAATCATGAATCAGAAAGGACTTTATTCAACTTGGGGCTATGGGTTAAAAGCGTTTCAAAGAAAGGTAGAAAGGATTCAAAAGTTCTGAGAATTCAACTTATCTCTCACCTATCTTCTTCATCTCTTTTTCTTCTTTTCTGCTTTAGCAAATATCCAAAAAGTTGGATAACTTCTTCCCACATACTTTTTTTTTAGTACATACCTTTTTCTTCTGATTTCTTTTTAGCATATCTCCTGATATATATATATATATATATATATATATATATATATATATATATAGTTTGGAAGATTCTTTGCTTCTCTTTTTCTATACTTTTTTTTCCGTATTTTTTTTTTCCAGAAAAATTTCTCTTTATCGATTGTATCCTTTTTGACATATCCACTGTTCTTTCATACTCCTTCCACTCTTTTATTTTCCCCTCTATTCTAAATTCTCAGAAGTACAAGGGTAAAAAGACCAAAAGCTTTGGATAGTATATATGGTTAAGCATTTATAAGATTTTGGTAAAAAAAAAAATCCATTTAGGCTCTAATATGTGTTCAAGAGATAGATTATTTTGGAAATTTGACATTTTGGCTCAAATGAATAAAAAGATGGCCTTAAATCTTTTTCATGATTTAATAGCAAGAATGCCATATTGTTTCAATTTATATAACAACCAGTTCTAGAAAAACATTCAACATAATAGTTGAATATTTGATTCAAATAAATACAACAATATGAGATTTCGTTAAAACAGTCAAGAAGTTCAAGAAAATTTAGATTTGGATAGGCAACAGTCTCTCTCAAAAAAAGGAAATAAGTCCAAATGCTCATTGGTTATACGAATTTGAAACTATAGTCTAAATTCTGCAATTTAAAGTAATGTGTAATTTCAAACATTCAATTATGATACAATGTACAAGTTGGCTAAACATGAATATTAATTGATTCTTATCAATGATGTTTGAACATCTACTAAGATGATGGTTATGCTTATGGAATCGTATTCCATCTAATCGTAATTCACAAAAATTTAAAATAAAAACAAACCTAAAAATCTAAAAAAATAAAACTACACAGAGATTTGAAAATAATTATATTTATATATTATTATTATTATTATTTTAAAATAATATACACATGTGTACCCCCAAACAATAGGCTAATGTCCTCATTGTTCTCAGATCAGTGGGTACTAAAATAAAATGGTGCCAAAACGGCGTCGGGTACGAAATCTGCAAGAAAGTTTAATAATCTCCCCTAAACTTGGGGTAAATCACGTCCTACATTATCTATATAGAAACAACACCAAGAAAAAATAAGAAAATGAATAAAAATAAAATAACAAAAAAAGAAATTTTCTATTAACAAGGAAAAATAGGTATGTATAGAGATTACAAGAAAGAAAAATTAATTAGATTGAAAGAAATCGTAGGAAAAATCTAGACACGGACTGACTTGAACACCGGTAGCGACCGCCGAGGAGCTAAGGTTTGCTATGGAGATCGGTGTCTCGGGGTGGTAACCACCTTCAATCGGAGTCTCGTCTCTCCCCCAAACAGAACACTCCTCCCTGCCTTTCGCTTCATCAATTACACCCTCAGAAGAGAAATACAATGCACTTAGAGGAAGAAGTTGAAGAGTGGAAGGTTGGCGCACCTCACTATCCTCCAACAGCCTATACTATTCCCCTGCGAAGACACTCTGAAGAAATTGTAACGCAGGCATGGGAGAGTATGAGCAATGGAGAGGCGTGGTGAGGGGCTGCTAAACCCACCATCATCATAAAGGAACTCGCACTTGGGATGGTTGTGATGGTAGAATTGTTAAGAAGTGGGAGAAGATGGGGCGTAGGAAAAAGGTTTTGGTTTTGGGTTAGGTTTAGGGTAAAGGGGTTTTGTGGTAGATGATTCAGCATCAGGGATGGGTTGTTGGCTCTTAAGCTGTTCTAATCTTTTTATTGTAGCCAGAAGCTTGGCCCTTTGTATCTCAAGAATTCGGTCGAGTCTTCTACTGATATCGTCTTGGTCAAGCTCTTTCGCCATGGGGCTAGGGTTTGAAAAAGGAAGGCAAAGGAGATGTGTTTGGAATGAGGAAGGTTTGTAAAAGGGCATAGTTTTATAGGGAAAAGCTAGGGTCTTTCTGAACCGTCACTTCGAACTAAATGTCGAGGTGTAGGCATTTAATCTTGGGTAGTTGGCAAGTGACGGTATTGAATGCGATGTGTGTCTGCTTCCTCTATGACTTAAATGGGCTCGAATTCCAGGGTAACCAATAAAATTGGTCACTGGATTCGCCTATTCCTTAGAACTATATGTTACGATTCAAGATAATAGTATTCTAGCCGAACAGACTTTGTGACAACTGAATCGTAATCACTACGATTCTCCCATAGAAAATCACGTATGATCGCAAATCCATACGTTCAAAAGTGAATTTATTACATCAGAGAGGTCCTTACGATCAAAAGTGTTTTGACACAATTGAGATCATAATGTACTCTCTACCAAAATTTAATACTATAAGTAAAAGAGATCTTATACATATATTACAAGATTTTGCTACGGATGAGTCGGTAACTTCGACGGGTCCATGAGGAACTCGGTTTGGATCTAGGAGAGTTGATGTGCCTCCTATAAATGTATGTTCTCTTTGGTTGCCAACTGGTCACGATGATGGCTGGCCACTCTCTCTTGTTTAATGAAATAGTTAGTTGCTCAATTTGAGTTTCTAACTTTAGAATAGATTGCTGAAGAGAGAGGAGTAGCTTCAATTGGTGTTGGCCATGTTGCGGATAGCTTACGACTGTCTGCAACATGGCATCCCTTGCGGCAACAGTATGGTATTGGGTTATTGTGGAGTAAAAAGGTGCAACGGGATATTGAGGAACTATCTGAGTTGGGTTGTGGTATATGCCACGAGCCTTTACTCTTTGAGATATTGGGTGTGATTTTATACCCAATAGTGATTGATTTTTTGTTTTCCAAAGCATCAATTTCGGGAAACAATTCATCATTAGCTTGAACTTATGTAGTCCTCCTCGCTTAGGAGGTATATTCCCTGAAGTCTCCAAGTAGTCCGACTCGATGCATTGTGTTGCACCGATTCCTCGCCGAGGGTCTCGAAGAGTTCCCAAGCATCCTCTATAGTCAATGTAAGGAACATTCCTCCACAAGTAACATCAATCATGTGTCGGGTTTGTTCATTTAGGCCTTTGTAGAAATCAAACACTATTTTCCAGCGCGGAACCTCATGATGAGGGCACTTGTGTAGAAGTTCGTTAAGACTCTTCCAGCTCTCCTGAAAGGTCTCATTCGAAAATTGATGAAACGATGTAATAATATTTCGGATCCGGTTCATTCTGTAGACTGAGAAGTACTTAATGAGAAACTTATTTTGTAACTTTTTCCAACTAGCAATCTAATCACCGGGCGAAGAGTTCAGCCACTGCTTTGCCCTATCTCTGAAAGAAAATGGAAACAACCTTAAACGAGCGGCCTCATCCGACAAGTTTTTTATTCTAAAGGTCGTGTAGATCCAGAGAAAGCTTGTTAAGTGCGTATATGGATCCTCCTTACCAAACCGATGAAAGATAGGAAGTAATTGAAGTACACTGGGTTGATTTTGAAGGTTCAATCACCGGTTACTGGGGGTAAACGGATACACGAGGGAGGTGTAAGAGGGGATAGTGCATAATACTCCCTCAACATTTTAGTCACATATTGGTCTTCTCTCGCCATATTAAATTGAATTAATGGTAGGACGGTGCGGCTAGAATGTTTATTATACATATATATTTATTTTGATTTATATTTTAGAAAGTGTTGCTATTCTAAGTGTGCATGATTTATTTGTATTTTGAAAATAGATTTGCAAATGATAAATTATATTGAATCTGGAAAATTAAAAAGAATAAGAAATATCAGCACAGAGAGAAATTAATTAACCTGTAAGATCAGGGCCAATTGTAGCAAGTTTTAAATGTAAGTGAGTAAAAGATCATCCACAGGGAATTGATTTAAAATGAATGGTAAACCTCCAGATCTGAGCTCCCAGATCTGGCCTCTAATCCTATCTACAAAGCGAATAAGATGAGAGGTTGAATTTGTCACATTAACTAAATTATCTAAAAGTAGAATTTAAACTAAGTGATCCAGATCCGAGTTGGGGGAATTGAATGTAAAATTAATAAGAATGGAGAAATAATAGTTGAATTAAGCTTAATAACTGATTACAGGATGAGAACTAGTGTAGCACAGTCGAGAAAGTCTCAAATCTTCATCTGGCTACCAACACAGATGTAAGAGAAAAATAATCCAACTCAAGAATTAGGATCGAGTTGAACTTATGGCTATGATCTATCCACTTTCATGGATACAAATCATCCAATAGTCTTCAATCCGGATTCTTGATTTAGAACATGAGTACCACTACAAATGCTGTGAGAAATTAGGTTACAAACGCAAATTCTCACAGGGATAATGAATTAAGGGAAATTGCTTTAAAAACAGTAAATCTAAAGGAGTCTAATGAGTAAGGAGATCACAAAGAACCCTCAACATGAATCTAATCGAGAACGTACTGTTGAATGCAACCTTTTCAAATCCACCATTACAATTCCAGAGCACAGCTTAAACAGCTCTCGGATTTGTAGTCTTGAATACAATTCTCACTTGAATTACATAAGTATCTCATAGTTCTCAGTTACAAACAAAAGCTAGGCTATTACAGAGGTTTCAGACGAGCTATCTGAATTGGAAATGGGGCAGTAGAAATGAAACTCAAACTCTGGATACCCAAATTGGGCAAATAGTTCGTCTATTTATAGTTTTCCCCAAGTCCATTTCAGATGTGCACTAACCAATCAGAATTGGTTAGATCCATATCGGCCAATAGGAGTTGAGCACAAGGATCCAGATCTGTTCTGGCCAATCGGAATTGCTCGATCTGGTTCAGCTAATCAGGCGACAGAAGCATCAATTCTGTTATGTAATTCAAAAATCTGTTTGAGCTTCTAGAAGTTCCCGCCAAGTAATTTCATCTTTGGGTGTTCACATGGGGTGGAATATGCCTCTGGTTCGTGCTTCGAATCTTTCAGAATGCCCCTGGGTTTTTAAATGCATTGGGGCGCATGCAGAGATTACTAAATTGCCCTTACAGCTGCTGGGAATCTTCAGAATACCATTTTGCATAGTTTGGGGACCTTTTTGAGAGGTACTGTAACTTCTGAAGCTCTATTCGCACGGTTTGGAGACCTTTTCGAAGGGAAAAATGACTTCTGGAGCTCTATTCGCACAGATTTGGTGCTGTTCGCAAGGAATTTTCTTCTTTTCGAATAGGTCAGAAATCTTTTCGAATAGATCAGGTGCTCTTCGAACACCAAGCCTGAAGCTTTTAGTTCTTTTCGCAGAGTTCAGGTTCTTTTCGAATAGTTCAGGCATCCTATCGAAAAGCATTTTGTAATGCATTCTTCTTTTCGAGTAGCTCTAACCCTCTTTCTAGGTTGAAACCAGGCCTTTGTCCTCTTTAGTTTAGGCATTTGGACAGTCAGTGGGGCTGTCCCTTCTCTTTCTTCCTCTAGATCAAAATGGATCATCATCTTTTTGGCACTTTTAAGCTGCTTTCAAGGTTAAGCATGCCTTTATTGTTAGCTGTAAAACAAACACTTAAAACACTTATTTAGTTCTCTCAAGGGTCTATCAAGGCCCAGATTAAGGGGTGGAAAATGGTATTTTTCAGTTCTCAACAGAAAGTAGGGAGAGAAAACAAATCTGTGCCTCTAGCTTTTACTATTAGAAGAAGTTTTGAAACTTTCGATCCGCTGCTCCGAATAAACCTGCAAAAGATAAAGAAGTAATCAAAGAAAATAAAAATAGGAAAGAAAAGAGGTTTTGAAAGACAAATATTGGTTTTTAAGATTTCCGCTTCCCTGGCAACGACGCCAAAAACTTGACAGCTATGTGAATTACGTTATCTTAATCTATTGCAAGCGCACAATGAAAATTATAGCACTAGTGATAGGATCGTTCCCAAGAGGAAGTTTGAATTTTAAAAACTTATACTTGCCTTTAGAGAATAAAGAATGGTTTTTTAATTAAACTAAAGTATAGGAAAATAAATCTAAATCTTCCATCTTCCAGATTATGGTTGTCAATCACAATCCTTCAGCTTTCAGATATCTACAAAGTTAAAATACCGTTACACTATATCTCAGTCCTCTAGAATTTGGGCGTCAATCAAAAACTAGAATTCTTCAATATAGATTTATACTAATATGCAACTCTCCAGAATTTGGGCGTCATCAAACATTGAGAAAATTGAAGATGAAAAATAAAGTACCATTACACTAACCTTTCAAATTCTCAATCTTAGGTGTCAATTAAAATCTAGAGCTATTGGATGTTTACAAAGTAGTAAAAAAAAGCAGTAAATCTAAACTAGAAAGCAATAAAATTGATCTTTCATCTCCCAATTGCAGGCGTCAATTGCTCCTGAGAAACTACGGATACTCTACTCTAGAAAGCAATAAAAATCTACTCTAAGGTTAATCTTCCAGTTCCTGACAAGGATCAAAATTTTGGGATTCATTTCGGTTTCGGAGGGAATCGAAATCGCAAATTTGAACTGCAATTTTGGTCAGTCCAAATTATCATTTCGATGAGGACCGAAACCGATAATTTGGACTGAAATTTTGATCATTTCGGCCAAAATTTTGATCCTTGGTTCCTGACCTTAGTTGTCAATTGATTTTAAGAACCTTGGATAGCTTATTCTGTGCCAAGCCCTCTTATTTATAGATCATAAGGGGTCGATGACATTATTCGAATTCTAATAAAAGTAAACTAGTAAAAATAAAAGATTCCTAAAATAACAAAACTTCCTAATTCTAATCTTCCTTGCTTTTCACAGTAGATGCGTACAGGACTCTTCTCCTTGATTTCAACAACAGAAATCTTCAAAATTTTTTTGCCAATCTTCTCAGATCTGTAGAGTACCCGACTTCTAATTTAAAATTTTTTCTATTCTATGCATGGTGGTGCAGTTCTCACGTGATCTTCAGTAGCATCAACTTCATAGTGTAAAATCGTAAATACGATTTCTCTCTTTCATTCAGTGCGATTTCTTCAGCACAATCTCTTTAACATGATTGTTTGTATCTTCACGATTTCTCCAGTCTCTTACTTCAGTTGTAGAATCGTAAATATGATTCTTCTTTATTCTTCAGCTTTTCTCATGTTTTCTCTTACTTTCAGTTTCTAGATTGGTCTCTAATACGATTGGGATCGTATTCTCTCGTGCGATCATCTTTTAGCTGCTTTTTGAGTTCACTTTGGCAAAGATTTACACTTTGGCTCTTTTCTGCTTACTGTTCTAAATATCTGCACATCAGCATCTCATTTGTAGTAAACTAAGTTCTAGCATCACTAAGTTAAGGGTGATAAAATTGTAAATTCTGTGATTGATCAATATCCAGGGGTATAACTGTTGGTTATGATTACTTGTGCTGTTATTTATTATTTAAAAGTGTGATGGTAAAAATATGGTAGCTAAAACAAATCAAAGAGGGAAGTAAAATGGAGTGAAACAGCACACAAAATAGCAATTTATACATAGCTTGCAAGATGCAGGACTGTTGTAGCAAGTTTTGATAAGTAAGAGTTTGTCTCGCGGAGAGTGATGATCTAAAAACCTAAAGGCGTATAGTGAACTCCAGATTTGGTAACTCTAAACCTGCACTAGAAAGCAAGGTAAAGAGAGGGTGTTTAGGTGTCACAATACTAAACTAAACCTAAAAACAAGAATAAAACTATAGCTACAGAAAGGGGGTAAAGAAGTATGTAGACGGAGTGGGGAAATAAAAGGAAAATGTGGAGAAGTAGACAGCTGTGGGATAATCTTCACTGCAACTCAGATCAAGAACTAGATCTACAACATCCTTCATTTGGCTATAAGCACAAGTGCAAGGTAAAAGAATCCAGCCTAACCCAAAGGTATGAACTGATCTTAGGGCTATATTTTGTCCACTTAAATGGTCACAGAATATCCCAGGGACTTCATCCAATCAAAGGGTTAAAGTTGAAACATGAAAACCACTGCAGACACTATGTTTGCAAGGCTACAAGCACATGCAACTATAGGATCAAACAGTCCATGAAAATCAAGTGAAAACTATAAGAAATCACAGATTGAATGGGGCATTAGAATCAACTGGTCATTGATACAAAAAGGCCTGTAATGACCAAGCTCTCAAGTCTGCAATCTGTGCGATATCCCAGATCTCTTCACTGAAAATGGTCTTGTAAAATAGAGGAGAAGCTGGATCTATAAATATCCCTCCTTTGGCTACAAACACAAAAGCAGGGAGAAAGAATCCAGCCTCAGCCCTGTGATCTAGACTCATCCTAAGGTTATGATGTGTCCACTTGAATGGTCACAGCTCATCCCCGAGATGTGGTCCAGCCATGGGGTCAAAACCAGAACAATAAACCCACTGCAGCCACTATGATGCATGGCTACAAGCACATGCACCCATAGGAGAATTAAACCCATACAGATCTATGTGAAAACATAGAGAAAATACAGATTTAATGAGCTTTAAAAATGGCATTTCATTAAATACAAAGGACTTACAATGATTGCCCTTGCAAGCATCTAAGACTGCTCACTGAGTTATTACAAAAACCTGATTACAGATCTGAAATAAAACCTAGCTGCTACAAAGATTTAGCTAGCATTACTGCCGAGCTAAGAAGAAAACAAAACCTAACCATAAAAAGATAAAACCCTAAAAGTGATCTCAGGCTAATCCTGGATTGAAACCCTAGAAAAAAAGGAAAATAAATGAGCTCAGGCTAGCCCTGGCTGCTTTCCCAAGACAACTATAGCTCTATTTATACAATTCATACAACTCTATTTTACATTGGCCAATCAGAAGCAAGAGAGAATAACCACTTTTGGAGCTGGAGTCGTGGCTTATTTTCAGCCAAGGGATGCTTTGGGGAAGTGGGGGATAGCTCAGTACATTGGGATGTGTGCCCTAGAAGCTATGGAATCCCAAAAATACCCTTAAATGTTGAAGACAACAGCTGAAACCCGTGCCTCGAGCATTTGCAGCTTCAGATTTTCTATCTCGAGTAGTTCTCGAGAGGCTGAAGGCTTCAGGTATTTATCTCGAGCAGCTGGAATGCTTCAGATATTGCAGCTCGAGTAGCTGATGGCATCAGGCAGCTTCAAGATTTTGGTCTCAAGTAGCTCTCGACATGATGAAAGAAGGCTCTTTGAAGTGCTCGAGTAGATAAAGTGGGGCTCGATAGGTTCACTTTGAGTGCAGGGAACCACTCGATAGCATAAATGGCTGCTAGCAGTAACTCGAGAGGATGGCTGAACTACTTGAGTGCATTAAATAGAGCAATGAATTGCTCGATAGGTTTGTATTCAGCTGTGCAGCAGCTCGTGAGGTTTAATCTCAGTTGCTCGACAAGATTATCTTGAGCTGCTCGAGAGAATGAAGTGATGCCGAACTGCTTGAGTAGCCTAAATGGCTTAAGCTCTCGAGGTCCACAGCTCGATAGGTTCAAGGCAACTGCTCGAGGTGGGTTAATTCACGGCAGTGAATTGCTCAAGAGGCTTAATGAACTACTCGAGCAGATGATCTTCAAGGCTTTAAATTGCTTGAGGATCTGATTTATAAGCTCCTGCTCAATAGGTTGCTTCAGCAATGCGCTCGAGTGGTTGGATTTTCAAGGTTATGAACTGCTCGAGTTCACTTTCAAAGTGCATTTCGATAGGATCACTTCAGCTGCTCGAGTTATGTACAACAACTGCTGGCTTTAGCTCTATGACTCGATTGGTTGAGTGTGGGACTTCAGTAACTGCTCAAGATGTGTGCTTCAGGTCTTCAATGTGGCAACAATTGTTCGAATGTGCATTTGCTACAGACTTGATGTACTTGAGAGGCTTGTCTTGCTTCAGCAATGTGGCTTGGATGTATTAAAGCAGTAGCAACTTGAGAGCTCAAGAAGATTGCAGCAGCGGCTCGGGAGAGTGGCTCTCCATGCAGCTCGAGTATATACATATTCAGTGCAACTGCTTGAATGGTTCATGGCTTCACATCCATCAACTCTACAATTGGAATGCAATAGATATAACTACATGCATGAATAAAGTGCTTGAGCTATTTAGTGCAAGTGATGTGGCTGCCATGTGCTTTAGCTATTGAAGATGCTGGTGCTCTTTGCATAGTCTGTTGCAGCAGCACATGCTCAACAACTATTCCATTTTAAATCTACTACAGCAGCATTCCATAAACTTTGAGCTCCATCTCTCTCTTCTCAGCAGGACTCTAGGACACCAATGCATGCTAAATTGCCCCAATGGTGTGAACCACCATGGTGTATTCATTGTAATCTAATCAGCTCCTCGGCTTAATACAAAATTCCTTCTTCTTGGCACTAAAAAGATTGATTGCAGCACTAAGCTATAGTTTCCTGTCATCTATAAAAACACACTTAAAAACTCATTATTAATTAGCTCAAAGGTCTATTAAAGGTCAGGTTAAGAGGTGAAAAGTGGTATATTTCAGTGCTCAACAATATCCGAGGGATATATAATGCTAAAACATTAGCTTTTAGAGTACTTTCTTTCCCTCTGGGAGCCAAAGCAATTAGTGGTGAGTGCATTTGGTCCTCTGTTCTCTCCAAGGGGTTCTATCTGTTATCACTTTTGGTTTTTGATGTTTGGTTTTTAATGGAAGGGTGGGGCCCCACCAAGATCATAGCTAATTATAAAAAAAACTAGAGGGATGTATAATCTTGAAATTCTTTGGGGCATATCCGCGAGTATAACAGAGGGGTATATATATATATATATAATGCATGTCTGTGAGGATTAGCCCATTTTGTTATTTAGACTAGCTAAGGTCTTAGTGATGTTTATCTGTTTGCACTATCAAGAGATTTCAACTATCATAGTTAATTGGCAATATGTTCTAATTTTGTTAGGTTTATAGCTTGTCAAAATATCTCCCTACGCTATGCCCAATTTTGTATATCAACTTTTGAGATTGTTCTTTCAAATAGAACCAAATTCAGCTCTTTCACTCTCTAAAAGGCCTTATAGCACTTGCAAGCAATTTCAGTCTCATACTAAAGTGCTCCTTGACAGAGCGAGAGCTACTCTTTGCCTCCAAAGAGCAATCCCAAACACAACCTTTATACCATCTGTTTGAATAATTGATTTATTGTATTTTTTGGAAAAATATAATCATTGATCTATTGTTGTTCTCGGGAAAATATTTATGCATCATTGTTGTTGATATGTAGATCCAGGTTCGGACTATTACACAGTAAGACTGCACCATGGTGGTCAGTTTGTGGGTAGACATGAGGGAAGATATATTGGGGGCATCACTACCTTTTTTTACTACTGTCACATAGATAAGATGTCCCTTCTAGAGTTGACAATTATGGCTAAAGAGGCATGTCATAGAAGAGAATGTCAATTATATGTGGAAGTGAAAGGGAAGTTCTCTTTCATGCTAACTGATTTGGACACACTTCAGTTGGGCAGTGCAGTTGACTCCAAGAGGGTGGTTGTTGTCTATATTATATCCAACTTAGTAAGAGAAGTGGCCACTCAAGAAAGTCAAGTTGGGATGGGGAAACAAAAGTGTATAGTTAGTGGTGTAGAGAGCAAGGTCACAGGTATGCCAACAAGAAGTATCCCGCCCACTTTTTCAAGAACTCAGAGTACAGTTAAAAATAGTATGATTATGAGAGGATGGTCTGAAGGAAAGGAGAAAATGAATGTGATGGAGGATGATGATAACACAAGTATGTCAACGAGAAGTATCTCACCCACTTTGTCAAGAACTCAGAGTACAGTTAAAACTAATATGATTACGAGAGGACGATCTGAAGGAAAGGAGAAAATTAATGTGATGGAAGGTGATGATGACATGGATGACTGATCCAGACTCTAGTTCCTCCGATGATGAAGATGAGTTGTACGATAGTGACTACTTATAATCCGATAATGATGCATTATCATCATCACTTGGAAGAGGAAGTAGATGTTCACAAGGATGATAAAGTTGTATCCCTAGCTGGTGATAATGACCTAGATGGTGATGATGATGAAGGTTTTTCAGACGAAGAATTAAGGAGCATAGCAAGTGACTCCGATGATGAGGACCTTCCCAAGCATCCAAAGTATTATAAATTTAAAGACAAAATGAGCATGGATAATCCCACATTTTTTATTAGGATGGAGTTCAAGACTAACGAGATCTTCATAAATGTAGTGAAAGAGTGTGCAATCAAGTTGAGAAAAGAGATTAAGTTTGTGAAGAGTGATCGAGAGAAGATACGGGCTTGGTACCATATATAGAGTGATGACATATAGAGATTTGCATATATATAGTAGGTCCTTTGATATCCCATGGGTGAGCACAAAGTAGATATTGAGCAAATATGTCGAAAGGATTAGACTTAATCTTACGTGCCAATTACTTCATTGGTAGAGACCATTGAGTCTGAGAGGAATGTCAAAGTAAATGTATAAAAGGTTTATAGGGCTAAGAAAATGGCGTTACAGATGGTTGAGGGCACAACATCTGCCTAAGTCAAGTTGCTATGGGGTTACTGTAGACACCCAAATTTGGCCCAATGTCCGATCGACACATACTTTAAAAAAGGCGTATACCAGAGCTTTTGAAAGCACCTCCCAAACCCTTAAAGCTTAACCCCAAACCTTTAGAACCTTTCCAAGACCCTTAGGAATCAACCCTAACCCATAGAACCCTTCCCGAACCCATTGCAAACCCTCCTGAATAGTGGATGGAAAGAGGAATGCCAAGAATTACCTGATTCTGAGTTGTATATCAAAAGTTATGGCTATTTGAAAAAAGCAGAAAAGTGCAGGATTTTATACTTGCGTATATATTATATATGCAAAGCCAATTTTTGACAGAAATTGGCCTTGTGTATATATTATATACGCAAGGCAAATTTGGCTTATTCCTTCATAATTGAGCTCCAGAACGGGCTCTAAACTTCCTTGTTTTCTCAGAGAACACTGTTCCTAAGCCTAGCGTATATATTATATACGCAAGGCTTAGGAATAGTATTTTTAGGAAAATGGCCGAATTTCACTTTTGGGGTTTGACGTTTTTACCACCCCAAGGTTTGAGGTTGGTTTCTTTAGGACTATTGCACTCCTCCTAGACTTTTGTTCTACCCTTTTATCATTTAGAACCCCACCCTATCATCTACCATTAAACCCAAGTTCCCACCTATCTAAGCCCTAGAAATCCTTGAAAACCTTAGATCCCCATTACCTAATTGCTGACCCAATTAGCACCTTAATACTCACTAACCCCTCTCCTTTTATATATAGAGAGACACCCTCCCTGGTTAAGGGCTTGAAAAATTTCCAAAAGAGAGAATCCTTTAGAGTTTTTCCCTCCTTCAAGCTTTAAATCCACAAAATTCCAGAACCTAGGTTCCCCTTTTAGAACCCATCTTCCATCACCAATCCCTTAGCTTTAGGAAGAACAAGGCTTTAGCCTATCTCTCTTACCTCATAACTTTTCTTAATATTTGCACATTAGTAATTTCTTAGTAGAAAACTAAGGTCTAGCATCACTAAGTTAAGGGTGGTAAAATGGTATATTATGTGACTGATCACACCCTAAACTTACGCTTTGCTAGTCTCTTGCAAAGAAGGAAATATAAAACATCCTATACTAAGAATTTAAATGTCACTTTTGTAGGGAGCATGATTGCATTTAGCAGATGCAATAAGGCTTTAAACCCCTAGGTGATCCCTAATGGAGGAGTTGTAGTCTCCTGAAGGTTTTCAGTGAAGTTACCTACAAACTTCAAATATTTTTAGACTTTTTAAAATATTTTTCAAAACTAAACAAAGGAAATTTAAAAATCTAAGCTAATTCTATACACTGATTATTTAATCATCACATGGTCATTATGATTTTCAAAGATATGATTCATCCAACCACTACTTTCCATCCTAACAGTTATCCTTGATCAAAACTCAACAATTTCAATTCTGTGAAGCGTGGAGTGTGTGTGTACCAATGAAAAGTTTATTCTTCATAAAGTTTTCTAAACTGCAGATTTAGAAAATATTTTCATTCATAACTCTCTCTATTGGCATACTCTCAAAAAGATATTAAAACTTTTGGGCTCTCTCAATATAATATATATGATAAATTCAAAGGATAATTGAAATAAAATGAATCTCATGAAGAAGATAACCTATTCTATTTATATGATTCCCTGTCCAATCCATAATATCTATTATTCATACCTCTACTAGGCTTATACTTTTGCAAATCATAAATCAATAAGGTCTTTCCTTCGGCTTGTAATGGGGCTTTTAGGTTTCAGAAGGTGTCAAAGAAAGGTACAAAAGGATTCAAATTTTTTTTGAGAATTTAGTTCTTCCTTCTCTATCTTCTTCTATTCTTTTCTTTTCTACTTCAATAAGTATCCACGAATTTGGATGCTTCTTCCCATTTACTAATTCTTATTTTTATAAAATCCCTTTTCTTTTGTCAGACTTGTAAAATCGTGTTTCACGATTTTTTTTTTTTTTTCCCTTCTTTTTATCCTTTTGATTGCTTCTTCGTATAGAATTGTGTGTTACATTTTCTGACTCTTTTCCCATATTTTTTTCTTTTCAGTTGTACCCTTTTTTAGCAGGGCCCTTATCTGTTATCTTTTTACTCCTTTCACTCCCTCTTCTTTCCATCTTTTTCCTCTAAATTCTCAAAAAATATAAGGGTTAAAAGTTGAAAGCTTTTGGTAGTACATATGGTTAAGGGTTTATCAGATTTTTGGTACAAAGAATAAATTATTTTATGAGATTTTAGCTTTTTGGCTCTGATTTAAACACAAGATGGCCTTTAATCATCTTTACGATTTACTAGCATAGATGCCTTATTGCTTTGATGTTTCTAATAGATAGTTCTAGATAAAAAATCAGGTTATCATAGCCATAAAATATTTTGATTCGAAGTTCAACAATATGAGATTTCATAAAAGCGGTAAAGAAGTTCAAAGGAATTTTGACTTGAATAGAAGCAGTCTCTCTCTCAAAGAAAGGAAAAATTAGTCTCTAATGCTCACTGGTTTATATAATTTTGAAACTATAATCTAAATATTACAGTTCAGATTAATCTATTGTTTCAAACATTCATTCTAATACAGTGTTCAAAGAGCTAAACATGAATTTAACTGTTCTATTTTTTATTATTAAACTTCTAAGAAAATGCTATTTGGATTCTTATTTTTGTTTCTATCATATTCACAATGTGATGTTTAAATATTCAAAATTCTAAGAAAATGCAAAATAAAAAATACTAGAAACTAAAATCGAAAGAAAAGATTTTCTCTAAAAAATTCTAATCTAAAAGTTATGGAAAAATAAAGTATTATTTACAAAATTAAACTAATATATACACTAGATGTATATCCCCCCAAACTTAAATTGGACAATACCCTCATTGGCACAAAAACAGGAGATACATTCAAAATTTTACCAAAAAGATCATACTTGTCAGGCTTGTGATGTTCTGTAATTTTTACTCACTTGGTGATGAAGGATATGGTACAAGGATGGACGCAGCAGGTGGAGTTGGTGCTGGTGAGGCTAGCAGTGAGGAGGAGTTGTTTGATAGGTCATCCTCTGAGTCAACGACCACATTTGTAGAGTAATCATCTTGTTCTTCTGAAAGTGGTTCTCTTTTTGTCGCAGGCTCAGCGTCATCAATGTTTTCCTCCTCTTCTATCAATATGCAAAAGTATCCTTTTAGACTATGTTGCTCATTTTCAACCTTTTCTTTAATTTTCAAATCCTCATTCAACTTTTTAATCATAGTGGATTTCAATTGAATTTCCAGCCTCAGCTTTTCTGCTTCAATTTGTTCTTTTGTCACTGCGGCCCAGCATAGGCTTAATAGTCTTCTTCTGTCCAGCATTAGCTAATCTGAGGGACTCATTATCCTCTTGAAGTTTCAGAATTTTCCCCTCTGCTATGGTCAGTAGATGACTTTTCTCATCTAGCTGTCTATTGAGTTCTTACTGGTAATCGTGATGAGCTTTTTCTTTCACAATTTCTCTAGCATCCAGGTCTTCAATGAATTCGCTGAATTGCTCCATCAGAGTTGCAATTTTATCTTCGTATGCCTTCTTCTCTCATTCCCATGCTTGCTGATTTTCACTTATCATTCTATTTTCTCTTTACATTTGGATAATTTTTGCTTGAAGGGTTGAAGTGGCCTCTGAACTCTTTTTTCTGTTTTTGTCGTCCAGTGTGCATGGTGATCTTTCATTGCTTTTCGTCATAAGTTTTCCACTATCTCTGCGTGCTTTTGAGTAGTGAGTGTAGATTAAAGGACTCTATTCTTCAGCCTATGAAACTCCTCCATCAATTTTCTTACCACACCTGGTAGTGGCATAAAATTTGGAGAAAAGGTATTTTGTCATTGCTCTACTTCCCTCAGTCTTCTTACTACATCTGGTAATGGCATTAGATTTGGTTCATTTATAAGTTGCCATTGTTCTACTGCCTTCAATCTCCTTTCTAGATCAGGTTGTTCAAATATTGGAACTGCTGTGGTGGTGGTTGGAGGATCAACGAGGGATACTTCTTCTCCATTTAACAACTCTGTGAAACCCCCTCTTAGTATTTTAGAACTCAGTCTTGGTTCTGCTACTTGGAATGTAAGAGTCTACTCGGTATTGGAAGGAATTGTGGGAAAAACAACAGGCTCAATACAGGCAGAAGCATGGCTAGAAGTAGCCATTTCATTAATCTACTGGTCCATTGTTAGAGGATTTTCTTCTGCTACTGCTATCATTGGGCTCACAAGCTCTGCTTTTGTAACAATTGGCAGTGTGTCTGCCTCAGTTGAAGGGGGTATAGCAGGCCCTATTGGTAAGTCCAGAGCCGAGTCATACAGAGTAACTTGATCCGCAACTGGGAGTTTTAACTCAGCTACCCTCTCATGTATCTCTCTTGAGGTTGAGTATAAGTACTCATTCTCTTTCCCGTAACTAATTCTTCTCGGATTATAATTAACTGCTCCATGGCAGAATCTTCTCAGCCCTCGGGTATAGAGGGGACACTGTGTGTGGTGAAATAGGGATTTTCTTTTTGTTTGTAGCACTTAGAGTTCTCCTGTAGGTTTTGGCAGTGAGGCTATCCTTTGTTCTAGGAAGAGCCTTTTCTTTGGGATCAATGCTATATCCCACATTCATTAACAAATTTGTGATTAACCCTCCAAAGGACAAACATAATTTCTTTGTTTGATATTTTTCTTAGTTCAACTTCTCCCTCATGGTGTTGATTACTTCTAACAGGTAGGCTCGAACACTGAACCAGTAGCGATTAGCCATAAGATACAAGGCTCTTACGAAGAGTGCTCTTCTTTGTGTCCCATGACCCGTTGGGTGGATGGTCTTGTGAATTAAGACATCCATGAAGTGAATCTGTAGACTCCGTGATTCTACATCTTTTCTCAAGAAAAATGATCTATCTTTTGGGGGTTTTCCCAGTAGCTCTATCGCCATCTGAACATAGTCTGGTAGAGTATGGGGTTGTTCTCTTAAAATATTGGCTGCCGTATTGTCAGGGGACACTTTAGGTCTTTGCAAGGGTGCATTCATCACCCCAACAACCATTTCCTTTGTTATTGCAATCGGAAATTTGTCAATGGTTGTGGACAAAATTGGTTCTGAACCCTTGCTACTATTAATTATATTTTTATAAAACAGTCGTACCAATCTCAAGTAGACTTGTGTAACTCCGGGATCTAGGAAGTACTGCATCCCGACGTCCTTGAAGTATTGGATTGCCTCTCTACTTATTTCACATTCTTCCCAAAAGGCAATATCCACTATGATTTCAGCCCCCATAATATGGTGTTTCATTGATTTTGGGAGTCGTTCTGTTGTAATGTTGGAGGGCTATGGTTTTTTACCTTTATCCAATTTTGTGCGCTTCCCAAAGGTGGGTATTGATTCAGTTCCTACTCCTTCGGATAGAGTTTCTCTAATATCCACCCTTGAGGGCTTAGCTTTCTTTTTGGGTAGGTCTACTGCTTTCGATTTGGCTTTAGTGGCAGCAGACCGTGCAATGAGGTTCATAAGTGGAGAGTTATTAGAACTTCTACCTCCTCCTTCCTCACTCTGTCGCTTGCCTATTACTCCCGACATGCTGTAATTCCTTTTTCTGCAAGATGTAAAGAATATTATTTAGTAAATCGCAACTTGCATATAAACATTTCCAGAGACTCGTCTGTTTAAAAAAATAGAGATTGTTACCTTGATCTTGACTAATCAACAAACCCTAGTTTTAAGATATTACTTAGGACTTGAATAGGGTTTCCAAAATCAAATAGTAGATACAAGGAAAATTTAGGAAACAAAAATAGTTGAGTCTTAGTCGATGAATTTTTGAAAAACAGAGGGAGAATGGGATAAAAAATAGAGAGTCCGAAAATGGGGCTGACATATCCTCTTTCGAATATGTAGGCCCTATTTAAGTAATGACCTGCTGAACCGGTCATTCTCTAGCTTTTCAGCAATGGTAAATACGAACTCTCGTATCAGCCAAATCGTAATAGCTATGCTTGTACTGATAGACATATCCATAATGACGATCAATCGTAAATTCATACCATTGTTCGCTATAATATACAATAGGAATTGCATTACGATCCATCATTTTTCAATGATTTGAGTCGTAATGTAATGCCTAAAGATAAAAGAAAGGAAATAATTTTACATATTTTATAAGGGGTGCTACGGATGAGTCGGTAGCTCAAGGATCCATGAGGTTTTCATATTAGATTTTGGGGAGTCGATGTCTCCCCTAAGAATACTTATCCTCTAGGATTGTTAATTGGCTATGTCAGCAATTTGCCACTCTCTCTTTTCTCCACTTGGAAAGCTAGCTGGCCTATCTGGCTTTCCAGCTTTGTAATAGACTGAGTGTGTGAATGGAGCACTTGAGAGAATTGAGCGAGCTTATGTAAATCTTTTGAGTGCTGATGCGACTGTTGCTATAAATCTCGGAGGATTTAAATAATTATGGTGTCAAGTGCATTGATCTATGGTCCAAATTGGGGTTACGCAGTAGGCATTTAAGGTCTCTGGTAGAAAACTTGGGTCTAGGGAAATCAAGGTTCCGCAAAATTGGTGCTAGTTGTGCTCCTCCTGTGGAACCTTAGTTAAATTCAGGGTGGTTCCTCCAGCTGGGTTATACATATTTCCATAATCTCCCCTCTGAAAGGCCATTACTTGCTCATTTTTCACCACCTCCTGGTACAATGCACAGCTGGGTTTTCATTATAAGTATGAGACTGATAGTTATAACAGTTTGCTAAGGATCTATCCGGAGTGCTCAGTTTGGCAGCCATTAATATTGCGATTTGTTGTTCGAGAGCTAAAACCTCCACATTCATATCATCCTCTTTCTTTACTTTATCTTTACTGATATCGTATAGTCCACCCCTCGCGAGCGGGGTGTAACGAGTGATATCTGAATCAGATCTAAGCAGGTCTTATTTTTACTTTGAGCTATCAGCCAGTTTCTCGAATAGGTTTAAGGACTATTGGCCATTTTGAGCCATAAAGGCTCCTCCGCTGATGGCATCGACTATAGACTGGTTAGTCTCAGTCAACCCTTGATAGAAACTTTGTGCTATTGACCAGTTCGGCACATCATAATGAGGCACTTCCTTAATAAGTCTTTCACGCGCTGCCAACTTTCATGAAATAATTCTCCAGGCTGCTGCCTGAAATCTTGAATTGCTTGCTGAATCTAGTTAGTTCTACCAATTGGGAAGTACTAATTTAAGAATTTAGATTGTAGTTCATCCCAAGTGGTTATACTCCTGGCAGGTAACGAAGTTAGCCATGTTTTCACTCTGTCTTTCAGAGAGAAAGGGAACAACTGTAGCTTGACTGACTCCCCATTAGCCATTAAAAGTTGTAACATCGTGCAAAGCTTTATAAAATCCCTTAAATGTTAATAGGGATATTCTCTATCAAGCCCATGAAAAGTAGGTACAGCTTGAAGTGTATTGAGCTTGATTTCATATAATTTTGTCCAACTGCAACCTCTGGTATAACTATACAGGAGGGTGCAGTCAGAGCAATTAGACTGAAATGTGCTTGAATTGAATGGTCGTCAGCCATGGTTAAGGACTCTCTCCTAAAAGATCGATTTAATGCGAGATTACGCAGGAGAGTGCATTCGATTTTGGGGTCACACTCGAAGAAATCTAAACTTTGAGATCGACTGTGATGCATAAAAAAAAAAAAGAAAAACTATGTTTTTGCGTTTTTAGCTTTATTTAATTTTTATTCTAGAAGGTAGGGAGAGAAACAAATTTGAGCCTCTAGCTTCTCTGATCAAGGGAAGTTGAAACCTCGATTCGTTACTCCGAATAAACCTGCAAAAGATTTAAGAAGTGATCAAAGAAAAAATAAAAATATAAAGAAATATAAAAAGAGAGATAAATACTTATTTTCTTAAAACTAATATAAAGATAAAATCCGCTATCCCTGGCAACGGTGCCAAAAACTTGCTCTTGATATTTACGTTGTTTTAATTAAGTCTTAACCTATTACAAGCATACAATGGAAATTGTAATACTAGCATAGGATCGTTCCCACGAGGAAGTGTTTTATCTTATATTTATTAATTTTCTGAAAACTTATATTTATCTTTTAAGATCCTAAACTACTTGAGAAATATGAATAAAAGAATAATTTCTTAAACTAATTTACAGAAAAAATAAATCCTAAATCCTCCTTTAGATTGTGGTCATCAATCATAATTTTCATTTATCAGATATTTACAAATTTAAAATACCGTTACACTAAATTTCAGTCCTCTAGAATTTAGGCGCCAATAAAAAACTAGCATCCTTTAATATAGATCTATACTAATATTTAATCTACCAAAATTTGGGCATCAATCAAACTCCAGAAAATTAAAGATGGAAAATAAAAGCCATTACACTAATATGCAAATCTCAACCTGAGTCGTCAATTCAAATTAAACCTTGGAGATGTTTACAAAGCAGTAAATTGCAATAAAAATAAATCTAAACTAGAAAGCAATAAAATTATATCTTTCACCCCTCAGCCGCAGACATTAATTGCTTTTGAGAAACTACAGATATCTACTCTAATCTTCCAGCTCTTAATCTCAGTCGTCAATTGTGATCGAGGAACCTTTGATATCTAAACTAAACTACTCTAATAAGCAGAAGAAAATCCAACCTCAGGCGTCAATTGATGCTGAGAATTTCTTCGATGATTAATTCCTATACCAAGCTTTCTTATTTATAGATCATAAGGGGTGAGTTTACAAAACTCCTAATTCTAATAAAGAAACTTGTAAAACAAAAGTGTCATTATAACTCTACTTCTAATTCTATCTTTCCTTTCTTTCAACAGTTGATGTACTTTTGGATTTTCTCCTTTATTTCAGCAACAGAGTCCTTTAAGAGTCTTCCTTCTTCAATCTTCTCAGATCCGTGATTGGCTAGACTTCTAAGTCAAGAATTCTTCTAATTATATGCATGGCGGTGTAAATCCTCACTTGATCAGTAGCTTCAGAAAGCTTATTTTATAAAACTGTAAATCACGATTTTATAGATTTCACTCTCTGGATGATTCTTTATTTACAATCGATCGTCTTCTCTTTTGTATCACACTTTGCTTTGAACGTTTCTTCTGAAGAATAGTAAATTATGATTTCTTACTTTCTTCCTTTGTAGTGTTTCGCTCAATCATAAAGTACGATTTTCCATCTTTCAGTAGACGATGATTCATCTGTTTCGTTCAATTGTCTTTCTTATTGCTTTATGAGTTCATTTTGATGAATATTAACACTTTGGCTCTATATTTGTAATACCCTGATAATTCAAACCTGGTATATCATGTTAATACTCGGTAGCGGGTGTCGGTGCCTGATATCTGGTTCGTATAAATAGTTGGTGCTAATTAAAAGTCAACTTCAGGTGAGATAGTATACACGTAAATAGCTGAACCACACACACTTGCGTTGGTGTCGACCGTATACTAAGGAAAAAGCCATGTATCAGATCTGATCTTTGATTGGCCAATGCATGGTCAACACGCGGACCCACACATATTTGGCTGAATGTACAAGTCTCACACTAGAAACAAGCATCTTGAAGATTATGAACCCTCTTGGTATTGAGCCTCACCATGTGATGCCTTTAGGACTAAACTACTTAAGAACCAATTAGTTGGACCCATGCCAAAACCCTTTTTGCACCTTAGAGATATTTAGTACGCCGTTGTAAGTGTAGAGGGTTTACATGGGAACCAATCCAGTACATTTAAGGGCCATGCACGCTAAGTCTATGCATGAGGAGTTACTATTGGGTAGCAGCAGCTAAAAGAAGAACTCTCTCTTCTTTTCCCGCCTCTACATCATGAACCACATGATGGCTTATACACCACTATGGCGTGTGCAGCCTATACACCCTATCTAACACCCAGGGGTATAAAACCCATGTCACACGCATAAGCATGCATATCCTCCGTTGAAACCAAGAATGAGTGAACGAGAGATTAGGAATTAGCCTCTTTTTCTTCTTCTTTTTTCCCCTCTGGAACCCGACCTTCGAATCTAGCACTAACCACCAATCTGTAGTGGTAGTTTGAACCGTAGATCAAAGGCACCGAATATATCCCAAGCTTCACTGAAATTTCGACCATGTCGATCGCACGAACTACATGTAAAAGGTATTTATGGCATCGCAATCGCATAAATCTTATTCTATAGTATCTAGGATCGAGAATTGACGATAGCTTGATTTCATGCAACGGTTTTCGATGATCGTACGCGGAAGAAAGCAATGGTCGAAAGCGTTACATGCGGCTAAAATCGAAGGCTAAAGGTTCATCTAAATCTAAGTTTTGTGTGGGGGGGATGATCATGGTGTACACCATGATCACATGTATGAGAATCAAGGGGAAAAGAGTCCAGGAATTTAGCGTGAGAAGGATTAGAAGAAGTGATCTGGACAATGAAAACTGCCTGGGCTAAGCAAGAAATAGCCGAGCGATCCCACTGCTGCAAGTAGAAAACAAAAGAAATAAAGAACTCACTTGGGCGAGTTCTTTAGGCCAAAATGTTCAGGCAAAACTCACCTGGGCGACTCAAACAGCCAAAAAGTTTAGCGCGGGAGACCCATAAGTGGTCGGACAAATGGTTAGACGCATGGGGGGTTTGAGCCATTAACAAGCTCGCCTGGACGACTTTCTCAAGCCAAAAGTTTCGGGTGAAACTCGCCTGGGCGACTTTTAAGTGGCATTTTAGGCGTTTAAAGAGAAGCCATTGGGCGACTTTTAAGTGGCATTTTAGGTGTTTAAAGAGAAGCCACCGGGCGACTTTAATTAGTAGCGCGGGTGACTTTAGATGCCTTTGAAAATGAGACGACTTTAGGTGTCTTTTGAATGTGTAAAACCATGTGCCACTTGAAGGGGCAACCTTGTATACCACGTGAAATTTGTAAAGACCACCAAACGACCTTTTAGCCTTCGCCGAATCTAGTTAGATCACTACCCGATCTTTTAGAAAATGACTAGTTTGGGTACTGATGGCCTGATCATGCATAGGAACTTATGAGGTCATATTTTTTATTATTAGGCAGAACAAGGAATTCTTGAACACATGTTTCAACAGATATAAGCAGCGATTAAGGTAGGGAATAATGTCGTACCATATTTCTCGTTTCGCTTCAAATTCTTGCGAATGATGTACATAGTAAATGTCTAAATTTTCTTTTCAATATACATATATATATACAAAAATCTTGATATGATTGGAAGGCTTAAAATGTGAAATTTTACCTGTTTGCATATTTTAGCATGTGGCACCTTGATGCATGATTTCATTGGCTTCATGAACATATGAATTTTACGTTTAAATTGGATATCACTGTCATTTGTTTTGTTTACGCGTTCGTCCTTTGTATCTTTTTCATACCTTTGATCGAGCGACCCTATTAACGTAGCTCAGGGGCTTGATGGTCTCAATGCAAGTGACCCTGTTAACTTAGCTTAGGGGCTTGACGTTTCGTTTCAAGCGACCTTGTTAATGAAGCTCAAGGGCTTGGATTTTGGTCCAAGTGACCCTGTTAACGTAGCTTAAGGGCTTGGTATTTGACATGTTTTGTAGGAACTCTCGTTATGCAATTTGACCTTTGTTGATTGACATGCTCCCAAGCACAATATTTTTCTCCTGTTTACCTGTCATGCATCATTTTGAGCACGCCTACTTGCATATCTAAAAAGATGTATTTTCGGTGATATAACCAAAGTCATGATCTTTGCTTAATTATGTTAATTAGTTAAAAGATTGCTTTTATAGTTAATTGCATAAAAAATTTATGACTTGGAATATGATAAATGAGCAATTTTGTAACTCTTATTTCCTATTGAGCATGGATGAAGCTCACCCCTCAACTATACATCACAGTTGCAGGGGTAGACGTGGGACGTGACTTCGGAGAGGGAGGGGATTTGGACGTGACTCCTGGAGAGGAGGATCAACCCGAGCAGCATTTTCCACAGCCGTAGAGACATTTTGAGCTGGTATAGGGATGGAATATTTTGGGTTATGCTTGGGCTATTATTTTTAGGATTTTGATAAATTTTAACCAGTGTTAAGTACTTGAATATACCGGACTATGTGATCTAATGTTTAGATGGAGGTCGGCCTTCATTGGTGGATGGATAACTTTTGATGTATAGTGTTGAATAGGATAGTTTGTGGGATTATGTGGTTATTGCATTTTACTGTATATCTCTGTTGCTTCTTTTGCGCGCTTTGCTTCCATAACAACACTGTAAAGATCGAGCTGTCATGAAGTGATGGTCGCATTTTAATACCATAACAACACTGTAATTCAGATTATGCTCGATTTGACGGCACGGATTTTTGGTAAGGAAATCTGGTCTGTCACAATTTTTCTATTTTTCCTTAATATCTACACATCAGTAACTTGTTAGTAGCAAACTAAGGTCTAGCATCACTAAGTTAACGGTGGCAAAATTATATATTATGTGATTGATCAGCAATCCAAGGGGACAAGTATTTTTGGGGGAAACTGTTGCCCCCACTAATCAAAATTGATGTCCTCAAGGATCTGTTGAGCTACCGACTCATCCGTAGCACCCTTTGTAAAATATGTAAATCATTATTTTAAGGTTTTGAAAATTTTGGGGAAGACCTTATGTTCGTCGAAAACACGACCAATCATAATGTTATCTCCCTTATATATTAGAGTCTTACGAACGAACGTATGGATTTACGTACGTAACCCTAAGTTTTACAACCCATTACTAGTGAGTACTATCGGATTCATACGACTGTTCGAGCTTTCAAACAATGAAAAGCTAGAGTTTACTGACAACTCTAGGTTAATAATATGCATGGTGACTGGTTCAGTGGGTCATCACTAAAATTAGGGCCAACATATCTGTGGATGGAGACGTCAGCCCCCTTTTAAAACTCTCAAGCTAACCCTTCTTCTCTCCCTCCATTTTTTCAAATTTGCAGAAAGATAACCCAACCGTTTCTCTAACTTCCCTTGATTTTACCTTTTCTTGTTTTCTTTTCTTTCCTCCATTCAAAACCCTACCTAAAACTAACGATCTCATTTTCTATAATTAGGGTTTTGATAGGTAGATGATCTGATTCTTAATCAATCTTTTTTCCCTTTCTAAAAATTTCTTTGATTCGGCATAAGAAAATTGGTGATCATTGACCAAGGTTTGTTTACTCTTGCAGGACAATAAATCATGTCAATAGCAAAGGATAAAAGACTGAGAGAAGAAGAGAAAGATGAAGGTAGCAGTTCTGATCATTCCCCAATCCGAAAATATATTAAATAGATCGCTGCAAAAGCCATGCTTAAAAAGAAATCAAAATCTTCTGAGATAGTTATTGGAGAACTACCTGAAGAAATAGTGGCAAATGAGACAGAAGCTAGGATGGCCCTTGAACATAACACCCAATCAGATAGAGGCAAAAAGTCGGCATCCAACAAAAGAATACTGGATCAGCCCCATGCATCAATAAAACATCATATTGTGAGGGCTGAGGTTGTAGTGGATGCCACTTTTTGGGAAAGCGTCGATGTCAGTAAGGCTGCCATCAAATACTTTAAGGATGTTGGGCTTACCTACTTACTAGAGCCTAGGGCAACACCAGTCTACCCTAGATTGGTGATGCTATTTTACAGAAATATGACCAATAGTAGTAAAGGTCATACCCCAAGGCTCTCTACAATCGTAGATGGGATGAACATCCAACTGACTAAAGAATTGATTGTTGGGGTCATGCATGTACCCCTAGAAGACCAGAGCTGTTTGCTGATGAGCCGGTGGCCAATCTACTGATGAGCTGGTGGCCACCCTCTGATTTCTCAGATTTTGAAGAAATGGCAGCAGTACTGCTGGGCAACCCACCCAAGGATAAGTCTTTCATGAGAAAAGACCTGGAAAATAGCAACCTCCTACTTCATTTCCTGGATGTGCTTATCTACAAAACCATCCACCATACTTGTCATAAAACAAAGAGGAGGTTTCTCTTTGTCAAAGCCCTATATATGATAGCAAACTGAGTGTGGTTTAATGTACCCTCTTACCTCTTGGAGGGAATGGACGCGGTAAGGAAAAAATTGAATTAGTCCAGGTATGAAAAAAATAAGCTGGAGCTTCCTTTTGGGGGCTTAATTACCAATATTCTGAAGAATTTGGGATATTAGTGGGTACCCATGAGAAAGTCCTTCCAGACTGAGAAGAAGATCTCACTGCTACAGCTTAAAAAGGACTTTAAATTCAAAGAATAGGAAGAAGATAGCCCTAGTACTGTCCACAAGCAAATTACCCTTCATACCTCCATCAACTGAGGTAGAACTTGAAGAAGAAAATACAGCATAAGATGATAATGATGCTGCAAATCCTGCTAAATCAGAGATAGTTGAAGGGGAAACCACTCCTACATTTACAACAATTGTTGAACTAGAAATAGTAGAGGAGAGACTGCTTGCACAAGAACAGGTTATTTTGTATGATTCAGCATTGGACTTTCAAATAGGACCTGCTTTGCCTTCTGTACACGAGGAAGAAACAACGCAAACTATTGCTGAAGTAGAGCCGGAGGGCCAAATGACATCCACAGTAGAGGAAGTCCTCATACCTCTGGTTGAACAATAAATCCCTAAGATGGCTACTTCTAGCCATACTCCTGCACTGAACGAGTCTGTACTTATGCCAGAGATTCCACTACCTATAGAGCAGACTCTTATTATTCAAGTCACAGAAGCAGGACCAAGTTTCGAAACTCCACGAGTGCCTTTCACTGAAATGCTAAATGAAGAAGCATCTCCTCTCGTAATGGATGAAACAGTTCCTACATCATCAGGAACTCAGGCTGAATGGGAAAGGAGACTGGTAGAAGTTGAGAACTGGCAATTGACAAATGCACCACAGCTACTGCTAGTACTAGAGATGGTAAGAAAAGTGATTGAAGAAATGAATAGGGTGAAAAATAGAGTTTTTGAAGTACTACCTTGTAACATCCCCAAATTTAGAACCCGCACGCATTGACGATTTGGGCCAACTATATTGGGCTGACTAATTGGGCCGAGAGTTGGACCGACTTTGGGCCTTAGTTGGTGTGAAAAATGTGTCTATGTATGCTTCACACCGAAGCTAAATGTTATGAGTGATGGTTAACATTGGGTTTAAGTGTATATGCTTAGAACTAAGGCCAAGCTTAGTTTGGTTGAGCTAGTACACATAAGTTGGTGTGCAAGCTTCACACCAACCCTAAGTCCTTGGATAAGAATTAGAACACACAAGTAGTGTGTGTGTGCTTCACATGGAATCAAACCAAAGGGGATAAAAGGGATAGGTGTTTCACGCAAGCCTCATTGGATTTGCTTGGTTTTGCAAGAGAGTTGAGAGAGAAAGAGAAAGAGAGAGGGATTTTGAAGAAGAAGAAGGATTCATTTGAATCCATGTGCTTTGGGTCGCAAGATCATCGTGAGAATTCCACAAAATGCGTGTGTGAGAGATCACCATCCGATCGTGACGACGTTATAGCGATTGTGGAGCATGGAGGGAGGCCAAATGGAGTCTTGAAACCCATTTACTTACGAGGTGAGAAGAAGCTCCAATCCTCGAGTGATTCTCTAGATTAGAAGGCGAGAAATCGACACCCAAATGTATAAAATTTGTAGAATAATATGTATTACCGGTTGTGTAAGAAGTATGAGGGAAAATGAGGAAGAATAAGATTCATTTGGATGAAAAATATGTTTAAGAAGTTGAAACCCATGAATGTGAGAAATCTGACAAAACCGATCGATCGAAATAAGTGTCCGATCAATTGATTTTGTCAAAACAAAAATATGAAGGTTTCTGGAGAAACCAATAGATCGAAATGAAATTTGATCGATCAATTTGTGAAACCGATCGATCGATTTGAACACTGATTGATCGATTTGTGAAAACAGTGTGCATGTTAAAGAGTTTCTGAATGAACCGACCAATTGAAATAGAATTTGATCGATCGAAATTTGTCAACAGGCTTCATTTAGGGTCGATAGGTTTCATGTAAAGTAGACAGGATGTGATGTGAAGATGGGATTGGTTTCTGAGTAAACCAATTGATCGATTTGGTAATCGATCGATCGATTTGGAAGCCGATCGATCTATTTGTGAACCGATCGATCGACTGTGGGACTGATTATACAAACAGAAATGTGGATGTTTTTCAGAGCAAACCGATCAATCAAAATGTGTTTCGAACCATCAATTTTGGAAACCGATCGATCGGATTGGGATTTGCTCAATCGATTTGGTCAGATTCTGACAGATTTCTATGTTTGAGAAAAGGGACTTTGGGAGACTTTAAGACTTCCCATTTTTCGTCACTTGACATATAAGATGAATTTTTGTGGTGTTTTAGGTCGGGATCAAGGATACGTGAGGTGAAGGTTACCGTGAGAAAGGAAATATTCATGTGGCTTCAAGTTGAGATAGGGAAAACTCCGTAACATGTGCATTTGATTAGAACTAACATGGATTTTATAATGTGATAGAAATATGTGTGATTTGTGAAACTTGTTATTTATTTAGCATAAATTTCATTCATAGTTTTAAATATGAAAAGTGTGTGTGTGTGTATGAGCACTCAGATTTGTGTGTATGTAAAATTACTTATGTGTGTGTGTGTGACATCAGTAAGATGCGAATAAGTGTGTGTGGAAGCTTTGAAACTTTAAACCTAATTATAAATTATCATATTTCACGGTGATAAACTGTAAGTTAATTTTACACTTTGATTTAAGGTTTATGAGCGATACCCAGTTGACGCAGTGGGATATCCGTGACCGACGCGATGGGACATCCGTGACCTGTACGACAGGATATTCGTACAATTGTACTTCAGGACGGCTAGATATCCATTCATTCCTTACCAATTACGGTAAATTTCCTTCGACACAAGTTTTCCTCATACGAAGGGACTTGGGCATCATACGAATGATTCATTGAACGACAATGGTAGGTATTCTCATTGGTATTATATTACGACTCTTGATGCTATATATGCTCGAGAGTGTAGTTAAGTGATCAGTTTAAGTTTTCTTTTGTTATGAGAATACATTTTGGAAATTGTATGTTTAGACCTTGATATTAGTTTTGCTTTAAGTCAAACATCTTTAAATTGTGAATCTTTATTTTAAAAGCATGTTCGAATTATGTCGTAAGATATATGTGTGATGTGATAATATGCATGCTATTGATGTTTCCTTACTGAGCTTAGATGTTAGCTCATCCCTCGACTATATCTCATAGGTATAGGTGCAGATTAGGATCAGGCATTGAAGAAAGGCATAGGATCTCCCGCTTGGAGAATTCTACTCTAGGTGAGGACTTGGACTAGGCACGTTTTGGGTTTGTATGGTGGATTTTTGAGGTGTTCAGATTTTGGACTTGATATGTACTAGGATTAAACACAGTGTTAAGATTTGTGTTGCAAGTACGTTGGGGAGCCACTGTTTAGATGATATGTATAAAGTAGAAAATTTTAGATCTGCCTTGTGATATCTAAATTTATTTTCACATATGTATTGATATTTGCTTTGACTTCCATGCTTATACGTGGATATACCAAGTAATTCTGTATTCGGATTGTGAAGTGTGATCTGACGGTCCGATTTTCCCGAGTTGAAGATGTAAGAAAGAAAAAAAAATAAAAATATTATATATATATAGTACATGATTTTATGAGAATGGGAAAAAATTGGACTGTCACAGTTGGTATCAAAGCCTAGGCATTAGGTCTTCTAGGGACGTTGTGGTAGTATTGCTTCGGCATTAGGTCTTGTTGGGATTCAGGGTTAGGGTAGTAGATTCAATCAGGGCATGAGAGACTCAACTCTGATTCTGTCACAGTTGGGATTTAGGTTTTCTAGGGACTCTAAGCTGTGGCAGTAGGTTCTGTTTAACACATAGGTTGTGGATCTTCACGATCACATGTGGTAGAAATATTTGATATTTATTGATCGTGATAGAAGTGCGGTGATAGGATACGAGATATATTTAGATTTTGTTGGAACATAGAGCCATGATGATCATGATCACTATTGATTGAGGCTTTTGTTTCATTTTGACATATGACTATGGCACCATGCAAAAGAGCAAAGATCATATGCACCAGAGGAAATGGTCATGAGAAAAATAGGCAGTTGCTGGAGACAATGATCAACACAATGGCTCAACAGACTACATTACTCACGGCAATGTTAAGAGATATGACTCACACCTCTCCATCCACACCAGTTGAGTCATGGTCAAGGTGTAGAGGGAGACACCTGGCAAAGAACTGTAGACGGTCCAGAGGTGTGTGTTTCAAGTGTGGGCGAATGGGACACCTGATAAAACATTGTCTCGCATTGAAGGGGGCAATGACTTCGACAACAACTTAGGATACCTCTCGGTCCACAGTTCAGGATCGTGCCCTTGCCATCTCTACATAGAATGATCTGGCAGCCAGAGGGATTGTCCACGTACCCTCTCACTCTTCGGGTCAGATAGCAGCTAGAGTTTTGGCATTGGGCACATGCCAGTGATGCATCGGTTAGCATTGGGCACATGTTTTAAATGCAATGAGAAAGGACACCGGACTAGGAATTGCCCAAATATGCATTAGGGGCAGGTAACATCAACGTCTACTCCCGGACCAATTCTCCCTACAACATAGGATCCTGCCAGTGATGCATCGACACAAGATGCTCAAGTGGAAAATGAAGTTCCCTAAGGTATAAATTCATTATTAATTGTCAAGATTTTTACTCTAATTTTTAGATAATGAGTGCCCTTGGAATTCGTGTTTACTTTTGGCACTTGAGGAATGTCACGACACCATCATACGTGCATCTGATTAAATCACCTGCATGACAAAAACAATTTTCAACTTCAAAAGTTTAACTAAGTGGGTGACAATTATGATGATAGACTAGAATCAATCGTGACAGTTAGGGTATAATTGCTTAAGGATGGGTTGGTTAGTAAATATGAAATTAAGTTGAAGCTTATAAGCAATGAGGTTTGAACCAAGACTTGTAAACAAATTTCCACTTGACAGACATAATCACGATGTTCTTCATTCAGACTAATAAATCATGAGTGATTAGTGTTTGGAAGCACTCCTTCCAACCTTTAGTGTAGTTGTTAATCACTGCAGTTTGATGCGGAAATCCTTAGGGATTGAGAGAATTTAAAATAATAATGTCGACAGTTGATATAAGATACAGATGTTTTCAATTAAAGACTTAAGCCTTGATTTGAGGAGCAATAGATTTTTTCGTGACTTCTCAATTCCCTATTGAATCGATTGTCACTACTGCAACTTTAGACCTTGTTCTCCCATTATGGATTGCGCAATTTTCATCACGTTTAATCCATAACTAATGGTTGTTGATCCATAGGAATGACATTTAGACTTAGTTATTATATTGATTGTGTTGAGGTTGGCGCACATGAAGAGACGATTAATCTTGACCTAACATGTATGTCCGACCTATTGATTGAGTAGGAATGATTTAAGGTATAAATTTTGGAATTTCAAGATCATTATGATAGGTTTCAAATAAGTTCATTTTAATAATGGCTGCATATCTTTATGGACGTAGTTGATGGTGAACATTGGTATGCTTGTAGTTTATAGTTAAAACAATTTTACTCTATGAACATAGAGTATTCGATTGATAATTTTGAATTTTGGTGGGTGTCGAACCTTTAAACTAATGGTTATGATTATTAGTTCATGGTTAAAATCTTGGTGATTATATTGCTTATACAGCAGTATTGAGTGTGTTAGTTAATATTTGTCGGAATCTCCAATTTAACGTGAGTGTATATTCAGCTTTGTGGATGCGTTGTTATCGTGGGTGCAGTAATGGTTTCACGTTTATCTATGGTAATGGCTAGTTGGGCTATGTAAAATTCTATGTATTCGAATGTGGGAGTCATTATCAGCAATTCAAATTTGGTTATGGAAATGATGCATTGTCACTAATGGTTAATATCGTTGTAGTGAAGATATGTTGAGTTAGCAGTAAAATTATAAGTGCTTGATGGTATGGTTGATCCTATTTATTGTTACAATTCTGGATTAATGGTTCTAATCTTAAGGTCAATATATCTTTCTTTGTGGATAGTCCTTACCATCTATTTAGGGGGGATACTTCGTTGACTTGTGAAAGTGGTGTTTCATCATTACTTGTGCGAGAGTTGAGTGATATATCCCTTTGAATCCTGGGTGAGCGCCAGTTAGTAAGAAATGGACATCCTTAGTGTAAGGCTTAGCAGATAGATTTTTTACCAGTGTGTGATCGATCTTCAGTCAATGTGTTATAGCAAATCTCCATTCAACTCTGAGGCTTTGACCGTATGTAAAATTCCAATTTGTTACAGCGTTCACTGTGTGTACTTTGAGTTTCACAAATTATTACTATATTGGATAACCAAACGTCACGTCGTGAATTTTTGAGGACGAAAATTCCTTTAAGGTGAGGAGATTGTGATAACCCTGGTTTAGAGGACGTTGAATCTTGATGAGGATACCCGGATGGGTGGTGCTGAGAGATAGTTGCCGACCTTGGATTAATTTTAAGAAAATTGAAAAACAAAAATTGGATATATCAAATTTTGAATTATTATAGCTTTTGAATAATGGTAACTTTTGGATGTATATGGTTTTGAATTAACACATAAATATATGGATGGTTAAAATTTTCAATATGGCTGGTCTTAGATAATCCTAATGATGGAATGTGAAGGACTTTGGGTCATTATAGAATGGAATTTGTATTCATTTAAGTAAATCTTGATGCGTGGGTTTTCAATGGGAAGATGTATGGATTTTATACAGGTAAGTATGTAGATGTGTAGACTATGGATACGTCTAAGTGTGTTCGTGTAAGGTGTGAAAGCATTTGAACTTTTGCTTTGTGTGGATTGAGTGTGAGCATGTTACTACTTATGTCAATTTTCGAGGACGAAAATTTTTTGAGGGAAGAATGTAACATCTCCAAATTTTGAGCCCGCAAGCGCTGACGATTTAGGCCAACTATATTGGGCTGACTAATTGGGCCGATAGTTGAACAGATTTTAGGCCTTAGTTGGTGTGAAAATTGTGTCTATGTACACTTCACACCGAAGCAAATCGTTATGGATGATGGTTAACACGCTTAGCACTAAGGCCAAGCTTAGTTTGGTTGAGTTAGTATTCATAAGTTGGTGTACAAGCTTCACACCAAGCCTAAGTCCTTGGATAAAACTTAGAACACACAAGTGGTGCATGTGTGCTTCACACATAATCAAACTAAAGGGGATAAAAGGGATAGGCATTTCACACAAGCCTCATTGGCTTTGCTTGGTTTTGCAAGAGAGTTTAGAGAGAAAGAGAAAGAGAGGGATTTTGAAGAAGAAGAAGAAGGATTCGTTTGACTTCGTGTGCTTCGGGTCGCAAGATTGTCATGAGAATTCCATAAAACGCGTGTGTGAGAGATCACCATCCGATCATGATGGCGTTGTAGTGATTGTGGAGTGTGAAGGGAGGCTGAATGGAGTCTTGAAACCCATTTACTTACGAGGTGAGAAGAAGCCCCGATCCTCGAGTGATTCTCTAGATTAGAAGGTGAGAAATTGACACCCAAATGTATAAAATTCATAAAATAATATGTATTACCAGTTGTGTGAGAAGTATGGGGGAAAATGAAGAAGAATAAGATACATTTGGAAGAAAAATAAGTTTAAGAAGTTGAAACCCATGAATGTGAGAAATCTAACAAAACTAATCGATTGAAATAAGTATCCGATCGATCGATTTTGTCAGAACAAAAATATAAACATTTCTGGAGAAACCGATCGATCAAAATGAAATTTGATCGATCAATTTGTGAAACCGATCAATCGGTTTGAACACCGATCGATCGATTTGTGAAAACAATGTGCGTGTTAAAGAGTTTCTGAAGGAAATGACCAATCAAAATGGAATTTGATCGATCAAAATTTGTAGACAAGCTTCATTTAGGGTCGACAGGTTTCATGTAAAGTCGACAGGATGTGCTGTGAAGATAGGATTGGTTTATGAGTAAAACGATCGGTCGATTTGAAAATCAATCGATCAATTTTGAAACCGATCAATCAGTTTGTGAATCGATCGATCGAGTGTGGGACTGATTATACAAATAGAAATGTTGGTATTTTTCGAAGGAAATCGATCGATTGAAATGTGTTTCGATTGATCGTTTTCGGAAACCGATTGATCGGATTGGAATTCGCTTGATCAATTTGGTCAGACTCAGGAAGATTTCTATGTTTGAGAAAAGGGACTTGGGGAGACTTTAAGACTTCCCTTTTTCGTCAATTTTGACATATAAGATGAATTTTTGTGGTGTTCTAGGTCGGGATCAAGGATACATGAGGTGAAGGTTACCGTGAGAATGGAAATATTCATTTGGCTTCAAGTTGAGGTAGGGAAAACTCTATATAACATGTACATTTGATTAGAACTAGCATGGATTTTATAATGTGATAGAAATATATGTGATTTGTGAAACTTGTTATTTATTTAGCATGAATTTCATTCATAGTTTTAAATATGAAAAGTGTGTGTGTAAAATCATTTATGTGTGTGTGTGTGACATCAGTAAGATGTCAATAAGTGTGTGTGGAAGCTTTGAAACTTCAAACCTAATTATAAATTATTATATTTCACGGTGATAAACTATAAGTTAATTTCGCACTTTGATTTAAGGTTTATAAGCGATACCCAACCGACACGGCGGGATATCTGTGACCGACGTGGTGGGATATCCTTGACTAGTACAACAGGACATCCGTACAATTGTGCTTCGGGACAGCTAGATATCCGTTCATTCCTTACCAATTATGATAAATTTCCTTCGGCACAAGCTTCCCTCATACAAAGGGACTTGGGCATCATACAATGGTTCATTGAACGACGATGGTGGGTATTCTCATCAGTATAATATTGCGGCTCTCGATGCTATATATGCTCGAGAGTGTAGTTAAGTGATCAATTTAAGTTTTCTTTGTTATGATAATAAGTTTTGGAAATCGTGTGTTTAAACCTTGATATCAGTTTTGCTTGAAGTCAAACATCGTTAAATTGTGAATCTTTGTTTGAAAAGCATGTTCGAATTATATCATAAGATATGTGTGTGATGTGATAATATACATGCTATTGATATTTCCTTACTGAGCTTAGATGTTAGCTCATCCCTTGACTATACGTCATAGGTACAGGTGTAGATCAGGATCAGACACTGGAGAAAGGCATAGGACCTCCCGTTTGGGGAATTATACCCTAGGTGAGGATTTGGATTAGGCATGTTTTGGGTTTGTATGGTGGATTTTTGAGGTCTTCAAATTTTGGACTTGATATGTACTGGGATTAAACACAGTGTTAAGATTTGTGTTGTAACTACATTGGGGAGCCACTGTTTAGATGATATGTATAAAGTAGAAAATTTTAGATAGTGATATCTAAATTTCATTTTCACGTATATATTGATATCTGCTTTGACTTCCATGCTTATACGTGGATATACCAAGTATTTCTGTATTCGGATTGTGAAAAGTGATCCGACGTACCGATTTTCTCGAGTTTAAGATGTAAGAAAGAAAATATATATATATATATAGTACAGGATTTAATGAGAACAGGAAAAAAATCAGGCTGTCACATACTTATAGAAAGGGAAAGGGCAGATATTGTAGAAAACTTGAAGCAAAGGGCAATGAAGGATCACCAGGTGCATTAGAGGGCTGAAACAGCAAAGAAAGTACAAGAGGCCACTACTGCCTTCCAAATTAAATTGCACAGTTGCAACAACAGAATAATGTGTTGGGAAATGATCAACAGACATGGGAGGGTCAGAAAAAGGATTATGAAGACAGAATAACTAATTTGCTTGATCAGTTTGGAGAACTAATTGAAGATCCGGATGAAAAAGAAAATGCACACAGAGTCTCAGCAAACACTTAATTGACAACTGGATGTGAAAAATCATGAACTTGTAGTTGTTAAAGGAGAGATACTTAAGTTGAACGAGGACAAAAATCCACTTGTCTAGTTCTGTGAGGAATCGAAAAAGACCATTGAGTCCATCACAAACAAAAGCTGGGTCGCAATAGCAAGGCCAAAAGCTGAATATGAGAATCTAAGGGACAAAATAAAGGAAAAATTTACCATAATTTACAGATTGTAAGGAGATTTGAAAAAGAAAAAAAAAAGTGGAAGAGGAGTTGAAAGCTTTGAAAGAAAAGTATGATAAGATAATAGCTAAGAAAGAAAGTGCTGATACGCTTCACACAAAAGAAGTTGGACCTGAGCTATATGAAGAACTAGCCCCGGAGGAAGAAAGAATTGAAACAATCTCTACTTATGTTATGTCCAACTCTGAGGAGGAACTGTCAAGCAGTCATTCTCCACTGCTAGCTTGCCAGCACCAGAACCAGCTCCATCTACATCACTTGTACCATATCCGTCATCAGCTAGTGAGTAAAGGCCACTCTCGCTATTTTGAAACCTCACAAATATGATCTAAATTTTGAGTATCCCCTGCTTTTGGAAAACAATGAGGAAATTGTCTTATTTTAGTTTGGGGGGATACACCTTTATTGTATATTAGTCTTTAGTTTCATTATTTTTAGTTTTTAATGATCGATTTTTTTTAGACTTACTTTTATGAATAGCTAATTATTATATGAGTGTTACGTAAAAAAAATTATGATTACACAAACTTTACAATCCATCGTAGCAAAAGTTCAACAATCAAAATAGAACAGTTACGATTCATGTCTAGCTCTCTTGAACACTGTATCAGATTGAATGTTTGAAACTATACTTTGATTTAAACTGTAATATTTAGACTATAGTTTTGAAATTATATAACCAGTGAGCTTTTGAGCTATATTTCTTCTTTTATTCTGAGAGAGACTACTTTCTATTCGAACTCAAATTTCTTTGAACTTCTTGACTGATTATAATGAAATCTCATATTGTTGAAAAATTGAATCAAATACTCTATGATTATGATAACTTGTATTTCTAGAACTGTTTATTAGATACATCAAAGTAATATGGCAGTCATGCTAGTAAATCATGGAGATGATAAAAGACCATTCTCTTCATTCGTTAGAGTCAAAAAGCCAAAATCTTATAAATTTATTTACCCTTTGAACCCATATTAGAAGCCTAAACTGAATTTCTTTGTACCAAATTCTTATAAACCTTTAACCACATGTACTACCTGAAGCTTTCAACCTTTTTACCCTTATTATTTTCTAAGAATTTAGAACACAGAAAGGAAAAAGAGGGAGTGAAAGGAGTAAAAGAATAACAAATAAGGGATATGCAACAAAGGGTACACCTAAGAAAGAAATAAAATGAAGAAAAATATGAGAAATTAAGAGAATTTGAGAAATGCGATTCTATAAAAAGGAGAAGCAAGAAGCTTCTAAACTCAAGAAAATGGGATTTAGAAAAGAAATACTAGAAAATGGGAAGAAGTTATCCAACTTTTTGGATACTTACTGAAGAAGGAAGAAGAGCTGAATTCTCAAAATTTTTGAATCCTTTTTACCTTTCTTTAAAAACCTCTTAACCCAAAACCCCATTACAAGCCGAAAAAAAAAACCTTCTTGACTTATGGTTTACAACAGCATGAGCCTAGTAGAGATGTATATAATAAATACTATGGAAAGACACGAAAGCATATAAATAAAAGTGATTATCCATTCCATGAGATTTTCATCTATGTCAATTATCCTTAGAGCATTCATCATATATATCATACATAGAGAACCCATAAATTTTAATATTCATTTTTAGAGTATGCTAATAGTGAGAGTTTGGATGAAAATGTTTTCTAAATCTGTAGTTTAGAAAAATCTATGATGAATAAACTTTTCACTTATACGCATATACTCCAAGCTTAATATGAATTGAAATTATTGAGTTATGATCAAGGATAACTGCTAGGATGGAAAGCAAAGGATGTTGAGATCATTCTTTTGAAATTGTGACAACCATATAATACTCAGCTATTACAGATTAGCGTATAAAATTTAGTTTTGAACTTCTAAAATTTTTACCTTTTTTTTAAGAATTTTTTTGAAAAACCCAAAAATATTTGAAGTTTGTAGGTATCGTCACTGAAAATCATTAGGAGACTATAACTACTCCACTAGGGATCACCTAGGGGTTTAAAGGCTTGTTGCATCTGCTAAATGCAATCATGCTCCCTACAAAAGTGGAATTTAATTTTAGACTAATTTTTCTTTCATTGTTTTCTAGGGACAAGCAAAGCTTAAGTTTAGAGGTGTGATCAGTCACATAATATATCATTTTATTACCCTTAACTTAGTGATGCTAGACCTTAGTTTATTACTAATGAGATGTTATGTGCAGATATTTAGATTAATGAGCAGATTAGAGCTAAAGTACTAATCTTTATCAAAATGAACTAAAAAAATAGCAAGAATTACGATCGTACGAAGAAACGATCCACTCGAATGAAGGACCAGTCAATGAGCAAGAAAAAGGAATGCTGAACGAACATAAGTCTCGAATGAGTGAAAAAGAAAAAAGAAAAGACAAATCGGGATTCACGAACGCACGAAAAAGTTACGATTGAAAGACCAAAAGTAAGATCTCAAACGTTCGACAGAGCAGAGATAATATAGAAACAAGAATAATCGTGCATACAATTGTACGAAATAAAGATCAGGCTGCTGATCACGTGCAGTCTATACCGCCATGTATAAAATTAGAAGATCTCTTGGATTAGAAGTTTGGCAACTTACGGATCAGAGAAGATTGGCAAAAGAACTTAGAAGAGGTCTGCGGCTAAAATAAAGGAGAAAATTCCAGCATGCATCTACCATTCAAAACAAGGAAGAATTAGGATTAGAAGTAGAGTTATATTAGGAATTTTTTTTGTTTAGAAGTTTTCTTTTATTAGAGATAGAATAATATAAACTGACCTCTTATGATCTATAAATAAGAAGGCTCGGCATAGGAGTAGAGTTATCGAAGAAACTCTCAGCATTAATTGATGACTGAGGTTGGGTTTTCTTTCAATCAAAAGTAGAGTAGACTAGTTTAGATATCCAAGGTTTCTCGAGAGCAATTGACGCCTGTGATCAGGAGCTGGAAGATTAGCGTAGAGTATCTGTAATTTCTCAGAAGTAATTGACGCCTGCAACTGAGGGATGAAAGATTTTTTTATTACTTTCTAGTTTAGATTTATTTTCCTGTATTTTACTATTTTGTAAATATCTAAAAGTTTTTATTTGAATTGACGACTCAGATTGAAAATTTGCAGATTAGTGTAACAATTTTACTTTTCCATCTTCAATTTTCTTGAGTTTGATTGATGCCCAAATTTTAGGAAGATTGTTGATTAGCTTAAATCTGTGTTAAGGAATTCTAGCTTTTGATTAACTCCCAAATCCTAGAGGACTGAGATACAGTGTAACGGTATTTTATTTTGTAAATATCCGAGATCTGAAGGATTGTGATTGAACCCCATAATCTGGAAGGAGGAGGATTTAGATTTATTTTCGTAATTAATTTAAACAACCCGTTCTTTATTTATATTTTTCCAATAGTTTAGGATCTTAAAAGATAAACACAAATTTTTAAACAAACAAAATTACTCTAGAATAAACAGTTTCCTCGTGGGAACAATCCTATACTAGTGTTGTAATTTCCGTTGTGCGCTTGTAATAGGTTATGACTTAGTACTATAAAAGCCAGATACCCGACCCAGCTCGGGAAGATCCCAAATTACGCACATGGTCCCATACACGTAATTTGATTGCACGCATGACTGCATCCATACAATTGGTCAAAATTGGACCAAATTCCCCTTCCCGTGCACCGCTTTAGGTCCCGATTACGCGCATAGACTTATGCGCGCAATTGATTGCGCGTATAACTGGATGTGCGCAATTGGCCCAAGTTAAATCGGACCTAGGATTCCCAAGACCGCCTGAATTCCCTTATTATGCGCAAGACTCCATGCACATAATTGGATTATGCACATGATTCCATGCGTGTAATCAGTTCCAAGCACATTGGAACTAAGACACCTGGTTGAGCCAGTCAACCGATCATTCCCCAATTGGTGACCGACTTCTAGGCAATTAAGCGCATGGTTCCATGCGCACAATTCAATTATGTGCATGGCTCCATGCGTGCAATTGCTCAATTATGCACATTCTCTTATGCACGTAATTATTCGTATACCTATAAAAAGACCACTACCACATAGCCAAACTCACCAATTTTCTTCTATGAATTTCCTCTCTTACGCTTGCTCTTTCTAGAAATTCGAAGTTCTTTCCCCTTAGAGTCAATTAGGTCCCTAACCCCTCTTAGTATTTCCAAAATAGTCTCGCCGATCTGCCTGAGGGAGCTTACGGAGGGTACCCGGGAAAGGGACCGATCCTCCCTAGCATAGCTGGCCACCCCCCCCTTTTAGATAGGTCCAATAGGAATAGGAAACTAATCTAGATAGACTTTAAGCAACCCGTAGCTGCAGAAGTTGCCCAGCTGACGTTCAGTAAAGGAGTTCAACTCGCCTCCCACAAAGCGTGATCAGTGAAAGGTTACCGCGTCAATAAATATCTGTAGCTGGCGATCGCATCAACCCATGTATTCTCCGTTTAAAATTCATCATTTTTTCTTTCAGCATTTAATATTTTCCACTTTATTATTTTATCGCCTTCCGCCAGAGTCACTCGGATCAAATTGGGCCACTTATCTGGGACCCGAAAGAGACCTAGAAAAAGTGTGTACCAATAGATGGGTGCCCACTGTTAGACTTATATAGATGACAGTCCCACCGTCAGGAGGTAAGCTCCGGGATACTCCTCATAGGAGTTTTCCTCTGGTGTTCTAACGGTTGGTGCCTTCTGTCAGATTTTCATAACTGAGAGTGGGCTCTCACAGTCTGAACATAGTTTTTCACCTAACGGTGGGTGATTATTGTCTATCATGATTTTTTTACAGTGTGTACCCACCATTACAGAGCAAACTCATACCTATGAGTTCCTTTTTTTAAGGTGTTTCTTGTACACCCACCTTTTTCCTATGGGTTTTTTCGTACACACTTATTGTGATAGCCCGATTTTTGGCATCCCATGCTTACACGTACACTTGGCACATCTACAAACTAATACACAAAGTTATCTCAACAAAGAAGATAGATTCACAACACGCTTCAAAAGAAAGCACATTTCTAAACGTAAACATGATCAAAGTAACGGTTCTAAACCTCATGCTAAATGCATGAATGGAAGAACCGAGACGAACCATCAGTGATAGACAACTATCACCAACGAATGGTTGACAAAATAACATCCAATATAATTATCTTACGTAACCAACATGAATCAAAAGTGGCTGGACATACCAAGCAAACAAAAATACTCTTCTGACAGCTCACACAAACACAGTCTACTTAGGAAAGAACTCCTCTAGAAGGGGCTTAATCTCCTCTTTAGGTTCATATTCCTGATCGCTTTCAATATCTAGATCCTTCTCTAAATCCTCACCTATGACATATAGTCAAAAGGGTGAGCTTACATCCAAGCTCAATAGGGGCAAACGTTAGTCGCATTTAAATCTCATATCACAAGCATAAAGTCACATAACTGAGTTTCATAGGCACATTTCACATTTATCTTATTTGAATTTCATATGAAAAACTTAATCACACACATGCTTGAATCACAACTTCGTTTTAAAACACTTGTCATAACTTAAAGCATTAACTTGAATACTTTTCTAAGCAAATATAGCTTAGAAATTGCATATAATACTGATGGGAATCCAAACCATCGTCGTTCAATAAGCTATTCACAAATACATATTACCGTTGGCCGATAAGAAAATTTGAACGGATATCCCGCCGTACTAGAGCACAATGAACAGATATCCCGTCGTACTGGAGCACAATGGATTTGTTTTACTAAACCTTAAATGAATGTGTATTTTCTAACTTATAGTTCCACATCGTGTAAAGTGACGCTTTATAATATTTTCGGAAAACTAGGATTCTTACACATTTTCAAAATTCTCACGTACACGATTCATATCACATTTGCTTCTTTCACATCACATATTCTATTCAAAACTTGTTTAAATTTAAAGAATTTTGCATGCTTGTTTCACACATATCACATCATATAATTGTACTCAAAACTCATTTGAAAACGTAGAAGATCACATGCTTATTTCACAAAACTATTTTAGGCCTATCACATCACATTACTTAACTTACACATAGTATATTCAAATTAAATGATCGTAAGTTTCCCCTACATCGAGTCATGCCTAGCACACATCACACATGGCTCTCTTGGGAGTCCACACACATGCTCAATACGATAATCCTACATACAAAATGTCCACAAACCCCTTAAGAAAGCTTAAGAAGAACCTAAGATATACATTTCTAACGAATTCACATCAAAAGAGCTAAAATAAATTTGACTATGTTTCTCACGCGAGTGAGCTCTGAAGCTTGGGCGCGCGAGGTCTGAAACTCGGGCGACTGACTGGATTTTTGTGCGTTGGAGCCAGTTACGCGAGGCCTTGCACGAGCAAACCTCAAAGTCACTTAAGCCTCGCATGAGCGAGTCTCTGAGCCTCATAGGCACTTATGGTTCACTGAAGGCTTCTCGCGCGAGCGAGCTCTAGGGCTCGAGCACGTGAGAACTAGTGTTCTTTCATATCTAAGTTTTTTCTCAACTCGATCTTCCTAGTATGTCTTTCACACTTCTTACACTTTATATTAAAACACTTTATTATAAAAATTCACACATGAGAGTGTTGATTTCTCACCTTTAACTCAACGGCTATCTCGTAGATTGAATCGTCTTCTTTCCTTGAAAGTAAATGGGTTTCAAAACCCTTTTCGTCTTCTCTAAGCTGCACGATCACAACAAAGCCAACGTAATCGTGTGGCAATCCTTCACGCACGAGTTTGCGTAAGTTTCACTATTATCTAGTGGATCATAACCCAAGGATTCATGAAATTCCTTTCTCCTCAAACCCTTCTTCCTTTCTTTCTTTCAAAACCCTAAGTTAGTAACCCAAGGAATGGGTCTCACACGTGGGTATCACTCCTTATCCTAGCAATTGACTTTGCCTCCTTGCAAAGCACATACACATGACTTGTGTGTGTTACACAAAGCCAATTATCTCCTTTGGTATGAAACACATGTACTGTAACGTCCCGTAAATTTTGTATTTAAATAGTTCACCTCGGGATGCGGACCAACTGGTTAAGTGTTTGACCGGGTCAACATTGAATCAATTGACTTAGTTGAACATGGGGAGATGACAAAGGTAAGTGGAACAAGAGTGATTAGTAGGATGTGTGAGTATATACACTGAGTTAGTTATATATGCTTTACACCAAATTTTAATGGTATAGGTTATAAGGGATAAATGAGAGGAGTTATTTCATTTTTAATGTAAAGAAGAGTTAAGAGAGAGAGAGAGTAAATGAGAGGAGAATTGTTGTGAAGTAAATGAAGAAGTGTGTTGAATACAATTCTTTGATCTTGGCTCGCAAAGTCTAACGGATCAAGCTCGGGATCGAGGAGAGATTTTAGTTGTGGGTTTGAGAAACCCTAGTAAGCTAAGGCTTGGGACCAAAGGATCCAACCATTTGAAGGTGAGCTGAATTTTCTTAAGAAATTCCTTAAATTAGTTTGATTTATCAGCCATATGTTTAAATATAAATATAGATATAAAGATATGAGATTGGTGAAGGCTTGGAAGGGCTTTGGATGAGTTCAAGAAGTGATGAACTCGATCCAAAGCTGAGAATAAGCAAATTCGATCAAACGATTTTCCAAATTGTTTGAACGAATTTGGCCTGAGGAGAAGAATTGAATAAGAGAAAGGTTTCTGAGTAAATCGATCGAACGATTTGGAATTCGTTCGTTCGATTTTGGAAACCGTTTGATCGAAATAAAAATCGATCGAACGGTTTTGCTCAGAAGAGAAAAAGGTAAAAGGAGAATTCGTTCGAACGAAATAAAAATCATTCGAATGATATGAAATTCGTTCGAACGAATTAGAAACTGTTCGATTGATTTGGTTAAATTTAGGCTTTGGAGACTATTTTAGCTTGTAAATAAATTATAGTTGAACCTAGGCTTATAAGCCCAATGGTTGAACACTGTAGTGATGTTCTTTATGTGTCGGTTATACCTAGGTTAAGCCGGACCATTGAGCTACTCGTAGAGGGATCAGGTTGGAGAGTTCAAAAATTCAGGATGCATTGAAGTAGGGGAATATCTAACTAGTACACTGTATTACAAGCACATATGTAGTGATAGCTTGAGATGCATGTTTCTTTAAATATTGTTTTTGAGTAATAGTAAATGCAAAGAGTAACATAAATGGAAATGGTGTATGTGTCTACACAAATAAAAGAGGAAATTTGTTAAGTAAGAGATAAATCATCCCAGGGATGTAAGAACACACAGGCATCGTAGAGATGCAATAGACAATGTGACATCCCAGGGATGTGTGGTGGATGTAAAGATCCACTTTATGAGATAAACAGTAATTATGAATGCACGGGCTGGGTGTTACTATCTATTAGCACAAATTCACGGTGAATAACTATATTTATTGCACAATTTGGTTTTAAGGTTCAGAGAATACCCAACTGACGCGGCGGGATAATCGTGACTGACTCGGCAGGATATCCGTGACCGGTACGGCGGCTAATCTGTACACCAGCAGACATCCCAGGGATGTATTGTAGTAATATGCCCGTCGCCTAAGAGAAAGGGATGAGACATTTCCAAGAAAAATAGTCTGATTAGACGACGATGGAGGGTATTCCATCGGGGCTCGATGCTATATTGCTTGAGGATTATTTAAGTTAAGATTTAAGTCAGGATCTCAGCCTGGTTGCAACTAAGAGAAATAGTAGTCATTGAAAGAAATACATGAGTAGAGTAACAAACGTAGTCAAATTATTTTATCACATCTTAAAATTACTTTTTTTGAAATGACATATCTATGAGTGCATGCTTTATTCTTGTCATCATATATATGTTTGTAAGATGGATATACTTGCTGTGATATTGCCCTATTGAGCTAGGATGTAGGTCACCCCTTTGACTATATGTCACAGGTGGCGGTTTAGGAATTGATGATAATGTAGGAGTTGCTACCGGCGAGGGTGATCCCGACGATTCAGAGTACTTTCCTAGGGAGGAGTCTGAGCCTCCTCCGGAGAGATTCTTCTAGAAGATTCGCTATGTATTTTGATAGTGTTTTATGAAAAGAAAGAGAATTACGGCTTGGTACGTCCAGCCTTATTTTTGAAAGAGTAAACGTAACTATAATATTCTTTTGCCGAACCATTGGGAGTGACCGTAGCTACGGCATTGATGGTTCGGGTTGGTTCTTTTGTTCATGTGGAGTCATGAAATCAGAACTATCTTTTGGATAAGTATTTTTGGATGAACATATAGTAGAAATGGAGATTTATTTTGCATTAGTTTCTTGTGCTTAATATGATGAATGAGGTGTACCAAGTGTTTCGCACGTACATTATGGGGCACGGCCTCGAGGGCTGTGTTGATGGCACGGGTTTCGGGGTGTCGAAATCTGGGCTGTCACAGTTGGTATCAAAGCCATTTTCTTTAAAATTTCTGACAAAGTCTTAGACTTTTGTTGGAGTGAAGGGATCTTCTGCTAACAAAACTTTGGTTTCATATGCAGAGCGTGATGTCTTCTGGAAGAAGGGGTCGACCAAGAGGTACCCATAATAGAAACCAGAGCGGTGAAGAGAGATTTCAGGCAGGGTCTAGTAGTAGAGACCAGGAAAATTCTCGAGAAGGAGAACAGAGGAGTGAAACGACTGACCGGATCGCATTGGCTATGGAGACTATGGCCGCTGCGATGGCTCAGCAGACGCAGCAGACTGCGATACTGGCTGAGCAGACGACACTATTGGCGGCGAATAACATCAATAACGCCAATAGTCATCAACCGCCACCACCACCTCCTCCAGCATTGTTGCCATCGTCGTTTGTAGATTTTAGGAGATTGAGACCTCCTAGCTTCTATGGGCAGATGGATCTGTTGGAAGCAGAGAAATGGCTGAACCAAATAGAGAAGCTTCTAGACAGACTATGAAGTACAGAAAGTGAGAAGGTAGGATGGGCTTCTTTCCAGTTGGAGGGAGATGTCGATCTGTGGTGGAAGTCTGTGTTGAGAAAGAGGGAAGTAGAGGACCCGCATCGCCTATGGACTTGGGCGGACTTTGTAAGAGAGTTCAATAGGGAATATTTCCCTAAACAGGTGCGGGTACATATGAGAAGGGAGTTTGCAAACCTTCAGCAAAGGAGTATGTCCGTACGAGAGTACGGTGTAGAGTTTACGCGATTGTCCCAGTTTGCACCGGAGTTAGTATCCACAGAGGTTATGAAAGCGGCCAAATTTGAGGAGGGCCTTCGACCGAACATCCGTGAAAGGGTGTCAATCTTTGAACTAGAACACTATGCGGATGTGATGGGAAAAGCCATAGTAGCTGAGAGGGATATATATGGGGTGTACAAGAGAAGAGATCAACACGACGGGACAGGAACAGCTCAGGGGGGAGCGAGTGAGTATAGCTCGGGGAATAAAAAGCCGAGATTTACCACGCCGACTCCACTCCCTAGACAGGGCACGTATACAAATTTCTCTAGGCCACCTATGTCCATGTTGGCAAGACCAATCCGCTATGGGAACCCTACCGCCACTACCGGAGTATCTGCTAGTCAAGGCGTCTCTCGAGCTGCCTCCTCCACTCCAAGGGAGACATGTGCCAAATGCGGCAAGCCTCACACAATGGTTGATTGTAGAAGGGGAATGCAAGGGTGTTACCGATGTGGAAAGCTAGGCCACATAATAAAGGATTGCCTTGAGTTGAGCGAAGGGAGAATAGCTTCTGCTTCTGCATCACGAACCGTACAGGCTAAGAGACCGATTGTACAAGGGAGAACTTATGCAGTCACGACAGAGGACGCTCAGAACTCCAATGATATCATTCAAGGTGAGTTCTACTTGAGTTTAATTACCATGCTATCCAATATAACATTTACAATGAATTAGTAGAAAAACATTGCATTTTTCTTGGTTAGATTTAGTGTCATTTAAGAGTTTTGTTGGTCACTTGAATATTATGTTTAAGTAAGTAATACGAATGAAGTGATAAGATGTGTGTACACTATAGGTACCCTATTTGTGTATGGGAAGAAGAGTCGTGGAGCATACGAGGCTAGAGCGTTGATAGACCCAGGGTCTACTCATTCGTTTGTTACTCCTTGATTTGTAAGAAGGATGAGGATCAAGCCAGAGACATTAGATTTCGTCTTGGCTGTGATGGTTCCAACCGGACCGATAGTTGATGCAGACTTAGTCTGCAAGTCAGTAACCGTAGCTATTAAAGACGGAGAGGTTTTTGAGTTGTCAGCAAATCTGATTCTGTTAGACATGCAAGGATTTGATGTAATCCTTGGCATGGACTGGTTGTCAAAATACTGTGCAACGGTTGACTGCAAAAGTAAGATTGTCATCTTTAGGCCGAATACCAGGAGATCATTTCGATTTGTTGGAGTAAGAACGAAATTCCTACCACTTGTGTCCGCCATCAAGGCTGAACGCCTAATCAGAAATGGATGCAGTGGGTACTTGGCCCTTTTGATGGATGACAAGGAAAGAAAGAATGTTATTACGGAAATCACAATGGTGTGCAGTTTGAAGACGTTTTCCCAGAGGAATTACCAGGCTTACCTCCAAATCGAGAAGTGGAGTTTGCTATCGACTTAGCACCTGGAACGCGTTTCTAAAAGCAGATAGAATGGCTCCAATTGAAGGAACAACTGCAAGAACTTTTAGATAAGGGGTTTGTCAAACCAAGTGTATCCCCTTGGGGTGCACCGATCTTGTTTGTTAAGAAGAAGGACGGGTCAATGAGGTTATGCATTGACTACCGTCAGTTGAACAAACTCACTATAAAGAATAAGTATCCGTTGCCAAGAATAGATGATTTGTTTGACTAGTTACAGGGAGCCAAGTATTTTTCAAAGATCGACTTGAGGTCGGGATATCATCAGCTCAGGGTCAAGGCAGAAGACATTCAAAAGACTGCTTTTAGGACGAGATACGGACACTACGAGTTCTTAGTGATGCTGTTTGGGTTGATGAATGCGTCGGCGTCCTTCATGGATTTAATGAATCGGGTGTTTAAACCACACCTGGACTCTTGCGTCGTTGTATTTGTCAATGATATCCTCATCTACTCCAAGTCAAGGAAAGAACATGAGGAGCATTTGAGATCCGCTCTACAAACACTGCATGAACACCAATTATACGCTAAACTCAGTAAATGCGATTTTTGGTTAGAAGAAGTTACCTTTTTGGGACATGTCTCAAAAGATGGTGTCACGGTGGATCCTACTAAGATTGAGGCAGTAGTGCAGTGGGAGCAACCAAAGACAGTCACCGAAGTGCGCAGTTTCCTTGGTTTAGCTGGGTATTATAGACGCTTTGTGGAAGGATTTTCCAAGCTATCGGGCCCACTGACCAAACTCACAAGGAAAGATGTACGATTTGAGTGGACCGATGCATGCGAAGCAAGCTTTCAAGAACTGAAGAAGCGACTGACCTCAGCCCCGATACTTGCAATCCCTTCAGGCAGTGGAGGTTTTGCAGTTTATAGTGATTTAATAGTTTGGGCTGTGTGCTAAACCAGTATAAAAAGGTGATTGCTTATGGATCGAGACAGTTGAAGGACCATGAGAAGAATTACCCCACTCATGACCTCGAGCTTGTAGCAGTCATTTTCGCATTGAAGATCTGGCGACACTATTTGTATGGGGAGACCTTTGAGATTTTCACTGACCATAAAAGCCTCCGATATTTATTTACACAGAAAGAGCTAAACATGAGGCAGAGAAGGTGGATGGAATTTCTCAAAGATTATGACTGCTCTATCCAATATCACCCAGGCAAGGCTAATGTCGTCACGGATGCTTTGAGTCGAAAGGGTTCAGCTCAATTGGCTAACCTGATACTGGGAATGCATAGGTGGAAATTGTTTGAAGATTTGTCAATGTATGATACGATGATAGAAGTACAAGCTTCATGTACTCTGTTGGCCAATATTTCAGTGCGGCCAATGATCTTCGAACACGTACACGAGTTACAGATGAAAGATGCCGAGTTGGTTAAGATTCGAAAGGAAGTGATGGAGGGGACTCAACCGGATTTCTCTATAAGGGAGGATGGTTCCTTATTATTCAGGGGACGCCTCTGTATTCCGATTGATGCCGGTCTACGCCAGACTATTTTGGATAGGCACACAAGTCCAAGTACGCCATTCATCCGGGTAGTACCAAAATGTATCAAGATCTGCGTAAGAACTACTGGTGGAGAGGTCTCAAGCACGACGTAGCAGAGTATGTGTCAAAGTGTTTGACGTGTCAACAAGTAAAAGTCGATCATCGACACCCTGCTGGGTTATTACAGCCTCTACCTATACCGGAATGGAAGTGGGAATCTATCTCCATGGATTTCATTGTGGGATTGCCACGGACAGTGAAGAGGTATAACGCCATCTGGGTTGTTGTAGATAGATTAACAAAATCGGCTCATTTCTTGCCCTACAACACCATGTATACGTCGGGCAAACTAGTGGAACTCTATATGAAAGAGATAGTACGCCTACATGGTATTCCAAGCAGTATTGTATCTGATCGTGACCCGATGTATACTTCAAAGTTTTGGCAAAAATTTCAAGAAGGTATGGGTACTCGGTTAGATTTCAGTTCAGCGTTCCATCCACAAACTGATGGGCAGACGGAACGAGTAAACCAAGTGATCGAAGATATGCTCAGGGCGTGCATGCTTGAATTACAGGGTTCATGGGATCAGCATCTTCCCTTGATCGAGTTTGCTTATAATAATAGTTTTCAAGCAAGCATCGGAATGGCGCCGTACGAAGCTCTTTATGATAGGCGATGTCGATCGCCCATCAACTGGGAAGAGACCGGAGAAAAATTTGTGCTTGGTCCGGATATTCTCGAAGGTAATGCTATGTTTGTCTGGATGATGAGGGAACGACTGCGATCAGCACAGAGCCGACAAAAGAGTTATGCCGATATCAAGAGAACGAGCCTGGACTTCGCCGTGGGTGATCACGTATTTGTGAAAGTATCTCCTATGAGGGGTGTGATGCGGTTCGGAAGAAAAGGGAAGCTTAGTCCTCGTTATATCGGACCCTTTGAAGTTTTGGGTCGAGTCGGAGACGTAGCCTATCGCATCGGATTGCCTCCGTTGTTTGATAGGGTGCACAATGTCTTTCATATCTCTATGCTCCGCAAGTACGTAAAGGACCCCACGCACATTTTAGGTGGTCAACCAATTGAGTTACATGAGGATATGACAATGGTTGAAGACGCTACTCAAATCTTGGACCAAAAGGAGCGAACTCTACTTACTAAGGTCATTCCATTAGTGCTAGTCAAGTGGGGCAACCACCCTGTTGAAGAAGCAACTTGGGAGAGAGAGGCTGAAATTCGGAACTTGTATCCCCATTTATTTGAGTAATGGAGATTGTAAATGATCTGTGCTAGGTGTGAAGAAAATGTATGAAACGTTGGATTATTTTGTTTAATTTTGTTTTTATGATCCGGGTATAAAACTGGTTTAAGCGGTGTTCGACTTACGCGTTAATCTTTACGATTTTTAAATGTAGCATGGGAAACTATCATTTTGAGTTCCTCTCTCAAATTATGAATATTATGTGTACAGCTAGCCGGCATTTTGTCAAGGTCTACATGTGCAGTTCGGATTAGCTGTGGAAAATGAGCGATTTCCAGATTGGTCGATTGGTAACAAATGGGACTGATCTGTGAGTAATAAGAACGTGATCATTCACGCACTGATGGCTTACTTGTTGGGGTAAATGGTTGTTAGTCCATAGTGGGGCATGAAGGAATTGCCTCATTTTAAATTAATGATTTGAACAATCTGAGGGAACAACCTTAGTTTCAAAATTTGGCATTTCGTTTGATCGAAATTAAAAATTCGATCGAACGAATTTCTATGGGTCAAAGAAACAGGCATAGCCGGAAATCGTTCGAACGATTTTCCAAATCGTTCGAATGAAATGTAACTACCAGTGGGTACTGATGAGTTCTCAGAGCATCGTTCGAACGATTTCGCAAAACCGTTCGAACGAAATACTTTCGCCAGTGAGAGGGAAAATGGCCTACAATTTTCATCTATGAAACCGTTCGATCAATTTACAAACCGATCGAATGAAAATTTTTGGAGGCATTTAAACGTGGGGAATTCGTTCGATCGAAATCAAATTTGTTCGAACGAATTTTGGGCTGGCATTTAATACTTGAAAACCGATCGAACGAATTTCAAATCGTTCGATCGATTTTGACCCTTATATATAGCTGCATTCGATTTTCTTTTCTTTCGTTCGAAAATCAATAAACCTATTTTATTTTCTTTCTTTTGGGAAGAGCTTTAGGGTTTGTGAGGGTCGTCGGTGTTCATCAATTCCGGCCATCTTCGGACTTGGAACGACACGCAATCAAGCGATTGGATCATCTAGAGGTAATCATTAACCTCTATTTTGGTCTTTACATATCCATTTCTCCTAGAATTTTGTCGTCTTAGGGCCAAACCCATAAACCCTAATTTGTGCTTACCAAGTATGCCACCAAAAACTCACCAAGCTACGGCGAGTGCGGCACGAAGAAACCCACTTCGGGTTCTTCTTCGCAACAACCGCTGAAGAAACCACCTACGGGTTCTTCATCGGCACCGGCCGTACAAGCACCACCACCACCACCTATGCATGAATGACCAAATGAATGGTGGTCGGATAAGGATTTCGAACCCGAGTGGATAATCGATCCTAAAATTTTTGCCAAGCGTGATGAAACGCATTGGGCACTCAATTACATTTCCACTGCTGGTTTAATGGGTATCCTAAGACCGTGCAACGAGAGTTACTACCCTCGAATCGTTCGACTCTTTTACCAGAATATGGAAATCATTAAGGACCCAACAATTTTAAAGACAAAGATTGATAATCGACCGTATACGTTTACTTTTGATGACGTGGCCGATGCGTTGGACTGCTTCCACACGTATAACCATGAGGATATAGCATTAGCGGAGCCTTTTCCAAAGGCATTAGACTATCAGTATGTAGCCGATCAAATGACCCATGGCCGAATAGGTTCGGGTCATTCTATCAAACGAGTTGATTTGCCCCGTGACCTCTGGATGCTTGATTCCATCATCCACTGTAATTTGTACCCCTTACGCCATCGGGCCGAAAGAGTAGGTGAGGTTCAAATGACACTCTTTTCAGCTTTTAATGGGCGATGGTTCAATGCCCCCAAAATGGTTTTGGAGGGAATGAAGTATGCCCGGAAGAAGATGTTAGCCAATGTAAAGAAATCGATTGACGACATGCCATATGCGAGACTGATTTCACTTATGGTAGAAGACTACGCGGGGGATGATACCTCCACCCTCTCCCCAAATGAGTTTAAACTGACTGGCAATATTCAACAATTTATCATGGTTGATTGGAACCGGACATATGTCAAACTAGTTAAAAAGCCGATAGCCGAGGTACCACCCCAACCGGAACCCCATCCTCAAGACCAACCACCACATGCACTCCAGTTTATGATGAAGCTACTGCTCATGTTCCTCCACAACAGCCTTTTGATCAACGTACTCAGGAACACGCACCACCGCCCCATGAGGATCTTCCTACACCAACGGTTGCAGATCTATATGCATTGTTGGAGGCCAACACGCGTCAAATGACGGAGAATAATCGGCTCCTCAACCGCCGGTTAGATTATTATGACTATCTGGATGCCGAGACGATGCGTTTCATGTACCCCGATGACTATCTTCAGCGCATGGCGGCAGCGCAGGCATGGGTCTCATGAGCGTCGACTTTTGGTGCGGGAACGCATGATGATGACGGCATTCCGCCTGGTGGCGGGGAGTCTTGAGTGCCCTTTATTTGGTGTCATGTTTTGGGGGTTGAAAATTTTTGGACTAATTTTCTTATGGGCTGTAAAGTTTGTTGGATAAATTGTAAATTTAAAACAGGTAACCGGGGACATGTTTCCTCTTGAACAATCGTGGCATGGCTGCCACTCGACACTTTGTGATTGCATTTTTTCTCTTATATATATATATATATTTGTGTTTATGTTTACTTTTGCTTGGTGGATGTGCTTACGATTTAGCTATCTATTCTGTGTGTGTGGCTCTTTTCTCAACATCTACATGCAGTACATGCAGGATGGGTACTTGAGCTAGTCCCACATGTACTCATTGTGTGTGAGGGCCCCATGCTGAGGTGTGGGGGAGGACCTTCTTGAGTATAATTTTCAGGGATGAAATTTTCGAAGGAGGGGAGAATGTAACGTCCCAAAAATTTCGTATTTAAATAGTTCGCCTCGGGATGCGGACCAACTGGTTAAGTGTTTGACCGGGTCAACATTGAATCGGTTGACTTAGTTAAACATGGGGAGATGACAAAGGTAAGTAAAACAAGAGTGATTAGTAGGATGTGTGAGTATATACACTGAGTTAGTTATATATGCTTTACACCAAATTTTAATGGTATAGGTTATAAGGGATAAATGAGAAGATTTATTTCCTTTTTAATGTAAAGAAGAGTTAAGAGAGAGAGAGAGAGAGTAAATGAGAGGAGAATTGTTGTGAAGTAAATGAAGAAGTGTGTTGAATACAATTCTTTGATATTGGCTCGCAAAGTCTAACGGATCGAGCTCGGGATTGAGGAGAGATTTTAGTTGTGGGTTTGAGAAACCCTAGTAAGCTAAGGCTTGGGACCAAAGGATCCAACCGTTTGAAGGTGAGCTGAATTTTCTTAAGAAATTCCTTAAATTTGTTTGATTTATCAGCTATATGTTTAAATATAAATATAAATATAGATATAAAGATATGAGATTGGTGAAGGCTTGGAAGGGCTTTGGATGAGTTCAAGAAGTGATGAACTCGATCCAAAGCTGAGAATAGGCAAATTCGATCAAATGATTTTCTAAACCGTTTGAACGAATTTGGCCTGAGGAGAAGAATTGAATAAGAGAAAGGTTTCTGAGTAAATCGATCGAACGATTTGGAATTCGTTCGTTCGATTTTGGAAACCGTTTGATCGAAATAAAAATCGATTGAACGGTTTTGCTCAGAAGAGAAAAAGGTAAAAGGAGAATTCGTTTGAATGAAATAAAAATCGTTCGAACGATATGAAATTCGTTCGAACGATTTAGAAACCGTTCGAACGATTTGGAAATCGTTTGATCGATTTGGTTAAATTTAGGCTTTGGAGCCTATTTTAGTTTGTAAATAAATTATAGTTGAACCTAGGCTTATAAGCCCAATGGTTGAACATTGTAGTGATGTTCTTTATGTGTCGGTTATACCTAGGTTAAGCCGGACCATTGAGTTACTCGTAGAGGGATCGGGTTGGAGAGTTCGAAAGTTCAGGATGCATTGAAGTAGGGGAATATCTAACTAGTACACTGTATTGCAAGCACATATGTAGTGATAGCTTGAGATGCATGTTTCTTTAAATATTGTTTTTGAGTAATAGTAAATGCAAAGAGTAACATAAATGGAAATGGTGTATGTGTCTACACAAATAAAAGAGGAAATTTGTTAAGTAAGAGATAAATCATCCCAGGGATGTAAGAACACACATGCATCGCAGAGATGCAATAGACAATGTGACATCCCAGGGATGTGTGGTGGATGTAAAGATCCACTTTATGAGATAAACAGTAATTATGAATGCACGGGTTGGGTGTTACTATCTATTATCACAAATTCACGGTGAATAACTATATTTATTGCACAATTTGGTTTTAAGGTTCAGAGAATACCCAACCGACGCGGCGGGATAACCGTGACTGACTCGGCAGGATATCCGTGACCGAGGCTAATCAGACACCCAAACAGACATCCTGTGGATGTATTGTAGTAATATGCCCGTCGCCTAAGAGAAAGGGACGGGACATTTCCAAGAAAAATAGTCTGATTAGACGACGATGGAGGGTATTCCATCGGGGCTCGATGCTATATTGCTTGGGAATTATTTAAGTTAAGATTTAAGTCAGGATCTCAGCCTGGTTGCAGCTAAGAGAAATAGTAGTCATTGAAAGAAATACATGAGTAGAGTAACAAATGTAGTCAAATTATTTTATCACATCTTAAAATTACCTTTTTTGAAATGACATATCTATGAGTGCATGTTTTATTCTTGTCATCATATATATGTTTGTAAGATGGATATACTTGCTGTGATATTGCCCTATTGAGCTAGGATGTAGGTCACCCCTTTGACTATATGTCACAGGTGGCGGTTTAGGAATTGATGATAATGTAGGAGTTGCTACCGGCGAGGGTGATCCCGGCGATTCAGAATACTTTCCTAGGGAGGAGTTTGAGCCTCCTCCAGAGAGATTCTTCTAGAAGATTCGCTGTGTATTTTGATAGTGTTTTGTGAAAAGAAAGAGAATTACGGCTTGGTACGTCCAGCCTTATTTTTGAAAGAGTAAACGTAATTGTAATATTCTTTTGCCGAACCATTGGGAGTGACCGTAACTACGGCATTGATGATTCGGGTTGGTTCTTTTGTTCATGCGGAGTCATGAAATCAGAACTATCTTTTGGATAAGTATTTTTGGATTAACGTATAGTAGAAATGGAGATTTATTTTGCATTAGTTTCTTGTGCTTAATATGATGAATGAGGTGTACCAAGTGTTCCGCACGTACATTATGGGGCACGGCCTCGAGGGCTGTGCCGATGGCACGGGTTTCGGGGTGCCGAAATCTGGGCTGTCACATGTACACATAAGTGTGTATTATACATATCCATATGTTTCATGGTGTGAGTCACATACACACCAAAATGTGTTCTAAGTTTATGGTTCTCTTGTGAACCACACTTACAACCTCTACTCACACACACACAACCGTTTGACTAATATAGTTTACACAAATTTTGGGATGTTACATTCACCCCACCTTATAAAATTTTCGTCCTAAAAAATTGACCAAGGTTACCTAGATGTAACCACGCACAATCAGCTGAATTTATTCACATCCTGATATTAATGATATCTAAGAAAACAACCCATTTGTCAACAAGAGTGTATACTAATAGTCGAATCATCTAATCTAGCATTTGGGCAAAAGTGGCCCACCACTAAACATTTATTAACACGTACACATATAAGCCACATCCCGCCATAACAAGTAACTCAACACCATACCCATTAAACTCCTAAATCCACACATAATTTAGTTGTACATTCACACGTAGTGAGTAATTCATAAGCCATTCAAAAGAACACACATGGGCTCAAGACAAAATCATTCACATATCTTGCTACACATCCACAAAAATTAATTGCTAATGGTTGGACAAAACAATCCATATGCAATCAAACATGACCACAGATTGTCCACACAGGTACCTGCATGACAAGTCACCCTCACAATAGACGTGTATTATATCTTACTGTATTCCAAACCGCACACAGAATTTAAATCATTCACAAGTAAACCATTCACACTAGAATGCTAAACCACTATCAACTAAAATTGGAACCCATCCACATTCAACACTAAATATTTATATGACAAAAATATTCACATCAAAATGTAAACAAGTTCACATGTGACAGCCATGTTATCATAGTTTTTAAGACTTACATATCAAAATTTACAATTGATTTTGCTCATTATATTTCAAAAATTGAAAATTTATCAAAATGATCACCATAACCACTAATGGCATCAAAGCCTCATCATCGTTGCTCTCATCCGACTCCTCGTCTCCTGTATCCTCCTCCTCGTCACCCTCATCGGCCTCCTCATCAGCGTCATCACTAGCCTCCAAATCGGTAGTTGCGCCAAAACTAGAAGCACCAAAAATCCCATCCTGCATGATGGCAAGGCGCTCCTGTATGTCTGCGGATAGGCATGTCGCATCAGGTCTATGCTAATGGCCTCTTGAAAACGCTGATGCAGCCTTCGATTCTACTAAAGTATTTCCCAAAGCATTTAGTCTTGAATACTCATACCAGGCTGGTTTGTAGGTGGCACATTGGTTTGGGTAGTCGAGAGAGTTCCTGGTTGAGGGGTATGTTGGTGTGGCTATTGTTGCACCTGGTGTGCAATTTCTCACTCTCTTTCTTCTCACACTGGTTTGAAGGCTCTTAAGGCTTTGGGTCAAGTCCTTGGCTCGGTAAGTTTTGACATTATCCGTAAATATGGGTTTATCTTGACGGATCTCAAATCCATCAATACCGTGATGGTGCTCAAACATTCTCAAAATTAATTGTGTGTAGGGTAATCGGTTTACCGGAGCGGGAATGGCACTCAGTCTATTCCTTTCACAAGCGTGTTTAATCGCTTTTCTCACCAAAGTAGGCGCACTAAATCTCCTACCTTGATGAACCACATAAAGGGCTTGCAGAAATGGGTCCCTTCACTCTTGCTCATGGCCCAAAGGAAATAAATTTTTCCTAAAAATGATATCTAAAGGCCACATATGGTCTGGTAATTGTACCCTTGTCACTGACTTTCCCGTGGTTGTCGCCCCTCAAGTCATATTGGCCGCAATATCCTTAAACTCGATGGTTCCTTGGATTGGGGATTTTGCAACCCTGTCATCCCCGTATTCCAACAGCCATCCCATAGCCTTGGAAATGTCTACGTCGTTGAAAATGAATGGTTTTTCATCAATCTCACAAAGTAATTTGGTGTTGGCTTCATCCATTTTAAAAGTTTGATAAAACAATTTTACCAAATGTGGGTAATAACATGTGTGAAAATGGGTCAAAAGTGGTTTCAAATCATTTGCTTTTACGTAATCCATGGTCCATAGGGTGCTTGGTTGATCATCAAAAACATCTCGGTGAATCGACCACTTTAGCTCAATAGTTTTACCCTCTCGCCATGGGGCTAGTTGGGTTAAAGGAATAGGCGGTGGAGCGCTCTTTTTGTGCGAACTAGATGGTCGCACTACCAACTTCTTCCTTGGTTTCGGATTTGGGGATGCTGACATCATTTTAGGGCTTGTAAATCAAATCCAAACAGAAAGGAGGTGGTAATGTGATTCAAGATTACCTTTTTGTGAATGAAAATCCACTTAAATGGCGAAGTAATCTGACGAAAATCGCATATGCAAAGCTCCTCCCATGCAAATTTCACAAACCTTAGAGCTCCCACTCTCAAAATTTCAGATGAAATGATGAAGAAAGGGTTAAAACCCTTTTTATAGTATATTCCTCACGCGCGCGACCTAAGACAGCTCGGGCGCCGAGCGTCAGTCATTCACTGGAACTCAATTTCCTTATTATATATATATATATATATATACATATATTTCATCTTTGAGTGGCTCGCGCGAGCGAGCTTTAAGTTCACTTAAGCCTCGCGCGAGCCAGACTCAGCAAGCTCTCAGGAAGTCAAACTTCCCTTCCTTATTTCCTTATCGAAGTGCCTCGCACGAGCAAGCCTTGAAGCTCGGGCGCGCGAGAACCAGAGTACTTCTGTTCTGTATTCTTTTCCCTATATATTTCATTTCCTTTAGTTTAACACTTTAATTATACCTTATTTAAGACATCTTTTAGTGTCTAATTTGTTACCAGTCTGTGATGGTTTTAATGTTTACCAAATCTCTACACATTCAATCAAGAAAATTGAATTTCAACACTAAATTCATTACACTTGTTCAATTTGATACAAAAACTTTACAAAACTCATGTAAACAGATCCGGATACGCATTATGCACATCCGACTCACGTTCTCATGTGGCTTCCTCCGGTGAATGGTTCCACCACTGTACAAGTACCAATGGAATCCTCTTTATGCGTAAGACTTGTTCCTTCCGATCAAGAATCTGCATCGGTTCTTCCTTGACCGTCAAGTCCTCCTATATTTTTATCGGTTGGTAGTCCAATATGTGTGTTGGGTCCTTTACATATCTTCTCAGCATTGAGACATGAAATTCGTTGTGCATGCTTGAGAGTTGTGATGGAAGTGCAACTCGGTAAGTGACTTCTCCAACCCGTCCTAAAACCTCAAAAGGTCCAACGCATTGTGGACGCAACTTGCCGCGCTTTCCAAAAAGCATAATGCCCTTAGTCGGTGAAATCTTGATGAAGACATTGTCTCCCATCTGAAAGAAATACCCCTTATTAACATTGATAATTTCATACATTTATAAATACAAGCAATTTATCCTAACAAAACATTAATGTTTACCTGAAATTCTACCTTTGTCCTCTTAAGGTCAGCATAGCTTTTCTGTCTACTCTGTGCGACCCTTAATCTCTCTCTCATCACACGTACCGCGTCAATGGTACTCTCAAGAATCTCTGGCTCCATAATAAATTTCTCTCCGATTTCTTCCCAATTAATTGGAGACCTACACCTTCTATTATACAAAGCTTCATACGGTGTCATACCTATACTTGTCTGATAGCTATTGTTGTATACGAACTCGACCAATGGTAAGTGTTGATCTCACAAGCCCTAAAAATCCAACATACAAGCCCGTAGCATATCCTCTATTATTTTATTTACCCGTTCAGTCTGACCGTCTGTTTGTGGATGAAACGCTGAACTGAAATATAATCTAGTGCCCATCCTTCTACAGTCCGTGGTTTTATGGGGTTTACCATAACAAGCACACTTGTCTTTCTGAGTAGTTCACCCTGCTCTTGAAATTCCTTGAGCAACTAACCCTCCGCTAGTATGAGTAGGGTTAAAAGAATGAAATGATCTAGTAGGCGTAGGCATGTAACTTCCCTGAGTATATTGTGTAGGGGCTGGTGCCGTGTACCTCGGCTTCTTATTTGTCGACTATGAATTTTCAAATTTTCCTTGACTTGTTTTCCCTTTGTTCTTTTCATCCCTTCTTTTGTACATGTCACCTATATCTTCTTCTGCGACCAGAGCCTTGCTTATCACTTCCCCATAGGTCTCCAATTGAAACATAGACACTCAGTCTTGGATGTTCAGTCTCAAACCCCATTGAAACTTATTTGCTTTCATTCTATCCGAGGCCACATGTTCCAATGCGAACCTCGACTACCTCATGAACTCCACTCCGTACTCTCGCACGGTCATTTTGCCTTGCTCAAGATTTATAAACTTGACCTCCATGTGATCCCTTACTTGCTGGGGGAAATATTCCTTGTTGAATTCCTCTAGGAACTCTTCCCATATCCATGGTATACCCGGTGTAACTTGTTCCCTTGTTCTTGATACTAATGTCCACCATGGGCCTGCCTCCCCTTCTAATTTAAATGTCGCCCATCGTACTTTCTCATCCCCAGTGCATGGAAGCACACTGAAGATCTTTTCCATTTCTTTGATCTACTTCGCTGCCTCAACTGGTTTTGTTTGTCCTAAGAAACTAGGACGCATTCTTCTAAATTCCACAAATGCTAACTGTCGTACTAATGATGAGGTGGTGTTTGTTGTTGATTATGGGCATTGTTAGATGCAATTAATTTCGTTTACTACATCATGGCATTAGCCATAATCTCCATGGCTTGTGCCATCCTCTCTATCCCCATTCTCTCTCTTCCTCGATCTCCATGTTCAGAAAGATCACCTTCTCTAACCAGATTCCTATTCGAACCTGTAGCCATGTCCTCATTTCTCAAAACATCGCCCATACTAGTATCAAATCTTTCACTGCTCCTTGTGGTTCGAGAATGACTACCTCTTGGTCGTCTTCTACTCCTAGGAGGCATCTTGTTCTGTTAACATGAAACAAAAGTTTCATTAACAGAAAATTCTAAGCACACTACACACCACACATTGCAACTCACTTCTAACTCTATCAGAATCACAAAATGAAGCTGTGATATCATCTATTTCACACATGACACAATTGATCCTCACAGAATCTAGAGCCTAAGCTCGCTCTGATACCAACTGTGACAGCTCAATTTTTGGCACCGCAAAACTCGAACCGTCAGATCACCCGTTAGGGCGATCCCACGCTTACGCGTACACTTGGCACATCCACAAACTAATACCTAAAGCTATCTCAACAAAGAAGATAGATTCACAAAACGCTTCAAAAGAAAGCACATTTCTAAACATAAACATGATCAAAATAACGGTTCTAAACCTCATGCCAAATGCATGAATGGAAGAACCGAGACGAACCATTGGTGATAGACATCTATCACCAACCAATGGTTCACAAAATAATATCCAAAATGATGCCAAATCGGCAAACAATATTGCTTTTGATGAACTTCTCAACATGTCGGGCCATGATCTTCGTGTAGGATGTGGCCTCTATCCATTTGGTGAAGTATTCAATGGTGACCAGGATGAATTGATGTCCGTTTGATGATTTCGGATTGACTTTTCGGACGACATCGAGGCCCCAAGTGGCGAATGGCCATGGAGTGGTCATGCTGTGAAAATCAATGGTCGGAGCGTGGATCACACTGGAGTGTTCTTGGCATTTGTAGCACTTCTGAACGTGCTTGCAATAATCAAATTCCATAGTGGTCCAGAAGTATCCTTGGTGTAAAATCTTCTTAGCGAGCATGTGACCATTGACGTGGGCCCCACATACTCCCTTGTGAATCTCCTTCATGATGTTCGCTGCCTCACTTTCTGTTAGGCATCAGAGTAGGATATTGTTATATGACTGCTTGTAGAGACACTCGCCGCAGATGACATAGTTCGCCACTAAACATTGGATGATCCATCTATCCTCCCTAGATGTCCCTTCAGGGAAAGCCCGAGTCTCAAGGAAATTCTTGATATCTGAGAACCATGGAGGCTCATCATCCAACCTTGGGGGTTCCTCAATCTAGAGGAAGAAGGTCGCCTCGTTCTTCTGTTCAATCATGATCGGCTTCATCTCAACACCGTAGGGGATTTCTACCATCGATGTTAAAGTCGCTAACGCGTCGGCGAAGCGATTCCTTATCTGTGGGACATAGGAGAAAGTAACATCATCAAAGCATGCTATCAAATCTTCAAGGTGTTTATGGTATGAGATCAACTTCTCATCCTTAGTCTTCCAATCTCCATTCGTCTAACATATGATCAACTGCGAATCGCCAAATACCCTGAGGTGGGTTACGTTCAGGTCAAGTGTCGCTTGCAGTCCAGCAACACAGGCCTCATATTTAGCCATGTTGTTAGTGCAGGGGAAGTTGAGTTTGATGGAAACTGGTACGTGAGATCAAAATACCACCAACTCCTTGACCTTTGACATTTGCCGCTTCGTCGAAGTGCATCACCCAAGACTCCTCTATCTCTACTGTATCATCCTCTGTCATGAATAAAATGTCCTTGTTAGGAATTCGGTCCTTAGCACCTCATAATCGGGTAAGGGATTATCGACAAGATGATCAGCGAGCGCCTGCCCCTTGATCGATTTTTGCATGACATATGTGATGTCAAACTCTGATAAAAGAAGCTGCCAGCGAGCAGTCCGCTCAATGAGGACCGGCTTTTCGAACAGGTACTTTAATGGATCCATGTGTGCTAGGAATAGAATGGCTTGGGATAACAAGTAGTGGCGGAGCCTTTGTGTAGCCCATACGAGAGCCAGGCATGCTTTCTCCAGATGAGAATGGTGCATCTCACAGTCAGTGAACTTCTTACTCAGGTAGTACATGGCCTACTCTCTTCTTCCTGTTTCGTCATGCTATCCTAGGATACATCCCATCAAAAATTCCATCGTGGAGAGATACATTAAGAGTGGTCTCCTCGGCTCAGGTGGTACTAATACTGGAGGGTTGAGAAGGTAGCCCTTGATTTTATCGAATGCCGCTTGACAGTCGTCGTTCCATTCAACGGGTTGAATCTTTTCTTAGTAGCTTGAAAATCGGTTTGCAAATAGGAGTGCGTTGTGCAATGAATCGACTGATGTACTGTATCCTGCCCAAGAAACCTCTGACCTCCTTTTCGGTAGACGGCGGTGGCATTTCCGTGATGGCCTTTACTTTGACCAGGTCAACCTCGATACCTCTCCTGTTAACGATGAATCCTAGCAACTTTCCTGACATGGTGCCGAATGTGCATTTATGAGGATTTAGACAACCTATATTTTCTCAGCCTCTCAAACAGCTTTTAGAGGTTTATCAGATGGTCACTTCGCTCTGGTGACTTGGCGATCATGTCGTCGACATACACCTTAATTTCTTAGTGCATCATATTATGAAATAGTGCCGTCAAAGCTCTCTGTATGTTGCCCTGACATTCTTTAGCCCAAATGGCATGACTTTATAGTAGAAAGTGCCTCAAAGAGTAATAAACACTATCTTCTCTTGGTATGCCTCTACCATCCTGATCTGATTGTATCTAGAGAATCCATCCATGAAGGAGAGCATCCTGCTCTTAGCAGTGTTATCGACCAAGATGTCGATGTGTGGTAATGGGAAATCATCTTTCAGGCTCACCTTGTTCAGGTTTCTGAAATCAATGCACATGCGGACCTTTCCATCTTTCTTCGGTACTGGAATAATATTGGCTAACCATTGCGGGTACTTGGAGACCATGAGAAACCCTGCATCATATTGCTTGATGACCTCATCTTTCACTTTCAGCATCCACTCGGGTCAGAGTTACCTCAATTTATGCTTGACTGGCTTGATATCGGGGTAGAGTGGAAACTCATGCCCAACCAAATTGATGTCCAAACCAGGCATGCCCTCATATGACCATGCAAAGACGTCTTGATATGATCAAAGTCAATCAATCATGCTTTTTCTTTCCTCAGGAGATAGCGATGTTCTGATCTTAGTGATTCTAGGAACCTCCTCACTCCCTAGATTGATGTCCTCTGTTTCCTCAACAATGGGGGTAGGGCCATGCTCAAAATCAGCAAATCGTTCAAGGAGTTCATCGAGGAGCCCCTCAGTAGAGACTTCCTCATCCTGACTCGTGACTCCTACCTCTTCTTGTATTTCTATAGGAAAGGGGTCGATTTCACGTGGGATGGGCTTTTTTATCAAGGCATCATTTTCTTTAATTTTATTCAGAATTTTAAAAGACAATATTTTGGATTTTATTCAGAATTTTAGGATTTTCATTTTCTTCGGAGATGAGCTCTTGACAAAGCCAGTTCCTATATATACACGATATTGCCTGCCAAGGGCTTATTTTACTTTTTATAGGTTATTATTTTTTGGGAAACGGGTGACGTATTTCAGGCAACTCGCCGCCTCTAGAGTTTGGGGCACAGACACCCAATTCCATACCTGTGGTGCCGCTCCTTTACCTATTTGGATGGAGGCGGTGGCTGATATGATTCTTCAGAGTCAGCCTCCATCATATTGATCATGGGAGTGTTTGGGACTCTATCCTCAAAAGTCAATAAGGTCCTGTGGTTGTTTATCACAGGGGGAGGTTGTGCGGGTATGAAAGACTCTTCCTCAAAAAGGGACAGAACGACTAAGTCTATTTCCAGGTTGGGAGGGAAAATTCAGGGATTGGTGGGTGGACAAGGGCCGCAGGTCTGTGTGGGGTTAATTGTGTTGCCCTATTCTGATCGATCCTTACAATCCTCGCGCTCACAAAGGTATTTCGGATGTGAGGCCTAGGACAGGGTTTCTCTTCTAAATTGATCCCCCAGGCTCTAGCAGCTGCTGTGGCTCGGGTTTTCTCCTTGGCCTCTTGTACCTCTTCTTCTGTGGGCTTGTATCCAAACCCAAATCGGACATGTTGTCTGCCTTTAGCCTTGACTGGCTCTCTCTTGCCTTGTAATCGAGGTCCTAATCCCCTTCCTTTCAAATAGCCCTACTTTTGGAGCATGGCCACAGCCGCTACCGTTCCGCCTCCAATTTTTAGGGTGATACTCTTTGGGGGTTTCGGGACAACCGTCGATACTTCATATTCAAAATTATGGAGGTTCGTATCTTCGATCATGTGCGACACGTCTAGCACTTTGGGCTTCTCAATGCTGTGGGTAGCTTTCTCCTTTTCCTCATGCCCCTCACCTATGATGGTGGTGACCTTCTGACCAGACACGAATTTGAGCTTTTAGTGCACGTTCGAAGGTATCGCCCCAACCTCGTGTAACCAAGGGCGTCCTAATAACATATTGAAAGAAGATTTGATATCCATCGCTTGAAAAGGTATGGAAAGGTCATTAGCCCAATCACGAGTTCAAGATCAACTTCCCCAACTATTTCCCTTCTTGTATTATTAAACTCTCTAGCGCTAGTTCTTGTTAGTCTCAACTTACAAGGGTCCACACCTATTTTGGTGGTGGTTCTTAGAGGGCATATATTCAGAGTGGACCCGTTATTAATCAAATCCAGTGGGATTACTATGTTTCCGACGACTATGGTGATGTTGAGCGATTTAGCATGATTATTTTCCTCCTCCGATAGATTCGTATTCGAGAAAGAGACGGCATTGGGAGCCATCACCTGTCCGATTATCTGCCCAACCTCATATGGGCTTACTTGGAGTGAGACTATGCATTTTTTAACGCCTCCATTAGAGCTTAGAAATGGAGTGGGGACGTCATTAACAGATCCCTAACTATGATATGGGTCAGCATCCTCTTGAGCTGGATCTCGAGTATGTTCTCATGGCCCATCTTTTCAAAAGGGTTTGTTGTAGTGGTATCTTTCTTTCCCTCTGGCTAGGCTGGTGCTGACATTGGTGTGTCTGGCTATTTGGAGATCTTCCCCAACCTGGTGATAAAATCAACTGCCCCTTCCCTACTGCTATCGACATTGATGTCCGTTTGATCATAATTGAGCGGAGCCTGATGAGGATTGTAAGTTGGTCTTGTGATCTGGAACGGGGTGACAGGGGGTGCTGGAGATGCCTGTGCTAATGGATTGGGATGGGCAGGGATTACGAGGTTAACATCTGGAAGGGTGGAGAAGGTGGGCCAAAAAGGGTCGGCGAAGATCACGGATGACTGGAATGGGGGGATGTGACGAGGGTAGGCCATTGATAACTGATGGGCGCCAGAGGTGGATGGGGGACATAATCAGCCATTGGATAGTTGGTGGAGGATGTCGCGTATGGTTGATAGGAGTTAATTTGGACATAGTTATTGAGAGCTGGCGCTGGGAAGTATACCCTAAGATCTAAGGGTTCTATTTGTGGAGTGGTGTTGGGAAAGTAGTCAGCCAGATTCAAGGGTTCGATCATCCCAATACTTCTATCTTCCCAATCTCTCTGCAGTAGTGCCACAAAACTTTTCTGGTCGCAGATGTAATCCGATGGGTCAAAATCTTCATCATCCTCTGCCACCATGCTGATAGTGGGTCTCAGACCTTCCCCTTCTATTGGGTGCGGGGGTAGTGGTACCTGGTGTATGTTGGTATATTGGTTGGCTTGGGAAAGTGCAGGGGGAATAATCATCAGGTATTCTGTTTCTTACATGAGCTGCCAGTGCTCTCCAAGCCCAAGGTAATCGCTGAAGGTCTCGTTAGAGTTCTACCTTAAACGGCCGAGATCTGACTTGCTTGGTTCGATGTCTATGTTGTAGACATACTGCTCTTTGAACAAATGCGTCAGATCTTTCCATATTTTTATCATGGATGGATCTAGGGACGTGAACCACCTCAAGGTCGGGCCTGTTAGAATCTTCTGAAAGACTTTTATAAGAAGGCGCTCATCCCCCCCATATTGGCACATGTCCCCATAGTAGGACTTGAGGTGTGCGATGGGGTTGCCCGTGCCATTATATTTATCAAAGGCCGACATTTTAAATTTTGGCGGCAAAGGGACTTTCACAAATAAATATAAGCCAAGAAATCCGTGGCATGGATTTCAGCTCCACCCATCTTCAACAGCTACTTTTGGAATTTATCTAATTTTTTTTTCAACTGCTTAGACTCTTTAAACAACGGAGCAATTTTTCAACGGTCGGCCTTGATTCACTTTGTGCTATCACGGGGTTGGTGATTATGAGTGGAGGATTGATGTTGGCAAATGCCCCAATGTAAGCCCCACTATTCCTGATCTCATCTTCCTCATATTGTGGGTCTATATATGGTGCAGTGAGGGTGAGATTTTCTTGTTGGTACTGGCCGGGCTGGATATGTGCCGGGTGGGACCATTGGAGGTGAGGGAAATTTTGTGGAGTGATAGGATGAGTGGAATTTGGATTTTGGGTGAAGCCCTAATGGGGCCATTGTGTTGAAACCAAAGTTTTGTTAGCAGAAGTCCCTATGCTCTGACAAAAGAAGATTTGTCAGAATTTCTAAATGAAAAAGCTTTGATACCAACTGTGACAGCCCAAATTTTGACATCCCAAAACCCATGCCATCAGCACGACCCTCTAGGTTGTGCTCCTGAAGTCCGTACGGAACATTGGCATAACAAAGCGACAACAAATCAAGTAAAATATATGGACTGCAACAAGTATACAATAAAAATTTGCTATTCTAAAACCAAAAGCTCAATGGACAGTTCTACTTCCATGCCAACGCATGAATAGAAGAACTGACCCGAACCATCAGTGATAACCAGGATCACCCTAGATGGTTCGCCAAAAGAATATATAATTTAATTACATTTTTCTCAAAATAAGGCTTGACATACCAAGCCGTATAGAATGCTCTCAAAACTCACTCTCAAAGTACGCACGGGTCCTTTAGAAGAATTCCTCGGGAGGAGGCTCCAACTCTTCCCCGGGCACGTAATCCGAATCTCCCGAATCTACGTCTCTCGAAGCCTCAACAGCCGCAAGCAGTGGACCTGTGACGTATAGTTTAAAGGGGTGAGCTACATCCTAGCTCAATAGGGAAACAACAATTGAACATATATGTTAAACTCTCACATATATTCTAAAACAATTTAAAAGCATAGTTTATCTGATGGAATTACTGAGAAGACATTTTAAATAACTGAAAAGATGTACTAGATGCAACTGTTACTTTACATGTGTTTATTCATTCTCAACTTGCTGATATTAGTTACTGATTCGGCCTAATTAATTAAATCTTAACTTAAATATTCCCCAACTTACTATAGAGTCGGGCGCTCGATGGAATACCCTCCATCGTCTTCTAAATATATAGCTTTCATATCTGTTTCTTTCTTGAATAGCACCCAAGTTCCTTTCTCATAGGCGATAGGGTTTCTAGTCTCATACACACATCCTTGGGATGTCAAACTGGTGTACGGATTGGCCGCCGTAATGGTCACGGATATTCTGTCGAGTCAGTCGTGGGTATCCCGCCATGTCGGTGGGGTATTCTGTTCAAATCTTAAATAACAAAAGTATCAAATGTGTGCTACATATAGTTGTTCACCGTATAATTGTGCTAATTCATATCGATTAGGCCTTATCAATCTTTGTTCACTTTTGCTTTACAATGTCACATACATCCCAGGGATGTCTTAGTCAATCGCATCATACAGATGCCTTTATCACATTTTCATCCCCTGAGGATGTCTCATTTTCATTTATTTACTTGGAGTCACACACACACATTTAAAAGATTCACATTTGTAAGCATTAGCATTCATTTCTACATACATGCTCTTGTAATTAAGATATATGTTCAAGGTGTTCCCTACCCCACGTCTCTAAATGTCCAAGCATCAAGGTCTAACACGGCTCCTTATGCTTGCGTTCCCTCGTACCACCTATGACACACCATGGCATATGCAAAGCATCAAGAAAGAAGGTATAAGACCCTCTTTGAACCTCAAAGTCTAATTCAAAAGCCAACTAAAACTATCGAAATCGATTAATCGATCTCCCAAAATCGATTAATCAAAATTCCAAAATCGATTAATCAATTTCTCAAATCGATCAATCGATTTTTCCCAAGCCTGATTTTCCAGCCACTGGAGGTGCTTAGACGGTTAATCAATTTAAAATCGATTAATCGATTTCGGGCCTTTCCGCCCAGATCACTTCCAGACCAAAATCGATTAGTCAATTTTTCAAATCAATTAATCGATTTGGTCAGAATTTCAGCCCTTTTCAGGCATTTCTTCCAAATCTTTTCCTTATTATTTTCATTCTTTTCTACCTCTATAATTCATCATTTATCAGCAATTGAATGTACATACACATGTTTAAAGAGATTCAATATCACTCACCTTAAATCAATCACTTGATTGATTTAATGGTTGGGTTAATGAGTAGGGCTCCAAGCTTTGGCTTCAATGGTTCCCAATACGTCGAATCCGATATTAAATGCTTGAATCCTTCTTAAATCTGGAACCCATATTAACTTCCCATGCAATTACTCCACTGTTTACTCTCTCTCTCTCTCTCTTCTTATATCCTCTTAACTTTTCTTACCAACCCAAAACAAGAGAAATAGCTCCTCTTAGGTTATTTAGTCCCTTTATCCTCTCTTGCTTTAGTGTTAGGCACATACGCCCATGACCGGCGTATGTGGTCTCTAAACTATCTCTAACACTATGCACATGTGTTCGTTCACATCAAACTTAATTGAGTTATAGTCATCGCGCTAACTCTCACCTGGTCAAACCTATGGCCAGTCAGGCACGTATCCCGAAGTCACTGTTCAGCGCTCAAATTTCGGGGATGTTACATTCTCCCCACCTTGGGAATTTTCGTCCTCGAAAATGCACCCGAAGGTGTCGTGTCTGGAAACCCACACGCATAGATAAACATAGTTTCAGTGAATAGTAATCACATACATGGGACGAAGTACATTGGTAACGATGGAGGAAAACAAGTATAAGCTCAAATAATTTACTAGTTGAAATGGATATGCAGTATATACAACGGTTTCTCACACCCAAAAATAAGTACAATCCAAAGTAACGGCATCCATGCAAGGATAGTTTTATACATGAGATTTTCAAAATAATTACAGCTCTAAAAATAATTACAATAAAACTCCAAAAAGTAATCTCAACCAAAAAGAAATGTCATGATCTAAAGCTCACAAGGTCGAGGCGATGTGTCGCCAGAGGGTTTTTAGCAAAAAGGCCAAAGGCGTCCAAGTCCTTTCCTCCACGACACACTGCTGGAAATTTGAGAGATAGATGTACCGCATAGTGTGGTACATCAAGAAATCCAAGCGGCGGTTCATCTATTAATTGCTGGCCTCCATTCGGGCCAACACGTCGTCGATAGTAGGAGGGGTGAGTGGCTCGCCGACGGTAGGAAGACATAGGTGTAGAGGTAGCCAGAGGCGATCGTGTTATAGTAGGAGGTGGCACTACGGACTGCCCCTCGGGTGGCACTGAGCCATGAGACAGTGCTCCCTCAGCTGGTGGATCCTGATGTGGTGGTGGGGGTGGTGGTGGTGCTGGTCCCTCTACTGGTAGGGCCTTCTTTAACAACCTATAACTACGGCCCACGAAGCGATGGAGTAATGCTTCACATGGTTCGTAGCCTTCCTCTCCACGGGTGAAATAACATACTCTGGGGTGTCAGAGTAGCATTCCAACATGCTCGATATAAGGCGAGCGTAGGGCATCTTCTCTTTTGGTCGCAAAGGACCCTTCATCATCTTCCCTTTGATGTAAATCATACCCTCAATGATGAGTTTGGTCGCGTCGAACCAACAGCCGCAGTATGCTGCGTATAAGGCCTGCTGGACCAACTCGACCCTCTCTGTATCATGTCGCATAGGGTATAAATTACACTTGATTATAGAATCAAGCATCCACATATAAGGAGGTAGGTCTACCCTCCTTATAGATTTGCCTGAACCCTTATTTCCTCTAGTCATCTCCGTCATGATGTCCTCAAATTTTACTTCCTCAGTAAATGGTGGGAAGAGGGTGGTCTCGGGCATAAAATCTAGGTAACACTCTAGGGATTCATCCACATGGTGGCGGGTGAATGTATAACTACGATCATCGATCTCAGTCATAACGGTGTCATCAACCCGACCCGCCCTAAGGTTCTGGTAGAATAGGCACACGAATCGAGGATAAAAGTGTCCGTGCAATGGGTTCAAAAGGTTTTCGAGACCCGCCTTTTGAAGGTATTGCTGGGCCCATTGGGTCTCGCCCTCGACATCGGGGTCGGTAAATAAGACTTCGTCAATAATGTACTCATCTTCAAATTCCTTTGCCGCCCACCACTCATTTGGTTGGGGCAAGTTTCCGGGTGGTGGTTGGGGTATCGGTGACGACTTGCGTGAAGACGCGCTCGTTGAATCAGATTCAGAATCTGATGAAGGAGGTGGTGATGATGGAGGTGATGGTGGTGGCGGTGCAGCATTCTTACGCCGAACCGGGAGTTTGGAAGCCGATCACTTTGTAGTTAAATGCGTTCGCAGCAGCATTTTTAATAAAAAAATGTGAAAACCTAGGGCTGTGATGGTCCAATTTGAAAAGGAAAGGGAATCTAGGGTTTACCTGAGACGCTAAATCCAAATGGCGGAGGTTCTCGATCCAAAATCCCCCAAAACCCTAGCTGTTATGGCTGCTAGAAGAGGGAAGAAAAATGGTGCCCAAAGGAAAAACAAAAACTAAATTTCGAATGGGAACCAAAAATCCCAAATCTGTTATATATAGGCAAAAATTGATTGATCGATTTAAAAAATCAATTAATCGATTTTCATAACTTACACTCAGCTGCGCGAAATCGATTGATCAATTTTCAAAATTGATTAATCGAATTCAGCTCGATTAATAGAATTTTACAGTTATTAAATTCCTAGGTTTGTCATCTCACTGGCGTGTGCCAGTCATTCAATCGACCAAAATCGATTGATCGATTTCCAAAATTGATTAATCGAATTGGAAGTCGATTAATCGGTGTTTTTTTTTATAACAAATTTCTCAAAAATTTTACGCTTTATTTTTCCTTCATTTTCTTGGGAGTTCTTGATCAGTTGGTCATTGGCTTTGTGAAGCATGTCATCATTAGCTATGGCTTGATGTAGTGAGCACTATGCCCTGAGTTTGCATCGCACCAAGGCACGTTTTCAACGCACATTCTTTCCATTGAGTAAATTGGCCAAAATGGTCAATGTTTGATTACATGATTGGTTTAGATATACAAACATGCTTGCGGCGATATAATTTAGCTCTCAACTTGCCACAAACAAGGCCGGGTATTGTTCTTTTACGCCGGCCTCTCTTTCCCACGTAGCTTCTTTGGCCGGATGATTCTTCCATCTAACAAGCACTAATGGAATCACTTTTGTCCACAACACTTATTCTTTTCAATCCAATATCTCCGCCGGTTCCTCTATCATGCTCATATCTTCATGCATTTCTAAAGGTTGACTGCCCAAAACATAAGTAGGGCCATTAATATACTTCCTGAGCATAGATATGTGAAACACATTATGCACCCAATCGAATAACGGTGGTAATCCAATGCGGTAAGCAACTTTCCCAACTCGACCCAAAACCTCGAAGGGTCCAAGATAGCGTGGACTCAACTTCCCTCTCTTTCCGAATCTCATCACGCCTTTCATCGGTGACACTTTTACAAACACGTGTTCACCCACCTTATAGTCTACACTGGTCCGCTTGATATCGGCGTAGCTTTTCTTCCTGCTCTGAGCCGCTTTAAGTTTTGCTCTTATCATACGAACATAAGTGGCATTATCTTCAAGTATCTCGGGTCCTAAAACAAATTTCTCACCGATTTCCTCCCAATTGATGGGTGATCTACATCGCCTTCCATAAAGAGCATCATACGGTGCCATGCCGATGCTCGCTTGGAAACTGTTATTATAGGTGAATTCAATCAACGGTAGGTGTTGATCCCATGACCCTTGCAATTCGAGCATACACGCTCTGAGCATGTCCTCTATCACTTGGTTCACTCGCTCTGTTTGCCCATCAGTTTGCGGATGGAAAGCTGAACTGAAGTCCAGTCGCGTTCCCATTCCTTCTTGAAATTTCTTCCAGAACTTTGATATATAACGGGTCATGATCAGAAATGATGCTGCTAATAATTCCGTGTAGGCACACGATCTCTTTCATATACAATTTTGCAAGTCTTCCCGCCGTGTACATCGTGTTATAAGGTAAGAAGTGTGCTGACTTGGTCAATCGGTCTACGACTACCCAAATGGCATTGTATCTCTTTGTTGTATGCGGTAGTTCAATGATGAAGTCCATAGAGATTGACTCCCATTTCCACTCTGGTATAGGCAGAGGTTGCAATAATCTCGCATGGTGTCTATGATCGACCTTCACCTGCTGGCAGGTCAAACATTGTGACATGTACTTAGCCACGTCTTGCTTCAAACCTCTCCACCAGTAATTATTTCTCAAATCTTGATACATTTTAGTGCTACCAGGGTGGATCGCATAATTTGACTTATGAGCTTCATCAAGGATAGTTTGCCACAGATCGGCATTATCTGGAATGCAAAGACGACCCTTGAACAATAAAGAACCATCTTCTTTCACTGAGAACTCAGGTCTAATGCCTTCAATCACGTCTTGGCGAATCTTGGTCAACTCTAGGTCTTTCATCTATAATTCGTGTATATCCTCAAATATCACCAGTCTCACTGATATGTTAGCCAAGAAGGCTCCTGTGGCTTGCACCTCGATATTTGCATCATACAGGGAAAGATCTTCAAATAACTTCTATCGGTGCATACCAAAAATCAGACTAGCCAACTGAGTTGAACCTTTCCGACTCAAGGCATTGGTTACTACATTAGCCTTGCCTGGATGGTACTGTATGGAACAATCGTAGTCCTTGAGGAACTCCATCCATCTGCGCTGCCTCATATTTAGCTCTTTCTTTGTAAATAAGTATCTGAGGCTCTTATGGTCGGTGAAGATCTCAAAGGTCTCACGTACAAATAATGTCGCTAGATCTTTAGCACAAATATGACCGCTGCTAGTTTCAGGTCATGTGTTAGGTAGTTCTTTTCATGCTCTTTCAACTGTCTTGGCCCGTAAGCTATCACCTTTTTGTGTTGGTTGAGCACGCAGCCCAAACCATTATACTAAGCATCACTATATACCGCGAACCCTCCACTGCTTGAAGGAATCGCTAGTACTGGATCTGAAGTGAGCCTCTTCTTGCATTCTTGAAAACTCTTCTCGCACGCTTCACTCCACTCGAACCTTGCATCCTTCTGTGTAAGTCTCGTGAGAGGTCCTGATATTTTTGAAAACCCCTCAACGAAATGTCGATAATAGCCAGCTAGTCCAAGGAAACTATGGATGTCGGTCACGATCTTTGGCTGCTCCCAATTTACCACTGCTTCTATTTTTGTCGGATCTATCGTGACACCATGCTTTGAGATGACATGTCCCAAAAATCTAACTTCCTCCAACCTAAACTCACACTTACTGAGCTTGGCATACAGCTGGTGTTCACATAAAGTTCATAGAGCAACTCCCAAGTGTTCTTCATGCTCCGCCTTTGATTTGGAGTATATTAGGATATCATCAACGAATACCACGACGCAAGAGTCCAGGTGTGGTTTAAACACCCAATTCATCAAATCCACAAATGACGTCGGGGCGTTCGTCAATCCAAACGGCATCACCAAGAACTCGTAGTGTCCATACCGTGTCCTGAATGCAGTCTTTTGAATATCCTCGGCCTTGACACTTAACTGATGGTATCCAAATCTCAAATCGATCTTGGAAAAATACTTCGCTCCTTGCAGTTGATCGAATAGGTCATCTATCCTAGGCAAAGGGTATCGGTTCTTGATGGTGAGTTTGTTCAACTAGCGATAGTCAATGCACAGCCGCATTGACCCATCCTTCTTCTTTACAAACAATACCGGTGCTTCCCATGGAGACACGCTTGGTCTTACAAACCCTTTATCCATGAGCTCTTGTAACTGCTCTTTCAACTCCTTCAACACAGCAGGAGCCATCCTATATGGTGCTTTCGAAATAGGCTCCATTCCTGGTACTAAGTCGATGGCAAACCCCACTTCCCTCTTTGAAGGTAATCCTGGAAATTCCTCTGAAAATACATCTTCAAACTCTCGCACCGCTGCTATCTCAGAGATAATATTCTTCTCTTCCTTATCCTCCTTCAAGAATGCCAAATAACCGCTATAACCCTTTCTAATCAAGTGCTTGGCCCTGACCATAGAGATAAGTGGCATATGCGTCGATCTCTCCCCTCGAAATCGAAACGATCTCCTAGTGTTAGGTCTGAAGATGACAATCTTGTTCTTACAATCTATGGTTGCACAATGTTGTGACAACCAATCCATGCCAAGGATCACATCAAATCCTTGCATGTCCAATAATATTAATTTTCCATCTAGTTCATGCACTTCTCTATCATCGATGCCCACTATCACTTACTTACAAACCAATTCTGTGTCCACTAATTTTCCAGTCGGAATAGACACTGATAGAACAAAGTCTAATGTCTCCAGAACAATCTTCATTCTTTTTGCAAACCTCGGAGTAACAAAGGAGTAGGTAGACCCTGGGTCTATCAACACTCTTGTTTCACATGCTACATAGCATCCCTTCTCGTACACTCGTAACGTACCTATAACACACATATGTATATATATAGCACATATTTAATTTAGAAACTTTAACGTACAAAAGGAGTCTACTCACTTTTCTAATGGATGCACCTTCTCTATCTAAAATTTTAATGAAATAAAATTCTTTATTCAAAAGGAATCTCACCTTGGATGATGTCATGTACGTTCCCTGCTTCTTGGGCTGTGACTGCGTAGGCTCTCCCTTGTATGACTGACTTCCTCGCTTGTATCGGTCATGGCATAGAAGCAAAAGCCGTATTATCCTTGTTCACCTCAGGGCAATCTTTAATCATGTGGCCCACCTTGCCACATTTATAGCAATCTCATGTCCCTTGCCTGCAATCCACCATTTTGTAGGACTTTCCACACTTGGCACAAGTCTCCCTAGGTGTGGAAGAAGCAGCTCATGAGAAACCCTGTGTGACCGTTGCTCCTGTGGTGATAGTAGGGCTCTCATATCTCAATTGCCTCCTCGACGCCAACACAAGTTGTCACTGATAGTTTACCTGTTGCGCCGGTCTACCAAAACCTGGTTGGAATGGTTGCCTCTGAATAGGTGCCACGAATCTCGACTTTTTGTTCATCGGCTCGTAGTTCCCTATTCTACTCTGATCTACACTCCCTCTTCCCTGCTGTTCCCTTTGGCGGTATCAATTATTATTTCCTTCCTCAACAACTAGAGCTTTACTCATGACCTCTCCATAGGTCTTTAACTAAAACGGTGCCACTCCTCCTCTAACATCCGGTCTCAAGCCTTGTTGGAACCTCTTCTCTCTCATCACATCAATAATCACGTAATCGGGAGCGAAGCGAGCAAGCCTCATAAACTCCACTCCGTACTCCCTTACTATCATCCGTCCTTGCAAGAGTTGCAAAAACTGTATTACCATCTGATTCCTCACTACCTCAGGAAAATACTGTTTATTGAACTCCTCCACAAACTCATCCCATGTCCAGGGCAATCCTAGGGTCTCTTGAGCCCTAGTCCTAGAAATGAACTTCCACCAAGGCCCAGCCTCCCCATCTAACATGTAAACTGCCCAACAGATGCTTTCATCTTTTGTGCATGTAAGCACACTGAAAACCTTTTTCATCTCGCTCAGCCAATTCTTTGTAGCCATTGACTCCGCTTGCCCTGAAAAGCTAGGAGGTCGCATCCTCCTAAACTCAGTAAATGCAAAGGGCATTGGCTGTGTAGGGCCTATTGGAGGTGTAGGTGGCTGTTGTTGATCATTGGCATTGTGAGCCGCCATGGATGCTGCTTGTTGTGCCATGACAGTCGCCATGGTGTCCATAGTATGCATCATCCTTTGACGCTCTTCTCTCTCTTCATTTATTTCCCTTACTCTTTCCTGCTCTTTCATATCTCTTTCCTGATGATCACTATCCTGATTCTCTTCATGATCTTGGCTCTCTTGGCCAAAACTACCCGAAGCCCCTTTGCTTCCCATAGGTACTCTGTTCGTAGGCGAGATGAAGTCATCTCTACTATGCAAATTTAGATCCTGGCCACCCCTAGGTCGACCTCTCCTTCCTCTATAAGACATCACGGTCTGCACGTGAAACCAAAGTTTTATTAGTAGAAGTCCCTATGCTCTGACAAAGCAAGATTTGTCAGAATTTTTAAACAAAAAAGCTTTGATACCAACTGTGACAGCCCGAATTTCGACACCCTAAAACCCATGCCATCAGCACGACCCTCTAGGCCGTACCCCTAAAGTCCGTATGGAACATTGGTATAACCAAGCGACAATAAATCAAGTAAAACATATGGACTGCAACAAGTATATAATAAAAATATGCTATTCTAAAACCAAAAGCTCAATGGATAGTTCTACTTCCATGCCAACGCATGAACAGAAGAACCGACCCAAACTATCAGTGATAAGCAGGATCACCCCAGATGGTTCGCCAAAAGAATATATAATTTAATTACATTTTTCTCAAAATAAGGCTTGACATACCAAGTCGTACAAAATGCTCTCAAAACTTACTCTCAAAGTACGCACGGGTCCTTTAGAAAAAGTCCTTAGGAGGAGGCTCCAACTCTTCCCCGGGCACGTAATCCGAATCTCCCGAATCTACGTCTCTCGAAGCCTCAACAGTCGCAAGCAGTGGACCTGTGACGTATAGTCTAAAGGGGTGAGCTACATCCTAGCTCAATAGGGAAACAACAATTGAACATATATGTTAAACTCTCACATATTCTAAAATAATTTAAAAGCATAGTTTATCTGATGGAATTACTGAGAAGACATTTTAAATAACTGAAAAGATGTACTAGATGCAACTGTTACTTTACATGAGTTTATTCATTCTCAACTTGTTGATATTAGCTACTGATTCGGCCTAATTACTTAAATCTTAACTTAAATATTCCTTAACTTACTATAGAGTCGGGCGCTTGATGGAATACCCTCCATCGTCATTTAAATAAACAGTTTTCATATCTATTTCTTTCTTGAATACCACCCAGGTCCCTTTCTCATAGGCGACGGGGTTTCTAGTCTCATACACACATCCCTGAGATGCCAAACTGATGTACGGATTGGCCGCCGTACCAGTCACGGATATTCTGCCGAGTCAGTCATGGGTATCCCACCATGTCGGTGGGGTATTCTGTTCAAACCTTAAATAGCAAAAGTATCAAATGTGTGCTACATATAGTTATTCACCGTGTAATTGTGCTAATTCATATCGATTAGGCCTTATCAATCTTTGTTCAATTTTGCTTTACAATATCACATACATCCCTGGGATGTGTAAGTCAATCGCATCATACAGATGCCTTTATCACATTTTCATCCCCTGAAGATGTCTCATTTTCATTAATTTACTTGGTATCACACACATATTTAAAAGATTCACATTTGTAAGCATTAGCATTCATTTCAATATCACTACATACATGCTCTTGTAATTAAGATATATGTTCAAGGTATTCCCTACCTCACGTCTCTGAATGTCCAAGCATCAAGGTCTAACACGGCTCCTTATGCTTGCATTCCCTCGTACCACCTATGATACACCATGGCATATGCAAAGCATCAAGAAAGATACAATAAAAAAGGTATAAGACCCTCCTTGAACCTCAAAGCCTAATTCAAAAGACAACTAAAACTGGAGGTGCTCAGACGATTAATCGATTTCAAATTGATTAATAGAATTCAAAAATTGATTAATCGATTTCGGGCCTCTCCGCCCAGATCACTTCCAGACCGAAATCGATTAATCAATTTTCTAAATCGGTTAATTGATTTGGTCAGAATTTCAGCCCTTTTCGGGCATTTCTTCCAAATCTTTTCCTTATTATTTCCATTCTTTTCTACCTCTATAATTCATCATTTATCAGCAATTGAATGCACATACACATGTTTAAAGATATTCAATATCACTCACCTTAAATCAATCACTTGATTGATTTAGTGGTTGGGTTAATGACTAGGGCTCCAAGCTTTGGCTTTAATAGTTTCCAATACGTTGAATCCGATATTAAATGCTTGAATCCTTCTTAAATCTGGAACCCACATTAACTTCCCATGCAATTACTCCACTTCTTACTCTCTCTCTCTTCTTAAATCCTCTTAACTTTTCTTACCAACCCAAAATAAGAGAAATAGCTCCTCTTAGGTTGTTAAGTCCCTTTGTCCTCTCTTGTTTCGGTGTTAGGCACATACATCTATAACCGGTGTATGTGGTTTCTAAACTATCTCTAACACTACGCACATGTGTTCGTTCACATCAAACTTAATTGAGGCATAGTCATCGTGCTGACTCTCACCTAGTCAAACCTATGACCAGTCAAGCACGTATCCCGAAGTCACTATTTAGCACTCAAATTTTGGGGATGTTACACTTGAGGTGTATGAGGATGGGGGGATTGGTGAGGGGTATGTGTCGGGTTCCCGCCTGGGGCGGGGTGTGAGGTTTGTGTGTGAGGGAGATATTGAGGGAATTGTGGAGGGTATGGGTATGTGGACCCAAGGTTTGTGCCTTGTTAGGCTTGGGTATTAGATAAGGGATTTGGAGGGGTTTGGGCCATAAGGCCTTGGAAATTTTGGCCCATTGGGATTTATTGGCTTTGGGCTATTGGGTCCTGGTAGGTCTGGCCCATTGGACGTTAAGGGGCCAGGCCCATTGGGCTTTGATGGGTCTGGCCTGTCAAGTCTTGATGGATCTGGCCCATTGGGCCCTGATGGGTCTGGCCCATTAGCCCTTGGTGGGTCTGGCTCGTTGGGCCGTAGTGGGTGTGGCCCGTTGGGCCTTGATGGGTGTGGATGATGGGGCTCTAGGTCATGGTGGGTTTGAGGTAATAGTGCATGGAGGCTTGGGAATGTGTATGATTGGTTGGAAGATGTATGGTGAGAATGAGGGGGGATGTTTTGGGAGGCTTTCCAACTAGTGTAAGCCCAAACAATTTCATTCATTATGGCCACTGGAGAGGGATTAGATGGAGGTGATTCATTTGAGGGTACTTGGTGTGGATGTTGTAGATGTGTGGAAAAAATTGGTGGCCCTGGTAAAATTGGGCATGACCTAGGTAAATGGGGGGATATGGGGTGGATCGGAGAAACTGGGTGTGGCATGGGTAAATGCGGGTGGATCGGATATATGTTGGGAGGATGAAAAATGAGGTATAATGGTGAAGGTGGAAAATTGGGTCGGGTTTTGGGTGAATGTGGATGGATCTGGGATGAACATGGCGAGGGGAATAAACGTTGTTTGTGAAAATGAAAGGGAGTGGGGTGTCAAATTTTGGGGGTTTTGAGTGGTGGTGAACTGGAAAATGGGCGCATCGAAAGGTCTAGTGATGGCAAATGGGGATTGGGTGAGGGGGATGGATGTGAAAACCTCTTTCGTATGGGAATGAGTTGGGGACTGTGGTGGGATGAATTGAGATCTGCGTATGCCGGATCCACTGCCCATGACATGGCTTGGTTACGGGTGAGGTACGGATGCCTCAGATGGGGCCCGTAAAGCTTCCTCTTTCTCCCTCTACGGGACGATGGCGGATAAGGTGGTGTCGCTGTGCCGGCACCACAATTTTTTTGGTTTTTTTACTTTTTTGAAATTTTGTATTTGGATTTTCATGAACCATTTGATCAATCAGGTACTAAACAAGTGGGGATGTGAAAAAGGGAGTTGGGATCATCTATGCGTATTACCGCCAGCTCTGGTTCAATTTATGCTTGGTGCATGTGTTACATGCGCCAAAGAAGATCTGGGGTTTCCAGACTTGGCACGTGTATTAGTTGCGGCAGGCAAACAGTGGGGTCAAATAACTCTAACAGCAGATCAGCAAGCCCGAATTCAGTCTTTTTTCTTGGTTTTCTGGAAGCGATGCTTCTGGGGACTGATTTCTTAGTTGCATCGGGTCTCTCCTCACCGAACCTAGGGATACAAGGTCCCCTTGGGACTACTAACACTCTCCCCAAGGGTTTTAAGCTTTGTAATAGGATAGGTTATCCACCCGATATACCTCTAGCACAAGGGCCTTCTCAGATACTAGGTGGGGTGGTTCTTTTCCAGATCATCACCACTAGGGGCTGTCGCCATACTAAGAACCGAAACGTTTGTATCTTTGCCTAGAATTCCTAACCCTTGAAAAATCTACCCCCGTAAAAATTCAATTAAAGTCCCCTCTTGGTTCAATTTTAATTTCAGATTTTAGAGGAATTTTTTTAAAGTCCAAAAATGGGTGGTGATGGTCCCGTGCCGCCTCTACGGGCCGGCATCCACTGATGAAATATGTTTGCGGAAATGTAAAAGCTCATGTAAGCCTACCAAACGGCTAAGGCATGTAAAAGCGTAAGTAAGCCCGACAATCGGCTAAGACATGTAAATGACGGAAAAATAAAGGAATCGCAACGACGATGCTCAAGTAGGCCAGCCAATCGGCTAAGGCACGTAAATGATGGGAAAGTAGGGGTAAGTAAAAGCAAGACCGAATCATAGGGGTAAGTAAAAGAAAGAAAAAAATAAAAATGAGAAGAAACACAAGCAAATGTTATAAAAAAAACAAAAAAGCTAAATTTCAAGGGGAAGCTCTACTAGCTACTCTCTAGTAAAGTCGCCATCTGTCAAACCGTGGGATTTTTGGCGATCCCGTCGCGACGATGCGCGCTCTCTAAAAAATATAGAGTTTCCACCCAGAGCTTTTGGTATCCCGGGATACCCAAATTAATTTTATGAGCATCGAAGTGCCAAAAATGTGACTCTGATTCACCGGTCTATGCCAAAGGCTCTTGGGTAGGGGCTTCGGTTATCAATCGGGAAGGTGTTAAGCACCCGATCAACCTGCTCTAAAGCGATCTCTACTTATGGCCAAAGATAAAATAAAAATGGAAATAAAAAGAGCATTTTCTCTTGTCCAAAGGCACTATGATCCTATTTGTGCCCCTCCGTTCCTACCGAGATTTCGGCGGCGTAACGACACAAATCTGAGGATAGAGCAAAAGCTAAGAAGGTTGAGGAATAGAGGGGAGATCCATAGCTCTCGGGCCCTCCGCGTAGGTGCACTTGATAGGCTTTCGATAGCTTAGGTGGTGGAATGGTGGGTTCTAACCTCTAAAGCTTGATGGCTAAGGGATAGAGGAAGAAGGCTAGAGGGTAACTCTCTCCTAACTTAAAGGTTTTTTATGGAAGAGGTGGGCCTAAATATGGTTTTAGAATTCTGGAATTTGGATGAGAATGGCTCACCAAAGGGGGAGAGGAAAGCTCTTAATCTTTTCTCTCTTTGGAAAATTTTTCAAGCCTCTAATCTAAGGGGAGGGGCTCTCTATTTATAGGAAAATGGTAGGTTAGGAGGGTGCTTAAGGGCTAATTGGGATTAGTAATTAGGTAATCTCCTAATCTAACGTTTCCTAGGATTTTGAAAGCTTAGAAATGTGAGCAAGGGGCTTCAATGGTGGATGATAGGGTGAGGTTTCAAATGACTAAAGGGTTGCAAATAGAGTAAGCATTGGTGCAACAGTCCTAATAAAACCCATCCCAAACATTGAGATGGTCAACAAGCCAAACCCCAAAAGTGAAATTCGAGCAAAAAACCATCAGTTACTGTAGCTAAGCCTAACGCATGTATTAGATGCGCCAAGCATAGCTACAATGCCTAGAAGTCCAGAGCCCGAGGTGGGTCCCACAGATGCTTGGCGCATGTATTGGATGCGTCAAGCCATTTTTGGAGAAAAATGGCTTGGCGCATGTAATACATGCGCCACATGTGCCCCCATCCAAGTGCAATTTTGGTCGTTTTTTGGATCACCGTAACTTTTGAAGTACAACTCAGATTGAGGTGATTCTTGGCTTGTTGGAAAGCTAAGAACCTCAACTTTTCAATGGTATAAGATTTAGTCTCAGTAGAGGTCCCTGCCAGCCTTGGTTCATCTCTCTAACCACGGCCTTGGAGGGTTAACTAAGGGTTTCGGAGAGGTTTCTAAAGGTTGGGGCCAATTTTTAAGGGTTTGGGCAAGTTCCTAAGGGTATGGGAGAAGCTATTGGAAGCTCGGGGGTGCGCCTTTCTCGAAGTATGTTTCGATCGGGCCTTGGGCCACATTTGGGTGTCTACAATATGAGATATATCGGATACGTATCGGTCAAACTGGCTGATGTTTAAATATCTTGTTTAGTGTCAGATGCTCATATGATGTCTTAGTTAGATGCCTTCTAATGCTTGCTTGACATGGTCTTGGATTTTGCCTTAAGGCTATGAATGTTGATTTTATAGTGTAGTTTGTAACAGCCAAGTGTGGTGTCTATTTTATTTTTTTCTTTTTTTTTTTTGATCAAAATCTATTTTCTTATTTTTCAAGCATATGGAAAGATGTTTACAATTTTTATTCCTCTCCATGTTGACGAGGAATCTATTTTCTTGTATTTCAAGGTTATAAAATAAAATAAAATTATGAGAAATAGTTCTTATTGTATTGAATATTTAAATTGCTTCCATCATTTACAATGCAAAGTTCCTTTTTTGCACACTTTATGTGCTTTGAAGTTCCTGGACTTCTTCCTCCAGGAGCTCCTTCTTCCAATTCTAATGGTGACAACAAAAATGACGATGATTTGAGCCTTATGGACCCTAGCGAAAATGAAATTAAATCCAGTAATTCTCTTCCATATCTATCTCAATGGAACTCAACCCAATCTTAATTTGTATAGAATCCCCTTTTTCTTGTTCGACTAGATTATTTATGTAATTAATTTTAAGTCACTATTTCTTTTGTTATCAATAAGACAATTTTTTTGGGTGAGGAATTAATTTCAGTAATAGTTTTTTAAGGGGTTTTGGGTGAGGAGCTTGATTTTTGCCCACTCAAAGAATAGTTCATACTGAGTGTGGACCATTTGTCTTGTATGCATCATATGACCAAGTTATCAATTGTAATAGGGAAAGGGAAGTATGTTTTCCTATGTATTGTGCATCTCATGCCCTATTGGCGAAGTATGTTATAACATCCCTGAAATTTGGGCGTTAAATAGTGTCTTCGAGATGCGTGCTCGACTGGTCATAGGTTTGACCAAGTAAAAGTCAACATGATGACTATGGTTAAAGTAGCCTTGATGTGAACAAACACGTGTGAGTAGTGTTAGAGCTAATTTAGAGATAGCATATGCCTGTCTTGGGTGTATGTGCTTTACACCAGAATATAAAATGGGTTAAAAGGCATAAACAATTTAAGAGAAGTTATTGCCTTTGTTTTGGTTGGTGTAAGGATTTATGGAGAGAGAGAGAGAGAAAGAGAGTAAAGAGGATGGAGTAATTGCAAGGGAATTGGGTGGAATGACGGATTGAATCCACACGTGAGCTATAAATTACGACGACAACGCAAGGGTGAATTCGTTGGAGTCGGAGTTAAGAGCCCTAGCCTTTGACCCAACCATTGAATCAATTAAGATATTGGTTTGAGGTGAGGTTTGTTTGATTTTAATGCATATGTTGTTGTGCATTAGTTCTAGGATTAATTGGTTAAGTGTTGAATTAAAAATGTAGAAAAGAAAGAAAATAGAAAGAGGAGAAAACTGGAAGAAATGCCTACAAAGGGCTGAGTTTCTGACTAAATCGATTAATCGATTTGGAAAATCGATTAATTGATTTTGGCCTGGAAGTAAGTTGCACAAAAATGCTTGAAACCGATTGATCAATTTAAAATCGATCAATCGATTTTTGGATTTCGATTAATTGATTAATCATCTGTGCACTCCCAGTGGCTGGAAAATCATGAGCCTGGGAAAACCGATTGATCGATTTGAAAATCAATCAATTGATTTGGGATTTTCGATTAATCGATTTGGGATCGATTAATCGATTTTGAGAATTCGATTAATCGATTTTGGGTATCGATTAATCGATCTGGACTGTTTCTGTTGACTTATGTTTTGGACTTTGAGGTTCTGGGAGGGTCTTGTACCTTCTTTTATGTATCGTTCTTGATGTTTTGCTTATGCCATGGTGTACCTTAAGTTATACAAGTGAGTGCAAGCATGGGAAATGCATTAGACCTTGATGCTTGAGAATTCAACCGCGTGAGATAGGGAACGCCTTGAACATGTACTTTAATTGCAAAAATATGTATATAGTGATATAGAAATGAGTACTTATGCATCAAAAATGTTAATCTTAAGTATGTGTGTGTGTGAACACTAAGAAAGAAAATGAGTATATGATGTCCCCAGGGAATGTAAATGTGATATGGGTATCTGTGTGATGCATTGAGATGGACATCCCAGGAATGTATGCGAAAATGTAAGACAAAGTAAATGAGAATTGATAAGGCCTAATCTACTATAATTAGTACAATCACACTATGAATAACTATAAATAATACATTTTTTTATTTAAGGTTTGAAGAATACCCCACCGACGTGGCAGAATATCCACGACTGACTCGGCAGAATATTCGTGACCGGTATGGCGGCTAATCCGTACACCAGTTAGACATCCCAGGATGTATGTTGAGATTAAACCCTGTTGCCTATGAAGAACCGACCTGGGTAGTATTGAATGAATGAAAAAGGAAATAAAAATGGTCTGATTAGACAACGATGGAGGGTATTCCATCGGGTGCCCAAAGCTATAGTATATCGGGGAATATTTAAATTATGATTTAAGTCTTTAGTCCTATCATTGTCTTATATGAGCAAGTTGAGAATAAATGAACACATGTAAAGTAACAGTAACATCCAGAGCATCTTTTCAGTCATTTAAATTATTTTTCTAGCTATTTCATTGATACATCATGCTTCTAAATATCATGGAATATATGTTCGAGATTAACGTATATGTTCATTCAGTTGTTTCCCTATTGAGCTATGATGTAGCTCACCCTTTAGACTACACGTCGTAAGTCTAGTGCTTACAGCTGCTGCTGCTTCAGGAGATGTAGATTCGGGGGATTCGGATTACATGCCTAGGGAGGAGATAGAGCCCCCTCCTGAGGACTTCTTCTAGAGGACCCTTGCGTACTTTGATTCATTTATTTTGAGAGAGTATTGTATGGCTTGGTATGTCAAGCCCTATCTTTGAGAAATATAATTAAATGATGATATATTCTTTTGGCGAACCATCCAGGGTGACTGTTGTGTCGTCACTGATGGTTCGGGTGGGTTCTCTTGCTCATGCAGTGGCATGAGATCAGAACCATCTTTTCGGTTACTTCTTTTGATGATTATATAGTAGAACTGGAGATTTATTCGATATCAGTTCTTATGCTTCTATTTTGCTTCACTGTTTCTTAGATATACCAATATTTCGTGCAGTCTTATGGAGCATGACCTCGAGGGTCGTGCTGATGACACGGGTTTCGAGGTATCAAAATTCGGGCTGTCACATATATTTTCATGTCTATTGTAATTGATATTTTTGTCTTTATATCTAAATGAATACTGCAGGTTCAGATTGTTACTGCTCAAGCTGTCACAATCATGGCAATCAGGTCTAGGTGGCCTTTTTTATTACAAATATATAAATTCTTTACATGCTTTGGCTCAAGGTGGAGTGCAATGTAAATTTTCGGATATGCAACTAAGTAACGGAGAAGATCAAAGAGCTTGGTTTTTTAAAAAAATCCTAAGTTAAATCGAAACATGCTTGAATATGGCATTGTTGAATGTGTTAATAGGATGGTGTTGAATGTATTAATGTGATTTTTTCAATTTATTAATGAGATGTTGTCGAATGTATTAATAAGATATTATTATATATATTTTTGTCTTATTATTTTTCTTTTTAGTTGAATGAATAGTGAATATTTTGCCTCATCACGTTGATTTGTGAGTAAGTATAATAATCATAAAAAGTATATTTTGCCTCATAAGTTGATTTGGTGGGCGAGAAGTTGTGCATTACCAAATGCCCTTTTTCACAAACTATTGTTTTCACTGATTTTTCTGATTTTAAATTAATTTTATTTTTGACTTATTATTTTTTCATTTAGTTGAATGGATTATGCTTTTTTTCTCTCGTTCGGTGATCTGTGATTGATATAATATTTGTAACAGGTAGTTTGGCTCCAATTGTAGTAACAAAAATGGAAGCTCTATATTTAAAAAAAAAAAGAATTTTTTTTTTAAAATAACGGTCCATAACCGTTATTTTTGGAGTAAATTAACAACGGTCCATTAACATTATTTATATATACCACTGACTTAGGCAGTGGTTTCTAAAAAAAATGAACCCTTTTTCCATTAGGAACAACGGCTAAAAATCGTTGTTATTCTGCAACAGACATGAGCTGTTGTTTATTTGATAAATAAACAACGGTTTTTGGCCGTGGTTTATGAAAATCACTGCGCGTTATAAACAACGGTCGTTACCACAACTCAAAATCGCTGTTTATGAAATTTACAACAGTTTTGAGCCATTATTTTTTATCGATTTTCATGTAGTGGTTGTTAACTCCGCACAATACGTCCAACTTCCATACAGCCTTTCCTTCTTGTGTAATTTTCGTTCCTTGTAATGAGAACGAACAACCTAACTTTTTCATAAAAAATTTTCTCGCTGCTTTATTTTTGGATTGTCCCTTCATATGAGGATGAAAATTACCTCGTCTATCACAAGCCAACTTCACCCTTGCACTACGGCCTTGGAATCCCGTATCGGACCTTTGTATCATAAGCACAATTCCCGCTTTATTCGCAACACTGCGAGCCCAATCTATCATTTCATCATGGGTACTAAAGAGTTGATTTTTGGTCATAATGAGAGTAAGGCTCGTATTTTGTGATTGAGTGTCTACGACCTAAATACAAATACATAATGTTCATAGCATTATCATTATTGAAATGACCCAATTACATGAAAGAAATCATGCACATAATTTTGAAGACGATGTTATTTTCTGATTATTAAAGGGCATGATATACTTTCAATTATTTGAAAACTGTCTTTGGTTATAAAATTATTTGATTGAGTGCCTTTGGTAAATCTTATCTACGAGCTCAATGTTCAACTATTTAACATTGAAAACATATATACCCTCTCATAACTTACTTTGAGATACTCAAAGATTCAATGGCAATTATTTTTTAACTAAAGCCAATCAATTTTGAACTAAAGTCAATCCATCAGAAATGTATATTACTCTTTTATAAATAAATTCGATGTAGAAATGAAATGGAACATACCAAACCATTATCATTAATGGATAGAGATCCTAAGTTTACTTATGAAAATTGCAAACCATTATAGAACAAAATCATTAATAATAGAATGAAAAATAAGTCATTTACTTGTACAGGAGATTGTGATTTTGTCCAAGGAAGTTCCGTTAACTCCAAATCATCATCATAGGACAAAAACTCATCATAGCTATCATCCGCGTCCTTTGAACCTATGCTCAGTGTTCCCAATAGCATTAAACCTAAATCGAAACGAGAGGAAGAAGAAACCTAACTCTAAAATCGCTTGAAGAAGAAGAAGATGGTCGTGGGTGTCCAGATAAGTAAGAAGATTGAGTGTGGGAGTGTGGGGAATGTGAAATTTTCAAATCGCTCATGGTGCGGGAGTGAGAGGAAGAAGAAGAGCTCGTAGGAAAAAAGATTGGAATAAGTGGGTGTACTGAAAGAATTGAGTGAACGTATTTTGCTCACGATTTTCGGGGAGAATTTTTGGATTATTTGTCTCGCACGTGCGAGCGTGGGTGAACTCAAAGATTATGTGGGTGGAAATAAAGGTACTCTATTAAATACTGACTCAATAATTATTTGGTGTTTAAGCCTAGGGCAATTTGGTACATATCGATCTAAAATCTTACTTATAGTTGCTATTATATTAACCACCCACCCATTTTAAGATTTGTGACACATGGCTTCATCAAAAGTATACTGTGATTTGAAGACTATGATCAAAAGATGTATAGTGTAGATAATTTGGTACGTGCCCTCAAATTTTCGAAGTGAATTTTTAGAGATCATGCGTCTCACTTTCATTTGTATTAATGGAGAAGAGCTCTCAAGAAACTATTTTTATATGATAAATTTTTTGCCTTTATAGAATTAAACAAATTTAACTTTAATTTTTTTTAAAAAAGTTAAAAATTGTCCAACTTTATTTTTTACCCTTAAGATATTAATGAACTTTAAAAGTTTATGTGAAGGCAATGATCTAAAGATTTATGGTGGTTAAGATTGCATGGAAAAAAAATCTCTATCATTAGAGTCAAAAAAGCTAACATCTTTCAAAGTAAAAGATATATGAAATTTCCATTGTTATTAATTTTAAATTGGGTGATCCTCAACATAATGTTTTTATATTACCCACTCACCTAGTGGTTTCATGTTTATTTGGTGATTCTACCAAAATAGTAGATAACCTACTAACCATTACCTTCTGTGCAGACAATGACCAACAATGCAGGTAGCTCTTCCAACCAATCAATGAAATCTTCAGAAGACAATTCTTCTCCTCAACGAAAAGTTTATGTTGTCCTCAGAGGATTCCAAATAGGACTTTATTACTCTTGGAAGAGTCAGCCAAATTTATAATTTTCCTAATCCATCATATCATATGTATAATTTCATTCGAACAACCCAAGATGTTTTTGAATTATTTCAAGCCACTCAGCAATTAGCAAAATCTAGTATCAAGGAGGTAAAAGAATATTCAAGATCTGAAATATTCAGCATCAGCCACATACCTGATTTCTACAATCCAAACATTCCTGCTAACATCTATCCGGATATAAACAGAATATGGAAAAACCATATTACCCATAACAAGAAAAGAGTAAGACAACATATGAGTTCTCTTACAGCCAAAATTTAGGCTCAAGAATCCAATATCAAACAATTAAATAAATCTTATTACAGAATTATCAATTTATTAATCATATCCATGGTTATCATCTCTCTAAAATTTCTCTTTTTACTCTTGATTATCCTCACAGCCTATTTCAATGTCTTGATTGGGGATTGGTTAATCAAATCATTTTCCCACTTTCTAAAATTCCAAATTTTCCAAGAATGATCAAATCCATGAGCTTCAATGCCTCTAAATGTTTATCAATAAGCATTCATCTTACTTTCTGGATAACTAGCACCCTTGGCTGGAGATCTAGAGAACAATTCTTCCAACCTTATCAGATTTGGATTCTTTGTAAAACCAGAATGTACGAATTTTTATATGTTCACATAGCAGATCCTTCTGCAACATCCAGTGCCCAATCAATCTCTCCCAAATCTTATTAGATCCATACCTTAATGCATTTCTCCCAAGAAGTAAGTGGAACTTTCAAGGAACATTATTCCTTTAAATTACCGATGGTAGAAGACTTTTCTTCATTGATCTACCTATGGATTATATGACTACTCCACAACAAGATGCTAAAGCAGAAAAGTTTTTACAAAAAATGATAAGCAGGATTAATCTCCATCTTCCTGTAAATTTGGAAATTGAAGTCACAATCCAAGAAGAAGACTTGCTACATGGGGTACCTGACTCCGATAGTTCCTTATTTGGAGATTCTATATTTTATCATAACCTTCATAATCGTATGGACGATTAAAATTTAATAATTTGGAAACAGTAAATACGGCTGTCTCCTATGGTGCAAGTCGTGATGTCACCAACTCAATAATTCATCAGTGACACAAGCCATGAGGTCATCAAGCAATAACTTCGGGACGAAGTGATTGCAACCACTACATTCAGCACACATGTCCCATTTATCGACGAATTTCAATCAAGTTCAAGTTCGCAATTATCTATAAATAGGTAAGCTCGGGGATTGTCCAAGACACCTAGAAAAAGACCTACAAAATTCTACCTAAACAATTATCTTCCTATTTGTTTTTCTTTCTTTGTTTATCTTTCGGAGTGTATCGGAGAGAGCATTACGCTTGGTAAGCTTTCTTTTAGTTGTTTAATATTTCCTTTGTTAAAGTTGTAAGTTTGTTTAATGTAATATTTGTTTTTAGTTAATTGAAGCTTTTATTTTGTGTTTATATGTTCCCCTATTTGTATTAGGCATTAGTTTAGGAGATAAATAATTTTCATTCCGTGTTCTTCTCTTCTTCCATACCTACGCTTTCCCCTCTTTGACTGGACCATGGCATAGGCTGGTTTCGACAATAGCCATCTGAGAGGAATGCCAGTCAATGCATCTAACATCTCTGACAGTGCTTAACAGAATATCATTTAAACCTAATAAAGTCAAGGGTTTGAATACAACTTGAATACATCCAAGATGTAGAAATTTAAATTGATGAAATCATCATTAGATAATAATTAAAAACCTTCACTTTCTTCATTAAGACTAAGAGTTTGCTCAGTAGTTTTTATTGATATATCAGTGGACCAATCTTTCCATCCATATTGGTAAATAGTTTTTGGATTGATGGAAGGAATTATCCATATGTTTAGTTGATCTTCGACATTAGCCCATTTGACTAATTCATGATTTTTAATTAATTTATTTTTTGAGAAATTAAAAATAGACATTTAAAATAAAAGTAAATAAATTTTTTTTTTTAATTAAAAATAAAAAATAAAGACTAAAAGAAGGTTTTAGAAAATACCAATAATAGTGTAATTACATATGAGAATAGTAATGTTAGAATAGTTTTACTATAATAAATAGTGAGTTAGAATACTATTCATGTACATATAAAATACTATTCATCTTCTTCTCCATAAATTTTATGGACTCTATACAAAAATCAGTTTAGCTTTACTACTAAATAATTGTTTGAAAAAATACGTCTGTCAACGATTCTCTTTTACGGGGAAAATCGGCAAACACGCAATCACTGCTATATACCTATCATCCCAACACAACTAATAACACGCCAAACAGTCTAGTAGTAAATCTAAATAGAATATTATACGTTATCCATTAAATATTCAGATTAAAAGTTGAACAGTAATTAATACGTCCAGTAATAGGATTCCTAAGCACCACTTACAAATTCTTAAAATTCCAACACTTCCCACCTGTCATATGTAATTACCATGGGTTTAGCCTCACATGACTCTAATACCAAGTTATCAAAGAGGGGGAAGCGTAGTTACGGAAGAAGAGAGAAACACGGAATGAAAACTATCTATTTCATAAACTAATGCCTAATACATACAAGGGGACATATAAATACAAAACAAAAGCTTTAATTAACTAAAAACATATGTTACATTAAACAAACTTACGACTATAGCAAAGGAAATATTGAACAACTAAAAGAAAGCTTACCAAGTGTAAAGCTCTCTTCGATACACTCCGAAAGATAAACAAAGAAAGAAAAGCAAAGAAGAAGATAATTGTTTAGGTAGAATTTTCTAGGTCTTTTTTAGGTGTCTTGGACAATCCCCAAGCTTACCTATTTATAGATAATTGCGGACTTGAACTTGATTGAAATCCGTTGATGAATGGGATACGTGTGCTGAATGTAGTGGTTGCAGTCGCTTCGTCCGAAAGTTATTGCTTGGTGACCTCATGGCTTGCGTCACTAATGATTATTGAGTTGGTGACATCATCTCTTGCGTCATAGGAGATAGCTGTATATGTTGTTTGCAAATTATTGAATTTTAATCGTCCATAAGAATATCAAGGTTATGATAAAATATAGAATCTCCAGATAAGGAACTATTGGAGTCAGTATAGACAACCCATTTTCCCTCTCAGAATATACAAATATATTTGGTCAACCTTTGACCTCATAAATCTAATTTGGACCATATACTGAAACAATAGTATATAGCTAGACACAGGCTGAAATAATAGCTCTGTGGCTCAGGCCCCATGACCCTAAATTGGAAACTATGCACTGAAACAATAGTACATGGCTGAATGCAGGCTGAAATAATAGCTCTATGGCTCAGATCCTGACACATGGAGACTATATACTGAAACAATAGTATATAGTCGAAATACAAACTGAAACAATAGTCTGACATTTCAAACCCCTTAACCCTAACATGAGAAGCATACACTGAAATAATAGTACATGGTTGGACACAGGCTGAAATAATAGCTCTGTGGCTTAGATCCCAACGTAGGGAGCCTATATACTGAAACAATAGTATATAGTTGAAATGCAGGCAGAAACAATAGTCTGGCATTTTAGACTCGACCCAAACTTGGACAACTCTGAATTATGCACCTACAACCACGTGCACAATTCTATCGCACGCTAAATCACACACGTGCAATCAGTCCCCCTTCCAGACCAGACTTTCTTTTCCAAACCATCTCGAGACTCGATCATGTGCCTACCATGGCATGCACGATCAGATTGAGCACCCCACCACCAACTCGTAATTGGCCTATGCCCAACCTAGTCTTCTAGTCCTTGACCCCCAAGCTTCCTCTATCAAGCGCTTTGAAAGAGACGCTTAATCAAATTGTGCACTCCGCAAGAAGCGCGCAATTAGTCCTAACATTGTTAGAACTAGGAAACTCACTGAGCAAGTTAGTCAGTCGCTCACTGAGTCAGTAACCGACTCAAAGCGATTAAGCACTGGGAAATCGGCGCATAATTTAGTTAAACGCCTGAAACAGAGCGTTTAATTAAAGAAAAACCTATAAAAGCTTTTTTATTTTTGCCCCAAAGAGGCTGTGAATTTTTTAGAAGAGAGGATGGAAATTTTGAGACCAGAGAACTCCGAGAACGAACACACAGAGAAGCCTAGCCATGATTTCGAGATTCAAGCTTCGAATTTTCGAGATTTCTCTTTGCAGTCCAGACCCTAGGTAAAAATCTGACCTTTAGCCTCGACCCTTAGTTTTTTTTGTTCTTAGACTTAGGTTTTCTTAATAATTAGTTTTAATTTTCAGTCTTAGACCATAGCACCCCTTTCTAGACCGTAATTTTTAATATCTGGATCTAGTTCTTCGTTTCTAGAACCAGTCCTTAATCTCATGGCCTAATTCACCGACTTTAATTCCGTTCTAAAATCTTAATCTCCAGTCCTATCATTAATCTCTGGTTCTAGTTCTTAGTTTCTAGAACTAGTCCTTAATCATATGGTATGATTTTCTGATTTCGGACCCGAATTCAGTCCTTAAATTTTAAAATTCTAGTTTTAATTTCTTAATTTAATATTTTTAAAATCCCAATTATTAATTTAGTTTTTCTAAAGCTCTAGTCTCGTAATTTAATTCATAGTTATAACCCAAAATCGACCCAAAAAATCCAAAAAATAATATTCTAATCCAAAATTTAATTTACTTTTAATCTCAGCCACCCGACTTGCCCAAGAGAGCTGACAGAGGGTACTCGGGAATGAGGCCAATCCGCTTTAGCATAGCTGACCCAAAATCATTTTTTAAAAATTTTAGTAGAATTAATTCATTGCTTTAATTAGAATTAGAAAATCAGTTCCATAATTTTCCTAGAATCTTAGTATAATTAGTCTATTGCTCTGATAAGAATTTTAGTATAATTAATTCAATAATTTATTGGATTCTTGATGTATTTAATTCTTTGGTTTGATTAGAATTTTCGGAAATTTAATTATTTGCTTTAATCGAAATCGTAATCAAATTAGTTCTTTTGCTTTAATTAGAGTTTTAGTAAAATTAGTCTTCTATTTTGATTAGAATTCCAGCAGGATTATTATGTTTGCTTAATTAGAATTTCAGTAAGATTAGTATACTTGGTTTAATTAGAGTTGCAGTAAAAGTAGTATATTCGCCTTCCAATTAAAAATCTAGTATAATTATCATACTTGATTTAATTAGAGTTTCATTAAAATTAATATATTTGGATTCCTAGTATAATATTTAGGAGACTAGTATTAATTAGACTTCTAGTAGGATTAGGAAACTAATTAATTAGACTTCTAATAGCACTATAACATGTAAAACTAAATAGACTCATAATAGGATTAGAATATTAGACTAGGTCACTATAATAACCTCACACAGGTAGACTCACAATAGAATTAGAAAAATCAAACCAAACTTACAACAATAACAGGGAAGGAAAAGAAAAACTAAACTATCTAAACTATAAGGAAGAGACATAGCTGCTGATGTTCGCAGGCGGACGATTTAGTAAAGAAGTAACCCACACCCACTCTAAAGTGTGATCACTGACGTGTAGCAACGTTGTTAAATAACTACAGCTGGCGATCGCAATAAACTAGGAATCTTCGTTGAAATCCCCCTTTTTTAATTTTATCTCCAACATTTCAAATACCTCATCGCTAGAGTCCACTTGGACAGAATTGGGCCACTGATTCAATAGGGACCGAGAAGAACCCAAAAAAAGTGCACACCAACAGACTGGCAATCGTGATGGGACACTTCTGTTTAACTCTTTTTTTTTATATAGGTAGTTTTTATTTTGTTTTCCTATTTTTTTTTCCATCACATCATTTCGAATCCCTTTACATATATGAGTCTTCGTCAAAGACTCGAGATGTCTGATATACGAAGAGTGAGTTTAGGAGACCCACAATTGTGGGAATATCATGACAATCCCATGTATGAAGAAGAAAATTTTTATAATTTCAGCCTACGAAAACTTGAGATTAACATGGCTGGCGAATTAGAAAACCCCTTCACTACCCCGCACACCGGTAATAATCATAACGGGAGAGGTAGTAATACTGGACAAAACCTCATTGCTCAATAAATTGTAGAGCTCAGTATTCAAAGAATACAAAAAGGAGATGATGACTCCGAAGAATTGCTTCGAGGACTGGCCGCTGCATTCGAGACTATTAGGACACGACAATCTTCAGAAGACCAAAAACGACAGGAAAGGCCACCGCCTAGCCCGAGCACGCTGTCACCCGCGCCTCACCATTGAGACAACCTACACACACATTCTTCAACGGTGATTCTCCATACAAGGTTGGCTCATGGGCTGCCCCAAAAGACAACACCATCAAGATCGAAGATCTCCCTAAGATGCTTGACGAGCACAAGGCTAAGAGAGAGCGCCCTGGTCACTCATTTAGATTCAACAAATTTTACCGAGACATCGAATTTAACTTACCAATAGGATTCAAACCACCAAAACTTATCAAATATATTGGCACCGAAAATTCGAACCATCACTTGGCCCTCTTTTGCAACGATTGTCGACCCATACGCGATAATCAGGGACTTCTCATTAACTATTTCGAACGCTCATTAGAAGGAGAAGCGCTAGATTGGTTTGCAGGACTCCCACTTAGAAACGTTTGACGATTTAGTCGGTCAGTTCCTGGACCAATACAAGCATCTCATCCAAGAGACAGTCACTCTCAGTGATCTGATGGCGGCCAAGCAAGGACTCGATGAAGAATTCACTGACTTTGTCGCCAGATGGAGGAAACTCGCTGCTAGGACCGAAACTTCAATGAAAGAGAAAGACTCGGTTGATATTATCATCGACAATACTAGAGAACCGTTAAAGAGCGCACTTATCATAAGTGATTGCCCCGACTTCACCGCACTCCACTCTCGAGCATCCCGACTAGCACGACATATTAAAGGCGGAGACCTCGCCCTATCCATAGTCATGTCGAAAGTAGGCTCTTCTAGTGAATCAAAGTCAAAAAATAATAAGAAAGCCTCAGGAACCAAATAGGTCAACACCGTTGTCAACCAAGGATAAAACTTCGGGAACAGAAGTTTCCAACTGCGACACTTCAGGCAAAATTAAAATCAACAACGGTACACCAACCAAAACCAAGGTACCAATCAACCAAGATATGCAAACTAAAACCAAGGCCAGAACTAGAATCAAGGCTAATACTATAACATAAACCAATATTCTAACACTTATCAGAACCGGAACGCAACACAGAATCGACCGTCCCATACGCCGAACTATAATAACGTACATCCACCATAAAATTTCAACCCAGCTAGAGGCCCTTATCAGCCGAGGCGAGAGCACTATCCCCCTTTACCTGATACAATCCCCAACATCTTTTGTCTCCTTAACACTTAGAATCTCCTTCGATTCCTGCAAGAGAGACCCCGCCCATGGCCGACGAATCTAGATTATAGCAAATGCTGTGTGTTCCATCGATACGCGAGACATGACCTAGAAGACTGCTGGGTCCTTCAGGATGTGATCTATGATATGAATGACTAAAATCAAATAGACTGGGAAGCACTTAGGAATCCAAACCCCAACAATAATAGTCAACCCCAACAAAATTTAAGAATCATTAATAACCCCATGCTCGACCACCACTATCGTGGATCTCCCCAGTCAATCTTCCTTCCAGCCCTTTACCTTAATCACTCACGTCCAACCCTCCAACACTTTTGCTACCCCTGTGAGAGCTTCTTCACCCATGCACCCCTCAGCCTTGATCACTCGAATCGCCCCGCCGGGCCCACCTCCATATCCGAAATTCACTAAGGTACGAGTCCACTCCTTTAGGGCTAGAAGGCCATTCCTTCATAGTCGCCCACTAGAACCTTCAACCCCTCCCAATCCTGAACCAACTCCATTGCCACTCCCTTCGTCCAATTTTGAACCCGAGTATGGAGATCACGTTCTTCAAACTATAGCCCAAATTGCCACGTGGGTAAAAAGTGTCACTCAAAAGACTCCAAGCCAAGAAAATGAAATAAAGACCGAGTGTTCACTAAGCATAGAAGAAAGTGAGCGAGAAGAACATTCCGACCCGTGCAAGACACTGGTCTCTACTTTCCTAGAAGTTGAGGATTACACACAGTACCTCCCACCTTGGAGCGGCACCATGCAGGTACGCGCCAAGGATCAAAATTTTGGTCGAAACGACCAAAATTTCGGTCATATAATATGGGATTGATATTTTTGGTCAAATTATCGGTTGAAATTTTGGTTTTCAGCCAAAATTTCGGTTTCGATCCCCTCCGAAATTGAAATGAAACCCGAAATTTTGATCATTGGTACGCGCTCTAATCTCGAATTTTACTCACTTTACAAATACATCGACTTCGAGCCACACTGGGTTCGGTCAACAACCAACTTGCCCGATTCTTAAATCAGGAACTAATTACCCACCTTCGCCTTTCCATAAAAATAAGGATTTCATGAACGGACAACCATTGGAGGGGAACGTGAGAGAAAGAGAAGTTAACTTGCCTCCCCCGCCTCACTAGGTATGGCCTTCCATCAAATTTTATGGGGTGTATCCTTACAGTTTTTCTCTCATTTCAGGTTCATTAAACATCAAATTTTGAAAATTCTTGACATTTGCTTCACGAAAAATATTAAAACTACAGCTCATTTCAGTTTTAAAAAGTTTTTAATTTCCTCTTTTTCTAAAATATCAAGTGGAAAATCGCTTTATTTTCAAAAACTTTTTTAACATAGCTGTACAAAGCATTAACTTATTTCATTGGAAAACCTGGCATACCCCCAAACCTGCCATACCCCAAAACCTGCCATACCCCCAAACCTGCCATACCCCCAAACCTACACAATAAGAAACTAGGGGCAGCAGGGTAAAAGAAGGAAGAAAAATTAAGCAGAAAAAGTGCAGCTATGTGCAGCAGAAAATAATTAAAAAAAAAACAAAACTGAATATATGAGTAGGAAAATAGAAACAATGATATACAAGTGCAGGAAATTACTGGTAAAACAGAAAAAAAAAAACATAGCTAAACAAGGCTAGAATTGTTACAAATAAAAGCTAAAAATCGAATATATGAAGAGAATAAATAAAAAGACTGCTACGCAAATGAAAGGAAACCAATTCTAATAACAGAAAAATAATAAAACCACAATAAGGAAACTCAATATCGGGCTACAAAAATAGAAAAATGCAGATATAAAAACAGAATTGTAGATTAAAAAAAATAGGAAAAACAAAGTTAGAAGCTGAATATAATTATACAAAAAATATAGAAAATCAGTAAAATTAAGACCTTAGAAAAATTAACAATCTAAAAACATATTTTTTAAACTAAAATTCCAAAAATAGAAAAAAAAAAATCTTAAGACCAAATCATAAATCCCCTAAGCCCAAAGAAAACCTCGAGAGCTTGGGCCAATCAATTACTTATGAATCTAAGTGATTTTAAAAATGATCAGCAATACTAATATGCAGTGAAAAGCAAGATTCGTAAGACTGACCCCTTTGTTGATAATGTGTATGAATCAAAAAGAATTTCTAAGTAATGAAGTATGGAAGCACGCATTAAAAACATGGTTCATACACAGCTGAGACCCATTAATGATGAAGGAATCTCGAAGGAAAATAAAATCAGTGGGTCCATTGAATATTCAAAACATCATATGATCCACTGCTCATTATCCTACATGATTCCTCAAAATGAAAAACCATGATCTCAGCAGGTCCAAATGGGAAAAATGAATAAAAATAAAGAAGAACAGCCCATCTGGAAGATATTTTTATGTTTTTATAATTTTTTATTTGTTTTGGATCAGCCTGGGCTCAACAAGAACCCTTATTTACTATTGCTGAAAAATAATAAGAAACAAATCATAAGAAATTTTCTATTTGTGTTTACATTTTCTTCTATTTTTGTATTTGGTTTTGTTATCTAAAATCCAGCATGCCAATAGCAGAAATTTAAACTAAGACAAACTCAAAACTCAGCATAACCACTGGTTTTAAAGAATTTAAAAATAGAAAATGAATGTAAAGGAGAAGGGGATGTAAACTCAAGCAGATCTGCTCCTGCTGTAATCCATTTGCTCCTCGTGTGGAAGCTGCTCCAGATCTGCAAAAATTTAAAAATTGCAACAATACCTTATTCAAGCATATTGACAGAAATAAAAAGAAAAAAAAACTTAGGCTACTGCCATATTTATGCAAAAATGCAAGAAGTGACAACAGCATTTATTCAAACATCTAGAAGGCATAAAACTCAGAGAAATCAAAAATTCTACTACAGTAAAAAAAGTTTTCTATACAAAAACTGCAGTAGAAATTTAATCAATCACTTGGAATGCAAAGTGCAAGTTTAAAGCAAAAACAGCAACAAAACTACAAAATAAAACTCAGATCTACAAAATAAAAATCAGCTCTACAAAAATGAAAAACTCAAATCTAGTATCTAGATCAAAACTCCCTGGCAGCAGCGCCAAAAACTTGTTGGGGAATTTCAGGTACTGATTATTATGAATTAAAAGAAAGAAAATAAAATCAAAGTAAACCAGATGATGGATTCAGCACATCTAAAATATCCTAGACCTACAAGATATAGGGTCCTTTGTAGCAAGTTTTAATAAGTAAGAGTTTGTCCCACAGGGAGTAGTGATCTAAACCTAGAAGGTCTATAGTAGACCTCCAGATCTGGCTATAGATCTGGCAATTCTAAGAAGAAAGAGAGCTTTTCGGGTGTCACTAGATCTAATTTATAAAACTGAAATATAAAACTAAATCTAAAAGATTGAGGAAGATGGATGGTAAAATAAAATATAAAATGGGAAGAAATAGACAGCTAGGGCCTAGTTTTTATTGCAAAACATATCAAAAGCTGGGGATTTGCAACAATCCTTCATTTGGCTACAAGCACAAATGCAAGGTATAAAAATCTGATTTAGACCGGTGGTTTGGATTGATCTTTAGGCTATGATCTGTCCACTTAAATGGTCACAGATCATCCAATAGATTTCCTCAATTCCGATGGCTTCAAGCAGAACAAGATAATTACTACAGATGTTGTGGATGTAAGGCCATAGGCACAGGCACCCACAGGCATATCAAACCCAGGGAAATCAGATGGTCATCAAGAGATCTACTGGAGAAGGGCCTGGGCTTGTGCTGAGTGTAAAAATCCGATCGAGAATCTAATGGGACCACAAGATTTTTAGATTTAATTAAGCTTTAAAATCAATAATTTATTGCTTTAATAAAAAACAACTTACAATAGCATTGTTCCAGATCTGTAGTCTGTGCATCAATCCACATATCTTCATGCCGAAATTACAATTACAAACCATATCTTAGCTGCTACCTAGATCTAATCCAACCGGCTGGATTAGAGAGAGAAGGGGGAAGAGAAAAGGAAAAAATTAAACCTAAATGAGCTAAGGAGAACTCAGGCTATTCCTTTGTTCCTACTTTCCTTGCTGAGGAAAAACAGCAGAACAGTTGGATATTTATGAGTATGCAGTGATCTTTGTGCTTTGAATTGCAGCCAATTAGAAGAGAGAGGCTTGATCCAAGTGAATTGTATTTCAGCCAATCAGAGAGCAACAATTTAGTTCTGTTATGCACAGCTGAGGTGTCTTTATTTTGGCCAAAGAAAATCACATGTGGACTACTGTTCCATGTGCAGAATTTTGTGCCCATATGATGTGTCTTTGCAGCTCTTAAAAATGCCCCTGCCGGCCATTTATATTTTCTACTGCAGCCCTTATATAATTGCTGGAAAGTACTTTGGAACCAGGCTGCAGCAATTACCAACACGGCCCTTATCATTTAGAAATGTGGGCTGTTGAAAATAGCCTCAGCAGTTTAATCCAAATCTGCAGCTCAACAAATCTTTCATCGCATTTATTGGCTGAGCTTGGTACCAAAAATAACCCCCAAGCAGCTGTTTGACAGATAGTTCCCGAGCCTTGATAGTTTCAGATGCAAACATAGGAGGAGTAGCTTTGAAGACTGCAGCAGTTTGTAGGAGTTTAAGCTGCCCGAGCTGAACCATTAAATCTGCAGTTTAGCTCCTTTTGATAGGTTTGTATATACTGCTATACCAACCATTCGACAGGTTGGTGTACTCAACCTCCAATCATTTGACAAAGCTGCATCCATTCGACAGGTTCCCTTGTTGCTGTAATTGAGTTGGAGTTCAATAGGATGAAACTTGCAGTCCAAGGAACCCTTCGACAGGTTGTAGCTCCCAACTTTAGCTCGACAGGATTGTGGCTTCAGCAGATGCATTCGATAGGTGCAAGCTGGCGGGAGGAGGACTGCTCAATAGGATCAGCTACAAGCTTCATAGAAGAGTTTGAGAGGTTCAACATTTTGCAAAAAGAATCATTCGACAGGTTGTAGCTCCAGCCTTGAACCAATCGACAGGTTTAATACATGAAGTGCTCGATAGATTCATCTGCACAAATCGATAGGTTCAGCTGAGGCAATTCCTTAACATAACTCGATAGGTTTAATCCCAACTCTAGTACTATTCGACAGGTACTGACTTCAGTTGAACCACCCATTCGATAGGATCGGTTTTAGCTTCAAGCAGCTCTTGTACAGGGACTTTTCATGTGTACACTGCTCAACGGGAGCAACACATCAGTAACCATTGCCCTCAAATCTGTAGCAAGATCTTTGGGATGCTGCTCTATTTTTCCAACATATAGGCCTGTGGCTAGAAGAATTGACTTTTTTTACATCGATATTCATCTCTAATGCAGGCCTGCTGTCTCTTCTCTCACACTTACCGAGTTCCATATTGCTGCACTCTTTTAGTATGAACACAGCTTGTATAGTTGTAGCTCCTCCTCAGTTCAAGCACATCTTGAGCTGCTGTTATACTTCCATATTAACAGATTACTTGCCTCAACTCTAATAGATGGTTCCAAGTCCTCTTTTTGCAATTTTTACATAAAAGAACTACATTCTTCTATATTTTACCAATAACTGTAAAACACACTCAAAAGCAATTATTAAACACTCTAGGTCCTAGCAAAAGCAAGGTTTAAAAGGGTAAAATGTGGCATATTTCACTGGTTAACACGACATCTCCAAAAGGTCCCGACCTAAATATCTATACTAGAACTCATCAAGAAATTGTCTGACCATCACCGACTACTGATAAGAACACTTGAAGACACGCAAGTGGAAGAGGACACAATATTAGATGAGTTACATCAAATCTCCTCGGTAATGGCGCAACCTCCGACGCTCACTTTCACAAACGCAGGCATGCCTAAAGAGTCACTCCGCGGAAGCACAGCTCCCATATACCTTACAGTCATAATTAGAGGATTCTCTGTACCCCACGCATTGGTCGATACGAGAGCAAGACTCAATATCTGCCCTCTCACAACATTAAAGCCGCTCGAATATACGGAGCAGGATGTCAGGCCCTCGGCACTATCACTTATAGCTTATGACGGCTCACATCGTTTTATCAAAGGAACTATCAAACTCCAGGTTCGCCTTGAACCTATAACGAAAGACGTCACCTTTCATGTTTCTGATTCCGCTAGCACATACAATCTTATTTTAGGAAGAAAATAGTTAGAGTCAATGAAAGCCGCTGCATCCACATACCACCAATGCGTCAAATTCTCGTACAAGGACTCCATTGTCCGTATATACGCCGATGTACCTCTCCACGAGATGGACACTGATTATGCAACAAGTATTCCAACAGCCCATGATTTCATACTGAACATGGGTCACATTCAGAAGACTCAAATCCCTGATGAGACAATTGTCAAGGAAGTCCGTCCCCCTACCCCTCCTAGTTCTCCCCCAACGCGTCAATGAAAATTGATGAGAAGAGAGGTCGCCCGAGACCTTGTCAAACTTTACGACATCAACCCAACCGCGACAAAAGGCTGGGACCTCATGTACCAACTCACTCGAATACATCCCCCACACCGGACTTGGTAAAAATAAGCAAAGTCGCGTAGGACTTGTCGTCCCAACGAAGATAAGCAAACACATAGGGTTAGGTTACCAATCGGATAGCCCACAAGCCGACTTATTCCCTACCTAACCAACATAGTCTCTGTACGACCACTTCATCTACGGGACCACTGAGAAAGCAGAGGTATCAAGGCAGAAGAAAGTGTCCTTCACTAGATCGCAAGAAGTAGAAATCAAATGAATGGCTAAAGCATTCAATGATTTTACGAATTTGGATGACAATATTGATAAACTGCTCGAAGGAGTCAAACCCTTGTTTAACATTAAGGATCTTATAGAAGAGAGAAAGAAAGAACCTCCCGAACAAGAGCCACGAGTAGGAGATGGGGAATCCACCGATAATGAAGATTTTCACATAGCTGCCTTGCAAGGTAGTGAAGAGCACTTACACTCAACATGGGAAGAAGACGACACCCCATAAGAGGATCTTAACTCACATAGCATCTGCCTTGGCCTTGGCCTTGGGGGATGGGAATGCCCATGGGATTCCCCTTGTATCGCTCACTCATACCAACCCCACTGCAGGGGTTGCACCAGCATATTAGAACGCTTCACTAGTTGGATCTTATACTCCGTGATAGTAGGATCAAATGATTTCGACCCCGTAATGACAGAAACAAGTAATGACCTACCAACTCAGCTACCGGCATAAGAAGAAGAAAATTTCGATGGCCATTTGGTCGAGCCAGGGGGAGACACCCAACACACCCTTATAGAGTTTGAAGAGGAGCTCGAACTAGACACTCCATCTCCAAACGAGCCACAACTCTAAATATTCTGAAAATCTCTCGAGGAAGAGTGGCAACCTCCCCCGAGTGATGACGAGGATTACTGGATAAACCTCCCCGCACTCGAGTTAGCAGAGCAAGCTAACCTAGGACTTCAAGCATTGTTAGATCAAGAAGATGAGTTAGATACCAGCCTCGACTCTAACTCAAACGGATGGGAATATCCTTGGGGATCTCCCTGTATTTCTTACCATTATCAACCTCGCTGTCGAGCATGCGTGCTTATCCTAACATACTATGGAGTTCAAGAGAAAGAGCTCACTACTCCTGAGGATCCTCTGGGGGATGCCTTTGACAAGAAGAACAACCATATTATAATTCAAAGGATGATAGTTCGATCGATTTCGATCTCCAGAGCTTCTTCGAAGATGAGGCAATCAATGTGATAGAGGAAATTCGAACGTCAATACTGCTGCCACCGACATCGCTCATTCAAAAGATCTCATCAGATGAGGACTCCAAAAAAAAATTGTCAAATCCAGAACAAGTCCATATTTCCCTAAGAATCGCCCAAATGGCTCCAGCAGCCGTCTTGCTCCCTCAGCTAGAGGAAGCAACTCTCTCGGTGCCTCTTGAGGTGACTGACCCTGTACCATATCTACTATCAAAAATTTTAAAAAAAAAAAATTAAAAAAAGAAGAAAACCCTAAAAATTTAAAAATACAAAATCTAAAAAAATTTGAAAGCCTCAGAAAAGAAAGGGAACCCTTCATCCTGAATCAAGTTTGCGATCAACAAGGAGACTTTTCTCCTAGGACTACTGTCCCATCTCCCGTATGAGGATGTAAAGCCTCCAGGCTAAACAACAAGCTAGTGGTTATACCAGATGAAATACTTAGCGACTTTGAGAGAGCGATCAATAGCCTTGACCTTCACCTTACTAAAGACCTCTCAGTCATAAATTATACCGATGAAGGGTTACCTTTAGCAAAATCAAATCCCTAGTATAATAATTTCATAGTATATGAGCTCACCAAGGATGAAAAGGAACACCAATCACCGAAGAGGTGTCAGACTTCCAACGGGTTATCAAGCGTTTAGAAGAGCAAACCCAAGCTGCCGCGGAACCTACAGAAGAAATCAACTTTGGCACTAAAGAGAAACCCAAGAAGCTACTAATTAGTGCAACACTCAACTCCAAGGAATGTCAACAAATCGCACACGTCCTACAAGAGCACCTAGATTCCTTTGCATGGTCCTATGAAGATATGCCTGGTTTAGACCCAAGTTTAGTAGAACATCGCCTTGTCTTAGAACCCGATGCCAAGCCTATTAAGCAAAAACTCCGTAAGATGCACCCACAAACAATCCTTCAAGTTAAAGAGGAAGTTGACAAATTGCACAAAGCCAAATTCATCCGAGTCATCCTCTACTCCAAGTGGGTCGCCAACATAGTACTTGTCACCAAGAAAGACGGCAGTGTACAGATTTGCATTGACTTCTGAAACCTCAACCAGGCATGCCCAAAAGATGACTTCCCACTTTCACACATTGATACTCTAGTCGATAATACCGTGAGACATGAGATGATATCCTTTATGGATGGTTTCTCTGGATATAATTAGATCAAATTAGCAGAGTCTGACCAAGAGAAGACTTCTTTCACCACACCATGGGAAACTTACTGCTATGTCATCATGCCTTTTGGGCTCAAGAATACAGGAGCCACATATCAATGCACCATGATGGCTATTTTTCACGACATGATGCGTAAGTGTGTAAAAGTCTATGTCGATGACATACTAGTGAAGTCCCAAACGCGGGCAGGACATGTTGAAGCACTTCGACTGGTGCTACAAAGAGCTATGAAATATCAATTAAAAATGAACCCAAAGAAATGTGTCTTCGGAGTCACCTCCAGAAAATTACTTGGTTTCATAGCCAGCAAGCGAGAAATTAAAGTTGACCCTGTAAAAGTTTGAGCTATTCTTGAGATTCCACCTCTCAGCTACATCAAAGAATTACGAGGCCTGATAGAAAGATTGCAATTCATCAGGAGATTCATCTCCCAACATTCAGACAGTTGCGATCCTTTCTACAGACTACTTAAAGGAGGAATTGAGTACAAATGGGATAACCCATGTTAGCAAGCCTTCGACAATATCAAGAAATACCTCCTTAACCGCCCATACTATTGCCACCAATTCTTGGAAGACCCTTAATCTTATACCTCTGGGCGAACGAGAAAGCAATGGTGTAATCCTGAGACAATATGAAGAAGATGGTAAGAGAGAGAAGGCCATCTACTACCTTAGTAGGAAGATGGTCAAGTACGAAAGGAAATACACTCCGATGGAGAAGACCTGCCTCACACTGGTGTGGGCCTCAACCAAATTACGACACTACTTTGAAGCATATAAGATACTAGTATAAGCCCGAATGGACCCCCTGAAGTACGTATTCAAAAAGCCCACAACATCAGGAAAGATCGCTCGCTGGCATATGCTACTGCAAGAATTCAATATCACTTATGTCACACAGAAGTCGATCAAAGGACAAGCAATCGCCGATTACCTCGCAGATCTCCCACTCCTGAGTGATAAGCCCATACATGCGAATTTCCCCGATGAAGACCTACTTACAATTTATAACTAAGAGCCCGATAAGACCTCATGGAGCCTTTATTTTGACAGTGCTCTAAATCACAAAGGAAAAGGCATTGGGATAGTCCTCCTAAGCCTGGAAGGAGTTGTCATACATAAGGCTTTTCAACTAGACTTCCTATCACTAACAATGTTGCAGAATACAAAACTTTCTGTAGACACCCAAATTTGGCCCAAGGCCCGATCAATCTGTACTTCAGGAGAGATGTACCCCTGTGCTTCCGATGGCACCCCCTGAACCGTTAGGAACCTACCTAGACTAGTAGGAATCACCCTAAGACCTTTAGAGCCATTCCCCAACCCTTAGAGATCACCTCTAAACCCTAGAATCCCTTCCCATACCCAACTTGAACCCTTCTGAGCAGTTGATGGGATGAGAGCCATAACATTTCATATAGACTATTACCATAAATGAGCCATATACCATTGGAAAGAGAACTTCTCCAGCTTTCCAACAAGCCAAAGATCACCCAATGTGGAGCTACGGTTCAAAAGTTATGGCCGTTTTAAGTTTCACATAAAATCATGGATTTTAGGCAGGCGTATATATTACATACGCCCAGCCAATTTGGCCCCAGATTGGTCAGGCGTATATAGTATATACGCCTGCCTTTTTGGGGGGAAATTTGGCCGGGCGTATATAATATATACGCCCAGTATAGGTGGGACCCACCACGGGCTTCATCTTCCAAAGGCTCCCCTGTTTTTGGTGAAGTTTCCTGTTCCTAAATTGGGCGTATATAATATACGCTTGACTTACAAAGAATCGCCATCATCGAGCTCAATTTCCTTCATCTAGTTTGACCCTTTGACCATCCCCTTGGTTGAGGTGGGTGTCTTGAGATTGGTTGCACCCCCTTTGAGCTTATTGGCAACCCTTAAGTCACCCATGGTCTCACCCCATCATCCGCCATTGAAACCAGTTTCCCAAAACCCTAGGACCTTGAAAACCCAAAAAACCTTAGATGGGAGATTACCTAATTGCTAAACCAATTAGCTCTTAAGTAATACCCTAACCCATCCCTTCTCTATAAATAGAGAGGCCCCCCTCTTCTCAAAGGGTTGAAGTTTTGGTTGAAGTTTTGTTGAAGGATTAGAGAAGTGCTTAAGAGAGAACCCTAGTGAGAGAAAATGTCAATATTTTCCAGAATTCCAGCATGCATACTTCACCTATTTCAACCCATTTCCACCATTAGATCACTCCCTTTTGCTAAAGTCTAGCCTCTAGCTTCACTCTACACCCCTTACTTTATTGAATCCTAGCATTAGAATCCATTTTCACACCATTTAAGCCATCGGAAGCACGCCAAAGCGAGGATCTTCCACGGTGCAACAAGGGCCCATGAGCTCCGGCTCACCCCTCTCTTCCTCTACCTTCTTGGTGTCTCCTCTGTCCAAGGATTCAAGCCGTTACGCCGCCGAAATTTCGGTTTGGCTCAAAGCTTGATAGGACCGTATTGCCTTCGGGCAAGGGGAAACTCCGCCCTTTTTATTTTTATTCTTGGCCATAGATAGAGACCGCTACGTGCGGGTTGATCGGGTGCCTAAACCCTTCCCGATCGATAACCGAAGCCCCTACCTTAGAGCCTTTGGCAAAGACCGGTAAATCAGAGTCATATTTAGCACTTCGGTGCTCAAAATATCGATTTGAAGGTTTCCCGGGTCACCAAAAGCTCCGGGTGGCGACTCTACATTTTATCCAAGGCCAGCGCATCGCCGCGACGGGTTCGAGAGGATCCACGGTCGTACAGATGGCGACTCTGCTGGGGATTTCACCCTAGCGCTTCCCCACTTGTTGGCCTTTCCTTTTATTTTGTTATTTTACTAACCATGGCTGTTTTTTGTTCCAATTTGCTGCTATTTTTTACTTTTTTTTGTTATTTTTATTAACGTACTCACCCCTACGATTCAGTCCTTTAAGTGCCTTAGCCGTTTGGCGGGCCTACTTGCGCCTTAAATTTTAGTTTTTACGATTCTAGTCATTTGGCCCGGGCCGCTTCGCATTTATTTTCACATCATTTAAATTTTGGTCATTTACAAGCCTTAGCCGTTTGGCGGGCCTACTTGCGCACTTTATTTCGGTCATCATATTTCACCTTTGAGGCGGCACGGTTTGTCATCCCGACCGATTTTGGACTTAATTTCACTCCCTATAAAATTCGTAATTAAAAGTGAACCAACGATGGGGACATAATTGAATTTATTTTTGCGTTTTTGGGTAGTTTTGAGGTTTAGCAGATACAATTTACGGTTCCCGATGGCGGCAGCCCTAGTGATGATGATCCTGAAAAGAACCACCCCTTCCAGTACCGGAGGTATATCGGTTGGGTTGCCAATTCCGATCAAGCCGTAAAACCCGCATTGGTGAGAGCGTAGAAAACCCAAAATTCAGCTGTGTATCCCTAGGAAACGGAAAGGAGGGACCCGATAACAAACACAGCATCCCCAGGAGCATTTCTCCCAAGAAACCAGTTCAAAGACCCACATTCGGGGTTGTCCTTGTCATCATAGAACCTCTTGCGGCGTATATAATATATCGCCACCAAAAAAATAACCCTAGATTTACGGTATATATATATACGCACCAAAATCCTCAGATTTAAGCGGTATATAATATATACACCCAGCCAAATCTGTACTTTTTTGGTCGGGCGTGCATAATATATACGCCCAGTATATACTGGGCTGCAGCAACCCGACCTGAGGCCCAATCCACCACCCCAATTCCCCGATTAGCGGTATTAGTGTCCGCGGTAGCCTCCCACATTCTCTAACACCCAATATGCCCCCGCCCAGTCAAAAGAAGGCAACTTCTTATTGATTTGCTCCGGGGGATCGGGTCATTCGCGTGGATTCCCTCGCCTTCAATAGAACGAAAGGGTTCCCTTTCGCTTCTTCCGAAGTGTGTCGGATCCCTCCGTGCGACCTACTAAAGGTACATATATCACCTGAAACGGGAGTTGACCCTGGGTACCAGGTCATCAGTCATCTAAGTAGAGGGGAGTTAATTGTAAAAAAAAAAGATAAAGAAAATCCTCATCTTCAAAAAAAAAATCCACCTTCAAAAAAAAAAGGGGAAAAATCAATCAAAAATCACAAAATTCACTTTTCAAAACAAAAAAAAAATCATTTTCCAAAACCCAAAAAAAACACAGAGAAAAACAATCAAAAATATACCTTGGAGTGACCGGCACTACGGCGACCTCAAACCCGGCCCGTAGAAGAAGAACTAGGAAGGTATTCGGCCCTTATCCGCGACATCAATACAACACTCGTCGGCGGATCATGTCAAGAGCCGATACATCCCCACCGTCATCCCCACCCCATTCCCGTATAGGAGAAGACCCGGTCTCCAACACCTTCACCCAAGCCAGGTTCGATATCACGGGCCCATTTGGAGCGCCCGTGTTCACTTCCACCTCATCCCCTTCCCTTACATTCCCCCAAAATACCCCCTTTTCATCCCCTACTGAAACCCCTCATTTCCCAACCGATCCTTACATCCCCATCTCCCATCCAAACGCCGTTACCGCATCCTCATACTTCCAAAGACCCCCCAGGGAGTCCCATCCCCCGCCTACTTCCCACATTCCATCCCTCTCATCACCCATGCCCCCAACATCCTACATCTCATCCACCCCATCTCACATACCATCCACATCCCAACATACCCCCCCCTTTACCCAGGTCATGCCCAATTTCTCCCAACCACCTCCATCCTTAAGTAATCCATCACCCCCCAATCTCACACCTGAGTCCATGCCCTCGATGGAGGACATGATAACGATGTATGCCCTATGGGCTGCTTCTCACAACCCTACCTCTCAAACCCCGCATCTAAATCTCCAAAACCTCCATACCCCATTCCCTCCCAACCATGCCCAACCACCCATCGTCCATACCTCCCAGAATCCCCCACCTCAATTCCAAACCCAAACCCACACAAATCCATGGGCCCCAGCCCAAACACCACTAGAGACATGGGCTCAGGCCCAAAACCCTCACGACCCATGGGCCCAAGCCCAAGCTTATCAAGCCCAGGCCCCAGCCCAAACACCTCCAAACCCATGGGCTCGAGCCCAAACCCACCAAGCTCAGTCCCCAGCCCAAACCCCTCCAAACCCATGGGCTCGAGCCCAAACCCACCAAACCCAGGCCCAGACCTAAGACCCTCAAAACCCATGGGCCCAAGCCAACCAAACCCAGGCCCAGACCCAAGACCCTCAAAACCCATGGGCCCAAGCCCAATCCCACCAGACCCAGACCCAAGTCCAAGCCCCCCAGGGCCCATGGACCCAAACCTATCAAACTCAAACCCAGGGCCCATGGACCCAAACCCAGCCCCCTCATGCCCCAGTAGCCCAAACTCAACAAGGCCCATTGTCCCAAAGCCATATTAATCCCCACACCCCGGCCCAGGGCCCGTCGATTCGAGCCTTCCAAAACCATCAAACCCAAGGCCCATCCGCCCACGCTCATCAAGGCCCATTCACTAACCCCATACCCCCCCCACCAATACCCTTCATTCACCTATACCCCTTACGCCTCCATCCCACCTCCAATGGGAAATCCAATCCATTCCATTCCTCAAAGCCACAACATCCCGCCATCTCAATCACACCCCCATCACCCCCAGAATGTGCCACCAACTCAGCACATCACTTACCCACAAAACGTTCACCCATTTATCCCTTCTCATCCCCTACAAACCATGTGGCCCCACCAAGTCATCCAACCCATCACCCCCCAAGTCCAAATAGCAGAGCTCGCCCCTCACCAATACCACGACCAACAGTACGAGGAGGATGAGATCCGCAACAGTGGAGGAACTGCCAGTTTTAACCCTCCAGGGCCCACCATCATCACACCTAGGGACGAACCAAATCAAGGGGAAGCGGTCCCCGCCACAGCCTCGAAGGAACCAGAGCAGCTGAAAGAACAGATAGGCAGAATACAGAAGCAGCTGATGAAGATGGGAGGAATGGAACTACACTCGACGGACTTTTCAGACTTATGTCTGTTCTCTGACGTCCCCCTGCCATAGAAATTCAAGATGCCATCATTTGATAAGTATAATGGCACTGGCAACCCCATCGCCCAGTTGAAATCCTACTGCGGGGATATGTGCCAGTATGGCGGAGATGAACGACTCCTCATCAAAGTGTTCCAGAAGAGTTTGACGGGCCCGGCACTGAGATGGTTCACATCCCTCGAACCATCCATGATAAAAAATTGGAAAGATCTGACACGCTTATTTCAAGAACAATATGTCTATAACATGGACATAGAACCAAGGAAGTCGGACTTGGCCCGATTAAAGCAAAGACATGATGAAACATTTAGTGCTTACTTAAGGAGGTGGAGGGCCTTAGCCGCTCAGGTAACTCATCGAATTTCCGATGATGAGTAGATTGAATTGATAACCAAGGGAGCCCTCCCAGTCATCGCAGAATTTTTAGTATATCAGCAAGTTTTGTTTCATCGAATGTAATGCCAACTGCTATGGAAGACGCCATTAGAGAGGGCAGGTTAGGAAGGAATGCGGCCAACGGGGCCACTGGGGTTCGAAAAGCCCCTGAGCCAAGAATTGAAAGAAGACCAGGGATAGAGGTACAAAACATTGTTTACCCTGTGCCAATAACGCCCCGATACAACTCTGTGTTACACAATCGCTTCGACCCGCTTTAGCAAGTACCAAGGCCAAGCAACGGACCAAGAGCCCCGTTTACCCCGGAACAGATGAAAACGCGCTCCGAACGAGTATTCACCCCGTTGGGGCAATCCTTGAGTGTCTTACTGCCGGTGTTATTACAGAAAGGCCTGGTCAATTTACTCCAACCTCGCCCCCACCCCACCCAATACCAAGGAATTATGATCTGAATCTGCATTGCAATTTCCACCAGGGACCGGGTCACCCTACGGACTAGTGCTTCCCGTTAAAGCACGCGGTCCAAGATCTGATAGAGGCAGAAAAGATCATACCCCCGACACTTCCCCAAGGGCAGAACCAAAATATCCATCAAGCCCCTCTACCACCGCACCCAGGAGACCCCAGGCCTAACATACATTGGATAGAGGAAGAAGAAGAAGAGTTTGACCCTTCAGATTATATTAACATCAGGAGGAATTTTCGCTCCCCAGGTCAAACGAAGATAAACTATTTGTTGGGGTGATCGAGCCACTGTATCTTGCCGATTATTTTCCCACACCAGCTTGCCAAGAGGAGCCCTTAGATTTAGGGCAGTATTTTTCCACCCCCGCTCCCGCCTATCAAATCCAAACAGGTATAGCCCCGCCGCAATCATACGCATATCCGCCCCACGCCCAATTTATCCCATACACCCCTCCGTCAGACATAAATCATCCTATTCCTTACGCAATTCTGCCATCCCCATATTATCCTACCCCGTACACGCCCTCAAGTCCCTCCACCCAATACAATGCTCCGCCATCCTCAAATTACCCCATGCCATACACGCCTTCAAGTCCCACCACCCAATTTACCCCATACACCCCTCCATCACCCCCGAACTACCCCGCTCCATGCACCACTCCATCATCCTCAATCTATCCCATTTCATCTACCAACCCATCATCATCCCACCATGCTACAAACCCTTTATATCCCACCAATCCACCCACTACCCCGCCATGTCCCGGTCATCCCGCTCAATGCACAACTCCATCGCCCCCAATTTACCCCACTTCATCCACAAACCCGCCACCATCCCATCATACCTCCCCATATACAAATCCTTCATACCCCCATCATCCCGCGCCCACCACACCTCAAACGTCTCCCCATCCCCCCAGCCCAGTCACACTCCCGCCATCCCTTCGCTATTTTGGCCCTAATCCAACTCCACCACCACCCGGACAAGCAACCCCTCACCCAATCCCCGCATCACCCAATCACCACTGGTCCTACCATGCCCAGGTAACGCCAGTACAAGCCCCCTCCGTGCCCACAACTCCAATTCTGTCAATTCCCCCCACTACCATTCCACCCCCCATTGGAGTTAACCTGGTCGGACCCGAGAAACCAGTATATCCGGCCCAATCCTCCCCGAAATCCTCACGCACCCCATTTCTCATCCCAAAACCTGCTTATGACCCGCATCAGGTGCCATTGAGCTATGAATAGACGGACATGAATGCCGGGTGCAACCAAGAAGAGGCTGTTGAGTTTGTCACTCGATCGGGCCGAATTTCTGCCCAGCCAGAAGCATCAGGGGCAGTCAGAGGAGAAGAAAAGAAGAAAGAACAGGCCACAAGAAATCCCTTTGAAAAAATGGCCAGGGAACATATACTGGAGACACAGCTCAAGAGAACGCCCGCACATATTACCGTGTGAGATTTATTGATCACGTCTCCACTCCACATTCAAGCCTTAATGGGAGCGCTCCAGGACGCGCATGTCTCCATCCATGTAACTCCAGATGAAGTAGGGGAAATAATAGGGCAAGTGTTGGCCCCAAACGCCATCTCTTTCATCCATGCGGACCTACCAATCGAGGGGAATGACCATTCTAAACCCCTGAATATAACAGTGGAAGTAGGGAACTTGGTGGTGCCGTTGGTCCTGATCGACAACGGGTCAGCGCTGAATGTATGCCCTTTAAGGACGACAATCAAAATTGGGGTGAACCCCGACACCTTCCGGACATCCACATCAAGTGCACGGGGATTCGACAATACTAGAAGGGAAATCATAGGAGAAGTAGACCTTGACCTGATCCTCGGACCGCAAACCTTCACCACCCCCTTTCAAGTGATGGACATCAAGTCTTCCTTCAATCTGCTATTGGGCCGGCCATGGATACATAAGCTCGGAGCGATACCATCTACTCTACACCAAAAGCTCCGATTCATATTAGAAGGAAAAATTATCACCATCTTAGGTGAGAGCAGAGAAGACATGGGGAAGAGCGCTCTGCACATTGAGAATTCGAAAGTGCTGAACATACAACACACAGCTGAGGACGCCGATCTCCATCGATTTGAGTACGACTTCTCGAATGTTACCCTTGAACCAACTGAAAAGACCCCAGATAAAACTGGAGGAGGAATGGATGCAGCTGTGTTCATGCTCCACAGATGGGGCCATCAAAAAGGGAAAGGACTGGGCCCACGCCTTCAAGGAAGAAGAGACCCCGTCAAGGCCAAGGGGCAACAAACTAAATTCAGGAAGCTGGTGCCCAGAGAAGAGGAAGTCAGAGAAGCCAAGGAGAAAATGAGAGCCGTAGCAGCCGCCAAGGCCAAAGGAATCATCTTGGAAGAGGAACCTCACGCTCGCCCCCACACCCGTGAAACCTTTGTGAGCGTCGGGGTAGTGAAAATTGATCTGAATGGGGAGACGAGGGTAACCCCACATAAGCCTACTTCAATCCACCCCACCAATCCCTACATCATCCCCCCAGACTTCGAAATGGACTTAGCCGCCCTTTCCTTGTTTGAGGAAGAAGTTCCTCGATCCACCCCTCACTCCAGCACCAACCACTCTGGGCCCCTCCTAACCGTAGAGGACAAGGTCCCAGAGGATCCCTCTGTAAATATGTTGAGGGAAGAAATGCAAGAGCCTATTGATGCCGCTCTCGATCAAAGAGGTAAAGGCCAAGCCTCGCAGGTGAGTAACTGGGCATCCTTGCCCCAACTCTTGAGAGCCGCCAAATGCCATGAAAATGGCACCAACTCTTCAAAAAAGTAAAAAGTGAGGTTAGCCTCTGGACCACTCTACCTTGTATATATAGAGATCCACCTCGCCAGGGGCTGACCTCCGAAAAAATACAAAAGATCATAAAAATAGAAAAAATACCAGTTCCAAAAATATTGTCCTTTAAAATTCCCAATAAAATTAAAATCAATGTCGTGATACCCGTCCCACGTGAAGCCAACCCCTTCCCTGTAGAAATACAAGAAGAGGTAGGAGTCACGAGTCTGGACGAGGAAGGCCAAACCGACGAGCTCCCCAAAGAAGAGGAGGAATAACGAAGTTACCATTCGAAGGATGCTACCGAAGATACTATATTGTCAATCCTACCGCGCTCCTACACTGGGGCATTTTTTTATTTTTTTATTTTTATTATTTCTATCTTAGATATTTGCTTTTCTTGTTGCATTACTTAAAAAAAAAAAAAAAAAAAAAAGAGCATGTATCCACCTTTATTATCAAACCTCGATCTGAGATACTCACCCCCTTGACAACTGGCAAGGGGGAGAACAAAAATTACTGATAGCGTTACCTTTACATGTGCAGTTATAAAGCAACCTCCAACCATCACTAGGCCAGCTCAGGAAGCATTCAAGTCCCGAAGACGGTTGACGACGCCAAAATAAAAGAAAAGCAAAAATAGGCGCAAGAGGTAACTAAAAGAAAAGGAGTCAATCAGGTACATCTAGACCAAATAAAATCTCCATATATATATATATATATATATATATATATATATATATATATATATATATCAAAGTTTTCATTTTTTTTTACACTTGTCATCGGGTGCATCCCCCTATATACAATGCACACACAATGGACAAAATAAACACACACACACACACCCCTACCCCCTACGCTACCGCTGGGATGGACGAGCAGCGCTGTCCCTAGTATCATCAGCTCAGAGGTCAGTAGACTGGTCCTCTAAAAACATAATCTCTGCACCCAGAGTCCTCGGAACCTCTAGACGACGAGGCCCTGCCACAGAACTCCCCTCACTCGTCTGTCTAACAGATCGCCTCGATCACGAATGAGGAGGATTCCCTGCAAGAATCTCATGAACGACATAATCCTCACGAGCATCACCCCTAACACTATCACGTGACGTGTGATGAGACTGCCTAGCCGAGGAACTCGTAGCCCTCGACTCCGATCCATCAAGCTGACTAGCCAGCCTACGCACTCCTCACTCACTCCTCGTCAGACAATACTGTAGCTGATCTAGGGACACCTACATCTCTGCCTACATCGTCCGGCGCGCCACCTCCAGTGCCTCATCCGAGTCTTCTATGAAACTATCATCTCAACGAATAGGTCATCACGACTCTGCGTCTCGCCAAGGATCCGTCTCACCTAGAGAGTGGCGCGCGCTCGCATTGCCTCTAAACGCGCCTCCTCAAGCTGACGAACCTGCATAACCACACCAAGTCAAAGAAAATCAATATATATATATATATATGAAGATAAAAAAAGGGGAAACTTCAAAAAAAGAAAGAACCATACCAGATTCAGCCTTCCCTTTAGAAGGCGCTCGACCGTCGCCGTGGTCACTGGATTAGCAAGAGGCACGGAAGGGACAACAAGCGTAGGCGGCTGCAACGAGAACAAATAAATACATAAGAAAATACTATAATGATAAATGAACTACGAGCATAATAACTAAAACATACCTGAGAAGGAATAGGAATATACCCCTGAGGGGAAGCCTCGGGAGCAGAGTCCGAAACCGCCTGCACGAGAACCAAACAAACCAACCCAAAGTATGTCAGAACAAATAGAATGAAATAACCAAAACTGAATTACACTGAACCAAAAATTTTACCTGACTCTCTGGGCGTAGAGAGGAAGCAGTTGCCTCCCTCATCTGCAGGTTCTCAGCAACCTGACATTGAAATGCTACACAATGTTAGTAAACTATTAAGAAAGAGAAATAATAACATCCAACAAAATAACACAATTACATGAACGACTTGAAAGATTGAGGAAACTTACCCAGTGCTCTAGCTCGGCCTGAAGATGAGCCATCGCTGAATCCTCCCGACTGGAGGAAGCAACCGAAGATGGATCAAATGTCGGAACGGGACCTCCAGTAGCAAGCTCGACTCTCTACAAATAATAATAAACACATCAGTTGGCGAACTCATGACACTAACAAAACCACATTCATATAGACACTTACCAATCAGTCAATCTTAGATCACAAAATGGGCCTCCACCTCTCGGCCGGCCTGCTGCTGAGCGCGTAACAACTCGATCATCGTCACATGACTGGCGACCTCAGCCTCCCTCTCAGACTGTCCAAAATAAAATGAAACACCATAACTACATTAAAACGACTGAAAAACCAAGTCAACATAGACAATTAAACCAATAAACTAACTCGCCAGGAGCTGTCAAGTCTCCGCTAGCCGAACCCCCAACTCATCCTCCGCTCCCCTAGCCTGAGCAACCAAGAAGGCTAAGGAGTGCAGCATCTCCTCATCAGGACGAGGAGCACACCCCGTCTGCTCCATCGCCCTATGGAGGGCATCTAATGCCCCCCGCACACTCGGGGTGAGATGGCCCTGCTCCAACGCAGCCAGTCTCTCCCTCAACGCTGATGCCGACTCTGGCCCGCCTACCACGAAAGAACCACTCCCATGGAAGGGACGTGTGAAGAGGCGCCCACTACCCAATGCACTAAACCATCTCCTATACTCTCGGACATCCACCTCATCATGCGCCCTTGTCACCCTGGTCCCCCTAGCTCTAAAATCTACCATCTGAAGTGCCATCCACTCCGTAAATTTTCGGCCAGGGGGTCGGTCATCCTCTTCGCCACCTTGTGGCGAATCTCTGGAGGGACTCCCTTAGCGAGCCCCAGCTACCGCACCACCTGAGATAGGTGGATCCTCTCCACCTTCTCAAAACAATGGACCCATATGTCCACGTCAAAGAAGGGCTAGCCAGACTGAATCACTGGCACACCCGCATCCTCCTCGGCCGCGTATGGCCTCCAAATCACCTAACCAAATAAATAGGCCAACCCATCAATGAAGCCTTAGATCTTAAAAGACTGAAATAAAATGACACAAAACATACACACAGTAGTATATACCTGCCCCTCATGCATGTCCTAGAAGAGGCCTTGCGCGATCTGAAGATCCGAAGACCGGCAACGACCCCTCAACGCTGCCCTCCACACATGCATCCGCGAAAACATGAATGTCACCTCCGACGGAACCCCCGGAAGAAGAAAAGCAAAATGATCATATGCCCAAAACTAGAAAACAAAATAAAAGAAATACTGAATAACTGCTACGACCAAAATAAAAACAAAGACACTATGACACCAACTAACTAAAACTCACCTGGAGGAAGGGAAGGAAACTTTCGATCGTCGCGACGCCCCGTCCCTGACGATAAAGCTACTCATAGAGATGCGCCAACATGGCCACACCCCAAGCGTAGGTAGAGACCCGATCCAAGTCCCCGAGAATCAGTAAAAACAACCCGGTGATGCATCCTCGAGTCGAAGAAGAAAAGAGTACTGAACTGAGGAAGTGCATCAAGAATGCTTAAAGCACTCTATCCGCAGTCAACCCCGACTCCACCACGGGCTCCTGACCTGCCACCACACAACGCGCCTCGTAAGACATCCTCGCCTCTGAATGATGCCTCGGAGGGGATGAAGCCACTGACGAACATATCGAAGAACCAAGTGACTCGAACTACACTCGGCCCCAATCCACTCGACCTATATGGTACGCCCAAAATCTCCTCACACACCTCCAAGTACTCTCCTGCCATCTGCCCTGTGATCGGCTCTCCCTCAAAATGAAGAACAATGATGCAGACCCAGTCTCGGGGTGAAACCGTTCGATTAGCGCCTTCAGATAGGTGGCGTCAACCCTCATGGTAGGGTAGGATAGACACTCTCCAAAGCCCACTTGTGTCAGCAAGACCATCACTACGGGAGGGACATAGAGGTAGAACTCGTGAAAGTCGAGCCACCCCCCGCGGAACACAATGTTGGGCAAGTCCTGCACCCAAGAAAATGCGCATCGGACCACAGAGGCAAAGCAAAAACTACATAATGGAAATAAATTGAACCTCTCTTTTACCTTGCCCGCTATCCCAAAATTTGAAATGTAGGTATGCTGTTGGTGAAGGAGGCCGACCCGGGCGGCCTCGCCCTGCATCTCGAGCCATGGGCCCGCTCTCCGATCCACCCAGATGAATTGCTTCCCCCGCGGGCCGTACACTATCTCAGGCCCCTCCTCGTGGCCCTCCTCAGGAATATACTCACCCTCGCCTGACATGCTGGGGCAACAAAAGGCAACCACATTAGAATAGATCAGTGGTAAAGGATGGTTTTTGTGGTACATACCAAGGGAAGGTAAGTATGCTCACCCTCTCGTTGTTCATTGTCAGGAAGTAAAGATGCACCATACATAGGCAGAAAAAAAGAAGCACAAAAAACAAAATCCCTTTTAGGTTGAAAATGCAAAAAAAAATCCCCTCCTTTCTATCTTATAATGTAAATAAAAAATAATAATTAAAATAATAATAATAATAATAATAATAAAATAAACACCCCCCCTTTCTTTTATGTTTAAAAATAAAAGCCATTTAAAAAAAAACCACCATCAAAACCAAAGGGTCCTTCCTTTATGCCAAAAAAGGGGGGTTTTAGAAAAAACAAACAAAAAATCCTTTTCTTCATGGTTCATAAAATAAAAAACAAAAACATCAAACCAAAAAAAAAACCTCCTTCAAAAAAATCCCTCCCTTTATGTCCATAAAATCGAAAAAAAATCCTCTTTTACAAAAAAAACTAAAACAAAAAATTATATATATAAATCAATGCCTTAGTTTTCAAACAATAAAATTGTTAGAGGCAAAATCCTTTTCCTTAATTAAGTATAAGAAAGAAAATCGAAAAAAAAATCCCCTTGATTAGTTTTCAATATATATAGGAACCAAAAATCGTTTTTTTATTAACCTTTCAAAAAGAAACAAAAAAAAAAACAACAAAAAAACAAACAAAATTTTTCCCTTTTCCTAAATAGTATCCTTGCTTGGTATTCAAGATAAAAATAAAGAAAAATAATAAATAAAACCCCTTTTCTAAGCACCAATAAAAACATAAACAAAAATTATTATTGTTTACAAATATATATATATATATATATATATATTATGCATTAATAAAACCCATAAAACCACAAAAATAAGGCATTATTCAGGAAAAACCATTCACACATCATCAATCAACATGCTTATAATGGAAATAAACTATTTTCATCTAGGAATGTAAGATCATGATCATATTTGCAAGAAAAAGCAAGACAAATCAAAGAAAATAGGTGTTAAATGGTTACCTCTTAGAAGAAAAAAGGGTCTTTGATCTAGCGTGGGCCGACGATCGATCCACACAAGCAAAGCAACGGCAATGGGGCACGCATAGAGGCAATGTAAAGGAACCCTAGGAGGGGGCGATTTTCGGTTTCAAAGAGGAAGAGGGGGGAGAAAATTTTGAAATAAAGCCCCCTAGCCCGAACTCGGGCTGTTTTAAATCCTCCCCAGCTAAGCCTGGCGCCCAAGCAAAATTTCGCCCACCTTTTGCTTGGCGCAACTATCAGTTGCCAGACTATTAGTTGCTTGGTGCAACTAATAGTGGCCTAGCGCAAGTATTAGTTGCGCCAGGCACTTAGGCCGGGTCTTGGGCCTGGTACGGGCCAGATAGGAAGGCCGGTTCCCACACTCCTTTTTATTTGTTTTGTCGCTCTGATAGATGCACGCGCCCCCAAGGCGACATTTCGATCATCTTTAGACTTGCCAAGGAAGCCGTGCTAGAATAAAAGAAGACCGAGATCAATGAGCACCCCGATCCTACACAGGAAAATATAAAGAAAATCCAACAAAAATGAAAAAATCCCCACAGAGAAGCTAAAAGTATTCACGAAAAATAATTAAAAAAAAATCACATAAAATAATAGCTTCAAAATTCCAAAAAATCACATAAAATAATAGCTTCAAAATTCTAAAAATCACATTAAATGAAAGCTTCAAAATTTCAAAAAAATCACATAAAATAACAATTGAAAAAAAATTCAAAAAATCACATAAAATGATAAGCAAAATCAAAAATAAATTTGTATTCCCCACAGAGACGCACAAGCATAAGGCAGTAAAATGTCAATATTTCATCAGCAATATAGTTGTGCCATATTAAAGTCCTGAGTCGGAGGTTTGCCTCGAATCTTTGGATCCTGCTTTAAGATAGGAGCAACGGTGTCGGTCCCGGTCAAATAGTCAACATTTTGATCAAGTCAACTCCACTGCTAATTTTTTGCAATGAGCGCCCTGTGTTGAATCCATATGAACTTAAGTATCTTAAGCTTCAGATTCTCTATTGGAAAAGATCAATCATTGGTTGAGACCAATCTATTGAGAATGAGATTACGTATTAATCAAACTATGTGCAACCATGCATTCAGAAGGGTTTATTTCCCCTTTTATTTTTCGTAGGCTTAAAACCTATATGGGCAGCGATATCTCTGTAAAGTGTATGCCATGCATCTGCGTATCCGTATGATGGTCATTTGTCCTCGTAAATTGTACCCGGGTCGGGGCTTCCATCGCCTTTGTTGTTGCTTATTGCCCCTGATGGATGCATGATTATGCATAGTTAATTGATGTTTATGATCATTGTCAGCAGAGACCAGGATTGGATGTCCCTTTAGGGAGACACCCCGATGTTTGGTTGGATCTGTTCAAGGTAGTCGAAGCTAGATACTCTAGGTCATGTTGATCTAAGGCATGCTTCCGAAATGGCACGTCCTCCCCAAAAAGCGTTGTGACATTCATTCACTTCGCTCGAGCAGTCATGCTAAATAAACTTTGGGGTCAATGGGTTCGCCCAAAGACCTCGAACACTACTTTCAGCAGGGGCACCCGCGAACAGTCAGATGGAGCAATCAAATGCCTCGTAGGATTGGACGTAAATTGTGGAGCCTTGCGTATGTTTACTTCGCACCTATCTTTAAATGTGGGTCAATCACCCCTCCTACTTACAAAGATGTTGCATTCAGAATGAATCTTAAACATTAAATACCTTTAAAATCATCTCGAGAAGTGAATGTGTTTCCCGACTATAGGGAGTTCGCAACTCATTCCACCTCGGTTATGCCCAGTAATGTCGCTAAGCACTTGGGAATCGATTACCTCAAGAAACGAATGTTTAGCCTGACATCCAGGGCTTCCGTTTTCTCATTGTGTTACTCATCTGATATTTGAAGTACGTTCTGAATGCAGCGAACCCGTTAGTAATGCCTTGGACCTCTTCGGATATCTCTTTTCTTTGGCATTCAATCATTAGTGATCGGATACCAAAGATGGGCATTTGTAGACACCCAAATTTGGCCCAAGGCCCGATCGGAATACATTTCAAGAGAAGTGCACCTCTGAGCTTTTGATGGCATGTATGAGACCCTTAGGAACCTTTCTAAACCCCTAGGAACCTTTCTGAACCCCTAGGAACTTTTTTCGGACCCTTAGGAATCAACCCTAACCATCCCGACCTTTAGAACCCGTTCTGAACCTAAACCTAACCTCCCAAGCTTTGGAAAAAGGAGGGGTACACCAGAACTAGCTACAGCCATCTACTATAATCAAATCTTATACCATTGAAAAGTTGAAGTCGCCAGCTTTTCGACGATTTAAAAATCACCCCAATCGGACTTACAGATCAAAAGATATGACAGTCCGAACAACCCGAAGGGCAAAAAGGGAATTTCAAGTGGGCCCCCCAGGGATTTGGCGCAACTAATAGTTGCTCCAGTTATAATTTTTCCTGGCACAACTATTAGTTACACTAGGCCACTTCTCCCAGAATTTAAGTCTGGCGCAACTATTAGTTGCGCCAGTTTTAAAGGTGGACCCCACCCTCGCGGGCCAACTTCCAGGCATTGTTTAACACTATTTTATTGTACATTTACCTAGCGCAACTAATAGTTGCGCCAGGCAAATTAACAGTAACTCTTGGTTTTTGCCTCAAAATTCGTAATTGGGGTTTGACTTGTTGACCACCTCGACCTTTGGGGTGTGTTTTGATAGTTCTATTACACCCATTCACTACCTATTTGCAACCCCTCAATTGGCTTAAGGCCTCACCCCATCATCCACCATTGGAGGAACTTCTCATATATTTTAAGGCTCCAAAAACCTTAGAAAATCTTAGATTTGAGATTACCTAATTGCTAACCCCAATTAGCACTTAAGTGGTCTCCTAATCCACCCATTCTCTATAAATAAAGTCTCCCATCCCTTGGTTTAAGGATTGAGAATTTTGCTTAAGAGAGAAAGAGCTCAAAGTGAAAAGTTCTTCCTCTCTTTTATGCACCATTTTCACCCAAATTTCAGAATCTTCCAACCTCATTTCAAGCTTGTTCTTGCATCCAAAAAACCCTTAGCTTAGGTGTGTGTGATCCCCTAGCCTCCCTTTCCTACCTCTTAGCTTCAAGCCTTACGAGTTAGAATCCCATTTTCCACTATACAAGGCCTTCAAAAGCTCATCAAAGCAAGCCACACAAGGCTCTCCCATGGTGCTACAAGGGCTCGAGGGCTCCGCTCTCCCCTTTCTTCTCCTATCTCTTTCTAGTTCCCTCCATCCTCCCATTTATGCCGTTACACCGCCGACTTTTCGGTAGGAACGGAGGGGTACAAATAGGATTCTAACCCCTTTTGGGCAAGAGGAATCTATTTTCCTTTTTTTTGCTTCATTTTATTTTTGGCCATAAGTAGAGACCGCGTTAAGCGGGTTGATCGGGTGCCTAACACATTTCCGATCGATAACCAAAGCCCCTACCCAAGAGCCTTTGGTGTAGACCGGATTCAGAGTCTTATTTTTAGCACTTCGGTGCTCATAAAAATAAACTAGGTTTCCTGGGACACCGAAAGCTCTGGGTGGCGACTCTATATTTTTTTTTGCAAGCGAGTGCATCGCCGCAACGGGATCGTCAACGAAACCTACGGTTGCACAACTATTCCAACATTACTATTCTCATATGTAATTATTCTATTATTGGTATTTTCTAAAACCTTCTTTTAGTTTTTATTTCTTCATTTTAAATTATAAATAAATTAATTAATTAATTAATTTTATTTTAAATGTCTATTTTTAATTTCTCAAAAAATAAATTAATTAAAAATCATGAATTATTTAAATGGGCTAATGTCGAAGATCAACTAAACAGATGGGCAATCCCTTCCATCAATTCAAAAACTATCTACCAAAATAGATAGAAAGATTGGTCCATTGATATGTCTATAAAAACTACTGAACAAACTCTCAGTCTTAATGAAGAAAGTGAAGGTTTTCAATTATTATCTAATGACGATTTATTACATGACCTTCATCGATTTAAATTTCTATATCTTGAATGTATTCAAGTTGTATTCAAGCCCTTGACCTTATTAGGTCTGAATAGTAGTCTGTTAAGTACACTCAGAGATGCTAGATGCCTTGACTTGCATTCCTCTCTGATGGCTACTGTCGATACCAGTCTATGCCATGGTCCAGTCTATTACAATGTTTTATCTAATCTCACTTTATCATTAACTGATAAAAATATTTTACATGTTTATACTCTTAATCTACAAACCAAAGGATACAACTTCATGCATGGATCTGAGACTACTACTTTGATCTATCGCCTTCATTATAAGGTGATGACTTCATTGGCTCCTAGGATTAACTATCATAGTAAACAAGAGAAGGCGATCTTAATTGAGACCAACAGTATTACAACCAATATGGCTACTCCTAGATTAATCTCATGGAAGAATATTACTTTTCCAGATTCATAGAGTATACCTCAAGTTGTACCACCTAAACCTATCCTCAATCAAGATATTGAACAAATTGTTCAAACTAATCAGGGCGATATAATTTTAACCTTTGATAGATCTACATCTCATAGAACCTCTTCCAGGAGTTCTTATTCTGATTCGAGATCTCGAGGTCCTTATAGAGTTGCTACCCTCGACAACTCGGTCCTCTTATTCAAAAGTTAATTCTTCAATTCCTTCTGAATTTGACCAACAATCTAATCTTACAGGAATTTATGTTTCTGAGCAATAAATTTCCCATGGATATATACCCAATAGTAGAGGGAATCCCCTACTGCTAGTGATATGAATTTCTTACTCTCTTAACAAAGTTTTAATGGATTACAAAAAACTTGAAAATTTTGTTATTAACCATCAAGAAATAAATTTTGAATTTTACCAGAATAAATATGCATCATTGCGTGCATGGTATTTTCAAAAGTTTTCTAAATTCAAACTATAATAATTTAAAGAAAAATTTTATAATTATGTAGAAACATCTTATCAAATCATTCCATTTGTTACTTGGTTTAAAGCAACCCAATATCCTAAAATAATTAAAGAAGAAAGGAGAATATATCTCCTTGAAGACTTTCAAGAAGCTTGGCAGAAACTGGATGGCTCTATAGTTCAATCAGTTCATCCTCTTGCTGAAGCTTTAAAAACTCACTCAACCAAATTCCATAGCTACTTTGGAAGCCCCTGCTTTCATCAAACCTGTTGAAACATATCATCCTAATGTTAATATAGCTTTAACAAACAAACAAAACAATTTTATTAATCCCCAAAATAAATTTATTAAACAATTAACATCCAGGTTAAAAACATTATCTTTCAAATCAAGAACGAAATCTTTATTCAAAACAAAAACCAATTTACAATTAAATGTTTTAACCCAAACCAAAGATATTCATCAATCTAAACCTTATCCCTCAAGTTTTTATAAGCAATCTAATCAAAAGAGTTATGAATCTCCTTTGCCAAAGAAATCTCAATCAAAAGCCAAATCAACAGAACATATGCAATGCTATAAATGTCATAATTTTGGTCATTGCGACAATTGATGTAAAATGCGCAAAAAATTACATCATCCAATTGATAAAAAGAACCAAACATCTGAAAGTCTAAGCATTAATGTTCTTACAACTAGCCAACCAACATTATTGGAGTTAGCAAGCAAAACTATTGATCCAATAATGAAATCCCAATCACAACACTCTAATAATTCTTCTATACCTCGACCTGTTACCATCAATGATCTTAAATATGAAATCAATTCATTAAAAATTGAGTTAATAAAACAAAAGAGAACTCTTAATCCAGAATTTACTATCAAAGATACTATTGCTTTAATTGATAGTTGAGCGGATCTAAACTGTATTCAGGAAGGATTAGTTCCTACCTAGTATTTTGATAAAATCACTCAAACCCTTAATAATGCTAGTGGTTATAAAATACAGATTAAATATAAATTAAAGTACGTTTCAATTTACAATAATGGAATATGTATTCCATCTACTTTTATACTTATCAAAGACTTAATTCAAATAGTTATTCTTGGCACTCCTTTTATCACATCCATTCTAACATTAACCAAGGTAGATGATATTGGAATCTATGCCCATTATAATGGACATAGTCTTATATTTAAATTCTTAACTCTACCACAAACAAAAGTGATTAATCATATGGAATCTAATTTATTGTTCAAAGAACAACAAGTTTATTTCCTACAACAAGAAGTAAAGTTTTTATCTTTACAAAAACAATTGACATCTCCTTCAATCCAAACTAAGATTTCTCAATTACTGAAATCTTACCACAATGATATCTGTAGTGATGTTCCACATGCTTTCTGGAATCGTAAGAAATATATTATTTTTTTACCATATACAATTGATTTTAATGAAAAATTCATTCCAACTAAAGCACGACCCAGTCAAATGAAACTTGCTTACTTGGAACTTTGTAAAACTAAAATTGCCAGTTTATTACAAAAATAATTAATTCGTCCCCGTCACTCCCCATGGAGTTGTACAGCTTTTTACGTCAATAAAAATGTTGACCGTGAAAGAGGAACTCCTTGTCTTGTTATCAATTACAAGCCATTAAATTATTGTTTACAATAGATTCGATACCTCATCCCTAATAAAAGGATTTATTAGATCACCTGCATGTTGCACCCATTTTTTCTAAATTTGACCTCAAATCTGGATATTGGCACTGATCGCTACAAAACGGCTTTTACAGTTTTATTTGGATATTTCGAATGGGATGTTATGCCTTTTGGCCTTAAAAATGATCCATCTAAATTCGAAAATATAATGAATGATATATTTACTCCATACACAGATTTTTCAATAGTCTATATCGACGACATACTCATCTTCTCAAATTCTATTGATCAACATTTCAAACATTTAAAACTCTTTAAGAATATTATTCAAAAGAATGGATTGATCATATTGCCCCTAAAATTAAGTTATTCCAAACTTCCATTAGATTTCTTGGTCATACTATTCACCAAGGCCAAATTATCCTTATTGATAGAAGTATTGAATTTGCCTCAAAATTTTCTGATGAGATTCTCGACAAGATTTAACTACAAAGATTTTCAAGAAGTCTCAATTATATTACAGATTATTATTCTAATCTTGCACACGATGCATCAATATTATATTCTTGAATGAAAAAGGTTCCATCTCCATGGACGGAAGACCATTCCAACACTATTCGAAAAATAAAGTTAAAAGTTAAACAAATTCCTTGTCTCTCTTTTGCTAATCCTCCTTGGTCTAAAATAGTTGAGACTAATGCCTCCCAAATTTTCAAAAGTTAAACAAATAGGAATACTAAAACAAGTAAATCCCTCTAAGGAAAAAGAAGAATTAATCAGATATACCTCTGGTGTATGGAAGGACGCTCAAAAGAATTATTCAACTATCAAACAAGAAATTTTATCAATAGTAAATGTATCCTTAAATTTCAAGATGATTTATTAAATCAATCTTTTTTACTCAGAATCAATTGCAGTGTTGCAAAACAAGTTTTACAAAAGGATGTAAAAAATTTAGCATCAAAACAAATATTTGCCAAATGGCAAGTTGAATTATCTTGCTTCGATTTTCAAATTGATTATATTAAAGGAGATACAAACTCTCTCTCTGATTTTCTAATTAGAGAATTTTGTAGGGAACTTCATAATGGAAGCATCCTTCTCAGGAGGAATTGGAAGAGGCAAAGGGTGGGGCAATGTCCCCTTACCATAACTGACAGACAATTATAATCTCTGGACAATAATCTAGAATAATCGATCCTGACCTTAAAAAAGAAAAGAAACCTCAATCAACAAAGAGAAGACAAATGAAGTAAAAGATATTTCCAATATCCAAAAAGATATAGTTTTCACTATTTTGATAATTGAACCAGAAGACCAACAATGGATGTCAGATCTATGGAAAATTAAAAGAAGATATCTAGATGTTATTGGATATCCTGCTCTTGACAGCAAAACCTATATAATTACAGAAGCCATCCTGTAACGTCCTGAAAATTTTGAAACTATAGGTAATGATTGGGTGCATGTCTGTTAAGAAACACGTTACCGTTGAGATTTTCAAACGGAATCATTTTGGGTCCATTTGAATGCATGTGAGATTTTTAGGACAAGTTCATACACCGTGGTGGTGTGTATTGGCTCAACACCGAGTCTGATTGATAGGTAGTTTGGGTGTATAGGCCCCACACCGACCCCAAAGAATAATTCTATAGTAGCTAACACCTCGTTTAGGTGTAATTGTTTCATGTGGAGTCTAGTTCCTTGGATAAGGCTAACACCCAAGAAGAGTGTATGTGTTGCATAGGAGAATTAGCCCCTTTAGGTTATAAAAGGCAAGCTTACAAGGGAAGCTTAAACCGTTTGGAATTTTCTTGGGGGTCTTTGGGTTTGAGAGAGAGAAGAGAAAGAAGAAGAGAAGGGCTTTGAATGCGTTGTATCTGTGTGTGTGAACGATTAAAGAAGGTGTTTTAATTGCGGATTGGGGATCATGTGGAATCCGAAGCTCCAAGCTAAACAAACCTAGCTTGTTGTGTGAAAGCTTGGATCGAGGGATCGATCAATTTAAGAGGTAAGAATTTTGGTTTTAAGTTATGTTTTTGCATATATGTTAGGAATCTAGTTAGTAGGTGTGTGGAAATTTAAGAGAAGGGGTTAAACTTTAAAGAAAATGAGTTTGGGAAGTTAAAATCCGAGTTTGGGGTGAAATCTGACAATCGTTCAATCGAAATGAAAATTGATCGAACGATTTTGTCGAGCTCTGAATTTGAAGGCTTCAAAATAAAATCGTTCGATCAATTTTCAAACCATTCGGTCGATTTTGACTGTGCTTGCCAACACTGTCTCGGTATTTCAGCCGTAATAGTTTACTCAGAACTCCGATTGACGTGATTTTTATGGCATTGGAAAGAAGACGACAAGATCTACAACGTTTGTGAATTAACAATTTTGTGAATCCAAATTTTTGAAGGTTAAAATTTAGGGGGAAGTTATATCAAATTCTAAGTTAGCGCGAACTTGTTCGTTTCCACCTCGTTTTTGAGAAAACACTTAAATATGTCGAAGTTGTTAGTGATTAGAGTTAATCTTTGATGAATCATTGTGTGATTGTGATGTAGATTGAGGGCAAGAAGCCATCGACAGGACTTTGCTTGGCTCCGCGTAACTTCAAGGGTTAAGGTAGGGGAAATTCAATGCTTGTTTATACTTAAATCTTGATTCGTATAGACTTACATAATAGTTGCTAATAAGCTAAGACTTGTTTTGTTAAGTGAAAATTTAGCTTGATATTGTCTTGATTTTGTATGATGATCGTTTCAGTTTCGAAAAGGGTTTTTGAACTCGCATTAAGGTTTGATTGTAATAGAAAGATGTGAATCATTGACGCTTGGATAGGTTAATTGACTCGACACTTGGACTTTTGACGTGGAACTTGCATTGTGAATCCTTTGGATTCTGTTGACTGCATCCCTTGGGCTGGTACGATAGTATAATCCGTACATGCATTCATACATACGTTGCATATGCATCCCTTAGAAACATCATTCATCCCTTGGAAATCATGCATCCCTTGGACAATCATTAATAACTTGGGAACCCTTGGAAACATTGTGACACCCTTGGATATATTGAGACACCCTTGGATAAACTTGGACACCTTTGGACACCCTTGTACTATTTTAGTTGCAAATTCGACATTGTTTGCAAATTCGTTTGGACTTGGATCTGAACTTGGACACCCTTGGACACTTCTAACTATTTTAATATATTCTTTTATACGCATTGATTTGATGAAACCCCATTTTGGAAAGTAAATACTTCGAAAGTTTGTTTTGAAGAGAAAGAAAATAATAAATGCTTTGAAACCCAATTTTGAAAGATGTTTTAAACTCCTATCATTGAAATCTATGCTTTCTTATGATGAAATGTGAATTGATATTTAATGTCCTCTACTGAGCTTAGTTATTAGCTCACCCCCGACTATACATCACTGGTATAAATTTTATTAAGACACATAACTCGTGGATTGAGGACTTGAAGAGTGTTAAGATTTCGGGATCGTAGATTGTGTACCTTGTGGAGCATGGTAAGTTTTGGCTTGGTACCTTCGAGTTGTTGTACACCACTGTTAGGTGATAGTTAGTCATCACCGGTGGTTTGTTTTAATTACTATCATTTTAGATATTAGAATTGGAGTTTTAAATTATGTCATGTTTTATCTGCTTCGATTTCCGCATGGGTGTGGATGTACCAAGTATTTTGTATAAGATCGTGATCTGCGATCTAATGGTCCGATTTTTTCCATTAAGTTTAAGAAAAAAAAAATTATCTCAGGAAATTCAGGTTGGGAAAATCTGGGTTGTCACACATACATCAACTGGATCAATAGCATTTACTCATCATATAGACAACCAATGACCTGATAGCCTAATTACTTACAGTAAGACTATTATTCATAAATTCATCAAACCATCCATATGGGGATTTGATTTAAACAAATCTCGAAAAATGAGCTCAAGACATTCATTTAATTATTGGGATTATATTCAATCTTTCACAAACGCCTTCTTTTACATGAACCCGAAATAAAAACATTCTTGGTTCATCAAGATTTGTCCTGATATTCTTAAAGCGGGAATTCCAAACTGGTTCTATGATTTGTAGATTCCTTTTGGTCCAACTCAACAAATCCTACCAAAATCCATTATTCCTTTATATAAACAATATGAAGGAATTCATCCACAATTCAAAATCAAGTCTCCCAATACCAATGAATTATCTCTGTATTTCTTCACAGAATGTGGCATTCCTTGGATTTTTATGTGGAATATTTAAATATCCACTAATACTCATGTTCCTATCCTTCAAAGAACCTATTGGATTAGATGGTGGGATAATCTTTTCGATCTTGATAAAAAACTTCAAAAAATTTCATCTATTCTTTCTCAACATGCTAAAATGGCAAAATCTGAAGCACCATTTTCTGCTCTTGCCTCCAATCCATTGACATCTTCAAAGAAATGCTTCGAAAATAAAATCCTGATCTCACCGAAGCTCAAATTAACCAACAATGCCTCGTTTCAATAAAGTCTCATTTTGTTCAATCATTTGAGCAATCCTCCCATTCAGATAATGATTTCATGACTTCATCTGAAAACACTTTTAATGTTCTTACTGGAGAATCTCAGTCTGATAGTCCAGATCCTATTATTCACTAAAAATTACCACTTTTTACCTCTTAACCTAGCCTTTGTTGAACCGTGAAGCTAACTAATAACTTTAGTTTAGCTTGTTTTGTAGTTAGTAATAACTTATGCATCTTAATACAAAGTCCATGCCTTTGGTGCCAAGAATAAAGAGAATTCAAGCAAGAAATGATAGCTGAGCCAAAGACTGATGGAACACCATGGTGGTACACACCATGGTGACTATTTTGCATGTCATAATAGACCAGAAAAGTCTAGCAGATGAAAAAAGCATAGATGTGAGTGGAGAAGACTGCAACAGCAGTAGATGCATAGCAGCAGAGGAGCAAATGTGTTATTTCGCACAGTAGAGGTGATGCCTCGTGTGGCTAAGCCTGCAGTAGAGTTACATCGCGCAAATTTTACATGCAGCACAAGGGAAATTGCGTGGAATTCACGCAGCTTAGTGAAGTAAGTGCCCCAAAGCTTTCTCTCGCGCAGCAGTCGCGCACTTTAGCTGCAACCAACACTCAGTGAACTAGCAAAGCTGTCACGCACTAAGCCTTCATAAATCCAGTTCGCAAAGCTCTCATGAGGAACAAGTCCTATATCAATCGTGCGCACTATCTCGTGAGGCCAAATTGCATAAAAACAACAAGAAACTTGCGAAGTCCTCACGTGGTTAAGGAGGAGAGAGAACTCCAGAAGTTCTCTCGCATAGCTCTCGCGCGCTTAAAGGTTGTAACCTTTACCTAGTGAGTTGAGTTGATCATTTGACAAGAAGCTGAGCGAGATTTAAAGGCATCCACGTGACACCGTTGCGAGAGAAAATTTTGACGCTCTGTCATGCGAGCAAAGCCAAGCACTGCAAATTCTTCTGCATGAGTGCACTAAAGGCCAAAGCAGCTGTGCGATCATTTAAAGACCTACTGCACGAAAAAGGGACTTTCCAAGACAAATTCCACCTCGCAAAGCACGAAGTAGCTGTGCAAATGAAGTAAAAGGCAACCTCGCGAAGCTCAGGCTCTCCACTTCCCAGTCTTAACTCAATGACCTTTTGAGAATTTCCCAAGGTCAAGGGCACACATCCTGAGGCCCTGATCTCGAGAAACACATCCTAAGGCATCCAAGGGTTATAACAGTGGCACATTTGCTAGGAAATTAGGGTTAATCTTCTATTGGCTAAGGCATTAGGACTGAGTATTTAAGTTATAAATGTAACTTATAATTTTCATCTCTCCTTCAACCTCTGTTTGTGGTGAGCTCGAGCAGACTAGGGTTAGGGTTTGATCACCTCTCTTTTTTCCATTTTTCTTCTCTCCTAGTCCAACACTTGCTGGCTACATCCTTTGTAAATAGTTAGGTTTAGTTTATATAGATTTTGTAATAGGTCTTGTAACCTTTGGGATTTTGTGAAGAGTTGTTGTGCACAAGGTTGTTGTCTTGAGAAATTTCATTATAAGTATTTTTTATCAATGAAATTTATACTTTAATTGTTCATTCAATATGTTATTTTTTTATTTGCCCATAGTTTTGTTCAATCTATGCATGCATTTAGGATTTGAGCTGAATTGAAAGGCCCATGGAAGCTTGAGCTTGTAGCCCTGTGACCATGGTGGCAGCAGTAATTTACATGTTCCTTCTTAGACCTTTGTGGTGTGGATAACTTCTGCGGATAGCCTCTGACCATTGAAGTCGACAGACTATAGCCCTAGGGTGATTCCAAGCTACAGATCTGAGAAGGGTTATTCTCCTCTGCACTTAAGCTTGTAGCCTTGTGAGAGGTTGTTGCAGGAACAAGCTCCCCTTTGTTTTATTTGACCAATATCAGATGTTAGATCTGATTTCTCTGTAGTGATTGCAGACTTGTGAGCTGAGTCATGAAAATCCTTTGAAGCAATGACCAGCTGCATTTAAGTCCCTAAATAGCTCTTGAGCAACTGTGGTCTTCACTAGTTTTTCAAGTACTATTTGCTCCCATGGATGCTTGAGCTTGTAGCCTAGCAAATATGGTGTCTGCAATGATATTAATGATCTGATTTGGGCCATTGGTGGAGGACATCTATTGGATAATTTGTGACCATTAAAGTGGACAAGTTATAGCCTTAAGATCAGTCTACTCCTTTGGATCAGATTGGTTTTCTGATTTAATTTATATGGTTTGATCCTCCCTATTGAATAGCATGTGACTATTTAAGTGGATATGTTATATCCTTAAGAGATCAGGTCAAACCATAAGAGTTGAATTAGATACATCTTCCTTGCAGATGTGCTTGTAGCCATCTGAGGAACTGCTGCAGAGACAGCCCTAAATCTGGGTTTCAAAGCTGGATTAAACTTAGCCTGATTGCCTACTTCCCATCATTTTATTTTTCTTTTAGGCACACACACCATCACCACCTTCTTCATAACCCTTTCTTTAGGATAGGACTGTACTTTATTTCTCTTCTTTTATTATTAATTTAGTATAGTTGTGACACCCAACTCCCTTCCTTTAGGATTGTCAGATCTATAGCCAGATCTGGAGGCCTACTATTATAGCCCATTTTGGGTTCTAGATTAATTTTTCTGTGGGACAAACTCTTACTTAAAACTTGCTACAATAGCCCTATATCTTGCAGGTTATGTATGTTTCAGATTTTCTGTTTTAACCAATTTTTATTCTTTCACTTTTTTTATTTATATTTCTTTCACTATTTTCTCACCAATAACAAGATAGCACCCTGGCTCAAACACCAAGTTTTTGGCGCCGCTGCCAAGGATATTGATCATTTTAGTAGACCTGAGTTGTATTATATTTTAGTTTAGAAAATTCTTTGTAGCTGTGCCTTGAATAAAATAAAAAGTACTACTAATTTTTGTGAAATTTTTACAAAATTGGACAACAGCAACAAGGAAAAGCTAGAGTTGCAGCTGTAGTTTAGCTAGCTCTGTTTGCACTTCTTTTACCCTAAATCTCAATCCATTTGTGTTGAAATTCACTGTCAATAGTTTAGTTGTAAATCTGTGTAGTTATGATTTTTGTTTGCAAATTTTTTGTCTACTGTGAGCATCTTCTTTACCTGCTGATTTTGTGTGTGTATGCTTGGTAGAAGGTCCATAAGTTGGAACCTCCAAATCCTGAGGTTGAAAGGGTTTTTAGACTGAGAAATACCACAAGAGCCCCTACTATTGAAACTGAGCTAGCTGTCATACTGAGAGGCAAAGAACTCTGAAGGAATACAATGCACCTGGGGATTACACATCTCCCTTTTGCATACAATTCCCTTCAATTGAGGAAAAATATGAAATCAAGTCCTCCACCATTAACATGCTGCCATCTTTTTATGGGCTCAGTAAGGAAAATCCTTACATGCACATTGACCAATTCTTGGCACTTTACACCACATTCAACATTACTGGCCTGGGACTTGAAGCCACTAAACTTAGACTTCTTCCTTTTTTCCTAAAGGACAAAGCCAGCACTTGGCTCTCTAAGCTCCCAGTCAATAGCATTCAGACATGGAGTGACCTCCAAAGCCAATTTCTGGCTAAATTCTTTCTCATAAATAAAATTAGCCAGATGAGGACAAACATATTGTCATTCACTCAGTCCTCAACTGAAGATTTTTATGAGGCATGAGAGAGATTTCAAGAGATGTTAAAATAATGCCCTCACAATCAAATTCTACAGTGGCAACTGGTACAAGTCTTTTACCAAGGAATTAATCCCAAGAGTAGGGATATGGTGGATGCCTCATGTGGTGGTAGTTACCTCCACATGACAGCTGATGAGGCTTGGGAGTTGTTTGACATCATAGGAGAAAATTCCATGCAGCAGGAGTCACTGTCTCACAATGACAGCCAGACCTCAGCTAAATTGGTGAAAGAGTCCACCCCAAGATATAGAATGTATGAAGTTAAGGTGCAAAGTGATTTGGAAAGGAAGGTAGACAATCTAAGTTTAAAGTTTGACAAATTGACAAATGTGATACAGTCTAGGATGGTTACACAAGTGGAAGAGGCATGTCTGATATGCGAATCTCCCACACATTCACTTCAAGATTGTCCATCAGCCAACTAGTTCCCTGAGTTAGTATTGGAACATGCCAATGCTAACCAAGCATATGGGCAGCAACCTGTTGGGTATACATGGAGAAACTACCCAAATCTGAGGTAGAGACAAGATACATACCCTCAGCCCCCAGCAGCAGCAGCAATTGACAGCTCCATACAGACCTCAGCACCAATTTAACCAAGGTTATCCACCAAGAAAAAATTTTCAGTTGCCTGCCCCATAGCCTAATCAATTTGTCTTGCTCCCATAACAGCCCATATCCTCTTCCTTTGAAGAGCATATGCTGGCATCTATGCAGAATTTTGGGAACTTGGTCCAAACTATGAACTCCCATGGGCAAAGTATTAAAAAAATAGAGGACCAGTTGGGTCAAATCTGTAATGCTTTGAACAGGAGAGAGGAGGGAAAACTTCCTAGTCAAACCTTGGCCAACCCTAAAGGGCAGTACATGATTGGAGAAGCATCCTCTACCCATGAGGAGGCTAATGCAATCACTACCCTAAAGAGTGACAGGGTGGTTGATAATTTAATGGGCAGAGCAGCTGAGGAGGTCATAGAAAGTGAAAATAAAAGAAATGTGAGTGTTAAAGAACCAAAGAAGTCATCCCCTGCTGTGGATCAGTAAGGGCAAAATAAAGGGGCTGATGTTGAGCCCCAACAGCAAACAATAAATGAAGAAAAAAGAAAAAAACAAAAATTTGACCATGATGTGGTTAGGCATGTACTTGTGGCACCAGCAGTCTCACAGCTGCCATTTCCTCATGCACTTGTTGGCCCATCTCCTTTTGATAAGGGGAATGCTCAGATGGAGGAAATGATGGAGACCTTCAAGTAGGTCAAGATCAATTTGCCCTTGCTTGATGCTATAAAATAGGTCTATGAGTATGCTAAATTTTTGAAGGACCTCTGCACATAGAAAAGAAAGGCAAGGGTGCAGTTATCCAAAAAGGTTTTTGCTATTGAGCATGTTGAGTCAGTTCTGTCTATTTCCATACCTGAGAAATTACAAGACCTAGGGGTACCTACTATCCCCTACATAATTGGAAACCATACCATTGGTAGAGCCCTCTTGGACTTAGGGTCCAGTGTGAACCTGCTCCCATATTCTATGTATGAGGAGCTAGGTTTGGAAGAGCTAAAATTCACAGCAATTATGCTCCAACTGGCTGATAGGTCTGAGAGGAGACCTGCGAGTGTGGTGGAGGATGTTTTGGTGGGGGTGGACAAGTTCTACTATCTTGCTGATTTCCTTGTTTTGGACATGAACCCTTACAAAAGTAAAACCCCAATTCCTGTCATCCTTGGAAGGCTATTCTTGGCCACTACAAATGATTGCATTCAATCCAGGTCAGGAGTGATAGAGGTGACCTTTGGGAACATGAAGGCCCAATTAAATGTGTGCAATACTGCTAGGCAACCTCAAATAGACATTGAGGACTGTTGTGCAATAGATATACTTGATGGCCTTGTGAAAGAAGAATTATCTAATCTGCTGGATTGGGAAAATATTGTTGAAAATCTGAAAAGTATTTGGAGTATGGTTGAGGAGGAGACCCAAGTTCTCATAACAAAAGACAGCACCAAAATATAGTCTTTTGTGGGCCTAGTGCAGCATTCCAGTTGGAAACCTATATTGCTGCCCCTTTCTCAAACAACAAAGGCACCTTTGCTGCCGTCCATTGAAAATCCCCCTGAGTTTGAGCTAAAACAACTCCCAGACATATTAAAGTATGCCTTCTTGGGGCAAAATAAAAAGCTTCCAGTGATTATCTCTTCCTCTCTCACTAGTGAGCAGGAGGAGGAATTATTGAGTATTCTCAAGAAGCACACAAAGACAATGGGGTGGACAATTGCTGATCTAGGGGGAATTGATGCCTCAGTTTACATGCACAAATTTACTTGGAAGAGGGTGCAAAACCCTCAAGGGAGATGCAGAGGAAGCTTAACCCTCACATGCAAGAGGTGGTCTTGAAAGAGATAGTAAAACTGTTGGATGTAGGGGAGATTTACCCTATTTCAGATTTAGAGTGGGTGTCACCCATCCAGGTGGTACCCAAAAAGTCAGGTATAATAGTTATTACTTCTGCTTTAGAGGAGTTGATGCCATCCAAAGAGACCACTGGCTGGAGAGTTTGCATTGATTACAAAAAACTCAACTCTAAAACCAGGAAAGACCACTTCCCTCTCCCCTTCATTGACTAAATTCTAGATAAACTGATTGGGAAGGCATTTTACTGCTTTCTTGATGGATACTCAGGGTATAACCAAATCCCTGTGTATCCTCAAGATCAAGAAAAAATCACTTTCACATGTCCCTTTGGCACCTTTGCTTACAGGAGGATGCCTTTTGAATTATGCAATGTCCCAGCCACATTTTAGAGGTGCATGTATGCAATTTTTTCTGATATGATTAACAAGTTCCTGAAAATCTCCATGGATGACTTCTCTGTTTATGGGGACAGCTTTAGCCAATGCTTGAGTCACCTTGACTTGGTTTTACAAAGATGTGAAGAAACCAATTTGGTCTTAAGCTGGGAAAAGAGTCATTTTATGGTAACACAAGGAATTGTGTTAGGCCATGTGATCTCTCACAGAGGAATAGAGGTTGATAAGGCTAAAGTGGTCCTGATTTCACACCTGCCCCCACCTAAGGCTGTCAAGCAAATCAGATCCTTCTTAGGACATGTTGGATTTTATAGGAGGTTCATTAAGTACTTCAGCAAAATTTCCAAGCCATTGTGCCACCTGCTATGTCAGGTTGTGCCATTTGAATTCTCTACTAAGTGCCTTGAGGCCTTTGAGGTATTAAAAAAGTGCCTTACCACTGCTCCTGTAATCCAGGCCCCAGATTACTCACTTCCCCTTGAACTGATGTGTGATGCATCAGACTTAGTCATAGGTGTTGTCTTAGGACAAAGAAAAGATAAACTGCCCGTAGTAATTTATTATGCAAGTAAAATACTAGTTGAAGCTCAGCTCAACTATACCACCACTGAGAAGGAGCTGCTTGCTGTGGTGTTTGTTGTGGATAAGTTTAGACCCTACTTGCTTGGGTCTAAAATTATTATTTTTACTGATCACTCAGCCCTGAAATACCTATTGGCCAAGAAAGATGCAAAACCAAGGCTGATCAGATGGATCCTCCTATTGTAGGTGTTTGATCTTGAGATCAAAGATAAGAAAGAAGTTGAGAATGTGGTGGCTGACCACCTCTCTAAAATTGTTTTGGAAGAATGTGTAGCAACACCTGTCAATGAATTATTCCCTGATGAGCAGTTATTTGTTATATAGTCTAGTGTGCCCTGGTTTGCACACATTGTGAATTTTCTTGTTGTTGATAGGATCCCCCCTCACTGGTCCAAGATGGACAAAAACCTGTTTTTCTCTCAGGTCAATAATTTTCTGTGGGAGGATCCATACCTATATAAACATTGTACAGATCAGGTTGTTAGGAGATATATGCCTGAAAGTGAGTTCCACAACATTCTTTTCATGTGCCATGAGCAGACCTGTGGAGGTCACTTTAGTGGCAAAACGACAGCTGTAAAAGCTTTGTAATATGGGTTTTATTGGCCCTCTTTGTTCAAAGATGCATACATACATTGCAAAGCTTGTGACAAATGTCAAAGGTTGGGAGGCATTTCCAAGAAAGATTCAATGCCATTGCAACCCATCCTTGTGGTAGAACTTTTTGACATTTGAGGCATTGATTTTATGGGCCCTTTTCCTCCTTCTATGGGCTTCAACTTTATACTTGTGGCAGTGGACTATGTGTCCAAATGGGTGGAAGTCATTGCCACAAGAACCAATGACCACCTAGTTGTCCTTAAATTTTTGAAGGATAATATTTTCTCCAGATTTGGCACTCCCAGAGCTATCATTAGTGATGGGGGGAGTCATTTCTGTAACAGGCTTTTTGAGAATCTACTCAAAAAGTATTATATTATACACAAAATTGCAACTCCCTACCACCCACAGATCAGTGGGCAAGTTAAAATTTCTAATAGAGAGATCAAGCATATTTTAGAGAAGGCTATGAGGACAAATAGAAAGGACTGGGCACAAAAGCTGAATGATGCTTTATGGGCTTATAGGACTGCCTATAAGACCCCTATTGGCATGTCTCCTTTTAGGCTGGTCTTTGGAAAGGCCTGTCACTTACCAGTGGAGTTAGAGCACAGAGCCTACTGGGCTATCAAAACACTGAATTTTAATCTAACTACTCCGGGTTCTCACAGGAAATTGCAAATGTCAAAGCTTGATGAGCTGAGACTGGAAGCCTATACAAATGCAAGAATTTACAAGGAGAAATCCATGACATTCTTTGACAAGAAACTCATGAGGAAGGACTTCAATGCTGGTACCAAGGTTTGGCTTTTCAACACCAAATTAAAATTCTTTCCAGAGAAGTTAAAATCCATATGGGATGGACCTTACACTATCATCCATGCCTCCCCATCTGGTGCTATGGAGATCTTGGATGCCATGTTGAGGAAGATCATGAAAGTGAATGGGCAAAGGCTAAAAATTTGTGTAGAAAACTCTGTGGAGCCTCCTCAGCCCATTCACCTACATGAACCTCCCATTACTTACTGATCCACAACTCTGTAGACTGTGTACCATATTTGTTGAATTTGTGTTTTGTTTTGTTTAAAAATCCATCATGTAGTGTATTTATTGTGTGTTGATTTGCATGTTTTGTTCTGTTTTCTTTTGAGTTATGAGTTGTGATGTGATGTGCATATGTTTGTCATCTGAATTGAATGTGTATAGACCTGATGTTGATGTGCATGTCTGTTGCTGCTGTATGGTTGAGGTGCTGTCAGTGTAAATGGCATGAATCTGACACAATTGAAAACCTTTAGCATTCTAAAGTTTTGATGTACATATATTGATAATGGGCACTGAGATTATTAGGATGAAATGGATTACTTGTGAAAGAGTTGGTGCTGATGCACAATGGATAGGTGCATGTCAGTATGGATGCACTAACCAATGTGTAGCACTGAGAAAGAAAGAGTTTTGACTTGTCGCGAGGCTTAAAGGCCTAAATTTTACACTCGCGAGTCAATTTTGGGCTTTCTCACGGGCCTGTATAATGACCTGTGCTGCCTCGCGAGAGCCGCGTGAGTGAACTACTTGAAGGAAACAAAAGATGGATCCTCGCGAGGCTACCTCTTCTTTGCGATAATGAGTTTCGCACCAATTGGGAATCACACATGTTGTACTGCGCGAGAGCCTCGCAAGCAAAAAGAACTCTGAAGCCTGCAATGTTCAATACCTCGTGAGGCCCTGATTCAACTCTGCGAAGTGCCCTCGCGAGACTCTTCTGTATCTGGAGAAATATTTCTCGCGAGGTGGCATTCATACTGCACGAGAAAATATAGCTTCGCGAGTACCTGATGAGAACCACGCGAAGCACAAGTTCCTTCATTTAAACCCTATGATTTTTCAATTTCTTCATTTCATCTCTTCTTTTCCCTAGTTCCACTGAGCACTTCCAAGCCCCCTCCTCCCTTCTCTATTAACTAATCCACTACAACTCAGCCATTTTCCTCTTACAATTGTGTTCCACATCACCTCCTGGTTACTTTGAACTCGGTTTGGGGGGATTTGATCCATTGTGCCACGGTTGAAGTGGAACCCTAGCTTTAATTTGGTAAGATTTCTCACTCTCTCAGTTGGTTTGATTGAATAGTAATTTAGAGTTAGGAAGAGAGGAATTTGTGGGCATTACCTCCATTACAGCGTGAACTATCTCCACTCTGTATTTAAAGCTCTAATTTTGAGGAATTTTTATAGTCATGGCCATGGGTTCAAAATTCATTGGCACGCTGGCTGTCATGCTAAACCCCTCACCTGCTGGGAGCCCTATGGTCACATGTAAATCAATGAGAATTGCTAAGGCCTACACAGTGGAGACCTCTGAGGCACCTACACAAGTTGTAAAGCCCCAAGTGGAGCAAACCAAGAAGAGGGCAGCCCCAGTGAAGAAGGCCAAGGGTGTGGCCTCTGATGCCTTTATTGCAAAGAAAAAGTATGCTTCTAAGAAAAGAGCCAAAAAGCACCCACCTGCTGAAAGCCCTGAGAAACCAAAGAAAAATTAGAAAAAGGGTAAAGAAATGGTCCCTGAGGTTGCCCCTAAGGAGGAGGAAGATAATAAGTACCTCAGGGTCCCCTCTGAATTTGTGGCTGCAATTAAGCTGGAAGCTGAAAGTGCCTTTGATAAGGCATTCTTTGAGGAACTACCTGAAACTGCATCTTCAATTGAGTACCTCACTAAAGCCTCTCTGTTGCCCCTGTTAAGGCCCCCATTGCAGCTAGTCTTCCCTAGACTAGTGCAGCTGTTTTACCAGAACATAAGGTTGAATACCGGGGATGATGGAAACCCAACATTGCTGGTGCTGATAGATAATTTTGAGATGCTATTTAACCAAGCAATGATTGCTAGGATTCTTGGGATATCAGCCACATACACTGCTGGGAGTGGTTTGGGTGCTCCTTTGATAGCCACCATCCCTGAAATTGCCAAAGAGCTCACTGGAGGGATCACAACCTCAGGGTTGTCAATTAGGAAGAGAGACCTGCACCCACACCTGAGATTTATAGATGAGGTGCTAAGAAAGAATGTTTATTGCTCTGGGCACCAGCAGGAGAGGAGGTACCCATTCCTGATGCCCTCTACTCCTTCCACCTGAACCATTACATTGATGTAGCCAAACTGGTTTTTGATGGGATAAAAGACATCCATGAGAAAGTGAAGAAAGAGCAGAAGCCTCACTCATTGCCCTACTGCAGGCTCATTATAGCCTTATTGCAACTAGGAGGCTATCATTTTTAGATGAATGAGGAGACCACTCCCTTGAATCCTAGCAACTGTGGAAAAAAGCAATGGGGTATCAGTGGCACCATGATTGCAAAGAAGAAGGAGGAGCTGCTAGCTGAAGTAGCCCCCACCATTCAAGAGGTAGCTACTGCCACCTCTGCAGCAGTCACTACTTCAGCTCCTGTAGCTATCAGCCTAGCAAGCCCCACCTCCATTCCATTGCTGATCAGCCCTATCATACCCTCACCTATAGCTACCCCCATTACCATAGCAATCACCACTGCAACCTCAATATTCCCAACATCTACACCTACTACCATCACCATCCCATACCCACAGCCCTCCATAGTTACTTCATCTTTACCTTAGAATATTTTACCCATAACCACAACCTCACCAATAGCCTCCATTACCACATCATCTATACCCACACTTTTACCCATTACCATACCAACCTCTACATCAATAATCCCTTAACATACTTTACCAATTTTCCCTGCACACCCCAGCCCAGCTGTTAAAGCCACATATAAAAAGAAAATAAAATATTCCAAAGTCCCAACTAAACCCCTACCCACCTATGTCTCTCAAACTAGCCGAATCCCTGAAACCATACCCCTACCAGACCCTACCATAGATATCCAACCACCCTCACCAACCCAAAACTTTTCAATACCCCCTGTTGAGAGTGAGCCCCAAATTCCTGCCATCCCACATAGCCCCCCTATATCCTCACCTCAGCCCATTGAATCTGATACCCTTGAACCTTTGGGCCAATCCATCCCTTATTCCCCTACTCATGACCAAGACCCTTTTTCTGGAGAGGGATACTCAGCCATGATGACCTCTATTATAGGGGAAATCAATAATGAGTTTATCCCTCTCCCAGATTCACCACAGCCTTATCATTTTACCCCTCCACCTGATTCCCCTACCACAACACATTACTCCTACACCTACTTCACCACAGCCTACTACCTTCCACCATGCACACACCTCCCCATTTCAACCAATCCCACCCTTCCCACCCACGGCACCCATCACCCTGACCCCCTACGTCAAATCCTCAACCTACTCTCCTTTCAATCCCAAGTGATGGCCAACGCCCAAACCCAAACATCCATTGAGGCCACCCTCCAAACCATGAACTCCACCCTCCAAAATCAGGCCTCCATTCCTAACAGTTTAACAGCCATCCAATCAACCTTATCTACCTTAACCCAATTATCACAACAATCACTTATCCCTACACCCACCCATTTACCTACTCCACCCCCTTCTCCCCAACCCCTAACCTTAGTTGTTCCCATAATCCCTCCAATTACAGTTACCAATGCTTCCACATAAACAGACCCTGAGCTTGAAACTGAAACAGAATCCCAACCTGCAACCCTACCTGTAGTAGCAACCACTGATGTTGCCACAGATGTGGAAAACTTCATCCCCACCTCCTCAATGCTAATCCAAACTGACCCTGAGGTAATAGACCTCACAGTACCTGAGCTTCAAGTCCCTCAGCCTTTACCCTCTACACCCCCCCTACCCATGCCATCATCCATCTCTTCATCATTACTGGCTGGCCCTTCTTCATCTGTTGAGCAGCCCATATTACCAGCCTCTTTTAACCCTATGCCTCCATACTACACCCTCCTTCAAGCCATGAAGGAAAATGCTTACGTAAAAAGAGATGTGGTTAGGGGCATGGCTGACCTCCGAACTTCTGTTAGGCAGCCCCTCCTAGATAAAATCAAATTCATGTAGCTAGCCCACAAGTTAGAGAAGAGGAAGATCAAGTAAGGGTGGAGGGAGATAATGATCCAATACAATCAAGAGAAGAATAGAGCTGATGGAATGGAGGATGCGATCAAGCAATTGCAAACATCCCTGTGATTGGTGGAGGATAGAGCAAATGAGTATGCTAGGACTGCACATGCATTGCAGCAGACCTTAGTAGATATTGGTGATAGGGACTTAGCTGAAACAGTTGCCAAACTCTTCACTGCTAAAGCCCCTCCAAAGGTACCTACTACTAAACCCCAAGAGCCCAAAAAGATAAAATTTGGGATCAGCATTAAGGAGCCTGCACCAAAGCCTACACCTTCTCTTAGAAAAAGAGGCAGCACCAAGCAACGTAAAGTTACTTTAAAAAGATCATAGTCCACTGTTACAGCCATGAAGAAGGAAAAAAGAAAAGGAGTCTAAGACCAAGCTAATGCACATGACAATTCTGATGATTAGATTTGCACATGTAATTAGTTAGGATATTTTTGTATAATCTTTTTGTAGTTATTTTCCCTTGCATTGCATAAATTCCTGTGTTATAAATGAAAATCCTCTTTGGCTGATTTTGTTTGGTTTCATTTATATTTGTTTGTTTTGTTTTATCTGTTTATGTGTGTTTTGCTTACCGTTGTACTTGCTTTATTTTGTGTCTGAATTTTACCAATATACCATACTGCATATATCCCTTCTCTTTGAATCAGTGAGGGCACTGCTCCTCATAGGTTTGGGAGTGTGATAAGGTTTGCCAATGATGTGGTTAACTTAAGTGTAGCAGAATCAAGTGAGTAAGACAAATATTTAGCTATGTTCACCTATGAAATATTAAGAATGAGAAAATTCATAACTTTTGAAGACCTTTAGGCATCAAAAACTTTAACATTCTAACATTTTCATGAGGTGAACATCAAGAAAACTCACTTGTGTCAGTATTTAGTGAACTATTAAAGAGAAAAAAAGGTAAGGACATGCCTAAGAGTTCAATGGAAGACCATACCTAAGAAGATTTGGGCCTACAAATTTTTTTTTTTCTCTGAGTAGTGACTGAGGCAATTCTTTATGCTCTAAGGACTAGCTGAGTCAATGTCTTCACTAGAAGTTAGGCATCTCCAGGTTGAAATAGCTGACAGTATCCATGACATTTAGGAAATGATCAAGGCCTTCTCTTGGACAGTTTGAGCCTTAAAATACCAAACCCAGTAAACTGCCCTTGTGCATACATCTTTTGAGTCTTAATTTCTAATTTTCTTCAAAATACACCTGATTACTTGCACCTAAACCTATGGACCTGATTCAAACCTACCCCCACTCTGAGAATTCAGAAGGTAAAGGACAAGTAGTTGAAGATGGACAAGCTAGGGTCATCATTTGGTGAATAGAGGAGAAACACAAAAGGAAGACAACAGTGTAGCAGCTGGGAAGAGGGTGACATTTCAGAATAATACAAACAAAATGAAAAAAAAATGTATTCAAAGGAAAAACGGAAAAACAAATTAATGAAAAGGGATAGAGAGGAGTCAAGAGAAATTTTATTGAAAAAAAGTAAAAATAAGAGGAGAAGTTGGCCACTTCAAGTATGAAAAATATCAAAAAAGATGAAATGTGCTGATCTAAAGAAGGGGAAGTCATGAATCACCTCCTTCACCTGCTGATTTCTCAATTTTGCATCCTTTTCACCCTTTCATTCTTTATAACCTACACCCATAAGCCACATTGCAACCCAGTCATAAGACCCTGTGATCCTAAGTTGAATGAACTATCATGTGGAGATGAAGAGTTGTCCAACCTATGGTGAGGAATAGCCAATGATGCCAGAGTTTAGAAGCCTTGCCTATGCTCATGCTTACAGTCCCATTTGGGGGCTGTAACTATTCTTGAGCTTGTGTGAAATGAAAATCCTCAAAATTCTTTATGAGAGACTGCCCTGGTAAGCATTGGGTCTGACATTGAATGTATTGGGCATTGCCTAGACCTAATTTTTGAATTGATGATGAGCTTAGTACTGTCATACACTTGTTGTTTCTCTTGTTGTAAGCTGATTGGAAATAGTATGCATACATGTAAGAGTTTTTAATGAGTTAATGGTCTGTGCATATCATTTGTTTAAATTCCTCACATTTTGAAAAGAATCAAAGGTAGGCTAATGCTCTGATTTTTGAATACTGATTTGGTAATGTTGCACTTTTGTTAATTGTTTCATTAAGAAGTTTGTGGGTACCTTTACTGAAAATCCTCAGGAGGCTTCACTCCTCCACTAGGGATCACCTAGGGGTTTAAAAGGCTTGATGCATGAGCTAAATGCATCTGTGCTCCCTACGAAATTGGCATTTAGATTTTTAGAATAGTTATTTTAATTTCTCCTTTGCTCAGGGCTAGCAAAGATTAGGTTTGGGGTGTTTTATTCACTGAAAAGTACCAATTTTCACCTATTAACTTAGCCTTTGCTGGACCATGAAGCTGACTAATAACTCTTGTTTAGTTTGTTTTATAGTTAGTAATAACTTATGCAACTTAACACAAAGTCCATGCCTTTGGTGCTAAGAAGAGAGAGAATTCAAGCAAGAAATGACAGCTGAGCCAAAGACTAATGGAACACCATGGTGGTACACACTATCATGACTATTTTGCATGTCATAATGGACCAGGAAAGTCTAGCAGATGAAAGAAGCATAAATGTGAGTGGAGAGGACTACAACAGTAGTAGATGCATAACAGCAGAGGAGCAAATGTGTTATCTCGCATAGTAGAGGTGTTGCCTCGCGTGGCTAAGCCTGCAGCAGAGTAGCCTCGCGTAGATTTTACATGCAGCACAAGGGAACTCGCAAGGAATTCATGCAGCTCAGTGAAGGAAGTGCCCTAAAGCATTCTCTCGTGCGAGTCGCACTTCACCAACACTTGAACTCTGAACTCAAGTCGTGCACTAAGCCTTCGAATCCACATGAAGCTCGCGAGGAACAAGTCCTATATCAGCCGCGCGCACTATCTCGCGAGGCCAAATTGCACAAAGAACAATAGGAAACTCGCGAAGTCCTCGCATGGTTAAGGAGGAGAGAGAACTCCAGAAGTTCTCCCACGCAGCTCTCGCATGCTTAAAGGCTGTACCCTTTACCAAGCGAGCTGAGTTGATCATTTGACAAGAAGCCAAGCGAGATTTAAAGGAATCCACGCGACACCCTCACGAGAGAAAATTTTAAAGCTCTGTCGCGCAAGCAAAACCAAGCAGTGCAAATTCTTCTGCGCGAGTTCACTAAAGGCCAAAGCAGCTGCGCGACCATTCAAAGACCTATTGCACAAAAAAAGGACTTTCCAAGACAAATTCCACCTTGCGAAGCACGAAGTAGCTGTGTGAATGAACTAAAAAGCAAAAGGCAGCCCCGCGAAGCTCGGGCACTCCACTTCCAAGTCTTAACTCACGGAGCTTTTAGGAATTTCCCAAGGTCTAGGGCACACATCCCGAGGCCTTGATCTTGAGGCACACATCCCAAGGCATCCAAGGGTTGCAACAGTGCCGCCTCTGCTAGGAAATTAGGGTTAATCTTCTATTGGCTAAGGCATTAGGACTGAGTATTTAAGCTGTAAATGTAACTTAGAATTTTCATCTCTCCTTCAACCTCTGTCTGTGGTGAGCTCGAGCAGACTAGGTGTTAATCTCTAAAAAGTACCACTTTTCACCCCTTAACATGAGCTTCGATAGACCTATGAGTGGACTAATAAATGCTTGTTGAGTATGTCTTATAGATAGCAATAAAAGGCAATCATAGTGCAGAAATCCATCTCTCAGTGCAATTCAGACCCAACAATGGCCCACTTAGGGCATGCAGCAACAGTAAAGCAGCCTTAAAAGAGTGAAAACAGGCTGAAAATAACCTGTCGAGAGGTTACTGGAACCTGTCGATAGGATCTGAAGGCAGAAAAAAGGAAGAAGTCGGGAGGATGGGAGAATTCGAAAGGATCCGGAACCTACGCGCAGTCGAAAATAAAAAGGGAGCATCCTATTGAATGGTTGCCTGAGCTTGAATAGAACCTATCAAAAAGTCTTAAAACCTGCCGATAGGAGCCAGAAGAGAACCTATCGAAACTTATTGTGCAGAAATCAATCTATCGAAAGGATCCCCCAACCTGTCGAACACACCAGATGAAGGTTGTGGATGCGGGAGCTTTATTTTCAGCACCAACTTATCGGAACCTATCGAAAGGATCCTGAATTCTAGCAAAAGGAAGAGAAGGCATGTTTGGAACCTGTCAAAAGCTTCAAGAACCTATCAAAATCGACTGAAGGACTTCTCGGAAAAGCTACTGTGCACATGCTGCAAGTTGGTGACCTGCTACATGCAATCCGAGGTACTCTGGTGATCAGCACAAAGTTTCTAGAGGTGCCCTGAGAAATCCTAACCGACCCACGTGCTCTCTCCCAACTCTAACTAACTGAGAGAGCCTTCTAGAAAGGGAATAAAAGAGGGAATAACAGAATTATTCAAGCTGAGCTGTGATTGACGGGAAAAACAAATCTGAGGCTGAAGGGGAGAGCTATATAAGGAGGGAAGTTGCCAAAAAAAGGAAGGATCAATTCTCAAGATTAGAGCTTGCATCGAAATTCTATATTATTCCTTTATGCCCAACTATGATTGGCTAATTTCTTTGGAGCAGCAAGGAGTGAGGTTGGATTTGTAATTGGGGAGAGTTGAGAGTGTTATTGAGGGTCAGATAATACACAGACTACAAATCTGAGAGCATTTCATTATATAGTGAGTTTATTTTAATGTAATGCTGGTTTTATTGTTTTAATTAGATCCATAGTTCATCTGGTTTCATTTGGTGCTCGATCGGATTTGTGTAAATGGGAATAGCTCACCCATTTAACTGATAGACCTCTTGGATACCATTTAATCTCTCTAGATCTGACATTCCTGCAATTGCCTGTGTCTGTGGCCTGGCAGTTGCAGCATTTGTAGTGATTATAATATTCTGATAGAAACCTGAGAATGGGGTGAATCTATTGGATGATCTGTGACCATTGAAGTGGACAGATCATAGCCTTAACATCAATCCAAATCTCTGGCTTAGATCAGATCCTTTTATCTTGCAGCTGTGCTTATAGCTAGATGAGGGATTTATGCACTCTGAATTCTTTGTGACACTGTCAGCTCAATCCAATTGCAACAAGACCAAACTCCAAGCTGCTTCTCTCCATTTTCTCTTTCCAATTTCACTAAATATTTCCCTCACTTGCAAGATCTGAACTCTAGATTTAATCTCAATTCATTTCTACATTTAATTGTGTTTCTGTAGTTTAGTTTAAAGTGACAATCCCTTAAAACCGCTCCTCTCTCTTTTGCTATTTTAATATTAGGTAGGGTGCCAGATCTGCCTTAGATCTAGAGATTTACTTAATTTTCATCTCACATTTTTCTGTGGACATACCCTTACTTATCCTTTAAAACTTGCTACAATAGGCCTTGAATACTTGCAGGTTTGTGTGTCTGCTTGCCTTGGTGTGTGCAACCAATAGATCCTTTAATTGTGTGATTATTAACCTCTTTTTGAACACAAGGTAAGAAACCAACAAGTTTTTGGCGCCACTATCGAGGATCTGTGTGCTTAAAATTGGTAGATCTAAGTTTGTTTTAGTATAGATTGTAGATCTGTAATAGACTGTTTAGTTTTTCACTAACTGCTTTTGAAAGTTTTTGCTGTTTTGGAATAGTTTTTGTTGTTTTTAACAGATTGGAAGCATTGTCTAAGGAGGAGCATTGTGCTAGAGGCTGTGCTAAAGTTTGCATCCCTCTACTCCTTTTATTTTTTCTGATCTATGGATTTGTAGATGTATTAGTTAATTGTGTTGTTCCTGATTGTTGTGTTAAATTTGCTCTGCATTTTGTGTGCATTAAGATTGTGAGTGGTGTATGTTTGGAAGGAGAACTCTCAATCCTCAGATTGTTCCATTAAATCCAGAGGTTGAAAGAATTCTTAGGTCTAAACAAATCTCACCCACATTTGCTGCATCTGGATCTGCTAAAATGGGTGAGCAACCTAGAACCTTGAAGGAATTCAATGCACCAGGGGTTTACAATTCCCCCTTCTGCATTCAATTCTCTGCTATTCAAGAGAACTATGAGATCAAGTCTTCCATAATCCAAATGCTACCCTCATTCCATGGCCTGACCAAAGAAGACCCATATAAGCATATTGATGAATTTCTAGGACTGTGCACTACATTCAATATAACAGGTTTGGGGGAGGAAGCAACCAGGATGAGACTCTTTCCTTTTTCATTAAAGGACAGAGCCAGGACTTGGTTGTCAATGCTCCCACCCAACAATATTCAGTCATGGAGTGATCTTCAATGTCAGTTTTTGACCAAGTTTTTCCCCATGTCCAAGACAAGCCAGTTGAGAAAGGGCATTATCTCATTTGCTCAAGACCCAACTGAGGACTTTCACCAAGCATGGGAGAGATTCAAAGAACTCCTAAAGAAATGTCCCCATTATCAAATCCCTAAATGACAGCTTGTTCAAAGTTTCTATCAGGGAATTGATTCTAAAAATAGAGAAATGGTAGATGCCTCTTGTGGTGGTACTTACCTCCACAAAATTGCTGAGGAGGCTTGAGAGTTATTCGACATCATCAGTGAGAACTCCATGTAGAGAGAGACATTATCCAGGGACTTGGACATCCCTAGAATGGTGAAAGAAAATACCATAAGAGGAAAGATGTATGAGGAGAGTGGGCACAATGATTTTGAAATAAAAGTGGACAGTTTGACCCAGAAGTTTGATAAGCTTATGGGAGCAATGCTGTCACCCATGGCTGCTAAAGTGGAGGAAGCATGTGCTATATGTCAGTCCCCCACTCACTCCCTTGAGCAATGCCCCTCAGCTATTCAATTTTCAGATTTAGTGATGGAGCATGTGGCTGCCACTCAGTCTTTTGGGTAACAGTCTACTGTTGGTTACCAATGGAGAAACCATCCCAACTTGAGGTGGAGACAAGATACTTTTCCAAACTAGCAGCAGCAGCCACATCAGCTCATGCCTTACAAAAATGCTCAGCCCTACCACTAGAATTACTTTCCAAGGCCCCACTATCAACAACCCATGACTCAGCCTATGGCTCAGCCTGTGCAGCAAGTTGCACCCCTCCAGCTGCTAGATCACTTTCTTTTGAGGAACAAGTTCTGGCCTCATTGCAGAACTTAGGACCCTTGTCTCAAACTGTACACTCTCATAGCCAAAGCATTAAAAAGAAAAAATACCATCTTGGTCAGCTATCTAATGTTTTGACCAAGAGAGAGGAAGGGAGGCTGCCTAGCCAACCCATGGACAACCCAAGGAGACAATATGTGGTAGGTGAGGTTTCTTCTTCCCATGAGGAAGCCAAATCTGTCACCATATTAAAAAGTGGAAGGTTGGTGGACAATCAAGTAGGCTGTGGGCCTTTGAAAAATTTAGAAAAAGAAAAAGAGAAGGTACAACAGGAGCAATCCATGTTGAATAAGAAGGATAATAATGATCCTCAAGAAAAAAATAAAATAAAATAAAGAGATGATGAGTTGGCTAAGGTTGCAAATGGGGGAGCAGTCCCACATTTGTCATTTCCTAAAGCAATGCAAGCACCTTCCCCTTTTGATAAAAGGCATGCCAAAATAGAGGAAATGATGAAAACTTTTAAGCACGTGAAGATCAACCTGTCTCTACTTGATACAATCAAGCAGGTTCTAGGCTATGCTAAGTTTTTAAAAGACCTTTGCACCCATAAAAGACAATCAAGGATAAATCTGTCCAAGAAAGTCTTTTCAGTAGAAAAAGTGAAACAAATACTGACTATTGCAACTCCAACAAAACTCCAAGACGCTGGAGTCCCCACTATCCCCTGCATCATTGGGGATTATACCATTGAAAAAGTCTTGTTAGATCTGGGAGCTAGTGTGAATTTGCTTCCATATTCAGTATATGAGAAGCTGAGCATAGGAGAGTTGAAGCCCACACATGTGGTTTTACAACTGGCTGACAAGAAAAGAAGCCTGTGGGGATCATTGAAGATGTCTTGGTTGGGGGTTGACAAATTTTTTTATCCTGCTGATTTCCTGGTGCTGGATATGGAGCCGAGCAAGTGTGCTACTTCTATCCCAGTGATCTTAGGCAGGCCCTTTTTGGCCACTGCAAATGCTTGTATATAATGTAGATTAAGGGGTCATGGAAGTATCTTTTGGCAATATAAAAGTCAAGCTGAACGTGTACAATGCAGCCCATTAGCCCCACTTAGAAAATGAGAACTGTTTTTCCATTTATGTGTTGGATGAGTTTGTGCAAGAAAATCTACCTCAGCTGCTGCATGGTAATGATTTGTTTAATGTTTTTAAAGAAGTATGGAATGAAACAATGGAAGATAAAGCTTCCACATCTGAGCTTGAGCAATTGGAAAGTGTAAATTCTGAAGCAGGGCCAGCAAAGCATCAACCATGGACTCCTGTTTTACTACCTCTTCCACCACCTTCTAAGGCACCCCTATTGCCTTCACTCATCAGTCCCCAAGATGCAGAGTTAAAGTAACTCCCAAAATCTTTAAAATATGCCTTTTTAGGAGCCAATCACAAACTGCCAGTGATAATCTCTTCTTCCCTCACTCTTGAGCAGGAAGAAGAATTGTTTTATGTGCTAAAAGAGCATAAGAGAGCAATAGGGTGGACTATTGCAGATTTGGGGGGAATCAATCTAGCTGTGTGCATGCACAAAATTCATCTTGAAGATGACTCTAAACTTTCTAGAGAGATGCAAAGGAAGCTCAACCCACACATACAGGAAGTTGTAATGAAGGAAGTACTCAAACTTCTTGATGCTGGGGTCATTTACCCTATCTCAGATTCTCAATGGGTGGCCCCTACCCAGGTGGTGCCCAAGAAATCTGGGATCACAGTAGTTGAAGTAGACTCATGTGAGCTGATTCCAATCAGACAGACCACTGGTTGGAGGGTATGCATAGGCTATCGCAAGCTCAATGAGAAAACTAGCAAAGATCACTTCCCATTGCCTTTCATAGATCAGATCTTAGATAAGTTGGCAGGTAAGGCTTTTTACTATTTTCTTGATGGTTATTCAGGATACAACCAGATTCCTGTTTACCCTCAAGATCAAGAAAAAACCACATTCACTTGTCCATTTGGAACCTTTGCAAACAAAAGGATGTCATTTGGGCTATGTAATGCTCCTGCCACTTTTCAAAGATGCATGTATGCTATCTTTTCTGGCATGATTGATAAGTTTCTAGAAATTTTTATGGATGATTTCTCTATCTATGGGGATGATTTTAGCCAATGGCTGCACCATATCAGCCTTGTGCTGTAAAGGTGTGAGGAGACCAACCTAATTTTGAGTTGGAAAAAGAGTCATTTCATGGTGACTCAAGGTATTGTCCTAGGACATGTTGTTTCCCAAAGAGGAATAAAGGTTGATAAAGCTAAAATTGATTTAATAGCATATTTGCCCCCTCTCAAAATTGTCAAACAAGTCAGGTCATTCTTGGGCCATGCTGGTTTCTACAGGAGGTTCATCAAAGACTTTAGCAAAATTTCCAAGCCTCTTTGCCACTTGCTGTGCCAAGAGGTTCCATTTATGTTCAATGATGAATGCCTAACTGCTTTTGAACTTCTGAAGACCTGTTTGACTACTTCTCCTATATTGCAAGCTCCTGATTTCTCTTTGCCAGTTGAGCTAATGTGTGATGCATTAGACTTTGCCATTGGTGCAGTGTTGGGACAAAGGAAAGACAAAGCACCATGTGTGGTGGCATATGCTAGTAAATCAATGGTTGATGTTCAATAAAATTACACCACAACTGAAAAGGAGTTGCTAGCCATTGTATTTGCATTGGAAAAGTTCAGATCATATGTGTTGGGGTCCAAGATCACTGTGTTTACTGACCATTCAGCCCTGAAATACATCTTGTCAAAGAAGGAGGCTAAAGCTAGACTAATTAGATGGATTCTTCTTCTGTAGGAATTCAACTTGGAAATCAAAGACAAGAAGGGGGTTGAAAATGTGATTGCAGACCACTTATCAAGGATTCTAGATGTTGAAATAGAGAGCTTGCCCATCAATGATTCTTTCCCAGATGAGCAGCTTTTTGCTATCGAGATAAGTATGCCTTGATTTGCCAACATAGTAAACTATCTTGTTGTGGGAAGGGTACCCCCACATTGGAGTAAGGATGATAGAAATCTGTTCTTCTCACAAATTCGATATTACATGTGGGAGGATCCTCATCTCTTTAAGTATTGTGCAGACCAGGTGATAAGAAGATGTATTCTTGAAACTGAGTTTGAAAACATTTTAACCATGTGTCATGAACAAGTTTGTGGGGGCCATTTCAGTGGCAACAAGACTACTGCAAAGGTGCTTCAAAGTGGTTTCTATTAGCCCACTCTGTTCAAGGATGCCATACAGCATTGCAAAGCTTGTTCTAGATATGCCAGCAAATGGGAAGTATTATAAAAAGAAACTCCATGCCCTTGCAACATGTGCTTGTTGTTGAACTATTTGACATATGGGAAATTGATTTTTTGAGACCTTTTCCCCCTTCCTATGGATATAATTTCATCCTTGTAGTTGTGGACTATGTGTCCAAATGGGTAGAGGTCATAGCTACGAGAACAAATGATCATAAGGTTGTCATTAAGTTCTTAAAGGACATCTTCTCTAGGTTTGGCACCCCCAAAGCTATTATTAGTGATGAAGGAAGCCACTTTTGCAACAAAACTTTTGAAAAGCTGTTGGAAAAATACTCTGTGACCCACAGAATTGCTACTCCCTACCACCCACAAACCAGTGGGCAAGTAGAGATTTCTAACAGGGAAATCAAACACATCCTAGAGAAGACTGTGCGAGCTGATAGGAGAGATTGGTCCATAAAACTGCCAGATGCCTTGTGGGCTTATAGGACTGCCTATAAGACCTCCATAGGAATATCCCCATTCATGCTAGTATATGGCAAGGCATGTCACTTGCCTGTTGAGTTAGAACATAGAGTATATTGGGCCATTAAAGCATTAAATTCTGAATTAACTTCTGCTAGTGTGAACAAGAAACTGCAATTATATGAACTTGATGAGTTAAGGATGGAAGCATATTCAAATGCCCGGATCTATAAGGAAAAAACCAAAGCCTTTCATGACAGGCATTTGCTACAGAAAGAATTCAAAATAGGTGACAAGGTATGGTTGTTCAATTTAAGATTAAAATTCTTTCTAGGAAAATTGCAGTCCAGATGGGATGGGCCTTACACAGTTTTACATGTTTCCCTATCCGGGGCTGTAGAAATCATGGACCCCAAAGATGGTAGAGTTATGAAAGTCAATGGGCAAAGGCTAAAGATTTGTGTTGAAAAAATTTGTGAGCCTGAGGAGACCATTGATTTTCTGGACCCTCTAATTTATACCTGATTTCTGTGTGTATCATATGTACTATATTTTGGTTCTATTTTAAATGATTACTTTCTGTTTTGATGTATTGTCCATTTTCAATAAATTTGTCATGCTAGCATTAGGTCATCATATCAATCTTGCCAAGCAGTCCAAAGAACATGGGAGTATGTCAATAACGAAAACAACATGAATGGAAGCACAACAAAGGAGTTTGCTGGGTGCTGAGGCTGAACACAGCACAAAAATGCAGTTTCTATGAGCATATGGGACCTTTCGATAGGTCATTTGAGGATTTCGATAGGCATTAAGACTAGTCGATAGGTGAAAACAACTCTTCGATAGATTCAAAAGGTCGGAAAGAAGTTTTTGATAGGTTCTGAATACCTATTAGGAACCTATCGATAGGATGAATCATGTACTACATGAACCTATCGATAGGAAGGATTTGACCTATCGAAGCATCTCATTTGCACGCTGTATTCTTTCTAGTGTTTGATAGGACGCCTTGACCTATCGAAATCACTCAACTCATCCTATCAAAATCGATTTTCACTCTTTATACACCTGTCGTTAGGTCATTTTTGCTCATTCAACACCTCCTGCGAAACCCTAGCTCTCTCTTCCTCATTGGTCGCTGCTCTTATTTTCTACCAAATACTCTAAGGACCTTTTGTCACTCATTTTGCCACTCCTCAAGTTCATTCAGCCCACACAAAGGAGCATTTTGCACCTGATTTTTGGGAAATTGGAGTTGTGCATCACGATTTCTGCAAAACCCTAGGAGTTTTGGGTAAACTGTCTCTCTACTTCACTCTGTTGTTTTCCTAAGTTGTTTACTTCAGAATTTTAATTCAAATTGGTGAGTGAGCTTTAAGAGATCAATTTCTGAGAGCATAATGGTCGATTCTGAAGAAACCCTAGCTGACCTATTCTGGCAACCAGCTTCTACCCCAAAGTCCTCCAAAAAATCAAAGCCTACCACTAACCCACCTACCAAGAGGAAGCTTCCTGAGGGGAAGCCCAAGAAGGCTCCTAAAGCAAAAAAGGCCAAGTCTGTCGCAATTCAGGAGCCTGATGCAGAAATACCTATGGAGAGATCTGCTCCAACTGGGGAAACACCTTTGCCCAACCCTGACATATACCTGCGGTGGAGCTTCCTACTGCATTAACCACCCCTAATAAGTTTGTGGATGGGTTGAGCCTTTTCCCTGAGATAGATTTTGATCTTGGATATTTTACTGAGATAGAGGAGTGTTAGGGGACACTAATGTATCTAAAGAAGGAGGGATTGTTACCCCTACTTACACCCTTGAAGGAGACTGTGTACCCCAGGCTGGTTAAATTGTGGTACCAGAATTTGACAAAGAAGGTGGTGCCTGGGAATGAGGTTGTGCTAGAAATTCTTATTGATGATTGACAAATCACTGTGGATTGCAAGGACATTGGGATGGCTTTGGGAGTTCCACATCAATTTGACTCCACTAGATCCAAGGGAGCACCCAAATGGGTTACATTCAGAGAAATGTCTAAACAGCTCACCAATGGAATTGTGGGATCTAGTGAATCTTTGATGAGAAGAGACCTCCAACCTAACCTCAGATTCATCGATACTATTCTGAGAAAGAATGTGTATGTCACTGGGCACCTGCAGGAGAGAAGGCCCCCAGTTGTAGATGCTTTGTACTATTGTTCAAAAGGGTAATTTTTGAGTGCATCACAGCTGATTTTTGAGACAATGGTAGACATTAATGATAAGGTGCTTAAAAGACAGGCATTTGCTAAAGGTGTTGGGTTGCCTTTCAGCAGGCTCATTACATGTTTACTCAAGGCTGGAAAATATGTGGTTAAGAGGAATGAGCCAATCGAGAAGATGACTCCAAAAGTGTATGGAAAAAGGGCATGGTCCACTAGCGTAACCCTGATTAAGAAGAGTAAGCCAGCTGAGTTGGAGGAGGTTGAGGAGGTGCCCACTACCACTGCAGTAGATCTTACTGCTGAGATACCCTCATCCATCCTTTCACCTACCTTACCTACATCATCACCAACACCTCCACTCACTTTGCTTTTCCCCTTTGTATTAGTCCCCCTCCCAATAGACCCCCCTCCTCCTACCTCTGAGCCAGTTTTACCTCCACCCACCACTCAAATTCTCGAACCTGAAGTCCTTGAACCTCCAACACTACCAGAGCCTACCCCTACCATTTCTTCTCCACCCTTAGACCAACCCATTTCTAACTTCCCCCCTCTCCAACCCCTCCTTCATACCCAGGGCTTAGACCAATTTACCCCTACTGGGTTCACTGCCCTCATGACATCCATTGTGAAAGATGTTGGGCATGAGTACACCCCACTCCCTGAATCCCCACACCCCAACCCCCCTCATTTCAACCATGCACCCTTTCCACTCTATTCAAACACATGTCCCCTCTAATCCCACTATTCCTAATACTTTTACTCAAATCCTCTCCCTATTACAGTCCATTCAAACTTAATTGACCACCAACACCGACAACCAAGCCCTCATGAGCTCCTGCCTTCAATCCATTCAGTCCGCCCTTACCCCATCCTCTTCAACTCCCCAACCCCCTCACACTTCCCCTTTTTCCCCTGTCCAATCACCTCTCCATTTATCTCCTCCATCTTCACCCATAACTCCACCTCCCACAACTACTACCCAATCTGAGGAGGCAGCAGCTCCATTTTTACCCATACCTATCTCATCCCCATCTTTTACCCCTCCATCACCTCCAATAGTAGCCACTAAAGTTGCTGTGTCACCTACCACCCAACCACCCACTCTCACTCCACCTGTCTTCACAGATGCCTCAACCCAAACTGATCCACTTGAGGAACTGATTTTCTCCACCCCCTCCTCATCTTCCACTCCATCCTTTTCCTTGCCCATTGTACTTGGATCCTCCATCTACATTCCCCCTTACCTTACTCTGTTGTATGCAATGAGGGACAATCCTTACATCCGCAGGGATGTCCTAACAGGTATGGCTGCCCTCCGAGCTTCCCTGGAAGTCTCCTATGAGGAGAGGAATGCTCTCATGGAATTGGAGCAAAGAATCCAGCTCCGGGATATCTCTCAGGGGTGGAAGGAAATCATGACTCGTTATAAGTCCGCCAAACTACTTGCTGATGCTCAGACTCGCATTGCCGAGTTTGAGAAGAAGAATGCTGAGCTTCTCCAGAAAAAATTAGCCAATGCTCAGGAGATACTTAAGGCCACCCAGGAACTCTCTGAGTCCAACCTGCTTTATGCAGTAAAGAAAATCAATATTCTAGAGAGAAAAGTTGCTTCATTGACTTCTTAATCATTTCAACCAACCCCTCTTGCTACAGCTCCTCCTTCCAACCCTCCTGCCACTCAACCTACTCCTACCCCACCTGTAGATGTTCCCCCCCTCCAGCCCAAGATCTTCCTATAGCTAAACCTTCCCCACCAAAACCTAAGTGGATTTATACAAAGAAAAAAGTTACTATAAAGAGATCTGTTTCCACTGCTTCTTCTCGCAGTAAAGGGAAGGAACTTGCTACCCAGTCTGAAGAGGTAGCCCCCACTAAGCCCCCACCCCCACATGGCACCTCCTCCACTCTACTCTCCAAGGAGGAAAGAAGGCAAGCTACTGCTGCTGCTGCCCTTGGCCTAGATCCTACTGTCTTTTTCCCTTCTGATTCTGACTCTGCTGCTACTTCTGCCAAGAAAATCAAGAAATCTACTGCCCAGTCTGAGGAGGCCCCCAAGCAGTCCACCCAGAAGTCCCAACCTAAAAGAAAAGCTCCTTTATCCAAGAAGGATTTGAAAATTTTGGCAAACTTGTATGATTGGCCAAATGATGCTTGTAAATAAATATAGACTATTTTGTTTGTTTTCCCTTAATGATTTAGACCATGTACATATGTTAGTTGTTCATCATAATTTCTTTTCTGTACCCTGTCTTTCTTTGTGCTTATTGTGCATCTGTTTCTTCATCTACCCTTTTCATGGTAACCATGCTCTCTGAACAATGAGGACACTGTTTAATTTAGGTTTGGGGGTATGACAGGTGTGCCAATGAAATGAGTTAATGCTAGTGCAGCAATGTTAAAAAAAAAATTTGAAAATAAAGTGATTTCCCACCTGATTTTTTTAAAAAAGAGGAAATTAAAAACTTTTTAAAACTAAAATGAGCTGTAGTTTTAGCATTTTTCATGAAGTAAATGTCAAGAATTTTCAAAAAGTGATGTTTAGTGAACCTGAAACGAGAGAAAACTGTGAGGATACACTCCAGAAATTTGATGGAAGGCCATAACCAGTGAGATTTGGGCCTGAAAATTTTTCTTTGAAGAGTGTCTTGGCAATTTTTCTGCTCTAAGGACTGATTGGATCTAGTTTCAATCACTAGAAGTTAGGCAAATCCAAATTAAAATAGCTTGATAGCATTCATGACATTGAAGGCATGAAGTAAGGCCATTCCTTGGACAGTTTGAGCTTAAAATGTCCCACCTTTAAACTGCCCTTGATACACACCATTTGAGCCTTAAAATTCTCAGTTTTCTTTGATAAAAACCAGAAAATTTAAACCCAAAACCTCAGTGACCTGATACAGCCTGACCCTCACTTTGAGATTTCAAAAGGTAGAGTTGGTTTGATAATTGGTTGAAAAAGAAGAAAGCACATTTGGTGGTGTTGTGGCATTCCAACCCATAAAAAGAAAAATAGAGAAAAATACAAAAAGTAAAAAAACATATAAAAAGAAAATAAAAAAAAAAGAATGAGAAAGAGAAGTCATTTCATTGAAAGATTGAAATGAGGATTAGAAACTGATCACATCAAATCTGAAAGTTCAAGAAGTAAGTGGAATTGTGCTGAAATGAAGAAGGTTGAGTTGCAAATCACCTCCTTACTTTTACTGATTTCTCAATTTGAATCCTTTTTACCTCATTATTCTTTTACAAATTTCACCCATAAGCCACATTACAACCCAATAAAAAAGACCCTACTGATCTGAAATGGATTGAGCTATCATGTGGAGATGAGGATTTGTTTAATCTATGGTGACAAGAGTTAGAAAATTTCAGAAGTTAGAGCAATGCCTATGCTCATGCTTGCAGCCCTATTTGAGGGCTGTAACTATTTTTGAGATGTGTGAGAAATGATGCACCCTTCTACTTTTGTTATGAGTGAATAGCCCCAGTAAAATTTGGGTCTGAAATCAAAATTGATTGGGGCATTATCAAAACATAATTCTTAAATTAAAGGTGAACTCTGCATTAATTTTCAAGCACAATGCCTTGACATGAACTTATTGATGATGAAGGAATTATAACAGACTTTCAGGTCTTAAACTGATGATTTTTCTATTGAAAATCCTCTAAAACTGAAGGGACATGGTGTGGAATTTATTTTATTTTACTTGAACTCTGTTTTAGCATGTTGCATAAGTATTAACTAATTTTATTGGAGAAGTTTGGGGGTACCTTTACTGAAACCCCTCAGGAGACTCCACTCCTCCACTAGGGATCACCTAGGGGTTCAAAAGGCTTGATGCATATGCTAAATGCATCTGTGCTCCCTATAAAAATGGCATTTTAATTTTCTTTATTCTTCCTTTGCTCAAGGACTAGCAAAGCTTAGGTTTGGGGGTGTGTTAATCTCTGAAAAGTACCACTTTTCACCCCTTAACATGAGCTTTGATAGACCTATGAGTGGACTAATAAATGCTTGTTGAGTATGACTTGTAGATAGCAGTAAAAGGCAGTCATAGTACAGAAATCCATCTCTCAGTGCAGTTCAGACCCAACAATGGCCCACTTAGGGCATACAGCAACAGCAAAGCAGCCTTAAGGAGTGAAAACAGGCTGAAAACAACCTGTCGAGAGGTTACTGGAACCTGTCGATAGGATCTGAAGGCTGAAAAAAGGAAGAATTTGTGAGGATGGGAGAATTCGATAGGATCCAGAACCTATCGCGCAGTCGAAAATAAAAAGGGAGCATCCTATCGAATGGTTGCCTGAGCTTGAACAGAACCTATCGAAAAGTCTGAAAACCTGTCGATAGGAGCCAAAAGAGAACCTATCGAAACTTATTGCACAGAAATCAACCTATCGAAAGGATCCCCCAACCTGTCGAACACACTAGATGAAGGTTGTGGATGCTAGAGCTTTATTTTCAGTACCAACCTATCGAAACCTATCGAAAGGATCCTGAATCCTAGAGAAAAGAACAGAATGCCTATTTGGAATATGTCGAAATCCTCAAGAACCTATCGAAATTGACTGAAGGACTTCTCAGAAAAGATGTTGTGCACACGCTGCAAGTTGGTGACCTGCTGCACGCAATCCGAGGCACTCTGGTGACCTGCACAAAATTTTTAGAAGTGCCTTGGGAAACCCTAACTGACCCACGTGCTCTCCCCCAACTCTAACTAACTGAGAGAGCCTTCTAAAAGGAGAATAAAAGAGGAAATAATAGAATTATTCTAGCTGAGCTGTGATTGACGAGAAAAACATATCTGAGGCTGAAGGGGAGAGCTATATAAGGAGGGAAGCTGTCAAAAAAATGGGGTATCAATTCTCGAGATCAGAGCTTGCATCGAAATTCTCTATTCTTCATTTTTGCCCAACTATGATTGGCTAATTTCTTTGGAGCAGCAAGGAGTGAGGTTGGATCTGTAATTGGAGAGAGTTGAGAGTGTTATTGAGGGTCAGATAATGCACAGACTACAAATATGATAGCATTTCATTATATAGTGAGTTTATTTCAATGCAATGCTAGTTTTATTGTTTTAATTAGATCCATAGTTCATCTGGTTTCATTTAGTGCTCGATCGGATTTGTGTAGATGGGAATAGCTCACCCACTTAACTAGTAGACCTCTTGGATACCATTTGCTCTCCCTAGATTTGATGTTCTTGCAATTGCCTGTGTCTGTGGCCTGACAGTTACAACATTTGTAGTGATTATAATGTTCTGATAGAAACCTGAGAATGGGGTGAATCTATTGGATGATCTGTGACCATTGAAGTGGACAGATCATAGCCTTAACATCAATCCAAATCTCTGGCTTAGATCAGATCCTTTTACCCTGCAACTGTGCTTATAACCAGATGAGGGATTGATGCACTCTGAATTCTTTGTGACACTGTCAGCTCAATCCAATTGCAGCAAGACCAAACTCCAAGCTGCTTCTCTCTATTTTCTGTTTCTAATTTCACCAAATATTCCCCTCACTTGCAAGATCTGAACTCTGGATTTAATCTCAATTCATTTTTGCATTTAATTGTGTTTCTGTAGTTTAGTTTAAAGTGACAACCTCTTAAAACCTCTTTTCTCTCTTTTGCTATTTTAGTATTAGGTAGGGTGCCAGATCTGCCTTAGATCTAGAGATTTACTTAATTTTCAGCTCACATTTCCCTATGGACATACCCTTACTTACCCTTTAAAAGTTACTACAACAGGCCCTAAATACTTGCCAGTCTGTGAGTCTGCTTGCCTTGGTATGTGCAACCAATAGATCCTTTAATTGTGTGATTGTGAACCTCTTTTTTAACACAAGGTAAGAAGCCAACACTAGGGTTAGGGGTTCACACCTCTTTTTTTTCCATTTTACTTCTCTCCTAGTCAAGCACTTGCTGGCTACAGCCTTTGTAAACAGTTAGGTTTAGTTTATGCAGATTTTGTAATAGGTCTTGTAACCTTTGGGATTTTAAGAAGAGCTGTTGTGCATAAGGCTGCTGCCTTGAGAAATTGCATTGTAAGTATTTTTTATCAATGAAATTTGTACTTTAATTATTCATTCAATCTTTTATTTTTCTATTTGCCCATAGTTCTGTTCAATCTATGCATGCATTTAGGATTTGAGCTGAATTGAAAGGCCCATGCAAGTTTGATCTTGTAGCCCTGGGACTATGGTGGCAGCAGCAATTTACATGTTCCTTCTCAGACCTCTGTTGTGTGGATAACCTCTGTGGATAACTTGTGATCATTGAAATGGACAGACTATAGCCCTAGGGTGATTCCATGCCACAGATCTGAGAAGGATTCTTCTCCTCTGCACTTGGGCTTGTAACCTTGTGAGAGATTATTGCAGGAACAAGCTCCCCTCTGTTTTACTTGACCAATATCATATGTTAGATGTGATTTCTCTGTAGTGATTGCAGACTTATGAGCTGAGTCATGGCAATCCTTTGAAGCAATGACCAGCTGCATTTAAGTCTCCAAATAGCCCTTGAACAACTGTGGTCTTCACTAGTTTTTCAAGAATTGTTTGCTCCCATGGATGCTTGAGCTTGTAGCCTAGCAAACATAGTGTCTGCAATGATATTAATGACCTGATTTGGGCCATTGGGTGGAGGACATCTATTGGATAATCTGTGACCATTAAAGTGGACAGGCTATAGCCTTAACATCAGTCTACTCCTTTGGATCAGATTGATTTTCTAATTTAATTTATGTGGTTTGATCCTCCCTATTGAATAGCATGTGATCATTTAAGTAGACAGGTTATAGCCTTAAGAGATTAGGTCAAACCATAGGAGTTGAATTAGATACCTCTTTCTTGTAGATGTGCTTGTAGCCACCTGAGGAACTGTTGTAGAGATAGCCCTAAATCTGAGTTACATAGCTGGATTAAACTTAGCTTGATTGCCTACTTTCCATCATTTTATCTTTCTTTTGGGCACACACACCATCACCACATTCTTCATAACCCTTTCTTTAGGATAGGACTGTACTTTATTTCTCTTCTTTTATTATTAATTTAATATAGTTGTGACACCCAACTCCCTTCCTTTAGGATTGTCAGATCTGTAGCCAGATCAAGATGTCTACTATTATAGCCCATTTTGAGTTCTAGGTCAATTTCTCTATGGGACAAACTCTTACTCACTTAAAACTTGCTATAATAGCCCTGTATCTTGCAGGCTGTGTGTGTTTTAGATTTGCTGTTTTAACTCATTTTTATTCTTTCATTTTTTTATTTATATTTCTTTCACTATTTTCTCACCAATAACAAGACAGCACCTAGGCTCAGACACCAACAGATCCTTCCTTGGGAGAATTTTGGGATACAATAATCCAACAAGTAAAAGGCAAAAAGAAATAATCCACGTGGGACCAACCCCTGTTGATCAAGTTTGACTACAACATATCCAGTTGTCCCCGATGATGCAAGCACATATGTCATTCCACTCAATAATTCATCAGTGACGCAAGCCATGATGTCATCAAGCAATAACTTTGGGACAAAGTGACTGCAATCACTACATTCAGCACACGTGTCCCACTCATCGGCGGATTTCAATCAAGTTCAAGTCTGCAATTATCTATAAATAGGTAAGCTTGGGGATTGTCCAAGACACCTAGAAAAATCTACCGAAACAATTATCTTCTTTGCTTTTCTTTCTTTGTTTTTCTTTCGGAGTGTATCGGAGAGAGTTTTACGCTTGGTAAGCTTTGTTTTAGTTGTTTAATATTTCCTTTGCTATAGTTATAAGTTTGTTTAATGTAATATCTGTTTTTAGTTAGTTTAAGCTTTTGTTTTGTGTTTATATGTCCTTTTGTATGTATTAGGCATTAGTTTATGAAATAGATAGTTTTCATTCCGTGTTTCTCTCTTTTTCCGTAACTACACTTTTCCCACTTTGATAACTTGGTATCAGAGCCATGTCAGGCTAAACCCGTGATAATTACATATGACGAGTGGGAAGTGTTAAAATTTTAAGAATTAGTAAGTAGTGATTAGGAATCCTATTAATGAACATATTAATTATTGTTCATCTTCTTTCCTGAATATTTAATGGATAATGTATAATATTCTATTTAGATTTACTACTAGACTATTTGGCGCGTTATTAGTCGCGTTGGGATGGTAGGCGTGTAGCAGTGATTGCGTGTTTGCCGATTTTTCTCATAAAAGAGAATCGTTGTCGGACATATTTTTTCAAACAGTTATTTAGTAGTAAAGCTAAATTGATTTCTGTATGGAGTACATCAAATTTATGGAGAAAAAGATGAATAGTATTTCATATGTACATGAATAGTATCCAACTCACTATTTATTATAGTAAAACTATTCTAATATTACTATTCCCATATGTAATTACACTATTATTGGTATTTTTTAAAACCTTCTTTTAGTTTTTATTTTTTCATTTTAAATTAAAAAAAATAAAATTAATTACTTTTATTTTAAATGTCTATTTTTAATTTCTCAAAAAACAAATCAATTAAAAATCATGAATTAGTCAAATGGGCCAATGTCGAAGATCAATTAAACAAATGAACAATCCATTCCATCAATCCAAAAACTATTTATAAATATGGATGGAAAGATTGGTCCACTGATATGTCTATAAAAATTATTGTGCAAACTCTCAGTCTTAATGAAAAAAGTGAAGATTTTTAATTATTATCTAATGAAGATTTATTGCATGACCTTTATCGATTTAAATTCCTACTTCTTGGATGTATTCAAGTTGCATTCAAACCCTTGACCTTATTAGGTCTGAACAATCTGAATAATAGTCTGTTAAGCACTCTCAGAGATGCTAAATGCCTTGACTGACATTCCTCTCTAATGGTTGCTGTTGAAACTAGCTTATGCCATGGTCCAATTTATTACAATGTTTTTCTCAATCTAACTTTATCATTAACTGATAAAAATATTTTACATGCTTGTACCCTTAATCTAGAAACCAAAGGATACAATTTTATGCCTGGATCTAAGACTATTACTCTTATCTATAGCCTTCATTATAAGGTGATGACTTTACTGGCTCCTATGATTAACTATTATAGTGAACCAAAGAAGATAGTCTTAATTGAGACCAACAGTATGACTACTAATGTGGCTACTCCTAGATTAATCTCATGGAAAAAGATTACTTTTCCCGATTCATGGAGTATACCTCAAGCTGTACCACCCAAACCTATCCTCAATCAGGATGTTAAACAAATTGTTCAAACTAACCAGGGCGATGTAATCTTAACCTTTGATAGATCTACATCTCATTAAACTTCTTCCAGGAGTTCTTATTCTGATTCGAGATCTCGAGGTCCTTATAGAGTTTCTACACCCTCGACAGCTCGGTTCTCTTATTCGGAAGTTAATTCTTCAATTCCTTTTGAATTTGATCAACAATATAATCTTACAGGATTCATGTTTCTGAACAATAAATTTCACATGAAATATATACCCAATAGCAGAGGGAATCCCCTACTGCTAGTGAGATGAACTTCTCACTCTCTTAACAAAGTTTTTACGGATTACAAAAAACCTGAAAATTTTGTTATTAATCATCAAGAAATAAATTTTGAATTTTACCAGGATAAATATACATCATTTCGTGTATGGTATTTTCAAAAGTTTTCTGAATTAAAACTATAAAAATTTAAAGAAAAATTTTACGATTATGTAGAAACACCTTTTCAAATCATTCCATTTGTTGCATGGTTTAAAGCAACCCAATATCCTGAAATGACTCAGGAAGAAAGGAGAATATATTTCCTTGAAGACTTATAAAAAGCTTGGCAGAAAATTGATGGCTCAATCGTTCAATCGGTTCATCCTCCTGTTGAAGCTCTAAAACTCACTCAACCAAATTCTATAGCAACACTGAAAGCTACAACTTTCATCAGACCTATTGATCCAATACCTCATTCAACAAAAATAGAGTTATCCAATATCTATAAACAAAACAACTTTACTAATCTTAATCTTCAAACAATTGGTATGCAATTAAATAGAATTGAAAATATTATTTCTATATCTTCTATCAAAGAACCTTCTTCTATCAAAGAATCATTGACTCTTAAGATAGAACAATCTAATATAAAACCTCCTCTTGAAATTACTAAATTAAATTTATCATCAAAATCTTATATAATAAAACAAGATGAATTTCTTGATAAATTAACCTCTAGGTTACAAGCGTTATCTCTTAAACCTGAAAAGAAAAATATTTTATAAATTAATGTTTTAATCGAAAATAAAATTTCTAATATCCAAGAAATTCAAGATAATTTTGAATCTTTACAAAATAACATAGAGTTTAATAAACTCCAATATAATTGGGATAGTGGTAATCCTAAGTATTACTATCAAAGACCTACACCTCAGGATCTTTTTTACGAAGAAGATCATATGGATATTCAAAATTCTTATGATTATCGATCAATCTATGAATGAAATATTAATGAAAAATCTGAATATGGTATTTTTATTGTATTACATAAAATATTTATGTATATTACTATCTTAAAATAATATCAAAATACTGATCAACAAATTGCTCGATACATCATTACTGGATTTTTCGGTATGTTGAAAGGTTGGTGGGATAATGTTCTCTCAGCCGCTCAACATGATGAAATTCTGACTTCAACAAAATCAATAAAAAATGAGCTTACTGGTCAAATTAAAGCTCATGAAGAGGCGATTTTAACCCAAACTATCATTTTTCATTTTGTTGGTTCTTGGAATCATCAATATGAAAGAAGTAGAGAACTACTTCAAAATCTTCGCTGTCCATTTTTAATCTATTTTAGATGGTATAAAGATATTTTTATGACTAAAGTCATGCAACGCAATGATGCCAATACTTAATATTGGAAAGCCAAATTTATTGATGATCTTCCTAGCTTATTTGCTAAAAAAGTTCGAAATAAACTTCGTGAACCTGATGATCAAAGCATAACTTACAATTAATATACTTATGGATAACTCTAAAATATAATTGTTTGCAAAGGCTTAACCTTGTGTAATGATTTAAAATTACATCAAAAATTAAAATAGCAACAACTCACTGATCGTAAAGGATTAGGAGAATTTTATGATCAATTTGCTTATGATACAAAAATCAATTTTACTTCTAAAAGAAAAGGAAAGGTGTCAAAAGAAGCTTTTAACAATCACCACTCCTTAGAAAGAAATCTTCGTACTTTAAAAAGATAAATAAATCCTCTTCTTCTCGACAAAATCGAGAAAAACAACCAAACCGACTTAAAAGAGAGGTTAAATACTATAAATGTTATCGATCTGGTCATTATGCCAATAAGTGTACAACTCAATAAAAACTAAATCAAATTCATGATGAAGGTTTAAAAATAATCTTATAAAAAATTCTGCTTAACTCCAGTTCTTCTGATCAAGAAGAATCTTATTATGATAAAATCAATAGTATTCATTCAACTTCTTCGTCTACTGATGAAAATCCTGTTAATTGTAATTGTAATAATATCAATACTTCAAAAGATACTTGACAAGCATTTGTTGTCATGAATAATTTAAGTATTAATATTTTTACAGAAAATTAACAATCAGTACTGAACTTAGTCAATAAAACTGAAGATCTTCTAATGAAATCCAAATTAATTAAAGCCTGTATTTCTACAGCTCAAAAAGAAAGTAAAAAATCTTTAATAGTAGAAAATCCCTATTTCTATTATAGAATTATTTCATCGACTTAAATCCCATGGTTCAACTAGTTAAGTAGCAAATTCTACCCATGTTCCTTTTATGATTTGCTAATCTTAAGCAAAATATAGAGTCCTTAAACAATGAATTACTTACTATTAAGCGTCATTTTGTTAAAGAAATTACAACCCTTAAAACCCGAACCAATCTTTTAGAAAACAAAGGTGCTTCTTCTAATTCCCCATCAATCACTTACCTAAATACCTTACAACAGGTATCTTCTCCCAAATGTTACATCCAAGTTAATTTAGTTATCAATTTCGATTGTACTCTTCATGATATCATTGCCTTTATTGATAGTGGAGCTGACATGAATTGTATCCAGACCGGATTAGTCCCTTCTCAATATCTACAATCCACTAACCACAGTCTTACCAATGCTAGTGGATATCAAATACCCATCCGTAGTAAACTTGATTATGCTGCAATTCAGTATAATGGAATATGTATTCTGACTACTTTTATGGTTCTCCCCAAATTGACTCAATTCCTTATTTTAGGAATTTCATTTATCAATTTCATATTTTCCTTTACCAAGGTTGATTCCTAAGGCATTTCTGCCCATTTTCAGGGTCATCCGCCCCATTTCCACTTTTTATCCTCTCCTTCTTCGGATGCCCCTCCTCAACTTTGTTGTGTTCATTTTCAGGGTAATGTCCAATTCCGAGGGTATATTAACCACAATAACCCACTTCCCAATAATCGAATTGCCCATTACTCTCAGGATCTTATTAATAATCTTCAACATAATATTTTTATATTACCCACTCACCCAGTGGTTTCATGTTTATTTGGTGATTCTACCAAAACAGTAGATAACCTACTAACTATTACCTTCTGTGCAAATAATGACCTGCAATGCAGGTAGCTCTTCCAACCAATCAATGAAATCTTCAGAAGATAATTATTCTCCTCAATGAAAAGTTTATGTTGTCCTCAGAGGATTCCAACTAAGACTTTATTACTCTTAGCAAAGTTGTCACAGTCAAATTTATAATTTTCCTAATCTATCATATCAGATGCATAATTCTATTCGAACAACCCAAGATGCTTTTGAATTATTTCAAGCCACTCAGCAACTAGCAAAATCTAGTATTAAGGAGGTAAAAGAATATTCAAGATCTGAAATATTCAGCATCAGCCAAATACCTGATTTCTACAATCCAAACATTCTTATTGACATCTATCAAGATATAAATGGAATATGAAAAGACCATATTACCCATAACAAGAAACGGGTAAGACAACATATGAATTCTCTTACAGCCAAAATTCAGGCTCAAGAATCCAATATCAAACAATTATATGATGGTTTGATTTCCTTGTTAAAAGATTTTAACTGGGAAGATGAAATTTTTATCATTGAGAAGATTGATCATTTTCTCGACCTAATTGAAATAATTGAAAAATATTTCCATGATCTTATTCTCAATCGTCTTAAAAGAATCTGTATGATTGAAAAACTCAAACATATCCTTCCCATTGATATTCCTCAAAATATTTTATCTCAAATTAAGAATCCTGCTACTGAGATTAAACAAATTTTATTGTAGAATTATCAATTTATTAATCATATCTATGATTATCATCTCCCTAAAATTTCTCTTTTTACTCCTGATTATCCTCACAACCTATTGTAATGTTTTAATTGGGGATTGGTTAATCAAATCATTTTCTCACTTTCTAAAATTCCAAATTTCTCAAGAATGATCAAATTCATGATCTTTCATGCCTCTAAATGTTTATCAATAGGCATTTATTTTATTTTCTGGATAACTAGCACCCTTGGCTGAAGATCTAGAGAACAATTCTTCTAACCTTACCAGATTCAGATTCTTCGCAAAATCAGAATGTACGAATTTTCGTATGTTCATATAACAGATCCTTTTACAACATCCAGTGCCCAATCAATCTCTCCTAAATCATATTGGATCCATACCTTAATACATTTCTCCCAAGAAGCAAGAGGAACTTCGAAGGAATATTATTCCTTGAAAATTACCGATGGTAGAAGACTTTTCCTCACTGATCTACCTATGGATTATATGACTACTCCATAATAAGATGCTGAAGCAAAAAAGTTTTTACAACAAATGATAAGTAGCATTAATCTCTATCTTTCTGCAAATATGAAAATTGAAGCCATAATCTAAGAAGAAGAATTGCTACAGGGGGTACCTGACTCCGATAGTTCCTTATCTGGAGATTCTATATTTTATCATAACATTGATAATCGTATGGACGATTAAAATTTAATAATTTACAAATAGCATATACAACTATCTCCTATGACGCAAGTCATGATGTCACCAACTTAATAATTCATCAGTGACGCAAGCTATGAGGTCACCAAGCAATAACTTCGGGACTGAGCGACTGCAATCACTACATTCAACATACGTGTCCCACTCATCGACGAATTTCAATCAAGTTCAAGTCCGCAATTATCTATAAATAGGTAAGCTTGGGGATTGTCCAAGACACCTAGAAAAAGGCCTAGAAAATTCTACCTAAATAATTATCTTCTTCTTTGCTTTTCTTTCTTTGTTTATCTTTTAGAGTGTATCGGAGAGAGCTTTACACTTGGTAAGCTATCTTTTAGTTGTTTAATATTTCCTTTGCTATAGTTATAAGTTTGTTTAATGTAATATCTATTTTAGTTAATTAAAGTTTTTGTTTTGTGTTTATATGTTCCCCTGTTTGTATTAGGCATTAGTTTATGAATAAATAGATTTCATTCCGTGTTCTTCTCTTCTTCCGTACCTACGCTTCTCCCTCTTTGATAACTTGGTATCAGAGTCATGTCAGGCTAAATCCATGATAATTACATATGGCGGGCGGGAAGTGTTGAAAATTTCAGAATTAGTAAGTGTTGATTTAGAATCCTATTTCATATATACCCTTGCATAACTTATTTCGAGATACTCAAAGATTCAATGACAATCATTTTTTAATCAAAGCCAATCAATTTTGAACTAAAGTCAATCCATCAAAAATGTATATTACTCTTTCATAAATAAATTCGATGTAGAAATGAAATGGAACATACCAAATCATTATCATTAATGGATAGAGATCCTAAGTTTACTTATGAAAATTACAAACCATTATAGAACAAAATCATTAATAATAGAATGAAAAATAAGTCATTTACCTATTCAGGTGGTTGTGATTTTGTCCAAGGAAGTTCCATTAACTCCAAATCATCATCATAGGACAAAAACTCTTCATAGCTATCATCCGCGCCCTTTGAACCCATGCTCGGTGTTCCCAATAACACTAAACCTAAATCGAAATGAGAGGAAGAAAAAACCTAACTCTAAAATCGCTTGAGGAAGAAGAAGATGGTCGTGGGTGTCCAGATAAGCAAGAAGATTGAGCGTGGGAGTGTGGGGAATGTGAAAATTTTCAAATCGCTCGTAGTGCGGGCGCGAGAGGAAGAAGAAGAACTCGCAGGAAAAAGATTGGAATAAGTGGGTGTACCTAAAGAATTGAGTGAGTGTATTTCGCTCACGATTTTCGGGGAGAATTCTTGGATTATTTGTCTCGCACGTGCGAGCATGGGTGGGCTCAAAGATTATGTGGGTGGAAATAAAGGTAGTCTATTAAATACTGACTCAATAATTATTTGGTGTTTACGCCTGGGGCAATTTCGTAAATATCGATCTAAAATCTTATAGTTGCTATTATATAAACCACCCAACCATTTTTAAGATCTGTGACACATGACTTCATCAAAAGTATACTGTCATTTGAAGACTATGATCAAAAGATCTATAGTATAGACTATTGGGTAAGTGCCCTCAAATTTTCGAAGTGAATTTTTAGAGGTCATGGCATCTCACTTTCATTTGTTTTTATGGAGAAGAGCTCTCAAGAAACTATTTTTATATGATAATTTTTTTGTCTTTATATAATTAAACAAATTTAACTTTAATTTTTCAAAAAAAAGTTAAAAATTTTCCAACTTTATTTTTTACCCTTAAGATATTAATAAACTTTAAAAGTTTATGTGAAGGCAATGGTCTAAAGATTTATAGTGGTTAACATTGCATGGAAAAAACGTCTCTATCATTAGAGTCAAAGAAGTTAACATCTTTCAAAATAAAGGATATATGAAATTTACATGGTTATTAATTTTAAATTGGGTTGACTTCTATGAATTGAATGATAGAGATTTTCTTTTATGCAATCTTGGACATCGTAGATATTTAGATCATGCCCTTCAAATCAGATGACACATTGTTGACACGCATTATAAAGAGAGACCCAAGTGACAAGTCACTTGGTGCTCGCTCTGCTTACCGTTAAGTCCAATTAGATGTCATTTGACTGCTTGGAATCACATGATAGCAATCCACATACTAACGTACCATTAACAGTTATTACGTTTACCACCGCATGCCCCCCACCGCATGCCCCCTAAAAGAAAATCCTGGCTTTGTCTCTTTAGTCATTTATATCTTTATATTAGGGTCTACAAATCACAAGCCATACTTGATGAAGCAAAGTGCTACATGTCCCAAAAATTGACTATTGAACTATGGACCTGGCGCTTGCACCATTCACCTAGTACCAACTCATCTCCATGTAAAACTCCCCACTGTGGAATTTTAAAATGATTGAATAGTGAGTGTCTCATTCTCAACTAGGGTCGGGTCAAGTCAGGGCTGCTCAACTTGATTTTTTTTCGGACACAACCTGCCTCGACTTTTTGAGTCGACTTGATCGAACCTAAACCGAAGGTTGAGTTGGAATGTTTCATGCTTGACCCAACTCGACTCGATGGGTCAAGTTTAACTTGATAAAAGTTCAAGGTTTGGTAAAGTATTAGGCCATCACAACCAGACCCAATCCAACGGGTCAAGTTTATGTGCTCAACTTGACCCAATCAGTTGAAAGTCCCACTCACCCAACCAGTTGAAAGCCCCACTGAACCCTCAACAAAAGGAAAAATGACCGCATAGCACAGTGGATTAGCTTGTTTGATTTCAGATCAAAAGGTCATGGGTTCAACTCCCACTGTGGTCGCTTGTATTTAACCCTTAATCTCAAGGGGTTAGGTGAGCTGGCTAGGTATCTGCTTCCAAAAGTAGGAGACTTGAGTTCGAATCCCCTCCTCCCTTGAGGCCACCCTAGGGATTTATATCATGTGCTGATCCGGCATGTGTTGAATTTGAGATGCCCATGTGCCCCTGGGATTAGGCTGGTGCTCTAGGAGGCCCGGATACCCAAGTTATAAAAAATAAAATAAAACCCTCAACAAAATGGTCAAAAATAAGTTTTTACTGATTTTGGTGTCTACAAATGTGTGCATCTGTGAAGCTTTGACTAACTTAATGATAGGAGATAAACCAGCAGACCTAAAAGGCTTACCAATTTGCAGTTTCCGAACAATCCGACCTGCCTGCCTGAGCTAGAAAATGTGTTACAGTGAGTGAGCGGTCCCCAACACCTAATACTAACTATTTTGAAATTGTTTATTGTTTACTATTATCCGCCGCACGGATAGCAACAAACGAACCGGTCACGCCCCGTAATATTATCAAAGGTTATTAAGAGATGCGTTTCACGATTTTTTTAGTACGATAATCTATGCACAAGTCATTTATTGACTAGAGTGAATGATGGATGTAATAGGCTACTATAATTTAATTGATGACAATCCGAGATTCTTTCTCCTCAACTCAAATTATTCGACCGTTTTGAATCGGATGATGAATAAATATCCTTCCGCGACTGAATGTCATTCACTTTCACACAGGCCAAGTGGCTACCAGTCATATGTTGATCCTATAAGGCACATATATCAACATTTAACCATTTGATGATAGACCATCATCATCATCTTAAGATTGATTTTGTGAGAAGATTAGGAGCCCCAAAAAGCTTTAACCAGGGTTGAGAAAAACTAATCCTGGATTGTAAATAAAGAAAGGTACCCATCTTAGCATTGACCAGGCAAGAACGTACCATAACATAACAACGGGTAATTTGAACTAATTCACTTTCTTAATCCAAGATCCTCTCTCTCTAGTCTCTGTTAAAAGTTTAGAGCTAATCAAAATCTTCTATAAAAAACAGAAAAAATCAAAATCTCTTAATCTCATCAAAATCCCAGAATCCGATGTCACGTGGAGATCCGTGGTCGTCGTCATCGACAGCAGATTCAAGAGCTCTTCTCCTCCAACCACGCTCTCCTCACCATCGGATCTCACCGGACGTCGAGATGACCGCATGCTCTTCCCGGACTGCGTTTCTTGGCGTCGACGTCGGCACCGGCAGCGCCCGCGCAGGTCCGTGCGCCGATTCATATATATAAATTTTTTTTTTTTTTTGTTGTTGCAAAAAATGTTTGTGTTTTCAGTTCACTTAGATCGACTTGGTTTGGCTATTGGTAGGATGAATTTTCAATAGAAATGAAATTGTTCGCTTCTAGTTCGCATTGTAGGAGAGCAATGGTTTGTTGCCCTAACTATTTATGAAGCAATCTCGGGGCAAAGGATTAATCTTCACAAACCTATATTGCTAGGTTTTAGAATGGATGAATATATTTTGGGGTCTTTGACGAGAGAACTGTGGTGTATGGTGGGCTCACTTCTGTCTATTTATTGTGGAGAAATTTTAGAATAGTTTGGCGGTTTGGAACGGAAAAATTTACTCTCTAGTGAGGGACGCCTTGTGCTCATAAAGGCTATGCTGACTAATTTACAGGTTTACTACATGTCCATGTTTCCATGTCCTATGGCAACCATTAACCAGATTGAGAGGGGCTTTTATGGGAGGGGAGAGGGGGGGGGGGGGGGAAAGGAAATTTCGTCTGATAAATTGGAAATTTGGTATCTCTCGCGGAAGGAAGGGGTCTCATTGTCCGTAGATTGTGCGAAAATTGGAAATTTGGTATCTCTCGCGGAAGGAAGGGGTCTCATTGTTCGTAGATTGTGCGAAATGAATAAAGCCCTCACCGGGAAGTCATTGTGGAGTGTAGGGACTGAGAGGGGAGTCCTATGGGTCCATGTTTTGGTCTCCAAGTTCGAAAAATGTAGTAATGGCTGGGATATAAATAGTAAAGAAAGTAGGGCATCCACATGGTGGAAAGGGATGTTCTCCGTAAAGAATGACTTCTATACCACTGTGTTAGGTTTGATTTGGATGTGCGTGACAAAATTTTCTTTTGGGATAATGTCTGGGTTGGGGATGTTTCCCTTAATGTGAGGTTTCAGAGAAATCTATATGGTTGCTTTGGATCCGGGTGCATGATAGTAGATATGTATAGCAGTCCCTCAGAGAAATCTGATAGCGACCAATTTCTCATGCTGGTGAAAGTTTTATACATCATTAGAGGATGCAGACCTAACAAATGCGTGTGGATGGGAGGCCGTGGAAGTTGGAGAGCAAGGGGATTTTCTCAGTTCGGTCTCGTGATAACTGTCTTGTTTGTTGACCTTTGAGGCTTTGATGCTTCATAATTGGGTGGCAGTGTGGAAAGGTTGTGCTTCTCCTCGAGTGCAATCCTTTGGGTGGACTTTAGATTGGAGGTGGAACCTAACTATTGACTAGTTACTGAAACTAGTCAATAGTTTCAGTAACTATTGACTAGTTTCAGTAACTAGTCAATAGTTACTGAAATAGGCATCTTATGTTCTTGCTTGAAGAAGAATCGACATCTTTCTCTCTTCATACACTGCTGGTTTGCCAGGGAGTTTTGGGTTACTATACTTAAGATTTTTGGGTGAATTGGATGTTTATAAGAACATGTGGAGAGCTTCTACTGACATGGGAATGTGGTCTGTTCAGAGGTACTAAAAGGGTCTTGTGGAGATCTACCTTGTTTTATGTCTTAAATTATAGCTTATAACTTAAGCCGCTACATCTAATGTCATGAAACTAATTACTTACAAGTTCACTTAATCACTTTCATTAGGTCACTAAGTACTTTAACTAATTCATGGAACTTTTTTACATAGTTTTTGCTAGTTCACTTTGTTCCCAAAAGTACTTTTCATATGCTTCGCTCATCAACACCATTAACTAGAAAGAAATACTAAGCTAACCCACTCAAGCATAACCTCTCAAACCCTTAAGATTGATCTCTTACAATAAGTCATAATTCAACTAACCCATCGAAAACCATCAGCCCTTTTAGGCAAATTGATGCCCTATATTCTATACCGCAATTCTGCGTCCCTACTCTATAAAGTCTAAAGAGACACATTATGTGGTTCTTGTACTCTATTGCTCCAATTAGGCCAATTATAGACATTTTAAAAACGATACTTCACGTTCTCCATATGAGTATCTCAAGACCGAATAGAGCACACACATATACAATTTACCACCATAGCGTATCAATTCACTTAGGTATTCAATCAAACACCTCATGTGCATCTTCTAGCACAGCCAGCCTTGAACTCCACTTACCCCCATCCGGACCATTTTGAAACCCAACAAGATACCTCATGAAGATGTAATGTCAAAGTCCTAAGCGGCATTGTAAGAATACCGCAATCCAACGACACACCTCATTGAGACATATCAAACACAAAGCATATACCAGAGATTGTCTTTCCACTCATCAAAGATATGCTTAAAACAGTGGCCATCAAAACCAACCAACAACTAGCTGCAACGCTATTAGTCAATCATCACACCAGATAACTTAACAAGTACCATGGGCATTTGAACTTGTAGTACAAGCTGTCTTGTAAGTATGGAAGTCTTTCATGCCCTCCTCTAGGCTTCTGGGTGATCCACTTGTAGTATCCCTCTAGCTCTCAGTGTGACGAGCTGTTGGACAGAAAAAAGAATGCACAACAGAGAAATCTACCATGAAACTCATCAATAATTCCATATGAACATATTACGCATGAAATCCATTAAGGACCATAATGAATCCAAAAATAAAACTCTAAAATTTTGTGCATGAAATTAAACACTACCACCTCAAGTTTCTTTTAGCAGTGTATCAAACACCTTATGAGCGTTGGTCCTTTTAAACTAAAACCATTCAAATCAGCAAATAAATTCTGCGATTTTGAAGGCTCAAAACCCCTTCATAAACCTGCCTATTTCTCACTAAACCCCATTCAAATCAGCCAATAAAGCTTTTTAGTAACCTTTTCTTGATCTGAACGTCTAAAACTACCAATCTATGTTGCGTTGTATGGCCGTCTCTTAGGATGACCTTGCAATCCTTACAGTTTTTCAACTTTCTTCGCTTTTATCAGAAATAATTTGTGTGAGTTCTATTTGCTACACTCTCGTCTCTCTTCTTGGAAAAGGTATTCGCTCTTGCCAGGTCGTAAGCTACTGCAAAATCAAGCATAGCTCCCCCCCATCACATTCCTTTCACCAAATCATATCCTCCATGTATCCTTTCATATCTGTTTTCTATCATCCCTAAGTTTCCATTAAATGATTAAAGTCACCTCCAATTACCATGCTTTCATTATTGGGTATGCCTTGTCCTAGTTCCTCAATCGGTTGCCAAAATTCTCATTTCATATTTTTACATAATCCACCTTGGGGTGCATAAGCAATAATAGTATTTAAGATTTCCTTGTCCAAAATGATTTAAACCATCATAATCCGACCTTTCTTTCTCTTGACCTCCACAATCTTATCCTTCAAATTTCTCTCCACTTCAATGCCTATTACTCTTCCTTGAGTAATAAAGCTTGAATCCATTTGCCAGGTCCTTAGCCTTCCCCCCTTTCCACTTTGTCTCTTGTAAGTACGTTACATTAATCTTCCTTCTTCTCATGACTTCTATCTGCTCTACACTCTTCCCAGTTAATGTACCTACATTCAAAGAAGCCATATGTAGCTTTTGGACTTTCTTTGCCTGCACACATCTATGTTGATGTGGGAGCCCTAACCTACTATTCACAATAATTCGGCAACGCTGCTATTCGTTTATAAGGAATGCCCGAGCCAATCCTTGCCTATTTCTCATTATAATCAGGACTCCGCAGTAGCGTGTCACTTACAGGGACACCCTAGCCAACCCTTGCCTATTTATCACTACAATTGGGTCTGTTGTAGCGCGTAGCTAATCCTTGTCTATTTCTTACTACAGTCGGGATCCCTTGTAGCACGTTGCTTAAAGCAGAGGACGCCCTAGCCAACTTTCCTACTTCTCAGTACAACCGGGAAAAGCTGTAGCACGTTGCTAGTAGAGAATGCCACAAAATATGTGTTCATAATAGGTTTCATCATAGGGACTTAACAAGGTTTTGATATACAACCCACGCTAACCCTCCTCCTTCTCATCCGCCAGATGCACTGCTCGAAGTCGGGCGGGGCCTCGATTTAGACCCGGGCACCCTCTGGGTGGACTGGATTTGGGGCACCCACCCATGCCGCTCGGGCGGCCACCCCGTGCTCGCCCAAGCCAACCTGGCAGCCGCCTTGCCCCAGTCCCCATATATTTTTTTTACTTTTTTTTGTTCTTGGGAGTCATTACATGGCAGATTTTGAAAGGGTCCTTGCACTCAGAAAGTTGGCCCTTGCACCGACTTTAAAGAGAGACTTGGTATTTTAGGGACATGTGGCATGTGAAGACCATTGATGGCTTCAGATAAGATGACGGAGGTGTTCTTGGGTGCAATTAACGTCACCCTAAGTTAGATATTGGGGGAAAATAAGCAAAGAACCCTTCTTGGGTGCAATTAACACAACCCTAAGTTATAAATTGGTTTATAAGGAATGCCCGAGCCGGTATTAAAAGATAAAAATGGTGATGAAGGGAAGGTATTAAAAAAAAATAAAAATAAAAATAAAATTTTCGGTCCCCTTGGGCAATGTTGCCTATTGGAGTTGGTCTGCCGCCGGCGATGTCGCTGGACGAACTTGGTCGGCCGACCACCTGGTAGCCATTGTTGGCTGGGCTGCCCCCTTCCCCATTTCTTCTTTCTTGTGCCCTAGGGTTTCCTAGCTCAATGTTTTCATAATAGAGGACTTGCCGGGTTTAGGTCAATTTGGGTAGCTACTGGGCCAGATCGAGATGGGTCTTGGTTCAATACTGGACCGAGTCTAGATCGGGTCTGGAACCGTTTTGGGTCGGGTCCATTTGGGTAGCTACTGGACCAGATCTAGATGGGTCTTGGTTCAATATTGGACCGAGTTTAGATCGGATTTGGGCCCGTTTTGGGCCGCTCGCCAACAGTTTTTGGACTGGATCCAATTGGGTCTGGTTCGGGTCTATGTAAATTTCTGGCTAGGTCCGAACCAGGTCCGTTAATTTACTTCATGCACAATGCATAAATTTACAATGTTTTGGAGGTGGGGGATTTGAGCTTCCAACCGCTACTCTAATGCCTTGTTTGTTAACACGAGTTCTGGCAAAAAACTGCTGGAAATTTGAAATTTCCCACAAAAATGAAATTTACAAGTGTTTGGCAATGTAGTGGGACCCACAAATTAGAGTTTTTTTGAAAAAAAACTCACACAAAAGTTCCAGCCAAAATTTGGCTGAAACTTTTTTCCGCCCATGACATGGGCTAAATGCTTTGAGGAATTTTGGTGGCCACCATTGCAACCTGAAATTTGTTCTTCTCAACTCGGGTATTTCATGCTTAAAATCGTTTGATTGCTTTGGACCAATCGATCGAGGTTTTTTTTTACCATAATTTTTCATATAACGAATCTTGAGACCATGAGCTTATCATCAAACGCTCAATTTTTTGTTGATGTGGCGCACATGTCAATACCTCTTTCTTCGCGCCCACGCGTTCTTTGAAAGCGCCTACATCTCAGACCCCTGAAAAAAAGGTTGATTTCTTCGAATCAGATGATGGAGATCTTTTCTAACAAAGATCTTTCACAAAATAGATCTTGGGTTCATGGTGCATCAATCTGACGGTCAATTTTTGATTTCCTGTATCATCGATACCCAAAATATGACTCTTCAATCATATAGCACACATCATACTCAAACGTGACTTTAGGGCCATATTTTGGGGACTAGGGACACATGGAATTACAAACTGACCGTCCGATAGGTGTTACATGATCTTTAGATCCATTCTATGGACGATTGGGGTGAAAAACAATCACCCTCATCTGATCCAAAACAATCAATAGTCTTCAAGGGGTCTGGGACGTGTGCGCTTTCAAAGAACACATGGACGCGAACAGAGGTACCCATAAACAGCGACGCCAATAAATGTAACCCAACCATCTTAGCCAATTAATTTGAAGGCCATGATCTAAAGATTATAAGTGAAAAGATTGGCACCAAGCATAATCTTTATCATATGACTCAATGCACTCCAAAGCAATTATCCGATTCAACAGTTGATTGTATCGAATCATATGATGGAGATTGACTTTTGCACCACTCTTTTGCGTCGTAGATCTGTAGATCATGGCCTTTATATCAGATGGTTTAAATGCAACCTCACCTCATAATCGTACTATTTATTTGCACTATAAAATCCTAACCTCGCCCCATCTCCTCTGGCCAACATGCATTGACTGCTTTGAATCTGACAAATAGGGAGGATTCCCTTCAAATCTAGCTTTGTCCATTTCTGTGAACTCGATTTTCGGTTTAACCCTCGCTTTATATTTTATTTTCAGTTTTAACTTTTAGCACTCATCGCCTTGCGAGGAGTTTTTTTATTTTTCGCCTTGCGAGAGGTTAGTTGTATACTTGAATGTTTTATGGTACCTTTTAAACCCGGGTTTCGTATACTTTAAGTCGTTGATTGCTTTAAATTGGATGATGCATATTGTTTTTCTTCCTACTAGTCTTTGGCATAATATATCTTGAGATCTTGCCTACAATGACGGTCAGATTTTGATTCCAAATGGTACACATCCCAAAAGAGAGCATGTTCATGTAGTACATAGGGGGCAAAAAAATACTGAAAATTGAGTATTCTGAATCGGATCTAAACTGAATGAAAACTGACACCGAACCAAACCGATTCAGCTCGATTTGATTTTAGTTTTGATGGTAAGAGACGGCCGGCAAAGAAAATACGGTCGTCAGTGATTAGACCAGTTAGTGACCGTTAAGAGAACATTATCGATGGATCATAGCTTGATCTGCAGGAAAAAATATGTTCGTTGTCGGCAATTGTGATACCATTGCCAGCGGATCATAGCCGCCGGAAAAAAATACGTTCGCCATCGACAATAGTATCCAAGAGGGAAATTGTTGGATAAGAGGAAAACGGTGGCACATAAAATTTTATAGCTTATTAGCCAAATGGTTGGTCAAAAAAGTTTTACACACATGATTTTATTTTAAAAAAAACTTCCCATGAGTTTTTTTTTTCACCAACCCATGGGAAGTTAAAAAAAAAAAAACTTCCCATGGGTTTTGTCAAACAAGGCATAAGAAGAAGTATATGACTTCTCTTGACCAACTTTGTTAACAGTAAGTTGTTGCAAGATGTTTCAATATAGAAGTTAATGTATTGAACATTTACAACTTCTTGTTTTTGAGCTGTTTTGAGATTTTTTTTTACATTGATCTTTTCCTTTTTGTAAGATATGAGCCATTGGATAGTCAGTTCACTTACTGAACTATTTTCTGACAAAATATCTCATATTTTAGTGATTCGAATGGTCCAATCTGATTAGTCAAATGTGCGCACTAGTGCAATATTCATAACTACAATAGTTTGACTACCTTTTTTGTTTTCACTATAACTTCCTCATTACTTATCAGATTTAGGCCCATAAGTAGTCGATTTTGATCTACTCGATGGGAAGACTGTGCAGAAAACCGACTGAACCGACCCGACCGACCGAAATCGATCGAAATTTCGGTCCGGTTTTGGTTTTAGTTCGGTTTCGGTTTTGGGAAAATTGCTTATCGAGTTATCGGTTCGGTTTTGACGTTAAAAATCCGAAACCGAACTGATAAGAAGCCGATAGTGGGTACTACTCAGCTACATACAAAAAAATAGGTTGCAAATAAAAATTTCCCTTTTTAAACTTAAACTTAAAACTTGTGGGCATTATGTACAAAAACACTGTTCTTATCGCAGGACCCATCTTTTACACAAAAGAAGTCCACATCATTTCAATCGGTTGCAATTAAAATTTTTTCTCCAATAGCCCTATTAAAAGTTAAAAACAACCAAAATTGTCTTCTGCAAAAGCCCTAAAGTTAAAACAGCTAAAACCCTTTTGTTTTCTCCAAAGCCTTAAAAGGCTAAAACACTTCCCACCGTCGGCCGTCCGTCTCCCCCGTCCTTTCGCTGGTCGTCTCCAATGCCACGTCGCCACACTCCACCATAGGTTACTCTCTCTTTCTCTCTCTCTGTTCTCTCTCTCTCTCTATGTTCCTCTATCTCTCTCTGTTCCTCTCTCTCGTCGTCTCTCTCTCTATGCTCCTCTATCTCTCTCTGTTCCTCTCTCTCTCTCCCTCTTTCGTACAACACTACGTCTACAACTGTTGTTCACATAGAAACCGAAAATCGATCGAACCGATAACTAACGGTTCGGTTTCGGTTTTGAAGCTTATTGGTTCGGTTTCGGTTTTGCATGAAAATCGACCCGAATCAACCCAGTAACACCACTACTCGATGGGATCTACTGATTGGACCAGTTTGTTTTCTTTTTGACGGTTTGATCCGCTCTGAAATTTGGGAATATTATTTATAATATTTAATTGTGATCTTTAATTATCGTCAACCTTGATGATTAAAAATTTAATTATTTTATTCTATTATGAGATGTGAATGATTGATCTTTTATAGTTGATTGGTTGTGGGTTATGCATATTGTTGTGTTATCGAGTATGACATGCATCCTAGGATGTTTTATTAATTGATCAAATTGTATTAGATCGAGTCTATGCATTTTTTTAGCTTCTTCAGTTTGTAAATTGGTGAATACATGTTGATGCGAGACGAACACTAAAACCTTAATTATGCAAGTTTGGGATTAACCTCAGATTAAATTGAATAACGAAATTATTCGATATCGCCCAACACATAAAATAATTTAATGAATTCAACAAAACAACTAGGTTAAATCAATTGTAGTGCTCATATACATCAATATTCCCGATCTAGGAAAACGGATTCGATGAAGGATTCGAGTTTCGATCTAGTTTAGGGCATCAAGCAACAATTATGGTGTCGTCTCTCGACTCTTTTAAGGTTTGGGAAAACAAAGGCTCAAGGGATTAAATTAATTAAAAAGGGGTAGCTCAAAAAATTTAAACTAAAAATATTTGGGGGTTTTTGGAATTTATCACAGCAAGGGAAGATATTACCAAATAATAAATAGAGAAAAGGATAGAATAGGGAGATAGAGGTCTATGGCATCACACCTAGGATTCTGAGGCTTCTCACCAAGGCTGTACGTCGCCTTCACACCAAGTTGCACGAGAAATGACGATTCACTCAGATTTCGAAAGATTCGCTCCTTCGATCGAAAACTCTTCACAAGTCTTCTAGGGTTTTCACAAAAGCAAGCTCTCAATTTTCATTCAATAATCAACTATCAATAATGTTGTTTACAAGCCTTTAAATAGACTAACCAAACTCTAATACAAAATTATAAGAATCCTAAAGCAAATAAACACTAAAAAGGAAATATTGAACAAAATAACAAAATTTTGCCAAAATTCGCGTGATCGATCTATTCTAGAGTCGATTGATCAACTGGGAAATTAATTAAACTACTCTAAGCCACAAACTTAAATCGATAGATTGAAAATTCCGGCTCGATCGATCGATTGAGAAACATATCAAAATATTTGTTCACTATCTACAACCGATCGATCGAAGGTTGGGATCTATCGATCGACTGAGTGTCTCTTAAGTCCTTCGAATTTGAGCTCTTAACCACTTTTAACGTTCTTCTTTTTCTTTTCGGCTATTCCGTTCCGACTCTATTTCCGTTTCTTCTGTTGCTGAACAATCTCTCTGTCCGAATCCAATGCTCTTGATCTTGATGTCCCCATCAATTCTCCCTGGGTGGGAGAACTCCTCCTCGATGAGTTGTAGAACCCACGTACGGTACACTTTGGATGCTCAACTCCCGGCTTGCACTTTTATGTTGTGAGGTACGCCTGATTTTTATCGACGTTGGTAGTGAAGTTTGGATACTCTAGAACCTCCTCATTTAACCTTTTCTCATATGGCTCAGGCAGGGTACGGGTTATGAATTAGTTAGCTAGGTTTGGCTCGTTTGATCGGACAACAAGGAATGGATCAAAAAGCATAGTCGCAGGACTTGGGACAGGTGTAAGATCTTCCATTGCAACTATCGGATGAATGCCCTTGTTTAGAGGAAATTTTAGACTTTCATCATGACCTCTTTTCAAGATCGGGAGAACTTCCACATGCTCAGGACTATCATGAATTAGCGCACAATTGTCATTATTAAAATCATTAAAAAAATTTATTGTGTTAGTGACATTCGGTGTATCTTCAACATTTAATGAAATCTGATGGTCATTCCCATGCAAGTTAGTATGTTGACGTGTCCTTACCGACTCTAACAACCCATGCGGTATGGACACACTACCACCACTCCCTTCGGGACTAGAACCTCTCCTAATGCAACCTAACCTCTCCTAATGCAACCTACGGTTTTCATGGGAATTTCGTCCTCCTCATCCCTTGGCATTTCAACAAGTTCGTACACTTCATCTTTTAACACGTTGCTCTATTTCTTTGCATGCTCCTGAATAATCAAGGTTTGAGTTTTACTGGGACATTGGGATGCAAAGTGCTAAAAGCCTTGGCATTTATAACACTGTTGCGGTAGGTGCCTATAATTCTTGATCAGTTGCCCTTTTCCTTTTTTCAATTTGAGGATTCACGGGTTTTGAGGATTGACTAGAGGCATTATTTGCCTTTTCCATAGGATTAGATCAAGACTCAAACTTGGAGGATTTAGATCGATAATTATTGGGATTGTCGAGATACCTCTCTAATTCTTCAACCCTTGAGAAACATTCTTCTAGATCAGTAACAAGGTAAGGAATGAGTTCCCTCTGTAATTCAGGGCGAAGGCCCATTAGGAATCGGGATAGGGTAACTCTTTCCGGCTCATCCACATTAGCCTTGGACATCATGTCTTCAAATATATCGATGTATTCTGTAACAGGTGAACTCCCTTGGCGTAATGGCTGACACTGATCGAGAATACGTTCATTGTAGGATAGAGGAACATATTTCTCGTTCATCGTAGGATAGAGGAACATATTTCTCGTTCAATTGGATCTTCATCTCTCCCCAAGTAGAAATGGGACGAAGACCCTGGGACTGCCTACGATGCTCTACTCCCAACCAATAAAGCATAGCTTGACCTTGGGAAATCGAACCTTACGCTCTTCGGACATGGCGTACCATGTGAAGTGGTTTTCCATGCCGGCATCCTAATCGAGAAAGACTTTAGGTTGTCTTTTCCCGCCAAAAGTAGGGGCATTCATTTTCACAGATTTCATGACTTTTTCGTCCTGATTAGTGTGGACTTCATGACGATGATGACCTTCTTTCCTACGGTCATTGGTGTTGACTTTATTGTGATTTTCAGCGATGAACGCATTGATATCTTCAACACGAGTTTCTAAAGCCTCAGGCTGGGGTTGTTGATCATGCAACTGTTGTTGGACTTGATTGTGCTGTCCAGCCATCTGAGCTTGAAGGTTGGTTTGAGTCGCAATCAACTTGGATGCAAGATCTCTAACTAGGTTTTCTATTTTACTGGAATCCATGACGATGCAACACAAAAACGATATGATGCGAGATTAAATAAAAATAAAATAAAATGAACCCTAAACCTATATGACCCCAACAACCCTAAACTAAAACTGCGCTTTGATACCAAATCTGATGCGGGATGAACGCTAAAACCCTAATTATGCAAGTTTGAGATTAACCTCAGATTAAATTGAATAACAAAAAATTCGATATCGCCCAACACATAAAATAATTTAATGAATTTAACAAAACAACTAGGTTAATTCAATTGTAGCGCTCACATGCATCGATATTTCCGATCTAGAAAAACGGATCCGATGAAGGATTCGAGTTTCGATCTAGTTTAGGGCATCAAGAGACGACATTAATTTTAATCATAATCTCAGCCCTAGCATTGTATTTAGTAAGTTCCCGCATCAGGGCAGATATTTCTTATATCACAAAAATCTGATGCACTTGCGTTTTTCAAAAATATAAAACTGAAGTTGAAAATCAATTAGACCATAGAATCAAAGTGCTTAGATCAGATAGAGGTGGTGAATACACTTTTGAAAATTTTAAACTATTTTGTGAAAGTGTTGGCATCCTTAGGCAGTTCACCATGACCTATACTCCACAACAGATTGGAGTGGCTGAGAGAAAGAACAGAACTCTTCTTGACATGGTCAGATCGATGATGACACATGCTAATCTCTCTGCGAGCTTTTGGAGTGACGTGCTGCTAACAACCATCTATGTCTTGAATAGAGTCCCTTCTAAGTCGGTTCCAAAATCTCTTGGGGAGCTCTAGGTCATTTATTGATTCCTGTGCTCTATCGAAATAAATTGGACAGTCGAAACGTCGATTGTATTTTTGTATGCTATCCAGATGATTCAAAGGGTTATATCATAGTCTATGCAGAACATGGAGGTTCAATCTAGGTCGAATCTCGTGATGTTACCTTTATAGAGGATAAATATTCCAACAGGAAGCGTCCCAGGATCGATACTGAGTTATATGAATTGCCGGACGCAACTCAGGGTAGTGGGAGCTCATCTGAAATTAATGAGAATGCCCTTGTTGGTCCCATAAATAGTGGGAGCATTCTTCAAGGTGATCATGAGATTCGAAGGAGTACACGTGGTAGAAATCCTCGCAATTTTTCGAGATTGAAGGGGAATTATTCTCGTGTAGCTATGGATGATGAATCTGAAACTTAACAACATTCCATGACTTTTCCTAATTGTGACGATTGGGTAACTGTCATGAATGAAGAAATGGAATCTATGAGGAAGAACCCTTTGTGGGAGCTTATTGTTTAACCTCCTGGTCGTAAAGCCGTTGGGAATAAATGAGTTTTAGAAATTAAGAGGGATGCAGATGGTTCCATAGGCAAATTTAAGGCTCGTTTAGTCGCCAACGGATTCGCGCAGATTGAGGGAATTGATTATGATGTAACATTCTCCCATGTGTCTCGATTTCCTTCAATTCGAATGATCTTATATTTGGCAGCGTGCATGGACTTTGAACTCTATCAGATGGATGGTAAGACCGCTTTCCTAAATGGTGATCTAGAGGAAGAGATTTTCATGTAACAACATATTGGTTTTACCGAGAAGGGTACGACCTTCAAAGTTTGTAGACTTTTAAAGTCTCTTTATGGGTTGTAGCAGTCCTCTAGACAATGGTACATGCGATTTCATACGACCGTTATCTTATTTGGCTTCCATATGAGTGAGGAAGACAACTGTGTACATCTTAAACGGTTTGGTAGACAATTCATTTTTTTCATTATATGTCGATGACATCCTCTTAGCTAGTAATGCTAAGTATTTACTTGCTTCGACCAAAGAATGTTTTTAAAAGGCTCTCAGGTCTTTCTCAGACTTCTTACATTAGAAACCAAGTCAGGGACAAGCAGGTCATACTCCATCAAATTCCTTCAAGAGAAAGGTTGACAGATCCCATGACAAAACCCATTGCGAGAGATGTCCATGAGATATATGTTAGGCATATGGGTTTATGTAGACTTTTAGTGAGTAGACTCCGAGTTGTGCAGGTGTCAGTGGGAGTTATGGTTTCGTTACTATTTCATAGTTTGTTTTTATACATGGTTGTTATTTATTGGACACAAACATCACTTTAGTTGTTTATGTGCAATGTAGATAATTTATTATCATTATTTATATATTCTTATGCTGCTCATTGTGTGATTGCACGAGTAAGTGCAATTACCTCCACGTGGGAAAAAAATGATTTTCGTTAGCAGGCCACTTGCTCACTCGTAAGGGCTAATCGCAAGTCTGGAGTAGCAGAATACAATAGGTTATACGAGTAGGTGATAACCAGCTTCAAACGGCTCCATACGGGAGTAGCAGCTGTTAAATACCATTGCACATGGGTGTAAGCTGCGTTTAGGGATGAGACTTAGAGTCAAATGATGCATTCACAGGTGTGATCTAGTGATGACGTCATGACCTGAATGAGAACCAAGCTAGTGTTGTTGATAGATATCAATAAAATGCGTATTGTAGAACTGACAAGCACTGATTTAGTTCAGTTTGTCTACTTTACTGCGTGGATGAGCGACCACGTGTTCAGAGCATCGAGTGCTCTTAGATTTCCTTACCTACTGTTGTCTGATCCGATCTGATCAGTGCATCGTGGGAGCTGTCAGTCTCGTAGGTAACTCTCTTTCTGACAGCCCGGATTTCGACACCCCGAAACCCGCGCCGTTGGCACAGCCCTTAAGGCCACACCCCATATATCACACGGAACACTTGGTACATCCACACACAAAGCGGAACAAACATAACATAATAAAATAAATAGAGAAATCATACTAAAGAAATCTCCACATCTATACCATAACCAACTAAAACATAACTCAAAAGAAGGTTCTAATCTCATGCCAACTGCATGAACAAAAGAACCGAGCTGAACCATCAGTGACAACCCAAAAGTCACCCTATGATGGTTCGCCAAAAAGAATATAATATTTCATAATTACATCATTCAAACTTATAATGGCCGGACATACCAATCCTTACAAATCAAATCTCAAAATAACACAACAAAGTTCACTAGAAGAAGTCCTCTGGAGGTGACTCTGTCTCCTCTCCAGGAATGTACTCAGGATCCTCTAGGTCTAGATCCCCAGTACTAGCTGCATCCTCTGAACCTATGACGTATAGTTGAAGGGTGAGCTACATCATAGCTCAATAGGGAAAAACTAACATAGCATGCATAATTTCAACATCAAACATATCTTTCATGACATAACACGAATCATATAATTCTTGAATGAAGAACACACTTTAAAAGCATTTAAATAGAATGAAACTGATAATTGATGCACGTTCAAAAATCACACTTATCATAACTCAAAAGTCCTTTTCTTACTTCACAAAAGCTTAAACTTAAATCAATCACTTAAATATTTCCTCGAGCAAATATAGCATCGAGCTTCGATGGAATACCCACCATCGTCGTTCAATTGAACTGTTACACATACATATACACTGAACCTCATGACTGGAGGTGACTTGACAACATAGACACATATCTTCTCATAATTGAAATCAGTTGTGGATATGTCACCTCATGGATATCCCGCCGATCGGTCATGTGTATCCCGCCGTCCGTGTTTGGGTATTCACACGAAATCCTTACATCAAAGTGCTAAATTTACATATAGTTATTTACCGTGAGTTTGTGATAAATATAATAGGTTTTGACTTTAAAGTTCTCACACAGATTCTCATCCAAAGTTCTCACACATATTCACATTCAAAGTTCTCACATATTCTGAAAATGTCACATGCACACCTTTCTGGTTTTTTGCCGAAAACACACATATTCATATCATACTTCTCACACACACACACACACACACACTCACACACACATTTTCTCTTAGTGATCACACACATCACACTTGCATTTTTAAAATATGATAAATCCATGCTATGTAAAAACATATCGTAAAACACGCATTCACATCCCATCACTACACACATGCTTGCTGAATTCAAATATACATGCTAACAAGTTTTCCCTACCTCACGCGAAGTCACACTATAAGTCTCCTAGCTCATAGTTGCTTTTCTAATCCACGGTTCAAGATCACACCTATCATACACGAGTTTATAAAGAAAACGTCAAAGATGACGAAAAATAGGAAAATAAGGAGTCTCCACAATTCCAGAAGTGAAACAAAACAAAACCCCAATACTGTCATAAATTGATCGGTCGAATCCCCAAATCGACCGGTCGAATCAAATACGACTGGTCGGTTTTCCTTAAGAAACCCAGACCTTCATACATCGCCGACCAGTCGATCTCAGATCAACCGGTTGGTTTTCCTAATTCGACCGGTCGATTTCACTTCGACTGGTCGGTTTCTCAGAACTTAACTTTGCACGTTCACTGTTTTTCCATATCGATCGGTCAATGCTACTTTCGACCGGTCGGTTTTCCAAATTGACCGGTCGATTTTCACTCGATCGGTCGGAATCGCGTAAGGCCCTAACTTGTCAAAAATCGACCGGTCGGTTTTAGGTTCGACCGGTCAGTTTTGCATAGATTTCACCTCGTTCGGGTTTGCACCTCTTAACTCCACTTTTCTTCAAAATTTTACCTTTCTTCTTCCATTTCTTCACACCCAATCATAATTAAACCATCAACTTAGTCTATACAAAGTTTATATAAATCTTACCTTCTTAAATCGGTCGATTCCTCGATCCGAGCTTCACAAATTGACTTCGTAGTTTGAGCCTCAGATTCGTTCACTTGTCTAAGTTCTCGAATCGTATTCGCTTTCCGATCCTTCACACAAACTCACACATTAACTTCTACTTCACACACGCTCTCTCTCTCTCTCTCTCCTTTAATTCCCTCCAACAACCTAACTAACAAGAGAAATAAATTCTCTAAAGTCTAAAACATATATATACCTAGACTTAGGTGTTAAGCATATCCACCAATACTAGGTGTATTGAAACTCACTCAAAAACCCATACACAATCCTTATTCCCTCTAAATTTCTTTTAACACATATCCCAACACAACTTATCCATTACGTTCACAAAGTCGGCACTTGACCTGACGAGCACGCACACCGAGGTGTACTATTCAAAGTCGAAAATTTTCGGGACGTTACATTCACTCCTTAGGAATTTTCGTCCGCGAAAATTGACGAAAGGAGTGGCTTCGTAGGGTATCCCCACACCCACAGCGTCAAGCACACATATAACTCATCGGAAAGGTTTTCCCCGTTAAAGAGAATCCAATCCGTTAATGGGGACTCTATGAGCCATAATTTATTTAAAAATTCCTAGCAAGGCTAGGACCAATATATCACTAATCAAAGATCGCACATCATAAGAAAACAGATTCTATTCACATTCAAAAAATTACTTACATGTAACAATTAACAAACTAACAAACGTAACCAAAAAGTGGCATCCATGCTACAATTGTCTCTACATACCTAAGTAAAATCAGTATTCATCACAAAAATATTTTCCAAAAAGGTAACCCCCCAACGACTCCAACAGCACATGGCTCACTCACGCAGCTCCATCACCCGGCGGCACATCAGCTGGTCCAGCATCCTCCTCAGCTGGTACATTGTCGTCTCGTACACCGCCAAACGAAGACGCTCTCGTGGAATAGTACCATGGATCCGACACATATGCACGAGCATCCACAAGGCGTGTCATGTAATCCTGAGGATAGGTCTGCTGCAGCCATTGGTTTTTAACATACTCATAACAATCCAGCCGGCGATGCAACAAGCGATTACCCTCCTCGAGTTTAGTCATGCGAGCGAGAATATCGTAGAGAATATGAGTGTCCTGCTGTTGTGGTGGGGGCATAGTATATTGAGCCTGTTGGTGAGCTAATGGATCGGGCACTAGGGGCTGCACTGGTGGGACAGGTTGAGCTTGTTCTTGGCCTTGTTCTTGCTGTTCTTGTTGTTCTTGTGGTTGGTCTTGCTGTTCTTGTTGGTATCGGGGTATGAGAGGAGGTACAGGTCCACCATTAGGAGGTAAAACCTTCTTTAGCTGGTTATACGTCCGGTTCCAATTGGCAAAAGTATAGAGCAGGACATGATCAGTCTTCTTGGGTTCATTGCCAGAAATTTGATATTCAGGCGCCTCAGAATATTCATCAAACATGGCTGAGATCAGCTGAGCGTACGGAAGCTTATCTTTTGGTTTCGCTCCCCTTCTATTAACTTCTCTCGTATATACCTCATTCTTTCAAAAACCATTTTGGTCGCGCTAAACCACCGACCTTGAAACGCGGCATACAAAGCCCGTTGAACCTCGCCTACCCTTCGGTGTTATGGCGCAAAGGGTAAAGGTTGCATTTGATTATCGTGTCCAACATCCATAGATAAGGAGACTAGTCAATCCTCCTAATCGCGGTACCAGACCCACCTCGTCCCTGGGTCATCTCCCGTCTAACTTCCAAATAATCAACGGGTGTCGGAAATGGGGGTAACAACGGTATATTACTTCCGTAGTTTTGATAGCATTCCATGGCACACGTGGCATGCTCATAAGTGAACCTATACTCGTGACCATCCACTTTGGTCACAATAGTTTCATCGAAACCAGACCCACCTCGTCCCTGGGCCATCTCCCGTCTAACTTCCAAATAATCAACGGGTGTCGGAAATGGGGGTAACAACGGTATATTACTTACTTCTGTAGTTTTGATAGCATTCCATGGCACACGCGACATGCTCATAAGTGAACCTACCATCCACTTTGGTCACAATAGTTTCATCGGAACCAGTCAACTTCATGTGTTGGTAAAACAAACGAACCAAACGCGGATAATAATACTCATGCATTGGCTTTAAAATGTTTTCTAAACCGACCTTGGTGACATACTCCCGAGCTCAAACCGTATTTCCTTGAACATCCGGATCAGTAAATAGGGCTTCATCGACTATATACTCATATGCAATCGCTTTACTTGCCCACCATTCATTGGGATGTTCAAATTGTGGTGGCGGTGGCGATGAGTGTCGCGAAGACGACTCAGACGACGAAGATGAAGATGAAGAAGAAGACACTGGTGATGATGGTGGTGATGGTGATTGCGGAGGTGATGGAGGTGGCGGTGGTTTAGACGCACTAGGGCGTTGAAAAGGAAGCTTCGAAGTCGAAGCCTGACGGGTTTTGGGCGGCATCTCTAGGTTTGTTCTAGTAAATAGGAAGTAGGGCTCCAATTAAAATGCAAAAATCCAAAAATTAAAGGTTTAGAAACTAGGTCTTACCTTTTTGGATTCGATTTTGATTCAATCCCACGGACAATCCGAGCTCAAAACCCTTGCAAAACCTCTTCCTCTCTCAAGAACACCAAGAGAAACCCTAAGTCTAAAGCCTCAACTTTCAAATATTCGAAATAACAACAAAAGCCTAATATTTACTCATCTATCACAAATCGACCGGTCGAACTCAAAAATCGATCGGTCGGTTTTTCACTTAAAACCTCTGCTTCGCGATTTCGACTGGTCGAACTAATTTCGACCGGTCGGATTTCAAAATCGATCGGTCGGTTTGGGTTTCGACCGGCCTGTTTTAACATGCTTCAACTTAGAGCAAAATCTGCTCTCTGTTTTCTCAATTTCGACCGGTCAATGCTACTTTCGATCGGTCGAATAGAAAATCGACCGGTCAGTTTTGACTTTCGACCGGTCAGTTTGGACAGAAAGTCCCAGTTCTTGTTCTCCTCTTCAATTTCTTTGAAACCTTCACCTTTTTATGAATTTGACTCCTTACACTTGCTGTCAAGCTACACCTAGGCACTGAATCATTTACATTCCTTTACAATTCAAACCTAGTTCATATATAATTCATTTGCTAGTTCATTTATGAACCTTTACAAGCAAAATTTCATATACACAAGTACTGCTCAACTCTCCGCAAATAATTGGGGGTATTGTTCCTTAACTTCCGCCTCGCGCTCCCAGGTAGCCTCTTCAGCTGGGTGATTTCCCCACTTAACAAGTACTAAAGGGATAATCTTAGTACGTAAAATTTGTTCCTTTCGATCGAGAATTTGGACCGGTTCTTCTATCATAGTCATATCTTCATACATCTCGATCGGTTGATCGTCTAAGATATGTGTAAGATCTTTGATATATTTCAGGAGCATGGATACATGAAACACATTATGTACCCAGTCAAACAAAGGGGGTAATCCAATTCTGTAGGCAACCTCACCGACTCGACCCAAAACCTCAAATGGTCCAAAGTAACGAGGACTTAGCTTTCCCCTCTTCCCAAATCTCATGACACCTTTCATGGGCGATATCTTAACGAATACGTGATCGCCAACCTCAAAATCTACACTTGTTCTCTTGATGTCGGCATAACTCTTCTGCCTGCTCTGAGCCGACTTAATTCTTTCTCAAATCACATGAACGATAGTGTTATTGTCTTCAAGTATTTCTGGACCCAATATGAACTTTTCGCCGGTCTCTTCCCAATTGATAGGCGATCTACACCGCCGTCCATAGAGTGCTTCATAAGGTGCCATACCGATGCTCGTTTGAAAACTATTGTTGTATGCAAACTCGATCAATGGCAGATGCTGATCCCATGATCTTTGAAAATCAAGCATACACGCTCTGAGCATATCCTCTATTATCTGATTCACCCGTTCTGTTTGTCCATCAGTCTGCGGTTGGAATGCCGAATTGAAATCCAATCGCGTACCCATACCCTTTTAAAATTTTTACCAAAATTTTGAAGTATGCAGAGGGTCACGATTCGAAACGATACTAACTGGAATGCTGTGCAGTCGGACGATCTCCTTCATGTACAATTCTGCAAGTCTCCCTGCCGTGTATGTAGTGTTGTATAGCAAAAAGTGGCCCGACTTGGGTAATCGGTCAACGACTACCCAAATGGCATTGTGTCGCTTCGCTGTCCGTGGTAAACCCACAATGAAGTCCATTGAAATTGACTCCCGTTTCCACTCTGGTATAGGCAAAGGTCGCAATAACCCTGCAGGATCTCTATGATCTACTTTCACTTGCTGACATACTAAACACTTCGAAACATACTCAGCTACATCCTATTTCAAACCTCTCCACTAGTAATTCTTTTTCATATCCTGATACATCTTCGTGCTACCAGGGTGAATAGCATACTTAGACTTATGAGCTTCGTCTAAAATGGTTTGCCGCAGATCGACATCAACTGGTATACATAGACGTCCTCTGGATAATAAGGAGCCATCTTCCTTAACCGAGAAATCAGGTCTATTGCCGTCAATTACTCCCTGTCTGATCTTCACTAACTCTGAGTCTTTCATCTGTAATCCTTGAACGTGTTCAAAGATCGTTAGTTTAATTGAAATGTTGGCCAACAAGGCCCCTGAAGCTTGCACCTCGATCTTTACGTCATACAAAGAAAGATCCTCTAGCAACTTCCATCTATGAATTCCCGCAACAAGGCTAGACAACAAAGCCGAACTCTTTCAACTCAAGGCATCTGCTACCACGTTAGCCTTGCCTGAGTGGTACTGAATGGAGCAATCAGTCCTTGAGAAATTCCATCCATTTGCGTTGCCTCATGTTCAGTTCTTCCTGTGTAAACAAATATTTGAGGCTTTTATGATATGTGAATATCTCAAAGGTTTCTCCGTATAAGTAGTGCCTCCATATTTTGAGTGCAAATATAACTGCTGCTAGCTCCAAATCATGGGTTAGATAATTCTTCTCGTGACCTTTCAGCTCTCTCGACCCATAAGCAATCACCTTCTTATTCTGGTTGAGCACACAACCTAACCCACTGCGTGAAGCGTCACTGTAAACAACAAATCCTCCACTACCTGAAGGAATAGCTAATACTGAAGCTGAAGTCAGTCGCTTCTTGAGTTCTTGAAAACTCTTCTCGCATTCTTCAGTCCATTCAAACTTCACATCCTTCTTGGTAAGCCTCGTAAGTGGTCTAGAGAGCTTTGAAAATCCCTTTACAAACCGCCTGTAATACCCAGTCAGACCGAGGAAGCTACGAATCTCTGTTACTATTTTCGGTTGCTCCCATTCCACTATGGCCTCTATCTTAGCTGGATCCACAGTAACTCCATCCTTTGAGACCACATGTCCTAAGAAACTAACCTTCTCTAGTCAAAACTCACACTTACCAAGCTTTGCATATAGTTGATGTTCACGCAAGATCTGTAGAGCAATCCTAAAATGTTCTTTATGCTCTCTCTTGGTCTTAGAGTAGATGAGGATGTCATCTACGAACACTACTACACAAGTATTGAGGTGTCGTTTAAACACCTGATTCATTAAGTCCAAAAATGACGCCGGTGCATTTGTCACTCCGAATGGCATCACCAAAAACTCATAGTGTCCATATCTCGTTTTGAATGCTGTCTTCGATATATCCTTTGCCTTGACTCTCAACTGATGGTAGCTAGATCTCAGATCGATCTTGGAAAAGAATCTTGCGCCTTGCAGCTGATCAAACAGATCATCGATCCTTGGTAAAGGGTATCGATTCTTAATAGTTAGCTTGTTTAGCTGACGGTAGTCGATGCACAATTTCATCGACCCGTCCTTCTTCACAAACGAGACCGGTGCCCCCATGGAGACACACTAGGTCTTACAAATCCCTTATCTAGGAGTTCTTGTAACTGATCTTTCAACTCCTTCAACTCAGCAGGAGCCATTCAATATGGTGCTTTAGACACAGGCTCCGTACCCGGTGCTAAGTCAATGGCAAACTCCACTTCGTGTTCCGATGGTAAACCTGACAATTCATCTGGAAAAACGTCTTCGAACTCACGCAACTGGAATCTTCGCTATGACGTTCTTCTCTTCCTTATCTTCCTTTAAAAACACTAGGTATCCACAACAACCTTCCTTAATCAAACGTTCGACTTTGACTGCGGAGATCAGTGGTACAAAGGTTGATCGCATTCCAAGAAATTTAAATGATCTCCTCGTATTGGGTCTAAAGATCACTACTTTGTTCCGGCAATCGATACTTGCACGATGCTTGGACAACCAATTCATGCCAAGGATCACGTCGAATCCTTGCATGACCAACAGGATTAACTCCGCCACTAATTCATGAACATCGTAATCCCTCATGGCGACAATGACTGATTGACAGACCATATCAGTACTAACTGAATTCCTCGTCGGAACTGACACTGCCAAAATGAAGTCCAAGGCCTCAGGAATGACCTTCACTTTCTTCGCGAACTGCGGAGTAATAAATGAGTGGGTAGACCCTGGGTCTATCAACACTCTCGCTTCATAATTCAAATCACTTTCCTTCCCATACATTTGTAAAGTACCTATATAGCACATGCATCTTAGCAATCTACTCGTGCATTAAGTCAAAACATATAAATAACTAGATTAAACAAATTCCTATATAGATACACCTTCTCTATCTAAAATTTAAATCAATGACTTAATTTAATAAAAATAAAAAGAAAATAATATTTCACCTTGTATGATGTCATTATTGTTTTGGGTATCTTGAGCCGTTGCTGCATATGTCCGTCCTTGAACAATCGGCTTCTTTGCTTGCATTGGTCTAGCCGTAGGAACAGAAGCCGTCCTTTCTTTCCTCAACTCTGGGCAGTCTCTAATTATATGCCCCACCTTTCCACACTTAAAGTAACTGCCTGTACCCCGCCTATAGTCGGAAGTCTTGTGAGACTTATCACATCTAGCACATGTCTCGACAGGGGTGGAAGACGTTGCTCTAGAGAAACCCTGAGTAACAGATACTCCGGTGGTGGTAGCAGGGCTCTCATATCGGATCGGTCTCCAGACGAAAGCATAGGTAGCCTAGGATAATGTGTTTGCGATGGTCTGATAAAGGGGGCTGAAACTGCTGTCTCTGGATGGGTGCTACGAATCGCGGTTTTTTGTTCACCGACTCGTAGTTTCCAACTTTACTCTGATCGATCCTCCCCTTTCCTTGTTGGTCTCTCCTCCGATATTTGTCCTTAGTATCTTCTATCACCAGAGCTTTGCTCATGACCTCTCCATACATTTTCAATTCAAAGGCAGCAACTCTTCCCTTGATATCCGGCCTTAAGCCGCGTTGAAATCTCTTGGCCTTCGTCAAATCTGTAATCACATACTTAGGAGCAAAACGCGCGAGTCTCATGAACTCCACTCCATATTCTCTTACTGACATCTTTCCTTGCTCTAGTTGGAATTTCACTTCCATCTGATTTCGCCCTACCTCAGGGAAATACTGTTTATTGAACTCTTCTACGAATTCATCCCAGGACCATAATAATCCTGGAGTTTCTTGTGCTCTAGTCCTCGACACGGACTTCCACCATGGGCTTGCCTCACCGTCTAATATATAAGCTACCCATCGAATACTCTTCTTCAGTGCACGTAAGCACACTGAATATCTTTTCCATTTCACTTAGCCAATTCTCCGCTTCTATTGGCTCTGCTTGCCTTGAAAAATTTGGAGGATCCATCCTTCGAAACTCTGTGAATGCCGAGTGTAATGGTGGTGGTGGCATAGTAATCACTAGGGGTGCAGGTGGTGTCTGACGCTGGTTATTGGCATTATGAGCTGCAAACGACGCCGCTTGCTGAGCCATGACGTTTGCCATGGTTTTCATAGTGTGCATCATTCTCTGTCGCTCTTCTCTTTCTTCATTTCTCTCGAACCCTTTCTTGACCCCTCTCTTGATTCCCCTCTTGATTTCTGTTTCCCTAATTACTGCCATCCGAGGCCTCTCTATTCCCCAATGACACTCTATTTTAAGCCGAGACGTAACCATCTCCACTCCTCAAATTCCTACCATGGCCGCCTCTCGGCCGACCCCTCCCTCTAGTAGACATTGTCTAACGCTTTGCAACATGAAGCTAAAGTTTCATTAGCAGAAGGTCCCTATACTCCGACAAAATTCAGAACTTGCCAGAAATTCTAAAGAAAATGCTTTGATACCAACTGTGACAGCCCAGACTTCGGCAGCCCGAAACCCACTCTGTCGGCACAGCCCTTAAGGCCGCACCCCATATATCACACGGAACACTTAGTACATCCACACACAAAGCGAAACAAGCATAACATAATAAAACAAATAGAGACATCATACTAAAGAAATCTCCACATCTATACCATAGCCAACTAAAACATAACTCAAAAGAAGTTTCTAATCCCATGCCAACTGCATGAACAAAAGAATCGAGTTGAACCATCAGTGACAACTCAAAAGTCACCCTATGATGGTTCGCCAAAAAGTATATAATATTCCATAATTACATTATTCAAACTTATAATGGCCGGACATACCAAGCCTTACAAATCAAATCTCAAAATAGCACAACAGAGTCCACTAGAAGAAGTCCTCTGGAGGTGGCTCTGTCTCCTCTCCAGGAATGTACTAAGGATCCTCTAGGTCTAGATCCCCAGTACCAGCTGCATCCTCTGAACCTATGACGTATAGTTGAAGGGTGAGCTACATCATAGCTCAATAGGGAAAAACTAACATAGCATGCATAATTTCAACATCAAACATATCTTTCATGACATAACACGAATCATATAATTCTTGAATGAAGAACACACTTTAAAAGCATTTAAATAGAATGAAACTGATAATTGATGCACGTTCAAAAATCACACTTATCATAACTCAAAAGTCCTTTTCTTACTTCACAAAAGCTTAAACTTAAATCAATCACTTAAATATTTCCTCGAGCAAATATAGCATCGAGCTTTGATGGAATACCCACCATCGTCGTTCAATTGAACTGTTACACATACATATACACTGAACCTCATGACTGGAGGTGACTTGACAACATAGACACATATCTTCTCATAATTGAAATCACAGAGCGGATATCCCGCTGCACCGGAGCACAAGTTGTACGGATATTCGGCCGTACCGCTCATGGATATCCCGCCGCATCGGTCACAGGTATCCCGCCGTGTCGGTCGGGTATTCACACGAAATCCTTACATCAAAGTGCTAAATTTACATATAGTTATTTACCGTGAGTTTGTGATAAATATAATAGGTTTTGACTTTAAAGTTCTCACACAGATTCTCATCCAAAGTTCTCACACATATTCACATTCAAAGTTCTCACACATATTCTGAAAATGTCACATGCACACCTTTCTGGTTTTATGCCGAAAACACACATATTCATATCATACTTCACACACACACACACACACACACACACACACACATTTTCTCTTAGTGATCACACACATCACACTTGCATTTTTAAAATATGATAAATCCATGCTATGTAAAAACATATCGTAAAACACGCATTCACATCCCATCACTACACACATGCTTGCTGAATTCAAATACACATGCTAAGAAGTTTTCCCTACCTCACACAAAGTCGCACTATAAGTCTCCTAACTCATAGTTGCTTTTCTAATCCATGGTTCAAGATCACACCTATCACACACGAGTTTATAAACAAAACGTCAAAGATAACAAAAAATAGGAAAATATGAAGTCTCCACAATTCCAAAAGTGAAACAAAACAAAACCCCAAAACTGTCATAAATGGACCGGTCGAATCCCCAAATTGACCGATCGGTTTTGAAAACCGACCGGTCAAATCAAATTCAACCGATCGGTTTTCCTTCAGAAACCCATACCTTCACAAATCCCCGACCAGCCGATCTCAGATCAACCGGTCGGTTTTCCTAATTCGACTAGTCGATTTCACTTCGACCGGTTGGTTTATCAAAACTTAACTTTACACGTTCACTGTTTTTCCATATCGACCGGTCAATGCTACTTTCGATCGATCAGTTTTCCAAATCGACCGGTCGATTTTCACTCGACCGGTTGGAATCGCGTAAGGCCCTAACTTGTCAAAAATCGACTGGTTGGTTTTAGGTTTGACCGGTCGGTTTTGCACAGATTTCACGCCGTTCGGGTTTGCACCTCTTAACTCCACTTTTCTTCAAATTTTTCCCTTTCTTCTTCCATTTCTTCACCCACAATCATAATTAAACCATCAACTTAGTCTATACAAAGTTCATATAAATCTTACCTTCTTAAATCGGTCAATTCCTCAATCCGAGCTTCACAAATTGGCTTCGTAGTTTGAGCCCCAGATTCGTTCACTCGTCTAAGTTCTCGAATCGTATTCGATTTCCAATCCTTCACACAAACTCACGCATTAACTTCTACTTCACACACTCTCTGTCCTTTAATTCCCTCCAACAACCTAACTTACAAGAGAAATAAATTCTCTGAAGTCTAAAACATATATATAACCTAGACTTAGGTGTTTAACATATACACCAATACTAGGTGTATTGAAACTCACTCAAAAACCCATACACAATCCTTATTCCCTCTAAATTTCTTTTAACACCTATCCCGACACAACTTATCCATTACATTCACAAAGTCGGGCACTTGACCTAAAGGGCACGCACACCGAGGTGTACTATTCAAAGTTGAAAATTTTCAAGACGTTACGCTTGTGCCCTTAGCTACCCACGTTTATATAAATAAGGATTAGATTGTCGCTACTTTAGTATATAATGACGATGATTGTGACTGATCTGATCGGGTACATGTACTACTAGGAAAGAGGCTTAGTCGAAATCTGAACTACGTAGTTGCGTAGGGAAGTTCATTGACATCAACACTAGGCTCCTAGGGCCAATGATACGCGCACTTGTAAGATTTATCTGCCGGAATCATAGATTACAAAAGATTTAAACGATAGTTTTTTTTTGAAAGTGTATGTATTTATTAAATATTTTATTTTCAAAATGATTTCGAAGAAACTGGTTTAAAATTCTTTTGATAAGTTAAATAAATGCGTATAGTATGAGATTGCGATTTTAGATCGAAAGTCGTATATTCCGGTGTGGTCATGCGGATTAGGCAAGACATAGGAAAGCTTGGGTAATGACACACTAGAAAGATGACAACTTAGTGCGAGCATACACTGTGTGAAAGATATGCGATCTCGGCTGGTCCCACTCCACAGGTCCTTTATTCTGTAAGAACTATCATGATTCTATTTTTGGGCTCTAGAGAACTTGTTAATCATGACACTACTCACTACGAGGTTGAGTGGGAGATGTTGGTTTGAATGGCTGAAATGTCACTTATACAACCCCTAGGGTGTGCGTGATATACATTGTATAAGAGCCATATTAGGGTTACCTATAACATATGGCCTTAGAGATTGTAACTTATGGATGCGAAATAGTTATTTTTCACAAGTTCTCCATTCTTCTCTAAGCCTAAACCTTGGAGTGGTGATTGTCCTTCTACGGTGCCATCAATCACCGTTGAATCCATGTGGCGTGAAGATAACGCTGTCTTCTCTGGCAGTTGACGACTCGGATCAATGAGCATTAAATTATCTCGGCTTTTCTCGAAGTATGTAGAATCGATCGCGATCCATCCATTGCTTCCGCGTGCTTAGGGATCTCAAATCCCAACAAGGGTGCTAGCGTCGGGGTGTCGGCGCTTTATTTTTTTTAAAAAAGGAGTGTCGGTGCCTCGTTTGAGGAGGGTTGACGCCTCTATATCGAGGTGCTGATGCTTCGATTTAAAAAAATAAAAATAGTAAAAAAGGGATGTCGGCTCCTCGTTTTAGGGGCGCCGACGCCTCTATATTGAGGTGTCAGCGCTTCGATAAAAAAATAATTATTGAAGCACTGTCGCCTCGATATAGAGGCATCGACACCCAGTTTTTTTTTTTACGAAGCGCCGACACCTGGATATAGAGGTACTGGCACCCAGGCACGGTCGCCGCCGGGGTGCCAGGGTTTCACTACCTAGGTGTTAGCGCTTCGCTACCTGGTGCTCACATTTTTTGTGTAAAATATACCTGAAAAGGTAAGTCTGACACTTTCTTAGAAAAAGAGAGAAGAGAGAAATGAAAGAGACTTTAAAAAGACTTCTAAAAAAGTCAAGAATGACGGCTGAAAGGGAATATAACTTTTAAAATATTTAAAAAGCTTAACCCTATGATGAGGAACACCCAAAAAAAATAAATAAATTTGTGTGGCAGTGATGAGCAGCTACACGGATAAAGGCAGCTTGTTGTTGGGCGACTCATCAACGACGAAAATTTTCTTTTTTTACCTTTTAGTCTTTTATTATTTTAGGACTCTTTTATTGCGAGTTTTATGTCATTTAGGATTTTCTTAGCTTATATAAAGGCATTGTGAACACTTTATTAATCAGTTTTTATTATTGAATGAAAAGAGAGTTGCTTTTGTGCAATCCATAGAGAGCTTGTGAAGAGTTTTCAATCGAGGGAGCGAATCCTTCAAACCTTGAGGAGTGAGCAATCATTTCTCGTGCGACTTGGTGTGAAGCCGACGTACAACCGTGGTGTGAAGCTTCGGAAAATCCTTGATCTGAAGCCTTGGAATCTATCCTTTTATTTTGTCTTTTCTCTAGTTGTTGTCAGGTATTATCCTTCTTTAATTTCGTTGATAAAATCAAAATCCCAAATTGTTCCCCTTCTATTAAATTATTTTAAGCCTTATTTCATTTAAAATCCCCGAGGAGTCAAGAGACGATATTGCGATTGTCAATTGATGCCCTAAACTAGAATGAATCTCGAGTTCCCTCGTCGGAGCTGTTTTTCTAGATCGGGAAATTTTTACGCATGCAACGCTAAAATATATTAATCTAAATGTTTTATTAATTTCATTGAATTAATTTTATGTGTTGCTTGATTTTGAATATCTCCGCTATTCAATTCATTTTAAAGTTAATCCCAAATTCGTGTATTAGGATTTTAGCGTTTGTCCCGCATCAGTTTTGGTATCAGAGCACAATTTTAGTTTAGGGTCCGTGTTATATAGATTTTAGGGTTCACTTGATTTTACTATATTTTTTCTTGTATAATTCCGTCATGGATACCAGTACCTTAGAGGCCCTGATTAGAGATCTTGCATCTAAGGTGACCACTAGTCAAACCCGGATAGATGAGCACATCGCTGATCAGCAAGCTAGGTATGAGGCTTTAGAAACCCGTTTTGAAGAGATCAACGAGTTCATCACTGAGAATCATAATAGGGTCAACAACTGTGACCGTAGGAGAGATGCTCCTTCTCAACGTGAGGTACAAGCTAATCTGGACGATAAGGTCATGAAATCTGTAAAAATGGATGCCCCTACTTTTGACGCGAAAAGACAACCCAAGGTCTTTCTTGAGTGGGTCGCCAGCATGGAAAACTACTTCGAGTGGTGTGCCATGTCCGAAGAGCGCAAGGTCAGATTTGCCAAAGTCAAGCTTATGGGTCAGGCTAGACTTTATTGGTTGGGAGTAGAACGTCGTAGGCATATCCCAGGGTCTTCGTCCTTTTTCCAGGTGGGCTGAAATGAAAGTCTAACCATAAGAAAAATACGTTCCGTGTCATATGATGAATATATTCTTGATCAGTGGCAGTCATTGCATCAAGGAGATTCCCCAGTTATAGAGTATATTGATCCATTTGAAGACCTGATGACCCAGGCCGATGTAGATGAACCAACAAAAGTTACCCTCTCCCGATTCCGAATGGGTCTTCAACCAGAGTTACAGAGGAAACTCATTCCTTATCCCGTTGCGGATCTCGAGGAATGTTTTGCTAGGGTTGAAGAATTATAACGGAATCTTGACACCCCCAGTCATGGCTGATCTAAGTCTTCCAAATTTGAGCATCGATTTAATCCTATCGAAAAGGGAAATAATGCTCCTAGTTAATCTTCAAAATCCATAATTCCTCAAGTTGACAAAGGAAAGGGACCAATGGCCGAGAGTTCTAAACGTGCTCCACAACAATGTTAAAAGTGTCAAGGTTTTGGTCACTTTGCATCCCAATGTCCTAGTAAGGGTCAAACATTGATCATTCAGGAGCATGCTGTGAAAGAGAGCAACGAGATACCTGAAGAAGTGTACGAACCATGTGGTACTCCAAGTGATGAGGAAGGTGAGGTTCCGGTCAGAGCCATAGGTTGCATTAGGACAATTCCTATTGCCGAGGACGGTGTTGATAATGTGTCCATCTCAAATGAGTCATTAGAGTTGGTAGGATCATATCATCATTCTGATTTGCATGGGATTAACAATCTGAATTTATTGGACATTGGAAATACGCATGATCATACTAACACATTTAATATATTTGATGTCTTTGATACCAACAATTTTCTGTTCATTTCTGATGGTTCTGAGCATGTGGAATCTTTTCCAATCTCGGAAAATGGTAAGGATGAAGGTCTAAATTTTCCTCTAGACAAGAGCAACTATTCGATAGTTGTCGAAACGGATCTTACGCCTATTTTAGAACTTACAACCCTAGCCTTTGATCAATTCCTTATTGATCACCCAATCCAACTGCACCCATTTACCCAATTTCTATCTTGTACCTTACCTGTGCAATCTTAGAAAGGGTCAAATGAGGTCATAGAATTTTCAAGCTTCCATGCCAATGAAGGTAAGAATCAGAAGTATCTCACAACGTGGAAAGGCAAACCAAGAATTGAGCTCCCGAAGTGTGGCATTCGTGATTCCCTAACTCATTGGAGATGAGTTTTTCCAACCCAGGGAGTATTGATGGGGACATCACACAGAGGAAGGCAGATGAAAGAATAAAGAGAAAGGAGGCAGAAAACGTCAATGAATGACTTGCAAGGAGTTCCACCGTACGAGTTTCGATACACTTGATCAGTACCACGTGCATGTTTCATCGGTGATGAAACATTTTGAGTGGAGGAGAATGATGGGGAACGCCCCAAAAAGAAATAAAATAAAATTTGTGAGCCATAGCGTCGTGTATACTTGTGAGCAATGCGTCATGACGCGTCGTGGGCGACCGTTCGTGACGAAAATTTTCTTTTCTTACCTTTTAGTCTTTTATTATTTTAGGATTCTTTTATTGCGAGTTTTATGTCGTTTAGGGTTTTCTTACCCTATATAAAGGCATTGCGAACACTTTATTAATCAGTTTTTGTTATTGAATGAAAAGAGAGTTGCTTTTGTACAAACCCTAGAGAGCTTGTGAAGAGTTTTCAATCGAGGGAGTGAATTCTTCAAACTTTGAGTGAGCAATCGTTTCTCGTGCGACTTGATGCGAAGCCGACGTACAGCCGTGGTGTGAAGCTTCGAAAAATCCTTGATGTGAAGCCTTGGAATCTATCCTTTTATTTTGTCTTTTCTCTAGTTATTATCAGATATTATCCTTCTTTAATTTCGTTGATAAAATCAAAATCCCAAATTGTTCCCCTTCTATTAAATTATTTTAAGCTTTATTTAATTTAAAATTCTTGAGGAGTCAAGAGACGATATTGCGATTGTCGATTGATGCCCCAAATTAGAACGAATTTTGAGTTCCCTCATCGGAGCCGTTTTTCTAGATGGGAAAATTTTTACGCATGCGACGCTAAAATGGATTAATCTAATTGTTTTATTAATTTCATTGAATTAATTTTATGTGTTGCTTGATTTTGAATATTTCCACTATTTAATTCATTCTAAAGTTAATCCCAAATTCTCATATTAGGATTTTAGCGCTTGTCCCGCGTCACCCTAGTTAGTAAAGTGGGCCTCATGCCACCCATCACTGTACAAAAAAGGCGCTACGTGTCACCCCCATATCAATTGGGGTAGAGATATCTCTACACCCGGACACATTTTCCCTTTTGCCATATATATATATATATATATATATTATATAGTATATATATATACATTTGTGATGAAATTATATATCTATATATATATAGCGGCCGCTCGGATCTTGGGGTGCCCGCTCGCCCAACGATTTCCCCCCGAACATCCCCTGGACCGCCCGCTCCTGCCTGACGATTTTAAGAATATTGGTAACTGGCAAAATGGAGTTACTTATCTATCCTATCTTACAATGTGTTATCTAGGCTTGATTGCATCCGAGTCAATAAAATCATACTCATCCATTTCTTACGTTGGTGGCTTTATGCAGGTCTCTTTGATGAGTGTGGCAAGCTCCTAAGTTCCGCAAGCAGCCCAATACAGATATGGAAGGAGGGTGACTGCATTGAGGTACATTGAATTGCATGCTGTTAATTTATTATCTGTTTATGAAAATGATAGGGAAGTTATATTGATATAGGATATGATATCTGATGCTAGTGAATTACACTTCAAAAGGTTTGCCATGTTTAGAAGAATGATCCTTGGCAATGAAATTGAAATCATATAGTTCCTGCTTTCTGCAGTATAAATATGATTAGAGCAGTTAGTTTAATCCAATCCTTCAAGAATTTGAAGGCATGACATTTGAATAATCTCTTCTGTTTTGTCTTTACTTTTTATTATAGCAATCTTCAACAGATATCTGGCATGCAATCTGCGCAGCAGTGAAAACAGCCTGCAATCTGGCAAATGTTGCTGGTCAAGATGTATTGGGTATCGGATTTGCAGCTACTTGTTCTCTTGGTTTGTGATTTTTCTTCTTCTCATCATGTATGAATACCCGAATTATTTTCATATTCTTAGCTTTTGAAGTGTCCTAGGTCACTCATAAGTTAACCTTAATACTATTTGGAAATTTGGTTTCTGTTTGTAGTTGCTGTAGATGCAGATGGCTCTCCTGTTACAGTTTCTTGGAGTGGCGATGCAAGGAGAAATGTTATAGTATGGATGGATCATAGAGCTATAAAACAAGCCGAGCGGATAAATTCCTGCAACTCACCGGTACTGCAATACTGTGGTGGAGCTCTCTCCCCTGAAATGCAACCTCCAAAGGTACCTAGTCTTACTGACCTTCTCCCGAAAATAATTACTCGTACAGTTTATTTTGCAAACTCAGAGGTATCCAGGTTCTATTGTGTATATTAGCCTATGAACTCTGCATGTTTATCATTTGTTCAAGATCATTGTTGAAATCTTAAATTGAAAAAACTTAATCTTCTTCCACTGCAAGAATTCCACTATTGCATATATAATACCACTCGTAAAGTTTTTTAACTTGAAAAAGAATGAGTTAACCAAAAGCAAGTAAGCTGGAACCGTAGCCACAAAAGTCTTTGACTTTTTCAAAAAATCGGAAAAAGTTGGCGGCTTTCAGTCCTCTCGACCAAGGATCAAATTTTGAACCGAAATTTTGATCCATGATCCCGACTACATCGCCGATTAAGTGATGTTGTCTATTTTTTTTTTTTTGAACTTATACTTACAAAAAAACCTTTAGGCTTATCGCCCTCTCTGCTCCCTGCTCATCCCAGAGCTCCCTACTCATCTCAAAGCTCATTGCTCTTCTTCTCTTTTCCTATTTTGTACTTTTTTGTTCATTGAAACCATTATTTTTAACTTGAAATATATTTTGATATGTTTCTAATTTTTTTAAAATTTTTTATTTTCCCCGATTTTTCCGACTTTGACTATTTTTGCCGATTTTCCCAACTTTGACCCTTGCCGATTTAGTGCCGATTCCTGACTTTGTGGCTATGCCTGGAACTAGACATCCCAATCTAGATGTTATGCGTGGATGCTTAATTGCATATTTAGAGCACCGTAACTAAGAGACTTGCTGACTGCCGCGTATATTTATGACAATAATTTTGCAGCTTTTATGGGTAAAGGAAAATTTGCAAGAATCTTGGTCCATGGCCTTTAGGTGGATGGATTTGAGTGATTGGTTGTCATACAGGTATATTAGTTATTTTTTTATATATGCAACCATTTTCTAATAATTATATTGTCATGCTTCATGGTAACATAACATTGAGAATGAGATTCTTTTTCATCTTCAATATGAGATCTTTTCTTCACGAGGAATTTGTTATTTACATCATGCTGTATACATAAAGTTGGTTCACTTTCTGATGGATTTCTCTACGTACATTTTTATAGAGCAACAGGAGACGATACTCGGAGTCTATGCACAACAGTCTGCAAATGGACATATCTCGGTCATGCGCATATGCAGCAAATCAACAATAAAGATGCCCGAGGTATGGAATCTTGTGGATGGGATGATGTCTTCTGGGAAGAAATTGGCTTGGGAGAGCTTGTAGAGGGGAACCATGCTAAAATTGGTATGCCTTCGTCATGTGTTCCTTTTTCAAAACTATTATTTTTATTTTGTAGAAATGAGCGGAGAAATAGGATTCATAAAACAGATCCAAATTGATAGGACAAGCCGATGATGATAATGATGATGGTTTGTTCGGTATCTTTGATGGGCTACTGGACATTGAATGGGCTTTGGTATTCAAATCTACTTAGGAAGTGGAGAACAATGTAACTTTTGGCCCCTTTGAAAGCGTTATAGTATGACACTATAGATGTCCATGATTAATTTTTTTGGCAGCATATTTGATGCAATATACATGTCAAAAAAGAGGCGAACGCCCTATAGGTGTTCCTTCTACTTGGCTATACTTCAATTTGATAATGATCTCTCAAGTTAGATACTTGTATTTTGATATTTCTTAGTCTTGTAAAAGTAAGTATATTTCCAAATCCATGTTCACAATTACCAACCAACTAGATTAGTTAATTTAAAAAGCCCCAAAAGAGGCATGACAGTGCTGTTAGTTTTATTATGGTTATGTTATCTTCTATCATTTTGGGTGTGTAGAGTTAATGCTTAAATCGTTGTTTTTTCAGCTAAGGTAAGTCCTAAATTTTCTTAAATCTTTGTCAATAGCTTTTTTTCCCCCTATGATAAGACCTACTTGCAAAGCCGACCCCAAATAGATGGGATAAGGGTGTGATGATGACGATGATATTAATAGTTTATTTTCTCCTACTTTATTCTTTAATTTTCATTTTTTTTTTCTTTTTCTTGACATCGGTTGTGTGCACTAGTGCCATGCGCACAATTTGTGCTCTCTTTGATAACACAGACAATCCTTAAAGTTTATTGGACTTTAGGGATTGTGCACAGTCCTTTTGTGCATGCAATAGGCGCTGATGCTATAATTTTCTCCCCTATTTTAGATGTTCAATCCACCTTTATCTTTTTTGATGACCCCTTAATTAGGTATGTATGTATTACCTAATACCACCTACCTAACCCTAAAACTGCTAGTCCCATATTTCAAGTTTGTATTAGAGCTAGGTGAACTCGTGCTTCTCTCTCCTTCCCACGGACATCACCCCAACGTCAGTTGGGTCAAACCCGTTGACTCAGAAACCCTCGAAATCCACATCAATCAAATCAGCATTCCAAGGGGGTTGTTTTGTTTTCTACACCTTGCTGATTTCCATGGTCTGTAGCTGTGAGCTTCGAAGGCATCTTTGGAGTGAGTTTTGAAACTCTGTTTTCCGATTTTCCCTTTGCACGAATCCCAAGATAGCCTGGGGCTGCTTCCATCTTGTTGAGGGGGGATCAAAATCCCATCTGGGATCTTTTGCAAGTGACAACACGTGATTTGGTGCTTTATTGAGAACACTGTGGTGTTTTTTGGTGTTCTTCCTTTCACGCCTCTCTTAATATCCTCACACAATTGCTGTTTTTTTTATGGCAAAGGTCAGATTTGTAAGTGATAATATTGTGATTGTTGGTTGTCTTTGTATATGCTGTTACTCTCCCGTGGGTGCGATCTTGTTTTTTGTGCACCGCCTGTCAATTTGTTTTGCCATGAACCACATGTGTATGCTGTGACTGCTAGAATTCCTTGTTTTTTGCTGTAAAAGAATCATGCTGCAGCTGTTATCCCTTGTTTGTTGGGATGGTTCTTTCTCTTTTGTGTCAAGATGATTGATGGGTACAATGACTACTTACCCACTAGTGTAACTTCCATTAAGTTGAGCTCTAGTAACCATTTTGAATGGAGATGAGCCATCTCTTCCAGATCCACTTCACGACCTAAAACAAATGTAGTTGGTGCTGAAAAAGGGATGCAGATAATGCAATTATTCTTAGTTGACGTTTAACTCTATCAAACTAAATGATAGTTGAGTGTACGTTTTAACTCTAAAACAAATGTAGCTCAACTTAACTCCATTAAGTTGAGCTCTAGTAACCATTTTGAATGGAGACGAGCCATCTCTTCCAGATCCACTTCACGACCTAAAACAAATGTAGTTGGTGCTGAAAAAGGGATGCAGATAATGCAATTATTCTTAGTTGACATTTTAACTCTATCAAACTAAATGATAGTTGAGTGTACACAAGGAGATTTGTCTATGATGGAGTATTACAACACCGCCCAAAGTATGTGGGAAGAACTTGGTCATTACGAGCCTTTGTCAGAGTTTGGTGAAGAAGTTGGAGCAAAATTGGCTAAGCACCTTGAGAGAGTTCAGATTTATAAGCTCCTTGGGAGGACTCTAGGCAGATTATTAGCAGACGTGTACTGAGATTCTCATTACAAGGATCTTCATATAGTAAGCATGGTTACGACATATTTTATGAGGAGCAATGTAGGACTGTGATGTTAACCAACGTGATGATGTGTCCAACTCCACCTCAGTGGGCTGCCCGTGATTCGGGTAAACTCCCCCTAGGGGTAGAGGCAGTAGGGAGTGATAAGTGGCTGCCGTGGTCATGGTGGATGTGGCGGTCGCTCCACCATTACATGTCCCATTGTGGACTTATTGAACATGACCAAGACCGATGTTGCTGATCGCATGGCTATTTAGAGCATGGTTTTAAAACACGGAAACTCGACTTGACTTGAAAATTATCTGAGTAGAGTCAACTTGGAAATTCGGTTCGACTCGACTCGCTCTGACGCGGGTTATTTAATATATATATATATATATATATATATATATATATATATATATATATATATATATATATATATATATATATATATAATCAGATTTTAAGGCACCTGTGGCTTAAAATCTGATTTTTTTTTCCACTTGATATATATATATATAGGTGACCATCTTATAGGGGATCATTGATCTAAAGATCTGTTCCGTGGAATGTTGGGCCGAAAAACAATCTCCATCATCTAATTCAACGCATCGATCCATGACCTAAAAACCCTTAAAACCCTGAGTGCGAATGTAGAATACTCGGTCATACCGGTACCTACTAAAAAATTAAACTGAACACTGAACTGGGAGAGGGCATCGGTCCAATCTAAGTCCAGAAGGTTGAACTGGGATGGATCGAATTGGTTCAACAAAAAAAAAGGAAAAGAGATTTTAGGGCAAAAGAAAGAAAAGAAAACAGATTTGTGGGAAAATTTTAGGGCTTACCGGTCTTCTTTCTTCTTCTTCTTTGTTCTTCTTCTTCTTTCTTTCTTTCTTGTTCTTCTTCTTTCTTCTTTCTTCCTCCAGATTTCTTGTTCTCCATAAATGAGTCCTCCAGAAATGACGTTAATTTCTGTCGAGGGTTTGTATATAAAGGATATAAATTTGTCAGATTACAAGTATACCCCTCTAATAAAATTAAAACCCCCGCCAACCATTTGCCACTTAAGTGACTCGCCGAGTGGACAATCTCGCCCGAGTTTTCGAGTCGACTCGGCGAGTCGACCGAGTCTCAGCCCAGATCGAGTACACATACGAGTCGACCCGAAACTGGCTCGAGTCGAGTCGACTCGCCCGAGTTTCGAGTCGACTCGTCCAGTTTTAATTCCATGATTCAGAGGGATATAAGCCATGGGGCTTCTACCATTACATGGCTCATCTTCTGCCACAGCTGCTGCTGGCTCTCCATTTGGGGCTTCTACCAATGATCCCATGAGCCCTTCGATCCTAATTGGCCGAGCTGATTTGCACTGAACTTTGGGCTGCCGAAGCACCTTCTACTGATCACCTAGGGACCTCATCTTAATCTAAGACACCTGTTGGAGATGTTATTCCTATTGTATGGGAGTGTGGTAAGTAACTTTGGGTGTGTGTAGTTAAGTGAATTTTTTTTTTTTGAAGCATAGTTAAGTGAATTTTAAGTTGTGCAATTCACTTAACTTGGGAATCATGTAATATGTGAACATGCTAAGATGATATAAATAATATTTTGCATTGGGATTTGAATTACATTTGACTCAACCCTAATATCTCTCTCTTCTTCTTCTTCCTCCTTTCTATTATTCAACCCTAACCCGAAATTACAATTTTATCTTGGTATCAGAGTGATCGATCCACGCCATCGAAATACACCATTGAATTGTTGATGTTATTGCTGTTTTGCTGACATCATCATAGACATCACGCTGATGTTAGTATTGATGTCAGCGTGGTCCAACGTTGACTCCGAAAACCTGGTTTGATAAAGGGGTTTTGATTAGAATATAACCCCGAGTGATTTTGTCTTCATGATCCATCAGATTTGAGGTCATCCTGTTGACCTATCAAAGACAGCCATTGTCGTCTTCTCCACCAAGCTTCGGCCCGCAACTTTCTCTAATTCTCTCAAATGGATTTAAAGATGTCTGAATCCCTGTCGGTTTGGCCATAGAGGTATTTTTTTTTGTGTTTAATTGCTGTTTTGGGGAGGATTGTGATGGTATTTGATGAAGTAATTGATATCGTCAAGTTCAGGCCGAGATACAATTCTCGTCTCTTTTTCTAATTTCTGGTCTTGTTCATGCTTCAAGTTATGGGAAAGATGAGTATATCATGTCCAATATGCCTCTCATTATATTACCTTGAGACCACGATTCTTGTAGGTTGTAAAACCTAAGTGGGGTTTTGTGTAACCTGTTTTTGTAATTAGTTCTGTTTGTTGATTGTGAGTGTGCAACCTAGTTTTATGAACAGATCTAATATTTGTAGTCGTGAAGCCCAGAATTTCTGCTTACAGCAGAAAATTTTACTCTCTTTTTATGGTTATTATGAGCATTGGTTTGGTTGTCCGTGTTGTGGTGATTCAAATTGTGGACAACAGATGTTTGATTTAATGTCTGAATCGGCCCATGGTGCTGATTTGGTGGGGACACATTCTTTTTGTTGAAAAGCTTGTGTAGGCATTCTCCCTGTTTGGAAGTTGTGGGTCTTCTAATTATTTTGACCTCGGTATTTTTTGATCATGGACGAGAATAAATCCGGGATCGTTGGAGGGGGAGATATTTCTTATAACTTACAAATTACTACAAATAAATTGAATGAGCCCAATTATCTTTCGTGGTCACGATCTGCTGCTATGTACTTAGGGGTGAAGAAAAAGTTGGGTTACATTTACGAGACTATTCCCAAACCCAAAGAAGATGACCCTAAGTATGGTGATTGGGAAAGTGACAATCTAATTATCATGACATGGCTGCTACACTTAATGCAACTAGACATTTGTGATTCTTTTATGTATGCCAATGATGCTAAACAGTTATGGGAGGCTGTGAGGGATGCGTTCTCGCAGAAATAAAATTCTCGCAAAAATGTTTCAAGTTAGTGACAAAATTAACACTATGAAGCAAGGTGATAAGACTATTGACTAGTATTACACTCAAATGAAGGAGAAGAACTGTGCAACTATTGACTAGTATTACACTCAAATGAAGGAGAAGAACTATTGACTAGTATTACACTCAAATGTTTCAAGTTTGTGGGATAAACTAGCACAGTATCAAGGAGAAGAACTGTGCAACTCATGTGCTAGCAAGGCTGGTAAAATATTGAAAGGAGAAGAGTGTTTCACTTCCTAAAAGGGGTTAGGCCTGAATATGAGAATGTTAAATCAAACATTCTAGGTAGAGAGGAGCGTCCTCTACTTGGTACCGTGCATGCCCTCCTTTAGCATGAGGAGAGCAGACAACAGTTTATGCAGATTCCTGGTGGTGATGTCTCTGAGAGATCTGCCTTGCCATCCTTCACTTCTTTTGGTCGTGGTGGAGGCAAATATGGTGGTGGTCGTAGAGGCCGTGGGGGCCTCTCAAGTCAAAGAGAAAAATTATTGTATTCTCATTATGGCAAGAAGGGCGATATCAGAGAAAGATGTTAGGAATTACATGGGAAACCGAAATTCCTTCCAGGTCATGCACTTCAGTTCTCCACTGCAGAAACTTCTAATTCAGTTGGTGGTCAGAGTATCCCTACTGCTTCAGCTCCGTTTCCACCTTCATCTGATTTCCAGAGTTTATGGAGAGAGCTTCAGGATCTCCAGGGCCACCTTCAGCGCATGACTGTAACCCAGGGACATGCATCTTCCTCACATAGCCGAGTCAGGTATCCATGGGTCTGCACATGTGACCTCTCAGTCCCCATGGATAATCGATTCTGGGGCTACGGATCACATGTCTGGTATGATAGATTTATTTTCATCTGTGTCTAGTCTTTTTGATTCTATTCATATTCGCATTACTGATGAATCCCTTGTTCTTGTAAAGGGCAAAGGAAGTATTCAATTAGGCACCTTGTCTTTTGACTATACTCTTTTGATTCCTAACATGCCTATGAATTTATTATCTGTCAGTAAAATTACCAATTCCTTATATTGTAGTGTAACATTCTTTCCGTTATATTGTGTTTTCCAGGACCTAAAATCGGGGAAGATCCTTGGTCATGGTACTGAAGAGAAGGGACTCTACCTCTTTCAAAATTTACGTGGTGCCTCTCCTCCTACAACTATGGTGGTTTCTGTTGATGAAGCAAAATTATGGCACTTCCGCTGTGACATCCTCATATTAGTCGTTTGAAACTTTTATTTATAGAAAAATTTCATGGATTTGATAGTAGTTTCTTTAATTGTGAGACTTGTCAGTTCTCTAATCATGTTTGCAGTTCTTATCCCTTGAGTGGTAGTAAATTTGCTATTCCTTTTGAAGTTATTCACTCTGATGTGTGGGGGCCTTCCCCTGTTATTGCTTTTCATGGTTATCATTATTTTGTTACTTTTATTGATGCCTGTACTAGACTCACTATGCTCTTTCTTATACGCACCAAAGATGAAGTTGCCTCTATTTTTTTTATGTTTCACAGACTAGTTAGCACACAATTTCATGGGCATGTTAAGGTTCTTCAATCGGATAATGGTGGAGAATATTCATCTCACGCTCTCCAGTCTTATTTTCATTCTCATGGAATTGAGTGACAAACTACTTGTCCTTATACCCCCAACAGAATGGGATTGCTGAGAGGAAAAATAGACATCTTCTTGACGTTGCTGAATCTCTGTTGTTTGATATGAAGGTTCCTAAATATCTCTGGGGTGAAGCTGTCCTCATGGCTGCCTACCGTATCAATCGAATGCCTACACCTATTATGGAAGGTCAGTCTCCCTTCCAACTTGTGTCTCCTCATCAACCTCTATTCTTGGTGCTACCCCGTATCTTTGGTTCCTTGTGTTTTACACATATCCCCAATATTCAACGAAGTAAACTTGATCCCAAGGCTATCAGGTGTATTTTTATTGGGTATCCCTCTGCTCAGAAAGGATACAAGTGCTTTGACCCTCTCACTCATCGTGTGATAGTCACCATGGATGTCACATTCTTTGAGGGCACTCTTTTTTCCAGTCCTCCGAGTCCTCTTCAAGGGGAGAAACAACTTACAAATGAAGAGTACTATGAGATGTTTAGAGCTTTACCTATGGGAGATGATGGAGATTGTGAAGAAGTGGATGATGAAGTTGTTGAGCCATAGAAAAGCGAGCCCACCTTTGATAAATATGGAAAGGGAAAAATGTATGTGCGAAGGAACAAAGAAAGCATCATTGAAGCCACTGTACATGAGAATGTAGATGAGTCACCTTCTCAGAATGGTGACCAGGATTCCTTACCCGAAGAGGGTCCTCCTGTGTCTGATCTTCATCTACCTATTGCTCACATAAAACTTCTTAGTCATCCCATTAGTAAGTATGTGTCATATCACAATCTCTCATCATCTCATTATGGTTTTGTTTGTTCTCTTGATTCTATCACCATTCCTTCTACTGTTTTTGATGTCTTATTGCAGCTAAAATGGAAGGATGCTATGATTTAGGAGATGAAGACCTGCTTCAACCTCTCGTCTCCCCCATTCATGCGATAGACACAACAAGCAAGGTCGATCGGTTCACAACTCAAACTCCCAGTGACGTTTCTGATGCTCTATCTCCGACGACGAACTTCGACAACACCTATACTCCTAGACTGGAGGAGAGCAGTCAGGGCACTGGAGATGTAGATGAAGCTGATCGCCTCATACGTCTTGGGGGCGAACTTGGAGTGACATTCAGAGGCTCTGATGCAATCCTCAGGGAGGTATTTCGATCCATCCTTGTTAGCCATCACAACAATAACAAGAAGAAACGCAGTGCCTTACCGAGGGAGCTCGCCCAATTACAGTGGGGAATGTCAGACGAGAAGGGAGATGGGGGTGTCTAACCACCCGCTGTCTCAAGGGGGCAAGCTGTGCTCTTTTTGTTTATGAAGATTCTCTTGGAACGTCAGAGGTATCTGTGACAGGTTTAAACGGGCCGGGGTCAAGGGAATCATCGCTTCCATCAACCCGACTGTCATCACACTTCAAGAAACCAAATGGGGCAGATGCGACAAGGTCAACGTTGCGCCCATGCTGGGAAGAAACAAATGGGAATGGATTGGCGTTGACTCTGAGGGTGCTTCGGAGGGCATCCTAGTTGCCTGGAATTCGGGTTTGTTCGAAAAAATCGAGGATGAGGTGGGAATGTACTTGACTTCTGTTGTACTTTGGAACAGAGACACGGGCAAGGTGTGGACTTTCTCCGGGATTTATGGTCTATCTGATGATAGGCAACGGGGTGACTTCTGGTTTGAACTGGCAACCATTACGCCTAGGTGGGATCATCCGATATACTTAGGAGGGGATTTTAACGTTATAAGATGTGGCCACGAAAAGAAAGGCGGGATGCTGGATAGGGCGGTGATGAGAGATTTCAACTCATACCTCTCTGATTGGGTGCTGATGGACTTTCCAATCACGAGAGCCAGATACACGTGGTCTAACCTACAGGAAACTCCTTCATTAAGTCGACTGGACAAATTTCTTTGTACCTCGGGGTGGATAGACATTTTTCCAGCCGCCAGGTTGGAAGGATTACCAAGGGCTGTCTCCGATCACCGACCTTTACTACTGACATGTGACTCGCGGACCAGCGGACTGTCCCCATTTCGCTTTGAGAACATTTGGCTACTCGACGATTAATTCAAAGCACTGGTTCCTTCTTGGTGGAGTCAGTCGACATCTTTAGGGATAACTATATTCCAGTTCATATCCAAACTTCAGCGGCTTAGGGGGACAAATCAAGGCTTGGAACAGAGAGACGTGCAGGCTGGTTCACGTTATAAAAGAGGCATTACTCCTTCAGATGAACGAGATTGACAATTTAGAGGAACATAGGGTTCTTTCGGATCAGGAAAGGCTTGAGAGAATCTAGAAAAAGTACGAGTTCAATGACAAGTGTATGGTTGAAGAGGTGTGTTGGAGACAAAAATCTAAAGTTTAGTAGCTGAGAGAGGGAGACCACAACACCAAATTCTTCCACGTAGTTGCTAACCCCCGCAATAAGATCAATTACATGGGCAATATAACTATTGAGGGGGTATCTTATTCCGATCAAGAGCAGATCCGGAACCACGTCGTTAACTTCGATGCTAATCTGTATACTGATGACGGTCTCACTCGGCAGGAGTTGGACGGGATTTGTTCAAGTATATCTCGGAGGATGAGTGCTTAGAGGTGGAGCAACCATTTACGAAAGACGAAGTGTGGTAGGTGATCAAGTTTGGGGGGAAGGACAAAGCACCGGGTCCGGACAGCTTCACCATGGAATTCTATCGATTCTTTTTGCCATGTCTTAAGGGGGAACTGATGGAGGTGTTCAGTGAGTTCCTCGCCAATGCTTTCATTGGCCGACGCCTTAATTCTACCTTCATCACGCTCATACCGAAAAGAAATGGGGCTGAGGATATATCGGAATACCGACCGATATGTCTTATAAATTGTCTATATAAGATCATCTCCAAGGTGCTGGCTAATAGAAGCAATCCGCTGATGGGAAAGTTGATTTCGGAAAATCAAGGAGCGTTTGTTCAAGGACGGCAGCTGGTGGACCTGGTCGCCGTTGCTCAAGAAGTGATTCACTCCGCCCATCACGCTCGTCTTCCTGCTGTCCTATGGAAGGTAGACATGGAGAAGGCCTATGACCGTGTCAGTTGGGACTGCTTAAACTACATGCTCGGCAGGTTCGAGTTTGGGGCTAAATGGAAAAGTTGGATGCAGGCGTGCTACTCATCGACCTGGTTTTCGGTATTAATCAATGGCTTGCCCCGCTGGGTACTTTAAAAACTCTAGAGGAATCTGCTAGGGAAACCAGTTCCCTCCCCCTTATTATTTCATCATGGTGGGCGAAGCCCTGGCTGGGCTCATTGCGCGTGCGAGACAAATTCAACTCATATCGAGGATTATGGTCGGAAGGCATGGTCGATCCATTTTGCATCTCTAGTACACCGATGACACCATTTTATTTGGATACGTCGAAGTAGAGGAGTTCAGGGTTCTTACAGATATCTTTTCTGTATATGAGTTTGTTTCTGGTCAACGCATAAATCTTCACAAATCAGCGATTACCGGAATCAGGACCAGCGACCATCAGGTGGCTGTATTAGCGGCTACCGTGAATTGTGAGATCGAGAAACTCCGCATCAAGTATTTGGGCCTGCCTCTTGGGGTCAGGTAACCCTCGGCTCGGGCATGGGAACCGATTACTCAAAAATTCGAGCAAAGGTTGTCTTCATGGAAAGGCAAACTCCTTAGCAGTGGAGGGCGCCTTCTTCTGGTCAAATCTGTCTTCTCCAACCTGCCCATATTCTACATGTCTATGTTCAAGTGCCTGATCAAGGTTATCAACTGGCTTGATCAAATCCAGAGAAACTTTCTTTGGGAGGTTTCTGGCATAGACAAACGATACCACCTTGTGAATTGGAAACCTATTAGTTACCCATGAGTTGCGGTGGCCTTGGCATTCGTAGGCTGAGGGAAACGAATATTGCTTTGCTAGGGAAATGGTTTTGGAGAGCTGGTTCAGAAAGTGATAGGGAGAGTCTTTGGCGAAAGGTACTGGTGGAAAAGTATGGGCACTTCGTAGGCAACTGGGGCATCAACACAATGGTTCACAGAGGCACATCAAATTGGTGGAAAGACATCTGCGGGACGTGGCCTCTTTTCGCTAGATGGGTTTGATTCAGCTGGGGGCGTGGAACCCGATTGATTCTGGGAGGATGCTTGGGTGGAGGGTGTTCAGCTCAAAGCAGTATTCCAGGATATTTTTGCCATATCCACTAATCAGCCGGGCCTGATTACGGAGTTCCTTTCGGGCCCCAATGGGGGAAGGTCGTGGGATGTCTGCACCCGCAGATTCCTGAGAATCGCCGAGATGGCTTTGTTCATTAGACTTTTGTCCACGATCTATGGACAGCTCTCGCTCCCAAATCATCAAGGTCAAGACCAGCGGACATGGGCTACCAGTAAAGATGGTAGATTCAGTGTCAAGTCATATTACTAGATTCTTACGTGTCGCCTGGTAATCAGATTCCAAGGAGCAAGGCTGTCGAAGACAACAATTTCCCTAAAAGTTAGATTCTTCGCTTGGACTATGTTCAAAGAAAAAGTTCTAACAATCGATTAGCTTACTCAACAGGGGAAGGGCATTTCCAATCAATGTGTAATGTGCATACAAGAAGAGGACGCGAGACAAACGCTAAAATCCTAATATGCGATGTGGGATTAACTTTAGAATGAATTGAATAGCGGAAATATTCAAAATCAAGCAACATAAAATTAATATAATGAAATTAATAAAACAATTAGATTAATCCATTTTAGCGTTGCATGCGTAAAAATTTCCCGATCTAGAAAAACGGCTCCGATGAGGGAACTCGAGATTCGTTCTAGTTTAGGGCATCATTCGACAATCGCAATATCGTCTCTTGACTCCTCGGGGATTTTAAATGAAATAGGGCTTCAAATAATTTTGATAAAAGGGAAAAAACATGGGATTTTGGATTTTTATCAACGAAATTAAAGAAGGATAATACCTGACAACAATTAGAGAAAAGATAAAATAAAAGGATAGATTTCAAGGTTTCACAGCAAGGATTTTCCGAAGCTTCACACCACGGCTGTACGTCGGCTTCGCAACAAGTCGCACGAGAAACGATTACTCACTCCTCAAGGTTTGAAGGATTCACTCCTTTGGTTGAAAACTCTTCACAAGCTCTCTAGGGTTTGCACAAAAGCAACTCTCTTTTCATTCAATAATAAAAAACTAACTAAAAAGTCTTTACAAGCCTCTATATATAGGCCACCAATACTTAAAATTCGAAATAGAGTCTTAATACTAATAAAACACTAAAATAGGCAATTTCCGCAATATTTAGAAAACCCCGTCACGACGCCCACGGACGTTCGTAGTGCCTCACGGACGTCCGTGACCTATGGACAGTGAGGGGGCAAAATCACGAACGTTCGTCATTGTTTCACGGACGTCTGTCACCGTTCATCACGGACGTCCGTCACTATTCACTGACGTCCGTCACTATTCATCGTGAACAGTAAAAAAATAAAATTTATTATTATTTTTATTTATTATTATTATTTTTTTTGTCCTTCCCCGTCAATGCTGCTCACCTATTCCTACACTGTCGGGTGGCTCATCAGATCTGGAGTACTATTCTTACGTCGTTCGGAATGTGTTGGGTCACCCCTTCTACCCCCTATCAACAGTTCCTAGTTTGGTCGTCTACCTTTTGTGAGGACACTGTCGGTGACTATTGGAAGGTGGCTTTCTTCGCTGTTAATTGGAGCATTTGGTTAAAGAGAAATGACCGAATTTTTAACAATAAACGTCGACTGGTGGGGATGATTATCAAGTTAGTCAGGGACTTCATGTGGCTTTGGGTCGATAGAAGTATTGACGGATGCCTCGGGGGAGGGGGGGGGGAGACTGCCCCCTGCGACCCGGGGTAGAAGTGGGGCTAGGTGTGGTTCGCCATGGGCTGAAAACATTGTTTTAGAATTTTTTACTTCTGCTTTTTTCCTTTTGCATTGCTTGTTTTTGGTCGAGTCTTTGTATTTTGTCCTTTCAATGTCTTACTGGCTTTCAATATATTGCTTATTACCCATCAAAAAAAAAAAAAAAAAGCTTTGGAACAATATCAAACTTGGGAAATTGTTGAACTCCCAGAAGGAGTGAGAGCTGTTGGTTTCAAATGGGTGTATACAGTTAAGTATAGACCTGATGGTACTGTTGAAAGATATAAAGCAAGACTTGTAGCAAAGGGATACACTCAAACATAAGGAGTTGATTATCAGGACACCTTTGCACTTGTAGCCAATTCTAACACAATCAGGGTATTGTTATCTCTAGCTGCCCACAAAGACTGGCCACTCTCTCAACTTGACGTGAAGAGTGCATTCCTTCATGGTGATCTCAAGGAAGAAGTCTACATGGACCTTCCTCCTGGATTTGTAAAAGAAGGGAAGAAGGGAAAAGTGCGTAGATTGAAGAAATCTATCTATGGATTAAAACAATCGCCAAGGGCCTGGTTTAAAAAATTTTGTGATGTTATTATGAGATTCGGGTACCGAAGAAGTCACTATGATCATACTCTATTTGTAAAAAGGGGAATCAAGATGACCGCCATATTAGTCTATGTTGATGATATCATCATTACTGGTAATGATAGTCATGCGATTCTTAAACTAAAGGAGTATTTGAGAAGAGTGTTTGAAATTAAAGACTTGGGAAATTTGAAAGATTTCCTTGGCATTGAAGTGGCGAGATCTAAAAAGGGCATCTCATTATCCCAGCGGAAGTATACCATTAACCTCCTTCATGATACAAGGTTTTTGGGGTGTAGGCCTGCTGTGGCCCCTATTGAACAAAATCACCGATTGAATGGTGAAGAAGGTGATCTTCTCAAGGATTCACGTACCTATCAGAGATTAGTTGGTAAATTGATTTACCTAACCATGACCCGCCCAGATATTGCTTATGCAATAACCATGGTGAGTCAATATATGCACTCACCAAGGACAATACATTTGGAGGCTGTTCACAGGATCCTGAGGTATTTGAAAGGAAGTCTCGGCAAAGGGCTTCTTTATAAAAGTCGTGGTCCTTTGGATGTAGAGATATTTACTGATGCCGATTAGGCCGGGTCTCTGGATGATAGGAGATAAATTACCAGATATTGCACCTTCTTGGGAGGTAATTTGGTCACATGAAAATCTAAGAAGCAACATCTAGTATCAAACTCCAGTGCTGAGGGGGAGTACCGCGCCATGTCTCAAGGTGCGAGAGAAGGCATGTGGCTTAAATTCATCTTGTCAGACTTGGGAGTTGCTGTATCCTCTCCTATTATCTTGTATGGTGACAATGAAGCTACTCATCATATTGCAGAGAATCTTGTCTTTCATGAAAGAACAAAACACATTGAGGTGAACTGTCACTATATTCCTCCTTTATATTATTCAACCTTAACCCCAAATTACACTTTTGTCTACACCAGGTATATATCTTTCCTCTGCTTTTGCTACGACTACTACATCCTTAGCCCCTCTTTGGGTCATTAACTCAACTCTTGGGGATGGATGGGGGTTGATTATGAGGGGGCTGCTGGGGGTATTCTTGTGGCTTGGGACCTGCGTCATTTTGACAAGCTGAACGAAGAAATGGGGATTTTCTCTGCTGCTGTAGTTCTTCGTCATAAGGCTTCCGGGAAACAGTGGATGTTCATGGGAATCTACGGTCCTTCTGATGATCGGGAACGTCCTGAATTCTAGATGGAGCTGGCTGCCCTCGCGGGTAGATGGGACTTTCCTTTTTGTTTGGGGAGCGACTTTAATGCCATTAGATGGGGTTGGGAGAAGCAGGGAGGGACGCCGGATGCGGCGGTTATGCGGGATTTTAATTCCTTTTTTTCGGATTGGGGGTTGCTAGATGTTCCTTTAACGGGGTCGCGCTTTACGTGGTCGAATCTACAGGATTGCCCCACTAAGTGCAGGTTGGACTGATTTGTTTGCAGCGTTGAGTGGGCAGGGCACTATCCGGGTGCGAGATTAGAATGCTTCGCTAGGGCCGTCTCTGATCATTGGCCCCTTGTCCTCTCGTGTGATGACCGACAAAAAGGGCCATCCCCGTTCCGGTTTGAAAACATGTGGTTGCTGGATGAAAGTTTCCGGGCTAGGGTGGTGGAGTGGTGGGGTGGGGTGCCGATCTCAGGGACTGCCGCCTACCGGTTCATCTCCAAGCTGCAACGGGTTAAGGAGCAGATCAAAGTCTGGAATAAGGAGGTGTATGGGGTGGTTCATGTGAAGAAGGAGGCTCTGTTATCTCGGCTCAATGAACTTGATAATGTGGAAGAATCGAGATCTGTCACGAGTGATGAACGTCAAGAATGCTATTTGAAGAAATTGGAATTCAACAATGTATGCCTGACGGAAGAGGTGTGCTGGAATAAAAAAGCCAAGGTTAGGTGGCCGTGTGAAGGGGATGCTAATACCAAGTACTTTCACGCGATTGCTAATGCTCGCAATAAGGCAAATTTTTTGGGTAGAATTGTGGTTGACGGGGTGGCCTATACGAATGAGGAGGAGGTTAGAGACAGTATTGTGGGCTTTTATGAGGATTTGTATGCTGATGAGGGGCTCACGCGACCGGATCTGGATGGTGTCCAGTTCAATTCTATCTGTGCTGAGGATCAACTGTTGTTGGAACAGCCTTTAGTGAAGAGGAGGTCTGGCATGTTGTTAGACATGGAGCTAAGAATAAAGCCCCGGGGCCGGACGGGTTCACTATGGAATTTTTTAGGTGTTTTTGGGCGACCATTAAGAACGAGCTGATGGGGGTGTTGCTGGAATTCCATGCGTCCGGGTTTATAGAGCGGAGCCTCAATTCTACTTACCTTACCCTTATCCCTAAGAAGGAAGGGGTTGAAGAGATCTTGAACTTTCGGCCTATTAGTCTCATCAACTGCCTGTATAAAATCATTGCGAAGGTGTTGGCTAATCGTCTCAAGAGGGTTATGGGGACCATTATTTCGGATACTCAAGGGGCTTTTGTGGCTAGTAGGCATCTTCTTGATTAGGTTGTGCTGGCTCAGGAGACCATTCATTCGGCTAACCTTGACTGCAGGCCGGCTGCCCTATGGAAGGTGGACATGGAGAAAGCCTACGATCGTGTCAGCTGGGACTGCCTTGATTATATGATGGGAAGGATGGGATTCGGGGAGGTCTGGAAGAAATGGATGAAGGGCTGCTACTCTTCGGCTTGGTTCTCGATCTTGGTCAACGGACCCTTTATCGCCATTTCTCTTTAATATAGTGGGGGAAGCTCTTTCGGGACTGATCAACAGGGCCAGGCTGGCTAATCTCATCACCGGTATTACGGTGGGCGGTCTTGGTCGGCGCATATCTCACCTACAGTTTGTTGACGACACCTTGCTCTTTGGAAGGGCCGATGTCCAGGAATTTAGGTCCTTCAGCGACATTCTAGCCATCTATGAAGCGGTTTCGGGTCAAAAAATTAATTTGTCTAAGTCTGCCATCACGGGTATCGGGACCAATGCTACTTCCTTAGACGAATTGGCCCTTACTGTGAATTGTCCTGGGGGTATGCTCCCTATATGCTATTTAGGTCTGCCCCTTGGTTTGCGTTCTCCTATGGCTAGGGACTGGGATCCGGTTGTGCAGAGGGTCGAACTGAGGCTTTCAACGTGGAAAGGAAAGCTGCTAAGCAGCGGTGGGCGGCTGGTCCTGCTGAAGTCGGTATTGTCGACTAGTTGTCGTAACGAGTTTGTGAGTGAAGAGGTAGCATAGGAAAGGAAATAAAGAATAGAGAAGATAATAGTATATTGTTGTACTTATATTATTTGGAGGACCAACTTACATTATAGTTAGAGTGGAGGGTGGCTTTGGAAAGTAAAATTGAACCAGATTGGGTTTAGGATTAGGTAAAAGGAAGACCCTTTATTCTTTAATTCTCGGTGGTGAATTTGTAAAGAATCTATTATCTCAACATAGGCCTTAGATCCTAACATCTGGGTCACTAGACATGATCTCTTATGTGTATCTGCAATTTATATACTGGATTTTTTTTGTTCCCATTTTTTCCTTTCCTGATATATTCTCTTCCTCAGCACCTTTGCACCCTACCTGGATAATTATGTGAAACTACATGAATAAACTGAAAACTGTCAATTGCATCAACCTAATAAGGGGAATTTCGTCTTACTTGTGTGCCACAGGTGCTTCTCGGGGAATACACAACAAGCTGATGTGCTTGATTAGTTCCAAGAATTAGGCTAGGATGATAACTTGACCATTTGGAGGTTACCTTAATATATATATATATATATATATATATATATATATATATATATATATATATATATTTATTTATTTATTTATTTTTTTTATTTTTTTTTTAATGCTGCAAATTTATATGAAAACTCTAAAATTGTACAGTAAGTCAATTTTATCCAATGCATATCTATTTGTCTACCATGTAAGACTGCTTTACCCATTTTATTTTCATTTTATGGCACAAGTTAATGACTTTAATTTGCAAACAGGACGAAGTGTTGCATTTCCTGGCCATCCTTTGGGTTCTGGTCTGACACCAGCTGCTGCGAAGGCAAGAAACTTAGTAGTGACGAATTCACAATGATTTCAAGTGGCGTTCCCTTGAGGTCTATTTACGCAGTGAACACATTTTTTTTTCGTAAAAGAAGAGCGCTACTTTCTAGTAGGGCTTCTCAGGGTGTTTGTGTGAGATTTATAAACCCACCTTGCATTTTCTTTTCTTGCAGTTTCTTAAAGAAAATTTGAATTTTCAGGAGTTAGGTCTGTTGGTAGGAACTCCTGTTGGAGCTTCATTGATTGATGCTCATGCTGGTGGAGTGGGGGTAGTGGAAAGTGTGCCTGTATCAGAAATCCAAGCTAGTGGTTTGTATGATTTGTCTTCTATAGTTTACCACTTGATGAAAATTTAATATCCCTGTTTTAGAAAACCACTATGCATTTCAGAGGCTGATGAGGAAGCAGTATGCCATCGTATGGTATTAGTCTGTGGAACATCTACATGTCATATGGCTGTGTCACGGAGCAAAGTTTTTATTCCAGGTGTCTGGGGACCGTTTTGGTCAGGTATTTCTTGGGTATTTCATAATCAGTATTTGTCTTACAATAAAGGGTTATTTCGATTATGTTCATCTCGTGGATTTATTGTTAATTGATATTGCATGTAGAATTTGAGAATTTATGACTTATATTATATAGCGATGGTACCTGAATACTGGCTTACGGAAGGGGGCCAAAGTGCAACGGGAGCTTTGTTGGAGAATATTGTTGAGAATCATGTTGCTTCCCCTCATCTTGCGAATCGCGCTGCTTCTCAAAGTATGCATTCTTGAAATTTGTGTTTAGATAAATGCTATTTTATTACGTTGAAACCAAACCAATGACCCAAGTTATAAGTTCATTATCTATGTGTAAATTTTCTTGGGATTATTTTTTTTCATACACATCTCAACATTAGTTTCTTCCCAACCTTGCCAGGTATTTCCCTATATGAGTTACTAAACAAGATGCTAGAATCAATGGTGCTTGACTTGCAAGCTCCTTTTGTATCTGCCTTGACCGAAGACATACATGTCCTTCCCGACTTCCACGGGAACAGGTAGTTGGTTATCTCATGTTGAATGATAGTTGGCATTGATTCAGTTCCTTTATGCAAAGCCTATCTACCGTCGTTTATATTACCGGTAAACATGAATACATGTTTTCACTTGTAATAAAAAATTTTAGTAAGTGCTTCAGCAATTAAATAATAGTTTTCTTTGACAATGATTTGGTCTCTCGAAGTCGAGAACTTTGAAGAACTTGTCAGTGATAAATATTTGGTGCAGCCGTTTGGGTAATGAAATCCTTGTAGTCAATAGAATCATTAGATAATGATGTTTTTATGTTTATATTATCCGAACTATAGTGACAATACGGATATGGGTTTGACACGGCAAGCGGAAAAGTTTAAGAAAAAGCCGAAAAAAAAACAGAAAAAATCGGAAGCTAAAAAAATGGAAAAAGACGAAAATAAAATGTTTTAAGTTTAAGTTTTACTGTATTTAAAAAAAAAGTTTTAAAACACTTTTTTTAAATACGATAAAATACGGGAATAAAACGTTTAATAAGCAAAGAAGTGTTTAGTACGCGAAATACGTGTATTATACGAAAATATGTGTATTACTCAATAGTGAATAATATGGGTTTAGTACATTGTGTGAAAAAGATGCATACATACGTGTATTTTTCAGAAAATTGTCATATTTTGTCGCTATGATCAGAATTGTGGATCTTGAAAGCACACCGTTATTGCGAGTTTATCGTTTGGACTATGGATTGGATGTACATTTTATCTGGTACTTATCTAGATAGTGGCTTGGGTGAAACGCTGAGGTCAGCTTGTTCTATTGTTCTAATTAGAGTTTTGTGACGTGTAATTGTAACTGGAGAAGTTAAGCACTAGCCCATTGAAACTGTATTCTGTTGGGTAATTGTGAAATTTGACCCAGAGAGTGCAGGATGCAACATTATATCTTAAACTAGTGTCTAAACTTCCATGGAAGTTTCAAGAATTTGCTCATGAGGTTTTCATGTATAAGCTGAAGTTGAAATGCTATCTAGAGAAATGGTGCATGCTTGTAACAACTACCAAGAAAGCAATGTGTTCAAGATTTTTTTGACCTTGTTGCTTACTTTTTTCCCTATTCAATTTATGACAGTGGTTTAAGTTGCAATTTATGCTCTCTGTAGAGCTGTCTTAAGTATTAGAATTCAGCACTAATTCTTGTGTTGTATGTTATAGTTTATCCTTCTTTGTTTATCACCTTAGATAAATGGTACATTTAAATGTAATTCTGTTTCTGAATATCAACATGATTACTTTTATATGATTCAGGTCACCCATAGCAGATCCAAAATCAAAAGGGATGGTCTGTGGTTTGACACTTGACACAACTGAGAAGCAGTTGGCTCTTTTGTACCTTGCCACAGTACAAGGTATTGCATATGGAACTCGTCACATTGTGGAGCACTGCAATTCTAACGGGCACAAGGTAAAGTATCGTTACACCAGATCGAATATTTAATAGAACTATGTTCTTAAGTGCTGTTTGTTTTTTATCTCTTCCATGGAGAAAACTCAGATCCAGGGATGAATGCTCGAACCTGATTCCTTGTATCCGGTTTAATAAAACCAGAATTAAAACCAAGCTTGATTGCCTCCTGGTGAGGATAGTGCTAAAGTCGGAGTACTGGAATAAACAGCAAGGGAAAATTCCAGAAATAGCAAAAAGTGGTATAGCTGGGGAAACAATAAAAAATAATAGTAGTTATATAATTTTTTTTTTCATATGTCAAACATTTATTCCTAATTTAAACCTATTTTTTAGCAACTCATTGATGATGCATATGACATAATTTCATATTCCAAAGCTTTACATTTGTTTAAGTTATATCCCATATGGGTAATTAGGGTTACGTGAAAGTGGACGATGAGAGGGAGAAAGCTAGGGGAGAGGCTTTAAGTTTATTAGGGTTTCAATTTTTTTATGTTATATAAATATTAGTAGTTACGTAAAAAAAATTTCTTATGTCAAACATTTATTCCTAATTTAAACCTATTTTTTAAAAACACATTGGTGTTACATATAACATTATTTCATTTTTCCAAAGCTTTACGTTTGTTAAGTTATATCTCATATTGGTTTAATTAGGGTTACATGAAAGTGGACGATCAGAGGGAGATAGGAGGAGACAAGAGGGAGAAAGCAAGGGGAGAGGCTTTGAGTTTATTAGGGTTTCATTTTGATTTTGTTATATATATATATATAATTCTCTTATGATTTTTTTTTCTTAGAGATAAGTTAATGTTTTTCTCAAAAAATTTGAAAAATGTTTTATTTATTTATTATTATTTATTATATTTTAAATTGTGCATTAAATTAATTGAATCCGATTTGATTAAATGTAGTTTAGGGTTAGGGCTTTAAAGGTGGCAGAGGAGATGATAGAGAAGAAAGAAAAGGAAAAACTAGGGTTATGAGAAAGTTACCCTGATGGGGACATCCAATTCAAGCAGCCACCCTAATGTTCTGAAGGTGATAGAAGAACGTGAAATTGATCAAGAAAATCTGCCCAAATTCGATGGACTGAAGAACTACTTAGTCGATCGATCGACCCCAACCTTCGATAGATCGATTGAAGACAAAGAGGCCTGAAGTTTTAGCGTATTTATATTTTTAAGTCGATCGATCGACCCAGATTTTCGATCAATCGATTGTGGACAGTCTTCGGAAATGTCATATATTTCCTAGTCGATCGATCGATGCCAGGATTGATCGATCGATCGAGCACGTGAATTAAGTCCGCCAAAAGATGGAAGTTTCCTTTCTTTGGCAGAAATTGCCATTTTAAGTGTTTTAATTATTTAGGATTGTTCTAATTTCGAGTTAGGGTTTGGTTAGCCTATTTAAAAGGCCTGTAAGACAACATTAAAGTTAATTTTTTGGTGAATGAAAATTGCTTTTGCAACTTTGAGAGTTTTGAACTTTCGTGAGGGTGTGATTCTCTTAAACCGAATAGCGATTCTTGATCCCACGTGCAGTTTGGTGCGAGGCCAACTTTTCCTCCTTTCTATCTTTCTCTGATCTACGAGTGGCGTAAGTAGCTTAAAACTAGCCTATCTATTTCTCTATTAAATCCCAAATTTAACCTATTTTTATACCATGAAATCATTATTTGCCTATATTTTCATCATTAAATCATTATCCGCCATTCTTTTCGTATGGTATCGAAAGAACTTGCTTGCGAGTTCGTTCGACGCCCTAAAATTGTAGGAGATCTAGCCATTCGCTAAGAACCCTAGTCTTCTAGATCTGATAGGGAACGTACGCGAAAAGTAACACTATTTTGGGTATGAATTAAATCGTTCAATTGAATCTCGTAATATTTTCTTTGATAATTTGTTAAGGAATATTGTCATTTTAAATTGTTTAATTTAATTTAAATTTTAATCTCGGCCCTAGCATTGCATGTGTTAGTTTCCGCATCAGATTTGGTATCAAAGCATTTGTCAGTTTAGGGTTGTCGGTGTTCATTTCTTTTATATTATTTTGTCTTGCATCATTTAGTTTTGTGTCGCATCGCCATGGATCCCAATAAGATAGAAGCCTTAATTAGAGACCTTACGTCTAATTTTTCCCATATCAAAATTAGACTCATTGCGAAGTGCTCGTCGATACGATTCCAACGATATATAATTTGACGACTTCTGACAAAAATATAAAAAGTTATACCCATTTTAACTGATCAAGCAAGTCAAAGGGTATAATTGTAATTTCGGGAGAGAAACACCAATTGGTTTGGTGCTTATGCAAAACGCTGGAACGAAACCTTTTCTCAAGCTATCTAAGTTACGTATGAATTCTTATTCCGTGTAAAAATCTCCTATTCTATTAAATCTCTCACGAAAAGTGTTAATTAGAGTTGACCTAAAATTTTATACCATTATAAATAAAATTTTAAAAGCTCTCTCCTCTCTATAATAAGAAATTATTCTCTCTCGAGACTTAGACGAGCCGATGCCTTAGGAATCGACCTTTTTAACCCGAATCGCCGTTGATCTTCCGTTCACGCTTCAAGAGGTGGGTACCCATCAATCCATCTTATTCTTCTCAGATCCCGTCGCGTAGGATGCGTTCGATCGCGCATCGACGGGTTTAAAAATCTTATTTAAACCCAAATATCTCATAAATTAATAGATCTATATATTTAATATATGCTTTCCCTTGAAAGTTGTATATTTTGTAAATTTGGTTTATATGTTATTTCTCTTTTCTTTTCAAAAATCCCTTTTGTAAATTTAGTTGCTGATGCTCTAAGTCGAAAATCTTCAGGACTGCTAGCACGTCTAAAGGCTTGGAAGCCGCTCGATGAGATTGCTCAGTTGGATCTGCGACTTGACAAAATTTGTGAGGGAGTATACCTAGCCAGTATGATGGTCAAGCCTTCCTTTGTTGGTCGTATCAGAAATGGCCAACCCTTAGATCCCGAAATTTTGAAGATTAAGGGACAGTTAGCCGAGGGCCCTAAACCAGATTTCTCTGTACGATTTGACGGGACCCTCCTTTTCCGAGATAGATTGTATGTCCCCGATGTTGAAATATTGCGGAACGAAATTCTCGAGGAGGCACACAAATCTGGATATTCGGTGCACCCAGGAAGCACAAAAATGTACCGGAATATTCGAAACTATTATTGGTGGCCAAATATGAAGAAAGAAATTGCCGAATACGTCTCCAGGTGTTTAGTATGCCAACAGGTGAAAGTTGAGCATCAGAAGCAAGCCGGTCTTTTGCAGCCCTTACCGATTCCCGAGTGGAAGTGGGAAAACATCTTTATGGATTTCATAGTCGGACTCCCTAGAACTTCAAGGAAGCACAACGCCATCTGGGTTATTGTGGACCGATTGACTAAGTCGGCGTACTTCCTACCTTTTAAGATTACAGATAGTGGAGACAAACTGGCTGAGACGTATTTGAAGGAAATAGTCAAGCTTCACGGGGTTCCTGTGAGCATTGTGTCGGACAGAGACACAAAATTCACTTCTGATCATTGGAAGAAATTTCAGGAAGCAATGGGCACGAGACTCGACTTCAGTACAGCCTTCCATCCAGAGACCGACGGTCAAACTGAAAGAGTTAATCAGATCGTAGAAGACATGCTTCGAGCCTGCATGTTAGACTTCCGAGGTAATTGGGATGATCACCTCCCTTTGATTGAGTTTTCTTATAACAATAGCTTTCAGGCAAGCATCGGGATGTCGCCTTTTGAAGCTCTTTATGGCCGAAGTTGTAGGACGCCTCTTTGTTGGGACGAGGTTGGTGAAAGAAAGATGCTTTGGGCCGGAACTCATAGAAACCACAATCGAGAAGATTAGAGTTATCCGTCAGAGATTGAAAGAAGCTCAAGACCGTCAGAAAGCCTACACCGATAGTAGAAGACGCTTGATAGAATTTGAGGTTGGTGATTTGGTTTTCATCCGGGTGTCACCAACTAAGGGAATCATGCGTTTTGGAATGCGGGGAAAACTAAGTCTGAGATACGTGGGACCTTTCATTATCACAGATCGCATCGGTGAGGTAGCATACCGAATTTCACTTCCGAGACACTTTACCGGTATTCACAATGTGTTCCATGTGTCTATGTTACGCAAATACTTGCCCGATCAATCTCACGTCCTTGATATTGAGCAGACTGAAGTCAGAGATGATCTGACTATCATAGAGAAGCCGGTTGGTATCGTAGATCGGAAGGAGCTGCTCATCAAGGGTAAATCTGTTCGCTTCGTCAAAGTGCAGTGGCAACATCATTCACCGAATGAAGCTACTTGGGAACGAGAAGCCGAGACTTTGGAGAAGTACCCCGACCTCATCGCTTCATGTACGTAATTTTCGAGGACGAAAATATTATAAGGGGGAGAGAATGTAACAACCCGGATTTTAGATTTTATTTTAACGGTGTTAGATGATGCACCACACTATGTACTGTGCTAACGCTCCACATCAGAATCGAAACCCACCTTTTAAAATAGAAAATTTCTAATTTTTCCCATATCAAAATTAGACTCATTGCGAAGTGCTCGTCGATACGATTCCAACGATATATAATTTGATGACTTCTGACAAGAATATAAAAAGTTATACCCATTTTAACTGATCAAGCAAGTCAAAGGGTATAATTGTAATTTCGGGAGAGAAACACCAATTGGTTTGGTGCTTATGCAAAACGCTGGAACGAAACCTTTTCTCAAGCTATCTAAGTTACGTATGAATTCTTATTCCGTGTAAAAATCTCCTATTCTATTAAATCTCTCACGAAAAGTGTTAATTAGAGTTGACCTAAAATTTTATACCATTATAAATAAAACTTTAAAAGCTCAGTCCTCTCTATAATAAGAAATTATTCTCTCTCGAGACTTAGACGAGCCGATGCCTTAGGAATCGACCTTTTCAACCCGAATCGCCGTTGATCTTCCGTTCACACTTCAAGAGGTGGGTACCCATCAATCCATCTTATTCTTCTCAGATCCCGTCGCGTAGGATGCGTTCGATCGCGCATCGACGGGTTTAAAAATCTTATTTAAACCCAAATATCTCATAAATTAATAGATCTATATATTTAATATATGCTTTCCCTTGAAAGTTGTATATTTTATAAATTTGGTTTATATGTTATTTCTCTTTTCTTTTCAAAAATCCCTTTTGTTTGAGCAATTAATATTTTACCTTATATTAGGTCTGTATATTTAATATGTTTACTTCCTCTTTTATGTCTGTAAAATTAATAGATTGACTTAATTGGCATAATATCATATTGATATTATTTATTTCAAAATCTATATAGTATAAATTTATCCTTCTACTAAGACTATAATAATATATATTATTGTTGCAAGTTTATATTATTATTTATTTAAAATTAATTAAGCCCAAAAATTAAATTATATTTTTATTTTATTTAAATAAATAATAGATTGCACCAACTTAAAGTTTCGGGTCCGAACTTGCGGCTACGAACCCGAATTCACGTCCATGAACCCGACCTCGCGACCATTAATGCACCTGTCCCGGTATTTTAGCCATAACTTTTTACTCCGACCTCGGATTAATGCGATTCTTGCGGCATTGGAAAGAAGACAACGAGCTTTACAACTTTATGTGAAATAGTCATTTCACGAATCTGACTTTTTAGAGGTCAAAATAGAGCAACAAGTCGGGTTCAATTTTGAATGAATCAAGGCTATTCGAATTTAAGATTATTCTCTAATTTTCATGACCAAAGTTCCTGTGTATATTATATCTTAAGGTCTTTCGATCGATAGTCATGATAAATTATAACTTAATATGTATAAATACTATTTAATTTAATTATCTAATTATTATATACATATATCTCAATTTTATCGCTTCAACGCGACCTCTTCGATAATACAAAGTGTTAGAACTTCGATGCCTTTATGAAATCAAACTCCGACTTTTACGATTATCGAAATCACACTTATAACTCTATTCTATAATTATATTGGTGTGGTATGTAAATAAATATAAATATAAGCATAATCAAAATCTAAGTATAAACCGTTCTGTATGTGCGATACTTTTGTATTTGCAACTTAATCAATTTATACGAGTTAAGAATATGTTAGATCATGAGTACGAGAGTGTATGAGATCATGCCTACGCTTGGGCGTGGTGATTCGCCGAGATGGTATCGGAGGAATACAATATGCCTTATAACTCATGGTGGAATGGGACCCATGACGAGTCGGGTGAGTGTGAATTCAGTGTACCTTCGTACACGGTGGCATATACAGTGATCCTATCACCCCGAGTTTTAATACGAGAGGATAAGATATGAGATATGATACGAGAATCGGGCGTTAGACTTTAGCTGTGGTAAGGTTTCTTTTATGGTCATGTGAAACTCAGAATATTGGCGTCCATGTACGGATGCAACACCTCTATGGTAGTATAAACTATCACACGAAGTACATTCAAGTTACTACGGAACCTTTTTCTTGGGAAGCGTGAATTATAAAGGTTGTCTCACTATAGTTTGTCATAGGATTAAGTATAAGAGTATGATAAGATATGAGTATGAGATAAGATAAGTTATGATACGGGTACGATAATAAGACATCGCTGTGTAGGCCAGCAAAAGATAAAGAACTTAAAGTCTGCATGCGTCTTGCCTCCTTGCGTAGCCATAGTAAGCAATAACGTCTTTCGAAAGACGGATCTCTGGGAGAGATTATGAGTATGAGTGCGTTATGAGTGAGTTTGGCCATTATGTCTCCCCATTGGCTGGGTGGTGGAGTATGAGTATGACACGAGGGCGTTATAATATGGTGGTATGATACTATGTTGACCCTCCCATAGTAGCTCGAGCAGCGACTCTGACACAGGTCGTTTAGGATTTCACTAGTATGTTAGTTACGCTCATGCGATGTACAGACGTATGTGCGAGAATGATAATAAGACATGATATAATATGTTATGAGATATGGTAAGGTACGTTAGGATACGAGTGTCTAGATCATAGTCTTGCATTTATGATATGATATGAGTTTTACGATATGCACGTGATTTTGTCTTCCTTTTGTTATCTGCTTTGAGATATTATGTTTATCACTCACCAGATGCACCTACAATGCACCTGAGTAGTATGGGGTGGATCGGTGTATCCCATCGAGTTTACGTGATCGAGTAAACTCATCCCACGATAATCTAACGATTCATGGTGATTACGTTGGTGGAGTAGACGCTGGCCATCTAGATCTCGCCGACGCTGATTTCATTGATTCCGCGGGCGTTGAGTACCAGGAGCCTTTGGAGGCGGCACGCCGGATTATCGAGGACTACTCGGTCTTGATCTTGTTTTGATCTTGGGATTCTTATCATTGTGGACTTGGTATTGAGTTTTATTGATATTAGTATTGCGAATTTTATAGTTTATTTTATCGGATTTGTCTCCGACTTTCATTATCATTTTATTGGCGGATTATGATTTTATTACACTTATTCAGCATTTATGATTTCATTCATATTCCACCCTATTTGTTAGAATCTCACGGATTTTGTGGAACCATTATTGCGCGAGAACTCTGATTAGGTGTATGTCCGCTTAGCATATCCGGGATATGTGCGGGTCATAACTCGGAATTCTAGGCCCTCGGGATGGAACCGCCCTTCAAGCCCATATGGCTGAACACTACAATCAATTGCAACAACAGTTGCGTGATCAACAAGCCCGACATGAGGCTTTAGAAACCCGTGTTGAAGAGATAAATGAGTTCATCATTGAAAATCACAATAGAGTCAACACCAATGATCGTAGGAGGGAAGGTCCTCACCGACGTGAAGTCCAAACCGATAAGGACGACAAAGTCATGAAATCTGTTAAAATGGACTCCCTTACTTTTGACGGGAAAAGACAACCTAAAGTCTATCTTGAGTAGGTCGCCACATGGAAAATTACTTCGAGTGGTATGCCATGTCCGAGGAGCGTAAAGTCTGGTTTGCCAAGGTCAAACTTATGGGTCAAGCCAGACTTTACTGGATGGGATTAGAGCGTCGTAGATAGTCCCAAGGTCTTCATCCCATTTCTACTTGGGGTGAAATGAAGATCCAACTGAACAAGAAATATGTTCCCTTTCATATGATGAACATATTCTTGATCAGTGGCAGTCATTGCGCCTAGGGAATTCTTTAGTCACGGAGTACATCGATAAATTTGAAGACCTGATGACCCAGACCAACGTGGATGAGCCGGAAAGAGTTACCCTATCCCAATTCCGAATGGACCTTTTGTCACGGGGTCACTCTTCCAGCAGTGTCTTCCCGTGCGGCAGCTAACGCCTGATGCGCTAAGTCAACCTATCTTTGATACCAATTGTCGCGGGGGCGTCCAGTCCTTTGACGCGCCATCAACCCGTGCGGTGCTTTGCTAACGCATGCAACGAAGCCAACCAATCTCTTTCATCAGCTCTGATACCACCCGCTTAGAGGACGAGAACTCCCCCTCGCGGTTACCTCTGTTTCACGGCCTACCATCCGATGAATCGTGCCTCTTTCCACACGCCGGTTTGACATACCCCCATGGCATACGTCCTCTGCCCGTGGCACACAGTGTCAAGTCCCAACCATCACGTCCGTGACTCTCCGCATCATCTTCCCCTGCGACTGTGTCGCGTCCTCGCAGCGCGACCACGTCGCGAGGCCCTCTTGGCCCCATGTCTCGTGCCCTCCTGGCACCACATGCCGTGCTGTCCCGGCACCAAGATATCGCGTGCTCTCTTGGCACCACATCGCGTGCCTCAGGCACCATGCTGCAAGCTGGAGTATTGACCTCGTCACATCCTCCACAACTCCATAATGTCAACATCCTCGTTGACGCATTATCATAGTGAACTGACCCCGCCAACTCCTCCCATCCTGTTAGCATCTGATATCTAGCCCCGAGGTTTGGCACCTCCCCGCTAGTTCACACTAGCTCCCCAACATCACCCCTGCCGGGTCAATCTCGTTCCGCAGTCACAAGGCCCTCACCTGTTAACTAGCTCGGGGATGTCACGTGCCCTCTTGACACCACATCGCGTACCCCGCTGGCACCAATTAGCTCATTAGTATCATCCCTTCTGGATCGAACTTGACTCTGATACCAAATGTCACGGGGTCACTCTTCTAGCAGTGTCAGCCCGTGCAGCAACTAACGCCCGATGCGCTAAGTCAGCCTATCTCTGATACCAATTGTCGCCGGGGCGTCCTTTGACACACCATCAACCTGCGCAGTGCTTCGCTACCGCATGCAGCGAAGCCAATCAATCTCTTTCATCAGCTCTGATACCACCCGCTTATAGGACATGAACTCTCCCTCGTGGTTACCTCTGTTTCACGGCCTACCATCCGATGAATCGTGCCTCTTTCGACACTCCCGTTTGCACCAATGTGCCTCGTGCTAGCGTGCTCAATTGAGTCCCACGCAGCCTGCTTCTTGCGCGTTCCGAATTACTAGCACGTGTCCATACTTGGCCCACATGCTGTTGTGCTCAACTGAGTCCCATGCAGCTCTCGTGAAGTTGTCCAGCCGTATGCACCGCAACATATAGCTCGGGTCATACTTCAACCTCACCTTGGGTGCCACACGGCATCGCTGTGTCGACGTCCTAGGCCCACCCTTTCAGGCCTAGGAGACACTTGCGCCCCTTTGACAACGCAAGGCCTTGTGGGTGGAAGGCAACTCTCTAGCTCCTCTCCCACATAGATGGTCCAAACACCATCTATGGGTAAACAACCAAAGGACATCAGACACGCCGATTTGACATACCCCCATGGCATACGTCCTCTGCCAGTGGCACACAGTGTCAAGTTCCAACCATCACGTCTGTGACTCCCCTCATCGTCTTCCCCTGCGACGGTGTCGTGTCCTCGCAGCGCGACCACGTCACGAGGCCCTCCTGGCCCCATGTCGCATGCCCTCCTGGCACCACATGCCGTGCTGTCCCGGCACCAGGATGTCTCGTGCCCTCTTGGCACCACATCGCGTGCCCAAGGCACCATGCTGCAAGCTCGAGTATTGACCCCGTCACACTTCGCCTAGAACTTCAGAGGGAACTCATTCCATATCTTGTTACCGATCTAGATGAATGTTTCTCCAGAGTTGAGCAGTTAGAACGATATCTCAAGACCCCTCAAACCAAGCGTTTCGACACTAGTGGGTCCTATTATAGGTCTAACTTTCCTGAATCAAAACCCAATGTTAATACCATGTCTGCTAGGTTCAATCGAGTTACTACGCCATTAGCCAGAGTTGATAAGGGTAAAGGTTCAATGCTTGAAGGCCCCAGAGGTGGTGGTCAAAATAAGTGTTACAAGTGTCACGACATCGGAATTTTGCAGCACAATGTCCTCGAAACTTGTTTATAACCGAAGACACTGAAAATGAGCACGACGAGGGTAGAATAGAAATTTATGAGCCTGAGTAGTTCCCTAGTGCTGAAGAAGACTTTGTAGGAGAACGCACAATGGCTTGCCTTAGGGAAATCTCCTACCCCGTTGAGGAGGATAATATCTCGCGGGCTCTTGTGGTTAGATGTGCTCTAGCTCAGTCAAAGGAAAGAGATGATTTGTGGTGGGATAACATCTTTTATACCATGGCCAAGTGTGGTGAGAAAGCCTGCCGAGTCATTGTTGATAGTGAAAGCTGTACCAATATTGTTTCTGAAAGTACAGTTTCTCGCTTAGGGCTTGCGCCCGTAGCTCACCCACGACTTTATAAGATTGCTTGGGTCAATTCATCATCCATCCTAGTTTCACGAAGGTGTCAGGTTCCTATACAATTTGGCTCATATAAGGACACCTTGTGGTGCGATGTTGTGCCTATAGATGTGGGGAATGTCATCCTAGGGAGGTCGTGGTTGTATGACATGGACGTTATACTGTTCGAAGATGGAATGTGTGTTCTATCACTCAACGAAAATAAAATAAAAATCAATCCTTTACCTCATAGAACACCCACAGTGAAAACAAACAAGGTAAGTGATAAAGGCCTAAGGCCGTTCACATCGTTAGCTCTCTAGAGTTTGAATGAGGGGCTAAGACAGAGGACATCATCTATGTCCTTGTTACAGTTGAAATACCCAAAGAGTCAGACGTTGAGATTTCGAAAGAGGTTGAATCGATAATGAATGAGTTTCGGGATGTCTTTCCTAAAGACCTTCCAGATGGATGAGTTACCACCTCTACGGGACATCCAACACGCCATTGATCTGGTCCCCGGATCTACTCTACCTAACTTGTCCCACTATCGCATGAATCCATCTGAACACTCGGAGCTAAAAAGGCAAGTTGATGAACTTCACCAGCATGATTGTCAAGGCCACGCTATAGCCTCGCCATAGCCTCACCATGACGAATGGCTATGGTTAACGCCTTATACAACCAAATAGCTATGATGGCTAAATAGCTATGTCATAGCGTCGCCATGGCGGAATAGCATTATAACGTCGCTATACACGCTATTTTTTTTTTTGGATAATAACGTATAATACTTATGAGTTATAATATTTAAGTTACAAAACTTACAAGTTACAAAATCCTCGACTTTCTCTCTCTCTCTCTCTCTCTCTTTACAACTACCAACACCAGCATCGACGAAATGTCAGCATCAGTGACACTACTTTATGTGTACTTAATATTTTATATTTCTTAATATTCTATATTTATTGATATTTCATATTTATTTATACTTACCATGTTACAATTATTGATATTCCATATTTGATTTATATTTACTGATATTTGTTTATGCCTAGAACATGAAATCCTCAATATTAGAATTACAGTATGACGCTTTAGCAGTTGAACTTTTTTCTTCCTAAATAAAAAATAAAAAAGGAATACTATTAATTAATAGATAAAATAAAAAATAAAAATAATTAAAATAATAAATAGCCTCGCCATGGCTTCACTATGGCCACGCCATGGCGTAGCGAGCCTCTTCGCCATGACCTCGCTACATCACCTTAACTACCTTGTGGGTTCATAAAGGAAAGTATGAGTCCATGTGTCGTGTTAGCATTGCACATACCCGAGAAAGATGGAACTTGGAGGATGTGTGTTTATAGCCGCGTAAATTCCCCATCAAGTACTTGGGCCTGCCCCCCAGGCTGAGGAAAACATCATTAAGGGCTTGGGATCCAGTTATTCATAGGTTTGATCAACAATTGACGTCGTGGAAAGGGAAACTCCTAAGCAGTGGGGGTTGTCTTCAGCTGGTGAAATTTTTCCTCAAGCCTGCCAATTTTCTTCATGTCGATGTTCATTTGCCCGACCGGGGTAATCAAGCGGCTCTAGCAGATCCAAAGAAACTTTCTTTGGGAGGGGTCCGGCTTAAATAAACGTCATCATCTGGTAAATTGGGACACATGCCAGCTTCACATAAGTTGTGGCGGTCTTGGTATTCGAAGTCTGAGGTGCACCAACATCGCACTGCTAGGGAAATGGTTCTAGTGTGCTGGATTGAGCGGCGATGTTGATTGAAAAGTATGGGCAGTCAAGTGGAAATTGGGGCATCAATACCACGGTTCATAGAGGCACATCGACATGGTGGAAAGGTATTTGTGGTATATGGTCTCTTTATGCTGAATGGATCCGTTTCAGTTGGGACTCCGGGACTTGGATTCGGTTTTGGGAGGATGCATGGGCGGAGTGTCACCAGCTCAAAGGGATGTTCGTGGAAATTTTCGTGATCTCTACTAATCAGCCGGGGATGATTAATGAGTTTGTCTCCAGCAACTTAGGGGGAAGGACATGGGATGTCATCACTTGTAGATTATTGAGTGGAGGAGAGATGATCGCTTTTACTAGACTGCTGGCCTTGATATATGGAACACTCTCTAATACTCAAGGTCAAGATATAAGGGTTTGGGCTCCCAGCAAAGATGGTTGTTTTAGTTTTAAAACGTACTATCGAATGCGCACAAGTCGCCCGCTCACTAGATTTCAAGGTGCGAGATTATGGAAGGATCGCATCCCCCCCAAAGTCAGATTCTTTGCGTGGATCCTGCTCAAAGGGAAAATCCTAACAATAGATCAACTAATTCGGTGGGGAAAAGATATGACCAATCAATGTGTTATGTGCCTTCACGAGGAAGAGACTATGGCTCACCTTCTCCTTCACCGTCAGGTGGCCCACAAGTTCTGGAGTGTTATCCTTAATTCCTTTGACATGTATCGGGCCACCCCGGCTACGACAAATCAGTAGTTTCTGACATGGTATTCTATCAGGCTTAAGGGGCAGCTTAAGGAATACTGGCAGTCGGTGTTCTATGTTGTAGTTGGAGCATATGGCTCGAGAGAAATGGGCGGATCTTTGAGAAGAAATGCTGGCTGGTAGGGATGATCATCAAGACGGTCAAGAATTTCATGAGGTTCTGGGTCACAAGCAGTGCGGTTTGTGTAAGGGAAGATACGCCTGTCTGGGAACCGGGTTAAGTGAGGAGAGCAGAGTTGTGTCTGTGGCTGCTCCAGTTTGCTCGAGTCCTTGTATTGGTCTTTCAGCGCCTTGCTGGTCTTCAATATATTGCTTATTACCGATAAAAAAAAAATTGTGTTTATAGCCGCGTTATTAATAAGATCATGGTCAAGTATTGGTTCCCTATACCGAGAGTGGACGATATGTTGGACATGATAGTCAGTGCCACTATATTTTCGAAGATCGATTTGAAGAGTGGGTACCATCAAATCTGAGTTCGTCTCGAGTACGAATGGAAAACTGCTTTTAAAACCAAGGATAGTTTATATGAGTAGTTTGTCATGCCTTTTGGGCTCTCAAATGCCCCTTATGCGTATTATGACACCAGTGTTGAGGCCTTTCATATGCAAGTTCCTTGTTTATTTCGATGACATCCTTATCTATAGCCACAACAAGGAACAACACTTAAGCCACTTCAGGCTAGTTTGCATGACTCTCAGAGGAGAGAAGTTATACTCGAACCTGAAGAAGTGCACTTTCATGTAACAATGCGTTGTCTTCTTAGGGTTCGTTGTTACCTTTGAAGGAATGATTGTAGACCCGGAAAAGGTTAAAGCTGTCATGGGATGACCTGTACCTCGAAACATTCATGAAGTCCGTAGCTTCCATGGGTTAGCCACTTTCTACAGGTGGTTCTGTAATTTCAGTACGGTAACTTCCCTTATCACCGATTGCATAAAAAGGGGGAGTTTAAATGGACACCTACTGCAGCGAAAGCCTTTGAGGAGATTAAGTCCCAAATGATTGAAGCTCCTGTCATGCGCCTTCCGTACTTTTCTTAGGTCTTTGAGGTAGTGTGTGACGTGTCCGGTGTGGTATTGGAGGAGTGTTGAGCCAAGAGGGCCATCCGATGACATATTTCAGTGAAAGCTAAATGAGGCTAGATAGAAGTACTCTACCTACAACAAATAATTCTATGCTGTAGTGCAATCTCTTAAATATTGGAAACACTATTTGCTACCACATGAATTTGTCTTGTTTTCTGATCATGAAGCCCTTAGATTTTTAAGTTCCCAAAAGAAGTTAAACCTGCGACATGCGAAATGGGTTGAGCAACTTCAAGGGTTCACCTTTGTGCTGAAAGATAGGGTTGGTGTAGAGAATCGAGCTGCTGACGCGCTTAGCCGTACAGTGGTGACGTTGCACTCATTAAGTGTTGAGGTGATCGGATTCGATCGTCTCGTGGATGATTATCCCACATGTCCGGATTTTGGCGAAGAGTACACCTCACTTATGAGTGGACAATCTGTGAGAGAGAGTAAGTATACCCTACAAGATGTGTACCTGTTTCTAAAACACCGCTTGTGTATTCCCCGCATTTCTTTACGAGACTTCTTGTTTGGGAAATGCTAGAGGGGTTGCTGGCCACTTTGGTGGCAACAAAACTGTTGCATTAGTTGGAGACCGATTCTATTGGCCTAATCTCACCCGAGCTGTTGCCAAGATCTTTAACCAGTGTCGTGTTTGCCAACTGGCAAAGTAAAAGAGGCAAAACACCATATTATACACACCTTTACTGGTGCCACACACACCGTGGCAAGACCTGTCTATGGACTTTGTGTTAGGCCTCCTCAAAACCCTCCGAAAGCACGACTTGGTGTTCGTCGTTGTGGACCGTTTCTCGAAAATGACCCACTTCATCGTGTCTTCGAAAACCTCTGATGCAAGTAACATTGCCACACTTTTTATTAATGAGGTTGCTTGTTTACACGGTTTGCCTAAGACTATAGTGCTTGATCATGATGTCAAATTTGTTAGTTACTTTTGAAATGAGGATTCGGCTTTAGTTTTCATCTGCATATCACCCCCAAACAGATGGACAAACCGAGGTTGTAAATAGGAGTCTAGGTAACTTGTTACGGTGTCTAGTAGGTGAGCACATTAGGAGTTGGGTTTCCATTTTACTTATACCGGAGTTTACATATAATAATTCGGTTAATAGAACCATAGGTATGAGTCCATTTCAAATCGTGTATGGGTATAAACCTAGGATGCCCGTAGACCTCATCCCAATGTCATTTCATCAAAGGTCATCTGAGTCTGCATCTACATTTGTACACGCATTCATGAATTGCATGCTGAGATTAATAGAAGAATTAATGTGAACAATGAAAAATACAAGATTTCTGCAGATTCTCATAGAAGATTCAAAGAGTCTCAAGAGGATGATTTGGTGATGGTTCGGAATAGACCTGAGCGATTCCCTCAAGGAATTGCAAAGAAGTTACAAGCTCGTGGTGTTGGATTCTATAGGATTTTGAAGCGTGCTGGTTCTAATGCTTACATCCTAGATTTACCATAAGAATTGGGGATTAGCACGATTTTCAATGTGGAGGACCTTGTTCCGTTGCATGGCCACTCAACCATCCTAGCCAACCCATTTAAGCCTTCTACATCCGATGCCACCATTATTCCCCTACTCACATAATGCGGGACGATAACCCTAAAATGCATGATTATGATTTTATGCGATTTTGCCGAAATTAAATAAAATTAAATCAAGCTTAATCTTAAAACTATCTTAAATACCTTAGAATTCAGAGAATTCAGGTTGGTAGATCACGCGAGATCCAGTTATGGTCTAGTCCGATGCGCAAGTACTATTAGATTTGAGGCGAGATCGGCCTAGAGATAGAACTCTAGCTTTTTCCAGGCTTGGGCGTTCGTTTTCGATTCGACGTAGATTCGCAGGCTCTAACTAGGGCTTTGGAAATAGGTGTATGGTTTTGTTATGGGCTTATGGTTTGATTTATGGCTTAGAAAAGGATTTTGGACTCTGTTTGATTTGGGATTAAGAAGGGGATTTATGGTTTTTAGTGATCAAGAAATCAATAGGTTAAGATGTAGGAAAAACAAGCAGGGATCAATAAGGCAAAAGATTCAAAGAAGACAGCGATAGATAATAGAGAAAATAACAATGACTTTTGGGAATCACTCCCTTGGCCTCACACCAAACCCATCTCAGGCAAAGAATATTCAAGCATAAAAGCATTCAAAATATTAAATCAACTAATTAAAAAGTCATTACAAGCCTCAATATATAGGCCACCAATAATTAAATTCGAAATAAAGAGTCCTAATAGTAATAAAACACTAAAAAGGAAAATTTTCGAAACAAAAACTCAAAATTAGAAGTCTCGTCACGATGTCCACGGATGTCCGTGACCTACGGACAGTGAGGGGGCAAAATCACGGACGTCAGTCATTGTTTCACGGATGTCCGTCATTGTTCATCACGAACGTCCGTCACTGTTCACCGTGAACAGTAGTTTTTTTTTTGTTTTTTTTCTTCTGAAGTTGAAATTTTATTGCTGTTCAACTTCAATGCTCTCGATCTTGACGTTCCTCGTCACCAAGCCATTACCTCCACCTATTCGTCAATCTCGTGAGATCATTGAAGGTGTTTTGGAAGATCAGATTGTGTCCACCAACCAAGGGGGATTCCAGAAGTACTTGGTCAAGTGAAAGAACAGAGCCGATTCAGAGAATACGTGGATTACAAGGGAAGAGTTTCAACAGATTGATCCAGATGTCCTCGATCTCTATCACAGTCACTATTCATCGAGGATGAATCCTTCTAACCCGGGGAGGCCTGAAGAACTACTTAGTCGATCGATCGACCCCAGCCTACGATCGATCGATTGAAGATAGAGAGGCCTAAAGTTTTAGCGTTTTTATATTTTTAAGTCGATCGATCGATCCAGATTTTCGATCGCTCGATTGTGGACAGAGTCTTCGGGAATATAATATATTTCCCAGTCGATCGATTGACGCTAGGATCGATAGATCGATCAAGCACGTGAATTAAGTTTGCTAAATGACGAAAGTTTCCTTTCTTGGGTAGAAATTGTTGTTTTAAGTGTTTTAATTATTTAGGACTTTTCTAATTTCGAGTTAGGGTTTGGTTAGACCATTTAAAAGGCTTGTAAAACAACATTAAAGTTAATTTTTTGGTGAATGAAAATTATTTTTTCAACTTTGAGAGTTTTAAACTTTCGTGAGGGTGTGATTCTCTCAAACCGAAGAGTGATTCTTCGTCCCACGTGTGGTGCGAGGCCAACTTTTCCTCCTCTCTATCTTCCTGTGATTTACGAGTTGCGTAAGTAGCATAACCCTAACCTATATATTTCTCTATTAAATCCCAAATTTAACCTATTTCTATACCATTAAATCATTATTTGCCTATATTTTCATCATTAAATCATTATCTGCCTTTCTTTTCGTACGATATCGAAAGAACCGGCTTGTGAGTTCGTTCGACACCCTAAAACTGTCGGAGATCTAGCCGTTCGCTAAGAACGTTAGTCTTCTAGATCCGATAGGGAACGCACGCGAAAAGTAACACTATTTTGGCCTTGAATTAATTTGTTCAATTGAATCTCGTGATATATTCTTTGATAATTTGTTAAGGAATATTGTCATTTTAAATTGTTTAAATTAATTTTAATTTTAATATCAGCCTTAGCATTGCATGTGTTAGTTTCCACATCATACCGTTTCCCTCACACCCTTTGTCATTAGTATTTATATTCCTTACAAAATAATAGGACTCTATGGAGCACTAATACATAGTCACACACACCCACTAATATATGTACACCGACTTTACACACCAACTAGGATTAATAATACAACCACACCAACGGACACCTCAACACTCTCTCAAGTTGGAGTGTAAATGTCAATCATGCCCAACTTGGAGGGGATGTCATCCAATCAATTCTTTCCTATTGCCTTGGTGAGTATATCTGCAAGCTGATCTTCAGTACTACCTTGAAGTATATTGTAATGACCCGAAATTTTCAAGTCGGAAGATATAGAAATACCGGGTCACTAGATCATAGTACATAATCCATGCACAGAATTTCTTTGGTATCAATGGAAGTCAACATAAAAAAGAAATTGCAATAAATGTTTTCAATGTCTATAATGAAGACTATAAGTCTAATAATATCACCGGTGACGGCCGTATGCCACACAAACAATGACACATCAATATTCGAAAAGGTAAGTCATACTCATTTCTAGGAAAACTCATTTAAAATTGTACCAAGTCCAAATCACCAGTAGATTTCTAAGGGTAAAACTCCTCGGGTGGAAGATCTTCCTTGTCTTCCGGTACAAAATCAGGGTCTTTATCAGTGTTAGTACCTGTGACACCTAGTGTCGCGGTGAGCTAAAAGTCCACATGCTTAGTTGGGCAAATCCAATAACCATTCATTTTATAGTCTTATAACACATAGCTCTTACTGATTCTAATGGGAGTCATTACAATTCACATTCCAAGATGATTATTTCCAAGTGAAAAATCGAATTTATAATATATTTTTCGGTGGATTTCAGATGTCATATTCAGGGAGTCCAAATGTAAATTTCAAACACATGTTCCAATACGATGCCTTACGTTGATGTTTATTCATTTCACACGTTATTTCTTCGGTTCATGCAAGACTTATATAATATAACTTAAAAATCTCTAACGCGAATATAGCGTTAGAGCCGATGTCAATGCCGATGGGAATCCTAACCATCATCGTTCAATGAACAATTTTTCAATGTGCCCAAGCTTCTACGTTGTGAGGAATACTTGTGTGGTTTGATGGGCCGTCGTCACAGTTCAATGTGTGCAATAGTACGGTTCGATGTGTGCCGGAGCACGGTTCAGTGTTGGATGGCTGTGCCGTCGCACTGGATTCGTTCAAATGAATCGCTTTAAGTTTCATGCAAAATTCTAGAACATAGTATAGTATTCGTATTCCATAGATAGTTCAAAATTCAAATTCCAAATTCCAATGTTCAAAAAGAGTTCGATATTCAATGAGTTTTTAGATATTCGATGGAAGTACAATATTCAATGAGTTTCAATTTATTTACTGTGTGCACTAAAATTGACGAATTTCAATTATTCCATAATAATACAACAATCAATGGGTTTCAATGTTCTAATTCTAACAATAAGGAGACCATTTTTGAGCTCATTAAATCACTAACAACTACGAATCAGAAGCATACAATACAAGTCGATCATTGAAATTCCCCTACATAGGGTCCTAATGTCGCAACGCAAGAAAGAACTGAGATGATCCCTATCAACAACGACCGATTCCTTCTTCTACATCGCACATATAAGTGATATATCAATGGTCTCTGATAACTACGAGCAATTTGTATGTACCTATTTCGAATCAACAAGAAGAAACCTAGGAAAAAGGTCTGAAAAAGGACAAAGGTCGACATGACTCGCTCGAGCGACAAGCGATGTTCGCTCGAGCGACTCCTTCCAGAAAGTTCTCTATACATTCTTCGACATCTCGCTCGAGCGACTTATTCTAGAAAAATTTCTGTACATTCGTCGATATCTTGCTCGAGTGACAACCAAACTCGCTCAAGCGACATTTGGCTGAAAGTTTGGCCTCATCCTGACCCTAGTGAAAGTGAACTCGCTCGAGCGACTTTGTACGAGTACGAGGATAACCCCTTTTTCTAGTCCGAAATCGAAATTTCAAAATAATAAATAAAGTTCAACAATTATGAGACTAGATCTGAAAATTAAAAAATAGAATACGAACCAAGGGATGATGATATTCATCTTTTGGAACGTGAACGGCGATTCTACTGTAATCTAGGCCTGAGAAGGTTGATGATCAATGCTATCGTCCGTTCAATGTTCCTATCTTCTCCCTCCTTGATCTTAATGGTGGAAGAGATCAAGGTGACTCTTGTGAAGAAAACACCCAAAAGGTTTTAGTGTGAAATGAAGAAGATTGACGACGAAGAGTGGTGACAGCTAGGGCTTTTCTTAAGAAGGAAAGAGTGACGGCTAGGTTTTTCTTTAAGTCTATTCTTGAGAAGAATTCTTAAAGAGATTATGATGCGCGAACTTACTAACTGCAATGTTAAGGCTGAGATTAGGATTAAAATTAATTTAATTAATAAAAAAATAACAATTTCTCATAATAAATTATCACGGAAAATTCTAGAAATTCAAGTAGGTGATTTAATTCCGGCCTAAAAATAGCGTTACTTTAGTGTGCGTTCCTTATCGTGGATCTAGAAGACTAGGGTTCTTATGAATGGCTAGATCTCCGATAGTTTTAGAGCGTTGAACGAACTCGCAAGCGGGCTCTTTCGATGCCAAACGAAAATAAAACGCTAATAAAGTTAATGATGAACAAAATATTGATTTTAGACTTTTATGAGATCAATAAGCTAGATCTGAGATTTAATAGATAAATAAATAATTAGGTCTACGCTACTTACGCAAATCGTAGATCTAAAGAAGATAGAGATGGAAGAAGAGTTGGCTTCGCACCAAACCGCAAGTGGGAATCGAAGAATTGCTCTCCGTTTTGAGAGAATCACACCCTCACGATAGTTTAGAACTCTCAATTTTGCATAAACAATTTTCATTAACCAAAAAGTTATAATAAAGCTGTTTCCAAGCCTTTAAATAGGCTAACCAATGCATAAAACTAGAAATCCTAGTGTAACTCTAAAGTCTTAAAACAATGAGGAAACTAATCATATTTCTAATAGAAGAAACAAATCCTATTTTCTAAAATAAAATAATAAAATAGACTAGTCCTAATTCAAATAGGATTCTTGAAATTCGTCACTTTTTGTGCAACTTCCAAAAACTGACCATAACTTCTTCAATACTTGTCAGAATTGTATGTTTTTTGGCTCGTTGGAAAGCTACGTCGATAAGTTTTCCAATATGATCAATTTCGCATCAATTCGAGTTTGTTTGACACTTCAAAATAGGCCAAACATAAAAGTGACGGGATTGAAAGTTGAAGACCTTAATAAATTTTGGATTTTTTTCTTTCTGATCAAATGAATTTTTAACGGGCCTTTTGTATATACTCAGTCGTGGGTCCACTTTTTCTTTTGACGTCTCCTCTTTATTAGACCACAATTCAAACAGGCAGATCTACAGTTCGTATCAATCCCCTCTGCTTTGAAAAAGTTCATCCTTGAACTTTGGTTGGCATGGATTTCCACGGTCGCGTTCACAGACAATATATAGGGAACTTCGATCGGAAGCGGCTTGAATTGGACGTCCCCATCAACTCTCCCTGGGTTAGAAGGATGCATTCCCAATGAATACTGGTTGTGATAGAGCTCCAAGAGATCCGGGTCAATCTGCTGAAACTCTTGTGTAATTCATGTATTCTCTGAATCAATCCTGTTCTTCCACTTGGCCAAATACTTTTGAAGTCCCCCTTAGTTCGTGGACACAATCTGATTGTCCAACACATTTTCAATGATCTCACGAGTTTACCAAGTAGGTGGGGGTAGTAATGTGGGTAGGGGAATTATTGGTTCATCAGATGTAGAAGGCTGAAAGGGGTTGGCAGGGATGGTTGAAGGGCTATAGAATGGAACAAGGTCTTCCACGTTGAAAGTCGTGCTCCCCAAATCCTGCGAAAGATTTAAGATGTAAAAATTAGAATCAACACGCTTCAAGATCTGATAGGGTCTAGCACCGCGAACTTGTAACTTCTTTGCAACTCCTTGCGGGAATCGCTTGGGTCTATTCCGAACCATTACAAACTCACCCTCTTGGAATTCTTTAAACTGTCTGTGAGAATCTGTAGAGAATTTGTATTTTTCATTCTTTAAATTAATTATTTTCTTAATCTCAGCATGTAACTCATGAATGCAATATGCAAAAGTGGATGTAGACTCTGATGACTTTTGATGAATGGACATTGGGTGAAAATCTGTGTTATAGTATTCGGCTTACCCTTCAACTGGATGTGGTATGCCTGATGTTTCTCAGATTGCATTCTCCTTGCAGTCCAAGTGTTGTCAATTTTCGGTTTACCTTTCACCTTAAGAAGATACTCTCAATATGTTTGATGTATCTTTACCTTGGTAACAAAATATGAATCTCCCAAAACTTTTCCATCTAACCTCTTCACATATTGTTCAGTCGGGTATTTGGAAATCAATGAGTAGATAGGATTGGGCTCAGGTGGGTGGGCATCAAGGAATGGGTTTGAAGGTTTCGTTGCTGGGCCTGAAAAACGTGTACGTGCAACTACAGAGTGTAAGTGGCACTACTGACACTAACAACTCTTGTGTAATCGACTCAACTGATACTAACGACTCATGTGTGAATAACGCAAGGGGCACTAATGGCTCATGTACACTTGACTCGATTACCTAGTGTGTATTTGCTTTAACCAAAACCAAAGACTCTGAGGTACTCAATTCAATTGACCCTAATGATTCTTGTGTATCCAGTTCGTTGGGCTCATGTGTACTCGATTCAAGGGGCACCAACAAGTCGTGTGTACCCAACTCTATAAATACCAATGACACATAAGCAAGTGACTCGATTGGTTCATGTATGGGTGACTCAACATCACTACTCACAAGGGAAATAGAAGTCTCTTTAACACAAACTAGACTTTCTTCAGCTTCTTCTATCTCCTCTTCACTCAGCACGGTACTAGGGTCGTACACTTATTTCACTTCCCTATTCTCTGGCTCCTGAGGACTCACTCTTTTAGTCAATAAATTCGGAGTGGGAAATTTTGTGGGGCATTGGTATGCACAATGCCCGAACCCTTGACACTTAAGGCAATCAGGACACCTATCTGTCTTTGTTTTCAAATTCCGTAAAAGGTGACGGTGTGTTAAAGGGTTATACTTTTTGATAAGTTTCACCGTCATGTCCTCCCACGTAGAGATGTATTTATTCCGATGAGATTCAGTACGGTGTTCTACGCGAGTCCAAAAATTTTTGGCATTACCCTCCAACTTTATTTTTGCTAGCCTAATTTTGTACTCATTTGGTACGCCATACCAATCAAAATATCCCTCTACATTAGACAACCACTCTACGAAGGTTTTGAGATTTAACCATCCCTTAAAACTTGGAACCTTGTTCTGAATAGATTTGAAAAACTTCTCGGCAGCGTCGTACTCGGGGTCACGATGATGAGGGTATCCCCTAACTCTAGTCTCATCACGATTTTTGGGACTTTGCCAAGAATTTGGTGTAGCGGTTTCCTTGTTTGGCTAGTACCCTTTCATGACGGGAAAGAAATTTACGGTGATGTGTAAGTGACCCATACATGATGCTTGACACAAACACAACTCAGACACAATACTAAAAAAGACACACTATAAACCAGCAATGGATGAGGACTTTTGTCAAACACTAGACGTGCACACTAGTGAACACTAATGAAATAAAATGCAATAGGATTGAAATGACATCCAATTATAAAACAAAGTGATGTAAGACAAAAGTTAGACAAATGCTAGATGAAAGCTAGACAAAAAAAACTTAGACAAAAGCTTAAAAAAAATAATAAAAACTCAGACAAAAGCTAGACGAAAAATTTCAGACAAAAGCTAGACAAGTTTTCAGACAAAATCTAGACAAATCTGAAATAATGAATCTAGAATGGCGTAAACAAAATAATAAAAGAAATAAACCCTAAAACCTATATGAAAATTGAAACCCTAAAACAAAACTGACACTCTGATACCAATTTGATGTGGGAACTTACTAAATGCAATGTTAAAGCTGAAATTAGGATTAAAATTAATTTAATCAATAAAAACATAACAATTTCTCATAACAAATTACCACGGAAAATTCTAGAAATTCAATTAGGTGATTTAATTCCGACCTAAAAATAGCGTTACTTTAGTGTGCGTTCCCTATCGCGGATCTAGAAACTAGGGTTCTTATGAATGGTTAGATCTTCGATAGTTTTAGGGCGTTGAACGAACTCGTAAGCCGCTTCTCTTGATACCAAACAAAAATAAAAGGCTAATAAAATTAATAATGAACAAAATGTTGATTTTGGATTTTTATGAGATCAATAGGCTAGATCTAAGATTTAATGTATAAATAAATAATTAGGTTTACGCTACTTACACAAACCGTAGATCTAAAGAAGATAGAGATGGAAGAATAGTTGGCCTCGCACCAAACCGCAAGCGGGAATCGAAGAATCACTCTTCGATTTGAGAGAATCACACCATCACGAAAGTTTAGAACTCTCAATTTTGCATAAGCAATTTTCATTAATCAAAAAGTTCTAATAAAGTTGTTTACAAGCTTTTAAATAGGCTAACTAATACACAAAACTAAAAATCCTAGTGTAACTCTAATTCTTAGTTCAAATAAAAGTGAAATATCCTAATTCTTCTAAAACAATAAAATAAAGTCTTAAAACAATAAGGAAACTAATCATATTTCTAATAAAAAAAATAAATCCTATTTTCTAAAATAAAATAATAGAAGAGACTAATCCTAATTCCATTAGGATTCTTGAAATTCGTCACTTTCTATGCAGCTTTCGAAAATTGACCATAACTTCTTCAATATTTGTTGGAATTGCACGTTTTTTGGCTCGTTGGAAAACTACTTCGATAAGCTTTCAAATATAACCAATTTCGCATCAATCCAAGTTTGTTTGACACTTCAAAATAGGCTAAACATAAAAGTGACGGGATTGAAAGTTGAAGACCCTAATAAATTTTAGATTTTTTCTTTCTGATCAAACGGATCTTTAATGGGCCTTTTTTAAAAACCTATTCGCGGGTCCACTTTCTCTTTTGACGTCTCCTCTTTATCCAATCACAATTCAAACAGGCGGATCTAAAGTTCGCATCAGATTATGACTAAGTTTATTTGTAACATACCTTTTTATAACCTAAATGGAGCTTACCTGATGTTAGGTTGTCATACCATGGAAGGGTGTATAGGCTTTTATTTCAAAGTTCAAAATATAAGTTTATCGAGTTTCGAACCTCTGACTTCTTGCCTATAACTCGAGCTTTTAGCCAGCAGGTTATCTCATAGCTTGTGTTAAGTATTGGTGGAAATAAATACAAGAGTCTTGAAGATCAACACATGCATCTTTTGGTTCAATGTATTGAAAAGTCAAGGCATGCGGTGTATTCTTTATTAAGAACTTAATCACTTATAGATTATTAGTGGTTGTCAACGACATGAAAATCCAAGTCGTCACATATACAGAACCCCTTTGATTCAACCTTCTCTAATGAAGTGAGCTTACTTCGATATGCTTGGTCCGCTCATGGCATACAAAATTTTCAGCTCTGTGCAACGTAACTTCATTGTCTTTATAGAGCGTAATGGGAAACTTCACGTTAACTCCAAAGTCAACTAAAATGAAACAAAGCCACATGCACGGCCACCTTGGGACATGGCCCTATGTTCCCCTTAAGCACTTGGGTATGGAAGTAAATTTTGCTTCTTATTTTTTTCGGTAACCAAGTTTTCACCAAGAAAGGTGCAATAACCTGAAGTAGATCTTCTGTTACTCAGAGAGCCAACCCAGTTTGAGTCAATGAATACTGAACATCACAGTGTCCGCTATTGTTGTAAAGTAATCTTCTTCCTAGATTGCCCTTCATATACCTTAGGATTCTGTAGACAACATCAAGATGTGTTGTCTTAGGAGCATGCTGCCTACACTATCTCAACCACACTTTCAACATAAGCAATGTTAGGGCGAGTCATGATGAGATTAATGAGTTTTCCCACGAGCTGTTGGTGGGTTCTACGGTCCCTCTCCATAAGGAGTTACAACCGGCCTACAACCCAACATACCCGCTTTGCTTCAAAACATCAAGGCTATACTTTCTCTAAGATATTGCTATCCCTTTCTTAGACTTGGCCGTTTAGTGTCCAAAAAATACTTGAGTGGACACAAATCTTTAATGTCTAACACTCTTTCTTAGGTAACTTTTTAGCTTGAGCATCTCTCCACTGTCATCTCTGGTAACAATGATATCATAAATATATACCACCGGTGTCGTGAGCTGATCCCCTTCACTAATAAAGTTTGGTCCTTCCTTTGATATCCGAACATCATTTAACTGTTTGAACCATGTTCCGGGGGATTGTTTCTACCCCTAGATAGCCTTTTTCAGTCTACATACCTTACTCTTCTCTCTTTGAGGAGAGAAACCTGGAAGAAGAGCCATATATATCTCTTCCTTCCATTCCCCATGTAAAAGGTATTTTTGACATCTAACTGTACTTCTCTCACTTGTATGCTATAAGTGAGAAAAGTACATTGATGGTGTTCGACTTTGCTACAGGTGTGAATGTCTCCTGATAATCAATATCTTGTGTTTGTGTAAACTCCTTGGCAACTAGTCTAGCCTCATACCTTTCAATCGAACCATACGGTCTATATTTGATAGTTTGCATTCCAACTTTTCTTTTTCTTTCAATAACCTCCATAACTTCCTAAGTGCCATTTTGCTCGAACGCTTTCATTCTTGTATCATAGCTTCCTTCCACTGTAGATGAGATAGGGCATCAGAAATACAAGTAGGGACAATGGTAGAATCTAATGAAGGAAAAGATAAATGTGACTTTGGGAGTGCTTGGTATGTCACAGACTTATTTATAGGGTGACGAGTACAAGAGCTGGGGTTTTACGCAAACAATAGTAAAATTGAGGTCAGAAACATGGGGACCTACTTTTGGAGATGGATTTGATCAGTAATATAAGGGAGAGACTCTTGATCTTTACAGGGAGAAGAGACTCATCAACAACACAGGTATGAGATAGTCAAAAACAGAAAACATAGAATGAAGAGTACTGGGTCATATTAGACATGTGGTTAGTCGCCCCGGAATCGATGATCCAAGGAGACTGAGATGACGTGGATGCGTGGATAAACATGATGATACCTGAATCAGCCATGTAGGAAGAAGAGGATGACTATGTGATCACTCCTGCTGTGTGCGGCTGATAGGAGAACATGATTATGATGATATAACAGGAGGCATCACTGTAGAGGACATCATAATAAGAGAAGATGACATGCTTCCGTTATCAACAACTGAAGCATAGACCCGATTGTTTTGATTGTTAAGAAATTTGGGATGTCCTACGATGTCCTAACAAGTCTCCTTCAAGTGCCCCTTCCTACCGTTGTGGGTACAGTTCCACTTTTCTTTCTCTTCACATGACAAAGAACTTCTACCACATCCACATCCACCACTCCTACCACCACCATCACGTCTAATCTAAAAAATGATGTGTTGTGCGCTCTGGAGATTGGAGAGACACATTAATGAACTTCATTCGCGTCTTCACCCACAGAAGGAGAGAAAAAGCTGTGCTCAAAGGTGGAAGATTCTCAATACCCAGGATACTAGCTTGAATATATTCATACTCTGGAGTAACACCGCTCATGAAATCAAATATCTTATTATCTTCTTCTTTCCTTTGGTATGCTCATGCATTCCCCACATAGTGTTTTACTTGCGCATGTAGTACACTTCCCATGCCCTTGGTAGTGGCTCACATGCCTCTCAACTGAGTATAGTGGTCATGATGTAGGAAAATCGCATGTTAACCATAAAATAGCGTAAATCTCGCACGATAGGGGTTAGGGTTCCCGCTCGTCAATTAAAAGAAAAATAAAAAGAAAAATAGTGGTAAAAGAAGATCCAAGGAATCACTCCAAGGAAGAAAAGTTGGCCTCACACCAAACTGCACGCTAGAAGGATCACTCTTCTAATGAAAACTCATCTCACGTTCTCTAGAATTCGCACAAAGCAAAACTCGTAAATTTGATTAATCATCCATTCAATATTTTGATAAGAGATTACAATGTATATTTATAAAGAAAAGAAACCCATAAATACTACTAAGATTAAAACTCCTAATCAACTATTAAATTTTTTTAATCTAATGGTCATAATTAATTTCACTACTAATCCCTTCTTACGCGAGCACTTTTGAAGGATCAAACGATGTCTGATGGACGTGAAATTGGTCTTATTTGAAAGCTTATCAAAGTAGCTTTCCAACAAGACAAGAATCACATAATTTCGATATATATTAATAGACTTATAACCACTTTTCCAATGATTGCATAGTAAGTGATGAAATTAACAGTTACATATCACATAAATGTATCTGACCTCTAAATAATTTAAATAAGGAAACTAATCCTAAAACAAACCACTTATTAAAAGAATCATAATAAAAAAAGAAACTAAACCTAAATAAAATGCCTAAAATAATGTGCACATAGGTCTTTAACGGGCCTTTTAAAAACCCATTCGTAGGTCCACTTTCTCTTTTGATATCTCCTCTTTATCCGGCCACGATCTCGACGTGTAGGCTTCTACTCCGCGTCATTCCCCCTTTAAACAAATTCGACCTTGAACTTTGGCTAACATGAATTTTCATCGCGGAGGTCACAGACAACATATAGGGAACCTCAATCGGAAGTAGCTTGGACAAGTAAACTAGATTCAACTTGGGCGAGATCCTATTTATCTTTGATATGTTGACAAGAATCGACGTCAACATAGCCGACACGATCCTGAGACCTGTGGGTTATGGGATCGATAAACTTCATTTTAGATCATTGTTCTTCAACGATCTCATGCTCGGTAAGACTTATTGCGGAAACTTGCTCTTCAACAGTCTTGGGCTTTTCAACGGTGTTGGGATTAGTACGGATATTGATCGTAAGGGGGTTTTCATCAACAGGCACGAAATCTTTGACCGATTTTGGTGCTATCACGGGTTTGGGCAGCTGATCGATTAATAATTTTTGGTGAGATGAGGTTGGCTAGGGTAACTTCGGTTACAGGCTTGGTTTCTTGAACGGGCTCTGGGCTGTAAGCTGTTACGGGAGCTGTAATTGACATAGATTTTACACTGATAATGGAATCTGTAACGGGTGTAGGTGTTATGACGATTATGGGATTAAAACTGACGGTTGGCGATGGGGTTGGGTTGACAGACATGGAATTTGAAAGCTTAAATCTCAAAGCTTCAAGTCTTGCCGATATGAATTCCTCTTATAGTTTGAAAAGAAAATCCTTAAGAAATTGTTGAACGAAACTCCTGCTTAACACCTTTGGTATCCGACGTGAAATTTTTAACTCACGTAGAATCTCAAAAGTAAGCACTCGATTAATTAAAACTGACCAATATTGAGTTGTTAAATTCAAATACCTCATACTCCGCAATCTAGCTGCCACTACCTCCCATACTTGTCCAATCGTAGAAATCCTCTTATATAAATCAAGTTTCTTCCGCCGATCCACGAATGATCCCATGCTAGTCATCTGATCATTCAACTCGCAAAAGGTGTTGATAAACTGTTCTTTACTCATGGACTTTGTGCCGAGTTTTAAACTTGCTCTAATACCAATTTGATGCAGGAAAATAGCATGCTAACCCTAAAATAGCTTAAATCTCGCACGATAGGGGTTAGGGTTCTCGCTCGTCAATTAAAACAAAAATAAAAAAGAAAATAGGGGTAGAAGAAGATTCAAGGAATCACTCTAGGGAAGAAAAGTTAGCCTCACACCAAACCACACGCAGGAGAAGAATCACTCTTCTAATGAAAGCTCATCTCAAGTTCTCTAGAATTCGTACAAAGCAAAACTCATAAATTCTATTAATCATCCATTCAATATTCTTATTAGAGATTACAATGTGTAATTATAAAGAAACGAAACCCTAAGAATACTACTAAGATTAAAACTCCTAATCAACCATTAAAACTTTCTAATCTTACGACCATAATTAATTTTACTACTAATCATTTTTTTAAATTACACGATCACTGTTGAAGGGTCAAACGATGTTCGATTCGCGTGAAATTATTCTTATTTGAAAGCTTATCGAAGTAGCTTTCCAACAAGATAAGAATCACTCAATTCCGACATATATTGATAGACTTATGACCACTTTTTTGATGGTTGCGCTGAAGGTGACAAAATTAATAGTCACATCACATATATGTGCCTGACCTCTAAATAATTCAAATAAGGAAACTAATCCTAAAATAAACCACTTATTAAAAGAATCTTAATAAAAAGAAAACTAAACCTAGATAAACTGCCTAAAATAATGTGCATACGGGTCTTTAACAGCCTTTATAAAAACCCATTCGTGGGTTTACTTTCTCTTTTGATGTCTCCTCTTTATCCGACCACAATCTCAACGTATTATTTTAGAATTAATACGAGTAATTGAAATATGAATTTTCCTAGCATATTAACATTGAAATTAAAGAGGATTTCAATTAAATAATTTGATTTAGCCCATAACAGTGTTACTTTCGCAGTACGTTCCCTATACGATCTAGAAGACTAGGGTTCTTTAGCGAACAATTAGATCTCCAACAATTTAGAGCTTCGAATGAACTCAAAGAGTTTTTTCGAATCCGTGCGGAATAAATCAATAAGATGATTCTAGGTCTTTAGCAATTCAAGGCTCAAATAGAAGAAATTGTGTTAGGACTATTGAGCGATCTTAGGTTAGGCTAAGGAAAGATCAAGCAAGCAAAACACGCAATTAATTCCGGATTTTGGGAATAAGATAAGTAGAAAATCAACCAAACACTTACAAGTTGATGGAGATAAGAGTAGATAAGAAGGATAGAAAGTTGGCCTCGCACCAAACTGCATGCGGAAAGAAGAATCGCTCTTCCAAGTCTTGAGAGAATCTCACCGTCGAAGAAAACTTTGATTAAAACTCTCAATTATACAAAAAGCAATATTCAATAACCATTAATTTTCAAATTGTATTTACAATGCCTTTATATAGGTAAACCAAATCCTTACTAAGCAAATAATCGAATTTAGAAAGACTCCTAGGCTAAGAAGGAAACGAAAACCTAAATTCTGAATAAAACTAAATTCCGTACATCGTTTCCGTGCAAAGTCGCTCGAGCGAGCTTGATTATCGCTCGAGTGAGTCTTCAAAGTGCCAACGGGTCTTTAACGGGCCTTTTAAAAACCCATTCGTGGGTCCTCTTTCGATGTCTCTTCTTTATCCGGCCACGATCTCAGTGTGTAGGCTTCAATTTCGCATCAAGTCACCTATGGACTTCACCCCTGATGAACTTTGTTGATTTTATCAATGAGGCTAAAAACCTTTGCTAATCATGTTTCTGGGATATGCTTCACTAATTGCAAGCCACAACTCTCTCATTGAAGTAGCTTACATAACATGGAGTGTAACAACCAAGTCACCACAGTCATATTAGTCCATACATTTTTCATCCGTACGAGCTGGTTTGGGAATGGTACCATCCACATACCCCAATTTTTCCTTTGAAGTAAGAAATAATTCCACTGATCGAGACCATACTAAATAGTTTGTACTATCGAATTTAACTGTGGTTATATGAAGCCCATAGCTGCTTCCATTAGGTCCAATATTCGTACTTTCTTTAATGTTTTCCATTAGTGCAACACAAGTCCACACTTCCACATTAAGTAAGTGAAAACAAGGAATGCTAGTCTACAAAGTAAGAGGCCACGTAATAACAGCCAACAGTACTGCTGGATAAGATCAAGGAGATCACAAACACATTCACACAAATATCTCAGCTAATAGGTTCACGACCAACAGTTACCCTTTCACGAGAATCGGCACAACTCCTTCAAGACCCAACCAAATCTTACGAGACTGGTACCATACTGTTTCTGGCATAAAATCGATGCATTCTCGTCATACAAATAAAAATCTATCTCCAGCGCAGAAGCTGAGATCCCAATTTTCCGTGAATCAGATGTTGAAGATGAAAATCACATTATTCAATAGAAAACTACACATAAAACAAAGATTTTTCTCTAATCGAGATTCCTCATGTTAATCTGATCAAAACCCATTAAAGGCAGACCCACTTTATGACCTCACAGAATCAAGAACCAAGAAAAACAGTGAATGAGTGGAAACACGTAAAATCCTTCGAAACATCCAGAAAGAAGCCTCAAATGGAGAAGTTACAAGAGACAAATGTAGTCAATTGAGGATTCCCATCACATTGGTGTAGTGATTTTTCACTTTCGGAGTCGGTTATTTGACTGGGATGATGCCAGCATGAAGTCATACTGACATCAGCAATGGATGAGGTGGCATCAGCAACATAAATGACAGATCTGGGCCTCACTTTGATACCAAATTGAATCCGTTGTAATTAAACGTGGCTTAGAAATTAGGGTTAATGGAAAGTTACCCTCACACCCTTGATCAATAGTATATATATTCCTTATAAAATAACAAGATCCTCTATGGAGCACTAATACACACACCCACTATATATTTAAAAGACTATATAGGCCAACTAATGATTAAACTACAGGCACACGAACAAACTGTGTTTTTCTCCAAGCAAATAAATTTGATTTAAATGCATTTTGTGAACAAAATGCCGTTTGTGTCAATATGTTGTTGAGTGAACATTTAAATAAATTTTTATGCATGACAAAGCATATGCAATGGTATGATATTATAATTCTCTGTGATGATTGGGTAGAGTTAATCTGGTAAATGCATTATTCATTGAAGAAATATAGAATCTCTTATATTTGGGATCCATTTTAATAAACGTTTTATTTGATAGATTAGAGAAAGTTGGCACGACCAGATGGGCTTTAATGTTTCCAAACTCGTGTCGAGAATTCAAGTAACATATTGCTAGTACTTTTGGGCTTACTCGGCATTACCAATCTAACTTACTGATCAAATAAAAAAAAGTACTGTTTTTTTTTTCTTGATCGGTAAGGGCAGCAGAATATATTGAAAAACCAGCGAGAAGTTGGGAGAAGTACAGGAGGTCCAAAATGACCCATGAAAGGAACAAAAACAAAAACAAAAACCAAAGAGCAACCGCCCCTCAACTGAGGCCCTAAGACAGACAAAATTGAGCTAACGAAAATCAAACAGCTCAGGAGGATTGCCAGTCCCAATCTTATCTAGGTTAACCCAGAGGCACATCAAATCTAAGATACCCTTCAGAAGCAATCCTACCGGGCGGCGCCTCCTACCGAATATACGATCATTCCTTTCTAGCCAAATACTTTAAAGGACCGCAAAGAAATCCACCTTCCAAAAAGCCAACAGCTGGCCCTCCAACTGGGCACCAAACCAAGTAAAAAAATGAGAAGGAATGGCGCTAGAGATCACCTATGCCATTCCGAAAGATCTCAGAATAACGGTCCAGATCTCGACCACTACCAGCACTCAAGGAAGAGATGAGAAGTTGTCTCTTCCGCTTGCAAGCACATTACACACATATTTGGCATTTCTTTACCCCGCACAATCAGTTGGCCAACAGTCAAAACCCTACCCCTCACCACCATCCATGCAAAAAACCTGACTTTGAGTGGCACCGGAGCACTCCACGAAGCAGTTCACTTTACTCTAGTAAGTGGTCTAATAGACAACATACGGTAGAAAGAGCGGACCGAAAAACTTCCTTTAGCGTTAGGAAGCTAGCATCTAGAGTCACACCGCAGCTGATTCCTATTAGACTTATTCACCTGGTCATGTAACTTGAGAAACGGTTGCAACTCGTCATCCTTTAAAAATTGCCGAGTAAAGATATTCCACACCATCCTTCCCCCTTGCTCCAAAGACTCCTCGTCCACAAAACAGCTAGGGGAAGCAGCAATCCTGAAGATAGTGGGGAAGGAGGCACACAGAGGACTTAAAAACTTATCCATAGATCTAGCTAGAATCTGACACGCGAGCTATCGCCCCAGCTAAATTGAATCCATCTGACAAAATCCGGCCAAACTGAATGGACTCCCTTCCACCAAGCTGAAGGGTTTCTGATCCCGGTCACTCGTATACCCCATTTGCCACTAGTCCAGCCATATGTTTGGGAAAGCACTTGAACCCACATGCTATTCTTTTCTTTGTCCAAATCGGCTCTCCACAGCCATTTACCTATAAGAGCTTTATTAACATTTTGAAGATTACGGATACCCAACCCCCCGACCTCTTTAGGCATCTGACACACGTCCCAACTAACTAAGTGGTACCTCATGTCGAGCCCCGACCCTTCCCAAAGAAAGTTTCGCTGAATTTGCTCAAGCTTGTCAATCATCGCTGCCGGACATTTGGACTTTGAGAGGTTGAAGACCGGGAGACTAGCCAACATCAATTTAACAAGCAAGGGTCAACCGTGTGCCACTTTTCAATAACTTTCCCTTCCATGAAGTTAGCCAAGCTTCGCATCTCTTGATCACCGGATCCCACTTTGCCATCGAGCGATTGCCAACATCAAGAGGGGAGGGGGGAATAGCTAATGGGCAGCTGCTGGGAGACATAGTCAACCATATCAGCTAACTGAGACAACAACTGTGAATCCACACCAATCCCGACTACCGAGGACTTGAGGAGATTTACCTGTAGGACCGAAATTGCTTCAAAAATTACAAGCACATCCGCCATCAATTGAATCTCTACCAGGTCAGCCTTACAAAATGGCACTATATCGTTTGCATACTGGAAATGAGTCAAAACCTGACCCTAACCTCCCACCGGAATTCCTGAAATCAGGTTCAGCCGCCTGGCTTGCGATAAAAGAACCCTTAGCGCTTCCCCTACCATCATAAATAATAGAGGCGACGGGGGATCCCCCTGCCTCAGACCTCTTGAGCTTCTGAATTAACCTGCCAGAGAACCGTCAACTAGAATTGAAAACCATGCCAAAGAGATGCAGGCCCTAATCCATCCCCTCCAAGTCTGTCCGAAACCGATAAAGAGTTAAATTTTTGTATTGCAAAGTCAGAACTAATTTCCCTTACTCAAACATGCTAGGGGGACTTCAAGATCATTGATTATTACTGAGAGCTTTAGCTTAAAAGAAAAAAGGGGGCTAGAACTTTCACTTGAGAGTTGTACCGTGGCACATGGTTAAAAAGAAAGACTTTGTTATTTTTGGGATCTGTGCCACTTGGAACACCATCTAAGCCGTCTGATTTGAAGAACATGATGGAAAGATCTTTGTGGCCAAATCAGATGACTGACAAATCAGTTGATAGAGATCATGTTTTGTGCCAATTTTTGGCTTCAAATATCTTTACATCATGATCTTCAAATCAGATGGCTTAGATGGTATTTTACGTCACACAAATCCCACAAATAACAAAGTCTTTCTGTTTAACTACATGCCACGGTACAAATTTCGTGTTCACGTCACACAAATCCCACAAATAACAAAGTCTTTTTGTTTAACCACATGCCACGGTACAAATTTCGTGTGCAAGTTGTAGGTCCCGAGAAAAAATATCGTTCAACATTAGTATTTTTCTATATTTTTGTATTTAGTTGTTTAGTTTATTAATAAATCCCAAACTTTAAAAAAGAAGAAAAGAAAACAATTAGAAACACAGGAATCTTCTATAGCAATCTGTTTTTAGAGAAAGCTATACAAGATTGCTTGGGCTGGTTAAAATGGGTATGCCATTACTGGTATGACACTGTGAGGGTGCCTAGATTATATAGCAAGCGACGATAGCTTTTTTCAAAGTTTTTATATTTTCTATCTTGGTTTCTTCTTTGCAATGTAGATATTTACAAGTTTGTACAACTTTCTCGGGCCTGAGCACTGGCCATGGCACTAGGATGATCTTTATTATGCATATGGCACATTTAGTATAGGATGATGTAGACATTCTGATCAAGACCTGGCAACTTGATTTAATGCTCTACATTTTGGTGCAATAATAAACATCATGTTTTATTGGTGTTCAAAAGCGTTCATCGATCAGAAAGTCAAATAAGGGCTGATGTCATTACCTAAGAGAGATTGGATGATGTCAGTTAACTTAAATGCTTATTTTTATTTAGTTTTGGACTTTAGCTTAGGTGTTATTCTTTCATATATTAAGTTAATTCACACCATCAGCTTGTATCATAGAGCCCTAAAACTGCCCTTGTATGAAGGATTGAAATGGTAGAAGTATAATGAGCAGAAGAGAAACCAATAAAGCCTTGGAGAGAAGTACTGAGAAACAACATGAAGGATTTGGGAGTAGCAGAGTTTTGAGTGGAGAAATAAAACTCATCTGCCGACCCCAAATAGTAGCTAGAAAAAGGAGAAGGCGACAATGGCAATAATTTTAAGTTGTTAACTACTATTGAGTCAGGTTAGTGTGCTAAACATAAATACCTATGTTTAAGTGCAAGTGTTAAAACAGTCCTAGCATGTAAGTGTTTAAAGGCAAGATTCTTGGTAGAAGCGTGTAAAGTCAAAAGTCCTACTCCCAGTAGGAATTTGAAGTAGGGTAGGTTTTCTTTTGTTCCTAGTTTAGGAGTCTTGAGTAGGTTTACTTTTATTTTATTTAAAAGCATTAAAGAAGATACAAAATCACTTATATTGACTTTTATGAATTAAAAATAGAAGTTTTTTGCTTTCAGTATTCAAGGTTTATTATTGTAATGATCTTGCTTTTGTTGTTTTTCCTTTGGTATATATATTATTTCTAGGCTTTACCAATTGCGCCTTGCATCACATTTTCTATACAAAAGGTGCTCTGATCAGAAGGTTCTTTTGTCCTGAGCACCTATTATTAACTGAAAAATTCATCTATCGAAGTTATAGCACGACTCTTACATTCTCTTTCTTCATCTTCAGATTGACACGCTCCTTGCATGTGGTGGACTCTCCAAGAATCCATTGTATATTCAACAACATGCAGATATTGTTGGTAACTCCCTCCCCCTCCCTCCCCCCCCTCCCTCTCTCTCTCTCTCTCTCTCTCTCTCTCCCTGAACATGATACTTGACTCAAAAATTACAGGTTGCTCGATAATTCTTCCCAAAGAAAGCGAGTCTGTACTCTTGGGTGCTGCCATTCTCGGAGCTGTTGCTGCGAAGAAATATACTGGCCTTCATGATGCTATGAGAGCTCTGAATGCAACTGGTCAGGTATAGGAATTCTGATATCGACATTAAATAAGATTTTGAGTGATCAAACAACAATCGCTTCGCCATTTATTCAATTTCACACTGCTTTTCTATTTAAAAAGTTTTCCCTAATGGTTTCGGAAATCATTGATTGCTTCAGGGTTTGGCCTGTAGCTTGACTGGGAGGTGGACTGTAACACAACCTTCAGGTTACTGGTTCAATCCCAGCTTACCTATTAAATATAATAATAATTAATAAATATTGTTAATTGAAAATCGTCACCCATGCACTCTTGAAATATGGTTAACTATGCGAAATTTCATTTTTTGTGTGAAGTTTCGGGTCGTGGGCCTCGTAGCATTAGTTTCGTTTGGAGGAGAGACCTTTAAAAAAAGTTCACTTTGGGAGTACCCTTTTAACCGATTGGTCGGACTGATGTTCCTAGTTGACTCCAAATCTAGTTGTGGCAAGTGTTCAGATTTACATTGGATAATTTTTGTACACTTCACCATGAGGTCAAAATCGTCCGGTCTTGGTATCAGTGGTGAATGTTAAAGAATTATCCAAAGTAATGTGAACACGTGCCAAAACTAGATTGGAAGTCAACTAGGAACACCATTCCGACCAATCGGGTAAACGGGTACTACCAAAGTAAACTTTTTAACAAAAAATAAAATTAAAAATCAGAGATTGATACACACATGGACAGGTTATCCATCCATCTGAAGACCCCATGGTGAAGAAGTATCATGATGCTAAATATCGTGTTTTTCGGGAACTCTATCAGCAGCAGCTTTCTCATCGTGCGATCATGGCAAATGCATTGCACTAAATCTAAATGAACGCAATGATCAGGATACTTGAGATGCAGCTAAATGTGTGAAATTCTGATATTTGGAAACTGTTGGCTTTCAACTGTTTAATGTCTCATGTGAATTACCAGCACAAATTGAAATGCAAAATTTTCCCTTTATAAATCTCTTCCTGCTGTTTTTCTTTAGCTTTTGGGAATTGAGAACTTTTTTGTTAGGCCTTTTGCATTTGGTTTTTGCCGATATCTTTGACAGTTAAAATGAAATGAGGGTGCGTTTGGGAAAATAATATTTGGATTTGGAGATTTCAATTCTAGGCATTTGAAATATTTGGATTAGCAAATCTCTTGTTTGGATGTTGAAGCAATATATTTGGAGTTGGCTCAAGGATTATTTATAAATGCTTCATTTGACTAGTTTTAAATAAATGATTAACGAATGCTTTCATTAAATTGGGATATTGAATAACCAAGGAACACCAACATCTATGACAACATTTTGGGAGATGCTTTGGCTAAAACTTAAAAAGTATTAGGTGTTGGCATACATTGTGCAATTGGGAATTGAGATGGGGTGGATCCAACCCAATTAATATTTCTTATAATCAAGGGAAATGGAGTTTTGAATCAGGTCACGCCAGGTTTTCGGGTTGGGTGCCGGATCGGGCCAACTTTTTGAATTAGGTCTAGCATATATTACGTTATACCCTTACCAATCGGATAGGCAAAATTTAGACCCAACACAACCCATCCATATCCATATTTATACCTGAGCTAGGCACTGGTAAGTGGTAGCCCAATAATATTTACTTAAATTGGAACTGTTTGGTAAGTGAAGAGTTCATATTAATATCTGACTTGGGCACTGCTAGCCCAACAATATATACTCAAGTCCAAATCCATAGCCAAATGCTAACCCATCCAAATGGTGTAATTGGATTTAGGGAAACCAAATCAAAATTCCCAAATCCAAATTCTCCATGCATAAGATCAGGTGCACCGCATGGCTGTTAATGGTAAGTAAGGCTGCAAATGGGTCAGGTCAGCATCAGCCTTAGTTTTAAATCTCAAAAATCTTAGATGTATCGGATAGGGCCGAAATTCTTCTCTGCGATGCGGCATCAAACAAAAAATGATTCTAAACGAACTTACATGGTTCAAATATGTGTTTCATCTTATACTATTAAAGTATACTTAACTATTTTGCCATCTGAGACACATTTGGATATCTTTTAATTAATATTCAAAATTGAATGGACGTGTGAAAAAATAGACGAATGCTTTCAATGAGCCAGGGTGACCTATTAGCCCAACCCAACCATAGAAAGTTAGGTCCCATGTTCAGGTTACCCCTCTACAAAAATTGCCAATATTAGGGCTACCGAAGGCTTAAATACCAAAATCTAATTCACACACACACACACACACACACACACACACACACACATATATATATATATATATATATATATATATATATATATATATATATATATATATAGATCCCAATTTTATTGTGCCTAATATTATATTCATCACATGCCTTGAATTTTCAAGTGTTTTAATTAAAAATGCATGATTTGATTTTTCAAACTCTCATATTTATTTTTGTCATTAATTAATACAAATTATGTGATAGCCTATGGTTAGTGGCTTAAGTTAGAGACAAGAGGTCAGATGATCGAACGGTAGTATGTAAGTTTTAAACTTTTATTTTAGACCAGATTCTAGATCCTTTTTTTTCTAAAACTTTTCTTTTTTAAAGATCGGCGAAACTTTTGCTTCTATTCTCAAACGGTCTTCGTCCTCTTCAAGAGCCATCATCGTAGTGAGGAACCCGATTGAATCACGGAAATACAATCGATCTAGGTATGGAGAAATCATGCTTTCCCTTGAAACTTAAAATATCAATTTAAATATGAGTTTTATGCTAATTAGTGCTTTTATTGTAAAAATAATGAATGGTATGATTAGATGTGATGCATGATTCAATTGACGATTTTTTAGGTTGATGTTTTTGGCTAAAAATCGGGTTAAATCTCATCATGCAACTTGAGATACTTTGAGGAGTGCTCACTGATCGAAATCGATCGATCGAGTTTGAAAATCGATCAATCAATTTCTAGTTGATAATTAATGGTATGTAGTCGGTTGAAATCGATTGATCGATTATGGAAATCGATCAATCGAGTCTGATTGATAATGATTTGAAAACTCACAGGTAGAAATCGATCGATCGATTTTGGGCAGACAAGTTTCACCGGTTTCGACTCAGGATAGATGTTAATGTCCTTTTCAGTTCTTTTTACAATAATTTGATTAAACATTAATATTTATGCTCAATGATTATATTTACATACACTTTAATGTTTTATGATGGTTCACGAATATGATGAAATATTAAGCAATGATCGTGTTTGATTAGACCTAACATCTTGAGAGGGACGGAGTCTAACTAACATTGAATAATATACATGATTAGACCCAACGTCTTGAGAGAGGCGAAGTCAACTAACATTGAATAATAAACATGACTAGACCCAACATATTGAGAGAGACGGAATCTAGCATGCAATAAATACGTGATCAATTAGACCCAATGTCTTGATAGGGACAAAGTCAAATGACACAAGAATAAGGACTTATTAGATCCAACGTCTTGATAGAGACAGAGTCTAAAAGTCAGTTTTGGGACAAGTAAAAGATAAACTTAAAAGAAAAGATAAACTCATGCGATAATAATTTTCAAGTCACGCTTTAGATCCTTTCAGCTTACTAAATTATGCATGCCACAAATACACACATGAATTATAGAAATGTTTACATTGCGATGATTGATATCTTATATTTTAATAGATTACATGTTTGGTTTATATAAGTGTAAACTTACATCCCTTATTGATGTAGGTGGCCAGATGAGACAGATGTAACTGAGGATAACATAAGGGCTTATAATGATGAGGCTACATGTGGTGTTCATGAACCCGAGATGGATGTCGATGAAGGCTTCGTAGCCTAACTATTTATTTCATTAAGAATGTTTTTAGCTTTGAAATATGTTAGGCTTTATAATTGGAATAAGAAGATTGTCATGAGTTTTTATTGCGATTTATTAATGCTTATTGAATATTTCTTTTTGTTGTTTAAAGCGCTCTTAGTGCCTTATAATATTTTTTTTTGTGGTTCATGATATATGAAGGTACGGCCTAAGATCTTACAATAAGAGGTTGTGAGATTTTAGGTCACTGCAGTTGCTATCAAAGCCTAAGGTTGATTTTTACATCGGGAATATGTAGAACTAAAGTCTAATGGGAGTTTGATCAGTTACAGATGATGAACAAGCACATTGATGCATCGACTAAGGCGATTGTGAATGCCATCAATGCAACCAGAGCTCCAAATCCTCATCCTACCCCTACTCCTAGGTCGGAATTGAACAAATTCAGGAAGAACTGACCGCGTCACTTCAATGGGACGGGGGATATTGCTGAAGCTATGAAATGGGTGCAACTAATGGCGAAGATTTTCGATTTGATGGAATGTAATGAGATGAAGGTGAGGTTGGCAACCTACAAACTAGAAGGGGATGCTGAGAATTGGTGGAGACAATTGAAAGAGGCGACTCATGTCAAAGAGCCCAAATATGTTTTAGATTGGGACAAATTCGTGAATGTGTTTTATGATAAGTACTACCCTCAAAGAGTCCAAGAAGCAAAGATAGATGAACTTCTGAACCTTCAACAGGGAGAGATGACCGTAGATACTTACACCAAGGTCCTTACAGAACTAAGTCAGTTCGCGCCAACCTTGGTTTCTAACGAGAACTTTCGACTCAGGAGGTTTGAGAGGGGTTTGAGGCCCTAGATAAGGAAATTGGTGGTTGGACACCGAAGCGATTCATATAAGGATTTGATTGATAGGTGTTACACCATTGAGAGAGAACTGAAGGTAACTCCTTCGACTGGTAATGTTGGTCAGAGCTTAGCTATGAACTTTCAATCTAGCTCGCAGAGATTGAGTGTTTTCGAAATTAAACACGAGATCGGAGAGTTGGACCACACCTTACTCAAGACCGACATTCTCTCAGCAAAGTAAGAGTCTCTTATCAATGACGTTGATTGCGAAGACTATTTCGATTTGTTCCACAAGTGAGAAGAATCAATATGGCGCTTGCTTAAGGGGATTAGGCGCTTGTTTCAATTGTGGGCAGCAAGGGCATAAAGCAATCGAGTGCAGAATGCCTAGAAAGTCGTCTGGACTGAGGACTATGTCCCCGACTATGATTACGGCTAATGGGCGAGTGTATATCATATCTGATGTTGACGCAAAGGCTTCAGATGATGTCATCCAGGGATTATTTGATTTATTGAAATTCATAATTAATTTGTCATACCTATATATGTAGTGATGTGATGCATATTAATTTAAGTAAAATGATCAACTTTTCAGTGTTCTTTGCTTTAAGAAAAATGAATCAGTTGGAAATTAATATTACTTTATAGACCTTATCATTTAAATCGAAAGATAATTATTATGTTAGATAATGTAAATTGCTGTATGTCTTGTAAGCTCAGGTTCGATGTTGATCGATGGGCTTTTTGCTCACATACTTTTAGATTCGGGTGCTTCCCATTCATTCGTGTCCTTGAACTTCACTAAGCTTCTCGTTAAGGATTTAGCTCCGATGAGCATTCCATTGACTATAGCAACTCCCCTAGGGAAGAGCGTATTAGCTGACAGATTTTACCCTCAATGTTCTATCTAGGTTGGGACCTATGCATTGGTTGTCGGCCTGATTGAATTAGACTTCGAAGATTTCGATGTTATCCTATGGATGGATTGGCTCGCTGAGTCTCATGCGACTCTAGATTGTTACACCAAGACCGTCATTTTTACCCCTTTCGAATGATCGACGTTTAAATTTAAGGGAGCATGGAAAGGTATAATTCCTAAACTCTTTGTTTTAATGAAAGTCGAGGAAAAGCGGGGAGATATATCTTCGGTACCTGTTGTGAACGAATATGCGAGAGTGTTTTTGGATGAAGTGATTGGTTTATCGCCAAGTAGGGAAAGTCGAATTTCAGATTGAGCTAGTACTTGACACGGCGCCCCATAGTCAAGACTCCTTACAAGATGGCACCCGCTGAACTATTGAAATTAAAGAAACAGTTATAGGAACTTCAAGATAAGGACTTTATGAGGAGTCAGCTACCATGGGGTGCTCCTGCTTTATTTGTGAAGAAGAAAGATGGTATTCAAAGACTATGCATAGACTACCGACAGTTGAACTAGACGACTGATAAAAATAAGTATCTATTGTCATGGATCGATGTTTTATTTGATCAACTGCAAGGTGCATGATACTTCTCTAAGATCGATCCCAGATCGAGATATCACCAGTTGAGGGTGAGAGAGTCTGATGTGGCTAAGACGACATTCAATACGAGGTATGGGCAATATGAATTTTTAGTAATGCCCTTTGGATTGACAAATGCCCCTCCAATATTCATGGACTTGATGAATCATATTTTCAAGTCACACTTGGATCTATTTGTAGTGGTCTTTATCAATGATATCTAGATCTACTCCAAATCCAAAGAACACGTCGAGCACTTGAAGATAACCTTGCAAACCCTCTTGGATCACCAGTTGTACGCTAAGACAAGTAAATGCGAATTCTGGATGCGTGAAGTGGCGTTCCTGGGCCACAAGATTTTTGAGGCATGGATTAAAGTTGGTCCTGCTAAAATTGAAGCCATCGTAAATTGGGCAAGTTCTAAGAGTGTTACTGAAGTGCGAAGTTTCCTGAGCATGACAGATTACTATAGAAGGTTTGTGGAGGGTTTGTCGAAGATCTCAGGACCTCTTACTGGATTGACCAAGAAGAATGTAAAATTCGATTGGACTGAAGAGTGCAAGAAGAGCTTTCTCGAATTGAAAGAAAAGTTAACTATTGCACTAATTCTAGTGATACATACGGGTAGTGGTGGCTTTACCATTATTATCGATATTTCAAATAAACGATTAGGCGGTGTCCTTATGCAGAATGAGAAAGTTGTGGCTTACGGATCTTGAAAGCTAAAGGATCACGAAAAGAATTACCCTATGCACGATCTAGAGTTGACAACCATCATTTTTGCATTAATATTTGGAGACACTACCTTTATGAGGAGAAATTCATCATCTCCACGAATCATTAAAGTCTGAAATATCGTTTTACGCAGAAAGAGTTGAACATGAGATAGAGGAGATGGCTGGAATTCCTGATAGATCATGACTGCGAGATCAAAATCATTCGGGAAAGGCTAATGTTGTTGTTGATGCCCTTAGCAGATTTATTCTAGAACGGGTAACTTGACCAAGGGCATTGCCTTCGCATATTATTATCACCTCCTCATTACTTGATCGAATCATGAAACTACTGCTTGAAGATCCTAACATTTTGAAACTGAAGGATAGTGGGAAGCCGGAGATAGCTATCAGAGATGCTAGGATGATTTTGTTCCAGGGATGCTACTGTGTGCCTGATAATTTAGAATTGAAAGGAGATATCTTGGACGAAGCCCATAAGTTTAAATTCTCTATTCACCCTAGAAACAACAAGATATATAAAAGGTTGGAGAAAAATTATTGGTAAAATGACATAAAGCGAGAGATCGCTGACTACGTGGCAAGATGTCACTCATGCCAGCAAGTTAAAGTCGAACATTAGAAACCACCTGGTTTACTTCAGCCGCTACCGATTCCATGATGGAAATGGGAAAGTATCGGTATGAATTTCATCACCTGTTTGCCAAGGACTTTGAAGCGGAACGATGCTATTTTGGTCGTGGTTGATAGATTGACTAAATCGACTCATTTTATACCATACTGCGTGACCTATTTAGCTTCTCAATTAGCAGATATCTACATGCGGGAGATTGTTGGATTACATGGAGTACCTACTGATATTGTGTCTGATAGAGACCTATGTTTCACGTCGAGTTGATATTGGCAGAAATTTCAAGACGGGATGGGGTCTAAGTTGAAATTTAGCTATACTTTTCATCCTCAGATGGATGGATAGGCCAAAAGACTGAATCAAGTGTTGGAAGACATGTTACACACTTGTGTATTGAACTTTGGAGGCAATTGGCACGAACATGTATCTCTCGCAGAGTTCTCCTATAACAATAGTTATCACTCTACCATTTAGATGGCCTCGTATGAAGCCTTGTATGGGAGAAGTTGCAGAACTCCTCTGCATTGGGATGACGTCAGTGAGAAGTTTTCTTGGACCTCAGATTGTTGAAGATACGTTTAAGCAAGTTCAATTCATCCTAGAATGAATAAGGACCGCGCAGAGCAGACAGAAGAGCTACGCTGATTTGAAGCATAGGAATTGAGATCTTATCGAAGAGGATAAAGTTTTTGTAAAAATTTCACCAATGAAAGGAGTGATGAAATTTGGGCTAAAAGAAAAGCTTAGTCTAAGATTCATGGGACCGTTTGAAGTCTTGAAGAGAATCGGAGAAATAACATATTGGGTCAAACTATCGCCAAAGTTTATTGAGGTGCACAATATTTTTCACATATCCATGCTAAAGAAATATGTGGCCGACCCTGGTCACGTTATCGACTGAGAACCCTTAGAGATTTATAAGGATATGTCCGTTGTAGAGAAGCCTATTCAGATTGTTAGTCGGAAAGAGCAGACCCTGAGAAATAAAGTTATACCGTTGGTTCTTATGATTTGGCAACATCACTCTCGTTAAGAAGCCACTTTAGAATATGAGGATACTATCAGGAAGCACTATCCCCATCTCTTCGACTAAAGGTATGACTCAATTTCGAGGACAAAATTTTTATAAGTAGGAAAGATTGTAATGACCATAATTTTATTACTTTGATACACCTTATTTAATTGTATGTGCCTAATATTGTATCCACTACATGCCTTGAATTTTCAAACATTTTAATTAAAAATACATATTTTAATTTTTCAAACTATTATATTTATTTCTGTCATTAATTAACATAAGTTATGTGGTAGCCTACTGGTTAGAGGCTTAAGTTAGAAATAAGAGGTCAGAGGATAGAACCTTAGAATATAAGTTTAAACCTTTATTTTGAACCTTAAAGTAAATGTCTATACATCATTCTTTGGTGTGTTAGCATAACGCCGGATTTTTTCCTAATAAGTTAAAAGGTGTATTATAGGGAAAATCCTAGAGATTCTTTTTAAGAATAGAGATCCTTCCTGTAAGAAAATCTTAGAGACTTTAGAGAAGAGATTCTAAATCCTCTTTTTTTTAGAACTTTTCTTTTTGGAAGATTGGCGAGATGTTTGCGTTTATTCTCAAGCGGCCTTTGCCTCCTTCAAGAGCCATCGTCATAGTGAGGAACCCGATTGAATTGTGGAGATACAATCGATCTAAGTATGGAAATCATGCTTTCCCTTGGAACTTAAAATATCGATTTAAATATGAGTTTTATGTTAATTAGTACCTTTATTGTATAAATAATGAATGGTATGATTAGATGTGATGCATGCTTTGATAAATACTTTTTTAGGTTGATATTTTTGCTTAAAAATTGGGTTAAATTTCACCATACAATTTGAGATACTTTGAAGAGTGCTCACTTGTCGAAATCGATCGATCAATCGAGTTTGGAAATCGATCGATCGATTTTTGGACGATAATTAATGATATGCTCTCAGGTCAAAATTGATCGATCAATTTTTGGATGATAATTAATGATGTACTCTCAGGTCGAAATCGATCGATTGAGTTTGGAAATCGATCGATCGAGTTTGGAAATTGATTGACTACTTTTTGGATGATAGTTAATGATATGCTCTCAGGTTGAAATCGATTGATCGAGTTTGGAAATCGATCTATCACTTTCTGGACGATAATTAATGATATGTTCTCAGGTCGAAATTGATAGATTTCAAGACGATAATTAATGGTATGCTCTCGAGTTGCAATCGATTGATCAATTCTGGAAATTGATCGATCGTGTAACGCCCCGCCCTCGTCTCGACACCTGCATATGTGCAATACTCCGGTATGCAGGCGGTCATTAATCGAACCTAATAAACATTATGGAAACACAACTTTAACCTTAGGATATCTTTTGCAAAATTCATATTTCTACTGTGCACAAGTAGGTAGTAGCTCTTTGAAAAATGCGAAGTCTAGTGTTCTCCGAAAACATTGCATAAATAAAACGACAAGACTTTTCTTATCATAAATTTTCAGGACAAGCTCTCAAAAGTTCAACCCAGGGTTAAAGTCACCACTAGACTCCCAAGAAAAAAAGACTGAGGTTTTGCTGGGTGACATTGGACCTTTTCAAGAAATTCTAGAATACATGCCCAACCAAAGATTCCTAAGTAAAAAAGAAACCTATAGCAGACAAGAACAATGCTTAACATCCTTCCATGCCATCCAATTCCTTAGCAAAAAGAGCAAAATGGTCGTTCGATACCTGAGAGCGGGGACTGTTGTTGATTTCACGTTAGCGTTGCTTATTGTGCCGACAACTAAAACTCAGTGGAGTTTATTAATAGAATGAGCTGTGAAGCCCAATAGATAAAATAACTAGTTCTACAAAAAGCCTGTAACATTTATATCATTATTTGCAAGAATATCCACCTTCTTAAACATATATGAAAATATTCTTTTTAACGGGTATGCCAGTCATTTCGATGGAAAAAGAGTAAAAGAGAACACATAATGATTCATACATGTAGAGGTCAATGAAATAAATTCGACTATTATACAAAGGTTACATATTGTTTTAATGATTTGAAGAGGTTTCATTTGTCCAACCATCAAATCATGTCACAGTTGCCTAAATTTTCTTACATATTTTATTTTAATGCTGATACCAAGCATTGACCATGGTCTCAAACGAACACTCTGTCCTTAGCATCCCAAGGAGGTACCTCTCTACTAGCGCAAAAGTAGAAGTAAAAGCACTTCTCCCCTTATGTCCCTTAGGACTATCACTGTATTGCAAAGGCCCATACTAGGCAATCCGAAATTGGGCCGCCATTTGGCGATGCACAATACATCTCAAATATTTCAACAAAAAGTCACAAATGGTATCTTCCTTCACTTGTTTACAATTTACTATGAGTTTCTAGGACAGGTTCTTTAAATGATCTATCGTCCGAAAGTTTTCCGCTAAATATATAATTTATCCTAGTTCCTATCAGGAACTTGATTCAAGGTTAAAAATAACATTTCTAATTTCTCAAGGTTAGCCATAAAAAAATTAATCAGTATTGGGTGGCTTGGGCAAAATCCAAATGCACATTCATAAATTCACACAAAGGTCAATATTTATTAACCTAACTAGATAAGTGTTTTCAACCAATGAACTGGCTAGAGAATATATTTTAATAATCAATAATAATGAGATTAACATAGGTAAGTAATAAACTAGTTGGACGATATACTTGATTGGGTTCTAAAATCGTTATATGAGACAAAAAAACTTATAATAAAACTATATAAACATGCTATGGGCAATGTATGGTTGCATGTATTGAGCAACATATAGGTAAGATGGAGGTATGTAATATATGAGCAAATCATTAATTGAGGGAGAGGAATGTTTTTAAAATGATGGTGTTTTACTGGTAACATAAAGGTGAAAGCTAGGTACAAGTAACAAGTGAACTAATTGGGGTAGAAATGAACACAAGTATATGAACTTGCTAAGCAAAATGGTAGCAGAGATCGAAAACTATTGGGTTTCAACTTTAGATTGGCTGCATAGAACTAAGGGAAGCTGCTGGATTTCAGATTCAGATTCAGCTTTAGATGGGCTGCATAGTACTAAGGAAATGGCTATGTTTCAAGTTCAAATTCAGTTTTATATAGTTGCATAGTACCTATAGAAATGGTTGGATTTCAGATTCGATTTCAAATTTAGTTGGGCTACATAATACCTAAAGAAAATGCTAGGTTTCAGGTTTAATTACAGGTTTAGTGGGCTGCATAGTACCTGAAGAACATGCTGGGTTTCAAGTTCAATTTCAGGTTTAGTTGGGCTGCATAGTACCTAGGGAACTACTGGATTTCGGGTTCAATTTCATGTTTAGTTGGGCTGCATAGTACCTAGGGAACTGCTGGATTTTGGGTTCAATTTCAGGTTTAGTTGGGCTGCATAGTACTTGAAGAAAATGGCTAGATTCCAGGTTCAATTTCAGGTTTAGTTGGGCTGCATAATACTTGAAAAATTGCTGGATTTCAGGTTCAAATTCAGGTTTAGTTGGGCTGCACAGTACCTGAAGAACTGCTGGATTTTGAGTTCAGTTTGGTTTTTGGTGGGCTGTATAATACTAAAGAAAAATGGCTGGGATTCAGGTTCAAATTCAGTTTTAGGTGGTGATGCATAGCACTAGCACTGCACTTGCTGCTAGAAAGTAAGGTGACTGCTGCATGACATTTTCGTCTAATTGCATCACTTTATGTTTTATATACACGTTATTTGGACAACCATATTCTTTGTATAAATATTAAATCCAAGAAAATTAAAAAGATTCCTACAACAGCAATTAAAATATAAATCAACTTGGCAATCTCAATCAACGAAAAAGTTAGGTGAGTGTGTGTTTGGATGGCGGCCACCCTCCGCTAGCAAGCTAGACAAATACTAAACCATAGTAATTCGCAAATTGGTACGGCGGCCATGTTTGGCTAGCCAATAATACACGAGTGAATCAACGATTTCAGTCATATTTATGCTAGAAATAGATATAGCGGAACTAAATGTACACATATCAACAAATACATATAGTTTTTAGTTGGTTCAAGAATTTCAACAAATAGGTCATGGGCATCATACTAGTAACACTGTTATAATTTGAATTGATAACAATCAATTTGAGTGGTTGGTAAATGCAACCCACATGTAATGCTAAAATTATAAGACTACACTAGAATGATATTATATGATGCCATAATTCCAATCAACATGTATTAAGAATTCAATCGCATGATCAAAATCATTTATAAAAAAATATTTCTGAAATCATGTGACATATCGGGATTATCTCAATCTCATGGAGAGTCAATCGTATGGTGATTAGGAAACTCAAGATTTGACATTTGTTTTCGGCAGTATTTCAAACAAATTATAGACATGTATGTGAGATTTTTGGTAGAGCTAGTTGTATCTACCTCTGTTTTCTCAGAATTCTCGCGACGTCTAGCGCTTCGAGGGGCTTCTTCTCACACGCACTTGTTGGCTGAGATGATGAAGAAGGGGCTCCAAATAGCTAGTTTCCTTAGCTCCAAGGGTTTAAATCAACAAGGGTCAGAGGAGGGAGTTGGGTTTAAATGAAGAGGTGAGAAGAGAGTGAGTGCTTGTGGGTTTTGAGGGTTCTATATATAGCCCTTCCCCTGAAATCTGATGCATGCAACCCATGAATCGGGTGCCGTGTAGCACCCTTCTTCCCCAATTCGTGGGTTGCGTGCATCAACTCACCAAGCTTCTCTTGTCAACCCATCTTCATTCCTTGTATAATAGTTGTTGGCTCGCTTCTCCTTTTTACACCTTCCTTAAGCTATAAGGTTAGTGTTTACGCTCTTGTCTCTTCATGCTTTGTACCATTTGCTTTGTTGTTAACCGAGGGTATCATGTGGGTAAGTGATGGTAGCTAGGGCGTGTTGCTGGGTTGGGATTGTCCATCTTTGACACTTTCTAAATGGTTGGTGATGAAGTTATAAAATCTAAGGTGCTTGGTTAAAGTCCCATACTTTGTGTAGGATGGTTTAGATTTGTTACAATTAAAGGCCCATTAATGTCCAACCATTTTAAGAGTTATCATGACCCAATTGGACTGTTGACCCAATTGGCCCAATTTAGTTTATATACGATAGACCCAACCAACATGGTCTCGACTAAACCCACAAGAGCCGCTTAATTTCCATTTGAACTAAGTTGGCCCATTAGACCAGCTTAGCCCACCAAATTTAACAAGGAACAGGGTCTGGATCCATCTTGGGCCCCATCCCAAATCATAGTTTTGGGAAAACTCGACCATCCTATCTTGACACATTTAATTGAACATATATTTATTACTAAAGGATCCTGAGTCTTGAGTCGTGGCCAACCATGTAAACCCTAACAAATTTTATTTTATTTTATATATATTTCAATTTTTAATTTAATTTAATTTTTTTTAATAGACGGCGATGCACATGTTCACTCAAATATTTAGACCTTCGAGAATTGTAAATATGCGTCAGGATAGTTCGGGGTGTTACAGATCGAGTCTGATTGATAATGATTTGAAAAACTAACGGGTAGAAATCAATCGATCGATTCTGGGCAGACAAGTTTCACCGGTTTGGACTCGGGACAAATGTCTGTGTCCTTTTCAGTTCTTTTTATAATAGTTTGATTAAATGTTAAGGTTTATGCTTAATGATTATATTTATATGTACTTTAATATTTTATGATGGTCCACGAATTGTATGATAACAACATAGTGAACATGATAAAATGTTAAACAACGATCGTGTTTGATTAGACTCAACATCTTGAGGGGGATGAAGCCTAACTACTATTAAATAAAAAGTATGATTAAACCTAACGTCTTGAGAGAGACGGAGTCTAACTAACATTGTAACAAACATGACTAGACCCAATGTCTTGAGAGGGATGGAGTGTAGCAAACAATAAACACGTGATCAATTAGACACAATGTCTTGATAGGGACGAAGTCTAATGATACAAGAATAAGGGCTTGTTAAATCCAACGTCTTGATAGGGACAGTCTAACAATCAACATCTTGAGAGGGACGGATAAAAGATGAACTTAAAAGAAAAGATAAGCTCATACAATAATGATTTTCAAGCCACGTTTCAGTTCCTTTCAGCTTATTTAAATTATACATGCCACAAACACACACTCATTAATTATAGAAATGATTACATTGTGATGATCGATATCTTATGTTTTAATGGATTGCATGTTTAGTTCGTACAAGTGTAAACTTACATCCCTTATTGATATGGGTGGCCAGATGAGGCATGTGTAACTGAGGATAATGTATGAGCTTATGCTGATGAGATTGCACATGGTGTTCATGAACCTGAGATTGATGGAGATGAAGGCTTCATAGCCTAGCTATTTATTTCCTTTTAATATTATATTATTTTTAAATGGATGGAACATCGATTGACTCATAATTTCGTTAAGAATCTTTTAAACTTTGAAATATGTTAGACTTTATAATTTGAATAAGAAGATTGTTATGGGTTCTATTACGATTCATTAGTGCTTATTGAATCTTTCTTTTCGCTATTTAAAATGCTCTTAGTGCCTTATAATATTTTTTTTTGTGATTCATGATATACGAAGGTACGGCCTAAGATCTTATAATAAGAGGTTGTGAGATTTCGAATTGCTATTATATATATATATATATATATATATATATATATATATATATATATATATATATATATATACCCGCGCGATGCGTGGGAGTTGATAAAAGAAATTTAGGAGAAAGCACATTTAAAAAAATGTTTCATGAACCGCATATATAAGGCTTAGATGGTTGGATCATAAAAATGACATCAATGGTCATCAATAAATGATGCTGAAAATCATAATTGCTTTATAGATTTTGTAATGCAACTGAGATGCCATGTGAAGTTAACAATAGAATCCCTAACTTAGACAATGCAATATAATTTGATGGCAACTGAAAACTAAGAGATAACTATAATGTGTAACTTCAGGTATTCACTGGAAAATAAGTCAAGCACTGATTCATGGGCCACTTTTGTAAGAGCTTCATCAACTATTGTTTCAGAGCTTCTGATCTTTATCCATTACCTTTTTCCTATCAGAGATATATTGTAACGACTAGGATTTTCATGACTTTGATACGCCTAAATTACTTATATGTGCTTAATAATATATACGCTGCATGCCTTGACTTTTCAAAACGTTTTTACTAAAAATATATAGTTTGGTTTTCAAAGCTCTTGTATTTATTTCTATCATTATTTGACACAAGTTATGCGATAGCCTAGTTGTTAAAAGCTTGAGTTATAGACAGGAGGTCAAAGGTTCGAACCTTGGTACATATATTTTAAACCTGTATTTTGGACCTTGAAGTAAATGCCTATGCATCCTTCTTTGGTGTGTCTGTCTAACACCGGATGATTTCCAATAAATTATAAAAAGTTGTGTTACGAAGAATCCTAAATCATAATCTCTTCGAGAGTTCTTCTTAAGAATAGAATCATAAAAAAACCTAACTGTCTCTATTCTTCTCTTTTCTTCTTCTTAAGAAACCCTAGCCATCACCACCTTTCTTCCTCAACTCATCTCTTCAACCTCCTAAAATCTTTCGAGTATTCTTCCACAAGAATCACCATAACCTTTTCCACCATCAAGATCAAGGAGAAAGAAAGAGGAAACCTTAGACGAACTATAACGTTGAACGTCGATCTCCTCAACCCTAATCACCTTAACCTTTTCAAAACGTCCATCCCTTTGGATTGAATTAACCTTTTTTCCTTATCACGGGTTATGTGTTTGATGGTGTGGTCAAAAGATCTACCTGACCAGGACCCTTTTTGAGCAAACATGAGCGGCCTAGTTAAAAACCAGATAGCTTAGAAATGTAACTGAAGGTGCAACTGATGATATTTTTCTTTCCTTTTCTTTAACAACCTTTTTACTCACAAAGCCCAAGATGGATTTTTGCCATACCTGTTATCGCCCTCTTTTGTTTTCGTAACACCCTTTCGAGTTTTCACTACGTCCATAGGTTTTTACATTTTTATCCGATCAATTGCTTATTATGTATTATAATTATATTAAATTCAAGTCTTAACTTATTGCAAGCGTACAATGGAAATTGTAGAGCTATTATAGGATCGATCCCACGAGGAAATTCATTATCTAATTAATTCCTAGTTTATATCTTTATCTAAATCCCTATCTTAAAAACTTTTATTTATCTTTAAAATCTAATCTACTGGAGAAAGATGAATAAAAGAATGGGTTATTAAACTAAAGTACAGAAAAATAAATCCTAATCCTCCTTCTTCAGATTAAGGTCATTAATCTTAATCTTTAGCTTTCAGATAGATATGAAAATAAACAGTACCGTTATACCATATTTCTAGTCTCCTACCATTGGTCATCAATCAAGTTTAAGATCTTATCAATACAGATTTAATCTAATCAATAATAAACAAGAAATTTAGGCGTCAATCAAACTCTAAAAAATTAAAGATGGAAAAGTAAAAATTGTTACTGTGACAGCCCGAATTTCGACACCCCGAAATACGTGCCATCAGCACGACCCTTAAGGCCGTGTCCTGTGATTCTTTATAAAGCATTGGTATATACAAGCCCAAAAACTGTAATTAAGGCACATGTATCTACTCTAACTAGTACTCATATGTTTAAACTTATTAGGGTCTCTAAAGGCAGTTCTTGTCCCATGCCAATTTTCGGGCATAAGAACTTACCCAAACCTTTGGTGATAATAGTTCATTCCAGACAGTTTGTCAAAAGAAAATGGTATTTAATTACATTCAATTAAAGATGTTTGACATACCAAGCCGTACCTAATACTCTCAACTCACTCTCAAAGTACGCAAAGGGTCTCCTAGAAGAATTTCTTGGGAGGAGGCTCTGACTCCTCTGTGGGCACGTAATCTGAATCCCATGGATGAAAGTCTCTAGAAGTCTTCACTGCCGCCAGTCCTGGACCTGCGACGTATAATCTAAGGGGGTGAGCTACATCCTAGCTCAGGAGAGAAACAAATTGAACATATAGATTAAATCTCCCATATATGTTAGCGGTAAAAAAAAAAACACCATTTATCGGATATCACTTTTGGGAAAACAAATGAAGTGACTGGAATAAAATGATGGGTACAGCTGTTACTTTGCATGATTTTTGTTTGTTCTCACCATACTGGTTTAGTTGTGAATTCGGCTTAATCACTTAAATCTTGACTTAAGTAGTCCCCGAGCAATATAGCATCGAGCCCCGATGGAATACTCACCATCGTCGTCTAACTAGACAGTTATTATGTGTATTCCCTGGGAATACCGCCCAAGCCCCTTTCTCATAGGTGGCGGGGTCTATTCTCAAATCTACATCCCTAGGATGTGCTATAAATGTACGGATTGGCCCCCATACCGGTCACGGATATCCTGCCGAGTCAATCGTGGGTATCCCGCCACGTCGGTGGGGTATTCTAATCAAACCTTAAATAATAAAATATCGAACGTGCTCTACATATAGTTATTCACCGTGATCGTGCTAATTTTATTACATTAGGCCTTATCACTAGCTTCCGTTTCACTGTTAGTTTTCATCTGCATCCCTGGGATGCCACTAGTTCAATATCTCATCTAGATGTCCACTTTACAATTCTTACGTCCCTTGGGGACCTCATGACTATCACCTTTGAAACTCACTCACACACCCTTTTTGATAATGATCATGCAATACTTGACTATTTAATTGAAATACACCACATATATGAGTTGACGAAATAATACACATGTTTCAAGAATATTCCCTACCTCAACGTAAATCCAATGCACACTTTTCTCGTAGAGGTTTACACGTCACGATCACACGTCAAACCTACATTTCATGTGCTTAGAATATGTTTAAAAATGTCACCAGAATCATTGGAGTACATAGCCTCCATGGATTTACACTAAACTATTAGTATCCGCGTGGTGCCTCGCGCGAGCGAGTACAATTCCTCGCTCGAGCGGTCACTTCACCTCGCTCGAGCGAGCATTTGACATCGCGCGAGCGGTTCAGACAAGATCGCTCGAGCTGTTAAAACGAGTCATCTGAAGCAAAATGGGAAGCCTCGCTCGAGCGAGCTTCCCCTTTATTTTAGGTCTCGCTCGAGCGAGCCCAGAACGAAATCCGTTCTCAGGTTGTATCTTCTGTCCTTGCTCGAGCGAACCATTTAGACCGCTCGAGCAAGGAGCGTTAAAAATTAACTCCTCGATCTGTTCGAGAACCCTTTTCTTCCTTCATTCGAACCTTATTATCATTAAAAGCCCTTCAACCAACATCCTATACATTATTTAAAACACACCTAAGCATTTATCATGCGTTTAACATACCTCAATCGATAGGTCTCTTACAAGTTCGATCCACGATTCAAACTCTACTAGACGAAGAGATCTCCAAAGTTCCTCTCCAAAGCTCCTTATTCAACCTTTTCTCTTTCTAAAATAATTAGGTTACGTATTGGGGAACCCCTCTCCCCTTCATTCACTTATATATTCTTTGTGAAAGCTAGTGTGTTTTACATACACACACATAGTGTATACTTGTTAGTTTTTGGTTCCCTTGTGAACCACACATATACGTGCATGTTATATGACGTGCACGGTTCCCAAAAATCTGGGGTTATGACATTCACCCAACTTATAAGATTTTCGTCCTCGAAAATCGGCGATACCCTTTTTAACTCGGTACGACTATTACTAGGCCGTTAAATAGGCTAGTTCCTTACATCATCAGGTAGTTAATCATATGGTCCAATGACCCTAGATCAGGCCTGCATTAAGCAACTATAAACCATACTTTATTGTACATCACATTCATACATTCCCTAGGCCAATCTTAAACGACAAAAGAGACAAGATACTCATATATAATTTGGTAACTCCACAGTCATTATACTAATTTATCATGCGATAACAAATTATATATATATCGAAGCTATAATAGAGTTGACCACCCAAAATTTGTGACATTCATGTCACGATAATCTGTGAATAAAATGTCAAAATACCACCTCACTACGAAATGTCCTAACAAAAAGTTACATTTCCATTTTTCAAAAGAAAATTATATGACTACCTAGTCATCATCCTCCTCATACTCGTCGTCGTCGTCGCCGGAGCCATCATCATCGTCGTAGTCCTCGTCATCCTCATCCTCGTCAACCACCCTGGTGGTAGTGGTACCCCCCGTAGTGCTCCTAGTAGCAGGGCCCGAGCTAGACGCTCCAAAAATAGCGTCTCTCATAGCACCGACGTGCTCCATGTATGACTGCGGGTAAGCCTGGTCCATGAGGTCTATGAGTAGTGCCTCCTGAAACCTCTGGTGCAACCTGATCTCCCGCCCCTGTTGGAGGAGCTCTCGCATCATGCCAGTGTCGGTGGTAGGTAGGCGCTGTGAAGATGAAGTAGAGGGAGCAGTTGGTCCCGCCGACGGTTGTTGTGTGGCTTGCCGGGAAATTTGGCAATCTCTTTTCTTGTTGACACTAGTTTGAAGGCTCTTTAAGTTTCGGCTCCAGTCTTCGGCTAAATAGGGGACGACATTATCGGTAAGAGATAACTCGTCAATTCGGATCTTGAATCCTTCTTTTCCGTTTCGTGAGTCGAGGAGTCGGGAAATCAGCTGAGCATAAGGTAGTCGGTTGATGGGTGAAGGAATAACACCTCTTACGTTCCTTTTATAGGCATGCGCCATGCCTTTAATGACTACCATGGGCGCGCTAATCCACCTATTATGAAATGCGGAGTGCAAGGCTCGTAGAAACGCGTCGTGGCGTTCTTGGTCATGGCCGATCGGGCGTAAGGTCTTCTTAAATTGATATCCAAAAGCCACATGCGTGGCGGTAGCTGAGATCGGGTGATAGATTGGCCTGAAGTGGACCTGCCGCCAGTGATGTCGGAAATAATCGTTGGGAACTCTACGTTCCCAGAAAAAGGTGGTTGGACAAGTGGGCTCGGGGCATTGATGTGTGGGCAGTTCATAACCGACGAAATCTCGGCACAGCTAAAAATTAATTCTTTTCCTTCGATCGTGACAAGGATGGCGTCCTCATTCATGTTCATGTTAAGGGTTTGGTAAAATAGTTTCACGAGTCTCGGATAGTACCGAGCTTCGAACGGGGTAAGTAATGGTCTAAGGTTATTATTGGTGAGGAAATCCGATGCCCATTGGGTGGACGTCGGATCCCCAAAACAAGAGGGATGTATATCCCATTCGGTTTCAAAAATTTTTGCCCCCACCAATCGTCTAGTTCGATTGGGGTAGGAGATGGGGTTGGGGGTGGTTGTGACGCTTGTGGTGCTTTATTGCGCGTTGATGGCGATCGAATTGCCATCCGCTTCCTAGGTTGGGGATTAGGGCTTGTAGAAGCCATTAGGTCCTTTGGAACGAAAATGAAGTGAAATAAGGTAGAGGTTGAGTAGGTCTTACCTTTAGAATCATTTTAGACGGATCGGATCGTCTGAATCTGGTTCGAATCGAAAGGAAAAAGCTTGAAGATCAAAAACCCTAATCCCCCCTTCCTCGCTCGGACTCTCGCTTGAAGGAGAAATGAGCGAATAGTGAATCGCCCCTCTTTTATATACTCTGGCCTCGCTCGAGCGGTCAATAGACCTCGCTTGGGCGGTTGAAAAGACCTCTCTCGAGCGGTCACTAGTCCTCGCTCGAGCGAGTCCAGAACGATTTGTATTTATAATTTATGTGGCTCGTGCGAGCGAGCATAAATGTTCGCTCGAGCGAGCATTTACACATGATTTTCTTTGTGAACGTTTGAGATTTTATCCACATGAGGAGTCCTCTCGTGTAAAAGTTAAGCTAATATGCTCGAATTTTCAATCACTCTCGTTTATTTGTTTCAAATTAGAAATCGATATACTGTAAAAAATGTTACATATCATCATTATTAAGAAAACGACTAGGTAGCACTCTCAAACAATTTGGGATGTTGTTCTCTGACATCTGCTTCTCTCTCCCACGTTGCTTCCTCAGCCGGATGGTTATTCCAACGTATAAGCACTAAATGAATAACTTTGGTGCTTAGCACTTGTTCCTTTCGATCCAGAATCTCCGTCGGCTCTTCGATCATGCTCATATCTTCATGCATCTCGAATGATTTTTCGCTCAACACATGATCGAGGTCATTAAGATACTTCCTGACCATAGATACGTGGAATATATTGTGTACCTGATCAAATAACGGTGGCAATTCAATGCGGTAAGCAACCTCCCCTACTCGACCCAAAACTTCAAACAGTCCAAGATAGCGGGGACTTAGCTTCCCTCTCTTTTCGAACCTCATCACGCCCTTCATAGGCGATACCTTCACGAAGACATGTTCTCCCACCTTAAAGTCCACACTTTTCCGCTTGATATTAGCGTAGCTTTTCTGTCTGCTTTGAGCCGCCTTTAGTCTTTCTCTGATCATGTGGACAATAGCGGCGTTATCTTCAAGTAACTCAGGTCCCAAAATAAATTTCTCCCTAGTTTCCTCCCAATTGATTGGTGATTTGCATCTCCTTCCGTACAAGGCTTCATACGGTGCCATCTCAATGCTTGTTTGAAAACTGTTGTTATATGTGAACTCGATCAATGGTAGTTGTTGATCCCATGATCCTTGTAATTCCAACATACATGCCCTAAGCATGTCTTCAATAATTTGATTGACCCTCTCAGTCTGTCCGTTAGTTTGTGGGTGGAACGCCGTATTGAAATTTAGTCTCGTTCCCATTCCTTCTTGAAATTTCTTCCAAAACTTTGATGTATACAATGGGTCACGGTCTGAAACGATGCTACTCGGAATCTCATGCAAACGGACAATCTCTTTCATATACAGCTCTGCCAGTCTTCCCGCCGTATACATCGTGTGGTAAGGCAAGAAGTGTGCTGACTTGGTCAATTGATCGACCACCACCCAAATGGCATTGTACTTCTTTACAGTTCGCGGTAGCCCGACTATGAAGTCCATGGAGATCGATTCCCACTTCCATTCCGGTATAGGTAGGGGTTGTAATAGACCTGCGGGGTGTCTATGATCAATCTTCACTTGTTGGCACGTCAAACACCGCGACACGTACTCTACCACGTCTTGTTTCAAACCTCTCCACCAGTAGTTCTTTTTTAGATCTTGATACAGCTTCGTGTTCCCCGGGTGGATAGCATAGCTTGACTTGTTGGATTCATCAAGAATCGTTCGTCTTAAATCGGCATTTTCCGGAATACAGAGGCGGCCCTTAAACAATAAGGAGCCATCCTCCTTGATTGAAAAGTCAGATCTGATGCCCTCGGTTACATCTTGACGTATCTTGGTCAGTACTGGGTCTTCTACTTGAAGTTCTCGTATATGTTCGAATATCACCGGTTTCACTGATATGTTAGCCAAAAAGGCTCCTATAGCTTGTGACTTGATGTCCGCACAATATAGTGCTAGATCTTCCAACAGCTTCCATCGGTGTATACCCAAAATTAAACTAGCCAACTGAGCTGAACTCTTCCGACTCAAGGCATCGGCCACTATATTAGCCTTGCTTGGATGGTACTGTATAGAATAGTCATAGTCCTTGAGGAACTCCATCCATCTGCGCTGCCTCATATTTAGTTCCTTCTGTGTAAACAGATATCTGAGGCTCTTATGGTCGGTGAAGATTTTAAACGTTTCTCCGTATAAATAATGTCGCCATATCTTCAATGCGAATATGACCACTGCTAGTTCCAGATCATGTGTCGGATAGTTCTTCTCGCGCTCTTTCAACTGTCTTGACTCGTAAGCTATTACCTTTTTATGTTGATTGAGTACACAACCGAAATCGTTATACGACGCATCACTGTAGACTGCGAATCCTCCACTGCCTGTCGGAATGGCTAACACTGGAGCTGAAGTGAGTCTCTTCGTGAGTTCTTGAAAACTCTTCTCGCACGCTTCACTCCACTCAAATCTTGAATCTTTTCTTGTAAGCCTCGTAAGAGGTCCTGATATCTTTGAAAACCCCTCAACGAAACATCGATAATAACCTGCTAGTCCGAGGAAACTTCGGACGTTTGTCACGATCTTTGGTTGCTCCCAGTTCACTACTGCCTCAATCTTAGCGGGATCTACTATGACACCATGCTTTGAAACGACATGTCCCAAAAAGCTAACCTCTTATAACCAAAATTCACATTTGCTGAGCTTGGCGTACAATTGGTGTTCACACAAAGTTTGTAGAGTGACCCATAAGTGTTCTTCATGCTCCGTCCTCAATTTTGAGTAAATTAGGATGTCGTCAACAAACACGACAACGACAACGCAAGAGTCTAGGTGTGGTTTAAACACCCGATTCATTAAGTCCATAAACGACGCTGGTGCGTTTGTCAATCCGAACGGCATCACCAAAGATTCATAGTGTCCATACCGTGTTCTGAATGCCGTCTTCTGAATGTCCTCAACCTTGGAAAAGTACTTCACTCCTTGCAACTGATCGAACAAGTCATCTATTCTTGGCAACGGGTATCGATTCTTCACAGTGAGTTTGTTCAATTGTCGATAGTCAATGCACAACCGCATCGACCCATCTTTCTTTTTCACAAACAAAACTGGTGCTCCCCATGGAGACACGCTTGGTCTTATGAACCCTTTATCCATGAGCTCTTGTAACTGTTCTTTCAATTCTTTCAACTCAGCGGGAGCCATCCTGTATGCTGCTTTTGAAACAGGCTCCGTTCCTAGTGCTAAGTCGAGAGCGAATTCCACTTCTCTCTCTGGGGGTAATCTTGACAATTCTTCTGAAAATACGTCTTCAAATTCTCGCACTATTGCTATCTCGGAGATAACCTTCTTTCCTTCTTTATCTCCCTTCAGAAATGCCAAATAAATGCTACACCCCTTTTTGATTAAACGTTCTGCTCTGACTGCAGAGATGAGTGGCACCTGTGTCGACCTCTCTCCTCGAAACCGAAACGATCTCCTCATGTTTGGTCGGATTATAACAACCTTGTTCTTGCAATCCACCGTTGCACAATGATGGGACAGCCAATCCATGCCAAGGATCACATCGAATCCTTGCATCTCTAACAATATTAATTGTGCATCCAATTCGTAGACAGCGTCTTCCCGGACGCTCACTACTACCGATTTGCAGACTAACTCTGTGTCCACTAATTCTCCCGTTGGGATAGACACTGATAACACAAAGTCCAGTGTCTCCAGAACAATCTTCATTTTCTTTGTAAATCTAGGGGTGATGAAGGAGTGGGTAGACCCTGGGTCTAACAACACTCGTGCGTCACGTGCTACATAGCACCCTTTTTCATAGACTTGTAACGTACCTATAACACATACACATACATACATAGCACAAACTTTATTTAGAATTATCTAACTTATAAACACGGTTCTACACACTATTCTAGTGAATGCATCTTCTCTATCTAAGATTTTATTAAATTGAAAATCTTCATTTAAAAGGAAATCTTACCTTGAATGACGTCATGTACACTCCCTACTTCTTGGGCGGTAACCGCATAGGCTCTCCCTTGAACAACTGGCTTCCGTGATTGAACAGGTCGTGGCATGGAAGTTGAGGCCGTCTTTTCCTTAATTGCTTCAGGGCAATCTCTAATTACGTGGCCTATCTTGCCACATTTAAAACAGCCTCGCATTCCTTGCCTGCAATCTGCCGTTTTGTGGGACTTGCCACATTTGGCACAAGTCTCTCTTGGTGTTGAAGAAGCAGCTCTCAAAAAACCTTGTGTAACTGTAGCTCTGTTGGAAATAGTAGGACCCTCATACCTCATCGGTCTCCCTGATGCCAGCAATGGAAATCTTTGATGAGTAGTTTGTTGTGCGGCTCTCCCATACCCTGTCTGGAACGGTTTCCTCTGATTCGGTGCTACGAACCTCTGCTTCTTATTCACTGATTCATAACTCCCAGTTCTACTTTGATCTATGCTTCCTCTTTCCTGTAGTTCCCTCTGACGGTATCGGTTATTGTTTTCTTCTTCGACCACTAATGCCTTACTCATGACTTCTCCGTAGGTCTTTAGCTAAAAGGGCGCAACCCCTCCTCGGATGTCTGACCTTAGACCCTGTTGGAACCTCTTCGCTTTCATCACATCAGAAATTACGTAGTCTGGAGTGAAACAAGCTAGTCTCATAAATTCTACTCCGTGCTCTCTTACGGCCATCCTTCCTTGCATTAGTTGTAAAAATTGAGTCTCCATCTGATTTCTCACAACCTCCGGAAAATAATGCTTATTGAACTCTTCAACCAACTCATCCCAAGTCCAGGGCATATCTGGAGTTTCTTGACCTCTAGTTCGCGAAATAGATTTCCACCAAGGTCCAGCTTCTCAATCTAGCATATACTCTGCCCAACGGACACTCTCGTCCTCTGTGCATGTTAGTACACTAAATACCTTCTCCATTTCCCCCAGCCAATTTTCGGCTGCCATGGTGTCTGCCTGCCCTGAAAAGCTAGGAGGTCTCATCCTCCGAAATTCGGTAAATGCTGAAGCCACTGGTAGCGTAGGTCCTATTGGAGGCGTAGGTGTCTGATGTGGTTCTGGGGCTGCATGTGCTGCGAAGGATGCTGCTTGCTGTGCCATGGCAGTTGCCATGGTTTCCATTGTGTGCATCATCCTCTGACGCTCCTCTCTTTCTTCATTTCTCTCCCTCACTCTATCTTGTTCCCTTTGATCTCGATCCTGACGATCTCGATCCTGATTTTCTGCTTGATTTTGGTTCTCTCCTTGGCCACTACCCTCGGGAATCTCCCTATTTCCTAATGGTACCCTGTTAGTAGGCGAGACGAACCCATCTCTACTGCGCAAATTTCTATCATGACCACCCCTGGGTCGGCCTCTTCCTCTAGGAAACATAACGGTCTGCATGAGAAACCACGGTTTCGTTAGCAGAAGTCCCTATGTTCTGACAAAATGATTGCCAGAACTAAAAAGAAAGGCTCTGATACCAACTGTGACAACCCGAATTTCAGCACCCCTAAACCCGTGCCATCAGCACGACCCTCAAGGTCGTGCCCTATGATTCTTTACGAAGCATTGGTATATATAAGCCCAAAAACTGCAATTAAGGCACATGTATCTACTCTAACCAGTACTCATATGTTTAAAATTATTAGGGTCTCTAAAGGCAGTTCTTGTCCCATGCCAATTTTCGGGCATAAGAACTTACCCAAACCTTTGGTGATAATAGTTCATTCCAGACGGTTTGTCAAAAGAAAACGGTATTTAATTACATTCAATTAAAGAGGCTTGACATATCAATCCGTACCTAATACTCTCAACTCACTCTCAAAGTACGCAAAGGGTCTCCTAGAAGAATTCCTCGGGAGGAGGCTCTGACTCCTCTGTGGGCACGTAATCTGAATTCCCTGGATCAAAGTCTCCAGAAGTCTTCGCTGCCGCCAGTCTTGGACCTGCGACGTATAGTCTAAGGGGGTGAGCTACATCCTAGCTCAGTAGAGAAACAAATTGAACATATAGATTAAATCTCCCATATATGTTAGCGGTAAAAAAAAAAAACACCATTTATCGGGTATCACTTTTGGGAAAACAAATGAAATGACTGGAATAAAATGATGGGTACATCTGTTACTTTGCATGATTTTTGTTTGTTCTCACCATACTGGTTTAGTTGTGAATTCGACCTAATCACTTAAATATTAACTTAAGTAGTCCCCCAGCAATATAGCATCGAGCCCCGATGGAATACCCACCATCGTCGTCTAGCTAGACATTTATTATGTGTATTCCCTGGGAATACTGCCCAAGCCCCTTTCTCATAGGTGGCGGGGTCTATTCTCAAATCTACATCCCTGGGATGTGCTATGAATGTACGGATTGGCCGCCGTACCGGTCACGGATATCCTGTAGAGTCAGTCGTGGGTATCCCGCCACGTCGGTGGGGTATTCTAATCAAACCTTAAATAATAAAATATCGAACGTTCTCTACATATAGTTATTCATCGTGATTGTGCTAATTTTATTACATTAGGCCTTATCACTAGCTTTTGTTTCACTGTTAGTTTTCATCTGCATCCCTGGGATGCCACTGGTTCAATATCTCATCTAGATGTCCACTTTACAATTCTTACGTCCCCAGGGGACCTCATGACTATCACCTTTGAAACTCACTCACACACCCTTTTTGATAATGATCATGCAATACTTAATTATTTAATTGAAATACACCACATATATGAGTTGACGAAATAATGCACATGTTTCAAGAATGTTCCCTACCTCAACGTAAATCCAATGCACACTTTTCTAGTAGAGGTTTACATGTCACGATCACACGTCAAACCTACATTTCATGTGTTTAGAATATGTTTAGAATTATCACCAGAATCATTGGAGGACATAGCCTCCATGGATTTACACTAAACTATTAGTATCTGCGTGGTGCCTCGCGCGAGCGAGTACAATTCCTCGCTCGAGCGGTCACTTGACCTCGCTCGAGCGAGCATTTGACATTGCACGAGCGGTTCAGATGAGATCGCTCGAGCGGTTAAAACGAGTCATCTGAAGCAAAATAGGAAGCCTCACTCAACCGAGCTTCCCCTTTATTTTGGGTCTCGCTCGAGCGAGCCCAGAACGAAATCCGTTCTCAGGTTGTATCTTCTGTCCTTGCTCGAGCGAACCATTTAGACCACTCGAGCGAGGAGCGGTAAAAATTAACTCCTCGATCTGTTCGAGAACCCTTTTCTTCCTTCATTCGAACCTTATTATCATTAAAAGCCATTCAACCAACATCCTATACATTATTTAAAACACACCTAAGCATTTATCATGCGTTTAACATACCTCAATCGATAGGTCTCTTACAAGTTCGATCCACGATTCAAACTCTACTAGACGAAGAGATCTCTAAAGTTCCTCTCCAAAGCTCCTTATTCAACATTTTCTCTTTCTAAGATAATTAGGTTACGTATTGGGGAACCCCTCTCCCCTTCATTCACTTATATATTCTTTGTGAAAGCTAGTGTATTTTACATACACACACATAGTGTATACTTGTTAGTTTTTGGTTCCCTTGTGAACCACACATATACGTGCATGGTATATGACGTGCACGGTTCCAAAAAATCTGGGGTTATGACACTAATCTGCAAATTTTAACCTGAGTCGTCAATTTAAATTAAAACGTGGAGATGTTTATAAAGCAAATAAAATCTAAATTAGAAACTAAAGTAAAATATATCCTTCACCCCTCAACTGCAGTCGTCAATTGCTCCTGAGAAATTACAGATATCTATACTAATCTTCAACACTCTATTACAGTCGTCAATTGCTCATGAGAAACCTCTGATATCTAATCTACTCTAACTATATTACACTATTTTGATTGAAAGAAAATCTAACCGCAGGCATCAATTGACACTAAAATTATTCGATGCTTATTCCTATGCTAAGCCTTCTTATTTATAGATCATAAGGAGTCGATTTACAAAGATCTAGTTCTAATTAAAGAAACTACTAAAAATAAAAGATTCCTAATATAACTCTAATTACTAATTTTATCTTTCCTTGCTTTCTTTAGTTGATGCACTTCTGAATTGTTCTTTATTGAGCAGCAGCAGAGTCCTTCGATTAGATCTTTATTAATCTTCTCAGATCCGTGGTTTACCAGACTTCTAATTATAGGAGTCTTCTAATTCTGGATATGGCAGTGGTAAACTCTTACGTGATCCGCAGCAGCAGTGTGTAGTAGAAAGCTTCTATTTTTAGAAAATTGTAAATTACATTTCTTTCTTATTCTTTTTAGAAAATTGTAATTCACAATTTTCTATTTAAGTAGACTTTCAGTTAATAATTTCTTATTTTGGATCGATCGCTTTCTTCTTTTATCGCTTTCTGAAGAATTGTCTTTTGAAGAATTACGAATTTTTCGCCTTCTTGTTGTTGGTGAATCGTCTTTAACGCTTAGTCATCCTTTTACTACTTTTTGAGTTCAATTTGACAAGGATTAGTACTTAGGCTCTAATTTACTATTTATCTTTAATATCTGTATATTAGTAACTCGTTAGTAGCAAACTAAGTCCTAGCATTACTAAGTTAAGGGTGATAAAATGGTAAATTATGTGACTAATCACACCCCCAAACTTAAGTTTTGCTAATCCTTGGCAAACAAGGAAACATAAAATATTTAAAACTTTTAAATTTAAATGCCACTTTCGTAGGGAGCATGATTACATTTAGCAGATACAATAAGGCTTCAAACTCTTAGGTGATCCCTAGTGGAGGAGTTGTAGTTTTCTAAAGGTTTTCAGTGAAGTTACCTACAAACTTTAAATATTTTTAAAATTTTCAAAATATTTTTCAAAACTAAAAATTCCAAATATAAACTAATTTTTGTACACAACTAATTATTCAACTAGTCATTATATGTTCATTATTTTAAAATATTTCAAATCTTTTATCCTTAGCTTCCCATTATCGCAATTATCCTTGATCAGAACTCAATAATTTTAATTCTTGTATTGCGTGTAGTGTGTGCATATCAGTGAAAAGTTTATTCATCATAAATTTTTCTAAACGATAATTTTTAGAAAATATTTTCATTCAAATCACTTATTGGCATTCTCTAAAAAATAATCAAAATTTTGGGTTCTCATAATATGATATGTTCGTGATAAATTCAAAGGATAATCAGCTAGAAAGATAAATCTCATGAAAAGGATAATCAATTCTTTTTATATAATTTCTTTATTTATTCCTAGTATCTATTTCATATATTTCTACTAGACTCATATTTTTACAAATCGTAAATCACAAAGGTATTTCCTTCTGCTTGTAATGGGGTATTGGGTTTTCAGAAGGTTTCAAAGAAAAAAGGTAAAGAAGATTCAAGATTATTTCCAAGAGTTTAGCTCTTCCTTCTCTTCTTCTTCTATTTTTCAGTTTCAGTAAGTATCCTTATTTTGGATAACTTCTTCCCATTTCTTTTTCGTTTTGTAAATCCTATTTTTCTCTTCTTTTTCAGTTTGGAAGCTTTTTACTTCTCTTTTCACCAAATTGTCTTTTTTATGTCATTCTTTTTCTTTTATTTTCCCATATTTTCATATATTTATATTTCTTTTTCAGTTTGTACCCTTTTCAATAGATCCTTTATCTATTAACTCATACTCCTTTCACTCCCTTTTCTTCCCTTCTTTTATATTCTAAACTCTCAGATATTGTAAGGGTTAAGGATAGAAAGTTTTGGGCAGTACATATGATTAAAGGTTTATAAAATTTTGGTACAAAAAAATTTAGTCTTTAGGCTTCTAATATGGGCTCAAATGGTAAAATATTATGGGATTTTAGCTTTCTAGCTTTGATTAAAAAAGATGGCCTTCGGTCATTTTTACGATTTACTAATATGGATGTCTTATTACTTTGATATATTAAATAGACAGTTCTAAACAAATAAATTATCATAATCATAGAATATATTGATTTTAAGTTCAACATTATGAGATTTTATTTTGACAATAATAGTAGAGCAGTTCAAAGAAAATTAAGCATGAATAAAAACAGTCTCTCTTTCTCTCAGAATAAAGAGGAATAGGCTCTATAGCTCACTGGTTATATGATTTTGAAACTATAATCTAAAATATTTTGAAGTTCAGATCAATCGTATAGTTTAAAACATTCTTCTGATATAGTATTTTAGAGATGCTTTATTTTGAATTATAACTATTTTTATTTTGTTTTTTGAACTACTACTATGATGGGTTACTAAGAAATTTGAATTTTTATATTTTTTCTATAATTTGCATATAATGATTAACTTATCTAAAAACATTCAAAAAAAAAAAAAAAAAATTAAAATTTCTACGAAAAAGAAAACTAAAAAGAAAACTGAACTAATCTATACATAGGTGGCGTATTCCCCCCAAACTTAAATAGGACAATATCCTCATTGTGAAAAATATGGGACATACAAGAAAAGTTACCTATTACTTTACTGCTATGTTAGTAACTGGGTGTATAATCTGTAAAAAAAATAAAAAATTCTTCCCCCCAAACTTGGGAGAAAAATACTTCTGATTTTATAAAGTTAAATGTTAGTAGTAAAAATAAAAGAAAGACGGTAATAAAAAAAACTTTTCATCTATGAACTAATTACAGCAACATGAAAAGAAAACTAATTACATAACATAAATTCCTAGGATAAATTTAGACACATACTAAACTAAGACACTGGCAGCAACGCTCGAACAAAAATGTTATCGCCAGTAACAAAAAGATAGGGACACATCCCAGCGGTGGGTGTGTCCAAAAAAAAACTTATGAAGATGATGGAGGAGCAGATGGTGAAGCTTTTTGTCATTTCGGAGATGGAGGTGGTGAATCATCTTTGTCTCTTGGTTTAGGCAGGAGAGAGATGAGTTTGTCGCTTAGCAGCCGCTTTTCCTCGATGAGGGCGGAGATGTCATCGACTTCTTGTGGGAGGATCCTATCAAATGCCTCATAAATTTTTGCCCAAGTCAACGGTTTCGTCATGGCGAGAAGGGTGGTGATGGAAGAGGGTGCAGGAAGAATAGAGTAAGGGTATTGCGCAAATATGTTCGTATTTATAAAGGGTCTGGAATGTAAACAGTTGCTATTAATGGAGGTTAAGGCAGGCGTTGACGAATTCGACTGGTTGGTATTCTTATTAATGGTGAAGGACGTGTCTGTGTAGCGTGAATTGGGGCGACACCTTTTGGATTGAAGGCCGTGCTCTTGATAAATAAATCTTGGCAATCATAATCACTACGATGAGATGCTAGAGATGGCTTTGTTAAAGAAATCATATTTAGTACAATTGCCCATGCTTGTGTATTTAGTTCCAAAGTTTTCTAATCTTAGTATTATACATCAATTTACTTCAGATGAGTCGGTAGTGCGACGATCGTCCAAGAGTATATCAGACATTCTCTGGGTCCTTTTGTGACATTGTGACTACTATTTCTTTTTCTTGTAAGGTTAGAATTAGTTTAAGTCTTTGCCCATTAACCTTAAATGTATGATTATCCTTGGGATCCTAAATAGTAACAGCCCCGTGAGGGAATGTTTTTATGATATTATAGGGTCCGTCTCAATGACTTCATAATTTTTTAGGGAACAACTTTAGCCTTGAATTGTATAGCCATACTTGTTGGCTTGGCTCAAAACTCTTTCATAAAATATTTTTATCGTGAAATACTTTAGTTTTTGTATTATAAATTCGAGCATTTTGATAAGTTGAATATCCTCTAACTCATTAAGTTCAAGCTTCTGTTGTTCTCCGGATGCAAGTAGTTAGAAATTAAGTGTCTTAATTGCCCAGAAAACTCTATGCACTAATTCGACAGGTAAATGGCAAGCCTTACCATATACTGGTCTAAAAGGTGACATACCGATGGAGGTTTTGTAGGCTATTTTGTATGCCCATAGAGCATCATGTAGTCTTAGGGACCAGTCCTTGTATCAGGTCTAACGATTCTTTCTAAAATTTTCTTTATTTCTCAATTAGAGACTAATTGATCGTCCGAGGGTGATAGGGGTTACATTTTATGTAACCTCGTATTTTTTAGTAGACTCAAGTAAAATACCAACATGCAAAAATGATTGCCCTCACACTTATAATAGCCCATGGGGTACCAAACCGTGCAAATATGTTTTCTTTGATAAAAGAGACTACCACCTTATGATCATTAGTCCTTGTAGCTGATGCTTCGACCCATTTAGATACGTAGTCAATGGCTACAAGTATATAAATAAAATCATATGAGGGTAGGAATGGGCCCATAAAGTCTACACCCCATACATCAAAGGGTTCTGCGACCAAAATCGGATGTAAGGGCATCATATTCCTTTGGGACATGATACCTGATTTCTGGCATAGATTGTAGGCCTAACAGAATTACTGAGCATCCTTGAATAATGATGGCCAATAAAATCCTGATTGTAGTACCTTAGCAGTCGTTTTCTTACCACCGAAGTATCCCCTCACAAGCTATGTGGGACAAAATTGTAGGATATTATGGGTGTCACTGTCGGGCACAGATTTTCGGATTATTTTGTTTGAGCATATTTTAAATAGGTCTGGGTCCTCCCAAATATAATATTTAGCATTGGCGAAGAAAATATATTTGTCTTGATTAGACCAATTTGGGGAGGATCTTACCTATTGTCAAATAATTTATAATATTGGCATACCATGGAACTATTACGTGTATGGCAAAAAGCTGTTCGTCGGGAAAGGTATCATGGAGAGGTTCTTCACTGATGGTCTGAGGCATCTCGAGTCTAGACAGATGATCCACCACTATATTTTCAACTCCCTTCTTGTCCTTTATTTCGAAGTCAAATTCTTGTAAAAGTAGGATCCATCGGATTAGTCTCAGTTTGGCATCCTTTTTTGCTAATAAATATTTGAGTGCAGAGTGATCCAAAAAAATGATAGTTTTAGATCCCAATAGATATGGTTGAAATTTGTCTAATGCAAATACGATAGCAAGAAGTTCCTTCTCAGTAGTGCTGTAGTTAACTTGTGCTTCAATTAAGGTACGACTCGCATAATAAACTACATGGGTAATCTTATCTTTTCGCTGTACTAAGACGGCGACTATTGCATAGTCAGATGCATCGCATATATTTTCGAAAGGTAGGGAATAATCAGGAGACTGTATGATTGGTGCGGACGAGGGAAGGGCTTTGAGCTTATTGAACGTGTTAAGATAGGCATCATCAAAATTGAAGAGTACATCATTAGCTAATAGGTGGCATAAGGGTCTTGAAAATTTTAAAAAATCATTAATAAAGCGATGGTAGAAGCTGACATGGCTAAGGAAAGATCGAATATGCCGCACTGAGGTAGGTGGAGGTAGATTAGCTATTACATCAATTTTAGCCCTGTCAACTTCTATTCCTCTTTTGGAGATAATATGTCATAAAATAATGCCTTTTTGAACCATAAAGTGGCTCTTCTCTCAGCTTAACACTAGGCTGGTTTCTTCACATCTTTTTAGAATAAGGGCCAGGTGATCAAGATAGGAATCGAAGGTTCGACCAAATACCAAAAAATTATCCATAAATACTTCTAGAAACCTATCTATCATGTCAGCAAAGATAGCCATCATGCATCTTTGAAAGGTTGCTGGTGTATTGCATAGCCTGAAGGGCATGTGTCGGTAAGCAAATGTTCTAAAAGGACACATGATGGTGGTATTTTCCTGGTCCTCCGGATACATCGGTACTTGATTGTACCTTGAATATCCGCCTAGAAAGCAGAAATATTCTTGACCTGCAAGTTTTTCTAAGATTTGGTCAATGAAGGGTAATGCAAAATGATCCTTGCGTGTCATGGAGATAAGCTTCGAGTGGTCAATACATGCACGCCACCCTGTGGTTTCACGTAACTAGTTCATCGGATGCATTTTCTTTCACAGTAATTCCAAATTTCTTTGGAACTACCTGAATGGGGCTTACCCATTGGCTATCAGATTTTAGGTAGATAATACCTGCATCTAACAACTTTATGATCTCCTTTTGTACTACCTCCCTCATGTTTGGATTCAACCGTTGCTGACTTTCTTGTGAGGTTTTGGTATTATCCTCCAAATGAATTTCGATGCATACAAATTAATGGATCAAGCCCTTTGAGGTCGGCCATGGTCCACCTGATTGCACGTTTAAATTTCTTTAGTATGACCAGCAACTTGTTCTCCTGTTCCTTGCTGAGAACAGATGAAATGATTACTAGTAGAGCTTCATTAGGTCTAAGGAAAGCATACTTAAGGGTGTTAGAAAGTAATTTCAGGTCTAAGAATGACACTTTTTCGATGGACGGTTGTAAGGGTTCATTGGAAGTAGTAGGCAAAGGTTATATCCATGGTTTCCATATTTTGGACTGGAGTTCACAGGCAGATGTGTCCAACACAGAGGTTACTTCTTTTATTTGAAAGTCTGATTCTTCTGAATCTGTATACCATGATGAGGCTTGTAGCATTTCTTTAGATAGGTGAGAGGCAATGCTTCTTTTATCAGTTCTTCTATTTCATCAATGCGCAAGCACTCCTCGTTGTTGATTGAGGCCATCTGATTGGCTGTCGAGAAAATATTCAACTGGATTCGCATATCTCCAAAGGAAACTTCCATTACCCCGGTCTTGCAATTAATACATGCGTTGGCTGTAGCCAAGAATGGTCTACCGAGTATAACAGAATTTATGTTGGGGATTTCAAACTTGGTTCCATCTTCAACACCAGAAAGTCAACTGGAAAAACAAATTTATCGACTCCAACCATGACATCTTCATTTACTCTTACTGGCCTTCTTTCTGATTTGTCGGCTAACTGAAGAGTTACCGAAGTAGGCCTTATTTCTCCTAGTCTTAGTTTTTCATAGACAGAGTATGGTAGTAAATTTATGCTTACTCCCAAATCCAGGAGTGCTTTGTTTATAGCATGATTTCCTATGATATATGGCATCGTAGGGATTCTCGGATCTTTGAGCTTGGGAGGGGTCTTGGCTTGTAAGACTGAGCTTACTTGCTCGTAGGGATTCTCGTTTTTGTGTGCATATCTCTTTCAAGAATCGTGCATAGGCAGGGACTTGTTTAATTGCTTCTAATAGAGGTAGATTAATCTTCACTTCCTTGAAGATTTTTGTGAGCTCCTCTAGTTTTTGTGGATTTTTGTTAAAAGGTGATGGTGTACCAAAGGCGTTAGGGAATAATAACTTTGGTACGTAGGGAACTTCGGTCGCAGATATGGGTATACCATCATCCTTAATTTTTTTATTTTCTAATTTTTTTGTGTTTTCTGGCGGTGAGGTTTCCTATATAACTTTGTTTTCCTTTTTCTGAGGTTCAGGGTTGTCTATTGGTTTAGGCATATCTACTTTGTTATCCACAACCTTACCACTTCATAAAGTTTGAATAGCTTGGGCATGGGTTGTAGGGTTGTTTACCATCTCATCACTCAATTTTACCCCTAAGTTGATCGCTGGTAGTTACAATCCTTCATTATTCCCTGTTTCCTCCTATTGTGTAGCAATCTATTCAATTTTGGTTCCTAGGTTTGCAATAGTCTGAGAGCAGGAGTATAAATCTTGGGAAATTTGGGAAAGTTGAATAATTCCCTAGAACGCTGATGCGCATGTTTCTACAGATCTCGGAGAATCTGAATAATAGTGGTATCTTCGTCCATAATAGGTGACTATTCAAAAAAATGATTTGCGACATATATTGGTTGAGAATTAAAGGGGTATTGCTGATGTGCATAAGAGTAGTCTTGTTGGGTCATCTGTGGAAAATTGTAATGGTCTCCCCACGGATGGTTATAGAAGTTCTCGGGACTTCCCCATTGAGCAACGAAGAGTTGCTTGGGGGTAGGCGAGTACTCTTGGAGGTCATAAGTCAACTGATAGCTTGGCCACGTTGGGTAATTATGACTTTGCATGTTTACAAAAAAGATTGGCTATATATATATATATATTTTCAAAGCAGGGAGAGAAACAAATCTGAGCCTCTAGTCTTTGTGGCCAACAAAAGTGTTGAAGTTCTAATCTGTTACTCTGAATAAACTTGTAAAAGCTTAAGAAGTGATCAAAGAAAAATGAAAATATAAAGAAATACAAAAAGAGAGAAATAAATATTGGTTTTTAAAAGAATATAAATATTAGATAAAAACTTGAAAGAATTAGATAAATTCCGCTTCCCTGACAACAACGCCAAAAACTTGATCGGTTGCTTATTATGTATTATAATTATATTAAATTCAAGTCTTAACCTATTGCAAGTGCACAATAGAAATTGTAGAGTTAGTATAGGATCAATCCCACAAGGAAGTTCATTATCTAATTAATTCCTAGTTTATAACTTTTATCTAAATCCCTATCTTAAAAACTTTTATTTATTTTTAAGATCTAATCTACTGGAGAAATATGAATAAAAGAATGGGTTATAAAACTAAAGTGCATAAAAATAAATCCTAATCATCATTCTTCAGATTAAGGTCGTCAATCTTAATCTTAAGCGTTCAGATATTTATGAAAATAAACAGTATCGTTATACCATATTTCTAGTCTCTTAGCATTGGTCATCAATCAAGTCTAAGATCCTACCAATATAGATTTAATCTAATCAACAATCAACCAAAAATTTAGGCGTCAATCAAACTCTAAAAAACTGAAGATGGAAAAGTAAAAATCGTTACACTAATCTGCAAATTCTAATATGAGTCGTCAATTCAAATTAAAACTTGGAGATGTTTACAAAGCAAATAAAATCTAAAGTAGAAAACAAAATAAAATATATCCTTCACCCCTCAGCTATAGTCGTCAATTGCTCCTGAGAAATTATTACAAAGCAAATAAAATCTAAACTAAAAAATAAAGTAAAATATATCCTTCACCCCTTAGCTATAGTCGTCAATTGCTCCTGAGAAATTACAGATATCTACACTAATCTTCAGCACTCAATTATGGTCATCAATTGCTCTTAAGAAATCTCTGATATCTAATCTACTATAACTATGTTACACTACTTTGATCGAAAGAAAATCTAACCTCAGGCGTCAATTAATTCTAAAATTTTTCGATACTTATTCTTATGCCGAGCTCTCTTATTTATAGATCATAAGGGGCTGATTTACAATGATCTATTTCTAATAAAAGAAGCTACTAAAAATAAAAGATTCCTAATATAACTCTAATTTCTAATTTTATCTTTCCTTGCTTTCTTTAGTTGATGCGCTTCTGGATTGATCTTTATTGAGTAGCAGTAGAGTCCTTCGGATTAGATCTTTTTCAATCTTCTCAAATACGTGATTCACCAGACTTCTAATTGCAGGAGTCCTGTAATTCTGGATATGAGGGTGTTAAACTCTCACGTGATCCGCAGCAGCAGTGTGTAGTAGAAAGCTTCTATTTTTAGGAAATCGTAAATAACGATTTCTTTCTTATTCTTTCTGGAAAATCGTAATTCACGATTTTCTATTTTTAGTAGGCTTTTAGCTAACAATTTCTTATTTTTGGATCGATCTCTTTCTTCTTTTATCACTTTCTGAGGAATCGTCTTTTAAAGAATTGCAATTTTTCAGCCTTCCTGTTATTGGCAAATCGTCTTTAACGCTTAGTCATCTTTTTACTACTTTTTGAATTCATTTTGACAAGGATTAACACTTTGGCTCTAATTTACTGCTTATCTTTAATATCTGCACATCAGTAACTCGTTAGTAGCAAACTAAGCCCTAGCATCACTAAGTTTAGGGTGATAAAATGGTAAATTATGTGATTGATCATTACCTCAGGTGCCTTTTTGGGTTTTTACCTGTCCGCACAAGCTCGTTCTTTTTACCCGTAGCGCCCTTACGAGTTTTCGCCACGTTCATTTTGCTTTGAGCTCGTATATTTTTATTTTCTTTCTTTCTTTTTCTTTTTTCTTTCATTTCAAGATCATTTCAAAGGCCACAACATGGACATCGATTCCGTCATAGCCGACTGGATGGAGTTCTTCTGTTATCTCTCAGCTCAGCTTGTGCTAACTCAACGGATACTGTGACTGCTTGTAGACTTTAAAGAGGACTTTCTTTAGGGATGTATCGTGGCCATGAGTTAGAAGGGATAGGTTGGGAATTTCGAAGGCATTTTTGGGTTTAACAGTAATATACTTTTTCATTGGGGGATTTTTACTATACATGCTCCATGATTTTTCTATCTCTTTTCTTATTTATTATTTTTATTCTTTTTACTTTTTTCAGACATCCTCTTGTTGGGATTTTATTTTTCTGATTTTTTAAATTTTGATGGCAATTCTTTTGTTTTTTTAGTATATACACTTTTTCTTTCTTCTTTTTATGGGGAGGGATTTACAGAAGAAAGGCTAATGACTCAATGGGTGTAGCAAAGGGTATGAGCATTCATGGATGCTTTTTAGCTACCTAGCTTTGAAATGATTGTCTCTTTTATGGGGTCCTTAAGGAGTCACGTATCTATTTTATCAACACTTACCTTATCGTAGGAGACTTAGGAGTAGAATCGTCGTACGTATCTAGGTAGCACTTCTCTAATGACGTAAAGCCCTTCCCAGTTGGGCTTGAATTTCTCTCTCGGATCAACGTGGAAAGAAGGGAAGATTTTCTTGAGTATAATGTCACCCACTTTCAAATCTCGAGTGCGAACACGCTTGTTGTAAGCACGTACGATCTTTCTCTGATAGGCCTGGGTGTTACACAAGGCTAGGAGTCTTTTCTCATCGATCAGGTTCAGTTGCTCAAAGCTGGATCTCTCTCTTTCTGCTTTCCACAGACCGAACTCGATGAGGATACTTAGTGAAGGTACTTCAACTTCAACTGGTAGTACGACCTTAGTTCCATACACAAGGGAGAATAGTGTTGCCCTTGTAGCGGTATTGATCGATATTCAATAGGCCCAAAGTGCAAAGGGTAGCATCTTGCTCCAGTCTCGATATGTGATGACCATCTTCTGAAGGATGCCGACGACCATTTTGTTAGCAGTTTTTATGGCCCTGTTAGCTTGCGGCCTATATGGTGACTAGCAATGATGTTTGATTTTGTACCACTCGCATAAGGCTCTAATGGGCTTGTTTGTAAAATTAGTATTGTTATCTATGATGATGTCCTTGGGCATGTCAAACCGACAAATGATGTTGTTCTTGATGAACTTTTTGACAGGACCGACCATGATGTTCATGTAGGATGCTGCCTCTACCCATTTGGTGAAATAGTTGATAGCAACTAGAATAAACTGATGCCCATTTGAAGCTTTCGGATTGTCCTTTTCAACGACATCAAGACCCCATGTGGTGAATGGTTATATTGTGTAGATCTATAGTAGGAGCATGTATCTGATTGGAGTGTTTTTGACATTTGTAGCACTTTTGAACATGCTTACACAGTCAGATTCTATGATAGTCCAAAAATATCGTTGCTGTAGGATCTTTTTGGTGAGCATGTGACCGTTGACGTGTGCCCCACGGACTCCTTCATGAAGCTCTTTTACAATGTTGGCTACCTCACTCTCGGTTAGACACCTTAACAGGATGTTATTATATGATCGCTTGTAGAGGCACTCACTACAGATGACGTAATTTTCCGCTAAACGTTGGATGGTCCGCCTGCTCATCTTGGATGTGCCCTCTGAAAATGCTCGAGTTTCAAGGAAGTTCTTGATATCTGATAACCAAGGTGGCTCATCATCTGTATCTGTGAATCCTTTGATCTGGAGGCAGAAGGCTGGCTCATTTCTCTGCTCAATCAGGATAGGCTTCATGTCAATGCCATATGAAATTTCAACCATTAATGCTAAGGTTGCGAGTTCATTAGCAAACCGATTTCTTGCTCGCGGGACATAGGAGAATGTAATGTTGTCGAAGCTAGCGATTAGAACCTTAAGATGTTCATGGTATGGGATCAACTTCTCATCCTCTGTCTTCCAATCTCCTTTGGTTTGGCATATGATTAATTGTGAGTCGCCAAACACCCTAAGATGAGTTACATTTAGGTCGAGAGCAGCCTGTAGGCCGGCTATGCAGGCTTCGTATTCAACCATGTTGCTGGTGCAGGGGAGATTAAGGTTGATGGAGACTGGTATGTGGGACCCTTTTGGTGAGATTAGAACAACACCAACTCCTTGACCTTCGGCATTCGATGCCCCATCGAAATGCATTACCCAGGACTCCTTTGCTTCCTCTATGTCGTCCTCTGTCATGAACAGGATGTCTTCATCTGGGAACTCAGTTCTCAGAGGCTTATAATCAGGTAAGGGATTCTGGCAAGATGATCAATGAGTGCTTGCCCCTTGATTGGTTTCTATGTTACATACGTGATGCCAAACTCGGATAGAAGGAGTTGCAAGTGTGCAGTTTGGTCAGTGAGAGCCAGCTTTTCAAATAAGTACTTTAAGGGATCCATTCGAGCTAGGAGGAGAACTGCTTGAGATGACAAGTAGTGACGAAGACTCTGTGTAGCCCATACGAGAGCCAGACATTCTTTCTCTAGATGAGAATAACGCGTCTCGTCATCAGTGAATTTCTTGCTTAGGTAGTAAATGGTATGCTCTCTTCTTTTGGTTTTGTCATATTGCCCTAAGACACATCCCATCGAGAATTTTGTCATGGAGAGGTACATCAAGAGTGAGCTCCCGGGTACTGGTGGTATGAAAACTAGAGGGTTTAGACAGTAACCCTTGATTTTATCAAACGCGGCTTGGCAATCATCATTCCATTCAACGGGCGAATCTTTCCTTAATAGCTTGAAGATCGACATGCAGGTAGGAGTTAACTGTGCAATGAACCGACTGATATACTGTATTCTGCCCAGGAAGCCTCTGACTTCTTTCTTGGTAGATGGCAGTGGCATTTCGATGATAGCTTTTACTTTAATGGGGTCAACCTTGATGCCTCTTCTGCTGACGATGAAGTCTAGTAATTTTCTTAACATGGTACCGAATGTGCATTTCTGAGGGTTCTGACGTAGCCTATATTTCCTCAGTTTTTCAAATAGCTTTTGGAGATTGACTAGATGGTCACTCCTTTCCGGTGACTTAGCGATCATGTCATCGACATATACTTCAATTTCTCGATGCATCATGTCATGGAACAATGCAGTCATCATCCTCTGATAAGTTGCCTTGACATTCTTCAACCTGAATGGCATGACCCGGTAGCAGAAAGTCCCCCATGAGAAAATGAACACTGTCTTTTCTCGATCAGCCTTTGCCATCTTTATCTGATTGTAACTAGAGAAACCATCCATGAATGACAGCATCCCATGCCTAGCAATGTTATCGACCAAGCTGTCAATGTGTGGCAAAGGGAAGTCATCTTTCGAGCTTGCCTTATTGAAAATTTTGAAATCAATACACATGCGAACCTTCCATCATTGTTCGGCACCGGGACGATATTGGCCAACCATTGCGGGTATTTGGAGACCATGAGAAAACCCGCATCATATTACTTGATGACTTCTTCCTTTACTTTCAACATCCATTTTGGCCGAAGGCGCCTCACTTTTTGCATGATCGGCTTGATATCGGGATACAGTGGCAACTCATGCTCGACTAAATCGGTATCGAGACTAGGCATGTCCTCCTATGACCATGCGAAGACGTCTTGGTATGACCGAAGGAAATCAATCATGCCTTTTCTTTCTTTGGGAGACAGTGACATTCCGATCTTAGTGATTTTAGGGGCCTCCTCGGTACCCAGATTGACATTTTTAGTCTCTTCTATGATTGGGGTAGGGCTATACTCAAAATCGGAGTACCGTTCAAGGAGCTCATTGGAAAGCTCCTTGATTAAGTCCTCGCATCTAGATCCGTGACTACTACCTCTTCTTATATTTCTATAGAAAAGAGGTCGGTTTCACATTAGATGGGCTTTTCAATTAAGGCATCTATTTTCTTGCTTTTTTTAAAAAATTTAAAAGACAATATTTTTGGAGTTTTTTTAGATTTTTTATACTTTTTTATGATTTTCCTTTTCTTCGAAGATGGGCCCTTGGCAAGGTGGGTCTTTATTTACACATGGTATTGCCCGCCAGGGCTAATCTCACTTTTTATAGGTTATTTGTTTTTTGGAAAGCTAGTGATGAATTTATGACTATTTGATGCTTCCAGTGTTAGAGGCATTGAAGCCCAATTCCTCACTCGAGGTGCCACACCTTTACCTGGTCTTGTGAAGGAAGCTGATTGAGATGGCTTTTGAGGGTCACCCTCCATCATATTTACCATTGGCTGGTCTAGGACGTGGTCTTCGAACCTTAAACGGGCTTGGGGTTGGTCATGGCAGGTGGCTATATTGGCGGGGGTACCTCCTCCTCAAAGAGTGATAAGGAGGCCAAGTCTATCTCAATTTTCAAGGGAATGATTTGGGGATTGGTTTGGTGGATGGCGACCTTTTTGTGCGGGGTCAACTGTGGTGCCCCATTTTGATCAATTTTAACAACCCCGCCACTTACAAATGTGCTTCTAATGTGTGGCCGTGGATGGGGTTCATCTTCTAGGTCTATCCCCTAGCATTGGTGATGCCAATGGTTCGGGCCTTTTCCTTAGCCTCTTGGATTTCTTCTTCGGTAGGCATATAGCCTAAGCCAAATCTAACATGTTTCCCGCTTTTCACTCTGACTGGGTCCCTTCTGCCTTACAAGCGAGGGCCCAACCCTTTACCTTTCTGGTAACCCCACTTTTCGAGCATTCCTACCCCTGCAATCATTCCTCCTCTGATTTTTTTGATGACCAGTCTGAGGGATTCTGGCGCCACTGTCGCTGGCACATCATATTGAAAACTATGAAGCTTTGTACCCTCAGTGGTGTGCAGTATATCTAGCATCTTGAGATTTTTGATGCTGTGGGCCATTTTTTCTATTTCTTCTCACCCCTCTCCCATGATGGATACAACTCTCTCTTCTGTGATGAATTTGAGCTGTTGGTGTAGGGTGGAGGGCACCGCCTCGATTTCATGCAGCTATGGACGCCCTAGAAATAGGTTGAAAGAGGACTTGATATCCATGACATGGAACGGGATTAGAAGGTCATTGACCCAATGGTGAGGTCAAGATCGACTTCTCCTATCACCTCTCTCCTCGTATTATCAAACCCTCGGGCTCCAGTTCTGGCCGGTGGAAAAATAGACGAATCGATCCCAATCTTGGCCGCTGTTCGTAAAGGGCACACATTTAATGCTGATCTGTTATCTATTAACACCAACAGAATCACCATGGTCCTGATTTCGACCGTGATATTGAGGGATTTGGAGTGGTTCCCTCCTTCTACTGGAAGATCGGCGTCCGAAAATGAGTTGGCATTGGGAGCCAATACTTGACCTATCATTTTCCCCACTTCATCTGGGGAGACCTTGTCTGATACATGGGCATCTTTTAATGCCACTATTAAAGCTTTGAAGTGTGGTGGAGATGTCATTAATAGGTCCCAGATGGTGATATGGGCCAGAGTTCGCCTTAACTGAGTTTCTAACGCATACTCCTGGCTCATGAGTTCCATTGGATGTATCATTGTTGGTTCCCTTCTCTCTTCTGACTAGGCTGGTATAGGTAACTTAGGCTGTTTGGGGACTCTACCCGACCGAGTTATGAGCTTAACTGCCCCTTCTCTATTGCCGCTTGTATTGACATCCGTTTGATTGTAGTTGAGTGGAACATGATGGGGATCATATGTTGGTCCAGAAATTTGAAATGGGACGGATGGAGATGCCAGATATGTTTGAACTGGCAGCGCTGGTGTGGCAATGTTGGGCCAAATGTGGTTGACTGGTACAGGATGCAGCTGGACTTATGATGATGTGGCAAAATTGGGCCAACTATATTGGATTGGTGTTGGAGGTGAATATACTGGTGGCAGTGCAACAGTACTGGGCCATCTGTATTGGGTTGGTCTAGTAGGTGAAGGTGGATGGGTTGATGATGGTATGGTGAAATGGGGCCAAATGTGGTTGATGGGAGCTGACTCAGAAGGCGAGGTGAAATTGGGCATCATATAATTGACGGGGCCGATGTCGGATATGATTGGTATTATGGAGGTGGGGTTCAACTGGATTGGACCTGATTAATGGGAGCAGGTGTGGGAAAATAGAATCTTAGATCTAGCGGTGCTGCTTGGGGTGTTGGGCTTGGGAAATAATCGGCTAAGTTCAAAGGCTCGACTACCCCGATGGTTTCGCTTTCTTGGTTCCACTGTCCTGCCGTTTCATAGCTTTCCCCTATGCTAATATGTTCCGAGAGGTCGAACTCTTCCACCTCTTCTTGTAGCATGTTAATGGTGGCCCTTAGGCCCATTCCTCTTTGTGGGTGTGCTGGTAATGGCACCTGTAGTATATTGGTATGGGGGTTTGCCTGGGGAGGTGCTGGAGGGATGCTCTTTCCCGCCTCTATTAAATCATCAATTGCGTGCTTCAAAGGAAAGCACTGATCGGTGGGATGCCCTGGTTCCTGATGAAAACTGCAGTGCGTATTGGGTCATAATTTTTAGGGATTGGATTCAGAGGAGGCCACGACTGAAGCCGAGTAACTAAGCCTTTTTCGATCAGTAAGGAAAATAAGATACTCAGGGACTACCCCAACGACGTGAATACTCAGTTAAGGTGGGCCCTTCTCTGCTCAGGGTTCTACTGCCCCCAGGGGATATTGTAACAGCCTAGATTTCGGCACCCCAAAACCCTCGCCGTCGATACTACCCCCAAGGCCATACCCCATATGTCACACTAAACACCCGGTACAACAGCACACGAAGCGAAACAAGCTCAGGTCTAAAACAAATAGAGCCATCATAATGAAAACAAATATCTATTTCTATATCAATAATTGTAAAGACCTCAAGAGACAGTTCAAATCTCATGCCAATCGCATGAGGAAAAGAACCAAACCGAACCATCCGTGACCAGACAAAAGTCACCCGAAGATGGTTCATAAAAAAGAATAACGTATTATATGAAATGCCTTCTTACAAAACATAAATGGCTGGACGTACCAAGCCTTACAGTTGAGCTCCCAAAATACACAAAGCAACGTAGTAGATCTTCTAGAAAAACTCCTCTGGAGGTTGTTCGACCTCCTCCTTGAGAATGTACTCCGAATCCTCTAACTCTAGATCCTCGGTACCCTCAAAGATCTCCGAACCTGTGACATATAGACGAAGGGTGAGCTACATCATAGCTCAGTAAGGAAAAGTAATAGCATGCATATCTTCTATCATCACACATATCTTTCATGACGTATCTCAAAGCATAAGAATCACAATTTTAGAAGCATTTGAATGATCCAAAATAAATATCTGAAGCATAGTTTCAAACACATTGATCAAGGTTTCTAAAACACCCCTTATTACACACACGCTTAAGTCAATTACTTAAATAGTTTATCGAGCATGTATAGCAACGAGCCCCCGATGGAATACCCACCAACGTCATTCACATGAACCATTGCACAATGCCCAAGTCCCTTTGCATTAGGTGACTTGTGCCGAATGAAGTATTTCTACCGTTGGAAATCAAAGAACGGATATCCCATCGTACCGGTACACAAATTTGTATCAGATATCCCACCATACCGGTCACGGATATCCCGTCGACTTGTCACGATGATCCCACCGTGTCGGTCGGGTATTCACACACAAAATCTTAAATCAACGTGCAAAAAGTTCCATATAGTTTATCACCTTGAGTTTGTGCTAATTATAGTAGTTCAAAATTCTCACATGTTTCACACACATACTTATTCACATTACTTTTGATGTTACACACATTGCTTTACATCTCTTTGATGTCACACAGATGTTTTTCTGAAATCACACACATCACACACACCTGATTCTTCTCTTAGTGATCACATATACTAATTTCACATGTTCAAAGGCTAAAAAATGAATTCATGCTATTATGAAAACAATAGTCGTAAAGCACACATATTCTTATCATATCACTATACACATGCTAGCTGAATTCAAAGATACATGCTAAAGAGTTTTCCCTACCTCAAATGTCACACATTGGTTAACCCAACCATATTCCTCATGAGTCCACACATGTATCCACACGTCAACCCTATAATCAAATGTCCAAATATTCCATGAGACTGCTTAAAAGAACCTAAGATATACCTTGTTAAAGAATTCAGAGCGAAAGGACCAACTTAAGTACTCTGCTCCTCGCGCAAGCGAGCTCTGAAGCTCAGGCGCGCGAGCACAAAACTGGTCATTTCTCGCGCGACTGACCTGAATTTCAGTGCACTGATGATGGTCACGCAAGGCCTCACACGAGCGAGGCTTATTTCACTTAAGTACTCGTGCGAGCGAGACACATAGCCCCATGAGCTTACTTCATCCTTCAAAAGGGTTCTCAAGCCTTCATGAGGTCTCTCGCAGGAGCAACCTCGGAAGCTCGTGCGCGCGAGAACCAGAGATATTCTGACCTGAGTTTTCTTTTCTCTTCAACTCGATCTCTACCAAATCTCATCCATATTTCACACGCATCATACATTAATTGACCCATTATAAATACAATGAGTATCGATTTCATACCTTAAACACTGTGATCCTCTCGTAGATCGGATTGTTCTTCTTGAAAGTACGAAAAGGGTTTCTAAAACCCAATCCACTCATGCCTAGCACTCCAATCACCACATAACCAACACAATCATAAGGCTCGACTCCCCACACACCCTTACATGCTCTTACAACAATATATTGGATCGAATCACAAGGATTCAAACAATCCTTCCTCTCTTTCTCTTCAAACCCTCTTTCTCCTCTCTTCTATCTCTCTAACTCTCAACAACTCAAGCTAGGAAAAGGAACTCATGTGTGAAACCCCCCCTTTTATCTTAGCACTTGAGTTTTCTAACATGTCAAGCACTAACATCTAAAATAGATGTTACCTTATCCACTAACTACTAATGGTGTTAGACACATACACACCAAGGTATAAAATTGTGCATGGGTTCCCTTGTGAACCACATACACTAAGTCCTGTAAACACGTGACTTAAATGGTTTATGAAAATTGGGGTTATTACATTCACCCCACCTTATAAAATTTTCATCCTCGAAAATTGCCGTAAGTCACGGTAACAATGCTATGTTAATAAATCTGGAATGCACCTACAATTACTAATACAAAACCTTGCAACACATATTTCATATCCCACATTCACGTGGCACCTGTACACATATAACTAAAATTTACGTGATCACCACATGCCATAGACCGTAACCATCCTGCATAAAACTATCCCTTTGGCATTCTTCCACCACACATTATCCATTGAGTATCCATATTTGTATTTAACATATCCATTCAAACAAAAGCCAACACATTGAAACTAAGGCATACGCATTTCATGTGGATGCATTAAACCTATACCACATTCATTATATCTAGCAATCCATTTACTAGACTATGAAAGTAACCATTTATGTTGAACTAAAACCATTTATCATACTAAAATCATTCACCATCCATGAACTAATTACATCAAAATGTACCTAGTGTGACAATCATTCACAATAGTCCAAAAGATGATACCCCAAAATTACATACAATTTGTTTTCCCATTGTGCTTTCAAAATTTATAAGGTTTCTCAAAAGAACCAAAACATCCTGAGCAGCCATGTCTAATCGTCCTCCTCGTCCTCATCCTCCTCCTCGGAATCGGACTCATCATCCTCCTCGCCATCATCGTCCTCATCGGCCTCCTCAGCAACAGCTCCCGTTGCCTCAGTACCCACCCTCGGGCTGGAACTTGAAGAACCAAAGATGGAGTCCCGCATGATAGCAAGATGCTCCCGATATGTTTGTGGGTATGCATGATGCATTAAATCTACGCTGACGACCTCCTGAAATCGCTGATGTAGGCGGATGTCGGTCTGATGTAGGCTAATGTCGCGGGTCTGTAGTAGTACCTTACGGGTGATGCCCTCCATGGTATCAGGCATCAGCTGGGATGAAGACGATGCCACAGTATGGGTGTTCGTGGCTGGCACTGGTCCTTGATGAGTGTTGGCAAATTTCTGAGTGTGTGCTAACTTTATTGGTTGGTGGTGAAAGTCATTTAAAAATCAAAGAAAGAGTAAAACAGGGGATGGAATCAGCACAACTAAGAAATCCTAGACCTGCAAGATACAGGGTCCATTGTAGCAAGTTTTGACAAGTAAGAGTTTGTCCCACAGGGAAAGGTGATTTACAGCTTCAAAGGAGCTATCTCTAGTAGTCCCTCCAGATCTGACTACAGATCTGGCAGTCCTAAAAGGAGGGGAGTTTAAGGTCACTTATTCTAAGTATTCTAATGTCTAAACTACAAAAAGGGTTAAAAGGATGGATGGAATGTGGAAAATAAATATAAAAGGGTGAGAAGTATGTTATTGAGCCCAGATCAGAGAAGTTTTGTAACTCAGATTCAGATATGATGTTATAGAATTCCTGTCCAGTGGCTACATTATCACCACTGAGGAGAAAGGATCCAACCCATCACTCTGCCATGATTCCACCCTTAAGGCTATAACCTGTCCACTCAAATGGTCACAGATTATCCCATAGGGGAACCACTATCCAGGGATGGGTCAAAACATAATCAGTAAATCATTGCAGGCACTATTTCATCCAGGCTACCAGCTCAAGAATCCATAGGGAACCTCAACCTCTAAAGCTCTATATGTGGGGCTAAGGTTGTATGGGACCATGATAGCCCAGACACATAGAACCAGCAAGAGATTGAGTACAACCTTCGATCTAGCTGTCCATTGCTTGAGTGAGGCTACAATGGTCTAGTCACCAGCCTACAATCTCTATAACCAGATCAAATCCAACATCTGATGGTGGATCTATACAAATATAGGGGAGTCTACCTCTGTACAATCTCCCACCAGGCTTCTACAAGCTCAGGTGTAAAGAAGAAGGATCCATCTTGGATTGGTGGATTAGAATCACCCTAAGGCTATAATCTGTCCACTTAAATGGTCACAGACTATCCCAGAGGCTATCCTCCTCACGGAGCCCAAGACAAAATAAGAATATCGCTGCTACCACCATGGTCACAAGGTTACCAGCTCAAGCTCCCATGGGGATTTCATATCTAGTGGGTCCTGTGGTGGGGCTAAGGCTGTATAGGACCATGACAACCCATACATACAGGTCACTTGGATCTGAGTGGCCCTTAGAATCAGTCCTCCACTGCTTTGAAACACAGCCAAAGTAATGGCGGATCACAAGGCAGCAGCCTTGCACAGAGCATCTCACACACAAACACAAATCCCACAAAGTACAGATCCTATTACAAAACTTCCATTAATCTAGTTCAAAATACATAGAAAGACATAGCCAGCAAGTGCTGGACTATGGAGAGAAGGAAAAAGAAAAAGAAAGCTACTTATAACTATAAAAAGAAAAACTAAACGATCTCAGATCAGGTCTCCCAGAAATGAGATGGGTTCCTAGCTATTCCAGGATGTAGAAAGAAAAAGAAAGTCTAAGCTCCTAAACCTAAGCTAAGTGTGGGTATTTATAGCAGTGGTGTGGCGGCGCATTAGGGTTAGGAAACCCTAATTTTAATGATGCCACGTGGCTGAATAGTGATCCTCTGATGCATTGGGGCGCGTGCATGGAGATTTAACGTGGAGTGCGTGCCCTAATCGCTAGAAATTCCCAAAAAGTCCTCAGCTGAAGAGATGGAAGTTTGAGGTTCAGAGCTTTGCTAGGTAGCCATTGTTTCCCAGACTTGTCGTGTGATAGCTTTTATTCTTCGCTAGGATGATTTGAAATTGACTTACGCCTTGAGGTTGCTTGTTTGCTCTTGAGGGTGATTGCGAGTTGATGGACATGAGCCTCGGATGTGTGGGGGTTGGGCTTTAAGCGATCGCGAGGTTGATCTTCACTTCTTGAGGGTTGGAGCTTAGCGATTCCGAGTTGATCTTCGCGAGGATAGATTTGAATAACGTAAGAACTTCGCGAGCACTTATCTTCACTAGGCTTCACAAGTTACCTCGTGAGGCTTTGATGAGTTCTGAACTGCATGAGGTTCCATGTCTTAACTGATCTTCGCGAGGGTGGCTTTGCCTTTGCAAGGACGCTTTCTTCTTGAATGGCGTGCGTCATGAGTTCTTATGATAATTGCATCCCACGGTGGCTGCGTGGCTGTATGTCGAGAGTCTTTTAGGCTCTCTCTTCTCGGCCGTTCTAAAAGCCAATTACTGCCGCAGCAGTTGAGAGAAGTCTAGTTTGAACTACGCGAGACTGCGCGAGGTGTTCTATTCTTGAGCTTTGCGAAAGCTGTGCAAGAAGTTGTTGTAGAGTCTTGGGAAACTTCAGGTTTGGGTATGCAGAGCTCATCTTGATGCAGATTCGAGACTTCATCATACGAGGACTTTTGGTGCCAAAGCAGGCTTTTTAGCGAGTTCACGGCCTTATTTCGCTGCTGGTGCCTTGTAGACACCCCAAATTCGGCCCAAACTGGATCAATCTGTACTTGAGAGAGATGTACCCCTACAATAGCTTCGATAGCACCTACCCACCAGACCCTTAAGGAACCTACCTAGACCAATAGGAATCACCCTAAGAAGAAGCCATTCTCCCAATCCTTAGAAGTCACCTACACACAATCCCTTCCCGGACCTAGCAAACCCTTACGGCGGTTGATGGGAGGAGAGCTACAAAATTTCACACAGACTAGTACCATGGATGAGCCATATACCATTGGAAGCAGGACTCCTCTAGCTTTCCAACAAGCCAAAAATCACACCCAATTTGGAACTCAAAGGTTATGACCGTTTAAGTTTCACATAAAATCATGAATTTTACTGCAGATATTACATACATGACCATTTTCAGTTACTCGGTGTATATATTATATGGGCTGCCTATTTCAGGAAAATTTGGCGGTGTATATAATACATACACCAGTATAGATGGGACCCTACGGTTTCATCTTCTCAAAACTCTGATTTTGGTGAAATTCTTGTTCCTAAAGCTAGGGCATATATAATATATACGCCCTTGACTTAAACTCTGATGGCATCATCGATAGCTCGAATTTCCTCCATCTAGTTTGACCCTTTGACCATCCCCTAGGTTGAGGTGGGTGTCTTGAGATTGGTTGCACCCCCTTTGAGCTTATTGGCAACCCTTAAGTCACCCATGGTCTCACCCCATCATCCGCCATTGAAACCAGTTTCCCAAAACCCTAAGACCTTGAAAACCCAAAAAACCTTAGATGGGGGATTACCTAATTGCTAAACCAATTAGCTCTTAAGTAAGCCCCTAACCCATCCTTTCTCTATAAATAGAGAGGCCTCCCTCTTCCTTAAGGGTTGGAAGAAATTGGAGGTTAAGGATTTGGAGCCCAAGAGAGAACCCTAGTGAGAGAAAATGCACATATTTTTCTAGAATTCCAGCATGCTTAGTTCATCCCTTTCGATCCATTTCCACCATTAGATCACTCCCTTTTGCTAAAGTCTAGCCTCCAGCCTCACTCTACACCCCTTACTTTAGTGAATCCTAGCATTAGAACCCATTTTCACACCATTTAAGCCATCGGAAGCACGCTAAAGCGAAGATCTTCCACGGTGTAACAAGGGCCCGTGAGCTCCGGCTCACCCCTCTCTTCCTCTACCTTCTTGGTGTCTCCTCCGTCCAAGGATTCAAGCCGTTACGCCGCCGAAATTTCAGTTTGGCTCAAAGCTTGATAGGACCGTATTGCCTTCGGGCAAGGGGAAACTCCACCCTTTTTATTTTTATTTTTGGCCATAGATAGAGACCGCTACGTGCGGGTTGATCGGGTGCCTAAACCCTTCCCGATCGATAACCGAAGCCCCTACCCTAGAGCCTTTGGCAAAGACCGGTAAATCAGAGTCATATTTAGCACTTCGGTGCTCAAAATATCGATTTGAAGGTTTCCCGAGTCACCAAAAGCTCTGGGTGGCGACTCTACATTTTATCCAAGGTGAGCGCATCGCCGCGACGGGTTCGAGAGGATCCACGGTCGCACAGATGGCGACTCTGCTGGGGATTTCACCCTAGCGCTTCCCCTCTTGTTGGCCTTTCCTTTTATTTTGTTATTTTACTAACCATGGCTATTTTCTATTCTAATTTGCTGCTGTTTTTCGCTATTTTTTGTTATTTTTACTAACGTACTCACCCCTACGATTCAGTCATTTAAGCCGCCTTAGCCGTTTGGCGGGCCTGCTCGCATTTATTTTCACGTCATTTAAATTTCGGTCATTTACAAGCCTTAGCCGTTTGGCGGGCTTACTTGCGCACTTTATTTCGGTCATCATATTTCACCTTTGAACGCCGGCCCGTTGAGGCGGCACGGGTTTGTCATCCTCGACCCGATTTTGGACTTAATTTAACTCCCCTATAAAAATTTGTAATTAAAAGTGAACCAACAGTATAGGGACATAATTGAATTTATTTTTGCATTTTTGGGTAGTTTTCGGGGGGTTTAGGCACAGATACAATTTACTAGGCGGCAGACCTAGTGGTGATGATCCTGAAAAGAACCACCCCTTCCAGTACCTGAGAAGGCGCTTGCGCCGGAGGTATATCGGTTGGGTTGCCAATTCCGATCAAGCCGTAAAACCCGCATTGGTGAGAGCGTAGAAAACCCAAAATTCAGCCGTGTATCCCTAGGAAACGGAAAGGAGGGACCCGATAACAAACACAGCAGTCCCCGGGAGCATTTCTCCCAAGAAACCAGTTCAAAGACCCACATTCGGGCTTGCTGTCCACTGTCATACAGAACCTTTTGCCCGACGTATATAATATATACGCCCAGCAAAATAGCCCTAGATTTACACAGGCGTATATAATATATACGCCCAGCCAAAATCCCCAGATTTAAGCCAGGCGTATATAATATATACGCCCAACCAAATCTGTACTTTTTTGGTCGGGCGTGCATAATATATACGCCCAGTATATACTGGGCTGCAGCAACCCGACCTGAGGCCCAATCCACCACCCCTTCCAGTACCTGAGAAGGCGCTTGCGCCGGAGGTATATCGGTTGGGTTGCCAATTCCGATCAAACCGTAAAACCCGCATTTGTGAGAGCGTAGAAAACCCAAAATTCAGCCGTATATCCCTAAGAAACGGAAAGGAGGGACCCGATAACAAACAAAGCAGTCCCCGGGAGCATTTCTCCCAAGAAACCAGTTCAAAGACCCACATTCGGGCTTGCTGTCCACTGTCATACAGAACCTTTTGCCCGGCGTATATAATATATACGCCCAGCAAAATAGCCCTAGATTTACACAGGCGTATATAATATATACGCCCAGCCAAAATCCCCAGATTTAAGCCAGGCGTATATAATATATACGCCCAACCAAATCTGTACTTTTTTGGTCGGGCGTGCATAATATATACGCCATATATCTTGCAGAACGACGAGGCCCAATCCACCACCCCAATTCCCCGAATAGCGGTATTAGTGTCCGCGGTAGCCTCCCACATTCTCTAACACCCAATATGCCCCCGCCCAGTCAAAAGAATGCGACTTCTTATTGATTTGCTCCGGGGGATCGGGTCATTTGCATGGATTCCCTCGCCTTCAATAGAATGAAAGGGTTCCCTTTCGCTTCTTCCGAAGTGTGGATCCATGATGGGACCTACTAAAGGTACATATATCGCCCGAAACGGGAGTTGACCTTGGGCACCAGGTCATCAGTCATCTAAGTAGAGGGGAGTTGATTAAAAAAAAAAAAAAAAAGAGAAAGAAAATCCTCATCTTCAAAAAAATCCACCTTCAAAAAAGGGAAAAATCAATCAAAATCAAAAATCAAAAATTACAAAATTCACTTTTCAAAACAAAAAAAAATCATTTTCAAAACCCAAAAAAAAAAAAACACATAAAGAAAAACAATAAAAAATATACCTTGGTGTGACCGGCACTACGGCGACCTCAAACCCGGCCCGTAGGAGAAGAACCAGGAAGGTATTCGGCCCCTATCCGCGACATCAATACAACACTCGTCGGCGGATCATGTCAAGAGCCGATACATCCCCACAGTCATCCCCTTCCCATTCTCGTATAGGAGAAGACCCGGTCTCCGACACCTTCACCCAAGCCAGGTTCGATATCACAGGCCCATTCGGGGCGCCCGTGTTCACCTCCACCTCATCCCCTTCCCTTACATTCCCCCAACATACCCCTTTGTCATCCCCTACTGACACCCCCCATTTCCCAACCGATCCTTACATCCCCATCTCCCATCCAAACACCATTACCACATCCCCATACTTCCAAAGACCCCCCAGGGAGTCCCATCCCTCGCCTACTTCCCACACTCCATCCCTCTCATCACCCACGCCCCCAACATCCTACATCTCATCCACCCCATCTCACATACTATTCCCACCACATGGCCCATCCACATCCCAACATACCCCCCCATTTACTCGGGTCATGCCCAATTTCTCCCAACCACCTCCATCCTTAAGTGATCCATCACCCCCCAATCTCACACCTGAGTCCATGCCCTCGATGGAGGACATGAGAACGATGTATGCCCTGTGGGCCGCGTCTCGCAACCCTACCTCTCAAACCCCGCATCTAAATTTCCAAAACCTCCATACCCCATTCCCTCCTAACCATGCCCAACCACCCATTGTCCATACCTCCCAAAATCCCCCACCTCAACTCCAGACCCAAACCCACACAAATCCATGGGCCCTAGCCTAAACCCCTCTAGAGACATGGGCCCAGGCCCAAAACCCTCAAAACCCATGGGCCCAAGCCCAAGCTTATCAAGCCCAGGCCCCAGCCCAAACACCTCCAAACCCATGGGCTCAAGCCCAAGCTTATCAAGCCCAGGCCCCAGCCCAAACACCTCCAAACCCATGGGCTCAAGCCCACCAAACCCAGGCCCATACCCAAGAACCTCAAAACCCATGGGCCCAACCCCAAGCCCACCAAACCCAAGACCCTCAAAACCCATGGGCCCAAGCCCACCAGATCCAGACCCAAGTCCGAGCCCCCCAGGGCCCATGGACCCAAACCTACCAAACTCAAACCTAGGGCCCATGGACCCAAACCCAGCCCCCTCATGGCCCAGTAGCCCAAACTCAATAAGGCCCATTGGCCCAAAGTCATATTAAGCCCCACCCCCAGGCCCAAAGCCCGTCAGTCCAAGCCTTCCAAAACCATCAAACCCAAATCCCTCAAACCCAAGGCCCATTCGCCCACGCTCATCAAAACCCATTCACTAACCCCATACCCCCCACCAATACCCTTCATTCACCTATACCCCTTACGCCCCCATCCCACCTCCAAAGGGAAATCCAATCCCTCCCATTCCTCAAAATCACAACATCCCACCATCTCAATCACACCCCCATCACCCCCAGAATGTGCCACCAACTCAGCACATAACTTACCCACAAAACACTCACCCATTTATCCCTTCTCATCCCCTACAAACCTTGTGGCCCCACCAAGTCATCCAATCCATCACCCCCCAAGTCCAAATAGCAGAGCTCGCCCCTCACCAATACCACGACCAGCAGTACGAGGAGGATGAGATCCGCAACAGTGGAGGAACTGCCAGTTTTAACCCTCCAGGGCCCACCATCATCACACCTAGGGTCGAACCAAATCAAGGGGAAGCGGTCCCCGCCATAGCCTCGAAGGAACCGGAGCAGCTGAAAGAACAGATAGACAGAATACAGAAACATCTGATGAAAATGGGAGGAATGGAACTACACTCGACAAACTTTTCAGACTTATGTCTGTTCTCCGACGTCCCCCTGCCACCAAAATTCAAGATGCCATCATTTGATAAGTATAATGGCACTAGCAACCCCATCGCCCACTTGAAATCTTACTGCGGGGATATGTGCCAGTATGGCGGAGATGAACGACTCCTCATCAAAGTGTTCCAGAAGAGTTTGGATGGTTCACATCCCTGGAACCATCCATGATAAAAAATTGGAAAGATCTGACACGCTTATTTCAAGAACAATATGTCTATAACATGGACATAGAACCAAGGAAGTCGGACTTGGCCCGATTAAAGCAAAGACATGATGAAACATTCAGTGCTTACTTAGGGAGGTGGAGGGCCTTAGCCGCTCAGGTAACTCATCGAATTCCCGATGATGAGCAGATTGAATTGATAACCAAGGGAGCCCTCCCAGTCATCGCAGATTTTTTAGTATATCAGCAGCAGTCAAGTTTTGCTGATCTGGTCCGAAATGCCAACCGTTGAGAAGACGCCATTATAGAAGGCAGGTTAGGAAGGAATGCGGCCAACGGGGCCACTGGGGTTCGAAAAGCCGCCGAACCAAGAATTGTAAGAAGACCGTGGATGAGGTATGCAACATTGTTTACCCCGTGCCAATACCAACGCCTCAATACAACCTGTGTTACACAACCGCCCCTGACCCGTTTCGAGCAAGTACCAAGGCCAAGCAATGGACCAAGAGCCCCGTTTACCCCGGAACAGATGAAAGCACGCTTCGAACGAGTATTCACCCCATTGGGGCAATCCTTGAGTGTCTTACTGCCGGTGTTACTACAGAAAGGCCTGGTCAATTTACTCCAACCTCGCCCCCACCCCACCCAATACCAAGGAATTATGATCCAAATCTGCATTGTAATTTCCACCAGGGACCGGGTCACCCTACGGACCGATGCTTCCTGTTAAAGCACGCGGTCCAAGATCTGATAGAGGCGGGAAAGATCATACCCCCGCCACTTCCCCAAGGGCAGAACCAGAATATCCATCAAGCCCCTCTACCATCACACCTGTGAGGCCCCAGGCCTAACATACATTGGATAGAGGAAGAAGAAGAAGAAGAGTTTGACCCTTCAGATTATATTAGCAATCAGGAGGAATTTTCGCTCCCCAGGCCAAACGAAGATGAACTATTTGTTGGGGTGATCGAGCCACTGTATCTTGCCGATTATTTTCCCACACCAGCTTGCCAAGAGGAGCCCTTAGATTTAGGGCAGTATTTTTCCACCCCCGCTCCCGCCTATCAAATCCAAACGGGCACAGCCCCGTCGCAATCATACGCATATCCACCCCACGCCCAATTCATCCCATACACCCCTCCGTCACACATAAATCATCCTATTCCTTACGCAATTCCACCATCCCCATATTATCCTACCCCATACACGCCCTCAAGTCCCTCCACCCAATATAATGCTCCGCCATCCTCAAGTTACCCCATGCCATACACGCCCTCAAGTCCCGCCACCCAATTTACCCCATACACCCCTCCATCACCCCCGAATTACCCCGCTCCATGCACAAATCTGTCACCCCCAATCTATCCCATTTCATCTACCAACCCATCATCATCCCACCATGCCACAAACCCTTTATATCCCCCCATTCCACCCACTACCTCGCCATGTCTCGATCATCCCGCTCAATGCACAACTCCATCGCTCCCAATTTACCCCACTTCATCCACAAACCCGTCACCATCCCATCATACCTCCCCATATACAAATCCTTCATACCCCCATCATCCCACGCCCACCACACCTCAAACGTCTCCCCATCCCTCCAGCCCAGTCACACTCCCGCCATCCCTTCGCTATTTTGGCCCTAATCCAATTCCAATACCACCCGGACAAGCAACCCCTCACCCAGTCCCCTCATCACCCAATCACCACTGGTCCTACCATGCCCAGGTAACACCAGTACAAGCCCCCTCCGTGCCCATAACTCCAATTCTGTCAATTCCCCCCACTACCATTCCACCCCCATTGGAGTTAACCTGGTCAGACCTGAGAAACTAGTATATCCGACCCAATCCTCCCCAGAATCCTCACGCACCCCATTTCTCATCCCAAAACCTGCTTATGACCCGCATCAGGTACCGTTGAGCTATGAACAAATGAACATGAATGTCGGGTGCAACCAAGAAGAGGCTGTTGAATTTGTTACTTGATCGGGCCAGATTTCTGCCCAGCCAGAAACATCAGGGGCAGTCAGAGGAGAAGAAAAGAAGAAAGAACAGGCCACAGGAAATCCCTTTGAAAAAATGGCCAGGGAACATATACTGGAGACACAGCTCAAGAGAATGCCCGCACATATTACCGTGTGGGATTTATTGATCACGTCTCCACTCCACTTTCAAGCCTTAATGGGAGCGCTCAAGGACGCGCATGTCTCCACCCATGTAACTCCAGATGAAGTAGGGGAAATAATAGGGCAAGTGTTGGCCCCAAACGCCATCTCTTTCACTGATGTAGACCTACCAATTGAGGGGAATGACCATTCTAAACCGAATAAACTTGGTGGTCTGGTCCCGATCGACAAATTAACGGTCATTAATGTACGCCCTCTAAGGACGGCAATCAAAATTGGGGCGAACTCCGACACCTTTCGGCCATCCATATCAAGCGCACGGGGATTCGACAACACTAGAAGGGAAATCATAGGAGAAGTATACCTTGACCTGATCCTCAGACCGCAAACCTTCACCACCCCCTTTCAAGTGATGGACATCAAGTCTACCGCCATGGAGACATAAGCTCAGAGCGATACCATCTTCTCTACACCAAAAGCTCCAATTCATCTCAGAAGGAAAAATTGTCAACATCTTAGGTGAGAGCAGAGAAGACATGGGGAAGAGGGCTCTGCACATTGAGAATTCGAAAGTGCTGAACATACCGCACACAGCTGAGGACCCGATCTCCATCGATTTGAGTACGACTTCTCAAGTGTTACCCTCGAACCAACTGAAAAGACCCCGGATAAAATTGGAGGAGGAATGGATGCAGCTGTGTTCATGCTCCACAGATGGGGCCATCAAAAAGGGAAAGGACTGGGCCCACGCCTTTAAGGAAGAAGAGACCCCGTCAAGGCCAAGGGGCAACAAACTAAATTCGGCTTAGGCTACAAGCCCAGAGAAGAGGAAGTCAGAGAAGCCAAGGAGAAGATGAGAGCCGCAGCAGCCGCCAAGGCTAGAGGAATCATCTTGGAAGAGGAACCTCACGCTCGCCCCCACATCCGTGAAACCTTTGTGAGCGCCGGGGTAGTAAAAATTGATCTGAATGGGGAGACGAGGGTAACCCCACATAAGCCTACTGCAATCCACCCCACCAACCCCTACATCATCCCCCCAGATTTTGAAATGGACTTAGCCGCCCTTTCCTTGTTTGAGGAAGAAGTGCTCCAATCCACCCCACTTCAGCACCAACCATGCTGGGCCCCTCCTAACCGTAGAGGATAAGGTCCCAGAAGGTCCCTCTGTAAATATGTTGGGGGAAGAAATGCAAGAGCCTACCGATGCCGCTTCCGATTAAAGAGGTAAAGGCCAAGCCTCGCAGGTGAGTAACTGGGCATCCTTGCCCCAACTCTTGAGAGCCACCAAATGCCATGAAAGTGGCACCGACTCTCCCAAAAAAAATAACCTGTAAAAAGTGAGGTTAGCCTCTGGACCACTCTACCTTGTATATATAGAGATCCACCTCGCCAGGGGCTGACCTCCGAAAAAATACAAAAGATCATAAAAATAGAAAAAATACCAATTCCAAAAATATTGTCCTTTAAAATTCCTAACAAAATTAAAATCAATGTCTTGATACCCGTCCCACGTGAAGCCAACCCCTTCCCTGTAAAAATACAAGAAGATGTAGGAGTCACGAGTCTGGACGAGGAAGGCTAAACCGACGAGCTCCCCAATGAGCTCCTCAAACAATTTGCCGATTTTGAGCATGGCCCTACCCCGATCGTCGAAGAGACGGAGGACGTCAATTTGGGCACCACAGAGGCCCCCAGAATCACCAAAATTGGAACGTCGTTGTCCCCTGCGGAGAGGGAAGGTATGATAGACTTCCTTCGGTCATACCAAGACGTCTTCGCATGGTCGTATGAGGACATGCCTGGTTTGGATACCGATCTGGTTGAGCATGAGTTGCCACTCTACCCCGATGTTAAGCCGGTGAAATGAAGTCGAGACGACTCACCAATGGATGTTGAAGGTGAAGGATGAGGTCATTAAGCAGTATGACGCAGGTTTCCTCATGGTATCCAAGTACCCACAGTGGCTAGCCAATATTATCCCCGTACCAAAGAAAGATGGAAAGGTCCGAATGTGTATCGACTTCCGAAATCTCAACAAGGCGAGCCTTAAGGATGATTTCCCACTACCACACATCGACATCTTGGTCGATAACACTACAAATCATGGGATGCTCTCGTTTATGGATGGATTCTCAGGATACAATCAGATAAAGATGGCAGAGGTTGATCGCGAGAAGACAGCGTTCATTACCCCCTGGGGAACCTTCTGCTACAAAGTAATGCCATTCGGGCTGAAGAATGCTGGGGCGACCTATCAAAGAGCAATGACGGCACTGTTCCACGACATGATGCACTGAGAGATCGAAGTGTACGTCGACGACATGATTGCCAAATCACCAGAAAGGGAGGACCACTTGATAAACCTGCAGAAGCTATTCGAGAGGCTAAGAAAATACAGATTGCAGTTGAATCCCCAGAAATGCGCGTTTGGCACTATGTCCGGAAAGCTACTGGGCTTTATTGTCAGTAGGAGAGGGATCGAGGTCGATCCGACCAAGATCAAGGCCATCATTGAAATACCACCACCATCTACAGAGAAGGAAGTCAGAGGTTTCTTAGGCAGGATCCAGTACATCAGCCGATTCATCGCACAGTTAACTCTGAAATGCGCACCAATCTTCAAGCTGCTGAGAAATGACTCACCGATTGAGTGGAATGATGACTGCCAGGCTGCATTCGACAAGATTAAAGGTTATCTCCTGAAACCTCCGGTATTGGTACCGCCCGTACCTGATAGACCCCTGATAATGTACTTGTCCACGACTGAGTTTTCCATGGGCTGTGTGTTAGGACAGCATGATGAGACGGGAAGAAGAGAGCAGGCCATCTATTACCTAAGCAAGAAATTCACTGATTACGAGATGCACTATTCTCATCTGGAGAAAGCATGGCTAGTGTTCGTTTGGGCTACTCAGAGACTTCGACACTACCTGTTATCCCAGGCTGTTCTACTTCTAGCATGGATGGATCCGTTGAAGTACCTATTCGAGAAACCTGCTCTCACTGGCCAAACCGCACGTTGGCAACTACTCCTATCCGAGTTTGACATTACTTATGTCACCCAGAAGTCAATTAAGGGGCAAGCACTCGCCGATCACCTTGCTGAGAACCCTCTGCCAGACTATGAGCCTCTAAGGACCGAATTCCCCGATGAAGACATTTTGTTCATGACCAACGAGGATACAGAGGAAACGGAGGAGCCCTGGGTAATGCACTTCGATGGGGCATCGCATGTTGAGGGCCAAGGAGTTGGCGCCCTTCTTATCTCGCCAAAAGGGTCCCATATACCCATCTCCATCAAATTGAACTTCCCATGCACCAAAGATATGGCCGAGTATGAGGCCTGTACAGCTGGTTTACAGGTGGCTCTTGATCTAAATATAACTCACCTTAGGGTCTTTGGAGATTCACAGTTAATTATATGCCAAACCAATGGGGATTGGAAGACCAAGGATGAAAAACTGATCCCATACCATGAACATCTGGAGGATCTGATAACTTGCTTTGAGGAAGTCACCTTCTCTTATGTGCCACGAGCAAGAAATTGGTTTACTGATGCCCTGGCCACCCTGGCCTCTATGGTTGAGATTCCATATGGAGTGGTTATGAAGCCGATCATGATAGAGCAGAGGAACGAACCGGCTTTCTGTCACCTGATCGAAGGACCTATCGAGATAGATGATGAACCACCCTGGTTCTCAGACATCAAGAATTTCCTCGAGACCCGAACTGTCCCGGAAGGAACATCAAGGGTAGACAAATGCACCATCCAGCGATTAGCAACAAACTACGTCATCTGCAGCGATCTCCTGTATAGATGGTCTCACGACAATATCCTGCTCCGATGCCTAACCCAGAAAGAAGCAGTTGAGATCATGAAGGAGATCTCGCGGAGCCCACGTCAGCGGTCACATGCTTGCTAAGAAAATTCTAAGGCAAGGATAATTTTGGACTACTTTGAGACCGACATCGCCAAAGACGCATGAAGTGCTACAAATGCCAAGAGCACTCCAAATAATACACGCCCGCCATTGACTTGACACAAGATGGCCACCCCTTGGGTTGCTACACGGGTCTCGGTCATGGCAGGTCAATCCTAAGGCTTCCAACGGACATCAATTCATCCTCGTCGCTGTGGAATACTTTACAAAATGGGTAGAGGCGGCCTCCTATATGAGCATTAAAGCTAGCCATGTTGAGAAGTTCATCAAGAATAACATCATTTGCAGATTCGGCGTACCCAAAGATATCATCACTAATAATGGCACTAATTTCGCTAATAGGCGCATTCGGGCCTTGTGTGAGCAGTTCAAGATCAAGCATCATCGTTCTTCCCCATACAGGCCTCAAACGAATGGAGCAGTAGAGGCAACAAACAAAACTCTGATCCGCATCCTAGAAAAGATGGTAGTTACTTACAAAGATTAGAGTGAGCAGTTACCCTTCGCACTTTGGGCCTATAGAACGTCTATCCGCACCGCAACAGGGGCAACACCATTCTCCCTTGTGTATGGGACCGAGGCCGTGCTACCCGTTGAAGTCGAGGTAACCGTCGCTTCGTATCCTTTTTGGAATCCCATCTACCTGAAGCTGAGAGGGAAAGAGCCCGTTTTGAGCAGTTGGATTTAACTGACAAGAAAAGGCTCCTTGCCTTGTGCCACACTCAAGTCTATCAGAGGAGAATTGCACGTGCTTACAATAAGCGCGTCCGCGGTCGAGACTTGAAAATAGGAGACACTGTACTGAAGAAAATTTTTTCGTCTCTCCACACTGATCCGAGAGGGAAGTTTAGGCCAAATTGGGAAGGACCCTACGTCATCCGAGAGGTTCTGCCAGGATACGCTGTTCGCCTCGCCACCATGGACGGAGACCACTTTCCTGAGCCCATCAACGCTGGATACCTCCGTAAGTTCTACTCATAGGTCTTGGGACAAGGTAAGTTTCGATAAAAGTAGATGCATGACCGCTTAAGGGCTCCATAAAAGAGGCCATCATTTCAAAGTCAGGTGGCCTAAAAGAATATTCCCTGAAAACCTTCACCCCTTTTTGCTACACACTTCGGGCCAACAACCATTTCTTTCATATGCCCCACCCAAAATTCCAAAAAAGAAGAAGAAGAGAAGGGAGGAAAAATCCAAACCAAAAAAGAAGAAGGAGAAGGCCCCCCCCCAAAAAAGAACAACAAGGAAAAAGAGGGGTACCCCAAAAAAAAACAAAAAGCCCAAAAAAAAAATGAATGATGACTGGGGCATAAAAGGCCCCCGAAAACAAAAAGGAGTCCCCGAACCTAGAAATCACCCCAAACTTAGATCCAAATCCCCAGAAAAACCCAACCTGTTTGAACCCCAACCACATTACAACCCGGAAGAAAGTCCTCTTTAAGGTCCACAAGCGGTTATAACATCTACTGCATCAGAACAAGCCGAGTTAACAAACCACATAGAACTTCATTCAGCCGGCTATGACGGAATCGACGTCCATGTCGTGGCTTTCTAGCTCTTGAAAAAAAAAAAAAAAAAAAAAAAAAAGGGGGAAGAAAAAAATTAATTTGAGTTCAAAGCAAGACGGACGTGGTGAAAACCCGAAAGGGCGCCACGGGCAAAAACAGCGAACTCACGCGGACCAGGTAAAAACCTGAAAGGGCACCTGGGGTAAGAGAGCGAACCCATGGACGTGGTGAAAACCCGAAAGGGCGCTACGGGTAAAAACAGGGATGACAGGCATGGCGAAAACCCATCTTGGGCGCTATGAGCAAAAAAATTTCAAGAAAAGAGAGATTAGGAGAAGATCTGTCCTTGCCCGCCTATTTCAGGTTGGACCACTTAAGCCTCTTCTCCCCTTTGATGGGCCACTCATGTTGGAAATTGGATCGGATCCCAGTCAAGCATGTCATCTCTACCGCAACGTCTGACGCATGACCAAAAGGAAAGACAGAGGGCTGAACCAATCCCAGGGCAGCTAACCTTCCCATGTTTAAAAGAAAAAACTTGTGCCTCACCCACAGGGTTCGACCATGCTCAAAATAGGACCCACTGGTTTGGTTCCATAAAAAAACCTCACCCTGTGAGGAAGAAAACTCCAAAAAAGATAATAGATTTTCCTTTCCCATAAAAAACCTCACCCTGTGAGGAAGAAAACTCTAAAAAAGATAATAGATTTTCCTTTCCCATAAAAAACCTCACCCTGTGAGGAAGAAAACTCCAAAAAAGATAATAGATTTTCCTTTCCCATAAAAAACCTCACCCTGTGAGGAAGAAAATTCCAAAAAAAGATAATAGATTTCCCTTTCCCATAAAAAAACCTCACCACAGGAAGAAAATTCAAAAAAGATAATAGATTTCTTTCCCATAAAAAACCTCACCGTGAGGAAGAAAACTCAAAAAATAATAGATTTCCTTTCATAAAAAACCTCACCGAGGAAGAAAATTCAAAAAGATAATAGATTTCTTTCCCATAAAAAACCTCACCACGAGGAAGAAAACTCCAAAAAGGATAATAGATTTCCCTTTCCCATAAAAAAGGCCTCACCCTGTGAGGATGAAAATTCCAAAAAGAAAATAGATGTCCCTTTTCCACAAAAAGCCTCACCCGATGAGGAAGAAAATTCCAAAAAGAAAATAGATTTCCCTTTTCCACAAAAAGCCTCACACTGTGGAGGAGAAAATTCCAAAAAAAAAAGAGAGAAACCCCACCAGGTGAAGAAAAAAAAGAGAGGGAAAAATCCCATAAAAAGTCTTACATTGCAGGATTACAAAAAGCAAAACAAGAGCGCATGTATAGATTTCATTCCCTTCCTTTACAAGTGTTACTCGAGTGTCACGTCCCAAAAGATAACGACATGACACACTTTCTATTTTCTGATTTCTTTACAACAAGAAGCAAAACCCAAAATGTATATAGCTGTGTATATATAAAAAAAAAAAAGAAGAAAGAATAGAAAAAGATAACCCAAAAAGAGATCTTTGATAGGGGGCTTTCCCCCCGTATATATGATCTATGGTGCAGAGCAGTCAAGGGTCAAGGGCGGAGCACGCTTCAAAGCACTAATCAGAAGGTGGAGTCCTCGCGGCATTTCGATCGACATCCACCTACCATGAAGACTCTTCCGTCTCCATGAAGCTTCACTCGGGACTCATCAAAAGACTACCAATCAAGAACCTCGGCTCGGTCAGAGAGCGGCTCTCACCTCCGCAATATCAGCTCTGACCCTTTCTTTCTCCAAAGTCTCGATCAAAGCCAGCCTCTCTACGGAAAGGGACTCGATCCGGGTCCGAAGCATCGCTTCCTTACATGGCCAGGGCCCTGTCTCTACCACATCTACCGAAGCTGGGCTAGGAGTAGGTAATTCCTCAGATACTAGCCAACCCTCGTAACCCGGAGAGACAATGCCCCCCTGAACCAAGCTACACATATGCGCCGATTGACAGGTTTCCCAGAGGGCAGCTATGCGATCAAGATCACTAAGAGAACCACGAGAGAATATCAGAGAGCACAGGGGTGGCCTCGCGGTGCACGACACATGCTGAGTGTACCCGAATTGGCGGAGCACCCGAGATGGGAAGTAATATGTGCTACCGGTCAGCCCCAAGAGTGTGATGCCCTCACAATCCCGAGAGCGGACAATCGGAAAGGTGTCGTCTGTGGAAGTTGCAGTCACCGGCCAGATAGCACAGCTCGTTCTCGACGCTCCCATCTGCCTCAACTCCGGATCGTAAAACCCCGAGCCACATCCCTCTAATCAAGGTAATCTCTAAGACAGGTCCCATGATAGCCAAATGATCTCCTAACTAGATCTGAACAAGAAGTGGGCTCCCGCTGAAAATCCCAACCCGGCCCGAGGCCGCAGCATCCAAGCCTTGATACATCTCCGCCAGGACCAGGTGTACCAATGAGCGACCTCCCTCCAGTTCAGTCAAAACATCACATAGCCCGAGGGAAAAGCTCTCCCCCCCAGTGAAGAAGAGAACCTCCGACAGCAAATAAAGAGCAAAGGCCTTCACATTGAAGGGATCTCGAATAGGCAACTTTCGAAGGCTCGAGTCACCGAAAAGTTCTCCCAGGAATTTCACCGAGCACTTGGTGGGCCCTCCGGCGAAACATTTCTCATATCCACCCTTCTTCAGGCCAAGGACCGCGTGGACCGCCTTTGCATACCCCGGTTTGGGCACTACTTTGGCAAGGCCTCGATGCATCTTCAAGCCAGTGAGGGAGGCTAACTCTTCCAAAGTTGGGGTCAGCTCCTAGACCCAATTTAAAGACATGGGCCCTATGGTCCCATGATGCCAAAGCCGCCTAGTAGGTTGGGCAACAGAGGAACAATGAGAGAGAAGAAAGGCGGATAACCCGAGGCCATTCTGTAATAGCAAGCTCGCTCTCCAACTATCATGCCATTTTGCAAAAAGTCGGGCCCCGTCCAAATCAGGAAGTATACCGGTCCCTCAGATATAAAGCTTGGGCCCCCTTTTGAAGGCAGGTTCATCGGCGTGCAAAGAGGTTCTTTATCGGTCAATATATGGCGATGGGCCCGCTAGAAAAGAGGGGAGAGAAAGGAAATAAAAGGAGGGGCATAACAGCCAAACCAAAGTAAAAGAGGAGACAAGGATGGAACCAGGCGCGGTTTATAAGGAGCCCGCTGGGTACAGTGTATAGCCGGCGTATATATTATATACGCCAAGGCAAATTTTGAACAAATTTTTCCTGGCGTATATAATATATACGCCCGGCCATTTTTGCTGGGGATTGGTCAGGCGTACATAATATATACGCCCGGCTATTGATTGCTGAATGTTGGCCTGGCGTATATAATATATACGCCCAATTTAAGCCGAGGCCGGTAAGGCCCCCCCCCCCCTTTTCACTGGTCTATTTCTTTTCCCAAGGAGGGACGTAGTTATGTTGACCCACCTTTTCGTCGCAAGAGCGCACATGGGCGGCCATGCCACACCCGTGAGAAACACCCGGGTGGCGCGCCGCCCGTAGGTCACATACGAAAGGTCACCTGCATGATCAACCTCATCATTGGAGAGGTGCCAGTTCATTCCAAGCAAGGAAAAAAGGAAGGAAACCACCAAAGCAAAGGAATATCCAAATAAAACATTCATATAAGCCATAAAAGTTATAAACCATCCAAACCAAATTTTTTTTTGTTATTACATATCCCCAAATGAAGCCGTGTCTGAACTGTTTTATTATGTCAAATTTGCAGGAAATAAACTAATCTTGGGCAGCCCCCTTTGACTTCTTCCGGCGCCGGCTCGCACTTTGAAAGGTATGGGTCTCCCCCACCCGAGTTCATGCCTGAGAGATACGGCTAAGCAAGGAGCGCGACTCCTTTTCACGAGCACGCTGCAAAGGCGCACCAAAAGCCATTAGATAGAAAAACAGGCAGAAAAGTAAACTAGGAAAATGACTAGGTTGGGCCAGCATTCACTCACCACTTCGGTCTCCCTAAGCCCAACGAGGTTACGATAGTATTCGGCCTGACTCACTGCCGACTCATAATCCGGGCCAGTAAGAAAAAGGAGGTGTTAGTCACACAGGCCATCAACATAATTTAAAGGGAAAGAGAACAGAGCAACAAGGTAGAGATTACCCCAGGAATCAGCTCAGGAGGTGGGACCTGGATAGCTTCGGCAGAAATCCGTGCCTTTTCGGCCACGTCGGCACACACGCGTGACAAAAAGGCATCATCCAGGCGCTTGAAGGTCCCCTGGACCTCAACGGGCGAGCTACCAGAAGCACTAGCACCTGAGGCCATGCCAGAGGCGCCAGCCCCGGAAGGATCGGAAGGTCTAGCACCTGTCGCATCATAGGGAACGACCTCCTCTTCCCCCTCATCTGAGTCGCCGCCCTGCTCAAACTGTAGAGAGAAATATTTTATCATTAAGGGTGACAGGTCAATCAAGGTAACCACATGAAAGCTGCTGAATGAAAGAAGAAAAGGGGCATTACCTGAGATCGCTGCCCGCTAAAAGCTAAAAAGTTAGCACCAGAGCGAAGCGGCAAAGAAGAAATGATAGGGCGGAGTCGTAAGACCGTGATACCCCCCGGGCAGGAGAAGGTCATCGATAGGCACCCCATGATGAAGAAAATGAGCAGTGAGCTCATCAATGGAGCCCTCTGGGGCTAACACGTCGGCGGGAGGAGCTTGGGGCACGGCAAAGAGAGGGTGATACTGATGAACCGCTCTCTCCCCTAAATAGTAGGCCCTAGTCCAGGACCCGTAGAGAAAGATGATACGACGGTCCAGCAAAAGATGAGAGGGGCCCACTAAGGCCAAATTCCAAAAGGGGGATCCTATGTAAGGGTCGAGGATGACCTACAAAAGAAGAAAAAATCGAAGAGGGATGCACACATTTGATTAGAACCCCTAGCACACAGAAGCTGAGCTATCGAATTTATAAAAAGGGAATTGTTTCACCTGCTCTGGGATCAACAGGTCGAACTGAGAGCGCAGCCCTAACTCCAAATGCTTCATACCTACGTCCCGACGGCGACCCACGTGCCAATTACTCATAAGGGGGAACGTAGCAATGTTTGACTGAAGCAGAGGGCAACCCGGTTGAAAGTGAAGGTATCGCTAGACCTGAGAAAGCAGGCAGATGAGGACAGGTATGCTATAAAAAAAAAATTGAATAAACTAAAAACAAAAGATAAAATACCTCGATGGCAGGCCAGAAACCCACAATGGAGCTAGACTCCCCAAGCACGGCCCGCTTTAGGCTGGACATGAGTACGGCATAGCCAGCGCCGCCCCAATCGAATCGATGCACAGTCTCCCAGTTCACCATCAGGCTGAGCAGGGACAAGGAGACTCGCCCTCCACTGGTGTTGGAGAGGAGAGTCTTGCCTAGGAGGAACAGTAAGGAGATGTGGGCCGTGCAGGCTCGATATAAATGTCCATGTCGGGCTGCCCCTGGTCCACCAACTCATTAGGCCCAAACTGATCAACCAACCAGGATAGCTTGACCTCCGAGCCCCGAACGTTCCCTGAGGACGGGTAGGCCCCTAGCAGCTGAATCACCTCCTCCCTACCCGGTGTGCGGGTGGGTACCACGGGCACACCCCCGATACGGACCCCAGTGATCATAGACCAGTCCGCCGGAGTGAAGGCCATCTCTGCCACGGCCATGTGGAATGTCATCGTCTCGGGGCGAAAACGCTCTATCAACGCTTTTAAATAGGCCGACGCTCACTGTACGAAATGAAGTCCCCAAAATCGGCAGCAGTAAGTAGGTCCTTCACCACTGGGGGAAGGTAAAGCACAAGGCGCTGGAGGTCAAACCAACCGCCTTGGAACATAATGTGCGGCAGGGGCTGCAAACAAAAGGCATCAATCAGCTAGGGGCAGGGAGATATAATGAGGGCATCAAAGGAAAGCAAAAGCGGAAAGGAGGAGAGGGGTCCATCTGTTTACCTGACCAACGATCCTGAAGTTGGACATATGGGTGTGCTGGCAGTAGAGGAGGCCGGTGTAGGCAGCCTCGCCTTGCATCTCATACCAAGGCTGGGAGGAGCGCTGAGACACAATGAACTGTTCCCCACGGGGACCATAGGCCATTTCCGGCCCTTCTTGCTGATCATGCCCCTCGTCACCAGACATCCTGAAAACACGAGACGCATTGGCATATGAGGAGTTGCCAACAAAAAAAAGAAGAAAGAGGAAAATATGTATATGCATTAATCCAAAGAATAATAACAAAAAAAAAAAAACAACCATGTGTGTATGTATACTAATCCAAAACCAAAAAAAAAGAGAGATGTGTGTGTGTGTGTGCTAACTAAAAAAAGAAAAAAAAACAACCATGTGTGTATGTATACTAATCCAAAACCAAAAAAAAGAGAGATGTGTGTGTGTGTGTGCTAACTAAAAAAAAAAAAATGTGTATGTATACTAATCCAAAACTAAAAAAGAGAGATGTGTACGTGTGTGAAGAATAATAACAAAAAAAAAAAAAAAACAACAACATGTGTGCATGAATACTAACCCAAAACCAAAAAAAGAGTGAGATGTGTATGTGTGTGAAGAATAATAACAAAAAAAAACAACATGTGTGTATGTATACTAATTCAAAACAAAAAAAAGGTGTGTGTGTGCTAAAAAAAAAAAAAAACAAAAAAACTCATGTGCATATACTAATCCGAAAGAAAGGATGGGTGTGTGTACTAAAAGAAAAAAAAACAGAAAAAACTCATGTGTATATACTAATCCGAAAGAAAAGGTGTGTGTACTAAAAGAAAGAAAAATAAAAAAATCATGCGTGTGTGGGTACTAATCCAAAAAAAAGAGATATGTGTGTATATAAAAAAAAAAACAAAAAGGCAAAACCATGTGCGAGTGTGCTAATCCAAAAAAGATAAGATGCGCTAATCCATAGAAAACAAAAAAAGAGAAAGAGAAAATAGGATGAGATGAAAAAAATATATAGGCCTAAGGAAAACAACAAAAAAAAAAACAACAAAACCGAGAGAAAAGGAACATAGGCATCACATATGTTTAAATGGAAATGAAAAAAGAAAAAGCATTTCACCACAAAAGAAAAAAAGAGAGAGAAAAACAATAATGTTATTAAAATACAAAGAGAAAGTAAGGGAAGGTAATGGTTACCTTCAATGGGGGAGAAAAACGATGAGCGGCGGAGGATAAGCGCCTTTCGATCAACACCCGTGACCGCCGGTAATGGAATTCAAGCCAAACCAAGAAAAAAAACCCTAAGGGGTTGTCCCGGACTCAAGAAGAAAGGAGGGAGGAAGAGAGAATTAGTATATAATATATACGCCCGACCATTTTTCGCCAGATTTTGGTCAGGCGTATATATTATATACGCCCGCCAGATTTTGGTCAGGCGTATATATTATATACGCCCGACCAAAAAATGGCAGTTTTTAAACTGCCCGACCTCCCTTTTCCGATTTTAAGGCCTAGCGGCCCCCTTGTATGCTATAGACCTCGATCTGGACCCCCCCTCGAGGCCCACGAATCGTCGGCCATGGTGCACGCATCTCCAAATGACCCTTCGAGTTCACTTCGATCGGCCCAAAGGGACCGTGCTACAATAAACAGATCTAGGTCCGTAGGTGCCCACCTATTGCACCCACAAAATCAACAAAAAAGGAGAGAATAAAAAAAATATATATAATAAACAAAAAAATAATAAAAACAAAAATACAATGCTGGTTCTCACAAGGGCGTCGCAACGTCTGTTTTCCCCTCCCCGAGAGCCGTGTTAAATCAATTCGGAATGATCGGGTTCACCCAAAAGTTCTCGAACCCCGTTTCATGCATGGACACTTTGTACCTGATCCGGCAGGCAAATGAATTTCATTCATCACCGGGAGCATACACTTAGCCCCAGATCTCCCCAGTGAAGTCAAGGCCTCGATCCAAAGTAACCAAGAACCCATCACCGGAATGCACACGTCCCTAAGGCATATCAACATGGCAAGTTGATTCGCCTAAGGATACGTGCAAAAACAAAGGCAGTTTGAGCATGCCCAGGGTCTCCATCTGACATGAAAGGAAAAGAAAAGAGAAAAAGAAAAGAAAAAAGAAAAAAGAAAAAGAGAAGAAATAACAACTTGTTGTTGCTTAGTGAAAACCCTGAGTAGGTTGACCCCGCCTTCCGGCATTCACTCTGGTCATCCGCCTTCGGATTGATATTGACCAGGAGTGCCCCCAACTTCAGACCATTCGAAGAGTCTATTGTCAGTCAAACCCCGCCACAAAGATGAAATTACAACCAACCAAACTATGTGCAAACATACAGACCAAAGGGCTCTTTTCCCTTTTTATTTCCTTTTACATAGGCTTAAAACCTGTATAGGCATGGTGTCCCAATTGAATGTACGCACTTGCGTCTGGGTATCCGCAGGATGGTCGTTGTCCTCGTAAATTGTACCTTAGGGTCGAGGCTTCTGTTCGCGCCTATTTGCTGCTTATCACCCCTGATGGGTGTCTGTCTGTGCATAGTAGTAAGATGTGATTTCATTAGGGACGGAGGCTAGGAATTAGCCATATCTTTCGAGGGATGTTTGGTTCTAGCCCGATCTTTAGCTTTGTCTCGAGTCAAAGCACTCCGGTCCGTGCGAATCAGGAGCACCTCACCACTGGAACGTACACATCCCCAAGGTGCACCTATCCCTAGCATGGCGCACGCACTCTTAAAAGCGTATCAACTGGCATTTGATCCACTTAAAGAGTTGTGCAAAAATAAAGTTGTCAGAGGTCATCGAACTCTGCTTAGAGGCCTCGAAACAAAAGAAAATTCAGAAAATGACACAAAAAAAATTACTCAGAAAATGAGCATGCATTCCCAAGAAGTGTTGCGACATCAATATTCGCTCCACTCGGGTCAATCATGCTAAAGCAACCTCGAGGTTGATGGGTTCACCCAGAAACTCCGAGCCTTACCTAGGTAAGGGCACCTGTGGCCAACCCAATGGAGCTATCGATATTCCATAGGATTGGACACAGTTTGAAAGCCTTCGCTTTGTGTGCTTCACATCAATTCCGAAGCATAGATCGATCATCCCGTTTCATGGAGCTGTCTGGTTCAGGTTAATACTCAACATCACAAATCTATAATTTCCCTCAGGAAGTGGACGATATCTTAGCTAGCGGGCTTACACTTTTTGTGATCATCACAGTTATGCCCAGTAATGTCGCAATGCGCTTGGGGACTGTTAGCTTTGAGGTATGGACGATATCTCGAAATGAGAGGACTTACGTACACTCACCATCACCATGAATGTTTGAGAATTGAGTTGAACCAGGCGGACCCATAAAATGAGCCTCGGACCTCTTCGGATGTCTCTTGTCTTTGGCATCCGATCATTAGTGATCGAATACCAAAGAGGGGCATATGCAGACACCCAAATTTGGCCCAAGGCCCGATCAATCTGTACTTCGGGAGAGATGTACCCCTGTGCTTCCGATGGCACCCCCCTGAACCCTTACGAACCTATCTAGACCAGTAGGAATCACCCTAAGACCTTTAGAGCCATTCTCCCAATCCTTAGAAGTCACCCCTACACCCTAGAATCCCTTCCCAGACCTAACTTAAACCCTTCTGGTGGTTGATGGGAGGAGAGCTACAAAATTTCACATAGACTAGTACCATGGATGTGCCATATACCATTGGAAAGAGGACTCCTCTAGCTTTCCAACAAGCCAAAGATCACCCAATTTGGAGCTACGGTTCAAAGGTTATGGCCGTTTTAAGTTTCACATAAAATCATGAATTTTACTCAGGCGTAGATATTACATACGCCCAGCCATTTTTACCCCAGATTACTCAGGCGTATATATTATATACGCCTACCTATTTTGGGGAAAATTTGGCTGGGCGTATATAATGCATACGCCCAGTATAGGTGGGACCCACCACGGGTTTCATCTTCTCAAAACTCCCTTGATTTTGGTGAAAATTACTGTTCCTAAACTGGGCGTATATAATATATACTCCCAGCTTAGCTACAGTAATTGTCATCAGTAGCTCGAATTTCCTCCATCTAGTTTGACCCTTTGACCATCCCCTGGGTTGAGGTGGGTGTCTTGAGATTGGTTGCACCCCCTTTGAGCTTATTAGCAACCCTTAACTCACCCATGGTCTCACCCCATCATCCGCCATTGAAACCAGTTTCCCAAAACCCTAGGACCTTGAAAACCCAAAAAACCTTAGATGGGGGATTACCTAATTGATAAACCAATTAGCTCTTAAGTAAGCCCCTAACCCATCCTTTCTCTATAAATAGAGAGGCCTCCCTCTTCCTTAAGGGTTGGAAGAAATTGGAGGTTAAGGATTTGGAGCCCAAGAGAGAACCCTAGTGAGAGAAAATGCACACATTTTTCAAGAATTCCAGCATGCTTAGTTCATCCATTTCGATCCATTTCCACCATTAGATCACTCCCTTTTGCTAAAGTCTAGCCTCCAACCTCACTCTACACCCCTTACTTTAGTGAATCCTATCATTAGAACCCATTTTCACACCATTTAAGCCATCGGAACCACGCCAAAGCGAAGATCTTCCACGGTGCAACAAGGGCCCATGAGCTCCGGCTCACCCCTCTCTTCCTCTACCTTCTTGGTGTCTCCTCTGTCCAAGGATTCAAGCCGTTACGCCGCCGAAATTTCGGTTTGGCTCAAAGCTTGATAGGACCGTATTGCCTTCGGGCAAGGGGAAACTCCGCCCTTTTTATTTTTATTTTTAGCCATAGATAGAGACCGCTACGTGCGGGTTGATCGGGTGCCTAAACCCTTCCCGATCGATAACCGAAGCCCCTACCCTAGAGCCTTTGGCAAAGACCGGTAAATCAGAGTCATATTTAGCACTTCGGTGTTCAAAATATCGATTTGAAGGTTTCCCGGGTCACCAAAAGCTCCGGGTGGCGACTCTACATTTTATCCAAGGCGAGCGCATCGCCACGACGGGTTCGAGAGGATCCATGGTCGCACAGTACTACCTACATAAAATACTTAACAAGGACTTATTAGGTGGCTATGGGTCTAATGAAAGGTTAAGTTAAGGGATGAAAAGTGGTACTTTTCAGGTCTAAACACACCCCCAAACCTAATCTTTGCTAGTCCCTTAGCAAAGCTACATTAAACCTAATATAAAAATTAAATGTCACTTTCGTAGGGAGCACGGATACATTTAGCATATGTACCAAGCCTTTTAAACCCCTAGGTGATCCCTAGTGGAGGAGTAAAGTCTCCTGAGGGTTTTCAGTGAAGACACCCACAAACTTCTTCAATGAAACAGTTAATAAAAGTGCAATATCATCCAATGAGCAATCAAGGGGCAGACTTAGTTTACTCTTGCATCATTAAGCATAAAAGAAATTTAATTCATTGGTTGCACAGTAACTTAAACAGCATAAACTCTTCATAATTGCACAACATTTCCAATTAGTTTACAATCACGGAAAACTGCACTAGTGTGTGCCAGCACTGAGCTTATCCTTAGGTCAAAAATTAGGTTAAGGTCATACATAATGTATTCAAGTTCAGACCCAAAAACTTTGCAGGGCATACTCTCATAAGGGTTTTGTTGAGGGGTTCATTCTCTCACAGGCTCAAGAGCTGTTACATCCCCCAAATGGGTCTATAAGCATGAGCATAGGCAGAGTTCTTAAGTGCTGACATCATTGGCAGTTCCTCACCATAGATTGGATAACTCTTTATCTTCACATGACAGCTCACTCAACTTTTGGATCACAAGAGCTTTTAACTGGGCTGTAATGTGGCTTATGGAGTGGGTTTGAAAGAATGGAGGGTTGAGTAGGTGACAGGGGTGATTCATGACTTCACCTTCTTGAATTTAGCTCCTTTCATCTTCTTTGAGATTTTCATATTTGAAGTGATCAGTTTCACTTCTTGATTTTGATTTTCCAATGAAAGTTCCTCTTGACTCCTCCCTTGCTTCTCTTCATTATTATTTTTGTTTCCTTCTTGTGGAATTTTTTGATTTTGATTTTTTTGTTTTTACTTTTTAGAAATGCCACCATGCTCCCAATTATCATACTGCCAGATTTGAGGTATTTCTTTTCCATTCACCTACTGTTGACCATAGCTAGTCCATCTTCAACTTTTTCTCCTTTACCTTCTGAATTCTCAGAGTGAGGGTAGGCTGAAGCAGGTTCATAGGTTAAGGTTCAAGTACTCAGGTATATTTTGAAGAAATTTAGGATTTAAAGCTCAAAGGGGGTATGGACAAGGGCAGTTACTTAAGGGTTGGTCTTATTAGGCTCAAACTGTCCAAGAGAAGGCCTTGATCTTTTTCTCAGTCTCATGAGTACTGTCAGTTGTTTCAACTTGGAGTTACCTAACTTCTAGTGAGCACAGTGACTCAGTCAGTCTTTAGAACTAGAAGGGATTGCCTTGGTTACTCCTCAAAAGATGAAATTTTTTTTTATATAGGCCCAATTCTCACTGGTTATGGTCTTCCTTTGAACTTTTAAGTATGTCCTCACCTTTTTCTCTCTCTACTAATTCACTGAGTGCTGATACAAGTGAGTTTCCTTGGTGATATTATCATGGAAATGTGGAATATTAGAAGTTTATAATGTCAAAAGTTTACAAAAATTTTAAACTTCTTATTTTCATAATACTTAAGTGAACAGAGGTCCATTTCCATATTGCTCAGATGAGTCTGCTGCACTTATGTTAGCTATTCATTGGCAGGGTCTGCCTGGCACACCCCCAAACCTATGAGAAGTAGTGTCCTCACTGGTTCAAAGGTGGCTGTGTAGCAAAGTTATTACAGCATAAAAGATCAGAAAAAAAAAAAAAAAAGTAACCAAGAATAGAAAATTGTACAGCATATCAAAAAAAAGAAATTTTCATTAAGATTAAAAGAAAATTACAAAAACGGAGGAGGAAAGGAGAGAGGGATCAGGGGTGAGGGGGTTGAGAAGGTGGGGGAGGGGGTGGAGTGGAGGGGGTAGGGGATGGCTCCGTCTTTTGCTTCTTCTTCTGCGGCTGAAGCTTTTCCTCCTCCTCCTTGGCAAGGATTTGCAGAACCTCCTCGTATTCATCCCAGAGGGGTTGGAGGGGATCCGACTCTTTAAGTGGCGGTGGGTCCAACCATATCGGGTAAAACTTGTTAGGCAGTGCATTTGGCTTGTCATCTGCCATGATTAGGATTAGGGAAGGACCGCTAGGGTGAGAGGAGATCGGATGTGATGAAGATGAACAGGGCCTCCCTGTGTATTTAAAGGCGAGGATGGTGGAAGATGAAACGGTTGAATAGCATCCAAGTCGCCGCAATTAATTGCGAGTGAGTTGGGAAACGTCAAGTCCCAACAGTCAGCGTGGGAAATGACAAATGCATTAGACTCGCGCAGCTGGGTAAGGGGATCACAAGATATCAGAATTGCGCGATAATGGGAGTTAAAGCTGGAAGTGCGCGAGAGATTCTGCAGCATTGAAGCTCGCGACAGCGAAAGAAATGGTCTATGCTAATTGCGCGAGTCTTCCCAAATCACAATTTGAAATGCGTGAGGGCCTAGTGCCAAACAGGGGCACTAAAGTTAGTGCAGCCTGCTCATCAAAAATATTCACATAATATGCATTCAAATTCGAAAATCAGCAATTCACAGAAGAAGAAGAATAAATCATACCAATCCCACACAAACTCTATCAAGCTTAACAATATCAAACTCCACATAACCCCTAAAATTTCCTAGAACTTAAGGTAGAAACAAAAGTAGTATAGTACAACATGGACACAACTATGGGTCAGGTAGATGTAGGGGTCCCATGAAAATGAATAGTGGTCATAGGATTAGCAGGTTGTTTAATGCAAGGCTTAAGCCGCTGACCATTCACTTTGAAGGTCCTCCCAGATTTGGGATCCTTGACTTCTACAGCACCAGATGGGGAAACATTCAAGACAACATAGGGACCTTCCCATCTGGACTTTAATTTGCCAGGAAAGAATTTTAGTTTGGAGTTGAATAACCAAGCCTTACCACCCGGTTCGAGGCTTTTTCTCAGCAAGCCCTTGTCAAAGAAAGCTTTAGCCCGTTCCTTGTAGATCCTGGCATTGGTGTAAGCATCCATCCTCAGCTCCTCCAATTCTGATTGCTGTAATGACCTGTGATGACCAGCAAAAGTTAGGTCCATGTTCAAATTCTTAGTGGCCCAATAGGCCCTGTGTTCTAACTCTACTGGGAGATGGCAGGCCTTGACATAGACCAGTCTGAATGGGGACATTCCAATGAGAGTCTTATAGGCAGTCCTATAGGCCCATAGTGCATCGTCCAGTTTCTCAGCCCAATCTTTCCTGTCAGTCCTAACTATTTTCTCAAGGATGTGCTTGATCTCCCCATTGGAAATTTCAACTTGCCCACTTGTTTGTGGGTGGTAGGGAGTAGCAATCCTATGGCAAGCTCTAGGGGTTCCAAATTCTTGTTGTAGAAATGGCTACCCCCATCACTAATAATAGCTCTAGGGGTTCCAAATCTTGAGAAATGTTGTGCTTTACAAATCTGAGGACCACCTGGTTATCATTGGTTCTTGTGGCAATGGCTTCTACCCATTTGGAAACATAGTCCACTGCCACTGAGATAAAATGGTAACCATTAGAGGGAGGAAAGGGGCCCATGAAGTCAATTCCCCATACGTCAAACAGTTCTACAACAAGGATGGGCTGTAAAGGCATTGAATTTCTTTTAGACAGCCCTCCTAATTTCTGACATCTCTCACAGGCCTTGCAGTGTGTGTATGCATCCTTGAATAAGGATGGCCAATAAAAACCACACTGCAGGACCTTGTCAGCTATTTTTCTCCCACTAAAGTGGCATCCACAGGCATTTTCATGGCACATGGCCAGAATACTGGGGATATCACTTTCAGGAACACATCTTCGGATGATCTGGTCGGCACAATACTTGTATAGGCAAGGTTCCTCCCAGAAAAAATACTTGACCCTTGAGAAGAACAGGTCTTTATCCATTTTGGTCCAGTGGGGAGGAATCTTTCCTATAACTAGATAATTGACAATGTGTGCAAACCAAGGGACTAAGGATTGGATGGCAAATAATTGCTCATCAGGGAAGGCATCATTTGTAGGGCCATCCAGGCATTTCTCTAAGATAATTTTGGACAAGTGGTCAGCCACCACATTCTCCACACCCTTTTTGTCCTTGATTTCGATGTCAAACTCCTGTAGCAGAAGTATCCATCTAATCAGCCTAGGCTTAGGATCTCTCTTGGACAGTAGGTACTTCAATGCCGAATGGTCAGTGAAGATTACAGTTTTAGATCCTAGTAGGTAGGCTCTAAATTTATTAACAGCGTAAACCACTGCTAGAAGCTCTTTCTCAGTTGTGGTATAGTTCAGCTGAGCTTCAGCAAGTGATTTGCTGATATAAGCAATGACCACAGGCAGTTTATCTTTTCTTTGGCCCAAAACAATACCTATTGCCAAGTCTGATGCATCACACATCAGCTCAAAAGGTAGGGTATAGTCTGGTGTTTGGAGTACAGGAGTAGAGGTGAGGCAGATTTTCAATGTTTCAAAAGCCTTACGACAGTCAGCAGAAAAGTCAAAGGGCACATCCCTGCAGAGCAGGTGGCACAATGGCTTAGCAATTTTGCTGAAGTCCTTAATGAACCTCCTATAAAATTCCACATGCCCCAGGAAAGATCTGATTTGCTTGACTATTTTTGGAGGGGGCAAATTGGCAATGAGGTCCACTTTGGCCCTGTCTACCTCAAGCCCTTCTTTAGAGACTACATGGCCCAACACAATGCTTTGTGTTACCATGAAGTGGCTCTTTTCCCAGCTTAAAATCAAATTGGTTTCCTCACATCTTTGCAAAACAAGGCTGAGGTGTTGTAGACACTGGCCAAAGCTGTCCCCATAGACAGAAAAATCATCCATAAAAATCTCCAAAAACTTGTCAATCATATCAGAGAATATGGCATACATACACCTCTGAAAAGTGGCTGGTGCATTACAAAGTCCAAAAGGCATCCTTCTGTAAGCGAAGGTGCCAAAAGGATAGGTAAAGGTGGTTTTCTCTTGGTCTTGAGGATGCACAAGGATTTAGTTGTACCCTGAGTACCCATCAAGAAAACAGTAAAAAGCTTTTCCAGCCAATTTGTCTAGAATTTGATCAATGAAGGGGAGCGAGAAATGGTCCTTTCTGATTTTAGAGTTGAGCTTCCTATAATCAATGCACACTCTCCAGCCAGTGGTTGCCCTGGCTGGCCTCAACTCTCCAGTTTCAGTCTTAATCACTGTTATGCCAAATTTCTTGGGCACCACCTGGATAGGTGCCACCCAATGAGAATCAAAGATGGGGTAAATCACCCCTGCATCTAGCAATTTAATGATTTCCTTGAGGACCACTTCCTGCATGTGAGGATTTAACTTCCTCTGCATTTCCCTGGAGGGTAGTGCTCCCTCCTCAAGATGAATCCTATGCATGCAGATTGATGCATCTATTCCTCTCAGATCGGCAATGGTCCAACCAATTGCCTTCTTGTGCTTCCTCAAAATTGTTAGTAATTCCTCTTCCTGCTCATTGGTAAGGGAGGAAGAGATAATCACAGGAAGCTTATCACCTTTCTCAAGGAAGGGATATTTTAATATTTCTGGAAGCTTCTTGAGTTCCAGATCAGGGGCTTGTTGGGTGGATGGCAAAATTGGTGCATTGGAGGTTGGAGGAAGAGGTAGCAATGTAGGTTTCCAACTAGAATGCTGCACTGAGCCCACAGAAGACTTCGATATGGTCATGTCTTTTGATCTCCCATCTGGGCTCTCTTCCTCCACCATGTCCCAAATTTTAACTAAATTCCTGACAATGTTGCCCCACTCCAGCAAAGTGGGCAATTCCTCTTCCACAATTTCCTCTGATACATCCATTGTAAAGCTCTCCTCATTGTCCATCTGAGGGTACTTTGCACTGTTGTACACATTCAGCTCAACTTTCATATGTCCAAAAGTTACCTCCATTACTCCAGACCTGCATTGGATGCAGGCATTGGCAGTGGCCAAGAAAGGCCTGCCCAATATAACAGGTATGGGATTTGGGCTATTGCTGCACCCCATGTCCAAAACTAAGAAGTCGGCAGGGTAGAAAAACTTATCCACTCCCACCAAGACATCCTCAACCATTCCTAGAGGTTTCCTCTCAGATCTATCAGCCATCATCAGCACAATGGGGGTAACTTTCAGCTCCCCCAAACCTAGTTCTTGAGATATACCTTTGTATGGCAACAGGTTAACACTGGCTCCAAGGTCTAAAAGGGCTTTTCCAATTATATGGTCTCCAATTACGCAGGGAATAGTGGGTATCCCTAGATCTTGCAACTTCTCAGTCATTGATATGTTAAATACAGAATTCACTGTATCAGTTGCAAAGACCTTTTTGGACACATGACCTCTAGCCTTTCTCTTTTGGGTGTATAGGTCCTTTAGGAACTTTGCATAGGCTGGGACTTGTTTAATTGCCTCAAGAAGGGGTAAATTGATTTTCACCTGCCTGAAGGTCTCCATCATTTCCTCCATCTGGGAATTCCCTTTATTAAAAGGGATAGGACCATCCAAAGCCTGAGGAAATGGCAGCTGAGGTTCTGCTGGTTCCTCAGCTGCTAGCCCATGACTAAACTTCGGTTTCTTTCTTTTTTCATATTTTTCTCCCTGCTGCAGCTCAACTACAACCTTATTAATTTTCTCCTGTTGCAAGGTGCAGGCACTTCTTGGCTTTGTGGTCCAACAACTTCTCTATCATGATCATTTGCATCATCTGTGGAAATTACCTCTGCTGGTCTGTTACCCACCTGGTTGTCTACCAGCCTGTCAGACCTCAGGGCAGTGACATCATTGGTGTTCTCAAACTTTGAGGAAGCTTCCTCAATTAAAAACTGACCCTTGGGGTTAGCAATTGGCTGGCAGGGCAATCTGCCTTCATCTCTCCTAGCCAAGGCTTTTGACATTTGGCTCATCTGCTCTTCCATTTTCTGGAGGCTCTGACCATGAGAGTCCACAGTCTGAGCCAAGGAACCCAGGTTTGTAGTGAGGTCAAGACCTGGTCCTTGAAAGAAGTATTTCTAGGTTGAGAAGGGGGTAAGACTAACTGATTTTGCTATTGATGGGGCTACTGATGGTGCTGGAAGGTAGACCTAGGGGCATTCCCTTGATTAAACTGCTGTTGTGGCCTTTGTGGTAAGGCCAACATCTGCTGGGGCTGCATGTAGTTGTCTTGCCTCCACCTCAGATTTGGGTGGTCTCTCCATTGGTGACCAACATTTTGGTGCTGGTATCCATATGGCTGCCTATTGTAGCCCCTAGATTATTGCTGGCCATAAGATTGAGCAACAGCAGCATGTTCCAAAACTAATTCAGGAAATTACCCTGCAGATGGACATTCCTCCACTGTGTGCTGTGGGGACTGGCATATCAGACATGCCTCCGCCACATGAGCAGTCCTTCTGGGTTGCATCACAGTCAATAATTTGTCAAACCTCATAGAGAGGTTTGCCATTTGCAGCTGTAGGTCATTGTTCCCAGACACCTCATAAACTTTTCCTCTTGATCCAGTAGCAGGCCCCACCTTTGACTCAGATTCCTGACTAGTTCTTGCCAGGGATGGCTTTTGAAAAGCATTCTCACTAATCACCTCAAACAATTCCCATGCCTCCTCAGTAGTCTTGTGCATGTAGGATCCACCACAAGAGGCATCGACCATATCTCTATTTTTCTCATCGATCCCATTGTAGAAGCTTTGTACAAGCTGCCACTCTGGGATCTTGTGGTGGGGGCATTATTTGAGCATCTCTTTAAACCTATCCCATGACTGGTTAAAATCCTCAGTTGGGGATTGAGCAAATGCAAGAATCTCTTTCCTCAACTGGCTAGTTTTGGTCTCAGGGAAGAACTTGGTTAGGAACTTGGTCTGCAGGTCTTTCCATGAAGCAATGCTATTGTTGGGAAGAGTGGTTAGCCAGGTACTGGCCCTATCCTTCAGAGAGAAGGGAAAGAGTCTGAGCCTAGTAGCCTCAGGTCCCAAACCAGTGATATTAAAAGTGGTGCACAAGGCCAAGAACTGGTCAATATGCTTGTAAGGGTCCTCTTTGCTAAGCCCATGGAAAGCTGGCAGCATCTGGATGATTGAAGTTTTTATCTCATAGTTCCCCTGAACATCAGGGAATTGAATGCTAAAAGGGGAGTTATAGTCATCCGGAGCATTCAACTCCTTGAGGGTTCTGGGTTGTTCTTCACCCATAATTGCTGTCACAGATTCACTTGGGGGCTCTCCTGTGGTGTGCCTGTCTCTCCTAAGTCTCCTTCCCCTTTCTAACTCAAGGTTAAGAGGCTCTAGAGTAGGGCTGAGGGATCTCCTCCCTAGCATACAAGCACACCAACAGGAAGGGAAGCTTCTTGCAGGCACATTGCAAAAGAATAATTGTACACTAACAAATTTATCTAACTAGTTTACAGCTATTCAGAGAATACATTTAAAACTATCCTAGATACTGTTAGAAATTTTTTTAAGAAAGATAGACAGAGGTTTAAAAGTCAGAGAGTTTGCAAACAGAGGTAGCTAAGCTCCAATTGCAGTCCAACTATCCTTCACTGTTGCTGTCTAGATCTGCAAGAAAGATTCAAAATTATGTCAGCAGTATCAATTATTCACATGTGCAAAGAATACTAAGAATACAAAAACTAAGGGTCTACTAATAGATCATCGTTCCCCGGCAGCGGCGCCAAAAACTTGTTGGCGGATTTCTGAGTGTGTGCTTACTTTATTGGTTGGTGGTGAAAGTCATTTAAAAATCAAAGAAAGAGTAAAACAGGGGATAGAATCAGCACAACTAAGAAATCCAAGACCTGCAAGATATAGAGTCCATTGTAGCAAGTTTTGATAAGTAAGAGTTTGTCCCACAGGGAAAGGTGATCTACAGCTCCAAAGGAGCTATCTCTAGTAGTCGCTCCAGATCTGACTACAGATCTGGCAGTCCTAAAAGGAGGGGAGTTTAAGGTTACTTATTCTAAGTATTCTAATGTCTAAACTACAAAAAGGGTTAAAAGGATGGATGGAATGTAGAAAATAAATATAAAAGGGTGAGAAGTATGTTATTGAGCCCAGATCAGAGAAGTTTTGTAACTCAGATTCAGATATGATGTTATAGAAATCCTGTCCAGTGGCTACATTATCACCACTGAGGAGAAAGGATCCAACCCATCACTCTGTCATGATTCCACCCTTAAGGCTATAACCTGTCCACTCAAATAGTCACAGATTATCCCATAGGGGAACCACTATCCAGAGATGGGTCAAAACATAACCAGTAAATCATTGCAGGCACTATTTCATCCAGGCTACCAGCTCAAGAATCCATAGGGAACCTCAACCTCTAAAGCTCTATATGTGGGGCTAAGGCTGTATGGGACCATGATAGCCCAGACACATAGAACCAGCAAGAGATTGAGTACAACCTTCGATCTAGTTGTCCATTGCTTGAGTGAGGCTACAATGGTCCAGTCACCAGGCTACAATCTCTATAACCAGATCAGATCCAACATCTGATGGCAGATCTATACAAATATAGGGGAGTCTACCTCTGTACAATCTCCCACTAGGCTTCTACAAGCTCAGGTGTAAAGAAGAAGGATCCATCTTGGATTGGTGGATTAGAATCACCCTAAGGCTATAATCTGTCCACTTAAATGGTCACAGACTATCCCAGAGGCTATCCTCCTCACGGAGCCCAAGACAAAACAAGAATATCGCTGCTACCACCATGGTCACAAGGCTACCAGCTCAAGCTCCCATGGGGATTTCAGATCTAGTGGGTCCTGTGGTGGGGCTAAGGATGTATAGGACCATGATAGCCCAGACACACAGGTCACTTGGATCTGAGTGGCCCTTAGAATCAGTCCTCCACTGCTTTGAAACACAACCAAAGCAATGACGGATCACAAGGCAGCAGCCTTGCACAGAGCATCTCACACACAAACACAAATCCCACAAAGTGCAGATCTTATTATAGAACTTCCATTAATCTAGTTCAAAATATATACAAAGACATAGCCAACAAGTGCTGGACTATGGAGAGAAGGAAAAAGAAAAAGAAAGCTACTTACAACTACAAAAAGAAAAACTAAACGATCTCAGATTAGGTCTCCCAGAAATGAGATGGGTTCCTAGCTATTCCAGGATGTAGAAAGAAAAACAAAGTCTAAGCTCCTAAACCTAAGCTAAGTGTGGGTATTTATAGCAGTGGTGTGGCGGCGCATTAGGGTTAGGAAACCCTAATTTTAACGATGCCACGTGGTTGAATAGTGATCCTCCGATGCCTTGGGGCATGTGCATAGAGATTTGAGCATGGGAGTGCGTGCCCTAATCGCTAGAAATTCCCAGAAAGTCCTCAGTCGAAGAGATGGAAGTTTGAGGTTCAGAGCTTCGCTAGGTAGCCATTGTTTCCCAGACTTGTCGCATGGTAGCTTTTGTTCTTTGCTAGGATAATTTGAAATTGAAGCTTCTGCCTTCGCGAGGTTGGCTTAGTTTGCTCTTCAGGCAGTCGCGAGGTTGATCTTCGCGAGGATTGATTTGAATAGCACGAGAACTTCACGAGCACTTATCTTCACTAGGCTTCACGAGTTACCTCGCGAGGGTTTGATGAGTTTTGAACTGCGCGAGGTTCCATGTCTTAATTGATCTTCGTGAGGGTGGCTTTGCCTTCGCAAGGATGCTTTCTTCTTGAATGGCGTGAGAACTGCGCGAGGAGTTCTCTTATGATAATTGCATCCCGCGGTGACTGCGCGACAGCTGCGCGGGGAGTCTTTTAAAGCTCTCTCTTCTCAGCCGTTCTGAGCGAACTGCGTGCGGTTGAGAGAAGTCTTCTTTGAACTGTGCGAGACTGCGCGAGGTGTTCTATTCTTGAGCTTTGCGAGAGCTGTGCGAGAAGTTGTTGTAGAGTCTTGGGAAACTCAGCTGGACTGTGCGAGGCTCATCTTCAAGTCTGGATTCAGACTTCATCCTTCTGAGGGACTTCTGGTGCCAAAACAGGCTTTTTAGCAAGATTTCTAGCCTTATTTCACTGTTGGGTACTACCTACATAAAACACTTAACAAGGACTTATTAGGTGGCTATGGGTCTAATCAAAGGTTAAGTTAAGGGGTGAAAAGTGGTACTTTTCAGGTCTTAACAATGAGGTGGTTGGGATGCTTGTTGGGCTATTTGGCTGTCGCTTCTCTTTTTGGTATTGGTTTGTAGGCTTTTAAGGCTCTTGATTAGGTCTTCGGCTCAATAGGTGTGCATGCTATCTGTAAGAATGAGTTCGTGACCTTGGATCTCAAATCCATTGCTTCCGTCACGGAGCTCAAAGAGTTTTGAAATCAATCGGGCGCATGGCAACTTGTTTATAGGTTTGGGAACGACACCTGGTTTGTTCCTCATGAGGGCTTATAAAATGGCTTTTCTGACTAATATGGGGGTGCTAAACCATTTATCGTGATATGCCGAGTGGATGGCTTGCAAGAACGGGATCTGCGACGCTCCTGCTCATGTCCTAAGGGAAATAAATTTTTTCGAAAGATGATGTCTAGGGGCCACATGCGTTGAGATAGTTGGGCATGGGTTATGGACTGGCCTGTGGTGGGCACACCACATGCTATATTAGCTGTGCTATCCTTAAAGCCAATTTCTTGGAGGAATGGGGGTTTGGAGATCCCATCCTCAATGTAGTCAAGAGGGCATCCCATCGCGTGGGCAATGTCCTTTGCCTCGAAGGAAAATTCCTTTCCATCAATCTCATAAATGAGTTTGGTTTCGATGGGATTGGTCTTTAGGGTTTGGTAAAACAATCTCACTATCCGGGGGTAATAATGCAGGCTACAAGGAGCCAATAGTGGTTTAAGTTCATTAATATTCACATAATTCAAGGTCCATTTGGTAGTCGATGGATCCTCAAGAAACTCTTATGGATTGTCCATTCTTTCTCAAAAATTTTGTTTTCCCACCATGGGGCAGGTTGGGTCCAGACAATAGGTGCCAAAGCCACCCTCTTTCGAGAACTTGACGGCCAAACGGCCTATTGCTTCCTTGGCCTAGGGTTTGGTGATTTATCGGTCATTCTAGGGTTTCAAGAACTTGAAAGAAATCGCAATAGAGGTAGATCTTGGGTGGAGATTACCATTTTGTGAGAAAAATCTGATGCGATGTCGAAGAAAACCCCTAAATCACGCATATGGTGAGCTGCCTCCACAAGAATCCCAAAACCCTAGCTCTCACCCTCTCAATCGTACGTGCAAAATGACAGGAAAAATGAAAGTTTAATCCCTATATATAGTCTGTTCCTCGCGCGAGCAAGCTCTAAAGCTCGTGCGCACGAGCAACAGGTAGTCATTTGAGCCTAAATCCTTTAAAGTCCTTTTTCGTTTTTATCGTTTTTGAGAGGCTCGTGCGAGCGAGCTTTAAGTTCTTGTGCAAGCGAGACGCAGATACAACTTTTGAAGCATTTTTGCTTTAGTTATCCATTTCTTTCACTTTTGGCCCCCAATTTCACTTCGCACAAGTTGTCCTTTAGTGTGTAATTCATTAACTAATTACCAACATGATCAATCTATGGAATCTATGGTCAATTTGGACCATTGCACTCATACACTCGTTGAAAATTCTAATATGTGCACAACAAACTAAAATTCTACATTATACTCATACATCGTTCAAAATGCATATAATGTAGACAAACTCATGTAAACAAATTCGGATAGGCTTCACGCACATCCAGCTCACGTTCCCACGTGGCTTCTTCACGCGAATGGTTCCGCCACTTCACGAGTACCCATGGAATTTTCTTAGTGCATAAAATTTTCTCCTTCTGATCAAGAATTTGTACCGGGTCCTCTCTAACGGTCAAATCTTCTTGGATCAATTCTTTGATAATCTAACACGTGCGTTGGGTCCTTGACATATCGTCTTAACATTGAAACATGAAATATATCATGCATGTTGGAGAGATATGGAGGTAGTGCAATTCGATAGGCGACCTCTCCAACACTTCCCAAAACTTCAAATGGCCCCAAGAAGTGTGGGTTCAACTTGCCACGCTTCCTAAAGTGCACAACGCCCTTCGTCCACGAAATCCTAATGAAGACGCTGTCTCCCAACTGAAAGCATGATACCGGGTTAACATTAGTGGTTTGTACATGCCTATATAAATGTAATTCATTTGAATGCACAATTAAGTTCTACCTGAAAGTCCATGCTCATCCTCTTTAGGTTCACATAGCTCTTCTATAGTGCTTTACCATTAACCATTCTCGGATCAAGCGTATCGTCTTAGTAGTGCTTTGTAAAATCTCAGGCCCCAATATAAACTTCTCTCTCGTCTCTTCCCAATTAATTGGAGATTGACATCTTCGGCCATACAATGCCAAATATGGTGCTATGCCAATACTTGCTTGAAAGCTATTATTATAGGCAAACTCGATTAATGGCAAGTGCTGATCCCATGATCCCTGAAAATCAAGCATGCAGGCCTGTAACATATCTTCTATAATCTGATTTACTCTTTCAGTCTGACCATCTATTTGTGGATGAAACGTTGAACTGAAGTCTAGTCTAGTGCCCATCCCTTCTTGAAATTTTCTCCAAAATTGAGAAGTATACAGCGGATCTCCATCTGACACAATGCTTAGGGGAATGCCGCGCAATCAAACAATCTCTCTCATATATAGATATGCGAGCCTACTTGTCGTATATGTGGTGTTGTAAGGCAAGAAATGGGCAAATTTTGTAAGTCTATCAACGATCACTCAAATTGCATTGTGCTTCTTTTGTGTTCGTGGCAATCCTAAAATAAAATACATTGATATGGACTCCCACTTCCATTCTGGTATAGGTAAGGGTTGCAATAACCCTGATGGATGTCGGTGATCCACTTTCACTTACTGACATACCAAACACCTTGAAACATACTTAGCATATCCCTTTTTAAACCTCTCCATCAGAAGCCTTTCTTCAAATCTTGATACATCGTAGTGCCTCCTGGGTGGATAGCATAAGGTGATTTATGTGCTTCATCCAAAATGGCTTGCCGCCGATCGACATCTATTGGTATACATAATCTTCCTTTGTACAATAGTGAACCATTGCTCTTTATGGAGAAGTTCTGCTGAGTACCGTCCTTCACTCTTTGTCGAATTTTCAATAATTCAACGTCTTTCATCTATAGGTCACAAATCTTATCAAAGATGACTGTTTTGATCGTAACATTTGCCAAGAAAGCTCCTGGAGCTTTCACCTCTATCCGTGCATTGCATAAAGCTATGTCTTCTAATAATTTCTATTTGCGAAGCCCCATGATCAAATTTGACAATTGTGCTGAAGCCTTGAGACTCAAGGCATCGACAACAACGTTCGCCTTTCCTGGATGGTACTGTATGGAGCAATCATAGTCTTTAAGAAATTCAATCTACCTTCTTTGTCTCATGTTTAAGTCTTTCTGCGTGAATAAATATTTGACTCTTGTGGTCCGTGAAGATCTCAAAGGCTTCACCATATAAATAATGTTGCCATATTTTCATCGTAAAAATCACGGCTGCTAACTCAAGGTCATGCGTCGGGTAATTCTTTTCATGATCCTTAAGTTATCTAGATTCATAAGCAATAACCTTCTTATGTTGATTGAGTACACAACCCAAGCCATTGTGTGACCCATCACTGAACACTACAAATCTTTTGGTGCCATTTGGGATGGCGAGCATTGGTGCCGAAGTAAGTATTTTCTTCAATTCCTGAGAACTCTTCTCGCATGTCTCAATCCATTCAAACTTCATATTCTTCCTTGTCAACTTTATAAGTGGACTGAAAAGTTTTGAAAACCCTTCCACAAATCTTCGGTAGTATCCGGCCAAGCCTAGAAAGCTTCTCACCTCAGTATCCATCCTAGGTTGTTCCCATTAAACCGCAACTTCTATCTTAGCTGGATCTACTTTAATTCCTTCTTCAGAGACAACATGTCCCAAAAAGCTTACTTGTTCTAACCAAAACTTGCATTTGTTAAGTTTGGCATACAGCTGATGCTCTGGTAATGTTTGTAATGTGACCCATAAATGTTGCTCATATTCTCCCTTTGTTTTTGAGTATATCAGTATGTCGTTAAGAAATACTACTACACAAGTGTCAAGGTAAGGCTTGAACACCCTATTCATGAGATCCATAAAAAATGCTGGTGAATTAGTCAAGTCAAAATGCATCACTAAGAACTCCTAATGCCCATATCTAGTCCTAAATGCCATCTTCTGAATATCCTCAGCTCTAACTTTCAACTGGTGATATTCAGATCTCAAATCAATCTTCGAAAAGAATCTAGCTCCTTGTAATTAATCAAACAAATCATCGATTCTTGGGAGTGGATATCGATTCTTAATTATCAGTTTCTTTAGCTGATGGTAGTCAATGCATAATCTCATCGACCCGTCCTTCTTTATGAACAAGACCAGTGTTTCCTAAGGAGAAACCCTAGGTCTTATAAAACCCTTGTCTAATAGCTCTTGCAGTTGATCCTTCAACTCTTTCAATTTGGCTGAAGCCATTTTGTACGGCGCTTTAGACACTGGTTCTATACCTTACACTAAGTCTATAGCGAAGTTGACTTCTCTATCAGGTGGCAATCCCAGAAACTCTTCAAGAAAAAAATACTCAAAGTCACATGCGACCAGAATGTCCGTTATCACGTTCTTCCCTTCCTTACTTTCTTACAAAAATGTCAGGTATCCGTTAACACCCCTTCCTCATCATTTTCTATGCACGAACTACAGAAATGAGTGGTAATAAAGTTGATCGCATGCCTAGAAAATTGCAAGATCTACCCTTATCTGGGCAGAAGGAAACGATCTTCCTTCGGCAATCCATGTTTGCACCATGGATGGCTAACCAATTGTTATTCACTAAAAAGTACCACTTTTCACCTCTTAACCTAGCCTTTTCTAGACCTTGAAGCTCACTAATAATCATGTTTTAAGTTTGTTTTGTAGTTAGCAATAATCTGTGCAGCTTAATATAAAATCTATACTTATTGGTCCAAAGAAGAGAGGGAATACATGTAAAGGTGACAGCTGCTCTAAAGTCTAATGGAACACCTTGGTAGTGCTCACCATGGTGATTCAATTGCTGGTCATCATTAACCAAAAGCTTAGCAGATGGAAGAAGTTAGCTGAGAATGGAGAAAGCTGCAATAGCAGTAAGTGCAATGCATCAGAGTGATAAAAGAATCATCTTGCAAAGATGAGGACCCCCCTTGTGAAGTTAAAGATGCAGTGAAAGTTTCCCTCACACAGATCAGCCCCGCAGTCAAGAGGAGAACAAAAAAGACATCGCAAAGATCTCGTAGTTTAAAACTCTCAGAATTTGCCCTTGCAAAGATCGAGCCCCAAAGCAGCTGCGCACAGAACATAGCGAGTTCATATGCACAAAGAACAATCTATCACCTCACGGAGTTCTCGCGCAGCCAAAGAAGAGAGAGAAGCCCAGAATTTCTCTCGCACAGCTCTCGCACACCATGGAGCCTAATTAGTTACTACGTGAGTGCAGGTGCCTTACTGCGTGAGCACTCTGTGAGAGAGAGAGAGCTTCTGAAGCTCTATCTATGCGAAGAGTCCTGGCGCTCCAGAGAATCTCCGCGATAGCAAGGCAGCATAAAGGAACTGTGCAATGAACTAAAGATTGATTGCACGAGTAAGCACTTCTCACCAGCTAAAGGCTACTCCGCGATGGCTCTACAATTGCGCGAATGAACTAATGCAGATGCCAGCCCCGCAAAGCTCGGGCTCTCCGCTTCTCAGTTTTAACTGAAGAACTTTTTAAGATTTCCCCAAGGCTAGGGCACACTCCTCGAGGCATAAATTTTGAGGCACATATCTCTAGGCATCCAAGGGTTGAAACAGTGCCACATCTGCTAGAAAAATTAGGGTTAATCTCTTCAGAGCCAAAGCCTTATGGACAGAGTATATAAGCTGTACTTAGAGTTTATTATTTTTATCTTTCCTTCATCCTCTGTCGGCTGAGAACTCCAGCGGGCTAGGGTTCAGGTTTGATCATCTCTTTTTCTTATTTCTCTTCTCTCTTAGCCCATCACTTGCTGGCTATTCCCCTGTAAGCAGTTAGGTTTAGTTTTATTTTAATTTGTAATAGGTTTTTATATACATTGGGATTGTGGATGAGCAGTTGTGTACAGGCTGCAGCCTGGAGATAGTTCATTGTAAGGTTTGTGTTCATCAATGGATTGTTGTTTTAATGCCTACTTGAATCTAAAGATCTTATGGTTTCATTAGATGTCTATAGGATCCATATATTTGGGACTAGCCCATTTAATTTCTAGTAGATCTATTGTTTACCATTTGATTTCCCTTGCTTTGATATCCCCATGGAAAGCAATGCTGGATCTGTAGTGAGATCCAGGGAGCTCGGAGGCCTATGGACCATGGTGGTTGCAGCAGTTTTCATGTTCTTTCTTAGGCCTTTGTGGTATGGACAGACTAATGGGATACCCTGTGACCATTCGAGTGGACAGAGTATAGCCCTAAGGTTGTGTCCATTCACATGTTTGAGAAGGATTCTTCTCCCTTGCACATGAGCTTCTAGAGCCTTGTGAGGAGGTTTGTACAGGAACTTGCTCTCCTCTATTTTACCTAGCCGACATTAGATGTTAGAGCTGATCTCTTTGTAGTAATTATAGCTTGAGGCTGAGTCATTGCAGGCCATTTGTAGCAATGACCAACTGAATCTAAATCCCTATTTAACTTATTGTATGGTCCTTTTTGTGGGCACTAGTGAGCCATTGGCCTTAGCAAAACACCTAGGATCTTATGGGTTGGAATACCTATGGATGTTAGCCAGGTCTGTGCGCAGATCTGGGGAGCTTGTTGTACTGGCATTACATAGTGCTGCAATAGTATTCATGGCTTGATCTGGTCCAATGGCTGGGGGAATGATCAGTCCACTCCTCTGGGTTAGATTGGCAATGTTTGTTTTAACCAATGAGATTTGACAGACTCTATAGGATACCCTGTGACCATTAGAGTGGACAGAGTATAGCCCTAAGAGCGCCCCAAATGGCATGGGTTAAATCGAATATTTTTACCTTATTGAGGCTTTTAATAGCGTCTCAGTAAGGAACACTGCAGAGACAGACTAAATCTGTGTTACATCACTGCTTTAACTCTAGCTTAACCTGCTTACTTCTCATAATTATTTGTATTTTATTTTGGCACACACTACCACCTTCTTCCCCTTAACCCTTTCTTTAGGATAGGGCTATAGTTTATTTCTCTATTTTTAGGATTAATTTAGTGTAGTCGTGACACCCAACTCCCTTTCTTTAAGATTGTCAGATCTATACCCAGGTCTGGAGGCCTACTATTATAGCTCATTCTGGGTTCTAGATCAATTTCTCTGTGGGACAAACTCTCACTCATCAAAACTTGCTACAATGGACCCTGTATCTTGTAGGACTATGTGTATTTTAGACTTGTTGTGCTGACCGATCTCCATATCTCCACTCTTAATTTATTCTCTCCACTGTTCTTAATAAAATAGCAGCAAGAATCCGAAATAACAAGACCAACAATTTTTTGGCGCCGTTGCCGGGGACATTGATCTTTTCAATAGACCTGAGTTGTATTATAATTTAGACTAACTAATTCTTTATAGTTGTACCTAATTTTAAAAAAAAAGTACTACAATTCTTTGTGGAATTTTGCAAAAATAGATAGCAGAAGAAGGGAAAAGCTAAAGTTGCAGCTGGAGTGTAGCTAGCTCTGTTTGCACTTCCCCCTAAATCTCAGTCCATTTATGTTTAATTCTCTGTTATTTGTTTAGTGTAAAACTGTGTAGTTGTTAATTTTTGCTTGAGATTCTTTGTGTGTTTGTGAGTATTTTCTGTACTTACTATGGGTGTAAGTTTATGCATGGTCGAAGGTCCTTAAACCCTAATTGCAACCTTCAAGTCTAGAGGTTGAAAGGATTCTTAGACTTAGGCACTCCACACAAGTAAACCAGCTACTATGGCTGAAAGGCAGAGGACATTAAAGGAATATAATGCACTTGGGGAGTACACCTCTCCCTTCTGCATCCAGTTTCCCTCTGTTGAGGAGAACTATGAAATTAAATCCTCCACTATCTGTAATATCCTGAAAAATTGATCGTTTGACTTTGACCTCAAGATTCGTGCCTGATTTATTATAGGTTTGACCAAGTGATGGTCAAACATTGAGTTCATGAAGTTATGTAATAATGTGAGTAGAATAACCTAAGTGTAGAATATGATCTTATGTTGCAGTCACATACACCTATCTCCAGTGTGTGTGTTTAACACACAAGCAGGAGAGAGAATAAAAGGGTTTTAATAACCCTAGTTTCTTTTTACTTTGATTATTGAAGAGAGAGTTAAGAGGAGAGAGAGAGGAGTAAAGAGGAGTTATTGAAGAGGAAGTGGATGCAAATCAAGAGGAGATTAGAGCATTCATTGACGGATTCAAGCAATTGGGATTGTGAAGCAAATGATGGAACCCTAGCCATCAAACCCAACAAATAAATCCCTTGAGGGGATTCTTGAGGTAAGTTTAAATTAAAGTTAATGCATAGATGTATGATGTTTAAATTTAGTCAAATATGCTTAAAAGGGTAGATAAAAGGCATAGAAAAAGAAAGGAGAAAGATTTGGAAGAACAGTCGAAAGGGGGCTGAATCTGGCCAAATCGATTAATCGAAATTGGAGTTCGATTAATCGATTTTGGCCCAGAAGTTGAAAAGTCATGAAAGCCCGATTTCGTTTAATCGAATTATATTTCGATTAATCGATTTGGATTTTGATTAGTCGATTTGGAAATCGACTAATCGATTGGGTACCTCCAGTGGCTGGAGAAAAGAGACCTGGAGAAATCGACTAATCGAGTTGGGAAATTGATTAATCGATTTTAGATTTCGATTAATCGATTTGGGATCAACTAATCGATTTCAAACTTCGACTACTCGATTTGAGAATTGACTTCATTATGTTAGAGACTTCGATTAATCGATTTGGGATCGATTAATCGAATTTGAATTTCCATTAATCGATTTTAAGAATCGATTAATCGATTTGGGTTTCGATTAATCGATTTTGGGAATTGATTAATCGACTTTGACAGTTTTTCTTAACTTTATAATTTTTCTTTGAGATTCATGGAGGGTCTAGGAACTTCTTTATTACATCTTTAATGATGTGTTGCATGTATTGTGATGTACCATAGGTGGTACGTGCGAAAGCGAGCACAAGGAGCCGCAGGGGACCTTGATGCTTGGACCATCAGAGAATTGAGATAGGGAAGACTTTGAACATGTACTTTAATTTCAAGAGCATGTATGTAGTGATATAATTATCAAATTTGAAGTTATTTTAATTGCGAAAAGCTTTGTGAAAATGGGTGCGTGTGTGACACCAAGAATGTGATAAAGGCATCTGTGTGATGCAAGTAATTAAGAACAATAATCTAATGAGATTGAGACATCCCCAGGGGATGAGAAAGAAATAAAGGCATCAGGTGTGATGCGGGTATGTATACATCCCAGGGATGTATACATATGATTGAATAATTACTGTTGAGGCCTAACTGATATAAGATAGCACACTTACATGGTGAACAACTATATGTAAAGCACATGCTATTTTTGTTATTTGAGGATTGATAGGATACCCCACCGACGTGGCGAGATACCCACGACTGACGCGACAGGATATCCGTGACCGGTACGGCGGCAAAACTGTACACCAGTACGGAGGTTTATCCGTAACCGTAAGTACATCCCAGGGATGTTGTGTGATATTTAACCCCGCCGCCTAGTGAGAAAGGGGCTTGGATCGTATTCCCAGGGAATATATTTTTACAACTGTCTAATTAGATGACGATGAAGGGTATCTCATTGGGGCTCGATGCTATATTGCTCGGGGATTACTTAAGTTGAAGATTTAAGTTTTCCTTTAGGCTTGTTCAGTGTCATTCATGATAAATCAATAGTAAAGTAAGATATGCTAATTACTAGTAAACTTGAATACAATTCATCAGTTTTTAAACTGTTTTCTAGCACATGCATAGACAGATCATGCTTAGAATATCATGGAATATATGTGAGACTTAATTTACATGTTCATTATGTTGGTTCCCTATTGAGCTAAGATGTAGCTCACCCTTTAGACTATACGTCGCAGGTCCATTGATAGCAGCTGTCGAGGCTTCGAGAGACGTAGATCCGGGTGATTCGGATTACGTACCTAGAGACGAGTTGGAGCCTCCACCCGAGGACTTCTTCTAGGAGACTCTGCTGTGTACTTTGACAGAGAGTAGTTTTTGAGAGCTAGTTGTACGGCTTGGTATGTCAAGCCTTCTTTTGTTAAACATGTAATTAAATTGGATTATTCTTTTGGCGAACCATCTGGGGTGATCTGTTTATCACCGATGGTTCGGGTCAGTTCTCTGTTCATGCAATGACATGAAAGTAGAACTGTCTTTTACATATGCCAGCTGGGCATATTAACTATTTCCGCTTTATGAGATTAATTGCTTTAATTATTTAATTGTGCTTGTTATACCAATGTTCTGTGCATAGCTTTGGGGCACAGTCTGGAAGATCGTGTCGATGGCACGGGTTTCGGGGTGTCGAAATCCGGGCTGTCACAGTTGGTATCAAAGCATTTTCTTTTAGGAACTCTGACAATCATTCTTTTGTCAGAACATAGGGACTTCTGCTAATGAAAACTTTATTTTCACATTTATTTTCACATGCAGACCGTTATGTCATCTTGAGGAAGGGGCCGACCCAGGGGCGGCCATAGTAGAAGCTTATGTAGTCAAGATGATTTTATCTCGGAAGTAAATAGAGAACCTATAGGAGATGGAGGGGCTTCTGGCAGTGGTGGCTAAGGGAGCCAAGATCAGGAAGAGAACCGTGATTGAGATCATCAGCATCAAGATCAGAGAGAGCAAGAAAGATTTAGAGAGTGAAATGAGGATAGAGAAGAGCGTCAGAGGATGATGCACACCATGGAGACCATGGCAGCTGCTATGGCTCAATAGGTAGCATCTTTGGCAGCTCACACAACTCATGAGCAGCATCAGCCACCGACACCTCCAGTGGCTCTGACATCGCCAGGATCATCTGCTTTTACTGAGTTTAGGAGGATGAGACCTCCTAGTTTTTCTGGACAGGGAGAGCCCATAGTGGCAGAGCACTGGCTGAGTGAGATGGAGAAAGTTTTTAGTGTACTGACGTGCACGGAGGACGAGAGCGTCCGTTGGGCAGCCTGCATGCCAGACGAAGAGGCTGGGCCTTGGTGGAAGTCCGTTTCACGGACTAGGGCTCAGGAGACTCTGGATTTGCCCTGGACTTGGGATGAGTTCGTCGAGGAATTCAATAAACAGTACTTCCCTGAGGTGGTGAGGAACCAAATGGAAATTCAATTTCTACAGCTTACTCAGGGGAAGATGACAGTGAGAGACTATGGAGTGGAGTTTATGTGACTTGCTTGCTTTGCGCCCGACTATGTCATCACCGATATGATGAAAGCAAAGAGGTTTCAACAAGGTTTGAAGCCAGACGTGAGGGGAGGAGTGGCACCATTCCAATTGAGGACCTATGGTGAGGTCATGAGCAAAGCACTCGTAGTGGAATAACAATAAATACTGCTAGAGAGAGCAACAGGGAAGGTGGAATACGGATCAGAGCAGAACGGGAAACTATGAATCGGTGAACAAAAAGCCGAGATTCATACCAAACAATCAGAAACCATCGTTCTAAGGAGGCTATGGGAGATCAATGCAACAGAGCAACAAGCAGAGATTTCCATTGCTCGCGTCGGGGAGACTGATATGCTACGAGAGCCCTACTATTACTATCGGTGCTACAGTCACACAAGGGGCTTCTCGAGCAGCTTCTTCCACACCTCGTGAGACTTGTGCCAAGTGTGGCAAGCCTCACAAGACAGCGGATTGTAGGGTAGGCACTCGGGGTTGCTTTCGATGTGGCAAGGTGGGCCACTTGATCAGGGAGTGCTCTGAGGTGAACAAAGGGAAGACGGCTTCAACACCTTTTCCACGACCTATACAAGCAAGGAAGCCGATCGTCCAAGGAAGAGCCTACGCAGTCACAGCTCAAGAGGCTTAGAACACGAACGATGTCATTCAAGGTGAGCTTTCTTTTAAATAAAGAATTTCAATTCTTAAAATTATAGATAGAGAAGGTACATCTACATATAGGAGATGTAAGAAAAACTTGCATATAATAGATTCTGGTATGATAATAAATGATATATATGTGTATGTATGATTAGGGATGTAACAAATTTATAAGAAGGGGAGCGACGTAACATACGAAGCTCGAGTATTGATAGACCCAGGGTCTACTCACTCATTTGTTACCCCTCGCTTCACTAAGAGGATGAAAGTCGACCCAGAAGAGTTGGACTTTGTTTTAACCGTGACAGTTCCTATTGGGAAAGCGGTTGATACCGAGAAGGGTTGCAACTCTGTGATCGTGAGGGTCATGGATGGAGATGTCTTTGATCTACCGGCGAACCTAATTCTGTTAGACATGCAAGGATTCGATGTGATCTTTGGCATGGATTGGTTATCAACCCATTGTGCGATGGTAGATTGCAAGAATAATGTGGTCATCTTCAGACCCAACACGAGGAGATCATTTAGATTTCGAGGAGAGAGGTCGACACACCTACCACTTATTTCGGCAGTCAGAGCCGAGCGATTGATCAGAAAAGGGTGTAGTGGATACTTGACATTTTTGAAGGAGCAAAAAGAGGAGAAGAATGTGATCTCTGAAATAGCAGTGGTGCGAGACTTCGTCGATGTATTTCCAAAGGAATTACCTGGATTACCTCTAGAGAGAGGGATAGAATTCGCCATCGACTTAGTACCAGGAACAGAGCCTGTTTCTAAAGCACCATACAGAATGACTCCTGCTGAGTTGAAGGAGTTGAAAGAACAGTTGCAAGAGTTAATGGACAAGCGGTTTGTTAGACCAAGCGTGTCTCCATGGGGAGCACCGGTCTTATTTGTAAAGAAAAAAGATGGGTCAATGCGTCTGTGCATTGACTATCGACAATTGAACAAACTTACCATCAAGAACCGATACCCTTTGCCTAGGATAGATGACTTGTTTGATCAACTGTAATGAGCGAAGTATATCTCAAAGATCGATTTGAGATTGGGATACCATCAGTTGAGAGTCAAGGCAGAGGATATTCAGAAGACTGCATTCAGGACTCGATACGGACACTATGAGTTCCTAGTGATGCCGTTTGGGTTGACAAATGCCCCGGCGTCATTCATGGATCTAATGAATAGGGTGTTTAAACCACACCTAGACTCTTGTGTCGTAGTGTTTGTTGACGACATCCTGATTTATTTAAAATCAGAAGAAGAGCATGAGAAACACTTGAAAATAGCCCTACAGACTCTACGTGAACACCAATTATATGCCAAGCTCAGCAAATGTGAGTTTTGGTTAGAAGAAGTTAGCTTTTTGGGACATGTTGTCTCAAAGCTTGGTGTCACTGTAGATCCAGCAAAGATCGAAGCAGTAGTGAATTAGGAGCAACCAAAGACCGTGATCGACATCCGTAGTTTCCTTGGAATAGCAGGTTACTATCAGCATTTCGTTGAGGGTTTTTCGAAAATATCAGGACCACTCATGAGACTTACACGGAAAGATGCAAGGTTTGAATGGAGTGAGGCATGCGAGAAGAGTTTTCAAGAACTTAAGAAGAGACTCACTTCAGCTCCAGTGTTAGCAATTCCTTTAGGCAGTGGAGGGTTTGTAGTGTATAGCGATGCTTCGTATACTGATTTGGGTTGTGTGCTTAATCAACATAAAAAGGTGATAGCATATGGGTTGAGACAGTTGAAAGAGCATGAGAAGAATTATCTGACACATGACCTAGAATTAGCAGCGGTCATTTTTCGCGCTCAAGATTTGGAGACATTATTTGTACGGTGAGGTGTTTGAGATCTTCACCGATCATAAGAGCCTCAGATATCTGTTTACACAGAAGGAACTAAATATGAGGCTGCACAGATGGATGGAGTTTCTCAAGGACTATGACTGTTCTATACAGTACCATCCAGGCAAGGCTAATGTAGTAGCCGACGCCTTGAGTCGGAAGAGTTTAGCTCAATTGGCTAGTTTAATTTTGGGTATGCACAGATGAAAATTGTATGAAGATCTGGCCCTATACGATGCAAACATTGAGTCTCAAGCTACAGGAGCCTTCTTGGCTAATATCTCAATGAGATCGATGATATTTGAGCATATCCATGAACTACAGATGAAAGACCCAGTGCTAACAAAGATTCGTCAAGATGTGACTGAAGGCATTACATCTAAGTTTTCAATCAAGGAGGATGGTTCCTTATTGTTTAAGGGCCGCCTCTGTATTCCGAATAACGTCGATCTACGACGAACAATTCTTGATGAATCACACAAGTCAAGCTATGCTATCCACCCGGGAAGCATAAAGATGTATCACGATTTGAAAAAGAACTATTGGTGGAGAGGTTTGAAACAAGATGTGGCTGAGTACGTGTCGCGGTGTTTGATGTGCCAATAAGTGAAGATCGATCATAGACATCCCGTAAGTCTATTGCAACCTCTACCTATACCGGAATGGAAGTGGGAATCGATCTCTATGGACTTCATCGTTAGAGTTCCGCATACTGCGAAGAGGTACAATGCCATTTGGGTAGTGGTCGATCGATTGACCAAGTCAGCGCACTTTTTGCCTTACAACACGATGTATATGGTGGGAAGATTGGCAGAGCTCTATATGAAAGAGATTGTCCGTTTACATGGGATTCCGAGTACCATTGTTTCGGACCGTGGCCCATTATATACATTAAAGTTTTGGAAGAAATTCCAAGAAGGAATGGGAAAGCGATTGGATTTCAGTACGACATTCCATCCGCAAACTGACGGACAGACTGAGAGGGTCAATCAGATCATTGAGGACATGCTTAGGGCATGTATGTTAAAGTTACAAGGATCATGGGATCAACATCTGCCCTTGATTGAGTTTGCATATAACAACAATTTTTAGATGAGCATTGGGATGGCACCATATGAAGCACTCTATGGACGGCGATGTAGATCGCCCATCAATTGGGAAGAAACGGGTGAGAAATTCATTTTGGGACTCAAAATACTTGAAGATAATGCCACCTATGTTCGGATGATAAGGGCAAAACTCAAAGCGGCTCAGAGCAGACAGAAAAGCTATAGCGATATCAAGCGGACGAGTGTAGAGTTCAAGGTGGGTGAACACGTGTTTGTGAAAGTGTCACCTATGAAGGGGGTGATGAGGTTTGAAAAGAGAGGGAAGCTAAGTCCTCGCTACCTAGGACCTTTTGAAGTTTTGGGTCGAGTAGGGGAAGTTGCTTACCGCATTGGATTACCACCGTTATTCGATCCAGTACACAATGTCTTCCACGTATCTATGCTCAGGAAGTACCTTAATGACCCTGATCACGTGTTGAGCGGTCAATCATTCGAGATGCATGAGGACATGACAATGATCGAAGAGCCGGTGGAGATTTTGGATCGAAAAGAACAAGTGTTACGAACAAAAGTGATTCCATTAGTACTTGTCCGATGGAAGCATCATCCGGCCGAAGAAGCTACATGGGAACGAGAGGGCGATGTAAAAGAATAATATCCAGCCTTGTTTCCGACAACTTCAGAGTCAAATGTACCCCCGCAAGCATGTTTGTGGATTTAAACCATGTGTGTAATTCAATGTTGATCTTATGATCAATTTATAAAAAGGACAATATTATCCACATGGAGTCTAAATTGCAGTGTTGAATGTGAAATTGGAATTCATCATGGCCACGACATGGCTGTGATAATGTGTTTTGAAGAACCAATTACCAGTTGGTGTCATAATTTACCAAGAGAAATCAAGGAAACAGATAATTTTGAAAATCTAAAGAATCTGATCAAAATCGATTAATCGATTTTTGTCGATTAGTCGACTAGCATGGGCCAGTGACTGGAAATTTGATGAGGATTCAGAATATGAAAGAAGGGAAATATCGATTAATCGATTTGGGTTTCAATTAATTGATTTTGGATTTCGATTAATCGATCTGGAGGTTCAATTAATCGAATGACTTACGAAATTTTGAAGAATTTGAAGAATTTTATGTGATTTCGATTAATCGAAGAACAATTCGATTAATCGATTTGAGAATTCGATTAATCAAACTGAAAGTTCAACTAATCGAGTTACTTACTAAAATTGGAAAATTTTTGAAGGACTACACGATTTCGATTAATCGAAGTGAATCTCGATTAATCGATTTTGAAATTTTGATTAATCGACTGGCTCACACCAGTGAGCTTCAAAACTTAAAATTTTTAATGGATACGATTTCGATTAATCGAAATGGTTTCGATTAATCAATTTTGAGTTTCGACTAATCGATTTTGGAAATCGATTAATCGATTTCGCGCGGCTTAACCTAGTTTTGAATCTCGATGAATCGACTTTGGAAATCGATTAATCGAGCCGGAGCCTATATATATGAATCGATGGGTTTTTCACCCCATTCGAAATCATTTGGAGTTTCATTTTTTGCGCGCCTTCTTCTTCGTCTTCTCCAACCGACTGAGATAGCTAGGGTTTGGGCATTTTGAATCGATTTTGGGGTGAAATCGCATGACATCGGATAAAAAAAACCTAAGGTAAACCCTAGATTTGTGTCTTTTCTTTCAATTTGAGCTATAAAAACCCTAGTTTGTGATATTTTCACCAACCATGCCGCCCAAAACCCATTTGTCTTTGAAGAAGGCAACCTCTAAACTCCCGGTTATAAGCATGTTGGCACCACCACCACATCACGGTGAGACTCCATCACGTTGGCATGGAGACCAACACCTCGAGATGAGCCGGCTTCATGGCATCTTCTTGAGTCTAGATTGCCCCATCAATTTGCTCTAATGTATCTCAACCTAATGAGTGGTGGGAGGCTAAGACCTTTGAGATCGAGTACATTGTAAAGTGTCCAGACTATTCACCAACCCGATGTGCAGGTGAGACCCAATGGGCTGTATGATTATCTCAAGCATCTCACATGTATTTTGAAACCTCAATGGAGGTTCCCACTACTTCTTCCCATTAGTCATGCGGTCATGATCTCCTCTAACGGACAACCCTCAAAGGGTGGAAGGATGGTCTATTTTACCAAGATAGAGGTAACACTACACATTCACTCGTCGCCATGTCCATGAGGTGAATGTGTAGTGTTACCTCGACTTGGAGACCACCTCCTTCCACCCTTTGTCCGTTAGTTGGTAGATCATCATGACCATGACTAGCAGGAAGAAGGGAACCCGGGATCCTCCATTAAGAGATCGACCTTCCCACTACATGTGGATGCTTGATTCGATAATCAAGTGCAACCTTACCCATTCGACATGAATAGGCGTTGGTAGAAATGTACTCGATCTCAGGTCTTAGCCTCCCACCACTCATTGGGTTGAAGTACGTTAGTGGGTGGTGGCTCATCCTGGGGGATGAGATACATTAAGAGCAAATTGATGAAGGGCAATCTAAGGCCCAAGGAGAAGATGCCATGATGGAGTCTCATCCGAGGCATGGGGTAGGTGTTAGTCCAACATTCTTAGAAAACATGTTGAGGTTGCCTTCTTCGAAGACAAACGGGTTTTGGGCGGCATGGTTGGTGAAAATATCACAAACTAGGGTTTTTATATCTCAAATTGAAAGAAAAGACACGAATCTAGGGTTTACCTTAGGTATTTTTTTTTTATTCAATGTCACGCGAAATTGATTCGGTTGCTCCCAATTCACTCGCTTGATCTTTCTTTGGATCTACAGTGACACCAAGCTTTGAGACAACATATCCCAAAAAGCAAACTTCTTCTAACCAAAACTCACATTTGCTGAGCTTGGCATATAACTGGTGTTCACGTAGAGTCTGTAGGGCTATTTTCAAGTGTTTCTCATGCTCTTCTTCTGATTTTGAATAAATCAGGATGTCATCAACAAACACTACGACACAAGAGTCTAGGTGTGGTTTAAACACCCTATTCATTAGATCCATGAATGACGCCTGGGCATTTGTCAACCCAAACGGCACCACTAGGAACTCATAGTGTCCGTATCGAGTCCTGAATGCAGTCTTCTGAATATCCTCTGCCTTGACTCTCAATTGATGGTATCCTGATCTCAAATCGATCTTTGAGAAATACTTCGATCCCGAGTACTCGATATCGCCCCATGAGGAGCGGGCGACGGATCGAGTGAAGACGTTTTCAAACTCTTCATGGAGCCATAGCTACAACCTACTCAAACGGACCCTACCGGCTCCTGGTCCAGTTCCAACAGCAGCAGCAGCAGCACCACCACCCCCACCGCCACATCAGGACCCACCCGTGGGTGGGGCACCCTCCCATACCACTGCTTCACCTACGCCGCCAGAACACTCCGCGACAGCTACACCTACTTCTTCCTACCGTCAGCGAGTAGCTCGCCAAGCTCCGACGATCGAGGATGTGTTGGCCAGGATGGAGGCCAACAATGAATGGATGAACCGGCGGATGAACTTTCTGATGTACCACACTATGCGGTACATCTATCCATCGGACTATCAGTAGCGCTTAGCCCAGGAGGAGGCTTGGACAGCAGGTTGGACCGCATTCCATACGGGTCCGGTGTTCCATGTGAGCACATTGGCTGCCGGCGCATCAGGCTCGGCACCATAGCAGCCGGAGTAGCCTATGGCGATGCCCCAACCACCACCCGAGCCACCAGTTTAGTTAGAGAAGCCCGCCCCTACATCAGCCCAGCCAGGAGAGGGGACGGCGTGAGACTGAGACGAGGGTGTTTTTATGTATGACAGATTTTGAGAGTTTTAATGTAATTAAAAAGATGTAAATAAAAAAGTTGTAAATTTTGGAAATGAATGAAATATAGAAAATTTTTGTGTATCTGCGTGAATCAATTGTGTCTAATTGCTCTGTATAATGCATCCGTCAACTTTTGCGTGTGTGGTTACATGCTACCCCAGTGGGTGGGGTACCCAAGCAAGCACCTTTGGGTTATTTTCGAGGACGAAAATTCCCAAGGTGGGGAGAATGTAATGTCCTAAAAAATTAATCGTTTGACTTTGACCTCGAGATCCGTGCCTGATTTATAGTAGGTTTGACCAAGTGATGGTCAAACATTGAGTTCATGAAGTTATGTAATAATGTGAGTAGAATAACCTAAGTGTAGAGTATGGTGTTATATTGCAGTCACATACACCTATCTCCGGTGTGTGTGTTTAACACACAAGCAGGAGAGAGAATAAAAGGGTTTTAATAACCCTAGTTTCTTTTTGCTTTGATTATTGAAGAGAGAGTTAAGAGGAGAGAGAGAGGAGTAAAGAGGAGTTATTGAGGAGGAAGTGGATGCAAATCAAGAGGAGATTAGAGCATTCATTGACGGATTCAAGCGATTGGGATTGTGAAGCAAATGATGGAACCCTAGCCATCAAACCCAACAAATAAATCCCTTGAGGGGATTCTTGAGGTAAGTTTAAATTGAAGTTAATGCATAGATGTATGATGTTTAAATTCAGTCAAACATGCTTAAAAGGGTAGATAAAAGGCATAGAAAAAGAAAGGAGAAAGATTTGGAAGAACAGCTGAAAGGGGGCTGAATTTGGCCAAATCGATTAATCGAAATTGGAGTTCGATTAATCGATTTTGGCCCAGAAGTTGAAAAGTCATGAAAGCTCGATTTCGATTAATCGAATTGTATTTTGATTAATTGATTTGGATTTCGATTAGTCGATTTGAAAATCGACTAATCAACTGGGTACCTCCAGTGGCTGGAGAAAAGAGACCTGGAGAAATCGACTAATCGAGTTGGGAAATCGATTAATCGATTTTGGATTTCGATTAATCAATTTGGGATCGACTAATCAATTTCAGACTTTGACTACTCGATTTAAGAATCAACTTCATTATGTTAGAGACTTCGATTAATCGATTTGAGATCGATTAATCGAATTTGAATTTTGATTAATCGATTTGGGTTTCGATTAATCAATTTTGGGAATCGATTAATCGACTTTGACAGTTTTACTTAACTTTATAATTTTTCTTTGAGATTCATGGAGGGTCTAGGACCTTCTTTATTACATCTTTAATGATGTATTGCATGTATTGTGATGTACCATAGGTGGTACGTGCGAAAGCGAGCACAAGGAGCCGCGTGGGACCTTGATGCTTGGACCATCAGAGAATTGAGGTAGGGAACACCTTGAACATGTACTTAAATTTCAAGAGCATGTATGTAGTGATATAATTATCAAATTTGAAGTTTTTTTAATTGTGAAAAGCTTTGTGAAAATGGGTGCGTGTGTGACACCAAGAATGTGATAAAGGCATCTGTGTGATGTAAGTAATTAAGAACACTAATCTAATGAGATTGAGACATCCCCAGGGGATGAGAAAGAAATAAAGGCATCAGGCGTGATGCGGGTATGTATACATCCCAGGGATGTATAAATATGATTGAATAATTACTGTTGAGGCCTAACTGATATAAGATAGCACACTTACATGGTGAACAACTATATGTAAAGCACATGTTATTTTTGTTATTTGAGGTTTGATAGGATACCCCACCGACGTGGCGGGATACCCACGACTGACGCGGCAGGATATCCATGACCAGTACGACGGTGAAACCGTACACCAGTACGGAGGTTTATCCGTAACTGTAAGTACATCCCAGGGATGTGTGATATTTAATCCCGCCGCCTAGTGAGAAAGGGGCTTGGGTCATATTCCCAGGGAATACATTTTTACAACTGTCTAATTAGATGACAATGAAGGGTATCTCATCGGGGCTCGATGCTATATTGCTCGGGGATTACTTAAGTTGAAGTTTTAAGTTTTGCTTTAGGCCTGTTCAGTGTCATTCATGATAAATCAACAGTAAAGTAAGATATGCTAATTACCAGTAAACTTGAATGCAATTCATCAGTTTTTAAACTATTTTCTAGCAAATGCATAGACAGATCATGCTTAGAATATCATGGAATATATGTGAGACTTAATTTATATGTTCATTGTGTTGGTTCCCTATTGAACTAAGATGTAGCTCACCCTTTAGACTATACGTCGTAGGTCCATTGATAGCAGCTGTCGAGGCTTCGAGAGACGTAGATCGGGGTGATTCGGATTACGTACCTGGAGACGAGTTGGAGCCTCCACCCGAGGACTTCTTCTAGGAGACTCTGCTGTGTACTTTGACAGAGAGTAGTTTTTGAGAGCTAGTTGTACGACTTGGTATGTCAAGCCTTCTTTTGTTAAACATGTAATTAAATTGGATTATTCTTTTGGCGAACCATCTGGGGTGATCTGTTTATCACCAATGGTTCGGGTCGGTTCTCTATTCATGCAGTGGCATGAAAGTAGAACTGTCTTTTACATATGTCAGTTGGGCATATTAATTGTTTCCGCTTTATGAGATTAATTACTTTAATTATTTAATTGTGTTTGTTATACCAATGTTCCGTACATAGCTTTGGGGCACGGTCTGGAGGATCGTGCTGATGGCACGGGCTTTGGAGTGCTGAAATCCGGGCTGTCACACTATCAGTATGCTGCCTTCATTTCATGGGTTGAGTAAAGAAGATCCCTACATGCATGTCGACCAGTTTTTAACACTTTCCACTACCTTCAATATTGTTGGCTTGGGGCCTGAGGCCACTAAATTGAGGCTTTTTCCTTTTTCGCTAAAAGACAAAGCCAGCACATGACTATCAAAGCTCCCTGCCAATAGCATACAATCCTGGAGTGACCTTCAATCTAAATTCCTGACAAAATTTTTTCCCATGAACAAAACAAGCCAGATGAGGACAAATATTTTGTCATTTACTCTGTCCTCAACTGAGAATTTTAATGAAGCTTGGGAAAGATTCCAGGAGATGTTAAAACAATGTCCCCACCACCAAATCCCAATGTGGCAGCTTATTCAAGTATTTTATCAAGGAATTAATGCCAAGAGCAGGGATATGGTGGATGCTTCCTGTGGTGATAGCTACCTCCACATGACCGTTGAGGAAGCATGGGAGCTGTTAGACATAATAGGGGAAAATTTCATGCAGCAGGAGTCTCTGTCACGCAATGGCAGTCAGATTCCAGCTAAAATGGTGAAAGAGGCCACCCCTAGAGGTGGAATATATGAAGTAAAGTTGCAAGGTGACCTGGAGAGGAAGGTGGACAACCTGAGCTTGAAGTTTGATAAATTGATGAATGTGATGCAACCTTGGATGGTTACACAGGTAGAGGAAGCATGTCTGTTATGCCAATCCCTCACACATTCTATTCATGATTGTCCATCTGCCCACCAATTTTTAGATTTTATTTTGGAATATGCCAATGCTGCTTAAACTTTTGGGCAGCAGCCTGCTGGGCATTCTTGGAGGAACCACCCAAATCTGAGGTGGAGACAAGACTCATATCCTCAACCCCAGCAGCAGCAAATGGTAGCTCCCTATAGACCCCAGCACCAGGTTAATCAAGGTTTTCCACCAAGGTAAAATTTTCTGTTACCTGCCCCACAGTCTAACCAATTGGTCCTGCCCCCTCAACAACCCAAATCCTCTTCATTTGAAGAGTAGATGCTGGCTTCAATACAAAATTTGGGGAGCTTGGTGTAAACTGTCAATTCTCATAGACAGAGCATCAAGAAGATTGAGGACCAGCTGGGTCAGATTTATAATGCTATGATTAGCAGGGAGGAAGGAAAATTGCCTAGTCAGCCCCTGACAAACCCGAAAGGTCAATTTATGATTGGTGATGCATCCTCTACTCAGGAGGAGGCAAGTGCCCAGTGATCCAAATATTGGCAATAAGTGTACCATATGTATGAAAATACTATTTTGATTTGTGTTCTTTAGAATTGTGTCAGTTGTGTTTTTAGTAAGTTGTTGAATTGCTTATTTTGTTGTGTCTGTGTTTACATTTTTGGAATGAATACTTGTGCATGTGTGCCATCTGAGTTTGTTGAGTGTTTAATGAAGAATGGTTGAGGTGCCCTTATCATAATTTGCATGAAGTTGAGCTGAAAAATTATTTTTAGGATTCTACAATATTGATGAATTGATGATTGAAAATGGGCATATATTTTTCATGATTGAAATGAAATACATGTAAGAGTTTGGTGCTCATGCACAGTGGTTGAGTGCACAACAACATGGATGCACTAACCAATGTGCTGCACTGAGCTAACAGAGTGAAGATTGAGAAAAAATGTTGTCTCGCTGAGTTGAAGAAAACTTAAATTTACTGCGCGAGCCACCACTGGGCTTCCTTGTGTGCTAAAAGCATGAGCAAAGGCTGTAAGGAGCTGCTTCTGCTCCGTGAACCAAATATGTATGTGAAGCATGACTTTAGTGCTATTCTGTGCGAGAGTTGCGCGAGGTTACTTTCTGAAGCAGCACAGAGCCTCGCGCACTAGCACCACTGAGTCAGCTCTGTGATTCTCAATGTGAGGCAGTTTGCCCTTCAATGTACAGAATGTCTCACCGACTTAAAAGCCAACTGCGCGAAAATCCTACTCCATGAGCACCTATTGCTAACTACGCAAATTGCGGGATTTGCTCTATAAACTCAGCGAAACTCCTCATTTTCTTCATTTCATCTGTCTGCCCTAGTTTCTGACGCACTCAACCAGAGCTCCCAGTTCTTTCTTTCTTCTCTACCCCTTAAGCCACTCCACCTTAAGCATTTTCCTCTTACCATTTTGTTCCCCAACACCTTTCTGTCTCTTTGAACAAGGTTTGAGGGGATTTGAGCCGCTATGAACACGTTGAGGTGGAACCCTAGCTCTCAAATGGTACGATATCCATTTCCTCTTTGTGTTGTGATTGATTTGATTTTCAGAGAAAAGTAGGGCCACAATTTAGTGCTTCTGTGTTTACTCATTGCGTTATGCATTTTTCAAGATTTGTGAACCCTCATTTAAAAATTTTTGAGCACCCATGGCCAAGAGTTCAAAATTCATCGATACATTGGCGGCTATGCTAGACCCTACTCCTAGTGCCAGCCCTATGGCCACTGGGAAATCCGTAAGGATTGCAGAGGCCTCAACATTGGAGACCTCTGCGGTGCCCTCACCTAGTGCTGACCCCACAATTTTAAAGGAAAAGAAGAAATCTGCCCCAGAGAAGAGGGCCAGAGAGCACCCACCTACTGAGAGCCCTAAAATTTCAAAGTAGAAACAAATAAAGGGCAAGACTGTGGTTCTTGAGGTTGCAGAGGAAGAGAATACTGAATACCTTAGGGTCCCTTCTAAGTTTGTGTCAAAAATTTCGCTGGAGGCTGAAACCATTTTTGATAAAGCCTACTTTGAGGAGCTATCAGAGACCTCTGCCTCCATTGAGTATCTAACCAATGCATCTCTGTTGCCCCTGTTGAGGCCCCCAATGCAGCTAGTTTTCTCAAGGATAGTGAGATTATTCTATCAGAATATGAAGTTAAAAATGAGTGATGATGGAAACCCAACACTGCTAGTCTTAATTGATGACTTCGAGATGCTGTTCAACCAGGCAGACATTGCAACAATACTAGGGATACAAGCTAGGTATAACCCTGAGTGGAGTTTGTGTCCCCCTTTGACAGCCTCCATTACTGAAATTGCAAAAGACTTAACTGGAGGAATCACTGCCTCAGGAGACTCAATCAGAAAGAGAGACCTGAATCCCAAACTCAGGCTCATGGATGCAGTGTTGAGGAAAAATATGTATTGCTCTGGTCATGAGTAGGAGAGGAGGTACCCCATAGCTAAAGCCCTCCTCTAATTTCACAGAAACCACTACTTGGATGCAGCCAAGTTGATTTTTGAGGGAATTAAAGATCTGTGTGAGAAGGTGAAGGTAAAGAAAAAACCTCAGGCCCTCCCCTACTGTAGGCTAATCACTGCCTTGCTGTAGTTTAGAAAGTAACCCTTCAAAAGGGAGCAGGAGACAGTGGCCCTGAACCCCAAAAATAGTGGAAAGAAATAATGGGGTATCAGTGGCACAATGATGGGAAAGAGGAAGAAGAGGAAGGAATTATTGAGAGAAGCAACCCCCACCATTCAGGAAGTGGCTGCTGCTGCTGCTACTGCTGAGGCAACAACCTCTGTTGGGCCAGCCAGGCCCCCAACCTCATTGCCAGCACCAACCCCCTCTCCCTCAGCTTTATCTACACCCATTGCCCCACCACCTCCACCCTTCATCCAGACATCACAACCCCTCATAAGAACAGTACCCTCACATAAACCTATCTCCCCATCACCACAGCATTAACTACCCCAATCTTACCACCAACCATGATAACCACTACCACCCTACCCACTACTGCGCCCTTACCCCCTTTTTCAGCCCATACCAGCCCCCCTGTAAAAATTGCCTACACTAAGAAAAGAAAACTCACAGAAGGCAAAGCCCCCAAAGAACCTCAGCCCACCTACATTTCCCAAACCATTCTAATCCCTGATACCACCTTCATTCCAGACCCAATACCCACAACCTATGCACCAGAACCCCATACCTTTGAAACCCCCCTGCAGTCCATTGAGATTTCCCCACCCTTTATACCTATCACTGGTGAGCCTATAGACCACTCCATTCCACTATCACATCCAAGTGAATCATTTACAGGAGAGGAATTTTCCACTATGATGTCTACTATCCTAGGAGACATCAACCTAGAGTATACCCCTCTCCCAAACTCACCTCCCCCCCACACTTTACCCCACCACATGAACCATCACAGGCCACTACCTTCAGTCATCGACCCACATCTCCCTTCTAACCAGTTTCGCCAATCTAACCCACACCCAATACGATACCAGACCTCTTACCCCAAATCCTACACCTCTTACTTTCCCTACACTCCCAAATGTTGGCCAATACCTAAACCCAAGCCACAATTGAGGCCAATCTTCATTCACTCCACTCCACTCCACTTTACCAAACCCTGCCTACATCCTAAACATTTTACAATCCATCCAGGCAACTTTAACCACTCTCACCCAACAGCTCCAACAGTCAACTGTCCCTACATCAATCCCTAACCCCCCACCAGCTCTTACTCCCATTGAACCTATCCTTGATACTTCTCCACACCTTTAGAGAGGCCTCCACTCAAACTGAACCTGACCCGCAACTACCTACACTGGAGCCTACCCTCCATGTCCCTCACCCTCTGCCCTCCACCTCACCTCTGTCATCATCCAGTCCCCTTCCTTTCTAGGCTGTCCCTTCTTTCAGTGCTGATATGCCCATCTATCCTATCTTTGCTACCCCCATGCCCCCCTACTCCACCCTCCTCAGAGCCATGAAAGCCAATGCCTACATAAAAAGAGATGTAGTTCAGGGCATGACTGATTTGAAAGCTACAGTGAGGCAGCCCCTCTTTGATCAAATTAAACTCCTAATGCTTGCTCATAAGGTTGAGAAAAAGGAAATCAAGAAAGGATGACGGGAGATTATGGTCCAATACAATAAAGCAAAGAACCGAGTAGAGAGTCAGGAAGATGTCATCAAGGAACTGAAAGAGAAATTGCGATTGACTGAGGAGCGTGCTTATGATTATGGAGTGACTATTGTCGCCTTAGAGAAGAGGGCAAATGTACAAACTGACCGGGAGATGGAAGACGCTCTTTTTAAAGCACTCAACCCTGATGTAACTCTTCAACAATCAGGTCCGGATGCCACGAGTCCTAGCCCTGTCAAACTTGGACTCAAAATCAAGGAACCTACATAAAAACCTTCCCACACTCCAACAAGAAAAAGCTCAGCGAAGCCTAGGAAAGCTACTTCCAAAAGACCACAGTCTAAGGCTGCCACTTTGAAGCAAGCAAAGGGGAAGGGAATCCAGGAACCACCGGCTGAGGCCAAGGACTCTGATGATTAAATTTTGCACTTGTATTTCGTTAGGAAGTAGTGTGTCATTTTTTGTGTAGTTTACTTCCACCTACTTTGTACATACTTTAGCTGTATAATAACACTGCTCTTTGTTTTGTTTTATTTAGTTTCCAATCTGTCTTTCTTTATTTTTGTTTGTTTGTTTTTATGTTATTCTTGACTTTGAATCAGTGAGGACACTGCTCCTCATAGGTTTGGGGGTGTGGCAAGTTCTGCCAATGAAGTTGTTAACCCAAGTATAGCAGAGTCAAGTAAGTAAAGATAGGAATGGAGCCATGTTCACCTAAGAATTGTGAAAATTAAGAAATTTAAAATTTTACAGACCTTTAGGCAACTGATTAAATTTCAACCTTTCCATGAGGTGAACACCAGGAAAACTCACTTGCATCAGTACTTAGTAAATCACTAAAGAGAGAAAAAGGTAAGGACATGCCTAAGAACTCAATAGAAGACCATAACTAGTGAGTTTTGGGCCTACACAAAATTTTCTTCCTTTCTTTGAGGAGTGACTGAGGCAATTCTTCCAGCCCTAAGGATTGGCTGAGGCATGCCCTCAGTAGAAGTTAGGCTTCTCCAAGTTGAAACAATTGACAACACTCATGATACCTAGGAAAGGATCAAGGCATTCTCTTGGATAGTTTGAGCCTAAATTGACCAAACCCTAATCAACTGCCCTTGTGCATATACCCTTCGAGCCTTAAATTTTAATTTTCTTTCAAAATACACCTGAGTACTTGTACCTGAACCTATGGACTTGATTCAAACTTACCCTCACTCTGAGGAATCAGAAGGTAATGGAAAAGGAGATGAAGATGGACAAGATAAGGTCAACATTGGGTGAATGGAGAAGAGAAACCTAAGAACTTAGCAGTATAGCAGCTGAGGAAGGAAATGACAAGTCAGAGAAATAAAGATCTGATGGTCTAATTAAATCTATATATAAAAAAAAAAGAGGAACAAAAAAAAAATGAAGAGGAATAAGAGAGGGGTCAAAGAGGAAAATTTTATTTAAATAATTAAAAATAGGAGGAGAAGCTGGTCACTTCAAGTCTGGAGAATTTTAAAGAAAATGAAATGTACTGAATTAAAGAAGGTGAAGTCATGAAACACCTCCTTCACCTACTGCCTTCTCAATTTTGAATTCCTTTTTAACCTTCCATTCTTTATAACCCATACCATAAGCCACATCACAACCCAGTCAAAAGACCTTGTGATCCATAATTGAATGACCTATCATGCAGAGATGAGGAGTTGCCCAATCTATGGTGAGGACTAGCCAATGATATCATCACTTAGATGCTTTGCTGATGCTCATGCTTACAGACCCATTTGGGGGCTATAACTGCTCTTGAGCTTGAGAGAAAATGAAAACTCTCAAGGCTCATTGTGAGTGTATGCCCTAGAGAGCATTGGGTCTGACATTGAATGTATTGGGCATGACCTAACCTAATTTTTGAATTAATGATGAGCTCAGTGCTGACATACAGGTGTTGTCTCCCTTATTGTGAACTAATTGGAAATGTTATGCATTCATGAGAAGTTTGTGATGATTAAATGTTTCTGCATATCATTTATTTAAAATTCTCATATTTGTATTTATTCAAAGGTGAACAGGTGCTTTGTTTCTTGATAGCTAACTTGATGATCTTGCACTTTTGCTAACTGTTTCATTGAGAAGTTTGTGGGTATCTTCACTAAAAACCCTCAAGAGACTTCACTCCTTCACAAGGGATCACCTAGGGGTTCCAAAGGCTTGGTACATATGCTAAATGTATTCGTGCTCCCTACGAAAGTGGCATTTAAATTTTTAGAGTAATTATTTTAAATTTTCCTTTGCTCAAGGACTAGCAAAGATTAGGTTTGGGGGTGTGTTATTCACTAAAAAGTATCACTTTTCACCTCTTAACCTAGCCTTTGCTGGACCTTGAAGCTCACTAGTAATCATGTTTTAAGTTTGTTTTGTAGCTAGTGATAATCTATGCAGCTTAATATAAAATCCATGCTTATTGGTCCATAGAAGAGAGGGAATACATGTAAAGGTGATAGCCGAGCTAAAGTCTAATGGAACACCCTGGTAGTGCTCACCATGGTGATTCAATTGCTGGTCATCATTGACCAAAAGCCTAGTAGATGGAAGAAGTTAGTTGAGAATGGAGAAAGCTACAACAGCAGCAAGTGTAATGTATCAGAGTGATAAAAGAATCATCTCGCAGAGTTGAGGACCCCCCTCGCGAAGCTAAAGATGTAGTGAAAGTTGCCCTCGCGCAGATTGGCCGCACAGTTAAGAGGAGAATAAAAAAGACATCGCGAAGATTTCGTTGTTTAAAACTCTCAGAATTTACCCTCGCGAAGCTCTTGCAAAGATCGAGCCCCAAAGCAGCTGCACGCAGAATATAGCGAGTTCATATGCATAAAGAACAATCTGTCACCTTGCGGAGTTCTCGCATAGCCAAAGAAGAGAGAGATGCCTAGAATTTCTCTCGTGCAGCTCTGGCGCACGTTGGATCCTAATCAGTTACTACGCGAGCACATGCACCTTACTGTACGAGCACTCGACAAGAGAGAGAGCTTCTGAAGCTCTATCTGCGTGAAGAGTCCTGGCGCTCCAGAGCATCTTCGCGACAGTAAGGTAGCGTAAAGGAATTGCACGATGAACTAAAGATTGACTGCGTGAATAAGCACTTCTCACCAGCTAAAGGCTACTCCGTAATGGCTCTACAACTGTGCAAATGAACTAATGCATATGCTAGCCCCGCAAAGCTCAAGCTCTCCACTTCTCAATTTTAACTGAAGGACTTTTTGGGAATTTCCCAAGGCTAGGGCACACTTTTCAAGGCATAGATTTTGAGGCACATATCTCCAGGCATCCAAGGGTTGAAATAGTGCCATGTCTGCTGGAAAAATTAGGGTTAATCTCTTCAGAGCCAAAGCCTTATGGACAGAGTATATAAGTTGTACCCAGAGTTTATTATTTTCATCTTTCCTTCATTCTCTGTCAGCTGAGAACTCTAGCACGCTAGGGTTAGGGTTTGATCATCTCTTTTTCTTATTTCTCTTCTCTCTTAGCCCAACACTTGCTGGCTAATCCCTCTATAAGCAGCTAGGTTTAGTTTTATTTTAGTTTGTAATAGGTTTTTGTATACATTGGGATTGTGGATGAGCAGTTGTGTACAGGCTGTAGACTGGAGACAGTTCATTATAAGTTTTGTGTTCATCAATAGATTACTGTTTTAATGCCTAATTGAATCTAAAGATCTTATGGTTTCTTTAGATGTCTATAGGATCCATGTATTTGGGACTAGCCCATTCAGTTTCTAGTAGATCTATTGTTTACCATCTGATTTTCCTTGGTTTGATAGCCCCATGGAAAGTAATGCTAGATCTGTAGTGAGATCCAGGGAGCTCGGAGGCCTATGGACCATGGTGGTTGCAAAAGTTTTTATGTTTTTTCTCAGGCCTCTTGTTGAGGTATTTTAAGTGCTTGCTACTAACTTTATTGGAGACAGTGATAAGAATGGGGTGAATGAAAATTAATGAAAGGTGGAGTGAAAACTACAGAGCAGCAAGCCTAAAAATACACAGTCCTGCAAGATACAAGGCCTGCTGTAGCAAGTTTTGATAAGTAAGAGTTTGTCCCACAGGGAAAGTTGATCTAAAGCTCCAAGGGAGCTATCTTTAGTAGGCTCTCCAGATCTGACTATAGATCTGGCAATCCTAAATGGAAGGGGATTTAAGGTCACTAAAATCTAAATCCTAAGGTAACTTAATGTCTAAACTACAGAAAGGGTTAAGAAAGAGGATGGAGTGTGAGGAAATAAATATAAAAGGGTGAGAAGTATGTTATTAGGTACAGATATGATGGGTCTTATAACTCAGACTTAGATCTGCTGCTATAGAAGTCCTGTCCAATGGCTACATTATCACCAAAGAGGAGAAAGGATCCAACTCATCCCTGTGCCATGATCCAATCCCTTATGGCTATAACCTGTCCACTTAAATGGTCACAGACTATCCAATAGGGGAACCACAATCCAGAGATGGGTCAGAACAAGATTAGCATCGTAGGCACTACTTCATCCAGGCTACAAGCTCAAGAATCCATAGGAACCTCAGGGCTAGGCCTACAAAGTGCACGAGCCTGGACACACAGGACCAACAAGAGTTTGAGTACTAGCTATTAAGCTTGGCTGTTCACTGCTTTAGAAAGACAGCAGTGATCCAGTCACAAGCCTACAATCTCTACAGCCAGATCAGATCTGTAATCTGATGGTGGGTCTATACAAATATAGGAGAGTCTGTCTCTGCACAATCTCTCAGAAGGCTACAAGCACAAGTGCAGAGAAGAAGAATCTGCCTTAGATCTGTGGATTGGCCTCACCCTAGGGCTATAATCTGTTCACTTGAATGGTCACAGACTATCCACAGAGGCTATCCTCCTCACAGAGGTCTAAGACAGAACAAGAACATTGCTGCCGCCACCATGCTCACAAGGCTACCAGCTCAAGCTCCCATGGGGATTCAGATTTAGTGGATCCTGTGGTGGGGGAAGGTCTGCAATGTGACTAACCTGGACACACAGGTCACTTGAATCTAAATAAGACCTTAAAAGCAATCCTCCATTGCTTACAATACAACTTAGCAATGGAGGATCTCAAGGCAGCAGCCTTGTACAGAACAACTCACAACAAAAACACCATCCCATATATGCAATGTGACTAACCTGGACACACAGGTCAGTTGGATCTAAATAAGACCTTAAAAGCAATCCTCCATTGCTTACAATACAACTTAGCAATGGAGGATCTCAAGGCAGCAGCCTTGTACAGAACAACTCATAACAAAAACACCATCCCATACATGCAATAGATCCTATTACAAAAACTCTATTAAAAACTATACCATATAATCATACAAAAGGCATAGCCAGCAAGTGTTGGACTATGGAGAGAAGAAAAAAAAGAAAAAGAAAAACTCCAAAACCCTAACCTTAGCCTACTGTAATTCTAAAGTCAGTTTCAAGAAGAAGCATAGAAGTCAAGACCAAAAGTCCTTTAAACCTAAGCTAGGCTTAGGCTTATATAGTAGTCAGTTCTCTGTGAATTAGGGTTAGGAAAACCATAATTTCATCAATGCAATTGCAGTCCATTCTTGTCCCTTGGATGCCTCGGGGCGTGTGCATAGAGATTAGAGCATTAGAGTGCGTGCCCTAATTGCTGGAAGTTCTCAGATTGCCCCTGCAGAAGTGGGGAGAAGTTTAGAACTCAATCCTCACTAAGTAGAAAAGATTTGCAGATCTTGCCGCATGGTAGAATTGGTGTCGCGGGGTTGCTTTGACTTGAAGCTCTTGCAGTCGCGGGGTTGGTACTTTGATCATCGCGAGAATGCTTTGGTCGTTGCGGAATTGGTCTTTCCATTTGAATGGCGCGTGCAGTTCGTTCCTTGATTAATCCCGCGGCTATCCTCGTGAAGAAAACAATGTACATGGGCTTCTGGATCGTGCAAGCAGTTCCTTGAAAGTATGTGTCGCGCGGTGGAATGCCTGGAGCTCTCTCTATTCAGTGAATCGCGTGAAGGTTGAAAACTCATCTCTTAAGCTGCGCAAGACTGCGCGAGTGCTTAAGACTGAGCCTCGTGAGAACCGTGCGAAGTATATTTTTTTTACTCCCTGTTGACATCCATATGCGTGCGAATAGCGCAAAGACTGCGCGACCAGTTGGGGTGTTCCCTTCAGAAGCCCGCGACAACTGCACGACGCATTTTCTGGTTCAATTGAGCCCTGTGACATCTGCGCGAGGCATTCTTCTTGATTTGTTTCTGCTTTGCTGTGCCTCTGCTATAGCCAATTCTCTGTCTGAGTTCTACCTTCACATTTATGAGGGGCTTCTGGGTCAGTAGTAGGCTTGTTGGCATGGTTAGGGATTTAATTGTAGCTGCTGCTTATTACCTACAGAATAAACTTAAAACACGTTTATTAAATGATCAAGGGTCTAACAGAGATTAAGTTAAGGGCTGAAAAGTGGTACTTTTCAGGTCTTAACATACCCCCAAACCTAATCTTTGCTAGTCCCTTAGCAAAGCTGTAATTTAAATGCCACTTTCGTAGGGATCATAGGTATATTTAGCATATGTACCAAGCCTTTTAAACCCCTAGGTGATCCCTAGTGGAGGAGTGAAGTTTCTTGAGGGTTTTTAGTGAAGACACCCACAAACTTCACCATTAGAATTAGTTAAGTATAGTGCAGATAATGACAATACAGATTTAAATGTTTAAAGCTTCATTCCACAACCAATTTTTTTTTAACACTTAGAGGAAACTGCGGCAATGTTGCAGGCCATTTAAAACTTAAAAGTTAACATGTGTTTGCCTTATCTGCACTTTACTTAACTGAGGTTTGCCTTTAATTCAAAAATCAGGTTGGATACAACCCCAATGAGGTTTAAATTCAGACCCAATTCTCATTAGGGCTATCTCTCAACATTAACAATCTGAGGGTGTTCACATTCAAAACAGCTCAAGAGCAGTTATAGACCCCAAAAGGGCCTGCAAGCATGAGCATAGGCAAAGCTTCTAATTTCTGACATCTTCAAGAATTTTCACCATAGATTGGACAACTCCTCATCTCCACATGACAGCTCATTTTACTTTGGATCTATAAGGTCTTTTTAAATGGGTTGTAATGTGGCTTATGGGTGAGGGATGTAAAGAATCAAGGGGTAAAAAGGGAATCAAAATTAAGAAATCAGCAAGGTAAGGAGTGATTCATGACTTTACAACCTTCATTTAAGCAAAACTTCATCTTACTTGATATATTCCAGAATCAAAGTGGCCAGCTTCTCCTCTTCTTTTCAATTTTCAGAAGATGTTTTTCTCTAGACGTCTCTTTCTTATTTTTTTATTTTTTTATTTTTTTATTTTTTTTTATGATAAACTGCCACACAACTTCCATTGATACACTGCTGTTCACAAGTTGCTTTTCTTCACCTTTCATAGAATGTTGGGCCATTCTCAGTATCTTTAACTCCTTCTCCTTTACATTCTGAATTCTCAGAGTGAGGGTGAGGTTGAATCAGGTCATGAGGTTAAGGTGCAAGTATTTTGGTGTTTGTGAACGAAAAGTATGATTTTAAGGCTCAACTGGTGTATGCAAAAGGGCAGCTTTTAAAGGATTGGATTTTCAGGCTCAAACTGTCCAAATGAAGGCCTTGGGTCATTTCCTTAGTATCATGAGTGTTGTCAATAGTTTTGATTTGGAGGTGCACTACTTCTAGTGAAAAAGTCTTGATTCAATCAGTCCTCAGAGCAGAAATAATGCCAGAAAAACTCTTGAAAAGAAAATGATGGGCCCAAATCTCACTAGGTATGGTCCTCAAATCAACCCATGGGGTGTATTTTCATCTGTTTCTCTCCTCTTAGGTTCACTGAGTATTAATTAAAACATTTTCTGATATTAGCTTCATGGTGGTATCAAGATTTTAACTTTTTCAGTTTCAAAAAGTCTGCAAAAATATTTTAATTTTTTACAAGTTTCCTCATTGTATCAAGTTAAGTGGAAATTGACTTTATTCATCCCAGTTATGCCACCATTACTGCACTAAAATTAACTATTCTAATGGAAGATCTATCCTGCCATACCCCAAAACCATGAGGAGCAGTGTCCTCACTGGTTCAAAGGTGAGAAAGTGCAGTAGATACTATAGAGAAGAAAGAAATAGAGAAGAAAATAGAGAAACAGAAATAAAGAAAATGCTACACTGAACAATATAGATCAAAATGAAAACTTTCATTATAAAAGAAAAATTATTATAGAAAAAGTGAAAAAGAAGAGAGGGGGGGAGAACAGGGATCATGGGGGGGTCGGTGGGGGAGGGTTGGGGGAAGACGGTGGGGGAGATGCAGGGGGGTCAATCTTTCTCTTCTTCTTCGCTCTCTTCTCCTTGTTCTTCTCCTGCTTTGCTAGGATCCGCTGGACTTTTTCATACTCATCCCAAAGAAATTGTAACGGGTCCGACTCCTTAGGCGGTGGGGGATCCTCCCAGATGGCATAGAATTTGATGGGAAACTCGAAGGGTTTGTCATCCGCCATGGTTGTGAGGAGGTATGGACTGCTAGGGTTAGAAGATTAAGGATGAGATGAAGAGGAACTAAGGGCCGATTTAAAAGAGTTGGACGGTGGAACATGAATTGGCCGATTTAAAGCTTTGTCCCTTTTCAAGCTTGGCAATAAATGATCATTGTGTGGGGAATGAAGAAACGCACAACCGATTATGGCAAAAGAGAGCGCACAATAAATGAAGGTTTAAAGATAGGCTTGGGATTTAAGGGGATCCGGTGTGTCGCACAGCTACACAGTGGAAAGTGTGGAATTATTATGCTTTGCGCACGGTCAGGACTCCGCGAGGAAGCTCATACAGGGCACACGAATATGAACATGAAAACATTTGAATCCTGTACTTTCATCCAGTCAGTTGCCATCTATATCTACCTTGCACATGGATTTGTATTTAAAATAATCATAGCCTCTCGACATACATCTCTCATGACAAAATTGAAAGAAATGAAGATGAAACTATAAAAAGCTTAAACAAGCACACAGAAAAGATCAATAGACAAGAAATAAAAAATGAAAATTATATTAACTGAAAAAAAAAAAAAAGTACAACTGTAATTACAATCTAAGTACAATCTATGTACAATCTAATCTAATCTAAGAGGAAGCATCTGAATCAGAATCGGTCAGGAAATCCCAGCCCATCTTTTTAGCATGTTCCTTAAGGGCAGCTTTGTGCTATTTCTTCTTTGCCTCCCTTGCCTTTTTTGCTTCGCCTGGTGTTTTCTTGGCAGTAAGTTTTTGTGCCCTCACCCTAATTTTTGATTGCTTGGATATTTTTGGTTCTTTGGGTGCTTGAGGGGCTTTTCCTTTTGTTTTTGCAGGGGATTTGCCTTTGGCTTCCTCAATGGGGGCAACTGGGATTTTTCCTTTGTCTTCTTCTGTGGGGGCCACTGGGGACTTCCCTTTTACTTTGGGTTCAGGCTGGCCAGGGGGATTTGCCTCTTTAGATTGGGCAGTTGGCTCTTTACCAATTTTGATAGAGGTAGCTTTGGGAGTAGACCTCTTAGCAGTGACTTTCCTCTGATTAGGATAAGTTTGCTCTTGTTGAGGTGCAACAGAGGCCTTGGTAGGTGGAGGCTGCTCTGTAGGAGGTGAGGCAGGAGGGGCAGCATGGGCCTTCCCTTTTTCTTGTTGGGCCTTAGGTTGTGCCTCCTCAGATTGGGCAACTGGAGCTGGAGTAGCTTTAGGCTCTGGGTCTGGCATGCGAACAGAGAGTGGGGTGGGCTGCAGAGGAGCATTTCTGGCAGCAGCCAATGCAGATTCCAATGAGGCTATTTGGATTTTGTGTTTGAGGAGGTCAGTCTCATGGATTTCCTTTTGGATTCTGAAGATCTCCTGGGCATTGTTGAGCCTCTTCTAAAAAAGTCTTGCTTTAGCCTTCTCTGTAGTAGTGTTGGCTTTTTCCAGCTCCAAATTCAACTCATTATAAGTAGCTGAAGCCTTGGCCTTCTGATAGGCCTCCAGGATATTAGTCCACCCCAAGGAGATGCCCAGTAGTTGCTTTCTGTGGGCCTCCTTCATCTCATCAATCTGCTGTAACAGGGGGGCTTTAATGGACTGGCAAAGTTTGGCCATGCCCCTCAAGACATCCTTCCTAAGATAGGGATTGTCCCTCATGGCATGGAGGATGGTGAGGTAGGGAGGGATGTAAAAGAAATGTTTGGGTGCAATGGGCAGTGATGAAGTGGAAGGAGCAAACTGTGATTGGTCTTGTGGGGGTGAGGGGGGGATGATAGTGGGTAAGTCTAGTTGTGGGGGGAGGGGGTCAGGTTCTGGGTTTGTTTGTGTATGTTTTTCAGTGAAGGTTGGAGGGGGTAGGATAAGAGGGGGATGGAGGTATAGGGGAAAGGAAAATGGTGTAGGCTCAGAGGAGCGGGGTGATGGGGAAATGGGAATGGTGAAAGGGATGAAGGGGAATGGGGGGGTTGGGTGTGTAAAGGGGATTATGGGTGTTGGATGGGGTTGGGAGTCAGGGATGGTGTCAGTTTGGGTATGTTTGTCAGTGTAAAGGACCAGGGGGGTTGTAGTGGATTGTTGAGGGATGGGTGGGTTGGTTAATGTCTGTAGGGTGGATTGGATGGATGTGAGTTCAGTCTGCATTTGGTCCTGTGTTTGGGTAGTGGTGGATAATTGGGATTGGATGTCTTGGATAAGGGATAAGATAAGTGTCAGTGTGTCGGGGCTGGGAGGTTGAGTCTGTGTAGAAGAGGGCACTAGTTGGAAAGGTGAGGAATGTGCATGATGGAAAGTGGAAGGAGGGGAAGAGTGGGGTTCTAGTGAGTGATGGTGTGATGTAGTTGGGGAGTCCGGGAGGGGGGTGTAGTGGGTAGGCATTGTGTCAAGGAAGGTAGCTAGAAAGGCTTGGAAGCCTATGGTTGTGTTAAGGGTTAAGTCAATGTCTGTGAGTGGGGATGTAGTAGGTATGGCTGGGGTGGTGGTTTCTTCAAGGTGAGGTGTGTCAGTGTGGATGAAAGGGGTTGAGGGAGGTGTCTGGGAGATGGTGGCGATTGTCTCAGTGGTTTTTCATTTTTTGTAGGAAATGAGGGGAGGGCTGTCAGGTTTATATGTAGCTGATGGGGTATTGGGGCTGTGTACTGAGGTAGGGTAGGGGATGGGGAGTCCTCCCAAGTACCAATCATAGGTGAAGGGGGAGTGGGTGTAGATGATGAGGACAGAGGAGGGTGAGAGAGAGATGGAAGAGGGGTAGTGGATGCAGGAGGAGAAGGTGGAGGGGAAATGGGGGCTACTGCAGCAGTGGTGGTAATAGGCTCTGTGAGCACCTCCTTGGTAGCAGGGGTAGACCTTGTTCCAGCTGCCTCTTCTGCTTGTTTGGGAAGGACCTGAGCCTCAGCTTTCTTCTTTTTCTGGGCCTCCATCAAGCTCCTGCTGATTCCCCATTACCTCTTGACAAAAGTAGTAGGGGCAAGGGTGGTAGTCTGCTCATTTTTCGCTATCTTATACCCCCCCTTGATTAGCAACAAAGTAATGACCCTGACATAGGGGAGTGTGTGAGGCTTTTTGTTCGTCCCTATCTTCTCCACTAGGTCTTTCATTGCCTCGAAGATGAGCCAGGCTGCATGGAAGCCATGGCCAAGAGAGAAGGAATAGACAGCATCCGCGATGGGAGTTCTCCTCTCTTGCTGATGTCCTGAGTAGTAAACATTCTTTCGCAGGACTTGGTCAATGAAGAGGAGTTTAGGTTCCAATTCTCTCCTTCTGATCGAATCCCCTTTGGCCTTTAATCCTCTAGTCAAAGCTCTAGCAATTGTATCAATGGAAGCGCTCAGGGGGGGCCATATCCACAGCTAGGGTCGAATGCAGCTGGGATGCCCAATACTTCAGCAATCACCTTGGGGCTCACTAGCATCTCAAAATCGTCAATCAGCACCAGCAAGCATACTTGTCCATCCTTGTCCTTCTTGACCCTGATGTGCTGATAAAACAGTTACACTAGCCTAGGGTAGGCTAGTGCTGAAATTCCTCTCGTCAAGGGTATCAGGCCCGCTTTGCTCATAAACTACACGGCAGGGGCAGAGAGAGGTTCCTTCTCAATAAATGGTAGGTCAAAAGCTGTCTCAGGCTCCAATGGGATTGAAACCATGAGCTCAGAAGGAGTAGAAAACTTAAGGGTTGGCTCCTCTGCCTCCTCAACCACTTCCTTTCCTTTTTTAGGTGCCTTTGAAGTCTTGGCCTTCTTAGGGGTGGTCTCAGCAGGGGGCCTTATCCTTCCCCTTTCTCTCCTATGCACTCTTGGGAGCCATTTCAAACTCTATCTTCGAATATGAGGAATGGAGATGGAGATCTAAGTGCTTACCCTAAACTCCTAGGGTTAGGTTTGATCTGACACATAGGGCACCGCCAGATCTCTGTTAAGAGGGCAATAGATGGGGGTGATGCTAGGAACAACTCTATAGATTCATGGAGTGAATGACGAGCTGTAGGCTTGATGTTGGAGGAGAGAGGGGGAAGAGTGCCAGAAGCTAGGGTTTCACAGAGGGAAGAAGGAAGAGAATACTAGAAAGGGAGACAAGCGCGGGGTTAAAATACTTATCGTGAAGCACAATGCGCTTTGGAACATCTGATCGCGGGATTGGAAATGAACCTAGCGAAGGTGTTTATTCAATTAGGATTGCGCGACAATCTCCCAGGTTGACCTTGGAGCGCGCGACAGTGTGAGATGAATTCATGTGAATTGCGTGAGCGGCTTGTTAAGTAGTGAAAAATACCATTTTTTACCCCTAAACATGAGCTTTGAAAGACCCTTGAGAAGACTAAATAAGTGCTTTAGTGTGCATTTTACAGCTAACCAATTAGACAGGTCCAAGTCCGAAAAGTATCCTAAAATGATCAAAAAGCTGACAACTCATGTCAAGCTAAAAGATGGATTGAAGAAACAACATCAGCAATGGCTAAAAAGGGTCTAAAAGAGCAGACAAAGACCTGAAAAAAGAGAGAGAGCCATTCGCAAAGAAGAATGGGAGCCTAGAGTCCAATTCGCAAAGAACTTTTACTATTCGCAAAGAACCTTGAACTTTGCGAAAAGAAGAAAACACTCCTCGAATAGAAGATTTACCTTTGCGAAAAGAACTTCTGGAGCCAAACTACTTTGCGAAAAGAACTTCTGGAGCCAAGATGCTTTGCGAAAAGAACTTCTGGAGCCAAACTACTTTGCGAAAAGACCCTTAAACTCTGCGAAATGGCATACTGGGGATTTACAGCCACTTTGAAGGGCATTTCAGTAAACTCTGCACGCGCCCCAATGTAATTAAAAGCCCAGAGACATTCCGGAAGATTCCAAGCACAAACTAAAGGCATATTCCATGCGTGAAAACCCAAAGATGAAATCACTTGGCGGGAACTTCTAGAAGCTCAAACAAACTTTTGAATTCCCATATGTGATTGATGCTTCTAACGCTGATTGGATTATGAACGGATCGAGCATTTTCATTGGCGAAACAGATCTGGATCCCGTGCTCAATGACCATTGGGCAATCCAGATCGAGCACTTCGATTGGTCAATTCACCTTGTGCGAGGATAGAGGAAAAGCTATAAATTGAGAAGACATTTGCCCAATTGGGGCATCCAGTTTTAGAGTTTTCATCTCTGTTTCCCTCATTCCTACAGGATAGCTTATCCGAACCCCGTAATCCTTCTTGTAGTTTATCTTTGAGAGCCATTGTGAGTGATTTGTACTTCCAAGTTCGGATTCAAGATCAGAATCTGAGGGCTCTCTTCAGAAGCTCAGATCAAGTCCGAGGGCTCTCTAAGAAGCCGTGCCTGTAATTGTAACGTTGGATTTTAAAAGGTTCTTGTCAGAATTTGTGTCTTCTCCATTGGAGTCATGTCGAGGGTTCGAATGATCACCTTAGTGCATTAGACTACTTTAGATTCACTTATCGGCATCCAACTTCCCTTAATACATCATCCCTGTGCGAATTAGTGTTGGTAACCTAATTCAGGCAGCATTTACAGTGATGTCCATGTTCTGAACTAAAGAATAGGCCACTAGTATGGATCTGTGACCATTTAAGTGGGATGATCACGACCATAAGTCTAAACCTATTCCTTAATTCGGATTTATTTCTCTTACATCTGTCTTTGGTAGCCGATGAAGATTGAATCTGCTGTTGAACTGCAGTCTCTCCATTAAAATTCAGTGGTTAAAGTACATGAAGCTATTATTTCTGCATTTGTCTTATTTTAAACATCTCCCCAACTCGGATCTGGATCATGTAATTAGTTCTTTTCTTTATTTGCTTATAGTTAAATGTGACACAATCCAACACTCTTTTTTATCTATTCTTTATTTTAGATAATTATAGAGCCATCTCAGAATACAGATCCGAGGTTTATCTCTCATTTTAGACAAACTTCTCTGTGGACGATCTTGAAATACTTACTTTTAAAACTTGCTACAATTGGCCCTGATCTTGCAGGCCAGTGTTAGCCCCAATGTGCTGATATCCCTTTCATAAGTTAACATCCATATAATTTAGCATTCTTTAATTATTTAATTATTGATTTATAATGCACATAATTTTGGCACACTTGGAGCGACAACAAGTTTTTGGCGCCGTTGCCGGGGAAGTTTGTTCTAAAATAGATAAACCTATGTTTATTTTCATTTATTTTAATTTTTACTTTAAACCTGCACTTTGCATTCCAAGTGCTTGATTAAATGTCTACTGCAGTTTTGTAGAGAAAACCTGTTTTACTGCAGCAGAATTTTTATTTTCATTTATTTATCAGTCATTTATTAATTTTGTTGTTATTTTTATGCAACAGATACCGTAAAAGGAAAGGGAAGTTCTTAAATAGACAGGTTTGCTGTACCAAACTCTCTCTGAGTTGTATGTTTGGCAGGAGAACCCTCAATCCTGAGATTCTCCCGTTAAATTCAGAAGTTGAAAGACTCCTAAGAAACCGACATACATCACAGACATCTGCTGAAATGGGCGAAGACCAGAGATTGTTAAGAGACTACTTTGCCCCTGGTGCTTATAATTCCCCATTTTGCATTCAATTTCCCACAGTGGAGGGAAATTATGAAATTAAGTCCTCCACCATCCAAATGTTGCCTTCATTCCATGGATTGAGTAAGGAAGACCCTTACAAACACATTGATGAATTTCTGGCTTTATGCACAACATTTAACATAGCTGGACTGGGTCCAGAGGCAACCAAGCTTAGGCTCTTTCCTTTTTCATTAAAGGACAAAGCTAGAGCATGGTTATCTATGTTAGCACCAAACAGCATCACATCATGGAATGATTTGCAATGTCAATTTTTGTCAAAATATTTCCCAATGACTAAAACCAGCCAAGCGAGACAAAGCATCATCTCTTTCTCCCAAAACTCAATGAAACTTTCCATGAAGCATGGGAAAGGTTTAAAGAAGCTGATAAGGCAATGCCCTCACCATCAAATTCCTAAATGGCGGTGGTTCAAAGCTTCTATCAAGGAACCGATCGGAAGGGCAAGAACATGGTGGATGCCTCTTGTGGAGGTACCTACTTGCAGTAAAATAGCTTGAAGAGGTTTGGGACCTCTTTGAGGTGATTGAGAAAATTCAACCCAAAGCAGGAATCTACCAAGGGACACCGAGAATCCAAATGGATGAATAATCCCCAATTCACAAGAGGAAAGTTTATGAAGTCAATGATGGAAAGGAAAGTGGATAATTTGACCACAAAATTTGATAGACCGATGGACTCATTTAAAGCTCCAAATGGGTCAAGAGTAGAGGAGGCATATTCCGATATGCCTCCCCACTCATTCCATTGATCAATGTCCTTCGCATCACAATTTCGAACTCATGATGGAACAAGCTCATGCATCTTATGGATGATGCAATCGAATGACTACCCATGGAGATCTCATCCTAATCTCGGTGGAATCGGGAAATTACCATTAGCAATTACCTTTCAAACACCTTTCACCATATCGCAGAATTTTATAATAAATCAAATTTTCAGCCTAACCAACAACAAGCCATGCAGTGATGCACCAGCCCTCCTAGATCCACGACCTTTGAAGAGCGGGTCTTGAGTTCACTTCAAAATCTTGAACTGCATCTCGTGAACCTTCACGATCGAGCATTAAAAAATTGAAGAAACTCGGCCAACTCTCAAATTCATTGGCTAAGAGAGAAGAGGGTAAACTACCCACCAACCTGTGAACAATCCTAAGGGGAGGTTCATGGTTGGAGAATCCTCAAATGGCCATGAGGAAATCAAAAGTGACTACTTTGAGAAGTGGAAGTATAATAAACAACACAAATTGGGTAGTGAAGAGGAAAAGATGAAGAACAAGTGCAGGAACAACAAATGGATAGCAATATGGTTTGATTTACATCGAAAATTCAAAAAATGAAAAAGTAAAATAACAAAATTGTTGAAAAGATGAGGAGGAGAAATTTGTTCCTCACCTCCCATTTCCCCATGCAATGAAGTTCTCCTTTTGACAAAGGAAACACAAAAATTGAGGAAATGATGGAGACATTCAAGCAAGTTAAAATTAATCTACCTGCTTGATGCAATCAACAGTCCCTGCTATGCAAAATTTCTCAAAGAGGTGTGCACCCACAAAAGGCAATCTAGGATACATTTATCCAAGAAGGCCTTTCTTGTGGAGAAAATCAACCAAGTGCTATCAATTGCAACACCACCTAAGATGCAAGACCACAGAATCCCCACAATCCCTGCATCATTGGGGAGCACACCATTGAGAAAGCCTTGCTAGATCTGGGTGCTAGTGTCAACCTCGCTTCCTATTCCGTCTATGAGAAGCTAGGTTTGGGAGAATTGAAACCCACTCAAGTGGTGTTACAAATGAATGATGATCCCGAAAGGAAACCTATGGGATTGATTGAAGATGTTTTGGTAGGAGTAGACAAGTTTTTCTACCTGGACTTTTGGTGTTGGACATGGAACCAACCAAAAGTACCACCGCCATCCTATTCGGGAAGACCATTCACAGCTACGCCTAATGCATGCATTCAATGCAGTCGCATCATGGAGGTGTCTTTTGGAAATATGAAAGTTAAATTGAATGTGTATAATCTTTGTTACTCAACCTCAATTCTCTCGAGGAATGTTTCCATGTTGACATCATTGATGAGTGGTGGAGGAGTCTTTACAAACATTTCGCAAGGTAAAGACTCCACCACGTAATTTAAAATGATTGGGGATCCGAGAAAGAAGGAAAAGGAGATCAAATTCAACGGAGTCTTTGTGCAAGGCACTCAGATCATCAAGTTCTCTCTCTTGGAGACCTGCTCCTCTCCCTCTTCCACAAGTTACCAAGGTACCTTTCTTGCCCTCTTTTCTCACCACACAATTGGAACTCAACAGCTCCCCAAAAATCTGAAATATGTGTTTTGGGAGATCATCAAACACTACTCAGATTATTTCTTCCTCCCTTACAAAGGAGCAAGAAGAGGAGCCATTGGTAGTTCTAAAATAGCACAAGAAAGCAATTGGTGGACCATTGATTTAGGAGGAATAAACCCAATTTGTATGCATGCATAAGATCCACACGAAGAGGATGCCAAGCCTTCTAGAGAAATGCAAAGAAGGTTGAATCCTCACATGCAAGAAGTGGTAATGAAGGAAGTTGTCAAGTGCTGAATCTTTGGGGTCATTTACCCCATTTGATTCTACTTGGTAGCACCCACAGTGGTGCCTAAGAAATCTGGCATCATCAGTAGCAATGAATCTGGTAAACTTATGTCCACCAGGACAAACAAGCTGGATGGAGGGTCCGCATAGACTACGAAAATTAAATACCATGACAAGGAAAGACCATTTCCCCTCCTTCATTGACCAAATCCTTGATAAGCTTGCAGGCAAAGCTTACTCACTTCCTTGATGGGTACCTGGTTACAACCAGATCCCTGTGTACCCACAGGACCAAGAAAGACCACCTTCACCGCCCCTTTGGCACTTTTGCCTATAGGAGGATGCCCTTTGGTCTTTGCAATGCCCTGCTACTTTTCAAAGATGCATGTATGCCATCTTTTACGACATGATTGATCAATTCATGGAGATCTTCATGGATGACTTTTCAATTTATGGAGCGACTTTTCCCAATGCTTACACCACCTCAAGTTGGTGTTGCAAAGATGTGAAGAAACCAATTTGGTTCTAAGTGGGAAAAGAGTCATTTTATGGTCACCCAAGGCATTGTCCTAGGACATGTGGTCTCCCATAAAGGCATAGAGGTGGACCAAGCAAAAATTGATCTAATTGCACATTTGCCTCCTCCCAGGAAGCAAGTTTCTTAGGGCATGCAGGATTTTATAGGAGGTTCATCAAAGATTTGATAAAATTTCTAAGCCACTCATCATTTCTTGTGTCAAGATGTTCCTTTGTGTTTACTAATGAATGCATGACCTTTGAGGTCCTTAAGAAATGTCGATTTCAGCTCCCATCTTGCAGTCCCCCGACTATTCATTGCCCTTTGAGTGATGTGTGATGCATCAGACTATGCCCTAGAGAGCTGTCCTAGGGCGAGAAAGGATAAGCTTCCCATGTCATAGCTTATGCCCGAGATCCATGATAGATGCCCACTCAACTACACAACAAGCGAGAAAGAGTCATTGGCCATTGTGTTTGCATTGGAAAAATTCAGGGCCTTATGTTTTAGGTTCACAAATTGTGGTGTTCTTGACGACCACTCGCCCTAAAAGTACCTTCTGCCTAAGAAGGATACCAAGCCCAGTTAATAAGGTGGATCCTCCTATTACGGGAGTTTGATCTACTGATTAAGGATAAGAAAGGAGTGGAGAATGTGGTGGCGATCACTTATCCGAATTCTCAATCGAGGATGATAGCTTACCCATTAATGAATCATTTCTGATGAGCAACTTTTTGCCATCAATACCCACGATCCTTGGTTTGCAAACATAGTCAACTTCTTGGCTATTGGATGATTCCTCAACATTGGAATCGAATGGATAAAGATCTTTTCTTCTCACAAGTTAAACATTTCATTTGGGAAGATCCTTATCTATTTAAGAATTGTGCACAAGTGATCGAAAAGTGTGTCCCGACCATGAAGTCCCCAGCATATTGTCAATGTGTCATGAAAGCTGTGGAGGCCATTTCTTAGCAATAAACAAGCAAAATTCTGCGTGTGGTTTCTATTGGCCCACAATCTTTAAAGATGCCTTCCAAAGACTGTAAATCTTGCCGAATCGCCAAAAATCGGGCAAGATTTCCAAAAGAAACTCAATGCCCTGACCAATCCTGGTGGTTGAGTTGTTTGATGTTTGGGGCATAGATTTTATGGGCCCCTTTCCCCCTTCTAACGGAAACAATCTCATCTTGGTAGCAGCGGATTATGTCTCCAAAAGGATTGAGGCCATAGCTACAAACTCCAATGATCACAAAGTGGTTTTAAGATTCCTCAAAGACCACATTTTTCCAGATTTGGATTCCCGAGCCATCATTAGTGATGGGGAAGCCACTTTTAATGTGCGTTTGACTCTCTATTAAAAAGTACTCTGTCACTCACGAGTAGCCACTCCCTATCATCCACAAACCAAAGGTGGGCGGTGGAGATTTCAAATAGAGATCAAACACATTTTGGAAAAAAGCATGAAGAAGGACGAAAAGATCGGTCCTTTAAGCTTAATGATGCTTTGTGGGCATCTGAACGCCTACAAGACTCCTATAGGGATGTCCCTTTCAGGTGGTTTATGGCAAGGCATGCCATCTACCAGAGAATTAGAATATAAGGCCTTGTGGGCAATCAAAACTTTTAATATGGATCTAATCACGTGGTAACCACAGAAGCTTCAACTCACCGAATCGAAGAACCGAGGATGGATGCCTACACTAGCTCCAGTTGTACAAAGAAAAGGTTAAATCATTCCATGATAGGAGCCTCATGAGAAAAGAGTTCATACCGGGGTCCAAGGTATGGTTATTCAACTCTAAACTTAAATTCTTTCCGGCAAATTGAGATCCGTATGGGAAGGGCCATACATCATCATCAAGGCCTCCATCTCGTGAGTCATGGATATTTCAGATCCCAAGGATGGAAGAATACTCAAGGTAAATGGTCGAGGCTCAAACCATGCATTGAAAACACCAGAGCCCTTGGTGCCCACCTATCATCATGAATCTCCAAAATCGATGGTAGAAAAGTGTATAATATGTTTGTACAACATTGTTTTTGATTTTTTCTTGTCATTATTTTTCTTGTTCGCATAGTGTAAATACACTTAAAAGTTCAAATCGCAAAGTAAAAAGTACTGTTCGAAAAGTTCAAAGTTCTATTCAACGATTACGAGTCAGTTGAACTACTCGAAAAGAACCGTGTTCTGTTCGAATAGTTAAAATTTTCTTTTCGAATAGAAAATCTGGGGAGAAGTCCTTTGCGAAAAGATCTTTCTGGAGCCAAATCCATTTCGAATAGATATACTGAAGCTCAGTTCTTTGCGAACTACACTTTCTCAAGATTTTTTACCTTTCGAAAGACACTTTTGCTTTGCGATTTTACTTGTTAGTATATTAGGTCATTTTGAAAGGGACTGGATATCTGCAAACACTCTCCCAAGCAAAACCCCTTTTCAAAACCCTAGCTCACCCTCTTCCCTCGCGAACTCCACACGATTATCCACCATCTATTCTAATCCTCTGCGCCTTTTCTCTTGTCAGAAATCAAAGGTGTAGATCACAGCTGCGCGATCTTTTCAGAGCAAAGAAACTCACATAGAGGAAACCCTCAGATCGTGGGAAGAGCCCTTTAAGGTACTCACTCCTCACAACTTTGGCAAGAAAGCCTGGACCACAAGTCAGGCCATGTTAAGAAGAATGAGGGAAGTAGGAGAACCAGCCCATGCCCCTGCTCTGGCACCTGCACCTATTGCTGCCCCTGCTGCTGAACCCATAGCACCTGAGCCAGAGCTAGTTCTTGCTGCTGAGCATGACAGAGAACCAAGCCCTGAAAGTGTGGGTAGGCATGCTGCAGAAGTGGAAATTGCTGTGGAGCCTCAACCAGCCCCTGAGCCTCAGCCAGCCCCTATCAGTTTACAAGCCCAACTCCCTGTGGTGACCAGCTCTTTAGCTGCACCACTTGCTGCACTTAGTCCACACAGTCCTGAGGTAGCCAGTTTACAAGCCCAATTCTGTCAATTGTCTCTTTCTTATTTTCTTATTTTCTGCTTTTTATTCTATTGCAATTTTTACATTATAAGTATGTGCCTAACCGTGCTTTTTGTTCTCCCCTATTTGAAAAACTTACAACCCTCCCCTACCCCTTTCCCCTTTTTTCCTTTTATTTTCTATCCAAATTTCGATGTGCTTGTCATGAATCGTCCAGATTATTGTTGTTTCTGCTTGTCTTCCCCTAATAATTGTCTACCACCTTTGAACCGGTGAGGACACCTTGCTCCTCATAGGTTTGGGGTGTGGCGGAACAAGTCTGCCTAGGAATAGTTAACATAAGGCGTGAATCACCTAAGTAATTAGGAAATGTATTAATTTACTTAAGAATCATGACAACTAGAAAATTTAAAATTCCTTTGCCAAATTTAGACATTCTAAACCTTGCGATATTCTACATTTCCATGATGATTACACCATAAAAACATACTGGTATCAGCACGTAGTAAGTCAAAAGGAAGAGGAAAAGGTAAAGATATACTTAAAAGCTCAAGGAAAAACCATAACCGGTGAGAATTGAGCCCATATATTTTCCATCTCTGTTGAAGAGTGTGAGGCAATTTTTTTTTCGATTCAAAGGATTGGTGAGGCATTAGATCCACTAGAAGTTAGGAAACTCCAAATTAAAACAAAGTACTTGACACTCATGAAACCGAGGAAAAGATCAAGGCCTTCTTTGGACGACTTGAACCTATGAGAACCAACCAAGAAAAATCTGCCTGTTTGTACCCCATTTGAGTCAGTAAATCCAACAATTCTTCATCAAAATCACTCAAAAGTACTTTTTGAACCTATGGAACCAATTCACCTTCCCTCACTCACGAGAATTCAGGAGGTAAAGAGAAAGAAGCGAAGATGGACCATTTGGGCAACATCAAGAAAATGAAGAAAATACCTCAAAAAGCAGGCAATATGGTGGTGAGAAAGAAGAGACAAACAATGTGAAAAGTTGCAAGCAAAAAGGCAAAAAGGGACCTTATATTCACAAATGCAAGATCAAAGAAAGAACTGATCCGTGAATGTGAGAATCTCGAAAGAAGAAAAGAAGCTAAACTCAAAAGGTGGAGTCATGAACCATCTCCGCACTTCACAGTTCTCAAATTCAAACCTCTGTTCAAGCGCCTTTCCTTGAAACTTCACTCCATAAGCCATACAAACAAACCTAGATTAAAAGCCCTTGTGATCCAAAGTTGAGTGAGTCATCATGTGGAGATAAGTGACCCAATCTATGGTGAGGAGATGTCAATGATGCCATTGCCTAAGAATCATGCCTATGCTCATGCTTACAGATCCATTTGGGAGATGTAAGCGCTCTTGAGCTTGAGTGAAAATGAACCCCTCAACAAAAACACGATGAGAGTATACCTGGTGAGTATTTGGGTTGGAACTTGAGCACCTTAAGTATGACTTATAACCTAATTTTTATCCATAGGATGAGCTTACTGCGCACATTTGTATGATTTTCTATGATTTCACAGATTGGAAATATTGAAACATTCATGAGGTTTATAAATGTTTAAATTCTGCAAACAATAATCAAATTTTCTTTCATCATTGATTCAAGAGTAACTAACCTGCTCCTTGATTGCTCATTTGATAATATTGCCTTGATGTTAAGCTGTTTCATGGAGAAGTTTGTGGGTACCTTCACTTTGAAAACCCTCGGAGACTTCACTCCTCCTCTAGGGATCACCTAGGGTTTAAAAGGCTTGTTGTATATGCTAAATGCACTTTTCCTGCTTCCTACAAAAAGTGGCTCTTTATTTTGCTTTTATGTTTCTTTGCTCGGGGACTAGCAAAGCTTAGGTTTAAGGGGTGTGTTAAGTAGTGAAAATACCATTTTTACCCCTAAACATGAGCTTTGAAAGACCCTTGAGAAGACTAAATAAGTGCTTTAGTGTGCATTTTACACTAACCAATTAGACAGTCCAAGTCCAAAAACATCCTAAAATGATCAAAAAGCGACAACTCATGTCAAGAATTTGAAAGATGGATTGAAGAAACAACCTCAAAGAATGGCTAAAAAGGGTCTAAAAGAGCGGACAAAGACACGAAAAAGAGAGAGCCATTCGCAAAGAAGAATGGGAGCCTAGAGTCCAATTCGAAGAACTTTTACTATTCGCAAAGAACCTTGAACTTTGCGAAAAGAAGAAAACACTCCTCGAATAGAAGATTTACCTTTGCGAAAAAGAACTTCGGAGCCAAACTACTTTTATGAAAAGAACTTCGGAGCCAAGATGCTTTGAAAAGAACTTACGAGCCAAACTACTTTCGAAAAGACCCTTAAACTCTGCGAAATGGCATGAGGATTCTGACCACTTTGAAGGGCATTTCAGAAACTACGCATATCAATGTAATTAAAAGCCTAGAGACATTAGGAAGATTCCAAGCACAAACCAAAGGCATATTCATGAAAAACCCAAAGATGAAATCACTTGGCGGGAACTTCTAGAAGCTCAAACAAACTTTTGAATTCCCATAGTAATTGATGCTTCTAACGCTGATTGGTGAACGGATCGAGCATTTTCATTGGCGAGCAGATCTGGATCCCGTGCTCAACGACCATTGGGCAATCCGGATCTGAGCACTTGATTGGTCAATTCACCTTGTCGAGATAGAGGAAAAGCTATAAATTGAGAAGACATTTGCCCAATTGGGGCATCCAGATTTTAGAGTTTTCATCTCGCTTCCCTCATTCCGGTCGGATAGCTTATCCCAGACCCCTGTAATCCTTCTTGTAGTTTATCTTTGAGAGCCATTGTGAGTGATTTGTACTTCCAAGTTCGGATTCAAGATCAGAATCGAGGGCTCTCGAGAAGCTCAGATCGTAAGTCCGAGGGCTCTCTAAGCCGTGCTCTGTAATTGTAACGTTGGATTTTAAAAGGTTCAATTTGTGTCTTCTCCATTGGAGTCATGTCGAGGTTACGAATGATCACCTTAGTGCATTAGACTTCTTTAGATTCACTTATCCGCATCCAACTTCCCTTAATTCATCATCCTGCGAATTAGCGTTGGTAACCTAATTCAAGCATTTATGATGTTCATGTTACGAACTAAAGAATAGGCCACTAGTGATGATCTGTGACCATTTAAGTGGATGATCATACCATAAGTCTAAACCTATTCCTTAATTCGGATTTATTTCTCTTACATCTGTGCTGGTAGCCAGATGAAGATTGAATCTGCTCTGTTGAACTGCAGACTCTCCATTAAAATTCAGAGGCTAAAGTACATGAAGCTATTATTTCTGCATTTGTCTTATTTTAAACATCTCCCCAACTCGGATCTGGATCATGTAATTAGTTCTTTTCTTTATTTGCTTATAGTTAAATGTGACACAATCCAACACTCTTTTTTATCTATTCTTTATTTTAGATAATTATAGAGCCAGATCTGGTAGCACAGATCTGGAGGTTTATCTCTCATTTTAGACAAACTTCTCTGTGGACGATCTTGAAATACTTACTTTTAAAACTTGCTACAATTGGCCCTGATCTTGCAGGCCAGTGTTAGCCCCAATGTGCTGATATCCCTTTCATAAGTTAACATCCATATAATTTAGCATTCTTTAATTCTTTAATTATTGATTTATAATGCACATAATTTTGGCACACTTGGAGCGACAACACGGCTCTCAGGTCTGCATTTAGATTGCACGAAAAGCTCTTAGGGTCACTTTGAATCTCGCGACACCCTTAGAATCTCGCGACAGCTAATGAAGTATTCCTGTTGAATTGTGCAAGAGTCTCCCAGGTGTCCTGCTGAACCTCGCGATAGCCTTTCAATCTCGCGATAACTAATGAATAGCTTTATGTGGATCGCGCGAGAGGTTCTCAGGTGCACTTGAATCTCACAACAGCTCTTGAATGTTTCCATGTGAACTGCGTGAGAGTCTCCTAGGCTTCCTTTTTAACCTCGCGACAGCCTTGGAGACTCGCGGAAACTGATGAAGTATGCTGTTTGTAGTGTGCGAGAGTCTCCCAGGCTCCCCTTTGGACCCAGCGACAGCAAAGAATCAAACAGTGAGCATGTGCTCTCTGTTTTGCCATTTCTAGTGTGTTGTGGTTGGATCCTAGGCATGACTCTCAGCATGGGTACCTCTAGATACTTTAAAAATCAACCATTCAAGCAAGGACAACAAAAATCAACCTCCCTCATTATGCATTCAAACAAAAATTATCAATTAAAGAGCAGTAGGCATCAAACCAAGCATAAAAAGTTCAAACCAGACAGGTCCAGATTCAGATGGGACCACTAACAAATCCTAGAGAATTGGAATAAAAGAAAATAAGATAAATCTACCAAAAACAAAGTACATATGATACAATAATGACACACCTGTGGATCAGTTTGAAGAAGGATTCCCTTGAAAGTGAATGGTGTCCATGGGTTTGGCAGGTTTTTCAAAACAAGGCTTAAGCCTCTGACCATTCACCTTCAAGGTTCTCCCAGACTTGGGATCCTTGATTTCCACAGCACCAAATGGGGAAACATGCATGACAATGTAGGGACCTTCCCATCTGGATTTCAATTTGTCAGGAAAGAATTTAAGTTTGGAGTTAAACAACCAAACCTTGTCGCCAGCTATGAAACTCTTTCTCAACAGCCCTTTGTCAAAGAAAGCTTTGGACCTTTCCTTGTAGATCCTGGCATTGGCATACGCATCCATCCTTAGTTCTTCCAATTCTGATAGCTGCAGAAACCTATGATGACCAGCAAAAGTTAGGTCTAGATTTAAATATTTAATGGCCCAATAGGCCCTGTGTTCTAACTCCACTGGGAGATGACAAGCCTTGCCATAAACCAGTCTGAAAGGGGACATACCAATGGGAGTCTTATAGGCAGTCCTATAAGCCCACAGTGCATCATTAAGCTTGTCAGCCTAATCTTTCCTATTAGTCCTCATAGTTTTCTCAAGGATGTGCTTGATCTCCCTATTTGAAATTTCAACTTGCCCACTGGTTTGTGGGTGGTAGGGAGTAGCAATCCTATGGGTGATAGAATATTTCTTGAGTAAGCTCTCAAAATTTCTGTTGCAGAAATGGCTACCCCCATCACTGATAATGGCTCTAGGGGTACCAAATCTCGAGAAGATATTCTACTTTATAAACTTGAGGACAACCTGATTATAATTTGTTCTTGTGGCAATGGCTTCTACCCATTTGGAAACGTAATTCACTGCCACTAAGATGAATTGAAAACCATTTGAAGGAGGAAAGGGGCCTATAAAGTCAATACCCCACACATCAAACAGTTCTACAACAAGGATGGGCTGTAAAGGCATTGAATTTCGTTTGGACAGCCCTCCTAATTTCTGACATCTTTCACAGGTCTTGCAGTGTGTATTGGCATCTCTAAAAAGAGAAGGCCAATAGAACCCACATTGCAACACTTTGTCAACTATTTTTCTCCCACTAAAATGACCCCCACAGGCATTTTCATGGCACATGGCCAGAATACTGGAGACATCACTTTCGGAAATACATTTCTGAATGATTTGATCTGTACAATACTTGTACAAGCAAGGTTCCTCCCAGAAAACGAATTTGACCTATGAGAAAAATAGGTCTTTGTCCATTTTTGTCCAATGGGCAGGAATCTTGCCTATAACTAGATAATTGACAATATGTGCATACCAAGGAACTAAGGATTGGATGGCAAACAGTGGCTCATCCGAGAAGACATCATTTATAGCAAAGTCATCAACACCTTTCAGCAAGTGATTTGCTGAGATATGCAATGACCACAGGCAGTTTATCTCTTCTCTGGCCCAAGACATCACCTATTGCCAAGTCGGATGCATCACACATTAACTCAAAGGACAGGGTATAGTAAGGTGTTTGGAGTACAGGGGCAGAGGTGAGGCAAAATTTCAAAGTTTCAAAAGCCTTAAGGCATTCAGCAGAAAAGTCAAAGGACACATCCTGGCAGAGAAGGTGGCACAATGGTTTAGCAATTTTGCTAAAGTCTTTGATGAACCTCCTGTAGAATCCAGCATGTCCAAGGAAAGACCTGATTTGTTTGACTGTTCTTGGAGGGGGCAAATTTGCAATGAGGTCAACTTTGGCCTTGTCTACCTCAATTCCATCCTTAGAGACTACATGGCCTACCACAATACCTTGTGTTACCATGAAGTGGCTCTTTTCCCAACTTAAGATCAAATTGGTCTCCTCACATCTTTGTAAGACCAGGTGGTGTTGAAGACATTGGTCAAAGCTATCCCCATAAACCAAAAAATCATCCATAAAAATTTCTAAGAATTTGTCAATCATATCAGAAAAGATGGCATACATACACCTCTGAAAGGTGGCTGGGACATTACATAGTCCAAAAGGCATCCTTCTGTAAGCAAAGGTGCCAAAAGGACAAGTAAAAGTAGTTTTCTCTTGATCAAGAGGGTGCACAGGGATTTGATTGTACCCTGAGTACCCATCAAGAAAACAGTAAAAAGCCTTCCCAGCCAACTTATCCAAAATTTGATCAATAAAGGAGAGAGGAAAGTGGTCTTTTCTGATCTTGGAGTTGAGCTTTCTATAATCGATGCAAACTCTCCAGCCAGTGATCTCCCTGGCTGGTCTCAGCTCTCCAGACTCGGTTGTGATCACTGTTATGCCAGATTTCTTGGGCAGCACTTGGATAGGTGCCACCCATTCAGAATCAGAAATGGGGTAAATTACCCCAACATCCAACAATTTAATGATTTCTTTCAGGACCACTTCCTGCATGTGAGGATTCAGTTTCCTCTGCATTTCCCTGGAGGGTGTTGAGCCCTCCTCTAGATAAATTCTATGCATATAGATTGATGCATCAATCCCTTCTAGATCAACAATGGTTCAACCAATTGATTTCTTGTGCTTCCTCAAAACTATTAGAAATTCCTCCTCTTGCTCATTGCTAAGAGAAGAGGAGATAATTACAGGAAGTTTTTTATCTTTCTCGAGGAAAGCATATTTCAATATCTCTGGAAGCTTCTTGAGCTCCAGATCAGGGGCTTGTTGGATGGTAGGATTGGTGCATTGTTGGTTGGAGGAAGGGGCAGCAATGTAGGTTTCCAATTGGAATGCTGCACTAAGCCCATAGAAGATCTCAATGGGGACATGTCTTCTGGCATTAAAGCTAGGCTTCCTTCCTCTACCATGTTCCAAACTTCAGTTAAATTAGTGACAATGTTGCCCCACTCCAGCAGAGTGGGCAGTTCTTCTTCAACAATTTCTTCTAGTACATCCACTACAAAGCATTCCTCATTGTCCAGCTGAGGGTACTTTGCACTATTATACACATTAAGCTCAACGTTCATATGTCCGAAAGTGACCTTCATGATCTCAAACTTGCATTGAATGCATGCATTGGCAGTGGCCAAGAATGGTCTGCCCAGAATAACAGGTATCAGGGATGTACTCTTGTTGCAGCCCATGTCCAAAATAAGGAAGTCCGCAGGGTAGAAGAACTTGTCTACCCCCACTAAGACATCCTCAACCACTCCCATGGGTTTCCTCTCAGACCTATCAGCCATCAATAGAACAATGGGGGTGGGCTTCTGCTCCTCCAAACCTATCTGCTGATACACACTGTATGGTAGCAGGTTAACACTAGCTCTAAGGTCTAGAAGGACCCTTCCAATTGTGTGGTCTCCAATTATACAGGGAATAGTGGGTATCCCTGGGTCTTGTAACTTCTCAGGCATTGTCATGGTTAATACAGAATTAACTGTATCAGTTGCAAAGACCTTTTTAGACAAATGGCCTTCGGCCTTCCTTTCCTGAGTACAAAGGTCTTTCAGAAATTTTGCATTGGCTGGGACCTGTCGAATTACATCAAGCAGGGGTAAATTTATCTTGACCTACTTAAAGGTCTCCATCATTTACTCGATCTGTGCCTGCCCCTTATCAAAAGGGGCAGGGCCACTCAAAGCTTGAGGAAATGGCAGCTTAGGTACTGCTGGTTCCTCAGCTGTAAGCCTATGACTGAACTTTTATTTTTTTCTTTTTTCTGCTTTTATCTCTTGCTGAGGCTCAACTACAGCCTCTTTATTTTTCCCTTGTTGAAGTGTAGCAGGAAATTCTTGACTCTGTGCTCTAACAAAGTCTCTTTCACTTTCACTCGACAATTCCTTGGGAATGACCTCTCCTTGTTCCTTTCCCACCTGGTTGTCTACCAACCTGCCAGACCTTAGGGCTGTGATGGCATTTTCCCCCTCAAAATTTGAGGAGCCTTCTCCAATCGAATACTGGCCCTTGGGGTTGGCTACTGGCTGGCTTGGCAACCTGCCCTCTTATCTTTTAACCAAAGAATTGGCTATTTGACCTAATTGCTCTTCTATCTTCTTTATGCTTTGACCGTGAGAAGTCATAGTCTAATTCAAGGGTTCAAGGCTTTGCAATTGGGCCAAAACCTGGTCCTCGAAAGAAGCACTTCGAGGCTGGGGTGGAGGAACTACCAACTATTTTTGTTGCTGGGGCTGCTGTTGGTGCTGGAAATTCGACCTTAGGGCATAACCTTAGTTAAACTGTTGCTGTGGCCTTTGAGGTAAGGCCAACATCTATTGTGGCTGCATGTAATTGTCTTGCCTCCACCTCAAATTTGGGTGGTCTCTCCATTGGTAACCAGCATTTTGGTGCTGGTAGCCATATGGTTATTTATTGTAGCCACCAGATTGTTGCTGTCTAAAAGATTGGGCAGCAACAGCCTGTTCCATCACATACTCCGGGTATTGCCCTGCAGATGGGCACTCTTCCACTGTGTGTTGTGGAGATTGGCATATCAGACAAGCCTCCATCACTTGTGCAGCCATTCTGGGCTGCACCACAGTTAAAATTTTATCAAACTTATCCGAAAGATTGGCCATCTGCATTCTCAGGCCATCATTTTCCCTAACTTCATACATCTTTCCTTTAGAAGTTTCAGCCAACCCCAGCTTAGGAGAAGGCTGTTGAACAGATCTAGATGAGGACATCTTCTGGAAAGCATTTTCGCTAATGACCTCGAACTAGTCCCATGCCTCATCGGCAGTTTTATGCATGTACGTTCCACCACAAGAGGCATCTACCATGTCACTACTTTTCTCATCAATCTCATTGTAAAAGCTCTGGACAAGCTGCTAGTCAGGGATCTTGTGGTGGGGACATTGTTTGAGCATCTCCTTAAATCTGTCCCAGGCTTGATTAAAATCTTCAGTTGGGGACTGGGCAAAAGCAAGTATGCCTTTTCTCAACTGGCTGGTTTTAGTCTCTGAGAAAAATTTAGACAGAAATCTTGTCTGGAGGTCTTTCCAGGAAGTGATGCTGTTGTTTGGGAGAGTAGATAACCAGGTCATGGCCCTGTCCTTTAGGGAAAAAGAAAAGATCCTTAACCTAGTGGCTTCTGGTCCCAAACCAGCAATGGAGAATGTCATGCACAGGGCTAAGAATTGGTCAATGTGCTTGTAAGGGTCTTCCTTGCTAAGCCCATGGAAAGAGGGAAGCATTTGGATGATGGAAGTTTTAATCTCATAGTTTTCCTGAACATCTGGGAATTGAATGTTGAATGGAGAATTATAATCATCCGGAGCATTCAATTCTTTCAATGTTCTGGGTTGCTCTTCACCCATAACTGCTGTCTCAATTTCAATAGGGGGCTCGACTGTGGTGTGTTTGTGCCTTCTCGGTCTTCTACCCCTTTCTATCTCAGGGTTAGCAGGCTCTAATGTAGGACTGAGGGATCTCCTTCCTAACATGCACACACACCAACAGCAGGGAAGACTATTCACAGGCACATTGCACTTAACAAAATTAAAACTATCCTAATCAACTGCTATGGAATTTTCAAAGGAGAAAAAAACTGAGGTTTTGAGGATTAGAGAAGTGCAAACAGAGGTAGCTAGACACCCAGTGCAATTCTACTCTCCTTCTCTGCTACAGTCCAGATCTGCAAGAAAAATTCCAAATGTAAATCAACAGTATCAATTATTCACAAGTACAGCTACCAAAGAATAAAGAATACAAAAATCTAGAGTCTACTAATAGATCAAGATTCTCCGGCAACAGTGTCAAAAACTTGTTGAGGTATTTTAAGTGCTTACTACTGACTTTATTGGAGACAATGATAAGAATGGGGTGAATGAAAATGAATGAAAGGTGGAGTGAAAACTAAAGAGCAGCAAGCCTAAAAATACACAGTCCTACAAGATACTGGGCCTGTTGTAGCAAGTTTTGATAAGTAAGAGTTTATCCCATAGGAAAAGTTGATCTAAAGCTCCAAGGGAGCTATCTTTAGTAGGCTCTCCAGATCTGACTATAGATCTGGCAATCCTAAATGGAAGGGGATTTAAGGTCACTAAAATCTAAATCCTAAGGTAACTTAATGTCTAAACTATAGAAAGAGTTAAGAAAGAGGATGGAGTGTGAGGAAATAAATATAAAAGGGTGAAAAGTATGTTATTAGGTACAGATTTGATGGGTCTTATAACTGAGACTCAGATCTGCTGCTATAGAAGTCCTGTCCAATGGCTACATTATCACCAAAGAGGAGAAAGGATTCAACTCATCCCTGTGCCATGATCCAATCCCTTAAGGCTATAACCTGTCCAGTTAAATGGTCACAGACTATCCAATAGGGGAACCACAATCCAGAGATAGGCCAGAACAAGATTATCATTGTAGGCACTACTTCATCCAGGCTACAAGCTCAAGAATCCATAGGAACCTCAGGGCTAGGCCTACAAAGTGCACGAGCCTGGACACACAGGACCAGTAAGAGTTTGAGTACTAGCTTTTAAGCTTGGCTATTCACTGCTTTAGAAAGACAACAGTGATCCATTCACAAGCCTATAATCTCTATAGCCAAATTAGATCTGCAATCTGATGGTGGGTCTATACAAATATAGGGGAGTTTGTCTCTGCACAATCTCTCACAAGGCTACAAGCACAAGTACAGAGAAGAAGAATCTACCTTAGATCTGTGGCTTGGCCTCACCCTAGGGCTATAATCTATCTACTTGAATGGTCACAGACTATCCACAGAGGCTATCCTCCTCACAGAGGTCTAAGACAGAACAAGAACATTGCTGCTGCCACCATGTTCACAAGGCTACCAGCTCAACCTCCCATGGGGATTCAGATTTAGTGGATCCTATGGTGGGGGAAGGCCTGCAATGTGACTAACCTGGATACACAGGTCACTTGGATCTAAATAAGACCTTAAAAGCAATCCTCCATTGCTTATAATACAACTTAGCATTGGAGGATCTCAAGGCAGCAGCCCTGTACATAACAACTCACAACAAAAACACCATCCCATACATGCAATAGATCCTATTACAAAAACTCCATTAAAAACTATACCATATAATCATACAAAAGGCATAGCCAGCAAGTGCTGGACTACGGAGAGAAGAAAAAAAAGAAAAAGAAAAACTCCTAAACCCTAACCTTAGCCTACTGTAATTCTACAGTCGGTTTCAAGAAGAAGCACAGAAGTCAAGACCAAAAGTCCTTTAAACCTAAGCTAGGCTTAGGCTTATATAGCAGTCGGTTCTCTGTGAATTAGGGTTAGGAAAACCCTAATTTCATCAATACAATTATGGCCCATTCTTGTCCCTTGGATGCCTCGGGGCGTGTGCATAGAGATTGGAGCATTAGAGTGTGTGCCTTAATTGCTGGAAGTTCCCAGATTGCCCTTGCAGAAGTGGAGAGAAGTTTAAAACCCGATCCTCACTGAGTAGAAAAGATTTGCAGATCTTGCCGCGTGGTAGAATTGGCATCGTGGGGTTGCTTTGACTTCAAGCTCTTGCGTCGCGGGGTTTGTACTTTGATCATCGCAGGAATGCTTTGGTCGTCGCGGGATTGGTCTTTTCATTTGAATGGCATGCGCAGTTCGTTCCTCGATGAATCCCGCGGCTATCCTCGCGAAGAAAACAATGTACATGGGCTTCTAGATCGCGCGAGTAGTTCCTTGAAAGTATGTGTCCCGCGGCCACTGCGCGACAGCCGTGTGCTGGAATGCCTGGAGCTCTCTCTATTCAGTGAATCGTGCGAAGGTTGAAAACTCATCTCTTGAGCTGCTTGTAGGCTGCGCTTATAAAGGCCGAGCCTCGCGAGAACCATGAAGTATATTTTTTACTCCTGCTTGACATCCATCTCGTCTTGGCCTTGAAAAGGCTTCGTGACGGTTGGTGTGCTCCTTGAAGCCAGACAATGCGCGATGCATTTTCTGGTTCAATTGAGCCCTATGACATCTGTGCGAGGCATTCTTCTTGATTTGTTTTTGCTTTGTTGTGCCTCTGCTGTAGCCAATTCTCTGTCTGAGTTCTACCTTCACATTTCTGAGGGGCTTCTGGGTCAGCAGTAGGCTTGTTGGCATGGTTAGGGGTTTAATTGCAGCTGCTGCTTATTACCTACAGAGTAAACTTAAAACACATTTATTAAATGATTAAGGGTCTAATAGAGATTAAGTTAAGGGGTGAAAAGTGGTACTTTTCAAGTCTTAACACCTCTGTGGTATGGATAGACCAATAGGATACCCTGTGACCATTCGAGTGGATAGAGTATAGCCCTAAGGTTGTGTCCATTCACATATTTGAGAAGGATTCTTCTCCCCCACACATGAGCTTCTAGAGCCTTGTGAGGAGGTTTGTACAGGAACTGACTCCCTTTTGTTTTACCTAGCCGACATCAGATGTTAAATCTGATCTCTTTATAGTAATTACAGCTTGAGGCTGAGTCATTGTAGGCCGTTTATAGCAATGAATAATTGAATCTAAAGCCCTATTTAACCTGTTGCATGGTCCTTTTTGTGGGCACTAGTGAGCCGTTGGCATTAGCAAAACACTTAGGATCTTATGGGTTGGAATACCTATGGATGTCAGCCAGGCTGTGCACAGATTTGGGGAACTTGTGACACTGGCATTACATAGTACTGCAATAGTATTCATGGCTTGATCTGGTCCAGTGGCTAGGGGAATGATCAGTCCACTCCTCTCGGTTAGATTGGCAAAGTCTGTTTTAACCAATGGAATTTAACAGACTCTATCGGATACCGTGTGACCATTAGAGTGGATATAGTATAGCCCTAAGAGCGCCCAAAATGGCATGGGTTAAACTGAATATTTTTACCTTGTTGAGGCTTTTAATAGCGTCTCAACAAGGAACACTGCAGAGACAGACTAAATCTGAGTTACATCATTGCTTTAACTCTAGCTTAACCTGCTTACTTCTCATAATTTTTTGTATTTTATTTTGGCACACACTACCACCATCTTCCCCTTAACCCTTTCTTTAGGATAGGGCTATATTTTATTTCTCTATTTTTAGGATTAATTTAGTGTAGTCATGACACCCAACTCCCTTTCTTTAGGATTGTCAGATCTGGAGGCCTATTATTATAGCTCGTTCTGAGTTCTAGATCAATTTCTCTGTGGGACAAACTCTTATTTATCAAAACTTGCTACAATGGACCCTGTATCTTGTAGGACTGTGTATATTTCAGACTTGTTGTGCTGACCCATCTCCATATCCCCACTCTTGATTTATTCTCTCCACTGTTCTTAATAAAATAATAGCAAGAATTTGAAATAACAAGACCAACACCAATCTATGCCAAGGATTATGTCGAATCCTTGCATATCTAACAGTACCAAATCCACCTGTAATTCATAGTCTCTATATCCTCTGATGTTTACCATCACAGATCGACAAACGATGTCTGTTTTAACTGCACTACCCGTTGGGACTGACACGTAAAAAATGTAGTCTAAGGGCTTGGGAATGGCTTTCACCCTTACTGGGGATTCAAGCATCACGAAAGAATGTGTAGACCCTAGGTCTATAAGAACTCGTGCTTTGTAGCAAAGGAAGTCGCCCTTATTAGACATTTGTAACGTACCTATGGGACATATATACACGCTACGAATTTAAGCACATAATTAATTAAGCATAGATGTTAACATAATAACGTAATGAAAGTATTTCTACTGTATATATGTTAACATAATAACGTAATGAAAGTATTTCTACTGTATATATGTTAACATAATAACGTAATGAAAGTATTTCCACCCGTACCCCTTCTACAGTCAGACGTCTTGTGAAACTTGCCACACTTGGCACAAGTCTCCACTGGTGTGGACGATGCTGCTCTCGAAAAACCCTGAGTGACTGACACTCCAGTGGTGGTAGAAGGATTCTCATAGTGGATAGGCCTCGTCGAAGTAGACATTGGTGGCCTAGGATAACTGATCTGAGGTGGTCTAGAGTAGTGGGTCTATGTAAATTGCCTCTGACTAGGCGCTACAAAATGTAGCTTTTTATTCACTGGTTCGTAGTTTCCTACTCTAATTTGATCCATCTATCCCTTTCCTTGTTGCTCCCTCTCATACATTTCATTAAGCGATTTCTCCACCACTAGCCTTTCCCATGACTTCTGTATAAGTCTCCAATTCAAATGCCGCAACCCTATCACGTAGGATCGGCCTCAACCCGCTCTCGAATTTGTTGGCCTTCATAATTTTTGTGGCCACATAATCAGGAGCAAATCTTGACAATTGTATAAACTCCATGCCATACTCTCTCACGGTCATTGCCCCCTGCTCCAAGGACATGAATCTTGCAACTGTCTGATTCCTTAACTGCTTTGGAAAGTATTCCTTGTTGAACACTTCAACAAATTCTTCCCACGACCCCAAACCTCCTGAGTGCTCTTGTTCCCTTTTAAATAATATCGACTTCCACCATGGGTCAGCATCTCCTTCTAACTGACACGAAGCCCAACTAACTTTCTCTACATCCGTGCATGGCATTCTCTCCAATAGGTTCTCTATTTGATTCAACCACTTTTCCACCTCCAATGGGTTTGTTTGACCGTAAAAACATGGAGGTCTTAGCTTCTTGAACTCAACAAATTTAGAGTGATATGGATTTGCAGTGGCAATAGGAGGTGGAGGTAGTGTATGCTAATGATTATTGGCAGTCAACAATGTTCGTTGCTGAGCCATGGTACTTGCCATGGCCTCCACGGTCTGCATCATTCTCTGCCTTTCCTCTCTATCTTCATTTATCTCTGAATTCCTCACTTCCGGATTCCTTACTTCTGGATTTCTTACTGCTAGATTTCTCACTTCTAGAGCACTTGTCTCTAGAATCTCTTGATTTCTCAATGGAACTCTATTCGAAGTAGTGGGAATTTCATCCAAACTTCTCAAATTTCTCTGCCTCTTGGTCGACCCCTTCCTCTAGTAGACATTGACGCTCTGTAATGTGAAACTAAAGTTTTATTAGCAGAAGGTCCCTATACTCCAAAAAAATCAAAGACTTGTCAAAAATTCAAAAGAAAAGGCTTTGATACCAACTGTAACAGCCCAGATTTTGGCACCCCAATACCCGCGCCGTGGGTACGACCCCCAAGGCCATACCCCATATGTCACACTGAACACCCGGTACAATCGCACACGAAGCGAAACAAGCTCAGGTCTAAAACAGATAGAGTCATCATAATGAAAATAGATCTCCATTTCTATATCAATAATTGTAAAGACCTCAAAAGAGAGTTCAAATCTCATGCTAATCGCATGAGGAAAAGAACCGAACCGAACCATCCGTGACCAAACAAAAGTCACCCGAAGATAGTTCATCAAAAAGAATAACGTATGACATGAAATGCCTTCTTACAAAACATAAATGGCCAGACATACCAAGCCTTACAATTGAGCTCCCAAAATACACAAAGTGACACAACAGATCTACTAGAAAAACTCCTCTGGAGGTTGTTTTGCCTCCTCCTTGAGAACGTACTCCGAATCCTCTAACTCTAGATCCTCGGTACCCTCAATGATCTTCGAACCTGTGATGTATAGTCGAAGGGTGAGCTACATCATAGCTTAGTAAGGAAAAGTAATAGCATGCATATCTTCTATCATCACACATTTCTTTCATGACATATCTCAAAGCATAAGAATCATAATTTTAGAAGCATTTGAATGATCCAAAACAAATATCTGATGCATAGTTTCAAACACATCAAGGTTTCTAAAACACCCCTTATTACACATGCACTTAAATCAATAACTTAAATAGTTCATCGAGCATGTATAGCATCGAGCCCCCGATGGAATACCCACCATTATCGTTCACATGAACCATTGCACAATGACCATGTCTCTTGGCATTTGGTGACTTGTGCCAAACGAAATATTTCCACTGTTGGAAATCAAAGAACGGATATCCTGCCATACCAATACACTTATTTGTATCGAATATCCCACTGTACTGGTCACGGATATCCAGTCACGGTTATCCCGCAGTGTCGGTCGGGTATTCACACACAAAACCTTAAATCAACGTATAAAAGTTACATATAGTTTATCACCGTGAGTTTGTGCTAATCATAGTAGCTCAAAATTCTCACAAGTTCTACACACATACCTATTCACATTACTTTTGATGTCACACACATGTTTATCTAAAATCACACACATCACACACACCCGATTCTTCTCTTAGTGATCACATATACTAATTTCACATGTTCAAAGGCTAAAAAATGAATTCATACTATTATTAAAACAACAGTCGTAAAGTACACATATTCTTATCATATCACTATACACATACTAGCTGAATTTAAATATACATGCTAAAGAGTTTTTCCTACCTCAAATGAAGTCACACAATGGTTAACCCAACCATATTCAACATGAGTCCACACATGTATCCACACATCAACCCCTATAATCAAATGTATAAACATTCCATGAGAAGGCTTAAAAGAACCTAAGGTATACCTTGTTAAAGAAATTAGAGCGAAAGGATCAACTTAAGTACTCTGTTCCTCGTGCTAGCGAGCTCTGAAGCTTGAGCACGCGAGCACAATACTAGTCATTTTTCGCGCGATCGACCTAAATTTCAGTGCACTGATGATGATCATGCGAGGCCTCACACGAGCGAGGCTTATTTCACTTAAGTACTCGCGTGGGCGAGACACAGAGCCCCACGGGCTTACGTCTTCCTTCAAAAGGGTTCTCAAGCATTCACGAGATTTCTCATGTGAGCGAGCTCTGAAGCTCATGCGCACAAGAACCAGAGATATTCTGATCTAAGTTTTTTTTTTCTCTTCAACTCGATCTCTACTGAATCTCATCCATATACTACATGCATCATAATGAACATTAATTGACCCATTATAAATATAATGAGTATCGATTTCATACCTTAAACACGGTGATCCTCTCGTAGATCGGATTGTTCTTCTTGAAAGAACAAAAAGGGTTTCTAAAACCCAATCCACTTACGCTGAGCACTCTGATCACCACACAACCTACAAAATCATAAGGCTTGACTCCCCACACACCCTTGCACACTCTTACAATAATCTATTGGATCGAATCACAAGGATTTAAGCGATCCTTCCTCTCTTTCTCTTCAAACCCTCTTTCTCCTCTCTTTTATCTCTCTAACTCTCAACAACTCAAGCTAGGAAAAGAACTCACGTGTGAGACCCCCCCTCCTTTTATCCTAGCACTTGAGTTTGCTAACATGTCAAACACTAACATCTAAAATAGATGTTACCTTATCCACTAACTACTTATGGTGTTAGACACATACACACCAAGGTATAAAATTATGCATGGGTTCCCTTGTGAACCACATACACCAAGTCCTATACCCATGTGACTTAAATGGTTTATGAAAATTGGGGTTATTACAGATATTGTTCTACCATGGAGCTTAATGTTGGTGTTGGTTCTGGGTGCACTGCCACGAACCGAAAAGGGACCATGCCGGTGCTGGGCTATGTGATCATTATAGCTTGGACCTTTGCCCCTTTTCTTCTCTCGGTCCTTTGCTAAGGAAACTTGTGGACCCCACTGGCTACCGTTTTGTTTTAACGACCCTCTCTTACTGCATCCTCACAGTGGTTAGAATTTCTTACCAGGTTAGCAAAACTGGCTTGTGGTTGATATACTAAGAAGTCTAAGAAAATAGGCTATGTGGTTTTTGAAATCATTTTAGTCTGTTCTTCATCAGGGATGCAGTTCCTCACTTAGGCTGCTAATGCCCTCCACCTTCCAAGGTACTCGTTGAATGTCTCGTCGGGCTTTTATTTTAATCGAGTCAAATTAGATTTACAAGGCTCGATGTTCATATTGTAGAATTATTGTTCCTGAAATAGGTGGGTGAGGTCCTTCCATGTTTTTATCATGGGCGGTTCAAGAGAAGTGAACGACCTCAAAGTCGGGCCAGTGACACTTTTCTGAAATACTTTGATGAGAAGTCGTTCATCTCCGCCGTATTGGCACATGTCTTCATAGTACGATTTCAGGTGGGCAGTAGGGTTGCAAATTTCATTATATTTATCGAAGGATGACACTTTAAATTTAGGTGGCAAAGGCACGTCAATAAAAAGGCACAGTTCTAAAAAATTTGTGGCATGAATCTCGGTCCCCCCTAGCTTCATTAGTTGTTTCTAAATTTTATCCATTTGTTCCTTTAACAGTTCTTATTCTCTGGATGGCAATGCTGGGGCTGGTCCCCCACTAGGTTGTCTCCCTTCATTCTGAATGGCCCGTGGGTTGGTAAAGGTGGGCTGTAGGGGGGGGGGGGTGAAATTGGCGAATGCCCCCATGTAGGCCACACTGTTTCAGGCCTCATCCTCTTCATATTGGTTACCCGCATCAGCGTATGGGGGGATGAGGTTATCTTGCTGATTCAGCTCGGTTGGACGGGTGCCTAGCTAAGCCATTGTGAGTGAGGGAAGCCTTGGTGACTGACTTGTTGGGTAAGGGGATGGGTGAATTGTGGATTTTGAGAGGATACCTGATGAGGCCATTGCATTGGGTGGATATTTTGAGGATTTAGTTAGGGAGTGAGTGGATGGATAAATTGAGGATGGTTGATAGTATGGGATGAATTCCCATGTTGGATTGGGTGTGACGAATGTGGATGAATGGGGCTCATGCCGGGTTGTGGAATTGGGTGGAGTGGATTTTCCATTTGAGGGTTGAGGGGGAGTGGGAGCTTGTTGGGTGTAAGTGAAGGCGAGGAATTGGGGGAATGACGGAGGGTTTGAAAATGTCACCTTCGGGTTTAGGCCTAAATGGGCTTAAGATTGGGTATTGGGCCTTTGAGGCCCACTCGAATTGGCCTATGGTTGATGGGAGGGGCCTTAGGTGGTATGGACTATGGGGGGTGAATTGGGGTTTTGTAGGAATGAGGTGTGGAGATTTTGGAGGGTTTGTGATGGATTTAGAGGTAGTTGGGATGGATGAGGAAGGCTTTGGGAGGCCTTCCAGGCGGTGTAAGCCCTAACCATGTCCTCCATAATGGTAATGGGATCGGTTATGGGGATGAATGTGGATGGCCCTTCCGATGAGGGGGGTGCATGGGGAAAATTCGGCATGAACTGATTAGATGTGGGGGAAAAAATGGGCATGACCTGTGTGGATGGGGGAAAATTGGGAATGATTTTTCTAGATGGGGGAAAATTGGGTATGGTTTGATTGGATGTGGAGGGAAAATGGGCAAGGTTTGGGTGGATGTGTGGGGAAAATTGGGTGAGACTTGGGTGGAGGAGGGAAAATGTGGTGTATTTGGATTGGATGCAAAGAAAAAATGGGGTGTATTTGGAGTGGATGGAAAAATTTGCATGATTTAGGTTGATGTGGGAGAAGAATGGGGTGTATCTTGAGTGGAAGTGGATGGAAAATTGGATGTACATGGAGTGGATGGGAGAAAATTGGGCATGTCCTGGGTAAATGTGGGGGGAAAATTGGGCATGACCTAGGTAGATGTGGGAAAAGAATGGGGTGTATCTTGAGTGGAAGTGGATGGAAAATGGGGTGTATGTAGAGTGGATGGGGGAAAATTGGGTATAACCTAAGTATATGTGTGTGGAAAATTAGGTGCATTTTGAGTGGAAGTGGATGGGGAAATTGGTATACTTTGGGTGGATGTGGAGGGAAAGTGGGGTAGATTTTGAGTGGAAGGAAAAATGGGTGCACCGAATGGTCCGGTGACATTAAATGGGGTTGGGTGGAGGGTTTGGAAATGGGGATCTCCTCGACATAGAATGTGATGGGGAATGTGGCGGGGACAAGTCCAGATCAAAGGTGGTGGGATCAACTGTCCAATACATAGTTTAGGAGTGGGTGTGGTACATATTTTTTGAGTAGGGCCCAAAAACTTTCTTTTTCCCTTCCTTTCGGGATGATGGCGGGTGAGGTGATGCCTGACTACAACACCACAAGTTCTCCTTTGGTTCTCTTTTTGGTTTTTTGTATATGACAATTTTTTTTATTTTTTTAACTTTTTAGAAATCAATTTTTTTTGTGAATATTTTTCTCTTTGTTTCTTATGGTGCTCTTCGAGGCCTTGTGTGCAACTGTGGGCTCTCGTGAGTCCGTTGTGACGATGCGCTCTTCGCTAAAAATTTATAGTCGCCACTCGGAGCTTTTAGTGTCTCAATGATGCGCTCTTCACTACAAATTTAGAGTCACCACCTGGAGCTTTTGGTGTCCCGGGATACCCAAATCAATATGATGAGCACCGAAGTGCTAAAAATATGACTTTGATCCGGTCTATGCCAAAGGCTCTTGGGTAGGGGCTTCGGTTATTGATCGGGAATGTGTTAGGCACCCGATCAACCCTCTCGTAAGTGGTCTCTACTTTTGGCCAATAGAAAAAAATAAAACAACACTTTCTCTTGCCCGAAGGCACTCCGATCCTATTTCTACCCCCCGCAATCACCGAAACTTCGGCGGCGTAACTGCGTAAATCAAGGATAGAGGGAAAGCGAAGAAAGTAGAGGAATAGAGGGGAGAGCCGGAGCTCTCGGGCCGTTGTTGCACAACTGTGGTCCTTCGTGTGAGGGCACTTCGGTGAGCTTCCGATGACAAACCGGTTGAAAGATGGGTTCTACTCTCTAAGGCTAGGTGGCTAGGAGATAGAGGAGGAAGGCTAGGGGGTAGCTCTGGCTAAATCTCAAAGTGTTGTGATAGGTAATGGGGCTTAAGGGATGAACTAATGTTCTGGAATTTGTATGGGGTTTGGTGCACCAAAGGGGAGAAGGGATCTCTAAATCATTTTCTTTCTCACGGAAAATTTTTCAAGCCCTTGGCAAGGGGGGGGGGCTCTCTATTTGTAGAGAAAGGGGTGGTTAAGGGGAAGCTAATGGAATTAGCAATTAGGTAATCTTCTAATCTAAGGTTTCCTTGGATTTTGAGAGCTTGAAAAGGTGGGCAATGGGTTTCAATGGTAGATGATCGGGTGGGGTTTCAAATGACTAGGGGGTTGCAAATAGGTTAAATGGGGGTACAACAGTCCTAATGAAACCCACCCTAAACAATGGGATGGTCAACAAGTCAAACCCCAAAAGTTATTTTCGGGCAAAATCCAAGAATTACTATTGCTAAGCCTAGTGTGCGTATTACACACGCTAGGCATATATGCAGTGCTTGAGAAGTCCAGAGCCTGCTGGGGGGCGCATCACGCTAAGCCAAATCTGTGAAAAAATGGCTTAGCTTGTATAATATACACACTAGGCAGCATTTCGCTCAGAAATGGCTTAGTGTGTGTATTATACACGCTAAGCATACCCAAAGCCTCAAGAGGTTCTCGAAAGGTTCAAAGCCTGTCGAGGGGTTCACTCAATTGCAGTTATCAGGCCTGAAGCTTTGGATTGCCATAACTTTCAGTGTAGGACTCGGATCGAGGTGATTCTTAGCTTGTTGGAAAGCTGGGAACCTCTACTTTCCAATGGTATATGATTTAGTTTTAGTAGGGGTCCTCACAAGCTTTGGCCCACCTCCTCCATACCACTGCCCGGGAGGGACAATAACAAGTTTGGGGAAGGTTCTAAGGGTTGGGGTAATTCCTAAGGGTTTAGACAAGTTTCTAATAGGTTTGGGAAGGTTCCTAAGGGTATGAGAGATGCTATCGGAAGCTCAGAGGTGCGCCCTTCTCAAAGTATGTTTTGATCGGGCCTTGGGCCAAATTTGGGTGTCTACAAATGCCCCTTTATGGTATCCGATCACTAATGATCTAATGCCAAAGACAAGAGACATCTGAAGAGGCCCAAGGAAATGCTGACGGGTCTGCCATATTCAAAATAAACCTCAAACATCAGGTTGTAACATTGAGTAAATGGAAGCCCTGTATGTCGGGAAAAGCGTCCATTCCTCAAGGCTATCGGTTCCCAAGCTCTTAGCGACATTACTGGGCATAACTGAGATGGTGCGAGTTGTAAAAGCCCAATATGCTGTGAAAAACGTTCGCTTCTTGAGATGATTGAAGATGTTTGATGTCCAAGTTTCATTCTAAATAAAACAGCTCTGTGAGCGAGGGGGTGATCGACCCATACTTAAAGACAGGCAAGGGAAAAAAATGCGAAGATCCACAGTTTGTGCCCAATCATATGAGGCATTGATCGCCCCATTTGATCGGTCACGGGTGCCCCTGTGTGAAGCAGGGTTCGAAGTCTTTGGGCGAACCCATTAACCCTGAAGTTATTTCAGCACAACTACTCAAGCGGAGTGAATTGAGGTCGCAACATTTTTTGGGAGTGTGTGCTACTTTTGGTAAGTCACATGTATATATTTTTTGGTATTTTTATGTTTTATGTATTTTTGTATTTATTATTATTATTATTTATTGCTTATTATTTATTATATGTACATTTATTATTTATATATTATTATTATTTTATTTTTTGTTTTTAATGCTTGTTCGAGGTTTTGAGGATGCTCAAAGCCCTTAAACCTTTTATTTTTGCACAATCCTTGAGCGGGTCGAATGGAAGCTGACGTGCTTCTCGGGACGTGTGCCACAAAAAGAGAAAGCTTCCATGTTTAAGGGAGGTTCTAAGCCTAGCGTGTGTAATATACACGCTAGGCCAAACCTAGCGGGATTATGCCTAGAGTGTATATTATACATGCTAGGCCAAATCTGGTAAAAATAAGCCTAGTGTGTATAATATACACGCTAAGCCACATAGAGGTTTAAAATTGGCCAGGCCCGAGTGAAGAAGGGCATTTTTCAAAAACTCTCTTTTCCTTCCTCTCCTAAACCAAACCGGGATATCCTCCTAGGGTTCTATTGATTCGATTTGAACCCCGATATTACGCTGGTGCTCAACATCGCTGATTTAAACGTGCATCCTACGCCGGATCAAGGGTTTATTTTTCTCAACCAAGGTAATCATTTTTACCCCTATTTTTCCTTGAGTTTTTTTATTTTTAATCCAATGTGGCTAGGATTTCCTGTATTTAGATGAGAAATGAATGATTTTCCTTGTGAATGTGATCGTTTATGCTCTATTTGATTAATTTCATGTGTATCGGTATTGATTTTTTTTTAAGGGAAAATGTGATTGAAAGGTGCCCTAATCTTTTCCCCCCTTTTTTCTTTGATTTATCTTTTTTTTTTTCCTTATGTGGTTAGGGTTCTTGATGATTTCCTTTGTATGTATGATTCATTTTGGGAAGATTGCCTCCATCTGTATGAATTTTTGTTTGAAATAAAGTGCATTTTTGATTTATTTTTTAAGAAAATGGATGGTTTTCTTTGTTCGAGAATTTTGATTTCTCTCCACAAGAATGTGACTTTGATTCTTGAAATGTGTGGGGGAAAATGGTCTGATTTTTGATTGATTAATTTTTGGAATGCATCCCCACACATAATACATGTGCATTTGTGGGGGTTTTTGACTAAAATTTTTCAGAGGACAAAAGAGAGTTTTTTTTTTTGAAATGCATGGGCTGTTTTGAGGTCGTCCCTTGACGGCCTTTTTGATCATAACGTAAAATGGCGAGGATTTTTTGCTATTTTGGTTTGCAAAGCATTTTTATTTTTTCTTCTTTTTCTTCTTCTTTTTTCTTTCTTCTTTTTCTGCTTCTTTTTTCTTTCTTCTTTTTTTGTTTTTGTTGTGTTTTTCTTTCTTTGTTTGTCTCTCTTTTTGTGAGAAGATAGAAAACTGCGGAGGGGGCATGAGAAGAAGAAATGAATGACTAGAGCATACTTACCTCCCTTGAGCCTGCAGAACTTGATTTCCATTTGTTGATATTCTACTAACATTTGCTACTTGATCTCTTCTTAGGATGTCGAGTGAAGAGGAGCAGGGTTAGGAGGGTGTTCCTGAAGTGATTTATGGTCCCCGGGGTGAGAAGCTTATTCCGGTGTAGCGTTCCTCCTGAATTTGGTATTAGATGCAGGGCGAAGCAACCCACAACGGGTTATTTCATCAACAGTACACCCACATTTCTAACTTCGGGATTGTCAGCAAGGTAAAAAATAATCTTTTGTAGCTTCCCTTTGTGCAAGATTTATTTGTTCCAGATTTAACACCTTTTTTACTTCTGCTGCAGCCTTTACCCTCGATCATGTTTCACGGAGGTTGGTTCGATATCCAACGGCTCTATGGCTACCTCCCTCAGGTCATGAAGTTACTCTTAGCTCAGGCCGGCTTCGGGGACTTTCTTTTATGCCCTGCTATGAGGGGCGATGCGGCTTACTTGAAGGCCCTAGTGGAACGATTTCGGCCCGAGCCCATGACATTCCATATGTCAGTGGCCGAGATGACTATCACCCCAGTGGACTGATCGATGATCACAGGGATCAGGATAGGGGGAACACTGGTGGTTGGCCTTTGCGTACAGGATCGGGCCGAGGTGATTCAATTGATCGGGGACTACCCCTCCTCTCGGGATATGTCCGGCTTCGAGGTCAAGCTATCCTAGTTGGCTGACCTGTTTGCTGAAAATGAACTAGTTGATCTAAAAAAGTCAAACATGGATGTTGTCATTGAGCTTGAGCGTGAATTGATGCTGGCCCGTATCTCGCTCCTCTTTCTTCTGGGTAAAACTCTTTTTACCAATACCAGTGGTGGCTAGGTCTCATTGTCCCTGCTCAGTCTTATGGGGAATTGGCAGAATGTGCATCGGTACGACTGGGGCAGGGCTGGGTATGCCGTACTGATGGCCGGCTTGGCTGAAGCCTTGGTTGGGGATTTTGGTTCCGTTCTCGGCTTTTGGCTCACAATAGAGGTAACCCCTGACTCTTCTACTCCTCTAGGTTCATCATTCATTTCGCCTCTGACATGTCTTTCATGTTTCTTTTTCTTTTAGGTTTGGGGATATTTACACTTTCAGCTGGGCCGCCCCCTCCTCTTCTCAGATAGCATATATATCCTCTTAATAGTAATTGGCATAAGAGTCATCGAAAGGACATGGGGATGAAGCATTTGGAGTTGGGCCTGATGTCCTGATTTTATTTGATGATCCCGGAGCAGGTATGGATACTTCCCTTTTCTCTTTCTCAGAGAGATTTTTTTTTTGGTGATGTTTGACTAATAGGACTCTCGTTATCTGAGCAGGTCACCTTTGATCCTTATGTCAGTTCTTCCTTTTGGGATCGAGCTATTGTGGGCCAGTCTCCACTGTTCATGGACCATTAAATTATCTTCTTCTATGGCGCTTGGGTCAAAGAGCGTACTATTTGGGGGAGAGAGTGGTGTATCAATGCCAGGATTATTTTATTGTGCTGCGGGGTCCTCCCGAGGATATCATGTCCCTAGAAGGTACGATCGAGGAACTCGCAGATGGACTCCTTCATCATGGGGTTCCTATTTATGATCTCTTCATGCATGGAGGGTATCAAATGTGGTATGAGTCTCTTCCTTACCGGTGCATCCTCCCGCGCTTCGTGCCAAGTGCCAACTTTTTGGCCTTTGGCGGCCCACTATCTCAGGTAGTCCTTTTCTTCTTTTGTGCGGGTTCCTAACAGTTTTAGTTTGATTTTAATTTGACTAGCCGGACCTTTGCCTCCTAAACTTTGATGGGGGAGATGATTCTGATGAGGCCGATGCAGCAGCAGGTCTTGATGAGGCTCCAGGTGTCGGACCTTCCGGTCCTTTTGGCATGGGGGATTCTAGTAGTTCGACTGTATAGACCCAGGGGACCTTTCGACACATTGATGATGTGCGGATGTAGCTAAGCGGGCCCGCCTATCTGCTGAAGCGATTCGGGCCCTCCTCTTGAATTGGTTCCTAGGGTGTGTTTTCTCTTCTGCATGCTTCTTCAGAGATATGCTTACTCTTGTATTATGGCTCATGCAGCTGACCTTTTTTCTCTTTCTCTATAGGATTATGAGTCGGCTGTCAATCAGGCAGAGTACTATCACCATATTGTTGGCCTTCGAGATGTGGAAGTGGTGAATGCTACACTGATGGGCTTTGATTATTGCGTTGCCATCCTTATCTTTCGACTGACCTTAACTGATGATTTTTGGTATGACTTGCAGCGCGCTCATGAAAAGGAGTCACAGTCGCTGCTTAGCTGACTTTCCCGTTTCTACTCCTATAGAAGAAGACCAAAGCCATCGATTAGCTTTTCCTGTTTCTACTCCTATAGACTCTTGAGACTTTTGAACATTATCCTTTATTTTGGGGAATTGAATGTAGTGGATGTTTGAACATATTTTAGATGGTCTTATTTTTGTTTGGAATGAATGTTGTTGCTTTCCCTTTTTGCTTGTTCTGTCTCTTCCCTCTGGACGTGATGTGCTTGTTTATGTGCAGGGAAATTGGTCCTTAGGATGTGTATTTAACTATAGCCAAACTCTATGTGTTTATATGGGTGGTACCTAAAAGAAAACCATGTAGATAGGTTAGATGGCGAATTTTGGTATTCCTTTATGCCACCTGGGGTGCCTTGTGTCAGAAAAATAGAGTGTAAGTGGGCTGGTAAAAGAATCGGTCAAGATAAAAACTCCCAAATCCCCTCTCTCTCCTTTTTTCATTGGGGGTTCTGGCCTAGCGTGTGTAATATACACGCTAGGCAAAATTTATTCAGAAATGGCCTAGCGTGTATATTATACATGCTAGGCATTTTTTGGGGGAACAATGGCTTAGCGTGTATAATATACACACTAGGCAAAATTTGGTAGATTTTGAACTAGCATGTGTATTACACATGCTAAGCATCCTTTTGGGTAGTGTGGGGTCATTAAGACCTGAGAATGCCCCAATTTTTTTAATTTTTAGTTGGGTTTCGGGTTTTCTGTTGCCATTTTCACTTTTATCTTTCCCAAGGGTGGGTCCATCGTCTTATATCGAATTGTGACTTCTCAAAACATCTTTGTATGACCAAGGACCCGCTTTCCGTCCCCGCCTCTCTTGGGGGGCCGGTGCCTTTATACTTCCCTCTTTGGGCGTGGGGCCCAGTTTTTTGACAAAATGGCTAGATAGTTTGAATGAAAGTGAGCTTGCGGCTTTGGATCAACTCGGACTGGCCCATCTCCTGTCCTTCTTAGATGTTCCAGCTTTGGGATTTACTCTTTGTGGTGGCTGCTCATTGGGACTTGGATAACCACATCTTCTGCTTTGGGAATCGTGAGCTAACTCCCACCCTTGAAGAACTCTCCAACCTATCGGGCTTGAAGCTACATAGAGGCCTTGCCCAAATAGTTTTGAAACTTGGTTATGCTAAAGCCGTCCACATGACCTTGGGTTTGAAGAAAATTGATTATGAGAAGAGTCTTGTTGGTGGGCCCATCAGGTGTTCGATGAAATTCCTGAGAGAGCTTTTTGGTGGCGAAAGCCTACGAAAATTGCCAATTAGAAACGTCTATAATGTAAAGGCTTTCGCTCTCTGCCTTCTTTCTGAGGTCCTCTTCTACACTGGGGGGAAGAGCTTCTCTCTTGCCCCTTGCGATATGCTGGCAAAAATGGAGGCGGGTCGCTCTGTGATGCATATGGTATTGGTAGAGCTTTACTGTTGCCTCAACGCTTTTGCTTTGGGTAATGTTGAGTGCCTCCAGGGATGCCCTATTATACTCCAAGTTTGGCTTGGGGAGCATCTTCCCATTTTGGGGCTCGTGCCTCGCTTTTATGTGGTTCGTGGAGAGGCGGCTCGCTATTTTTTTGGTCGGTGCCATAAATTGCCTCGAGGGAATGTGTGCGAGTTGAAACTTTGGCTGCCTGAGGCAGAGTTGGTGTGGAGGCTTCCATGGTTGGATAAGACCTTCCCAGTAGTTTGATCAAGAGATCATGAGGGCATCACCCTTCTCGGCCTGGCTAGTAGCACCCACTATTTCCCCTCTCGGGTACTGTGCCAGTTTGGTTGTACTAAGTAGGTGCCTTGCTCGGAGAGACCTCCCTTGTGTAGACTGATCTTTTCTCGGGGGTCCTCTGGGGACTTAGATAGGATAGCTGCCCTTTGGGAGATGCGTCAGTCAATGCATATGTGTGGCTTGGAGCAAGGGGATTCTCTCTTGACCTCTCCGAGGTATGAGGCTTGACTGCTATTTGAGGGGTCCTCTGCTTATTGCGTAGATCAGGTGGATAGCAGTGGTGCGGAGGGGCCCCTGGCCGTGAAAGGAGTCAATGCTTCTAGCTTGGATTGAGCTTTTGGTCGATGAGAAGCGAGCCCTGCTCGAAGGTTTAGAGAGACACAAGGTTAGAGCGGACGTTGCAGAGGCAAGAGCCGGTTTTGCAGAGTGTGAGGTTCTTCATTTGGAAGGAGCCCTGAGTGATGCTCTTGGTGTTACTGATGCTTCTCGGAAGCGATATAAGAGCCTGCATGACTACTGAATGACTGATCGGGATACTAGGGAGGATGCCTTAAGCGCTGAGATTGATGCTTTGAAGCACGAGTTACGTCATTGACCTAGGCCTGTACATACCTTTTGCATAGATCAAATCACCACAAGAAGGGGCATAAGAACACCTATTAGATTTTTTTGGGTATATATTTTCTTCATGCTTTTATTGCTTTTCAATTTTGTAAAGGGTTCGCAAGGCATCACACTGATTATTTTTTTGAGATGTGGTGTAAGCGCAGTATAGACATGTAAATGGAAAAGGAAAATCTATTATCTTACATAAATTCTATCCTGCTTTGTTTTTGTAAAAGGGGGAAGCTGGTTATTTTACCGGTCATCCCTTTGGTGATGTGGAGCACACCGTACCGGCCTGAAAAATGGGAAAGGAAAATTCATTATCTTTTGAAAATGTGGTATTTTCGGTTATCAAACCAATCATCCTGGGGTGGCGTGTGCACAATGTCGGCCTGAAAAATGGGAAAGGTAAATTTATTATCTTTTGCAAATGTGATCTTTCTGGTCATCAAACAATCATCTCGGGGTGGAGTGTGCACAGTGTCGACTTGAAAAATGGGAAAGGAAAATTTATTATCTTTTGCAAATATGGTCCTTTCCTTTCCATTGTTTGATGCCCTAATAATGAGACAAAGTCACGGGTCCCATTCTGTGCATAGCCGAACCCGGTGATGCGGTTGGACCCAAGTGAGGCTCAACAACTTTCACTAGGTCAGAACATCCATCCCCTTGGATTGAGTCGACTCTTTTATCCTTACCTTGGGTCATATATTTGACAGTGCAGACAAAAAGTATCCTTGATCAAGATCTGATTTGAACTAACATGAGTGGCCAAAATGATGTCCAGAGCTCGAAATCAAAACCCACGGAGTAACTGATCTCTTATCTTTCTTTCGAACATTTCTATCTCTTTTTTTTTTTTACTCATAGCGCCCAAGACGGGTTTTCGCCATGCCCGCCGTTTCCCCCTTTTTTACCCGTAGTGCCCTTTCGGGTTTCCACTACATTCGTGGGTATGCATTTCTACCCCAGGTGCCTTTTCAGGTTTTCACCTGATTTGCACGAAACTTGCTATTTGTACCCATGATGCCCTTTCGGGTTTTCACCATGTCCTTTTTTCCTTTGAGCTTGTATTTTGTTTTTCTTTTCTCTTTTTTTCTTTCATTCACTCAAAGGCCATGACATGGATGTCGATTCCGTCGTAGCTAGCTAGGTGAAATTCTCTTGTCGTGTCACAACTTGGCTCGTGCTGACTCAAAGGATGTTGTGACAACTTGTAGATCCTAAAGAGGGCTTTCTCTCGGGATGAATCGTGGCCATTGTATAGGTTAGGAATTTTGAAGGTATTCTTAGGTTAAGAAGGTTTCCTCGATAGGGTTCCATTGGCCGTAATACACTTCTTTCTTGAAGAATTTTGACTGTACATGCCCCACTTTTTCTTTTATATTTTTTTATTCTTTTTGCTTTTTTTCAGATATCCTCTTTTAAGATTTTACTTTTCATATTTTTTTAGATTTGATGGTAACTCTTTTTCTCTTTTTTTTTGTTTGGTACATACACTTTCTCTTTTCCTGAGAGGGGTTTATTGAAAGAAAGGTCAATAGATCAATGGGTGTAGCAATGGTATAAGTGATAAGGGTCGCTTTTTGGCTATTGTTAAGACCTGAAAAGTATCACTTTTCACCCCTTAACTTAATCTCTGTTAAACCTTTAATCATTTAATAAAAGTGTTTTAAGTCTATTCTGTAGGTAATAAGCAACAGCTACAAATAAACCTCTAACCATGCCAAGAAGCCTACTGCTGACCCAGAAGCCCCTTAGAAGTGTGAAGGTTAAACCCAGATAGAGAATTGGCTGCAGCAAAGGCACAACAAAGCAGAAACAAATCAAGGAGAATGCCTCGCGTAGATGTCGCAGGGCTTAATCAAATCAGAAAGAATACATCGCGTAGTTGTCGCGGGCTTCTGAAGGGAGCACCCCAACCGGTCGGGCAGTTTTCACACCGTTCGCACACAGATGGATGTCAGCAGGGAGTAAAAATACACTTCATGTGATTCTCGCGAGGCTTAGTCTTAAGCGCTCACGAAGCACTCACACAGTCTCGTGCAGCTCAAGAGATGAGTCTTCAACCTTCGCACGATTCACTGAATAGAGAGCTCCAGCATTCCACACATGGGTCAGCAAGATGGGTCAGACACATACTTTCAAGGAACTGCTCGCGCGATCCAGAAGCCTATGTACATTGTTCTCTTCGCGAGGATCGCCGCGGGATTCATCGGGGATCAAACTGCGCGCGCAATTCCCGCGCTATTCAAATGGAAAGACCAATCCCGTGACGACCAAACCATCCCCGCGATGACCCAAGTACCAACCTCGCGACTGCAAGAGCTTCAAGGTAAAGCAACCCTGCGACACCAATTCTACCACGCGGTAAGACCTACAAACCTTTTCTACCCAGCGAGGATCGGGCTCTAAACTTCTCCCACTTCTGCAAGAGCAATCTAGGAATCTCTAGCAATTAGGGCAGGCACTCCAATGCTCCAATCTCTGTGCACACGTCCCGTGGCATCCAAGGGACAAGAATGGGCCATAATTGCATTGATGAAATTAGGGTTTTCCTAACCCTAATTCAGAGAGAACCGACTACTACATAAGCCTAAGCCTAGCTTAGGTTTAAAGGATTTTTGATCGACTTTGGTTCTTGACTTCTGTGCTTCTTCTTGAAACCGACGGTAGAAATTACAGTAGGCTAAGGTTAGGGTTTAGGAGTTTTCTTTTTCCTTTTTCTTTTTCTCCATAGTCTAGCACTTGCTGGCTATGCCTTTTGTATGATTATTTGGTATAGATTTTAATAGAGTTTTTGTAATAGGATCTGTTGCATGTATGGGATGGTGTTTTTATTGTGAGTTATGCTGTACAAGGCTGCTGCCTTGAGATCCTCCATTGCTAAGTTGTTTTGTAAGCAATGGAGGATTACTTTTAAGGTTTTATTTAGATCCAAGTGACCTGTGTGTCCAGGTTAGGCACATTGCAGGCCTTCCCCCACCACAGGATCCACTAAATCTGAATTCCCATGGGAGCTTACGCTAGTAGCCCTGTGAACATGGTGGTGGCAGCAATGTTCTTGTTCTGTCTTAGACCTCTGTGAGGAGGATAGCCTCTGTGGATAATCTGTGACCATTCAAGTGGACAGATTATAGCCCTAGGGTGAGGCCAATTCACAGAACTAAGACAGATTCTTCTTCTTTGCACTTGTGCTTGTAGCCTTGTGAGTGATTGTGCAGAGATAGACTCCCCTATATTTGTATAGACCCACCATCAGATTGCAGATCTGATTTGGCTGTAGAGATTGTAGGCTTGTGACTGGATCACTGCTATCTGTCTAAAATAGTGAACAACCAGCTTAAAAGTTAGTACTCAAACTCTTGTTGGTCCTGTGTGTCCAGGCTCGTGCACTTTGTAGGCCTAGCCCCACACACAGAACTTTAGAGGTTGAGGTTCCTATGGATTCTTGAGCTTATAGCCTGGATGAAGTAGTGCCTACAATGATAATCTTATTCTGACCCATCTCTGGATTGTGGTTCCCCTATTGGATAGTCTGTGACCATTTAAGTGGACAGGTTATAGCCATAAGGGATTGGATCATGGCATAGAGGTGAGTTAGATCCTTTCTCCTCTTCGGTGATAATGTAGCCATTGGACAGGACTTCTATAGCAGCAGATCTGAGTCTGAGTTATAAGACCCATTAGATATGTACCTAATAACATACTTCTCACCCTTTTATATTTATTTTCTCACACTCCATCCTCTTTCTTAACCCTTTATGTAGTTTAGACTTTAAGTTACCTTAGGATTTAGATTATAGTGACCGTAAATCCCCTTCCATTTAGGATTGCTAGATCTGTAGTCAGATCTGGAGAGCTTACTAAAGATAGCTCCCTTGGAGCTTTAGATCAACCTTCCCTGTGGGACAAACTCTTACTTATCAAAACTTTCTACAACAGGCCCTGTATCTTGCAGGACTGTATATTTTAGGGTTGCTGCTTCGTAGTTTTCACTCCACCTTTCATTCATTTTCATTCACCCCATTCTTAGCACTGTCTCCAATAAAGTCAGTAGCAAGCACATAAAATATCCTAACAGCTACTTGGCTTTGAAATGATGGCCTCTTTTATGGGGTCCTTAAGCAGTCACGTATCCATCTTATCCATACTTACCTCACTACAGAGACTAAGAGTAGAATCGGCGTACATATCCAATGTTGATGGGCTCGAGAAAGTGATCTCTGTCCATGGTGTCGAGGTGGATAGCGTATCCCGAGAGTACCTCTCGGATGACGTAAGGTCCCTCCCAATTAGGCTTGAATTTCCCTCTCGGATCGATGCTAGATGGAAAGATTTTCTTGAGTATTGTGTCACCCACTTTTAAATCTCAGGTACGAACACGCTTGTTATAAACACGTGCAATCCTTCTCTGGTAGGCCTGGGTGTGACACAAGGTTAGGAGCCTTTTCTCATCTAGAAGGTTTAGCTGCTCAAAGCAAGACCTCTCTCTTTCGACTTCTGGTAGAGTAGATTCCATGAGAATGCAGAGTGAAGGTACTTCATCCTCAACTAGTAATATGGCCTCAGTTCCATACACAAGGGAGAACGGTGTTGCCCCTATAGCGGTCCAGATTGATGTTTGTTAAGCCCATAGTGCAAATGGTAACATTTCTCTCCAATCTCGATAGGTGATGACCATCTTCTCTAGGATGCGGATCAATGTTTTGTTCACAGCTTCTATGACACCATTGGTTTGTGGTCGATATGGTGATGAGCGATGGTGCTTGATTTTATATTGCTCGCAAAAAGCTCTGATATGCTTGATTGCAAAGTTGGTGCTGTTTTCCGTGATGATGTCCTTGGGTACGCCGAAGCGATAAATAATGTTGTTCCTGATAAACTTCTCGACATGATTGGCCGTGATGTTTGTGTAAGATGCTGCTTCTACCCATTTGGTAAAGTATTCAATGACAACGATGATGAATTGATGCCCATTTGATGCCTTCGGATTGATCTTTTCGACAATGTCGAGGCCCCATGTGGCGAAATGGCCAAGGAGCAGTCATGTTGTGTAGATCAATGGCAGGAGCATGTATCAGACTGGAGTGCTCCTGGCATTTGTAACACTTCTGTATGTGCTTGCAATAGTCGGTTTCCATGGTACTCCAGAAATATCCTTGCCGTAGGATCTTTTTGGCGAGCATGTGCCCATTGACGTGGGCCCCGCATACTCCCTCATGGATTTCCTTCATGATGTTGGCGGCCTTGTCCTCAGTTAGACATCGAAGCAGGATGCTGTTATATGACCATTTGTAGAGGCACTCACCACAGATGATGTAATTAGCCGTTAAACATTAGATGGTATTTGTCTTCTTTAGATGTCCCCTCAGGGAAAGTCTGAGCCTCGAGTAAGTCCTTGATATCTGAGAACCATGGTGGCTCATCATCTATCCTTGGGAGCTCCTCAATCTGGAGGCAAAAGGTGGGTTCATTTCTTTGCTCAATCATAATTGGCTTCATCTCGACGCCATAGGAGATTTCTACCATTGAGGCTAATGTTGCCAGTGCGTCGGCAAAGCAGTTTCTTGCTTGTGGGACATAGGAGAAGGTGATATCATTAATGCATGCTATTAGATCTTCAAGGTGCTCATCGTACGGGATCAACTTCTCATCTTTCGTCTTCCAATCTCCATTGGTCTAGCATATGATCAACTGTGAATCGCCAAATATCCAGAGATGAGTTATATTTAGGTCATGTGCTGCTTATAAGCCGACTACGCAGGCTTCATATTCGGCCATATTATTTGTGCAGGAGAAATTGAGCTTGATGGAGACTGGTACGTGAGATCCTCTTGGAGAAATTAGAATAGAGCCGACTCTTTGACCTTCGGCATTTGCTTCCCCATTGAAGTGCATTACCCAAGATTCCTTCAGTTTTACTGTGTCATCCTCCGTCATGAACATGTCCTCATCTGGGAATTCAATTCTCAAAGGTTCATAAACAGGTAAAGAATTCTCGACAAGATGATCGACAAGTGGTTGATTGACTTTTAGGTGACATATGTGATGTCAAACTCTGATAAGAGAAGCCGCCAACGTATAGTTCGCCCAGTGAGAGCCGACTTTTCAAATAAGTACCTCAACGGATCCATTCGTGCTAAAAGTAGAACGGCTTGAGATAGCAAGTAGTGGCGGAGCCTTTGTGTAGCCCATATGAGAGCCAGGCATGCTTTCTCCCGATGAGAATAGCGTATCTCCTAATCAGTGAATTTTTTGTTGAGATAGTAGACGACCTGCTCTCTTCTCCCCATTTTATCATGCTGTCCAAGGACACATCCCATCAAAACTTTCGTTGTGGAGAGGTACATTAAGAATGGTCTTCCTAGTACTGGCGGTACCAAAATTGGAGGATTGAGAAGGTAACTCTTGATTTTATCGAATGCTACTTGACAGTCCTCGTTCCATTCAATGGGCGAGTCTTTTCTAAGTAACCTAAAAATCGGCGTGCAAACAGGAGTTAGCTGTGTAAGGAACCGACTGATGTATTATATCCTACCCAAGAAGCCTCTAAGTTCTTTCTTGGTGGATGGCAGTGGCCTGTTGACGATTGCTTTTACCTTGATCAGATCAACCTCGATGCCTCTTCTGCTGATGATGAAGCCCAACAACTTCTTGACATGGCGCCGAATGCGCATTTATGAGGGTTCAAACGCAACCTATATTTTCTTAGCCTCTCAAGTAGCTTTTGAAGGTCTATCAGATGGTCACTCCTCTCTGGTGACTTGGCAATCATGTCGTCAACATACACTTCAATTTCTCAATGCATCATGTCATGGAAGAGTGCAGTCATCGCTCTTTGATATGTTGTGCCGACATTTTTTAGTTTGAAAGGCATGACTCGGTAGCAGAAAGTTTCCCATGGGGTAATGAATGCTGTCTTTTCTCGGTCCACTTCGGCCATCCTGATCTAATTGTATCCGTTGAATCCATCCATGAATGAGAGCATCCCATGCCTAGCAGTGTTATCGACCAAAATGTAAATGTGTAGCAACAGAAAGTCATCTTTTAGGCTTGCTTTGTTCAGATTTTGGAAGTCGATACACATGTGAATCTTTCCATCCCTCTTTAGTACTAGGACGATGTTGGCTAGCTACTGTGGGTACTTTGAGACCATTAGAAATCTTGCATCTTACTATTTGATGACTTCATCTTTTACCTTCAGCATCCACTCTGGCTGGAGACGTCTTAACTTCTGCTTGACTGGCCTAACATCTGGATATAGCAGCAACTCATGCTTGACCAAATCGGTATCCAAACCAGGCATGTCTTCATATGACCATGAGAAAACGTCTTGGTATGATTGAAGGAAATTAATCATGCTTTTTCTTTCCTCAGGAGATAGCGACATTCCGATCTTAGTGATTCTAGGAATCTCCTCGGTCCCTAGATTAACGTCCTCTATTTCTTCAACGATAGGGTAGGCCATGCTCAAAATCGCGTACCGTTCAAGGAGCTCATTGGAAAGCTCCTCCATAGGGATTTCCTCATCTAGACTCGTGACTCCTACGTCTTCTTATATTTCTATAGGAAAGGGTTCGATTTCACGTGGGACGGGTTTTTTAATTGAGGCATTATTTTCCTTGATTTTCTTAAGAATTTTGAAAGACAATTTTTTTGGATTATTTTGTATTTCTTTTATTTTTTTGGATTTTTTCTTTCTTCAGAAATGGGCCCTTGGTAAGGAGGGTCCCTATATACACATGGTACTGTTTGCCAAAGGCTCATTCCACTTTTTATAGATTATTTTTTTTGGGGAAGTGGGTGCCGAATTTTTTGGCCACTCAAAGCTTCCAAAGTTAGAGGCATGGACGCCCAATTCTTTACATGTGATACTGTCCCTTTACCTACTCGAATGGAGGAGGCTGATTGATATGACTCTTGGGAGTCAGCCCCCATCATGTGGATCCCGAGTTCATTTGGGACACTATCCTCAAATGTCCGCAGGGTCTTGTGGTGGTTTACCACAGGGGGAGATTGTGTAGGCATAAAAAATTCCTCCTCAAAAAGGGATAGAGTGGCTAGGTCTATTTCCAGGTTGGGGGGGGATGAGTTGGGGATTGGTTGGGTGAACAAGGGTTGTCAGTTTGTATGGGGTTAGCTGTGTTGCCCCATTCTGATCAATCTTTACAATCCCCGTACTCACAAAGGAATTTCGGATGTGAGGCCTAGGACGGGGATCGTCCTCTAAGCTTATTCCCTTGGCTTTTGCTGTAGCAATGGTTCGGGACTTTTCCTTAACTTCTCGGACTTCTTCTTCGGTGGTCCTATAACCTAACCCAAATCTGACTTGTTGTCCACCCTTGGCCCTAACTAGCTCCTTTCTACCTTGCAATTGAGGTCCTAGTCCCTTTCCTTTCTGATAGCCTCATTTTTGGAGCATGGCTACGACTGCGACCATTCCTCCACCGATCTTTATAGTAATCCTCTCGAGGGGCTCAGGGATTATCGTCGATACATCATACTCAAAGCTTTGGAGGTCTGTGTCTTCGATCGTGTGCGACACATCCAATAGTTTGGGTTTCTCAATGTTGTGGGTAGCTTTCTCTCTCTCATCATGTCCCTCACCCATAATAGTGACGATCTTTTGTTTAGATACGAGCCTAAGCTTTTGGTGCAAAGTTGAAGGTATTGCCTCGACCTTATGTAACCATGAGTGCCCTAAAAGCAGATTGAATGTGGATTTGATGTCCATTACCTGGAATGGTATGGAAAAGGTCATTGGCCAAATCATGAGCTCACGATTGACTTCCCCAATTATTTCTCTTCTTGTGTTATAAAATCCTCTGGTGCTTGTTCTCGTTGGCCTAAAAGCGGAGGGATCCACTCCTATCTTGGTTGCAGTTCTCAGAGGGCATACATTCAAAGCTAATTAATTATCTATTAATACCAATGGGATCACCATCTGAAAAAGAGATGGCATTGGGAGCCAGCACCTGCCAAATTATCTGTCCCACTTCATCAAGGCTTACTTGGATAGATACATGTGCATTTTTTAACACCCCCATCAAAGCTTGAAAATGGAGAGGAGAGGTCATTAATAGATCCCATACTGTGATATGGGTCGTCATTTTCTTTAGCTGAGTTTCTAATATGTGCTCTCGGCTCATTTTCTCGAACGAGTTTACTGCAGTAGTTTCCTTCTTTTCTTCCAGTCGAACCGGTGCTGGTGTTTTCATTTGCTTGGAGATTTTTTCTGACCTAGTGAAGAAATCCACTACCCCCTCTCTGCTATTACTGGCATTGATATCTATTTGTTCATAGCTGAGCGAGACTTGATGGGGGTCGTAGGTTAGCCCCGAGATTTGGAGTGGAGTGGCTGTAGGTCCCCGAGGTATTTCGGTTGGTGGATTGGGATGAGTGGATAATACTTGGTTAACTACTGTTGGGTAGGTCGGGGGAGTGGAAAAAATGGGCCACGTGGAGTTAGTGGGGATTGTAAGTGGTTGTGCCAGGGGTGGTGTGAATGGGTGAGGCAATTGGTAATTAACTAGCGTTGGTAGGGGATGGGGGGCAAAATTGGCCCTGGGGTAATTGGTGGGAGCTGCTGTGTATGGTTGATAGGAATTGATTTGGACGTAGTTGCCGGGAGCTGGTGATGGAAAATACACCCTTAAATCTAGGGGTTTTATTTGGTGGTGCGGGATGGGGAAGGTAATCAGCCAGATTCAAGGGCTCGATCACCCCAATGCTTCTATCCTCCTAGTTTCTTTATCTCGACGTTACAAACTCTCCCTTGGTGCAGATATTCTCTGATGGGTGAAACTCCTCGTCATCCTCTTCTATCATGCTGATGGCTGGCCTTGGGCATGCTCCTCTTGGGGGATGTGGTGGCAGCGACACTTGGTGTATATTGGCATGTTGGTTAGCCTGGGAGAGTGCTAGAGGGATGACCTTACTGGCCTCTATCAAGTCTTGTATTACATGTTTCAAGGGAAAACATCAATCAGTTGGGTGGCCTGGCACTTGGTGAAAGTTGCAATGGGTGCTGGGGTCATAATTTCTCAGGATAGGATTCGGCGGGGGTCATGGCTGGAGTGCTGTGACCAAATCCTTTTCAATTAACAAGGGCAACAAAATATTCAGTGACTATCCCAAGGGTGTGAAAACTTGATCAATGCGGGCCTTTCTCTGTTCTGGGGTCATCTGTGCCCCTTGTCCATTTTCGATCCTCTACACTGGCTCACTTCTGCCTGGAGCTGGCTGTGTTGTCTTAAATTGGAATAGGGGTATGCTAGTATAAGGTCACGTATTTACGATCGTCTATACATCTACCCCAGTTCTTCTATCGTTCCTCTGTTCAGTGAACCTTCAAACCCCACTGGCCCCACCAGACACATTCTTGCTTAAATGCCCTTCTCTGATTGCATCCTCACAACGGCTGACATTTCTTACTAAATCAATAAAGCTGGATTACTATTGGTACACTTGGAAATCTGAGATGACCGATAGGGTTCTTTTTGAGATCATCTCAATCTGCTCATTATCGGGTATTCTGTTCCTCACCTGAGCTGCCAATGCTCTCCACCACCCAAGGTAGTCGTTAAACGTCTCATCGGGTTTCTATTTTAATCGAGCTAAATCTGACTTGCGGGGATCAATATCTATGTTGTAGACATATTGCTCTTGGAATAGGTGGATCAAATCCTTCCATATTTTGATCATGGAAGGGTCCAAAGAAGTGAACCACCTGAAAGCGGGACTCGTGAGACTCTTTTGAAAGACCTTTATGAGCAAATGCTCACCCCCTTCGTATTAGCACATGTCCCCACAATAGGATTTGAGGTGTGCAATGTGATACCCATGCCGTTATAATTGTCGAAGATTGGCACTTTGAATTTTTGGGGTAAGGGGACCTCTGAAAATGGGCATAGGTTAAAAAAGTCCGTGGCATGGATTTCAGCTCCACCCATCTTCATCAGCTACTTTTGAATTATTTTCATTTATTCTTTCAACATCTTTGATTCTTTGGATGGTGGGGTCGTCTTCTCAGTAGGCAACCTCTATTCACTCTGGGCTGTCGTTGGATTAGTGACTATGGGTGGTGGGGGGTTAAAGCTGGTGAATGCCTCGACATATGCCCCCTATTCCTGATCTCGTCTTCCTCATACCGTGGGTCTATGTATGGAGGAAGGGTGAGATTATCTTGTGCTGGTGGGATGGGTACTTGGTGGGGCCATTATATATGGGGGAATCCTTGGGGAGGAGCTTGAGAGGTATGTTGATGGGTGGACTGAGGGTGGTTGATGGCATGGGATGGATTCTTATATTGAATTGGGTATGAGGGTTGTGGATGAGTGAGGCCCACGCTATGTTGGGAGACTGGCTGATGTGGGTGCATCATCTGGGGTGGAATGGGGGCCTGTTGGGGTATGTGGGGTATTGGGAGACTGAGGGAGGATGGGAGAATGAGGTTCTCGAGTGTGGGCCTTGATGGGCTTGGGGGAGGGGTGTTGAGCATTGTTTTATACCATTTTATACCCCTTTAAACTTGGCTTTTGATAGGACCTAGAGTATTTAATACTTGCTTTTGATGTTGTTTTGCAGCAAGGAGGTAATTGCAACTTTAATACAGTTTTTCAGTAAAAAGTGCCATTTAGAGGAGTTTTAGAACTAAGATAGCTTGGGGTCACCACTTCAGTAGCACCAACATTCCCAAATGGCAGCAGTTGCACCAATGCAAGCCTGCATTTAGATCTCATCAAATTGATAGCAGCTACGTTGGCTAATCTATCAAGCAATCCATGCATTGCACCATCGAGCTGCAGTCCAAGCCTTGCAAAGTGCAGCAGACCAGCAACCTATAGATAACATCATTACAGCCATCAGCTCAACTTGGAACTACTGAAGCATGCAACATTTTGTAGCTGCAAATGCACTAAAATCAGCAGTCGACCATATACTTCAGCGCTTCAGAACTTGTCGAGGTGTTGCACTCCAGCTCCAATCGGTCGACACCTTCAAGCAAAGCTTCCAACCTGTCAAAGAGAAGGTGTCGAACTCCAGAACCTATTGAGCACTTCAATGCATTCATAGCAGCCGACAATCTCTTGAAGTGAAGAGCCTTGGTCCTCTCGACATTTAGGATTGCAGCTTTAACAACCTCATGAATAATTACGAACAACAGCAGCCCAACCTGTCGACAGCTTTGAGTGCATGCTGTACCATCCTCTTGACTTAAAGAGGAATAAAACCTCATGACCAACAGCATTTGCAGCTACCCTTCAATCCTCTCGACTTGAAGACATCTTCCTAGCCCTTAAACCTGTCGAGACCTTCCCCATGCAGCAGCCTTTAATCCCATCGAGCAGATGAGCTCCAAGCACACACTAAACCTTTCGACCAGCATTGGCAGCTCCCATTGATCCTGTCGACTTGTAGCTGTAGTAATCCTCTCGAGCAAACTCTAGCAAACCTATTTACACCTTGCACGCAGTGCAACCAACCTCTCGACTGCATGAAGTTTCAATCCTCTCAAGTTGCACCAATTATCCCAGCAATCTGTCGACTCCTTGCTGCAACCCCATACTCAATCCTCTCGAGCACTTAAGCTTCAGCCACATTTCAATCCTCTTGAAGAGCAGCAACCTCTATTCTTTATCCTGTCAACCAACAGTTCCAAGCAGCCCAAACCTGTCGAGATTCAGCTTGTAACCATCAGTACCTCTCGACCACCAGCCCACATCCTCCCAACCTCACGACACCTTACCTGAAGGTGCTGCACTTTATCTTCTCTAAAGCTACAGAGTTTAATGGAGCCGTAGGTTTAAATCTCCATCAACCCATAGCCCTTCGAGTTGATCTAGCTTAGGGCCCATAAAATCCAAAGTGAACAAGGGGCTGTTTTGAGAGAGACTGCAGCTAATAATTTTGGGGGTTCATGAACAAATATCAAATGGTTGGTAAGAGCAATTGTGGGTTTCAAAAGCAGCAAAAAGGGATTGTGAATAATAGCTAGGACAGGGGCTGAACTGTCTTTTACGAACTCTAAAATAGGGGCAAATGCACATGGGTAAGTTAGTTGTAGAATTAGTGAATGGTGTAGCTGGGATATTTTTGGTTAAACAAGGATAGTTTTGGAACTCCAATGCACAAGGAAGGCTACACATGGGAATAAACTAATTTTTGGCGGGAATGCAAATAAGCCACAGCTGAGCACAACAAAACCAGATCCATATCTGCTCTCTGATTGGTTAGAATGCTAAAATAAGGATTAAGCTTAAACTGAAATTCTCTCATCTGATTGGCTGAAATCCCAAGCACATGGATCACTGTACTTGTATAAATAGAACACCTTGCTGCTGTAATTTCTCAGCAAGGAATCCATAGAATAGCTTTGGTTCTCCTTAGCTCATTTAGGTTTTAGTTTTAGTTTTTATTTTCCTTTTTCTCTTCCCCCTTCTCTCCCTAATCCAACATGTTGGATTAGATCTAGATAAGTAGTCCAGATTTGTTTTACAATGGTATTTTGAAAGCTTCAAAGAATTTGGGAATAGATTGGATGTTGCACAGATTGCAGATCTGAGCTCAATAATCTATAAGATGTTATTACAATAATTGTAGATTTTAAAGGTAATTCTAATCTATATTTCACTTCTTCATATTTGATTTCCCTGAAATGGATATTCCTGTGAATGCCAGCCAGAAATGGGGAGCTGGTAGCCTGGCACCCGTAGCATCTGTAATGGTTAACCTGTTCTAATCGAGATCAATGGATTAGAATAATCTCTGGGATGAACTGTATTCAGTAGAAGGGCAGCTCATAACCTTAGGACTGTATCCAGTAGAAGGGCAGATCCTAACCTTAGGATTGCTTCGATTCATTGGTGGAGACTGGATTCTTATACCTTGCATCTGCCAAAAATGGGGAGCATGTAGCCAGATGGAGGATTGTAGCAAATTAGTTATATACAATGTCTTTGATTCAATTGATTTACAATAAGAACCAAGTCCTGGCTGCCTATTTCTCACCATTTGATCTTTATTCTACCATCCATCTTTTAGAATTAGTTTTATATTTTAGTTTTGTAGATTAATTAGATCTAGTGACACCCAAAAAACTCTCTTTCTTCTTAGAATTACTAGATTTATAGCCAGATCTGGAGGTCTACTATACACCTTCTAGGTTTAGATCACTACTCCTTGTGAGACAAACTCTTACTTATTAAAACTTACTACAAATTGACCCTGTATCTTGTAGGTCTAGGATATTTTAGTTGTGCTGAATCCATCTCTGTTTTACTTTATTTTTATTTTATTTTTATCATTACACAATAATCAATACACTAGAAATCCCCCAACAAGGGGGCCCTGGTGGGCTTGGATTTGGGCTATTGGGCTTTGATGGGATTGGGCCATCGGTCCTTGGTGGAATTGGGCCATTGGACCTTGGTGGGTTTGGGCCATTGGGCCTTGGGGGGCTTGGGTCATTGGGTCTTGAAGCCCACTCCAATGTCCCCATGGTTGATGGGGGCCTTGGATGGTATGAATGATGGGGGGTTAATCAGAGTCTTGGGGAAATGAAGTATGAAGATTTTGGAGGGTATAGGATGAGTTTGGAGGTGTGTGGGTTGGATGGGGGGGGGGCTATTTTGAGAAGCCTTCCAGTTGGTATAGGCCCTGACCATCTCATCCATCATGACCATTGGATTGGATGAGGGGGTGGGTGTAAAGGGTGCATCCGATGGGGAGAGGATGTGGGGAAAATTGGGCATGACTCGGGTAGATGGGAGAGGAAAGTTGGGCATGATGGATGGATGAGGAAAACTGGTTATGACCTGGGTATATGGGGGACATGGGGTGTAGAATTGGGGGGAATATGGGGAAATTAGATGTGGATGGGGAATGGGATAAATTTTGGGTGGTGGTGGTAGAAATATGGGGTGGATTTTCAGTGATGGTGGAGGGGGGAACATTAGAATTGTTGGGATTTGAGGAGAAGTGGGGTGAAAAATGGGGTGTATGTGAGGTGGTTGTCGATGGATTCTGGGTGGATGGAAAAATGCATAAATTTTGGATGGGTGCGAAAGGAAATATGGCTGCAGCGAAGGGCCCGGTGATGGTAAATGGTGGTTGGGTGAGGGGAATGGAGGTGAATAGTTCCTCTGAATGAGAAAGGGTTGGGGAGTGTGGCGAGGATGAATCAGGATCGGCATAAGCCGGATTAACCGCCCACGACATGGCTTGGTGACGGGTTTGGTATGGATGCCTCGGATGTATAGACACCTCCAGTTTGCCCTCTCAGAGTATACAAACCAGGTCGGTTAACCTTTGACCTTGCCCACGATCTTTGGGAAAGGACTAACCTATTTCGAAGACTTTAAAACCCTACACGGGGACCATGCACTAAAATAATAGTACATGGTCGGGACCTAGGCTGAAACAATAGCTCTGTGGCTCAGACCCAGTTTGAACCCAGGAAAGTCCTGAATTATGCACCCTATATAGAGAGCATAACACGATTGCATGACTTACAGTCGACGTGCAATTGGTCCCTCTTGGACCAGGATTTCACTTCCTGAGGACTGCCTAGACCTTGATTATGCGCTCTACTAGGCGCTCATAATCATATTGCACGCTTCACCACCTGTGCACAATTAGTCCATTTTGGACTGGCCTTGCACCCTTCTAGAAACCGCCTAATATACGATTGTACGCCCTCTGTAGAGCGTGTAATGGGATTATGCACCTCAACACTAGCACATAATCGGTTTCTAAGCCAACCCGATCTCTAATTCCCTAGACCGCCTGAAAATTCCCTATTATGAGTGCTTAATTCAGCGTATAATTGATTGTGCGCACTACTTAGAGGGCACAATTAGTCTAATTAGAAAAGGACTAGGCTACCCGACTGAGCCAGTCACCTTGTCACTCACTGAGTCAGTCACCGACTCAAAGTGATTGTGACTGATACAACGCACATAATTCAATTGGGCGCACCAAACAGGGCACATAAGTGAGATTCACCGACCAATTGTATGCACCCCATAGGGCACACAATTGGCCAAAGACCTATAAATAGGACCCACCACCACGATTCAAAAACTCATCAATTCATTATCACACGGACTTCTCTCGAGTTCTAGCCTTCAAGCTTAAGGATTCGAGATTCCTCTCTGTGGCTCTGGGCTCAGGTATACTTTCCATCTAGTTTTTAATGCTTCTAATTCTAGTTCTTCATTTTAGCCCTTAGTTTGAGTTCTTAGTTCAAGATCATTAGTTTTAGACCTTAGGTCCTTAAGCCTTTAGCTCTAGATCTTAGATTTTAAATCTCTTTGATCCTTAATTTTTACCTTTTTTCATGGTTCTAGTTCTTAGGTTCTAGAACCAGTTCTTCTTTTATTAAATCTAGTTTTAGATTTAGGTTCTAGCCCTCTAGTTCTCAGTTTCTAGATCTTAGATATTACGTTTTAATCTAAATTTCTAGTTTTTTTTATTTTAGTTCCTAGTTTCTGAAATCAGTCCTTAATTTTAGTCTTAAATTTAGTCTCAGATTTTTTAATTTTAGTTCTAATTCTTAAATCGATTTTCGATCCGTAAATCCATAATTTATAAATCAAAGTTCATTTTTCAACCCATATTATCACTAAAATAATCCCTAGCCACCCGATTTGCCCAAGGGTGCTTACGGAGGGTACCCGAGAACGAGGCCAATCCTCCTTAGCATAGCGGGCCCAAAACCCCTTGTTTTTAGATTTTTAGTAAACTTAGTATATTCACTTTAATTAGAATTTTAATAGAATTAGTATATTTTAATTAATTAGAGTTTCGATAGAAGTAGTACATTCTTAATTAGTTTCCATATTTACATTCCTAGCAGGATTAGGAGACTTAACTAGACTTTTTTAACAGGATTAAAAATCGATTAGATCCTTGAAAACTATAGCAAGAGTAGGAAAGGCGAAAAGTAGTTAGAAGAGGATTAGGAAAGCTAGCTTAACTAAACTTATAGGTGACCCAGTGCTACTAACATTGGTCGACCGATGATTCACTAAAGAGAACAACCCATATCTCCACCCCGGAAGGCGTGATCAGTGATGTGTTGTAGCGTTGTTAAACATCTGCAACTGGCAATCATAATGAACCATATATTTCTTTGTGATTTTCCATCCTTTTTTTTTTATATATTTGATTACCTCTAAATAACTCCGCCTTTGCCAGAGTCCACATGGACTGAATTGGGCCACTCTTTCTGGGGACCGAGAGGAACCCAAAAAAAGCGCGTACCAACAGACTGGCGATCGCGATGGGACATCTTCTCGCCAAAGCCGCCCGTATTTAGTTAATTTTCCTTTTCTTCTAGTTAGTTTGTTTTAGTTTTATTACTTTTCACATTTTAGTCTACTGTCGAGAGTACATGAGCATACACCAGAGGCTTGAAATGCCAGGAATACGAAGGATCAGAATCGGTGACCTGCCGTTATGGGGGTACCATAATAATAATAACCCACTATACCATGAGCAACCCCTTGAGGATTCAACACAATATAATCCGGAAGTCAACATGGCCAGTGGTGAGGAAACTCCCTTCCTACCAAACACCAACCTCAATGATGGACATAGAGACAGTAGCTACGGGCAGAACTTTATGGCTCGACAACTTGTGGACCTCAGCAACCAGAAATTACAAAAGGGAGGAGATGAAGCCGACGAACTACTCCACGGCTTAGCCGCAGCATACGAGACCATCAAAGAATGACAAGAGGTAGAAGAATGAGAGCGACAAAGACAGGAGAGGCCATGCACTACTCCGACAACGATATCACGGCACGTGTCGCTACCTAGGCAAACTCTCCACACACTCCTCAGTAACAGACATCAAGACAAAATCCGTTCCCAGACCGCTAGGCAAGATGCTGTCGTAAGGATAGAGGATTTCCCTAAGATGATCGATGAATACATGACTAAGAAAAACTGCCCTGGTTTGTCATTCGGGGTCGACAATTTTTACCGAGACCTCGAATTTAATATACCTATGGGATTTAAACCCCCGAAGTTTAGCAAGTATAATGGCACCGGGAATCCAAACCACCATCTGGTGTTGTTCTGCAATGACTGATGGCCTATTCGTGACAATCACGGACTCCTGATACACTACTTTCAGAGGTCACTCTAAGGGGAAGCCCTCAATTGGTTCGCTGGGCTCCCGCTACATAAAATCGATACATTCGAAGAATTAGCCAAACAGTTCTTAGATCAATACAAGCATCTGATATAGAAGGTCGTTAGTCTTAGTGACTTGATGACGACAAAGCAGGAAATCGAAGAAGACTTTCCATATTTTGTGTCACATTGGAGGAAACTTGCGACTCGCAAGGGAAGTCAAATGAGAGAAAAGGACGCAATCGACATCATCATAGATAATGTCAGAGAGCCCCTTCAAAGCGCTCTAGTCATAAGTGATTTCCTAGACTTCGCTACTCTTCATCTATGCGCCAGTCGCATTCAATAGCTTATAAAGGGAGGAGACCTCGCCTTCTCGATCACGGCACCAAAGGCATCGACTTTCGATGATTAGAAGCCCCGAAATAACAAGAAAGGTTCAGGCTCTGAGCAAGTTAACATAGTCACTAATCAAAATCAAGGCAATGGGAATGATCAGCAGAGGAATTCTGGTCAGGTCAATACTAGAATCAACAACGATATGATAATCAAAGTCAGAATCAATATTCTAACCGAAACTAGTATCCTAACCAGAATCAAAACGCTGCCTGAAACTGTCCTACCAATGCCCAGGGCTATAATAACGTACCTCCACCCCAAAACTTTAATTAGCATACTCGATGTCCCTATCAACCTAGACGAAATCATTATCCTCCATTATCCAATACCATCCCAAATATTTTATGCCTCCTAAGTGATCAAAATCTCATTCGTTTCACACCAGAGCGGCCACAGCTCTAGCCTGCTATCCTCAATTATACCAAGTTCTGCACTTTTCATCGATACGCGGGACATAACCTGGAAGACTGTTGGGTATTGAGAGATATGATATATGACATGAACAATCAGAACTAAATTGACTGAGAATCCCTTCGAAATTCTAACCAAATAACCAACAGCCTCCGCAAAATCTCGGAATCATCAATAACCCTCTGCCAAACCAAAATCAGGGACCGGTCACCTATGTCACCATAGTAGACCTTCCGGACCGAGCCCCTTTTCATCCATCTACTCTCATCACCCGAGTTAGCCGTCCTAACGCCACAGCCAGTCTAAATAATCCTCCAAGGCCCATCATCGTTCCACCTCACCCTTCTACCTTCATAATCCCAGTCGAACCGCCAACCCCGCCACCCTACCCGAACTTCACTCGAGTTCAAGTTCAATCTTTCTGAGCTCGAAGGCCTATGACTCAGCCCATAGAACCTTCTACACCCCTAAACTTTGATGTAGCTCCCAGTACCGCTGAGCCAGAATATGAGGACTAGGTCCTTCAAACTACGAAACAGATTGCGACCTGGGTAGACAACGTCATCCGGACTACCACCAATCAACAACACAAGGAGACAATTGAAGAACGCCCTTCAACGGTGGAGAGAAGACTACAGGAGGAAGAGCCCGCTAAGGAAGAAGTACTAATCTCCGCATTCCTCAAAGAGGAAGACTACACCCAATACCTTTCACCTTGGAATGGCATAGCCCCAGTATGCATTCCCTCATCAAATTTCGCTCCTTTCACCACAAATACTGCACCGAATCCTCTAATACTCCAAGGTTAGCAGCAGACATGCCCAGTCCTTAAATTTGGATCTAACTATCCGCCCCCACCATTCCCTAAGAAAAAGTAGAGCGACAACGCACAACCATCTGATCGAATAACCAAAGAACGAGGAGTGAACGTGCCCCCTCTCCCTCCAGTACTAGTGCCTCAACCAGCTCACCAAAATAGGTGTAGAGCACATTGACCCGGCAAAGAACCTGCCCTGGAAATAGGTCAGGAATACGATCTTCTTTGACACATCGCAAAGGTGCTAGCATAGATATCGATCCTCAAACTCATCAAGAAATCGCTAGAGCATCACCGACTGCTCGTGGAGACATTAGATGAGACGCACGTGAATAAAGATACCACTTTGGATCAGCTGCATGAGATCGCCTCAGTTATAACTCAACCTCCTGCACTCACCTTCAGTAAAGCTGACATGCCTAAAGAATCATTACATGGGAGTTTGGCTCCTATCTATCTGACCGTCATAATCAGAGGATTTTTAGTACCCCACGCGTTGGTCGACACCGGAGCAGGACTTAACATCTGTCCTATAGCGACATTAAAGATCCTTGAATACATCGAATACGATATAAGGCCTTCATCCTTATCCCACATCACTTATGATGGCTCTCGATGCTTCGTCAAGGTTGCCTCGGGCTAGTCACCAAGGACGTCACTTTCCATGTCTCAGATTCCTCAAGCACTTACAATATGATATTAAGGAGGAAGTGGCTAGAATCCATGAAGGCAGTAGCATCGACGTATCACCAATGCATCAAATTTTCACATGAAGATTCCATCGTTAGGATATACACTAATATGCCCCTCAAATAAATTGACATAGACTATGCGGCGAGCATTCCAACAACGTACGACTCTTTACTGAGCACAAGACATATAAAAAAGGTGCAGGAGCCTGATGATGCGCCAATAGAAGAAGTTAACTATCCTCGGTCCCTTCGGACCCATCAACCGAAAGTAGTGAGAAGAGAAGCTGAGCCTAATCTCGCTCGACTATACGGCATAAACCCGACCACGGCAAAAGGATGTGACCTAATGTATCAGCTAGGATACATCCCTCACACTGGACTCGACAAGGACAAGTAAGGATGCATAAGACTGGTCGTACCAAAGAAGCTATGTAAATACATCAGATTAGGCTACCAACCAGACAACAAGCAAGCCGACATCCTACCTACTTCACCAAAGTGGTCGCTCTACGACCATTTCGTATATGGAACTACTGAGAAGGCTAATGTGCCAAAGAGAAGAAAGGAGCCATCCTTCACTGAATCTCAAGCAACCGAGATCGAGCAAGTGACTAAAGCCTTCGCTGATCTAACGAACCTAAGCCATGATAGTGATAAGCCACTCAAAGGAGTCAGACCATTATTCGAAACCCCTGAAGAGCCAAAGCCATGAACAGAAGACTGGGAGTTGACCGACGAGGAGGATTTCCACATCACCACATTAGCAGACGAGGAAGAACAAGAGTCAGGGGCGCTCCAGCCTCATAAACTAAGAAAAGAAGACTGACTCTCAATGTAAAGCAAGGAAAAAGACTCCTGGATTGCCTGCACAAAAATAGAACTTGAACATCACTTAAGAACAGAACGACTGAAGCTCCTCGAGGAGGCCAACAACTCTCGAAGCGAAGAAACAGACCCTGGTGAGGAGCTTGATCATTAATCCTTACTGTTGTGGATATTTTAGGTGCTGATTTATTGTAAAGGAAAATAAAATCAAAGTAAAAAGAGGATGGATTCAGCACACTAAAATTATCCTAGACCTGCAAGATATAGGGTCAATTTGTAGCAAGTTTTAATAAGTAAGAGTTTGTCCCACAGGGAGTAGTGATCTAAACCTAGAAGGTATATAGTAGACCTCCATATCTGGTTACAGATCTGGCAATTCTAAGAAAAAAGAGAGCTTTTCAGGTGTCACTAGATCTAATTAATCTGCAAAACTGAAATATAAAACTAATTCTAATAGGTGGAAGAAGATGGATGGTAAAATAAAATAGGAAATGGTAAGAAATAGGCAGCCAGGGACTAGTTCTCATTGCAAATCAATTGGATCAAAGGCATTGCATAGGAAATATTTGCTACAATCCTTCATCAGGCTACAAGCTTAGATGCAATGTATAAGAATCTAATCTCAACCAAAGAATTGGGGCAGTCCTAAGGATATGATCTGTCAATTTGAGTGGCCATAGGTTATCCCAGAGATTGTTCTAATTCAATGATCTTGATTAGAATAGGTAATCTATTGCAGATGCTGTGGGTGCCAGGCTACAAGCTTAGGCATCCACAGGAATATCTAATCCAGGGAAATCAAATACAAAAAAGTGAAATTTAGATCAGAATCACCTTTAAAAGCCACAATTATTATAATAACATCTTATAACTTATTGAGCTCCGATCTGCAATCTGTGCAACCTCTAATCCATTTGTAAATGCTATTGAAACTCTCAATTTACAATTACAAACATATCTGGACTGCTTATCTAGATCTAATCCAACAGGCTAGATTAGAGAGAGAATGGGGAAGAGAAAAAGGAAAAGAAAAATCTAAACTAAACCTAAATGAGCTAAGGAGAACGAAAGTTATTCTATGGATTCCTTGCTGAAAAATTATAGCAGCAAGGAGTTCTATTTATACAAATGTAGTGATCCAAGTGCTATGGATTACAACCAATCAGAGGAGAGATTCTTTTATGCTAATCCCTGTTTTAGCATTTCAACCAATCAGAGAGAAGAAATGGATCTAGTTTTGTGCTCAGCTGAAGTAATTTGCATTCCCGCCAAATATCAGTTCACGCCCATGTGCAACCTTCTTTTATGGCTTGGAGTTCTCAAAACTGCCCTTGTTTAACCAAAAATACCCCAGCTACACCCCTTTATAATTGCTGTCAACACATTAAACCCAAGCTGCTGAGAATGTCTCAAATTAAGCTCACCATCCTCTTGGTTGCCCAAAATGCCCCTACTGCTATTATTTCCAAACAGCCCAATGTAACTTCTGTTGTTTATTACCAAAATAGCCCCAAATAGAACCTGATTCGCTAATTTGCTAAGCTGTTTAATCAAATGGCTGTAACCCTTAAGTAGTTTATTAGTTGAAACTCAACGGCGTTTGGTGGACTCGAGCTGGATTAGCTTTGAAATAATATAAATTGCAGTAGAGGAATATTTGGCTTGAAAGATTAGATTGAAGTTTTAGATGGCTGCAGCTTCAGGTGTGTTTCGTGAGGATGGGAGTTGGAGATTTAAAAGGTAGCAACTCCAGGTGTGTTGTCGAGAGTTTGGGTGGGAGGATGGACTGCTATTCGATAGGTCAGAGAAGATGGGTGAGTGTGCAGCTGAAGGATTCGAGAGGATTGAGGAGAATGGGAGCTGCTTCAGCAAGATGTTGTGAGGATAGAAGCTTTAAATAGTCGACAGGTTCAAAGGTAAGGCTAAAGATGGGATAAATGTTGACAAATAATGAAGCAAGAGGCTGAAGATCTCGAGAGGAATGAGTATAGGTCGACATGTTCATGGATTGAAAGGCTAGAAGGTCGAGAGGATGGTTGAGTAGGGCGCTAGAGTTTTCGAGAGGATGAACTGCAGGGCTGGCTAAAGATGTCGACAGTTTTGAACTTTAAATGGTTGACAAGTTGGTGTGCATTGAATGCCAAGCCATTCGAGAGGTTGTGGGCTTGGATGCTAAAATCTCCTCGACAGGTTGCTGAAGCTATACCTTGAAGGTGTCGACAGGTTGAACTCTTCAAGTAGAGAGGATAGAGTGGATGTGCAGCATTTTTAACTCTAAGTGGTCGACATGATCTAAATGTGGGGGAGCTGCACTTCTTCTCGACAGGTTGGATGGGAAGATGGAGCAGATCTCGACAGGATTGAGGAGTTTGCTAAAGAAGATGTCGTGAGGTTGCTGCTGTTGCTGTTCCCATTCAACAGGATGCTGAATGGAAGGCTAATCCATTCGACGGGTTTAATGTTTGGTGCTGAATCCTGTCGACAGGTTATGGAGTAGAGGACTGAAGCATCTAAGATGGTTGAAGGTTCCTCCTAACCCTTCGATAGGTTCAAAACCAGCTTCAGTTCTGCTTTGCATGCTTTCTTTTCTTCTTTCACTCGATAGGTCTGCTGCTCCAATAGTTCCAAGTTGAGCTGATGGCCGTAGATGTGTAACTAATGATAAAAAAATTTTAACTACAACAGCTACAGCTCCTAGCTTCCAATCTTCAAGTATTGCAGTACCATTTGGCATGCTTGAAAAGCTGGTTTCTCAGCAGATTTCTAAGGGACCAAGCACACTCAGTTGCTCCAGTGATGTAAACCACCATCTCATGGCTGTATAGCTTATGTGCTCAAAGCTGAAAGTGTAGCTACTGTGTAGGTCGGGTGCAAGGCTGAACAACTCAACTTATTCTTCATTCTAGTGGGTCCCCATTGCACAAATCGAATTACCTAGCTGATGTATGAAGGTAATGTGTGGGCTGCTACAGATGTTGAAGAAGGTGCACACAACTAAGATGTATAGTGAATCCCATATCTTGTTGTGCTTGAAATGATGAACCAAATGGTATTTTGCACAAGCTGAAATATGTGCATCCTCTCTGCTGAAATCTATGCAACTGCTGCAACTTGAGATGGTGAACCACAAAGAATGTCCTCATAGCTTGTGAAAGCACATCTCTCCGTCTCTGCTCTTAAATGATTGAAAACTCGTCCTTAATGGCACTTTTTAACTGAAAACTACATTGAGGCTGTAGTTACCTCTTTACTGCAAATCAGCACTAAAAAGTAATTATTAAATACTTTGAGGCTTAGCAAAGCCATGTTTAAAGGGTAAAATATGGTAAAAATCATTGGCTAACACTTACCAAATAATTGGTGGTGTTCGCGCTACTGCCCTTACCTAGAATCATCCTATTGCAACCTGTGCACGTCCGTCTTGATGCAATGTGAAGAAGCTATCCTACACAAGATATGACGGACAACAAGGGCAAAATATCATTACGTTGCCTTTATAGAATTCCAAGAAGAATTAGAGTTCGACACTCCCCAATCTCTGGATGTGCCACAACTTCAGATATTCTGGAACTCACTAGAAGAGGAATGGCAATCGCCGCCGAGTGATGACGAAGACTGTGGGATAGATCTCCCTGCCTTGGAGTTAGCGAAACATGGCTTCCAAGCACAATCAGACGAAGAGGAAGATTTTGACCCCAATAATAATGACCTCCACCCCGATCATGAAGGATGGGAATGCCCCTGGGAGTATCCCTGCATTTCTCACCCATATCAACCTCGCTGTCAGGCCTGCATACTTTTTAGCGTGTACCACTAGATCCAGAGAAAGGAATTCTCAGATTCTGACTTCAATAATGATACTTTTGAGCACTTTTCTGCTACATTGGAGTGCCCATGAGAGTTTCCATGCATCGTTCGACCTTTCCAGCCTTATTGCTAGACCTACACAATAATAATAGAAGACTTCGAACGAGAAGGCCGGACCAATCCCCTTCCTGCACTATAGAGAATGGTCGAAGGCAACCCGGGTTCGTTAATTAAGTTCATCGAACCATATCTATGGTTAATATGAAGTGAAGGTTCTCAGCGACAAGCATACCTCCCATCTAATTTTGAAAGCCAGATTTTGGATGACTATCATCTTCAGACTCTCTTTGACGACGAAGCACTTCACGTAGTAGAAGAGGAAGGCGAGTCATTTGACAAACTGTCGCTAGCATCGCTCATCAGGAGGATCGCCCCAGACAAGGACTCTAAAAAAAATCAAAAACATTAAATTCAGACTGAGTTCACACCATCTGAAGGCTCGCCCGAATGGCTCCAGCAGTCGTCCCACTTCCCCAACTAGGAGAAGTAACCTCGTCGATTCCGCCTCAGGGAATCGACCTTGTACTATACTTATTATCGAAAATCAAAAAATAAGAAAATCCTAAAACCCATAATAATATAAAAATAGAAAATCCCAAAAATTTAGAAAATCACAGAAAAGGGAGGGAGCCCTTCATCCCAAACCCATTCAGCGACTAGCCAGGAGACTTTTCTCCAAGGGATACGAGTAATGACCACCTCAACGAAATCAAAGGAGTAACCAATATGATCACACCTAGTCACTGTCCTGCGCTCAACATTGAAGAGCCTTGCCTTGACTAGGTTCGAACTGACCTACTACATCTTCATTATGAAATCGTCGAGCATCCCGATGCAGTAACAAGCCAGTTATCATACCCGACGAGATATTCCGCGACTTTGAAAGGATGATGAATAACCTCGACCTACACCTAACAAAGGACATCACGGTCATAAATTAAGCCGATGAAGGGTTACCTCCCACAAAACTAACCCCCCAATGTAGTTCTTTTGCAGTGTACGAACTCACGAACGATAAAGAAGGAGCACCAATCATCGGGGAAACCATGGACTTCCAACGGGTTATCAAGCGCTTCGACGAGCAAACACAAGTTGTCGCAGAACCTACTGAAGAATAAACTTTCGGCACCAAGGAAGAGCCCACGAAGCTGCTAATTAGTGCAACACTCAAATCCAAGGAACGACAATAAATTATTCAAGTACTTCAAGATCACCTCAGCTCTTTTGCATGATCCTAAGAGGATATTGTTGGAATATTTTTAGTTGCTTGCTACTGACTTTATTGGAGACAGTGATAAGAATGGGGTGAATGAAAATGAATGAAAGGTGGATTGAAAATGATAAAGCAGCAAGCCTAAAATATGCATAGTCCTGCAAGATACAGGGCCTGTTGTAGTAAGTTTTGATAAGTAAGAGTTTGTCCCACTGGGAAAGTTAATCTAAAGCTCCAGATCTGACTACAGATCTGGCAATCCTAAATGGAAGGGGAATTAAGGTCACTAAATTCTAAATCCTAAGGTAACTTAATGTCTAAACCATAGAAAGGGTTGAGAAAGAAGATGGAGTGAGAAAATAAATATAAAAGGGGTGAGAAGTATGCTATTAGGTTCAGATCTGATGGGTTTCATGACTCAAATTCAGATCTGCTGCTATAGAAGTCCTGTCCAATGGCTACATTATCACCACTGAGGAGAAAGAATCCAACTCATCTCTGTGCCATGATCCAATCCCTTTATGGCTATAACCTGTCCACTTAAATGGTCACAGACTATCCAATTGGGGAACCATAGTCCAGAGATGGGTCAGAACAAGTTTATCATCGTAGGCACTACTTCATCCAGGCTACAAGCACAAGAATCCATAAGGAACCTCAACCTCTAAAGTGCTATGTGTGGGGCTAGGCCTGTATGGGAGCATGTTAGCCCAGACACATAGAACCTGCAAGAGTTTGAGTACAGCCTTAGGTCTAGCTGTCCACTGCTGTAGAAAGACTGCAGTGATCCAGTCACAAGCCTACAATCTCTATGGCTAAACCTGATCTGCCATCTGATGGCGGGTCCATACAAATACAGGGGAGCTTGTCTCTGCACAATCTCTCACAGGGCTACAAGCACAAGTGCAGAGAAGAAGAATCTGTCTTAGATCTGTGGATTGGCCTCACCCTAAGGCTATAACCTGTCCACTTAAATGGTCACAGACTATCCCAGAGGCTATCCTCCTCACAGAGGTCTAAAACAGAACAAGAACATTGCCGTCACCACCATGATCACAAGACTACAAACTCAGGCTCCCATGGGGATTTCAGATCTAGTGGATCCTATGGTGGGGCTAGGCTTGTATGGGAGCATGTTAGCCCAGACGCACAGGTCACTTGGATCTAAATAAGTCTTTAAAAACAATCCTCCATTGCTTGTGATACAACCTTGCAATGGAGGATCTCAAGGCAGTAGCCTTGTACAGAACAACTCAATCTCAAACTTTAATCCCATACATGTAAAACACCCAATCATGAAATTCCATTAAATCTAAACCAAATAAGCATACAGAGGCATAGCCAGCAAGTGCTAGGCTATGGAGAAAAAAAAAGTAAAAATAAATCTACCTAAACCTCACTAGAGATCTACAGCTACTGCAAGAAGAAGATAGACAAAATTCTATTCTAAGAGGGGGTCCTCTAAACCTAAACCTGGCTTAGGTTTATATAGCAGTCAGTTTCGCGGCACATTAGGGTTAGGAAACCCTAATTTTAACGATGCTACGTGGCTTAACACTATTCCTCGGATGCCTCGAGACGCGTGCACGGAAATTAGAGCGTTGGAGTGCATGCCCTAATTGCTGGAAGTTCTCAGAATGTCCTCTGCAGAAGTGAGGGAGAGTTAGAGTCTGTTACTGTTCTAAGTGTGCATGATTTATTTGTATTTTGAAAACAGATTTGCAAATGATAAATTCTACTGAATCTGGAAAATTAAAAAGAATAAGAAATATCGGCACAGAGAGAAGTTAATTAACCTGCAAGATCAGGCCCAATTGTAGCAAGTTTTAAATGTAAGTGAGTAAAAGATCGTCCACAGGGAATTGATTTAAAATGAATGGTAAACCTCTAGATCTGAGCTACCAGATCTGGCCTCTAATCCTATCTACAAAGCGAATAAGATGAGAGGTTGAATTTGTCATTAACTAAATTATCTAAAAGTAGAATTTAAACTAAGTGATCCAGATCTGAGTTGGGGGAATTGGATGAAAAATTAATAAGAATGGAGAAATAATAGTTGACTTAAGCTTAATAACTGATTACAGAATGAGAACTAGTGTAGCACAGTCGAGAAAGTATCCAAATCTTCATCTGGCTACCAGCTCAGATGTAAGAGAAAATAATCCAACTCAAGGATTAGGATTGAGTTGAACTTATAGCTATGATCTGTCCATTGTCATGGACACAGATCATCCAATAGTCTTCAATCCGAATTCTTGATTCAGAACATGAGCACCACTACAAATGTTGTAAGAAATTAGGTTACAAACACAGATTCTCACAGGGATAATGAATTAAGGGAAATTGCTTTAAAAATAGTAAATCTAAAGGAGTCTAATGAGTAAGGAGATCATAAGGAACCCTCAACATGAATCCGATTGAGAACGTACTGCTGAAAGCAACCTTTTCAAATCCACCATTACAATTACAGAGCACAGCTTAAACAGCTCTCGGATTTGTAGTCTTGAATACAATTCTCACTTGAATTACATAAGTGTCTCACAGTTCTCAGTTACAAACAAAAGCTAGGCTATTACAGAGGTTTCAGACAAGCAATCTGAATTGGAAATGTGGCAGCAGAAATGAAACTCAAACTCTGGATACCCAAATTGGGCAAATAGTTCGTCTATTTATAGTTTTCCCCAAGTCCATTTCAGATGTGCATTAACCAATCAGAATTGGTTAGATCCATATCAGCCAATAGGAGTCGAGCACAAGGATCCAGAACTATTCTGGCCAATCAGAATTGCTTGATCTAGTTCAGCCAATCAGGCGACAGAAGCATCAAGTCTGTTATGTAATTTAAAAATCTGTTTGAGCTTCTAGAAGTTCCCGCCAAGTAATTTCATCTTTGGGTGCTCACATGGGTTGGAATATGCCTCTGGTTCGTACTTCGAATCTTCCAGAATGCCCCTGGGTTTTTAATTGCATTGGGGTGCATGTAGAGATTACTAAATCGCCCTTACAGCTGCTGGGAATCTTTAGAATACCATTTCGCATAGTTTGGGGACCTTTTCGAGAGGTACTGCAACTTCTGAAGCTCTATTCGCACAGTTTGGAGAACTTTTTTATGGGAAAAAATGACTTCTGGAGCTCTATTTGCACAGATCTGGTGCTGTTCGTAAGGAATTCTCTTCTTTTCGAATAGGTCAGGAATCCTTTCGAATAGTTCAGGTGCTCTTCGAAAACTAAGCTTGGAGCTTTTAGTTCTTTTCGCAAAGTTCAGGTTCTTTTCGAATAGTTCAGGAATCCTTTCGAATAGTTCAGGAATCCTTTCGAATAGCATTCTGTAATGCATTCTTCTGTTCGAATAGGTCCAAACCTCTTTCCAAGTTGAAACCAGGCCTTTGTCCTCTTTAGTTTAGGCATTTTGATAGCCAGTGAGGTTGTCCCTTCTCCTTCCACTAGGTTAGCATGAGTCATCATCTTTTTGGCACTTTTAAGCTGCTTTCAGGGTTAAGCCTGCCTTTATTGTTAGCTGTAAAACAAACGCTAAAAACACTTATTTAGTACTCTCAAAGGTCTATCAAGGACCAGATTAAGGGGTGGAAAATGGTATTTTCCAGTTCTCAACACACCCCCAAACCTAAGCTTTGCCAGTCCCTAAGCAAAGACATAATTAAAAACAAAGTAAAAAAGCCACTTTTGTAGGGAGCACTGTTGCATTTAGCATATGCAACAAGCTTTTTAAACCCCTAGGTGATCCCTAGTGGAGGAGTGAAGTCTCCTGAGGGTTTTCAGTGAAGGTACCCACAAACTTCTCCAATAAATCAGTTAAGATCAGTGCAGTTCTGTTAAACAGACTTTCATCCAATCAGATTATTCACACTTGCATCAGTCAAGCTGTAAGAGGATTCTCAAGAAAACATAAGTTCAAAACTGAAATTCTGCTGTAATTCTTTTACCATTCACTTGATTTGTGTCAAAAAGTTTTTACAAGACAAATTAATGAAATGCTTGCCTTCTATTTGAGAATTCAATTTTTGATGTTACCCCAATAAGTTGATTTCAAACCCAACTCTTACCAGGATTTTCACTCAACATGCAAGTAAGAGGGTTGTACTATTTCACATAGCTCAAGATCAGTTACAGCCCTCAAATAGGACTGTAAGCAAGAGCATAGGCATTGCTTTTTAGTTCTGAATTCACTGCTCTTTTCACCATAGATTACACAAATCCTTATCTCCATGTGACAGCTCAATCCATCATTGATCAGTAAGGACTTTAACTTGGGTTGTAATGTGGCTTATGGGTGAAATTTATCAAGAATAAAAGGGTTGGAATGTAGTTCACAATCTAGAAGTCAGTCAAGGTAAGGAAGTGACAGACACACCTTTTTCGATTCAGCACAATTTCATCTTCTTCTTTGAATTTTCAGAGCCAAAGTGGCCATCTTTTTCTCTTTCTTTTTCAAACTTCCAATGAAATGACTTTTCCTTTGTTTTTTTTTTTTTTTTTTTTTTTTCAAAGCAACATTGACTGGAATGCCACATTTCTTTTGCTGATACATCATTGCCTTCAATTATTTTTCTTTTTCTTTTACCAAACTGTAACCCAACTCACCTTTCTTCAGCTTTCTTTCCTTTACCTTCTGAATTCTCAGAGTGAGGGTTAGGCTAAATGAGGTTGATGAGGTTTCAGAGAAATCTTTGATTTATAAAGCTCAAATGGTGTGTATCAAGGGCAGTTTTAAGAGGTGGGGCCTTTTGAAGTTCAAACTGTCCAAAAGGAGGTCCTACATCATGTCTTTAATATCATGATTGCTGTCAAGCTCTTTTAACTTGGATATGTGTAACTTCTAGTGATAACAAGCAAGTTCAAACAGTCCCTAGAGCAGAAAAAAATGGTAATTCATACCTCCAAAGAATACATTTCAGGCCCAAATCTCACTGGGTGTAGTTTTCTATCAAATTCCTGAGGTATATCATCACTGTTTTCTCTCTTTTTAGGTTTACTAAAACATCAATTTTCTTTTGAAAATTTTCTGACATTCACTTCATGAAAGTATTAGAATTACACTAGAAATCAATTTTAAAAAGTTTCAACTTCCTCATTTTTAAAAAACAAACAGGTGTGAAATCACTTCAATTTCAAAAATTCTGCTGATCATAGGCTGCATTGATGTTAACTCAACTATTGGCAACTCTTTTGGAAAATTTCTGACATTCACTTCATGAAAGTGTTAGAATTACACTAGAAATCAATTTTAAAAAGTTTGAACTTCCTCATTTTAAAAAAACAAACAGGTGTGAAATCACTTCAATTTCAAAAATTCTACTGATCATAGGCTGCATTGATGTTAACTCAACTATTAGCAATTCCGCCACACCCCCAAACCTATGAGGATCAGTGTCCTCACTGGTCCAGAAGTGAATAAGCAAAAAGAAAAGAACAAAAAATAAAGAGCATAAGAAAAGAAATGCACAGTAATCGCAAATTAACAAAAGTCAACAGTAAACATTAATTACACACTCTAGAACCAACAAAACAGACATGTACAAGATATTCTAATAACTAGGGTCAAAGTCTGTATCATAAGTTGGTTCAATGGGGTCAGAACTTGAATCACTGTTGGAGTTAGAACTTGATTCAGTATTGGAGTCTGAACTCGATTTAGCTTTCTCTTGGATTGTGGCTTGAAGTTCAGTGTACTCCTCAGATTTGATCTTTTTGGTGAGGCCAATATATTTTTCAAGTCTATCAGTCCTCAGTTTTTCTTGTGCCAGACTCTCTTGTAACATGGTAACTTTGTGCTGCTCACTCCAAACCATCTGGAATGTTTGGCTCAACAGGTCTTGCATCTTATTTCTCTCAAATTTCACAAACAGCTCCAGCTTCCGAATCTAGTCTTCATAAGGGGTCCTAATGTAAGCTTGAAGATTTGCTAACCCCTTGAGGACATCACGAAAGATGTAAGGGTTCTCTTCCATAGCCCTTTTGAGAGTGGCAAAGCGTGGAATGGGAATGGAGTGGTAGGGGACCATATGTATCCCAGCAGTTGGGGTGGGAGAAGAGGAATCTAAAAATACTACCTCAGGGTCAGTTTGAGTAGCTTGATCAGAAATAGTGAGGATGGGTGGAGGGGAATCCAAAAGTACTACCTCAGGTTCTGTTTGGGTAGCATGGTTAGAAGTGGGAGGTAGTGGGACTGAGGTATTTAGTTGGGATGTGGAAGCTAAGTTTTGGAGAAAGGAATTTGTCACAGACTAGTTGTCTGTGTTGATCTGTAGTTGGGCTTGGATGGATTGGAGAAAGGTGAAGATTTGGCTAATTGTGTCAGGTGTGGGTGTGGTATGCAAAGTAGGGGCCGGTAAAATTGATGTAGATGGTTGAGGGGCAATGGGTGAAATGGCTGTAAAGGGGGAAGTATCCAAATGGGTGAAATGAGGAGGGTCAGGTATGGGAACAGATTCAAGCCCAATATTCTCCAAGATAGATCCCATCAAAGATGAATAGGCCTCTGTTGTGAATATCTCAGGTTCAGGGGTATGGGTGATTTCAGGTGTATGAGTTGAATGAGCAGGTGAACCTGAGAAGCTATGGAGGAGGGGAGTGCTAGGAGAGTGTTCAACAAAATCTGTGGCAATATCTTGGACATTGTTAGGTGAAATTGGTGGTGTAAGTATGGCTGGAGTGGTTGGTGTAGAGGGGGAGTCTGCAATTAGGATTATGGTGGTGATGAGTGATGGCACTGCTGGGAAAGGTGAAGGGATGGGAGTTGTGATAGGTTAAGTTGGTAAGATGATGATCTCCTCATCAATGGGTATAGCTAAAGAGCTGGGAACCTCCTCAATGGTAGTATGTTCAATGTTAGCTGCAGGTGCAATAGGTGCAGCTAAAGAGCTGGTCACCTCAGGTGCAGGTATATCAGGTTCTTCAGCAGGCTCAGCTTCCTCCCTCATTCTATTCAACATGGTTTGGCTTGTAGTCCAAGCCTTCTTCCCAAAAGCATGAGGGGATACAATTTCAAATGGCTCTTGCTCATCAATGTCAAATTTGGCCCTAAGTAGGGCTATGATCAGCCTTCCAAATGGTAGTCCAGCTATTTTCTGTTCCTTCTTCAGCTTGGCACTAATGTCAGCCATGGCTTCAAAAATCAGCATAGGGGCATTGAAGAATTGACCTTTTGAAAAATGAAAGAGGGCCTCCAAAATGGGTGTCCTTCTTTCCTGACTGTGCCCAGTGACATAAAAGCATCCTCTCAAAATGGAATCCATCAGCAAAAATTGAGGTGCTAAGTCTCTCCTCATGATGGATTGTCCAGTTCCAACTATGCCTTGGGTTAGATGTGCAACCATTTCTCCAAAAGAAGCTGTCTCTGGTGCAGCCAAAGGACCAGCCAGATCATGGTGAAATGGCATTCCCAAGGCATTTCTAATGTCTTCATAAGTGACTGTTAAATCACAATCATCAATGAAAATTACAAGAGTTGGGACATCAGCATCCTTTTCAGTCACTTTCACCATATTTTGGTACCATAAGCTCACCATTCTTGGATAGATTTTCTCTGAAAGAGGGGTTAGGATATTGCTCAGTGAAGCATCCCTGATGTAATTCAAAGATAGCTTGCATTAAGGTTTGTTTAAGAAAAAAGTTTCATCAACAATAAGCTCTGGGATCAGCTTCTGGGCTTCAATGAAAGGGTTTGGCAGTACCAAATGCATAGGAAGAGGAGGAAGCTCAAGCTCAGGACTAGGGTCAGCTGCTGGGATGGGTTCCTCATATCTAACCTTCTTCCCTTTCTCAATCTTATCAGCTTTATCCATCGACAGTTTCCTCTTGGCTGAGGTTTTAGCTTTTTCTTTTGTGGAGGGTTTGCTAATTTTCTTAGCAGAAGATCTAGGGAACATTTTAGCCAGCGATTTTTCAGCTCTCCCCATTCTAAAACTTTGTTGAATCTCACACAATGTATGCTGACACAAAAATCAACTTTGTAAAACACAAACAGAGGATATGCAAAGAAAAAATACCGAAATCTAGGGTTTTGCTTGAAATCTTTGATTGCTTGATTAAATCCACCAGGATCAGAAGCAATGGGTCCTTCTCTTCAAGCTTACTCAGAGGAACAGAAATGAAGGAAATTTGATCTGAGCTCCAAAAGCACGTAAGGATAGAAGGAAAATGGGTTTTCTATGAAACAGGACACTCTGGGAATGCTTTCGAATATGAAACCCTTGCTTCGAAAGGGTTTTAATACGCTTAAATCGATTTTCGCAAAGCATCTTTGAAGTTTTCGAAAAATTCAAAAATGTCCTTTTCAAAAAGGAGAATGGCATTAGTACCATTCGAAAAGCAAAAGACTCTAGAAATAACTATTCGAAAAGCAAAAAGCTCCAGAAACAACTATTTGAAAAGTAAAAAGCTCCAGAAACAACTATTTGAAAAGCATATTCATTCTTTTCGAACAGAAGATTGTACTTTTCGAAATGAACTTTTCTTTACGAAATGATTGTAGAACTTTTCAAAAATTATGAACAAAAGTTCTGAAATACAGAACTCACACAAAACTTTTCGAACTTATGATTCCTCCAAGAAAATTTGACTAAAACCTGACTAAAACAGAAAAAAAATAAAATTACAAAACTATTCAAAAATCACAGAATAGAGACAGTTACAATACATATGATACAGTTGTGTGGCATCAGATTTGTGGAGGCTCTTAATGATAGATGGTTATCACAGGCTCCAGGGTATTTTCAATGCATGGTTTGAGCCTCTGACCATTTACTTTCAAGGTTCTCCCATCACTTGGGTCCATAATTTCAACAGCCCCAGAAGGAGATGCTTGAATGACAGTATATGGCCCTTCCCATCTGGAGCTCAGCTTTTCAGGAAAAAACTTAAGTTTTGAGTTGAATAGCCATACCTTAGAGCCAGCTATGAACTCTTTTCTCAGCAGATTTTCGTCATAGAAAGCCTTAACTTTTTCTTTGTAAGATCTTGCATTGGTGTATGCATCTATTCTCAGCAAGCTGCAGTTTCCTGTGATTACCAGCAGTAGTAAGATCCATGTTCAAAGTTTTAATAGCCCAAAAGGCCTTATATTCTAACTCCACTGGTAAATGGCATGCTTTACCATAGACCAATCTGAATGGGGACATGCCAATTGGGGTTTTATAGGCTGTCCTATATGCCCACAATGCATCATTCTAAAGGACCAATCCTTTCTGTCCTTCTTCACAGTCTTTTCCAGTATATGTTTGATTTCTCTATTGGAAATCTCCACTTGTCCACTGGTCTGTGGATGATATGGAGTAGCTACTCTATGAGTCACAAAGTACTTTTTCAATAGAACTTCAAAATGCTTATTACAAAAATGGCTTCCTCCGTCACTGATAATGGCTCTGGGGGAACCAAACCTGGAAAAAATGTTGTCCTTTAAATATTTCAGGACAACTCTATGGTCATTGGTTTTAGTGGCTGTGGCTTCAACCCATTTGGATACATAATCCACAGCTACTAAGATGAAATTAAAACCATTTGAAGGAGGAAAAGGTCCCATAAAATCTATCCCCCAAATATCAAACAATTCAACTACCAAAATGGGCTGTAAAGGCATTGAATTTCTCTTGGAAATGCTGCCCAATCTCTGGCAATTCTGACAAGACTTACAGTGCTGCAGTGCATCTTTGAAAAGTGTGGGCCAATAAAATCCACACTGCAAAACCTTTGCTGCAGTTTTGTTTCCACTAAAATGACCTCCACAGGCCTGTTCATGACACATGGAAAGTATGCTGTGAAAGCCTTCTTCATGGACACATCTTCTAATTATTTAGTCTGCACAAATCTTGAACAGAAAAGGATCCTCCCAAATAAAATGTTTAACCTTTGAGAAGAAAAGATCTTTATCCATTTTATTCCAGTGTTGAGGGGTCCTTCCAGCAGCTAAAAAGTTGACTATAGTTGCAAACCAAGGGGTGTGTACATTGATAGCAAAAAGTTGCTCATCAGGGAAAGATTCATTGATAGGCAACCTATCAATCTTAGCAGTTAGAATTCTAGACAGGTGATCTACCACCACATTTTCCACACCCTTTTTATCTTTAATATGCAAATCAAACTCCTATAATAGGAGGATCCTCCTGATTAATCTTGGTTTGGTATCCTTCTTAGACAGAAGGTATTTCAGGGCTGAGTGGTCAGTGAACACCATAATTTGTGAACCCAAAACATATGACCTGAACTTCTCCAAGGCAAAAACAACTACCAGCAGCTCTTTCTCAGTTGTTGAGTAATTGAGCTGTGCATCAATCATTGATCGACTGGCATAAGGTATGACATGAGGCAGCTTATCCTTTCTCTGCCCAAGAACAGCTCCCAAAGCATAATCTGATGCATCACACATCAGCTCAAAAAGCAGTGAATAATCTGGAGATTGTAGTATTGGAGCTGAAATCAAACAATTTTTTAAGAATTCAAATACCTTAAGGCATTCATTATTGAAAACAAACGGAACATCTTGGCACAATAAATGGCAAAGAGGCTTGGATATTTTACTGAAGTCCTTAATGAACCTCCTGTAAAATCCGGCATGCCCCAGAAAACTTTTGATTTGCTTAACAGTTTTAGGAAGAGGCAAATGTGCAATTAAATCAATTTTTACTTTGTCCACCTCAATGCCCTTGTGGGAGACAACATGGCCAAGGACAATGCCTTGGGTGACCATGAAATGGCTCTTCTCCCAGCTCAAAACTAAATTAGTTTCCTCACATCTCTGTAACACCAAGCTGAGATGATGTAAACACTGGGCAAAACTGTCTTCATATATTGAAAAGTCATCCATAAAAATCTCCATAAATTGGTTAATCATATTAGAGAAAATGGAGTACATACATCTTTGAAAGGTAGCAGGAGCATTACAAAGACCAAAAGGCATCCTCCTATAGGCAAAAGTGCCGAAGGGGCAAGTGAATGTTGTCTTTTCCTGATCTTGTGGATACACAGGAATCTGGTTGTAACCAGAGTAACCATCGAGAAAACAGTAATAAACTTTTCCTGCTAGCTTATCTAAAATTTGATCAATGAATGGAAGAGGGAAGTGGTCCTTTCTGGTCATTGTGCTTAGCTTTCTGTAATCAATACAGACCCTCCAACCAGTTCTTTGTCTGGTTGAAATGAGCTCACCAGAATCTGAGGTTACAACAGTGATCCCAGATTTCTTAGGTACCACCTGTGTAGATGCCACCCAAGCTGAATCTGAGATGGGGGTAAATGACCCCAGCATCCAACAACTTAACAACCTCTTTCATGACCACTTCTTGCATATGAGGATTCAGCCTCCTTTGCATTTCTCTAGAAGGTTTTGCATCTTCTTCCAAGTGAATTTTATGCATGCAAACAGCTGGACTGATTCCTCCCAAATCAGCAATAGTCCAGCCAATTGCCTTCTTATGCTGTTTCAATACAATCAACAACTCTTCCTCCTGCTCCTCAGTGAGGGAAGAAGAAATAATCACAGGCAATGTTTTATGGTCTCCTAAAAACACATATTTCAAATATTCTGACAACTGTTTCAGCTCTACATCAGGTGGGCTGAGAAAAGAAGGCAACAAAGGTACCTTGGCTATTTTTGGAAGGGGAAGAACAACAGGTTTCCATGAAGAAGACCTTGCTGATTGATCATGAGTTCCTTGCACAGCATTAACCTCCTCAGACTTTGAGGCACAAACTATCTCTTCCATTACATTTCTCCAAACATCTTCAGAATCTGTGGTTAAATCTTTACACTGCAAAAACTGTGGTAAAGTTTCTTCTACCAGTTCATCCAACAAATCAACAAGAAAGCATTCCTCAGAACTGAATTGAGGCTGTGTAACTGCATTGTAAACATTTAACTTTACCTTCATATTTCCAAAAGACACTTCCATAATACCAGACCTGCATTGGATGCAAGCATTGGCTGTAGCCAGAAATGGTCTCCCCAAAATGACAGGGATGGAAGTTCTACTTTTTGTAGGTTCCATGTCCAATACTAAAAAATCAGCAGGGTAGAAAAACTTATCTACCCCTACCAATACATCCTCAATCATCCCAACTGGCTTTCTTTCAGATCTGTCTGCTAGTTGTAACACCACATGAGTGGGTTTTAACTCTCCCAAACCTAGTTTCTCATATACAGAATATGGAAGCAGGTTGACACTAGCACCCAAATCTAATAAGGCCTTTTCAATGGTATGTTCCCCAATAATGCAAGGGATTGTGGGGATTCCAAGATCTTGAAGTTTAGGAGGTGTGGTAATGGACAAAACCTGATTAACTCTTTCCACAACAAGGACCTTCTTGGATAACTGTATCCTAGATTGTCTTTTGTGAGTGCAAATATCTTTCAAAAATTTTGTATATGCTGGGACTTGTTTGATTGCATCAAGCAAAGGTAGATTTATCTTGACTTGCTTGAAAGTCTCCATCATTTCGTCTATTTTTGTATTCCCTTTATCAAAAGGGGATGTAGATTTCATGGCATGGGGAAATGGTAAATGAGGAACTAGTCCTTCATTTATAGCTTTAGAATCATCACCAAAAATTTTTTGATTTTTTGTTTTTTCATTTTTTTGATTTTTCTGAGGTACATCAGTACCTACATTGTTATTAACAATTCTTCCACTTCTCAAGGTAGTGATAGCTTTTACTTCTTCATGTGAAATAGAAGCCTCTCCAACCATGAACTGTCCTTTAGGATTGTTCAAGGGTTGGCTGGGTAACCTGCCTTCCTCTCTTTTGGGCAAGTATTTGAAAGTTGACCCAATGTTTCTTCAATCTTCTTTATACTCTGACTGTGAAAGTTTACAGTCTGAGTTAAAGACCCTAAATTCTGGAGTGAAGTTAGAACTTGGTCTTCAAAAGAAGGGGATCTGGAAGGGGTTTGAACAGAGCGATTGTCGCATGTGTTGTGCCATCTGTGTGTGGGTCAAAAAATTTGGCTTGGTATAAAAATTCTGCTGGTAAGGCTGAGCAGTTTTAAAAGGTATTTGGTTCTTTGGTTGCTGCTGCTGTTGTGATTGATAATTGCCCTAGCTCCACCTTAAATTGGGGTGTCCTCTCCATGCATATTCATTAGATTGCATCTGTCAAAACGATTGGGCAGCATGAGCTTGCTCCACCACTAGATCTGGGAACTGTGGTGCAACTGGACATTGATCATGGGAATGAGTAGGGGACTGGCATATCAGACATGCCTCCTCCACTCTTGCAACCATTGGATTTTTAAGTGAGTCCATCAATCTATCAAACTTGGTGGTTAAATTATCCATCTTCCTTTCCAACTCATTCACCTCATAAATCTTTCCCTTGGTGGACTACTGATTGTTCAACCGAGCAGGATTCTCAATGTCTCTTGACAAAGATTCCTGTTGAGTTGAATTTTCACCAATAACTTCAAATAGGTCCCAGACCTCCTCAACTGTTTTTTGCAAATAGGTGCCTCCACAGGAAGCATCTACCATATTCTTGCCCTTTTGATCAATTCCTTGATAGAAGCTTTGAACAAGCTGCCATCGGGGAATTTGATGATGAGGACATTGCCTTAAAAGTTTTTTAAACCTTTCCCATGCTTCATGAAAAGTTTCAGTTGAGTGTTGTGAGAAGGAAACAATATTTTGTCTCAACTGGCTGGTCTTAGACATAGGGAAGTATTTGGCTAAAAATTAACATTCCAAGAAGCCATGCTCTAGCTTTGTCCTTTAATGAAAAAGGAAAGAGCCTGAGCTTGGTTGCCTCTGGACCCAGTCCAGCTATGTTGAATGTTGTACAAAGAGACAAGAATTCATCCACATGCTTGTATGGATCTTCCTTACTCAGACCATGGAAGGAAGGAAGCATCTGGATAGTTGATGATTTGATCTCATAATTTCCTTCAACAGTAGGAAATTGAATACAAAATGGGGAATTATATGCACCAGGTGCAAAGTAATCTCTCAAAAGTCTAGGTTGCTCACCCATAGTAGCAGTCTCAGCAAAATTCTGTGATGTTTGTTTGGTTCTTAGTAGCCTTTGAACTTCTAAATTCAGAGGGACAATCTCAGGATTGAGAGTCCTCCTACCAAACATACAACACAAAGAGTAAAATTATGCAAAGCAAACCTTCAGTATTCCTTTCAAAGTAGATTCCAGGCTCAAATGTATAGGAATAACTGCAAAGATTTAAACAATAGAACAGTTAGCACTGATGTAATAATAAAATTAAAAAAAAAAAACTTAGGTCTACCAATTTTAAGATCTATTCCCCGGCAACGGCGCCAAAAACTTGTTGTTGTTCTAAGTGTACATGATTTATTTGTATTTTGAAAACAAATTTGCAAATGATAAATTATACTGAATCTGGAAAATGAAAAAGAATAAGAAATATCAGCACAGAGAGAAGTTAATTAACCTGCAAGATCAGGGCCAATTGTAGCAAGTTTTAAATGTAATTGAGTAAAAGATCGTCCATAGGGAATTGATTTAAAATGAATGGTAAACCTCCAGATTTAAGCTACCAGATCTGGCCTCTAATCCTATCTACAAAGCGAATAAGATGAGAGGTTGAATTTGTCACATTAACTAAATTATCTAAAAGTAGAATTTAAACTAAGTGATCCAGATTTGAGTTGGGGGAATTGGATGAAAAATTAATAAGAATGGAGAAATAATAGTTGACTTAAGCTTAGTAACTGATTACAGAATGAGAACTAGTATAGCACAGTCTAGAAAGTATCCAAATCTTCATCTGGCTACCAGCTCAGATGTAAGAGAAAATAATCCAACTCAAGGATTAGGATTGAGTTGAACTTATGGCTATGATCTGTCCACTGTCATGGACACAGATCATCCAATAGTCTTCAATCCGAATTCTTGATTCAGAACATGAGCACCACTACAAATGCTGTAAGAAATTAGGTTACAAACGCAGATTCTCACAGGGATAATGAATTAAGGGAAATTGCTTTAAAAATAGTAAATCTAAAGGATTCTAATGAGTAAGGAGATCACAAGGAACCCTCAACATGAATCCGATTGAGAACGTACTGTTGAAAGCAACCTTTTCAAATCCACCATTACAATTATAGAGCACAACTTAAACAGCTCTCGAATTTGTAGTCTTGAATACAATTCTCACTTGAATTACATAAGTGTCTCACAGTTCTCAGTTACAAACAAAAGCTAGGCTATTACAGAGGTTTCAGACAAGCTATCTGAATTGGAAATGGGGTAGCAGAAATGAAACTCAAACTCTGGATACCCAAATTGGGCAAATAGTTCGTCTATTTATAGTTTTCCCCAAGTTCATTTCAGATGTGCATTAACCAATCAGAATTGGTTAGATCCATATCAGCCAATAGGAGTCGAGCACAAGGATCCAGATCTATTCTGGCTAATCAGAATTGCTTGATCTAGTTCAGCCAATCAGGCGACAGAAACATCAATTCTGTTATGTAATTTAAAAATCTGTTTGAGCTTGTAGAAGTTCCCGCCAAGTAATTTCATCTTTGGGTGCTCACATGGGTTGGAATATGCCTCTGGTTCATGCTTCGAATCTTCCATAATGCCCCTGGGTTTTTAATTGCGTTGGGGCGCATGCAGAGATTACTAAATTGCCCTTGTAGCTACTGGGAATCTTCAGAATACCATTTCGCATAGTTTGGGGACCTTTTCGAGAGGTACTACAACTTCTGAAGCTCTATTCGCACAGTTTGGAGAACTTTTCGAAGGGAAAAAATGACTTCTTGAGCTCTATTCGCACAGATCTGATGTTGTTCGTAAGGAATTCTCTTCTTTTCGAATAGGTCAGGAATCCTTTCAAATAGTTCAGTTGCTCTTCGAAAACTAAGCCTGGAGCTTTTAGTTCTTTTCGCAAAGTTCAGGTTCTTTTTTAATAGTTCAGGAATCCTTTCGAATAGCATTCTGTAATGCATTCTTCTATTCGAATAGCTCTAAACCTCTTTCCACGTTGGAACCAGGCCTTTGTCCTCTTTAGTTTAGGCATTTTGACAGCCAGTGAGGTTGTCCCTTCTCCTTCTTCCACTAAGTTAGCATGAGTCATCATCTTTTTGGCACTTTTAAGCTGCTTTCAGGGTTAAGCCTGCCTTTATTGTTAGCTATAAAATAAACGCTAAAAACACTTATTTAGTACTCTCAAAGGTCTATCAAGGCCCAGATTAAGGGGTGGAAAATGGTATTTTCCAGTTCTCAACAGAGTCCAGAGCCTCACCAGGTAGCATTGGTTTCCAAGACTGTCGCGTGGTAGCACGGTCTTCGCAGGATTGGATTAACTTGAAACTCCAGCCGTCGCGGGGTTGTCTCAGTTTGTAGCTTAAGCAGTTGCACGATAGAGCATTGAAACCTCACTGGATTGATCTGGTCTTTGCGGGACTACACTTTCCTTCTGAATGGCGCTGGAATCATGCGAGCAGTTTGTTTCTCAGTGGATCTTCGCGAGGATCCTCGTGAGGGCATGATGTGCATTGGTCTCTGAACTGCACGAGAGGTTTTTTTATGGTTTTGCATCCCGCAGCCAGTGCGCGACAGCTGCGCACAGAAATACCTGAAGCTCTCTCTCTCTCCTCAGCTTATTTGAGTGAACTGCACGAGGTTTTGAGTGCTGCTTTTTTGAGCTGCGCGAAACTATGCGAGCATTTAAGTGCTTGAGCTTCGAGAGCTGCGCGAGTCATGATTCTGAAGCCCTTCTATCACTAAACTGTGCGAGAATAGCTCGGACAATTGGTATGAAGTCTTGGGAAACTCGCGAGGACTGCGCGAGGCTTACTTTTTGAATCCTTTGAACCCTGCGGCAACTATGCGAGGCTCATTTCTTGCTCTGTTGCTGCTGTGCTTTGCCTTCATGCAATCAAGTTCTTGTCTGGATTCGGCTTCCCTTCTTCTGAGAGACTTCTAGGGCAAAAGTGGGCTCCTTAGCAGGATTAAGGCCTTATTGCAGTTGCTGTTCATTACCTACAGAACAGGCTTAAAACACTTTTATTAAATGATTAAGGGTCCAACATAGATTAAGTTAAGGGGTGAAAAGTGGTACTTTTCAGGTCTTAACAGATATGCCTGGATTGGACCAAAGCATAGTAGAACATCGGTTGGTCTTGGAACCTAATGTGAAACCCGTCAAATAGAAATTCAGGAGGATGCAAGTTAAAGAGGAAGTTGACAAGCTACACAAACGACGTTGCAAGTTAAAGAGGAAGTTGATAAGCTACACAAAGCAAAATTCATCAGAGTTGTACTCTACCCTAAATGGATTGCCAACATAGTACCTGTTGCCAAGAATGATGGCAAAGTACGGGTATGCATCGATTTTCAAAATCTCAGCAAAGCGTGCCCAAATGATGACTTCCCCCTACCACATATTGGTCAACAACACTGTCGGACATGAGATGTTATCCTTTATGGATGGCTTCTCAGGATACAACCAGATTAAATTAGTAGAGACAGACTAAGAAAAGACTTCATTCACCACACCATGGGGAATCTACTGCTATGTCGTCATGCCTTTCGGGCTCAAGAACACAGGAGCCACATATCATGACATGATGCTCAAATGTGTTGAAATCTATGTTGATGACATACTAGTGAAGTCTCAGACATGAGTAGGACATGCCGAAGAACTACAATTGTGCTACAAAGATTCGAGCAATATCAACCGAAGATGAATCCCAAGAAGTGTGTGTTTGGATTAACCTCCGAGAAACTATTAGGATTTATAGTTAGCAAATGAGGTATCGAAGTTGACCCGATGAAGGTCAGATCCATTCTCGAGATGCCTGTTGTCGCTCTAAGTGTGCCATAATTGTGTGCATTATGAATAAAGAATTAAAGAATTGAAGAATGTTTAAGTTATATGGATGTTAACTTATGAAAGGAATATCGGCAGCACATTGGGGCTAACATTGGCCTGCAAGATCAGGGCCAATTGTAGCAAGTTTTAAAAGTGAGTATATTAAAGATCGTCCACAGAGAATTTGTCTGAAATATGAGATAGACCTCCAGATCTGTGCTACCAGATCTGGCTCTATATTTATCTAGAAAGCAGATGAAATAAGAGAGTTTGGGTTTTGTCACGTTTAACTAAAAACAAATAAAGAAAAGATTTAACTAAATGATCCAGATCCGAGTTGGGAAAGTGTTTGAAATAAAACAAATGGAGAAGTAATAGCTTCATGTATTTTAGCCTTTGAATTTTAATGGAGAATCTGTATTCCAATAGAGCAGATTCAATCTTCATCACGCTACCAAAGACAGATGTAAGAGAAATAAATCGAATTAAGGAATAGGTTTAAACTTATGGCTATGATCCATCCCACTTAAATGGTCACAGATCATCCAATAGTTGTGGCCCTGTTCTTTAGTTCGTAACATGAAAATCATCAGTAAGCCGCTGAATTAGGTTACCAACGCTAATTCGCACAGGACAATGAATTAAGGGAAGTTGGATGCGTGAGTGAATCTAAAGAAGTCTAATGCACTAAGGTGAACATTCGTAACCTCGACATGACTCCAATGGAGAAGACACAAATTACAAAGAACCTTTTAAAATCCAAAATTACAATTACAAAGCGCGGCTTCTAGAGAGCCCTCCGACTTACGTCTTGAATCCGAACTCCTTGGAGTTACAAATCACTCTCAACAACTCTCAAAAGCAAAACAAAAGAAGTTATTACAGGAGGTACAGAGATAGGCTATCCGACCGAAGGTAGGGAAATAGAAATGAAAACTCAAAATCTGGATGCCACAATTGGGCAAATGTCTTCTATTTATAGCTTTCCTTGATCTGCAGTAATGAATTGACCAATCGAAGTGTTCGATCCGGATTGCCCAATGGCGCTTGAGCACGGAGATCCGATCTGTTTCGCCAATGAAAATGCTCGATCCGTTCACCAATCAAAGCGCTAGAAGCATCAATTACATTATGGAATTCAAAAATCTGTTTGAGTTCTAGAAGTTCCCGCCAAGTGATTTCATCTTTGAGCCACATGGGTTGGAATATGCTTTTGGATCTTGATTGGAATCTTCGAAATGTCCCTCGGTCATTAAATGCATTGGTGCGGCGAAGATTACCGAAATGCCCTTTAAACAAGTGTAATTCCCGTAATGTCCTTCAGAGAGTTTAAGTGCCTTTTCGCAAAGTGTTTTGGCTCCGGAAGTTCTTTTCGCAAAGAAATTTGGCTTCGTAAAGTCTTTTCGCAAAAGACTTCTCCCGCATCTTCTATTCAAAAGGAAATTTCAACTATTCAAGTAACATGGTTCTTTTCGAGTAGTTCATTACAGCCCGTAATCAATTCAACAGAACTTTGACCTTTTGAAAAGTACTTTTACTTTGCTAATTGAGCTTTAGCTTTCTTCTTTGCGAATGGATCCTTTTTCTTCTTGAGTCTTTGCTTCTTCTTTTCATCCTTTTTAACCACTGAGGCTATTTCTTCACTCCTTTTTAGCTTGACATGAATTGTCACTTTTTGATCATTTTAGGATGCTTTTCGGACTTGGACCTCGCTCTAATTGGTTAGTCAGAAATGCACACTAAAGCACTTATTTAGTCTTCTCAAGGGTCTTTCAAAGCTCATGTTTAGGGTGAAAATGGTATTTTCACTACTTAACACACCCCAAACCTAAGCTTTGCTAGTCCCCGAGCAAAGAAACATAAAAAACAAGGAGACATAAAACACAAAAACATAGAAAAACCAAGTAAAGAGCCACTTTTGTAGGAAGCACAGTGCATTTAGCATATGCAATAAGCCTTTTAAACCCCTAGGTGATCCCTAGAGGAGGAGGAAGTTCCGAGGGTTTGTTTTCAGTGAAGGTACCCACAAACTTCTCCATGGGACAGCTTGGCATTAGTTTGTTATCTCATGAGCAATCAAAGATCGAAATTAGTTACTCTTGAATCCATGTTTACACGTAAATTTAGTTGTATTGTTTGCAAGGAGATTTCAACATTTATAAACCTCATGAATGTTTCAATATTTCCAATGTGAACAGTCATAGAAAATCATACAAATGTGCCAAAGATAAGCTCATCCTATGGATAAAAATTAGGTTATAAGTCATACTTAATGTGCTCAAGTTCCAACCCAAACACTCACCGTGGTATACTCTCATCGTGTTTTTGTTGAGGGGTTCGTTTCACTCAAGCTCAAGAGCGATTACATCTCCCAAATGGATCTGTAAGCATGAGCATAGGCCTGCTTCTCGTCCGGCATCATTGACATCTCCTCACCATAGATTGGGTCACTTCTTATCTCCACATGACAGCTCACTCAACTTTGGATCACAAGGGCTTTTAATCTAGGTTTGTTTGTATGGCTTATGGAGTGAAGTTTCAAGGAAAGGCGCTTTGAACAGTGGTTTGAATTTGAGAACTCGGAAGTGCGGAGATGGTTCATGACTCCACCTTTTGAGTTTAGCTTCTTTCTTCTTCTTTTGAGATTCTCACATTCACAAAGTGATCAGTTCTTTCTTTGATCTTGCATTTTTCAACATAAGGTCCCTTTTTTGCCTTTTTGCTTGCAACTTTTTCACATTGTTTGTCTCTTCCTTTCTCTCACCATATTGCCTGCTTTTGAGGTATTTTCTTCATTTTCTTGATATTGCCTAGAAATGGTCCATCTTCGCTTCTTTCTCCTTTACCTCCTGAATTCTCGAGTGAGGGAAGGCTGAATTGGTTCCATAGGTTCAAAAAGTACTTTTGGGTATTTTTGATGAAGAATTGTAGGATTTACTCAAAATGGGGTACAAACAGGCAGATTTTTCTTGGTTGGTTCTCATAGGTTCAGTGTCCAAAGAAGGCCTTGATCTTTTCTTCCCTCATGAGTGTCACTTGTTTCAATTTGGAGTTTCCTAACTTCTAGTGGATCTAATGCCTCACCTAATCCTTTGAATCGAGAAAATTGCCTCACCACTCTTCAACAGAGATGGAAAATATATGGGCTCAATTCTCACCGGTTATGGTTTTTCCTTGAGCTTTTAAGTATATCTTTACCTTTTCTCTTCCTTTTGACTTACTACGTCCGATACCAAGATGTTTTTATGGTGTAATCATCATGGAAATGTAGACTATCGTAAGGTTTAGAATGTCTAAATTTTGCAAAGAATATTTAAAATTTCCTAGTTAACTTGATTCTTAAGTACATTAAATTCTTTCCCTACTTAGGTGATTTTTCCGCCTTTATGACGAGGCAGGGATCTGCTCACACACCCCCAAACCTATGAGGAGCAAAGGTGTCCTCACCGGTTCAAAGGTGGCATGGTCCCATTATTCAGAAAAACATGAAGGAAATCATAAGCAGAAAGTAAAACATGACAAAGGAGCATTGGAGAAAGCAAAATTTATTGACTAGAAACATTACAGAGAAGAAAAGAAAATTAAAGACAGAGGGGGACTGGGATTAAGGGAGAGGCGGGGGAAGGTGGAGGGAAGGTTGTGTTTTGGGTAGTTAAGTTAGCGAGGAGGTGGTGATAGAGGGGGTCTGCTTTGGGTAGCTAACTCAAAGCAACAAGGGGAAGTGAGGCCACAGGTAGTTCAGGGGTGGTTTGGGTAGTCTGGTGGTAGTGGAGGGGGAAGCACTAGGACTGGTTCTGCTTTGGGTTGCCTGTGAGGCAAAATGGAGAGCAGGGTAATGGGGTAGGTGGTAATGGGGCGGATTAACTGGGATGAGCTCCTATGTAGCATCGATTGTATGCATTTGTTTGGAGCCGGGCTTGGATATTTTGGAGGTAGGTGAGGATGCAGGTGTAGGGAGCAGTGTGGGGAGATTGGCCTAGAGGGGATTGGGGAGGGTGTGGAGGAATAGGGAACCAGGCCATCTGTGGGTCAGAGGAGGTGCAATTAAGAGCTAGCTACCCTGGCTGTAGAATGGTGCGGCAGGGTGGTGCAGGCTAGAGCTGGTCACCACAGAAATGGTTCTTGTAAAATGGCAGGTGCCGAGGTGCAAGTGGTGGAGGCTCCATAGCGTTTAAACCTGCGGCAGGGGTATCTCTTGGACTCGTGCTAGTTCACTCACGTGTTCATGTACTGCAGGGGGGTCCATAGGTGGTTGTTGTGCCCACCCACACTTGCAGGCTAGGTTCCTGTCGGGCTTAGCAGCAGAACGGCTCGCTGTGCTCTGGGCAGAATGGGTTCGAACAGAGGCGGGGGCAAGAGCAGGGCATGTCCGGATCTCCTGCTCTCATTCTCCTCAACATAGCCCGACTTGTGGTCCGTGCTTTCTTGCCAAAGTTATGGGGGTGAGGACTTCAAAGGGCTCTTCCCTATCTATGTCAAACTTGGCTCTTAGGAGGGTCAGTAATTAGTCTTCCAAAGGGAGGCCAGCAATTTTCTGTTTCTTCTTTATCTTGGCACTCACATCGCCCATGCGCCTGTGATGAGCATGGGGGCATTGAAAAATTGCCCTTTAGAAAAGTGGCGCCTAAGGATTTCTCTTTTCCCATATTTAAAATGGAGGAAAACAAAAGCCCACACGTAATACGATTTAGATTTTTCTAAAAGATTGAGCGAGAATGGATAGAAAAATACCACGATCTAAGGTTTGTGCTTGAACTGAGTCGCTTTGTTTGTAAAGATCGCCTAACCGATACATTGTGATCTCGAAAAATGGAAACGCCAAACAATTAGGAACAAACACGATATCTTTGTGGAGCTCGTGTGAGAAGAGAGTGAGCTATGGTTTTAGTGGAGCCGTCTGCAGAGAGTGTTTGCAAATACAAAGCTAACTTCAAAACGACTAAATATACTTGAAGCTAAAATAAAGCACCTTTAAGTTTTCAAATATTCCAAAAGAGCCCTTTTTTTCTATTTCGAATGGCAAAAGTGCCTCTTCGACAAGTAGATAGCTTCGAAAAGTTTATTTCGCAAAGGGACTTAGCATCGAGACCTTCTATTCAAAAGGAACATTAACATAATTAACTATTCAAAGAACATCTTTCTTTTCGAGCGGTTCATTGCAGCTCGTAATCTATTCGAATAGAACTTTGGGCTTTTCAAAAGTAGTTTTTGCTTATGATTTGAACTTTTAAGTGTATTTAAACTATGCTAACAAGAAAAGAAATAGAAACAGAGAAATTCAAGAAAACTATGTTGTACAAACATAATATACAATTTTCTACCATCGATTGTTGAGATTCGTGATGATAGATGGCAAGACAGTTCCGAGTGTTGTCAATGCATGGCTTGAGCCTCGACCATTTACCTTAAGGATTCTTCCATCCTTGGGATCTCAAATATCCATGCCCCGAGGGGAGGCCTTGATGATGTTGTATGGCCCTTCCCATCCGGATCTCAATTTGCTGTGAAAGAATTTAAGTTTAGAGTTGAATAACCATGCCTTGGACCCCAGATGAACTCTTTTCTCATTAAACTCCTATCATGAAATGATTTGACTTTCTCCTTATACAACTGGAGCTTGTATAAGCATCCATCCGCAGCTCTTCCAATTCAAAGTGAGTTGAAGTTTCGTGATTACCAGCAGGTTAGATCCATATTAAATGTTTTAATAGCCCGTAAAGCTTTGTATTCTAACTCTATGCAAATGACATGCTTTGCCATAGACCACTAAAAGGGACATTCCAATTGGAGTTTTGTAGGCGCCTGTATGCCCACAAAGCATCATTAAGCTTAAAGGACCCTTTTCTCGTCCTTCTTACGCTTTTTTCCAAAATGTGTTTGATTTCTCTATTGAAATCTCCACTTGTCCACCGTTTGTGGATGATAGGAGTGGCTACTATGAGTGACAGAGTACTTTTCAATAGAGCTTCAAACTGCTTTGTTACAAAATGGCTTCCCCATCAGATGATGGCTCTGGGAAAACCAAACTCGAAAAATGTGGTCCTTGAGAAATTTCAAAACCACTTCGAGATCATTAGATTTAGTAGCTTAGGCTTCAATCCACTTGGAGACATAGTCCACTGGTACTAAAATGAAGATATTTCCATCAGTAGGAGGAAAGGGGCCCATACAAGCTACTCCCCATACATCAAACAACTCAACCACGGAATAGGTCAGAGGCATTGAGTTTCTTTGGAAATGTCCCAATTTTTGGCGCTTCTGCGGATTTACAAAGGTCAGTAAGGCATCTTTAAAGATTGTGGGCCAATAAAACCACACCGCAGAATTTTTGTAAATTGTTTTGTTACCACTAAAATGACCTCCACAGCTTTCATGACACATTGACAATATGCCGAGAATTCATGGTCGGGACACATCTTCGATCACTTGGTTGCACAATTCTTGAATAGATAAGGATCTTCGCAAATGATATGTTTAACTCGTGAGAAGAAAAGATCTTTATCCATTCGATTCCAATGTTGAGGAATCATTCCAAGAGCCAAGAAGTTGACTATGTTTGCAAACCAAGGATCGTGGGTATTGATGGCAAAAGTTGCTCATCGTGAAATGATTCATTAATGGGTAAGCTATCATCCTCGATTGAGAATTCGGATAGGTGATCACCACCACATTTTCCACTCCTTTCTTATCCTTAATCAGATCAAACTCCTGTAATAGGAGGATCCACCGATTAATCTGGCTTGGTATCCTTCTTAGATGTAAGGTATTTTAGGCGAGTGGTCAAGAACACCACAATTTGTGAACCTAAAACATAAGACTGAATTTTTCCAATGCAAACACAATGGCCAGCAGCTCTTTCTCGCTTGTTGTGTAGTTGAGCTGGCATCTATCATGGATCGGCATAAGCTATGACATGGGGAAGCTTATCCTTTCTCCGCCTAGGACAGCTCCTAGGGCATAGTCCGATGCATCACACATCACCAAAGGGCACTTTGAATAGTCGGGGACTGCAAGATGGAGCTGAAATCGACATTTCTTAAGGACCTCAAAGGTCATGCATTCATTAGTAAACACAAAAGGAACATCTTGACACAAGAAATGACAGAGTGGCTTGGAAATTTTATCAAATCTTTGATGAACCTCCTATAAAATCTCGCATGCCCTAAGAAACTTCCGATTTGCTTAATAGCCTGGGAGGAGGCAAATGTGCAATTAGATCAATTTTGCTTGGTCCACCTCTATGCCTTTATGGGAGACCACATGTCCTAGGACAATGCCTTGGGTGACCATAAATGACTCTTTCCCAAATTAGAACCAAATTGGTTTCTTCACATCTTTGCAACACCAACTTGAGGTGGTGTAAGCATTGGGAAAAGTGCTCCATAAATTGAAAAGTCATCCATGAAGATCTCCATGAATTGATCAATCATGTCGAAAAGATGGCATACATGCATCTTTGAAAAGTAGCAGGGCATTGCAAAGACCAAAGGGCATCCTCCTATAGGCAAAAGTGCCAAAGGGTGAAGGTGGTCTTTTCTTGGTCCTGGGTACACAGGATCCGGTTGTAACGAGTACCCATCAAGGAAGCGAGTAAGCTTTACCGCAAGCTTATCAAGGATTTGGTCAATGAAGGGAGGGGAAATGGTCTTTCCTTGTCATGGTATTTAATTTTCAGTCTATGCACCTCTCCATCCAGCTTGTTTGTCCGGTGGACATAAGTTCACCAGATTCAAATACAGGATGCCAGATTTCTTAGGCACCACCGTGGGGTGCTACCCAAGCAGAATCAAATGGGGTAAATGACCCCAGATTCAGCGCTTGACAACTTCCTTCATTACCACTTGCATGTGAGGATTCAACCTTCTTGCATTTCTCTAGAAGGCTTGGCATCCTCTTCCGTGGATCTTATGCATGCATACAAATGGGTTTATTCCTCCTAAATCAAGCAATGGTCCAAATTAATTGCTTTCTTGTCTTGTTTTAGAACTACCAATGGCTCCTCTTCTTGCTCCTTTGTAAGGGAGGAAGAAATAATCACAGTAGTGTTTGATGATCTCCCAAAACACATATTTCAGATTTTTGGGGAGCTGTTGAGTTCCAATTGTGGGTGAGAAAAGAGGGCAACAAAGGTACCTTGGTAATTTGTGGAAGAGGGAGAGGAGTGTGTCTCCAAGAGGGAGAACTTGAGGATTGTTTGTGAGTGCCTTGCACAAAGTACTCCTTTGAATTTGATCTCCTTTTCCTTCTTTCTCAAGGATTCCCAATCATTTTTTAGTTCTGGTGGAGTCTTCACCTGCAGAAATTTTTGCAAAGACTCCTCCACAAGTTCATCCATGATGTCAACATGAAAGCACTCTTCAGAAAATTGAGGTTGGTTAACAAGATTATAAACATTCAATTTGACTTTCATATTACCAAAAGAAACTTCCATGATACCTGCACGACATTGAATACAAGCATTTGTCAGAGCTGTGAATGGTCTCCCAAAAATGACAGGATGGAAGTGTCGCTTTTGGTTGGTTCCATGTCCAACACCGTAAAATCAGCAGGATAGAAGAATTTATCTACTCCTACTAGCACATCTTCAATCAATCCCACGGTTTTCTCTCGGACTGCTGCCTAGTTGCAACACCACTTGAGTGGGTTTTAATTCTCCCAAACCTAGCTTCTCATATACGCATAAGGAAGGTGTTGACACTAGCTCCCAGATCTAGCTAGCTTTCTCGATGGTATGCTCCCAATGATGCAGGATTGTGGGGATTCTGTGATCTTGCATTTTAGGGGTGTTGCAATGGATAGTACTTGGTTGATTTTTCCACAAAGAAAGGCCTTCTTAGATAAATGTATCCTAGATTGCCTTTTGTGGGTGCACATCCTTGAGAAATTTAGCATATGCAGGGACTGCTTGATTGCATCAAGCGTAGGTAGATTAATTTTAACTTGCTTGAATGTCTCCATCATTTCCTCAATTTTTGTGTTTCCTTTGTCAAAAGGAGAACCGACTTCATTGCATGAGGGAAATGGGAGGTGGGGAACAAATCTCTCCTCCTCATCTTTTTCAACAATTTTTTATTTTTCTTTTTCATTTTTTTGGGTTTTCCGAGGTAAATCAACAACCTCATTGTTTTCATCATGTTTGTGCTTCCGCACATCTTGTTCTTCTTCTTTTTCCTCTTCACTACCCAATCGTGTTTTTATTACTCTTCCACTTCTCAAAGTGGTCACAGCTTAATCTCCTCATGGCCATTTGAGGATTCTCCAACCATGAACTGTCCCTTAGGATTGTTCAAAGGTCGGGTCAGTAGTCCGCCTCCTCTCTCTCTCTTAGCTAATGAATTTGAGAGTTGGCCCAAAGTTTCTTCAATTTTTTAATGCTCGATCGTGAAGGTTCACCCCGAGATAGAGTTCCTAAATTCAAGTGAACTTAAGACTGCTCTTCAAATGGTCGTGGACCTAGGAGGGCAGGTGGTGTAGAATGTCGCATGGGTTGTTGTGGGTTAGGTTGCCGAAAATTTTGTTTATTGTAAAAATTTCACGATATGGTGAAAGGTGTTTGAAAGGTATTTGATTTTTGGGCTGTCATCTATTGCTGGTAATTTCGATTCCACCCGAGATTAGGATGAGATCTCCATGGGTAGTCATTGGATTGCATCTGTCCATAAGATCGAAATGCATGAGCTTGTTCCATCATGAGTTCGGAAATTGTGATGCGTATGACATTGATCAATTGAATGAGTAGGGACCGCATATCGATATGCCTCCTCTACTCTTGACCCATTTGAGCTTTAAATGAGTCCATCACCTATCAAATTTTGTGGTCAAATTATCCACTTTCCTTTCCACTCATTGACTTCATAAACTTTCCTCTTGTGAATTGGGGATTATTCACCTAGCTGGATTCTCGGTCTCTTGACAGGATTCCCGGGTTGAATTTTCTCCAATCACCTCAAAGAGGTCCCAAACCTCTTCAACTGTTTTTGTAAGTAGGTACCTCCACGAGGCATCCACCATGTTCTTGTTCTTCCGATCAATTCCTTGATAGAAGCTTTGAACAAGTCGCCATTTAGGAATTTGATGGTGAGGGCATTGTCTTATCAGCTTCTTGAATCTTTCCCATGCCTCATGGAAAGTTTCATTGAGTTTTGGGAGAAAGAGATGATGCTTTGTCTTAGTTGGCTGGTTTTAGTCATTGGGAAATATTTTGACAAAATTGACATTGCAAATCATTCCATGATGTGATGTCGTTTGGTGCTAACATAGATAACCATGCTCTAGCTTTGTCCTTTAATGAAAAGGAAAGAGCCTAAGCTTGGTTGCCTCTCGACCAAGTCCAATATGTTAAATGTTGTGCACAAAGCCGTAAATTCATCAATGTGCTTGTAAGGATCTTCTTTACTTAATCCATGAAATGAAGGCAGCATTTGGATGGTTGATGATTTGATCTCATAATTTCCCTCCACTGTGGGAAATTGAATGCAGAAAGGGGAATTATAGGCACCAGGAGCAAAGTAGTCTCTTAACAATCTAGGTTCGTCACCCATTGTAGCAGAACTCTGTGGTGTATGTCTGTTTCTTAGGAGTCTTTCAACTTCTGAATTAAAAGGGAGAATCTCAGGGTTGAGAGTTCTCCTACCAAACATACAACGCAGAGAGAATTTGGTACCGCAAACCTGTCGAATTAGGTGCTTTCCTTTCCTTTACGCAGCTGTATTTGTAACCTGCACAGAGATAACAACAGAAAAAATGAATTAATAAATAATAAATAAAAGAGAATAAAACATAGGTCTATCTATTTTAGAACAAATTCCCCGGCAGCGGCGCCAAAAACTTGTTGTCGCTCTAAGTGTGCCATAATTGTGTGCATTATGAATAAAGAATTAAAGAATTGAAGAATGTTTAAGTTATATGGATGTTAACTTATGAAAGGAATATCGGCAGCACATTGGGGCTAACATTGGCCTGCAAGATCAGGGCCAATTGTAGCAAGTTTTAAAAGTGAGTATATTAAAGATCGTCCACAGAGAATTTGTCTGAAATATGAGATAGACCTCCAGATCTGTGCTACCAGATCTGGCTCTATATTTATCTAGAAAGCAGATGAAATAAGAGAGTTTGGGTTTTGTCACGTTTAACTAAAAGCAAATAAAGAAAAGATTTAACTAAATGATCCAGATCCGAGTTGGGAAAGTGTTTGAAATAAAACAAATGGAGAAGTAATAGCTTCATGTATTTTAGCCTTTGAATTTTAATGGAGAATCAGATTCCAATAGAGCAGATTCAATCTTCATCCGCTACCAAAGACAGATGTAAGAGAAATAAATCGAATTAAGGAATAGGTTTAAACTTATGGCTATGATCTGTCCCACTTAAATGGTCACAGATCATCCAATAGTTGTGGCCTGTTCTTTAGTTCGTAACATGAAAATCATCGTAAGTGCCGCTTGAATTAGGTTACCAACGCTAATTCGCACAGGACAATGAATTAAGGGAAGTTGGATGCGGTGAGTGAATCTAAAGAAGTCTAATGCACTAAGGTGAACATTCGTAACCTCGACATGACTCCAATGGAGAAGACACAAATTACAAGAACCTTTTAAAATCCAAAATTACAATTACAAAGCGGCTTAGAGAGCCCTCCGACTTACAGGCCTTGAATGAACTCCTTGGAGTTACAAATCACTCTCAACAACTCTCAAAAGCAAAACAAAAGAATATTACAGGAGGTACAGGCTATCTCGACCAAGGTAGGGAAATAGAAATGAAAACTCAAAACTGGATGCCACAATTGGGCAAATGTCTTCTATTTATAGCTTTCCTTGATCCTAATTGACCAATCGAAGTGTTCAGATCCGATTGCCCAATGGCGTTGAGCACGGAGATCCAGATCCGTTTCGCCAATGAAAATGCTCGATCCGTTCACCAATCAGCGCTTAGAAGCATCAATTGCTTATGGAATTCAAAAATCTGTTTGAGTTCTAGAAGTTCCCGCCAAGTGATTTCATCTTTGAGCGCCACATGGGTTGGAATATGCTTTTGGATCTTGATTGGAATCTAAATGTCCTCGGTCAAATGCATTGGGCGGCAGAGATTACCGAAATGCCCTTTAAACAAGTCGTAATTCCCCGTAATGTCCTTTCAGAGTTTAAGTGCCTTTTCGCAAAGTGTTTTGGCTCCGTAAGTTCTTTCGCAAAGAAATTTGGCTTCGTAAAGTCTTTTCGCAAAAGACTTCTCCCGCATCTTCTATTCGAAAAGGAAATTTCAACTATTCAATGTAACATGGTTCTTTTCGAGTAGTTCATTACAGCTCCGTAATCAATTCAGAACTTTGACCTTTCGAAAAGTACTTTTTACTTTATGAATTGAGCTTTAACTTGATTCTTCTTCTTTAATGGATCCTTTTTCTTCTTCAGGTCTTTGCTTCTTCTTTTCAGTCCTTTTTAACCACTGCTGAGGCTATTTCTTCACTCCCTTTTTTAGCTTGACATGAATTGTCAGCTTTTTGATCATTTTAGGATGCTTTTCGGACTTGGACCTGTCTAATTGGTTAGCTGTAAAATGCACACTAAAGCACTTATTTAGTCTTCTCAAGGGTCTTTCAAAGCTCATGTTTAGGGGTGAAAAATGGTATTTTTCACTACTTAACAATGCCACCTCCCAACAACAGCAAGGAATTATGAAGCTTGATAGGAAGGTTGCAATTCATTAGGAGATTCATCTACCAGCACTCAGATCGATGCGATCCTTTCTACAAACTACTTAAAGGAGGAGCCGAGTACAGATGGGATGACCAGTGTCAGCAGGCTTTCAACGGCATCAAGAAGTACCTCCTCAACCCACCAATATTATCTCTGCCAGTTCATGGAAGATCCTTAATCGTCTACCTCTCAGCGAACGACAAAACAATGGGAGTAATTCTTGGACAATATGAAGAAGACAGCAAGAGGGAAAAGGCTATCTACTACCTCAGCAGAACGATGGTCAAGTACGAACAAAAATACACGCAAATGGAGAAGACCTACCTCACACTAGTGTGGGCCTCGATGAAACTACGACACTACTTTGAGGGGCATAAAATATTAGTACTAGCACGAATGGATCCATGGATCAAAATGCTAGAAAACTGGTACGTATCGTCAGAGTTGAAAACCGATACGTATTAGACAATATGTACCGGAATAGTAACATATCGGACGATACATTAAATGTATCATCTGGTATTAGCCATATAAAAAAGTGATACCGGACGATACATTTATTAGCCATATAAAAAAGTGATACGGTACATTTAATGTACCGTATCGTCCACCTCCGATCCCGATATGTATCGTCCGATACGCATCGATATCAGATGATATTTTGATCCATGCATGGATCCTCTAAAGTACATCTTTGAGAAGCTCGCTACCTACAGGAAGATCGCCCGATGGCACATGTTACTACAGTAAATTAACATCACCTATGTCACATAGAAATCCATCAAAGGACAAGCGATCGCTGATTACCTCACCGACTTATCCCTCCCAGACGACGAGCTTGTGCACGTAAACTTCCCTGATGAAGACCTATTCTCGATTCACAATGAAGAGCTCGATAAGACGTCATGGACCTTATACTTCGATGGCACTCTCAACCATAAAGGGAAAGGCATCGGGATAGTCCTACTAAGCCCATAAGGAGTTGTCATACCAAAAGCTTTCCAGCTTGACTTCCCAGTCACTAACAACGTTGTAGAATATGAATCTTTCATTGCCGGACTACGAGCAATGCTACAGCTAGGAGTCAAGTAATTAAAGACGATCGACGACTCTAAACTTGTGATATCGCAAGTTATCAGGGAGTGGAAAACCAAAGAAAGATGACTGATGGCCTACCTAGAGACAACTCAGTTCTTAATAAAAAATTCAAAAGAATCTCCTTCATGCACATTTCGAGGTTAGAGAGCGCGCTTGCGGACACTCTCGCCACACTAGCCTCAATCATTCATATACCAGTCGGACAAAATACAAAGTCCTTTTTCATTGAGAGGTTGACAATGCCAGCACACAGAGTCGCTTAGCAAGTGAAACTGAAACTACAGATCATGCAGAAAGCTCACAAGAATGAAGGGCAGCCTGCCCCAAACACTTCTACGAAGAAAGAAGCCATCATCGCCATGTTCAGAATCGAGAAATCACCAATCGACGACGGGCGACCGTGGTACTTCGACATTTGGAATTTCCTAAAGCATTAACATATCCCTCCTTATATTACATAGATTGAACAGAAAATCATAAGGAATCGATATGTGAGATTTTGCATACTCGGCAAAACCCTATATAAAGGAGCCTTCACCAAAGGAATACTATTGCGATGTGTCACGAAAGACAAAGGTCAATACATCATTCGAGAAGCACACGCCAGTGCCTACGATGCCCACACTGGTAGACAAAGACTCGCAGATCAGATCATACGACAAGGGTACTTTTGGCCAACAATGATAAGAGATTGCCACATCTACATATAATTTTGTAAGCAATGACAAGAACATATTGCCCTCATAAAAGCCTCATCAGTTGCATTGAATCCTATAACCTCACCATGGCCATTCTCAATGTGGACCCTTCATAGACATAGTTGGGAATACTCACAAGCATGCGTTCATACTCACTGCCATCGAATACTACACAAAATGGGCAGAAGTTGAATCCTACATCAGAATCACTGCTTCGACACTCGTGAGATTTATCATTTGGAACATCATCACTCCGTTTATAGTACCCAGGATGTTCGTCACCGATAATGGACCACAATTCATCGGAGAGAAGACGAAGAAGCTATGCAAGAAATTTGGCATCGATCTACACCACTCATCACTGTTCTACCCTCAGGGAAATGGACAACCAGAAGCTATAAATAAAATGCTAATTTATATTTAAAATAACAGTAGAGACCAGCAATGGAGCCGACTGGCCTGAACGATTACCAAAAGCACTCTGGGCCTATAGGACTTCTATTCACACGACCACTGGCCAAACTCCTTACCTCCTCACATATGGATGGAAGCAATCCTATCCTATGAAATACAGATACCATCATTATGAATTCAACTCGATTATGAGCTATCCTTAGGTGAAAGGAGAATTGCTTTACTTGCCGAGCTAGAGCAACTTGATGAGATGCGTCTAAGGGCAGTTGATCATACTCAGGTATATCAAAGGAGAGTGGCTAGGGCCTACGATAAGAATTTCCTCGAGCGAATCTTTGATATTGGAGAATTAGTCTTGAAGAAAATCATGCCCTCCAAACACGCTCATCCCAAGGAAAAATTAAAATCAAATTCGGAGGGCCCGTATGTCATAGCAGCCGCATATGCAGGGAACGCATACAAGTTGGTGAATGAGGATGGGGAAGAACTCCCCAGCCCTTGGAACACCATGTACCTTAGAAAATACTACCTTTAACCATGTGATTATCACATCTCATAGTCAGATACTATATCTATCACCCCCGTAGTTATCATGACCCATTCGTTGATCATACATCTTTAATTCCCGGAGTATCCTTGAGACTTCCAATTTACTACCTACTTTCTTAATCGAGCGATTTGATCAAAGGACTAGTGACATACCTGACCTCTTTCAAAGCATAAGAAACACATGATTTTCATCTACCTTCCCCCGCCGTTGGAGATGTTGGAGTGCAAAAAATAAAGATGCTAGGCTCAATCAAAACTCACCAATCTTGTGTTAGTAGGTTGCTTTCAAAAAGAAAAAATATACATCTACAAAAAAAATCGAGTTTGAGCAATAGAACGAATGAACCAGTCAATGAGCTCAGGGAAGCATAAGCAGGTCGTGAGGACATATCTGGTAACTCTACTAGAAATGTATAAGCAAGCTGCGAGGGCATCCCTGATGCCCTAATACTACTAGATGTCGTCGTATGATAAAATCATGCTAACCATATAATGTGAGATTTTGATGGTGTCAAACCATGACAGAGAGCTCAATCATGGCACCCCATATCCACTCTGAGAAAAAGACTGTTACTCATCCCTTTTAGAAAGCGTCAGATACAGACTATTCACTCACATCACTGAGCCTTATCTCTCTTTCACCCTTAATTTTTTATTTTTAGACAATGAGTTGAAACCCTTTTAGGATATTCCTAGAACTGAAACCGAAAATTGATGAATGACGATTGATACAATCACCTATTATGCCTACCGCATGCCCCTATAACAATGACCATGGGATAGGATGACCACTATCAAAGATAGACCCCCAATATACAGATGATATGATTAGACAATCCCCCTCTGCTTCGATGACAGTCTCAGAATAAGCTTTTCTTTAAAACTAACTCACCAAATACGCATGGCCACACATAGGCCCAAAGTAGTTATCAAAAACCCAGAGAAGCTCCATTGCACCTCGATACTGGGGCATTTTTTTTATAATCACATTAAAGGCTCCTGTTTGCCCATGAAGAAGAGGCGGAACGACGAAGTCACCACCCGAGGAATGTCACTCAAGACATCACACTGCTTATTCCATCACGCTCATACACTGGGGCATTTTTTTTAGTAGAGTTTTCTTTCAGTTATTTACTTTCCCTGTTGCATTATTTTCCTTCCCTTGTAATAAAAAACAAATAAAAAGAGAAAAAAAAATGCTCCTCTTTACCAGACTTCAGTCTGAGACACCTCCCCCCTTGACAATCAGCAAGGGAGAATAAAATTACTAATGCCTTTTATCCTCATGTGCGGATATGAGATAACCTTCGACTATTATCGGGCCAACTCAAGGAGCATCCAAGTCCCAATAATAGACGACGGTGCAAAAAATAAGATGACGCGAGGTAACAAGAAAATGAAGTAAAGCCAGGTACATCAAAACGACAAGCTCTTTTTATATTTCAAAAATCTCTTTTACATATGTCACCGGGTGCATACCCCCTACATATACAACAAAAAGAGAGAAGAAATCATAAAAATGCCCTACTCCCTTCGCTGCCTCTACCAAGGGTGATCACTACCATCTCTTACATCTCATCCCTCGACAACTCAATACTAGCACTCGGAGTCACGAGACACTCCCTATGAGGAGAAAGCCTAACAACAGAACCTCCCTCGCTCTCCTGGCTAGAGGCCCGTCGAGAATGAGAATGCAGAGGACCAAAAGCAAGCATAGGCCCTAGGGCCTAGTCTGCCTATGCATGAGCCCTCATGTGCTCACAAACCTCTGGACGAATCTTTACCAGTGAGCCACTGGCCCTCGACCCCAACCCTGGAAAATGGTCAATCATCCCTCGCACTCTCCCACCAACTCTCGTCAACTCATGCTACAAAAGATCTATCGTCAACTGCATCTTAGCACTAGCCACCGCTCGGGCACCCTCCAACTCCACTGTCTGAGTCCTCCACTCAACCAACAAGTCCATGGTCACCTCCTGGAGATGGCGCTCTACCATATCAGAAGGAATCTCACGGATCTCCTAGCGAGCTAAGACGTGCTATGTCTCTATACTTGACTACTCCAACTCACGGACATGTACAAGTCAAAGGCTAAGGAATAGCATGACGGGTAACAAGACAAAGAGTAAAGACAATAAAGACATACCAGATCAGCACGCTCCCATAGAAGATGCTCTACGGTGGCAGCAATGGCCCAATTTGCTGTAGGAACCTCGAACGCAGGAGGCTATAAGAAGCAGAGAAAGAACATCAGAGATATAATGGTGCCACATAATCAAGAATGAAAAATAATCAAGCTAACCAAATATACCTGGGAAGGAGTGGGAGTCGACCCGTGAGGAGGAGCCTCGGGAGCAGAGTCAGGAATGACCTGCATGAGAATCAAAATAAACATAAAACTCATCAGATGGAGCTAGTTAGCAAATAAATAAAGTAAAAAAAACTATACATAAACAAAGTATACCTAACTCTCTGGACATAGAGAAGCAACAGTTGCCTCCCTCTCCTGGAACTCCTCGGTAAGGTGGCACTGAAAAGACATCGCACGACATCAACAAGCTATCGAAAGCACAAGGCCGGATAACTCAAAAGAGCTAAGGAAACTTACCCAGTGCTCAAGCTCTGCCCAGAGCTGAGCCATCGCCGGATCCTCCTGACTGGAAGAGGCGACTAAAGACGGATCGAATGGTGGAGCAGCAGCCCCAACGGCGAAAAGCTCCACTCTCTGCAAACATCAATAAACACATCAAACCTGACGACATCAACAAAACACTAATGATTAATAAAATGAAAACAAAACAAGTGCTTACCAGTCGGTCAATCTCTAAGCATAGGCTGGCCTCGACCTCATGACCAGCCCGCTGCTGACCTCGCAACAACTCAATCATCGCCGCCTGGCTAGCGATCTCACCCTCCCTCTCAGTCTGACAAACAGGAACCAAATAAGACCATTAAACTAAAAATGATTAAAAATAGGAATAAACAACACTTGCAAATAAGTACACTCACTAGAGATTGCCATGTCTCTGCGAGCTGAACCCTCAGCTCATCCATTGAGGTCCTAGATTAGAAGATTGAGTCCATCAAGGATTGCAACATCTCCTCATCTAGAGCACATCCTGTCTGCTCCATCGCCTGTGCAGTGTGTCCAGCGCCCCATGGAGGCTCGCACCTAAGTGGCCCTGCTCTAATGCAGCCAGTCTCTCTCTCAAGGCGGAGGTCGACTCAAGACCGCCAACAATAAAAGAATCGCTCCCATGGAAAGGGCGAGTAAATAGTCGAACGCCGCCTATATCACGAAACCACCTTTGGAACTCTCAGGCGTTTGCCTCATCACGTGCCTTGGTAACCTTGGTCCCCCCGGCTCTAAAATCCTCAATCTGAGCCACCATCCTCGACGAAAAGACATGACCAGTCATCCTCCTCACCACTCGGTGGCGAATCTTTGAAGGGACTCCCTGAGGGAGTCCCAACTGACGAGTCACTCGAGAGACGTGGATGCGTTCCACCTTCTCAAAATAATGGATCCAGATGTCCACATCAAAGAAGGACCGGCAGGACTGAATCACCGGCTGCCCTGAGTCCTCCTCTGCACCATAGGGCCTCCAAATCACCTGTGACCAGAAGTAAACAAAACAGCCCATCAAATTCATAACCTAAAATGCGTAAAATACTATTACAACACAAACACATACCTACCTTGCGTGCATATCCTCAAATAAACCCCACGTGTTCTGTAGATCTAAAGACCAATGGCGACATCCCAATGCCTACCGCCACACATGCATCCGAGGGAATGTAAAATTAATCTCCCTTGGGACCCGTGAGTGCAAGAAGGAGAAGTGATCGTGCGCCCAAAACTAAACACACGATGTTAGAAACCATTACTAAAATGAACACAAAAAAAATCACTAAGACATTACCAATGAAACTATAAGTCAACCAAACTCACCTGAATAAAAGGGAGGAAACCTTCGATCGTCGCACTGCCTCTCCCTCTACGATAAAGCTGCTCGTAGAGGTGTGCCAGCACCGCTGCCCCCCAAACATTGGTAGGCACCTGATCTAGGTCCCTTAACAACGTGAAGAAGAGACGCGTCACACAACCCCAGGTCAAAGACGAGAAGAGGACCGCCCCAAAGAAATGCATAAAAAACACTCGGAGTACTCAATCTAAATATTTAAATGTAAAAAATTGGGGGGAAAGTTACGTCAAATTCTAAGTTAGCACAAACTTGTCCGTTTTTGCGTCTTTTTGAGAAAACACTTAAAAATGTCTAAGTTATAGATAATTACTGTCAATCCTTCATATATCGTATATGTGTAATGTAGATTGAGCACGGGAAGTCATATGTGAGGACCATTGGGTCACTTTGAACCGCTCCGAAATTAAGGTAGGGAAAATTCACTATCTAATTGTATTTTTGATTTTATTCATAGATAATGTGATCTAAGCGAATACTTTGTAACTGTTTTAGAAAAAATGAAAGATTGAAGTATGAATTTGTAATTAAATGCATGTGAGTCTGTTTCATTTATGTATTAGTTTTTTTGTTCCGTTTATGTATCCGTTTGTGTTTCATTCTGTATCCATTTGTGTTCCATTTCATTTTTGAATTCGTTTTTGTTTCCGCATGGGAATTTGAATTGAGAGCTATGTGAATCTAAAATCAAGTGGCAAAGAGGGGTTGATGCCCCAGGGTTTTTACTTTATTCCCACTATGGGATGCTTTGGCCCAATGATATGTTATGCTCATGATATGTTCTAACTTTGATATATTTTATTCCCTGAATACGAGATGCCTATATGATTGTGCTTTGGTTATACGTTGTGTGCAAAGAGGGGTTGAATCCTCGAGGTTATGACCTTGTTCCCGCTATGGGATGCTTTGGCCTTCTGATACATATGTGTTTTTGTTCCCCGCTTATGGGATGATTCTGTTGTACTTTGTGTGCAAAGAGGGGTTGAGTCCTCGAGGATTTTACCTTGTTTCCACTATGAGATGCTTTGACTTTTAGATATGTATGTTTAATTCCTTTATACATTCTCGTTTCTTATGTGCTTCGAGTTGATGATATGTTGGTTCGTTTTGTTATGTTCTCATCTTGATATGTCTCCATTTCTAACATGTCTCTGTTTTGATATATTTTACTTCTGATTTGCTTCTGTTCCAGCTAGGTTTTGTTCTGATCTATGTTCATCTCCAATATGCTATGTTTCCGCTTCGCTTTGTTTTGAAAATGAAAATATAATATTTGCAAATCTTTTTTATACGAAATTGTTTTAAAATTCTGTCACTGAATCTATGTATTTCAATGATAAGATGTGAATTGTATTTGAATTTCTTCTACTGAGCTTAGATGTTAGCTCACCCTGACTATTCGTCACAGGTGTAGGTTTGAGGAGGGCCCAAGCTACATACTAGAAGAAAAGTAGCTTCCGCATAAGGATTTGTACTTTGTTCTGGGATTGTAGAATTAGTGCCTTGCGGATTTGGTGAGTTAAGGTTTGGTACATTGGTACTGTTGTACATCACTGTTGGTGATGGTTGGCCATCACTGGTGTTTGTTTGGTACTGTTCATAATGGATATTGGAACTGGAGATTTCAATTCTGCTATATGTATTATATGCTTTGATTTCCCATGTATGTGGATGTACCAAGTATTCTGTATCAGATTGTGATCTACGATCTGGCAGTCCGGATTTTCCCATTTTGTTTTGGTATAAGTTGAGCAAAAAAAAAATATCTCAAAAATTCAAGTTGAAAAAATCTGGGCTATCACAAACTCCATAGAATATATGGTAGGTCATATGCTTGCCTGAGTTCTTTGGTGTTTATATACTGGGACCGAAGAGTCTCTGACTTCTGTCTTCTAAACATGCAACTCAAATTCTCTACAAGGACCATGGTGTTAGATAAATCATTTTAAGATGTAGTTACTGAAGAAGTAAACTTACAATATTGAAAATTCCATGGATTAATAGTTAATAGAATGTATTTTCTCTTTCTATATGAGGGGAGTGATGAATTCTAATTAAGGAAATTATCAATAGCCTGGATCTTTAAAGAAAAATGCCGCTCATAAAATAGTCTATGCATGGCGAACTTGATTTCAGATGGACTTGAGCAAGCAAAAGGAATATATAGATAGACCGCACTAATTTTCACAAAATTGCTTGGAAGTAATCACTCTTCAGAACATGATCAATCTTAAAGCTAAATTAACAGAAACAACAGGCAACCAAGGACAAGGCAGTAATGAAAATTTGAACATATAAGAAATGTTTTCTAGCAAAAACTAAATCATTTAAAATGGAGATAAACTATAATTATCAACAAATATACAATGAAAACAGCTAGCTATGTCATGAGCAATGATATTCCATATGGTGACTAAAAGCAGAGCAATGTTTTGTGTGTGTGTGTATGTGTTGCACACCACAATGAGGCATGCAATTCGGACCATAGCAATAAAGATTACTTGTTCAGTGGAGTCCACCAATCCAAACATAGCCCTTGCCACAGAAACCCAGAACATGTTGGATTGGTGATTCATCTTACAACTACGTCCAGGCCCATCTACCAAATTTTGCTATTATTTTAAACTGGATCATACCACTTAATTAAAATAAGTACATAGTAAATGCCATTGCAAAAATGTATTTTCAAATGCCCTTTCTTCTCACCTTCACACATGCCCAATATAGCAATCTCTATTGTAGACAACCAACCCAAAAAAATTTTGTAATAGAAATAGGTCTTGAAAAGATTAAAATACCTTTATCACCACGTCGTTTCCTGATAACACTGCTGCAAGCATAGGATTAAATATATTATGGAATGGATAATTCCAAGAAACAATAGCACCAACCACCCTAAGTGAACTTGCATCCCTAATTAAGGTAGAATAATCTTTGAGGTTGTACACATTGGGATCAATACAAAAGATGTTAAGGATATATGCCTACAACGTATACAATAATATGAATGGATGCAAGTACAGGTGCATAGAAATATAGTGAACTTTAGTGGTGCAAATGTACCAGAAGTCCAATCATTGTAGAATGGTACAAAGAGTTACAAATAGAGACATAAAAGTGCTTATAAATGATGGTATGAAGGGCCTCTACTTCACAGTAGAAGTTTTTTTAGACTTAATTCACCTACTACCTAGTCAAAAAGAACAAAGAAACAAAAAAAATAGAATTCCTTTTTTTCCAGTATCTCAAGAACAAATTCTAGTCAATACAAAAATATAAATCAATGCATATATAGGTATTTAGAAAGATTGTCCAATAGGTTGACAGATTTCAAAAAAGCTAGCCATTTGTCCTTGAACCCACAAAATCTAACTACAAAAAAATTGGAAATATTGCTAACTACTTATATGAATAATTGGAAGCAATTGTCATTTTTATTTTATATATTGATGTCACAATTATCTAACACAATGATTCAACTGAATAAAGGATCTCTTGATAAAAATCAAACATGAATTTACAGTTCTATAATTTACCTCCTAAAAATAAAATCCACAATACAGAGTGAAAGAAGGACAACACATCCTACACAACAAAACTGTGTGTTAGATCTTTATTTAAAAAATTACTTTTCTCACAAGTTGATGTCACTGTGTGTAAACTGTAAATTATAAACTCATAAGCCTGTTGATACAAATAAAGGATCTTTCATTTCAAATTTAATAGGAGAACCTTGGACATTCAAATCTCCTCCACAAAGTGAGATCAAATTCTTCTTCTATAGTATCCTTAAGAAGCTCCTAAACGAAATATTTGGTCTCTATTTTTTTAATTAAGCAAGATATAATTGTCGATTTTTTTTTTATAGGTAAGCATGGGATTTGAAGTTTTGAACCCCTGACCTCAATGCTACACACTTGAGGACAATATAATTGTCTATTCTCACGTACTTGGTAAGTTTTGGTCAAATTTTAAGAATTCCAAAGTGGTTATGATTTCAAAGATGTAGTTCTTACTTGCATATAAGTTGCTGATGCTCAATGATATACTTAAGAAGTACTTGCAGAAACTGGCGTCTCTGCTTGAAGCTACTCTTTGCCCATATCTTTTGTGCCTTCTTGGACAGTCTCACATGCTCCTTGACCTGGCCGAGTGTATTTTATTTTCAATATAAGATAACAATGTAACCTTCCTTGTGCCGCTATTGTCCTTAGTGTTGGAAGACAATGACTCCACTAAGGACCTGATTGAAATTGAAATATTTGAAGATTCAACATGATAGCAATTGATCAGACAGACCACAAGAAGCACATTTTATTTCAAATAAAAGGAAACAACATTTTCTACTTCAATTTTTAGATTCTAGCTATAAATTATGATTACTATATGAAGAATATTAAGGCCAGGCTAGTCACACAACAAGACCATCTAGGCATTTCAAGAGCAATCGGTAAGGACAGATTGATGCGCTGGTGCTCAGGCTCAATCAATATTGGATTCTCTAATCCCTTGTTAGTATGTATCAGCTTTGACCCATCAAGCGCTGACTTCCACTAAAAGGAACACCATTGAAATCTGTATCACTCAGCTCTTGACACATAGTGGGCAGCCAACATGGACACGTCAAAGCTGATCAGCGAAAATAAAGATTTCAAAGGATTGAACGGCTATAAAAGCATCCATTCATTTCCATTTATAAGACCGGTACTAACGCACAACAAAGGGATGACTAATGGATCGTCACCTGCATCATCCAGCAACCAAATTTGAACCACCAGATCCCATTGAAAAGCTGACTATAATCAACGATTACTGGGGAATCGAAATCTGGGAAAATCAGCCGCTTTTATAAGGATGCAGGTGATGTGAGCAGATCTCAATTCAAATACTTGCTACCAAAAATAAATAAATAAAAACTACAAGAAAAGAAACATAGAAAAAGTGTGCATTCATATGAACAAGGGTCTGCTTATATAAGCTATCAATTTAAGCATTAGAAAGTTACTTCTATGTACCCAACATGGGCTGCCAATGGGTAGGGTGAAGCCAAAGCCAATGGGTAGGGTGAAACCAAAGTTGGCTGCCCAATGGAAAAATGAAATGTGTCAAATTGGACCTGACAGTACACCTGACTCGCACCTATGTGTAATGTCCCAAACAATTAAAAACCTTGATCTGCATGCCTCGGCACGTGCGCCCGACGGTCCGCACGTCGGGGCCGGTATCGATAGTCGATGTAATGTCTATAGATCAAATCCAATGGATGGGATTAGACATATGTAGGCTAGGTTGAGGGTTAGTGCACTCTCGTACACCCAACATTAGTGCGGCTGTTTTACGCCTAAGCCTAGGACTCAAGTATAAGAGGAATTAAATGCCTTATTTAGGTTTTGCATTCAACACCTTAGTAATTGCTGATCATAGGGAGTTAAGAGGCAAGAGAGAGAGATTCAAGGTTAAACGCTGATTGCATGCGAGAACAATCCGTTCTCGAAGCTTGTGGTTACGTATTTAGAGCGACAAACGAGCCGCTATTCTTCTGGTGAACCCGAGTCAGATCTAGAGGCTAGGATTAGAGATTCGGAGGAAATCGAGGTATGAAAATTTGGTCGAGATCTTGAAATTATGTCGTTAACTATTTTTACATAAATTTAGATCGCGGGAGCGTAAGAAATCGAGTTTAACTTGATGTAGAGGGGGGAAACCCTTAAATAGGAGAAATCTGTTCATTTCGACTGATCGAAATTGAGTTCGATCAATCGAAATGGACTTAAAATGTGAAAACTTTGATGTATGAGGAAATTCGTTCGATCGAAGTCAAATTCGATCGAACGAAATGAGTTCGATCGATCGAATCTCACACTCGATCGATCGAAACGTATATAAATAGGAACATGGAAAAACCCTTTGTGAGAACTTGATTGATCAAAATATATTCGATCGATTGAATTAGAGTTTTCGACCAATCAAAGTAGGATTCGTTCGATCAAACTGTGTGATAGCTAAATTGCCTTTGGAAAATTCGACCGATCGAAATATTTTTGATCGATCGAATTATAAGTTTTCGATCGACCGAAAGGGTATTCATTCGATCGAACTATATTTGATTTTTTGACTTTTGTGAGAGCTCGACCGATAGAATTTAGTTCGATCAATCAAAACATGATTTCGATTGATCGAAATTGGGATTTGATCGATCAAAATTCCCAGACTTGGAATTTTGGTAAGTTTTGACTACGAGATTTTGAGGGGAGTTATCCTAACATGTTTAGCACTGTTCTAATGAGTGAACATTGGATTTTATATTTTAGGTGACTTAGTATTGTATGATGATGAGGGGGCTAACCCAAACGGCGGTGTGAGCTAGTGCGGGTTAAGAGCTCGAGGTAAGGAACACTTGACACCATGTGCATTGTTACGTTAACATGTGTGTGTTATGACATGATTGTTTCTTTGAATTGATCATATGTGTGGTTACGAATAAAATTTGGAAGGACATGTGCATCCATATGTTTTTGATTCATGCATGAGTTGTGGAATCTTTTGAGATTCAATCTAATGTGTTGTACAAGTATCTTCACACTTCTTTCTGACCTTTGATCTAAATTATAATTATTACTTTACACGGCGATGAGCTATATGTACGCACTTCGATTTAAGGTTTTATGTGAATACCCAACTGGTACGGCGGCTAATCCGTACACCTTTGTGCTATGTGTTTTGTGACTCCTACCGCATGACAAAATATATGTTCGGCCAAGCGTTCAACTTTATGGGACCTTAGATATATGTGAAAATGGTTCATATGAGCGACGATGGTGGGTATTTCATCGGGGGCTTGAGGCTATAGCTCCTCATTCTATTACTTTAAACATACCATTTTAAGTTTTTCTTTTCTTGTGTTGGAAGAAGATGTGGACCTTTCTCTTTTAAAATTCGAACAAGCTTTGTACCTATGTTTCATTCCATGACCATACACTGTGCATACGTTCTGATTACTCAGTTTCATTATGCCATAAGATCTATGTTGCCGTTACAATAAGCATGCTATGAGTTTTTTCTTACTGAGCTTGGATGAAGCTCATTCCTCGACTATATGTCATAGGTTCAGGTGAAGACGTTGATACCAGGATTTTCGAAAGGGAGGTTTTTGAGCTAGCTTCGGGGGAGGACTTGGAGGAGATTCACCATTAGAGCTGGTTTCTTTGTACTAGGCCAGAGTAGGTCCGGCCCTAGGATTCAGGATGTATTGGTTTAACTTTGGTTGCAAAGTCTGTAAATTTTGCAAATAATTGTACTTCTTTTGGTGAACCATGTTTCGGTAAGGTACGACCATTTCCGGTGGTTCTTGTCGGTTCTTTTTCCATAAGGTATCATATGAAATTAGAACCATCATTTTGAGCTTTTGATGAATAGTACTAGTTCTTTTTTGCTATGATGATTCATTGGATATGGTTCTGCTTTGTTTTCTACTGTACAACTGTATGTTACGTGCTTCATTCGGGGGCTCGGCCTTGGCGCCAGCCCACTGACGGCGCAAGCTTCGGGGTGTCAAAACCTGGGCTGTCATAGTTGGTATCAGAGCATGGTCTTAGAGGCGTCTGACAAGTCTTAAATTATTTCGAGATTGAGATTTTGTTGGATACTAGGGACTGTCTGTTAATGAGACTTTGGTTTCATTGTAATAGATTCCAATGGATGAGCGAGGAAGAGGTAGACCTAGGGGAAGTCGCCAAAGAGGTGAAAGGTGTATGGAGGATATTCCTTCGGGTTTCGAAGGAGAGCAGAGACCACCTCCTGAGGTGGAGAGAGGTCACAGAGATGAGTCTTCTGATAGGATGGCCAGGGCTATGGAGGCTATAGCCGCTGCTATGGCTCAGCACACCCATCAGACTACACTTTTGATTGAGCAGACGACATTATTAGCCGCAAGCAACATCAGCCATCAGTAGCCACCACCACCACCTCCTACTTTGTTGCCATCCTCATTTGTGGATTTCAGGAGATTGAGACCTCCTGTGTTCCACAGGCAGATTGATTCGCTTGAAGTGGGGAAGTGGTTGAAACAGATGGAGAAATTGTTGGAGAGACTGCAAAGCCCTGAGCATGAGAAAGTTGGTTGGGCTTCTTTCCAACTAGAAGGCGACACTGATGCTTGGTGGAAGTTGGTGTTGAGGAAAAGGGAAGCTAAGGGACCGTACAACCCATGGACGTGGGCAGACTTTGTAATGGCATTTAACAAGGAGTACTTTCCTAAGCAAGTCCGGAATCAGTTGAAGAAAGACTTTACGAATCTTGTACAGTGGAGCATGACCGTATGGGAGTACGACAATGAGTTTGTGAGGTTATCACGATTTGCACCAGAATTGGTAGCTACTGAAGAAATGAAGGCTAGCAGATTCCAAGAAGGCCTGAGACCGAATATACAGGAGAGAGTGTCCATATTTGAATTGGAAGCATATGCTGATGTGATGGGAAAGGCCATCGTTGCTGAAAGGGACATCAACAAAAGATGAGAGTGGAAGAACAGGCCAAGTCCAGGGGGGGTGAGTGACTATGACTCAGAGAATAACAAGCCGAGGTTGTCAGCACCTGCTCTAGTTTCAAGACCATCCTATGCAAATTATCCGAGGTCAAATACTTTCACTTCTACGAGACCATTCCGCAGAGAGGGCCCTACTCAGACTCATACGACTAGGGCATCTGTCACACAAGGACCTTCTAGAGCAGCATCTACGAGTCCACAACTAATATGTGCCCGTTGCGGCAAACTGCATAAAACTTTGGTCTGTAGATGGGACACGGGCGGATGTTTGAAATGTGGGAAAGTAGGCCATATGATACGAGACTGCCCTGAGATGAGAAAGGAGGGCACCGTCTCAACTGCTATCGCATTGAGACGTACACAATCCATGAGACCTGTTGTTCAAGGTCGTGCCTTTACCGTGACATCAGAAGACACCCAGACAAGCAACGATGTAATGAAAGGTATAACCTTCTTGTTATGTTTGAACTTATTTATTTGTCTTCTAGCTGAAGAAAGTGCATTGATAAGAAAACTTCTAGGTACATTTTTGTGTGGTCATGACATGCATATCTGAACATAGTGTATATATTAAATGATATATAGGTACGCTACAACTTTACCGAGAAAACGACGAAAATCATTGTGTTGCACAAGTTCTGATAGACTCAGGGTCTACCCACTCATATATAACTCCAAAATTTGTGAGGATATTAAAGATTGTTCCCGAGGAGTTGGATTTTATTTTGGATGTTTTCGTTCCTACGAGAAGTACAATGACTACAGACACATGTTGCCAATCAGTCATCGTGCAAGTGGAGGATCATTGATGTACTACTTAGCATGAATTGGCTATGTGCATATCATGCTAGCGTAGATTGTCTACGGAAAGTTGTCACTTTCCTTCCACCCAGACAAAAATCTTTCCAATTCATTGGCGAGAATGGGAAGGTAGCGCCGATCATCTCCGCAGTACGAGCTGAGCGGATGATGAAAAATGGATGTGAGGGATATCTAGCATTCCTACAAGAGAAAAAGGAAGCAAAGAACATTATTTCTGATATCCCAATTACCTGTGAGTTTGAGGACGTATTTCCCGATGAGTTATCAGGCTTGCCACCTAATTGGGAGATCAAATTTGCTATTGACTTAGCTCCAGGCACTAAACCAGTTTCCAAAGCTCCATACCGAATGGCTCCAATTGAACTAAAGGAGTTGAAGGAGCAATTACAGGAACTGTTAGATAAGGGCTTTATAAGGCCAAGTGTGTCCCCTTGGGGAGCACCGATCTTGTTCGTTAAGAAGAAAGACGAGTCGATGAGACTTCGCATTGACTACCGTCAGTTGAACAAGCTCATGATCAAGAACAAGTACCCTTTGCCCAGGATCGATGATCTATTCGACCAATTGTAAGGGGCAAAGTTCTTTACAAAGATCAACTTGAGATCCGGGTATCATCAACTAAAGGTGAAGGTTGAAGATGTGCAGAAGACAACATTCAGGACTAGATATGGGCATTACGAATTCTTAGTGATGCCTTTCGGTTTGACGAATGCCCTAGCCTCGTTTATGGGCCTCATGAATTGGGTCTTTAAACAACACCTTGATACATGCATAGTGGTGTTTGTGGATGACATTCTTATTTATTCAAAGACCAGAGAAGAACACGAACATCATTTGTGCATTGTCTTACAGACCCTACATGAACACCAGCTATATGCCAAACTCAGCAAAAGTGAATTCTGGCTAGAACAAATGAGTTTTCTCGTTCACGTAATATCAGAAGTAGGTGTGACTGTTGATTCAGCAAAGATTGAGGCAGTGTTAGATTGGGAACAACCAAAGACTGTGATGGAGATTCGTAGTTTCCTCGGTCTAGCTAGGTATTACTGACGCTTTGTGGAAGGCTTTTCCATGATTTCAGGACCACTCACCTGACTTACAAGGAAGAACACAAAATTTGAGTGGACCAAGGAATATAAAGAGAGCTTTCAAGAACTCAAGAAATGGCTTACCTCTGCTCCAGTTTTGGCTATTCCGTCAGGCAGTGGGGGATTTGCTGTTTATAGTGATGCGTCATATGGTGGTTTGGGCTATGTACTGAATCAAAATAGTAAGGTCATAGCCTATGGGTCAAGACAGTTGAAAGAACACAAGAAGAACTACCTGACACATGATCTAGAGTTAGCCGCAGTGATATTTGCGCTCAAAATTTTGAGGCATTACCTGTATGGTGAGACCTTTGAGATCTTCACGGACCACAAAAGCCTCAAGTATTTGTTTACGCAGAAAGAATTGAATATGAGGCAACGGCGGTGGATTAAGTTTCTCAAGGACTATGACTGCACTATACAATATCACCCAGGTAAAGCTAACGTTGTGGCTGACACGTTGAGTAGGAAGAATACAACTCAGTTGGCTAGTCTCATTGCGGGACTTCGACGATGGAAATTATTGGAAGACATTTCGCTATATGATAAGAACATTGAAGTCAAGGATACCGGGGTACTGTTGGAAAATCTCACGATCAGACCAACTATTTTTTATCGCATTTATGAACCCTAGATGAAAGACCTAGAGCTTGTGAGGATACGTCAAAAGGTGACTATAGATGAAAGGGGGGATTTTTTTGTCAAAGAAGATGGATCATTACTATTCTGTGGCTGCTTATGCATACCTGTGGATGCCGAGCTGAGGTAGACCATATTGGACAAAGCTCATAAGTCTAAGTATGCCATTCATCTTGGTGGTACTAAGATGTACCAGGATTTGCGAAAGTGTTATTGGTGGAGAGGATTGAAAAAAGATATCATGGAATATGTGTCGATGTGTCAAAGTGTCTGGTGTGTCAACAAGTAAAGGTGGATCATAGATACCCAGCAAGTCTATTACAACCTCTACCAATACCGGAGTGGAAGTGGGAGTCCATTTCTATGGACTTCATTGTGGGATTACCAAGGACGATGAGACACCACAATGCAATATGGGTGGTAGTGGATCGATTGACGAAGTCGGCTCATTTCCTACCCTACAATACGACATACACTGCAAGCAAGTTGGCAGAGTTATATATGAAAGAAATTGTGCGACTCCACGGTATTCCTACGAACATTGTGTCCGATCGTGATACATTGTACACATCAATATTCTAGCAAAGATTCCAAGAAGGTATGGGCACGAGATTGGACTTTAGTTCCGCATTTCATCCACAGACCAATGGTCAGACAGAAAGAGTCAATCAGATTATTGAAGATATATTGCGTGCATGCATGATTGATTTTTAGGGATCATGGGATCAGCACCTTCCGATGATAGAATTCGCATATAACAATAGCTTTCAGCAGAGCATTGGGATGGCTCCATATGAGGCTCTTTATGGACGGAGATGCGGGTCTTCGATCAATTGGGAGGAAATGGGTGACAGATTAGTGTTGGGACTGAAAGTCATCAAGAAAAATGTTGAGATCATCCGTATTATACGAGAAAGAATCAGGACGGCATAGAGTCTCCAGAAGAGCTATGCGGATATTAAGCGCTCAAGTGGCAGATCACATGTTTATAAAGATGTCCCCATGAAGGGTGTGATGTGCTTTGGAAAGCGCAAAAAGTTGAGTCCTCACTTTATTGGACCATTCGAGGTATTGTGGAGAGTGGGTGAAGTTGCATATAGGGTCGCATTACCCCTACAACTTGATAGAGTGCACGACGTATTTCACATTTCAATGTTACAGAAATACATGCGAGACCCAACTCATATCCTCGATGCACCACCTGTGAAAGTCTATAGGGATTTGACGGTCATTGAAGAACCAATGCAAATTTTAGACCGAACCGAGCAAGTGTTGCGCACAAAACGGATTCCTTTGATGTTAATCCAATGGAAAAATCACTCTAGAGAGGAAGCAACGTGGGAACACGAAGCTGAGATTCGCACCCAACATCCTTCATTGTTTGAGTAATCATGAGAAGGAGAAATTTTTTGTAATAGTCCTTTGTGGTCAAATTATATGTAAATACTTTGAATGATCAATGACAAGGATGAAGTGGATGTTGAAGCATGAGAACGAGAAAGAAAATTCAAAAACACAAAAAATTCTGTTGTTCTGCTGATTCGATCGACCGAAGTTCATTTTCGTTCGATCGAATATGATTTTGATCGATCGAGGTGTAAATCGACCAATCGAAATATCTTGGTAGAAAGTCAATTTTTTTTCCTGCATTTTAAAGCTTATTGAATTTGTTCGGTCGAATTTAATTTCGATCGATCGAATTTCTTTTTGACTGGACGAAAAAATTTTCGTTCGATCAGAAATTTCTTTAGGCCTGACAAGCTCGATCGATCAAAAAATATTCGTTCGATTGAATTTGAACGTTTCGACCGATCGAATTAAAATTTGTTCGATCGAAATGTGAGGCCCATTTTCCGTAACGCTAATTTCGACTGATCGAAATGAGTTTCGATCGATCGAAATCGAAGTGAATTCTGTATAAGTCAGATTTTGACCGATCGAAATGAATTCGATCGATTGAATTTCATGTATATATATATAAACCGAGTATTTAAGTTTATTTTTTTTCAAAATTTTGGGGTTTCCGTTAAGGTTTTTGAGGGTTTTTGTATTGGAGGATCACTAGATCCTTCGAGGAATTGAATCCAAATTGCCTCAAAGCGATAAACCTTTAAACCTCGATTCTTGATTTCTTGCCTTGGGTTGAAAATTTTCTGATTTGATTAAAACCCTAGTTTTGGTTTTCATAGACTATGGCACCTAAGAAGAAGGCTGCCACTTCTAAAACACCTACATCGAAGCGACCCAAGATCACTTCGGGTCCTTCGCAGCCACCTATTCCACCACCGCAACCACCTGCCAAGTAACCCGTTGCTCCGCAAACTCCCCAGCACGACCAACCAAGCGAATGGTGGGTTGAAAAGGGTTTTGCCCATGAGTAAACCATCGATCCAGCCTTATTCGAAATGCCCAATGTGCCCGGCGTTGACGCTTGGGCACTTGACTATTTAAGCAAGGCGCGATTGGATAATCTTCTCAAACCCCTTCATCAGTACTATTACCCACGCCTCGTGCACTTGTTTTACCAAAAAATGTTTGATGGCCCTGACCCTAATACCATTTGCACCAAAGTCGATGGGAAGATGTATGTTTTTACCCATGCAATGGCTTGTAGAGCGTTGGAATGTTTTGACTGGTATGGCGAGGGGATTGACTTGTTACCCCCAAATCCCCCAAATTTGACCCATACTTTTGTCATCGAGCGGATGACTGGGGGACGAGTTGCACCAGGTCAAGCCATTAAGCGAGCCCATTTGCCGAGCTATATGTGGATGCTCGACACAATCTTCAAGTGTAATCTCTACCCGATCCGCCACAAGACTGAGAGATTAGGGGTGTTGATGGAAGCCCAATTCGTGGCTTTTCAGGGTAAATGGTTCGATGCTGCCACTGTGGTTTTTGTGGGAATCAAGCATGGGAGGAAGAAGCTATGGGCAGGGGCGGAAAAGCCCAAGGAGTATATATCGTATGCTAGTTTGGTCTCGGCTATGTTTGATGAGTACGCCATGACCTCCATCCACAAGATCTCCTCCAGGGAGCCTAAGTCCTCTGACAATGTGGTGTTCTACACCTTTAAGTATTGGAGGAAGACTTATAACCAGTTGAAACCACATCTACAGCCAGCCCCTCAAGCGCCTCCTATCCCTCCTCAACCACAAGATGCACTTGCTCTGGACACACCACTACCTTACCAACCTGCTCCTGAGGCTCCTGTCCCCGAGCAGCCTGAGGTTATCCCTCCAGTTCACCAACATGTCGACTTAACGATGTCGCCAATCCATCAAGCAGTTCTGATAAGCAATGAGACGTTGGCTGCTCTCATCCAAGAGAGCAATCGCCAACTCAATCAATGCCTGAACTACTACGAGCTCCTCGTGGAGGACGTGTTGCACGCCATGTACCCTACTGACTACGCCCAGAGGATGGCGGCCATGCGTGCGCGGGTATTTGGCACTTCTACATTAGACACTGCTGCTGAGGATCCATGGCCTGATGAGGCGGCCAGTGGGGATCACGCCGACGAGGAGCCGGAGGATGTAGCTGATCCTACTAGTCCGACGGATGCTACTGAAGCAGCTAGAGGAGCTACTGTTGAGGGATCATGAGCTTGAGAGTGTTTCTTTTTGAAAATTTCAATTTTTGGGCAATGTGTATAAATTTTTAACTATTGTGGCATGGTTGCCACTTTTATTTTTACTTGTTAGAACTATGGTGGCATGGCTGCCACCATGATCTTTTTACTTAATCATGCTCACCTTTCATTGATGATGTACCTGAATTTAATCTATTAGAATTTATTGTGTGGAGACTGTGCGTCTGTGTGTCTGATGCGATCTTATAGCGACATGGACTATTTAGCCATCTGTGGTACCTTACAAGGTAACCCTTCTTGTGTCGTGCCGCGCACTAGGACAATTTTTGAGGATGAAAACTCCTAAGATGGGGAGGATGTAATGTCCCAAATATTTAAAAACCTTCATCTGTATGCCTCGGTACGCGCGCCCGTTGGTCCTAATCAAGTAGAAGAAGTTTGAACACAATTCACATCTTATCATTGAAATGCATAGATTCAGTGATAGAATTTCAAAATAATTTTGTATCAAACAAAGTTGCAAATATTATATTTTCATTTTCAAAACAAAGCAAAGTGGAAACAAAGCATATCGGAGACAAACATAGATCAGAATAGCACATATCGGACAACAAATACATATCGAGAACAAAATATATCTAAAAAAAGGATACTTACAAAAAATAAAACATAGCTAGAGACAGAAGCAAATTAGAAGCAGAATATATCAAAACAGAAATATGTTAAAAACAGAGACATATCATGATGAGAACATAACAAAACGGAGCAAACATATTATCAAATCAAAGTATACGAGAAATGAGAACGTATCAAGGAACAGAACATAAATATCCGAAGGCCAAACCATCAAACACATATATATCAGAAGGCCAAAGCATCCCATAATGAGAATAAGGTTGTAACCTTGGGGACTCAACCCTTCTTTACACACAAAATATAACAAAATCATCCTGTAAGCAGGGAACAGAAACACATATATATCAGAAGGCCAAAGAATCCCACAGCAGAATAAGGTCGTAACCTCGGGGACTCAACCCCTCTTTGCACACAAAGTATAACCAAAGCACAACCACATAAACGTCCCGTAAGGGGAGAACAAAACATATCAGAGTTAGAACATATCAAACATAAATATCATTGGGACAAAGCATCCCATAGTGGGAACAAAGTAAAAAACCTTGGGGGCTCAACCCCTCTTTGCCACTTGATTTCAGATTCACACAGTTCTCAATTCAAATTCCTAAGCGGAAACATAAACGGATTCGAAAATGGAATGGAACACAAATAGATTCAGAATGAAAACCGACACATAAACGCAATGGACACACACATGCGTGCAATTACAAATTCATACTTCAAAGCATTCATATTTTCTAAAATAGTTACAAATCATTCGTTTATATCATATTATCTATGAATAAAAATAAAAAATGCAATTAGATGGTGAATTTTTTTAACCTTAATCTCAAAGTTACACGAATCAAAACAAAGTTTTAGCAATGGCTTCCCATCCTCAAACTACATCACAAATATATGATGTAATAAGGATTAACCCTAATTACTAATAACATAGACATATTTAAGTGTTTTCTCAAAATCGAGGCAGCAATGGGCAAGTTCGTGCTAACTTAGAATTTAGCCCAACTTCCCACTGAATTTTAACCTATAAAATATTTTATTTATGAATTTTTTATTCACCAACATTGTAGAGCTCGTTGTCCTCTTTCCAACTCCACAAGAATCGCATCAATAAGAGTTTGGAGGAAAACGTTACGGCCAAAATACCGAAGCTATATCGGCACTTCAGTCAAGACATGCTAACTCGAAACTTGACCCAACTTCCCGCACAATTTTGACCCTTAAAAAATTTGATTCATAAGTTAGTTAATTCATAAAAGTTTTATATTTCGTTCTCTTCTTTCCAACGCCATGAGAATTACGTCAATCGGAATTTGGAGTAAAACGTTATGGCCAAAATACCGAGGCAATATCGGCATGTTCAGTCAAAATCGACCGATCGATTTCCAAAATCGATCAATCGACTTCTCCAGAAAATTTTCACGTTTCAGAAATCCTTCGGGCTTCTTCTTCATCAATCCAAAACACCCAAAATTTAATGCACGCATCCCCATTCATTCATACATCAAATCTAAACAATATTCACACTATAACATATAAATCTTACATTCTAAAACTCACAAAATCAGAGCACACGATGTACGACACCGATCACGCCAAAACCCACGCTTCTCTCAAATCTGTGATTTCAAAACCCAATCTTCTCCCAACCAAAAGGGTGAAATCAAGGGTCAAATTCCATGGTCTACACCCAATAAATCCGTGATATCCTTGCGATCATATGGCTTTGGAAAAGAGGGATGCAAATCAGGATTTTGGAGAAAACGGCACCCTTTTGGTTATTATCACATCGATGATCGTTGGTTTTTCACGGCACACAAACACTAATAAGCAAAATTCATCATAAATAAACGGTGCCGATTCGATGTTCAGATGGTTCACGGCAGCGATTTCTCAAGTTCCTCTTTTTCTCTCTCTCTAGAAACCCAAAACCCCTAAAATTGTAAACAGGTGTTAGCTTTCAAAGCTTTGCTTATTTTTTTTTTAAAAAAGGGATCTTTTTCCTTGCGAAACCCATACACCCATTCGGTTGTTAGCCTTATCCATTTGGTTTATTCCAGTGTGGAACCTATACACCTAAGCAAGGTGTTTCTTACAACCAAAATAATCTTTGATTCAGTGTTAAGCACATACACCTAAACTAGGTGCTAACTATTATACAAACTAAACTTTTGGTTTGGTGTGGGGCTTGCACTCCCAAACCCCTTATCCAATGGATTCGATGCTAAGCTATAACACTAAAGTAAGGTGTTAATCTTATCCACTTGCTTTAACTCAATGTGAAGCTCTAACACCTAAGTTGTGTATTTGTCACACATTCTAAGGTCGGAGTTAAGACCCAAAGTCGGCCCAAATAGTCAACCTAAATGGTCTGCCCAACTGGTTGGCCAAAATAGTCGGCCCAATTGGTTGGCTCAAATAGTCAGCCCAATCAGTCGGCCCACATAACTCAAGCAAGTTTTAATCATCTCTACTGATTATTCTCTACATAATTTTGCCTCTAGGTACACACGCCCACAGTGTGTCGTCCTAGTCACCCACACTTTGTCAGTGCGTGCCGGTTAGAAATTTGGGGAAGTTACGTTCTTCCCTCCTTGAAGAATTTTCATCCTCGAAAATTGATATACCGTATTCCATTTATACGGACATTGGGTAGCTCCTAACGAAGGCAGTTACGTTTTCCTTGGGAGTCAACGATTCATCACAATGAACAACCAGGGTCATTACATTCACCCCACCTTAAAGGAATTTTCGTCCTAAAAAATTCAGCAAGGATCTCTACAATTTGTTTGGATAATTACATCTACGACTAATAATCTTAGTCATTAAACCCTTAACTATTAGCATACCAGTACCCTATCAATGTTAACCATCAAGTAATAAAAGTGATCCCTTCATCAAGGTATGTCGTTACCAAAAATTCAAATCGATGTCATTACATCCAATTAAAGTTACTAACCGTTCCTAAAAAGCTTATCAATTTGGTACGACACGAACAATCAATCAAGACCTAATGTAACTCATTCCCAAATAAAATCATTGCAAAGTTGAATAGACAGCTAAAGTCAGTTACCCAATTCTAGATCCATCAAAACACATGCCTTAATTAATAAGGTATCCAAAGTTGAATAGATTACTATGCTGACATATATAGGTAGGTGCGCTTAAAGTGATGCGATGGTATGCATGAAGTGTCATAAAAACAAATGATGTGTAAGAATTTTCATGAATTGAGAATAGTGTAAAAGTTGACAATCAGTGAGGAATTATACCTCGGCTGTGACGACCCAACTTTTCCAATCCTTTCGGTGTGGGAAAGGCCGGTTCGCCAACTTATTGATTTCTCAATAAGTCGCATATCAAACAAAAGCCGGTAGCATAACATAGATCTAAATAGAATCCAAACGAGAAGAAACAGGTACGAAAGCTCATACAAAAATATATCACCAAGAGGAACCACCGGTGATGGCCAATCCGATCACCTAAACAATGGTTCCTAATGATGGTTGCTCAAGTGATATCCAAAATATGCAAAACAAGGCCTTAGGCCCATAGTTCAAAATAATTCCAACTCAAAAAGTACCAAAAGGCAAGACTAGGTCATGGAAAGAACTCCTCTGCTGGGGTCTTAAGCTCGTCCTCAAGGATATAATCAGAGTCCTCTAGATCGAGATCGTCTGAGCCTAAATCAGTCCCTGCACCTGTGATGTATAGTCGGGATGAGCTAATATTGAAGCTCAATAGGGGAAACTCATCTAAATTATATTTTATCGTAAGTAAAGGTTTCCAAAGACAAGAATCAGATCAAATATGGTTTTCAAAAGATGCATTGTAGACTAAATTCCAATTCTGAACAGTGTTTCAAAAGAAAAGTTATCATGTCCAATATTTTGATGTTTTTAAATTCAGATTTCATGCATGCATCTCATCTTAAAATTATAACTTAATTGTATCTCTCAAATTACATACTAGCATGAGAGCACGAGTATCACCGATGGGAAACCCTACTGACCATCGTCATTCATGAACCCTTTTCCGAAAAGTGCAACAAGCCCCTACGTAGTGAGGGAAACTTGCACAAGGCTGAAATACTATCAACACGGTTAGCAAAATTTAGGGTTTCGTTCTAAGGAACATCAAATCAAATGCGAATGCCAAACATATCAGATTTTATGTACTTAATACATATTCGGATTTTCTCAGTTCTAATACAAAATTCTCATTTAAAGATGAGGTTCAAATTTTCCAAAAGTTATGAGTTCTTATTTATGTCACAGTTCAAAGTTCTTATTAATATTGGGTCTAACAAAATTCCAGAATTTAAGCTTAACAAAACTAACCAATACTTAAAATAAAATGCAAACAAGTCTTAGGGTTCCCCTACCTTAACTTGACTTGAAAATGGTCAAAAACATACCAAGAGATCCTCATAGTGAACTTCTAAAAAGGGCCTACAAACATTAACCCCATAACAGTGTCAAAAGGGTCTATAGATCCAAACAAAAACTAACATAAACAATTCCAAGACAATTCCAAAAACCAGAAAAATAGGGCAGAATTTGAGCATCAAATTCACCCAAAGTGCATCTGTCAGTTTTTTCCAAATTCGATCATTGAATTTTAATTCGATGGTCGAATTTAATTTCGACCCTCGAATTTCTCCAGTTCTGTGTTTTTCAAATCTTGTCTCCTTACTTGATTTCTTTTATTCAAAACATTAACCTGTTGATCTATACTATCTACACCATTTATCTAAACTAATCAGGGCAAAAAAAATAAAATAACTTTAATCAAAGGTGTTTAAAAGCCTACTTCTTGAAGTTAAATCCTTCGGCTCCTGTTGCTCCAAATTCAAGCACCGGAACAAATCCAAGCTTCAATCAAATGGACTCCAAAAATCAGTCCATCTCCAACCTTGCTATGAGAGCAATGATTGCCCAAACTATTCACCAAAGAACAGTCCACTCTCCCCTAGCCTTCCTTCTCAATACCTTAAATAAATCAAAAGCAAGGCATTAGGCTTATCAATGGCTAAGATGGGGAGAGGGATTATAACAACAAAAGGATCTAACAAAGGAGCAATGGGTGCAAAGGCTTCAAATTTAGGGTTCACACGAGAGGAAGAAGAGTGAAACATCTCCTCTATACTTCTCTTTTTATAATACTAATAAGTAAAACAAAAATATCTAGATCTTTATGTTTACAATTTTATCCACTTAACTTGCAAGTATTTCCAGTGTTAAGTGCAAACACACAACCTAGTATATAAGTCATTAAAAATTTAACTTCTACAAGTCTAAGCCAAAAATCCTTTGACCAAAATTATCATCATACATTAACCTACTCAAATCAACCTGATTTGTCCCGTAACTTTTTCGGGCATGCTTACCGAGTTAAATGAAATCAGGCCAAAAATATCTGGGATATTACATTCTCCCCTCCTTAGGAATTTTCGTCCTTGAAAATGTAAAATAGGTCACTAAGAAACCCATCCTAACAGAAAGGTCGGGAACAAAACAAAAACCACAAGTTTAAAGCAAAAGGACATGGGTCCCAGTGCGATGGCATCACAAGGCACACAAGTCAAGGGACGAGATCCATAGTAGCCTTGATGTTCTGCATGTGGCACCCAAAGAGCCATAGTGGATTGCATCCGTACATGGATGCCTACACCCCAAGTGTCACGTGCCGGGAAACAACCTCACTGTGACTCATGGTGATCAAAGCGAGTTTTCAAAGGACACAAAACAGATTTTCTATCAGATAGGGTGAAGAGACAAAATCACCAAAATAATACCGAAACAAAAGAAAAAGGAAAAACCAAGACTAGAACCACATGTAAATCCATATGCTAAGCATCCATATATCTATAAAACATATACAAAAAGACCAGAGCAAATCATCAAAAGAGAACTAACTAAAAAGTTATAAAGTGTAGCAAAAGTAGAACCACTAGGTTCTAGATAATCCATCGACAGGTAATAATTACAATCCATAAAAAGACTACAAAAATAAACCCATAGAGTCACCACAGTTGCACTAATCCGTCCTATCTGCACCAAATCCAGTAGCCTGATCAGCTGGAACCTGATCATCATCAGCACCATCATCATCCTCGCTGTCATCCCCCGCATCTGGAGGCACCTCATCACCTGGTCTAGAAGTAGACACGTGATGCATAGACGCTCGAATATTTTCCATATAGGTCACGTAATATGCTAGAAAGACATGCCGCATTAGATAGGTCAGTGCTCCCCCGTGTATCTGCAACTTCCTGCTCATGGAGTCCGTATGTCGAGTCAGCTCCTGAATCTGCTGACTCATAGCAATCATCTGGCTTGTGAACTCCACCAAGGTGAGCACATCAGTAGGTGGGGGCTGGTCGGTCTCAGGAGCGACATGTTCCGCAGCTAGTTAATCTTCCTCCTCATCATCATCATTAGGAACGACCGCGCCTCGAGGAGCCTTTACCAATTTATTGTAGGTTCGTCCCCAATCGACCAGTTTATAAGTCTTCAAACTGGCAGTAGACTTAGGCTCAGTAGACAGAATTTCATAGGCTGGACCTGCACGATAATCCCCAAGCATCAATGAAATCAATCGTGCATAGGGGATGCCTTTGGCCGGGGTCTTTATCTTTCTACCCATTTTCTCATGGGCCTTAATGATACCTTCAAATATAACCACCGGGGTGTTTAACCATCTCTCTTGAAAGGCCAAAAATAAAATCTGTTGGATGGGGCCCCTTCATTCCGATCAATGTCCAAAAGGATATAGGGTTGCTTTAAAGATCACGTCAAGCATCCACATCGTATCCGGCATTTGAGAATGGGAAATAGCTTTGCCGGATCCATGATTACCTTGGCTCATCTGAGCTATAACCTCATGAACCAGTACAAGTTTAAGGTGTGGTAGAGCCAGGTCCATGGTGTTGGAATGCTTGGTTGGACACCACATTGCCGAGGCAATGTTATCGATATCAAAGGCGTAGTCGCGCCCATCGATTGTGGTATAAATCTTCTTTCCATCCTCCCGTCGCATACGCTTATAAAAGAAGCGTACCAAACAGAGATAGAAATGGGTGTGAAAGGGCTATAATAGTGGTGTTAATTGGGCTTTCTCCAAATAATCCAAAGCCCATTGCGTAGTGGCCTACTGATCGAGGAGTTCGAGATCGAAGATCCACTTGTCAGCGAACCCCTTAGCACCCCAATATTCATTGGGTTGCTCACAGACCTGTGGGGGTGGCACAAGGAGTTGAACCGGTCGTGGAGGTGGTTGTGGGGGTTGGCTTGAAGACCCAACTTTAGAGGCTGGCCTTTTAGAAGTTGGAACCCTTGTGGTGGTTTGTTTCTTAGGCCCCATAGCAAAAAGGAAAAGAAAAACACAGAATTGCAAAAAGAGAATCCACAAACCCACAAGAAGAAAAGCGTTTTACCTCTTGAAAAGCGCACAATCAGTTTCTTAGCAATGCAATTCAATCCCTATGAAAAACCGAGTTGAATCCACTTGATTTCGGCCAAAAAAATGAAAGAAAACTCAAAGGAACCTAAAAACCCAGAAACCCTAAGCTCGACCCTGTTTCCAAAGTGTGAAATGGCAAAAGAACAAAACCCAACCGACTTAAACTCGAAAAATTTGACCCTCGAATTTCAATTCGATGGTCGAATTTAATTTCGACCCTCGAATTTTGCAAAAACCTGTCAGTGTCTACACAAAATTCAACCTTCGAATTTTACAGTGACTGTGTACATCTAAATTTTGAAAAATTTTACTTTCTCAAAGTGTTCTCCGTTCTATTTTTTGACCTCCTCAAAGCCCGTATATGTATAATATCGAACCCAGACTATAACCCAGTGCACAACTATACTTTTACTAGTGCAATTGACCAACAAAATTAAGACTCAGTCCGATTGATCGCATGTCTTTTAGGTAAAGTAAACACAAACAAGTAGGTACAAATTTCTGAAATTTGTATATCAGTTTGAACTATGAAATACATTGCAATCCCAATTTCCATACATTGTTTACACCCTCATAAGTACAATTTCTTAACAATTACTCAAACAAATGTGAAAATTAGTCTCGGAGCTCAGCTACACGCACCCAAGTGGCTTCCGCCGGTGTATGATTCCTCCATCTTACGAGAACCAAGGGAATCCTCTTAGTTCATAGGATCTGCTCCTTGCGATCCAAGATTTGTATCGGGTCCTTGATCACCATCAAACCATCCTGAAGCACGATGGGTTGGTAATCAAGTACGTGTGTCGGGTCACGAATGTATCTCCTCAGCATAGACACATGGAAGACATTGTGCATGCTAGATAATTGCGGCAGTAGTGCCAATCTATATGCAACCTCTCCAACTCGGCCTAATATCTCAAAAGGCCCAACGTACCCAGGACTCAGCTTCCCTCGTTTGCCGAATCGCATAACGCCTTTCGTAGGCAAGATTCGAACAAACACATTGTCGCCAACCTAAAAATACAAGTATTAGCAACAATTCCATCACATAGAGACGTAACAGGTGTTTAAAGCAATGAAGCTCACCTAAAAATCCACATGTCTCCTCTTGAGATTGACGTAGCTCTTCTAACGACTTTGATGGTGGGAAGGTATGAAAATCAGGAGGGAAGTCTGTTTGGGTTTCTTTGTCAGTGGACAGGACCAGGGGGGTTGAAGTGGATGGTGGAGGGATAGGTGGAGTGGTTAAGGTGTGTAGGGTGGATTGGATGGAGCTGAGTTCAGCCTGCATTTGATCCTGTTTTTGGGTATTGGTGGATAATTGGGCTTGTATATCTTGGATAAGGGGTAGGATGAGGGTTAGTGTGTCAAAGCTAGGAAGTTGGGTTTGGGAAGAAGAGGGTACTGGTTGGAAAGGGGAGGAAGGAGCATGATGGAAAGTGGAGGGAGGGGAAGAGTGGGGTTCTAAGGAGTGGTGCTGTGAGGTAGTTGGGGAGTCTGGCAAAGGAGTGTAGTAGGTAGGCATTGTTTCAAGGAAGGTAGAGATGAAGGCTTGGAAGCCTATGGATGTGTTAAGGGTTAAGTCAATGTCTGGGAGAGGGGATGTAGTAGATATGGCTGGGGTGGTAGTTTCTTCAAGGTGGGGTGGGTCAATGGGGATAGAAGGTATTGAGGGTGGTGTCTGGGAGATGGTTCAGATGGTCTCAGTTGTTTTTCATTTTTTGTAGGAGATGAGTGGGGGGCTGGCAGGCTTAGGTGGAAATGAGTGGGGGATTGTGGCTGTGTACTGAGGTAAGGTAGGGGATGGTGAGTCCTCCCATGGACCAAGCATAGGTGAAGGAGGAGTGGGCATGGAGAATGGAAACAAAGGGGGGTGAGAGATGGATGCAAGAGGGGTGGTGGATGGTGAGGTAATAGGTGCTACTGTAGCGATGGAAGTGATAATCTCTGGACGCACCTCCTTTATAGCAGGGGTAGACCCTGATCTGGCTGCTGCTTCTGTTTGCTTGGGTGTTGACAAGTGAAAAATACCATTTTTCACCCCTAAACTTAAGTCTTGATAGACCTTTGAGAGAACTAAATAAGTGTTTTAAGTGCCTATGTTGCAGCTAACAATAAAGACAGGCTTAACCATAAAAGCAGCTCAAAAGTGCTAAAAAGATGACAATCCATGTCAGTCCAAAGGAAGGAAGTGAAGAAACAACCTCATCAGCTGTGGAAAGGTCTAAAAGGAAGAGGCAAAGATCTGTAAGAGAAGCAGGGAACAATTCGAACAGAGAATGCACTCTGAGTTCTTTTCAAAAGAACTGCACTTTCAGAAGAACGGAACTCTGCGAAAAGGACTAAACCTCCAGGCTTAGTTTTCGAAGAGCATCTGAACTCTTCGAAAAGAAGATTGAACTTTGCGAAAAGGAGAAAACACAATTCGAAGAGAGATTGAACATTGCGAAAAGAGCTTCAGAAGTCACAGTACTTTGTGAAAAGGCCCTTAAGCTCTGCGAAAAGGAATTATGGAGATTCGCAGCTTTAACAAGGGCAATTCAGTAATCTGTTGCATGCGTCCCAATGCATTTTAAAACCCAAGGACATTCCGGAAGATTCTGAGCACGAACCAAAGGCATATTCCACCCCATGTGAACACCCAAAGATGAAATTTCTTGGCGGGAACTTCTAGAAGCTCAAACAGATTTTTGAATTACATAACAGAATTGATGCTTTTATCACCTGATTGGCTGAACCAGATCGAAGAATTCTGATTGGCCAGAATAGATCTGGATCCTCGAGCTCGACCACCATTGGTCAATACATTCTGAACACCTCTGATTGGTTGAAACACATCTGAGCTGGACTTGGGGAAAACTATAAATAGATGAACCATTTGCCCAATTTGGGCATCCAGATTTTGAGTTTCATTTCTAATCCCCCATTTCCCGACCAAATGACTTATGCGCAATCCTTGTAATAGCCTACTTTGTACTTGCATTTGAGAGCTGTGAGATACTGCTGTAACTCAAAGGAGAGTTTGCATCCAAGACTGCAAATCCGAGAGCTGTTAAGCCGTGCTCTATAAATTGTAAGGATGAATTTTAAAAGGTTGCTGTAAACTATGCATTCTCCATTGGACTCATGTCAAGGGTTCCCTCTGATCTCCTCAGTACATTAGACTCCTTTAGATTCATTATTGTGCATGCAATTTCCCTTGATTCATTAATCCTGTAAGAATTAGTGTTGGTAACCTAGTCTCTTACAGCATTTGTAGTGATGTTTATTGTTCTGAATTGAGGATTTGGATTAAAGACTATTGGATGGTTTGTGGCCATTAAAGTGGACAGACCATAGCCATAAGCGTAAGCCTAATCCTTGAATTAGATTTATCTCTCTTACATCTGTGCTTGTAGCCAGATGAAGATTGGATCACCTCTGTTGAGCTGCAGTTATTCTCATTAGATTTCAAAGACCAAATCAGATTTAGATATTACTTCTCCATCTTTGTTTCAATCACTCTCCCAACTCGGATCTGGATCATTTAGTTTAAATTTTTCTTTGTTTTTAGTTTGTTAAACGTGACAAATTCAAACCTCTTATCTTATCAGTTTTCTAGATAGGATAAGAAGCCAGATCTGGTAGCTCAGATCTGGAGGTTTATCTTACATTTTAGATAAATTCTCTGTGGACGATCTTTCACTCACTTACTTTTAAAACTTGCTACAATTGGCCCTGATCTTGCAGGCTAATTCTCTTCTAACTGTGCTGATATTTCTTCATTTGTTTATATAGTCTAGAGCCACTGTAATTTAGCAGCTATAAATCTGTTTTCAAAACTCACATAAATCAAGCACACTAAGAAGCAACAACATTGGGCAGGACCTGAGCCTCAGCTTTCTTCTTTTTCTGGCCCCCCATCAAGCTCCTGTTGATTCCCCATTGCCTCTTGGCAAAGGTAGTAGGGGTAAGGGTGGTGGTCTGCTCAGTCCTTCCTATCTTGTGTCCCCCTTTGATCAGCAGCAAGGTAATGATTCTTGCATAGGGTAGAGTGTGAGACTTCTTGTTTGATCCTAACTTCTCCACTGTGTCTTTCATTGCCTCAAAAATTAGCCAGGCTGCATGGAAGCCATGGCCCATGTGGAAGGAGTAAACAACATCCGCAATGGGGGTCCTCCTCTCCTGCTGATGTCCTGAGCAATATATGTTCTTTCGCAGGACTTGGTCAATGAATAGGAGTTCAGGTTCCAATTCTCTCCTTCTGATCGAGTCTCCTGTGGCTTTTAATTCTCTAGTTAGGGCCCGTGCAATTGTGTCAATGGATGCACGCAGAGGGGGGCCATATCCACAGCTAGGATTGAATGCTGTTGGGATGCCCAACACTTCAGCAATCATCTTAGGGCCCACTAACATATCAAAGTCATCAATCATCACCAGCAAGCACCCTTGTCCATCGTTGTCCTTCTTGACCTTGATGTGCTGATAAAACAGCTAGACTAGCCTGGGGTAGGTTAGTGCTGGGATTCCTCCATGAGCTCAGAAGGGGTAGAGAACTTAGTGGTTGGTACCGCCTCCTCCTCAACCACTTCCTTTATTTTTTTGGGGGACTTTGAAGTCTTGGCCTTTTTAGGGGTGGTCTCTGCAGGGTCTTTTTCCTTTCCTTTTCTCTTCTGTGCAGTTTTTAGAGCCATTTCTAACTCTGTCTTCACGTTTGAGAAATGGGGGCTGAGATCTAGGGTTTTGTTTAATTTGACGCACATGGCACCTCAAAATCTCTGAGCAGAGGGCAATGGATGGGGATGATGAGCCATAGGAGTGATGCTGGAGGGGAGAGGGGAGAGCGCCAGAAGCTAGGGTTTCACAGAGGGAAGAAGGAAGAAAATAATGAAAAAGGGACAAAGCGCAGGGTTGAAATACTTATCGCGAAGCTCAGCGCACTTTGGAACATCTGGTCATGGGTTTGGAAATGAACCTAGTGAAGGTGTTGAGTAAATCTGGATTGCGCGACAATCTCTCAAGTTGTCTTTGGAGCGCGCAACAGAGTGAGATTAATTCATGTGAATTGCGCGAGCGGCTCCTAGGTCTCTTTTGGATTGCGCAAAAAGCTCTGAGGTTCATTTTGAATCTCGCGACAGACTTAGAATCTCACGATAGTAAATGAAGTATGTCTGTTGAATTGCACGAGAGTCTCCTAGTTTACCTTGTGAACCTCGTGACAGCCTGATAATCTCGCAATAACTACAGAATAGCTCGATGTGGACCGCGCGAGAGGTTGTCAGGTACACCTGAATCTCACGATAGGCTTTGAATGTTTTTATGCAAACTGCGCGACATGCTCCCAGGCTTCCTTTTTAGCCTCACGATGGCTTTTAAATCTCGCGATAGTCTTTCAGACTGTCATTTTGGACCCAGCGACAGTAAGGTATTAAACAGAGAGCATGTGCTCTCTGTTCTATCCCTTTGCCTGTTTGCTTGTGGTTGGGTCCTGGGCATGACTCTCTCCTATGACTACCTCTAGACACATGTAAACTCGATCATCCAATCAAAAAAACCTCCCACATTAGGCATGCAACAGAAGCTATCAATTAAAAAATAGTAAGAATGAAACCATGCATCAAAAGTTTAAAACAGATTGGTCCAGATTCAGATAAGACCATGAACAAATCCTAAAGAATAGAAACAAAAGAAAGCAAGATAAATCAACCAAAAACAACATACATATGATACAATAATGACACACCTGTGGATCAGTTTGAAGAGGGATCTCCTTGAAGGTGAATGGTGTCCATGAGTTCGGCAGGTTTTTCAAAACAAGGCTTATGCCTCTGACCATTCACTTTCAAGGTTCTCTCAGACTTGAGATCCTTGATTTTCACAGCACCAGATGGGGAAACATGCATGACAATGTAAGAACCTTCCCATCTGGATTTTAATTTGCATGGAAAAAATTAAGTTTGGAGTTAAACAACCAAACCTTATCACCAGCAGTGAATCTCTTTCTTAACAGCCCTTTGTCAAAGAAAGTTTTGGACTTTTCCTTGTAGATCCTGGCATTGGAATACGCATCCATCCTTAGTTCTTCCAATTCCGACAGCTGCAGCAACCTGTGGAGACCAGTAGAAGTTAGATCTAGATTTAAATGTTTAATGGCCCAATAGGCCCTGTGTTCTAACTCCACTGGGAGATGACAGTCCTTGCCATAGACCAGTCTGAATGGGGACATACCAATGGGAGTTTTATAGGCAGTCCTATAAGCCCACAGTGCATCATTAAGCTTGTCAGCCCAATCCTTCCTATCAGTCCTCACAGTCTTCTCAAGGATATGCTTGATCTCCCTATTTGAAATTTCAACTTGCCCATTGGTTTGTGGGTGGAAGGGAGTAGCAATCCTATGAGTGACAGAATATTTCTTGAGCAAGCTCTCGAAATTTCTATTGCAGAAATGGCTCCCCCATCACTGATAATAGCTCTAGGGGTACCAAATCTGGAGAAGATATTCTGCTTTATGAACTTGAGGACAACCTGATTATCATTAGTTCTAGTAGGAATGGCTTCTACCCATTTGAAAACATAGTCCACTGCCACTAAGATGAAATGAAAACCATTTGAAGGAGGAAAGGGGCCCATAAAATCAATACCCCACACATCAAACAATTCTACAACAAGGATGGGCTGTAAAGGCATTGAATTTCATTTGGACAGCCCTCCTAATTTCTGACATCTTTCACAGGCCTTGCAGTGTGTATGGGCATCTCTGAAAAGAGAAGGCCAATAGAAACCACACTGCAACACTTTGTCAGCTATTTTTCTCCCACTAAAGTGACCCCCACAGACATTTTCATGGCACATGGCCAGAATACTGGGGATATCACTTTCGGGAACACATTTCCGAATGATTTGGTCTGCACAATACTTGTACAAGCAAGATTCCTCCCAGAAAAAGAATTTGACCTGTGAGAAAAATAGGCCTTTGTCCATTTTTGTCCAATGGGCAGGAATCTTACCTATAACTAGATAATTGACAATATGTGCATACCAAGGAACTAAAGATTGGATGGCAAACAATTGCTCATCCGGGAAGACATCATTTGTTGCAAGGTCATCAACACCTTTCTCCAACATAATTCTGGACAAGTGGTCAGCCACTACATTTTCTACACCCTTCTTGTCCTTGATTTCGATGTCAAACTCCTGCAACAGGAGTATCCATCTAATCAGTCTGGGCTTTACATCCTTCTTGGACAGTAGGTACTTTAATGCTGAGTGGTCAGTGAAGATGACAGTTTTAGACCCGAGTAGGTAAGGTCTAAACTTGTCCATAGCAAAAACCACTACCAGAAGCTCTTTCTCAGTGGTTGTGTAGGTCAGTTGAGCTTCAGCAAGTGATTTGCTGATATATGCAATGACCACAGGCAGCTTATCCTTTCTCTGGCCCAGGACAGCACCTATTGCCAAGTCAGATGCATCACACATCAACTCAAAGGGCAAGGTATAGGCAGGTGTTTGGAGTACAGGGGCAGAGGTGAGGCAGACTTTTAAAGTTTCAAAAGTCTTCAGGCATTCAGCAGAGAAGTCAAAAGGCACATCCTGGCAGAGAAGGTGGCACAATGGTTTAGCAATTTTACTAAAGTCTTTGATAAACCTCCTGTAGAATCCAGCATGTCCAAGGAAGGATCTGATTTGCTTGACTGTTCTCGGAGGGGGCAAATTTTTAATGAGGTCAACTTTTGCCTTGTCTACCTCAATTCCATCTTTAGAGACTACATGGCCCAACACAATTCCCTGTGTTACCATGAAGTGGCTCTTCTCCCAACTTAAGACCAAATTGGTCTCTTCACATCTTTGTAAGACCTAATGGAGGTGTTGTAGACATTGGTCAAAGCTATCCCCATAAACCGAAAAATCATCCACGAAAATTTCCAAGAATTTGTCAATCATATCAGAAAAAATTGCATACATACACCTCTGAAATGTGGCTGGGGCATTACACAGTCCAAAAGGCATCCTTCTGTAAGCAAAGGTGCCAAAAGGACAAGTAAAAGTAGTTTTCTCTTGATCCAGAGGGTGCACAAGGATCTGATTGTACCCTGAGTACCCATCAAGAAAACAATAAAAAGCCTTCCAAGCCAACTTATCCAAAATTTGATCAATAAAGGGGAGAGGGAAGTGGTCTTTTCTGGTCTTGGAGTTGAGTTTTCGATAATCGATGCAAACTCTCCAGCCAGTGATTTCTCTGGCTGGTCTCAACTCTCCAGAGTCGGTTGTGATCACTGTTATGCCATATTTCTTGGGTACCACCTGGATTGGTGCCACCCATTCAGAATCAAAGATGGGGTAAATTACCCCAGCATCCAGCAACTTAATGATTTCTTTCGTAACCACTACTTACATGTGAGGATTCAATTTCCTCTGCATTTTCCTGGAGGGTGATGAGCCCTCCTCTAGATGAATCCTATGCATACAAATTGATGCATCAATCCCTTCTAGATCAGCAATGGTCCAGCTAATTGCTTTCTTGTGCTTCCTCAAAACTTTTAGCAATTCCTCCTCTTGCTCACTGGTAAGAGAAGAGGAGATGATCACAGGAAGTTTCTTGTCATTCTCGAGGAAAGCATACTTCAATGTCTCTGGAAGCTTCTTGAGTTCCAGATCAGGGGCTTGTTGGATGGATGGCAGGATTGGTGTATTATTGGTAGGGGGAAGGGGCAACAATGTAGGTTTCCAATTGGAATGCTGCACTAAGCCCACAGAAGACCTCACTAGGGATACGTCTTCTGGCATTAAAGCTAGGCTTCCTTCCTTCACTATGTTCCAAACTTTAGTTAAATTAGTGACAATGTTGCTCCACTCTAGCAGAGTGGGCAGTTCTTCTTCAACAATTTCTTCTAGTACATCCACTGCAAAGCATTCCTCATTGTCCAGCTGAGGGTGCTTTGCACTGTTGTACACATTAAGCTCAACTTTCATATGTTCGAAAGTGACCTCCATGATCCCAGACCTGCATTGAATGCATGCATTGGCAGTGGCCAAGAATGGTCTGCCCAGAATAATAGGTATCGGGGATGTACTCTTGTTGCAGCCCATGTCCAAGACAAGGAAGTCTGTAGGGTAGAAGAAGTTGCCTACCCCCACTAGGACATCCTCAACCACTCCCATGGGTTTCCTCTCGGACCTATCAGCCATCAATAGAACAATGGGGGTGGGCTTTAGCTCCCCCAAACCTAGTTGTTGATACACACTGTATGGCAGCAGGTTAACACTGGCTCTAAGGTCCAAAAGGGCTCTCCCAATCGTGTGGTCTTCAATAATACAGGGAATAGTAGGTATCCCTGGGTCTTGCAACTTCTCAGGCATTGTCATGGTTAATACAGAATTAACTGTATCAGTCGCAAAGACCTTTTTGGAGAAATGGCCTCAGACCTTCCTTTTTTGAGTACTGAGGTCTTTCATAAACTTTGCATAGGCTGGGACCTGTCGGATTGCATCAAGCAGGGGTAAATTTATTTTGACCTGCTTAAAGGTCTCCATCATTTCCTCGATCTGTGCCTGAACCTTTTCAAAAAGGGCAAGGCCACTCAAAGCTTGAGGAAATGGCAGCTGAGGTACTGCTAGTTCCTCAACTGCAAGCCTATGGCTGAACCTTTGTTTTTTTCTTTTATCTATTTTTATCTCCTGCTGAGGCTCAACTACAACTTCTTTATTTTTCCCTTGTTGAAGGGTAACAGGTAGTTCTTGATTATGTGCCCTAACAAAGTCTTTATTACTTTCACTTGATATTTCCTTAGGGTAGACCTCTCCTTGTTCCTTTCCCACCTGGTTGTCTACCAGCCTACCAAACCTTAGGGCAGTTATGGCATTGGCCCCCTCAAAATTGGAGCAGCCTTCTCCGATGGAATACTGGCCCTTAGGGTTGGCTATTGGTTGGCTTGACAACCTGCCCTCCTCTCTTTTAGCCAGAGCATTAGCTATTTGGCGAAGCTGCTCTTCTATTTTCTTAATGCTTTGATTGTGAGAAGTCACAGTCTGATTCAAGGGTCCAAGGCTTTGCAATTAGGCCAAAACCTGGTCCTCGAAAGAAGCACTTTGGGGCTGAGGTGGGGAAACTACCAATTGATTTTGTTGCTGAGGATGCTGCTGTTGGAAATTCAACCTTGGGGCATAACCCTGGTTAAACTGCTGCTGTGGCCTTTGAGGTAAGGCCAACATCTGTTGTGGCTGCATATAATTGTCTTGCCTCCACCTCAAATTCGGGTGGTCTCTCCATTGGTAACCAACATTTTGGTGCTGGTATCCATATGATTGTTTATTGTAGCCACCAGATTGTTGCTTTCCAAAAGATTGGGTAGCAGCAGCCTGCTCCATTACAAACTCAGGGTATTGCCCCGCAGATGGGCACTCTTCTACTGTGTGTTGTGGAGATTGGCATATCAGACATGTCTCCATCACTTGTGCAGCCATTCTGGGCTGCACCACAGTCAGAAATTTGTCAAATCTTTCAGTCAGATTGGTCATCTGCATTCTCAGGTCATCATTTCCCCTAACTTCATACATTTTTCCTTTAGAAGTCTCAGCAAGCCCCAGCTTAAGAGGAGGCTCCTGAACAGTTCTAGATGAGGACATCTTCTGGAAAGCATTTTCATTTATGACCTCGAACAAGTCCCATGCCTCATCAGCTATTTTATGCATGTACGTTCCACCACAAGAGGCATCTACCATGTCTCTGCTCTTCTCATCAATCCCATTGTAGAAGCTCTGGACAAGCTGCCAGTCAGGGATCTTGTGGTGGGGACATTGTTTGAGCATCTCTTTAAATCTATCCCAGCATTGGTTAAAATCTTCAGTTGGGGACTGGGCAAAAGAAAGTATGCCTTTCCTCAATTGGTTGATCTTGGTCTCTGGGAAAAATTTAGACAGGAATCTTGTCTGAGGTCTTTCCAAGAAGTGATGCTGTTGTTTGGGAGAGTAGATAACCAGGTCATGGCCCTGTCCTTTAGGGAAAAAGGAAAGAGCCTTAACCTAGTGGCTTCTGGTCCCAAACCAGCAATAGAGAATGTCGTGCATAGGGCCAAGAACTAGTCAATGTGCTTGTAAGGGTCTTCCTTGCTAAGCCCATGGAAAGAGGGAAGCATTTGGATGATGAAAGTTTTGATTTCATAGTTTCCTTGAACATCAGGGAATTGGATGCTGAATGGAGAATTCTAATCATCCGGAGCATTCAATTCCTTCAATGTTCTAGGTTGTTCTTCACCCATAACTGCTATCTCAATTTCAATAGGGGGCTCAACTGTGGTGTGTCTATGCCTTCTCGGTCTTCTACCCCTTTCTATCTCAAGGTTAGCAGGCTCTAATATAGGACTGAGGGATCTCCTTCCTAACATGCACACACACCAACAGCAGGGAAGACTATTCACAAGCACATTGCACTTAACAAAAATTACAATTATCCTAATCAACTGCTATGGAATCTTCAAAGGAGAAATAGACTGAGTTTTGAGGGTTAGAGAAGTGCAAACAGAGGTAGCTAAACTCCCAGTGCAATTCTACTCTCCTCTGCTACGGTTCAGCTCTGACTGAAAAATTCCAAATGTAATTCAGCAGTATCAATTATTCACAAGTACAACTACCAAAGAATAAAGAATCAAAAATCTAGAGTCTACTAAAAGATCAATATTCCCCGGCAACGGCGCCAAAAACTTGTTAGGCTATTTTGAGTGCTTGCTACTGACTTTATTGAAGACAGTGATAAGAATGGGGTGAATAAAAATGAATGAAAGGTAGAGTGAGGATTACGAAGCAGCAAGCCTAAAATATGCACAGTCCTACAAGATACAGGGCTTGTTGTAGCAAGTTTTAATAAGTAAGAGTTTGTCCCATAGGGAAGTTGATCTAAAGCTCCAAGGGAGCTATCCTTAGTAGGCTCTCCAGATCTGACTACAGATCTGGCAATCCTAAATGGAAGGGGATTTAGGGTCACTATACTCTAAATTCTAAGGTATCCTAATGTCTAAACTATAGAAAGGGTTAAGAAAGATGATGGAGTGAGAAAATAAATATAAAAGGGTGAGAAGTATGCTATTAGGTACAGATCTGATGGGTCTTGCAACTCAGACTCAGATTTGTGGCTATAGAAATCCTGTCCAATGGCTACATTATCACCAAAGAGGAGAAAGGATCCAACTCACCCCTGTGCCATGATCCAATCCCTTAAGGCTATAACCTGTCCACTTAAATGGTCACAGACTATCCAATAGGGGAACCACAATGCAGAGATGGGTCAGAACAAGCTTATCATTGTAGGCACTACTTCATCCAGGCTACAAGCTCAAGAATCCATAGGAACCTCATCCTCTAAAGTTCTGTGTGTGGGGCTAGGCCTACAAAGTGCACGAGCCTAGACACACAGGACCAGTAAGAGTTTGAATACTAGCTTTTAAGCATGGCTGTTCACTGCTTTAGAAAGTCTGCAGTGATCCAGTCACAAGCCTACAATCTCTACAGCCAAATCAGCTTTGCAATCTGATGGTGGGCCTATACAAATATAGGGGAGTCTGTCTCTGCACAATCTCTCACAGGGCTACAAGCACAAGTGCAGAGAAGAAGGATCTGTCTTAGGTATGTGGATTGGCCTCACCCTAGGGCTATAACCTGTCCACTTGAATGGTCATAGACTATCCACAGAGGCTATCCTCCTCACAAAGGTCTAAGACAGAACAAGAGAATTGCTGCCGCCACCATGTTCACAAGGCTACCAGCTCAAGCTCCCATGGGAAATCAGATTTAGTGAATCCTGTGGTGGGGGAAGGCCTGCAATGGGCCTAACCTAGACACACAGGTCACTTAGATCTAAATAAAATATTAAAAACAATCCTCCATTGCTTACGATACAACTTATCAATGGAGGATCTCAAGGCAGCAGCCTTGTACAGAACAACTCAAAACAAAAACATCATCCCATACATGCTATAAATCCTATTGCAAAACTCCATTACAATCTATACCAAATAATCATACAAAAGGCATAGCCAGCAAATGCTGGACTATGGAGAGAAAGAAAAAGGAAAAAGAAAACTCCTAAACCCTAACCTTAGCCTACAGTAATTCTATAGTTGGTTTTAGGAAGAAGCACAGAAGTTGAGAAAAAGAGAGTCCTTTCCAAGATGATCCCCCTAAACCTAAGCTAGGCTTAGGCTTATATAGCAGTCGGTTCTCTCTCAATTAGGGTTAGGAAAACCCTAATTTCTCAATGTAATTGTGGCTCATTCCTGTCCCTTGGATGCCTTGGGGCGCATGCACGGAGATTGGAGCATTGGAGTGCGTGCCCTAATTGCTAGAGATGCTCAGATTGCCCTTACAGAAGTGGGGAGAAGTTTAGAACCCGATCCTCACTGGATAGAAAGGATTTGTAGATCTTGTCACGTGGTAGATTTGGCGTCGCGAGGTTGCTTTGACTTGGAGTTCATGCAGTCGCGGGGTTGGTGCTTTAATCATCACGGGAATGCTTTGGGAATCGCGGGGTTGGTATCTTGCATTTGAATGGCGCGAGAATGGCGCGCGCAATTTGTTCCTTGTGAATCCTGCGGCGATCCTCACGAAGAGAATAATATTTATAGGTTTCTGGATCATGCGAGCAGTTCCTTGAAAGTGTGTGCCCCACGACTACTACGCGACAACTGCGCGCGAGAGTGCCTGGAGCTCTCTCTCCTTAGTGAATCGTGTGACAATTGAAGACTCCTTTCTTGAGCTGCGCAAAACTGCGCGAGCACTTAAGACTGAGCCTCGCGAAGTTTGCTTTTCAATTCTTTCTGGCACCAAATCGCGCGAGAATGGCGCGAAAACTGCACGACTAGTTTTGTGCCGTCTTCAGAAGCCCGTGACGTCTGCGCGAAGGCATCATCTCTGGTTCAATTGAACCTTGCGACATCTACGCGAGGCATTCTTCTTGGTCTGTTTCTGATTTGCTGTGCCTATGCTACAGCCAACTCTCTGTTTGGGTTCTATCTTCACATTTCTGAGGGGCCTCTGGGTCAATAGTGAGCTCCTTGGCATGGTTAGGGGGTTATTTTCAGCTGCTGCTTATTACCTATAGAACAGACTCAAAACACATTTATTAAATGATTAAGGGTCTAACAGAGATTAAGTTAAGGGGTGAAAAGTGGCACTTTTCAGGTCTTAACCGTTGCACGAATCAAAATAGAGTCTTATCGATTGCTTTCCACCCTCAATCTACATCACAAATATACGATGTATTAAGGGTTGACCTTAATTACTAAAAACTTAGACATATTTAAGCATTTTTTCAAAATCTAGGCTGAAATGGGCAAGTCCATGCCAACTTAGAACTTAGCGCAACGTCTTGCTCAATTTTCACCTTTAAAACATTTGATTTATAAATTTGTTCAGTTACCAAAGCTGTAGAGCTTGTTGTCCTCTTTCCAACTCCATAAGAATTGCGTCAATCAGAGTTCATTGTAAAATGTTACGGCCAAAATACCGAAGTTGTATCGGCACTTTAGTTAGAACGTGCTAACTCGGAACTTGACCCAATTTCTCGCTCAATTTTGACCATCAAAACATTTGATTCAGGAGTTGGTTAATTCATACAAGTTTTATATTTTGTTTTCCTCTTTCCAATGCCATGAGAATCAAGTTAATTGGAATTTAGAGTAAAACGTTATGACCAAAATATCAAAGCAATGCCAGCAAACTCAGCCAAAATCGATCGATCGATTTCTCCAGAAAATTTTCACTTTTCTATTTTATTAAATCCGATCAATCGATTTCGAAATTGATCAATCGGTTTTAAAAGTTTCAGAAACTGTTCGGGCTTTTCTTCTTCAATCTAAAACACCCAAAACTCAATGCACGCAACCCCATTCATTCATACATCAAATCTAAACAATATTCACACTATAAAAAATAAATATTAGCTTCTAAAACTCGTGAAATTGGAGCACATGATGGACGGCACCGATCATGCCAACACCCACGCTTCTCTCAAATCCATGATTTCGAAACCCAATCTTCTCCCAATCAAAAGGGGTGAAATCAAGGGTCAAATTCCACGGCATACGCCCAATAAATCCGTGATATCCTTGTGATCTTATGACTTTGAAAAAGAGGGTTTTAAATTGGGATTTTGGAGAAAATGGCACCCTCGTTCTTCACGGATTACAATCATGTCGATGATCGTCGGTCTCTCACATCACACAAACACTAATAAGCCAAATTCATAAAAAATTAACAGTGCCGATTCGACGTTCAGATGGTTCACGGAGGCGATTCCTCAAGTTTCTCTTTCTCTCTCTAAAAACCCAAAACCCCCAAAATTGCAAACGGGTGTTAGCTTCCAAAGCTTTGCTTCTTCTTTTTTAAGAAAAGGGATATTTTCCCTTGCGAAACCCATACACCCATTCGAGTGTTAGCCTTATCCATTTGTTTTGTTCCAGTGTGGAACCTATACACCTAAGCAAGGTGTTTCTTACTATCCAAATAATCTTTGGTTCGGTGTTAAGTAGATACACCTAAACAAGGTGTTAACTATTATACAAACTAAACTTTTGGTTCGGTGTGGGGCTTGCACACCAAAACCACTTATCCAATGGATTCGGTGTTAAGCTATAACACCAAAGCAAGGTATTAATCTGATCCACTTGCATCAACTTAGTGTGAAACTCTAACACCTACGTTGTGTATTTTTCACAAATTCTAAGGTCCAAGTAAAGACCCAAAGTTGGCCCAAATAGTTGACCCAACTGGTAAGCCCAAATAGTCGGCCCAACTGGTTGGCTCAAATAGTCGGCCCAATCAGTCCTCGAAATAGCCTAGGATGCACAGTGTGTCATCCTAGGCACGCACACTTAGTTAGTGCGTGCAGGTTCAAAATTTGGAGATGTTACATTCTTCCCTCCTTGAAGAATTTTAGTCCTCGAAAATTGATATACCGTATTCCATTTATACGGATGCTAGGTACCTCCTAACGAAGGCAGTTATGTTTTCCTTGGGAGTCAACGATTCATCACAATGAGCAACCAGGGTCATTACATTCATCCCACCTTAAAGAAATTTTCGTCCTCGAAAATTCAGCAAGGATCACTACAATTTGTTTGGGTAATTACATCTACCACTAATAATCTTACTCATTAAACCATTAACTATTAGCATTCCAATACCCTATCAATGCTAACTATCAAGTAATAAAAGTGATCCCTTCATCAAGTTATGTTGTCACCACAAATTAAAATCGAAGTCATTACATCCAATTAAAGTTAAATCATTTACTGACCATTCATAAATAGCTTATCAATTTGGTATGACACGAACACTCAATCAAGACCTAATGTAACTCATTCTCAAATAAAATCATTGCAAGGGTCATACCTAGTATGCAAAGTTGAATAGACTGCCAAAGTTAGTTACCCAATCCTAGATCCATCAAAACACGCGCCTTAATTATCAAGGTATGCAAAGTTGAATAGACATATTACTACGTTGACATATATGGGTAAGTGCGCATAAAGTGATGCGATGGTATGCACGAGCTGTCATAAAAACAAACGATGTGTAAGAATTTTCATGAATTTAGAATAGTGTAAAAGTTGACAATCAGTGAGGAATTATACCTCGAGCGACTTCATTGGTTGCACGGGCCCCGCGTGCCCTGATGGCATAGGTTTAACCCCTCTTTGCCACTTGATTTCAGATTCACACAGTTTTCGATTCAAATTCCTAAGCGGAAACATAAACAGATTCGAAAATGAAATGGAACCAAACGGATTCATAACTGAAACCGATACATAAACGGAACAGACACACACATGCCTTCAATTACAAATTCATAATTTAAAGCTCTCATATTTTCTAAACCAGTTACAAATCATTTATTTATATCACATTAGCTATGAATAAAAATCAAAAATGCAATTAGATGTTGAATTTTCCCTACTTTAACCTTGAAGTTGTATGAATCAAAACAAAGTCTTATCGATGGCTTTCTGCCCTCAATCTACATTACAAATATACGATGTATTAAGGATTGACCTTAATTACTAATAATTTAGACATATTTAAGTGTTTTCTTAAAAATGAGGCGGAAATGGGCAAGATCGTGCTAACTTAGAACTTGGCCCAACTTCCTGCTCAATTTTGATCTTCAAAGCATTTGATTTATAAATTTATTCATTCACTAACATTGTAGAGCTCGTTGTTCTCTTTCTAACTCTATAAGAATCACATTAATCGAAGTTCAGAGTAAAAAGTTACGGCAAAATATCGAAGCTGTGCCGACACTTTAGTTAAAACGTGCTAACTCAAAACTTGACCTAAATTCCCACTCAATTTTCATCCTCAAAACATTTGATTCATGAGTTAGTTAATTCATAAAAGTTTTATAGTTCGTTGTCCTCTTTCCCACGCCATAAGAATCGCAATAATCGGACTTTGGAGTAAAACGTTATGGCCAAAATACCAAGGTAATGTCGGCAAGCTTAGTCAAAATCAACCGGTCAATTCCCAAATCCGATCGATGGATTTCCAAAATAGATTGATTGATTTATCCAAAAAAATTTCACTTTTTTGTTCTATAATATCTGATCAATCAATTTCTAAATCGATCGATTGGTTTTGACAATTTCAGAAACCCCTCGGGCTTCTTCTTCTTTAATCCAAAACACCCAAAACTCAATGCACGCATCCCCTTTCATTCATACATCAAATCTAAATAATATTCACACTATAAAATATAAATCTTACCTTCTAAAACTCGCAAAATCGGAGCACACGATGGACGGCACCGATCTCGCCAAAACCCACACTTCTCTCAAATCCATGATTTCAAAACCCAATCTTCTCCCAAATAAAAGGGGTGAAATCAAGGGTCAAATTCCATGGTCGGCGCCCAATAAATCCGTGATATCCTTGCGATCATATGGATTTGCAAAAGAGGGTTTCAAATAAGGATTTTGGAGAAAACGGCATCCTCGTCCTTCACGGATTACGAGCACGTCGATGATCATCGGTCTCTCGCGGCACACAAACACTAATAAGCCAAATTCATCATAAATTAACGGTGCCGATTCGACGCTCGGTTGGTTCACGGCTGCGATTCCTTAAGTTCCTCTAGAAACCCAACACTCCCAAAATTCCAAACTGGTGTTAGCTTCCAAAGGAAGCTTTGCTTCTTTTTTTTAGAAAAGGGATCTTTTCCCTTGCGAAACCCATACACCATTTGGGTGTTAGCCTTATCCATTTGTTTTGTTCCAGTGTGGAACCTATACACCTAAGCAAGGTGTTTCTTACTATCCAAATAATCTTTGGTTCTGTGTTAAGTAGATACACCTAAACAAGGTGTTAACTATTACACAAACTAAACTTTTGGTTCGGTGTGGGGCTTGCACACCAAAACCACTTATCCAATGGATTCGGTGTTAAGCTATAACACCAAAGCAAGGCATTAATCTGATCCACTTGCATCAACTTAGTGTGAAACTCTAACACCTACGTTGTGTATTTTTCACAAATTCTAAGGTCCAAGTAAAGACCCAAAGTTGGCCCAAATAGTCGACCCAACTAGTAAGCCCAAATAGTCGGCCCAACTGGTTGGCTCAAATAGTCGGCCCAACTGGTTGGCTCAAATAGTCGGGCCAATCAGTTGGCCCACATAACTGAAGCAAGTTTTAATCATCTTTATTAATTTATTCTCCACAAAAATTTTGCCTCTAGGTACACACACGCACAGTGTGTTGTCCCAGGCACGTGCACTTAGTCAGTGCGTGCGGGTTCGAAATTTGGAGATGTTACATAAGCATTCAAATAAGTCTATCAATCAACTACCACATGCACCCTGACAGCAATAAACAACATAAAATCCTCAACCACTGATAGAAAATTTAACTCGCAGCCTCAAGCAAGAAACATATATATCCACAAAAGACTTCTCAACTATTAACCATCAACTGTTAGTTTGGGCTCCAAAAAAAATACTTAGCTACGAAACATTTGAGGCATAAATAGCAGTAAATGTTTTTTTCAGCACGCAACACAAAATCTTCCTAAATGAAGTCGCTTCAGCCATTATTGCGTAAATCTACTAGGGGTTTCTTTTAGTTCTAACATATAATGAAATGAATTTTTTTTTAGTTCTCCAAACATTATGAAGAAAATATTTTTCAAAATTTCGCACCAACTTTAGTGTATATATTTCATTTGCAATTGCTCTGTATATATAATTGATTTACTAAGCAACAAATAAAAAAGAGTATGTTTTACAATATTTTTTCCTGCCTACCTACATTATTAAACAGTATTTTCAGTTATACATGTGGACAGAGAACACCATTTAATGAAATGACTCAAAAGTCTCTTTTTAGGTTTTAGAACTGTCCAAATAGAAGTAACTTTTGAAAGTTTTGCCTTCAACTCCACTTGTTATTGCAATTGTAATTTCTATATATAGCTGATTACGGTTAATCATCTTTTCTGCATGTTGTTAGTGAGTCCGTGAGTCTGTGACTATGAAACTTTGGATTGTAACATCTATTTAGATTTACTATTTAGGTTTCATATATCTTGGGCCAACTGCAAAATAAAGTTGCTTCTATTGCCACATTTATGCAACACATATTAAATGCATGAACTGAACTGAACATGAATGGACAAAAATACTGGAGCTGAGCATATATCGAGTAAGCTAGATGGGCAATGATTCTTTTGCTAACAATTCACTAATGAGCACAACCATTGATGCAGGGCATTTACCAAATCCAATACAGCTCAGAAATTCTAATACATAGGGGTGGACCCGAGCTAAAACTTGGGGGGATTCTTTGGGCCTTAAACCGGGCAACAACAAGGGGTTAAAAGAGGGATAAGATTGTGCTTTAATTGGATATAGTTTTAGGAATGGGAAAATGAAAATATGAGCTTACATCTTGTATTTTTAGACACAAAGCACAATGAAAGTTGTTTTAGGTAGGACCTGAAACAACTTTAATTGAGATTTACTTACACTCTGACTAACATGGCTTGTTAAACTAAACGCAACCCAAAAGAAGGGAAAATCCAAGTGCATATATAAACAAATATTATGTAAGATGGATCTTCACAAAGTTAATAGCATAGAAGTATATTTCAATATTTGCATACAAAAAACAGGAATCTTAGTCATCAAAATGTCTTATGAGAGACTCAATGTCCCCAATAGTAAATTATAATTTTTTTTTTTTCGAAAGGTCCCCAATAGTAAATTTTGTATTATATGATTGATGAAATAATTCTAAAATTTAAAAACTCTTATGAATACAGTACAAAATTTTGACACTGTTTTTCATCTTAATTAGCCAACTCAACTTTCCAATCAGATTCAAGTTACCAATTTAATCCAGCTTGCCTGTTGAACCAAGTGGAACCTTTGGTATATTGATAACAATAAAAACCTGGCATGTGATGTAGCAATGGAAGTTAAACTAATTCTATTTCCAAAACCCTCCATCATGTCCAACTACAAAAGCCCTAATTCACACTACAAAAGCCCTAATTCGCACTCTTCGAAAATCTACAAAATTCATTAATTCTTTCAATGCATAAATAAGATCAAACAAAAGAAAAACAAGTAAAGTTGAGAAACCACAGATCCTAGCAGTACAAAGCAACCAAAAAAAATCATAAAAATCCTAACCTTGGTGAAAAAAATCGTTGGGGATTCGTTCTTGTGAATACAACAACGGCGGTCGTTGAGGATAAATCAGAGGAGAGAGACTCAGGTCGAGCACATCTCTCAATGACCACATGATCCGTATGCCACACACACCTTTTTAATATGCGATTTGAATATGCCTAAATGTCCTTCATTTCACTCGATTCCGCCATTAACGAACTGATCGAGGTCAAAATTGGGTGAAATTTTGAAAAGAATTTGAAAATTAGGTCTTTAGAATCACAGAGAAGTGGAGATTTCAAGCAAATTTTTGAGAGATTAGAGAGAGCAGAGATGAAGTGGAGATTTCAAGCAAATTTTTGAGAAATTAGTGAGAGTGGGAGATTTGAAAAGTGATTAGAGAAAAACACCCACATACAAATAACTGTAATAATTCAATTTCTTCCATAGTTTAAATTTAAAGTAAAAATTACTAATAACAGCCTTAAAAATAAAAATAAAAATAAAAATACCTTGGTAGTCATCCTTATTGGACACGATCCACCTCCCTTAAAAGGACTCATAGAACGGCTCGTTAAAAATCTACAACAAATAATCAAATTTTTTTGGATAAAATCATCTAAAAAAAAAAACACTACTCTACTCGAAATCGCTAGAAGAGAATAGGTGAGGGATTTTACCATATCCGATGCGCAGAGCTTGAACGCAAGACATGCAATCAACATCCATAGAAATTGCATTGAAATTCGTGTCCCTTCCATGAGAAGGATCGATCAAAACCCTAACCCTAACCCTAGCTCCGTGATTTGTAATCTAAAATAGGGGAAAAACCCTAATTGGTGGGATCTTAGGGGTCGGCGATAGCAATTTAGAGATCTAATTGGGAGAGGAATTTTGGGTTTATAGAAAAACTGGGTTTGAGCGAGATGGGTTTAGGGGAGTGAGAGAGGCAGAAGAATTTGAGGAGAAATTTTTTTCACTTTAAGATATATACTCTTTCCTACACCGACGGCTTGCAATATTAGCCCGTCGGCATAACCTCTTTTTCTTGTAGTGAGATAAAATTAGAATAGGAGAAAAATAAAAAAAGAGATTCTAATTAGATAAAATATACTAATAAGTAAACAATAAACCTGCTTCGACTTTACCAAAATTGCTTCTTTTTGTAAGATCATTCATGAGCTCCTTCAACTTAATCTTGAAAACTCGAGCAATTATATCAGGTCTAGAAGTGAAAACATCATGTAAACCTTGATACAACTCTAAATGCAATTTCTTCTAATTTTCTCAGACCTATGATAGGCGATTCTCTTCATTTACTACATAAAAATAAACTACAAATTGGTGGAAAAGATGACCACCTTGTAGCAAGGTTTTTCCCTCGATGTTGCAATGTTGTAATCTAAAAGCATAATACTCACGTATGCTAATTGTATTTCGAGATGAACGTTTATTCAAGCAAACATTTCGATAAGATATGCCAATTCCCCATCTATCTTCACCATATGGAAATAGTGAAAGATATTGTAACGCCATATATGTAATATCCCAAGAATTTTGAACCCAAACACGTTCACCTCGGTATACGTGCCCCGATGAGTCGCACAATTTTTTCTTGAATTTTTGGGCTAATTAAATATAAAGAATATTTAAGTGAGGAGATTTGAATTAGATATGGTAAAGGCCATTAGCCAATAACATGTACACCGAATCGTGTATGCGTGCTCAACACCCAAGTAAATTTAAATTTAAATGGATAGAATTTATAAAGCAAATATCATGATATTTTGAGTGGGCTTTTACCTTATAAGAAGAGAAGGAAGAATGAGCTAACTCCCACTTATCCTTCTTTCGTGAGAACCAAGTTTGAGATATTGCTAACTTTCTTCATTCCCTCGCAAGGATCACCTAGGTTTTCGACTGCTCTCGCGATCCCAACCGTAGAGAAGCAATGAAATCTACTATGAATTAGATTGAGGTTGTTAAGGGAGAGTTTTCCGACATTGGTGAGAACTGTTCTTGATGAATGTGTGATCTATAAATCCACGTAACGAGGAGATTAGACTCTATTTGTGATAATTAAACTCGTTCTGGAATCTGCCGGCTAGAGGCTTCGCAAGATTCAATCCGACGCTTAGGAATTGGATCAACGGAAGCTGCGGGAGTCAACCTTGAGAGGTAGGCTCTTAATTTCATCTTATTAGTTATTTTACCTAAATTTAGGTTAGTTTATATGTGAATTTAGAAATGGAATCAGTCTGATTTTGGAGAAAATCAAGTCTTGTGAAAGAAACCTGAAAATAGCAGAAATCTGTAAGAATCGAACGTTCGAATCCATAATCGAACGTTTGAAATTGAAATCGAACGATCGATTTTGGAATCGAATGATCGATTTTGGCATAGACTAACAAGCTCGATTTATGAAGAAATCGAACGTTCGAAAATGAAACAGAACGTTCGAATTTCCCCTGTTTCTGACTTTATTTATTTTTCTTTGAAAAAACTCTAGGAAACTTTTATCTATCAGTTTTAGATACTATTAACACATTATATGGTGTTAATTAAATATAGGTTAAGTGTGGAAAACCTTGGTGAGGTATCTTAGATAAACTCTAAGGGAGGGAAACCTTAATATTTATTGCATTTTCTAAGATAATATGAAATTGTTTTGATCATGAATTCCAAATTTGATTTAAATCTGACATAATTTTGATTAGCATGAACTCTGAACTATGAATTCTGAATAATTATTGAATTTGCATATGAATATGAAATTCTGAAATCTGAATCTGAAACTCTAAAATCCCGAATTTGAAACTCTGAATCCTGAATCTGAAAATGCATTAAAATACATTCTAATTATTTGATTAGCATTTGCACTTGATTTAAGGTCCATTAGAATGAAACCCTAAATTCTATGAACTGTGTTGACGGTAAAACTGCCTGGCGCAAGTTTCCCTCATAATACAGAGGCTTGTTGCAATTCCTAAAAAAGGGTTCATTGAACTATGATAGTTAGTAGGGTTTCCCATCGGTATTATTCCTACTCTCATGATATAGTAACTTGAGAAAACTTTAAGTTATGATTTAAGTCATTTAATAAAGGAGCATGCATGAATTAGAATCTGAAACAATATGAACTCTAGACTAGTTTGATTTCCGTTCATAACACGTCACCTGATTTTAGAATTAGAATTTGGTAAATGAATCTGTTTGAAATACCTGTTTTGAAAACACATACATTACTTCGATTTCAATCTTTGAAAACATCTTGATTGAAATGTAATAAAAATGAGTTTCTTCTGCGGAGCTTAGACTGTTAGCTCACCCTGACTATACGTCACATGTGTAGAGACTCAGGCTTAGGGTTACGAGAGTGATCCATACTACGAGCCAGAGGAAGAGTCAGAAATCCTTGCTGACCAGTTCTTTCCTTGACTTAGGGTTGTGAGCTTGGTATAATTCTTTTTGGTATATATTTGTGTAGGACTATTTTGAATTATGGGCCCAAGGCCTTGTTGTGTGATGGTACTTATATAATTTTGAGAAACCACTATCAGGAACCATTATTTAGGTATTGGATTGGCCATCCCCAGTGGTTCTTCTTGGTTCCTTTTTTACATATGATTTATGTGAGAGATCTCTTTAGTTGATATGTTTAGTTGTTTGTTTTACTTCTATGCTTGCTTTTATTGGGTTTAAAATTGCTTGTGCTATTATTTTATTATTAGGAATGCGGTAAAAATATGGCTACAACATAAATAAGAAAAAGGGGAGCAAAATGGAAGAAAACAACACAAAAATATCAATCAATACACACAATCTTGCAAGATCCAGGGCTATTGTAGCAAGTTTTGATAAGTAAGAGTTTGTCCCACAGGGAGTGATGATCTAAAAACCTAAAGTTATATAGTAAATATCCAGATCTTGCTATAGGTTTGGCAACTGTAAACCTAAACTTGAAAGCAAGGTAAAGAGAGGGTGTTTTAGGTGTCACATAATTAAACTAAACTAAAAACAAAAATAAAAACTAAATCTAAATGTGCAACCACAAGATTTTTGATGGTCCCGTCGCGACGATCCGCTCACTCGAAAAGATATAGAGTCGCCACCCGGAGCTTTCGGTGTCCTAGGATATCGAAATCAATTTTATAAGCACCGAAGTACCAAAAATATAACTCTGATCCAGTCTACGCCAAAGGCTCTTGGGTAGGGGCTTCGGTTATCGATCGAGAAGGTGTTAGGCACCCTATCAACCTGCTCTAAAGCAATCTCTACTTATGGCCAAAGATAAAAAGAAAATGAAAATAAAAGAGCACTTCCTCTTGCCCGAAGGCACTATGATCCTATTTGTGCCCCTCCACTACTATCGAGATTTTGATGGCGTAACGACACAAATTCAAATATAGAGCAAAAGTTAAGAAGGCAGAGGAGTAGAGGAGAGAGCCGGAGCTCTCAGGCCCTTGTAGCAGCCTTGTGGACCTTCGTGTAAATGCACTTAAGGAGCTTCCGATGGCTTGCATGATGGAATGGTGGGTTCTAACCTTTAAAGCTTGTTAGCTAAGGGGTAGCTCACACCTAAACTAAGGGATCTATGATGGAATATAGGGCTCAAAAGAGGTTTTCGAATTCTGGAATTTATATGGGAAATGGTGCACCAAAGGGGAAGAAAGCTTTCTTACTCTTTTCTCTCTTCTGGAAAAATTTTCAAGCCCTTAATCCAGGGGGGGTGCCTCTCTATTTATAGGAAAAGGGTAGGTTAGGAAGTTGATTAAGGGCTAATTGGGATTAGCAATTAGGTAACCTCCTAATCTAAGGTTTCCTAGGATTTTGAGAGCTTGGAAATGTGGGCAAGGGACTTCAATGGTGGATGATAGCGTAAGGTTTCAAATGACTAAAGGATTGCAAATAGAGTAAATATGGGTGCAACAGTCCTAATGAAACCCATCCCAAATATTGAGATAGTCAACAAGTCAAACCCCAGAAATAAAATTCGAGCAAAAAACCAGCAGTTACTATAGCTAAGCCTAGCGCATGTACTAGATGCGCCAAGCATAGCTACAGTGTCTGGAAGTCTAGAGCCCAAGGTGGGTCCCATAGATGCTTGGCGCGTGTATTAGATGCGCAAAGCCATTTTTGGAGAAAAATGGCTTGACGCATGTAATACATGCGCCATATATGCCCTGCCCTAGCCAAGTGTGGTTTCTTGGCGTTGCTCGGATTGCGGTAACTTTTGGCGTACAACTCTGATTGAGATGATTTTTGGTTTGTTAGAAAGTTGAGAACCTCTACTTTTCAATGGTACAAAATTCAGTCTTAGTAGAGGTCCTTGTCAGCTCTCGTTCATCTCTCTTTAACCAATGCCCGGGAGGGTTAACTAAGGGTTTTAGAGAGGTTCCTACAGGTTGGGGATAATTTCTAAGGGTATGGGAAAGTTCCTAAGGGCTTGGGAAGATTCCTAAGGGTTTGGGAGAAGCATTAGAAGCTCGGGGGTGTGCCTCTCTCGAAGTATATTCGATCGGGCCTTGGGCCAAATTTGGGTGTCTACAGATGCCTCTCTTTAGTATCCGATGATTAATGATCGAATGCCAAAGATAAGAGACACCCAAAGAGGCCCAAGGCAACACTGACGGGCCCGTTGCATTTAGAACGAACCTCAAACATCAGGTGGATAACATGGGGAGTAAACGAAAGCCTTGTATGTTAGGAAAAATATCCGTTTCTCAAGGCGATCGGTCCCCAAGCACTTAGCGACATTACTGGGCATAACCGAGATGGATCAAGTTGCAAAAGCTCAATATGCTAGAAAAATGTCTGCTTCTCGAGACGATTGAAGATATTTTATGCTCAAGTTTCATTCTGAATAAAATAGCTCCGTAAGTGAGAGGGTAATCGACCCATACTCAAAGATAGGCGTGAAGTAAATATGCGAAGGTCTATAGTTTGTGTCCAACATTGTGAGGCATTGATTGCCCCATTTGACTGGCCACGGGTGCCCCTGCGTGAAGCAAGGCTAGAGATCTTTGGGGCGAACCCATCCGTCTCGAAATTGACTTAGCATGACTACCCGAGTGGAGCGAGTTGATCTCGCAATGCTTTTTGGGAGTATATGCCACTTTTTATTTATTTCTACGTAGCATTTTTTGTTATTCTACGTGGGGTTTTATGTGGAATTTTTGTTATTTTATGTGGTTTTTTTTGTATTATTTTGTGTGAATTTTTTGTGATCTTATGTGGATTTGTATGTGGAAATTGTTTTGTTATTTTTTGTGGATTTTTATGTGGACAGTTTTTGGTATTTCATGTGAGTTTTTCTAGTATTTCATGTGGAATTTTTTTGTACTTTTTTATGTGAATTTGTCTATTATTTCATGTGGAATTTTTTGGGACTTTTTATGTGAATTTTTCTATTATTTCGTGCGGAATTTTTTAGATTTTTTATATGAATTTCATGTGTGCTCCGGATGCTTATTGATCCCAAGCCACTTATTCTAGCACAACTTCTTGGGCAGATCAAATGGAGATCGACGTGCCGCTTTAGGGGCGTATGCACCCTTAGAGCCAAGAAACGGGATCAGGCTAGGCGTGTTTAATACACATGCCAAGTTAAATCCTAGCTAACAATGTCTTGGCACATGTATTACACACACCAGTCCAGATCTGGCAAAAAATAGCCTGGCGTGTGTAATACATGCGCCAGGCCAAAAGGGAGGGCAAAATTGCTTGGCACGTGTATTAGATGCGCCAAGCAAAACCTGGGGAGGGGTTTTAAACACCCGAGCCCGAGCAAAATGGGTATTTTTTTGAAAATTTCTCTCCCTCCCTCTCCAAACCGAAACACGGCTCCTTCCTAGGGTTCTTTTGGATTGATTCTAAGCGTGCTTCATTGCCGGTGTTCACTCGCATAGATTAAGCACCCGCTCTACTCCGGATCAAGGATCTAATTTCTTTTGAAAGTAATCACTTTAAACCCATTTTTATTTGATTTTTCTTGAAATCTTTTGCAATGTGGTTATGATTCTTGCTCTTCTAGATAATAAGTAAATGATATTACTTGCAAGTGTGATTATCTATGATTGGTTTGATCCTATTCCATGTATTATGAGTGATCTTTTTTTGAAACCTTGCATTTATTATTATGTAGTTTTTTTTTTCACATGTTATTGTGTATGCAAAATGTATTTTTTTTGGATTTTCGTTTGTTGTTGTTTTCTCTTCTTTTTTTTCTTTTTTTTTTGGTGTTCTTTTTTAATATGTGGATGATTTTTTTGAAAATGATGGGTGGTTTGTATTATTATATATATATATTTGGCTGCATAAATGCACATGCATGTGTATATATTTTTTTGTTTTTTTTTTGTTGGTTCCCTCTCCTCCTTTGAAAATGTGGGTGATTTGATGATGTTTTCTGAAAATGATGGGTGATTTTTTTTATTTTTTTTTTGTGTTCTCTCTTTTTCTTTGAAAATGCGGGTGATGTGATGATGATTTTTTTTGAAAACGATGATCATGATTAGGAAAGAAAAGGGTCCTACTTACCTCTCTATTAGCATGTTTAGCAAATGATTTCTTGCTACTGATATGTCTTGATTCTATTACTTGTATCCGTCTCAGAATGTCGAGCGAGGAGGAGCACGTGCAGGAGGAGGGGCAGGAACAAGAAGAGGGGTCATAAGTGGTCTATGGAACCCGAGGGGAACAATTTTTTATAGTGCAATGCTCCTTCCGTCCCTGGTACGAAATGCAGGGTGAGGCTGCCCGTACCGGTCTCCTTCATCAGCAGTAGGTTCATGTCTCCAACTTTGGTATTGCCGGCAAGTTAATAAAATAGGCTTTGTTGTTTTATGTGAGCTTATTATATCTTCAGCATCCAACACCTCTTTATTTGGATGCAGGACTTGCCTTCCATCACCTTTTGAGGAGGCTGGCTGGACCTCCAGCGCTTCTATCTCTACCTCCCTCCGGTCGTGTGACTTGGTTGTTATTGTGACAGCCCAAATTTCGGCATCCCAAAATTTGTGCCATCAGCACGACCCTCGAGGCCGTGCCCCGTACAATAAGCAGAACACCTGGCACAACACAACCATACAGAAAATATAATAAGAGTATAATGCAGAACATATCTCCAGTTCTACTATATACCACATCAAAATGTTAATCCAAAAGATAGTTCTAATCCCATACCTCTGTATGGACAAAAGAACTAATCCGAAGCATCAGTGCCGTTATCACGGTCACCCAAGATGGTTCGACAAAAGAATATTACAAGTATCATAATTCTTACAAAAAGAACAAAACATGGCTGGACATGCCAAGCCTTAATCTCTCCCTTATATAATTCAAAGTACGCAACAAAACTCCTAGAAGAACTTCTCGGGAGGAGGCTCAGATTCTTCCCTCGGAACATAATCTAAGTCCTTAGGATCAACCTCCCCAGCCGCAGCTCCTAACTCTGAACCTGTGACGTATAGTCAAAAGAGGTGACCTACATCCTAGCTCAATAGGGATAATATCTGATCAGGTAAATCTTACTTACTCACATACATTCAACAATATGTATAAAGCATGAATTCATCGATGTACTTTGAATTAAACAATTTAAAGATGCAATAAAATAATAGAGTACCTTTACCATTCTATTCATGACATCAGTTATTCATTAATGCTTATGATTTCAACAAGGCTAACCCCATGACTTAAAACAGTAACTTAAATAATTCCCGAGCAATATAGCATTGAGCTTCGATGGAATACCCTCCATCGTCGTCTAATCAGACTATTTTTACTATTAACTTGACCCACGTCCCTTTCTCATAGGCGACGGGTACATCACTACAATACACCCCTGGGATGTCTACTGGTGTACGAATTCGCCGCCATACCGGTCACGGATATCTTGCCGCGTCAGTCACGGATATACCGTCGCGTCGGTTGGGTATTCTCCAAACCTTAAATCAATTATGTGCTACATATAGTTATTCATCGTGTGATCGTGCTAAATAAATATAAACTCCCAGCCTGTTTAACCTCACTTACATATGTTCAAATTCCGTGGTTCCTCACATCCACCGTACATCGCTGGGATGTCACACTTACTAATGCACCCTACTGATGCACACTTTATATTAACATCCCTAGGATGATTTAACCCTTTTTATTAATACACTTATTCACATCCTCATAGCATTTCACATTTTTTGTATACTACTTCACATTTTACATTTTCAACTATTTTTGAAAGTGAACACATTATAATTCAACTCAACTGTAAGGAAATATGCATTCATAGCTTATCATTATCTATATGATATCGTAATTAAGGGTACGAGATCAGATATTCCCCTACCTCACTTGCATTTACACATTCGGATTCTCTAATCCATGTTAGCATTCAACCATCACAAAGTTCGGTTCAAACTAGACCTGACCAAACACATATATTTCATCAATACCAGTGTAAGAACATTGGGTTATAAGCTTAACACCAATATACAACTATTTGTATGCAAAAATCTAATAAAATCTGAATTTCTTCCAAATCGATCGAACGATTTCTGAATCGATCAAATGATTTGCAAATCGATCGAACGAATTCAAATCAATCGAACGATTCTCAAAATCGTTCGAACAAAAATTAAATTGATCGAACGAAACTCTAAAATCGATCGAATGATTTCTATTTCGTTCGATCGATCCCACCATTAGTCATTCTACTATGCCTTTGTCAGTCAGCAAAATCGATTGAACGATTTGAAATTCGTTCACACCGGTTCCAACAAATCGATCGAACAATTTCTAAATCGATCGATTGATTTCTTCAGAATTCGAATCGATCGAATGATTTCACAATTCGTTCGAACGATTCCCCTCAGAACTCATTTGCTTTCTTCCCTATCTTTTCTTTCGTCAAATTTGATTGAACGAAATTTAATTTCGTTCAATCGGTTTCACCCATTTCCAGATCTAAGCACTCTTCTTCTCATCTCTTCATCATTTATCCTCATCATCTATCCTATTAATCACACATTTAACTAATACACAACACATTCTAGTTTCTCTAGCTAACAATTTAAACAAAACACATATTTTAAATTCTTACCCCAGTCGAACGGTTGGATCTCCTTCACTAGGGTTTCCCCAAACCCCAATTCTTTTACTCTCTTCATTCCGAGATCGATCCCTTAACTTTTCGAGCCCAACACTTGCATTGAATACTCCTCTCTAGGTTTCATAACTCTCTTCTCTTTCTTATTTATTCTCCTTAAATTCTTAACCAACAAACATAAGAGAAATAACTTCTCTTCCTTTTTCTATGGTCTTATAATCTTAACACAGATTTAGTGTGTTAAGCACTTACAACATACTAACTTATATGTACGTACATGCCTTTGCCTGTATCCACTACACCTCCCTCGCATAATACATCCATCACCTACTAATTTATTTGAGTCAACCAAGCCTAAGTTGACTTGGTCAAATGTTTGACTAATTGGTCCTCTTACCGAGGTGAACCGTTCAAGTACCGAATTTCCGGAAAGTTACAGTTATTGTGTATTATAATTATATTAAATTTAAAACTTAACATATTGCAAGCGCGCAATGGAAATTATAGCATAGCATAGGATCATTCTCACGAGGAAGTTCATTATCTTATTAATTCCTATTTCTATCTTCTATCTAAATTCCTATCATAAAAACTTCTATTTATCTTTAAGATTTTCTAATCTACTGGAGAAATATGAATACAAGAATGGATTTCTAATCTAAAGTGCATAAAAATCAATCCTAATCCTCCTCCTTCAGATTAATGTCGTCAATCTCAATCTTCAGCTTTCAGATATTTATGAAAATAAATAATATCGTTATACCATATTTCTAGTCTCCTAGCATTGATCGTCAATCAAGACTAAGATCCTTTCAATACAAATTTAATCTAATCATCAATCAATCAGAAATTTGAGCGTCAATCAAGCTCTAGCAAACTGAAGATGGAAAAGTAAAAACTGTTACACTAATCTACAAATTCTAACCTGAGTCGTCAATTCAAATTAAAACATAGAGATTTTTACAAAGAAAATAAAATCTAAACTAGAAAGCAAAGTAAAATATATCCTTCACCCCTCAGCCGCAGTCGTGAATTACTCCTGACAAATTACAGATATCTACACTAATCTTCATAACTCAATTACAGTCGTCAGTTGCTCTTGATATCTAATCTCCTCTAACTAATATACACTACTGATCGAAAGAAAATCCAACCTCAAGTGCCAATTGATGCTGCCGAGCCATCTTATTTATAGATCATAACGAGTCGATTTACAGAGATCTAGTTCTAATAAAAGAAACTACTAGAAATAAAAGTATCTTAATATAACTCTAATTACTAATTTCATCTTTCGTTGCTTCCTTTAGTTGATGCGCTTCTAGAGTGGTCTTTATCGAACAACAGTAGAGTCCTTCGGATTTGATCTTTATCAATCTTCTCAGATTCGTGGTTCATCAGACTTCTAATTACAGGAGTTTTCTAATTCTTGATATGGCGGTGATAGTTCTCATGTGACCAGCAACAACAATAATAGTAGGAATGCTTCTATTCTTGGGAATGGTAAATAGCGATTTCTTCTTTCATAGCTTATTCTCGGGAAAATTGTTAATCATGATTTTCTATTTTCAGTAGGCTTCCTCATAGTTGACGATTCTCTGGATTACGCTTTATCACTTTTCTCTTTTTATCTCTTTTGAAGAATCATAAATTATGATTTTCTGACTTTCAGTAGCGGCAAATTATCTTTTTCGTTCAATTATTTTTCTTATTGCCTTTTGAGTTCATTTTGACAAAGATTAACATTTAGGCTCTGATTTACTACTTATCTTTAATATCTGCACATCAGTAACTCATTAGTAGCAAACTAAGCCCTAGCACCACTAAGTTAAGAGTGATAAAATGGTAAATTATGTGACTGATCACACCCCCAAACTTAAGTTTTGCTAGTCCCTAGCAAACAAGGAAACATAAAATATTTAAAACTATGAATTTAAATGCCACTTACGTAGGAAACACAATTGCATTTAGTAGATGCAATAAGTCTTTAAACCCCTAGGTGATCCCTAGTGGAGGAGTTGTAGCCTCTTGAAGGTTTTCATTGAAGTTACCTACAAACTTCAAATATTTTTAGATTTTTCAAAAAAAAAAATTATTTTTTTTTCAAAACTAATTTTTTTTATCCTACTAATTAGTCAGTTAGTCATTATATGTTCATTGTTTTAAAATATTTCAAATTTTTTATCCTTAGCTTTCCATCATCGCAATTATCTTTGATCAGAACTCAATAATTTCAATTCCTGTATAGCGTTGAGTGTGTGCATATAAGTGAAAAGTTTATTCATCATAGATTTTTCTAAATTGCTATTTTTTGAAAATAGTTTCATCCAAACTCTCACTTATTGTCATACTCTCATAAATAATCAAAATTTTGGGTTCTCATAATATGATGTTTGTAAAATTCAAAGGACAATCAACTAAAAAGATAAATCTCATGGAAAAGATAATCAATTCTTTTCATATAATTTATTTATTTATTCATAGTATCTATCTCATATATCTCTACTAGACTCATATTTGTGTAAATCATAAAGGTCTTTCCTTCGGCTCGTAATGGGGCTATGGGTTTTCAGAAGGTTTCAAAGAAAAAGGTAAAGAGGATTCAAAATTATTTTCAAGAGTTTAGCTCTTCTTTCTCTTCTTCTTCTATTTTTCAGCTTTAGTAAGTATCCTCATTTTGGATAATTTCTTCCCATTTCTTTTTCTTTTGTAAATCCCATTTTTCTTCTTTTCAGTTTGGAAGCTTTTTGCTTCTCTTTTCAGAAAATCATTTTTTACGAATTTTTATTTTTTTTTCTTTTCTTTTCTTTTCTTCTCTCATATTTTCATACATTTGTATTTCTTTTTCAGTTGTACCATTTTCAGGGAATCCTTTATCTATTAACTCATACTCCTTTCACTCTCTTTTCTTCTCTTCTTTTACATTCTAAACTCTTAGAAATTATAAGGGTTAAGAATAGAAAGTTTTTGGCAGTACATATGGTTAATATTTATAAAATATTGGTAAAAAGAAATTTAGTCTTTAGGCACAAAGAAATTTAGTCTTTAGGCTTCTAATATGGGTTCAAATGGTAAAATATTCTGGGATTTTGGCTTTTTGGCTCTTGTTTAAGAAAAAGATGGCCTTCGATTATTTTCACGATTTACTAATATGGATGTCTATTGCTTTGATATATTTAATAGACAGTTCTAAATAAATAAATTATTATAATCATGGAATATATTGATTCTAAATTCAGCAATATGAGATTTCAGATAGAAGAGAAGTTCAAGAAAAATTTAGGCATGAATAAAAATAGTCTCTCTTTCTTAGGATAAAGAGGAAATAGCTCTATAGCTCACTGGTTATATAATTTTGAAACCATAATCTAAAATATATGCAGTTTAGATCAATCGTATAGTTTCAAACATTCTTCTGATATAGTGTTCTAGAGATGCTTAACTTTGAATTGTAAATAATTTTATTTTGATTTTTAAACTATTACTATGATGGTTTGTTAAGAGTTTCAGATTTTTATATTTTTCTTTCATAAATTTCCTATAATGATTCACTAAAATTTATTTTTTTTCTTTTGTAAAGTAAGAAATTTTCAACAAAAACTAAACTAAAAGAAAAAAAGAAACTAAGCTAACAAAAGTTTGTATCCCCCCCAAACTGAAATGGGACAATGTCCTCATTGTGTAAAATAGGGGACATACAGAAAAAGTTATCGATTTTATTTACTTCTATGTTAGTAACCAGGTATATAATCTGCAAAAACAATAAAGAATCTTTCCCCCAAACTTAGGAGAAAAATACTTCTAATTTTATGGAACTAAAAAGTTAGAAAAACAAAATTTGTTAGTAATGTTAGTAACAAAGTTTGTCAAAAAGAAAACTATATATATATACAAAGTATTCCAAAATTTAAAATCTTACTACCTGTGAGGCTTGTGATATATCTAGAGATTTACTCACTAGGTGATGCAGGATATGAGACAATTGATTTTGAAGGTACATGTGGTGGAGTTGTTAGAGCAACCAGGTTGTTAATGTAGTCTTCATCTGAGTCAGAGATTTTTGCAGTGTCACAGTCAGAATCGTTTTCTTGTTCAGGGTCCACTTCCTCCTCAGGTGGTGCTTCTATTTTTCCCTTTTCTGTTTCCTCTGGCTCATATGTCGCTTTCAAGGCCTTCAATTCTACTTCTACATGGCCTGTTTGTGCTGAAGTTGGTGAATTATAGCATACTTGGCATCATTTTTCACCCTTAGCTTATCAGAAATAGCCTTTTGTGTTGTTACAGTTTGTTGTGGTCCCAAGTGTGCTTCGCTTATTAGTTGGTGGTGAAAGTTATTTAAAAATAAAAAATAGAATAAAACAGGGAATGAATCAGCACAACTCGGAAATCCTAGACCTGCAAGATACAGGGTCCTTTGTAGCAAGTTTTGATAAGTAAGAGTTTGTCCCACAGGGAAAGGTGATCTAAGGCTCCAAGGGAGTTGCCTCTAATCCCTCCGGATCCTCAGATCGGATCCTAAAAGGAGGGGAGTTTAAGGTCACTTATTCTAAGTATTCTAATAACTAAATTACAGAAAGGATTGAGAGGATGGATGAAGTGTGGAAAATAATTATAAAAAGGTGAGAAATATGTTATTGAGCCAAGGTCAAAGGAGTTTTATAACTCAGATTTAGATCTGATGTTATAGAAATCCTGTCCAGAGGCTACATTATCAACTCTGAGGAGAAAGGATCCAACCCATCTCTACTGCCATGACTCCACCCTTAGGGCTATAACCTGTCCACTTGAATGGTCACAGACTATCCCATAGGGGAGCCACTATCCAGGGATGGGTCAGAACATAACAAATAAATCATTGCAGGCACTATTTCATCCAGGCTACCAGCTCAAGAATCCATAGGGAACCTCAACTTCTAAAGTTCTATATGTGGGGCTAAGGCTGGAAAACCATGATAGCCCAGACACATAGAACCAGCAAGCGATTGAGTACAACCTTCGATCCAGCTGTCCATTGCTTGAGAGAGGCTACAATGGTCCAGTCACCAGCCTACAATCTCTATAACCAGATTAGATCTAACATCTGATGGCAGATCTATACAAATATGGGGGAGTCTGCCTCTGTACAATCCCTCACCAGGCTTCTACAAGCTCAGGTGAAAAGAAGAAGGATCCATCTTGGATCGGTGGATCAGAATCACCCTAAGGCTATAATCATCACTTAAATGGTCACAGACTATCCCGGAGGTTATCCTCCTCACGGAGCCCAAAACAAAACAAGATTATCATTGCTACCACCATGTTCACGGGCTACCTCAAGCTCCCATGGGGATTTAGATCTAGTAGTAATCTGCTGGTGGTGGGGCTAAGGGTGGAAGACCATGATAGCCCAGACACACAGGTCACTTGGATCTGAGTGGCCCTTAAAATCAGTCCTCCATTGCTTTGAAACACAGCCAAGGCAATGGGGGATCACAAGGCAGCAGCCTTGCACAGAGCATCTCACATATAAACAACAATCCCATAAAGTACAAATCCTATTGCAAAACTTTCATTAATCTAACTCAAACACATATACAAAGTCATAGCCAGCAATTGCTGGACTATGGAGAGAAGAAAAGAAAAAGAAAAAGAAAAACTACTTATTGCTAAAAAGAACGAGAAAGGAAAAGCGATCTGAGATAGGTTCCCAGATACCTAAACCTAAGCTAGGCCTGGGTATATATAGCAGTGGGGTGGCGGCGCATTAGGGTTAGGAAACCCTAATTTTAACAATGCCACATGGCCTTATACTGATCCTTGGATGCCTCGGGGCGTGTGCACGGAGATTTGAGCATGGGAGTGCGTGCCCTAATCACTGGAAATTTCCAGAATGCCCTCTACTAAAGAGATGGAAGTTTAGGTTCAGAGCCTCGCTAGGTAGCTGTAGTTTCCCAGACTTGTCGCGTGGTAGCTCATTGCTCTTCGCTAGGATGATTTGACACTGAAGCTTCAGCCATCGCGAGGTTGCCTTGGTTTGCTCTTCAGGCAGTCGCGCGGTAGAGAGTTGAGCTCTCGCTAGGTTGGAGTTTTGTGAGGTTGAATAGAAAACACTATCTCAAGCGTCGCGAGGTTGCAATTCAAGCACTCATTAGTAGATTAGTCTTCGCTGGGCAGCAGCGCGAGAACTGTGCGAGCTCTTCTCTTTACTTGGACTTCGCGAGTTACCTCGCGAGGTTCTTTTAAGTTCTGAACTGTGCGAGGTTCTTTGTCTCACTCAATCTTCGTGAGCTTGGGTTTACCTTCGCCGGGATGCTTTCTTTCTTGAATGGTGCACGAACTATGCGAAGCGTTCTTCTTCTGAGAATTGTACCCCGCGGCGACTGCGCGACAGCTGCGCAAGGGATCTTTTGAAGCTCTCTCAGTCATTCATCTGTGCGAGAGGTTGTTGTAAAGCCTTGGGAAGCTCAACTGATCTGCGCAAGGCTTCGAAGTGCATTCTTGCTGAGGGGCATCTGGTGCCAAAGCAGGCTCCGTAACAGGATTCTTGGCCTTATTTCACTACTGATTATTTCTTGAACAAAACACTTAAGAAGAGTTTATTAGGTGGCTAAGGGTCTAATCAGTGGCTTTCAATTCTGTCCAAGTGGACTCTAGTGATACGGCATTTGGAATAGTGGAGGTAAAATAAATAAAGAGGTTTTCTAGAAAGATTCCTAGTTTGTTGTGATTGCCAGCTGCAGATATTTATCGATGCTGCAACACGTCAATGATTATGCATGAGAGCGGGTATGGGTGTTGTCGCTCCAAGTGTGCCATAATTGTGTGCATTATGAATCAAAAATTAAAGAATTAAAGAATGCTAGGTTATATGGATGTTAACTTATGAAAGGGATATCAGCACATTGGGGCTAACACTGGCCTGCAAGATCAGGGCCAATTGTAGCAAGTTTTAAAAGTAAGTATTTCAAGATCGTCCACAGAGAAGTTTGTCTAAACTGAGAGATAAACCTCCAGATCTGTGCTACCAGATCTGGCTCTATAATTATCTAAAAAGAATAGATAAAAGAGAGTGTTGGATTGTGTCACATTTAACTATAAGCAAATAAAGAAAAGAACTATCTACATGATCCAGATCCGAGTTGGGGAGATGTTTAAAATAAGACAAATGCGAAATAATAGCTTCATGTACTTTAGCCTCACGAATTTTAATGGAGAATCGTAGTTCAACGGGCGATTCAATCTTCATCGGCTACCGACACGGATGTAAGAGAAATAAATCGAATTAAGGAATAGGTTTAGACTTATGGCGATGATCATCCACTTAAATGGTCACAGATCATCGACTAGGCGTAGCCTATTCTTTAGTTCGTAACATGAACATCCGTAAATCTTTGCTTGAATTAGGTTACCAACGCTAATTCACACGAGGATGATGAATTAAGGGAAGTTGGATGCGGATAAGTGAATCTAAAGAAGTCTAATGCACTAAGGTGATCATTGAACCCTCGACATGACTCCAATGGAGAAGACACAAATTACGACAACCTTTTAAAATCCAACGTTACAATTACAGAGACGGCTTCTTAGAGAGCCCTCGGACTTACAGATCGAGCTTCTCGAGAGCCCTCGATTCTGATCTTGAATCCAACTTGGAAGTACAAATCCCTCACAATGGCTCTCAAAGGTAAACTACAAGAAGGGATTCTGGGGGTTCGGATAAGCTATCGGCGGAATGAGAAGCAGAGATGAAAACTCTAAAATCTGGATACCCAAATTGGGCAAATGGTTCGTCTATTTATAGTTTTTCCTAAGCCCATTTCGGATGTGTATCAACCAATCAATTGGATAGATCTGTATCAACCAATAGGAGTCGAGCACCGGGATCCGGATCTGCCAATCGAAATGCTTGATCTGGTTCGATAATCGAAGCAGAGGCATCAATTACATTATGTAGTTCAAAATCTGTTTGAGCTTCTAGAAGTTCCCGTCAAAGTAATTTCATCTTTGGGTGTTCACATGGGGTGGAATATGCCTTTGGTTCATGCTCGAATCTTCGGAATGTCCTTAGGTTTTAAAAGCGCATTAGGCGCGCATGCAAAGTTTCTGAAATACCCTTGGACATTGCAAATCCTAGAATGCCATTTCGCATAGTTTAAGGGCTTTTTAGCAAGTAGTTTGGCTCGAAGCTCTCTTAGCAAAGCATTTTGGCTTCAGAGATCTTTTCACAAAGCATTTTGGCTTGGAGATCTTTTAAAGCATTTTGGCTTCGGAGATCTTTTAGCAAAGCATTTTGGCCGGAGATCTTTTTCGCAAAGGACTTCTCTTCTTTTAGAGTGTTTTCTTCTTTTCGCAAAGGTCATTCTTCTATTCGAGGAGTGTTTTCTTCTTTTCGCAAAGTTCAAGGTTCTTTGCGAATAGTATAAGTTCTTTGCGAATTGACTTTTAGCTTCCATTCTTCTTTGCGAATGGATCCTTCTTCTTCTTCAGGTCTTTTCTTGCTCTTTTAGGACCTTTTTAGCCATTGCTGAGGCTATTTCTTCACTCCCTCTTTGAGCTTGACATGCGTTGTCAGCTTTTTGATCATTTTAGGATGGTTTTCGGATTTGGACCTGTCTTTTTGGTTAGCTGCAATATGAACACTAAAGCACTTATTTAGTCCTCTCAAGGGTCTTTCAAGGCTCATGTTTAGGGGTGAAAAATGGTATTTTTCACTACTTATCAATGGGTTACTTCTATACTGAATTGTCCACCTACAAACGTCAGTAGCAATGTCTTTTTCTTGATTTGGATAGTTCAATTTCCGTTTTATTCCCCGTTATGGTTAAAATTCTGATCAGTTTAGATTTCCCTAGTTCTATTGTGAGTTTAGCTGCGAGTTTGTCAAAGTGAGTGGAACTATTTTAATGTTATAATTCTATTAGGGGTATAATTAACTTAGTTTCCTAATCTTATTATAATTCTAATTAATTTAGTGTCCTAATGCTACTAGAAGTCCGATTAATTTTAATCTCCTACCATTAGAATGTACATTTTGTAATCGGGTTTCCTAATTGTACTAAGAGTGCACATGTGATAGTTCTAATGAAAGCCATTAATTTGGGCATGCTAATCATACTAAATTTAAATTAAGCAAGTATGCTAGTTGTATTGGAATTCTAAGTAAATCGACTGTACTAATTGTATTAAAATTCTAACCAAAGCAATTATAACAGTCTTACTAGAATTCTAATTGAAATGAGAAAACTAATCTTACTGAAGCTCTAATTTATGCAAAGGAATTAATATTTACTAAAGTCTAATTAAATAAATAAACTGATTTTATTTAAATCTAATAAACAATAATAAACTAATTTGATTAAAATTCTAATTAGAGCAATGACTTAACTATACTGAAAATCTAATCAAAACAACGAGATTAGTCATACTAAATCTGATTTAAAGCAAGGAATTAATCAATTAAAATCTGATTTAAAGACATCAATCGTTCATACTAATATCTAATGCACTTGGTTGATTAAATATGCCGAAATGGAATAAATCTACTAATTATTTATACTAAAAAAGTAAAAAAAAGTAATTAATTAATTCTAAAATCCTAAAGAAAAAGGGGTTTTGGGCCCGCTATGATAAGGAGGATTGGTCCCGTTCCTGAGTACCCTCCGTAAGCTCCCATGGGCAAATCGGGTGGCTGAGATTAGAGATAAATTGAAATTTAGATCGTAAAATAGTATTTTAGGCTTTTCAGAGTTGATTTCGGAATAATAATCATGAATTAAATTATGAATTGGAATTATAAAAACTAAAAGTAATATTTAGCATTTTTGGAGATATTAAAATAGAGAATTAAAACTAAAAATTTAAATTTTAGGACTAAATTCGGGTCTGAAATAAGAAATCAGACCATATGCTTAAAGACAAGTTCTGAATTCAGAGAATTAGAATAAAAAATTAATGATAGGACTATAGATTAAGATTTTAGAACGGAATTAAGGGGCTAGGGTCGGTGAATTAGACCATCGAATTAGGGACTAGTTCTTAATTCGGAGAATTAGAACCAGATGTAAAAATTTGCGATTTGAAAAGGGTGCTACGGTCTCGGACTAAAAATTAAAACTATAATTAAAATTAAGAGAAATATCCTAAGTCTAAAATTAAGGTTTTCACCTAGGACCGGGGCTGTGGAGAGAAATCTCGAAGATTCGGCTCTTGAATCTCAAAATTATGACTAGATTGCTCTATGGGTTTGTCCTCGGAGTTCTCTGGTTTTGGAATCCCAAAAAAAATCCGTTCTCTCAAAAATTGTCAGCCTCTCCGGGCTGTTTAAGAAAAAAATATTTTATAGGTTTTCCTTCAATTACGTGCCCTGTTTCAGGAGTTTAATCGAATTGCTCACTGATTTCCCGACGCCTAATCGCTTTGAGTCGGTCACCGACTCAGTGAGCGACCGGCTGATACTGTTGATGATGGCACCATAGCTGGTAGGGTAGGGACTCATACCATAGCTGGTACCCCCTGGCACGAGGAGATCATTGACGGGGACCCTATGATGATGAAACCGGGCAGAGTGCTCCTCAATAGTTCCCCTACTGTAGACACCCCCATTATGCCCTCTCAGAATATACAAACTTTCTCGGTCAACCTTTAACCTCATAACCCTGATATGGGAACCATGCATTGAAATGATAGTACATGGCTGAACACAGGCTGAAATAATAGCTCTGTGGCTCAGATCCGACATAGGGAGACTATATATTGAAATAATAGTATATAGTCAAAATGCAAACTGAAACAATAGTCTTGCATTTCAGTCTAGGGACCAGACCTGGACAACCCCAAATTAAGAGCTTGAAATCCCGTGCGCAATTCAATTTCACGCCACACTACAAAAGCACAATCAATCCCCCTTTCAGACCAGACTTCCTTTCCCAGACCTATTCAAGACTCGATCACATGTCTGAAAGCAGACGCACGATCAGATTGAGCTCCACACAACTAGTGTGCAATTAGCCTACGTCCGGCCTAACCTCATAGTCCTTAACCCCTAAGTTTCCTTGATTGAGCTCTTCTAAAGAATCACTTAATCAGATTGTGCACGTCCTACCAAGCGTGTAATTAGTTCTAATTTTATTAGGACTAGGAAACTCACTGAGTAAATCAGCCGGTCGCTCACTGAGTCGGTGACCGACTCAAAGCGATTAGGCGTCGGGAAATCAGTGTGCAATTCGATTAAACTCCTGAAACAGGGCACGTAATTGAAGGAAAACCTATAAAAGATTTTTTTCTTAAACAGCCCGGAGAGGCTGACAATTTTTGAGAGAACGGATTTTTTTTGGGACTCCAAAACCAGAGAACTCCGAGGACAAACCCATAGAGCAATCTAGTCATAATTTTGAGATTCAAGAGCCGAATCTTCGAGATTTCTCTCCACAGCCCCGGTCCTAGGTGAAAACCTTAATTTTAGACTTAGGATATTTCTCTTAATTCTAATTATAGTTTTAATTTTTAGTCCGAGACCGTAGCACCTTTTCAAATCGCAAATTTTTACATCTGGTTCTAATTCTCCGAATTAAGAACCAGTCCCTAATTCGACGGTCTAATTCACCGACCCTAGCCCCTTAATTCCGTTCTAAAATCTTAATCTATAGTCCTATCATTAATTTTTTATTCTAATTCTCTGAATTCAGAACTTGTCTTTAAGCATATGGTCTGATTTCTTATTTCAGACCCGAATTTAGTCCTAAAATTTAGATTTTTAGTTTTAATTCTCTATTTTAATATCTCCAAAAATCCTAAATATTACTTTTAGTTTTTATAATTCCAATTCATAATTTAATTCATGATTATTATTCCGAAATCAACTCTGAAAAGCCTAAAATACTATTTTACGATCTAAATTTCAATTTATCTCTAATCTCAGCCACCCGATTTGCCCATGGGAGCTTACGGAGGGTACTCAGGAACGGGACCAATCCTCCTTATCATAGCGGGCCCAAAACCCCTTTTTCCTTAGGATTTTAGAATTAATTAATTACTTTTTTTTACTTTTTTAGTATAAATAATTAGTAGATTTATTCCATTTCGGCATATTTAATCAACCAAGTGCATTAGATATTAGTATGAACGATTGATGTCTTTAAATCAGATTTTAATTGATTAATTCCTTGCTTTAAATCAGATTTAGTATGACTAATCTCGTTGTTTTGATTAGATTTTCAGTATAGTTAAGTCATTGCTCTAATTAGAATTTTAATCAAATTAGTTTATTATTGTTTATTAGATTTAAATAAAATCAGTTTATTTATTTAATTAGACTTTAGTAAATATTAATTCCTTTGCATAAATTAGAGCTTCAGTAAGATTAGTTTTCTCATTTCAATTAGAATTCTAGTAAGACTGTTATAATTGCTTTGGTTAGAATTTTAATACAATTAGTACAGTCGATTTACTTAGAATTCCAATACAACTAGCATACTTGCTTAATTTAAATTCTAGTATGATTAGCATGCCCAAATTAATGACAGTTTCACTAGAACTATCACATGTGCACTCTTAGTACAATTAGGAAACCTGATTACAAACAGACTTCTAATGGCGTTAGGAGATTAAAATTAATCGGACTTCTAGTAGCATTAGGACACTAAATTAATTAGAATTATAATAAGATTAGGAAACTAAGTTAATTATACCCCTAATAGAATTATAACATTAAAATAGTTCCACTCACTTTGACAAACTCGCAGCTAAACTCACAATAGAACTAGGGAAATCTAAACTGATCAGAATTTTAACCATAACGGGGAATAAAACGAAAATTGAACTATCCAAATCAAGAAAAAGACATTGCTGCTGATGTTTGTAGGTGGACAATTCAGTATAGAAGTAACCCATACCCGCTCTCATGCATAATCATTGACGTGTTGCAGCGTCGATAAATATCTGCAGCTGGCAATCACAACAAACTAGGAATCTTTCTAGAAAACCTCTTTATTTATTTTACCTCCACTATTCCAAATGCCGTATCACTAGAGTCCACTTGGACAGAATTGAAAGCCACTGATTCCCTACCCTAACAAAGTGCCTAAGGAAAAGAGAAACACCTGAGATCGCAGACCACCAAAGGCTAGGAAATTGGCACCATGTATGTAGCGGTTCTGATTTAGTTTTTGCTTCTACTGACTGAAACTCTGTTCCTTTTCATAGTCCAAGCAGGGAGGTGAATCTGATGATGATGATGAGGCGGTGGCGGGTACTGTTGATGCTACGGGAGCTGGTCCCTCAGGCACCACTGGTACTGGTGCCTCTGGTAGTTTGACTGTGGAGGTCTAGGGGACTTTTAGACTCCTTGATGATGCCTTCCTTGGGGGTTTATGTAAGGCCGTAGAGGAGCGGGCCCGTATATCTACTAACGCAATCCGGATCCCTCCTCCTGAATTGGTTCCTGGGGTAAGCAAGTTTTCTCTTTCTGCATGCTTGCTTCTCATAAATTTGCATGTACTGACACCTGTAGCTAAATGTCTCTTTCCTTTTTGTGTAGGACTACGAGTCGGCGGTGAACTAGGTAGAGTATTATCGCAACATAGTCGGTCTTCAGGGCGTGAAAGTGGTGAGTATCATGTTGACTAATTCCGATCATTGCCTTGCTATTTTCTCTTTCAACTGATCTTGACTGATGGCTTTGGGTATGACTTTCAGCGTGCTCGTGAAAAGGAGTCGCGCTCCCTGCTTAGCTGACTTTCTCAGGCGTGGGCCCGAGTGGGAGATGTCTGGACATATCGGAGGTCTTCGTGCAGGCGTAAGAAGTCCAAGGGTGCTACCAGAGATTAGGCTTTGCTTTAGAATTTTGAGACTTTTAGGACATGTTATATTTTTGGATTTTGGAAATATGAACTGGATGATGTGACATTGTTATTATTTGCGGATGGTTTTTTTTCAGCTTTTCTAGATGAATGTTGGAGCCTTTCCTTTTAATTGCATGCTCTATCTCTCTTTTGCTTGTTGTAGTGTATCAGATTGTGTGTAAGATGGGTTTGATTTTATCAAAAGGGATGGCCTCCGGGGCCACGTACTTTGTTAACACTTGGCCACTATTTCCATGCTTGTGTGGATCCTTTCTGCATGAAGATTTATACAAGTTAGATGTGACCAAAAACCAAATTTGTCCCTCTGTATAGGGCCTATTGTGTGTCTTTTTAGATAAGAGGCATCAAGTGTAGGCAAGTCGTCAAGGGATCAGTAAAAACTCCCTCCACAACCCTCACTTTTTACATGTGGGGACCTAAGTGACCTGGCGAATGTATTACATGCGCCAGGACAAATCTGGGGAAAATTGCTCTGGTGTATGTATTACATGCGCTCAGTGCTTCTAGAGGTCAGTGGGGCTTTTTAAGCCCGAGAATGCACTTTTTTATTTTCTCTCTTGACTTTAACTTGCTATTTTTTGCTCCCCTTTTTTCTTTTCTTGCCCCCAAGATGGCTCCATTGTCCTACATTGAATTTGTATCCTTGTGCACATCTTTGTATGTCAATGGACCCACTTTCCAACCCTGCCTCTCATGGGGGGTCTGGGACCACGATACTTCGCTCGGCCTATGGAGGTCACTTTAGTGGAAAGAAGACTGCTGCAAAGGTGCTGAAGTGTGGATTTTATTAGCCTTTCTTATTTATGGATGCTTTTGAATACTGCAGAACTTGTTTAAAATGTCTAGAGATGGGTGGCCTGTCAAGAAGAAATTTCATGCCTCTGCAACCCATCCTTGTTGTGGAGATATTTGACATTTGGGGATTTGATTTCTTGGGTCCTTGTGGAGCCATTTGACATTTTAGGGATTGATTTCATGGGTCCTTTTCCTACTTCCATGGGCTTTAATTTCATTGTTGTGGGTGTGGATTTTGTGTCTACATGGGTAGAAGCTATTGCCACAAGGACCATGACCACAAAGTTATCCTCAAGTTTGTCAAATAGAACATTTTCTCCAGATTTGGCACCCCTAGAGCCATCATCAGTGATGGGGGCAGCCATTTCTGTAACAGACACTTCGAGAGCCTATTCAAGAAGTATGTTGTTACCCATAGGATTGCTACTCCCTACCACCCACAGACCAGTGGGCAAGTACAGATTTCCAATAGGGAAATTAAGCATATCTTAGAAAAAATAGTTAGGACTGATAGAAAGGATTAGGCAGTGAAATTAAATGATACTTTGTGGGCTTATAGGACAGCCTATAAGACCCCAATTGGAATGTCCCAATTCAAACTAGTCTATGGCAAATCATGTCATCTGCCAGTAGAGTTGGAGCATAAGGCCTTTTGGGCCATTAAATGTTTGAACATGGACCTAACTTCTGTTGGTGCTAATAGGAAATTGCAGCTGTCAGAGCTGGAGGAACTAAGGCTGGGTGCTTACTCAAACTCAAGGGTTTACAAGGAAAAAGCCAAAGCATTCTTTGACAAGAACCTGTTGAGAAAGGTATTTGCTGATGGGGATAAGGTATGGCTTTTTCAATTCCAGACTGAAGTTTTTACCTAGTAAACTGAGATCTAGATGGGATGGACTTTATATTGTTTTGCATGTATCCCCACCTGGAGCTGTTGAGATCATGGACCCCACTACTGGTAGGGTCATGAAGGTAAATGGGTAGAGGATTAAGCTTTGTGTGGAAAATACGGTGGAACCCATGTTAAGTGGTGAAAAATGCCACTTTTTACCCTTTAACCTGACCATTGACAGACCTGTGAGCACACCAATAAGCCTCTGTTGAGTGCCATTTGTAGATAGCAGTGAAAGCTGGTAATAAGGCAGAAAACCACTTAAGAATGCCTACAAAGAAGCCATCTCTCAGCACTATGCAGACCTAGCAACAGCACACCAGAGGGCAACACATCACTGAACCCTTGGAATGCATGGCTGCAGCAGAACAAAGGAAAGGAAGTGAAGACAAGTCTTAAAACAACCTATCGAGAGGGCATCTGGAAGACTTTGATAGGAGCTGAAGGATAAAAGAAAAGAATTTGTGCAGTTGGAGAAGGGCTCGATAGGATCTGAAGGCAGAAAGAGGAAGACATGTGCTGAAGTGAGGGATTCGACAGGATCCCTAAACCTATCGAGCAGATGAATGAAAGAGAAAGCTCATCCTATCGAAAGCTTGCCTGAGGAGAAAAAGAGAACCTGTCGAAGGCTTCCTGAACCTATCGAAATGAAGATGCTAGGATTGAACCTATCGAAGGATGCTTAAGCCTTTCGATAGGAATGTAAGCCAACCTATCGAAATGAAGATGCTAGGATTGAACCTATCGAAAAGGACCTTTGGACCTATCGAACTACTTAGCCAACCTATCGAATACTCCAGATAATGGGTCGAGGACCCTGAGGCTTCAACTCATCCTATCGATACCTATCGAAGAGACCAGGGAACCTATCGAAAGAGACTACAAGCTTACTTTTAACCTGTCAGAAGCTTCTCCAACCTATCAAAATCGTGGGCTGAACTTCTCAGAAACTATGCTATGCACACACCGAAACTTGGTAACCTGCTGCATGCAAACTGAGGCACTTTGGTGATCGGCGCGAGGTTTTAGAAGATGCCCTAGGAAGCCCTAACTGACCCACATGCTTTAACAGAACTCTAACAAACTCTGACGACCTTCTAGAAGGGATTTTTGGTGAGAAAAATAGAGGAGAAAGCTATATATAGAGATCCCCAATTGCCATTGGGGTGGATCAAAATTTTAAACAATTTCCTGGAGATCAGAGCTTGCAGTGAGATTCTATTTTTGTTCCTCTAGCCCAACCATGGTTGGCTAATTCCCTAGGAGCAGCAAGGAGTGAATTAGATCTGTGATTAGGTAAGGTTAAGAGTGTTGCGGAGGTTAATTCCTGCACAGACTACAGATATGAGAGCATTTCATTGTAGAGTGAGTTTGATTGCACTGTAGATATTGTTTTCAATGTTTTAATTAGATCTAAAGCTCTTTTGATTCCTTTTGGTGCTCGATCGAATTTGTGTAGAGGAGTTGCTTGATCAGCTCACCCACCTAACTGGTAGACCTCTTGGATATCATCTGGATTCCCTAGATCTGATATCTCTGTAATTTCCTGCATCTATGACCTAGAAATTACAGCATCTGTAGTGGTTTTAACTGTTCTAATTAAGGCTCTAGCTTTGTAGGAGATCTCTAGGATGGTTTGTGACCATTAAAGTGGACAGATAATAACCTTAAGGTAAATCTAAGCTCAGGCCTCAATTGGATTCATCTGCTGCAATCCATGGATTCAATAAAGTCTATAAGATGGTCTGTGACCATTAAAGTGGACAGATCATAGCCTTAAGACTAGGTGGATCCTGTGATTTGGAATGGAATTTATACCCTGCAGTTGTGCTTGTAGCCAGCTGAGGGACTTGTGTGCTTTTAAACCCCTGTAGTATGCTTAGCTCAACCTGATTGCAGTGAAAACAACCTCCAAGCTATTCTCCATTTTCTGAGTTTTTAAACCCTCCATCTGCAAGATCTGAGGCTCCAGATTCGATCTAAGACAATCTGCATTTTAATTGTAGTTTAGATTAAGTGAAAATCCAATCTAATCTCTCCCCTATCTTTTAGCTAGGCCAACATTAGTTAGAGCGACAGATCTCTTACAGATCTGGAGATTTACCTAATTCCAAACTACCTCTCTGTGGACTTCTCCTTACTTTTAAAACTTGCTACAAAGGACCCTGTACCTTGCAGGCCTAGGATCTCCTAGCTGTGCTGAACCCATCTCTGTTTTCTCTTGGTGTTTACACCATAAAGCAGCACATTGGAATTCCCCAACAAGTTTTTGGCGCCGCTGCCGAGGATTTTGTGAATTTGGTAGATCCAGTTTTGTTTTATAAATCTGTAACTATGTGTTTGATTTTACTAACTGCATTTGTAAGTTTTGCTATTTTTCAGTATTTTGTGTGCATTTCATCAGATCTGAGTACAAAGTGAGAAGAGAGCCGTGCTGAAGGCTACTCTATAGTTTGCATCCCTTTTCCCCTATTTTTTTTTATAGATTTGCTGATTTTTTTTAGATTAATTAGTCAGTTGTGTTGCTTCTTTCTGTTGTCTGATGATTTATTCTGCATTCAGTTTGTGAGTGTTGTATGTTTTGTAGGAGAACTCTTCAACCTCAGATTATTCCACTAAATCCAGAGGTTGAAAGACTTCTTAGATCTAGACCAACTACATCCACAGCTGTTGAAATTGAATCTGTTGAAATGGGTGAACAGCAGCAGCCTCAAACTCTCAAGGAATTTAATGCACCAGGGATCTACAATTCCCCCTTCTGCATTCAGTTCCCTGCTGCTCAAGGAAACTATGGAATCAAATCTTCCATCATTCAGATGTTGCCCTCATTTCATGGCCTGACCAAGGAGGATCCTTATAAGCATATAGACAAATTCTAGGACTGTGCACTACCTTCAACATCACAGGTTTGGGGGAGGAAGCCACTAGGATGAGACTCTTTCCTTTTTCATTAAAGGACAGAGCCAGGACTTGGTTGTCTTTGCTTCCACCTAACAGTATTCAGTCCTGGAGTGATCTCCAATGTCAGTTTCTTGCCAAATTCTTTCCTATGTCAATGACTAGCCAGTTGAGGAAGGGTATCATCTCTTTTACCCAAGATCCAACTGAAGACTTTCATCAATCCTAGGAGATATTTAAGGAACTCCTCAAGAAATGCGCCCACCATCAAATCCCTGAATGGCAATTGGTTCAAAACTTTTATCAGGGAATTGATGCTACAAGCAGAGATATGATAGATTCCTCCTGTAGTGGCACCTATCTCCATAAAATTGCTGAGGAGGCATGGGAGCTCTTTGACATCATCAGTGAGAACTCTATGCAAAGGGAAACCTTAGCAAGAGACCTAGAGCCTCCTAAATTGATGAAAGAGAACATCTCAAGAGGAAAGATATATGAAGTGAGTGTGCCAAGTGAGTTGGAAAGGAAAGTGGACAGCTTAACTCTAAAATTTGATAGGCTGATGGGAGCAATGTAGTCACCTGTGGTTGCTAGAGTGGAGGAGGCATGTGCCATATGTCAGTCCCCTGCTCATCCCTTGGAAGAATGCCCATCTACGAACCAATTTCTTAATTTTATAACAAAGCATATGGCTGCAACTCAAGCCTATGGGCAGTAGCCTGCTGTTGGGTATCAATGGAGGAACCACCCCAATCTGAGGTGGAGACAAGATGGATACCCGGCCGATGTGACAGCACAACCCATGCCCTACAGAAATGCTCAGCCCTATCGAGAAGGTTATGCCCCAAGACCTCAGTATCAGCAACCCATGGCCCAACATGTAGCTCCTCCTGTGCAACAAGCTGCACCCCCTCCAGCTGTGAGAACACCATCCTTTGAGGAACAAGTTATGTCTTCATTACAGAGCTTGAATACCTTGACCCAAACTGTGCACTCTCACAACCAGAGCATAAAAAAGATAGAGGACCAACTTGGTCAGCTGTTTGATGCTCTGACTAGGAGAGAGGGAGGAAGGATGCCCAGCCAACCACAGGACAACCCACGAAGATAGTTTGTAGTGGGTGAAGTTTCTTCCACCTTTGAGGAAGCCAAATCTGTTACAACTTTGAGAAGTGGTAGGCTAGTAGACAATCAAGTGGGCTGTGAGTCTGTGAGGCCCTTGGAGGATGAGAATGGAGTGATTTCTCCTAAAACACAACAAAGGCCACCAGTGGTGGACCTGCAGGAGCAACCAATTGTGAATAAAGAGGATAAAGCGGATCCTCAAGAAAAAGAAAAAATCAAAAAGAAAGAAGCCCCATTGGCTAAGGCTGCAAGTAAGGGAGCACCCCCACATTTGCCATTTCCTAAGGCATTGCAAGGACCTTCCCCTTTTGATAAAGGGCAAGGTAAATTTGAGGAAATGATGGAGACTTTCAAGCAAGTAAAGATCAATCTGCCTTTACTTGATGCCATTAAACAAGTCCTAGCCTATGCAAAATTTTTAAAAGAACTATGCACCCATAAAAGACAATCCAGGACACACATAACCCAGAAAGTCTTTTCAGCAGAAAAAGTGAAACAAATTTTATCGATTGCAACCCCAACCAAATTCCAAGACCCTGGAACCCCCACAATCCCCTGCATCATTGGGGATCACTTCATTGGCAAAGCCTTATTAGATCTGGGAGCCAGTGTGAATTTGTTTTCATATTCACTATATGAGAAGTTGGGTTTAGGCTAATTAAAGCCCACACATGTTTTTCTCCAGCTGGCTGACAGATCTGAAAGAAAGCCTGTGGGGGTAATTGAGGATGTTTTGGTTAGAGTTGACAAATTCTTCTATTCTGCTGACTTTTTGGTATTGGACATGGAACCAAGCAACTGTGCTTCTTCCATACCTGTGATTCTAGGCAGACCCTTCTTGGCCACTGCCAATGCTCACATACAATGCAGGTATGAAATCATGGAAGTTTCTTTTGGAAACATGAAGGTCAAGCTGAATGTGTATAACACTGGCTATCAACCCTCTCCTGAAGAGGCCTGCTTTTCCATTACTGCCCAAAAGAAAGTGATGCATGATAATCCACTTTGGCTGGTGCAGGAAAATGCTTGGTTCACAGATGGAAAACCGCATCCAGGGAATGGACACTGGCTTAGGAAGAGCTCTATGGAAAGTGACAAGTTTGATGAGCCTGAAGAGACTATGGACCTTCCAGACCCTCCAGATTAACCGCTGCAGTCAGTATGTATCATATGTACCGTACTCTATTTTTGTTTGTAGTTTTTTTATTTAGTTGTCATTTGATCCCTTTTCTTTGAAATAATAAAAAGAAAATAACAAAACTGCCATACTCGATACTAGACCATCATTCTCAGCTGTCCTGTGGTAATGGGAGCTATTCATAAGAGAATCTAATCATGGGGTACCACATCAACTAAGCTTGCTGAGAACTGAGACTGTAAATGGCCATAAACGCAGTTTGATTTGATTTTTTTGAAGTCTTCGAAAGGTCAAGTTCACTTTTCGATAGGTCACATGGTAATTTCGTCAGGATGACTGATGGTTTCGATAGGTACTAAACCTCTCGATAAGTAAAACTAACTTTTCGATAGGAAAATGAAGATTTCGATAGGTTCTAGACACCAATCAAGAACCTATCGAAATAAAGATTCATCTGTCGATTAAACCGATCGAAAGGATGGTTCCACCTATCGAGATCCTATCGAATCACCCCATTTTTAATGTTATGACTGCTATGCTTTCGACAGGACACACGAACCTATCGAAACCATCCAGTTCATCCTATCGGAATCATATTTCACCTTTTATATACCCGTCAATAGGTCATTTGTGCCTCATTCCATACCTTCTGCAAACCCTAACTCTTATCCCTCTCACAGTCGCCTCCCTCTTCCTTCACTAATCCCTCATAGAACCTACAGTTGTTTAGTTTGCCTTTTTGTCAGAACATTCAACTTGCACATAGGAGCATTTTGCCCCTAATTTTAGAAAAATTGGAGCTGGACAGTGCAATTTCAGTTAAACCCTAGGTATTGTGAGGTTAGTTGTTTCCCCCCCCATCAGTCTGTCGATCCTCTAATTTCCACACCTCAAACTCCGCTTCAAGTTGGTGAAAGCTTAATTTTTGCCAAGTAAAATGGATGAGCCGGAGGAAACCCTTGCGAACATACACCGGAGAACAATTGCTTCCACCCCCAAATCCTCCAAAAACTCGAAGCCAGCTGACAAACCACCTGTCAAGAGGAAGCTCACTGAAATCTCACCCACAAAGACCCCTAAAGCTAAGAAATCCAAAGTTGTTGAGCTTCAGGAACAAAGAGTAGAAGAAACATTAGCAAGAGTTGCCCCTCCAGTTGAACTGCCTGCGGGGTTAATTACCCCCAATGAGTTTGTAGAAAAATTGAGTCTTGACCTGAAACGGATTTTGATATGGCATATTTTTCCAACATTGGGGAGTGCCAGGGGATATTAGAATACTTGAAAAAAGAAGGTCTGCTACCCCTGCTTTCACCCTTGAAAGAAAATGTCTATCCCAGATTAGTGAAATTGTGGTACCAGAACCTGACGAAGAACGTGGTACCTGGAGCTGAGGATACAATGGAAATCTCGATTGATGATTGGCAATTGACGATCGATTGCAGAGATATTGGGATAGCTTTGGGAGTCCCATATCAATTAGACTCCACCAGAGCTGAGGGAGCACCTACAGGGGCCACATTTCGGGAATGGCTAAACAGCTTACTAATGGAATAGTGGGCTCTGGTGAATCCTTGATGCAAAGAGACCTTCATCCTACCCTCCGACTCATTGACACCATTCTGAGGAAAAATGTCTATGTCTCTGGCCATTTGTAAGAGAGAAGGACCCCTTTAGTGGATGCACTATACTTTTGTTCAAAGGGGCAATTTCTGAATGCACCTAAGCTGATTTTGAGACAATGGTGCATATCAATGACAAGGTGCAGAAGAGGTAAGCTTTTGCTAAAGGAGGTGGCCTACATTTTTGCAGACTCATCACATGTCTGCTCAAGACTGGCAAATATAGGATTAAGCAACCTGAACCAATGGAGAAGCTCACCTTTAAATTGTATGGTAAGCGAGAATGGTCAACTAGCCTCACATTGATTAAGAAAGGCCAACCAGTTGGAAGGGAGGTGGCTGAGAAGACAACCACGTTCGTGGCAGCAGAGACTCCTGCAGAGATACCCTTAGCCACCCCCCCACCCACCATACTTGTCACACTACCCACACCTCCACCCACTTTGCTTTTCCCTTTTGTATCAGTCCCTCTTCAACCAGACCTCCCCCCATCCACCTCTGAACCTGTTTTACCTCCACCCACCTCCCCAGTCCTCCACCCTGACATCCTGAAACCTCCCACATTATCTGAGTTTACCCCTACCATCCCTTCTCCACCCAGTACCCAACCCATTTCTACTTCTCTCCCATCTCCAACCCCTCTGCCTCCACAGGGTATGGACCTGTTCACCACTTCTGGGTTCACAGCCCTCATGAACTCAATTGTGGAGGATGTCACTCATGAGTACACCCCACTTCCTGACTCCCCCACCCACTCCTCATTTTCACCATGCACCATCCTCTCCTTTCCAACATGTCCATGCACTAGCCCCTTCTACTCCCACCCGGCCTAACACCCTCACTCAAATCCTGTCCATCCTCCAATCCATTCAGTCCCAATTAACCATCAACACCGACACCTAGACCCTCATGAGCTCGTGTCTCCAATCAATTCAATCCACCCTTATCCCATCCTCTTCCACTCCTCATCCCCCTCACCTATCCCCTCCTGTTTCACTAATACCCACTCCACACCACGCAGCTGCTCAGCCTGAGGAAGTAGCCGCACCTACTCTCCCCGTATCTTCCTCACCACATGCCACTGTACCCTCTTCCCCAGATTTACTGGTTCCCCCTACAGCGGCATCCCCTATACCATTTGCCCCCCCCCCACTTGTTTTCCAGGATGCCTCCACCCAAACTGATCCATGGGAGGATCTGGTTCTTTCCACCCCCTCTTCTTCACCCACTACACCCTTGTCCTTGCCTGTTGTCCTTCGCCAATCCATGTACATACCCCGACCTCACCCTCCTGTGTGCAATGAGGGACAACCCTTACATCCACAGGGATGTCTTGAGAGGTATGGCTGCACTTTGCGCTTCCATTGAGGGCCCTTATGAGGAGAGGATCACCAACATCGAATTAGAACACCGAATTCAGCTCCGCGATATCTCTCAAGGATGGTCTAAAATCCTGACTCGTTATGAGTCAGCAAAACAAGTGGCTGCGGCTGAGAGTCTCATTGCCAAATATGAAAAGAAAAATTCTGAGCTCCTTAAGAAAAAGTTAGCCAATGCTCAGGAAATCCTCAAGGCCACCAAAGAACTATCTGATGCCAACCTGCTCTATGCTGCCAAACAGATTGACATCTTGGAGAAAAAGGTTGCTTCCCTTACCTCTCAGCCATTCCAACCCACCCTTTTGCCACTGCCCCTCCTCCAGCACCTCCTACCACGCCACCCTGCCCCCCCTTCAACTCAACCTCATCCCACCCCCCCTGTGGATGTGCACCCTCCTCCAGCCCAGGAACCCCCCCTACTAATACTGCCCCTCCAAAACCCAAAAGGGCTCCCCCCAGGAAGAAAGTCACTTCCAAACGACCTGCCCCCTCTGCTGCCCCTGCCAAAAAAGGGAAGAGGCATGTTGCCCAGTCTAAAACAACCTCTTCAACCCTGCCCCCTACCCAACCTGTTGCCCCTTACATCTTAATGACAAAGGCAGAATGAAGGAAGACTATTGCAGCTCTTGGTTTGGACCCCATTGCCCTTTTTCCTTTTGATTTCGATTCCGATTCTGCTGTTGCTGTCGACCCCAAAGGAAAATAGCCCGCTGCCCAGTCTAAGGAGGCACCAAAGAAATCGCAATCGAGGGCTAAATCTAAGGCAAAGCTCCCTTATCCAAGGATGAGCTGAAAAACTTGGTTGACCTCTACGATTGGCTAGATGACACCTGAAAATAGCTATGGCATCTTGTTGTTTTAGTTTCTTCTCCTTCTCTCCTATACATATTTGACATTATAATACATTTTGTCTTCATGTAGATTTTCTGTATCTCTCTTTTTCCCCTCGTACCTCCCCTTATTTTCATGTTGTTCACAGTGGGGACACTGTTTAGTTTAGGTTTGGGGGTGTGGCATGGATGCTAATAAACTAATTAATTGTAGTGCAGCCAAGTTAAAAAGGAATAATTGAAAAGAGAATGAATTCACCTCATAATTGTTGTTAAGGAAACTTAAAAACCATTTGTAACTGAAGCAAGCTGAAGTTTTAACATTTTTCATGAAGCAAAATGTCAAGAATTTTTAAAGAATTTTTTTGATGTGTAGTAAACCAGAAATGAGAAGAGACTGTGAGGATACTCCTCAGAAATTTGGATGGACGGCCATACCCAGTGAGAATTGGGCCTGAAAATTTCTTTGAAGAGAGTCTTGGCAATTTCTTCTGCTTTGAGAGCTGACTGGACTTAATCTTGACCACTAGAAGTTAGGTAAATCTAAATTGAAATAGCTTGACAGCACTCATGACATTAAAGACATGAAGTAAGGCCATCCCTTGGACAGTTTGAACCTAAAATTCCCCACCATTGAACTGCCTTTGATGCACACCACTTGAGCCTTAAAAGCCCCAATTTTCTTTGATGAAAACCAGAAATTCTAAACCCAAAACCCGTTGACCTATTTTAGTTCACCCTCAATCTGAGAAATTAGGAAGAGGAAGGAGGAGCAACGTGTTAAATCTGGTTGAAAGAAAGAAAAACACAGTTGGTGGTATTTGTTGTATTCCGTTTAATTAAAAAAAAAAGAGGGAGAAATAAAGCAAAAGGAAGAGAAGTCATTTCATTGAAAGATTGGAAGGAAGAGAAGAAGCTGGCCACTTGGCTCTGAAAATTTAAGAAGTAGATGGAATTGTGCTGAATTAAAGAAGGAGTCTAGATCACCTCCTTACCTTTACTGATTTCTCTATTTTGAACCCTGTTTACTCCTTGTGCTCTTTCACAAACCTCATCCCTAAGCCACATTACAACCCAAATAAAAAAGCCCTTACTGATCTGAAAGTGGATTGAGCCGTCATGTGGAGATGAGAATTTGCTTAATCTATGGTGTAAAGAGCTGGAAAAGTCATAAATTCAAGCAATGCCTATGCTCCTGCTTGCAGTCCTATTTGAGGGTCAGAATGCGCTCTTAGTGAGTGATATGATTTACCCCTCTTCTCTGTACTGATGAGTGAACAACCCTGATGAGACTTGGGTCTGAAATCCAGTTGATGGGGGAAGTATCTAAGCAGGATCCTCAAATTGATGGTGAGTTATGCATCAAATTTTAGGAGAAATGCCTTGACACAAACTGAGTGATGATGAAGAGATTTCAGCAGACTTGTCATATCTTCAAATGGATGTTTTTTTCTGTTGAAATTCCTTTAATGAATGGGCATGATGTGAATCTATTTGATTTGCTTAAACTTTGCTTTAATAGGTTGCACTATTATTAACTAAGTTGTATTGGAGAAGTTTGTGGGTACCTTCACTGAAAACCCTCAGGAGACTTCACTCCTCCACTAGGGATCACCTAGGGGTTTAAAAGGCTTGATGCATAGGCTAAATGCATCCGTCGTCCCTACGAAAGTGGCATTGTAAATTCATTTTAACTCTCCTTTGCTCAGGGAATAGCAAAGCTTAGGTTTGGGGGTGTGTTAAGTGGTGAAAAATGCCACTTTTCACCCTTTAACCTGACCATTGACAGACCTGTGAGCACACTAATAAGCCTCTGTTGAGTGCCGTTTGTAGATAGCAATGAAAGCTGGTAATAAGGGAGAAAACCGCTTAAGAATGCCTACAAAGAAGCCATCTCAAGATTACTATCACGAGACCAACAATGACACACGGAGGCGACATCATTGAACCCTTTGAATGCGTGGCTGCAGCAAAACGAAGGAAAGGAAGTGAAGATAGGTGTTAAAACAACCTATCGGAAGGGCATTTGGAAGACTTCGATAGGAGTTGAAGGATAAAAGAGAAGAATTTGTGCAGTTGGAGAAGGGCTCGATAGGATCTGAAGGCAGAAAGAGGAAGACATGTGCTGAAGTGAGGGATCCGACAGGATCCCTGAACCTATCGTGCACATGAATGAAAGAGAAAGCTCATCCTATCGAAAGCTTGCCTGAGGAGAAAAAGAGAACCTGTCGAAGGCTTCCTGAACATATCGAAATGAAGATGCTAGGATTGAACCTATCGAAGGATGCTTAAGCCTTTCGATAGGAATGTAAGCCAACCTATCGGGATGATGGCATGCAGAGCTGAACCAGTCGAAAAGGACCTATGGACCTATCGAACTACTCAGCCAACCTATCAAATACTCCAGATAATGGGCCGAGGACCTTGAGGCTTCAACTCATCCTATCGGTACCTATCGAAGAGACCAGGGAACCTATTGAAAGGGACTACAAGCTTACTTTTAACCTGTCGGAAGCTTCTCCAACCTGTCGAAATCGTGTGCTGAACTTCTCAGAAACTATGCTATGCACATGCTGAGACTTGGTAACCTGCTACACGCAAACTAAGGTACTTTGGTGACCGGCGCGAGGTTCTAGAAGATGCCCTAGAAAGCCTTAACCGACCCACGTGCTTTAACAGAACTCTAACAAACTCTGACGACCTTCTAGAAGGGATTTTTGGCGGGAAAAACAGAGAAAGCTATATATAGAGATCCCCAATTGCCAGTGGGGAGGATCAAAATTTTGAACAATTTCCTAAAGATCAAAGCTTGCAGTGAGATTCTATTCTTCTTCCTCTATCCCAACCATGGTTGGCTAATTCCCTAGGAGCAGCAAGGAGTGAGTTAGATCTGTGATTGGGTAAGGTTAAGAGTGTTGCTGAGGTTAATTCTTTGCTGCAGGGATTTCATTGTAGAGTGAGTTTGATTGCAATGTAAATATTATTTTCAATGTTTTAATTAGATCTAAAGCTCTTTTGATTCCTTTTGGTGCTCGATCAGACTTGTGTAGATGAGTTGCTTGATCAGCTCACCCACTTAACTGGTAGACCTCTTGGATATCATCTAAATTCCCTGGATTTGATATCCCTGTAATTTCTTGCGTCTGTGACCTTGAAATTGCAGCATCTGTAGTGGTTTTAACTATTCTAATTGAGGCTCTGGCTTTGTAGGAGATCTCTAGGATGGTTTGTGACCATTAAAGTGGATAGATCATAACCTTAAGGTAAATCTAAGCTCGGGCCTCAATTGGATTCATTTGCTGCAATCCATGGATTCGATAAAGTCTATAGGATGGTTTGTGACCATTAAAGTGGACTGATCATAGCCTTAAGACCAGGTGGATCCTGTGATTTGGAGTGGAATTTATACCCTGCAGCTGTGCTTGTAGCTAGCTGAGGGACTTGTGTGCTTTTAAACTCCTGTAAAATGCTTAGCTCAACAAGATTGCAGTGAAAACAACCTCCAAGCTATTCTTCTCCATTTTATGAGTTTTTAAACCCTCCATCTGCAAGATCTGAGGCTCCAGATTCGATGTAAGACAATCTGCATTTTAATTATAGTTTAGATTAAGTGAAAAGCCAATCTAATCTCTCCCCTATCTTTTAGCTAGGCCAACATTAGTTAGAGCGACAGATCTCTTATAGATATGGAGATTTACCTAATTCCAAACCACCTCTCTGTGGACTTCCCCTTACTTTTAAAACTTGCTACAATGGACCTTATACCTTGCAGGCCTAGGATCTCCTAGCTGTGCTGAACCCATCTCTATTTTCTCTTGGTGTTTACACCATAAAGCAGCACACTGGAATTCCCCAACAACCCTCAGAAACCATGTACTTCAAAATCCTCCTAATGATGAGTGATCTCCAGCCTTGTACACTGTGTACCATAGTTGTCTTTCTGTGATTTTGTGTGCGTTGTTTTCTATCATTTACTATATCTTTTGGTGATTTTTAATTTGGGTGATCTATGAATCTGAATTTGGTACATAATTTGAAGTCCGATTGTAGTGTTTGGAGCTTGTGCCTAGTTGATAACTTCAATGTTCTAATTAATGGAGAGTGTGCTTATGCTGTAGGGCAGTGGGTTTGACTACAAACTATAGATATTCACTGATTTAGGCCATCTTGAGAGAATTAGGCATCCTCTCGAGCCCTTGCCAAGAAATTTTTACTGTCTCGAGAGGCTCTGGTATCCTCTCAAGCCTCAGTGCCCAGAGAATTGTTGTCCTCGATAAGCTCTGGGGTGCTACCAATAATCTGTTCGAGAGCTTCTCGAGCAGAAGCATCTGAAGATCAGCCTGTCCAGTTTTGCATTTTGCATAAATCAGCCTGTCGACAAGTTGATATTAAGCTCTCAACAACTTTAATCTGCTCAAGAGCTTCTCGAGCTCACTAATCAGTTTGTCAAGGCATAGGTTTGCCTATTTTAATCTTCTCGACAGAGCATTTTGTCATTTTCACTCTTCGCCTTAAGCTCTCAAGTACAAACCCTATCAGAACCATCATCTTTCTTCGTCACCACTAGTTTTATTGTACCATCCACCTTCTGCTTCTATCACATTGATGAGCAACACTTTCCGAGCATTTTACACCTGGAAAAGCTTGATTTGATCTACTGTGCTTCAGACATTACAAAACCCTAGCTTTTGGGGTAAGTTTCCATCTATGCTCAGTTGTGTTTTGATCAATCAATTATCTAGCGGGTAAGGGGAGCATTTGGAAGATATTTACTGGCATTGATTGTCTTTGGAGTGTGGGCAACCTAGGGTTTGTAGTTTGAGTGATATAGACCTAGGGTTTTCATGGCTAACAAACCACAATTTGGAGAAACCCTGCAGGGGCTGCTGTCCCTTGCCAAATCTAACCCTCCCACTCCCTCTAGAAAATCTCTGAGGATTGCCACATCCTCAGTCCCTGATGTCCCAGAAACTCAAGTTGAGAAACTTAAAAAGAGGACTGCACTCAGGAAAAGGGCAAGGACTACCACCTCAGATCCAAAATTTGGCAAGCCAAAGAAACAGAAGCAGGTGGAACAAGCAATCCCAGAAGTTGATCCCTTGACTATGCCCAATGACTTTATATATACCCTAGAGTTGGAACCTGAGACTGCCTTTGATAAGACATTTTTCTCAAATAAAGCTTTGGCTGTTAAAGCCATGGAATTTTTTTCCAAGGTTTCCTTAGATTAACTATTTCTACCTCTGGAGGAGTTGGTGTACCCTAGGCTAGTAAAGTTGTGGTACTAAAATATCATAATCAAAGAGTCTGGGGGTGGTCCAAATAAAGAGGACCCTGTGTTTGTCATATTGATAGATGACTTTGTAACAGTTGTGGATACAACTAATATTGCACAAGCTCTAGGCATTCCAGCTGCCTGTGATCCTGCTTGCAATTTGGGGGCACCTCTAACTAAATCAAGTTCAAAAATTGCTGTGAAGTTGACCAAGGGCAAGAAAGCATCAGGAGACTCTCTCATGAGGGGTGATTTCAATCCGAGCCTACTCTTCATGGACAATGCACTTCCAAAGAACATTTATGTGTCTAGGCACCAGCAGGAGAGGAGACACCCCATTGTTGATGCCATCTACTCCTTCTCCCAAGGGCACTGCTTCAATCCAGCCCAGTTAATTTTTGAAGGGATGAGGGACATACACAGTAAGGTCAAGAAGTAGTTGAAGCCACATGGGCTCCCCCACAGCAGGCTTATCATAGCCATGCTCAAGCAGGTAGGCTATATATGGAAGGTGGGAGAGCCTACTGAAAAATTGCCCCCACTAATTTTTGGAAAGAAATTATAGACAATCAACATGTCCATGATGGGGAAGAAGAGGAAGAAGAAGGTCTCAGCTAAGGACTCATCTGCTGCCATTCCTGCAGAAGTCTCAATCCTTGTGGTAATCATTACATCAACAGCCACCATTACACCACCAAGCATTTCAATTCCTTTACCCATACCTACCATTCCATCCACAATCATCACCACCATTCCTGTGTCAACTCCAACTCCTCCCATAGAGTTCCCTTTTACCCTACCCACTCCAACCATAAGAAGGAAATACCAAAAGAGAGCCCATAAACCATCCATAGTGCCCATTCCAACCACCCATACACTCACTATACCTGGCTAGACCCCCACCATACCAGAGTTCATTCCAAGCACTAAACCCCTTGACATACCAAACCCACCTTCCCCATTCATATATGATGACAGTGAGCCAATGGCCACTGCCATTACACAATCCACCACCATAGACTTTGTATCTCCCATTCAACCCTTTGAACCCAGTGACCAAATTCCCTCTCCTACACATTCACTTCCACCTACACCTATCCATGACCTATTCACATCTAAGGGATACTCGGCCATGATAGACTCCATTGTGAAGGATATCATACATGATTACACCTCTTCCAGACTCCCCTCAGCCTATCCAATTTAACCATGCCCCAACTTCACCCTTCAACCTCTCTCAACCTCCCAACCATCAACCTCAGCTATCCCAGACCCTTATCCCACATATTTTCGCTACTTTCCTCACTCCAAACCAAAGTCCTTACCAATACCCAAAACCAGACCATCATGCAAACCTGCCTTCATTCAATCCAGACTACTCTCCAGACCTTAAACCCAACACCCCAACAATCCACAACACCCGTACATGACCCTACCCCTCCTTCCCCTCAGCCTTCAACTTTTGTAGTTGTTGCCACTCAGACAGACCTTGAGTCTTAGGAGCTAGTTCTTAGCCCACCTACCTTTACCTCTTCCTCCACCCAGACTGATTTTGAGGAAGAGGACCTACCTTTACCCATGATACCCTTGTCCTTTTCCTCCACATTCACCCAAATTGAGCCCCCGGAGGAGGAGCTGCCCCCTATGAGGAGGAGTTGGTCCCTATTCTTCCACCCCCATCATCTCCACCCCCCTACATTGACCTTCCACCCCCTCTGTTTCACACCCTTATGAGAAGGCCATTATCCTTGCTTCTTCCATTCCCATTCCCTAGTTCTACACCCTCACTAAGGCCATGGCTGCTGACCCTTACGGCAGGAGAGATGTTAAGCTGTCATGGTGAAGCAGCCACATAAAGGGCAGATTGCTCAGATCAAAGAAGACAATGAGAAGGAGCTGAAAAGGCATTGGAAGATGGTATTGAATGCCCTGGACCTGTACAAAGTGTTCAAGATAAAATCAAGCCAGTTGGAGAGACTAGTAGACACAATAACATCTTTTTTTTCAGTAATGAACCCTTCGATGTTCAAGGGTGTCTCTTAAGGGGCCTTCAATGGAGAAGAGCAACACCAAGCCCAAGAAGCTAGTTGCAACAATAACCAAGGCTGGTGTTGCACAAGCCACAACTGTGAAGAAAGAGAAAGGAAAATATGAGTGGAACCCCCATTTATCTTAAGTTCAGACTCAAATTCTGATTAGGTTGTAGTGTAACCTATTTGTATTAATTTTATTTGTCTTTTCTATTTTAGAACTAGTTTTATATTTTCCATCTTTTGTTCAATCTGTAAATAGTTTTGTGTAATATTAATTTTGTTAATGTAAATAGCCTGTTGGATAGTGCTTCCTTGTTTGATTTTCCTTTCCTGCTATTCATTCTAGTTTTTTCTGCTGTACTGTAGTTATTTTTTCTGTTATACCCTACCGCCCCTTTTCTGCAATAGTGAGGACACTGTTTATTTTTGGTTTGGGGGTATGGCAGGGTAGACCAATGAGATGGTTAAACTAAGTGCAGCAGTGTTAGTTAGATTGAAACAAATAAAGTAAGATCCCACCAAGTAATTTTGAAAAAAGGGAAATTAAAATGTAAAGTAGATTGCTTAATGCTGAAATTTTTAAAAATCTCAACACTTCCATGAAGAGATCATCAAGAAAATTTTTCACAATCAGTATATAGTGAACCAGTAAAGAGAGAAAAAGGTGAGAACATGCACCATGAGTTCAAGTGAGGACCATACCCAGTGAGATTTGGGCCCATAAAATAATAAAAAAATTCTTTTGAAGAGTGTTTTGGCAATCTTTGTGTTTCAAGAATTGGCTGACTTCAACCTTTTTACTAGAAGTTAAACATTCCCAAATTAAAACGGTATAGCAGAACTCATGACACTAAGGTGAAATTGTGTTGTGATGAAGAAGGTGATGTCATGACCTCCTCTCCTTGCTCATTTCTAAATTTTGATTTTTTTTTACCCCTTTATTCTTTATAAATCTCACCCATAAGCCACATTACAACCCATCAAAAAGTTCTTGTTAATCCAAAGTGAAATAAGTTGTCATGTGGAGATGAGGAGATGTAAAATCTATGGTGAAAGTACTTGGGGATGCCAGGGAATTAGAGCAAATGCCTATGCTCATGCTTACAGGCCTATTTGAGGTTTGTAACTATTCTTGAGCTTGAGAGAAATTGAACACCTTCAAATTAATTGGTGAGCAAATGCCCTGGTGGGGATTGGGTTTGCTATTAATGTATTGGAGCACTGTTTGAACTTGATTTTTGAATTAATGGTGAACTTTATACTAATTTGCACACATTACATTCTTGATATCTTCAGATTGATTGTGATGAGCATGCATAAGGATTTAGGTATTAAATTATTTACATTGATTGTTTTAAAATTTCTTTAATTTGAAAGAGCAAGGTGTGGAATTAAGCTTGGTATGATGAAATCTAACTTATCACTGTATGCACTTGTTCTAATTATTTTTCATTAGGAAGTTTGTGGGTACCTTCACTAAAAACCCTCAGGAGACATCACTCCTCCACTAGGGATCACTTAGGGGTTTAAAGGGCTAGATGCATAAGCTAAATGCATCTGTGCTCCCTACGAAAGTGACATTTAAATTTTTAGAGTAGCGTTTAATTTTTGCTTTGATCGAGGACTAGAAACGATTAGGTTTGAAGGTGTGTTAATCAGTAAAAAATACCATTTTTCACCTCCTAACCTAGCCTTTACTAGACCTTAGAGTTGTTTAATAATTGCTTTTTGAGTGTTGTTTTGTAGTTACCAATAATCTTTAGAGAAGTGCAGAAATCCATGCAGCAAGAGCCAAAAGGAGAGAGATTTGAGTCAACAGTTGACTGATGAGAAGACTTATGCATGACAGAGTGTTGTAGGAGAATGTCCATAAGAAGCAAGGGTTCAAAAAATGAAGCTCGATCAATTCTCGAGCACATCAAACATGTAGAAAGGAGTGCTCGAGTAGTTGAAGAAGCTGTCGAGTGGTTAAATACACCTGTCGAGTAGCATTTATGAACTCGAGTAGTTCTTGCACCTGAGATTTAATGAACTCAAGCAATTCATCAAACTACTCAAGCTAGAGTACTGCAAGAATTGAACCACTCGAGCCGATGCATGCAGAAGTCATTAAGCCTGTCGAGCACTCAATTCAGCTATATTTCAGCTTGTCGAGAAGCTTCTCGAGTTGCACTTGCTAAAGAAAAGAACCTCTCGAGCCCTTCAAAGCCTGATTTCATCTTCTTGAGATCTACTCGAGAATGCAAATCTGAAGCTCAGCTTGTCGAGTCATGGGTTCAAACATTAGTCTATCAGTTTGGAGTGGAAAATTACAAGGACTGCAGATCTAAGAGTAATTTGTTGTAAGATTGTTTAGATCAATGAATTGCTGGTTGTATTGTTCATTAAATCTATAAGATCTGGTGATCTTCATCTGATTTCGATAGAGTTATATACCTATGGATGCCTGAGCTTGTTGCCTTGCATCCATAGTATTTGCAGTGGTTTTATTGTTCTATTTCTCTCCTCCATGACTGGATTATTTCTATGGGATACTTTGTGACCATTCAAGTGGACAAAGTATAGCCCTAGGACTAGTCCATATCTAAGGGAGGATTTGGATCCTTCTATGTTGCATTTGTGCTTGTAGGCAAATGAAGGATTGCTGCAGATCCATCTTCCACCTAGTTTTGCAAATCAGTTTTACAATGAAAACTATCCCCTAGCTGTTCATTCGCCATATTTGAATTTCATTTCACCAAAACATCTGCCCTTCTCTTCTTCAATTCTCTCTTTCTTTTATCTCTGGCTCAGCTTTAAATTCTGTTTTAACTAGATCTAGTTTACTGTTGTTTTAGTTTACAGTGACAACTAAAAGCTCAAACTCTTTTCCCTATTTTCCTTAGTTTAAGTAGAATAAGATTAGGAGGTCCAGATCTGTAGCAGATCTGGAAGATTTTCTATCTTAGATCACAAATCTCTGTCAGACAAACCCTTACTCATTTAAAACTTGCTACATCAAGCCTTGTATCTTGCAAGTTGTGTTTAAATTGTTGTTTTGTTGCTATTTCACGACACTTCACTCCCCTCTTTGATTTATTTTTGCTGCCATACTTTTACCATCATATTTTCTAAATAAAAATATTGGCACAACAATTTTAACCAACAAGTTTTTGGCGCCATTGCCGGGGACTACGGGACTTAAGAGAAAAGATGTGAAGTTTGAGTGGATTGAAGAGTGTGAGAAGAGTTTTTAGGACCTCAAGAAGAGACTTACGTCTGCACCAATGTTAGCCATTCCATTAGGGAGTGGAGGTTTCGTAGTGTACAGTGATGTGCCACACATTGGCTTAGGCTGTGTGCTCAACTAGACAGTGGGTCGAGACAACTTAAGGACCATAAAAATAATTATCCAACGTATGATTTGGAATTAGTAGCAGTGATCTTTGCATTAAAAATATGGAGGCATTACCTATATGGAGAAACCTTTGAGATCTTCACAGATCACAAGAGCCTCAGGTATCTGTTTACACAGAAGGAATTAAATATGAGGCAACAGAGATGGATCGAATTCTCAAAGATTATGATTGCTCCATTCAGTATTACCAAGGCAAGGTGAATGTCATAGCGGATGCTTTGAGTCGGAAGAGTTCAGCTCAACTATCTAGCCTTATCATGGGAATCCATAGATGGAAACTACTAGAAGATTTTCTCTATATGACACGAAGATCAAGGTATAAGATTCAGGCACCTTATTGGCAAACATCATGATCCGATTAATGATCTTCGATCATGTTTATGAGTTACAGATAAAAGATGCAGAGCTGTTAAAGATAAGATAGGGTGTGACTGATGGAAATAGACTAGATTTCTCCATCAAGGAGGATGGATCGCTATTATTCAGAGGGCGTCTATGTATACCAACCGATGCAATCTCCGACAAACTATCATAGACGAGGCCCACAAGTCAAAGTATGCTATTCATCCTGGTGGTACAAAGATGTACTAAGATCTGAAGAAGAATTATTGGTGGAGAGCTTTGAAACAGGATGTCGTTGAATACATTTCTAAGTGTTTAGTAGGTCAGCAAGTGAAGGTGGATCACAGACATCTATCAGGCCTATTACAACCTCTGCCGATACCAGAATGGAAGTGGGAATCCATTTCCATGGATTTTATATTGGGATTATAATGGACAACAAAGCGGCATAATGCCATCTGGGTGGTCATTGATATATTGACCACAACATGACTGTGAAACCATGGACTTTGATCAAATCCATCGCGACGATGCGCTCTTGTAAAAAATAAAGAGTTGCCACCCAGAGCGTTTGGTTTCTCGAGAAACCTAGATTAATATTGAAAGTATCAAAGTACAAAAATATGACTCTGATTCCGGTCTACGCCAAAGGCTCTTGGGTAGGGGCTTCGGTTATTGATCGGGAAGGTGTTAAGCACCCGACCAACCCGCTCCTAAGCGGTCTCTACTATGGCTGTTTTGATGTGTATATAAAAAATATATATATCTAATTATATATATATAAGGAAAACAAAATGAGCAGCACTTCCCATTGCCCGAAGGCACACCGATCCAATTAAGCCCTTCCTACTTGCCAAAATTTGGGCAGTGTAATGACTCAATTCTAGGATAAAGGAAAAGCAAAGAAGGTAGAGGAATAGAGGGGAGAGTCGGAGCTCTCGGGCCCTTGTAGCACCGTGGACCTTCACGCGAGAGCGACACCGGTGAGCTTCCGATAGCAAACAAGTTGATGGATGGGTTTTAGCTTCTAAAGCTTGATAGGTAGGAGGTAGGAGAGGTAGGCTAAGAGCTCTCTCTTACTAAAGCTAAAGATTCGATGATGGAGAGTGGGGTTTTAAAGATGAACTAGGGTACTCGAATTTAAATGGACAAATGCTAAAAAGGGAGGAGAGGAATAGCTAAAGCCTTTTCTCTCCTTTAAAATTTTTTCAAGCCCTTAATCCAAGGAGAGGGGGCTCTCTATTTATAGAGAAAGGGAGGATTAGTGAGGGGTTAAAGTCCTAATTGGGTTAGCAATTAGATAATCCTAGATCTAAGGTTTTTGGGTTTTTCAAGGTCTTAGATAGGCGTGAATTGGGTTTTAATTGTAGATGATAGGGTGGGGTTTTAAATGGCACAAGGGTTGCAAATTGGTTAAATGGGGTGCAATAATCCTAATGAAACCCACTCTAAACATTGGGATGGTCAACAAGTCAAACCCCAAAAGCAAATTTCGAGCAAAATTCAAAAGTTACTGTAGCTAAGCCTAGCGTGCATATTACACACGCTGGGTATATGTATAGTAACCTGGGAAGAAGCTGGAGGTTTCGAAACCACCCTGGAGCTCACAAAAAGACCAAATTTTGCCTAGCGTGTGTATTAAACACACTAGGCCAAAATTTTCAAAACTTTGCCTAGCGTGTGTAATACACACGCTAGGCTAAATTCCTATAATTCTGTCCGATTTTTAAATCACCATAACGTTTAATATACAACTCCGATTGAGGCGATTCTTAGCTCGTTAGAAAGGTGGGGAACTCTTATTTCCAATGGTATAGGTCTCAGCTCCAACAGATGTTTGTGTAAACTTTGGCACTCCTCTTTCCAAACACTATTTAGGAGGGTTTAAAGCTGGTCCGGGAAGGGTTCTAATGGGTTTGGGAAGGCTAGGGTTGATTCCTAAAGGTTCGGGATGATTACTAAGGGTTTTGGGATGATTCTTATGGGTTTGGAAAATTATTTCGTAAGCTCGGGGGTATGCTCTTCTCGAAGTATGTGTCGATCGGGTCTTGGGCTAAATTTGGGTGTCTACAGATGCCCCACTTTGGTATCCGATCACTAATGATCGAATGCCAAAGAAGAAGACATTCGAAGAGGCCCAAGGCACGCTAACGAGTCTGCCGTATTCAAAGCGAACCTCAAGCATCAAGATGGTAATATGGTGAGTAAACAGAAGCCTTGTATGTCTTGAAAAACATCCCTTCCTTAAGGCTATCCGTCCCCAAGCGCTTAGCGACATTACTAGGCATGACTAAGATGGAGTGAGTTGTTAAAGTCCAATATGCTAGGAAAAATATCTGCTTCTCGAGATGATTGATGGTGTTTGATGTTTAAGTTTCATTCTGAATAAAACAGCCCCGCAAGCGGGGGGATCGACCCATACCTAAAAATTGGCGTGATATAAAAATGCAAAGGTCCACAATTTTGTGTCCAATCATGTGAGGCATTGATTTCCCTATTTGATCGACCACGGGTGCCCCTGCGTGAAGCAGGGTTCGAGGTCTCTGAGTGAATTCGTTAATCCCGAAGTTAATTTAGCACAACTACCCTAGTAGAGTGAATATTGATGTCGCAATGTTTTTTGGGAGTGTGCCATTTTTTATATTGTATCCTGGATCAACATGACCTAGAGTACCCAACTTCAAATAATATTGGGCAAATTCGACCAAAATTGGGTGCCTATCGAAGGAGGCACTCAATCATAATCTCTGTCAATAATGATCTTATTACCGAACAATTATGCAAAAAGCATGCACTCATCAGGGATAGATAAAAACAAAGGGGAATGGAAGTCCCAATTCAGAACCCGTCCGGATACAATTTACGAGAACAAACGACCATCAAATGGATACCCAGATGCAAGGCGTACACTTTACAGAGATACCGTATAAAATCTGATTTTAAGCCTGCACCCTAGAATGAGCCCTTCGGAATGCATATTTGAACATAGTCATTAGATAGGTAATTTCTTTTTTGACAGGTTGGTTTTAACCAACGATTGACCTTTCTTTTAGGAATCTGAAGCTTAAGACAATTAAGTTCACATGAATTCAAAAATGGAGCGCTTAGCGCAAGGATTTTAGCAGTGGAATCAACCTGATTGAAACATTAATTGTCTGACCGGGATTGACACCGTTGCTCCTACTTTAAAGCAGGATCCAAAAATCTAAGGCGAACCTCAGACTCAGGATGTTAATGTTGCACAGTTGTATTGCCGATAAAATATTGATATTTTACCGAATTGAAGCACGCATGTGCATAGTTATGCGTGATTAAAGTACCACGAAAATATAGCTATTATTTTTCTTTTTCAAAATGATTTTCTTTTCTCTTTTTTTTGGAATAGAGCGGACGTTGGTGATGAGATGCTTCATCTGATTTGTCCATCACCGAGAGGTTATCGGCTTTGAGGCTTTGGACCATTTGATGTTCCTGCACATTCTTGAAAAAATGTCAGTCCCTTTTTTATTTATATAGGCAATAATATGCATCCTAATTAATAGAAGGAGAAGCAAACCTTTACCTACACATTTTTTTCCATTTTTTCAAGATTTATATATATATTTTTTATTTTTATTTTTAGATTTTTTGTTCTTTTTCTTTCTTTTGAGATGGAAGTATGATGCCATAAATATGCATATGGACAAGAGTAGATATATATATATTTTTTGTATTTAGATTTTTCTTGATTTTGTTTGTTCGTTATTTGCTTTTCTTCTTTTTTTGTTTGATGCCTTAACAATGAGGCGAAGTAACGGGTCTCATTTTAAGCATAGTCAAACCCGTTCATATGGTCAGACCTAAGTGAGGTTCAGAAATTTTACCAAGGTCAGAATATCCATCCCTTCGGATCGAATTAACCCTTTATCCTTACCTTAGGTCATACGTTTGATGGTGCAGTTTGAAGATATACTTGATCAAGATCCAATTTGAGCAAACATGAGTGGCCTGATTGGCAACCAAATAAATAAAAAATGTAATGGAAGGATTAACTGAAAGATTTTTCTTTTCTCTTCTATTTTTCTTTTTCAACCTTTTTTACTCACAACACCCAAGAAGGATTTTTGCCATGCCCGTTGTTACCCTCTTTTTTCTCCATAGCGCCCTTTCGGGTTTCCACTACGTCCATGAGTATGCATTTTTACCCTAGGCGCCTTTTGGGTTTTCACCTGGTCCGCACAAGCTCACTCCATTTATCCGTGGCGCCCTTTCGAGTTTTCACCACATCCTTTTTTACTTTAAGCTTGTATTTTCTTTTTTTTTCTTCTTTCAAAGGCCACGACATGGGCGTCGACTCCTTCATAGCCAGCTAGATGGAATTCTTTTGTCAACTCTTAGCTTGGCTCATGCCGACTCAACGGATACCGTGACTACTTGTAGACCTTAAAGAGGGCTTCCCTCGAGGATGTATCTTAGCCATGGGTTTGAAAGGGATGGGTTAGGAATTTTAAAGGTATTCTCGGGTTAAAAGGTTTCATTAATAAGGTTTCAGTTGCCGTAATATACTTCTTCCTTGGGGAATTTTGACTGTACATGCCCCTCCTTTCATTTCTATTTGTTTGTTCTTTTTACTTATCCTCTTTTGGGATTTTGCTTTTATGATTTTTTGGATTTTGATGATAACTCTTTTTCTCTTTTTTTGTTTGGTATATGCACTTTGTCTTTTTCTGGGGAGGGGATAATGAAAGAAAAGGCTATTGGCACAAGATGGGGTAGAGGGTATAAGTGTTTAGGAATACTTTTTGGCTACTTGTCTGGAATGATGGCCTCTTTTATGGTGTCCTTAAGCAGCCATGTATCCGTATTATTAATACTTACCTTGCCGCAAGAGACTTATGAATAGAATCGTCAGATGTATCTAGCGTTGATTGGCTCAGGAATGTGATCTTCGTCCATGGTGATAAGACAGAGCGTGTATCCAGGCAGCACCTCTCAGATTACATAAAGTCCTTCCTAGTTGGGCTTGAATTTCCCTCTTGGATCAGCGTGCCGTCATTGCCCTTTGGTATGTTGCCCCAACATTCTTCAACCCAAATGTCATGACTCGGTAACAGAAAGTTTATCATGGAGTAATGAATGTTGTCTTCCCTCGGTCTGCTTCAGCCATCTTGATCTGATTGTATCCAAAAAATCTGTCTATGAATGACAGCATCCCATGCCTAGCAGTGTTATCGATCATGATGTCGATGTGTGGCAATGGGAAGTCATCCTTTGGGCTCGCCTTGTTCAGATTTTTGAAGTTAATGCATATGTGAACCTTTCTATCTTTCTTCGGTACCGAGACGATGTTGGCTAACCATTGAGGTTACTTGGAGACTATGGGAAACCTTGCGTCGTACTATTTGATGACCTCGTCCTTCACTTTCAGCCTCCATTCTGGCCTAAGGAGTCTCAACTTTTCCTTGACCGGCTTAATATTTGGGTACAGCGGCAGCTCATGCTTGACCAAATCGGTGTCCAAACCAGGCATATCCTCATATGACCATGCGAAGACGTCTTGGTATGACCGAAGGAAATCAATCATGCTTTTTCTTTCCTTGGGGGACAACAACATTCTGATCTTAGTGATTCAAGGAACCTCTTTTGTACCTAGGTTGATGTCTTCTGTTTCTTCAATGATTGGGGTAGGGCCATGCTCAAAATCAATAAATTGGTTAAGGAGCTCATTGGTGATCTCCTCGTCCAGACTCATGACTCCTACCTCTTCTTATATTTCTATAGGAAAAGGGTCGATTTCATGTGGGACGGGCTTTTCAATTAAGGCATCATTTTTCTTAATTTTATCAAAAATTTTAAAAGACAATTTTTTTTGGATTATTTTGTATTTCTTTTATTTTTTTTCTTCGGAGATGGGCCCTTGGCAAAGCGGGTCTTTATATACACATGGTATTGCCTGCCAAAGGTTAACGTCACTTTTTAAAGGTTATTTCTTTTTGAGAAGTCGGTGTCAAACTTGTGACCATTTGATGCTTCCAGAGTTAGGGGCATTGACTCCCAATTCCTCACTTGAGGTGCCGCCCTTTTACCTAGCCTTGTGGAGGAGGATGATTGAGATGACTTTTGGGAGTCAGCCTCCATCATGTTTATCTTGGGCTCATCTGGGACCCTGTCCTCGAACGTCAGCATGAGTTTGTGGTGGTTTATGACAGGTTGTTGTATGGGCGAGGGTGTCTCTTCCTCGAAGAGTGACAGGGATGAGAGGTTGAGTTCGATATCTGGGAGAATGATGTAGGGATTAGTCTCATGGACAAGGGTTCTTTTATGCGAGGTTAACTAAGTTGCCCTGTTCTGGTCAATTTTGATGACCCCTACACTTACAAATGTCTTTCAAATGTGAGGCTGCGGAGGTGACTCATTTTTCAGGTCTATCCCCCTGGCTTTTACTACAACAATGGTTCAGGCCTTCTCCTTGGCCTCTCAAATTTCCTCTTCAATAGGCCTGTAGCCTAAGCCGAATCTGACCTATTGTCCGCCTTTGGCCCTAACTGGCTCTTTCCTGCCTTGCAAGCATGGTCCCAATCCCTTGCCTTTTTTATAGCACCATTTATGGAGTATGGCTATAGCTGCAACTATTCCTCCTCTAGTTTTTTGGGTGACCTTTCCAAAGGGTTCGAGCACACTACTGACACATCATATTGAAAACTGTGGAGATCGATGTCTTGAGATGTGTGCGGTACAGCCAGCATTTTGGGGTCCTCAATGCTGTGGATAGCTTTTTCTCTTTCTTTTTATCCCTCTCCCAGAATGGTGACAATCTTTTGTTTGAAAACAAATCTAAGCTTTTAGTGGAGGGTCGAAGGTATTGCCCCAACCTCGTGTAACCATGGTCGCCCTAATAGCAAATTGAATATGGATTTAATGTCCATAACCTGGAAAGGTATGGGAAAGGGCATTGGCCTAATGATGAGCTCAAGATTAACTTCTCTAATTATTTCTCTTCTTGTATTATCAAATCCTCTGGCGCTAGTTCTTACTGGCCTGAACATGGAATGAACCAACCCTATCTTTGTTACAGTTCTCAATGGGCACATATTCAAGGTCGATCCATTATCTATCAGTACTAATTGAATCACCAAGTTCCCTGCTTCCACTATAATGTTAAGGGGTTTGGAATGATTATTTCCCTCATTTAGAAGATCAGCATCTGAAAACGAGATGGCATTTGGGGCTAAAGCCTGCCCCATTATTTATCCCACTTCATCGGGTGAGACCTTATTGGATACGTGTGCATCTTTCAGCGCCCCCATTAGGGCTTGAAAGTGAAGTGGGGATGTCATTAATAGGTCCCAAATAGCGATGTGGGCTGACATTCTTTTTAGCTGTGTTTCTAGTATGTGCTCTCTACTGATTTTTTCAAAGGGGTGTACCGCAGTAGGTTCCTTCTTTTCTTTCAGTAGGGCCGGTATCGATACCTCAGGCTATTTAGAAATCCCCCCTGATCGTGTGATGAATTCAATTGCCCTTTCGATGTTGCTACCCGTATTGATGTTTGTCTGTTTGTAACTAAGGGAAAGTTGATGGGGATTGTAGGTTAGTCCCAGGATCAGGAATGGAGTGGATGTAGTCCTCGGGGGTGCTTGGATTGGTGGATTTGTGTTAATCATTAAAAAGTACCACTTTTCACCTCTTAACCTAGCCTTTGTTGAACCTTAAAGTTCACTAATAACTCCTTTTTAGCTTGTTTTATAGTTAAAAATAAATTATGCAGCTTAACACAAAGTCTGTACTTTTGGTGCTGAGAGAGAATTCAAGCAAAAGATGACAGTTGAACTAGAAGTGATGGAACACCATGGTGGTGCACACCATGGTGACTATTATGCATGTCATACTGGAACCAAAAAATCTAGCAGATGATAGAAGTATAGGTGAGAGTGGAGGAAGCTGCAACAGAAGCATATACATAGCAGCAAAGGAGCCAAGGACCTATTTCGTGTAGCTGAGATGCAACCTCACGCAGTTCAAGTCACTAGCAGAGCTCCCTCGTGCAGCTAAGACATGAAGTATAATATAGCTCGTGAAGAAGTCGCGCAGTTCAGCTGCAAGCTACATGTGAAGGAACTCGCGGAGCTCCCGTTCACTTAACCTCCAAAAATGCAACTCACGAAGTTCTCACGAAGATCAAGCCTTAGTGCAGCAAAGTGCACTACTTCATGAGGTTCATTGGCGTGAACCATAGCAAAAACCTCACGCAGTCCTCGCATGGCTCTGGAAGAGAGAGACGCCCAAAAATCACCTCACGCAGATCTCGCACAGCTCTCGCATGCCTAGAAGCTTAACCCTAAACCAAGCAAGATGTAAAGTCTATCTACATGAGTATCACGTGACTGGAGGTTCTAAAGCTCTTCTGTGCAAGGGCATTCAAAGCTAAAGCAGCTGCGCGATCACTCGAAGTCCTTCTATGCGAGATAGCAGCATTCAAAGCCAAACTCTACCCTGCGAGGACTCTACAAGCTGCATGATAGAAGTAATGCCCAAAAGCCAGCCCCGCAAAGCTCGGGCTCTCCACTTCTTAACCCTAACTCAAGGACCTTTTGGGGATTTACTTAGGTCTAGGGCACGCATCTCAAGGCATAGATTATGATGCATGCATCCAAGGGATGAAACAGTGCCACATCTGCTTGAAATAATTAGGGTTTACTCTCCTCTTAGCCACAACATTGAGCCTAAGTATATAAGCTGCGCTTGTAACTTAGAAAATTATCATTCACCTTCTCCTTCAACCTCTGTCAGCTGAGAGCTCAGGCAGGCTAGGATTAGGGCTGGGGTTTGATCACCTCTTTTTTCATTTTTTCTTCTCTCTTAGCTCAGTATTTGCTGGCTAAGCCTTTCGTAAGCATTTATGTATAGTTTTATTTAAGTTTTGTAATAGTTCAGTAAATATTGGGATTTGGTGTTGAGCTGTTGTGCACAAGGCTGCTACCTTGAGGGACCCCATTGCTAATAACACTTGATTAATGGAATCTTTATTTGAATGCTTACTCAATATGTTATTCTCCTATTTGTCCTTAGTTCTATTCAGGCTATAACATATATTTATGATTTGAGCTTATTGAAATGCCCATGGAAGCTTGAGCATGATGCGCTGGGACCATGGTGGCAGTTAGCAATTTTCATGTTCTATTTTTAGTATTTGTGGGTAAGGGATCCTCTGTGGATAGCCTGTGACAATTAGAGTGGACAGACTATAGCCCTAGGGCAAACTTGGTCACAGTTTTGAGATGGATTATTCTTCTCTACACTTGGACTTGTGACTTGGTGAGAGATTGTCCAGGAACAGACTCCCCTCTGTCTTACTTGACCGCCATCAGATGTTAGTTTTCGCTTCTCTATAGTGATTGTTGACTAGGAGGCTGAGTCATTGCAAGCCTTTTGTAGCATTGATCAGCTGTGTTTCAATCCTTATTCAACCCGTTGTTGGTCCTTTGTGTGGGCATCAATGTGTCACTGGCCTTGACAATACACATCGGGCTTTATGGGTTGGAACTCCTATGAATGTCAGCCAGATCTGTGCACAGAACTGGGGAGCTTGTAGCCTGGAAAACATAGTGTCTGCAATGGTATTCATGGCCTCGTTTGATTCATTGGATGAGGTTTGATCAGCTCATTCCTTTGGATTAGATTAGCAATTTCTTGCTTGATTAATGGGATTTGACAGACTCTATAGGATAGCCTGTGGCTACTTGAGTGGACAGGCTATAGCCTTAAGAGAACCTCAAATGGCATGGGTTAAGTTGGATATTTCCACCTTGTTGAGGTTAGTAATAGCACTTCAATAAGGAAATAAGGACCTGCTGCAGAGAGAGCTCTAAATCTGAGTTACATAACTAAGTAAACCTTTAGCCTAAGCTTCTTACTTCTCCCCCTTTTTATCCTTATTTTAACACACCATCATCCCCTTCTTTATAACCCTTTCTTAAGATAGGACTGCACTTTATTTCTTTCATTAGATAATTTAGTATAGGCGTGACATCGAACTCCCTTTCTTTAAGATTGCCAGATCTATAGTCAGATCTGGAGGCCTACTATTATAGCCCATTTTGGGTTCTAGATCAACTTCTCTGTGGGACAAACTCTTACTTATTAAAACTTGCTACAATAGCCTTGAATCTTGTAGGCTTAGGTTTACTTTAGTTATGTTGTTGCCATCATCTTTTATTTTATTTTATTTTATTTTGATTTTTAATTTGTTCTCACCACACAATAAGCAAGCACATTGGTAATAAAAGAAATCTGCTCACAACAATTGGGATGGGTGGATAACACTTGTTTAACCTCTGTTAGAGGTGGATAGGTCGGAGGTGTGGCAAAAGTGGGCCAAATGGGGTTGATGGGGATTGTGGGTATCTGCATTGGTGGTGGTGTAATGGGGGTGGGCCACTGGAAATTAATCTATGCCGGTGGGGGAGATGGGGCAAAATCTGCCATTGGGTAATTGGTAGGGTTTGCTTTTACGTATGGTTGATACGGATATAAGCTAGGTTTGACGTTATTAACAGGAGCTGGTGGTGGAAAATACTCCCTTAAATCTAAGGGTTTTGCTTGAGGTGTGGGATTGGGAAAGTAATAACCCAAGTTCAGGGGCTCGATTACCCCTATGCTTCTATCCCCCTAGTCCCTTTGCTACGGTGCTATGAAATTCTCTCTAACACTGATATACTCAGAAGGGTCAAGCTCTTCACCAACTTCCTCTATCATGTTGGTAGTGGGTCTTGGGCCCATTCCTCCCTGTGGGTGTGGCAGTAATGGTGTTTACATGATGCTTATGTGGGGGTTCACCTGGGGATGTGCTGGAGGGATGATCTTTCCCGCCTCGATGAGGTCTTATATCGCGTGCTTTAAAGGAAAGCAGCGATTTGCAGAATGTCCCAATTCTTGATGGAAATTGTAGTGTGTGCTGAGATCATAATTTTTTGAAACTAGATTCGACAGAGGTCGTGGTTGAAGCTGAATGCCTAAACCTTTTTCAATTAGTAGAGGCAAAAGGATATTCAGGGATTAACCTAAGGGAGTGAACAGTCGGTTATATGGGGCCCTTCTTTGCTCAAGGGTCTGCTACCCCCAGGGGACATTGTTCTGCCTTGGAGCCTGATTGGTTGGTGCTAGGGCTTGCTGTACTGCCTCGAGCCGGACTGGTACTATATTGACATTAGGCTGTGTGGTTAATACGGTTTGGACCTCCCCCCTGCTCTTCTCTCGGTTGTCTGCTCAGGAAATTTACGGACCCCACTAGTTATTGTTTTATTTCAATGACCCTCTCTTACTGCGTCCTCACAGCGGTTAGCATTCCTCACTAAATCAGCAAAGCTGGATTGCTGCTGGTATGCTAGGAAATCTGAGATGACTGGCAGAGTACTTTTCAAGATCATCTTGATTTGCTCATCGTCGGATATTCAATTTCTTACTTGGGCCGCCAAGGCTCTCCATCTCCCCAGATAGTTACTGAACATTTCATCAGACTTCTCCTTCAGATGAGCTAGATCAGATTTGCGTGGCTCAATGTCTATGTTTTAGACATAATGTTCTTGGAATAAGTGGGTAAGATCTTTCCAAGTTTTAATCATGGACGGTTCGAGGGATGTGAACCATCTCAAAGCGGGGCCTGTAAGACTCTTCTGGAACACTTTGATGAGGAGTTGTTCGTCTCTGCTGTATTAGCACATATCTCCACAGTATGATTTAAAATAGGCAATTGGATTACTCGTGTTGTTATATTTATCAAATGTGAGTACTTTAAATTTGGGTGGCATTGGCACCTCAACAAAAAGGCACAGATTTGAGAAATCTGTGGCATGAATCTCAGTTCCCCCTAACTTCATTAGCTGCTTCTGAATTTTATCCATTTATTCTTTTAGCTGCTCAGATTCTCTGGATGGTGGGGCTAGGGCTGTCCCCCAAGAGGCTGCCTCCCTTCATTTTGGATGGCCTAGGGAATGGTATGTGTGGGTGTTGGGGGATTAAATTTGGCGAATGCCCCTGCATAGGCCCCACTATTTCTGACCTCATCTTCCTTATATTATAGATCAACATATGGTGGAGGAAGGGTGAAGTTATCCTGCAGATTCTGAATGGGTTGGGCAAGTTCTTGATGAGGCCATTAGGGTTGGTGAGGATTTTGATGAGTGAATGGGAGATTTTGGAGGGGTTCAGTAGGTGCTTGGTGGGACCACTGTATGTGAGGGAAACTTTGATGATGAGTTTATGGGGTAAGGAGATGGGCGAGTTGTGGATTTTAGGCGGGTGCCGGATGAGGAAACTAGGCTTGATAAGAATTTTGTTGATTGGGTTGGGGGATGAGAGGATGGGTAAATTGGGAATGGTTGATGGTATGGGATAGATCCCCATATTGAGAAGGGTGCGGTTGTGATGAATGTGGATGGACGGGGCTTATGCCCGATTGGGGGATTGGGTTTATTTGAGGGGGAATGGGGGGCTGTTTGGTATAGGTAAATGTGGGATATTGGGGGAATGATGAAGGGTTTGTAAATAGGGCTCCCAGGTTTGGGCCTTGGTGGACTTGGGATGTTGGGCCTTGATAGGCATCGGTATAGGGTAATGGGCCTTGATGGGCTGGGGTATAGGGCAATGGGCCTTAATGGGTTTAGGGTATTGGGCCTTGATGGGCTTGGGGGTATTGGGGGGCTTGAGCCTAGACCATTGGGCCTTGAAGGGCTTGGATCTGGGTCATTGGGCCTTGGTGGGCTTGGGCTTGGGCTTGGGCATAGAGTGTTGGGCCTTAAGGCCCTCTTAAATGGTCCTAAGGTTGATGGGAGCCTTGGATGGTATGGATAATGGGGGGTTGATTAGGGTATTAGGGGAACGAAGTATAGAGATTTTGGAGGGTTGGTTGGGGATTGGATATTTGGGGTGGAAGAGGATGGCTTTGGGAGACCTTCCAAATGGTGTAGGCTATCACCATGTCCTCCATCATAGACATGGGGTCGGGTACGGGGTTGGAAGTTGATGGCTCACCTAATGAGGGGGGTGTATAGGAGAAAATGGGCATGACTTAGGTAGAGGTAGGAAAATAATGCATGGTTGATGAGGGAAAGTTGGGCATTATTTGGGTGGATTGGAGAAAATTGGGCATGACCCGGGTAGATGAAGAGAAATGTGTTGGATTATGGGTGAATGAGGAGAAAGTGGGTGTATTTGTAGGGGATTGGGATAAATTCGGCATTGCTTGGGTGTATGTGGGAAAATGGGGGTTATTGGGATTGGATGTGGAGGGAAGTTTGGGTGTATGGGGTGTTTGTTGGATGGATGTGGGAAAATTAGGGGCTTGTTGGAATGATGTGGGAGAATTGGGAATGGAATGGATGGATGTGGAGGGTAAGATGGGGGAGATTTTGAGTGGATGTGGGAGGTAAATGGGGCATGGCTTGGGTAGATGGGGAAAAAATGGGTGTGTGTTGGGTGAATGGGGGGAAGGAGTTTAGATTTTGGATGGATGTGGGAGGAAAATGGGGTGAATTTTGAGGGAATGTAGACACCCAAATTTGGCCCAAGGCCTGATCGAAACACATTTCGAGAAAGGTGTACTTCCAAGCTTTTGATGGCATGTATGGAACCCTTTGGAATCACCCTAGATCCCCTAGGAACCTGCCCCGAACCCTTAGAAATCAATCCTAACCCTTAGAACCTATTCTAAACCTAACCTTTCCGAGCAATGGATGAGGAGTGGTACATAGAAACTAGCTACGGCCTTCTACTATAATCGAATCTTATAACATTAATAAGTACAAGTCGTCAGCTTTCTAACAGTCCAAGAATCACCCCAATCAGAGTTGTACATTAAAAGATATGGCAGTCCGACCGCAGGGCAAAAGGATAGTTTCAGGAGGGCCCCCCCTAGGGATTTGGCGCAACTAATAGTTGCGTCGGACCATTTCTCCCCAGAAGTGGCCTGGCGCAACTAATAGTTGTGCTAGTCTTACAGCGGACCCCACCCTCGTGAGGCAACTTCCAGGCCACTATTCGGCATATGAACAGTAACACTATCTTTTTACCCCGAAATGCATGATTAGGGGTTGACTTGTTGACCACCTTGACCTTTGGGGTGTGTTTTGATAGTTATGTTGCACCCTTTTGTACCCTATTTGCAACCCATTAAGTGGCTTAAAGCCTCACCCTATCATCCACCATTGGGGGACCTTCTCACACATTTCAAGGCTCTAAAAACCCTAGGAAACCTTAGATGTTAGATTACCTAATTCCTAATCTTGATTAGCATCTAAACACCCTCCTAACCCACCCATTTCCTATAAATAGAGACTCCCACCCCTTGGTTTAAGGGTTGAGAATTTTTGCCTAAGAGAGAAAGAGCTTAAAGTGTGAAGATCTTTCTCCCTTTGGTGCACCATTGCTCATACAAATTCTAGAATTCTAAAACCTCAGTCCATGCCTTACCTTTCCTAAAAAGCCTCTAGGTTAGGTGTGTGCTATCCATTTGCCTTCCTTCTCTACCTCTTAGCTAGTTAGCCTTAGTGATTAGAACCCCTCTTTCCACCATTCAAGCCTTCAAAAGCTCATCAATAGTAAGCCACGCAAGGCTCTCTCCTATGGTGCTGCAAGGGCCCGAGGGCTCCGGCTCTCCCCTTTCTTCTCCTATCTCTTTTTGGCTTTTCTCATCCTCCCATTTGTGTCGTTTCGCCGCCAAATTTTCGGTAGGAACGAAGGGGCACAAATAGGATTTGAGGCCCATTTGGGTAAGAGGAAGCCATTTTCTTTTCTTTTACTTTATTTTTGTTTTGGTCATAAATAAAGACCGCATTAAGTGGGTTGATCGGGTGCCTAACACCTTTCCAATCGATAACCGAAGCCCCTACCCAAGAGTCTTTGGTGTGGACCGGATTCAGATCATATTTTTAGCACTTCGGTGCTCATAAAAATGATCTAGGTTTCTCGGGACATCGAAAGCTCTCGGTGGCAACTCTATATTTTTGCCAGCCAGTGCATTGCCACGACGGGATCGTCAGAAATCCCATGGTTGCACAGGGAATGAGGCGGATGTTGAAGGGAATACGAGTGCACCGTAGGGTCCGATGACATCGAAATGGGATGGGGTGGGGGAATCAAAAATGGGGATTTCTTCCAAGTGAGAATGAGTTGGGGAGCGTGGCGGGGATGAATCGGGATTGGCATAAGCCTAATCAACCGCCCACGACATGGCTTGGCAGCGGGTTGGGTATGGATGCCTCGGGTGGAGCCCGAAAAATTTTCTCCTCCCCCTATGGGATAACGGAGGGTAAGGTGATGCTGTTGTGCCAGCACCATGAGCTGTCTTTTTTTTATTTTTTCCTTAATTTTTTATTGATTTTTTTTTTATAAAGAAATTAACCTCCTTACGGTGAGTTTTCGGGGCCTTGGAATTCCCGTTTCAGGTGGCATTCACACCCCTAATATTTCCCAAGGCGGGATCCCGGCTCTGTTTGGAAGAAACAAAGGAAAACCTCTGTTCTAAGTGAAAGCATAGAAGTCCACGCGGCAACCTGATCCCTAAAAAAAAATCAATAAGAGGGTAACCTCTTTTGAGCAGCGAGGGCGTATTGGGTGTCGACAGGTGTGAGATATATTGGAGGCACTAAACCACTAAGCGGGGGACTTAGGAACATTGATAGAAGGCCTCAGCTTTGGGCTGCCCGACCAGAAATAGGCTTAGCGTGTGTATTATGTACAATAGGCCAAAAATCTGGAGATTTTGGCTTAGCATGTATATTATACACGTAAGGCAAAATCTGAGGATTTTTGGCTTAGCGTGTATATTATACATGCTAGAAAAATTTTGGGGATTTTTGGCTTAGCGTGTAAAATTATACACGCTAGGCAAAAACGGAGTATGAAAGATTTTTTTTTACAGCAACAACAGGCTCGAATTTGGTACAATTTTTTTGGTTTCTGGAAGCAGTGCGTCTAGGGATTGATTTTCTTTGTCATTTTGAGTCCCTCCTCACTAAACCTAAATGGATACACGATTATTTTAGGATTTTCTAATGCTCTTCCACGGGTTTTAAGTTTTGTAACCAAATTGATCACCCACCAGATATACCTCCGGCGCAAGAGCCTTCTTAGATACTAGATGGGGTTGTACTTTTCCGGATCATCACTACTAGGGGCTGTTGCCGTACTAATAACCGGGACGTTTGTATTGCTGCCTAAATTTCCAACCCTTTAAAAGCTATCCTCGTGAAAATGATATAAGCCCCTTAATTCACTTTTAAGGTTCAATTTTAATTTCAAATTTTAAAAGGGGAGTCTGCTTATGTTCAAAAATGGGTTGTGATGGTCCTGTGCGGCCTCTACGGGTTGACGACCACTGATGGTATATGAGTGTGAGAAAATAAAAGCTCACGTAGGCTCGCCAAACGGCTAAGGTATGTAAAATGCTCAAGTAAGACTGCCAATTGGCTAAGTCATGTAAATGCGTAAGCCCGCCAATCGGCAAGGCATGTAAATGACCGAAAATAAAATATAAGTAAGGACAATGCGCAAGTAGGCCCGCCAATCGGCTAAGGCAATTAAATGACGGAAAATAGGGGTGAGTAAAAAATTTGACGAAATTATAGGGGTGAGTAAAAAAGACACAAAAAAGGTTAGTAAGCACATAAATAAATATAAAACAAAAGGAGGCCAAATTTCAAGGGAAAGCTCTACAAGCTAGTCCCCACCTGGAGCTTTTGGTGTCCTGAGAAACCTAGATCAATATTAAAAGCACTAAAGTTCAAAAATATGACTCTGATTTCGGTCTACATCAAAGGGTCTTGGGTATGGGCTTCAATTATCGATCAAGAAGGTGATATGCACCCGACCAACCCGCTCGTAAGCGGTCTCTACTATGGCTGTTTGAATGTGTATATAAAATATATATAATTATATAAATATAAAGAATAAAATGAGCGGCACTTCCCCTTGCCTAAAGGCACACCGATCCTATTGAGCCCTTCCCGCTTGTCAAAATTTGGGTAGAGTAACAGCTCAATTCTAGGATAGAGGAAAAGAAAGGAAGGTAGAGGAATAGAGGGGAGAGCTGGAGCCCTCGGGCCCTTGTAGCACTGTGGACCTTCGTGCGAGAGCGACACCGGTGAGCTTCCAATAGCAAACGGGCTGATGGATGATGGAGAATGGGGTTTTAAAGATGAACTAGGGTGCTAGAATTTTAATGGACAAATGCTAAAATGGGAGGAGAGGAATAACTAAAGCCTTTTCTCTCCTTTAAAAATTTTTCAAGCCCTTAATTCAAGGGGGGGGCCTCTCTATTAATAGAGAAAGGGAGGATTAGTGAGGGGTTAAAGTCCTAATTGGGTTTGCAATTAGGTAATCCTAGATCAAAGGTTTTTGGGTTTTTCAAGGTCTTAGATAGGTGTGAATTGGGTTTTAATGGTAGATGATAGGGTGGGGTTTTAAATGGCACAAGGGTTGCAAATAGGCTAAATGGGGGTGCAACAATCCTAATGAAACCCACCCTTAACATTAGGATGGTCAACAAGTCAAATCCCAAAAGTTAATTTCGAGCAAAATTCAAAAGTTATTGTAGCTAAGCCTAGCGTGCCTATTACACACTCTAGGTATATGTACAGTAACCTGGGAAGAAGTTGGAGGTTCTGACCCGACCCTGGAGCCCATAAAAAGACCAAAATTTGCCTAACGTGTGTATTAGACATGTGTTGGCCACTTACCTTATGTTCAAAAAGGGGTTTGAAATCACACAATTAAAGGATCTATTTGTTGCACACACCAAGATAAGCAGACATACAGACCTGCAAGTATTCAGGGCCTGTTGTAGCAAGTTTTAAAGGGTAAGTAAGGGTATGTCACAAGGAATTGTGAGCTGAAAATTAAGTAAATCTCCAGATCTAAGGCAAATCTGGCACCCTGCCTAATACTAAAATAGCAAAAGAGAGAGGAGAGGTTTTAAGGGGTTGTCACTTTAATCTAAACTATAGAAGCACAATTAAATGCATAAATGAATTGATATTAAATCCAGAGGTCAGATCTTACAAGTGAGGGGAATTTTTTAGTGAAATTAAAAACATAAAATAGAGAGAAGCAACTTGGAGTTTGGTCTTACTGCAATTGGATTGAGCTAACAGTGTCACAAAGAATTCAGAATGCATCAATCCCTCATCTGGCTATAAGCACAGCTGCAGGGTAAAAGGATCTGATCTAAGCCAGAGATTTGGATTGATCTTAAGGCTATGATCTGTCCACTTCAATGGTCACAGATCATCTAATAGATTCACTCCATTCTCAAGCTTCCATCATAACAGTATACTCACTACAAATGTTGCAACTGCTAGGCCACAGACACAGGCAATTGTAGAAACATCAGATCTAGGGAGATCAAATGGTATCTAAGAGGTCTACCAGTTAAGTGGGTGAGCTATTCCCATCTACACAAATCCAATCGAGCACCAAATGAAACCATATGAAATATGGATCTAATTACAACAATTAAACCAACATTGCATTGAAATAAAATAGTTATATAATGAAATGCTCTCAAATTTATAGTTTGTGCATCATCTGACCCTTAATAACATTCTCAACTCTCCCCAATTATAGATCCAACCTCACTCCTTACTGCTCCAAAGAAATTAGCCAACCATGGTTGGGTTAAAAGGAAGAATAGAGAATTTCAATTCAAGCTCTGATCTCCAGATGTGATCCGCTTTTTCTGGTGGCTTCCTTTCCTTTTATAGCTTTCCTCCTCTGCCTCAAATCCATTTTTCCTACCAATTACAGCTTCCAGAATAATCCTATTATTCCCTCTTTTATTCCCCTTCTAGAAGGCTCTTTCAGTTAGTTAGAGTTGGGGGAGAGCACGTGGGTCGGTTAGGATTTCCCAAGGCACTTCTAGAGACTTTGTGCCAGTCACCAGAGTGCCTCAGATTGTGTGCAGCAGGTCACCAACTTGCAGGTGGTGCACAGCAGCTTTTCTAAGAAGTTCTTCAGTCAATTTTGATAGGTTCCTGAGGCTTTCGACAGGTTTCAAACAAGCCTTCTGTTCCTTTCACTAGGATTCAGGATCCTTTCAATAGGTTCCAATAGGTTGGGCTAAGAATAAAGCTCCAGCATCCGCAACCTTCATCTGGTGTGTTCGATAGGTTGGGGGCTCCTTTCGATAGGTTGATCTCTGCACACTACATTTCGATAGGTTTGCTTCTAGCTCCTGTCGATAGGTTCTCAAATTTTTGATAGGTTCTCGATAGGTATTCTTAGCACGACAAGTTTTAGAATCCTATCGATAGGTTCTCTTCAGGCTTAGGCATCTTGTCGATAAGATGCTCCCTTCTTGTTCTCGACTACGCGATAGGTTCCAGGATCCTATCGAATTCTCCCATCCTCATGACTTCTTCCTTCTCTCAGCCTTCAGATAGGTTGTTTTCAGCCTATCTTTACTCCTTCAACACTGCTTTGTTGTTGCTGCATGCTCTAAGTGGGCCACTGTTGGGTTTGAACTGCATTGAGAGATGGATTTTTATACTATGACTGCTTTTTACTGGTATCTACAAGACATACTCAAGAAGCATTTATTAGTCCACTCATAGGTCTATCAAAGCTCATGTTAAGGGGTGAAAAGTGGTACTTTTAAGAGATTTAACACACCCCGAAACCTAAGCTTTGCTAGTCCCTCAGCAAAGAAAGAATAAAGAAAACTAAAATGCCACTTTTGTAGGGAGCACAGATGCATTTAGCATATGCATCAAGCCTTTTGAACCCCTAAGTCGTCCCTAGTGGAGGAGTTGAGTCTCCTGAGAGTTTTCAGTGAAGGTACCCACAAACTTCTCCAATAAAATCAGTTAGTACTGGTGCACATGCTAAAACAGAGTTTAAGTGAGAAAAAACAAATTCCACACCATGTGCATTCAATTCTAGAGGATTTTCAGCAGAAAAAATCTTCAGTTTAAAACTTGAAATTCTGCTGTAATTCTTTCATCATCAATCAGTTCATGGCAAAGCCTTGTGTCTGAAAATTAATGTAGAGCTCACCTTTAATTTAAGGATTCTGTTTTGATAATGCCCCAAACACATTTGAATTTCAGACCCAAGTCTTACCAGGGCTGTTTACTCTCAGTAAAAATAGAAGGGTGCATCATTTCACATGGCTCACGAGTAGTTACAGCCCTCAAATAGGATTGCAAGCATGAGCATAGGCATTGCTCTAACTTCTGAAATTTTCTAACTCTTTTCACCATAGATTAAACACATCCTCATCTCCACATGACAGCTCAATCCATTTTAGATCAGTAAGGTCTTTTTATTGGGTTGTAATGTGGCTTATGGGTAAAATTTATAAAAGAATAAAGGGGTAAAAGGGATTCAAATTGAGAAATTAGGAAGGTAAGGAGGTGATGAACCACCTTCTTCAGTTCAGCACAATTTCATCTACTTCTTGAATTTCTAGATTTGAAGTGACCAGTTTCTAATCATCTTTTCAATCTTTCGATGAGATGACTTCTCTTTCTCATTCTTTTACTTTGCTTTTCTATTTTTCTTTTCTTTTTGTATGGTTTTGCTTTTTTTTTTTTTCTTTTAATGGGTTGGAATGCCACAACACCAACAAATGTGCTTTTCTCTTTCTCAACCAAATTTTAAACCTTGCTCCTCTAACCTCACTTCTCCTTTTTCCTGATTCTTAGATCGAGAGTGAACTGAAATAGGTCAAGGGGTTTGGGTTCAAAATTTCTGGTTTTTATCAAAGAAAACATCGAATTTTAAGGATCAAATGGTGTGTATCAAGGGCAGTTCAAAGGTGGGAAAATTTTAGGCTCAAACTGTCCAAGGGATGGCCTTACTTCATGTCCTCAATGTCATGAATGCTGTCAAGCTATTTCAACTTGGATTTGCCTAACTTCTAGTGGGCAAAATTAGATCCAATTAGTCTATAGAGCAGAAAAAATTGCCAAGACACTCTTCAAAGAATTTTTTTTTCAGGCCCAAATCTCACTGGGTATGGCCTTCCATCAAATTTTATGGGCTGTATTCTTACAGTTTTCTCTCATTTCAGGTTCACTAAACATCAATTTTTGAAAATTCTTGACATTTGCTTCATGAAAAATGTTAAAACTACAGCTCATTTCAGTTTTAAAAAGTTTTTAATTTCCTCTTTTCCATAAATCAGGTGGGAAAAAAAAACTTTTTCAACATTGTTGCACTAGCATTAACTCATTTCATTGGCACACCTGCCATACCTCCAAACCTAAATTAAATAGTGTCTTCACTGTTGAGAGAGCATGGTAGCAATGAACAGGGTATATGAAGAACAGATAGAAGAATAAGCACAAAGAAAGACATAACACAGAAAAGAAATTATTATTAACATCTAAAATATGTACATGATCCAAAGCAGGAAGAGAAAACAAACAATCCTAAACTATTTATGTACAAGCATCATCAGGCCAATCATACAAATCTGCCAAAATTTTCAAATCATCCTTGGATAAAGAACTTGTCCTTAAGGTGGGGACTTCTTAGTGGACTGCTTGGGGGCCTCCTCAGAATGAGCAGCAGAGCTCTTATCTTTCTTGGCAGAAGCAGTAAGAGAATCATAATCGGAATCAGAGAGGAAGATGATAGTACGATCGAGGCCAAGGGCAGCAGCAGCTTTCCTTCCTTCCTCCTTTGTGAGTAAGGTGAAGGAGTTGTCATGTGGGGGTGGGGGCTTGGTGGTTGCTACCTCTTCAGACTGAGTAGTAGGTTCCTTCCCTTTACTGTGAGTAGAAGTAGAGGAAACAGATCTCTGTTGTCTTCCTAAGTGTGCATGATTTATTTGTATTTTGAAAATAGATTTTTCAAAGTATGGACTACTGAAATTGGAAAACTAAAAAGAAAGAAAATATCAGCACAGAGAGAAGTCAATCAACCTACAAGATCAGGGCCAATTGTAGCAAGTTTTAAATGTAAGTGAGTAAAAGATCGTCCACAGAGAATTGATTTAAAATATATGGTAAACCTCCAGATATGAGCTACCAGATCTGGCCTCTAATCTTATCTACAAAGCAAGTAAGATGAGAGGTTGAATTTGTCACATTAACTAAATTATCTACAAGTAAAATTTAAACTAAGTGATCCAGATTCGAGTTGAGGGAATTGGATGCAAAATTAATAAGAATGGAGAAATAACAGCTAACTTAAGCTTAGTAATTGATTGCAGAATGAGAAATAGTGTAATATAGTTGAGAAAGTATCAAATCTTCATCTGGCTACCAGCTCAGATGTAAGAGAAAATAATCCAATTCAAGGATTAGAATTGAGTTAAGCGTATGGCTATGATCTGTCCACTGTCATGGACACAGATCATCCAATAGTTTTCTTCTTCAATCCAAATTCTTGATTTAGAACATGAGCATCACTACAAATGCTGTAAGAACCAGGTTACAAACACAAATTCTCACAGGGATAGTGAATTAAGGGAAATTGCTTAAAAAATAGTAAATCTAAAGGAATCTAATGAGTGAGGAGATCACAATGAACCCTCAACATGAATCTGATTGAGAACGTACTGATGAAAGCAACCTTTTCAAATCCACCATTACAATTACAGAACACTGCTTAAAACAGCTCTCGGATTTGTAGTCTTAAATACAATTCTCACTTGAATTACACAAGTATCTCACATTTCTCAATTACAGACAAAAGCTAGGCTATTACAGAGGTTTCAGACAAGCTATCTTGATCTGAATTGAAAAATGGGGCAGCAAGAATGAAACTCAAATTCTGGATGCCCAAATTGGGCAAATAGTTCGCTTATTTATAGTTTTCCCCAAGTCCAGCTCAGATGTGCATCAACCAATCAGAATTGGTTAGATCTATATCAACTAATAGGAGTCAAGCACAAGGATCCAGATTTATTCTGGCCAATCAGAGCTGCTTGATCTGGTTCAGCCAATTAGGAGACAGAGGTATCAATTCTGTTATGTAATTCAAAAATCTGTTTGAGCTTCTAGAAGTTCCCACCAAGTAATTTAATCTTTGGGTGTCCACATGGAGTGGAATATGCCTCTGATTTGTGCTCAGAATCTTTCAGAATGCCCCTAGGTTTTTAAATGCATTGGGGTGCGTGCAGAGATTACTGAATTGCCCTTATAGATGCTAGGAATCTTCAGAATACAATTTTGCACAGTTTGGGGACATTTTCGAAAGGTACTGTAACTGTTGGAGCTCTATTCGCACAGATTGGGGACCTTTTCGAAAGGAAATATGACTTCTGGAGCTCTATTCGCACAGATCTGGTGTTGTTTGCAAGGAGTTTTCTTCTTTTCGAAAGGATCATCAGCAAATTTGGTTCCTTTCGAATAGATCAGGTGCTCTTCGAAAACCAAGCCTGGAGCTTTAGTTCTTTTCGAATGGATTAGGTTCTTTTCGAATAGATCAGGAATCCTTTTGAATAACATTCTGTAGTGCATTCTTTTTTCCGAATGGCCAGTGAGGTTGTCCCTTCTCCTTCTTCCTCCAGATCAAGATGGGTCATCATCTTTTTGGTACTTTTAAGCTACTTTCAGAGTTAAGCCGGCCTTTGTTGTTAGCTGTAAAACAAACACCTAAAACACTTATTTAGTTCTCTCAAGGGTCTATCAAGGCCCAAATTAAGGGGTTGAAAATGGTATTCTCCAGTTCTCAACACACCCCCAAACCTAAGCTTTGCTTGTCCCTGAGCAAAGATAAAATTAAAAACAAAGTAAACAGCCACTTTTGTAGGGAGCACAGTTGCATTTAGCATATACAACAAGTCTTTTAAACCCCTAGGTGATCCCTAGTGGAGGAGTGAAGTCTCTTGAGGTTTTCAGTGAAGGTACCCATAAACTTCTCCAATAAATCTGTTAATATCAATGCAGTTTTGTTAAAACAGACTTTCATCAAATCAGATTATTCACACCTGCATCAGTCAAGCTGTAAGAGGATTCTCAAGAAAACATCAGTTCAAAACTGAAATTCTGCTGTAATTCTTTTACCATTCACTCAGTTTGTGTCAAAAAGTTTTAAAAGAAAAATTAATGAAAAGTTGGCCTTCTATTTGAGAATCCTGCTATGATGTTACCCCAAATAAGTTGATTTCAAACCCAACTCTCACCAGGGTTGTCACTCAACATACAAGTAAGAGGTTATACTATTTCACACAGCTCAAGAGCAGTTACAACCCTCAAATAGGACTGTAAGCAGGAGCATAGGCATTGCTTTTCAGTTCTGAATTTACTACTCTTTTCACCATAGATTACACAAATCCTTATCTCCATGTGACAGCTCAATCCATCTTTGATCAGTAAGGACTTTAACTTGGGTTGTAATGTGGCTTATGGATGAAATTTATCAAGAATAAAGGGGTGGAATGGAGTTCAAAATTGAGAAGTTACTTAAGTTAAGGAGGTGATAGACACACCTTCTTCAATTCAGCACAATTTCATCTTCTTCTTTGAATTTTCAGAGCCAAAGTGGCCATCTTTTTCTCTTTCTTTTTCAAACTTCCAACGAAATGACTTTTCCTTTTCCCTTTTTTTTTTTTTTCAAAGCAACATTGACTGGAATGCCACATTTCTTCTTCTGATACATCATTGCCTTCAATTATTTTTCTTTTTCTTTTACCAAACTGTTACCCCAACTCACCTTTCTTCAGCTTTCTTTCCTTTACCTTCTGAATTTTCAGAGTGAGGGTTAGGCTAAATGAGGTTGATGAGGTTTCTAAGGTTTCAAAGAAATCTTGGATTTATAAAGCTCAAATGGTGTGTATCAAGGGCAATTTTAAAAGGTTGGGCTTTTTGAAGTTCAAACTGTCCAAGAGGAAGCCTTATATCATGTCTTTAATATCATGATTACTGTCAAGCTATTTTAACTTGGATATGTGTAACTTCTAGTGATAATAAGCAGGTTCAAACAGTCCCTAGAGCAGAAAAAATTGCCAATTCATACCTCCAAAGAATACATTTCAGGCCCAAATCTCACTGGGTGTGGTTTTCTATCAAATTCCTGAGGCATATCATCACTGTTTTCTCTCTTTTTAGGTTTACTAAAACATCTATTTTCTTTTGAAATTTTTTTGACATTCACTTCATGAAAGTATTAGAATTACACTAGAAATCAATTTTAAAAAGTTTTGACTTCCTCATTTTTCAAAGGCAGGTGGGAAATCACTTCATTTTCAAAAATTTTACTGATCATAAGCTGCATTAATGTTAACTAAATTATTGACATCTCTGTTACACCCCCAAACCTATGAGGAGCAGTGTCCTCACTGGTCCAAAAGTGGATAAGCAAAAAGAAAAAAAAAAAAGCACAATGACAGAGAGAAAAGAAAAATTGCAGAGTAATGGACAAATCAACAGAAGTAAACAGTAAACATTAATTAAACACTAAACAAACAACAAAAAACAAAAAAATTTACAAGGTAGTCTAATAACTAGGGTCAAAATCTGTATCATAAGTTGGTTCAGTGGGGTCAAAATTGGAGTCAGTATTGGAGTCCAAACTTGAGTCAGTATTGGAGTCTGAACTTGATTTAGCTTTCTCTTGGATTGTGGCTTGGAGTTCGGTGTACTCTTTAGGCTTGATCTTTCTGGTGAGGCCAATATATTTTTCAAGTCTATCAGCCCTCAGTTTTTCTTGTACAAGCCTCCTTTTAACATGGCAACTGTGTGCTTCTCACCCCTAACCATCTGATATGTTTGGCTCAGCAGGTCCTGCATCTTATCTCTTTCAAATTGCATAAACAACTCCAACTTCCTAATCTTGTCCTCATAAGGAGTCTTAATGTAAGTTTGAAGATCAGCAATCCCCTTAAGGACATCGCTAGAGATGCAAGGGTTCTCTTCCATAGCCCTTTGAAGAGTGGCAAAACGTGGAATAGGAATGGAGTGGTAGGGGACCATTTGTATCCCAGCAGTGGGGGTGGGGGAAGGTGAATCTAAAAGTACTACTTCAGGTTCAGTTTGGGTAGCAAGGTCAGAGACAGTGGGGATGGGGAAAGGTGAATCTAAAAGCACTACCTCAGGTTCTGTTTGGGTAGCATGGTCAGAAGTGGAGGGTACTGTGGTTGAGGTAGTTGGTTGGGATGTGAAGGCCAAGGTTTGGAGAATGGAATTTGTCATCGGTTATGTCTGTTGGTCTACTGGGCTTGGGCGATTGGAGAAAGGTGAAGATTTGGCTAATTGGGTCAGGTGTGGGTGTGGTAGGCAGAGTGGTGAATGGTATGATTGGTGTAGGTGGTTGAAGAGTAATAGGTGGGATGACTGTAAAGGGGGAAGTAGCCAAATGAGTAAATTAGGGGTGGTCAGGTACTGGGGCATATTCATGCCTAATATTCTCCAAGATAGATCCCATCAAAGATGAATAGGCCTCAGTGGTGAATATCTCAGGTTCAGGAGTATGGGTGCTTTCAGGTGTATGAGCTGAATGGGCTGGTGAACCTGAGAAGCTTGGTAGGATAGGAGTGCTAGGTGAGTTTACAACAAAATCTGTGGGTATATCTGGGAAATTGTTAGGTGAAATTGGTGGTGTAAGTATGGCTGGAATGGTTGGTGTTGGGGGAGAATCTGCAATGGGAATTGTGGTGGTGATGAGTGATGGAACTGCTGGGATAGGTGATGGGATAGGTGCTGTGATATGTGAGGTGGACATGATGATGGTCTCCTCAACATTGGTAGTAGGTTCAATGGCAGCTGCAGGTGCAATGGGTGCAGCTAAAGAGCTGGTCACCTCAGGTTCAGGTATAGCAGCCTCCTGGGCTGGCTCTGCCTCTTCCCTAATTCTTTTCAACATAGTTTAGCTTGTATTCCAAGCCCTCTTCCCAAAAGCATGAGGTGTTACAATCTCAAAAGGCTCTTACTCATCAATGTCAAATTTAGCCCTTAGTAGGGCTATGATCAACCTTCCAAATGGTATTCCAGCCACTTTCTGTTCCTTCTTCATCTTGGCACTGATGCCATTGCTTCAAATATCAGCATGGGGGCATTGAAGAATTGCCCTTTAGAAAAGTGAAAGAGGGCCTCTAGAATGGGTGTCCTTCATTCCTGACTGTGCCCAGTGACATACAAACTCCCTCTCAAAATTGAATCCATCAGTAAAAATTGGTATGCTAAGTCTCTCCTCATGATGGACTGCCCAGTTTCAACTATGCCTTGGGTTAGATGTGCAGCCATATCTCTAAAAGAAGTTGTCTCAGGTGCAACCAAAGGGCCAGTAGGATCATACTGAAATGGTAACCCCAAGGCTTTTCCAATGTCTTCATAAGTGATGGTTAAGTCACAATCATCAATAAAAATTACCAGAGTTGGGGCATCAGCATCCTTCTCAGTCACTTTCACCATGTTTTGGTACCATAATCACACCATTCTAGGATAAATCTTCTCTGGAAGAGGGGTCAGGATATTACTCAGTGAAGCATCCCTGATGTAGTTCAGGGATAGCATACATTCTGGTTTGTTCAAGAAAAAATTCTCATCCACATTAAGCTCTGGAATAAGCTTCTGAGCTTCAATGAAAGGGTTTGGAAGTACCAAATGCTTAGGAAGAGGAGGAAGCTCAGTCTCAGGAATAGGGTCAGCTTCCGGGATGGGTTCCTCAATTCTAACCTTCTTTTCCTTCTCAATCCTATCAGCCTTATCCATCGACAATTTCCTCTTGGCTGAGGTTTTAGCTTTTCCTTTGGTGGATGATTTGCTAGCTTTCTTAGTATAAGACCTAGGGAACATCTTAGCCAACGATTTTTCAGCTTTCCCCATTTTAAAAATTTCTAAAAACTCTTTCAAATACTTCCTCCTTCTAACAACAATTAATAAACAACTCTCTTGAATCCCAGACACTGTATGCTTAAACAGAAATCAAAATTTTAAAACACAGACAGAGGATATGGAGAGAAAAATACCAAAACCTAGGGTTTGCTTGAAATCTCTGATTGCTTGATCAAATCCACCGGAGTCAGAGGCAAAAGATCCTTCTCTTGAAGCTTAATCAATGAAAAAAAAATGAAGGAAATTGGATCTGGATTCCAAAAGAACGCAGAGATGGAAAAAAATTGGTTTTCTGTGAAATAGGACAAGCTGGAAATGCTTTCGAATATGAAAAACCTCTATTCGAATGGTTTTAAATATGTTTAAATCGATTTCGCAAAGCATCATTAATTCTTTCGAAAAGTTCAAAAAAGTCCTTTTCGAAAAGGAGAAAGGCATCAATACCTTTCGCAAAGCAAATGGCTTCAGAAACATCTGTTCAAAAAGATCTGCATCTATTCGTAAAGTTTACCATTCTTTTCGAGCAGATCCTTTTCGAAAAGGAGTTTATATTTTTCGAACTGAATTTTTCTTTGCGAATTGATTTTTCGCATTGACTGTAAAATTTTTCGAATTGACTGAATTTACTTTTGAACAAATGCTCTGAAGTACAGAACTGAAATATTTTTTTTTTTTTTTAAACAAAATTTCCACATTAAAATCATTGGAATTTATTATCTTAATCAATTAAAACCACAAAGCTTTCTGAACTTATGATTCCTCAAAGAAAATTTAACTAAAACATGACTAAAACAGAGAAAAACAATTACACAAAACTATGCAAAAATCACAGTACAGACACAGTTAAAATACATATGATATAGTTGTATGACATTAGATTTGTGGAGGCTCTTGATGATAGATGGCCATCACAGGCTCCAAAATATTTTCAATGCATGGTTTTAGCCTCTGACCATTTACTTTCAAGGTTCTTCCATCATTCGGGTCCATAATTTCAACAGCTCCGGATGGAGATGCTTGAATGACAGTATATGGCCCTTCCCATCTGGATCTCAACTTTCCAGGAAAAAACTTGAGGTTTGAGTTGAATAACCATACCTTAGAGCCAGCTGTGAACTGTTTTCTCAGCAGATTTTTGTCATAGAAAGCCTTAACTTTTTCTTTGTAAGATCTTACATTAGTGTATGCATCCATCCTCAGCTCTTCCAACTCAGAGAGCTGCAGTTTCTTATGCTTACCAGCAGTAGTAAGATCCATATTTAAAGCTTTAATGGCCCACAAGGCCTTATATTCTAACTCCACTGGTAAATGACATGCTTTACCCTAGACCAATCTGAATGGGGACATACCAATTGGGGTCTTATAGGCTGTCCTATATGCCCACAATGCATCATTCAGCTTAATGGACCAATCCTTTCTGTCCTTCCTCACAGTATTTTCCAATATATGTTTGATTTCTCTGTTGGAAATCTCCACTTGTCCACTGGTCTATGGATGATATGGAGTAGCTACTCTGTGAGTCACAGAGTACTTTTTCAATAGAGCTTCAAAATGTTTGTTACAAAAATGGCTTCCCCCATCACTGATAATGGCTCTAGGGGAACCAAACCTGGAAAAGATGTTATCCTTTAAGAATTTAAGGACAACTCTGTGGTCATTGGTTTTAGTGGTTGTGGCTTCAACCCATTTGGATACATAATCCACAGCTACTAAGATGAAATTAAAACCATTTGAAAGAGGAAAAGGTCCCATAAAATGTATCCCCCAAATGTCAAACAATTCGACTACCAAAATGGGCTGTAAAGGCATTGAATTTTTCTTGAAAATGCTGCCCAATCTCTGGCAGTTCTGACAAGACTTACAATGCTGCAGTGCATCCTTGAAGAGTGTGGGCCAATAAAATCCATACTGCAAAACCTTTGCAGCAGTTTTGTTTCCACTAAAATGACCTCCACAGGCCTGCTCATGACACATGGAAAGTATGTTGTGGAACCCTTCTTCATGGATACATCTTCTAATGATTTAGTGGCACAAATCTTGAAAGCAGTGAGATCCTCCCAAATAAAATGTTTAACCTTTGAAAAGAAGAGATCTTTGTCCATTTTATTCCAGTGTTGGGGGGTCCTTCCGGTAGCTAAAAATTTGACTATATTTGCAAACCAAAGGGTATGCACACTGATAGCAAAAAGTTGCTCATCAGGAAAAGAGTCATTGATAGGCAACCTATCAATTTCAGCAGTCAGAATTCTAGACAGGTGATCAGCCACCACATTTTCCACACCCTTTTTGTCTTTAATCTGCAAATCAAACTCCTGCAATAGGAGAATCCACCTGATTAATCTTGGTTTGGTATCCTTCTTAGACAGAAGGTATTTCAGGGCTGAGTGGTCAGTGAACACCACAATTTGTGAACCCAAAATATATGACCTGAATTTCTCCAAGGCATAAACAACTGCCAGCAGCTCTTTCTCAGTTTTTGTGTAATTGAGCTGTGCATCAATCATTGATCTACTGGTATAAGCTATGACATGAGGCAGCTTATCCTTTCTCTGCCCAAGAACAGCTCCCAAAGCATAATCTGATGCATCACACATCAGCTCAAAGGGCAGAGAGTAGTCTGGAGACTGAAGTATTGGAGCTGAAATCAAACAATTTTTTAAGAATTCAAATGCCCTAAGGCATTCATCATTGAAAACAAAAGGGACATCTTGGCACAATAAATGGCAAAGAGGCTTGGATATTTTATTGAAGTCCTTAATGAACCTCCTGTAAAATCTAGCATGCCCCAAGAAACTTCTGATTTGCTTGACAGTTTTGGGAGGAGGCAAATGTGCAATTAAATCTATTTTTGCTTTGTCCACCTCAATGCCCTTATGGGAGACAAGATGGCCAAGGACAATGCCTTGGGTGACCATGAAATGGCTCTTCTCCCAGCTCAAAACTAAATTGATTTCTTCACATCTCTGTAACACCAGGCTGAGATGATGTAAACATTGGACAAAACTGTCTCCATATATTGAAAAGTCATCCATAAAAATTTTCATAAATCGGTCAATCATATCAGAGAAAATGGAGTACATACATCTTTGAAAGGTAGCAGGGGCATTACAAAGACCAAAAGGCATCCTCCTATAAGCAAAAGTGCTAAAGGGGCAAGTGAGTGTGGTCTTTTCTTGATCTTGTGGATACACAGGAATCTGGTTGTAACCAGAGTAACCATCAAGAAAACAATAATAAGCTTTCCCTGCTAGCTTATCTAAAATCTGATCAATGAATGGAAGAGGGAAATGGTCTTTTCTGGTCATTGTGTTGAGCTTTCGGTAATCAATACAGACCCTCCAACCAGTTGTTTGTCTGGTTGAAATGAGCTCACCAGAATCTGAGGTTACAATAGTAATCCCAGATTTCTTAGGTACCACCTGTGTAGGTGCCACCCAAGCTGAATCTGAGATGGGATAAATGACCCCTGCATCCAACAACTTAACAACCTCCTTCATGACCGATTCTTGCATATGAGGATTCAGCCTCCTTTGCATTTCTCTAGAAAGCTTTGCACCTTCTTCCAAGTGAATTTTATGCATGCAAACAGCTGGACTGATTCCTCCCAAATCAGCAATAGTCTAGCCAATTGCCCTCTTATGTTACTTCAATACAATCAACAACTCTTCCTCCTGCTCCTCGGTGAGGGAGGAAGAGATAATCACAGGCAATATTTTATGGTCTCCTAAAAACACATATTTCAAATTTTCTGGCAACTGTTTTAGCTCTACATCAGGTGGGCTGAGAAGAGAAGGTAACAAAGGTACCTTGGCTGTTTGTGGAAGGGAAAAAATAGCAGGTTTCCATGAAGAAAACCTTGATGTTTGGACATGAGTTTCTTGCACAGCGTTGACCTCTTCAGTCTTTGAGGCACAAGCTGTCTCTTCCACAACATTTCTCCAAACATCTTCAAAATTTGTGATTAAATCCTTACACTGTAAGAACTGAGGTAGAGTTTCCTCTACCAGTTCATCCAACAAATCAACAAGAAAATACTCCTCAGAACTGAACTGAGGCTGGGTAACTGCATTGTAAACATTTAACTTCACCTTCATATTTCTGAAGGACACTTCCATAATACCAGACCTGCATTGAATACAAGCATTGGTCGTAGCCAGGAATGGTCTCCCCAAAATGACAGGAATGGAAGTTCTGCTTTTTGTAGGTTCCATGTCCAATACCAGAAATTCAGCAGGGTGGAAAAACTTATCTACTCCTACCAACACATCCTCAATCACCCCAACTAGCTTTCTTTCAGATCTGTCTGCTAGTTGTAACACCACATGAGTGGGTTTTAACTCTCCCAAACCTAGTTTCTCATATACAGAATATGGAAGCAGGTTAACGCTAGCACCTAAATCTAATAAAGCCTTTTCAATGGTATGTTCCCCAATAATGCAAGGGATTGTGGGGGTTCCAGGTCTTGGAGTTTAGGAGGTGTGGTAATGGAAAAAACCTGTTTGACTTTCTCCACAGCAAAGACTTTCTTGGATAACTGGATCCTAGATTATCTTTTGTGTGTGCAAATGTCCTTCAAGAACTTTGCATAGGCTGGGACTTGCTTTATTGCATCATGCAAAGGAAGATTTATCTTGACTTGTTTGAAAGTCTCCATCATTTCGTCAATTTTTGTATTCCCTTTATCAAAAGAGTATGTAAATTTCATGGCATGGGGAAATGGTAAATGAGGAACTAGTCCTTCATTTACAGACTTAGCATCGTCATCAGAATTTTTTTGATTTTTCTGTTTTTCATTTTTTTTATTTTTCTGAGGTACATCAGCACCCTCAATGCTAAACTCATGCTGCTCCTGCTGCATGTTCCTAGCAATTTTCTCATTTTTTTCTTCTTTTTCTATATCCACATTGTTATTTACAACTCTTCCACTTCTCAAAGTAGTGATAGCTTTTACTTCTTCATGTGAAAAAGAGGCATCTCCAACCATGAACTATCCTTTGGGATTGTTCAAGGGTTGGCTGGGTAACCTGCCTTCCTCTCTTCTGGCTAATATATTTGAAAGTTGACCCAATGTGTCTTCAATCTTCTTAATACTCTGACTGTGAAAGTTTACAGTCTGAGTTAAAGACCCTAAATTCTAGAGTGAAGTTAGAACTTGATCTTCAAAAGAAGGGGATCTAGAAGGAGGCTGAGCTGGGGCAGATTGATGCACAGGTTGTGCCATCTGTTGGGGAATGGGCTACTGAAAATTAGGCTTGGTATAGAAATTATGCTGGTATGGCTGAACAATTTTGAAAGGTACTTGGTGCTTTGGTGGCTGCTGCTGTTGTGATTGATAATTACCCTGACTCCACCTTAAATTGGGGTGCCCTCTCCATGCATATTCATTAGATTGCAACTGTCCAAATGATTGGGCAACATGAGCTTGCTCCACCACTAGATCTGGGAACTGTGGTGCAGCTGGACATTGATCATGGGAATGAGTAGGGGACTGGCATATCAGACATGCCTCCTCTACTCTAGCAACTATTGGACTTTGAAATGAGTCCATCAATCTATCAAACTTGGTGGTTAAATTGTCCACCTTCCTTTCCAACTCATGCTCCTCATAAATCTTTCCCTTGGTAGTCTGCTCTTTATTCAACCAAGCAGGATTCTCATTATCTCTTGACAGAGATTCTTGTTGGGTTGAATTTTCACCAATAACTTCAAATAGATCCCAGACCTCCTCAACTGTTCTTTGCAAATAGGTGCTTGCACAGGAGGCATCTACCATATTTTTACCCTTTTGATCAATTCCCTGATAGAAGCTTTAAACAAGCTGCCATTGGGGAACTTGATGATGAGGGCATTGCCTTAAAAGTTCCTTAAACCTTTCCCATGCTTCATGGAAAGTTTTAGTTGAGTGTTGTGAGAAAGTAACAATGCTTTGTCTCAACCGGCTGGTCTTAGACATAGGGAAGTATTTGGCTAAAAATTGACACTGCAAATAATTCCAAGAAGTAATACTATTTTGTGGCAACATGGACAGCCATGCTCTAGCTCTGTCCTTTAATGAAAAAGGAAAGAGCCTAAGCTTGGTTGCCTCTGGACCCAATCCAGCTATGTTGAATGTGGTACAAAGAGACAAGAATTCATCCACATGCTTGTATGGATCCTCCTTACTCCAACCATGGAAGGAAGGAAGCATCTGGATAGTTGATGATTTGATTTCATAATTTCCTTCAATAGTAGGAAATTGAATGCAAAATGGGGAATTATATGCACCAGGTGCAAAGTAATCCCTCAAGAGTCTCGGTTGCTCACCCATAGTAGCAGTCTCAGCAAAATTCTGTGATGTTTGGTTCTTAGTAGCCTTTCAACTTCTAAATTCAGAGGGACAATCTTAGGATTGAGTGTCCTCCTACCAAACTTACAACACAGAAACAGAGAGAAAAAATTATGCAAAGCAAACCTGCAATACTCCTTACTGAGTAGATTCCAAGCTTAATTGTATAGGGATAACTGCACAGATTCAAGCAATAAAAACAGTTAGTACTGATGTAAAAATAAAAATAAAAAAAACTTAGGTCTACCAATTTTAAAATCTATTCCCTGGCAACGGCGCCAAAAACTTGTTGTCTTCCTAAGTGTGCATGATTTATCTGTATTTTGAAAATAGATTTTTCAAAGTATGGACTACTGAAATTGGAAAATTAAAAAGAAAGAAAATATCAGCACAGAGAGAAGTCAATCAGCCTGCTAGATCAGGGCCAATTGTAGTAAGTTTTAAATGTAAGTGAGTAAAAGATCGTCCACAGAGAATTGATTTAAAATATATGGTAAACCTCCAGATCTGAGCTACCAGATCTGGCCTCTAATCCTATCTACAAAGCAAGTAAGATGAGAGGTTGAATTTGTCACATTAACTAAATTATCTACAAGTAAAATTTAAACTAAGTAATCCAGATCCGAGTTGAGGGAATTGGATGCAAAATTAATAAGAATGGAGAAATAAAAGCTAACTTAAGCTTAGTAATTGATTACAGAATGAGAAATAGTGTAATACAGTTGAGAAAGTATCAAATCTTCATCTGGCTACCAGCTCAGATGTAAGAGAAAATAATCCAATTCAAGGATTAGAATTGAGTTGAGCTTATGGCTATGATCTGTCCACTGTCATGGACACAGATCATCCAATAGTTTTCTTCTTCAATCCAAATTCTTGATTCAGAACATGAGCACCACTACAAATGCTGTAAGAACCAGGTTACAAACACAGATTTTCACAGGGATAGTGAATTAAGGGAAATTGCTTAAAAAATAGCAAATCTAAAGGAATCTAATGAGTGAGGAGATCACAATGAACCCTCAACATGAATCCGATTGAGAACGTACTGATGAAAGCAACCTTTTCAAATCCACCATTACAATTATAGAACACAGCTTAAAGCAGCTCTCGAATTTGTAGTCTTGAATACAATTCTTACTTGGATTACACAAGTATCTCACAGTTCTAAATTATAGACAAAAGCTAGGCTATTACAGAGGTTTCAGACAAGCTATCTTGATCTGAATTGGAAAATGGGGCAGCAGGAATGAAACTCAAATTCTGGATACCCAAATTGGGCAAATAGTTCATCTATTTATAGTTTTCCCCAAGTTCAGCTCAGATGTGCATCAACAAATCAGAATTGGTTAGATCTATATCAACTAATAGGAGTCGAGCACAAGAATCCAAATCTGTTCTGGCCAATCAGAGCTGCTTGATCTGATTCTGCCAATCAGGAGACAGAGGTATCAATTCTATTATGTAATTCAAAAATCTATTTGAGCTTCTAGAAGTTCCCGCCATGTAATTTCATCTTTGGGTGTTCACATGGAGTGGAATATGCCTCTGATTTGTGCTCAGAATCTTCCATAATGCCCTTAGGTTTTTAAATGCATTGGGGCATGTGCAGAGATTACTGAATTACCCTTACAGATGCTGGGAATCTTCAGAATACAATTTCTCATAGTTTGGGGACCTTTTCGAAAGGTACTGTAACTTTTGGAGCTCTATTCGCACAGATTGGGGACCTTTTCGAAAGGAAATATGACTTCTGGAGCTCTATTCGCACAGATCTGGTGCTGTTCGCAAGGAGTTTTTTTCTTTTCGAAAGGATCATCAGCAAATTTGGTTCCTTTCAAATAGATCAGGTGCTCTTCGAAAACCAAGCCTGGTGCTTTAGTTCTTTTCGAATGGATCAGGTTCTTTTCGAATAGATCAGGAATCCTTTCGAATAGATCAGAAATCCTTTCGAATAGCATTCTGTAGTGCATTCTTCTTTCCGAATGGCCAATGAGGTTGTCCCTTCTCCTTCTTCCTCCAGATCAAGATGGGTCATCATCTTTTTGGTACATTTAAGCTACTTTGAGAGTTAAGCTTACCTTTGTTGTTAGCTGTAAAACAAACACCTAAAACACTTATTTAGTTCTCTCAAGGGTCTATCAAGGCCCAAATTAAGGGGTGGAAAATGGTATTTTCTAGTTCTCAACAATCTCTTGGCAGTAACTTTTCTCTTTGTATAAGTCCTCTTAGGTTGTGGTGGGGAAAGTTTAGCTATAGGAAGATCTTGGGCTAGAGGGGGGGGGACATCTACAGGTGGGGTAGGAGTAGGTTGAGTGGTAGGAGGGTTGGGGGGGGAGCTGTTAGAAGTTTCTATTTTGGTGGCCATCACTATGGTCAAACTGTTGACCGTTGAATGGTGTAAGATCAATCTTGAGATGTGTAGTTGCTATTTCGGTGAGTTTGAAGAGAATAGGCAACTAATAAGTAAGTCTTTTAGTTGTGGTATGATTGTGATTTCTAATCATACTATAATTAGTAATTCAAGTCATTAATGGGAAAGGACTCTTTGGAGTCTTGTTTAGTGACTAATCTGGCCTTATATCTTTCTACATTACCTTTGGAGTCTTGTTTAGTTTTATATACCCATTTAAGGCCTACAGGCTTAACTCCTTCAGGTAACTCACAAAGATCCAAGACCAAATTATGTTTCATTGATTCCAACTCATCTTTCATGGTTTCGAGCCATGAGTGGATTTGTCGCTCTTCATGGCTTGGCTAAAGGAAACAGGATCTGATTCCTTTCCAAAATCAAATTCACTCTCATTAAGGTAAACTATATAGTAATCAGAAATGGCTAACTTCTTTGCTCTCTCTGATCTACGCAATAGTTGATCATTGGCAGTCGCCATGGGAGCAAGAACCTCCTCAATGTGGGGTGTTTCATTAGGCATAGCCATAGGTGCATCAACATTTGTTTGAATAATTAGTGTTGGTGCCACTTTTTCTTGGATAAAAGGGATAGGAATTATAACCCGATTTTCCTCAAAAGTGATTTTCCTAGACTCAACACTCCCACTGTTCTCACGATCCTCAAGGAATTTGGAATATCTAGTCTCAACAATCTAGGTACTATGAGTGGGATAATAAAATTGGTAGCCTTTTGACCTATCAGGATAACCAATGAAATGAAAACTTACAGTTTTAGGATCCAATTTTTCTAATTATGGGTTATACACCTTTGCTTCAGCCAAACAGCCCCAAATGTGTAAATATCCTAAAGTTGGTTTTCTTCCTACCCATAGCTCATAAGGAGTTTTGAGAACCGCCTTACTAGGAACTCTATTTAGGATATGCACCGCTGTTTTCAAGGCTTTTCCCCACAAGAACATAGGCAACTTAGAGTTACATAACATGCTTCTCACCATATCCATAAGAGTACGATTTCGTCGTTCAGCTACACTGTTCTGTTCAGGTGTTCCCGGTATGGTGTATTGAGCGACAATGTCATGCTCTTGTAGATACATGGCGAATGGTCCTGGATTGCGGCCTATTTTAGAGTATCTACCATAGTACTTTCCGCCTCTATCAGATCTCATAATTTTAATCTTTGAATTGAGTTGTAACTCAACTTCGCCTTTATAGATTTTAAACATATCCAGGGCCTCAGATTTCTCATGAATCAGAAATATATAACCAAAACAAGAATAATCATCAGTGAAGGTAATAAAATACTTTTGACCACCAATAGCAGGAGTTGGAAATGGTCCACAAATATCAGTGTGGACTATTTCTAGCAAACTCGTGCTCCTGATAGCTCCTTTCTTATTAGCTTTTGTGAGTTTCCATTTAACGCAATCTACACAAGTAGTGAAATCAGAGAAATCGAGCACATCGATTATATCATCTTTAATTAACCTCGCCATTTTATCCTTAGATATATGGCCTAAACATTTATGCCATAAAATGGAGGAGTTGTTGATTGCTCGTTTTTGTTTCTTACTAATTTTATCATTCACATACATAGAAACTAAAGATTGAGCGTAAGATGAATCCAAGTTCAACTGATAAAGATTGCCCACTAATGAGCCACCACCGACAATATGGAAATCAAATAATAGAGTAAAAATATTATGTCCAAATTTAAATTCAAAACCTAATGAATCCAATTTAGAAATTGAGATAAGGTTTCTAGTGATACTTGGAACGTAAATAGTATCAACTAAATCTAAAATGAAACCACTATCTAAAATGAGACGGAGATTTCCAATGGCCTCCATGTCTACGTCTACTCTATTTCCGAGTTTGATGGTACGTTTGCCTTTACTTAGCTTCCTACTGGATTGAATCTCTGCATTGAATTACTTATGTGAATAGTTACACCAGAATCTATCCACCAAGTATTGCGTGGAGCATCAACATAAAGTTATTCAAAACACACAAAGGCTAGGTCATTACCTTTCTTAACTAGCCAATCTCTGTATTTCTAACAATTCTTCTTAATGTGTCCCTTCTTCTTACAGAAGTGACACTTGATGCTAGAAGTAGATCTGCTAGCTTTTCCTTGTTTGGTTTCCGGTGGAGGAGCTTTCACGTTCTTTCCTTTATATTGTCCATGTTTTCGCTTGAAATTTCCTTTCGATGGTCCAAGAGCGGTGTAATGGGAACTTTTAGGTTTTTCAGCCCAAAGTCTTTCTTCTTCTTAGACACAATAAGCAATTAGCTTGTTCATCTTCCATTTCTCTTTCTGCATGTTATAATTAATCTTGATGGGCCAAATTGTATAGGAAGAGAAGTCAAAATAAAGTGAAGAAGATAACCCTCAGAAAAACCCATGTCCATTTCTTTCAATTGAGTTGCCATGCCACTCATTCTCCTAATGTGCTCTCGTACGCCACTATGACCATCATATTTCATGGTTCCCATTTTAACAATTAGACTACTGGCAAGTGCTTTAGAAGTCCCTTGAAATTGTTCCTTAATGGCTTGCATATATTCCTTTACATTGTGCGAGTCAGGAATACCTCCCCGAATCACATCAGTAATGGAACTCTTTATGATCATGAGGCTCATATGATTTGATCTATCCCATTTTTCAAAATCCATATTGTTCACTGCCAGATCCTCAGCTGAGGCATCAGCGGTGAGCACCTTGGGTTTATCAGATCGTATAGCATAGTCAAGATCCATACAACTTAGAACAATGGCAACTTGTTCCTTCCATTTGCCATAATTTGAGCCACTCAAAAGTTCAATTCCACCAATCATATTAGTTATGGAAGACGAGTTCAATGCTGTACAATAATTAAGGGCTTTATTATGTCCACATACAATTAAAGTAGCTATCAATTCCACAAGGTTATAATTATAGTATGTGACGCAAGAGTTAAAATATGTCAAGGAATATAAGAAAAATTAAAACCAATGTGATTTTATTAAGAAACAATTTGTGTCATTATAACCCACCATTGGGTCGAGTCATAACACACAAGTCGCTTCCTCAATCTATATTAATGATTGTGGTACTAATTGCATCGTTATGACCCTTCGTTGGGTCCAGTCACAACACGCTAGCATTACCCACACACAAAATAATGAATAGTGAAACACAACCATCATACAACATTAAGTGAGTCATCATTGTTGGGCAGAAAAATCTCTTATGTTGTGACGCCAACATTCACTACACACTTTCACTGAATTTGTAACATGGTTTTAGACAAAATTAAACCTCACTATGAAAACCATGACACTAGGAAGGATCATCACCGTTGGGCAGAAGAATCTTTCCAAGCCATGATGTCAATTTAGGTTTGATAATATTTTAGATGAACACAAAAGTGATATTAAGAAAAATAAGCCAAGTCTAACTCGTGTTATGAGTAAGTGTCAAAATTGACAATAATTGAGTATTATAATGTGTAAGTACCAGCCATGGTGGTGGAGCACAACCTCCACTACCCAACTCTAATTAATGGTACTCAAAAAAAAAAATGATTACCCAATTAAAAATTGAAAAAAATAACATTAGGTGATGAATAGATCACAACAAAGAGCTCGTTATCAAAAATAGACCTAAAAAATAGATCCAAAATACTCGAGAAAGTCAAAATTGATATATAATGTCCGAAAATTGGACCTATAAATAGCCCAGAAAATGCCCGAAAAGAATAAGAAATTCAAAGGGTCATAATTGGGCCGGGTATCAGGCCGGGCCATGGGCCTTAGTGGCAGAGTGGGCCTCAGCCAATGGACCCTATGGGTCGGGCCATGGGCCAAACGGCTGAGTGGGCCAGGGGCCCGGTGGGTCGAGCCATGTGCTAGTATGAACTATACGACAGGTCGAGTCAGGGGTCCATAAGACCCGTCGTGCATTGAATGGAGATGAGCGATGGGTTTCTGTGGGTGTCTTCTCCAAAAGAATAATAAATAAAGGGAACTAGAGACCTTTATAATAGAAAGTATAAAGGGAAAGGATTGCACAATCCTTTCCCTGGGAGGATCCTTGCAATCATGTTCTATGAAGTCTTAAGGGCATCTATTACATTAGAATATGATTTTGTAGTCTCTGACGTCCATCCTTAGAAATTCCAGCGTTAAAATTATTGGCTAGTCCATTCATAAAATTAACTGATGTCGATTACGTATGGACTTTGAAGCCATCAAGCCCACGTGTGATGAAACGATAGTTTCCTTCTTTAAGGCTCAAGACACTAACATAAAACATGATGTTTTGATTGATCGAACGCCAAAACACGGCTCTGATACCAATTGATGGATATTTATGGATCTATTGATCCGACCATCGAAATATATGCCCTAGAATCTAGGCGCATGATCAATCAGGAGCTGTAGCAAGAGGGATTGGTTGAAATGGTTGAGAAGTCAATGAGGTAACTCTTCTCTCCAGAATATCTATTTTCTTTGCTTCATAAAGAAGGTCTAACTCAGAGAGTTCCTTTGTGGCCTTGAGTATCTCCTGAGCATTGGCTAATTTTTTCTGGAGAAGCTCAAATTCTTTTTCTTAAACAAGGCATTGCAAGTCTGAGCCTCAGCAAGAAGTTTGACGGACTCATAACGAGTCAGGGTTTCCTTCCACTCCTGAGAGATATCCCGGAGCTGGATTCTTTGCTCCAATTCCATGAAAGCAATCCGCTCCTCATAGGAGACTTCCAGGGAAGCTCGGAGGGCAGCCATACCACTCAGGACATCCCGACGGATGTAGGGGTTGTCCCTCATTGCATACAGCAGTGTGAGGTAAGGGGGTATGTAGATGGGGGACCTGAGGATAATGGGCAAAGAAGGGGGTGGAGTGGAAGAAGAGGATGGGATGGAGAAAACCAGTTCCTCACATGGATCAGTTTGGGTGGAGGCATCTTTGAAGACAGGTGTAGGGAGAGTGGGAGGTTGGGTGGTAGGTGACACAGTAGCTTCAATGGCTACTATTGGGGGTGAGTGTTAAGACCTGAAAAGTACCACTTTTCACCCCTTAACTTAATCTCTGTTAGACTGTTAATCATTTAATAAATGTGCTTTAAGTCTATTCTGTAGGTAATAAGCAGCAGCTGCAAATAAACCCCTAACCATGCCAAGAAGCCTACTGTTGCCCCAGCAGCCCCTCAGAAGAATGAAGGTTGAACCCAGATAGAGAATTGGCTACCGCATAGGCATAGCAAAGCAGAAACAAACCAAGAAGAATGCCTGGCACAGATGTGGCAGGGTTCAATTGAATCAGAGAAAATTCCTTCGCGCAGTTGTCGCGGGCTTCTGAAGATAACACACCAACTGGTCGTGCAGTCTTCGTGTTGTTCTCGCACGGTTTGATGACAGAAAGAATTGAAAAGTAGACTTTGTGAGGTTCTCGCAAGTTTCAGCCAGCAACACTCGCGCAGTCTCGCACAACTCAAGAAAGGAGTCTTCAATCATCGCGCGATTCACTGAAGAGAGAGAGCTCTAGGCACTCTAGCGCGCGGCTGTCGCACAGTGGCCGCGGGATACAAACCTTCAAGGAAATGCTTGCACAATCCATAGGCCTATGAACACTACTTCTTCGCGAGGATCCGTACGAGATTCACCAAGGGACGAACCGAGCGCGTAATTCCCGCGCCATTCAAAAGGAAAGAGCAATCTCGAGACAGCCAGAAGTATCCCGCGATGACCAAAGTATCAATCTCGCGATTGCATGAGCTTCAAGTCAATTCAACCCCACGATGCCAATTCTACCACACGGCAAGATCTGGAAATCTTTTCTACCGAGCAAAGAATCGAGTTTTTAACTTCTCCTCACTTCTGCAGGGGTAATCTGGAAACTTTCAGCAATTAGGGCATGCACTCCAATGCTCTAATCTCCGTGAACATGCCCTGAGGCATCCAAGGGACAGGAATAGGCCACAATTACATTGAAAATTTAGGGTTTTCCTAACCCTAATTCTGGGAGAGCCGACTGCTATATAAGCCTAAGCCTAGCTTAGGCTTAGGGACCTTTTTGGGAGTTAACTTCTGTACTCCTTCTTGAAACCGACTATAGAATTACAATAGACTAAGGTTAGGGTTTAGGAGTTTTCTTTTTCCTTTTTCCTTCTCTCCATAGTCCAGCACTTGCTGGCTATGCCTTTGTATGATTATTTGGTGTAGTTTTAATGGAGTTTTGTAATAGGATCTATTGCATGTATGGGATTGGTGTTTTGTGAGTTGTTCTGTGTGAGGTTGCTGCCTTGAGATCCTCCATTGCTAAGTTGTATTGTAAGCAATGGAGGATTGTCTTTAAGGCTTTACTTAGATCCAAGTGACCTGTGTGTCCAGGTTAGGCACATTGCAGGCCTAGCCCCACCACAGGACCCACTAAATCTGAATCCCCATGGGAGCTTGAGCTGCTAGCCTTGTGAACACGGTGGCGGCAACAATGTTCTTATTCTGTCTTAGACCTTTGTGAGGAGGATAACCTCTGTGGATAGTCTGTGACCATTCAAGTGGACAGATTATAGCCCTAGGGTGAGGCTAACCCACAGATCTAAGATAAATTCTTCTTCTCTGCACTTGTGCTTGTAGCCTTGTGAGAGATTGTGCAGAGACAGACTCCCCTGTATTTGTATAGACCCACCATCAGATGGCAGATCTGATCTGGCTGTAGAGATTGTAGGCTTGTGACTGGATCACTACTGTCTTTCTAAAGCAATGAACAGCTAAGCTTAAAAGCTAATACTCAAACTCTTGATGGTTATGTGTGTCCAGGCTAGTGCACGTTGTAGGCCTAGCCCCACACACATAGCTTTAGAGGTTGAGGTTCCTATGGATTCTTGAGCTTGTAACCTGGATGAAGTAGTGCCTACAATGATAAATTTGTTCTGACCCATCTCTGGATTGTGGTTCCCCTATTGGATAGTTTGTGATCATTCAAGTGGACAGGTTATAGCCATAAGGGATTGGATCATGGCACAAGAGTGAGTTGGATCATTTCTCCTCTTTGGTGATAATGTAGCCATTGGACAGGATTTCTATTGCAGCAGATCTGAGTCTGAGTTATAAGACCCATCAGATCTATACCTAATAGCATACTTCTCACCCTTTTATATTTATTTTCTCACACTCCATCACTCTTCTCAACCCAATCTGTAGTTTAGGCATTAAGTTACCTTAGGATTTAGACTATAGTGACCATAAATCCCTTTCCATTTAGGATTGCCAGATCTGTAGCCAGATCTGGAGGGCCTACTAAAGATAGCTCCCTTGGAGCTTTAGATTAACATTCCCTATGGGACAAACTCTTACTTATCAAAACTTGCTACAACAGGCCCTGTATCTTGCAGGACTTTGTATTTTTAGGCTTGCTGCTCTTCAATCCATCTTTGATTTCCACTAACCCAATTCTTATCACCATCTCCAATAAACTTAGTAGCAAGCACTTAAAATACCTCAACAAGTTTTTGGCGTTGTTGCTGGGGAACCTTGATCTATTAGTAGACCCTAGATTTTTGTATTCTTTATTCTTTGGTAGCTGTACTCGTGAATAATTGATACTGCTGATTTACATTTGGAATTTTTCATGCAGATCTGGATAGCAGCAAAGAAGGAAGGTAGAACTGCATTGGGAGTTTAGCTACCTCTGTTTGCACTTCTCTAACTCTCAAAACTCAGTCTATTTCTCCTTTGAAAATTCCATAGCAGTTGATTAGGATAGTTGTAATTTTGTTAAGTGCAATGTGTCTACGAGTAGTCTTCCCTGCTGTTGGTGTGTGTGCATGTTAGGAAGGAGATCCCTCTGTCCTACATTAGAGCCTCCTAACCCTGAGATAGAAAGGGGTAGAAGACCGAGAAGGCACAGACACACCACAGTCGAGCCCCCTATTGAAATTGAGACAACAGTTATGGGTGAAGAGCAATCCAGAACATTAAAGGAATTGAATGCTCCTGATGATTATAATTCTCCATTCAGCATTCAATTCCCAGATGTTCAGGGAAACTATGAGATTAAAACCTCCATCATCCAAATGCTTCCCTCTTTCCATGGGCTTAGCAAGGAAGACCCGTACAAGCACATTGACCAATTCTTGGCCCTGTGCACCACATTCTCCATTGCTGGTTTGAGACCAGAAGCCACTAGGCTAAGGCTCTTTCCTTTCTCCCTAAAGGATAGGGTCAGCACCTGGTTGTCTACTCTCCCAAACAATAGTATCACTACTTGGAAAGACCTCCAGACAAGATTTCTGAGCAAAATTTTCCCAGAAACCAAAACCAGCCAGTTGAGGAAAGGCATACTTGCTTTTTCCCAATCCCCAACTAAAGATTTTAACCAATCTTGGGATAGATTTAAGGAGATGCTCAAACAATGTCCCCACCACAAGATCCCTGACAGGCAGCATGTCCAGAGCTTCTATAATGGGATTGATGAGAAAAATAGAGACATGGTAGATGCCTCTTGTGGTGGAACGTACATGCATAAAATAGCTGATGAGGCATGGGACTTGTTTGAGGTTATCAGTGAAAATGCTTTCCAGAAAATGTCCTCATCTAGAACTGTCCAAGAGCCTTCTCCTAAACTGGGGCTTGCTGAAACTTCTAAAGGAAAAATGTATGAAGTTAGGGGAAATGATGACCTAAGAATGCAGATGGCCAATCTTTCAGATAAGTTTGATAAACTTTTAACTGTGGTGCAGCCCCGAATGGTTGCACAAGTGATGGAGGCATGTCTGATATGCCAATCTCCACAACACACAGTGAAAGAGTGCCCATCTGCAGAGCAATACCCTGAGTATGTGATGGAACAGGTTGCTGCTGCCCAATCATTTGGACAACAACAATCTGGTGGCTACAACAAACAACCATATGGATACCAGCACCAAAATGCAGTTACCAATGGAGAGACTACCCAAATTTGAGGTGGTAGCAAGACAATTATATGCAGCCACAACAGATGTTGGCCTTACCTCAAAGGCCACAAAGCTAGCTTAAATGTGGATATGCCCAAGGTCAATTTCCAACATCAAGCAAATTGACAAGTAAAATCAGTTGGTAGTTCCTCCACCTAAGCCCTGAAGTGCTTCTTTCGAGGATCAAGTTTTGATCCAATTGCAAAGCCTTGGACCCTTGAATCAGACCGTGACTTCTCACAATCAAAGCATAAAGAAAATAGAAGAACAGCTAGGCCAAATAGCCAATGCCTTGGCCGAAAGAGAAGAGGGCAGGTTACCAAGCCAGCCAGTAGCCAACCCTAAGGGCCAATATTCGATTGGAGAAGGCTCCTCAAATTTTGTGGGGGCTAATGCCATCACAATCCTAAGGTCTGACAGTCTGGTAGACAACCAGGTGGGAAAGGAACAAGGAGAGGTTCCCAAAGGGCTGTCGAGTGAAAGTGATAAGGATTTTGTTAGAGCACAGAGCCAAGAATTGCCTGCTCCCCTTCAACAAGGGAAAAATAAAGAGGCTGTAGTTGAGCCTCAGCAGGAAATAAAAGAAAAAAGAAAAAAATAAAAGTTCAGTCATAGGCTTGCAGCTGAGGAACCAGCAGTCCCTCAGCTGCCATTTCCTCAAGCTTTGAGTGGCCCTGCCCTTTTTGATAAGGGGAATGCACAGATAGAGGAAATGATGGAGACCTTTAAGCAGGTAAAAATCAATTTACCCCTGCTTGATGCTATCCGACAGGCCCCAGCCTATGCAAAATTTCTAAAAGACCTTTGTACTCAGAAAAGGAAAGCTAGAGGCCATTTGTCCAAAATGGTCTTTGCAACTGATATAGTTAATTATGTATTAAGCATGACAATGCCTGAGAAGTTGCAAGACCCAGGGATACCCATTATTCCCTGTATAATTGGCGACCACACAATTGAAAGGGCCCTTCTAGACCTTGGCCGCCACACAAAGGTGTATCAACAGCTAGGTTTGGGGGAGCTTAAACCCACCCCCATTGTGCTATTGATGGCTAATAGGTCTGAGAGGAGACCCCATGGGAGTGGTTGAGGATGTCTTGGTGGGGGTAGATAAGTTCTTCTACCCTACAAACTTCCTTGTTTTGGACATGAGCTGCAACAAGAGTACATCCCCGATACTTATTATTTTGGCCAGACCATTCTTGGCCACTGCCAATGCATGCATTCAATGCAGGTCTGGGATCATGGAGGTAATTTTTGGACATATGAAAGTTGAGCTTAATGTGTACAACAGTGCAAAGTACCCTCAGCAGGACAATGAGGAATGCTTTGCAGTGGATGTACTAGAAGAAGTTATTGAAGAAGAACTGCCCACTCTGCTGGAGTGGGGTAACATTGTCACAAATTTAACTGAAGTTTGGAACATGGTAGAAGAAGGAAGCCCAGCTTTAATGCCAGAAGACATGTCCCCATTGAAGTCTTCTGTGGGCTTAGTGCGGCATTCCAAGTGGAAACCTACATTGCTGCCCCTTTCTCAAACCAACAAAGTACCAATCCTGCCATCCATCCAACAAGCCCCTGATCTGAAGCTCAAGAAGCTTCCAAAGACATTGAAATATGCTTTCCTTGAGAAAGATGAAAAACTTCCTGTAATTATCTCCTCTTCTCTTACCAATGAGCAAGAGGAGGAATTGCTAACAGTTTTGAGGAAGCTCAAGATGGCAATTGGCTGGACCATTGCTGATCTGGGAGGGATCGATGCATCAATCTATATGCATAGGATCCATCTAGAGGAGGGCTCAACACCCTCCAGGGAAATACAGAGGAAACTGAATCCTCACATGCAGGAGGTGGTCCTAAAAGAAATCATCAAATTGCTGGATGCTGGGGTAATTTGTCCCATTTCTGATTCTGAATGGGTCGCACCTATTCAGGTGGTGCCCAAGAAGTGCATAATAGTGATCACAATCGAGTCCGAGAGTCGAGACCAGAGGAGACCACTGGCTGGAGAGTTTGCATCGATTACCGAAAGCTCAACTCCAAGACCAGAAAAGACCACTTCCCTCTCCCCTTTATTGTTCAAATTTTGGACAAGTTGGCTGGGAAAGCTTTTTACTATTTTCTTGATGGGTACTCAGGGTACAACCAGATCCCTGTGCACCCTCTTGATCAAGAGGAAACTACATTTACTTGCCCTTTTGGTACCTTTGCTTATAGAAGGATGCCTTTTGGGCTGTGTAATGCCCCAGCCACCTTTCAGAGGTGTATGTATGCCATATTTTATGATATGATTGACAAATTCTTGGAAATTTTTATGGATGATTTTTTAGTTTATGAGGATAGCTTTGACCAATGTCTACAACACCTCAACCTGGTCTTACAAAGATGTGAGGAGACCAATTTGGTCTTAAGTAAGGAAAAGAGCCACTTCATGGTAACACAAGATATTGTGTTGGGCCATGTAGGCTCTAAAGATGGAATTGAGGTAGACAAGGCCACAGTTGACCTCATTGCAAATTTGCCCCCTCCAAGAACAGTCAAGCAAATCAGATCTTTCCTTGGACATGCTGGACTCTATAGAAGGTTCATCAAAGACTTCAGCAAAATTGCTAAACTATTGTGCCACCTGCTCTGCCAGGATGTGCCCTTTGACTTTTCTGCTGAATGTCTTGAGGCTTTTGAAACTTTAAAAATTTACCTCATCTCTGCCCCTGTACTCCAAACACCTGACTATACCCTGCCCTTTGAGTTGATGTGTGATGCATCCGACTTGGTAATAGGTGTTGTTTTGGGCCAGAGAAAAGATAAGCTACCTGTGGTCATTGCCTATCTCAGCAAATCACTTGCTGAAGCTCAGCTGAATTACACCACAACTGAGAAAGACCTTCTCGCAGTGGTTTTTGCTGTGGATAAATTTAGACCTTACCTACTTGGGTCTAAAACTATAATTTTCACAGACCACTCAACATTGATGTACCTACTATCCAAGAAGGATGCTAAGCCCAGGCTGATTAGATGAATACTCCTGTTGCAGGAGTTTGACATCGAAATCAAGGACAAAAATGGTGTAGAAAATATGGTGGCTGACCACTTGTCCAGAATTATGTTGGAGAAAGGTGTAGATGACCTTGCTACAAATGATGTCTTCCTGCATGAGCAACTATTTGCCATCCATTCCTTAGTTCCTTGGTATGCACATATAGTCAATTATCCAGTTATAGGCAAGATTCCTGCCCATTGGACAAAAATGGACAAAGACCTGTTTTTCTCACGGGTCAAATTCTTTTTCTGGGAAGAACCTTGCTTATACAAGTATTGTGCAGACCAAATCATTCAGAAATGTATTCCAGAAAGTGATGTCCCCAGTATTCTGGCAATGTGCCATGAAAATGCCTGTGGGGGTCACTTTAGTGGAAGAAAAATAGCTGACAAAGTCTTACAGTGTGGGTTCTATTGGCCTTCCCTTTTCAGAGATGCCAATACACACTGCAGGACCTGTGAAAGATGTCAAAAATTAGGAGGGCTGTCTAAAAGAAACTCAATGCCTTTACAGCCCATCCTTGTTGTGGAATTGTTTGATGTGTGGGAAATTGACTTTATGGGCCCCTTTCCTCCTTCAAATTTTTTTCATTTCATCTTAGTGGCAGTGGATTACGTTTCTAAATGGGTAGAAGCCATTGCCATAAGAACTAATGATAATTAGGTTGTCCTCAAGTTTATAAAGCAGAATATCTTCTCGAGATTTAGCGCCCCTAGAGCCATTATCAGTGATGGGGGTAGCCATTTCTGCAACAGAAATTTCGAGAGCTTGCTCAAGAAATATTCTGTCACCCATAGGATTGCTACTCCCTACCACCCACAAACCAGTGGGCAAGTTAAAATTTCAAATAGGGAGATCAAGCACATCCTTGAGAAGACTGTGAGGACTGATAGGAAAGATTGGGCTGACAAGCCTAATGATGCATTGTGGGCTTATAGGAGTGCCTATAAGACTCTAATTGGTATGTCCCCATTCAGATTGGTTTATGGCAAGGCTTGTCATCTCCCAATGGAGTCAGAACACAGGGCCTATTGGGCCATTAAATATTTAAATCTAGACCTAACTTCTACTGGTCATCACAGGTTGCTGCAGCTGTCAGAATTAGAAGAACTAAGGATGGATGCGTATGCCAATGCCAGGATCTACAAGGAAAGGTCCAAAGCTTTCTTTGACAATGGGCTGTTGAGAAAGAGTTTCATAGCTCGTGATAAGGTTTGGTTGTTTAACTTCAAACTTAAATTTTTTCCTAGCAAATTGAAATCCAGATGGGAAGGCCCCTACATTGTCATGCATGTTTCCCCATCTGGTGTTGTGGAAATCAAGGATCCTAAGTCTGGGAGAACCTTGAAGGTGAATGGTCAGAGGCTCAAGCCTTGTTTTGAAAAACCTTCCGAACCCATGGACACCATTCACCTTTAAGGGGATCCTTCTTCAAACTGATCCACAGGTGTGTCATTATTGTATCATATGTACTTTGATTTTGATAGATTTATCTTGCTTTCTTTTGTTTAAATTCTCTAGGAATTTTAGTGGCCCCACTTGAATCTGGACCTATTTATGTTGAATTTTTTTATGCTTGGTTGATGCTTACCGCACTTGGATTAATTGATTTTTGTTCAATGCAAATGTGTTGGAGGTTGATTTTATTGTCCTTGCTTGAATGATTGATTTTAATGACATATACTTCATCATGTCAGTACCATTCTAAGGCTATGGCGAGGTTAAAAAGGAAGCCTAAGAGACTCTCGCGCAACTCACATGGAAACATTCAATAGCTGTCGCGAGATTCAAGTGCACCAAGAACCTCTCGCGCGATCCACATAGAGCTATTCATAGGCTATCACGAGGTTCAAAAGGAAGCCTGGGAGACTCTCACACAATACAAAGAGCATACTTCATTAGCTGTCATGAGATTTTAAAGCTATTGCGAGATTCAAAGTTAACCTCAAAGTTTTTTACGTAATCCAAATGGAGACCTGGGAGCCGCTCGCGCCATTCACATGAATTCTTCACATACTGTCGCGCGCTCCAAGGTCAACCTGGAAGATTGTCGCACAGTCTAAAATTGAATAACACCTTCGCTAGGTTCATTTCCAATCTCACGACTAGATGTTCCAAAGCGCGCTGAGCTTTGCAATAAGTATTTTAACCCCGCGCTTGTCTCCCTTTCCAGTATTCTCTTCCTTCTTCCCTCTGTGAAACCCTAGCTTCTGGCACTCTTCCCCCTCTCTCCTCTAGCATCAATCCTACAGCTCATCATTCACTCCACAAATCTACAGAGTTGTTCCTAGCATCACCCCCATCTATTGCCCTCTGCTCGGAGATCTCGCGGTGCCCTGTGCATCAGATAAAACCAAACCCTAGGATTTTAGGGTAAGCACTTAGATCTTAGTCTCCATTTCTCATATTCGAAGGTAGAAGTTGTAATGGCCCCTAAGAGTGTACCAAAGAAGAGGAGCAAGGATAAGGCCCTTGCTGAGACCACCCCTAAGAAGGCCAAGACTTCAAAGGCACCTAAAAAAGGGAAGGAAGTGGTTGAGGAGGCGGAGGAGCCAACCCCTAAGTTTTCTACTCCTTCTGAGCTCATGGTTTCCATCCCATTGGAGCCTGAGACAGCTTTTGACCTACCATTTTTTGAGAAGGAGCCTCTCTCTGCCCCTGCCGTGCAGTTTATGAGCAAAGCGGGCCTGATACCCTTGGTGAGAGGAATTCCAGCACTAGCCTACCCTAGGATAGTGCAACTATTTTATCAGCACATCATGGTCAAGAAGGACAAGGATGGAAAAGTATGCTTACTGGTGCTGATTGACGATTTTGAGATGCTAGTGAGCCCCAAGGTGATTGCTGAAGTTTTGGGCATCCCAGCCGCATTCGACCCTAGCTGTGGATATGGCCCCCCTTGAGCGCCTCCATTGATACAATTGCAAGGGCGTTGACCAGAGGATTAAAGGCCTCAGGGGACTCGATCAGAAGAAGGGAGTTGGAGCCTGGACTCCTTTTCATGGACCAGGTCCTGCGAAAGAACATTTACTGCTCAGGACATCAGCAGGAGAGGAGAACTCCCATTGCAGATGCAGTCTATTCTTTCTCTCTAGGCCATGGCTTCCATGTAGCCTGGCTAATCTTTGAGGCAATGAAGGATCTGGTGGAGAAATTAGGGACGAACAAGAAGCCTCACACACTCCCCTATGCCAGAGTCATTACCTTGCTGCTAATCAAGGGGGGGTATAAGATAGAAAAGATTGAGCAGACCACCACCCTTGCCCCTACTACTTTTGCCAAGAGGCAATGGGAAATCAGCAGGAGCCTGATGGAGGCCCAGAAGAAGAAGAAAGCTGAGGCTCAGGCCCTTCCCAAACAAGCAGAAGAGGTAGCTGGAACAAGGTCTACCCCTGCTACCACGGAGGTGCTCACAGAGCCTGCTATCACCACTGCTGTAGCAGCCCCCATTTCCCCACCACCTTTTACTCCTGCATCCACTACCCCTCTTCCATCTATCTCTCACCCTCCTCTGTTTCCATTATCCATGCCCACTCCCCCTTCACCTGTGATTGGTACCTGGGAGGACTCCCCATCCCCTACCCTACCTCAGTACATAGCCCCAATACCCCCATCAGCTACACATAAACCTGACAACCCTCCACTCAGTTCCTATAAAAAATGAAAAACCACTAAGACAACCCCCACCATATCCCAGACACTTCCCACAATCCCTTCTATCCCCATTGACACAACTCACCTTGAAGAAGACACCACCCCAGTCATACCTACTATATCCCCCCTGACAGACATTGACTTACACCTTAACACAACCATAGGATTCTAAGCCTTTATGACTAGTTTCCTTGACACCATGCCTACCCACTACACCCCCCTCCCAGACTCCCCAACTACATCCCATCATCACTCATTAGTACCCCACTCTCCCCCTCCCTCCACTTCCATCATACACCTTCCTCACCTTTCCAATCAGTGCCCTCTTCTACACAGACTCAACATCCCAGCCCCGACACACTGACACTTATCCTATCCCTTATCCAAGACATCCAATCCCAATTATCCACCACTACCCACACCCAGGACTAGATGTAGATTGAACTCACATCCATTCAATCCACCCTATAGACCTTAACCAACCCACCCATCCCTCAACAATCCACTCCAACCCCCCTGGTCCTTTACACTGACAAACAGACCCAAACTGAATCCATCCTTGACTCCTAACTCCCCCCACCACCAACAATCCCTTTAATCCCCACAACCCCACCATTCTCTTTCATCCCTTTCACCATTCCCATTTCCCTCCCCCATCACCCCCTGCTCCTACTGAGCCTACACCATTTTCCTTTCCCCCTATACCCTCCACCCCCCTCTTATCCTAACCCCTCCAACATTCACGAAAAACATACACAACAGACCAGAACCTATCCCCTCCCCCACAACTAGACTTACCGTTATCCCCCTCCCCTAGGACCAATCACAGTTTGCTCCTTCCACTTCATCGCTGCCCATCGCACCCAAACATGTCTTTTACATCCCTCCCTACCTCACCATCCTCCATGCCATGAGGGACAATCCCTATCTTAGGAAGGATGTGCTGAGGGGCATGGCCAAACTTTGCCAGTCCATTGAGACCCCCCTGCTGCAGCAGATTGATGAAATGAAGGAGGCCCACAGAAAGCAACTACTGGGCATCTCCTTGGGGTGGACTATCATATTGGAAGCCTATCAGAAGGCCAAATTTATAGCTACTTATAATGAGCAAAATTTAGAGCTGGAGAAAGCAAATGTTGCTACAGAGAAGGCGCAGGCCAGACTGTTTGAAAAGAGGCTCAACAATGCCCAGGAGATCTTCATAATCCAAAAGGAAATCCATGAGACTGACCTCCTCAAACACAAAATCCAGATAGCCTCATTGGAATCTGCCATGGCTACTGCCAAAAATGTAGCTCAGTAGCCCACACCACTCTCTGTTTGCATGCCAGACCCAGAGCCTAAAGCTACTCCAGCTCCAGCAGCACAGTCTGAGGAGGCACAACCAAAGATCAAGCCAGAGAAAGGGAAGGCCCCTGCTGCCCCTCCTTCATCACCTCCTACAGAGCAGTCTCCACCTACCAAGGCCTCTGTTGCACCTCCAAAAGAGCAAACTTATCCTAAACAGAGAAAAGTCACCCGAAAAAAAGGAAATCTCCTGGTCCCCCCTAAACCTAAAACCAAGAAGATGAAAGGCAACCAAACCCCCTTCAAAAAGAAAAGGAAAATCCCCTTAAGAGCCCAAAGAACCTAAAATCCCCAAGTAACCAAAAATAAGGGTGAGAGCACCAAAAGCTCCAACCATGAGGAAAACCCCAGCCGAAACAAGAAAGTCCAAGCAAGCCACGAAGAAAAAGGACAAAGCTGCCCTTAGGGACCATGCTAAAAAGATGGGCTGGGATTTCCTGACAGATTTCGATTCCAATTCTTCTTCCTCTTAGATTAGATTAGATTGTACTTAGGTTTTTCTTTTTCTCCCCTTCCAATCTTCTACTTGTAATTTCAATTGTACATGTTTTTCCAGTTAATATAATTTATTTATTTTTTGTATATTGATCTGTTTTGTGTGCTTGTTTAAGTTTTTTTTTTCTATTTTAGTCTTCATTTTGTTCAATTTTGTCATGGGAGATGTATTTAGGGTGGCTATGATCATTTCAAATAGGAATCAATGTGACTGTTGACTTCAATCATAGGATTAAAATGGTTTCATTTTCATATTCAGGCCCTCAAATTGCTTCCTCATGGATTCCTCAATGCGATCTAACCAGAATCTTGCATTCCACACCTTCCAGGTGATTAATCACAGATACAGGATCCACTTGAATACTAAGCCTATCTTTAGACATTCATTTATTGTGCGCTCTCTTTTCCCATAATCGGCTGTGAGATTCTTCATTCCCCACACAATTATAATTTATTACCAAGCTTGACAAGGGACAAAGCTTTATTATGCCAGTTCATTTTCCACCATCCAACTCTTTTAAATAGGCCTTCAGTTCCTCTTCATCTCATCCTTCCTCTTCTAACCCTTGCTGTCTGGCCCTCCTCACAACCATGGTGGATGACAAACCCTACTAGTTCCCAATCAAATTCTATCTGATGTGGTCGGACCCCCCACCGCCTAAGGAGCCGGACCCATTACAATTTCTCTGGGATGAGTATGACGAGGTCTAGAGGATCCTTGCCAAGGAAGAGAAGAAAAAGAAGAAAAAGGAGAAGAGAGAGAAGAAGAAGAAAAAAATGGAACCACCTGCATCTCCCCCACCATCTTCCTCAAACCCTACCCCACAAACTCCCCTTGATCCTCTCTCTCCTCCCCCATTTTGTCTTTTTTTACATCTTTTGTAATATTTTCTTTATTTTAATGAAAATTTCTTTTAGGTTCTATACTATTAGTTTAGCATTTTTTTAATTTCGCTTTCTCTGCCTTCTTCGTGTTTATTTGTTCCATATTCAATCTCGCATTTTCTCAGCCTTTGAACCGGAGGACACTGCTCCTCATGGTTTGGGGTGTGGTGATAGGTCTGCCAATAGAATAGTTAATTTTAGTGCAGTAATGGTGGTATAACTGGGATGAATAAAGTCAATTTCCACTTAACTTGATACATTGAGGAAACTTGTAAAAAATTAAAATATTTTTGCAAACTTTTCGAAACTGAAAAAGTTAAAATCTTGACACCACCATGAAGCTAATATCAGAAAATTTTTTAGTTAATACTAAGTGAACTTAAGAGGAGAGAAACAGATGAAAATACACCCCATGGGTTAAATTTGATGACCATACCTAGTGAGATTTGGGCCCATCATTTTCTTTTGAAGAGTGTTTTTTTGGCATTATTTATGCTCTCAGGATTGATTGAATCAAGACTTTTTCACTAGAAGTTGTGCACCTCCAAATCAAAACTAATTGACAGCACTCATGGTACTAAGGAAATGATCCAAGGCCCTCATTTGGACAGTTTGAGCCTGAAAATCCAACCTTTTAAAATCTGCCCTTTTGCATACACCAGTTGAGCCTTAAAATCATACTTTTCGTTCACAAACACCAGAATACTTGCAGCTTCACCTCATGACCAGATTCAGCCTTACCCTCACTCAGAGAATTTAGAAGGTAAAGGAGAAGAAGTTAAAGATACTGAGAATGGTCAAACATTCTGTGGACGGTGAAGAAAAGCAACTTGTGAACAGCAGTGTATCAATGGCAGTTGTATGGCAGTTCATCATAAAAAAAAAATCATAAAAAAGAATGAATAAAAAATAAAAAGAGAAAAAGAAAGAGAAGTCTAAAGAAGAACATCATCTAAAAATTGAAAATAAGAGGAGAAGCTGGCCACTTTGATTCTGGAACATATCAAGTAAGATGAAGTTTTGCTGAAATGAAGGTTGTGAAGTCATGAATCACTCCTTACATTGCTGATTTCTTAATTTGGATTCCCTTTTTACCCCTTGATTCTTTACATCCCTCACCCATAAGCCACATTACAACCCATTCAAAAAGACTTTGTGGATCCAAAGTAAAATGAGCTGTCATGTGGAGATGAGGAGTTGTCCAATCTATGGTAAAAATTCATGAGGATATCAGAAATTAGAAGCTTTGCCTATGCTCATGCTTGCAGGCCCATTTGGGATCTATAACTGCTCTTGAGCTATTGTGAATGTGAACACCCTCAGATTGTTAATATTGAGAGATAGCCCTAGTGAGAATTGGGTCTAAATTTTGACTTCATTGGGGTTGTATCCAACCTGAATTTTGAATTTAAGGTAAGCTGGGTACTGAATTGGACACATTGAATTTCTAATATAAAATGGATGGTGGTGATGCAAACACATGTTAACTTTTAAGTTTTAAATGACCTGCAACACTGTTATCGTTTCCTCTAAGTGTTAAAGAATGGGTATGGAATGAAGCTTTGTACATTTAAATCTGTGTTGTCATTAACTGCACTATACTTAACTATTTTAATGGTGAAGTTTGTGGGTGTCTTCACTGAAAACCCTCAGGAGACTTCACTCCTCCACAGGGATCACCTCGGTGTTTAAAAGGCTTGGTACATATGCTAAATGTACCCGTGACCCCTACGAAAGTGGCATTTAATTAGTTACAGCTTTGCTAAGGGACTAGCAAAGATTAGGTTTGGGGGTGTGTTAAGACCTGAAAAGTACCACTTTTCACCCCTTAACTTAATCTCTGTTAGACTCTTAATCATTTAATAAATGTATTTTAAGTCTATTCTGTAGGTAATAAGCAGCAGCTGTAAATAAACCCCTAACCATGCCAAGAAGCCAACTATTACCCCAGAAGCCCCTCAGAAGAATAAATATTAAACCCAGATAGAGAATTAACTGCAGCATAGGCATAGCAAAGCAGAACCAAACCAAGAAGAATGCCTCGCACAGATGTTGTAGGGTTCAATTGAATCAGAGAGAATTCCTTTAAGTAGTTGTCGCAGGCTTCTGAAGACAGCACACCAACTGGTCACGCAGTCTTCGCGCCGTTCTCTCACGGTTTGATGACAGAAAGAATTGAAAAGTAGACTACGTGAGGTTCTCATGAGTTTCAGCCATCAGTGCTCGCGCAGCACTTGCGCAGTCTCGCGCAACTCAAGAAAGGAGTCTTCAATCGTCACGCAATTCACTAAAGAGAGAGGGCTCCAGGCACTCCAGCACGTAGCTGTCACGCAGTGGCCGTGGGATACAAACCTTCAAGGAAATGCTCGCGCGATCCATAGGCCTATGAACACTGCTTCTTCGCGAGGATCCCTGCGAGATTCACCAAGGGACGAACAACGCGCGCAATTCTCGCGCCATTCAAAAGGAAAGAGCAATCTCGCGACAGCCAGAAGTATCTTGTGATGACCAAAGTATCAATCCCGCGACTGCATGAGCTTCAAGTCAATTCAACCCCATGATGCCAATTCTACCATGCGGCAAGACCTGGAAATCTTTTCTACCCAGCGAGGATTGGGTTCTTAACTTCTCCCCACTTCTACAGGGGCAATCTGGGAACTTCCAACAATTAGGGCACGCACTCTAATGCTCCAATCTCCATGCACATGCCCCGAGGCATCCAAGGGACAGGAATGGGCCATAATTACATTGAAAAATTAGGGTTTTCCTAACCCTAATTCTGAGAGAGCCGACTGCTATATAAGCCTAAGCCTAGCTTAGGTTTAGGGACCTTTTTGGGACTTAACTTCTGTACTCCTTGAAACCGAATGTAGAATTACAGTTGGCTAAGGTTAGGGTTTAGGAGTTTTCTTTTTCCTTTTTCCTTCTCTCCATAGTCCAGCACTTGCTGGCTATGCCTTTGTATGATTATTTGGTATAGTTTTAATGGAGTTTTGTAATAGGATCTATTACAAGTATGAGATTGGTGTTTTGTGAGTTGTTCTATGCAAGGCTGCTGCCTTGAGATCCTCCATTGCTAAGTTGTATTGTAAGCAATGGAGGATTGTCTTTAAGGCTTTACTTAGATCCAAGTGACCTGTGTGTCCAAGTTAGGCACATTGCAGGCCTAGCCCCACCACAGGACCCACTAAATCTGAATCCCCATGGGATCTTGAGCTGGTAGCCTTGTGAACATGGTGGCGGCAGCAATGTTCTTATTCTGTCTTAGACCTTTGTGAGGAGGATAACCTCTGTGGATAGTCTGTGACCATTCAAGTGGACAAATTATAGCCCTAGGGTGAGGCTAACCCACAGATCTAAGACAGATTCTTCTTCTCTGCACTTGTGCCTGTAGCCTTGTGAGAGATTGTGCAGAGACAGACTCCCCTATATTTGTATAGACCCACCATCAGATGGCAGATATGATCTGGCTGTAGAGATTGTAGGCTTGTGACTGGATCGCTACTGTCTTTCTAAAGCAGTGAACAACTAAGCTTAAAAGCAGTACTCAAACTCTTACTGGTTCTGTGTGTCCAGGCTAGTGCACCTTGTAGGCCTAGTCCCACACACAGAGCTTTAGAGGTTGAGGTTCCTATGGATTCTTGAGCTTGTAGCCTGGATGAAGTAGTGCCTACAATGATAAACTTATTCTGACCCATCTCTAGATTGTGGTTCCCCTATTGGATAGTCTGTGACCATTCAAGTGGACAGGTTATAGCCATAAGGGATCGGATCATGGCACAGGAGTGAGTTGGATCCTTTCTCCTCTTTAGTGATAATGTAGCCATTGGACAAGATTTCTATAGCAGCAAATCTGAGTCTGAGTTATAAGACCCATCAAATCTATACCTAATAGCATACTTCTCACCCTTTTATATTTATTTTCTCACACTCCATCACTCTTCTCAACCCTTTCTGTAGTTTAGGCATTAAGTTACCTTAGGATTTAGACTATAGTGACCATAAATCTCCTCCTATTTAGGATTGCCAGATCTGTAGCCAGATCTAGAGGGCCTACTAAAGATAGCTCCCTTGGAGCTTTAGATCAACTTTCCCTGTGGGACAAACTCTTACTTATCAAAACTTGTTACAACAGGCCCTGTATCTTGCAGGATTGTGTATTTTTAGGCTTGCTGCTCTGCAATCCATCTTTGATTTCCACTAACCCAATTCTGATCACCATCTCCAATAAAGTTAGTAGCAAGCACTTAAAATACCTCAACAGTGAGGAATGGTTAAAAGATGGGGATGGGATAGGTATGGGGCAAAATGGAGTGGCTACCTCCTCAGACTGGGTAGCAGCTGTGGGGGGTGGAACTATGGGTGAAGATGGAGGGGATAAAAGGATAGGTGATTGGATAGGGGAAAGTGGGGAAGTGTGAGGGGGTTGAGGAACTAAAGAGGATGGAGTAAGAGTGGATTGAAGGCAGAAGCTCATGATGGCTTGGTTGTTGGTGTTGGTGGTCAATTGAGTTTGAATGGACTATAATAGGGAGAGAATTTGAGTGAAAGAATCAGGCATGATGAGGTTGGATGGGGTAGGTGTTTGAATGGGCTGGAAAAGGGAGGAGGGTGCATGGTTGAATTGAGGGGGAGTGGGCTGTGGGGAGTCAGGGAGTGGGGTGTACTCATGCCCAACATCTTCCACAATGGAGGTCATGAGGGCAGTGAACCCAGCAGTGGTAAATTGGTCTAAGCCCGAGGTATGCAGAAATGGTTGGGGAGGGGGGAAGTCCGAAATGGGTTAGTCAAAGGGGGGTGAAGAGAGGATAGGGGTAAGCTCTGGTAGTGTAGGAGGTTCAAGGACTTCAGGTTGTAGGACTTGAGTGGTGGGTGGAGGTAAAACTGGCTCAAAGGTGGGAGGAGAGAGGTCTATTGGAAGAGGGACTGATACAAAGGGGAAGAGCAAAGTGGGTGGAGGTGTTGGTGATAATGTAGGTAAGGTAGGTGAAAGGGTGGATGGGGGTATCTCAACAGTAAGATCTGCTGCAGTGGTAGTGGGCACCTCCTCCATCTCAGATGGCTTACTTTTCTTTATCAGGGTCGGGCTGGTGGACCATGCCCTTTTCCCATACACTTTTGGGGTTAACTTCTCCATTGGCTCGTTCCTCTTGACCACATATTTCCCAGCCTTGAGCAAACATGTAATGAGCCTGCTGAAAGGCAACCCACTATCCTTAGCAAATGTTTGACTTTTAAGCACCTTGTCATTTATGTCTACCATTGTCTCAAAAATCAGAGGGCATTCAAAAATTGCCCTTTGGAACAGTAGTACAAGGCATCTACAACTGGGGGCCTTCTCTCCTACAGGTGCCTTGTGACATATACATTCTTCCTCAAAATAGTATCAATGAATCTGAGGCTGGGTTGTAGGTCTCTTCTCATCGAAGATTCACCAGATCCCACAATTCCATTGGTGAGCTGTTTAGCCATTTCTTTAAATGTAACCCATTTGGGTGCTCCCTTAGATCTAGTGGAGTCAAATTGGTGTGGAACTCCCAAAGCCATCCCAATATCCTTGCAATCCACAGTGATTTGCAAATCATCAATCAGAATTTCCAGCACAGCCTCATTCCCAGGCACCACCTTCTTTGTCAAATTTTGGTACCACAATTTAACCAACCTGGGGTACACAGTTTCCTTCAAGGGTGTAAGTAGGGGTAACAATCCCTCCTTTAGATACATTACTGTCACCTGGCACTCCTCTATCTCAGTATAGTATGCAAGATCAAAATCTATCTCAGGGACAAGGCTCTATCCATTTACAAACTCATTAGGGGTGGTTAACGCAGTAGGAAGCTCCACCATAGGCTGTATGTCAGGGGTGGGCAAAGGTGCTTCCCTAGTTTGAGCAGATCTCTCCATGGGTATCTCTGCAATAGGTTCCTAAATTGCTACAGACTTGGCTTTTTTAGCTTTAGGAGCCTTGTTGGGCTTCCCCTCAAGGAGCTTCCTCTTGGCAGGTGGGTTAGTGGTAGGCTTTGATTTTTTGGAGGACTTGGGGGTGGAAGCAGTTGTTTGCCGGAATAGGTTAGCTAGGGTTTCTTCAAAATCAACCATTTGCTCTCAGAAATTGATCTCTTAAAGCTCACTCACGAAATTATAGTAAAACTCTGAAGTAAACAACTAGAGAAGTAACAGAGTGAAAGTAGGACAACTTACCCAAAACTCCTAGGGTTGTACAGAAATTTTGATTGACAAATCCAAATCCACAAAAATCAGGTGTGAAATGCTCCTTTGTGCGGGCTGAATGATCTTGATGGATGACAAACTGAGTGACAAAAAATCCTTAGAGTATTTGGCAGAAAAATGAGAGTAGCGACCAATGAGGAAGAGAGAGCAAGGGTTTTGCAGAGAGTGTTGAATGGGCAAAAGTGACCTAACGACAGGTATATAAAGAGTGAAAATCGATTTTGATAGGATGAGCTGAGTGATTTCGATAGGTTGGGCGCTCCTATCAAACACTTGAAAGAATACAGCGTGTAGATGAAATGCTTCGATAGGTCAAATCATTCCTATCGATAGGTTAATGTGGTATGTGATTCATCCTTTCGATAGGTTCTTGATAAGTATCCAGAACCTATTGAAAACTTCTTTCTGTCCTTTTGAACCTATCAAAGAGTTGTTTTCATTTATTGACAAGTCTCAAATGACCTATCGAAAGGAAATGACCTATCGAAATCCTCAAATGACCTATCGAAAGGTCCCATATGCCCATAGAAACTGCATTTTTGTGTAGTGCTCAACCTCAGCACTCAGCAAACTCTTTTGTTGTGCTTCCATTCAAATTTTCTTCCATTGTTGACATACTCCCATGGTCCCTGGACTGCTGACAAGATTGAAACGATGGCCTAATGCTAGCATGACAATTTTATTATAAACGAACAAAACATCAAAACAGAAAGTAAGCACTTAAAACAGAACCAAAATATAGTACATATGATACACACTGAAATCATGTATAAATTGGAGGGTCCTGAAGATCAATGGCCTCCTCAGGCTCACAGATTTTTTCAACACAAATTTTTAACCTCTGTCCATTGACTTTCATGACCCTACCATCTTTAGGGTCCATGATTTCTACAGCTCTAGATGGGGAAACTTATAAAACTGTGTAGGGCACATCCCATCTGGACTGCAATTTTTCTAGAAAGAATTTTAATCTTGAATTGAACAACCATACCTTGTCACCTATTTTTAATTCTTTCCGCAGCAAGTGCCTATCATGAATGGCTTTGGTTTTTTCCTTATAAATTCGGGCATTTGAATATGCTTCCATCCTCAATTCATCAAGCTCAGATAATTGCAATTTCCTATTCACACCAGCAGAAGTTAAGTCAGAATTTAATATTTTAATGGCCCAATATGCTCTATGTTCTAACTCAACAGGCAAGTGACATGCCTTGCCATACACTAGCCTGAATTGGGGCATCCCTATGGGGGTCTTATAGGCAGTCCTATAAGCCCACAAGGCATGTGGCAATTTTATGGACCAATCTCTCCTATCAGCTCGCACAGTCTTCTCTAGGATGTGTTTGATTTCTCTGTTGGAAATCTCTACTTGCTCACTGGTTTGTGGGTGGTAGGGAGTAGCAACTTTGTGGGTCACAGAGTATGTTTCCAACAATTTTTCAAAAGGTTTGATGCAAAAGTGGCTTCCTCCATCACTAATAATAGCTTTGGGGGTGCCAAACCTAGAGAAGATGTTGTACTTTAAAAACTTAATGACAACCTTATGATCATTTGTTCTTATAGCTATGGCCTCTACCCATTTAGACACATAGTCCACAGCTACAAGGATGAAATTATATCCATAAGAGGGGGGAAAAGGTCCCATAAAATTAATTCCCCATATGTCAAACACTTCAACAACAAGCACAAGTTGTAAGGGCATAGAGTTTCTTTTTGTAATACTTCCCATTTGCTAGCATCTAGAACAAGCTTTGCAATGCTGTATGGCATCCTTGAAAAGAGTGGGCCAATAGAAACCACTTTGAAGCACCTTTGCAGCAATCTTGTTACCAATGAAATGGCTCTCACAAGCATGTTCATGACACATGGTTAGAATGTTTTCAAACTCAGTTTCAGGTACACATCTTCTTATCACCTGGTCTGCACAATACTTAAAAAAGAAAGGATCCTCCCACAAGTAATATCAAATGTGTGAGAAGAACAAATTTCTATCATCCATACTCCAGTGTGGGGGTATCCTTCCCACAACAAGATAGGTTACTATGTTGGCAAACCAGGGCATACTTATCTCTACAGCAAAAAGCTGCTCATTTGGGAAAGAATCATTGATGGGAAAACTCTCTATTTCAGCATCTGGGATCCTTGATAGGTGGTCTGCAACCACATTTTCAACCCCCTTCTTGTCTTTGATTTCCAAGTTGAATTCTTGCAGAAGAGGAATCCATCTAATTAGTCTAGCCTTGGCCTCCTTCTTAGACAAGAGGTATTTTAGGGCTGAATGGTCAGTAAACACAGTGATCTTGGATCCCAACACATATGAACTGAACTTTTCCAAAGAAAATACAATGGCTAGCAACTCCTTTTCAGTTGTAGTGTAATTCAATTGAGCATAAACCATTGATTTACTAGCATATGCCACCACACATGCTGCTTTGTCCTTCCTTTGTCCCAGTGCTGCACCAATGGCAAAGTCTGATGTATCACACATAAGCTCAAATGGTAGAGAGAAATTAGGAGCTTGTAATATAGGAACAGTGGTCAAACAAGTCTTCAAAAGTTCAAAAGCAGCTAGGCATTCGTCATTGAACACAAATGGAACCTCTTGGCACAGCAAGTGGCAAAGAGGCTTGAAAATTTTGCTAAAGTCTTTGATGAACCTCCTGTAGAAACCAGCATGGTCCAAGAATGACCTGACTTGTTTGACAGTTTTGGGAGCGGGCAAATGTGCTATTAAATCAATTTTTGCTTTATCAACCTCTATTCCTCTTTGGGAAACAACATGTCCTAGGACAATACCTTTAGTCACCATGAAATGTCTCTTTTCCCAACTCAGAACCAGGTTGGTCTCCTCACACCTTTGCAGCACAAGGCTGAAATGGTGCAGGCATTGACTAAAATCATCCCCATAAATAGAGAAATCATCCATAAAAATCTCTAGAAACTTGTCAATCATGTCAGAAAAGATAGCATACATGCATCTTTTCAAAGTGGTAGGTGCATTACATACCCCAAATGGCATCCTTCTGTATGCAAAGGTTCCAAATGAACAAGTGAATGTGGTTTTTTTTTTATCTTGTGGGTAAATAGGAATCTGGTTGCATCCTGAATAACCATCAAGAAAATAGTAAAAAGCCTTACCGCCCAACTTATCTAAGATCTGATCTATAAAAGGCAATGGGAAGTGATCCTTGCTAGTTTTCTCATTGAGCTTGCGATAGTCTATGCATACCCTCAAACCAGTCGCCTATTTGATTTGAATTAGCTCACCTGAGTCTACTTAAACTACTGTGATCCCATATTTCTTGAGCACCACCTGGGTGGGTGTCGCGCATTGAGAATCAGAGATAGGGTAAATGACCCCAACATCAAGAAGTTTGACTACTTCCATCATAACAACTTCCTGCGTGCGTGGATTGAGCTTCCTTTATATCTCTCTAGAAGGTTTAAAACCTTCTTCAAGATGAATTTTGTGCATGCACACAGCTGGATTTATCCCCCCCCAAATCTGCAATGGTCCACCCTATTGCTTTCTTATGCCTTTTTAGCACACAAAGTAATTCTTCTTCCTGCTCAAGAGTGAGGAAAGAAGAGATTATCACTAGAAATTTGTGATTGACTCCTAAAAAGGCATATTTTAAAGATTTTGGGAGTTGCTTTAACTCCACATCTGGGGGATTGATGAGTGAAGGCAATAGAGGTGCCTTAGAAGGTAGTGGGAGAGATAGTAAAGCAGGAGTCCATGGGTGATGCTTTGCTGGCCCTACTTCAGAATTTACCATTTCCACATGCTCAAGCTCAGATGTGGAAGCTTTCTCTTCCACTGTTTCATTCCATACTTCTTCAAAAATATTAAAGAAATCATTACCATGCAGTGGCTGAGGCAGAGTTTCTTGCACAAACTCATCCAGCAAATCAATGGAAAAACAGTCCTCATTTTGTAAGTGGGTCTGGTGAGCTGCATTGTACACATTCAGCTTGACTTTCATATTACCAAAAGATACCTCCATGACCCCTTATCTATATTATATACAAGCATTTGCAGTTAGCAAAAAGGGTCTGCCTAAGATCACATGGATAGAAGTAGCACACTTGCTCAGCTCCATATCCAGCACCAGAAAATCAGCAGGATAAAAGAATTTGTCAACTCCAACCAAAACATCTTCAATGATCCCCACAGGCTTCCTTTCAGATCTGTCAACTAGTTGTAAGACCACATGTGTGGGCTTCAACTCTCCTAAGCCCAGGGTCTCATGTACTGAATATGGAAGCAAATCCACACTAGCTCCCAGATCTAACAAGGCTTTTTCAATGGTATGATCCCCAATGATGTGGGAGATAGTGGGGACTCCAGGGTCTTGGAGTTTTGTTGGGATTGCAATAGTCAGTATTTGTTGCACTTTTTCTGCTAAAAAGACTTTCTTAGACAAATGTATCCTTGATTGTCTTTTGTGGCTGCAAAGGTTTAAAAACTTGGCATAGGCTGGGACCTGCTTGATTGCATCAAGCAAAGGCAGATTGATCTTTACTTGCTTAAAAGTTTTCATCATTTCCTCTATTTTGGCATGCCCTTTATCAAAAGGGGAAGGTGCTTGCATTGCCTTAGAAAATGGCAAATGTGGGACTGCTCCCCCATTTGCAGTTTTAGCCAACTCATCATCTCTTTTTTTAGTTTTATTATTTTCTTGAGGATCACCATTATCCTTCTTATTCAACATGGGTTGCTCCTATTGTACCTTCTCTTTTTCTTTTTTGAAAATTTTCAAAGGCCCACAGCCTACTTGATTATCCACCAACCTTCCACTTCTTAATGTGGTAACAGATTTGGCTTCCTCATGGGAAGAAGAAACCTCACCTACCACATATTGTCTCCTTGTGTTGTCCATGGGTTGGCTAGGCAGCCTCCCTTCCTCTCTCTTAGTCAAAGCATTAGACAGCTAACCAAGATGGTCTTTTATCTTTTTAATGCTTTGGCTATGAGAGTGCATAGTTTGAGACGAGGGTCCTAAGTTCTGTAATGAAGCCAGAACTTGTTCCTCAAAAGAAAGTGATCTAGCAGCTGGCGGGGATGCAGCTTGCTACAAAGGCTGAGCCATAGGTTGAGTCATGGGTTGTTGATAGTGGGGCCTTAAAAAGTAATTCTGGTGGTAGGGTTGAGCATTTTTGTAAGGCATGGGCTGCTGTGGCTGCTGCTGTTGGTTTAGAAAAGTATTTTGTCTCCACCCCAAGTTGGGGTGGTTTCTCCATTGGTAACCAACAGTAAGTTATTGCCTAAAAGACTGAGTGGCAGCCACATGCTCCATCACTAAATCTAGAAATTGAACAACAGAGGGGCATTCCTCAAGGGAGTGAGTGGGGGACTGGCATATAACACATGCCTCCTCCACTTTAGCAGCAATGAGTGACTGCATTGCTCCCATGAGCTTATCAAACTTCTGGGTCAAACTGTCCACTTTCCTTTCCAAATCATTGTGCCAACTCACCTCATACATCTTTCCTCCTATGGTATTTTCTTTCACCATTCTAAGAATGTCCAAGTCCCTGGACAATGTCTCTCTCTGCATAGAGTTCTCACTGATGAGGTCGAACAACTCCCAAGCCTCGTCAGCAGTTTTGTAGAGGTAAGTACCACCATAAGAGGCATCTACCATATATCTACTTTTAGAATCAATTCCCTGAGAGAAACTTTGAACAAGCTGCCATTCAGGGATTTGATGATGGGGACATTTCTTCAGGAGTTCTTTAAATCTCTCCCATGCTTGGTGAAAATCCTCAGTTGGGTCTTGAGCAAATGAGATAATGCCCTTTCTCAACTGGCTTGTCTTGGACATGGGAAAAAACTTGGCCAAAAATTGACATTGAAGATCACTCCAGGACTGAATACAATTAGGCGGGAGCATTGACAACCAAGTCCTGGTTCTATCCTTTAATGAAAAAGAAAAAAGTCTCATCCTGGTTGCTTCCTCCCCCAAACCTACTATATTGAATGTAGTGCACAGTCCTAGAAATTCATCAATGTGCTTATATGGGTCTTCTTTGGTCAGGCTAAGGAATGAGGGTAGCATTTGGATTATGGAGGACTTGATCTCATAGTTCCCTTGAACAGCAAGGAATTGAATGCAGAAGGGAGAATTGTAAACCCCTGGTGCATTGAATTCCTTCAAGGTTCTAGGTTGCTCACCCATTTCAGCAAATTCAGATGCAACAAATGTAGGTGAGATTTGTTTAGACTTAAGATTTCTTTCAACCTCTAGATTTAATGGAATAATCTGAGGGTTGAGAGTTCTCCTTCCAAACATACACCACTCATAATCTTAATACAAACTCAATGCAGAGCAAATTTAGCACAACAATCAGGAACAAGCACAATTAACTAATAAATCTACAAATCCACAGATCAAAAAAATAAAAGGAGTAGAGGGATGCAAACTTTAGCACAACCTCTAGCACAATGCTCCTCCTTAGACACAGCTTCCAAATTGTTAAAAACAAATAAATTATTCCAAAACAGCAAAAATTTTCAAAAGCAGTTAGTGAAAAACTAAACAGCCTATTAGAGATCTACAATCTATACTAAAACAAACTTAGATCTACCACTTTTAAGCACACAGATCCCCGGCAGCGGCGCTAAAAACTTGTTGGCCACTTACCTTTTGTTAAAAAAGGGGTTTTAAATCACACAATTAAAGGATCTATTGGTTGCAAACACCAAGGCAAGCAGATATACAGACCTACAAGTATTTAGGGCTTGTTGTAGCAAGTTTTAAAGGGTAAGTAAGGGTATGTCCACAAGGAAATGTGAGCTGAAAATTAAGTAAATCTCCAGATCTAAGACTGATCTGGCACCCTGCCTAATACTAAAATAGCAAAAGAGAGGAGAGGTTTTAAGGGGTTGTCACTTTAATCTAAACTACAGAAACACAATTAAATGCAAAAATGAATTGAGATTAAATCCATAGTTCAGATCTTACAAGTGAGGGAAATTTTTTGGTGAAATTAAAAATAGAAAATAGAGAGAAGCAACTTGGAGTTTGGTCTTACTGCAATTAGATTGAGCTGATAGTGTCACAAAGAATTCAGAATGCATCAATCCCTCATCTGACTATAAGCATAGCTGCAGGGTAAAAGGATCTGATCTAAGCCAGAGATTTGGACTGATCTTAAGGCTATGATCTGTCCACTTCAATGGTCACAAATCATCCAATAGATTCACTCCATTCTCAAGCTTCCATCAGAGCAATATACTCACTACAAATGCTGCAACTGCCAGGCCATCGACACAGGCAATTGTAGAAACATCAAATCTAGGGAGATCAAATGGTATCTAAGAGGTCTACCAGTTAAGTGGGTGAGCTATTCCCATCTACACAAATCCGATCGAGCAACAAATGAAATCATACGAAATATGGATCTAATTACAACAATTAAACCAACATTGCATTGAAATAAAATATTTATACAATGAAATGCTCTCAGATTTATAGTTTGTGCATCATCTGACCCTTAATAACATTCTCAACTCTCCCCAATTACAGATCCAACCTCACTCCTTGCTGCTCCAAAGAAATTAGCCAACCATGATTGGGTTAAAAGGAAGAATAGAGAATTTCGATGCAAGCTCTAATCTCCAGAATTGATCCCCTTTTTCTAGCAGCTTCCCTTCCTTTTATAGCTTTCCTCCTCTACCTCAAATCCATTTTTCCTGCTAATTATAGCTTCCAGAATAATCCTGTTATTCCCTCCTTTTTTCCCCTTCTAGAAGGCTCTTTCAGTTAGTTAGAGTTGGGGGAGAGCACGTGGGTCAGTTAGGGTTTCCTAGGGCATTTCTAGAGACTTCATGCCAGTCACAAGAGTGCCTCAGATTGTGTGCAGCAGGTCACCAACTTACAGTGTGTACACAACAGCTTTTCTGAGAAGTCCTTCAGTCGATTTCGATAAGTTTCTGAGGCTTTCGACAGGTTCCAAACAGGCCTTCTGTTCCTTTCACTAGGATTCAGGATACTTTCGATAGGTTCCGATAGGTTGGGCTGAGAATAAAGCTCCAGCATCCACAACCTTCATCTGGTGTGTTCGACAGGTTGGGGGCTCCTTTCAATAGGTTGATCTCTACACACTACATTTTGATAGGTTTACTTCTAGCTCCTGTCGATAGGTTCTCAACTTTTTGATAGGTTCTCGATAGGTGTCCTTAGCGCGACAGGTTTTAGAATCCTATCGACAGGTTCTCTTCAATCTTAGCCAACATGTCGATAGGATGCTCCCTTCTTATTTCCGACTGCACGATAGGTTCCAGGATCTTATGGTATTCTCCCATCCTTACGACTTCTTCCTTCTTTTAGCCTTCAGATCCTATCGACAGGTTCCAGTAACCTCTTGATAGGTTGTTTTCAGCCCTTTTTCACTCCTTCAACATTGCTTTGTTGTTGCTGCATGCTCTAAGTGGGCCACTATTGGGTCTGAACTGCACTGAGAGATGGATTTTTGCACTATGACTGCTTTTTACTGCTCTCTACAAGATATACTCAACAAGCATTTATTAGTCAACTCATAGGTCTATCAAAGCCCATGTTAAGGGGTGAAAAGTTGTACTTTTCAGAGATTAACAACATGCTAGGCCAAAATTTGCCTAGCATGTGTAATACACACACTAGGCAAAATTTTGCCAAAATTGGCCTACTGTGTGTAATACACACGCTAGGCTAAATTCCTGAAATTCTGTCTAATTTTCAATTCACCGTAACTTTTGATATACAACTCCGATTGAGGCGATTCATATCTCGTTAGAAAGGTGGGGAACTCTTATTTCCAATGGTATAGGTCTTAGATCCAATAGATGTTTGTGTAAAATTTGGCACTCCTCTTTCCAAACACTATTTAAGAGGGTTTAAAACTGGTATGAGAAGGGTTCTAATGTGTCTGGGAAGGCTAGGGTTGATTCCTAAGGGTTCAGGATGATTACTAAGGGTTTTGGAATGATTCTTAAGGGCTTGGAAAATGCTTTCAAAAGCTCGAGGGCATGCCCTTCTCGAATTATGTGTCGATCGGGCCACATGCCAAATTTGGGTGTCTGTAATGACGTATACGACAAGTAGACTCGTAGAGATGTATATGAAAGAAGTCATCTGATTGCATGGTATTCTAGTGAGTATTGTCTCAAATCATGACCTGTTATATACCTCAATGTTTTGGCAAAAGTTTTAAGAGGGAATGGGTACAAAATTAGATTTTAGTTCAGCATTTCACCCACAGACGGATGGACAAACTGAAAGGGTGAATCAAATCATTGAAGATATGCTCAGAGCGTGTATGCTTGATTTTCAGGGGTCATGGGTGCTGGTGCGTGCATTTTTTGGGTTCCTCTCTGCACCCGTTGAATCAGTGGCTCCAATTCTGTCCAGGTGGACTCTAGCGATGCGGTCTTTGGAATGACAAAAATAAATAAAAAGGGAGATTTTTCTAGGAAGGTTCTTAGTTTGATTGCGATCGCCAGCTATAGATATTTAATGACGCTGCAACACGTCAGTGATCACGATGTGAAGCGAGTGTGGGCTACTTCTATACTGAATCGACCGCCTGCGAACATCAGCAGCAGTGCTTGTCTTTGGTTTAGTTAGTTTAATTCTCCTCTTATTTCCCTTTATAATTATAATTCCGGTCAGTTTAGATTTTCCAATTCTATTATTATTATGCTCTGGTTGTGCGGACTTATTAAGGCGAGTTATATTAGTGTTCAGATGCTGTCATGAGTCCAGTGAGCATCAAGGTTCTGATATTACTAAAAGTCCAATCGGTTTCGGTCTCCTATTGGTGCTAGGAGTGCATATGTATCTGTTCCAATAATGTTCTAACTAAAATTAATCATGGTAATTGTACTGGGATTCTAATTAAAGCAATTGTAGTAATTCTACTATAATTGTAATTAAAGTACTCGTAACAATTCTACTATGATTCTAATTGAAATAAAAAGATTGCTTTTTCTTACGGGCCTAATTAAAGCAATAAATTTAATTTTTCTATTATAATATCAATGGAAACAAAAGGACTGATTTTTCTATGACCCTAACTATTGACGGATTTATGATGGCAAAATATAACTAATCATGAATAAACTAAATTTCCTAGAATTCGAATTTGAAATAATCAATTTACTAAATTAATGAAAGGAAAATTTTGATTTAACACTCTAATAATTATATCAAAGCCTAATTAATGCAAATAACCAATTATGTCTAGATATGAACTAATTAAATCAATTTATTAATTCTAAAAAGCTCTAAAAGAAAGGGTTTGGGCACGCTATGCTAAGGAGGATTGGCCTCGTTCTCGAGTACCCTCCGTAAGCTCCATTGGGCAAATCGGGTGGCTGAGATTAAAAGGAAAAAATAAAATTTTGAATGGTAAAGTAATATTTTTAGGCTTTTCAGAGTTGATTTCAGAATAATAATTATGAATTAAGTTGTAAACTAGAATTATGAAAAACTAAAATTAATATTTAAGATTTTTTTTTTGGAGTTGTTAAACTAAGAAATTAGAATTAAAAAAAACTAAATTTTTAGGACTGAATTCAGGTCCGAAATCAGAAAAATCAGGCCATATGATTAAGGACTGATTCTGAACTATCAAAGTTAGAACCAGAAATTAATGATAGGACTGTAAATCATGATTTTAGAGTAGAATTTGGTCTTAGGGATTGGTGTATCGGACCTTTAAATTAAGTACTGGCTCTAGAAATCGGGAAACTAGATCCAAATATAGAAGATTCGGTCTGAAAAGGGTGCTACGGTCTAAAACGAAAAATAAAATTAAAAATTAATAGATCTAGAGATTATAAGCTATGGTCGGGATACTAAAAAAATTAAATTATTACCTAAGGGTTGGGGCTGCGGAGAGAAATCTCAAAGATTAGAAGCTTGAATCTTGAAACCATGATTAGGGTGCTCTATGGGCTTGTCCTCGTTGTTCTCTGACTTCAGAATTCATTCTCTCTAAAAAATTCTAGCCTTTTCGTCCAACCTCCCTTTTCTCTTTGAGAAAAAAAAGCTTTTATAGGTTTTCCTTCAATTACATGCTTGTTTACAGGCATTTAATTGAATTGCGCGCCTGGATTCTGGTGCTTAATCGCTTTGAGTCGATCACCGACTCAATGAGCGACTGGCTGACTTGCTCAGTGAGTCTCCTAGTCCTAACAAATTAGGACTAATTATGCGCATGTTATCATGTTCTCAATCTGATTAAGCATTAAACCCGAAACGTTTAATCAAGGAAATGTAGGCGCCAAGGGTAGTAAGACTAGGTCGGGCATAGGCCAATTGTGCATAGGTGGTGAAGTGCTCAATCCGATCATGCATTCTATTTTAGGTGCATAACCGAGTCTCGAATCGGTCCAGGAAAGGAAGTTTGGTCTGAAAGGTGGACTAGTCACACGCTTGTGGTTTTGTGCATGATCAAATTACGCGCTGGGTTTCTAGCACGTAATTCGAGGTCATTCGGATATGGTCCCTAGAATGAAATGTAAGACTATTGTTTTAGTCTGCATTTCGACTATATACTATTGCTTAGTATATAATCTCCCTATGCTGGGATCTGAGCCACAGAGCTATTATTTCAGCCTGTGTTCAGCCATGTACCATTGCATGGTCCCACACCGAGGGTTAAAAGGGTCAAAGGTTGAGCGAACAAGTTTGTATACTCCGAGAAGGCTAAATGGGGGTGTCTACAGATGCCCCTCTTCGACACGCTCTTGCGAAGTAAGAATGCATCGAAGAAGTAGACACCCCTCATTCGAGATGCTTTCTCGTTTCACTTAGGAACTCACAAATGTGAATTAGGGATGTTGACATGACATGCTTGACTTTTTTATCTATCAACACAGGCTTAAATGGAGTATTTGGGGGCCCAGTGGTAGCTATTGAAAGGCACTTTTCGGATCTGTGAGTGCATGGCGCATCCCGTTGCTTGGCGCGAGCTAACAGAGGGATATAGCGTGATTAAGGTACCAGGGGGACATCATACAAATGTCCATAAGGTCCAAGGACCAATAATACAAAAAGAGAGAGTGCAATATAATATCAAAGGCTTTAACAAGTCATGTTAGATCGGGCACATCATTGCTCACACCAATGTGCGTCAGGCATTCATTTTCCAATAAGCATTTGTATGTTCTTAGATTGAGTATATTTATTATTCAGTTTTCCAAGGGAAAGGGGCCGATTTGGGCTGGTAATTAAGGTAAATTTTGTGAGGTGTGATCAGTTAAATTCTACACAGTGGCGCGTGCACTTGATTAATCTGGATTCGGTCTTCTAAGTAGGAAATTCTACACTTAATGTATCTAAATAAATGATTCTGCACAGTGGGATATTCACTTGATTGTGAGTTCAGGGGGTCTTTAAGTTGGGGAATTCTGGTCCTAAGGTTTCTGAATTAGTGATTCTGTGTAGTGGCATATGCGCTCGATCCAATTCTGTGCAGTGGGATATGCACTTGATTGTGAGTTCAGGCGGCCTTTAAGTTGGGGAATTCTGGTCCTAAGGTTTCTGAACAAGTGATTCTGCGCAATGGCATGTGCACTCGATCCAATTTTGCGCAGTGGGATATGCACTTGATTGTGAGTTCAGGCGGTTTCAGGAGTTAAAAGTCAGCTTTATGGTATATGGGTAATGAGGCATTTAATCGATTATTTTTTTGGTATTTAGAGAAGGGTGAATTGGTTCTATTTACTTTGTTGCTTTTTCTTTTTTTGTTTTTTTTTTGTTTTATTAGTATTGTTTTCTTTCTAATATATTTGTTATTTTTTTTTTTGGTTCTATTGTAGTAAAAGATTTTTTTGAAGCAAGTAAGAGTGTCTCGAGGTTTTGAAATTCTAGAGATTTTAACTTAAGATCAATTCGATAGTAAAACGGTGAAAAACTTGGCTACCGAGACGTTGTTGAGCAGATCCACCGGTACGAGATTTGTAGACCCGGCCATTTATGTGGTTGTCAAGACGACACTTGGCATGCCGGATATTCCATCTAACCTTCTCGATGAATACTGATGATTGTCTCTTATGGGAGGTGTTGAGAACTGGAAAATACCATTTTCCATCCCTTAACCTGGGTCTTGATAGACGTTTGAGAGAACTAAATAAGTGTTTTAAGTGTTTGTTTCACAACTAACAATAAAGGCAGGCTTAACCCTGAAAGCAGCTTAAAAGTGCTAAAAAGATGATGATCCATGTTGATCCGGAGGAAGAAGGAGAAGGGACAACCTCACTAGCTGTCAAAATGCCTAAAATAAAGAGGACAAAGGCCTGGTTTCAACCTGGAAAGAGGTGTGGAGCTATTCGAACAGAAGATTGCATTACAGATTGCTTTTCGAAAAGAATCTAAACTTTTTGAAAAGAATCTGAACTGTGCGAAAAGAACCAAAAGCTCGAGGCTTAGCTTTCGAAGAGCACCTGAACTCTTCGAAAGGATTTCTGACCTATTTGAAAAGAAGAGAACGCCTTGCGAATACCACCAGAACTATGCGAAAAGAGCTTCAGAAGTCACAGTACCTTGCGAAAAGTTCTCCAAACTGTGCGAAATGATATTCTGAAGATTTCCAGCATCTGTAGGCGTAATTCAATAATCTCTGCACACGCCTGATCGGTGTTGAAATATGACTATAATTCACACTTTAAATCCTACATTTAGCTGTTCAATGAAAGCATCTGATGGTTGTTGTGAGGTTTTGATGTTTACAGGTGTTTCTGACAGCTAGATTGTTCAAGTGCATAAAAGAAGGAAATTACAGGCTAAAAAAGAGATATGGACAAAAAGGTCCAAAGAAGCATTGAAAGCCATGAAGAGAATCAACTCCATCAAGAAAGGGAAGACTTTGCATTGAAGAGTCAATCGATTGAGGCATTATGGTCAATCGATTGACAGATGGAGAAAAACTCAACCCTAGAAAGTCAATCGATTGAGACATAAAATTCAATCGATTGAGACATGAAGGCAGAAGTGTCCTAAGGGAATTCGAACTCAAAATCAATCGATTGAGACTTCTGTCTCGATGGGAAGGCCCATTTCACGACCCAGAATCCTTACCCGACCTCAAGGGCCTAGAATTCCGTGTTATGACACCGCACGCTTGTTAAGGCGATAAGCGGACATACACATAATTCTTATACCGATTTAGCATATGGATCAAGGCATTTAATAGCATCATTTAAAAATAAATTATTCAAGAAAACAACAGCGGAAAACGTAGATGACGTTAATTAAGTGATAAATCCTAACCATGCATCTATAATCGAAAGCAAGCAGAGGTTTTACGTAGAATAAAACAGTCCCAACGCAAACCCAAGATTGGTGCTGAAAAATAAAAGTATCTAATAACAAATCTCCCCTGAAAAATAATAAAACTATGACTAAGAATCTCTCAATGCTCAAAGTAATCCGCCGGATCTATTCCCTCGTCCAAATGGTAGCCGACGTCTTCACGCTCTTGAGCCGCATCAGGAACAAAGACATCCCCATCCGGTGATGGAAAATCGGAGTTCTCACCGCAATGTTAGTTTTGGGAGGGTGAGTTTACTCGATCACGTAAACTTCGAGTTGCACAATCGATCCACCATAAAATACTCGGTGATCGTGTGCAATCGCTTGAGTTACATACATTTGAAATAAATCAAACAGCTATAAATGATTACAAAAACATCTAAGATCTCATATCTATCATAACAAAACTGAAAAATATAGCATAAAAAGAAAAAGAAGTAACATAAAATGAAAAGACCTGACATGACATGAAATAAATATGATGCATCAAGTTCTGATCTCCTTTTGTGTCTGCTTTGTCGACTTTTCCTATGTGGCATATCTTAAGACTTAATATTGCTCCATACGCCTACACAACGTACTTCACATCTTACCTAATTTTCAGATATCGACTGCTGCGGGGTCATTGCCGAGCCTATCACGCGAGGTCCACGGTAGATAACCACCTAACCTCCATATCATATCGTATACCATCATCCACGATGATGTGGTTGCATGCATTTAAATCAGTGTCCCCTTACATTCGGGACACTGTCGTATCATATTGTCCTTAAGACCCGTCTTGGCTGCAGACGTTAGATCTTGCGGTGGCACGCAAGACATGGCACGTGTAGAAACTTAATTTGTATTTTGTTGGCCTTCACAACGTAACTTAGTTATTCGTATTCGTAGCTTACCTTATCTTACACATCATTTCTTCTTGCTTGCTGAAAACTTAATTTGAAGTGAGCCACGGTGCGATAAGATTCACAAAATCACGCTTTCCAAGGGACGGGTTCCGTAGTAACCTGGATGTACTTCGTGTGACAGCCCATACTCCCATAGAGGTGTTGCATCCGTACATGGATGCCTACATTCCAAGTTCTACGTGACCGTGACGGGAACCCCACCATGACGAAGGCTTAAAAGTCGTGTGACATAGCTTATTTCTTTTTAATTGTGCGATGATTTTTCTATGTGGTGCATGCTATATGATGAAAGGACTAACTTGGCCTAAAGAAACTATTTCATACACCTTACATACTTGTGAATATAAAATAATAATTAATATTTGAACCGAACAGATATTTCATACAAAAAATTTTGGAGAAACCTTCTATGGGCCGTCAGATTACTGATCGGGCCTTCTGTTTTTAAAGTTTCATAATATTTGTGCAGTCTTAGTATCGACACCTTTTACTAATTTGACCTAAGAGTGGGTCAATGTGGCAGTCAAATGATCCACTTAGCCTAGTTATACAAGGGTTGATATCCCTCACTAAATTTTCCAATTTGTGAGCCTCAAAGCGCGTCCTAGAAATTTTAGTGACTTTCTGATCCATTAGATTACATTGAGTTACTATTGAGATCGTTTTGAAGTTGGTCCTATGGGCCACTTGCGCCTTAATTCTCAAAAATTAAGGGTCAAAGGTAACCCATGTATTATTCCATGTGGTACCTAAGGCTAAAATAAGAAGGCACGAACTTTGAGTCATTTATCCTCTAATCTGAACCATTGGATGGTTAGACAATAAAATTTTACCTAAGGTTGATTCTTTTGTCCCGATCCCGATTCGATCTCTAGCACACTAGATCTTCCACCAACGCTTTACAAGATCTAGCAAGTGCACACTTAGTGTACCTACCATGTGGCGATCAGATTGAACAGATCTGAACCATCAGATATTTAAGAAAAATGATTCTAAGGTATTAGGTCGTTGGGCCCAATTTATTTTGACCTCTAAGGTCTCAAATCTAAGGGTCAAATCCTTCATGTTCACTGATATCTAAATAGCCTTTTAATTTTCTAGATTTGTGGGCCAAATTCTCGAGTTCTGGACCATTAGATGTCACGAGGATTTCAATTTGTGGAGATGGTCCATCTCTGTTCTATTTCTTGGGTTGGGCCCACCAGGTCCAACCTTAAATCTATTTTATTTGAAATCAATGGTGCTAAAAGGATGGTTGCACCAAAGTATTTATATCAGGTAAAATTCTTCAAAGTGCCCAACTACCATAGTTGGCACGGGCAAGTTATCACCGGCATTGTCGGCGTTTAGTTGGGCCGATCCCCGAAATTTATCTTATCCTCATCGATTTAAATTGTGGAGAAAGAGCTCTCTCTCTCTCTCTCACTGTAAACACCTATATAAGCAATACAAAACACTATATATATTCATTTTATATCTATATATATCAAGGGCAACTATTATATGTCCATGTATAGGATTTATGTTATTATACACACCGAAATACATGTATATATATAACTTTTGAATACCTAAATAAGATAAATAGATATTCATTTAATATATATATATATATATATATATATATATATATTTATTCTTATTATTATTAAAATAAAAAGTTGAATATTTTAAGATCGATCGAGGGGCACCCACCTGTTGGAGCGTGCACGTAGGAGTTGATTTCAAGCGCTAGATCGGCGATGCGGCTCCTACGCGTCGATTCGGCGATGTGCTTTCGGCAGTGGATCGACGGTTTCACACTTATGCAAATCAGATTCAAGGCAACACTTTGGCTCGGGTGTGGTATTTGTGCGCCACCCCGTGGGCCGATCGACAGAGGGCCTGCTAGGCGTTTTGGAAGGGAGCGTGGCTGTTGGGTTTGGTTCAAAAGTGAGAGAGGGAGGCAGAGGAAGATGGCTGTTTGGTTTAGTGGGTTAAGATATATGTATATTTATAAACAAGTCTATCTATATATAGAGAGGGAGGGTAAGGTTTTAGGTTAAAAGCCTTTGGTGGCTCTTATTTATAGAGAGAGGAAGAGACGGACGTGGGTGACCTAAATGGGTAAGTTCCCAAACCTAAAAGGGGCAAGAGTTCCAAGAGAGTAGGAGTCCTTTTTGGGACTCTTCTTATTTGGTAAACAAAATAATTTAGTTGCCCTATACAGTGTAAACGTAATAAAATAGAAATTCCTAAAATTAGCATTTGTGTGGGTCGATAGAGTGTGCATACGCACTCTCTTGGTGCATCCTAAATCTATCGCCATTCATTTGAGCCCACGTATAACCGGTCATAACATTCTTCCCCTAAAAAAATTTTCGTCCTCGAAAATTACGTACCAGTTACTCGAAAAGTTCAGGATCTGTTGTTTTGATGTCGTCTTCATTCTCCCAAGTTGCTTCCTTTGGCGTGTGATGTTGCCATTGAACCAACACCAACGTGATCGTCTTATTTTTGAAAACTTGCACCTTTCGATCGAGGATCCTAATGGGCCTTGAAATGATAGTAAGATCCTCTTTGATATTGATGGGCTCGATTTCCACTATGTGTGAGGGTCATACACGACGCCTCAACATAGACACGTGGAATACGTCGTGGATTCCCGAGTATTGTGGTGGTAGAGCAACTTTATAAGCAACCTCGCCCACACGTTTGGTGACTTCGAAAGGTCCTACGTATCTGGGGCTCAGCTTCCCATGCTTTCCAAAGCGCATAACTCCTTTGGTCGGGGAGACACGAATGAATACACGTTCTCCAACTCGAGTAAGATTTTACCATTCAAAATACGAATAAAATTTTAATGAAATTTAATCTTTTGAGTCGAAAAGTTGTACCTCGAATTCCAAGTTACGACGGTGGGGGTTGGCATACTTCCTTTGATGATCCTGGGCGATTCTAAGCCGTTCACGTATTAGCTTGACTTTTTCAGTCGTGGTTTGAACTAGTTCGGGTCCAAGCATCTTTCTCACTCCGACTTCATCCCAACACAAAGGTGTTCTACAACTTCTCCCGTATAACGCCTCGAAAGGAGACATTTCGATGCTTGCCTGGTAGCTATTATTATAGGAGAATTCGATCAAAGGGAGGTGATCATCCCAATTCCCTCGGAAGTCTAGCATACAAGCTCTCAACATATCTTCGACTACTTGGTTAACCCTTTCAGTTTGTCCGTCAGTTTGTGGATGGAAGGCGATCAAATCCAAGCGTGTCCCCAAGGTCGCTTTGGAAGGTAGTCCAATATTTGGAGGTAAATTTCGAGTCTCTATCGGACACGATGCTTACTGGCACACCGTGCAATTTCATGATTTCCTTCAAGTAAGTCTCTACAAGTTTTTCTCCATCTGCAGTCGTTTTAAAAGGTAAGAAATGTGCAGACTTTGTTAATCTGTCGACTATTACCCAAATGGCATCGTTCTTCTTCAACGTTTTTGGCAGGCCAACGATGAAGTCCATTGATATATTTTCCCACTTCCATTCCGGAATGGGTAAGGGTTGAATGAAACCGGCCTGTTTTTGGTGCTCTGCTTTGACCTGTTGGCACACTAAGCATTTTGATACATATTCAGCTATTTCTCGCTTCATGTTTGGCCACCAATACCAGTTCTTCAAATTTCGATACATCTTAGTGTTGCCGGGGTGTACTGAGTACCCTGATTTGTGACCTTCATCGAGTATTTCCTTTTTAACCTTAGGGTCATTAGGTACGTACAATCTCCGTCTAAAGAGTAATGCTCCATCTTCTCTGAGACTAAAATCAGGTTTTGATTCCTTATTCATGGCCTTAATGATTCGTAGAATTTCTGGATCTGTTTGCTGCAACTCCTTGATTTTATCTATGATAAATGGATTTATCAGAATTTTCGCCAGATATACACCTTCTTCGAGCTTTTGGAGATAAAAATCTTCTTCTGCTAGTTCATCGAGGGTCCTCGAAGTTTTTAATCGGGCCAAAAATCCTGACGTCTTTTCATCGAAAAGGCGTCTGATAATTAATCGAACAATCGTAATCCTTCATGTACTCGACCCATCTGCGTTGTCTGAGGTTCAAATCTTTTTGTGAGAAGAGGTACTTGAGGCTCTTATGGTCAGTATATACTTTGAACGTTTCACCATAGAGATAGAGTTGCCACAATTTGAGAGCGAAAATGACTGCTGCCAATTCTAAGTCGTGAACTGGGTAGTTTTTCTCATGTGGCTTCAGTTGTCTTGACCCGTATGCAACGACCCTCCTATCTTGTTGCAGTACACAACCAAGTCCTTGGCGAGATGCGTCGGTGAATAATTCAAATTTACCCTTGTCTGTATTAGAGGGTAAGGTTAGAACTGGTGCTGTAGTAAGTTTCTTCTTCAACTCCTGAAAACTTCTTTCACACTCATCTGACCATACAAATTTTGTGTTCTTCTTAGTAAGGCTTGTAAGGGGTAGAGCAATTTGAGAGAATCCCTCAACAAAGCGTCGATAGTAACCTGCAAGTCCGAGGAAACTCCTTATTTTCGCATGCTTTGGTGCTCGCCAATTGATCATCGCCTCAATTTTGTTGGGTCAATGATAATACCTTCGCAGATATCACATGCCCTAGAAAGGTTACTAGTTTGAGCCAGAAATCGCACTTGCTAAGTTTAGCATATAATTGGTGACCACGAAGTGTCTGAAGTGAGAGGCGGAGGTGTTCTTCATGTTCTTTCTCCGATGGTGAGTAAATGAGGATGTCATCTAACACAATGATGAATTCATCAAGATCGCAATACTCGATTCATCAGTCCATGAATACAAATGGTGCATTTGTTAGTCCGAAGGGCATGACTAAGAACTCGTACAATCCATTCTTGCAAGCGAAAGCTGTCTTTGAATATCCTCGTCCCTCACTTTCAATTGATGATAACCCGATCTAAGGTCAATCTTAGAAAAACACTTGGCTCCTTGGAGCTGGTCGAACAAATCATCGATACGGGGGAGGGGGTATCGATTTCTGATGGTTACGCTATTCAACTGACGATAATCGATGCATAGCCTCATCGAACCGTCTTTCTTCTTTACGAAGAGCACTGGGGCTCTCCATGGCGACTGACTTCGTCTGATAAATTTCTTTTCCGACTCCTTGAGTCAGATCTCCAATTCCTTTAATTCTGCAGGAGCCATCCGGTATGGTGCCTTGGCAATTGGAGCGGTTCCTGGGATCAGATCGATCTTGAACTCGATTTCTCGGTCGGGTGGGACACCGGGTAAGTCCTCAGGAAATACGTCGACGAAGTCTCTGACGACTGGAATTTTTGTAGGATCGACCGCCTTATCTTGCTCTTCGTCTAATGCTGCCAATAGAGGTGCGCCCTTCGTTTTAATTCCCCGAAATCTGAATGGAGGCTCTCCGAGTGGTTGGAAAATGACCACTTTAGAGAAACAGTCCACCGTGGCGTGGTAAGTGGCTAGCCAATCCATGCCCAATAGGATATCGAAATCCTGAAAGTCTAACATGATGAGATCTACTGGGAGTTCATGACCCTTGATAGTATTTCGACATACCAGGGTAGCTATCAACTTGCTTCCTGACGGTGTTGAAATTACCGCTTTTCTCCGTGGTGTAGGTATAGTACGATTTCGACACTTAATCACAGGGTAATAAAAGAGTGTGAACCCGAATCTATGAGTGCGAGAGCTAAGTGCCTATTAGTATTCTCTGGGTGGATGACCAATAAATTACCTTTATACGATGATATGAGATTAAGAATATTATTGATCTTATATTGATTATGCGACTTTTATATTTAATAAGTTATGCTAATAATTGAAATAGTAACTTCTACTAGACAGTATACCTTGGATCACTTCAGTCACTAGCCTGTGGTGTCCTCACAGACAAGGCGAATACTGCCCTGGTTCAAAGGCCTCGCTTGTAGGCCTTGAGGTTTCTCCCGACATTCCCTAGCAATATGTCCTTCCTTTCCACAGTTGTAGCATTTTCCGGTGCCTTGCATGCACACACCCGGTCGATGTCGCTTGTTGCACTTAGGGCATGACTCGAACGGTACATAACTTCCCTGTGGCTGCTGTGAAGGGGGCACGATGTTTCTCGATTGGAAGGTAGTGGCTGGTTGAGTTTGTTGAGATAGGAATCGAGGCTTTTTATTCACTTGAGGGTTAGTGTAGGGCTGAAACCTCTGATAGGAGGTAGGTGTCGGCCTCTGAGGAACAATAGGGGCTCGCTGGACCGCCTTATTTTTCTGAGCCTCAATTCTAGCAACTTTTCGGTTCACCATTTCTCCCGACTCTCTCTCTTGAATCTGGGCACGTTCCACGAGTTCTCCATATGTTTCAATCTTCATAGCAGCTAACTTCTCACGAAAGAAGGGTCGCAAGCCGTTCTGAAATGCAAAGCGCTTATCGCCTTCGTCTGCGATCAGATTCCCAGCAAATCTAGATAACTGGTCAAATTTGGCCTCATATTCGGCCACTGTCATATTCCCTTGTCGTAGGTCAATGAATTCCTTCTTCTTCTGAGCCCTGGTGGCTGCAGAGATATACTTCGTGAAGTAAGCATTCCTAAACTGTTGCCAAGTCCATTCCTCTTCATTGTTTCGATTTGCAGCTCTCTTTGCTGCTTTCCACCAGTTCTCTGCTTCCTGGTCTAGGTAAAATGCTGCCCACTTTACCTTTTCGTGTTCTGCAGGTGAAGAGATTCCGAAGAATTTCTCGATTGTACTTATACAATCTTCCGCGGCGACTGGGTCGAGCTGACCATGGAAATAGGGAGGTCGAGAGTTCTGCTGAATACTTGGAATCCAGTGGGTGCATAGGGTAGAATTTCCTGCCGAGGAGAAGGCTAGCGTTGATTGACAAGCTCTTGGATGGCCTGCCTTTGCTGCTCCCTTTGCACTTTCATCTCGTGCAGTAATTGAGTCCTTTCCTGCTGGTGTGACTGCGTCAGCTGAGCCATCTGTTGACTAAAAGTAGTCGCCATTTCACGTAATAGGCGCATCGCTTCAGATTCTTGAGGACCTTCCTGTGATGAGGCCTCATTCACTTGAGAGCCATTAGTTTCTCTGCGTCGTGGAGCCATTAAGTCCTGATTCCACAAAACGTCGTATGTTAGTGAATTCGTACGACATAGTACCAAAAGGAAGTAAAGCCTAGGCTCTGATACCAACTCTAGCGTACTAGATCTTCCAGTCGAATTGGAGCATAAAGCATTCTGGGCGATAAAAAGATTTAATTCTGACATGCAAGCAGCCGGGTCGCATCGCCGATTGCAATTGAATGAATTGGAGGAATTACGCTACGAAGCGTATGAGAATTCGAAAATGTACAAGGAAAGGTATAAAAAGCTGCATGATGCATCCATTTCTCGAAAAGAATTTCACGTTGGCCAAAAAGTTTGGTTATTCAATTCCCGACTGAAGCTCCATCCGGGAAAATTAAAATCTCGATGGGAAGGCCCATTTCAGGTAGTGTCCATTAGTGCGCATGGTGCCATTGAAATTCAGAGCCTTGTTGACAATCGCATTTGTAAAGTTAATGGGCAAAGACTCAAACCAATGTTTGAGCCGATCACCCAGTTACAGATTGAGGCGATGCACCTCCGTGATCCTGGGGACTGATCACTGAAAGGTCGAGCTGTCGACATGTAAACTCAGCGCTTCCTGGGAGGCACCCCAGTTGTTGTAAAAAAAAAAAAAAAAAATAGTCCACAGTCAATCGATTGAATGTGATTCCTCAATCGATTGAAGGGTCTATGACAATCGATTGAATGTGATTCCTCAATCGATTGAAGGGTCTGTGTCAATCGATTGAGCTTCATCATCATGTTTTAGTCTTTTGTCTCAATCGATTGAGAATTTGGCCTCAATCGATTGACATCTTAAGAGTTTGTGCATTTGTGTTGGAATTTGGACCGCCACCCGACAGCTCTTGTCATGGCAGCTACCTTCTTGGGTTGGGTTTCCGTGGCCCTTTAATGCTCTTCCGTTTCCAAGGACACCAACCGGCGCTATCAATCCTCAATCGATTGACACCTTAGTGTCAATCGATTGACATTCAATAGTGGAGTAATGGCAAGAGCCCCTTCTCCCACGCAGTGCCACGTTGCCGCTCCCACCTCGCGACGTGGGAAGTCCATGCATCCTCAATCGATTGAGCAGTATGACTCAATCGATTGAGGCTCACACTATATATATGGTCCTCCCCACCCGTGGAGTCTTCATTCGGATTCCAGCCAACTTGTCAAGCCGAGCTCTTATCTCCTCCTTGTTTTTGATCCAATGGCTGCCCTTATCCGACCACCACGTCCAGCCGATGATCCGATGCGCATCCCTAATGAGCATTATATCGATCGCCAATTCCAAACGGAGAATTTTTTCGACTTGGTGAAATATCGGAACATCGCGGAATGCGCACGGTCGATCGAATTCATCGAGGCCCTCCGCTTGGAAATGCTACTGACCCCACCACCCATCGATGTCGCCCCGCGCATCATTCGGCTATTCTATCAAAAGATGGTGTGGGTGCCCGAGACCCTCTCCCCAACCGGCTTGCCGTTCATCACCATTGAGATCGATAACTGGCAATATAACCTCCATGCCGCTGATCTCGCCCGTGCTTTTAATTTCTACGAGGCTCGTCCCGTCAACCACCACCTTCCTCCGGCTATCGAGCGTAGCCAAGATGATATGATCAACAATATGTGTGGTGGTCGTCGTGGGACCGGTCAGGCCACAAAGCGCGCTGTGTTGCCCATGGATATCCTCTTTTGGGATATCGTTATGGCCAATAACCTTTTGCCACATGGCACCAAGACCGAGCGGACTTTGGGTCGGGTGAAGGCGCTCTACGCAGCGCACACCAATACTTGGTTTGATGCTTTGGGTTGATGCTCATGGAGATGTACCGCGCCATAGTGATATCGCCAGCCGCTCGCCCACTTCCCACACTATGTGATGCACCTTCTGGATCACCTTGGCTGCCCCATCTATGACGATGAGGAGATGGGTGACATGCAATTCTATCAATATGGTGTGAATGTGTGGGTCAAGAGTATCAAGGCGATCATCCAGCGTAATCGGCCCCCGTTGAGGATGCTCCTCCTCCTCCCGTCCAAACCCCAACAGCTAACGCGGTGTTAGGCGACCTCGTCCCGAAGAGGTCCCCGATTTTGATGCCGAGGCGGCTGTTGCTCACCTCGAGGTGCGGATGGACGGGCTGAATGCACGGCTCGGTGGTGTGGATAGGCGGTCCCGATTTCAAACTGCTCTCCTTATGCGGATGGCTCGCGAGTCATTCCCGGGTCGTGCCAACCATTTCATCGACGGCGCGAGAGCGGCGATGAACGAGGAGCGGGCACCGGAAGATGAAGATGAAGATGATGATGATGATGTCTGATTGTTTTGTTTTGTTTTGAAGTTTTTTTTTCTGTTTGGTGTTTATGGTATTTTTGTTGATGTATCGGATCGGTGGCTGCAAGCTTTAAATGATAATATTTGCTTTGTTTTGGGCATATTTGTGTTTGGTTTCTGGCTCTCAGTCAATCGATTGAGATCTCTCTCTCAATCGATTGAGCTACCTCATGCCCTCCTAAATTTTCCTCCGTCAATCGATTAAGACTTCTGTCTCAATCGATTGAATGATGCACCTAAATTTGGACATTCCTGGTTTTGGTCTCTATTTTTAGTATGGTTTCTCAATCGATTGACCTTTAGGTGCCAATCGATTGACACTTACTTGGTCACCTCAACCCTATTTGGAATAGGGAGTTTCTCCAAATATTTGATGTGGAGCTCGATTTACCATCTTTGCCCTCTCTTGTCAATCGATTGACACAAACATGTCAATCGATTGGTGATTCTTTCTAAATATTTCTCCATGCACCGACTTCCGAATTTTTTTTTCTTTAAAGTGTCCCTCTTTTAGGAAATTCTTAGCTATTTAGGGCACTTGCCGGGTCCTCCTTTTAGTCCAAATTTGCAGTTTCCGTCCCCGCCTTGTCTCCATGTCTTCCATCCGTCCTCGTACGCGCGCCGCAGTCCAAAAGTTAATGGAGCCCGCACGCAAACGTGCCCGATACACCGCTCCACCACCCATCGATTGGTCCACCCATGCCATCATCCACCTTGATGACGAATCTGTTCCATCACCCGTCATCACCACCCCTACCCCGCCCTTATCACCACCTCGGGCACCAATCCCACCCGTCGGCGCGGTTGGAATTTCTGAAGAAATGTGGCGCTACGCTTTTCCAAAGCCACGGGGCGGAATCTCTACCATGGCGGACTAGAGGATTTGTTTTCGGTTTTTAGGGTCTAATTTTACATGTCTTTAGGGTAGGGTTGTTTTTATGTTTTCGTTGTTTCAGTTCGGTTTGTTTTCGTTTTGGATTCGGTTGTTTCGTGTTGCATCATGTTAGATTTTGCTTTACTTTGTCATAATTTTCTTTTTAATAATAATATAGTTTCGTATTTGTGTTTTCTCTCTTTCCCTTGCTCGGTTGTTTTGTCCTTTGATTGCATAGACCAGGTTTGGGGGAGGCGTTCTCCCCTTTCTCCACATCATCACCAATGAGGACATTGGCCTGTTCAGGTTTGGGGGGGGGGTCATTGGTTGTTTTCTAAAAAAAAAAAAAACAAAACAAAAAAAAAACCCTTTTAGTTGTTCTCGGATTTTTGAATGATTATCAGTCAATCGATTGAGCCTACTGTCTCAATCGACCAACTGATAAACATTAAAGGATATAAGAATTTGTGGCTCAGTCAATCAATTGAGTCCACTCAGTCAATCGATTGAGTCCACTCTGTCAATCGATTGAGAATTTGGTCTCAATCGATTAACTGATGGTTGGCAAAAGCTGTAATTTAATTGATTATTCATATTTGTGAGCATGAAGATTCTTCCTGAATTTCTTTAATCAATGCTATCATACCATGGTTATTTTATGAGTGCCCATAAGGTGTAGATATTGAACATTAATGATCATGAATCATGCTTAAAAATAATTGTTTTCATCACTCGCTTTCAATCTCAAAATCGGAGGATTAAGTATGTAACATGGAATCCTAAAGATTACAAAGAAAGACTAAAACCTTAAAAGTTTTTTCCTCGTTCTTGATGAGTGCTGAAATAAATTCGGAGTATCCTTGAAATCCTTGTTCCAATTGTTAAATCTCATTCCGATTACTTTGATTTGTGATTTTATGTGTGTTATAACATTACACTAGAAATCATTGTGTACGAACTTAAGGCAAATAGGCATATTTTACCATCATGAAAGGAAATGATCTAAGGCCATCATTGGTTCGTTTGTGCTTAAAATGCCCCACCTCACAAATTTACCCTTCTAGTACACCTTTGAGCTTATTGGAAATTTACCTTTATACATTCTTTGATAAGCTGCAATAACCTTTAACCCCTTACCGCTTCTGAAAATTCAGATTGCCCTTACTTATTTCTGAGAAATTAGGAACAAGGGATGAAAATGAGTGAAACGAGAGTAAGTGGGGATTATATGTGTTGTAGTGTGTACTGTAAAAAAAAAAAAAAAAAGGAAAAAGAAATTGTAAAACAATGAAAATATATTGAGAAGAGTGGTGAGAGACTAGAAAAGAAAAAGAATAGAAATACAAAATCAGTAGTTGTTTCTTTTCCAATTTCTCAGAAATTTTTGAATCCATCCTTCCTTTCTTTTCTTAACCTTAACCCGAGCCCCATTACAACCTTAGAAAAGACCTTTTTGATCCAATCATGAGTGATGAAATGCCTTGTGGAGAGTAAGTACACAATTGTCTGTGGTGCTTGATATATGCATGCTTAAAATACAGATATCTTTCTTAATGAGATTTCCCTTATAATTCTTTGATACACCGTATATCTTTAAACCTGTGAGATTTTCTTCTAATTATGTTACAATTCCATCTCATTCATCGGAAGTGATTTCATTCTGAGTGTATACCCATGGTGAGGATTGGAGTCTAAACATGTGATCTAAAAGTTCCAGTTTAAGCTTTTTCCTCTGACATAAGAACTTTGGGCAGTGATGATCTCATGACATTGAGGCATGAAATATGAACATTAGAAGACAACGGTCTGAACTGAATGTGGCATAAATGGAATGAACGTGGTTAGATGTATTCTAAAAAGATTTTTCAGGAGCATCTAATTGCTTAAGGACATGATTAATCAATCCTAATAGCCTTGAAGTTTGTAGGTACCTTCACTGAAAACCTTCAGGAGACACAACTCCTCCACTAGGGATAACCTAGGGGTTTAAAGGCTTGTTGCACATGCTAAGTGCAATCGTGTTCCCTACGAAAGTGGCATTTAAATTTTAGGATGTTAGTTTATTTTTATATTTATCATTCTCTTTGCTCGAGGACTAGCAAAGTGTAGGTTTGGGGGTGTGATCGGTGTTGAAATATGACTATAATTCACACTTTAAATCCTACATTTAGCTGTTCAATGAAAGCATCTGATGGTTGTTGTGAGGTTTTGATGTTTACAGGTGTTTCTGACAGCTTGATCGTTCAAGTGCATAAAAGAAGGAAATTACAGGCTAAAAAAGAGATATGGACAAAAAGGTCCAAAGAAGCATTGAAAGCCATGAAGAGAATCAACCTCCATCAAGAAAGGGAAGACTTTGCATTGAAGAGTCAATCGATTGAGGCATTATGGTCAATCGATTGACAGATGGAGAAAAACTCAACCCTAGAAAGTCAATCGATTGAGACATAAAATTCAATCGATTGAGACATGAAGGCAGAAGTGTCCTAAGGGAATTCGAACTCAAAATCAATCGATTGAGACTTCTGTCTCAATCGATTGAGGAAATTAGGGTTAGTTTGAATCGGCTACTATAAATAAGAAGCCCACGGCTTTGTAAAGGGAGTTTTGTTTTGTTTTAGAGAGAGAGCTTTTTGAATAGAGAGTTTTTATTTCTTAGAGAAAAATTTGTGTAATAATTAGAGACTTTTGTAAGAGAGTTTTCGGAGAGTAGTAAAATTGTATTCTTCTTTTTACACCTTCTTTGCTCTTTACATTGGGAATGATTTTGAATACAATTGAAGATCTTGCAACAAGGATGAGAGGCTAAAGGCTGTAGGTCAAGGAGGATGCGATCCCCAGATAAGTACCTATATTTTATGTTTAATGCCATAGTTTGATAATTTCATCATCAAATCATTTTTCTCAAAGTGTAGTGATCCTGTTTTTAGTGTTTTGATCTAAAATACCATGAGATACGCTATGCTTTTCACATGATTCATACCGCGATTAGGGATTGTTTTTAGATAGGGTATGCCGGGTTAATGATCACGCTTAATTACTAGTCATGTTTCTCTTAGAATGATGGTGTGTTGATGTTCATAAAATTGTGGGTTTAAAAATAGAAAAGGGTATAAATCTGGGGTAGCAAATTCCTTGATCTTGTTTTTAAAATTTGTTCTTAGATTTCGCATTACATAATTTTTAGATTAATTTGTTTTCTTTCTTGCAATTAGAAAAGTGTTAACTCTTGGTAAAAATTAAATCTGCCCCTTGGTACTTCCTCGGGGATATTTTCTAAATCTCTAGGAAGAATTGAATAAAATTTCAGATTTCCCTGTGGGTTCGACACCCTTGTTCTTGCCTTACTAGAACAGATCTTGTACACTTGCAAGGGTTTATTTAAAATTGATCAACGCCCCAATGCATTTAAAAACCTAGGGACATTTCGAAAGATTCTGAGCACGAACTAAAGGCATATTTCACCCCCTGTGAACACCCGAAGATGAAATCACTTGGCGGGAACTTCTATAAGCTCTAACAGATTTTTGAATTACATAACAGAATTGATGCTTCTGTCATCTGATTGGCTGAACCAGATCAAGCAGTTCTGATTGGCCAAAATAGATCTGGATCCTTGTGCTCGACTCCTATTGGTTGATACAGATCTAACCAATTCTGATTGGTTGATACACATCTAAGCTAGACTTGGGGAAAACTATAAATAGATGAACCATTTGCCCAATTTGGGTATCTAGATTTTGAGTTTCATTTCTATTGCCTCATTTCCATTTCAGATAGCTCGTCTGAAATTTCTGTAATAGCCTAGCTTTTATTTGTAATTGAGATCTGTGAGATATCTCTGTACTTCACGTGAGAATTGTATTCAAGACTACAAATCCGAGAGCTTTTTAAGTTGTGCTCTGCAATTGTAATGGTGAATTTGAAAAGGTTGCTGTGAACCGTACGTTCTCAATTGGATTCGTGTTAAGGGTTCCCTGTGATCTCCTTATTTCATTAGATTCCTTTAGATTTACTATTTTTAAAGCAATTTCCCTTAATTCATTATCCCTGTGAGAATTGGCATTTGTAACCTAATTTCTCACAGCATTTGTAGTGGTGTTTATTGTTCTGAATCACGGATTCGAATTGAAGACTATTGGATGATCTGTGTCTATTGAAGTGGACAGACCATAGCCATAAGTCCAACTCAATTCCAATCCTTGAGTGGGATTACATTCTCTTGCATCTGTGCTGGTAGCCAGATGAAGATTGGATAATATCTCATTTGTTTTACATTTATTCTCATTCTGCAATCAAGTACTAAATCGAAGCTAGATATTATTTCTCCATTCTTATTAATTTGCATCAAATCTCCCCAACTCGGATCTGGATCATTTAGTTTTAATTTTTTCTTTTATCATTTAGTTAATGTGACAAATTCAACCTCATGTGCTTTGTATATAGGATAAGAGGTCAGATCTGGTAGCTCAGATCTGAAGGTTTATCTTACATTTTAAATCAATTCCCTGTGGACGATCTTTTACTCACTTACATTTAAAACTAGCTACAATTGGCCCTGATCTTGCAGGCTAATTAAATTCTCTCTGTGCTGATATTTCTTTATTCTTTTTAGTTTTCTAAATTCAGGACAATTCATCATCTGTAAATCTGTTTCTAAAACACAAATAAATCATGCACGAATCAACAACAAGTTATTGGCGCCGTTGCCGGGGAATTTATTTTAAAATTGGTAGACCTAAGTTTTTATTTTTTTTATTACATCAGTGCTAAATGTTCTATTGTTTAAATCTATGCAGTTATTCATATACATTTTGAGCGTGGAACCTACTTTGAAAGGAATTCTGAAGGTTTGCTGTGCATAATTTGATTCTCTGGTTTCTGTATTGTATGTTTGGTAGGAGTACTCTCAATCCTGAGATTGTTCCTCTGAATTTAGAAGTTGAAAGGCTACTAAGAACCAGACAAACATCATAGAATTTTGCTGAGACAGCTACTATGGGTGAAGAACCTAGGGTTTTAAGGGATTACTTCGCACCTAGTACAAATAATTCCCATTTTGCATTCAATTTCCTACTGTTGAAGGAAATTATGAGATCAAATCATCAACTATCCAGATGCTTCCTTCCTTCCATGGTTTGAGTAAGGAAGATCCATACAAGCATGTGGATGAATTCCTGTCTCTTTGTACCACATTCAACATATAATTTGGGTCGAGGCAACCAAGCTTAGGCTCTTTCCTTTTTCATTAAAGGACAAGGCTAGAGCATGGCTGTCTATGTTGGCACCAAATAGTATCACTTCTTGGAATGATTTGCAGTGTCAATTTTTAGCCAAATACTTCTCGATGTCTAAGACCAGCCAGTTGAGACAAAATATTATTTCCTTTTCACAACACTCAACTGAAACTTTCCATGAAGCATGGGAAAGGTTTAAAGAACTTTTAAGGCAATGTCCTCATCATCAAATTCCCCGATGGCACCTTGTTCAAAGCTTCTATCAAGGAATTGATCAAAAGGGCAAGAATATGGTAGATGCTTCCTGTGGAGGCACCTACTTGTAAAAAACTGTTGAGGAGGTCTGGAATTTATATGAAGTGATTGGTGAAAATTCAACTCAACAAGAATCTTTGTCAAGAGACATTGGGAATCTTGCTCGGTTGAACAATCAGCAAACCACCAAGGGAAAGATTTATGAGGTGAATGAGTTGGAAAAGAAGATGGATAATTTAACCACAAAGTTTGATAGATTGATGGACTTACTTAAAAATCCAATGGTTGAAAGAGTAGAGGAGGCATGTCTGATATGCCAGTCCTCTACTCATTCTCTTGATCAATGTCCAGCTGCACCACAGTTCCAAGATCTAGTGGTGGAGCAAGCTCATGCTGCCCAATCATTTGGACAGATGAAGTCAAATGAAAATGCATGGAGAGGGCACCCCAATTTAAGGTGGAGCGAGGGCAATTATCAATCACAACAACAACAGCAATCAAAGAACCAAGTACCTTTCAAAACTGCTCAGCCCTATCAGTAGAATTTTTATACCAAGCCAAATTTTTAGCAGCCCATTCAACAACAACCTGTGCAGCAATCTACTCCAGTTCAAACCCCTTCCAGACCCCCTTCTTTTGAAGACCAAGTTCTAAATTCACTCCAAAATTTAGGGTCTTTAACTCAGACTGTAAACTTTCACAGTCAAAGCATAAAGAAGATTGAAGAAACATTGGGTCAACTTTTAAATACTTTGGCCAAAAGAGAGGAAGGCAGGTTACCCAGCCAACCTTTGAACAATCCCAAAGGACAGTTCATGGTTGGAGAGGTTTCTGTTTCACATGAAGAAGTACAAGCTGCCACTACTTTGAGAAGTGGAAGAATTATAAATAACAATGTGGGTACTGAAAAGGAAAAAAGAAAAAATTGAAGAAACTGCTAGAGATATGCAGCAGGAGCAGCATGATGTTAGAATTGGGGGTGCTGATGTACCTCAGAAAAATCAAAAATATTCTGATGATGATTCTAAAGCTGTAAATGAAGGACTAGTTCCTCATTTACCATTTCCCCATGCCATGAAATATGCATCCCCTTTTGATAAAGGGAATACAAAAATAGATGAAATGATGGAGACCTTCAAGCAAGTCAAGATAAATCTACCTTTGCTTGATGCAATCAAACAAGTCCCAGCATATGTAAAATTTTTGAAAGATATTTGCACTCTCAAAAGACAATCTAGGATACAGTTATCCAAGAAGGTCTTTGCTGTGGAAAGAGTTAATCAGGTTTTGTCTATTACCACACCTCCTAAACTCCAAGTTCCTGAAATCCTCACAATCTCTTGCATCATTGGGGAACATACCATTGAAAAGGCTTAATTAGATTTGGGTGCTAGTGTCAACCTGCTTCCATATTCTGTATATGAGAAACTAGGTTTAGGAGAATTAAAACCCACTCATGTGGTGCTACAACTAGCAGACAGATTTGAAAGAAAGCCAGTTGGGGTGATTGAGGATGTGTTGGTAGGGGTAGATGTTGACTACTTCTGGTGTGCTTTGATTATTGGTTGGTGGTGAAAGTTATTTAAAAATCAAAGATAGAGTAAAACAGGGGGTGAATCCAGCACAACTCAGAAGTCCTAGGCCTGCAAGATACAGGGTCCTTTGTAGCAAGTTTTGATAAGTAAGAGTTTGTCCCACAGGGAAAGGTGATCTAAAGCTCCAAGGGAGCCATCTCTAGTAGTCCCTCAAGATTTGTCTATAGATCTGGTAGTCCTAGAAGGAGGGGAGTTTAAGGTCACTTATTCTAAGTATTCTAATAACTAAACTACAAAAAGTGTTGAGAGGATGGATGGAGTATGGAAAATGAGTATAAAAAAGGGTGAGAAGTATGTTATTGAGCCTAGGTCAGAGAAGTTTTGTAACTCAGATTTAGATCTGATGTTATAGAAATCCTGTCCAGAGGCTACATTATCACCTTTGAGGAGAAAGGATCCAACCCATCACTCTGCCATGATTCCACCCTTAAGGCTATAACCTGTCCACTTGAATGGTCACAAATTATCCCATAGGGGAGCCACTATCCAGGGATGGGTCAGAACATAACAAGTAAATCATTGCAGGCACTATTTCATCCAGGCTACCAGCTCAAGAATCCATAGGGAACCTCAACCTCTAAAGTTCTATATGTGGGGCTAAGGTCAGAGGACCATGATAGCCTGTACATAGAACCAAAGAAGAGATTGAGTACAACCTTCGATCTAGCTGTCCATTGCTTGAGCGAGGCTACAATGGTCCAGTCACCAGCCTACAATCTCTATAACCAGATCAGATCCAGCATCTGATGGTGGATCTATACAAATATGGGTGAGTCTGCCTCTGTACAATCTCTCACCAGGCTTCTACAAGCTCAGGTGTAAAGAAGAAGGATCCATCTTGGATCGGTGGATCAGAATCACCCTAAGGCTATAATCTGTCCACTTAAATGGTCACATACTATCCCAGAGGTTATCCTCCTCACGGAGTCCAAAACAAAACAAGATTATCGCTGCTACCACCATGCTCACAAGGCTACCAGCTCAAGCTCCCATGGGGATTTCAGATCTAGTGGGTCCTGTGGTGGGGCTAAGGCAGTAGGACCATGATAGCCCAGACACACAGGTCACTTGGATCTGAGTGGCCCTTAGAATCAGTCCTCCATTATTGCTTTGAAACACAGCCAAAGTGATGGCGATCATAAGGCAGCAGCCTTGCACAGAACATCTCACACACAAACACAAATCCCACAAAGTACAGATCCTATTACAGAACTTCCATTGATCTAATTTAAAAACACATACAAAGAATAGCCAGCAAGTGCTGGACTATGGAGATAAGGAAAGAAAAAGAAAACTACTTACTGCTAAAAAGAAAGATAAAAGAAAAACGATCTGAGATGGGTTCCCAAATGCCTAAACCTAAGCTCAGGTATGGGTTTATATAGCAGTGGGGTGGCGGCGCATTAGGGTTAGGAAACCCTAATTTTAATGATGCCACGTGGCCTGATAATGATCCTTGGATGCCTTGGGGCATGTGCATAGAGATTTGAGCATGGGAGTGCGTGCCCTAATCACTAGAAATACCCAAAAGATCCTCTGCTGAAGAGATGGAAGTTTAGGGTCAGAGCTTCGGTAGGGAGCTGTAGTTTCCTAGACTTGTCACGTGGTAGCTCTTTGCTCTTCACTAGGATGATTTGACACTAAAGCTTCAGTCGTTGCGAGGTTGCCTTGGTTTGCTCTTCAGGCAGTCGCGCGGTAGAGAGTTGAGCTCTCGCTGGATTGGGCTTTGCGAGGTTGAATAGAAAACACAGTCTCAAGTGTCGCGGGGTTGAAATTCAAGCAGTCGATCGGTCTTCGCTGGGCAGCAGCACGAGAACTTCACGAGCACTTCTCTTTACTTAGACTTCGTGAGTTACCTCGTGAGGCTCTTCTGAGTTTTGAACTGTGCGAGGTTCTATGTCTCACTTGATCTTTGTGAGATTGGCTTTACCTTCGCCAGGATATTTTCTTTCTTGAATGGCGCGAGAACTGCGCGAGGTGTTCTTCTTCTTATAATTGCATCCCGCGACGACTGCGCGACAGCTGTGCGAGAAATCTTCTGAAGCTCTCTCTCCTCAGCCGTTCTGAGTGAACTGCGCGAGATTGAAAGAGGTCTGCTTTGAACTGCGTAACACTGAGGGATGTGTTCTACTCTTGAGCTTCGCGAGGGCTGCGCGAGTTTGAGTTTCTGAAGCTCTTCAATCATTCATCTGCGCGAGAGGTTGCTGTAAAGCCTTGGGAAGCTCAGTATAACTGCGCGAGGCATATTTCTCCTGAATCCTCTAAAGCTTGGGTCAGCTGTGTGAGGCTCATTTCAGATCTGGATTCAGAGTTCATTCTTCTGAGGGATATCTGGTGCCAAAGCAGGCTCCTTAATAGGATTCTTGGCCTTATTTCACTGCGGATTATTACCTACACAAAACACTTAACAAGAACTTATTAGGTGGCTAAGGGTCTAATCAAAAGTTAAGTTAAGGGGTGAAAAGTGGTACTTTTCAGGTCTTAACACACACCCAAACCTAATCTTTGCTAGTCCCTTTGCAAAGCTACATTAAATCTAGTCTAAAAATTAAATGCCACTTTCGTAGGGAGCACGGATACATTTAGCATATGTACCAAGCCTTTTAAACACCTAGGTGATCCCTAGTGGAGGAGTGAAGTCTCCTGAGGGTTTTTAGTGAAGACACCCACAAACTTCTCAAATGAAATAGTTAACAAAAGTGTAATGTCATCCAATGAGCAGTTAAGGAATCAGATTTAGTCTACTCTTGAATCAGTACACATAAAAGAAATTTAGTTCATTGGTTGCACAGTAACTTAAACAGCATAAACTCTCATGATTGCAAAGCATTTCCAGAAAGTTTGTAATCACAGAAAACTGCACAAGTGTGTGTCAGCACTGAGCTTATCCTTATGTCAGAAAATTAGGTTAAGGTCATACATAATGCATTCAAGTTCAGACCCAAAGAAAGTCAGTGGTATACTCTCATAAAGGTTTGCCGAGGGGTTCAGATTTCTGCTCAAGAGCGATTATACTACCCCAACCGGGTTTGTAAGCATGAGCATAGGCAGTAGTTCTTAAGTCGACATCATTGCCGCCTCACCATAGATTGGATAATTCTTTATCTTCACATGACAGCTCACTCAACTTTGGATCACAAGGGCTTTTAACTAGGCTGTAATGTGGCTTATGGAGTAGGGTTAAAAAGAATGGAAGGTTGAAAAGGGGTTCCAATTTGAGAAATCAGTAGGTCACAGAGGTGGTTCATGACTTCACCTTCCATGATTAAGCTCGCTTCATCTTCTTTGAGATTTTCCGATTTGAAGTGATCAGTTTCTCTTCTTGATTTTGATTTTCCAATGAAAGTTCCTCTTGACTTCTCTCTTATTCCTCTTCATTATTATTTTTGTTTCTTTTTACTGGAGTTTTCTTCTTTTTATTTTGTTTTTGCTTTTCAGAAATGCCACCATGTTCTCAGTTACCATACTGCTAGATTTGTTTGAGATCCTTCTTCTCCATTCGCCTAATGTTGACCATGGCTAGTCCATTTCAGCTCTATCTCCTTTACCTTCTGAATTCTCAGAGTGAGGGTAGGTTGAATCAAGTTCATAGGTTCAGGTTCAAGTACTCAGGTGAATTTTGAAGAAATTTAGGATTTAAAGCTGAAAGGGGGTATGGACAAGGGCAATTGCTTTAGGATTGGTCTTTTTAGGCTCAAACTGTCCAAGAGAAGGCCTTGATCCTTTCCTAGGTCTCATGAGTACTGTCAGTTGTTTCAACTTGGAGTTACCTAACTTCTAGTGAGCACAGTGACTCAGCCAGCCCTTAGAACTTAAAAGAAATGCCTTAGTTACTCCTCAAAGAATAGAAAAATTTTGTTGGCCCAATTCTCACTGGTTATGGTCATCCTTTGAACTTTCAAGTATGTCCTCACCTTTTTCTCTCTCTAATGATTCACTAAGTGCAGATAAAAGTAGGTTTCCTTGGTGATATTATCATGGAAATGTGGAATATTAGAAGTTTATAATGTCCAAGGTTTGCATAAATTTTAAACTTCTTAATTTCTTGATTCTTAAGTGAACAGAGGTCCATTTCCATATTGCTCAGATGAGTCTGCTGCACTTATGTTAACTATTCCATTGGCAGGGTCTGCCTGCCATACCCCCAAACCTATGAGGAGCAGTGTCCTCACTAGTTCAAGGTGAATGTGCAGCAGAACTAATGATGCTAAAAGAAAAGGAAAGAACAGGGAACAGAACACACACAGGCAAAGCAAGATAGTAAAGACAAGGGAAAAGTCTATGAAATATTAGAAATGTACAACATACAAGAGAACAGTTGTAAAAGAAACAGAGAAATTCCTAGGTACAATCTAGTTAGAATCTATCTTAAAATTTATCCCATCCCATCTTCCTTGCATGCTCTTGTAGGAGAGCCTCTTCTTCTTTCTTCTTTCGTTCCCTCTCTGCCTTACTTTGCTTGGGAGTTTTGGGTATGGTAGGAGCCTGGACCCTCATTTTTCTCTTCTTGGGTTCAGGAGGGATCTCCGAAGATTTAGCAGTGGTTGGCTCAGGGGGTTTGGTGGGAGATTTTCCTTTGGGGCCCTTACCTTTGGAGGCTTGCCCTTGCTGAGGCAGAGGGGGAATAAGAGATGATTGGGTTTGTGCTGGCTCAGGAGGGGCAATGGGGGATTTGTCTTGGGCTGGCACCTGAGACAGGAGAGGACATTTCCCTTTTTCTGGTTTAGTGGGAGCCACAGGAGATGGATCTGGTAATTTCACTGTAGGAATGGCAGGGCTCTTCCCTTTCACGGGCTTGCTTAGTGGTGGTTCCTCCTCAGACTGGGTCGATGTTTCTTTTCCAATTTTCAAAGAGCGACTTGGGGGAGTAGTCCTCTTTGCAGCAACTTTCCTTCGTTGAGGATAGGATTGTGTCGCAGGGCCAGATGAAGGAGCAGCAACAGTAGGTTGGGCACTGGGATCCGTAGGTGTTGCAGCATCAGAGTCGGAATCAGAAGGAAAGAGCTCAGTAGGGTCCAATCCAAGGGCAGTAGTAGCCTGTCTGCGTTCTTCTTTAGAAAGTAGGCGCCCATGGGGATCATCCTGAGCAGAAGCTCTGGTGACCTTTGGAGGTGGGGATGGAGGGGCCGGCCTTTTGCCTTTTTGGGCTGCAGTGGCTCTCTTAGAAGTGGGATTTTTCTTGAAAGGGGTGCATTTTCTTTTGAGAGTAGGAGAGGGAATAGGGGGGGGCACTGAGGTAGGAGCAGGAGCTGCAGTAGGGATTGCAGCAGGAGCAACAGGCTGTGTAGGTACTACAGAAGGAACTGCAGTAGGCATTTGAGGAGGAACAGGAGGAGCTACCGGAGTGGGGGCTGTGGGAGTTGTGGGAACAGATTGTGTAGGGGTTGGGGTAGGGGCAGTGGAAGAAGATGGGGCCTCAGGGGGAGCGGTGGCGATGGGGGTGGCCTGTATAGGTTGGGACAACAGGAAAGCAACTCTCTGTTCCAAGATTTCAATTTTCTTGTTAGCCCACAGGAGATTGGTATCTGCAAGCTCCTTACTGAGTCGGGTGATCTCTTGAGCATTGTTCAATTTTTTCTCTAATAGCCTATTGTGCTTTTTCACCCTCTCTGCATTAGCCTTTTCCATCTCAGTAGCCATTCTGTAGTATGTTGCTGCAGCCTTGTTCGCATTTAATGTCTCCAAAATTGCCTCCCACCCTTTGGAAATATCTCGCAGCTGCTCATTGTGAGCAAGCTTCAAGTCACTAAGTTTCTGCAGTAAGGGGTATTGGATGGCTTGGCGGAGTTGGGCCATGCCATTGAGAACATCCCTCTTAATATAGGGATTGTCCCTCATGGCATGGAGGAGCGTGAAGTAGGGAGGGGTGTAGTAGGAGTGTCTAGGCAAGATTGGTAGAAATGGAGTGGAAGGAGGAGATGGTGATGGATCCTGGGGGAGAGAAGTGGGGGTTATAGAAATGGTTGGGGTGGTCTGGGTTGAATGGTCAGTGAATTGAGGAGGGGGGGGGAGAAGAGGGGGAGGGTTGGAAGGTATGGGTGGAAAATGAAATGAAGGAAGGGCAGCGGATGTGGATGGTTTAGGGTAAGGGAGGAAGGGGATGGTGAAGGGTTGAAATGGAAGGGTTGGGGGTGCAAATAGGGGGGCTGTAATGGGAAAGGTGGATGGGAATGGAATGGGATCCGTTTGGGTAGAAGTGTTGGTAAATTGAGGGGGAGGTAGTATTAGAGGTGGAAGGATAGGGAGAGAGGGAAAGGAGTGGTCGGGTATGGTATCATGGAGGAGGAAGGATGGAGGTAAGTCAATGGGGGTGGGGTCTGAACCGGGAGTCGAGGTTGAAGGGGGTTGGGTCAATAGGGTGGTGGGAGGTTGTGTTGGGATTGGTGGGTTTGTCAATGTGTGAAGGATGGATTCTATGATGCTTATGTCAGTTTGCATTTGGGCTTGGGTCTCTGTGGTGTTGGATAGTTGGGTTTGGAGGTCATGTATGAGGGAAAGGATATGAGTAACGGTATCTGAGGTTGGTTGAGGTGGAGTAGGAGGATAAGAAGGAACAGGTTGGAAAGGGGAAGTGGGGGACTGATGGAAAGTGGTAGGGGGAGGGGGAGGGTCCGTGAATGATGTGGTGAAGGAGAGGAGACTGTGGGAGGGATGTCTTGGGTGGGCAAGGTATCAAGCAAGGTGGTCATGAAGGCTTGGTACCCTGAAGTGGTGGCTAGGTTAAAGTCCAGGTCATGGAGAGGTGGGACTAAGGGTTGGTCAATAAGGGGTGTGTCTATGGGAAGGACAGGGGAGGAGGAAGTGGGTAAAGATGAGGCAGGGGTAGTGTGAGAGGTTTTCTTTTTAAGGTAGGTTATTAAGGGAGGGCTGTCAGGGTGTGGGTCAGATGCTATGGGGGAGACTGGGGTTGTGGATTGAGGTTTGGTGGGTGAAGGTGGAGTGTTGTCCTGGGGTTCAACACTTTCTTTCCAGGTACGGATAATAGTGGGAGGTGGAATGGAAAAAGGAGATAAAAGAGGGAAAGGGAGAGATGGAATGGGTGAAGAAGGTAGTGGAGAGGCAAGAGTGGTGGATGGAGGAATTGGTGCAGAAGCAGAGGTGACAGAACCTCGCGCCACCTTCTTTGGGGCAAGGGTTTTAGCCTTCTTTTTGGGGGCAGGGGTGGCCTTTGCCACAGCAGCTCCCTCTCCCTGCTCGGAGACATTCTGAGCTTCAGCCTTCTTCTTCTTCTGGGGATCCATTAGACTTCTGCTGATCCCCCATTGTCTTTTAGCAAAAGTGGTGGGAGTGAGGTCAGCAGATAACTCCCCCACTGGTATCTTGTACCCTCCCCTCAGAAGTAGTTTGGTGATGACTCTTCCATAGGGGAGAGTGTGGATTTTCTTTTGCAGCCCCAGCTTCACCATTGTATCCTTCATAGCCTCGAAGATCAACCATGCAACATTAAATCCATGGCCTAGAGAGAAGGAATAGAGAGCATCAGCAATTGGTGTCCTCCTTTCCTGCTGATGGTCGGAGCAATAGATATTCTTCCTCAGCACTTGATCGATGAACAGCAGTTTGGGCTCCAAATCTCTTCTTCTGATGGAGTCCCCTGTGGCTTTCAAGCCTCTGGTAATGGCCTGGGCAATTGTGTCAATGGGGGCACTCACAGGGGCACCATAACCGCAGTTGGGATCAAAATTGGCAGGGATGCCCATGACTTCAGCAATTAACTCTGGGCTAAGCAGCATCTCAAAATTGTCAACTAATGCAAGGAGGCCTGGCTGCTCCCGTGTGTCTGGTCTGACCCTAAGGTGCTGCTAAAAGAGTTGCACTAACCTAGGGTAGGCTAGTGCAGGAATCATTTGCATCAAGGGGAACAACCCAGCCTTGCGCAAGAACTCGATGGCAGGTGTTGACAATGGCTCAGATTCAAAGAAAGAGATATCGAAAATGGCTTCAGGCTCTAAGGGAATGGAAATGAGGAGCTCAGAGGGTGTAGAATAATCCGGTGTTGGTGCAGCCATCTCAGGAACCACCTCCTTCCCTTTGTGTTGAGCCGTAGAGGACTTGGCTTTCTTAGGGGTAGGCTCCATAGCAGCCTTGTCCCTGGCTCTCTTCACAGGTGCGCTTTTAGGAGCCATCCCAACTCTCCTTGGTGAGTGTGCAGTTGAAATTTTAAAAGGAAATATCAGGAGCTGAGTCTAACCCTAGAAGTTAGGGTTCTATTTAATTGGACGCACGGTGGATCTCAAGAGCTCTTAACAGGGGGCAACTATTGATGGAAGCTTTAAGAACAAAAATCCAAAATTTCAAAGTGACCAATGATTTGTAGACAGGATGCAGAAGGAGAGAGGTTGAGAGGAGTGGGAGCTAGGGTTTCGCTGGTAGGAGAGGAAAGAGAAAGCAGTAAGGAAAAGCAGCGCGGGGTGGGATTTAAATATCGCGAGGCTTGGCGCGCTTTGAAAATGTCTTTCATTTGGTCAGAATGAATGGGTCATGAGATTAGATGCTCCTTTAAATCAAGCTGAGGCAGCCCACCCGATTATATCAAGCTCATGACGACAAAGTAGTTCTTTATGAACTGCACGAGATGGGACCAAACCCATTATTCAGAACCCCGCGATGGCTTAAATGAGGCAGAATTCACTCACCCACTAGTCAGCTTTTTGACTCTGACTTTATGGGTGGATTCTCTCATAGACTCTCTTATAGGGACACCCATAAGCATTATAAAGCATTCACAAATTCGCATACTCTCAAGGCATTAAAGTTACACATCACGCAAAGCATTCAAATACTACATCATCATTTAATCACTTGAAATTATCCCACAGGGGGAGCTAGTATAAAAGTAGGAATTAAAGCACTAAACTCAAATTCCAACAAGATTGCTAACTATTCCTATAAACTGTAAAGTACATATTATACAAAGGTGCACAGTTCTTATCATCAATTCAACGAAAGATCCCCTTCAGGGTCTGAGGATTCTTCACCAATCAAAAATTAGCCCTTGGGATTAACCACTGATTGACTGGGCAACCTTCCCTCTTCTCTTTTGGCTAAGGTGTTTGCTAGTTGTCCAATCTGTTCTTCCATCTTCTTGATGCTCTGACCATGAGAGTTCACAGTCTGAGTCAAGGAACCCAGGTTTTACAGTGATGTCAAGACCTGGTCCTCGAAAGAAGTATTTCTAGGTTGAGAAGGGGGTAAGACCAACTGATTTTGCTGCTAATGGTGCTGGAAGGTAGACCTAGGGGCATTCCCTTGATTGAACTGCTGCTGTGGCCTTTGTGGTAAGGCCAACATCTGCTAGGGTTGCATGTAGTTGTCTTGCTTCCACCTCAGATTTGGGTGGTCTCTCCATTGGTAACCAGCATTTTGGTGCTGGTATCCATATGGCTGCCTATTGTAGCCCCCAGATTATTGCTGGCCGTAAGATTGAGCAACAGCAGCATGTTCCAACATCAATTTAGGAAATTGTCTTACAGATGGACATTCCTCCACTGTGTGCTGTGGGGACTGGCATATCAGACATGCCTCCGCCACATGAGCAGCTCTTCTGGGTTGCATCACAGTCAATAATTTATCGAACTTCATAGAGAGGTTTGCCATCTGCAGCTGCAAGTCATTGTTCCCAGACACCTCATAAATTTTTCCTTTTGATCCAGCAGCAGGCCCCACCTTTGACTCAAATTCCTGACTAGTTCTTGCCAGGGATGGCTTTTGAAAAGCATTCTCACTAATCACCTCAAACAATTCCCATGCCTCCTAAGTAGTCTTGTGCATGTAGCATCCACCATAAGAGGCATCGACCATATCTCTATTTTTCTCATCAATCCCATTGTAGAAGCTTTGTACAAGCTGCCACTCAGGGATCTTGTGGTGGGGGCATTTTTTGAGCATCTCTTTAAACCTATCCCAGGACTAGTTAAAATCCTCAGTTGGGGATTGAGCAAACACGAGAATCTCTTTCCTCAACTGGCTAGTTTTGGTCTCAGGGAAGAACTTGGTTAGGAATCTGGTCTGCAGGTCTTTCCATGAAGCAATGCTATTGTTGGGAACAGTGGTCAACCAGGTACTGGCCCTATCCTTCAGAGAGAAGGGAAAGAGTTTGAGCCTGGTAGCCTCAGGTCCCAAACCAGTGATATTAAAAGTGGTGCACAAGGCCAAGAACTGGTCAATATGCTTGTAAGGGTCTTCTTTACTAAGCCCATGGAAAGCTGGCAGCATCTGGATGATTGAAGTTTTTATCTCATAGTTCCCCTGAACATCAAGGAATTGAATGCTAAAAGGGGAGTTATAGTCATCCGGAGCATTCAACTCCTTGAGGGTTCTGGGTTGTTCTTCCCCCATAATTGCTGCCACAGATTCACTTGGGGGCTCTCCTGTGGTGTGCCTGTCTCTTCTAAGTCTCCTTCCCCTTTCTAACTCAGGGTTAAGAGGCTCTAAAGCAGGGCTAAGGGATCTCCTCCCTAGCATACAAGCACACCAACAGCAAGGAAAGCTTCTTACAGGCACATTGCAAAAGAATAATTATACACTAACAAATTTATCTAACTAGTTTACAGCTATTCAAAGAATACATTTAAACTATCCTAGATACTGCTAAAAAAAAATTGTTTAAGAAAGATAGACAGAGCTTTAAAAGTCAGAGAGTTTGCAAACAGAGGTAGCTAAGCTCCAATTGCAGTCCAACTATCCTTCACTGCTGCTGTCTAGATCTATAAGAAAGGTTCAAAATTATGTCAGCAGTATCAATTATTCGCATGTGCAAAGAATACTAAGAATACAAAAACTAAGGGTCTACTAATAGATCATCTTTCCCCGACAACAGCACCAAAAACTTGTTGACTACTTCTAGTGTGCTTTGATTATTGTTTGGTGGTGAAAGTTATTTAAAAATCAAAGACAGAGTAAAACAGGGGGTGAATCCAGCACAACTCAGAAGTCCTAGGCCTGCAAGATACAGGGTCCTTTGTAGCAAGTTTTGATAAGTAAGAGTTTGTCCCATAGGGAAAGGTGATCTAAAGCTCCAAGGGAGCCATCTCTAGTAGTCCCTCTAGATCTGTCTACAGATCTAGCAGTCCTAGAAGGAGGGGAGTTTAAGGCCACTTATTCTAAGTATTCTAATAACTAAACTACAGAAAGTGTTGAGAGGATGGATGGAGTGTGGAAAATGAGTATAAAAAAGGGTGAGAAGTATGTTATTGAGCCTAGGTCAGAGATGTTTTGTAACTCAGATTTAGATCTGATGTTATAGAAATCCTGTCCAGAGGCTACATTATCACCTCTGAGGAGAAAGGATCCAACCCATCACTCTGCCATGATTCCACCCTTAAGACTATCACCTGTCCACTTGAATGGTCACAAATTATCCCATAGGGGAGCCACTATCCAGGGATGGGTTAGAACATAACAAGTAAATCATTGCAGACACTATTTCATCCAGGCTACCAGCTCAAGAATCCATAGGGAACCTCAACCTCTAAAGTTCTATATGTGGGGCTAAGGCTGTAGGGCCATGATAGCCCAGACACATAGAACCAGCAAGAGATTGAGTACAACCTTCGATCTAGCTGTCCATTGCTTGAGCGAGGCTACAATGGTCCAGTCACCAGCCTACAATCTCTATAACCAGATCAGATCCAACATTTGATGGCGGATCTATACAAATATGGGTGAGCCTGCCTCTGTACAATCTCTCACCAGGCTTCTACAAGCTCAGGTGTAAAGAAGAAGGATCCATCTTGGATCGGTGGATCAGAATCACCCTAAGGCTATAATCTGTCCACTTAAATGGTCACAGACTATTTCAGAGGTTATCTTTCTCACGGAGTCCAAAATAAAACAAGATTATCGCTGCTACCACCATGCTCACAAGGCTACCAGCTCAAGCTCCCATGGGGATTTCAGATCTAGTGGGTCCTGTGGTGGGGCTAAGGCTGTAGGACCATGATAGCCCAAACACACAAGTCACTTGGATCTGAGTGGACCTAAGAATCAGTCCTCCATTGCTTTGAAACAGAGCCAAAGCGAAGGCAGATCACAAGGCAGCAGCCTTGCACAAAGCATCTCACACACAAATAACATTCCCACAAAGTACAGATCCTATTACAGAACTTCCATTGATCTAATTCAAAAACACATACAAAGGCATAGCCAGCAAGTGCTGGACTATGGAGAGAAGGAAAGAAAAAGAAAACTACTTATTGCTAAAAAGATAGAGAAAAGAAAAACGATCTGAGATGGGTTCCCAGATGCCTAAACCTAAGCTTAGGTATGGGTTTATATAGCAGTGGGGTGGCAGCGCATTAGGGTTAGGAAACCCTAATTTTAACGATGCCACATGGCCTGATAATGATCCTTGGATGCCTCGGGATGCGTGCACAGAGATTTGAGCATGGGAGTGTGTGCCCTAATTGCTGGAAATACCTAAAAGGTCCTCTGCTTAAGAGATGGAAGTTTAGGGTCAGAGCTTCGCTAGGTAGCTATAGTTTCCCAAACTTGTCGCGTGGTAGCTCTTTGGTCTTCTCTAGAATGATTTGACACTGAAGCTTCAGCCGTCGTGAGGTTGCCTTGGTTTGCGCTTCTGGCAGTCGTGCGGTAGAGAGTTGAGCTCTCGCTAGATTAGGCTTTGCGAGGTTGAATAGAAAACACAGTCTCAAGTGTCGCGGGGTTGAAATTCAAGCAGTCGGGTGGTCGATCGGTCTTCGCTGGGCAGCAGCGCGAGAACTTCATGAGCACTTCTCTTTACTTGGACTTCGCGAGTTACCTCACGAGGCTCTTCTGAGTTCTGAACTGCGGGAGGTTCTATGTCTCACTTGATCTTCGTGAGATTGGCTTTACCTACGCCAGGATGTTTTCTTTCTTGAATGGCACGAGAACTGTGCGAGGCATTTTTCTTCAGATAACTGCATCCCACGGCGACTGCGTGACTGCTGCGCGAGAAATCTTCTGAAGCTCTCTCTCCTCAGCCGTTCTGAGAGAACTACGTGAGATTGAGAGAGGTCTGCTTTGAACTGCACAACACTGAGCGATGTGTTCTACTCTTGAGCTTTGCGAGGGTTGCGCGAGTTTGAGTTTCTGAAGCTCTTCAGTCATTCATCTGCGCGAGAGGTTGCTGTAAAGCCTTGGGAAGCTCAGTTGAACTGCGCGAGGCATATTTCTCCTAAATCCTCTAAAGCTTGGGTTAGCTGCGCGAGGCTCATTTCAGGTCTAGATTTAGAGTTCATTCTTCTGAGGGATATATGGTGCCAAAGCAGGCTCCTTAACAGGATTCTTGGCCTTATTTCACTGCGAATTATTACCTACACAAAACACTTAACAAGAACATATTAGGTGGCTAAGGGTCTAATCAAAGGTGAAGTTAAGGGGTGAAAAGTGGTACTTTTCAGGTCTTAACAGTAGATAAGTATTTCTACCCTACTGATTTTTTGGTATTAGACATGGAACCTACAAAAAGCAAAACTTCCATCCCTGTCATTTTGGGGAGACCATTCCTGGCTACAGCCAATGCTTGCATTCAATGCAGATCTGGTATTATGGAAGTGTCTTTTGGAAATATGAAGGTAAAGTTAAATGTCTACAATGCAGTTACACAGCCTCAATTCAGTTCTGAGGAATGTTTTCTTATTGATTTGTTGAATGAACTGGTAGAAGAAACTTTACCACAGTTTTTGCAGTGTGAAGATTTAACCACATATTTTAAAGATGCTTGGAGAAATGCTGAGGAAGAAACAGTTTGTACCTCAAAGTCTGAGGAAGTTAATGCTGTGCAAGGAACTCATGATCAATCAGCAAGGTTCTCTTCATGGAAACCCGCTATTCTTCCCCTTCCACAAATATCTAAGGTACCTTTGTTACCTTCTTTTCTCAGCCCACCTGATGTAGAGCTGAAATAATTGCCAGAAAATTTGAAATATGAATTTTTAGGAGACCATAAAACATTGCCTGTGATTATTTCTTCCTCCCTCACTGAGGTGCAGGAGGAAGAATTGTAGATTGTATTGAAACAGCATAAGAGGGAAATTGGCTGGACTATTGCTGATTTGGGAGGAATCAGTCCAGCTGTTTCAATGCATAAAATTCATTTGGAAGAAGATGCAAAGCCTTCTAGGGAAATGTAGAGGAGGCTGAATCCTCATATGCAAGAAGTGGTCAGCTTGGGTGGCACCTACACAGGTGGTACCTAAGAAATCTGGGATCACTGTTGTAACCTCAGATTCTGGGGAGCTTATTTCAACCAGACAAACAATTGGTTGGAGGGTCTATATTGATTACAGAAAAATAAACACAATGACCAGAAAAGACCATTTCCCTCTTCCATTCATTGATCAAATTTTAGATAAGTTAGCAGGAAAAGCTTATTATTGTTTTCTTGATGGTTACTCTGGTTACAACCAGATCCCTGTGTATCCACAAGATCAAGAAAAGACCACATTCACTTGCCCCTTTGGCACTTTTGCCTATAGGAGAATGCCTTTTGGTCTTTGTAATGCTCCTGCTACCTTTCAAAGATGCATGTACTCCATTTTCTCTGATATGATTGACCAATTTATGGAGAGTTTTATGGATGATTTTTCAATATATGGAGACAGTTTTGCCCAGTGTTTACATCATCTCAACTTGGTGTTACAGAGATGTGAAGAAACCAATCTAGTTTTGAGCTAGGAGAAGAGCCATTTCATGGTCACCCAAGGCATTGTCCTTGGCCATGTTGTCTCCCACAAGGGCATTGAGGTGGATAGAGCAAAAATTGATTTAATTGCACATTTGCCACCTCCAAAAACTGTTAAACAAATCAGAAGTTTTCTAGGGCATGCTGGGTTTAAAGGAGGTTCATTAAGGACTTCAGTAAAATATCCAATCCTCTTTGTCATTTATTGTGCCAAGATGTCCCTTTTGTTTTTAACAATGAATGCTTCAAGGCATTTGAATTCTTAAAAAATTATTTGATTTCAGCTACAATACTACAGTCTCCAGACTATTCACTGCCTTTTGAGCTGATGTGTGATGCATCAGATTATGCTTTGGGAGCTGTTCTTGGGCAGAGAAAGGATAAGCTGCCTCATGTCATAGCTTATGCCAGTAGATCAATGATTGATGCACAGCTCAATTACACAACAACTGAGAAGGAGCTGCTGGCAATTGTTTTTGCTTTGGAGAAATTTAGGTCATATGTTTTGGGTTCACAAATAGTGGTGTTCACTGACCACTCAGCCTTGAAATACCTTCTATCTAAGAAGGATACCAAACCAAGATTAATCAGGTGGATCCTCCTATTACTGGAGTTCGATTTACAGATTAAAGAGAAAAAGGGTGTGGAATATGTGGTGGCTGACCACCTGTCTAGAATTCTAACTGCTGAGATTGATAGGCTGCCTATCAATGAATCTTTCCCTGATGAGCAACTTTTTGCTATCAGCGTACACACCCCTTGGTTTGCAAATATAGTCAACTTTTTGGCTATTGGAAGAACCCCACAACACTGGAATAAAATGGATAAAGATCTTTTCTTTTCAAAGGTTAAACATTTTATTTGGGAGGATCTTTATCTGTTCAAGATTTGTGCAGACCAAATAATTAGAAGATGTGTCCTTGAAGAAAACTTTCATAGCATACTTTTCATGTGTCATGAACATGCCTATGGAGGTCATTTTAGTGGAAACAAAACTGCTGCAGAGGTTTTGCAGTGTGGATTTTATTGGCCTACACTTTTCAAAGATGCATTACAGCACTGTAAGTCTTGTCAGAACTGCCAGAGATTGGGCAGCATTTTCAAGAGAAACTCAATGCCTTTACAGCCCATTTTGGTAGTTGAATTGTTTGATATTTGGGGGATAGATTTTATGCGACCTTTTCCTCCTTCAAATGGTTGTAATTTCATCTTAGTAGCTGTGGATTATGTATCCAAATGGGTTGAAGCCACAACCACTAAAACCAATGACCATAGAGTTGTCCTGAAAATTTTAAAGGACAACATCTTTTCCAGGTTTGGCTCCCCCAGAGCTATTATCAATGATGGGGGAAGTCATTTTTGTAATAGACATTTTGAAGCTTTATTGAAAAAGTAGTCTGTGTCTCATAGAGTAGCTACTCCATATCATCCACAGACCAGTGGAAAAGTGGAGATTTCCAATAGAGAAATCAAGCATATACTGGAAAAGACTATGAAGAAGGACAGAAAGGATTGGTCCTTTAAGCTGAATGATGCATTGTGGGCATATAGGACAGCCTATAAAACCCCAATTGGCATGTCCCCATTCAGATTGGTCTATGGCAAAGCATGCCATTTACCAGTGGAGTTAGAATATAAGGCCTTTTGGGCTATTAAAACCTTGAACATGGATCTTACTACTGCTGGTAATCACAAGAAACTGCAGCTTGCTGAGTTGGAGGAGCTGAGAATGGATGCATACACCAATGCAAGATCTTACAAAGAAAAAGTTAAAGCTTTCTATGACAAAAATTTGCTGAGAAGAGAGTTCATAGCTGGCTCTAAGGTATGGCTATTTAACTCAAAACTTAAGTTTTTTCCTGGAAAGCTGAGATCCAGATGGGAAGGGCCATATACTGTCATTCATGCATCTCCTTCTGGGGCTGTTGAAATTTTGGACCCAAGTGATGGGAGAACCTTGAAAGTAAATGGTTAGAAGCTCAAACCATGCATTGAAAATACCCTGGAGCCTGTGCTGGCCATCTATCACCAAGAAACTCCACATATCTGATGATAAACAACTGTATCATATGTATTTTACTTGTGTTTGTGTTGTAGTCTTTTTCATAGTTTCTTCTCTCTGTTTTTAGTCATGTTTACACTCAATTCGAGAAGTTTATAATATGTGAAAAATGAATTCGCAAGGAAAAAAATTCATTTCAAAAAGTTCAATTTTCTGTTCAAAAAGGATCTGGCCCTGTAACTAACTGATTGAAAAGACCTATTTGCTTTTCGAATAGTTAGTTCTGAAGCTATTTGCTTTTTGAAATGTTGTTTCTGAAGCCATGTGCTTTTCGAATGGTACTGATGCCATTCTCTTTTGTAAAAAGGACTGTTTTGAACTTTTCAAAAACTTCAAAGATACTTTGCGAAAATCATTTTAAGCATATTTAAACCCTTTCGAAGCAAGGGTTTCATATTTGAAAGCCTTCCCAGAGTGTCCTGTTTCACAGAAAACCCATTTTCTTTCTATCCCTGCGTGCTTTTAGAGTTCAGATCCAATTTTCTTCATATTTGTTCCACGGATTAAGCTTGAAGAGAGGGACTTTTTGCTTCTGATTCTGGTGGATTTCATCAAGCGATCAACGAGTTCAACCAAAACCCTAGATTTCGGTATTTTTCTATGCATTTCCTCTGTTCCTATTTTGCAAAGTTCAATATTGATATCAGCATTCATTGTGTGAGATTCAAACAAAGTTTTAAAATGGGGAAAGCTGAAAAATCACTGGCTGCAATGTTCCCTAAATCTTCTGCTAAGAAAATTAGCAAACCCTCCAAAAAAGGAAAAGCCAAAACCTCAGCTAAAAGGAAACTATCGATGGATAAAGCAGATACGATTGAGAAAGGGAAGAAGGTTAGACATGAGGAACCCATCCCAACAGCTGATGCTAGTCCTAAGCCTGAGCTTCCTCCTCTGCCTATGCATTTGGTACTGCCAAACCCATTCATTGAAGCTCAGAAGCTGATCCCATAGCTGATTGTTGATGAGAACTTTTTCTCAAACAAACCTGAATGTCAGCTATCCTTGAAATACATCAGGGATGCTTCACTGAGCAATATCCTAACCCCTCTTCCAGAGAAAATTTATGCACGAATGGTGAGATTATGGTACCAAAACATGGTAAAAGTGACGGAGAAGGATGCTGATGTCCCTACTCTTGTAATTTTCATTGATGATTGCGATTTACAAGTCACTTATGAAGACATTGGAAATGCCTTGGGGATACCATTTCAATATGATCCTACTGGTCCATTAGCTGCACCCGAAACAGCTTCTTTTAGAGAAATGGTTGCCCATCTAACCAAAGGCATAGTTGGAAGTGGGCAGTCCATCATGAGGAGAGACTTAGAACCCCACTGTTTGCTGATGGATTCCATTTTGAGAGGGTGTTTTTATGTCATCAAGCACTACCAGAAAGAAGAACACCAATTTTGGAGGCCCTCTTTCATTTCTCTAAGGGGCAATTCTTCAATGCCCCTATGCTCATTTTCGAAGCCATGGCTGACATCAGTGCCAAGATGAAAAAGGAACAGAAAATAGCTGGCATACCATTTGGAAGACTGATCAAAGCTATGTTAAGGGCCAAATTTGACATTGATGAGAAAGAGCCATTCGAGATTATCTCCCCTCATGCATTTGGGAAGAGGGCTTGGACTACAAGCCAAACCATGTTGAATAAAATGAGGGAAGAAGCTGAACCAGCCCCTGTAGCTGCCATTGAACCTGCTATAGCTGAACCAGCCCCTGCAGCTGCCCATGAATTTGCTATACCAGACCCTGAGGTGACCAGCTCTTTAGCTGCACCTATTTCACTTGCAGCTGGCATTGAACAAGTTGTCTCTCCTGTGGTGCCCAGCTCTTCAGCTGCACCCATTGTTGAAGAGCTCATGATCTTACCCACTTCACCTAGCACAGCTCCTATTCCTTTACCCATGCCAGCAGTCCCATCACTCATAACCACCATAATCCTAATTGCAGACTCTCCCTCTACACCAACCACTCCAGCCATACTCACACCACCAATTTCCCCTAACAATGTTCAAGACATGGCCACAGATTTTGTTGAGCACTCTCCTAGCACCCCCCTTCTCCAAAGTTTCTCAGGATCACCTGCCCATTCAACTCATACACCTAAAGTAACTCATACCCCTGAACCTGAGATATTCACTACAGAGGCCTATTCCTCATTGATGGGATCTATCTTGGAAAATATTGGGCTTGAATCTATACCTATACCAGACCCTGAGGTGACCAGCTCTTTAGCTGCACCTATTTCACTTGCAGCTGGCATTGAGCAAGTTGTCTCTCCTGTGGTGCCCTGCTCTTCAGCTGCACCCATTGTTGAAGAGCTCATGATCTTACCCACTTCACCTAGCACAGCTCCTATTCCTTCACCCATTCCAGCAGTCCCATCACTCATAACCACCATAATCCCAAATGTAGACTCTCCCTCTACACCAACCACTCCAGCCATACTCACACCACTAATTTCCCCTAACAATGTTCAAGACATGGCCACAGATTTTGTTGAACACTCTCCTAGCACCCCCTTCTCCAAAGTTTCTCAGGATCACCTGCCCATTCAACTCATACACCTGAAGTAACTCATACCCCTGAACCTGAGATATTCACTACAGAGGCCTATTCCACATTGATGGGATCTATCTTGGAAAATATTGGGCCTGAATCTGTACCTATACCTGACCCTCCTCATTTCACCCATTTGGCTACTTTCCCCTTTACAGCCATTTCACCCATTGCCCCTCAACCATCTACATCAATTTTACCAGCCCCTACTCTGCATACCACACCCACACCTGAATCAATTAGCCAAATCTTTACCTTTCTCCAATCCATCCAGGCCCAACTATAGATCAACACAGACAATCAGTCTGTGACAAATTCCCTTCTCCAAACCTTAGCCTCCACATCCCAAACAACCACCATAGCCACTGTACCTGCTGTTGCTGACCATGCTACCCAAACAGACCCTGAGGTAGTTTTTGTAGATCCACCCATCCTCACCACTGCTGACAATGCTACCCAGACAGAACCTGAGGTAGTACTTTTTTATTCCCCTTCAACTTTCCTCAATTTCTCTGATCAAGCTACTCAAACTGACCCTGAGGTCATACTTTTGGACTCCTCTTCTCCCACCCCCACTGTTGGGATACCTTTGGTCCCCTACCACTCCATTCCCATTCCCAGATTTGCCACTCTCAAAAGGGCTATGGAAGAGAACCCTTATATCTGTCGCGATGTCCTCAAGGGGTTAGCTGATCTGCAAGCTTACATTAGAACCCCTTATGAAGACCAGATTCGAAAATTGGAGTTGTTCATGAAATTTGAGAGAGAAGATGCAGGACCTGCTGGGTCAAACTTTTCATATGGTTAGGAGTGAACAGCACGAGGTTACCATGTTGCAAGCACAGCTTGAATAGGAAAAATTGAGGGCTTCTAGACTTGAAAAGTATATTGGCCTCACCAAAAAGATCAAATCTGAGGAATACACCGAGCTACAAGGCACAATCCAAGAGAAGGCTAAATCGAGTTCAGACTCCAATACTGACTCAAGTTCGGATTCTAACAGTGATTCTACTTCTGATCCCATTGAACCAACTTATGATACAGATTTTGACCCCAGTTATTAGAATACATTGTATATGTTTGTTTTGAGGGTCTGTAATATGTAATTCATGTTTTCTGTTAACTTTTGTTAATTAGTAATTACTGTGCATTTCTTTTCTTTCTTCTCTGTCCTTATGATTTCTGTTTGATTGTTTTCTTTTCTTTGCTTATGCACTTCGGACCAGTGAGGACACTGCTCATCATAGGTTTGGGGGTGTAGCAGAATTTCCAATAGTTTAGTTAAAATCAGTGCAGCTTATGATCACAGCAGAATTTTTGAAGATAAAGTAATTTCACACCTGTTGTTTTGAAAAATGAGAAAGTTAAAACTTTTTAAAACTGATTTTTAGTGTAATTCCAATACTTTCATGAAGTGAATGTCAGAAAAATTTTAAAATAAAATTGATGTTTTAGTAAACCTAAAAAGAGAGAAAACAGTGATGATATACCTCAGGAATTTGATAGAAAACTACACCCAGTGAGACTTGAGCTAGAAATGTATTCTTTGGAGATATGAGTTGGCAATTTTTTTTGCTCTAGGGACTGTTTGAACCTACTTACTATCACTAGAAGTTACACATATTCAAATTGAAATAACTTGACAGCTATCATGATATTAAAGATATGATGTAAGGCCTCCTTTTGGACAGTTTGAACTTCAAAAAGCCCCACCTTTTGAAACTACCTTTGATACACACCAGTTGAGCTTTATAAGTCCAAGATTTCTTTGAAACCTCATCAGCCAACCTAATCAACCTCATTTAGCCTAACCCTCACTCTGAGAATTCAGAAGGTAAAGGAAAGGAAGCTGAAGAAAGGAGAGTTGGGTAACAGTTTGGTAAAAGAAGAAGAAAAATAATTGAAGGCAATGATGTATCAACCAAAGAAATGTGGCATTCCAGTCAATGTCGCTTTGAAAAAAAAAAAAAAGAAAAGGAAAAGTCATTTCATTGGAAGTTTGAAAAAGAAAGAGAAAAAGATGGTCACTTTGGCTCTGAAAATTCAAAGAAGAAGATGAAATTGTGCTGAAATGAAGAAGGTGTGTCTACCACCTCCTGACCTTGACTAACTTCTCAATTTGGAACTCCATTCCACCTCCTTATTCTTGATAAATTTCACCCATAAGCCACATTACCACCCAAGTCAAAGTCCTTACTGATCAATGATGGATTGAGCTGTCACATGGAGATAAGGATTTGTGTAATCTATAGTGAAAAGAGCAGTAAATTCAGAACTGGAAAGCAATGCCTATGCTCCTGCTTAAAGTCCAATTTGAGGATTGTAACTGCTCTTGAGCTGTGTGAAATAGTACAACCCTCCTATTTGCATGATGAGTGAAAACCCTGGTGAGAGTTGAGATTGAAATCAAATTATTTGGGGTAACATCAAAACTGAATTTTCAAATAGAAGGCATGCTTTTCATTAATTTTTCCTGTAAAAACTTTTTGACACAAACTGAGTGAACGGTAAAAGGAATTACAACAGAATTTTAGTTTTAAACTGATGTTTTCTTGAAGATCTTTCTGACTTACTTGGTGATGCGGTGTGAATAACTTGGTGGATAAAAAATGCGCTTTAGAGCGCATTGATATTAACTGATTTATTGGAGAAGTTTGTGGGTACCTTCACTGAAAACCCTCAGGAGACTTCACTCCTCCACTAGGGATCACCTAGGGGTTTAAAAGGCTTGTTGCATATGCTAAATGCAATTGTGTTCCCTACAAAAGTGGCTTTTTCATTCTGTTTTTAATTTTGTCTTTGCTCAAGGACTAGCAAAGCTTAGGTTTGGGGGTGTGTTGAGAACTGAAAAATACCATTTTCCACCCCTTAACCTGGGTCTTGATAGACCTTTGAGAGAATTAAATAAGTGTTTTAAGTGCTTGTTTCACAGCTAACAATAAAGGCAAGCTTAACCTTGAAAGCAGCTTAAAAGTGCTAAAAAGATGATGATCCATGTTGATCCGGAGGAAGAAGGAGAAGGGACAACCTCACTAGCTGTCAAAATGCCTAAACTAAAGAGGACAAAGGCCTGGTTTCAACCTGGAAAGAGGTGTTGAGCTATTCGAACAGAAGATTGCATTACAGATTGCTTTTCAAAAAGAATCTGAACTTTTCGAAAAGAATCTGAATTGTGCGAAAAGAACCAAAAGCTCGAGGCTTAGCTTTCGAAGAGCACCTAAACTCTTCGAAAGGATTTTTGACCTATTCGAAAAGAAGAGAACTCCTTGCGAACAGCACCAGAACTGTGCGAAAAGAGCTTCAGAAGTCACAGTACCTTGCGAAAAGTTCTCCAAACTGTGCAAAATGGTATTCTGAAGATTCCCAGCATCTGCAAGGGTAATTCAGTAATCTCAGCACGCACCCCAATGCATTTAAAAACCCAGGGACATTCCAGAAGATTCTGAGCACGAAGCAAAGGCATATTCCACCCCCTGAGAACACCCGAAGATGAAATTACTTGGCGGGAACTTCTAGAAGCTCTAACAGATTTTTGAATTACATAACATAATTGATGCTTCAGCCATCTGATTGGCTGAACCAGATCAAGCAATTCTCATTGGCCAAAACAGATCTGGATCCTTGTGCTCGACTCCTATTGGTTGATACAGATCTAACCAATTTTGATTTGTTGATACACATCTAAGCTAGACTTGGGGAAAACTATAAATAGATGAACCATTTGCCTAATTTGGGTATCCAGATTTTGAGTTTCATTTCTATTGCCTCATTTTCATTTCAGATAGCTCGTCTAAAATTTCTGTAATAGCCTAGCTTTTATTTGTAATTGAGAGCTGTGAGATATCTCTGTACTTCACGTGAGAATTGTATTCAAGACTACAAATCCGAGAGCTTTTTAAGCTGTGCTCTGTAATTGTAATGGTGAATTTGAAAATGTTGCTGTGAATCGTACGTTCTCAATTGGATTCGTGTTAAGGGTTCCTTGTGATCTCCTTATTTCATTAGATTCCTTTAGATTTACTATTTTTAAAGCAATTTCCCTTAATTCATTATCCCTGTGAGAATTGGCGTTTGTAACGTAATTTCTCACAGCATTTGTAGTGGTGTTTATTGTTCTGAATCACGGATTTGAATTAAAGACTATTGGATGATCTGTGTCCATTGAAGTGAACAGACCATAGCCATAAGTCCAACTCAATTCCAATCCTTGAGTTGGATTACTTTCTCTTGCATCTGTGCTGGTAGCCAAATGAAGATTGGAGAATATCTCATTTGTTTTACATTTATTCTCATTCTGCAATCAAGTACTAAATCATAGTTAGATATTATTTCTCCATTCTTATTAATTTGCATCAAATCTCCCCAACTCGGATCTGGATCATTTAGTTTTAATTTTTTATTTTATCATTTAGTTAATGTGATAAATTCAACCTCATGTGCTTTGTATATAGGATAAGAGGTCAGATATGGTAGCTCAGATCTGAAGGTTTATCTTACATTTTAAATCAATTTCCTGTGAACGATCTTTTACTCACTTACATTTAAAACTAGCTACAATTGGCCCTGATCTTGCAGGCTAATTAAATTCTCTCTGTGCTGATATTTCTTTATTCTTTTTAGTTTTCTAAATTCAAGACAATTCATCATCTGTAAATCTGTTTCTAAAACACAAATAAATCATGCACACTTAGAATCAACAACAGGAGGACTACAGTAACTTGCGAGTCAAGAGAGATGGGTTTTGAAAATATTTTGACTTAATCATAAATAACTATATTTATAAAAAATATCGAGTAATTGAAAAATGAGCAATACTTACCTAGGAGTGAACTTACCTGGGTTGCGCGATGGGAATTGTTATGTTATAGCGGGGTGTTGTTGCGATGGGGCTTTGAATTTGTCTTTTCTTTCTCTCTCTTCTTCTTTTTTTTATGCTTTGTCTACTGTGGCGGTTGGCGGTTGCCGGTGTGATGTAGCGTCTTGGGGAAGGTGATGTCGCGATGGGACAAGTGGTATTATGGTGATGCCTCAATAGGACTTGGATAGTTTTTGACAATATGTTCGTGCTGTATCTTGGCATTAGTGGGATGCGATGGGACATAGGAGGAATCCCAAGTTATCTTCTTTTTTGCTTTCGTCTGCTGTGGTATCTGGTGATCATTTGTATCGAGCAATTTGGGAGGAAGGTTCCTTGTTTTAGCGATGGGACCTGATTGAGCCTTATCCCTTTTCTTCTTTGGCGAGACAAGCGTGTTGTTTGAGCTTTCCGGGTAGTGGTGTGCACAATGGGAAGTGTAGCATAGTTAGCGGTGGGACACTGGTAGGATGTTTTCGTGCTGGGACATTGATCTCTTTAGTTAGTAGATCCTGGGTCAGGTGAGCTCACATTGTGGTTGTATTGTGTTGCCTTTTTTCTTTTGATGTATTCATTTTCAAAATTAAATGGGCCATGGGCGCATAGCCACAATTTTTGGGATGGGATCGGATATTGGGGTGGTGTCATTCATGTGTGTTTTTTTTTTTTTTATGATGGGACATGCTTAGGTGGCCACACGATGGGACAAAAGGGTTTCGAATGTGGTCAGGGATGACGGTGTCATGCGAGGCATGCATGTCTTGTCTATAATAGGACCAGGGGTGTGGTTGACATTTTTTGGTAGGGTTACGTGATGGGATTAGAGTGAGCGGCTATTCCTTCTTCGATGTGGACAACTTATAAGGCTCCGCGATGGGACAAAGGAAATTTTCCTCGAATCGGGACTGAACTTTGTGTAAAAAAATAAGAATTACGCACCTGTTTATAGTCGCGTGATTCGATTACGTGCCTCTTTCCAAGCGTGCGATTTAGGGTCTAAGGGGCTGATTACGCGTGTGGATATGGGCATGAGATTATATTGCACTCTTAAGTATCTGCGCGCAATTAATGGGTCACCAGGTCACTCTGCGGGTGACCTTTCATATTGCGCGGCACAGGAAAGTTGTTTAATTGGATTGCATGTCCTTGGATGCGCGCGGGATCGAAGCATCACCCGATCAGTGTACGGGTGACCTTTCATATGGCGCAGTGTGAACAGGTCGTTTGATCAGATTGTGCGGCTTATTAAAGAGCGCGGGATCAGAAGGTCGCGCCGACTGTGCGGGCAACAGTTTCATTGCACGCTTGAATCTTAGCGCGGGTTTTAGTTTAAGCGTGATAATATGTAGCGCGTGATCGAATTAAGCGTGGGTAGTTAAGCGTGCGATTAGGGTCGTACTCTATATAAGCATGGGAAGCTTCATTTGATTCTCACTCTCTGGTTTAGTCTCGAGTATTGACTTTTCTGAGTGTTCTGGTATTCTGAGATTCATGTTTTAGCAATATTGAGCGATCTAACCGTCAGATTGGGATGGGGTTTCTTCCTATATTCATTATTTTGCGTGATCTTTGCCCTAAGTTGATGCTCAGGGACAATATTATCTTAGGATTGGGCGGTATTGGGAATGAGGGTGTTGGTCTTCACACAGTTCATTTTTAGGGATCAGTGAAGGCAGCGTTGCGGAGGCGGCGGTGGAGGAGGCGAAGATGACAGGGAGAGGAGTACTAAAGTGGAGGGATGTGCCCCTAACCTATTTTTCGTCTCTTCTACCGATGGCTCGTTTGAGTCCTCCATGTATGGTGGCAACATCTCTTGTAACGATTCCCAGAAATGGTACTCTACGCAGTATAGATAAGAGACCGGTCAGGTCAAACATGTCGTCAGATTGATATATGATATATATATTTAGATATCTCTATATCTATAGAATCTATATATATATAGTTATATACCGAGTAACTATGACAATTAAGTTAGCCCATCCCAGCCCATTAGGATAAAGGATAAGTCTAATACCATCCATTGGAATCGTCGGATTTTAACTGAATATATATTTATATAGATATATATATATATATATATATATTCCAGGTATAAGTACTTGAAGTGAATCACTTGAAACAGCTAAAATGGGCTAGGAGCTTAAAAACAAAAAGGCTTATACACTGAGTAAATAGAACTTACTTGCATGCAAGGTATCCCTTGCTTTGGCTTTTATATGCCAGCTCAACATAGACCTTTAAACCCAAGAAGCGTATAAGCTGCTTTGCAGCTCGATGAATAACATGACTCCAATGAGTCATTCGCCATCTCCATGCACACAAGATGCATTTCAGCTATTATAAAAAGTGATTTAGCAGCTTGGTTCTATTCTTCGTAGCCAAGGATACTGAAACCAAGAAACAATCCTAGTCATATGTAAGAAAGCTACACCACCTTGAACCCTTGTACATCCCCCTGAGAACTTTAGAACTAAAACACCAATACGATCAACCAATGAGAATTAGTTTTCCGATATCAAGTGCGGTGCACAACGTTGGCATCGTTAACAGTCCATCCGTGAATCGATAAAAAGGTAAACACAAAGCGCTTTCCTAAATTAAAATTAACACATAAAGAATTCGAATATAGTCCATGGTATGGATTCTATCATCAGCAAAATGAAATAGATCCTGCCGAGATAATTAATAATGGATGTACTCGAGATTTTCGCTGCAGGCCTGATAAACTGATCTATATGGATGAAAAATTCAAAGTTACTTCATGCTACCTCTAGAGATTTAAATATATATATATATATATATATATATATATATATATATTCATATTATATATATATATATACCGAGAGTATATATATATAAACAAAACAAAGTTACAAAGACACCAAAGCCGGAGAAGCTCACCTGAACCCCGACAAGCCCAGCTTGCCGCGACAACCTCAAAGGGCTGCCGCGGCAAGACACTCTGCTCAGTGGCTTGCCGTGGCAACCTTCAACAGTAAGGGGTTTGAGCTGTATTCTATATGCATTCCAGACCTTGGATCCATGAAGGGTTAAAGGGAGCATACCTCTGGATTTTTGGCCTACAGTAAGCCATCTGTTGCATGCTAGCGTTTAATATAAAAATATGTTATCATCATTAGGTGCAACATGGTGCACATATCTCATTCTTGCAATTTAGACAAAGGTGATGGTCTTTGACGCATGCGCTCCCATCTGATCGAAGCAAATCAGGTAGGGAATATATAATTGTTTATATAATATTTGATTGTTTGTCATATTCTCATACAAATGCCAAGTAGTCCTCTTAGAGCTACACTAATGATGGTGACTAAACATGCTTCAAAGACTTTTGAGCATGATAAACCAAATAAGATAGAATATTAATAGGATATTAAGGAACTGGATTCTCAGTTGAATTGAGAAAACTCACATATTAGTTGACCACATGATTAGTACATTTATATTTATAAATATAAGTTTGGAAATCCATGCTTGTCAGAACAATTTATCAGTAGTGCAAATTCAGTTGGATAGTCGTTTTATACTATGATAAGAAATGACTAAATACAGTATTCTCGCATATATGACATGCTAGTTGGAAGTAAGCACACCCCTTCTATGAATTCGTACATTGATCAGTTTAAATCTTGTTATCTATAGTTGTTGCTAATTCTAAGTGTGCATGACTTATTTGTATTTTGAAAACAGATTTGCAAATGATAAATTATACTGAATCTGGAAAATTAAAAAGAATAAGAAATATCAGCACAGAGAGAAATTAATTAACCTGCAAGATCAGGGCCAATTGTAGCAAGTTTTACATGTAAGTGAGTAAAAGATCGTTCACAGGGAATTGATTTAAAATGAATGATAAACCTCCAGATCTGAGCTACCAGATCTGGTCTCTAATCCTATCTACAAAGCAAATAAGATGAGAGGTTGAATTTATCACATTAACTAAATTATCTAAAAGTAGAATTTAAACTAAGTGATCCAGATCCGAGTTGGGGGAATTGGATGTAAACTTAATAAGAATAGAGAAATAATAGTTTGATTTAAGCTTAATAACTGATTACAGAATGAGAAATAGTGTAGCACAGTCGAGAAAGTATCCAAATCTTCATATGGCTACCAGCTCAGATGTAAGAGAAAATAATCCAACTCAAGGATTAGGATTGAGTTAAACTTATTTTGTCATGGACACAGATCATCCAATAGTCTTCAATCCGAATTATTGATTCAGAACATGAGCACCACTACAAATGCTGTAAGAAATTAGGTTACAAATGCAAGTTCTTATAGGGATAATGAATTAAGGGAAATTGCTTTAAAAACAGTAAATCTAAAGGAGCCTAATGAGTAAGGAGATCACAAGGAACCCTCAACATGAATCCGATTGAGAACGTACTGTCGAAAGCAACCTTTTCAAATCCACAATTACAATTACAGAGCACAGCTTAAACATCTCTCGGATTTGTAGTCTTGAATACAATTCTCACTTGAATTACATAAGTATCTCACAGCTCTCAGTTACAAACAAAAGCTAGGCTATTACAGAGGTTTTAAACACTTATCTGAATTGGAAATGGGGCAGCAGAAATGAGACTCAAACTCTGGATACCCAAATTGGGCAAATAGTTCGTCTATTTATAGTTTTCCCCAAGTCCATTTCAGATGTGCATTAACCAATCAGAATTGGTTAGATCCATATCAGCCAATAGGAGTCGAGCACAAGGATCCTGATCTGTTCTGGCCAATCAGAATTGCTTGATCTGGTTCAACCAATTAGGCGACAGAAGCATCAATTCTGTTATATAATTCAAAAATCTGTTTGAGCTTCTAGAAGTTCCCGCCAAGTAATTTCATCTTTGTGTGTTCACATGGAGTGGAATATGCCTTTGGTTCGTGCTTCGAATCTTCCAGAATGCCCCTGGGTTTTTAAATGCATTGGGGTGCGTGCAGAGATTACTGAATTGCCCTTGTGGATGCTGGGAATCTTCAGAATACCATTTCGCATAGTTTGGGGACCTTTTCGAGAGGTACTGTAACTTCTGAAGCTCTATTTGCACAGTTCTGGTGCACTTCGCAAAGCGTTTCCTTCTATTGGAATAGATCTTCAACAAGTTTGGTTCTTTTCGAATAGATCAAGTGCTCTTTGAGAACCAAACCTGGAGCTTCTAGTGCTTTTCGCAAAGTTCAGGTTCTTTTCGAATAGTTCAGGTATCCTATCGAAAAGCATTCTGTAATACATTCTTCTTTTTTAGTAGCTCTAAACCTCTTTCTAGGTTGAAACCAGGCCTTTGTCCTCTTTAGTTTAGGCATTTGGACAGCCAGTGGGGCTCTCCCTTCTCTTTCTTCCTCTAGATCAAAATGGATCATCATCTTTTTGGCACTTTTTAAGCTTCTTTCAGGGTTAAGCCTGCCTTTATTGTTGGCTGTAAAATAAACACTTGAAACACTTATTTAGTTCTCTTAAAGGTCTATCAAGACCCAGGTTAAGGGGTGGAAAATGGTATTTTCTAGTTCTCAACAGTAGTCTCCTTTATATGTTGTTGCTCCATCAATGTCAAGTGATCCCGCTATCTCGGGAGCTTGAGGTTCTTGATCCAAGTGATCCCGCTAACTAGGGAGCTTGACAAGTGATCCTGCTAACTCGGGAGCTTGAAGTATTCTGGTCCAAGAGATCCCGCTACCTCGGGAGCTTGACAAGTGATCCCGCTAACTTGGGAGCTTGACCTTGTTGATTCCCTATTTTCGCCTGCATGTATATCTATTTCAGCTTGATTCTCATACCTGTTGCATCATGCATAAATTCAGTACATCAGCATGTTATAATAAGTCATATGCCTTAATTCAGTTATACTTTTAAATGAGAATTGATAAAATATCAATGTATGTTAATAATGTGATATTCTCTACTGATCTTTGATGATAGCTCATTCCACGACTTAAATGTCTTAGCTGCAGAGCCTGACCCAGAGCACATTGCAGATCCCACCTACGTGCCTGACGAGGAAGAAGGGGAAGACGACGATGACGAAGACGAGAAAGATGAATTCCCAGAGGAGTTCTTCCCAAAATAGGTTTGTAGCTTGGGAATATGAGAAAAAGGGTAGAGAGAGGAAAGTGAGAGATAAATTCTAAACATGTATAAATATATGGTAGTTTCAGAGATATGTTGGGATGTATAGGTTTTCTTTTCACTATTTAGATGACGGGTGGCCGTCATCGGTGAAAAGCTATACATCAGATCTTTTGTTTTTTCTTTATAGTATTGTTAGTCTATCTATCAGTTTATTCCCATATTATCCATTTGTCAAAGTTAAAACACATTGTTTCCGCAATTGCGTCACTTTAAATTAAGGAAGTAACCCCTTGATGAAAGGATCATATCATGTGATCCGATGGCGTGACCTTTCCCAGTTTAGAGACGGGGAAACATCGGGCTATCACATCTCTGAAGCCGCCGATTGGACCTTTTGCTCCTCGCTTTGGCTCATTGTAGTTTTTTTTGTTTTCATTTTGGGTTGTATGTTAGGTTCTAGGTTTTTATTTTGGGTTATAAATTCAGGAGGTATGCCTCCGGTGATATTGTAAAATTTTGAATTATGAATAAAGGGGCATTTTTTATTGTTTATTGTCTATTGTCTATTGTGCTCAGCTACTTGGTTTAAATTTCCTTAATTGATTAATTTGACTTATCTGATTTGTTTTGACGTAGTTTTAGAATTTAATTTAGCTTGTAGTTTTAAGTTTGTTTTGAAATTATCCGGAGTTTATTTATTCATCTTAATGGGTCCTACTTAGTGGGTTCACTTAATTCTATCCCCTTGTTGGGCCATTTTTTATATCTTTAGCAGGTTAGATTTTGTCTTATTTGAGTTTTTTTGTTTGGTTTAAGTTTTTTTTTTGTTTTGGTTTGTCTTATTTAAGGTAGTTTGTTTCATTTCGAGTGTTTTGTTTTGGTCTTTTATTTGTGATTTGAGGCATCATTTGTCTGAGTTTTCATGGGTTCTAGATAGTGATTGGGTGTTTTAATCCTATTGATCTATCTTAGACTTGGGGAATTTGTGCTTTTAGGGGGGCAAGTGTTGTGTGATTATTGGCCTATCTAGTTTGGCATGGATTGTGGTTTTTGTTTTTTTTTTAAAAGGGGCATGTGTATGGTTTTGGATTCAATTAAATTAGGAAGATTTCAAGATGTGTGACACTTGTTAATTTATGGGATATGGTTTATAAATGCATGAGTCTAAGGTTTTTGACTTGTTGTTTCCTTATTTCAAGTCTAGAGATTGAAAGTTTGGGGGCGTATCTTGTGTTTGTAACTTTGGGCATTTTTGTTGTTTATTAATGTCTTTTATTCCTTTCTATTTCGTTTCCTAGGTACTGAACCCGAGGACTTGTGCTTATTAAGTGGATTTTGAGAATGGACGGGATTAGAAATTCAAGCTAGCGGTCGGATTGCTACCATGCTAAGGGAAGAGGGGAAGATGGGATTTTTGTTTTCCTCAATAAATTCGGATTTGTGCATTGCCTGAATGTGCAGATTTTGCGTTTCTTGTTTTAAGTTGTATATTCAGAGGGTATGCCCTCGGTGTGTGTTGTAATGATTTTTATTAATCTATGGAATGATTATGTTTTTTTTATTATTTCATTTGTGGTTATTCAATAATCCTTTTTTGTTTGCTTTAATTTATATTCCATTCGCCTCGTTGTGGGTGTGATGCTTTTGGATTTAATTTGGTTGTTTATTTTAGATTTGGGGGTGTGTTAAGGATAGTTTTTCTTTCGTTTAGTTTTGAGTATTATAGAGGCGATATGAGTATTTAATCTTATTGAGGACACGTGAAGGCGTTGGGGGCATTTTTTTTGGTTGAGGAAAGTGAAGGAGAGAGCATTTTCCTTGGGTTCTAATTGTTTATTGTGAAGTAAAGGGCATTTTCTTTTGGGTTTTAATTGTTTATCGTGAATTAAAGGGCATTTTTACTTATTTTGGTTTTTTTGTTTATTTTATGTTTTTTTTTGGGTTATACATTTTCTTTAAGTTAAGAGTGTTTCGGGTCGGTCTTATTAAGGACGTGATTTAGGTTGATAGTGAGCGTCAGAATGTCCTAACTTCACGTTTGAGTGTACTGCCTTGGGCATGTGAAAATTTTTGCTTTCCTGAGAAATTACGCTCTTCAGTCAGGGAGCTTGAATGAATTGCGCACTCGGGTGTGAACACGCATTCAAAGGTGCAGGAGGTTATTAAGCGTCAATCTAGTCGTGTTTAAATGAATTAAGCTCTTGGTTTGATGCGCAGAATCAGCTGACCCTTCGCCTTCGCCCACAACTTTTGAGCACACAATGTGATTGCGCGCCTAGTGGGAAATGTACAACCAAGTGGTTGGGATATAGTGAGCGGGCGATGATTAGATTGCGCGCTCAGGATAGAGTGTTTGATTTGAATTAAACACAGTGTAATGCGCGTGAATAAATTGAGCGCGAGGATTTAAGCGCGCAATTCGGGCGAGTTCTATAAATCATTGAAACCTTTCATTTTTCATCGCATTATTCATTTTAGTCTTCGATTTTCTAGTTTCCTAGTTTTCTTGTGCTCGAGTTTTCATGTTTTGTGACATCTCGTGATCTGATTGTCCATTTGAGGCACCGTTTCTTCCAATTTTTTTTTTTCGAGTTCTTTATTCTGATATGGAGGGTGAGGGTAGTGTCAGGCGTGAGGTCACTATTTTCGAGTTGGAGAGGATGTTGATGACGGATGTGGGCGAGACTTCTAAGGCTGAGACTGGCACTGTTGCCATGGAGGAGGATATTGGGGGGATGATTGTAGAGGAGGTCCCTGAGGGTGACTAGATGGTGGTTAGGGAGGAGGTACCCGAGGTTGAGCTGGCGGTAGCTGAGGAAGAGGGCGAGAGAGCTGAGGATGAGGGAGCAGGGTGAGGAGCAGCCAGGCGCGAAGCCTCGGGATCGCAAGCACTATCTGCTGGAGGATTTCTTTGCCAGAGGGCGGGTAGGTCCCCATAAGCAAGAGTTCCCTCATTTTTCTAGGCATTCAAGTTATGACATAGGCATATTAGAATCGGTAAACCCTTCTAATTTATGTCGAATCTGCATTGATTATTTGTTGCGTGCTCGCTCAAGCATCATGCTCGCATCTAGAGATAGGTCATGTTTGTGCTCAATATTCTCATCATGTTTTGTGGGCCTATTATAAGTTGTCATAGTGTTTGAGACATATTTTATTCATTTTCACCTCCTCAATTTATTTATCTTTCGTCATAAGTATATGTTAATCTTATTATTCTTGTCATTTTTTTTTGTCGTTGTGGTCGAGAGGAGCCTCTGCAGCTGGCTATCAGCTCGGCATGGGGTGAGTCTCATGCTTGGTACCGTGCCCTACTGGAGTTTCAGTGAGAGCGGCTGGTGTCTTTTGGTTTTGGGATGACTCTAAGGTTGGATCCCTTTCAGGTCGACTGAGGCCTGATAGCGGCGATCATAGAGAGGTGGAGCGAGAGGCATTAGGCGCTTCTCTTCCCAGTTGGTTTATTGTTGTCGACTCCAGAGGACTGGGTCCGCATCACAAGTCTTCGTTTTGAGGGTGAGCCGATCACGAGGCGGATGGAGGGATAGTATTTGGAGGTGTGTGAGGAGATTTTAGGCATCCCTTATAGGTCGAGTGGATCGGGGTCAGGTGTGGTTGGGGTCATTTGGTTCTTCGATACATTTGCGAGTGGCTTTGTCCCTCCGATGTGTCATTCAGAGGTGAGGGCGCCCTATGAGGCACAGTGTGTTGTAGTGTCATGTCGGGAGCCCGTGATTGAGCTAGGTTTGGCTGCAGATAGGTGCTCCGAGCATTTCTGATGCACTTCTTAGGTGTAGTACCCTTTTCGTCTTCGACTCAAGGGTGCATCATCGGGCTATTTTTGATGGTTCTTGGGGACTTAGATTGGGTCCCTACTTATGCGTGGGGTGCGACAATGTTGGTGCATCTCTATGAGCAGCTGTACCATCGAGGCCAGGGCATTGATCAGAGGTTTCCTTCCATTCCTCCAGGTGAGTTTTAGTTTAATTGGTATCATGGTGGTTCTTTAGTTTTGCTAATTTTTTGTCTTAGTGATTTTTAATGTTTTTTTTATATCATCGGTGTTTATTTTTTTTAGTTTTAGGCATATGATCATTTTGCTTTTCTTTGTCCGGGGGTTCCGGTGGGGGTTGAGTTCACATTTCCACGGATGCACATGTGGAGAGAGGCGTTGAAGGGTCGTCTATGGTCTACTGATCTTCACACCACGCGAGGCCTCTTCGAGGATATGCATGCAGGGCAAGTATATATCACCATGTTTTCATTTGGCTTTGTTTTGTTTTAGGATTCTTAGGCTTTGTTAATGGGTCGATTTGTCCATTTAGATAGGTGATCTGGAGGCCCTACGATGATGAGGAGGATGTGGGTGAGGCGGTGATTGAGTCTGGCCGGTCCTTCTTCAATGTGGGTCCATTGTTTTGAGAGGGTGGAGAGGATCTACACCTCTCGAGTGGCACAGCAGTTGGGGCTCACTCAAGGAGTCCCTCCAGAGGTTAACCACTGAGTGGTGAAGAGGATGACTGACCCTCCAGACCATAATTTTACAGAGCGGATGATGCTTCAGATAGCTGATTTTAGAGCTGGGGGGACCAAGGTTACGGGGGCACGTGACGAGGAGGATGTACGAGAGTATAGGAGGTGGTTCAGCACGTTGGGTGGTGGGCGCCTCTTCACACGTCTCTTTCATGGCAGCGGCTCTTTCACGATTGGTGGGCTAGAGTCAGCGTCGGCATTGAGGGAGAGGTTGGCCACATTGGAGGAGGGCCATCTCACGGCGAGTGTGCGGCGGGCATTGGATGCTCTCCATAGGGCGATGGAGCAGATAGGGCATGCTCCTCGTCCTAATGAGGAGATGTTGCACTCTTTGAGCAACTCGATCGCTAGGGCCAAGGCAGCGGAGGATGAGTTGGGGGCTCAGCTAGTGGAAACCCAAGAGCTCCTGGTTAGTTAGTCTATTGGTTTAATTTGTTTGTGTATTATATTGACTTATTCTAGTGATGTTTTTTTTTTATATGGTTGCTTTATTTTATTGTGGACAATCTATGAGAGAGTCTGAGGTCGCTCGTCAGGCGGCTCTGCTGGCGGTCTATCGTCGTCAGGAGCAAGCCGATCGCGCGGTGGCAGCTAGCCTGCACTCTGAGATTGAGCGATTGGTCAGTATTTTAGATCAGATTGATTAATTTGTTGATGGTTCGAGACTCCTTATTAATGTTGGGATGTTGGCGATATTTGCAGAAGGCAGAGCTTGCCGCCACAGGGGCTTCTGCTCGGGCATTTGATCCTTCTTCAGTGGCCTCCTCCAGTCGGGATGATCCAGTAATGGCTCATCTTTGGTCTGAGCTAGAGCATTGGGTAAGTTCCCTCACTCTTTCAGTTTACTTGTGTCATTGTGGCGGTTTGTTAAGTGTTATTGTTGTGTTTTCTTAATAGTTTACTAACATTGTGTTGGTATCTCAGTGCAAGGTTGCTGAGGATCTCCGGATGAGGGAGGCGACTGCTGCCTCTTTACGCCCAGAGAGTTACGTATAATTTCTGATTTTTGATGTGATTCTATTTAGGTTGTTTCATCCTGTTTGCTTCTGACATATTTTACGTTGGTTTGCTTGGTTTTTCGTGCAGGCTATTTAGGATTCCGCCCCTGAGGCTCCCCCTCAGGGGTCCGCTCCTATTCCTAGTCAGGTATGTTTTGGTTAATATATTTATAGTTTATTAGTCATCGAAGAGTTATCTTATGTATTTGTTTGTTTTAGTTGCAACCACCTAGATTGGCTATTCCTTTCAAGCTGCCTGCCGATCCCGTGACCGCTGCGACAGTCGAGCGCCTTCTGAGGGAGAGGGCCGATCTAGTATAGACTTTTCTTATTCAAAGTTTTTTTTTTTACTTTTTTAATTCAAATATGTATATGTTATCTCTCTTTGACTTGGTATGATTACGCAGGTTCGTCAGCTTGAGGAGGCGTGGCTAGAGGCGGCGCGAGCGCGTGCCACTCCAAAGGTGAGACGGGTCCTCGAGGAGGTGGAGAGTCATGAGGATCTGGTGATCGAGATGATGGTCACATAGAAGACTCATGCTGAGGCTTTGGAGGTGGCACATCGGTCGGCGCAGGCAGAGATGCAGGTGGCCCTGGATCGGATGCAGTATCGTCTTAGGAGGGAGCGAGAGGCGCGTAGATCAACTAGTCGGCTTAAGGGATTCGAGTCGAGGGCTGAGGGGTCTTCGTTGGGGCAGCCTCATTACACGTTGTGTGATTGTGTCAGAAGTGATACTCGTGAGGATTCTATCACTCATGGATATCCAGATGGGTATCCTCCTCATTCTCGATCGAGGCGGACTGTCAGTCAGGCGAGTGAGGGTGGCTCTATAGTGTGGTCACGCCGTCTAGAGGTTCCAGTGACTCCAAGTGCTGGGATCATTTTTTCAGAGGACCAGTCTACGGACCTTCGAGCTGATGATACTGGGGACAATGGTGTTTGACCGTCCCAACGGCAGCGTAGGGAGTAAGTGTGTGCATGTGTATGTTTTGTCCATTATGAGTGTACATTGTATATATAGGGGGGATGCCCCTGGTGATGATTGTAAAGACAAACATGAAAGAAAATTTTTGACACATATATTAAGATTTTTGTTTTATGTGTACCTGATTAGCTGCTTTTCTTTTAGTTACCTCTTGCGTCTACTTTTGCTTTTGTTCTTGGTGCCGTCAATCATCATCGGGACTTGGATGCTTCTCAAGCTGGCCCTGTGGTGGTTGAAGGTCGCTTTGTATCTGCGCATGTAAAGGTAACGCCATTAGTAATTTTGTTCTCCCCCTTGCTAGCTGTCAAGGGGGGTAAGTATCTCAGACTAGAGCCTGGTAACAAAGGTAGATATATGCTCTCTTTTTTTCTTTTTTCCTTTTTTTTTTCTTTTACTTGTTTTTTTCTTTTTTTTCTTTTGAAAGTAATGTAACAGGGAAAGCAAATAACTATCATAGCAACAAAAACTAAAAATAAAGATAAAAAATAAAATAAAATGCCCCAGTATTGGGGCGTGATTGTATCGGCAGTACAGTGTCTTCGGTAGCTTTCTTTGCATAATAACTTTGATGTTCTTCATCTTTTGGTGGAGGAATCAGCGATTTTGATATCATTCTCCTTTTAATCCAAAAAAAAAATTCCCCAGCGTGTAGATGCAATGGAGCTTTTCTTGGCTTTTGATGAGCACTGTGGGTCTTTGTGAAATCATGGGTATTAGGTGAGTTAGTCTTGAAGAGAGCATTCATCAATACTATCATCAAACTGGGGGGTGGTCTCTTTGATCAGGTCAATTACATACGGGGTCTATCTTAGGGTAGTGGTCATCCTATCTCGTGGTAATTAGGGAATAGTATGGTAAGTATAGCAGGTGATTGCATCAGTCGTCATTCATGAGTTTTTGGTTTCATTCCTTGGAATATCCTGCGAGGCTTCCAACTTATCATCCAAAATATAAAAAGAAGTAGAAAAAGGATAAGGCTCAATGATGTGGGGAGTAGCTTGTACCTAATACTCTGCAAAAGTGATGAGTAATAGTCTTCTTTTCAGGGGAATGCGGGGTGCCATGATTGACCTCTCTGCCATGTTTTGGTACCATTAAAATCTCACATTCTATGGTTAGCAGGAGTTTGTCCTCCTCCCGCCACCTTACGACGACATCTAGTAGTATAGGGATATCAGGGGTGCCCTCTCAGCTTGCTTATACACTTTTGGTAAAATTACCATAGATGTCCTCACGGCCTGCTTATGCTTCCCTGAGCTCATTGACTTGTTCATTCGTCGTAATGCTCTCGCTCAACTTTTGATATGCAGATATATTTTGAAAGCATCCTGCTAGCACAAGAATAATGAGTTTTGATTGAACCTAGCATCTTTATTTTTGTTTGCTCTAACGTCTCCTCCAATGGCGGGTGAAGGGGAACGAGGATTAGGTGTTACTTATTCTTTTGAAAGATATTAGGTAGGTCACTAGTCCTTTGGTCAGATTGCCCGAATAAGAAGGTGGGCGATAAATGGGAGGTCTCAAGAATATTCTAGGGATTGAAGGCGTACGACCAATGAATGGGTCGTGACGACTACGGGAGTGATAACTATAAGTATTTAACAACGGGGTGTGATGACCATAGGGTTAAGGGTAATATTTTCTAAGGTACATGGCGTTGCAAGGGCTAGGGAGTTCTTCCCTATCTTGGTTTCTTCAGTTTGTAGGCATTTTCAGGTATGTGGCTGTTATGACATAAGGGCCTTCCCAGTTCGGTTTCAGTGTTCCTTTAGGATGGGCATGTTTAGAAGGAATGACTTTCTTCAAGACTAATTCTCCAATATTGAAGCTTCATTCAAGGACTTTCTTGTCGTAAGCCCTGACCACTCTCCTTTGATATACCTGAGTGTGATCAGCTTCCCTTAGACATGTTTCATCGAGCTGCTCTAGCTGCGTGAGTAGGGCAATCCTCCTCTCGTCTAAGGATAGTTTATCATCGAGTTGGATCCGTAAGGATGATATTTTTATTTCATATGGTAGGATGACCTCCATCCCGTAAGTAAGGAGGTAGGGAGTTTAGCTAGTGGCCGTACGAATAGAAGTCCGATAGGCCCAAAGTGCTTCTGGTAATCATTCCGATCAGTCGGCTCCATTGCTTGTTTCTACTGTACATTTCAAAATTCGAATCAGCATTTTGTTGGTGGCTTCTCCTTGTCCATTTCCTTGAGGGTAGAACGGTGAGGAGTGGCATAGATCGATGCCGAATTTCTTACATAACTTTTTTGTCTTCTCTGCAATGAACTGCGGTCCGTTGTCGGTGACAAACAACCTGGGTACTCCAAACCTGGTGATGATATTCTGAATGATAAACCTTACAAGCGTGGAAGTAGTGATTCTGACGAATTATTCGGCTTCTACCAATTTAGTATAGTATTCAATTACGGTAATTATAAATGTGTGCTTGTGAGTGTTCCCAACAGTGTCTGTGAAAGGTCTGATGATGTCGAAGGCCCACATTGAGAACGGCCATGGTGAGGTCATAGTGTTTAACGCAACTGATGGAGCTTTGATGAGTGTTGTGTGTTCTTGCATTGCTTGCAGAATTGGATGTAGAGGTGGCAGTCTCTTATCATTGTCGGCCAGAAGTAGCCTTGTCATACGATCTGATCGGCGAGCCTCTATCTACCGGCATGGGCACCACAAGCGCTTGTGTGTGCTTCTCGGATGATGTATTATCCTTCGACGGTTGTAACGCATCGTAGCAATACTCCTTTAGTGAAGGCTTCTTTGTATAGTGTTTCGCCAAGTATGCAGAATCTGGCGCATCAGTTCCTTATAGTCTTCCGTTCGATCTTCGTGACATATGAAGGGACATGTTGATATTTCAAAAAGTTCCAGATATCGAAGTACCATGGCTGTCCATCGTCGGTTGGTGATTTTTTAAATCTTAACATAGTGACTTCAGTTTTCATCTTGTCATGTTTTTTCGGGATAATTACTCCCTTTGGTCGAGTACTTGTGGGGAGGATGGGTAATTCTCTCTTGACTGTCCATGCTACCTCATGGGCTGGTACTGTCAACTTTTCAATGAAGAAGGTCTTGGTATTTTGTCCGACAGGTATTTGGATGACCGAGGCTAGAGTGGTTAAAGAATTTGCGAGCTCATTTTCTAATCTAGGGATGTGCGTAAAAGAGATTCTTTCAAATTTGTTTACTAGATATTGAGCGGTTTCTAAATATACCATTAGTCTCATTTCCTTTGTTTTCCCTTCTCATATGACTTGTGAGATTACTAGCTTAGAATCATTGATTGGTTTTAATTGTTTTACTCCTAATTGTAGTGCTGCTCGTAGCCCCACTATAAAGGCTTTGTATTTCGCAATATTGTTAGTGACAAGGAAGTCTAGCTGAAAAGCTTTAGGTATGACAACTCCTTCTGGGCTCAGGAGAACTATCCCGATGCTTTTTCCTTTGTGGTTTAGAGCGCCGTCAAAATAGAGGGTCAGTGAGATCTCATTGGGCTCTTCGTTATGAATCGTGAATAGGTCTTCATTGGGGAAATCCGCATGTATAGGTTCGTCATTTGGGAGTGGGAGTTCTACGAGATAATCAGTGATGGCTTGTCCTTTGATCGATTTCTGCATGCCATAAGTGATGTCAAATTCTTGTAATAGCATGTGCCAGCGAGCGATCTTTCCTGATGTTGTGGGCATTTCGAATACGTACTTCAGAGGGTCCATTCGGGCTAGTACTAATGTCTTATGTGCTCGGAGGTAGTGTCGCAACTTGGTCGAAGCCCATACCAGTGTGAGGCGGGTCTTTTCCATGGAAGTGTATTTCCGTTCGTATTCGACCATTGTCCTACAAAGGTAGTAGATAACCTTCTCTTTCTTACCATCTTCTTCATATTGTCCCAAAATTACTCCCATTGCTTTGTCGTTTGCTGAGAGATAAAGGATCAGGGGTCTATTAGGAACAGGGGGTGATAGTATTGGCGAGTTAAGGAGGTACCCTTTAATGTTATCGAAGGCTTGCTAGCACTGGTCATCCCACTTGTACTCGATTCCTCCTTTAAGTAGTCTGTAGAAAGGATCGCATCTGTCTAAATGCTGGGAGATGAATCTCCTGATGAATTGTAATCTTCCTATCAGCCCTTGTAATTCTTTGATATCACGGGGAGGTGACATCTCAAGGATGGCTCTAACTTTAGTAGGGTCAACCTCAAACCCTCGCTTGCTAACTATAAAGCTGAGTAACTTTCCGAAAGTAACTCCGAAGACACATTTCTTTGGGTTTATTTTCAGCTGATGTTTCTTAGCTCGTTGTAGCACCAGTCGGAGTGCCTCAACATGTCCTGCCCACATTTGGGACTTCACCAATATGTCATCGACATAAACTTCTACACATTTATGCATCATGTCCTAAAAAATAGCCATCATGGCGCGTTGATACGTAGCTCCTGCATTCTTAATCCCAAAAGGCATGACGACGTAACAGTAAGTTTCCCAGGGTGTGGTGAAAGAAGTCTTCTCTTGGTCGGACTCAGCTAATTTGATTTTATTATATCCTGAGAAACTGTTCATAAAGGACAACATCTCATGCCCAACAGTATTGTCGACTAGAGTGTCAATGTGTGGAAGTGGGAAGTTGTCTTTTGGGCATGCCTAGTTGAGGTTTCGAAAATCAATGCAAACCCATACTCTGCCATCCTTCTTAGCAACGGGTACTATGTTGGCTACTCATTTAGGGTAGAGGACGACACGGATAAATTTGGCTTTGTGTAACTTGTCGACTTCCTCTTTGACCTATTGTTGTTGGGCTACCCAGCGTGTGCTTTGTGTGATTGTGTGGTGGAAACCAATTACAAATAAAGTAAAATAAAAGAATGGATTCAGCACAACTAAAGTAGTCCTAGACCTACAAGATACATGGCCTCTTATAGCAAGTTTTGATAAGTAAGAGTTTATCCCAAAGAGAAATTGATCTAGAACTTAAAATGGGCTATAATAGTAGGCCTCCAGATCTTCCTACAGATCTACGGTCCTAAAGAAAGGGAGTTGGATGTCACGACTACACTACATTAATCTTAACAATAGAGAAATGAAATATAGCCCTATCTTAAAGAAAGGAGTCAAGAAGATGGTGGTGATGGTGTGTACCAAAATAAAATATACAAAATGGTGAGAAGTAAGCAGGTTAAGTTCAGATTTAGAACAGTAATGTAACTCAGATTTAATTTATCTCTGTAGTGCTCCTTGCTGAGACGCTATAAAAAGCCTCAACAAGGTAGAAATATCTAGTTTAATCCATCCCATTTGGGGTGCTCTTAAGGCTATAAGTTGTCCACTCGAAAGGTCACAGCCTATTCTATAGAGTCTGTCAAATCCCATTAGTTAAACAAGAAATTGCCAAACTAATTCAAAGGAGTGGACTGATCATTTCCCCAGCCACTAGACCAGATCAAGTCATGAATATTATTACAGCACTATGCAATGCCAGTTCTACAAGCTCCTCAGATCTGTGTACAGATCTGGCTGACATCCATAGGTATTCCAACCCATAAGATCCTAAGTGCTTTGCTAAGGCCAACGGCTCACTAGTGCCCATAAAAAGGACCATGCAACAGGTTGAATAGGGCTTTAGATTCAGCTGGTCATTGCTATAAACGACCTATAATGACTCAGCCTCAAGCTGTAATTACTACAAAGAGATCAGATCTAACGTCTGATGTCAGCTAAGTAAAACAGAGGGGAGCCAGTTCCAGTACAAACCTCCTCACAAGGCTCTAGAAGCTCATGTGCAGGGGAGAAGAATCCTTCTTAAACATGTGAATGGACATAACCTTAGGGCTATACTTTGTCCACTCAAATGGTCACAGGGTATCCCATTGGTCTATCCATATCACAGAGGCCTGAGAAAGAACATGAAAACTGCTATAACCACCATGGTCCATAGGCCTCCGAGCTCCCTGGATCGCACTACAGATCCAGCATTGCTTTCCATGGGGCTATCAAACCAAGGGAAATTAGATGGTAAACAATAGATCTACTAGAAATTGAATGGGCTAGTCCCAAATATATGGATCCTATAGACATCTAAAAAAACCATAAGATCTTTAGATTCAATTAGGCATTAAAATAGCAATCCATTGATGAACATAAAACGTACAATGAACTATCTCCAGGCTACAGCCTGTACACAACTGCTCATCCACAATCCCAATGTATACAAAAACCTATTACAAATTGAAATAAAACCAAACCTAGCTACTTACAGGGGGATTAGCCAACAAGTACTAGGCTAAGAGAGAAGAAAAAGGGAAAAAGAGGTGATTAAACCCTAGCCCTAGCCTGCTGGAGCTTGCAATTGATAGAGGATGAAAAGAAGGGTTGATGATAAAACTAAACTCAAAGTGTAGCTTATATACTCTGTCCATACTGCCTTGGCTCTGAAGGGATTAACCCTAATTTCTCTAGCAAATGTAGCACTGTTACATCCCTTGAATACCTTGAGATGTGCACCTTGAAATTTATGCCTCGGGATGTGTGCCCCAACCTTGGTGTAGACACCCAAATTCGGCCCAAGGCCCGACAGTCTGTGCTCCGAGAGAGATGTACCCTTGTGCTTTCGATGGCTACCCTGAACCCTTAGAAATTGCCTTGAACCCTTAGGAACCTACCCAGACCTTTAGGAATCACCTTGAACCCTTTAGAACCATTCCCCCAACCCATAGAGATCACCCCTAAACCCTAGGATCCCTTCCCAGACCCAACTTGAACCCTTCTGAGCAATTGATGGGAGGAGAGCTACAACATTTTACACAGACCACTACCGAGGATGAGCCATATACCATAGAAATGAGGACTTCTCCTGCTTTCCAGCAAGCCAAAGATCACCCAATTTGGAGTTATGGTTCAAAAGTTATGGCCGATTGAAGTTTTACATAAAATCATGACTTTTGCTCAGGCGTACGTATTTCATACACTCAACAAATTTTGCCCCAGTTTGGTCAGGCGTATATATTATATGCGCCTGGCATTTTTGGGCCAAATTTGACCGGTCATATATAATACATACGCCCAGCATAGGTAGGGCCGACCAAGGGCACCCACCTTCTCATATCTCCTCTGGTTTTCATGAAAATCACTGTACATAAACTGGGCGTATGTAATATATACGCCCAGCTTAGCTACAGTAACTATCATCAGATGCTCAAAATTCCTTCATCGAGTTTGACCTTTTGACCATCCCCTTGGTTGAGGTGGGTGTCTTAAGGTTGGTTGCACCCCCTTTGAGCTTATATGCAACCCTTAAGTCATCTATGATCTCACCCCATCATCTGCCATTGAAACCGGTTCCCCAAACCCTTAAGACTCTAAAAACCTAGAAAACCATAGATGTGGGATTACCTAATTGCTAAACCAATTAGCTCTTAAGTAACCCTCTAACCCACCTTTTCTCTATAAATAGAGAGGCACCCCGTCTTCCCAAAGGGTTGAAAAAAATTAGGGTTGAAAGTTTTTGAGCTTGAGAGAGAGAGCCCTAGTGAGAGAAAGTTTCCTTTTATTTTTCATTCTTCAACTAGAATTCCAGCATGCTTAGTTCACCCCTTCGAATCCATTTCAACCATTAGATCACTCCATTTTAGTCAAGCTTAGTCTCTAGCTTCACCCTACACTTCCCATCTACCGAATCCTAGCATTAGAATCCATTCTCCTACCGTTTAAGCCATTTAAAGCCATCCGAAGTACACCAAAGCAAAGCTCTTCCATGGTGCAACAAGGGCCCGTGATCCCCAGCTCACCCCTCTCTTCCTCTACCTTCTTGGTGTTTCCTTCGTCCAAGGATTCAAGCCGTTATGCCGCCAAAATTTTGGTTTGGCTCAAAGCTTGATAGGACCATATTGCCTTCGGGCAAGCGGAAGCTCTGCCCGTTTATTTTTCATTTTGGCCATAGATAGAGACTGCTATGTGTGGGTTGATCGGGTGCCTAAATCCTTCCCGATCGATAACTGAAGCCCCTACCCTAGAGTCTTTGGTAAAAACCGATAAATCATAGTCATATTTAGCACTTCGGTGCTCAAAATATTAATTTAAAGGTTTCCCGGGTCACCAAAAGCTCCGGGTGGCGACTCTACATTTATTCCATCGTGAGCGCATCGTCGCAACTAGTTCGAGAGAATCCATGGTCGCACAGATGGTGACTCTGTTGGGGAAATCACCCTAGCGCTTCCCCTCTTGTTGGCCTTTTTTTTTTTAATTTTTACTAACAATTGCTATTTTTATGATTTTCTGCTATTTTTTCCTTTATTTTTGTTGTTTTTACTAACATACTCATCCCTACGATTCGGTCCTTTAAGTGCCTTGGCCGATTGGCGAGCCTACTTGCGCCTTTAAATTTCAGTTTTTACGGTATTTTCATTTAAGCCGCCTTAGCCGTTTGGCGGGCCTGCTCACATCTACTTTCCACGTCATTTAAATTTTAGTCATTTACGAGCCTTAGCTGTTTGGCGGGCCTACGTGCGCTCTTTATTTCAGTCATCATATCTCACCGTTGAACGCCGACCCATTGAGGCGGCACGGGCTTCTCATCCCTGACCCGAACTTGGACTTAAATTCACTCCCCTTTAAAAATCTGCAATTAAAAGTGAACCAACAGTGTGGGGACATAATCAAATTTATTTTTGTGTTTTTTGGATAGTTTTCGGGGGGTTTAGGCATAGATATAACTTACCCGGTTCCCAGTAAGGCGGCAGCCCTAGTGGTGATGATCCTGAAAAGAACCACCCCTTCCAGTACCTGAGAAGGTGCTTGCGCCAGAGGTATATCGGTTGGGTTGCCAATTCCGATCGAGCCGTAAAACCTGCAATGGTGAGAACGTAGACAGCTCGAATTCAGCCATGTATCCCTAGGAAGTGCAAAGGAGTGACTCGATAACATACACAGCAGTCCCCGGGAGCATCCCTCCCTGGAAACTAGCTCAAAAAGATTCATTTTGGTCTTGCTGTTCACTGTCAAACCAAGCTGAAAGAACAGTTTTTGCCAGGCGTATATATTAAATACGACCAAAAATCGAAATACTCGGTATATAATATATACATGAAAAATCTGATTTAAGCGGTATATATAATATATACGCCGAGCCCAATTTACTTAGTTTTGGTCAGGCGTATATAATACATACGCCCAGTATAAACTGGGTTCAAGCAGCCCGATCTGAGGCCCAATCCACCACCCAAGTTCCCCGACTAGCAGTATTAGTGCCCGCAGTAGCCTCTCGCATTCTATAACACCCAATATGCCCCCGCCCAGTCAAAAGAAGGCAACTTCTCATTGATTTGCTCAGGGGGATCGGGTCATTTCCGTGGATTCCCTCACCTTCAATAGAACAAAAGGGTTCCCTTTCGCTTCTTTCGAAGTGTGTCAGATCTCGCCGTGGGACCTACTAAAGGTGCATATATCACTCGAGACGGGAATTTTCCTAGGGCACCAGATCATCATTCATTTAAATAGGGGAGTTAATTTCTATTTGAAAAATCTAAAAATATATATATAAAGAAAAATAAAAAACCCCAAAAAAAAAATATATATATATATATATATACTTTTGGTGTGACCGTCGGTACGGCGACCTTGAACCCAACCTGTAGAAAGAGAACCAGGAAGGTATTCGGCCCTTACCCAAGACATCGATACAACACTCATCAATAGATCATGTAGAGAACCAATACATCCCCACCATGATCCCCATCCCATTTCCATGTAGGAGAAGACCCGATCTCCGACGCCTTCACCCAAACCCGGTTCTATGTCATGGGTCCATTTGGGGCGCTCGTGTTGACATCCACCCCATCCTACTCCCTTACATTCTCCGAACATACCCCCATCTCATCCCCTACTGAAACCCCTCATTTCCCAACCGACCCATACATCCCCATCTCCCATCCATACACCCTTACCGCATCCCCTACTCCCAAAGACCCCATCGGGAGCCCCATCCCCTGCCTACCTCCCACCCCATCCCCCGCCTACCTCCCATGTCCCATCCACCTCATCATCCATGCCCCCTACATCCTATGTCCCATCCACCTCATCTCACATGCCATCCACATCACATGGCCCATCCACATCCCAACATACCCCCCCATTTACCCAGGTCATGCCCAACTTTTCCCAGGGTATGACCAGTAATCCACCGTCTTCCGTAGCCATACAGCCATACCCTCCAAGCATAATCATCCATACCCCCCATACCCGGGTCATGCCCAATTTCACCTGACCCCCTCCATTCTTGAGTGGGCCATCACCCTCCAATCTCACACCTGAATCTATGCCCTCAATGGAGGACATGAGAATGATGTATGCCCTGTGGGCTGCCTCTCGGAGCCCTACATCCCAAACCCCACATCCAGGTCTCCAAAACCTCCATACCCCATTCCCTCATGACCATGCCCAACCACCCATCATTCATACCATCCAAAATCCCCCACATCAATCCCAGGCCTAGGCCCAAGCCCACTCATCTCAGGCCCAAACCCACACAAATCCATGTGCCCAAGCCCAAATATCTTAAGAACCATGGGCCTAGGCCCACTCCCAAACCCAAGCTCAGGCCCAGGCCCAAGCCCAAGCCCACTCATCTCAGGCCCAAACCCACACAAATCCATGGGCCCAAACCCAAATATATTTATAACCATGGGCCCAGGCCCACTCCCAAACCCAAGCTCAGGCCCAAGCCCACTCCTCCCAGGCCTAAACCCATCAGACTCAGGCCCAGGCCCAAAACCATCAAGGTCCATGGGCCCAAACCCAAACCCATCAGACCCATGCCCAGGCCAAAAACCGTCAAGGCCCATGGACCCAAGCCCAAACCCACCGGACTCAGGCCCAGGCCCAAGCCCATCAGACTCAGGCCCAGTTCCAAGCCCCCCAGGGCCCTTAGATCCAAACCTATCAAACCCTGGCCCAAGGTCCATCACCCCACACCCAATACCCACATGGCCCATTAGCCCTAACCCAACAGGGCCCATTGGCCCAAAATCATACCAACCCCCACACCCAGGCCCAAGGCCCATCAACCCAAGCCTTCCAAAACCATCAAGCTCAAATCCATCAAACCCCAGGCCCATCCACCCACACTCATCAAGGCCCGTTCACGAACCCCTTACCCCTCCACCAGTACCCTTCATTTACCTATACGCCTTACACCCCCATCCCGCCTCCAACAAAAAATCCGATCCACTCCATTCCTCAAACCCACGCCTACAGCATCCCTCCACATCAACCACACCCCATCACCCCTAGAATGTGCACCCAGCTCAGCACATCATTCATCCACAAACAACTCATCCATTCATTCCTTCCCATCCCCTACAAACCTTGTGGCCCCACTAGGTCATCAAACCCATCACCCCCAAGTCCAAATAGCGGACCTCGCCCCTCACCAGTACAATGACCAACAGTATGAGGAGTACAAGATCCACAATAGTGGAGGAGTTGCAGCCTTCGACCCTCCCAGGCCCACCATAGTCACACCTAGGGCCCAACAAAATCAGGGGGAGGCAGTCAGAGGAGTAGAACTACATTAGACAGACTTTTTAGACTTATGTCTATTCTTGGATGTCCCCCTGCCACAGAAATTTAAGATGCCATCATTCGATAAATATGGTGGAACTGGCAACCCCATCGCCCACTTAAAATCTTACTGTGGAGATATGTGCCAGTACGGCGGAGATGAACGACTCCTCATCAAAGTACTCCAAAAGAGTCTAACGGGCCCAACACTGAGATGGTTCACATCTCTAGAACCATCCATGATAAAAACTTGGAAAGATCTGACACACTTATTCCAAGAACAATATGTCTATAACATGGACATAGAGCCAAGGAAGTCGGATCTGGCCCGTTTGAAGCAAAGACATGATGAAACTTTCAGTGCCTACTTAGGAAGGTGGAGGGCATTGGCCGCCCAGGTGACCCACCGGATTCCCGATGATGAGTAGATTGAATTGATAACCAAGGGAGCTCTCCCAGTCATCGCAGATTTTTTAGTGTATCAGCAACAGTCCAGTTTTGCTGATTTCGTCTGAAATGCCAACCGTTGTGAAGATGCCGCTAAAGAGGGCAGGTTGGAAAATAGCGTGGCCAACGGGGCCATCGGGGTTCAAAAAGCTGCCAAACCAAGGATTGAAAGAAGACCAGCGACAGAGGTACAAAACATCGTTTACCCCCAGGCCAATACCGATGCCCCCCCGATACAGCTCCAGGCTGCACAACCACCCCCAACCCGTTTCGAGCAAGCACCAAGGCCAAATAACGGACCGAGAGCCCCATTTACCCAGGAACAGATGAGAGCATGATTCGAACAGGTGTTCACACCGTTGGGGCAATCTTTAAGTGTCTTATTGCCAGTGTTGTTATGAAAGGGTCTGGTCAATTTACTCCAGCATCGCTCACCACCCAATCTAATCCCGAGAAACTATGACCCGAGCCTGCATTGTATCTTCCACCAGGGACAGGGTCACCCTACGGACCAGTGCTTCCCACTAAAGCACGTGGTCCAAGATTTAATAGAGGTAGGAAAAATTATTCCCCCACCGCTTCCTCAAGGGCAAAACCAAAACACCCATCAAGCCCCTCTACCACCGCACCCAGGAGGCTCCAGGTCTAACATCCATTGGGTAGAAGAGGAAGAAGAAGAGTTTGACCCCTCAGATTACATCAGTAATCAAGAGGAGTTTTCATTTCCCAGGTTGAATAAGGATGAACCATTTACGGGGGTGATCGAGCCATTATATTTAGCCGATTACTTCCCCACCCCTACATACTAAGAGGAGCCTTTATATTTAGGACAATATTTTTCCACCCCCGCTCCCGCCTATCAAATCCAAATGGGCACAGCCCCACCGCCATCATACACATATCCGCCCCACTCCCAATTTACCCCACAGTACACACCACCTCCCAATCACCCCATCCCATACACTATCCCACCATCAGCCACCCCATATACCTCTCCGTCACACGCAAATCACCCCATGCCATACATAACTCCCCCATCCCCATACTACCCTACCCCATACACACCCCCAAATCTCTCCACCCAATACACCACTGCGCCATCCCCAAATTATCCTATCCCTTATACACCCCAAATCCCACCACCTAGTATACCACCCCGCCATCCCCAAATCATCTTGCCCAATACACAAGTCCACCATCCCCAAATCACCCGCTCCATGCACAACTCTATCATTCCAAATTTACCCCGTTTCATCAACGAACCCATCATCGCCCCACCATGCCACCACATATACAAACCCTTCATATTCATACCCCCCTGCTCCATCCGCTACCCCATCATATCCCTATCACCCCGCTCCACCCGCACCTCCGTTGTCTCCCAGTCACTCCATCCCATGCAACATACAACTCATCTCTAGTTACCCCGTCTCACACCCCATCCCGCCAACTCTTAATCACACCCCCCAACATTCGATCTCATCGCCCTTCGATTCCTCCATCCCAATCACACTCCCACCATCCCTTCGCTATTTTGCCCCCAATCCAACTCCACCCCCACCCAAACAAACAAACCCTCACCCACTCCCCTTATCACCCACTCCCAATCACCACTGGTCTTACCACACCCAGGTATGCCTGTACAAGCTCCCTCCGCATCCACAAATCCAACCACTCCAATTCCCTCCACTACCGTTCTGCCCCCTATTGGAGTCAACTTAGTTGGACCCGAGAATTTGACGTACCCAGCCCAATCCTCCCCAGAATCACCATGCACTCCCTTCCTCATCCCAAAACCTACTTATGACCCGCATCAAGTGCCGTTAAGCTATGAACAGAAGGACGTGAATGCTGGTTGCAACTGAGAGGAGATTGTTAAATTTATTATCCGGTCAGGCAGGATTTCTACACAGTCGAAAGCATCGGGGGCCGTCAGAGGAGAAAGAAGAAGAAAGAGCAGGCCACAGGGAACCCCTTTAAGAAAATGGCCAGAGAGCACGTGTTGGAGACACATCTCAAGAGAACACTCACACATATTACTGTGTGGGATTTATTAATCACGTCCCTGCTTCACTTTCAAACCTTAATGGGAGCACTCAAAGACGCATATGTTTCCACCCACGTAACCCTAGATGAAGTGGGAGAAATAATCGGGCAAGTACTAGTCCCAAATGCCATCTCATTCACTGATGCAGATCTACCGCTCGAGGGGAATAACCACTCTAAGCCCCTGAATATAACAGTGGAAACAGGGAACCTGGTGGTGTCGTTGGTCTTAATAGACAACGGGTCAGCTCTGAACGTATGCCCTCTAAGGACGGCAATCAAAATTGGTGCGAATCCCAACACCTTCCGACCATCCATAACAAGCGCCAGGGGATTCGACAACACCAGGAGAGAAATCATAGGAGAAGTAGACCTTGACCTTATAATCAGGCCGAAAACCTCCACCATCCCCATTCAGGTGATGGACATCAAATCTACATTTAATCTACTGTTACGCCGACCGTGGCTACATGAGATCGGGGCAGTACCATCAACTCTATTCCAAAAACACCGATTAATCTCAGAGGGAAGAATCGTCACCACCTTAGGTGAAAGCATAGAAGGCAGGGAGAGGAGCGCTCTTCATATTGAGAATCCGAAAGTGCTTAATATATCGCACACAGCGGATGACACCGATCTCCATCAATTTGAGTATGACTTCTTAGTCGTTACCTTCGGGTCGACTGAAAAAACCCCTGCCAAAACTGGAGGAAGAATGGATGTAGCTATGTTCATGCTCCACAAATGGGGCCATCAAAAAGGGAAAGGGCTGGGCTCGCGCCTTCAAGAAAAAAGAGACCCCGTCAGGGCCAAGGGGCAGCAAACCAAATTCGGCCTGGGCTACAGGCCCAATGAAGAAGAAGTCAGAGAGGCCAAGGAAAAGATAAGAGCCGCGGCAGTCTCCAGGGCCAGAGGAATCAACCTGGAAGAAGAACCTCACGCTCAACCCCACATCCGTCAAACCTTTGTGAGCGTCGGGGTGGTAAAGATTGATCTGAATGGGGAGACGAGGGTAACCCCACAGAAGCTCGCTTCTGCCCACCCCACCAACCCTTACATCATCCCCTCAGACCTCGAGGTGGACTTAGCCACCCTCTCCTTATTTGAGGAGGAAGTCCCTCGGTCCACCCATCACTCTAACACCGGCCGCTTTGGGCCCATCCTAACCATAGAGGACAGGGTCCCAGAGGATCCCTTCGTAAACATGTTGAGGGAGGAACTGTAAGAGCCTATCGATGCCGCTTCCAATCGAAGAGGTAAAGGCCAGGCCTCACAGGTAAGTAATTGGGCATCTTTGCCCCAACTCCTCGGAGCCGCCAAAGGTCGTGAATACGGCACCGGCTCTCCAATAAAAAACAACCTGTAAAAAGTGAGGTTAGCCTTTGGGACACTCTACCCTGTATATATAGAGATCCACCTCGCCAGGAGCTGACTTCCAAAAAAATGCAAAAAACCAAAAAAATAGAAAAAATACAAATTCCAAAAATATTGTCTTTTAAAATTCTCAATAAAATTAAAAATAATGTCGTGATACCCGTCCCGCGTGATACCAACCCCTTTCCTGTAGAAATACAAGAAGAGGTAGGAGTTACGAGTCTAGATGAGGAAGGTCAAATCAATGAGCTCCCCAATGAGCTCCTCAAACAATTTGATGATTTTGAGCATGGCCCTACCCCAATCGTCGAAGAGACGGAGGACTTCAATTTGGGCACCAAAGAGGCCCCTAAAATCACCAAAATCGAAACATCGCTGTCCCTTGTAGAGAGAAAAGGTATGATAGACTTCCTTCAGGCATACCAAGACGTCTTCGCATGGTCGTATGAAGACATGCCTGGTTCAGATACCGATTTGGTGGAGCATGAGTTGCCACTCTATCCTGATATTAAGCCGGTTAAACAGAAGCTGAGACGCCTTCGACCTGAATGGATGTTGAAGGTGAAGGACGAGGTCATTAAGAAGTATGACGTGGGTTTCCTCATGGTATCCAAGTACCCACAATGGCTGGCCAATATCGTCCCTATACCGAAGAAGGATGGGAAGGTTCGAATGTGCATTGATTTTTAAAATCTCAACAAGGCAAGCCCTAAGGATGACTTTCCGTTTCCACACATCGATATCTTGGTCGATAACACTATTAGGCATGGAATGCTCTCATTCATGGATGGATTCTTGGGCTATAATCAGATTAAGATGGCAGAGGCCGACCGAGAAAAGATTGCGTTCATCACTCCCGGGGGTACCTTCTGTTACAAGGTTATGCCATTCGGGCTAAAGAATGCCGGGGCAACCTACCAGAGAGCAATGACGACCCTGTTCCACGACATGATGCACCAAGAGATCGAAGTGTATGTCGACGACCTGATTGCCAAATCACCGAAAAGGGATGACCACCTGGTAAACCTTCAGAAGTTGTTTGAGAGGTTGAGAAAGTACAGGTTGCGGTTGAATCCCCAAAAGTGCACGTTCGGCGCTATGTCAGGAAAACTGTTAGGCTTTATTATCAGTAGGAGAGGGACTGAGATCGATCCGACCAAGATCAAGGCCATCATTGAAATGCCACCACCGCCTACAGAGAAGGAGGCTTTTTAGGCAGAATCCAGTACATCAGCCAGTTCATTGCACAGTTAACTCCGATATGCACATCGATCTTCAAGCTACTATGAAAGGATTCACCAGTTGAGTGGAATGATGACTGCCAAGCCTCATTTGACAAGATCAAGGGTTACCTCCTAAATTCTCTAGTATTGGTACCACTTGTACCTGATAGACCCTGATAATGTACCTGTCCACGACAGAGTTTTTCATGGGCTGTGTATTAGGGCAGCATGATGAGACAGGAAGAAGAGAGCAGGCCATCTACTACCTGAGCAAGAAGTTCACTGATTATGAGACGCGCTATTCTCAACTTGAGAAGGCATGCTTAGCGCTCGTATCGGCTACTCAAAGACTTTGACACTACCTGTTATCCCAACTTCTAGCACGGATGGATCCGTTGAAGTACCTATTCGAGAAACCTGCTCTCACTGGCCGAACTGCACGATGGCAACTACTTCTCTCCGAATTTAACATTACTTATGTCACCCAGAAGTCGATCAAGGGACAAGCACTCGCTGATCATCCATCTGAGAACCCTCTGCCAGACTATGAGCCTCTAAAGACTGAATTCCCTAATGAGGACATCCTGTTCATGACAGAAGAGGATACAGAGGAAACAAAGGAGTCCTGGGTAATACACTTTGATGGGGCATCTCATGTTGAAGGCCAAGGAGTTGGCGCCATTCTTATCTCGCCAAGAGGATAGCATGTACCCATCTCAATCAAGTTGAACTTCCCATGCACCAACAATATGGCCGAGTATGAAGCATGTATAGCTGGTTTACAGGCGACTCTTGATCTGAATATAACTCACCTCAGGGTCTTTGGGGATTCACAGTTAATCATATGCCAGACCAACAGAGATTAGATGACCAAGGATGAGAAGCTGATCCTGTACCATGAACATCTTGAGGGCCTGATAACTTGCTTCGACGAAGTCACCTTCTCCTATGTGCCACGAACAAGAAATCAGTTTGCTGATGCCCTGGCTACCCTGACCTCTATGGTTGAGATTCTGTACGGGGTTGAGATGAAGCCGATCATGACAGAGTAGAGGGACGAACGGGCATTCTGTCACCTGATCGAGGGATCTACCGAGTTAGATGATGAGCCACCCTAGTTCTCAGACATCAAGAATTTCCTCGAGACCCGAACTATCTCGAAAGGAACATCGAAGGTAGACAGACACACCATCCAGCGATTGGCAATGAACTACGTCATCTGCGGCAATCTCGTGTATAGACGGTCTCATGACAATGTTTTACTCTGATGCCTAACCGAGAGGGAAGCAGTTGAGATCATGAAGGAGATCCATGAAGGAGTCTGCAGGGCACACGTCAGTGGACACATGCTCGCTAAGAAAATCCTAAGGCAAGGATACTTTTGGACTACTTTAGAGACTGATTACTGCAAACACATTCAGAAGTGCTACAAGTGCCAAGAACACTCCAGTCTAATACATGCTCCTGTCATTGATTTACACAGCATGACCACTCATTGGCCGTTCACCACCTGGGGTCTCGACGTCATCGGCAAGATCAATCCTAAGGCTTCCAACAGACATCAGTTCATCCTCGTCGCAGTGGAGTACTTCACGAAGTGGGTAGAGTGGCCTCCTATACTAGCATTAAGGCCAGTCATGTCGAGAAGTTCATCAAGAACAACATCATTTGCAGATTCGGCATGCCCAAGGATATCATCATTGATAATGGCACTAATTTCATTAATAGGCGCATCCAGGCCCTGTGTGAGTAGTTTCAGATCAAGCATCATCGCTCATCTCCATACAGGCCTCAGATGAACGAAGCTGTTGTAGAAGCGGCCAACAAAACTTTGATCTGCATTCTAGAGAAGAAGGTAGTCACTTACAGAGATTGGAGTGATCAGTTACCCTTCGCGCTTTGGGCCTATAGAACGTCTATCTGTACCGCTACAGGGGCAACACCATTCTCCCTTGTGTATGGAACCGAGGTCGTGCTACTTGTTGAGGTTGAAGTACCGTCACTCCGTATCTTTTTGGAATCCCATATGCCCGAAGCTGAGGAGGAAAGATCCCATTTTGAGCAGCTAGATTTGATTGACGAGATGAGATTCCTAACTTTGTGTCACACCCAGGTCTATCAGAGGAGAATTGCACGTGCCTACAATAAGCGTGTTCGTGCTCGAGACTTGTAGATAGGTGACACGGTACTGAGGAGGATTTTCCCATCTCTCCATGCCGATCCAAGAGGGAAGTTTAAGCCGAATTGGGAAGGACCCTATGTCATCTGAGAAGTATTGCCAGGATACGCCGTTCGCCTCGCCACCATGGATGGAGACCACTTTCATGAGCCCATCAACGTTGGATACCTCCGGAGGTTCTACTCATAGGTCTTGCGACAAGGTAAGTGTTGATAAAGGTAGATGCGTGACCGCTTAAGGAACCCATAGAAGAGGCCATCGTTTCAAAGACAAGTAGGCAAAAAGAAATATATATATATATATATATATATATATATATATATATATATATATAATAACATATATTCCCTGAAAACCTTTACCATTTTGCTACACACGTCGGGCCAATAACCATTTCTTTCATATACCCCTCCCAAAAACATCAAAAAAAAAAGAAGAGGAGAAAAGAGAAATATGTGTTAATACCAACAAAAAAGGAGAAAAGAGAGGAAAAATCCCAAAAAAATAAAAATAAATAAAGAGAGGAAAAATCCAAACCAAAAAAAATATACATATATAGAAAAGTAAAACCCCAAAAAGGGGGATCAAGAATGAAAAATAAACGACTGGGGCACGTATAGTAAAAAGCCCCTGGAAAGGAAGAGGAATCACTGAATCTGGAATTCACTCAAAGCCTAAATCCAAAATCCCAGAAAAACCTAGCTTGTTTCAGCCCTAGCCACATTACAACCTAGAAGAAAGCACTCTTTAAGGTCCACAAGCAGTCATAGCATCTGTTTCATCAGCACAACTTGAGTTAACGGACCACACAGAACTTTATCCAGCCGGCGATGATGGAACCGATGTCCATATCATGGCTTTCTGGTTCTTGAAAAAAAAAAGGAAAGAAGAAAAAATTAATTTGAGTTCAAAGCAAGATGGACGTGGTGAAAACCCGCAAGGGCACCATGCGTAAAAACAGTAAACTCACGCGGACTAGGTGAAAACTTGAAAAGGCACCTGGGGTAAGAGAGAGAACCCATGGACGTAGTGAAAACTCGAAAGGGCACTACGGGTAAAAATAGGGATGACGGGCATAGCGAAAACCCGTCTTGGGCACTGCGAGTAAAAATATCAAGAAAAGAGAGATTAGGAGAGGATCTGTTCTAGCCCGCCTATTTTAGTCTGGACCCCTTGAGCCTCTTCTCCCCTTTGCTGGGCCGGTCATGTTAAAAATTGGATCGGATCCCGATCAAGTATGTCGTCTCTACCGCGCCGTCTGATGCATGACCAAAGATAAAGATAGAAGACGAATCAATCTCGGGGAAGATGACCTTTCTATGTTTAAAAGAAAAACTTGAGCCTCACGAGCAGGGTTCGACCATGCTCAAAAAAGGATCCACCAGTTGACCTCGTAAATACCGACTTCACAAAAAGGAGAAAAGGAGAAAATTTCAAAAAAAGATAATAGATTTTCCTTTTCCATAAAGAGCCTCACACTGTGTAGAAAAAAAATTTTCTTTAGATTTTCCTTTTCCATAAAAGGCCTTACGTTGCGAGATATATGGAAGAAAATTTGAACACCAAAAAAAATAAAAAAAAAATATATATATATAATAGATTTCATTTCTTTTCTTATAGCGTTACGTGTGAAGTGTCACATCCCAAAAAGATAACAACATGACTTTCTATTTTCTACCTTCTTTACAAGTATATAAAAAAAAAAGAAGAAATAACCCAAAACAAAAGATCTCTATTAAGGGGCATCAAACCCCCCTCTGTGTATATGATCTATGATATGTACAGGAACAGGTCAGGGGTGGGGACCACGCTTCAAAGCATTGATCTCTGCAAGGAGAGAGTCCTCACGGGCATTCCAATCAGACAACCACCTACCATGAAGACTCTTCTGCCGCCTCTGCGAAGCGTCAGCTGCACTGCCAGACTCAGTCAAAAGCCCAGTCAACCGAAGAACCTCACTCTCGGCCATAGCAGCTCTCACCTCCACAATCTCAGCTCTAGCCCTTTCCTTCTCCAAAGCCTCAGTCAAAGCCAGCCTCTCTATAGAAAGAGACTCAATCCTAGTCTGGAGTATCGTTTCCTTGTATGGCTAGGGCCCCGTCTCTATCAAATCTATCGAAACAAGGCTAGGGGCAGGTAAGTCCTCGGATGCCAGCCAAACCTTGTAATCAAAAGAGAGAACACCCCCCTGAACTAAGCTACACATGTGCGTCGATTAGCGGGTCTCCCAGTGGGCTGCTATGCAGTCTAGGTCACTGAGAGAACCCCAAGAGAATATCAAAGTGCACAAGGGCGGCTTCACAGTGCACGACACATGTTGGGTATATCCGAATTGATGGAGCACCCGAGATGGGAAATAGTAGGTACTATCAGTCAACCCCAAAAGCGTGATACCCTCACAATCCTGAGAACGGACAATCGGAAAGGTGTCGTCCGTCTAGGGAAGTTGTCAAATCAACTCTGCATTAGATATCCACAGGCTCAGTTCCTCGATACTCCCATGGGGCAGTCTCGAGCAACGGGTCAGAAAGCCTCGAGCCACATCCCCTCTTACCAAGCAAAATCTCGGCACGGGCCCCATGATAGCCAAATGCTCTCCTAGCCAAATTTGAATGAGGAGTGGACTCCCGCTGAGAATCCTGACCTGGCTCGAAGCCGAGGCATCCAGGCCCCGATACGTCTCAGCCAGGACCAGGTGTACCAGTGAATGACCTCCCTCCAATTCGGTCAAGACATCGCATAACCCGAGGGAAAATGTCTCGCCCCTAGTAAAGAAGAGAACTTCTGACAGCAAATAAAGGGCAAAGGCCTTTACATTGAAAGGATCTCGGATAGGCAACTTTCGGAGACTCGAGTCACTGAAAAGTTCTCTCAGGAATTTCATCGAGCACTTGGTGGGCCCCCCGGCGAAGCCCTTCTCATACACACCCTTTTTCAAATCGAGAATCGCCGGACCACCTTTCCATACCCCGGTTTGGGCACCACTTTGGTAAGTCCCTGATGCATCCTCAAGCCAGTAATAGAGGCTAGCTCTTCCAAGGTTGGGGTGAGCTCCCTGGACCCAAATCTAAAGACATGGGCCCTATGGTCCCACGACGCCAAAGCCGCCTACAGGAGGCTAGGCAACAGAGGAATAGCAAGGAAAGAGGAAAGGCAGGATAACCCGAGGCGATCCAGAATAGCGAGCTTGCCCTCAGCCAAGCTATCGCACCATCTTTGTAAAAAACTGGGCCCCGGGTCCAAATAGGGAAGTATACTAGCCCCAGCCCCATATGAGAATTTGGGTCAAGATGCGGGTCCATTGACGTACAAAGATGTTCTTTATAAAAATCAGTCAATGTAGGGCGATGGATCCGCTTGTAGGGAGAGCAAAAGAAAAAAAAAAGGGGGCAAAAAGGCCAAGTCTGGATGAAAAGAGCAGCAAAGAGGGCCAGGTTCGAGTTATGAAGAACCTCGTTGAGCCCAGTTATAGGAGGCATATATATTATATACGCCAAGGCAAAATTTAAAATAATTTCCCAGGCGTATATAATATATACGCCCATCTAAAATTGCAGGGAAGTGTGGCTCCCCTCACATTGGTCCATTTTTTACTTCCCCTAAAAGGGACGGGTTTCGCTTGGCCTACTTTTTTATCCCGAGGCTCACACACCCATGGGAAATCCTTGGATGATGCGGTATCCGTGGGTCATATACGGAGGATCATATGCGAGCTCAATCTCATCATTGGAGGGGCTCTTGCCCGCTTCATGCCAAAGAAAAGGAAACCATAAAAGCAGAGAGATAACCAAATAGAGCGTTCATATAAACCATAAAAATCATAAAGCCATTCAAACAAAATTGTTGTTTAAAAGATTACATATTCCCCAATAAACAAAAGTCTAAACTGTTTTAATGTTTCCAATTTTCAGAAAATAAACTAGTCTTGGGCAGCCAGCTCCCTTCGACTTTTTTCGGGGCCGAGTCGCGCTTTGAAAAGTATGAGTCTCTCCCACCCGAGTCCCCACCTGAGAGATGCGGCCGAGTAGAGAGCACGACTCCTTTTCAAGAGCACGCTGCAGGAGCACACCAGAGGCAATCAGGTAGGGAAACAAGCAGAAGGTAAATAAGAAAATGATTAGGTTTGGTCAGTATTCACTCACCACCTTAGCCTCTCTAAGCTCGACGATGTTGCGGTAATATTCAGCTTGGTTCACGGCCGACTCATAATTATGCACAGCAAGAAAAAGAGGTGTCAGTCACACAGGTCATCAGCATAGTTCAAGAAAACAAAGAGAGATTCATATGAAATAACAACCAAAAAAAAGAGAGAGAAAAAGGAAAAATGCTGAAACACAACACTAGTTCTCAAAAGAGCGTCGCAACGCCTGTTTGCCCCACTCTGAGAGTCGTGTTAAATCAATTCAGAATGATCGGGTTCACCCAAAAATTCTCAAACATTGTTTTACACAGGGACACCTCATGGCTGATCCGGCAGGCAAAATACTGGTCATGTTTATCCCCGGTCATTAGGAACTCGCTTCCGAACCCACTTTCCTAAATAAGATAGCTGGGTCTAATTTGTTTAAAGACCAAGACCATGCATCCCTAGGAGTCAGGACCTGATCCGACAGGCAGATAATTTTACCCATCCCCGATCACTGTTCCCTAAACATTCCCCGGGAGTCAGGGCCTGATCCGGCAAGTAAATAAACTCATCCATCACCAGTCGCTCTTGGGAACATACACCTAGCCCAAAATCTTCTCCAACAAGAGGTGAAACCTGATCCGGTAGGCAAACCAAGGACCTATCACCGGAATGCGCATGTCCTTCAGGTGTATCAACATGGCAAGTTGATCTGCCTAAGGATACATGCAAAAAAAAAAGAGAGAAGAAAAAAAAAGGGGAGGAAAAAAAAAAGAAGAAACGAAAAAAGAAAAAGAAAAAAAAAAAAAAAGTGGAAGAAAAAAAAAAGAAAAAAGAAGAAGAAAAAAAAGAACAGGAAAAAAAAAAGAAGAGAAAAGAAAAAAGAGAAGGGAAAAAAAAGAAGGAGAAGGTTCGGGATAACTACCTTTTGTTATGTAGTTAAAATCCTGTGTAGGTTGACCCCACCTTCTAAGCATTGGCTCTGATCACCCACCTTCAGATCTATGTTGACCAAGAGTGCACCCGACTTCAGACCATTCGAAAAGTTAATTGTTAGTTGAAACTGACCCGTCAAAAATGAAATTACAACCAACCAAACTATGTGCAGACATACAGGCCAAAGGGCTCATTCCCTTTTATTTCCTTTTACACAGGCTTAAAACCTGTATAGGCACGGTGTCCCTGTTGAATGTACGCACTTACGTCTGGGTATCCGCAGGATGGTCGTTTGTCCTCGTAAATTATACCTTACGGTCAAGGTTTCCGTTCGCACCTATTTGCTGCTTATCGCCCCTGATGGGTGTCTGTCTGTGCATAGTTAGTAAGATGTGATTTCATTGGGGATGGAGGCTAGAATTAGCCATCTCTTTCGATGGATCTTTGGTCCTAGCCCGATCTTTTTTAGGTTTGTTTAGAGTTAAGGCACTCCGGTTCGTGTGAATCAGGAGCACCTCACCACCGAAACGTGCACATCCTCAAGGTGTACCTATCCCTGGCAAAGTGCACGCACTCTTAAAGCGTATCAACTGGCATTTGATCCACTTAAAGAGTTGTGCAAGAATAAAATTGACAGAGGTCCTTGAGCTTTACTTAGAGGCCTCGAAATAAAAGAAAATTCAAAAAAAAAAAATTAACACACAAAAATTCACTCTTAAAATGGGCATGCATTCCCAAGAAGTGTTGCGACATCAATATTCGCTTCACTTGGGTAAATCGTGCTAAAGCAACGTCGAGGTTGATAGGTTTTCCCAAAGACTCTGAGACTTACCTAGGTAAGGGCACCCATGGCCAATCTAATGGAGCTGTCGATACCCCATAGGATTGGACATAATTTATAGGCCTTCGCTTCGTGTACTTCGCGTTGATCCCGAAGCATAGATCGATCACCCCGTTTCATGGAGCTGTCTGGTTCAGATTAATACTCAACGTCACAAATCTATAATTTCCCTTAGGAAGTGGATGATATCCCGGCTAGCGGGCTTACACTTTTTGTGATCATCGCAGTTATGCCCAGTAAAGTCGTAATGCGCTTGGGAACTGTTAGCATTGAGGTACGGACGATATCCCGAAATGAGAGGGATTACGTACACTCACCATCACCATGGATGTTTGAGAATTGAGTTGAACCAGGCGAACCCATCAAACGAGCCTTGGACCTCTTCGGATGTCTCTTTTCTTTGGCATCCAATCATTAGTGATCGAATACCAAAGAGGGGCATTCGTAGACACCCAAATTCAGCCCAAGGCCCGATCAGTCTGTACTCTGAGAGAGATGTACCCCTGTGCTTCCGATGGCACCCCTGAACCCACAGGAATTGCCTTGAACCCTTAGAAACCTACCCAGACCTTTAGGAATCACCCTGAACCCTTTAGAACCATTCCCCCAACCCTTAGAAATCACCCCTAAACCCTTGGATCCCCTCCCAGACCCAACTTGAACCCTTCTGAACAATTGATGGGAGGAGAGCTACGAAATTTTACACAGACCACTGCCAAGGATGATCTACATACCATTGGAAGGAGGACTTCTCCAGCTTTCCAGCAAGCCAAAGATCACCTAATTTTAGTTATGGTTCAAAGGTATGGCCGATTGAAGTTTTACATAAAATCATGACTTTTGCTCAGGCGTACGTATTACATACGCCCAGCAAATTTTACCCCAGTTTGGTCAGTGTTGAGAACTAGAAAATACCATTTTCCACCCCTTAATATGGGCCTTGATAGACCCTTGAGAGAACTAAATATGTGCTTTAAGTGTTTATTTTATAGCTAACAACAAAGGCAGACTTAACTCTGAAACTAGCTTAAAAGTACCAAAAAGATGATGACCCATCTTGATCTGGAGGAAGAAGGAGAAGGGACAGCCTCACTGGCTGTCAAAATGCCTAAACTAAAGAAGACAAAGGCCTGGTTTCAACCCGGAAATAGGTTTGGAGCTATTCGAAAAGAAGAATGCACTAAAGAATGCTATTCAGAAGGATTCCTGATCTTTTCGAAAGGATTACTGATCTATTCAAAAAGGTCCCCAATCTGTGCGAATAGAGCTTCAGAAGTTACAGTACCTTTCGAAAAGGTCTCCAATCTGTGCGAATAGAGCTTCAGAAGTTATAGTACCTTTCGAAAAGGTCCCCAATCTGTGTGAATAGAGCACCAAAAGTTACAGTTCCTTTTGAAAAGGTCCCTAATCTGTGCGAAATTGTATTATGAAGATTCCCAGCATCTACAAGGGCATTTCATTAATCTCTGCATGTGCTCCAATGCATTTAAAAACCTAGGAGTATTCTGAGCACGAACCAGAGGCATATTCCACTCCATGTGAACACCCAGAGATGATATTACTTGGCGGGAACTTCTAGAAGCTCAAACAGATTTTTGAATTACCTAACAGAATTGATGCCTATGTCTCCTGATTGGCTGAACCAGATCAAGCAGTTCTGATTGACCAGAACAGATATGGATCCTTGTGCTCAACTCCTATTAGTTGATATGGATCTAACCAATTCTGATTGGTTGATGCACATCTGAGTTGGACTTGGGGAAAACTATAAATAGACGAACTATTTGCCCAATTTGGGTATCCAGAATTTGAGTTTCATTCCTGCTGCCCCATTTTTCATTTCAGATCAAGATAACGTGTCTGAAACCTCTATAATAGCCTAGCTTTTGTCTGTATTTGAGAACTGTGAGATACTTGTGTAATTCAAGTGAGAATTGTATTCAAGACTACAAATCCGAGAGCTGTTTTAAGCTGTGTTCTATAATTATAATGGTGGATTTGAAAAGGTTGCTTTCATCAGTACGTTCTCAATCGGATTCATGTTGAGGGTTCATTGTGATCTCCTCACTCATTAGATTCCTTTGGATTTGCTATTTTTATGCAATTTCCCTTAATTCACTATCCCTATGAGAATCTGTGTTTGTAACCTGGTTCTTACAGCATTTGTAGTGGTGCTTATGTTCTGAATCAAGACTTTAGATTGAAGAAGAAAACTATTGGATGATCTGTGTTCATGACAGTGGACAGATCATAGCCATAAGTTCAACTCAATTCTAATCCGTGAATTAGATTATTTTCTCTTACATCTGAGCTGGTAGCCAGATGAAAATTTGATACTTTCCCAACTGTGTTACACTATTTCTCATTCTGCAATCAACTACTAAGCTTAAGTTAGCTGTTATTTCTCCATTCTTATTAATTTTGCACCCAATTCCCCCAACTCGGATCTGGATCACTTAGTTTAAATTTTACTTTTAGATAATCTAGTTAATGCGACAAATTCAACCTCTCATCTTACTTTCTTTGTAGATAGGATTAGAGGCTAGATCTAGTAGCTCAGATCTGGAGGTTTACCATACATTTTAAATCAATTCTCTGTGGACGACCTTTTACTCACTTACATTTAAAACTTGCTACAATTGGCCCTGATCTTGCAAGCTGATTGATTTCTCTCTGTGCTGATATTTTCTTTCTTTTTAGTTTTCCAATTTCAGTAGTCCATACTTTGAAAAATCTGTTTTCAAAATACAAATAAATCATGCACACTTAGGAACATAACAAGTTTTTGGTACCGTTGCCGGGGAATAGATTTTAAAATTGGTAGACCTAAGTTTTTCAATTTTGTAGATCTGATTTTCATTTTAATTTTTGCTTTAAACCTACACTTTGCATTCCAAGTGCTTGATTAAATGTCTACTGCAGTTTTGTATAGAAAACCTGTTTTATTGCAGCAGAATTTTTTTTATTTTTCTAAGTTTTTATTCTTTGCCTTCTAGTTATTTGAATAAATGCTGCTGTCACTCTTTTGTCTTTTTGTCAAATTTGGGCAGTAGCTTGAGTTTTCTTTTTATTTTTGTCAATACACTTGAATAAGGTACTGCTGTAGGTTTTTTTTTTTTTTTTTTTTAAATTTTTTTTTCAGATCTGGAGCAGCTGCCAAACAAGGAGCATCTGAATTGCAGCAAGAACAGATCTGCTTAAGTTTGCATCCTCTTTCTCCTTTGCACTCATTTTCTATTTTTTGAATTCTTGAGAACCATCTGTTTTGCTGTATTTGATGTTTATTTTGATTATAATTTCTCCTGTCTTCTAGGCATGCTAATTTTTTTATATAAAACCAAATACAAAAATAAAAGAAAATGAAAACACAATTAGAAAATTTCTAAGTTGTTTCTTATTATTTTTTCAGCAGTAGTAAATAAGGGCTCTTAGGACCTCAGGCTGACCCAAAACAAATAAAAAAAAAAATTAATAGAAAATTATAAAAGCATAAAAAAATATCTTCCAGATGGGCTGTTTTTCTTTGTTTGTATCCAATTTTCCCATCTGGACCTGCTGAGATCATGCTTTTTTTTCGTTTTTAGGAATCATGTAGGATAATGAGCAGTGGCTCATAGGCTCTTTTGAGTATTCAATGGAGCCACTGACTTTATTTTCCTTCAAGATTTCTATGTATGAATCCTATTTTTAACTGTGTACTCCCATGCTTCATCAATTTCAAATTCAAATTGATTCATACTCACACAAGCAGCAGGGGGGTTTCTTTTGGCATAGGTGGTTTAGAGTTTCTTTTAGGATTTTCTGTTTTAGGAATTTTAGTTTAAAATTCTATTTTTAGATCGCTGATTTTTCTTTCTTAGGTCTTAATTTTACTAATTTTTCACATTTTGGTAATTTGAAATTCAGTTTTTAACTTTGTTTTCCTGTTTTTGTATATGCAATTCTGTTTTTATATCTGCATTTTCTATTTTTATAGCTTTGTATTCAGTTCCTTACTTTGGTTTTACTGTTTTTCTATTATTAGCAATAGTTTCCTTCCATTTGCATAGCAATCCTTCTATTTTTTAGATTTTATTTTTTTAGCAGTTCTAGCTTTGTTTTGTTGATTTTTCTTGCATTTGTATATCATGTTTTCCATTTTCCTGCTCATATATTCAGTTTTACATTTTTATTTTTTTGCTGCATATAGTTTAGATTTTTCTGTTCTTAGTTTTTCTTTCTTCTTTTACCCTGCTACCCCTAGTCTCTCATTGTCTAGAACATTGAGGACAATGTTCATCATAGGTTTGGGGGTGTGGCAGAGATGCCAAATATTTAGTTAACATTAATGCAGCTTATGACCAGTAGAATTTTTGAAAATGAAGTGATTTCCCACCTGTTTTTTTTTTAAAAAATGAGGAACCTGTTTTTTTTAAAAAAAATGAGGAAGTTAAAACTTTTTAAAATTGAATTCTAGTCTAATTCTAATACTTTCATGAAGTGAATGTCAGAAAATTTCCAAAAGAAAATTGATGTTATAGTAAACCTAAAAAGAGAGAAAACAGTGATGATATACCTCAGGAATTTGATAGAAAACCACACCCAGTGAGATTTGGGCTTAAAATGTATTCTTTGGAAGTATGAATTGGCAATTTTTTATGCTCTAAGGACTGTTTGAACCTACTTGTTATCACTAGAAGTTACACATCCAAGTTAAAATAGCTGGACAGCAATCATGATATTAAAGACATGATGTAAGGCCTCCTTTTGGACAGTTTGAACTTCAAAAAGCCCCAGCTTTTAAAACGGCCCTTGATACACACCATTTAAGCTTTATAAATCCAAGATTTCTTTGAAACCTCATCAACCTCATTTAGCCTCACCCTCACTCTGAGAATTCAGAAGGTAAAGGAAAGAAAGCTGAAGGAAGGAGAGTTGGGTAACAGTTTGGTAAAAGAAAAAGAAAAATAATTGAAGGCAATGATGTATCAGCAGAAGAAATGTGGTATTCCAGTCAATGTTGCCTTGAAAAAAAAAAAATAATAAATAAAATAAAATAAAATAAGAAAAGGAAAAGTCATTTCATTGGAAGGTTGAAAAAGAAGGAGAAAAAGATGGCCACTTTGGCTCTGAAAATTCAAAGAAGAAGATGAAATTGTGCTGAAATGAAGAAGGTGTGTATACCACCTCCTTACCTTGACTGACTTCTCATTTGTGAACTCCATTTCAGCCCTTTATTCTTGATAAATTTCACCCATAAGCCACATTACAACCCAAGTTAAAGTCCTTACTGATCAAAGATGGATTGAGCTGTCACATGGAGATAAGGATTTGTGTAATCTATGGTGAAAAGAGCAGTAAATTCAGAACTGAAAAGCAATGCCCATGCTCCTGCTTACAGTCCAATTTGAGGGCTGTAACTGCTCTTGAGCTATGTGAAATAGTAAAACCCTCCTACTTGTATATTGAGTGACAACCCTGGTGAGAGTTGGGTTTGAAATCAACTTATTTGGGGTAACATCATAACAGGATTCTCAAATTGAAGGCAAGCTTTTCATTAATTTTTCTATTAAAACTTTTTGACACAAACTGAGTGAATGGTAAAAGAATTACAGTAGAATTTTAGTTTTGAACTGATGTTTTCTTTAGAATCCTCTTACAGCTTGACTGATGCAGGTGTGAATAATCTGATTTGATGAAAGCCTGTTTTAACAAAACTGCATTAATATTAACAGATTTATTGGAGAAGTTTGTGGGTACCTTCACTGAAAACCCTCAGGAGACTTCACTCCTCCACTAAGGATCACCTAGGGTTCAAAAGGCTTGTTGCATATGCTAAATGCAACTGTGCTCCCTACAAAAGTGGCTTTTTTACTTTGTTTTTAATTTTATCTTTGCTCAGGGACTAGCAAAGCTTAGGTTTGGGGGTGTGTTGAGAACTGGAAAATACCATTTTCCACCCCTTAATCTGGGCCTTGATAGACCGTTGAGAGAACTAAATAAGTGCTTTAAGTATTTGTTTTATAGCTAACAATAAAGGCAGGCTTAACTCTGAAAGTAGCTTAAAAGTACCAAAAAGATGATGACCCATCTTGATCTGGAGGAAGAAGGAGAAGAGACAGCCTCACTGGCTGTCAAAATGTCTAAACTAAAGAAGACAAAGGCCTGGTTTCAACCCGAAAATAGGTTTGGAGCTATTCAAAAAGAAGAATGCACTACAGAATGCTATTCGAAAGGATTCCTGATCTTTTCGAAAGGATTACTGATCTATTCGAAAAGGTCCCCAATCTGTGCGAAAAGAGCCCCAGAAGTTACAGTACCTTTCGAAAAGGTCCCCAATCTGTGCGAATAGAGCTCTAGAAGTTACAGTACCTTTCGAAAAGGTCCCAAATCTGTGCGAATAGAGCTCGAGAAGTTACAGTTCCTTTCGGAAAGGTCCCTAATCTATGCGAAATCGTATTCTGAAGATTCCCAGCATCTGTAATGGCATTTCAGTAATCTCTGCACGTGCCCCAATGCATTTAAAAAACCAGGAGCATTCTGGAAGATTCTGAGCACGAACCAGAGGCATATTCCACTCCATGTGAACACCCAAAGATGATATTACTTGGCGGGAACTTCTAAAAGCTCAAACAGATTTTTGAATTACCTAACAGAATTGATGCCTTTGTCTCCTGATTGGCTGAACCAGATCAAGCAGTTCTGATTGGCCATAACAGATATGGATACTTGTGCTCGACTCCTATTAGTTGATATGGATCTAACCATTTCTGATTGGTTGATGCACATCTGAGCTGGACTTGGGGAAAACTATAAATAGACGAACTATTTGCCCAATTTGGGTATCCAGAATTTAAGTTTCATTCCTGCTGCCCCATTTTTCATTTCAGATCAAGATAGCTTGTCTGAAACCTCTGTAATAGCCTAGCTTTTGTCTATAATTGAGAACTGTGAGATACTTGTGTAATTCAAGTGAGAATTGTATTTAAGACTACAAATCCAAGAGTTGTTTTTAGCTGTGTTCTGTAATTGTAATGGTGGATTTGAAAAGGTTGCTTTCATCAGTACGTTCTCAATCAGATTCATGTTGAGGGTTCATTGTGATCTCCTCACTCATTAGATTCCTTTAGATTTGCATTTTTAAGCAATTTCCCTTAATTCACTATCCCTGTGGGAATCTGTGTTTGTAACCTAGTTCTTACAGCATTTGTAGTGGTGCTTATGTTCTGAATCAAGACTTTGGATTGAAGAAGAAAACTATTGGATAATCTGTGTCCATGACAGTGGACAAATCATAGCCACAAGTTCAACTCAATTCTAATCCTTGAATTGGATTATTTTCTCTTACATCTGAGCTGGTAGCCAGATGAAGATTTGATACTTTATCAACTGTGTTACACTATTTCTCATTCTGCAATCAACTACTAAGCTTAAGTTAGCTGTTATTTCTCCATTCTTATTAATTTTGCATCCAATTCCCCCAACTCGGATCTGGATCACTTAGTTTAAATTTTACTTTTAGATAATCTAGTTAATGTGACAAATTCAACCTCTCATCTTACTTGCTTTGTAGATAGGATTAGAGGCCAAATCTGGTAGCTCAGATCGGGAGGTTTACCATACATTTTAAATCAATTCTCTGTGAACGATCTTTTACTCACTTACATTTAAAACTTGCTACAATTGACCCTGATCTTGCAGGCTGATTGATTTCTCTCTGTGCTGATATTCTCTTTCTTTTTAGTTTTCCAATTTTAGTAGTCCATACTTTGAAAAATCTGTTTTCAAAATACAAATAAATCATGCACACTTAGGAGCACAACAATCAGGCGTATATATTATATGCGCTTGACATTTTTGGGCCAAATTTGGCCCGGCATATATAATACATAAGCCCAGCATAGATAGGGCCCACCACGGGCACCCACCTTCTCAGATCTCCTCTAGTTTTCATGAAAATCACTATACATAAACTGGGCGTATGTAATATATATGCCCAGCTACAGTAGCTGTCATCATATGCTCGAAATTCCTTCATCGGGTTTGACCTTTTGACCATCCCCTTGGTTGAGGTGGGTGTCTTAAGGTTTGTTGCACCCCCTTTGGGCTTATATGCAACCCTTAAGTCATCTACGGTCTCACCCCATCATCTGTCATTGAAACCGGTTCCCCAAACCCCTAGGACTCTAAAAACCTATAAAACCTTAGATGGGGGATTACCTAATTGCTAAACCAATTAGCTCTTAAGCAACCCTCTAACCCACCTTTTCTTTATAAATAGAGAGGCACCCCCTCTTCCCAAAGGGTTGAAAAAAATTAGGGTTGGAAGTTTTTGAGGTTGAGAGAGAGAGCCCTAGTGAGAGAAAGTTCTCTTTTATTTTTCATTCTTCAATCAGAATTCCAGCAAGCTTAGTTCACCCCTTTCAATCCATTTCAACCATTAGATCACTCCTTTTTAGTCAAGCTTAGTCTCTAGCTTCACCCTACACTTCCCATCTACCAAATCCTAGCATTAGAATCCATTCTCCTACCGTTTAAGCCATTTAAAGACATTGGAAATACACCAAAGTGAAGGTCCTCCACGGTGCAACAAGGGCCTGTGAGCTCCGACTCACCCCTCTCTTCCTCTACCTTCTTAGTGTTTCCTCCGTCCAAGGATTCAAGCCGTTACGCTACCGAAATTTTAGTTTGGATCAAAGCTTGATAGGACCATATTGCCTTCGGGCAAGCGAAAGCTCCACGAATTTATTTTTCATTTGGGCCATAGATAGAGGCCGCTACATGCGGATTGATCGGGCGCCTAAACCCTTCCCGATCGATAACCGAAGCCCCTACCCTAGTATCTTTGGTAAGAACTGGTAAATCAGAGTCATATTTAGCACTTCAGTGCTCAAAATAATGATTTAAAGGTTTCCCAGGTCACCAAAAGCTCCATGTGGCAACTCTACATTTATTCCATCATGAGCACATCGTCGCGACGGGTTTGAGAGAATCCATGGTTGCACAGATGTTTCCGCCAATGTAACCCCAGATGAAGTGGGAGAAATAATCGGGCAAGTATTGGCCCCAAATGCCATCTCATTCACTGATGCGGATATGTCGCTCGATAGGGAATCTGGTGGTGCCGTTGGTCTTAATAGACAACGGGTCAGCACTGAACATATGCCCTATAAGGACGACAATCAAAATAGTGCAAATCCCAATACCTTACGGCCATCCATAATAAGTGCCAGGGGATTCGACAACACCAGGAGAGAAATCATAGGAGAAGTAGACCTCGACCTGATCATCTGGCTGAAAACTTCCACCATCCCCTTTCAGGTGATGGACATCAATTCTACATTTAATCTACTGTTGGGCCAACCGTGGCTACATGAGATCGAGGCAATATCATCAACTCTACACTAAAAACTTTGATTCATCTCAGAGGGAAGAATCGTCACCATCTTAGTTGAAAGCATAGAAGACAGGGAGAGGAGCGCTCTTCATATTGAGAATCCGAAAGTGCTTAACATGCCGCTCACAGCAGATGACACCGATCTCCATCGATTTGAGTATGACTTCTCAGCCGTTACCCTCGGGTCGACTGAAAAAACCCTTGCCAAAACTGGAGGAGGAATGGATGCAGTTGTGTTCATGCTCCACAAATGGGGCCACCAAAAAGGGAAAGGGCTGGGCCCCCGCCTTCAAGGAAGGAGAGACCCCGTCAGGGCCAAGGGGCAACAAACCAAATTCGGCCTGGGCTATAGGCCCATTGAAGAAGAAGTCAGAGAGGCCAAGGAAAGGATAAGAGCCGTGGCAATCGCCATGGCCAGAGGAATCAACCTGGAAGAAGAACCTCACGCTCGACCCCACATCCGTCAAACCTTTGTGAGTGTCAGGGTGGTAAAGATTGATTTGAATGGGGAGATGAGGGAAACCTGTTAAGACCTGAAAAGTATCACTTTTCACCCCTTAACTTAACCTTTGATTAGACCCATAGCCACCTAATTAGTCCTTGTTAAGTGTTTTATGTAGGTAGTACCCAGCAGTGAAATAAGGCCATGAATCCTGCTAAAAAGCCTGTTTTGGCACCAGAAGTCCCTCAGAAGGATGAAGTCTGAATCCAGACCTAAAAATGAGCCTCGCGTAGTCCAGCTGAGCTTCCCAAGACTCTACAACAACTTCTCGCACAGATGATTGACTGAAGAGCCTCAGAAACATAAACTCGTGTAGCTCTCGCAAAGCTCAAGAATAGAACACCTCGTGCAGTCTCGCGCAGTTCAAAGTAGACTTCTCTCAAACTCACGCAGTTCACTCAGAACGGCTGAGAAGAGAGAGCTTCAGAAGACTCCTCGCACAACTGTCGTGCAGTCACCGCAGGATGCAACTATCAAAAGATAACTCCTCGCACCATTCAAGAAGAAAGCGTCCTTGTGAAGGCAAAGCCACCCTCACGAAGATCAATTAAGACATGGAACCTCACATAGTTCAGAACTCATCAAAGCCTCGTGAGGTAACTCGCGAAGCGCAGTGAAGATAAGTGCTCATGAAGTTCTCGCGCTATCAAATCTATCCTTGTGAAGATCAACCTCGCGACTGCATAAGCTCCAACCCAGCGACATCTGATGCTCTGATGTCCATTCAACCTCCCGACTGCCTGAAGAGTAAACCAAGATAACCTCGCGAAGGTGGAAGCTTCAATTTCAAATCATCCTAGCGAAGAACAAAAGCTACCACTCGACAAGTCTTGGAAACGATGGCTGCCTAGCAAAGCTCTGAACCTCAAGCTTCTATTTCTTTAGCAGAGGACTTTATGGGAATTTCCAGCAATTAGGGCACGCACTCCCATGCTCAAATCTCCATGCACGCGCCCCAAGGCATCAAAGGATCACCATTCAGCCACGTGGCATCATTAAAATTAGGGTTTCCTAACCATAATGCACCACCACACCACTGCTATAAATACCCACACTTAGCTTGGGTTTAGAGGAGCTTAGAATTTCTTTTCTTTCTACATCCTGGAATAGCTAGGAACCCATCTCATTTCTGGGAGACCTGATCTGAGATCGTTTAGTTTTTCTTTCTGTAGTTGTAAGTAGCTTTCTTTTTTTTTTTCCTTCTCTCCATAGTCCTGCACTTGCTGGCTATGTCTTTGTATGTATTTTGAACTAGATTAATGGAAGTTCTATAATAGGATCTGTACTTTATGGGATTTGTGTTTGTGTGTGAGATGCTCTATGCAAGGCTGCTGCCTTGTGATCTGCCATTGCTTTAGTTGTGTTTCAAAGCAATGGAGGACTGATTCTAAGGGCCACTCAGATCCATGTGACCTGTGTGTCTGGGCTATCATGGTCCTATACAGCCTTAGCCCCACCACAGGACCCACTAGATCTGAAATCCCCATGGAAGCTTGAGCTGGTAGCCTTGTGACCATGGTGGTAGCAGTGATATTCTTGTTTTGTCTTGGACTCCGTGAGGAGGATAATCTCTGGGATAGTCTGTGACCATTTAAGTGGACAGATTATAGCCTTAGGGTGATTCTAATCCACCGATCCAAGATGGATCCTTCTTCTTTACACCTTAGCTTGTAGAAGCCTGGTGGGAGATTGTACAGAGGCAGACTCCCCTATATTTGTATAGATCCGCCATCAGATGTTGGATCTGATCTGGTTATAGAGATTGTAGGCTTGTGACTGGACCATTGTAGCCTCACTCAAGCAATGGACAGCTAGATCGAAGGTTGTACTCAATCTCTTGCTGGTTCTATGTGTCTGAGCTATCATGGTCCTATATAGCCTTAGCCCCACATATAGAGCTTTAGAGGTTGAGGTTCCCTATGGATTCTTGAGCTGGTAGCCTGGATGAAATAGTGTCTGCAATGATTTACTGGTTATGTTTTGACCCATCCCTGGATGGTGGTTCCCCTATGGGATAATATGTGACCATTTGAGCGGACAGGTTATAGCCTTAAGAGTGGAATCATGGCAGAGTGATGGGTTGGATCCTTTCTCCTCAGTGGTGATAATGTAGCCACTGGACAGGACTTCTATAACATCAAATATGAATATGAGTTACAAAACTCCCCTGATCTAGGCTCAATAATATACTTCTCACCCTTTTATATTTATTTTCCACACTCCATCCATCCTCTCAACCCTTTCTGTAGTTTAGACATTAGAATACTTAGAATAAGTGACCTTAAACTCCCCTCCTTTTAGGACTGCCAGATCTGTAGTCAGATCTGGAGGGACTACTAGAGATGGCTCCTTTGGAGCTGTAGATCACCTTTCCCTGTGGGACAAACTCTTACTTATCAAAACTTGCTACAATGGACCCTGTATCTTGCATGTCTACCGATGCCGAGGGAGGAACTGCAAGAGCCTACCGATGCCGCTTCCAACCGAAGAGGTAAAGGCCAGGCCTCGTAGGTAAGTAACTGGGCATCTTTACCCCAATTCCTGGGAGCTGCCAAAGGCCGTGAATACAGTACCGACTCTATAATAAAAAATAGCCTGTAAAAAGTGAGGTTAGCCTCTGGGACACTCTACCCTGTATATATAGAGATTCACCTCGCCAAGGGCTGACTTTCGAAAAAATGTAAAAAACCATAAAAATAGAAAAAATACAAATTCTAAATATATTATCTTTTAAAATTCCCAATAAAATTAAAAATGATGTCGTGATACCCGTCCCGCGTGAAGCCGACCCCTTTCCTATAGAAATACAAGAAGAGGTAGGAGTCACGAGTCTGGACGAGGAAGGTTAAATCGATGAGCTCCCCAATGAGCTCCTCAAACAATTTGCCGATTTTGAGCATGGCCCTACCTCAATCGTCGAAGAGACGGAGGATGTCAATTTGGGCACCAAAGAGGCCCCTAGAATCACCAAAATCGAAACATCGCTGTCCCCTGCGGAGAGAAAAGGTATGATAGACTTCCTTCGGGCATACCAAGACGTCTTCTCATGGTCGTATGAAGACATGCCTGGTTTGGATACCAATCTGGTTGAGCATGAGTTGCCACTCTACCCTGATATTAAGCCGATTAAACAGAAGCTGAGATGCCTCCGACCTGAATGGATGTTGATGCTGAAGGACAAGGTCATTAAGCAGTATGACGCGGGTTTCCTCATGGTATCCAAGTACCTGCAATGGGTGGCCAATATCGTCCCCGTACCGAAGAAGGATGTGAAGGTTCGAATGTGCATTGATTTCCAAAATCTCAATAAGGCAACCCCTAAGGATGACTTTCTGTTACCACACATCGACATCTTGGTCGATAACATTGCTAGGCACGGAATGCTCTCATTCATGGATGGATTCTCGAGCTACAATCAGATTAAGATGGCAGAGACCGACCGAGAAAAAACTGCGTTCATCACTCCCTGGGTTACCTTCTATTACAAGGTGATGCCATTCGGCCTAAAGAATGCCGGGGCAACCTACCAGAGAGCTATGATGGCCCTGTTTCACGACATGATGCACCGAGAGATTGAAGTGTATGTCGATGACCTGATTGCCAAATCACCGGAAAGGGATGACCACCTGGTAAACCTTCAAAAGCTGTTTGAGAGGTTGAGAAAGTACAGGTTGCGATTGAATCCCCAAAAGTGCGCGTTCGGCTCTATGTCAGGAAAACTGTTCGGCTTTATTGTCAGTAGGAGAGGGATTGAGGTTGATAAGACCAAGATCAAGGCCATCACTAAAATGCCCCCACCGTCTATAGAGAAGGAGGTCAGAGGCTTTTTAGGCAGAATCCAATACATTAGCCAGTTCATTACACAGTTAACTATGATATGCGCACTAATCTTCAAGCTATTAAGAAAGGATTCACCAGTTGAGTGGAATGATGACTGCCAAGCTACATTTGACAAGATCAAGGGTTACCTCCTAAATCCTCCATTATTGGTACCTCCTGTACCTGATAGACCCTTGATAATGTACCTGTCCATGACAGAGTTTACCATGGGCTGTGTGTTAGGGCAACATGATGAGACAAGAAGAAGAGAGCAGGCCATCTACTACCTGAGTAAGAAGTTCACTGATTATGAGACGCGCTATTCTCAACTTGAGAAGGCATGTTTAGCACTCGTATGGGCTACTCAAAGACTTCGACACTACCTATTATCCCAAGCTATTTTACTTCTAGCACGGATGGATCCGTTGAAGTACCTGTTCGAGAAACCTGCTCTCACTGGCCGAACTGCACGATGGCAACTACTTCTCTCCGAATTTGACATTAGTTATGTCACCTAAAAGTCGATCAAGGGGCAAATACTCACTGATCATCTTGCTAAGAGGCCGGACTATGAGCCTCTAAAGACAGAATTCCCCGATGAGGACATCCTGTTCATGACTGAAGAGGATACGGAGGAAACATAGGAGTCCTAGGTAATGCACTTTGATGGGGCATCGCATGTTGAAGGCCAAGGAGTTGGCGCCATTCTTATCTTGCTAAGAGGATCGCATGTACCCATCTCAATCAAGTTGAACTTCCCATGTACCAACAATATGGCCGAGTATGAAGCCTGTACAGCTAGTTTATAGGCGGCTCTTGATCTAAATATAACTCACCTCAGGGTCTTTGGGGATTCACAGTTAATCATATGCCAGACCAATGGAGATTAGAAGACCAAGGATGAGAAGCTGATCCCGTACCATGAACATCTTCAGGGTCTGATAACCTACTTCAAGGAAGTCACCTTCTCCTATGTGCCACGAGCAAGAAATCAGTTTGCAAATGCCCTGGCTACCCTGGCCTCTATGGTTGTGATTCCGTACGGGGTTGAGATGAAGCCGATCATGATAGAGCAGAGGGATGAACCGGCATTCTGTCACCTGATCGAGGGATCTATCGAGTTTGATGATGAGCCACCCTGGTTCTCAGACATCAAGAATTTCCTCGAGACCCGAACTGTCCTGGAAGGAACATCGAAGGTAGACAGACGCACCATCCAGCGATTGGCAACGAACTACGTCATCTGTGACGATCTCCTATACAGACGGTCTCATGACAATGTTTTGCTCTAATGCCTAACTGAGAGAGAAGCGGTTGAGATCATGAAGGAGATCCATGAAGGAGTCTGCGGGGCACACGTCAGTGGACACATGCTCGCTAAGAAAATTCTAAGGCAAGGATACTATTGGACCACTTTAGAGACTGATTGCTGCAAACATATTCAGAAGTGCTACAAGTTCTAAGAACACTCCAGTCTAATACATGCTCCGGTCATTGATTTACACAGCATGACCACTCCTTGGCCGTTCACCACCTGGGGTCTCGACGTCATCGGCAAGATCAATCCTAAGGCTTCCAACGGACATCAGTTCATCCTCGTCGCAGTGGAGTACTTCACGAAGTGGGTAGAGGTGGCCTCCTATACGAGCATTAAGGCCAGTCATGTCGAGAAGTTCATCAAGAACAACATCATTTACAGATTTGGCGTGCCCAAGGATATCATCACTGATAATGGCACTAATTTCACTAATAGGCGCATCTAGGCCTTGTGTGAGCAGTTCCAGATCAAGCATCATCGCTCATCCCCATACAGGCCTCATATGAATGAAGCTGTAGAAGTGGCCAACAAAACTCTGATCCGCATTCTGGAAAAGATGGTAGTCACTTATAGAGATTAGAGTGAGCAGTTACCCTTTGCGCTTTGGGCCTATAGAACGTCTATCCGTACCGCTACAAGGGCAACACTATTCTCCCTTTTGTATGGAACTGAGGTCGTGCTACTCGTTGAGGTCGAAGTACCATCACTTCATATCCTTTTGGAATCCCATCTACCCGAAGCTGAGGAGGAAAGATCCCGTTTTGAGCTGCTAGATTTGATTGACGAGGAGAGACTCCTAGCTTTGTGTCACACCCAAGTCTATTAGAGGAGAATTGCACGTGCCTACAAGAAGCATGTTCGCACTCGAGACTTGCAGATAGGTGACACGGTACTGAGGAGGATTTTCCCGTCTCTCCACGCCGATCCAAGAGGGAAGTTTAAGCCGAATTGGGAAGTGCCCTACGTCATCCGAGAAGTATTACTGGGATAAGTCGTTTGCCTAGACACCATGGACGGAGACCACTTTCATGAGCCCATCAACGCTAGATACCTCCGGAGGTTCTACTCATAGGTCTTGCGACAAGGTAACTTTCCTATACCCCTCCCAAAAACATCAAAAAAAAAGAAGAGGAGAAAAGAGAAATATGTGTTAATACCAACAAAAAACGAGAAAAGAGAGGAAAAATCCTGAAAAAAAAAAGAAAAGAAAGTGAGGAAAAATCCAAACCAAAAAAAATATACATATATAGAAAAGTAAAACCCCAAAAGGGGGGATTAAGAATGAAAAAGAAACGACTGGGGCACGTACAGTAAAAAGCCCCTAGAAAGGAAGAGGAATCATTGAATCTGGAATTCACTCAAAGCCTAAATCCAAAATCCCAGAAAAACCTAGCCTGTTTGAGCTACGGGTAAAAACAGGGATGGCGGGCATAGCGAAAACCCGTCTTGGGCGCTCTGAGTAAAAATGTCAAGAAAAGAGAGATTAGGAGAGGATTTGTTCTAGCCCGCCTATTTTAGTCTGGACCCCTTAAGCCTCTTCTCCCCTTTGCTGGGCCGGTCATGTTAAAAATTGGATCGGATCCCGATCAAGTATGTCGTCTCTACCTCGTCATCTGATGCATGACCAAAGATAAAGACAGAAGACTAATCAATCTTGGGGAAGCTGACCTTTCCATGTTTAAAAGAAAAACCTGAGCTTCACGAGCAGGGTTCAACCATGCTCAAAAAAGGGCCCACCAGTTGGCCTCATAAATACCGACGTCACAAAAAGAAGAAGGAGAAAAGGAGAAAATTTCAAAAAAAGATAATAGATTTTCCTTTTCCATAAAGAGCCTCACAATGTGTAGAAAAAAAAATTTTCTTTAGATTTTCCTTTTCCATAAAAGGCCTTACGTTGCGAGACGTATGGAAGAAAATTCGAACACCAAAAAAAAAAAAAAAAATATATATATATATATATATATATAATAGATTTCATTTCTTTTCTTACAGCGTTACGTGTGAAGTGTCACGTCCCAAAAAGATAACAACATGACACTTTCTATTTTCTGCCTTCTTTACAAGTATAAAAAAAAAAAAAAAGAGAAAGAAGAAAAAAAAAAAGAAAAAGAAGAAACAACCCAAAAAAAAAGATCTCTGTTAAGGGGCATCAGCCCCCCCTCTGTGTATATGATCTATGGTATGTACAGGAACAGGTCAGGGGCAGGGACCACGCTTCAAAGCACTGATCTTTGCAAGGAGAGAGTCCTCACGGGCATTTTGATCAGACAACCACCTACCATGAAGACTCTTCTGCCGCCGCTGTGAAATGTCAGCTGCACTGCTAGACTCAGTCAAAAGCCCAGTCAACCGAAGAACCTCACTCTCGGCCATAGCAGCTCTCACCTCCGCAATCTCAGCTCTGGCCCTTTCCTTCTCCAAAGCCTCAGTCAAAGCCAGCCTCTCTGCAGAAAGAGACTTAATCCTAGTTCAGAGTATTGTTTCCTTGTATGGCCAGGGCTCCGTCTCTATCACATCTATAAAAAGTAGGCTAGGGGCAGGTAAGTCCTCAGATGCCGGCCAAACCTTGTAATCAGAAGAGACAACGCCCCCTTGAACTAAGCTGCACATGTGCGCCGATTGGCGGGTCTCCCAGAGGGTTGCTATGCGGTCTAGGTCACTGAGAGAACCCCGAGAGAATATCAGAGAGCACAATGGCGGCCTCACAGTGCACGACATGTATTGGGTATATCCGAATTGACGGAGCACCCGAGATGGGAAATAGTAGGTACTACGAGTCAACCCTAAAAGCGTGATACCCTCACAATCCCGAGAGCGAACAATCAAAAAGGTGCCGTCCGTTTAAACTGTTTCAATGTTTCCAATTTCAAAAAATAAACTAGTCTTGGGCAGCCCCCTTCAACTTCTTCCGGCGTTGAGTCGTGCTTTGAAAAGTACGAGTCTCTCCCACCCGAGTCCACGCCTGAGAGATGCGGCCAAGCAGAGAGCGCGACTCCTTTTCACGAGCACGCTGCAGGAGTACACCAAAGGCCATCAGGTAGGGAAACAAACAGAAGGTAAATAAGAAAATGATTAGGTTTGGTCAACATTCACTCACCACCTCAGCTTCTCTAAGCCTGACAATGTTGCAGTAATATTCGGCATGGTTCAAGGCTGACTCATAATTTTGCACAGCAAGGAAAAGAGGTGTCAGTCACACTGGTCATCAGCATAGTTCAAGAAAAAAAAGAGAGATTCACATGAAATAATAGCCAAAAAAAAGAGAGAGAAAAAGGAAAAATACTGAAACAGAACACAAGTTCTCAAAAGAGCGTCACAACGCCTATTTTCCCCACTCTGAGAGCTGTGTTAAATCAATTCGGAATGATCGAGTTCACCCAAAAATTCTCAAACCCTGTTTTACACAGGGACACCTCATGCCTGATTCGGCAGGCAAAATCCTAGTCATGTTTATCCCCAGTCATTAGGAACCCGCTTCCGAACCCACTTTCCTAAACATGATAGTTGGGTCTAATTTGTTTGAAGACCAAGACCACGCATCCCCAGGAGTCAGGACCTGATCCGGCAGGCAGATAATTTTACCCATCCCTGGTCACTGTTCCTAAACATTCCCCAGGAGTCAGGGCATGATCCGGCAGGCAAATAAACTCATCCATCACCGGTCGCTCCTGGGAACATACACCTAGCCCACAATCTTCTCCAATAGGAGGCAAGACCTGATCCGACAGGTAAACCAAGGACCTATCACCGGAATGTGCACGTCCTTAAGGTGTATCAACATGGCAAGTTGATTTGCCTAAGGATACATGCAAAAAATAGAGAGAAGAAAAAAAAAGGGGAAGAAAAAAAAAAGGAGAATAGAAAAAAGAAAAAGAAAAAAAAAAAAAAGAGGAAGAAAAAAAAAAAGAAAAAAGAAGAAGAAAAAAAAGAAAAGGAAAAAAAAAAGAAGAGAAAAGAAAAGAGAGAAGAAAAAAAAAAAAAGGAGAAGGTTCGGGATAACAACCTTTTGTTATGTAGTTAAAATTCTGTGTAGGTTGACCCCACCTTCCAAGCACTGGCTCTGATCACCCACCTTCGGATCTATGATGACCAAGAGTGCACCCGACTTCAGACCATTGGAAAAGTTTATTGTCAGTTGAAACTGACCCGTCAAAAATGAAATTACAACCAATCAAACTATGTGCAAACATACAGGCCGAAGGGCTCATTGCCGAAGGGCTCATTCCCTTTTATTTCCTTTACACGGGCTTAAAACCTGTATAGGCATGGTGTCCATGTTGAATGTATGCACTTGCGTCTGGGTATCTGCCGGATGGTCGTTTATCCTCGTAAATTGTACCTTAGGGTCGAGGCGTTCGTGCCTATTTGCTGCTTATCACCCCTGATGGGTGTCTGTCTGTGCATAGTTAGTAAGATGTGATTACATTAGGGATGGAGGCTAGAATTGGCCATATCTTTCGATGGATGTTTGGTCCTAGCCCGATCTTTTTTAGCTTTGTCTTGAGTTAAGGCACTCTGGTTCGTGTGAATCAGGAGCACCTCACCACCGGTACGTGCGCATCCCCAAGGTGTACCTATCCCTGGCAGAGCGCACGCACTCTTAAAGCGTATCAACTGATATTTGATCCACTTAAGGAGTTGTGCAAGAATAAAATTGACAGAGGTCCTTGAGCTTTGCTTAGAGGCCTCAAAACAAAAGAAAATTAAAAAAAAAAAAAAATAACACAAAAATTCACTCTGAAAATGGGCATGCATTCCCAAGGAGTGTTGTGACATCAATATTCACTTCACTCGGGTAAATCATGCTAAAGCAACCTCGAGGTTGATAGGTTCACCCAATGACTCCAAGCCTTACCTAGGTAAGGGCACCCGTGGCCAATCCAATGGAGCTGTCGATACCCCATAGGATTGGACACAATTTGTAGGCCTTCGCTTTGTGTACTTCGCGTCGATTCCGAATCATAGATCGATCACCCCGTTTCATGGATCTGTCTTGTTCAAATTAATACTCAACATCACAAATCTATAATTTCCCTTAGGAAGTGGGCGATCTCCTGGCTAGTGGGCTTACACTTTTTGTGATCATCGTAGTTATGCCCAGCAATGTCGCAATGTGCTTGGGGACTGTTAGCATTTAGGTACAAACGATATCACGAAATGAGAGGACTTACATACACTCACCATCACCATGGATGTTTGAGAATTGAGTTCAACCAGGCGAACCCATCAAACGTTCCTTGGACCTCTTCGGATGTCTCTTGTCTTTGGCATCCGATCATTAGTGATCGAATACCAAAGAGGGGCATCCGAAGACACCCAAATTCGGCCCAAGGCCCGATCACCAGATTCGAGAGAGATGTACTCGCAAGCTCCGATGGCACCCCTGAACCCTTAGGAATCATCCTAAACCCTTAAGAACCTACCCAGACCTTTAGGAATCACCCTAAACCCTTTAGAATCATTCTCCCAACCCTTAGAGATCACCCCTAAACCCTAGGATCCCTTCCCAGACCCAACTTGAACCCTTCTCAGTAATTGATGGGAGGAGAGCTATAAAATTTTACACAGACCACTGCTAAGGATGAGCCACATACCATTGGAAGGAGGACTTCTCCAGCTTTTCAGCAAGCCAAAGATCACCCAATTTGAGTTATGGTTCAGAAGTTATGGCCGATTGAAGTTTTACATAAAATCATGACTTTTGCTCAGGCGTGCGTATTACATACGCCCAACAAATTTTGCCCCAGTTTGGGCAGGCGTATGTATTATATGCGCCTGGCATTTTTAGGCCAAATTTGGCCGGGCGTATATAATACATATGCCCAGCATAGGTAGGGCCCACCACGGGCACCCACCTTCTCAGATCTCCTCTGGTTTTCATGAAACTCACTCTACATAAATTGGGCGTATGTAATATATACGCCCAGCTTAGCTACTGTAACTATCATCAAATGCTCGAAATTCCTTCATCAGGTTTGACCTTTTGACCATCCCCTTGGTTGAGGTGGGTGTCTTAAGGTTGGTTGCACCCCCTTTGAGCTTATCTGCAACCCTTAAGTCATCTATGGTCTCACCCCATCATCTGCCATTGAAACCGGTTCCCCAAACCCCTAGGACTCTAAAAACCTAGAAAACCTTAGATGGGGGATTACCTAATTGCTAAACCAATTAGCTCTTAAGTAACCCTCTAACCCACCTTTTCCCTACAAATAGAGAGGCACCCCCTCTTCCCAAAGGGTTGAAAGTTTTTGAGCTTGAGAGAGAAAGCCCTAGTGAGACAAAGTTCCCTTTTATTTTTTATTCTTCAACCAGAATTCTAGCATGCTTAGTTCACCCCTTTCAATCCATTTCAACCATTAGATCACTCTTTTTTAGTCCAGCTTAGTCTCTAGCTTCACCCTACACTTCCCATCTATCGAATCCAAGCATTAGAATCCGTTCTCCTACCGTTTAAGCCATTTAAAGCCATCGGAAGTACACCAAAGTGAAGGTCTTCCACGGTGTAACAAGGGTCCGTGAGCTCCGACTCACCCCTCTCTTCCTCTACCTTCTTGGTGTTTCCTCCGTCCAAGGATTCAAGCCGTTACACTGTCGAAATTTTGGTTTGCCTCAAAGCTTGATAGGACCATATTACCTTCGGGCAAGCGAAAGCTCCGCCCATTTATTTTTCATTTTGGCCATAGATAGAGACCGCTACGTGCGGGTTGATCGGGTGCCTAAACCCTTCCCAATCGATAACCGAAGTCCCTACCCTAGAGTCTTTGGCAAAATCTGGTAAATCAAAGTCATATTTAGCACTTCTGTGCTCAAAATATTGATTTAAAGGTTTTCCAGGTCACCAAAAGCTCCGGGTGGTGACTCTACATTTATTCCATCGTGAGCGCATCGTCGCGACAGGTTTGAGAGAATCCATGGTCGCACACTTGGGAAATTCTCAAAAGGTTCTTAAGTTAAACTGAGAAGTGAGGAGCCCGTGCTTCACGGGGCTGGCGTATGCATTTACTTATTCGCGTAGTTGCAGGGCCTTCGCGGAGTTGCTTTTGGTTGGTGGGAAGTGCTCAATTGCGCAGTTAGTCTTCAGTTAATCGCACAGTTGCTTTGCACCACAGTACTGTCACAGAGATGATCTAGAGTGCCTAGAGTTCTCTCACAGTAGAGCTTCAGAAGCTCTCTCTTTCGCTAGGTACTCATGCAGTCATGCTCCTGCACTCGCGTAGTAATTGGTAAGGCTTCAGAGTGCGAGAGATCTGTGCGAGGAGAATTCTAGGCATCTCTCTCTTCCAGGGCCACGCACAAACTCTGCAAGGTTAATTTTAGTTTAATACACACTTGAACTTGCTATGTTCGTCACGCAGCTTCTTTAAGGCTTTATCTCTGCGAGAGCTTCACGACCATAAATTCTGAGGGTTTTAGTCTACGAGATCTTTGTGAGATTTTTGCGATGTCTTTATAGCTCTTCTCTTAACTATGCGTCCTATCTGTGCGAGGGCATCTTCCACTACATATTTAGCTTCGTGAAGGAGCTTCTCAACTCTGCGAGATCTATCTTTCTATGCTCCGACACATTGCACTTGTTGCTTCTGCAGTTTCTCCACTCTCAGCCAACTTCATTCATCTTCTAGGCATTTGGTCCATGATGATCAGCACCTGGTCACCATGGTGAGCACTACCAGGGTGTTGCATTAGGCTTTGGTTCAACTATCATCTTTGCATGTCTTCTTCCTCTTCTTTGTGCCAATAGGGATGGATTTTGTGTTAAGCTGCACAGATTATTGCTAACTACAAAACACACTTAACAAATGATTATTTGTCTTCTTCAAGGTCTATCAAAAGCTAGGTTAAGAGGTGAAAAGTTGTTCTTTTCAATGAATAACACCCCCCCAAACCTAATCTTTGCTAGTTCCTGAGCAAAGGAAAATTTAAAACAACTATTCTAAGAATTTAAATGTCATTTTCGTAGGGGGCACAAATATATTTAACATATGTACCAAGCCTTTTAAACCACTAGGTGATCCCTAGTGGAGGAGTGAAGTCTCCTGAGGGTTTTCAGTGAAGGTACCCACAAACTTCACCATTAAAATAGTTAAAAATAGTGTAGTCAATGACAAAACAAATTTCAATGAATAAAGCCTTAGTCCATACCTATCCTTTAAAATTAGAGGAAATTACAGCAGTAATGCAACCATTTAAAACTTAAAATCAACATGCATGTGCATCACCACCAATTAGTTCAGATCAGGAATACAATATGCAAATAATCAGTACAAAGTTTGCCTTAAATTCAAAAATCAGGTTGGATACAACTCCAGAGAAGTTAAAATTCAGACCCAATTCTCATCAGGGCTATCTCTCAACAATGAAAATCAAAAGGGTGTTTACATTCTCACCATCTCAAGAGCAGTTATAGACCCCAAATGGGCCTGCAAGCATGAGCATAGGCAAAGCTTCTGATTTCTGGCATCCTCATGACTTTTCACCATAGATTGGATAACTCCCCATCTCCACATGGCAACTCATTTCACTTAGGATCAACAAGGTCTTTTGATGGGTTGTAATTTGGCTTATGGGCGAGGTTTGTAAAGAATAAAGGGATAAAAAGGATCAAAATTGAGAAATCAACAAGGTAAGGAGTGATTCATGACTTCATCTTCCTTAATGTTTTTCAGAGTCAAAGTGGCCAGCTTCTTCTCTTCTTTTCAATTTTTCAGATGATGTTCTTCTCTTGACTTCTCTTTCCTTTTCCCTTTCTCTTTTTATTTAATATTTTTATGATGAACTGCCACACAAAAAGACCACTGATACACTGCTGCTCATATGTTGTTGTTCTTCTCCTTCCACCCACTCTCACTATCTTCAACTCCTCCTTTACCTTCTGAATTCTCAGAGTGAGGGTACAGTTGAATCAGGTCAAGAGGTCACGGTGCAAGTACTCCAGTGTTTGTCAAAGAAAAGTAGGATTTTTAAGTCTCAACGAGTGTATGCAAAAGGGCAGTTTTAGGAGGTTAGATTTTTGGGCTCAAACTGTCCAAATGAAGGCCTTGGATCATTTTCTTAATGCCATGAGTGCTATCAATTAGTTTTGATTTGGAGGTTCCTAACTTCTAGTGAAAAGTTCTTGACTCAATCAGTCCTTAGAGCATAAATAATGCCAAAAACTCTCTTCAAAAGAAAATGATGGGCCCAAATCTCACTTGGTATGGTCCTCAAATTAACCCATGGGGTATATTTTCACCTTTTTTTCTCTCCTCTTAGGTTCACTAAGTACCAATTGAAAAAATTTATGATGTTAGCTTCATGGTGGTGCACAAATTTTAAGATTTTTAGTTTCAACTGTTTGCAAAATTTTTTAATTTTTTCACAAACTTACTAATTCTAACAAGTTAGGTGGGAATTGATTTTATTCATTCCAATTAAACCAACACTGTTGCACTAAGGTTAATTGTTCTATTGGCAGACCTACCCTGCCACACCCCTAGACCTATGAGGAGAAGTGTCCTCACTGATTCAAAGGTGGATGTGCAGCGGGGTCAAGACCTAGAGAGTAACATAACAGAAACTTCAAGAACGAAAAACACAGAACAAGTAATATAAAAAACAAACATAGAGATTGGAAACTAAACAAAACAGAACAAAGAGCAATGTTATTATAAAAGCTAAAGTATGTACAAAGTAAGTGGAAGGAACTACACAAAAAATGATACACTATTTCCTAACAAATACAAGTGCACAAGTTGATCATCAGAGTCCTTGGCCTCAGCTGGTGGTTCCTTGATTCCCTTCCCCTTTGCTTGCTTCAAAGTGGCAGCCTTAGACAGTGGTCTTTTGGAAGTAGTTTTCCTAAGCTTGGCTAAGCTTTTTCTTGTTGGAGTGGGGGAAGGATTTTGTGTAGGTTCCTTCATTTTGAGTCCAGGTTTGACGGGGCAAGGACTCGTGGCATCCGGAGCTGATTGTTGGAGAGGTACATCAGGGTTTAGTTCTTTAGAAAGAGCCTCTGCCATCTCTCAGCCAGTTTAAGCATTTACCCATTTCTCCAAAGCTATAATGGTCACTCCATAATCATAAGCTCGCTCTTCAGTCAGTCGGAGCTTCTCTTTTAATTCCTTGATGACATCTTCCTGACTCTCTACTCTGTTCTTTGCTTCATTGTATTGGACCACGATCTCCCTCCATCCTTGCTTGATTTCCTTTTTCTCAACCTTATGAGCAAGCTTTAGTAGTTTAATTTGATCAAGGAGGGGCTGCCGTACTATAGCTTTCAAGTCAGCCATGCCTTGAACTACATCTCTTTTTATATAGGCATTAGCTTTCATGGCTCTGATGAGGGTGGAGTAAGGGGGCATGGGGGTAGCAAAGATAGGAAAGATGGGCATACCAGCACTGGAAGAAGGGCCAACCGGGAATGGAAGGGGACTGGATGAGGACAGAAGTGGGGTGGAGGGCAGAGGGTGAGGGACATGGATGGTAGGCTCCTGTGGAGGTAGTTGAAGGTTAGGTTCAGTTTGTGTGGAGGCAACTCTAAAGGTTCTGAGGGAAGTTTCAGGGATAGGTTCAATGGGAGTAAGAGCTGGTGGGGGGCTAGGGATTGATGTAGGGACAGTTGATTGTTGGGGCTGTTGGGTGAGAGTGGTTAAAGTTGCCTGGATGGATTGTAAAATGTTTGGGATGGAGGTAGGGTTTGGTAAGGTGGAGTGAAGTGAATGATGTTTGGCCTCAATTGTAGCTTGGGTTTGGGTATTGGCCAACATTTGGGAGTGTAGGAAAAGTGAGAGGTGTAGGATTTGGGGTAAGAGGTCTGGTATGGTATTGGGTGTGGGTTAGATAGGTGAAACTAGTTGGAAGGGAGATGTGGGTCTATGAGTGAAGGTAGTGGCCTGTTGTGGTGTCTAATGTGGAGGGGCAAAGTGTGGAGGGTGAGTTGAGTCTGGGAGAGGTGTATACTCAAGGTTGATTTCTCCGAGGATAGTCGACATCATAGTGGAAAAATCCTCTCCTGAAAATGGCTCATTACCATGGGATAAGGGAATGGATTGGTCTACAGGCTCACTAGGGATAGGTATAAAAGGTGAGAAAGTCTCAATGGAATACTGGGGGGCTTAAAAGGTATGGGCTTCAGGTTCATAGGGTGTGGGTATGGGGATTGGACTAGTTGGGGTTTTAGGGATTGACATTGGTTAGGTTATATAGGTGGGTTGGGGTGTAGAAGGGGTTTTAGAAGTTTTTCTTTTCTTCTGGTATGGGGTCTTGACAGGTGGGCTAGAAAATAGGTAAGGGTACAGGAGTGGGTAAGGTGGCTGTGGCTATGGTGTTTAGTGATGTAGGGTCATGTAAGGGTAGTGGGTATGTGATGGGTTGTGATGTCTGGGTGAAAGGTGTAGGAGGTATGGAGGTAGGGGTAATGGATGAAGTGGTGAGTGTGGTGCTGGCTGACACAAGTGAGGGAGAGGTTGCAGGAGTAGCAGCAACTGCTTCCTGAATGGTGGGGGCTGCATCTCTCAGTAACTCCTCCCTCCTCTTCTTCTTTCTTGCCATCATGGTTCCACTGACTCCCCATTAATTATTTCCACTATGTTTGGGGTTCAATGCCACAGTCTCCTCCTCCCATTGATATGGGTACTTTCCCCACTTCAACAATGCTGTAATCAATCTACAGTAGGGAAGGGCATGAGGTTTCTTCAATATCTTCACCTTCTTGCATAGATTTATCATCCCCTCAAAAACTAACTTGGCTGCATCCAAGTAGTGGTTTCTATGAAAAGATAAGAGGGCATCAACTATAGGGTACCTCCTTTCCTGCTCATGCCCAGAGCAATATACATTTTTGCGCAACACAGCATCCATTAGCCTAAGGTTGGGGTGCAGATCCCTCTTTCTGACTGAGTCACCTAACGCAGTGATCCCTCCAGTTAACTCCTTGGCTATCTAAGTGATGGTGGCAGTCAAAGGTGGACCCAATCCCCACTCAGGGTTATACCTAGCTGGTATCCCTAGTATCCTTACAATGTCTGCCTGGATGAATAGCATCTCAAAATCATCAATTAAAACCAGCAGTGCTTGGTTCCCATCATCACCAGTTTTTAACTTCATATTCTGATAAAATAACCTTACCAATCGTGAGAAAACCAGCTGCATTAGGGGCCTCAATAGGGGCAGCAGAGATGCCTTAGTCAGATATTCAATGGAGGCAAAAGTTTCTGGTAGCTCCTCAAAATAGGCTTTGTAAAAAATTGTTTCAACCTCCAGCTTGATTGCTTGCACAAAGTCAGAGGGGACCCTGAGGTATTCAGTAGTCTCTTCCACTTCAACCTCAAGGGTCACAGCTTTGCCCTTTTTCTATTTCTTCTTCAAAATTTCTGGGCTCTTAACTGGTGGGTGGTCTCTGGCCCTCTTCTTTGGGGCAGATTTCCTCTTTTTTTATGGAATGGAGGGCTCAAAAATAGGTGAGGGAGCCTCAGAGGTCTCCAATGTGGAGGCCTCTACAATCCTAGCCAATTTTCTAGTGGCCATAGGACTGCCACTGACGGATGGGTTCAGCATCGTGGAAAGGGTATCTACAAATTTTAAACCCGTGGCCATAGGTGCTCAAATTAGTAAAATTTGGGTTTATAACTTTCAGAGAATACCACTCACTCACAGTAAGCACAAAACCTTCAAATTCCCTCCTTCCTTTCTTCTTTTAACTAAATCAAGCACAGGGCAGAGGGAAAAATGGAAATTGTACCAGTTGAGAGCTAGGGTTCCACTTGAAATTATGCATAGTAGCTCAAATCCCCCCAAACCTCACTCGTAGTTATCAAGAGTAGCTGGGGAACAATATGATGGGAGGAAAAAGCATGAGGTAGTGTGGATTACAAAGTAGAGAAGAAAGGAGGGGAAAGGAACGTCGGTTCTTGTGCTGAGAAACTAGGCCAGACAAAGGAAATGAAGAAAATGAGGGGCTTCACTGCATTTATAGAGCAAATCCCGTGGTTCACAGAGATGGCAATAGGAGCTCGCGGAGTAAAATTTTCACGTAGTTGGCCTTTAAGACCGCGAGGCGTTCTATCGCGCAGAAGAACAAACTGCCTCTCATTGAACACGCAAAGCTGAATCTTTTACCATAGTGCGCGATGCCTTGTGTTGCCTCAGAAATTATTCTTGTGTGGTGCTAGCACAGAACAACACTAAGCCATGCTTCTCTTACAGCTTGAGCTCGCGGAGCAGAAAGGCAGCTCCGCGAGGCATTTTTATGGCCATTGCTTAAGCTTTTAGTGCACGAGAAACCCAATTGATGGCTCGTGCAATAAATTTAAGAGTCTAGTTCTGCGAGACAACATAACTTCTCAACCTTTACTCAGTGAGCTCAGTGCAGCATAGTGGTTAGTGTATTCATGCTGTTCTGCACCCAACCACCGTGCATGAGCATCAACCCTCAGACAGATAATTCATTTCAATCATGAAACACATATGCCCATTTAAATCAACAATTCATCAACATTGTAGGATTCTAAAAATAGTTCTTCTTTACTAAGCCCATGAAACGAAGGCAGCATATTGATGGTGGAGGATTTAATCTCATAATTCCCTTCAATAGAGGGGAATTGAATGCAGAAGGGAGAGGTGTACTCCCCAGGTGCATTGTATTCCTTTAATATTCTCTGCCTCTCAACCATGATAGCTAGTTCAGTTTCAACAGAAGGGCTTTGTGTGGAGTGTCTAGGTCTAAGGATCCTTTTCACCTCTAAATTTGGGGGTTCCAAGTCAAGGTTGAAGGACCTTCTACCGAGCATACACTCACCAACAGTAATGAAAATGCTTACAAGCACACAGAAAGAATTTCAAATAAAAAGTAATAACTACATAGATTTACACTTAAACAAAATAGTAGGGGATTCAACATAAATGGAGTGAGATTGGGGGGAAAGAAAGTGCAAACAGAGCTAGCTACACTCCAGCTGCAGCTCTAGTTTTTCCCTTCTTCTGCTATCCATTGCTGTAAAATTCCATAAAGAATCATTAGTACTTTTATTCTAGTTTAGGTATAGCTACAAAGAATTTGAACATCTACATTATAGTACAACTCAAGTTTACTAAAAAGATCCATATCCCCGACAGCAGCGCCAATGGCTCACTAGTGCCCACAAAAAGGACCATGCAATAGGTTGAATAGGGCTTTAGATTCAGCTGGTCATTGCTACAAATGGTTTGCAATGACTCAGCCTCAAGCTGCAATTACTACAAAGAGATTAGATCTAACATCTAATTTCAGCTAAGTAAAATAGAGGGGAGCCAGTTCCTATACAAACCTCCTCACAAGGCTCTAGAAGCTCATGTGCAGGGGAGAAGAATCCTTCTCAAACATGTGAATTGACACAACCTTAGGGCTATACTCTGTCCACTCGAATGGTCACAGGGTATCCCATTGGTCTATCCATATCACAGAGGCCAGAGAAAGAACATGAAAACTGCTATAACCACCATGGTCCATAGGCCTCCGAGCTCCCTGGATCTCACTACAGATCTAGCATTGCTTTCCATGGGCCTATCAAACTAAGGGAAATTAGATGGTAAACAATAGATCTACTAGAAACTAAATAGGCTAGTCCCAAATACATGGATCCTATAAACATCTAAAGAAACCATAAGATCTTTAGATTCAATTAGGCATTAAAACGACAATCCATTGATGAACACAAAACTTACAATGAATTATCTCCAGGCTACAGCCTATACATAACTGCTCATCCATAATCCCAATATATACAAAAACCTATTACAAACTAAAATAAAACTAAACCTAGCTGCTTACAGGGGAATTAGCCAACAAGTGCTGGGCTAAGAGAGAAGAAAAAGGGGAAAAGGAGGTGATCAAACCCTAACCCTAGACTGCTGGAGCTTGAAACTGACAGAGGATAAAAAGAAGAGTTGATGATAAAACTAAACTCTAAGTGTAGCTTATATACTCTTTCCATACTGCCTGTCTCTGAAGGGATTAATCCTAATTTCTCCAACAAATGTGGCACTGTTACATCCCTTGAATATCTTGAGATGTGCACCATGCCCTGAAACATTTGCTGGAGAAATTAGGGTTAATCCCAAGATATTCAAGGAAATTCCCAAAATGTCCTTAAGTTAAACTGAGAAGCGGGGAGCCCGTACTTTACGGGGCTGGCGCATGCATTTACTTATTCAAGCAGTTGCAGGGCCTTCACAGAGTAGCTTTTGGTTGGTGGGAAGTGCTCAATCATGTAGTTACTCTTCAGTTAATCATGCAGTTGCTTTGCATCGCAGTGCTGTCGTGGAGATGATCTGGAGTGCCTAGACTTCTCGCACAGTAGAGCTTCAGAAGCTCTCTCTCTCGCTAGGTACTCGCGGAGTTATGCTCCTGCGCTCACGTAATAATTTGTAAGGCTTCATAGAGTGCGAGATCTATGCGAGGAGAATTCTGGGAGTCTCTCTCTTCTAGGGCCACGCACGAACTCCGCGAGGTGAATTTTAGTTCAGTACACACTTAGACTCGCTATGTTCGTCGCGCTGCTGCTTTAAGGCTTTATCTCCGCAAGAGCTTCGCGACCACAAATTCTGAGGGTTTTAGTCTGTGAGATCTTTGTGATATCTTTATAGCTCTTCTCTTAATTGCGCGTCCTATCTGTGTGAGGGCATCTTCCACTGCATCTTTACCTTCACGAAGGAGCTTCTCAACTCTGCGAGATCTGTCTTTCTATGCTTCAATACATTGCACTTGCTGCTTTTACAGTTTCTCCACTCTCAGCCAACTTCATTCATTTGCTAGGCATTTGGTCCATGATGATCAGCACCTGGTCACCATGGTGAGCACTATTAGGGTGTTCCATTAGGCTTTGGTTCAGCTGTCATCTTTGCATGTCTTCTTCTTCTTTAGGCCAATAAGGATGGATTCTGTGTTAAGCTGCATAGATTATTGCTAACTACAAAACACACTTAACAGATGATTATTAGTCTGCTTCAAGGTCTATTAAAGGCTAGTTTAAGAGGTGAAAAGTGGTACTTTTCAGTAAATAACACCTACAGAGCTATTTGTGGGTGCATCCTACAGAGTTTCTGCTTTACAGGTTTCGTGTCGGGTTCCAAAATGAATCGATGTTCTTCCAAGCTGGGGTCTAAACCAGGCATATCTTCAAAGGACCATGCGAAAGAGTCAAGGTGTTCTTGCAAAACTTGGACAATATGTTGGCATTCTTTAGAGTTAAGCGCTGCACTAACTAGCAATTTCTTAGGTTTCTCTTTGGTGCCAAAATTAATTTCTTCTGTCGGTTCCACGGCAGCTATAGTTTTCTCGTCGAAATGCTTGATAACCCGTTGGAAGCCCTGCGCCCCCTCGGTGACCGGTGTTCTTTCTTCCTCATCGGTAAACTTGTATATTGTAAAATTATTACACTGGGGATTCGATTTTATGAGAAGTGACCCTTCATTGGCGTAATTTATGATCGAGAGATCTTTGGTAAGGTGAAAGTTAAGGCTATTGATTCTTCTCTCAAAGTCATGAAGTATCTCGTCAGGTATGCTCACCGGCTTGTTTAGTCGAGATGTTTTACGTCCTAGCGCTGGAGATGGGATAATAGTCTCAGGAGAAAAGTCTCCTTATTGATTGGACGATGGATTCGAGACGGTGTAAAACATCTCGAATAAACAAAAATAAAATGAGATCTTCTGAATAAATGACGCAGGTGACAGGGGTATCGTAGTTTGGATTCCCTCTATCTCATTGATTGTCTCTTCCACAAAGAATCTCTTAAGATCGTAATCGATTGAACTATCATCCTCAAAGATATGATATGGTTGCTTTTCCCATGAAGGGGAGTCTCCTAAAGGACCTCTAGGGGGTGGGAGCTCTTTCTCTTGATCTTCATAATACGTCAGGATTTATACGCATGTTCGGCAACGATGCTGGTAATGGTAAAGAACGCATGGAGATTCCCAAGGGCATTCTAATTCTTCAAATTTATAATCATCGATAATATCAAATTCACTTTCTTGATCTGATAAAGATTGGAGTCCTAGGTTGGCTTGTTCTGCTAATTCGAGTGTGGGGAGGTCTATCCAGTAGTCCTTGTCGACACTTGGCGGAGGTCGCCACTCTTCCTCGAGCGATTTCCAAAATATTTAGAGTTGTAGTGCATTTGGGGATGAAGGAGAGTCTAATTCAAACTCCTTTTCAAACCCCAAGAGTGCGACATGGGTATTTCCTCCTGGGTCAGTCAACTGGCTGTCAGAATTCTCTTCTTCTTACGTCGATAGCGGAGCCGGTGAGTTGTTGCTTATTTCCATCGTTACAGGATCTGAGCCGTTCACTTCTATCATCGCAGAATATCGGATCCCACTAGTGAATTGCTCTAATATGTGAATGCATGCCTCACAACGGGGTTGATATGGGTGAGAGATACAAGGTGAGTCCTATGGGCATTCCCATCCTTCAAGGCCAAGGCCGAGGTGGATGCTATATGAGTTAAACTCTGCTTGTGAGGCATCATCTTCTTCCCACATTGAGTATAAATGTTCTTTATCTCCTTGCAAGGTAGCTATGTGGAAGTCCTCATCATCAGTGGATTCCCAATCTTTTACTTGTGGGTCGGGCTCAGGAGGTTCTTCCTTCTTCTCCTCTATGTGCTTTTTGAGATCAAACAAGGGTTTGATTCCTTCAAGGGGTTTATCAATGTTGTCTTTTAGGTTCGTCAAATTACTGAATGCTTTAGTCATTTGTTCAATTTCCACTTCTTGGGATTTAGTGAAGGATACCTCATTTTGCCTAGGTGCATTGTCTTTCTCAGTGGTCCCATAGATGAAGTGATCATATAGAGACCATTTTAGTGAGGTAGGGAACTAGTCAGCTTGTGAGCAGTCCGATTGATATCCTAGCCCTATGTGTTTGCGTATTTTTGTTGGGACAACGGGTCCTACATGACCTTGCTTACTCTTTTTGAGTCCGGTGTGAGGAATGTATCCAAGTTGGTACCTAAGATCCCACCCCTTTATTGCGGTGGGGATGATGCCATTAAGCTTGGCGAGGTCTGGAGCAACCTCTCTCCTCATCAACTCTCGTCGACACATCAGGGGAGAACTAGGATGGGTAGGGTCAGACTTTTGCTACGGTTGTCTCATCCGAGAATCGAGTCTTTTGAATGTGTCCTGTATTTAATATGGAATCATGGGTCGTTGGAATGCTTGCCGCATAATCAGTATCCATTTCCTGGAGAGGTGTATCGGCGTATATACGGACGATGGAGTCCCTGTATGGGAACTTGACGCATTAATGATACATAGACGCGAAGGCCTTCATTGATTCCAACCACTTTCTTCCTAAGATGAGATTGTAGGGGCTAGCAAAATTAGAAACATGGAAGGTGACGTCCTTTGTCACAGGTCTGAGGCGCACCTGGAGTTTAATAGTCCCTTTAACAAAGCGACGTGAGCTGCCATAAGCTATAAGTGACAGGGCCGAGGGCCTGACGTCTTGTTCTATGCACTCGAGCATCTTTAAAGTCATGAGTGGGTAAATATTGAGTCCTGCTCCGGTATCCACTAACGCATGAGGTACAGAGAATCCTCTAATGATGACCGTGAGATATATAAGAGCGGCATTCCCACATAGTGACTCATTAGGCATGTCTGCGTCGGTGAATGTGAGTGCTGGAGGTTGCACCATGACCGAGGCAATTTGATGAAGCTCATCTAGGGTTGTGTCCTTGTCTATAGGGTGTCCTCAAGTGTCCTTACTAACAATTAATGATGATCAGGAGATTTCTTGATGAGCTCTAATATAGATATCTGAGTTGGGATCGTTTGAAGGTGCCATAGCAGGTTGTATTCTTGCCCTGGCTCGAGTGTAATCTCTTTGCCTGGCCGATGAGCCTTAGGTGCAGGCGGTTGAAGTGGTTGAGGTGCAATAATTGGCGGAGGAATGATGTGAGGTGGGGGCGGCAAGTGAACCTCTCTTTCTCTTGCGTTCCCATCTAGTTACGGTGCATTCATGATATCCTTGTTTCTAGGGAAAGGAGGAGATGGGTAATTGGTTATGGATTTGAGAATTGGGCAAGTCGGCTATTAATTGAACCTAGCGTGGCTCGACGTCAATGTATTTTCGAAGCTAGTAAAATTAGAGGTCGGAGTGTGGGTCTGCACGGTGTCGTTCCAAGGTGGGAGGTACTGCGTGTAATCCTCTTCTTCTAAGAAAGCTGAGACTAGGGTCTCATGCGGGTCAGAGAGTTTTCCTCGCTCGCCTTCCTTTATGCTTAGTGAGCACTCAATCTTCATTTCATTTTCTAGGTTTGGAGTCTTCTGAGTGACACTTTCTACCCACGAGGCATCTTGGGCTGTGGTTTGAAGAACGTGATCTCCAAACTCGAATTCAGAATCAGACGATAGAGGTGGTGAGAGTGTCGATTCAGGATTTGGAGGGGTCAAAGGTTTAGATGGGGGACGATGGAGGAATGGTCTCCTAGCCCTAAAGGAGTTGACTCGTATCTAGGTAAATTTTGGATAAGGTGGCGGGTTTAACGGAGCGATGCGAGTGATCAAGGCCGAGGGATGTGGGGGTGAAAAGACTCTCATAGCGGTAGTGACAATGTCAGATGGTTGAATGAGAGTGATTAATGTAGAGGGTTGGAAAGTGGGTCAACTGGAGAGTTCCACAGTGGTGACATGAGTCGGTGCCCCTTGGTTGTGATTAGGCATGAGGTTGTTTATGATCCCCAAGTTTTGTTGGGGTTGGTTGTCGCTAGGGTTAGGTTTCCTCAATGCTTCCCAATCAATTTGGTTCTGATCGCTCATGTCATAGATCACATCTCGGAGGACCCAACAGTCCTCTAAGTTGTGTCCAGCATATCGATGGAATGCACAATATTTACTGTAGTCTAGATTTGCATGCCATGGGCGAGGTTTTTTTGGTGGGAATCGGAGGAGGTTATGAGTGTTAAGAAATCAGAAGATATTAGGGATTGTATTAGGTAGAGGGGGATAATGTTCCTACCTCAGTTGGTAGGGGCCTCTAGTTGGATTAAAGTTTTGCGGTGGGGGGACATTATTATAATTCGACACGTGGGCCGGTCGGTTCTGTGTTGTGTTTTGGTTCTGATAGGTGTTGGGGTATTGATTTCTATTTTGGTATTGGCCTTGACCCTGGTTTTGGCCTTAGTTCTGGTTTGCATATCTGGATTGATTAGCGCCCTGATTCTGATTGCTATACCATTGTTGATTTTGATTTTGCATGAAGTTGCATGGTTGGGAGCTTTAGAATTTTATCCTTGGTTGACAACGGTGTTGCCCTATTCAGTCCCTAATGCTTTCTTATTATTTTTCGACTTGGATTCGCTAGAGGAGCTTATTTTGGACGTAACGATAGATAGGGCAAGGTCTCCACCTTTAATGTGTCGTGCTAGTCAGGATGCCCGAGAATGAAGTGCAGTGAAGTCGGGGCGATCGCTTAGGACAAGTGCACTCTTTAACGGTTCCCTAGTATTGTCAATGATAATGTCAACTGAATCCTTTTCTTTCATTGAAGTGTCGGTCCTCGCGGCAAGTTTTCTCCATCGAGCAATGAAGTCAACAAACTCTTCATCGGGTCCTTGCTTGGCAGCCACCAGGTCACTGAGGCTGACTATCTCTTGGATAAAGTGTTTGTATTGGTCTAAGAACTGACCGATTAAATTATCAAAGGGTTTGATATTATAGAGCGGGAGTCTTGTGAACCAGCATAAAGCTTCCCCTTCTAATGAACATTGAAAGTAGTGAATGAGAAGTCCTTGGTTGTCGCGTATACGCCGACAATCATTACAAAAGAGTGCCAAGTGATGGTTCGGATTTCCCGTGCCATTATATTTGGTAAATTTTGACAGTTTGAATCCTATAGGTAGATTAAATTCGACATCCCTGTAAAATTTATCGAACCCGAATGAATGACCAGGGCGCTCCCTCTTGGCCATGTACTCTTCGAGCATTTTAGGGAGATCTTCGATCTTAATGACACAGCGCGAAGCATGCTGTGTCATTAAGGAACGTGTGAGCATGCTACCTCAATGACACGGCGTCTTTAAGGAATGTGTGAGCATGCTACCTCAATGACACAGCGCGAGCTGACACCGTACTCGGGGTAGGCGGTGGTCTTTCTTGTGGCTCTTGCTCTTCCAAATTTTGTTGTCCCCTAATGGTTTCATATGCAGTAGCCAATCCTCGAAGCAACTCTTCGGAGTTATCGCCTCCTCTTTGTATTCTTTGGATACTAAGTTCTATAATTTGTTGAGTGTTGAGGTTTTGCCCAGAGGTATTATTTCTATCGTTATGGCTTTTACCGGCATGTGGTGTAGAGAAGGGGTTCTCTTGTTCACCAGCCATGTTAACTTCAGGTTGCCATGGGCTAAATGTGTAAGGCGGTTCTTGCTCTTATGCAGGGTTGTCATGAAGTTCCCACAACGGAGGGTCTCCTAAACTCACTCTACGTATGTCAGACATCTCAAATTTTTGACGAAGGCTCGTATATCTAAAAAGGAATCTGAACGACACGACGAAAATAGAAATAAGGAAACAAAATAAAGCTAACTATCTAAGAAAAGTTTGCAAAAAAGTCCCATCGCGATTGCTAGTCTATTGGTGCGCGCTTTTTTTGGGTTCCTCTCGGCTCCCGTTGAATCAGTGGCTCCAATTCTGTCTAGGTGGACTCTAGCGATGCGGTGTTTGGAATGACAAAAATAAATAAAAAGGGGAATTTTTATAGGAAGGTTCCTAGTTTGATTGCGATCGCTAGCTGCAGATATTTAACGACGCTGTAACATGTCAGTGATCACGCTGTGAAGCGGGTGTGGGTTATTTCTATACTGAATCGTCCGCCTGCGAACGTCAACAGTAGTGCTTCTCTTTGGTTCAGTTAGTTTAATTCTCCTCTTATTTCCCTTTGCAATTATAATTTTGGTCAGTTTAGATTTCCCAATTCTATTATTATTATGCTTTGGTTGTGTGGACTTATTAAGGCGAGTTATATTAGTGTTCTGATGCTGTCATGAGTTCAGTGAGCATCAAGGTTCTGATATTACTAAAAGTCCAATCGGTTTCAGTCTCCTATTGGTGCTAGGAGTGCATATGTATCAGTTCCAATAATGTTCTAACTAAAATTAAGCATGCTAATTGTACTGGGATTCTAATTAAAGCAATTGTAGTAATTCTACTATAATTATAATTAAAGTACTCATAATAATTCTACTATGATTCTAATTGAAATAAAAAGACTACTATTTCTTACGGGCCTAATTAAAGCAATAAATTTATTTTTCTATTATAATATCAACGGAAACAAAAGGACTGATTTTTCTACGACCCTAACTATTACGGAATTATGATCGCAAAATATAACTAATCATGAATAAACTAAACTTCCTAGAATTCAGATTTGGAATAATCAATTAACTAAATTAATGAAAGAGAAATTTTGATTTAACACTCTAATAATTATATCAAAGCCTAAGTAAAGCAAATAACTAATTATGTCTAGATATGAACTAATTAAAGAAATTTATTAATTCTAAAAAGCTCTAAAAGAAAGGGTTTGGGCTCGCTACGCTAAGGAGGATTGGCCTCGTTCCCGAGTACCCTCCGTAAGCTCCCTTAGGTAAATCGGGTGGCTGAGATTAAAAGGAAAAAATTGAATTTCGAATGGTAAAGTAATATTTTTAGGCTTTTCAGAGTTGATTTCGGAATAATAATTATGAATTAAATTATAAACTAGAATTATGAAAAACTAAAATTAATATTTAGGATTTTGTTTTTTAGAGTTGTTAAACTAAGAAATTAGAATTAAAAAAAAAACTAAATTTTTAGGATTGAATTCGGGTCCGAAATCAGAAAAATCAGGCCGTATGATTAAGGACTTATTCTGAACTGTGAGAGTTAGAACCAGAAATTAATGATAGGACTGTAAATCATGATTTTAGAGTAGAATTTGGTCTTAGGGATCGGTGTATCGGACCGTTAAATTAAGTACTGGCTCTAGAAACCGGAAAATTAGATCCAGATATAGAAGATTCGGTTCGAAAAGGGTGCTACGGTCTAAGACTAAAAATAAAATTAAAAATTAATAGATCTAGAGTTTATAAGCTATGGTCGGGATACTAAAAAAATTAAATTATTACCTAAGGGTCGGGGCTGCGGAGAGAAATCTCAAAGATTAGAAGCTTGAATCTCGGAACCATGATTAGGGTGCTCTATGGGTTTGTCCTCGTTGTTCTATGACTTCGGAATTCGTTCTCTCTCAAAAATTCTAGCCTTTTCGTCCAACCTCCCTTTTATTTTCAAGAAAAAAAAAAGCTTTTATAGGTTTTCCTTCAATTATGGGCTTGTTTAAAGGCACTTAATTGAATTGCGTGCCTGGATTTCGACGCTTAATCGCTTTGAGTCGGTCACTAACTTAGTGAGCAACCGACTGACTTGCTTAGTGAGTCTCCTAGTCCTAACAAATTAGGACTAATTATGTGCATGTTATCATGCACTCAATCTGATTAAGCATTAAACCCGAAACATTTAATCAAGGAAACATAGGAGTCAAGGGTAGTAAGACTAGGTCGGGCATAGGCCAATTGCGCGCAGGTGGTGAAGCGCTCAATCCGATCACGCATTCTATTTCAGGTACGCAATCGAGTCTCAAATCGGTCTGGGAAAGAAAGTTTGGTCTGAAAGGTGGACTGGTCACACACTTGTGGTTTTGCGCGTGATCGAATTATGTGCTGGGTTTCTAGCGCGTAATTCGGGGTCGTCTGGGTGTGGTTTCTAGAATGAAATACAAGACTATTGTTTCAGTCTACATTCCGGCTATATACTATTTCTTAGTATATAGTCTCCCTACGCTGGGATCTGAGCCACAAAGCTATTGTTTCAGCCTGTGTTCAGCCATGTACTATTTTATGATCCCACACCGAGGGTTAAAAGGGTCAAAGGTTGATTGAACAAGTTTGTATACTCTGAGAAGGCAAAATGGGGGTGTCTACAATGAGATCAACACTTACCATTGATTGAATTCTCATACAATAATAGCTTTCTGATGAGTATCGGTATGGCCCCTTACGAGGCACTATATGGACAACGATATAAATCAACGATTAATTGGGAAGAGACCGGAGAAAAGTTTATATTAGGTTCAGAAGTTATCGAGAGTAATGCCGAGGTTGTTCGTCTGATTCGTCAAAGGATCAGAACAACTGAGAGTAGACAGAAGAGCTATGCCAATTTAAAAAGGACAAGAGTCAATTTTCAAGTTGGTGATCATGTGTTCATCAAAATTTTACCAATGAAAGGTGTAATGCACTTCAGAAAGAAGGGAATGCCAAGCCCATACTATATAGGACCTTTTAACATTTTCGGATGGGTTGGCAAAGTTATATATAGAGTTGCTCTACCTCCGCAACTCGATAGGGTACACAATGTGTTTCACGTGTTGATGCTGAGGAAGTACGTGAAGGACCCGACTCACATTTTCGATGAGCAACTGATTGAAATTTATGAGGATTTGACTATGAGAGAAGAACCTGTTTAGATACTTGATCGAAAGGAGCAATTATTGTGCACTAAACATTTCCCCTTAGGGCTTGTTGAGTGGCGGAATCACTCAGTAGAAGAGGACACTTGGGAGCGCAAAGCAGAGATTCGCGATCAATACCCACTTTTATTTCAGTGAGATTTGAGAGAATTTTGTGTACTTGTAAAAAATAAAAATTAATTAATGAACTTAAATACCCAGTGTTTGACTTATATGGAGCTTGTTGAATCTACAAAGAACACATTTTGGAGTCTGGATGAGATGTAGTTAGTTGAGAGTGAAAACTCAAAGTTCTAAGATTTTGAATTTTGATAGAACAGAGAAACATGAGTTTTCTTTTATCAAAATCGATCGATCAAATTGGCAACCAATCGATCAATTTTGAAACTGATCGATTAGAATGGAAACCGATCATTCGATTTGACAAACAGAGAAATGCCAAATTTTGTTGAAAACTGATTGATCGAACTGGAATCAATCGATCAATTTTGGAAATTGATCGATCGAAATGGGAAATCGATTGATGAAAATAATTGACTGGCGTAATTAAAAAGTGAAATTGATCAATCGATTTTAGAAATCGATCGATCAATTTGGGCATTATATAAGGGAATCGGGCTTTTCTATTCTAAAATTGCATGATTTCTTTGGATTTATTTTTCTCGTGTTCTTGGAGATCTCCAGACCTAGATTTCAACAGTTGGAACAACGATTCTTCATGGATTAAATCCGAATCTCTTCAAAAAGGTAAACCCTATCTTTCCATTGAATTCATTTTTTGCATTTCAAAGTTCGAACCCTAGCTTCCTTAGTTTGTTTAAAACCAAATGGCTCCTAAAGCTAAGACAACTACTAAACCTCCAACGCCGAAGAGTCCCACATCTCAGGCAGGATCTTGGCGACACCCACCACCACTGGAATGACCCAATGTGTGGTGGGTAGCAAAGGGTTTTAAGATTGAATGGACTTTTGACAAGGAGCTTTTCCACGAGCACGAAGCGACCACTGGGCATTTCAATACCTCAGAAAAGTCAGACTGGAAAGCTTACTCCACCCTTTTATTAACTATTATTACCCACGTTTGGTAAGACCCTTTTACCCAAACAGTACTTGGGTGAGAAGGAGAACACCATATGCACCAAGATAGATAACAGGGTCTATGAATTCAACCATGGCCATGTTGCCGATGCAATGGAGTGTCATGCATAGTACTATGATGAGATCGATTTGATGGAACCAAACCCAACACCTCTCGACCATCGTATTATACTTGAGAAAATGACCAATGGCAAGCATGGATCAGGCTAGTCGGTGACGAGAGCCCAGTTACCCAATCGTTTATGGATGTTAGATGTCATTTTTAAGTGCAACCTCTACCCAATGAGACACAAGACAGAAAGGGTAGGCGTTGTATAGCAGGCACTATTTTTGGCCTTCTCAGGACAGTGGTTTAATGCACCAGAGGTAGTTTTTGAGGGCATAAAATATGCCTGTGGGAAAATGTTGGAAGGCGGAGCAAAACCCTCAGAGGAGATACCTTACGTACGCCTTATCTCCAACATGATAGAAGATTACTCTGGCAGAGAGGATTATGTGATTTCAGAAGAGAAACCGAGGTTAAACGACAATGTGAAGCGGTATTCGCTAAAAGAGTGGAAGAAAAGCTATAAACAGTTACTGAAAGCCAGGAAGTAGGAGAATAGGAGCAACCTGCTCCTGCTAGTCAAGGATAAGCATAGCCAGCACCAGCAGCGCAGCCTCAATAGCGTGCTTCGCACCGTGTGCCCCCACCTCAGCAGGCACCTGCAGCTTTGATCGAGGATGTTCTGGCCCTCATGGCTAAGAACAATCGCCAACTGCACTGTCATATGGATTACCACGAGAGCGTGCTGACCCATCAAATGCGGCATGCATATCCTACTGACTATATGTCTCACCTTGCTGACACTCGTGCCTATGTGGTTGACCCGCATTCCTACACCACAGACACGTCTACTTTAAAGAGTAGGGATACGGAAAGGGATGAGGTTGGACCATCGGATACGCAGCTGTATCAATGAGAGGAATGGGGTTATTTGTGAGCTTTTAAAATTGTTTTGAACTTCGATAGTTTGTGTAATTTAATAACAATTGGGTCTTGGAAGACGTTCAAAATCACTTTTTGTCATGTTTGTATATAAATTTTAATTTCAGTGTTTTGCTGTAAATTCATGAAATTGTTTATGATATATGCATATGATTAGTAAACGTAGTCTTAGTTTATGATAAGTTGGACTGCTAATATAGCTATAAATGTTTTCTTCATTTCGAGACTGCAATTTATACTTGAATGGTTTAATTGTCTAGTTCGGAGTATGGATTAAACTTGAATGAGAATTTTAGTAAAGATGAACTTTAGCTGAGAGCTCAGTTAAAGGATTGGGTTCCTTTAGGTATGGAATTTTGACTCTCTTAGGTGAGTATAGAATGAGTGTCATTACACAACCTAAGTGACACTACTCAATTTTTGAGGACGAAAATTCCTAAGGAGGGCAGAATGTGACGTCTTGAAAATTTTCAATTTCTAAACAAGTCCATCCTTGTGTGTGTGTCCGACAGGTCACACGACTGACCTTGTAGTTTTGGTGGCATGAATTAAATTCCAAAAATATACCTTGAGTATAAAATAAGGAATAAGTGATGATATGGACCGTTAGATGAGTGACCGTACACTGACGTGCGGTGCATCAGCTTAACACCGAAAACTGGGTCTTAGAGTATAAAAGCAAATGGATAAGAGATTTCCAATTTTTGCTTTGTTTGTTTGTGAAAGTAGAAAGGAAGGAGAAATTAAATTCCTCCTCCCAGCCTTCTTGTGTGAGCCAACCATTTGATCGCGTCATACGAGATAGATAGAGCGAAGAGTAATGTGTACTTAAGTGGAGAGTTGTTGTAGGCTTCGTTTTGAGTACGATTGCAGGAGGAATCCACGAATTTCACTCTGAAACCCTCCGTGGCAACTACTCTTGAAAAGAGCATGAATGACCAAGGAAAGGCAAGAAAAATGTGTTAAGATTTAGTAAAAGTGTAAGTGAAATTGAGAAGCATAGGATTCAATTTTTGGGGAGAAACAAGTCAGGGAAGGAGAAACACGTAGGGCTGAGAATCAGTCAAAACCGATCCATCGAAATCAATAATCGATCGATCGATTTTGACAGGATAAAAATATGAAGAGTTTATGGAGAAACTGATCGACTGAAATGGAATTTGATCGATTGATTTTGGAAAATGATCGATTGATTTGGGAACCGATCAAATAGATTATGATGACAAGGAAATGTGAAAACTCTAAAGAAACTGATCGATCGAACTGGAATTCGATCGATCGATTTTGGAAGCCGATCGATCAATTTGAGATTCGACCGATCGATTTATCCTATTTCTGAGGTTTTCTGTTTTTGGGAAAGAAACTTGGGAAGACTTTGGGACTTCCTTTTCTTTGTCACTTTTGACATGTAAGATGTAAATTTGATGTGTTCTAGGTTAAGATCAAGGGTGTGTGATAAGAGGGCTATCTTGAAAAGAAGAAATCATTGTTTGGGCTTCAAGTTGAAGTAGGGAAAATCTCATAATATGTGCATTGTATACAACTAGCATGGATATTGTGATATGATGAATAAAAGTGTGTAAATCATGAATTTTTTCATCTAATACGCATGATCTTTGTATATGGATTCAAACAGGAGAATGTGTGTGTGTGTGTATGTGAACTACATAAGATGTGTACATGTGTGTGTGATTGAACTTCAAGATTTCCAAACTCCAAATATAGTTATAAAATACCACATTTCACTGTGATGAACTAAAATTAAGACTTCTCACTTTGATTTAAGGTTCACGTGAAATGAATCCCTTGTGCTTTGGGACGGCGGGATATCCATTCATTTTCTTACCGATCTGCGATAAACATCATTCGGCACAAGCATCCCTCATATGAAGGGGCTTGGACATCATGAAAATGGTTCATTGAACGAAGATGGTTGGGATTCGCATCGATATATGTGCGGCTCTTGATGCTATATATGCTCGAGATTATATTTAAGTGATCAAGTTAAGTTTTTGTTTTGTTATGTGAAAAGATTAGAAATCATGTGAAATACCTTTGAAATTTGCATTTGAGATCAGTCTTATTTAAATTCCAACACCTTTAAATTGTAAATCTTTATTTGAAAAGCATATTCAAATTATGTCATGAGATATATGTGTGATGTGATAATATGCATGCTATTGATGATTCCCTACTGAGCTTAGACTATTAGCTCATCCCTCGACTATACGTCAAAAGTATAGGTGTAGACGTGAATACTGAGGACCTTGATCTTGACGACTCAAAATACATTCCGAAGGAGTAGACTGAGCCCCCTCCAGAGGAGTTTTTCTGATAGTTGGGAGACTAGTTAGATTAGATTTTTGTGGTTTGCGTGGATTAGGCTTGGTATGTCCAGCCAATTTTTGTTAGAAATTCAGAACATACGTAATTATGATATACATTGTTTTGTGAACCATGTTTCGGTGATGGTCGACCATCACCGGTGGTTCGTTTCGGTTCTTTTGCCCATGTAGTTTTCTATGGTATGAGAACCATAATTTTGTCTTACTTTTATAGAAATTGAGATTTTTGTGTTTATCTATGATGACTCTATCTGCTTAGTTAAAAATAACTGCTTTGATTTTTGCCTTATGTGGATGTACCAAGTGTTTCATTCGGGGATCGGCCATATCGGCGGTCTGACGGTACTGGTTTTCGGGTTCAAAAATTTGGGCTGTCATATTGAGCCCCCTGCAATCACCGAAATTGCAGTGGCGTTACGATGAAAATTATAGGATAGAGGGAAAGCAAAGAAGGTAAAGGAATAGAGGGGAGAGTCGAAGCTCTCTTGTAGTTCCACTATGGACCTTCACGTGAATGCGCTTCCGGTGCGCTTCCAATACCGGATGGGCTAAGGAAGGGGTTTGAACCTGTAAGGCTAGGGGGACTAGAAGGTAGGAGAGGTAGGCTGAGGCCTTGATCTTGCTAAAGGTGAGGGATTTATGATGGGAGATAGGGTGTAAAGGATGAACTTAGGTTTGGGAATTTGAGGGTTAGAACTTGAAAATGGAAAGGATACTCTCTTGATATTTTTCTCTCTTTTTTAGAAATTTTTTCAAGCCTAAAGCAAGGGGGGTGGCTCTCTATATATAGAGAAAGGGAGGATTAGTGAAGGGTTTGAGGTGCTAATTAGTTTAGCAATTTGGTAAGAGGGATCTAAGGTTTTCTAGGTTTTTTAGAGCTTAGATAGGCGGGAATTGGGTTTGGTGGTAGATGATAGGGTGGGGCTTTTAAATGGCTAATGGGTTACACATAGAACTAAAGGGGGTGCAACAGTCCTAAAGGGACCCACCCCAAATATTGGGGTGGTCAATAAGTCAAACCCAAAAAGTAAAATTTGACCATTTTCCAAAAAACACTATTCATAAGCCTTGTGTATACTTTATATACGTTAGGCTTAGGAACAGTGTTCCTGAGAAAATAGAGAAGAACATTGTTCCCAAAAATGAAATAAGAATCGAAGTTTAGCAAGAAATGGTTTTATGATATTTTATATACGCAAGGCCAATTTCTGGAAAATTTTGCCTTGTGTATATAAAATATATACAAGGCCCAATTCTGGGCAGTGACTCAGCAGGCTTGAAAAATGGGCCTGGGACCAATCCACCAAGGGTTGATGAGATTTGGTTGGGCCTTCTAAGGGTTTGGGAAAGGGTTAAGGTTTCGAGTTAAGCTCCAAAGGTTTGGGAGGTGCTTTCAGAAGCTTGGAAGTACACCTTTCTCGAACTACGTGTTGATAGGGCCTTGGGCCAAATTTGGGTGTCTAAAGATGCCCCTTTGGTATTCGATCACTAATGATCGCATGCCAAAGAAAGAGGCATCCGAAGAGGTTGGAAAGGGGAAGTGGGGGCATGATGGAAAGTGGTAGGGGGAGAAGGTGAAAGGGCTGGGGAGTGATGTGGTGAAGGGAGTGGTGAATCTGGGAGAGGGATGTCATGGGTGGGCAAGGTATCAAGCAAGGTCGTCATGAAGGCCTGATATCCTGAAGTGGTGGCTAAGTTAAAGTCAAGATCATGGAGGGAAGATGTAGTTGGGAGGGGTTGGACTAGGGGTTGGTCAATATGGGGTGTGTCTGTGGGAATGACAGTGGAGGTGGAGGTGGAAGTGGGTAAAGATAAGGCAGGGGTAGTGTGAGAGGTTTTCTTTTTAAGGTAGGTTATCAAGGGAGGGCTGTCAGGGTTGAGGTCAGAGGATGTCGGAGGTACTAGCGCTGTGTATTGAGGTAAGGTGGGTGAAGGGGGAGTGTTGTCATGGGGTTCAACACTTTCCACCCAGGAACGAATTACAGTGGGGGGTGGAATGGAAAAGGGAGATAAGAGAGGGAAAGGGAGAGATGGAATAGGTGAAGAAATTAGTGGAGAGGCAAGTGTGGTGGATGGAGGGATTGCTGCAGAAGCAGAGGTGACAGAAGCTTGCGCCACCTTCTTTGGGGTAGGGGCTTTAGCCTTCTTTTTGGGGGCAGGGGTGGCCTTTCCCACTGCAGCTCCCTCTCCCTGCTCGAAAAAATTCTGAGCTTCAGCCTTCTTCTTCTTCTTCTGGGAATCCATTAGACTTTTGTTGATCCCCCATTGTCTTTTGGCAAAAGTGGTGGGAGTGAGGTCAGCAGATAATTCCCCCACTGGTATCTTGTATCCACCCTTCAGAAGTAATTTGGTGATGAGTCTTCCGTAGGGGAGAGTGTGGACCTTCTTTTGCAGCCCAAGCTTCACCATCATATCTTTCATGGCCTCAAAAATCAACCATGCTGCATTAAATCCGTGGCCCAGAGAGAAGGAATAGAGAGCATCAGCAATTGGTGTCCTCCTTTCTTGCTGATGGCCGGAGCGGTAGATATTCTTCCTTAGCACTTGATCGATGAATAGCAGCTTGGGATCCAAATCTCTTCTTCTGATAGAGTCCCCTGTGGCCTTCAAGCCTCTGGTAATGGCCTGGGCAATGGTATCGAGAGGGGCATTCACAGGGGCACCATAATCGCAGTTGGGATAAAAAATGGAAGGAATGCCCAAGACTTCAGCAATCAACGCTGGGTTAAGCAGCATCTCAAAATTGTCAACTAACATAAGGAGGCCAGGCTGCCCATGTGCGTCTGGTCTAACCCTAAGGTGTTGGTAGAAGAGTTGCACTAACCTAGGATAGGCTAGTGCAGGAATCATTTGCATCAAGGGGAACAAACCAGCCTTGCACAAGAACTCAATGGCAGGAGCAGACAACGGCTCAGATTCAAAGAACAATATATCAAAAATGGCTTCAGGTTCTAAGGGAATGGAAATGAGGAGCTCAGAGGGAGTAGAGTAATCCGGTGTATTTGGAGCCACCTCAGGAATCACCTCCTTCCCTTTTTGTTGTGCCGTAGAGGACGTGGCTTTCTTAGGGACAAGCTCCACGGTGGCCTGGTCCCTGGCTCTCTTCACTGGTGCACTTTTAGGAGCCATCAAGATTCACCCTGGTGAGTGTGCAGTTGAAATTTGGAAAGGAAATATTAAGAGCAGAGTCTAACCCTAAAAGTTAGGGTTCTGTTCAATTTGACGCACGGTAGATCGCAAGAGCTCCTAGCAGGGGGCAAATGTTGATGGAAGCTTTAAGAACAAAAATCTAGAATTTCAAAGTGAGCAATGAACTGTAGACAGGAAGCTGGAGGAGAGAGGTTGAGAGGAGTGGGAGCTAGGGTTTCACTGGAAGGAGAGGAAAGAGAAAGCAGTAAAGAAAAGCAGCGCGGGGTGGGATTTAAATATCGCGAGGCTCGGCACGCTTTGAAAATATCAACTCGCTGGCTAGGCATGAATGGGTCGCGAGATTAGATGTTCCTGTAAACTGCGCGAGGCAGCCCACCCAGTTATATCTGAAGCTCGTGACAGCAAAACAAAGTAGTTCTTGATGAACTGCATGAGAGGGGACCAAACCCATTATTCAGAACCCCGCGATGGCTTAACAGAGTTAGAATTCACTCACCCACTAGTCAGCTTTTTAACCCTGACTTTATGGGTGGATTCTCTCACAGCCTCTCTTCCAGGGACACCCATAAGCATTATAAGGCATTCACAAATTCTCACACTCTCAAAGCATTAAATTCACACATCATGAAAAGCATTCAAATACTACCATTATAATTCAATCACTTGAAATTAGCAAACAAGGGGAACAGGAATAAAAGTAGGCATAAAGTACTAAACTCAGATTCCAACAAGATTGCTATAAATTCCTCTAAACTGTAAAGTACATATTATACAAAGGTGCACAGTTCTTATCATCAATTCAATGAAAGATCCCCTTCAGGGTTGGAGGATCCTTCACCACTCAAAAATTGGCCCTTGGGATTAACCACTGGTTGACTGGGCAACCTTCCCTCTTCTCTTTTGGCTAAGGTGTTCGCTAGTTGTCCAATCAGTTCTTCCATCTTCTTAATGCTCTGACCATGAGAGTTCACAGTCTGAGCCAAGGAACCCAGGTTTTGCAGTGAGGTCAAGACCTGGTCCTCGAAAGAAGTATTTCTAGGTTGAGAAGGGGGTAAGACCAACTGATTTTGCTACTGATGGGGCTGCTGATGGTGCTGGAAGGTAGACCTAGGGGCATTCCCTTGATTAAACTGCTGTTGTGGCCTTTGTGGTAAGGCCAACATCTGCTGGGGCTGCATGTAGTTGTCTTGCCTCCACCTCAGATTTGGGTGGTCTCTCCATTGGTAACCAACATTTTGGTGCTGGTATCCATATGGCTGCCTATTGTAGCCCCCAGATTGTTGCTGGCCATAAGATTGAGCAGCAGTAGCATGTTCCAAAACTAATTTAGGAAATTGCCCTGCAGATGGACATTCCTCCACTGTGTCCTGTGGGGACTGGCATATCAGACATGCCTCCGCCACATGAGCAGCCCCTCTGGGTTACATCACAGTCAATAATTTGTCAAACTTCATAGAGAGGTTTGCCATCTGCAGCTACAGGTCATTGTTCCCAAACACCTCATAAACATTTCCTCTTGATCCAGCAGCAGGCCCCACCTTTGACTCAGATTCCTTACTAGTTCTTGCCAGGGATGGCTTTTGAAAAGCATTCTCACTAATCACCTCAAACAATTCCCATGCCTCCTCAGAAGTCTTGTGCATGTAGGATCCACCACAAGAGGCATCGACCATATCTCTATTTTTCTCATCAATCCCATTGTAGAAGCCTTGTACAAGCTGCCACTCTGGGATCTTGTGGTGGGGGCATTGTTTGAGCATCTCTTTAAACCTATCCCAGGACTGGTTAAAATCCTCAGTTGGGGATTGAGCAAACGCAAGAATCTCTTTCCTCAACTGGCTAGTTTTGGTCTCAGGGAAGAACTTGGTTAGGAACTTGGTCTACAGGTCTTTCCATGAAGCAATGCTATTGTTGGGGAGAGTGGTCAACCAGGTACTGGCCCTATCCTTCAGAGAGAAGGGAAAGAGTCTGAGCCTAGTAGCCTCAGGTCCCAAACCAGTGATATTAAAAGTGGTGCACAAGGCCAAGAACTGGTCAATATGCTTGTAAGGGTCCTCTTTGCTAAGCCCATGGAAAGTTTGGCAAGACATCTGGATGATTGAAGTTTTTATCTCATAGTTCCCCTGAACATCAGGGAATTGAATGCTAAAAGGGGAGTTATAGTCATCCGGAGCATTCAACTCCTTGAGGGTTCTGGGTTGTTCTTCACCCATAATTGTTGTCACAGATTCACTTGGGGGCTCTCCTGTAGTGTGCCTGTCTCTCCTAAGTCTCCTTTCCCTTTCTAACTCAGGGTTAAGAGGCTCTAAAGCAGGGCTGAGGGATCTCCTCCCTAGCATACAAGCACACCAACAGCAAGGAAAGCTTCTTGCAGGCACATTGCAAAAGAATAATTGTACACTAACAAATTTATCTAACTAGTTTACAGCTATTCAGAGAATACATTTAAAACTATCCTATATACTGCTAGAAAATTTTTTAAGAAAGATAGACAGAGCTTTAAAAGTCAGAGAGTTTGCAAACAGAGGTAGCTAAGCTCCAATTGCAGTCCAACTATCCTTCACTGCTGCGGTTTAGATCTGCAAGAAAGATTCAAAATTATGTCAGCAGTATCAATTATTCACATGTGCAAAGAATACTAAGAATACAAAAACTAAGGGTCTACTAATAGATCATCGTTCCTCGGCAATGGCGCCAAAAACTTGTTGGCGGATTTCTGAGTGTGTGCTTACTTTATTGGTTGGTGGTGAAAGTCATTTAAAAATCAAAGAAAGAGTAAAACAGGGGATGGAATCAGCACAACTAAGAAATCCTAGACCTGCAAGATACAGGGTCCATTGTAGCAAGTTTTGATAAGTAAGAGTTTGTCCCACAGGGAAAGGTGATCTACAGCTCCAAAGGAGCCATCTCTAATAGTCCCTCCAGATCTGACTACAGATCTGGCAGTCCTAAAAAGGGTTAAAGGGATGGATGGAATGTGGAAAATAAATATATAAGGGTGAGAAGTATGTTATTGAGCCCAGATCAGAGAAGTTTTGTAACTCAGATTCAAATCTGATGTTATAGAAATCCTGTCCAGTGGCTACATTATCACCATTGAGGAGAAAGGATCCAACCCATCACTCTGCCATGATTCCACCCTTAAGGCTATAACCTGTCCACTCAAATGGTCACAGATTATCTCATAGGGGAACCACTATCCAGGGATGGGTCAAAACATAACCAGTAAATCATTGCAGGCACTATTTCATCCAGGCTACCAGCTCAAGAATCCATAGGGAACCTCAACCTCTAAAGCTCTATATGTGGGGTTAAGGCTGTATGGGACCATGATAGCCCAGACACATAGAACCAGCAAAAGATTGAGTACAACCTTCGATCTAGCTGTCCATTGCTTGAGTGAGGCTACAATGGTCCAGTCACCAGCCTACAATCTCTATAACCAGATCAGATCCAACATCTGATGGCGGATCTATACAAATATAGGGGAGTCTGCCTCTGTACAATCTCTCACCAGGCTTCTACAAGCTCAGGTGTAAAGAAGAAGGATCCATCTTGGATCGGTGGATTAGGATCACCCTAAGGCTATAATCTGCCACTTAAATGGTCACAGACTATCCCAGAGGCTATCCTCCTCACGGAGCCCAAGATAAAACAAGAATATCGCTGCTACCACCATGGTCACAAGGCTACCAGCTCAAGCTCCCACGGGGATTTCAGATCTAGTGGGTCCTGTGGTGGGGCTAAGGCTGTATAGGACCATGATAGCCCAGACACACAGGTCACTTGGATCTAAGTGGCCCTTAGAATCAGTCCTCCACTGCTTTGAAACACAGCCAAAGCAATGACGGATCACAAGGCAGCATCCTTGCACAGAGCATCTCACACACAAACACAAATCCCACAAAGTATAGATCCTATTACAGAACTTCCATTAATCTAGTTCAAAATACATCCAAAGACATAGCCAGCAAATGCTGGACTATGGAGAGAAGGAAAAAGAAAAAGAAAGCTACTTACAACTACAAAAAGAAAAACTAAACGATCTCAGATCAGGTCTCCCAGAAATGAGATGGGTTCCTAGCTATTCCAGGATGCAGAAAGAAAAAGAAAGTCTAAGCTCTTAAACCTAAGCTAAGTGTGGGTATTTATAGTAGTGGTGTGGCGGCACATTAGGGTTAGGAAACCCTAATTTTAACAATGCCACATGGTCAAATAGTGATCCTCCGATACCTTGGGGCGCGTGCACGGAGATTTGAGCATGGGATTGCGTGCCCTAATCACTAGAAATTTCTAGAAAGTCCTCAGCTGAAGAGATGGAAGTTTGAGGTTCAGAGCTTCACTAGGTAGTCATTGTTTCCCAGACTTGTCGCGTGGTAGCTTTTGTTCTTTGCTAGGATGATTTGAAATTGAAGCTTCTACCTTCACGAGGTTTGGTTGGTTTGCTCTTCAGGTAGTCGTGAGGTTGAGTGGACATCAGAGCCTCAGATGTCGCGGGGTTGGAGCTTAAGCAGTCACGAGGTTGATCCTCGCGAGGGTAGATTTGAATAGCGCGAGAACTTTGCGAGCACTTATCTTCACTAGGCTTTGTGAGTTACCTTGCGAGGCTTTGATGAGTTCTAAACAGCGCGAGGTTCCATGTCTTAACTGATCTTCGTGAGGGTGGCTTTGCCTTCACAAGGACGCTTTCTTCTTGAATGGCGCGAGAACTACTCGAGGAGTTCTCTTATGATAATTGCATCTGCGGCGACTGCGCGAGGAGTCTTCTGAAGCTCTCTCTTCTCAGCCGTTCTGAGCGAATTACGTGCGGTTGAGAGAAGTCTGCTTTGAACTGCGTGAGGTGTTCTATTCTTGAGCTTTGTGAGAGCTGCACGAGAAGTTATTATAGAGTCTTGGGAAACTCAGCTGAACTGCACGAAGCTCATCTTCAGGTCTGGATTCTGACTTCATCCTTCTGAGGGACTTCTGGTGCCAAAACAGGCTTTTTAGCAGGATTCCTGGCCTTATTTTACTGCTGGGTACTACCTACATAAAACACTTAACAATGTCTTATTAGGTGGCTATGGGTCTAATCAAAGGTTAAGTTAAGGGGTGAAAAGTGGTACTTTTCAGGTCTTAACAGCTACATAGTCAACAAAGTGAGGATGACTAGGGCAGTGAGGATAGCCCGGATGAGTTCCTTGGTACTGGAGGTGAACGCCTTGTGCAGGTGCAACGCTCCTCTCGTTGTTGGTTTGAGATGCAGGGCGAGGCAACTCATAGTGGGTTTCTTCACCAACAGTATACCCACTTCTCCAACTTTGGGATTGCGAGTGAGGTAAAGACATATTTTTGGGCTGTTCTTTTGTCTCCTTTCTCTTTTGGCTGGCACCCTTTTGTCCCAGGATCTGACATTTTCTTTCTTCTAATGCAGCCTTTTCTTCCAATCACATTCCGCGAGGCCTGGTTCGACCTTCAGTGCTTCTACACCTGCCTTCCTCATGTTGTGAAGTTTTTCTTGGCATAGGCGGACTTAGGAGACTTCTTATTGATCAGCCACATAATTTACCATTTTATCACCCTTAACCTAGTGATGCTAGGACTTAGTTTGCTAGTAACGAGTTACTGATGTGTAGATATTAAAGATAAGCAAAAAATTAGAGCCTAAGTGTTAATCCTTGTCAAAATGAACTCAAAAAGTAGTAAAAAGACTACTAAGTGTTAAAGATGATTCGCCAACAACAGGAAGGCTGAAAAATCGTAATTCTTCAAAAGACGATTCTTCAGAAAGCAACAAAAGAAGAAACCGATCAATCCAAAATAAGAAATTGTTAGTTGAAAGCCTACTAAAAATAGAAAATCATGAATTATGATTTTCCAGAAAGAATAAGAAAGAAATCGTTATTTACAATTTCCAAAAAATAGAAGCTTTCTACTACGCACTGCTGCTACGGATCACCTGAGAGTTTAACACCGTCATATCCAGAATTAGAAGACTCCTACAATTAGAAGTCCGGTGAACCACGGATCTGAGAAGATTGATAAAGATCTAATCCGAAGGACTCTACTGTTGCTCAATAAAGAATAATCCAAAAGCGCATCAACTAAAGAATGCAAGGAAAGATAAAATTAGGAATTAGAGTTATATTAGGAATCTTTTGTTTTTAGTAGTTTCTTTTATTATAACTAGATCTTTATAAACTGACCCCTTCTGATCTATAAATAAGAGGGCTCGACATAGGAATAAGCATCGAAGAATTTCAGCATCAGTTGACGCTTGAGGTTGGATTTTCTTCCAATCAAAATAGTGTAACATAGTTAGAGTAGATTAGATATCAGAGGTTTCTCAAGAGCAATTGACGACTGCAATTGAGTGTAGGTATCTGTAATTTCTCAAGAGCAATTGACGACTGCAGCTGAGGGGTGAAGGATATATTTTACTTTGCTTTCTAGTTTATATTTTATTTGCTTTATAAACATCTCCAAGTTTTAATTTGAATTGACGACTTAGGTAAGAATTTACAGATTTGTGTAACGATTTTTACTTTTCCATCTTCAGTTTTCTAGAGTTTGATTGATGCCCAAAATTTTGGTTGATTGTTGATTAGATTAAATTTGTATTAATAGGATCTTAGACTTGATTGATGACCGATGCTAGGAGACTAAAATATGGTGTAGCGGTACTGTTTATTTTCATAAATATCTGAAAGCTGAAGATTAAGATTGACGACCTTAATCTGAAGGAGGATTAAGATTTATTTTTATGCACTTTAGTTTAATAACCCATTCTTTTATTCATTTTTCTCCAGTAGATTAGATCTTAAAGATAAATAAAAAATTTTAAGATAGGGATTTAGATAAAGATATAAAATAGGAATTAATTAGATAATGAACTTCCTCATGGGATCGATCCTATACTAGCTCTACAATTTCCATTGTGTGCTTGCAATAGGTTAAGACTTGAATTTAATATAATTATAATACAAAATAAGCAACCGACCAAGTTTTTGGCGCCGTTTCCGGGGAAGCGAAATTTATCTAATTCTTTTAAGTTTTTATCTAATATTTTTATCCTTTTAGAAACTAAAATTTATCTTTCTCTTTTTGTATTTCTTTATATTTTTATTTTTCTTTGATCACTTAAACTTTTACAGGTTTATTCAGAGGAATAGATCAGGACTTCAACACTTTTGCTGGACACAAAGACTAGAAACTCAGATTTGTTTCTCTCCCTACCTGCTAAAATAAAAGTAGAAAAATTTTGAAACCAAAACTGAGTACAGTAATTGTTCTAATCAAATGTCTTGTTATTAAAGTGATTCCATCATGACAGACAATGATCAGAACTTGCTCAAAATCATGGGGGAATATTATGCACTGACACCACTTACTCCTCCCTCATGCATTCAAATACCCTATACTGTCGGTAATAAGCCTTTCGAAATCACACCCAGTATACTCCAAATACTACCTATCTTTCACGGGCTGATGGACGAAGATCCCTCATTGCATCTAAATAATTTTGTAGAAATATGCAATATTATCAGGATCATGAGTTGGCCTAACACAATCATCCGTTTGAGGTTATTTTCATATTCTCTCCGAGACGAAGCAAAGCAGTGGATACATTCTTTGCCCCGGAATTAGATAGCTGATTGGAGGAGTTGAAACAGAAATTCCTTATGGAATACTATCCCACATATAGAGCAACTCGGATCCGGTATTTGACCATAACGTTTCAACAATTTCCGGATGAACCTCTTTGGGAGAGCAGGAATCCCTCAACGATCTTATGCATAGGTGTCCTCACTATGGGGTCACGAAAGGGCAAATAATTCTTACCCTCTACGAAGGACTTGACGATGCAACCCTACATATGGTTGATGTTCCGTGTGGTGGTATGTTCCGTAATTTAACAATAGTGGATGCTTGGGAACTCTTTGAGACCCTTAGCAAAGAAATGGTGCAACACCATGCATCGGGTGAGATTGAATTGGAGCCTTTGACAAGTGTACTTCCTAATCAAGGAGGATTATATAACTTAAATGTAATGACAAAAGTTCTTCCGAAGCTGAAGCTTTGGGAGGGGAAGATTCAATCTGTGGTGGGTATAAAATTGCACCCAATATCTGGACAAGGTTAAGCTTGTGGTCCTAACCATAGCCTGACTCATACAGCTCCAAAGTATCCCACTATTCCTTTTTACACCACGAAGGCCCAAGACCACACTGACATTAAGGGAGCCCTGTTGCAGATAGTCGACAGCTGGATGCAGCGTGGCTGAATTCAAATGCAATTACTCCAAAATCTCCTGGAATCCATTACACAATTGGAAATTCAAGTTGAACGCCTGACCAATTGGGGTAACTCAAGAGAGAGTAATTCATCTTCCTCATGGCCAGTTGGCACCCTAGGAGGAATTACTTCTATGGGAGGGATATCAACTCCCCTTGATTGCCATTGAATTTCTCCTGAATTTATCAAGCTACCGACTCACCCGTAGTAAACATGTGTAACATATGTACATAATTACTTTTGAAATGACACCTTTACGATTTATACAATATTACTGAATCGTAAAGGCTCTTTCTTTGTTTTAATCACTTGAAACGCATGGATTTGCGATTCACGTGAATATAGAGTCCAATGGTAGTGAGTACGATTTTCTCAATTTTAGATTCTCGTGAACATTATCCAGAATTGCAAACGACAATTCTGAGGAACAGGAGAACCTAGTGATCAGTCTTTTTGGGTGCATTGGAAGTAAAACCAATTCAATTTTGTATAGGAAACATGCAAGCTTTGCATTCAAAACTACCACCCCCCAACCACCCGAGCCTGGTGTTAAGTGGTGAAAAATGCCACTTTTCACCCTCTAACCTGACCATTGATAGACCTGTGAGCACACTAATAAGCTTCTGTCAAGGGCATTTTATAGACAACAATAAAAAAAGACATTAATGCAAAAAACCACTCAAGAATGCCCAAAAAGGGGTTATCTCTCAGCACAGGACTAACCCGGTAGCAGCACACTAGAGGGTAGCACATCACTAGACCCTTGGAGTGCGTGGCTACAGCAGGGCAAGGCGAAGGAAGTAAAAACTAGCTGAAAACGTCCTATCGATTGGTCACCTGAAGATTTCGATAGGAGCTGAAAGCAAAGAAAGGAAGAATTCGTGTAGTTGAAGAGGAGTTCGATAGGATCCAAGAACCTATCGAGCTGTTGAAAGAAAGGAAGAAATCATCCTATCGAAAACCTGCCTGAAGCGTCAAAGGAACCTATCGAACGGTGATTGAGCCTTTTGATAAAACTGAAAGCAAACCTATCGAAATGGTGGAATGCAGAGCGGAACCTGTCGAAATGGTTCTCCAACCTGTCGAAGAGCCCTTCCAACCTGTCGAATACTCTAAGCCAAGGGCAGAGAATGCTGAAACTCTAAGAGAAGGCTCATTCTATCGGAACCTATCGAAGAGATCTGAGAACCTAGCGAAAGGACCAAAATTCTCTATTCCAACCTATCAAAAGCTTCCTGAACTTGTCGAAATCGTGTGCAGAACTTCTGAGAAATTCCACTGTGCACACGTTATGATTCAGTGACCTACTGACCGACACGATGGTTCCAGAAGATGCCCTAAGAAGCCCTAACCGACCCACGTGCTCTAACAGAATTCTAACAGAGGGAAAAGCTATAAATAGAGACCCCCAATTGCCATTGGGGGGAGGATCGAGATCTGAGCCAAATTCTGGAGATTAGAGCTTGTAGACAAACTCCATTTCCCTCCTTTAGCCCAGAAATGGTTGGCTAATTCCCCTGGAGTAGCGAGGAGAGAAGTTAGAGCTGTAATTGGGTAAGGTTAAGAGTGCTATTGTAGGTTCCTAGCTGCACAGACTACAGATCTGAGAGTATTTCCATTATAGAGTGACCTTGTTTGCAATGTTAATGTTGATTTTAATGCTGTAATTAGATCTAAAGTTCCTTTGGTTCCATTTGGTAATCGATCGGATCTGTGTAGAGGAGTCTGTATATCAGCTCACCCACTTAACGGGTAGACCTCTTGGATACCACTTGATCTCCCTGGATCTGATGCTCCTGTGATTTCTTGAGTCTGTGACCTAGAAATTGCAGCATCTGTAGTGGTTTTAATTGTTCTAATTGATGCTCTGGCTTTGAAGGAGATCCCTAGGATGGTCTATGACCATTAAAGTGGACAGATCATAACCTTAAGATGAATCTAAGCTTAGGCTCCAATTGGATTCACCTGCTGTAATCCATGCATTCGATAAAGTCTATAGGATGGTCTGTGACCATTAAAGTGGGCAGATCATAGCCTTAAGACCAGGTGGATCCTATGATTTAGAGTGGAATTTATACCTTGCAGCCATGCTTATAGCCAATGAGGGATTTGTGTGCTCTGAACCTCGGTAGCATAATTACTTGAATCTAATTTTAGTGCAAACCAATCTCCAAGCTACTCTTCTCCATTTTCTGTTCCTTTTACCTCTTCCCCCTGCAAGATCTAAGATCCTAAACTCGGTCCAAGTTAGTTTATGTTTAATTTTAGCATTAGCTTAAGTGACAATCCATTTCAAACCTCTCCCCTGTCTTCTAGCTAAATTAGCAATAGTTAGGGTGTCAGATCTGGAGATTTATCATATTTTAAAACTAACCTCCCTGTGGACATTCCCTTACTCACCATTTGTGTAAAACTTTCTACAACAGACCATGATTACTTGCAGGTCTGTATGAGTGTGTTCTGCCTAATTTTAGATGATTTTAGACCCTATTTGAGGGAAGGCAAGCAAACACAACAAGTTTTTAGCGCCGTTGTCGGGGAGGCAGTTTAGAAATTGATAGATCTAAGTTTTGATCATAGATCTGTAATTTTTGTTTGATTTTTACTAACTGCATTTGTAAGTTTTATTATTTTTTAGTAGTTTGTGTGCATTTCATCAGATCTAAGGCTACCAGTGACAGGAGAATCGTGCTGGAGACTGCTCTGTAGTTTGCATCCTTCTACTCCCCTGTTATTTTTCAAATCTATTGATAATTTTTGTTAGAGTAGTTAGAAAATTTGGTTGATTCTGCTTGTTGTGTTGAGGATCGGTTCTACATTCAGAATCTGAGTGTTGTATATTTGGTAGGAGAACTCTGCAACCTCAGATTATTCCACTAAATCCAGAGGTTGAAAGACTTCTCAGATCTAGACCAACCACACCCACATTTGTTGCATTTGATTCTGTAGAAATGGGTGAGCAACAACAACCAAGAACCCTTAAGGAGTTTAGTGCACCAGGGATCTATAATTCTCCCTTCTACATTCAATTCCCAGCTGCTCAGGGAAAGTATGAGATAAAATCATCCATCATTCAAATGCTGCCCTTATTTCATGGCCTGACCAAAGGAGACCCCTACAAGCACATTGATGAGTTCTTGGGACTGTGCACTACATTTAATGTCACAGGTTTGGGGGAAGAGGCCACCCGGATGAGACTTTCCTTTTTCATTAAAGGACAGAGCCAGGACCTGGTTGTCCTTGTTTCCACCCAACAACATTTAGTCCTAGAGTGATCTCCAATGTCAATTTCTGGCCAAATTCTTCCCTATGTCGAAGACGAGCCAATTGAGGAAGGGTATCATCTCTTTTACCCAAGATCCAATTGAAGATTTTCATCAATCCTGGGAGAGATTTAAGGAACTCCTCAAGAAATGCCCCCACTATCAAATCCCTGAATGGCAATTGGTTCAAAGCTTTTATTAGAGAATTGATGCTAAAAGCAGAGATATGATAGATGCTTCATGTGGTGGCACCTATCTCCATAAAACAGCTGAGGAGGCATGGGAGCTCTTTGATATTATTAGTGAGAACTCTATGCGAAGGGAAACTTTAGCAAGAGATCTAAAGCCTCCTAGATTGATGAAGGAGAACACCTCAAGGGGAAAGTTATATGAAGTGAGTATGCCAAGTGAGTTGGAAAGGAAAGTGGACAGCTTAACCCTGAAATTTGATAGGCTAATGGGAGCAATGCAGTCACTTGTGGCTACTAAAGTGGAGGAGGCATGTGCCATATGCCAATCCCCTGCTCATCCCCTGGAAGAATGCCCATCTGCTGACCAGTTTTCTAATTTTATAACAGAGCATGTGGCTGCAACTCAGTCTTATGGGCAGCAGCCTGCTGCTAGATACCAATGGAGGAACCACCCCAATCTAAGGTAGCGACAAGATGCATACCCCAGCCAGCAGCAGCAGCCCCAGCAGCCCATGCCCTATAGAAGTGCTCAACCCTATAGAGAAAATTATATCCCAAGGCCTCAATATCAGCAACCCATGGCCCAACCTGTAGCTCCTCCTGTGCAGCAAGCTGCACCTCCTCCAACTATGAGAACACCATCCTTTTAGGAGCAAATTCTATCTTCACTGCAAAGCTTGAACACCTAACCCAAACTATGCACTCTCACAACCAGAGCATCAAAAAGATAGAGGACCAACTTGGTCAACTGTCTGATTCTCTGACTAGGAGAGAGGGAGGAAGGCTGCCCAGCCAACCACAGGACAACCCACGAAGGCAGTTTGTAGTGGGTGAAGTTTCCTCCACATATGAGGAAACCAAATCTGTTACAACTTTGAGAAGTAGTAAGCTAGTGGACAACCAAGACCACCAATGATGGATTTGAAGGAACAATCAATCGTGATTAAAGAGGATAATGAGGATCCTCAAAAAAAGAAAAAAAAAAAAAAGAAAGAGACCCCGTTGGCTAAGGCTGCAGGTGAGGGAGCAATCCCACATCTGCCATTTCCTAAGGCACTACAGGCACCTTCCCCTTTTGATAAAGGGCAAGGAAAAATTGAGAAAATGATGGAGACTTTCAAGCAAGTAAAGATCAATTTTCCTTTACTTGATGCCATTAAACAAATCTCAGCCTATGCCAAGTTTTTAAAGAACTATGGATCCATAAAAGACAATCCAGGATACACATATCCAAGAAAGTCTTTTCAGCAGAGAGAGTAAAACAAATTTTGTCGATTGCAACCCCAACCAAATTCCAAGACCCTAGAACCCCCACAATCCCCTGCATCATTGGGGATCATACCATTGACAAAGCCCTACGATATCTTGGAGCCAGTGTAAATTTACTTCCATATTCAGTATATGAGAAGCTGGGCTTAGGCAAATTAAAGCCCACACATGTGGTCCTCCAGCTGGCCGACAGATCTGAAAGGAAACCTGTGGGGATAATTGAAGATGTTTTTATTGGAGTTGACAAATTCTTCTATCCTGCTGACTTTTTGGTATTGGACGTGAAACCAAGCAAATGTGCTTCTTCCATACCTGTGATTTTAGGTAGACCCTTTTTGGCCACTGCCAATGCACACATACAATGCAGGTATGGAATCATGGAAGTGTCATTTGGGAACATGAAGGTTAAGCTGAATGTGTATAACACTGGCTATCAACCCTCTCCTAAAGAGGCTTGCTTTTCCATTAATGCCCAAAAGAAAGTGATGCATGATAATCCACATTGGCTGGTGCAGGACAATGCTTGGTTCACAGATGGAAAACTTCACCCAGGGAATGGACACTGGCTGAGGAAAAGATCTACGAAAAGTGTCAAGTTTGATGAGCCTGAGGAGACTATGGACCTTCCAGATCCTCCATATTAGCCCCTATAGTTAGTATGTATCATATGTACCATACTTTGCTTTTGTTTTAGGTGTTTACTTTATTGTTAATTGATTTTTTGTATTTCTTGCAACATGAAAAGAAAAAAAAAAAAAATTAGGGAGAGAAACAAAACTGCCATGCTTAATACTAGGTCGTCATTTCAGTATTACCAGTTATCCTGAGATAATGGGAGCTTGGCCACAAGGAAAACAAAATGTAGAGCAGCACTACAGACGAGCCTACTGAGTGCTGAAACTGAAAGTACCCCAAAATGTAGCATTATTTGATTTTTAGAAGTCTTCGACAGGTCAAGTTCACCTTTCGATAGGTCACATGGTGATTTCGGCAGGATATTCGATGGTTTCGATAGGCACTGAACTTCTCGATAGGTGAAATTAACTTTTCGATCGATTAAAAAGAGTAAAATGGAGATTTCAATAGGTTCTAGATACCAATCAGGAACTTATCGAAATGGAGACTCAATTGCCGTTTAAACCGATCGAAAGGATAGTTCCACCTATCGGGATCCAATCGAATCTCCCCCTTTCAGAGTTTTGTCTGCCATGTTTTTGACAAGACGCATGAACTTATCGAAACCATCCAATTCACCCTATCAGAACCGCATTCCACCCCTTATATACCTGTCGAGAGGTCATTTGTACCTCATTCCATACCTTCTGCAAAACCCTAGCTCTTGTCCTCTCTCTTTCACCTCCCTCTTTCTCCACTAATTCCTCACAGAACCTTCAGCTGTGCAGGCTGCCATTTTGTCAGTACATTCAGCTTACACAGAGGAGCATTTTGCCCCTAATTTTGGAAAAATTGAAGTTGTGCAGTGCGATTTCTGTTAAACCCTAGGTATTTCGAAGACAGTTGCTTTCCCACCATCAATCTGTCGCTCCTCTAATTTTAAAACTTCAAACTCCACTTCAAGTTGGTGAGTGCTTAATTTCTGATGAGTAAAATGGATGACCTGGAGGAAACTCTCGTGAACATACACCGAAGAGCAACTGCTTCCACCCCCAAATCATCCAAGAAGTTGAAACTAGCTGACAAACCACCTGTCAAGAGGAAGCTCACTGAGATGTCACCCAAAAAGACTCCTAAAGCTAAGAAAGCCAAAGCTGTTGAGATTCAGGAGCCTAGAATAGAAGAAACGCTAGCGAGAGCTGCCCCTCCAGTAGAGCTGTCAGCGGGGTTAAGAACCCCCAATGAATTTGTAGAAAAAGTGAGTCTTGTCCCTGAGACGGATTTTGGTCTGGCATATTTTGCCAACATTGGGGAGTGCAAGGGGACATTGGAATATTTAAAAAAAGAAGGTCTGCTACCTCTGCTTTCACCCTTGAAGGAAAATGTCTACCCCAGGTTAGTGAAATTGTGGTACCAGAACCTGAAAAAGAAGGTGGTGCCTGGAGCTGAGGATACATTGGAAATCATGATTGATGATTGGCAGCTGACTGTCGATTGCAGAGATATTGGGATGGCTTTGGGAGTCCCATATCAATTTGACTCCACCAGAGCTGAGGGAGCACCTACAGGGGCCACATTTTGGGAAATGGCTAAACATCTTACTAATGGAATAGTGGGCTCTGGTGAATCCTTGATGAGAAGAGACCTCCATCCTACCCTCAGACTCATTGATACCATTCTGAGGAAAAATGTCTATCTCTGGCCATTTGCAAGAGAGAAGGACCCCTTTAGTTGATGCACTATACTTCTGTTCAAAGGGGCAATTTGTGAATGCACCTAAGCTAATTTTCCTTGCTGAAGAGTCAAGCTTTTGCTAAAGGAGGAGGTCTTCCCTTTTACAGACTCATCACATGTCTGCTCAGGACGGGAAAATATGCAATCAAGCAAAAAGAACCAATAGAGAAGCTGACCTTTAAATTGTATGGAAAGCGAGAATGGTCAACCAGCCTCACCTTGATTAAGAAACGTCAACCAGTTGGAAGGGAGGCAGCTGAGAAGGCAACCACTACCGTGGCAGCAGAGACTCCTGCAAAGATACCCTCATCCGCCCCTCAACCTACCCTACCTGTCCCATTACCTACCCCTCCACCTACTTTGCTTTTTCAGTTTATATTTGTCCCTCTTCCAATAGACCTCTCTCCACCCACCGCAGAACCTGTTTTCACTTCAACCACCTCTCAGGTTTTCCAACCTGACATACTGGAACCTCCCACATTCCCCGAGCCTACCCCTACCCCTTCTTCTCCCCACACTACCCAACCCATTTCTATCTTTCCCCCATCCCCAACCCCTCTGCATCCACAGGGCGTGGACCTGTTCCCCACTACTGGGTTCACGGCCCTCATGACCTCAATTGTGGAGGATGTTGCTCATGAGTACACTCCACTTCCTGACTCCCCACACCCCACACCTCATCATTTTACCCATGCACCCTCTTCTCCCTTCCATCATGTCCAAACACCTGCCCCTTCTACCCCACCATGCCTGACACCCTTACTCAAATTCTATCCCTTCTCCAATCCATTCAATCTCAATTAACCATCAACACCGACAACCAGACCATCATGAGCTCATGTCTCCAATCAATTCAATCCACCCTTACCCCATCCTCTTCTGCTCCTCCACCCCCTCACATATCCCCTCCTGCTTCTCCTATACTTACCCCACACCCTGCGGCTGCCCAGCCTGAGGAAGCGGCCGCACCAACTCTCCCCATACTTTCCTCACCACAGGACCGTTTACCCTCCTCCCCAGATTTACTGGTCTCCGCAATAGCTGAATCCCCTCCACCCTTCTCCACCCTTCTCCACCCCCCCACATGTTTTCCAGGATGCTTCTACCCAAACTGATCCATGGGAGGATCTGGTTCTTTCCATCCCCTCCTCTTCCTCGACTACATCCCTGTCCTTGCCTATTGTCCTTAGACAATCCATGTACATACCCCCTTACCTCACCCTGCTGTATGCAATGCGGGACAACCCTTACATCCACAGGGATTTCATGAGAGGTATGGCTGCACTCTGAGCTTCCATTGAGGCCCCTTATGAGGAGAGGATTGCCAACATCAAATTGGAACACCGAATTCAACTCCGCGATATCTCTAAAGGGTGATCTGAAATCCTGACTCGTTATGAGTCAGCAAAACAAGTGGGAGCGGCTGAGAGTCTCATTGCCAAATATGAGAAGAAGAATTCTGAGCTTCTCAAGAAAAAATTAGCCAATGCTCACGAGATACTCAAGGCCACCAAAGAACTCTCTGATGCCAACCTGCTCTATGCTGCCGAAGAGATTGACATATTGGAGAAAAAGGTTGCTTCCCTTACCTCTCAGCCATTTCAACCCACCCCCCTTGCCACCGCACCTCCTCCTGCACCTCCTGCCACACAATCCTGTCCCCCCTTACAACTCAACATCCTCCCACCCCCCTGTGGATGTGCACCCTCCTCCAGCCCAAGAGCCTTCCCCCACTAAACCTGCCCTCCAAAACCAAAAAGGGCTCCCCCCAAGAAGAAAGTCGCTGCAAAAAGATCTGCTCCCTCTGCTGCCCCTGCCAAGAAAGGAAAGGGGCTTGTTGCCCAGTCTAAAGCCACACCTCCCATCCAGCCCCCACTGCCCTTTTTCCTTTCGATTCAGATTCAGATTCTATTATTGTTGTTGACCCCAAAGGAAAACAGCCCACTGCCTAGTCTGAGGAGGCAGCAAAGAGACAGCCATAGAGGGCTAAATCTAAAGGCAAAGCCCCCTTATCTAAGGATGAGCTGAAAAACCAGGCTGACCTCTACAATTGGCCAGATGATACCTGAAAATAGCTATGGCAGCTTGTTTTTTTAGTTTCTTCCTCATTTTTCTCATGTACATATTTGGCATTTTAATACATTTTGTCTTCATGTAGTTTTTTCTGTATCTCTCTTTTCCCCCCATGCCTCCCCCTAATTTCATGCTGTCAACAGTGAGGACACTATTTACTTTAGGTTTGGGGGTATGGCATGTATGCCAATAAATTAGTTAATTTTAGTGCAACTAGGTTAAAAAGGAAGTGTTTGGAATTAATTAGAGTAAATTCTCACTAGATTTTTTTTTTTGTAAAAAGAGGAAATTAAGAAAATAACTATTTGCAACTGAAATAAGTCATAGTCCAACAGACTTCATGAGGCCAATGTCAACAATTTGTGAAAAATAATTTTGATGTGCAGTAAACCTGAAATGAGAGGAAATTGTGAAGACACACCCCTGAAAATCAGATGGAAGGCCATACCCAGTGAGATTTGGGCCTGAAAATTTTTCTTTGAAGAGTGTTTTGGCAACTTTTCTGCTCTAAGGACTGATTGGATCTAATTTTAATCACTAGAAGTTAGGCAATTCCAAATTGAAATAGCTTGACATCATTCATGACATTGAGGACATGAAGTAAGGCCATTCCTTGGTCAGTTTGAGCTTAAAATGTCCCACCTTTGAACTGCCCTTGATGCACACCACTTGAGCCTTAAAAGTGCCAATTTTCTTTAATGAAAATCAGAAATTTTAAACCCAAAACCTTTTGACCTATTCCAGTTCACCCCCAATCTGAGAAATCAGGAAGAGAAAGGAGAGGCAAGGTTTGAGGAGCAAGGTGTTAAATCTGGTTGAAAGAAAGAAAAACACAGTTGGTGGTATTTGTGGTATTCCAATGTAAAAATAAAAATAAAAAATAAAAACAGAGTAAAAGAATGAGAGAGAGAAGTCATTTCATTGAAAGATTGAAAGAAAATAGAAGAAGCTGGCCACTTTGGCTCTGAAAATTCAAGAAATAAATGGAATTGTGCTGAAATGATGAAGGTGTTATCCAGACCACCTCCTTACCTTTACTGACTTCTCAATTTGAATCCCTTTTACCTTGCCATTCTTTTACAAACCTTATCCCTAAGCCACACTACAACCCAATAAAAAGACCTTACTGATCTGGAATGGATTGAGCTGTCATGTGGAGATAAGGATCTGTCTAATCTATGGTGAAAAGAGTTAGAAAATTTCAGAAATTAGAGCAATGCCTATGCTCATGCTTACAACCCTATTTGAGGACTGTAACTGCTCTTGAGCTGTGTGAAATTCTACACCCTTCATTATTGTTGGGAGTTAACAGCCCTGGTGAGACTTGGGCTTAAAATCCTATTTGATGGGGGTAGTATCAAAACAGAATTCTCAAGTGAAAGGTGAGCTATGCATCAATCCTTAAACAAAATGCCTTGACATGAACTGATTGATGATGAAGGAATTACTATAAAAATTTCATATTTTAAGTTGGTGAATTTTTTGCTGAAAACCCTCTAGAACTAAAAAGACATGATGAGAATTTATTCTAGTTTACTGACACTCTGTTTAGCAGGATGCACTATTATTAACTAACCCTATTGGAGAAGTTTGTGGGTACCTTCACTGAAAACCCTCAGGAGACTTCACTCCTCCACTAGGGATCACCTAGGGGTTTAAAAGGCTTGGTGCATATGCTAGATGCATCCGTGCTCCCTACTAAAGTGACATTTTAATTTTGTTTTATCATTCTCCTTTGCTCAGGGACTAGCAAAGCTTAGGTTTGGGGGTGTGTTAAGTGGTGAAAAATGCCACTTTTCACCCTCTAACCTGACCATTGATAGACCTATGAGCACACTAATAAGCTTCTGCCAAGAGCATTTTATAGACAGCAATAAAAAAAGACATTAACGCAAAAAACCACTCAAGAATGCCCAAAAAGGGGTTATCTCTCAGCACAGGATAAACCCGGCAACAACACACCACAGGGTAGCTCATCACTAGACCCTTGGAGCATGTGGCTACAGCAGGGCAAGGCGAAGGAAGTGAAAACAGGCTGAAAATATCCTATCGATTGGTCACCTAAAGATTTCAATACGAGCTGAAAGCAAAGAAAGGAAGAATTCATGTAGTTGAAGAGGAGTTCGATAGGATCCAAGAACCAATCGAGCAGCTGAAAGGAAGGAAGAAATCATCCTATTGAAAACATGCCTGAAGCGTCAAAGGAACCTATCGAATGGTTTCTTGAAACTATCAAAGGGTGATTGGGCCTTTTGATAAGACTGAAAGCAAACCTATCGAAATGGTGGAATGCAGAGCAGAACCTGTCAAAATAGTTCTCCAACCTGTCGAAGAGTCCTTCCAACTTGTTGAATACTCCAAGCCAAGGGCAGAGAATGCTAAAACTCAAAGAGAAGGCTCGTTCTATCTGAACCTATTGAAGAGATCTGAGAACCTACCGAAAGGACCAAAATGCTCTATTCCAACCTATCGAAAGCTTCTTGAACCTGTCGAAATCGTGTGCAGAACTTCTCAGAAAATCATTTGTGCACACGTTGTGATTCAGTGACCTGTTGCACACAACCCGAGGTACTTGGTGACCGACAAGACGATTCCAGAAGATGCCCTAGGAAGCCCTAACCGACCAACATGCTCTAACAGAACTTTAACAAACTCTAACAACCTTCTATAAGGGATTTTTGGCAGGAAAAATAGAGGGAAAAGCTATATATAGAGACCCCCAATTGCCATTGGGGGGAGGATCAAGATCTGAGCCAAATTCTGGAGATTAGAGCTTGCAGAGAAACTCAATTTCCCTCCTTTAGCCCAGCAATGGTTGGCTAATTCCCCTGGAGTAGCAAGGAGAGAAGTTAGATCTGTAATTGGGTAAGGTTAAGAGTGCTATTGTAGGTTCCTAGCTGCACAGACTATAGATCTGAGAGTATTTCCATTGTAGAGTGACCTTGTTTGCAATGTTAATGCTGATTTTAATTCTGTAATTAGATCTAAAGTTCCTTTGGTTCCATTTGGTGATTGATCGGATCTATGTAGAGGAGTCTATATATCAGCTCACCCACTTAACTGGTAGACCTCTTGGATACCACCTGATCTCCCTAGATCTGATGCTCCTGTTATTCCTTGAGTCTGTGACCTGGAAATTATAGCATTTGTAGTGGTTTTAATTGCTCTAATTGATGCTCTGGCTTTGAAGGAGATCCCTAGGATGGTCTGTGACCATTAAAGTGAACAGATCATAACCTTAAGATGAATCTAAGCTTAGGCTCCAATTGGATTCATCTGCTGCAATCCATGGATTCGATAAAGTCTATAGGATGGTCTGTGACCATTAAAGTGGACAAATCATAGCCTTAAGACCAGGTCTATTCAGTGATTTGGAGTGGAATTTATACCCTGCAGCTGTGCTTATAGCCAGCGAGGGATTTATGTGCTCTGAACCTCGATAGCATAATTAATTGAATCTAATTTCAGTGAAAACCAATCTCCAAGCTACTCTTCTCCATTTTCTATTCTTTTTACCTCTTCCCCCTGCAAGATCTAAGATCCTAAACTCGATCCAAGTTAGTTTATGTTTAATTTTAGCATTAGCTTAAGTGACAATCCATTTCAAACCTCTCCCTTGTTTTCTAGCTAAATTAGCAATAGTTAGGGTGCCAGATCTAACACAGATTTGGAGATTTATTATATTTTAAAACTAACCTCCCTGTGGACATTCCCTTACTCACCATTTGTGAAATACTTGCTACAACAGACCCTGATTACTTGCAGGTTTGTATGAGTGTGTTCTGCCTAATTTTAGATGATTTTAGACCCTATTTGAGGGAAGGCAAACAAACACAACACCTGGGAACCTACACATCGACATTTACTCGAACTGACGGTTCAAGATTTTTTTTTCCCTATAAAATCCATACACATCGATTAACCAAAATCAGTTCATAACTCTTCTTCTTCCTCCTCCTGTAACCTTAAAGCCCCATGACGGAAGAACATAACTAGAGCAACTTCAGTAAAAGTCTCGACAAAATTTTAGAAAAATATATAGCTGAGCTCCTGGCTGTACAATAGAAAGTAGAAAAATTGAAGCGTCAACAATCTATCTTTAATGTTGAATCATCCACCAAAACTATTTTTGACCCTAAACCTAACCCAAATCCGAAACCATATACCAGGAACCCTTCTTCCCCCACTTCATAACCCTTATACCATTACATCCAACCCAGAATGTGACTTCCTATATAGTAAGGATGAGTAACAATTCCCAGTGTCATTTCCCATCCCATCCTTGATCTCCTCACCACCCCACTCCATTGTTTATCTTCTCCCTTCGCTTGCGCTACAATCTCTTCATAAAATTTTCGCAAGGGAGCAGTATAGGTTGAATGGGGGGGCTAAGATGTGTCATCTTCTAACTCTCCTCAACTTCTTCCCATAATTGCATTACCGGTACAGTTGATGAATCATGGAGGGATTTGGAAGGGCAGTGGGGAGTGATTCGACAGCTCTTGGAGTAGCAACCCTCCAAAGGTTGGAGATCCTTTTATTGTAAGGATGTGAGACTCTGATTAAAGTTGCTTAGAAGCCGAGGACCAATCTTTATTGAAGATTTCTCTCGGATGTTGCTGCTAGTGTCTTAGTTTAGTATGTGTCTAGATTTTTCCTAGGAATTTTTGTTCATGTAATTAGTTTTCTTTCCATGTTGTTGTAATTAGTTGATAGATGAAAAGTTTTTTTTTATTACCGTCTTTCTTTTATTTTTTTTAACTTTATAAAATCGAAAGTATTTTTCTCCCAAATTTGGGGGGAAGAATTTTTTATTTTTTTTACAGATTATACACCCAGTTACTAACATAGCAGTAAAGTAATAAGTAACTTTTCCTGTATGTCCCCTGTTTTGCACAATGAGGACATTATCCTATTTAAGTTTGGGGGGATAAACTACTTTTGTATAGATTAGTTTAGTTTTCTTTTTAGTTTTCTTTTTCGTCAAAATTTTAAATTTTTAATATCTTTTTTAAAATTTTTTTAGATAAGTTAATCATTATATGCAAATTATGGGAAAAATATAAAAATCCAAATTTCTTAGGAAACCATCATAGTAGTAGTTCAAAAATAAAAATAAAAATAATTACAATTCAAAGTAAAACATCTCTAGAACACTGTATCAGAAGAATGTTTGAAACTATACGATTGATCTGAACTGTAAAATATTTTATATTATAGTTTAAAAATCATATAACCAGTGAGGTATAGAGCCTATTCCTCTTTATTCTGAGAGAAAGAGAGACCGTTTTTATTCATATTTAATTTTCTTTGAACTGCTCTACTAATGCTGTCAAAATGAAATCTCATAATGCTTAACTTAGAATCAATATATTTTATTATTATGATAATTTATTTATTTAGAATTGTCTATTAAATATATCAAAATAATAAGACATCTATAGTAGTAAATCGTGAAAATGACCAAAGGCCATCTTTTTGTAACCAGAGCTAAAAAGCAAAAATCCTAGATTATTTTATCATTTGAACCCATATTAGAAGCCTAAAGAATAAATTTCTTCATACCAGAATTTTATAAACCCTTAACCATATGTACTGCCCAAAACTTTCTATCCTTAACCCTTACAAATTCTGAGAGTTTAGAATATAAAAGAAGGGAAGAAAAGGGAGTGAAAGGAGTATGAGTTAATCGATAAGGGATCTACTGAAAAGGGTACAAACTGAAAAAGAAATACAAATATATGAAAATATGGGAAAAGGAAAGAAAAAGAAAGAAAAATCATAAAAGAAGATTTTGTGAAAAGAGAACCAAAAAGCTTCCAAATTAAAAAACAAGAGAAAAATGAGATTTACAAAAATAAAAATAAATGGGAAGAAGTCATCCAAAATAAGGATACTTACTGAAGCTGAAAAATAGAAGAAAAAAATGAAGAGCTAAACTCTTGGAAATAATTCTGAATCGTCTTTACTTTTTTTCTTTGAAACCTTCTGAAAACCCAATACCCCATTACAAGCCGAAGGAAAGACCTTTGTGATTTACGATTTGTAAAAATATGAGTCTAGTAGAGATATATGAAATAGATACTATGAATAAATAAAGAAATTATATGAAAAGAATTGATTATCCTTTCCATGAGATTTATCTTTTTAGCTGATTGTCCTTTGAATTTATCATGAATATATCATATTATGAGAACCGAAAATTTTGATTATTTCTTATAGAATGACAATAAGTGAGTTTGAATGAAAATATTTTTTAAAAACTGCAGTTTAGAAAAATCTATGATCAATATACTTTTCACTGATATGCACACACTCCACACTATACAAGAATTGAAATTATTGAGTACTGATCAAGGATAATTGCGATGATGGGAAGCTAAGGATAAAATATTTGAAATATTTTGAAATAATGAATATATAATGACTAACTGAATAATTAGTAGTGTATAAAAATTAGTTTATATTTTGAAGTTTTAGTTTTGGAAAATATTTTGAAAAATCCAAAAATATTTGAAGTTTGTAAGGTTACTTCACTAAAAACCTGTAGGAGACTACAACTCCTCCACTAGGGATCACCTAAGGGTTTAAAGGCTTGTTGCAGCTGCTAAATGCAATCGTGCTCCCTACGAAAGAGGCATTTAAATTTAAAAGTTTTAAATATTTTATGTTTCCTTGTTTGTTAGGGACTAGCAAAACTTAAGTTTGGGGGTGTGATCAGTCACATAATTTACTATTTTATCACCCTTAACTTAGTGATGCTAGGACTTAGTTGCTACTAATGAGTTACTGATGTACATATATTAAAGATAAGCAGTAAATTAGAGCCTAAGTGTTAATCCTTGTCAAAATGAAATAAAAAACCATTAAAAAGACGACCAAGCGTTAAAGACGATTCACCAAAAATAGGAAAGCTGAAAAATCGTAATTCTTCAAAAAGTGATAAAAGAAAAAAGCGATCGATCCAAAATAAGAAATTATTAGCTGAAAACCTACTGAAAATAGAAAATCATGAATTACGATTTTCCAGAAAGAATAAGAAAGAAATCGTTATTTACGATTTCTTAAAAATAGAAGCTTTCTATTACACACTGCTGCTGCGGATCATATGTGAGTTTAACACCACCCTATCCAAAATTAGAAGACTCCTGCAACTAGAAGTTTGGTGAACCATGAATCTGAGATGATTGATAAAGATCTAATCTGAAGGACTCCGCTGCTGCTCAATAAAGAACAATCCAGAAGTGCATCACCTAACGAAAGTAAGGAAAGATAAAATTAGAAATTAGAGTTATATTAGGAATATTTTGTTTTTAGTAGTTTCTTTTATTATAACTAGATCTTTGTAAATTGACCCCTTATGATCTATAAATAAGAGGGCTCGATATAGGAACTAGATCTTTGTAAATTGACCCCTTATGATCTTTGTAAATTGACCCCTTCTCTTTTCTGATGAGTACACTTACTCCCTTATGAGCTGCTGGCACAAGGATCATCGTCGGGAGTTGGGTTTGAGGTCTTAGTTCGGCCTTATGATTCCGGAGCAGGTTTGACACTTTCTTCCCTTGTTCGATTAGTGAGGTTTAACTGTATTCTCCGACTAATGACATTCTTCTTTCTTGGACAGATTGTGTTTGATCCCTACATTGGCTCCCCATTCCACGATTGAGCTGTTGTTGGCCGATTCTAACTATTCGTTGATCGTCACGTCATCTTCTTTTATGGCGCTTGGACCCGAGCCTACTATTTGGGAGAGAAAGTGGTACACTAGTATCGTGAATACTTTGCTATGCCTCAGGGTCCTCCTGGGGATGTTATGGAGCCGGGGGGCACGGTTGAGGAACTTACAGAGGGGCTCCTCCATCATGGGATTCCTACCAATGGCCTTTTCCAGCATGGGGGGTATCAGCAGTGGTATGAGTCTCTTCCCTACCGATCCATCCTCCCGTGTTTTTTACCTGTTGCAACTTTTTGGCATTCGGAGATTCACGCACTTAGGTACTTTCTCCCCTTTCCTTTGTTTGTTGGCTTTCTTTTCGATTTTCTAAGGTTATGCTTTACTTATCGGATTTCATCCTCTCTTTTCAGTTTGACGAGGCAGAGGATCCCGATGTGGCAGCAGACGCGAGTCCTTCAGAGGCACCAGGTGCGAGACCCTCCAGGGCTTCTGGTGCAGGTCCCTCAGGGACATCTATGGCAGGATCTTTCGAGGTTTTTAGGCGATTTGACGATAGATTCCTCTCAAAGTGGGTCCCAGTGGTGAGTTTGTTTCTTCTTTAGGGATGTGCTTGCCCCCCTTCATTTCCTCTGCGCTGCTGATATTTTCCTTTTTTTTCTTTTATAGGTTTATGAGTCAGCCATTCAACAGATTCAGTATTACCATCATATTGCTGATCTTTGGGAGGTCGAAGTGGTGAGTATGATGTTGGTTTATCCTTTCTGTATTTTGTCGATCCATGCTCTTTCCTAACTGACCCTTCTGGCATGATGCTTTCACTGTGCTCGCAAGAAGGAGTCGCGTTCATTGCGTAGTTCGCTGACCCAGGCATGGTTACGGGTGGGGGAGGTCACATCCATGATGTATCAGAGGACCCAACACTGGCAAAGGAGGGATTCTTGAGGACCCGGAACCTGGTCGGAGGCTACTTTTCCTTTTTACTTTATGAACACTTGATCTTTTTGATTACTTCTGGAAGAAATGTAATGACATTATGACTGATTGGTGTATTTGGATAATTCGCAGAATGGATATCATTAATTTTCCTTTCTATTTGTTATCTCCCTTTTTGGATGTGATATGCTTGCCTGCCAAAATGAAAAATAGGTTAGATGGGTGTGAAACCGTAATTATGATTTGTATTCTTTTGCAGGATGAGCCATGAGCTTGGCGCTAGGGGAAATGACCCTAAGTTATGCATAGCTGAAATGGTCAAGGTTCATGTTTTTCTTCCTTTATCTGTGTTGATGGCCAATGTATTATTGAAGTTCAGCTGCTTGCTATGTCCTCTGATTTATCCAAAAGAATGATACCTGAAACTAAAAAGGATAGGTTAGGTAGCCACAGGTGGGTGTCCAGCGTGTGATCCGGGGAGCCACTTGTGAGGGCAAAATTGGTTAGTGTAAGCAGGGGACAGGTGGACAGGTTCAAATGACAAGGGGAGACAACCCGCATACATATATGTATGTATTACATATATTATATATATTTTCGGTTTTTTGATCTTGCGTATACTTTATATACGCAAGGCAATTTTCTGAGATTTTTGGCCTTGCGTATGTAAAATATATGCAAGGCATTTTTTGGGGAATTTTGGCCTTGCGTATATAAAGTATATGCAAGGCATGTTTGGTCTGTGATGGACCTATAAGCCCAAGAAAGCATTCTTTCTCTCAAATTTAAATTGAGTTCCAGAATTTGCTCATATTTTTTTTCACTTATTCTCCCGTGGGTGGGTCCATTGTCCTACATCGAATCGTGATTATTAAATGACCTTGTATGACCATGGACCTGCTTCATGATCTCGTCCCTCTGGCGAGACCCTGGATCTTTATACTTCCCTCCTTGGGTGTAGGGCCCAACATTTTGAAACATTGGTTTGATAGCTTGAATGAGAGCGAGCTCGCGGGTTTGGACCAACTTGGGCTTGCCCATCTCCATTCTTTTCTTGATGTTCCTCCTTTTTGGGATCTAATCCATGTGGCAGTTTCTCATTGGGATGCAGAAACCCATGTCTTCCATTTTGTGGCCCGTGAGCTAACTCTGACACTTAAAGAGCTCTTTGTTTGTTTGGGTTTGAGGTTACATCATGGCCTTGCTAAGGTGGTACCAAAATCGGGTTATGCCAAGACTGTCCACACGATTTTAATTTTGAAGAAAAATGAATATGAGAAGAGCTTTGTCGGCGAGCCCACCAGGTGTTCGATGAAATTCCTGAGAGAAATTTTTGGTGATGAAAATTTGTAAAAATTGCCGACCAAAAACACATGAATGCTTTTGCCCTTTACCTTTTCTCAGAGGTCCTTTTTTACACGGGTGGGGAGAGTTTCTCTCTTGCACTCTGTGATGTACTAGCGGAGCTGGAGAAGGGTCGCTCTGTGGTGCATTTTGTGCAGGCCGAGCTTCACCGCGGTCTTGATGCCATTGCTTTGGGAATGGTCGAGTGCTTCCGGGGATGCCCCATTCTTCTTCAGGTCTTACATGGGGAGCATCTTGCCATTTTGGGATCAGTGCCCCGCTTTTATGTGGTGTGAGGAGAAGCTGCTCGTTGCTTTATGGGCTGATGTTCTGGGTTGCCTCAGAAGAAGATATGAGAGATGTGCCTTGGTTGATCGAGGCAGAACTTATATGGAGGCCTCCATAACTTGATGGGACCTTCCCCATAGTGCGATCCCGAGATCATGAGGGTATCACCCTTCTAGGGTTAACTAGCAGCACCTATTATTTTCCTTCTCGAGTTTTGTGCTAGTTTGGCTATACTCAGCATGTGCCTTGTACCACAGGGCCTCCCCTGTGTGGCTTGATTTACCTCAAGGGTCCTCTGGAGATTTGGAGAAGATAGTGGTGCTTTGGGAGACACGTCAGTCGACGCATATGTGCGACCAGGAGCAGGGGGCTGTCCCTTTTACTTCTCCAGAGTACGAGACATGGTTATCTTCTATGACACCTTTTATGAGGCGGCTTGTTCTGGCTGAGAGTAGTAATTCTGAGGGATCCTGGCCAAAGAAAGAAGCGGCACTTTTAACTCGGATAAAGCTTCTCATAGACGAAAAGCGAGTATTGCAAGAGCGCTTAGTGAAAGAGTAAACAAGGGCTGATATTGCATAAATGAAAGCCCATGTTGCAGAATATGAAGTTGTTTATTTGGAGGAAACTTTGAGTGGCGTCCTTGGTCACACTCATGATTCCCAGAAGCGGTACAAGGGTCTCCATGGTCGATGGATGACTGAACGGAATGTCCGTGAAGATGCCTTACGTGAGCTGGTTCGCAACCTGGAGCGCGAGCTGGGCTGATGACCGATTCTTGCAATTTTTTTACACATATCAGATACCACACTAAGGGGGTTTGAAAACCCCTTGGCAGATATATATTTTTTTTAGTTTTTGTGTATGTATTTTTTTTATGTTTTTGTTTATTTTTTAAATTTGTAAAGGGAGAAACAGGGTGCCACACTGTTTATCTTTTTGGGATGTCGTGCAAGCAAAGTTTAGAGATGAAAATAGAAAAGGAAAATCTATTATCTTATATTTCTTTGTTTTCTTTATTGAAAAGGGAAATCTATTATCTTATTTTTGTTATTTTCTTTATGTAAAAATGGAAAATGGAAATCTATTATTGCATTTATGTTGTTTTTATCTAAAATGGTAAAGGGAAATCTATTATCTTATTTTTTGTTGTTTTCTTTATGGAAAATGGAAAAGGGAAATATATTATCTTATTTTTTATTATTTTCTTTATAGAAAAGGGAAATCTATTATTTTCTTTGCCTTTAAACGTGAGGAGAGGTAACGGGCTCCATTTGAGAATGGCCGAACCTGTTCATGTGATAGGGGCCGAGGTCAAAAAATTTTCCGCGGTTGGAAAGTCCATCCCTTTTAGATTGAGTTAGAATTTTATCTTTACCTCTGGCCATGCGTTTGACGGTGCGATTATGAAGATATTCCTAGTCAGGGCCCGATTTGAGCTAATGTGAGTGGGCCAGTAGGTGAGCAGGTAATTTGTACTTGACCAAAGGGGTAACTGACGACTTTCTCTTTTTCTTTTACGACCTCTTTTTTACTCACAAGGCCTAGGACGGGTTTTCGCCGTTCCCATTGTTGCCCTCTTTTTTACTCGTAGCAACCTTTTGGATTTTCACTACATTCGTGGGTATGCATTTTTACACCAGGCGCATTTTCATGTTTTAACCTGGTCCGTAAAAGCTCACTCTTTTTACTTGTGGCGCCCTTTCGGGTTTTCACCACATCCACTTTGCTTTGAGCTTGTATATTTTTGTTTTCTTTCTTTTCAAAGGCCATGGCTTGGACATCAATTCCGTCATAGCTGGCTAGATGGAGTTCTTCTGTTGTCTCTTAGCTCAACTTGTGCTGACTCAACAGATACTATGACTACTCGTAGACTTTAGAGAGGGCTTTCTCTCAGGATGAATCATGGCCATGGGTTGAAAGGAATAGGTTAGGAATTTTGAAGGTATTCTCGGGTTTAAAGGATTTTTTTTCTTGATTAGGTTCCAGTTGTCATAATACACTTCTTCCTTGGGGGATTTTTACTGTAGATGCCTCATGATTTTTCTATCTCTTTTCTTTTCTATATATTTTTTTTGTCTTTTTTATTTTTTTCAGACATCCTCTTTTTGAGATTTTTCTTTTTTGATTTTTTTGAATTTTGATGGTAACTCTTTTTCTCTCTTTTTTTTTTGGTATATACACTTTTTCTTTCTTCTTTTCTGGGGAGAGGTTTTGAAAGAAAGGCTAATGGCTCAAATTGGGTAGCAAAGGTATAAGCATTCAGGGACACTTTTTGGCTACTTGGCCTTGAAATCATGGCCTCTTTTATGGGGTCCTTAAGCAGTCACGTATCCATCTTATCCATACTTACCTTACTACGAGAGACTAGGAGTAGAATCGTCATACATATCCAGCATTGATGGGCTTAGGAAAATGATCCCCGTCCATGGTGGCGAGATGAAGCACGTATCTAGGGAGTACCTCTCTAATGACGTAGGGTCCTTCCCAGTTGGGCTTGAGTTTCCCTCTCGGATCAATGTGGAGAGATGGGAAGATTTTCCCGAGTACCATGTCACCCACCTTTAAATCTCGAATGTGAACATGCTTGTCATAAGCACGTACGATCCTCCTTTGATAGGCCTAGGTGTGACACAAGACTAGGAGCCTCTTTTCATCGATCAGGCTCAATTCTTTGAAACAGGCTCTCTCTCTTTCGGCCTCCGGTAGATCAGTTTCGATGAGGATGAAGAGTGAAGGTACTTCAACCTCAACTGGTAGCATAGCCTTGATTCCATATATAAGGGAAAATGATGTTGCCCCTGTAGCGGTATGGATCAACGTTCGATAGGCCCATAGTGCGAAAGGTAGCATTTCACTCCAATCTCAATAAGTGAGGACCATCTTCTCAAGGATGCAGACAATTGTTTTAGTGGTGGCTTTAATGGCTCCGTTGGTTTGTGGCCGACATGGTGACGAGCGATGATGTTTGATCTTGTACTGCTCGCATAAGGCTCTAATGCGCTTATTCACAAAGTTGGTGTCATTGTCTGTGATGATGTCCTTGGGCATGCCGAATCGACAAACGATGTTATTCTTGATAAACTTTTCGCCATGGCTGGCTGTGATGTTTGTATAGGATGCAACCTCTACCCATTTGGTGAAGTACTCAATGGTGAAGAGGATGGACTGATGCTTATTAGATGTTTTTGGATTGACCTTTCCGACAACATCGAGACCCCATGTGGCAAATGGCCAAGGAGTGGTCATGTTGTGTAGATCTATAGCAAAAGCATGTATCAGACTGGAGTGTTCTTGGCATTTGTAGAACTTTTGAACATGCTGGCAATAGTCAATTTCCATTGTAGTTCAGAATACCCTTGCCATAAGATCTTTTTGGTGAGCATGTACCCATTGACGTGGGCCCCACATACTCTTTCGTGGATCTCTTTCATGATGTTGGCTGCCTCGCTTTCAGTTAGGCATCTAAGCAAGATATTTTTATATGCTCGCTTGTATAGGCACTTACCACAGATGGTGTTGTTTGCCGCTTAACATTGGATGGTCCGCCTGTCCGTCTTGGACAAACCTTCAGGGAAGGCTCGAGTTTCAAAGAAATTCTTGATATCTGAGAACCATGGAGGCTCATCATCTAACTTTGCAAATCCCTCAATTTAGAGGCAAAAGGCTGGGTCATTTCTTTATTCGATCATGATCAGTTTCATTTCGATGCCATAGGGAATTTCTACCATTGATGCCAAAGTGGCTACCGTATCGACAAAGTGAGACATAGGAGAAAGTGACATCATCGAAGCACGCGATTAGATCTTCAAGGTGCTCATGGTACGTGCTTAACTTCTCATCCTTTGTCTTCCAATCTCTATTTATTTGGCATATGATTAGCTGTGAGTCACCAAACACCCTGATATGAGTTGCGTTTAGGTCCAGAGCTGCTTGTAGGCCGGCTTCACAGGCTTCATATTTGGCCATAGTATTAATGCAAGGAAAATTGAGCTTGATGGAGACTGGTACATGAGACCCTTTTGGAGAGATCAGAATAGCACTTACTCCTTGACCTTCAGCATTTGATGCCCCATCGAAGTGCATTACCCAGGACTCATCTGTTTCCTCTGTGTCGTCATCTGTCATGAAAAAAATGTCTTCATCAGGGAATTTAGTTCTCAGAGGTGCATAATCAAGCAAGGGATTCTCGGTGAGATGATCAACAAGTGCTTGCCCCATGATCAACTCTTGAGTGACATATGTGATGTCGAATTCTGATAAGAGAAGTTGCCAATGTGCAATTTAGCCAGTAAGAGTTGACTTTTTGAATAAGTACTTCAAGGAATCCATTTGCGCTAGAAAGAGAACGACTTGAGATAGCAGGTAGTGACAGAGCCTTTGTATAGCCCATACGAGAGCCAGGCATGCTTTCTCCAGATGAGAATAGTGTGTCTCGTAATTGATGAACTTCTTGCTCAGATAGTAGATGACCTGTTCTCTTCTTCTGGTCTCATCATTCTGTCTTAGGATACATCCCATCGAGAATTTTATTATTGAGAGGTACATTAGGAGTGGTCTCTCGGGTACTGGTGGACCAGAGTCGAAGGGTTGAGGAGGTAACCCATGATCTTATTAAACGCCACTTGATAATCATCATTCCATTCAATAGGCAAATCTTTCCTCAGTAACTTGAAGATCGGCGTGCCGATAGCAGTTAATTATGCAATGAACCGACTGATGTACTGTATTCTGCCTAAGAAACCTCTGACCTTCTTCTTGGTAGATGGCGGAGGCATTTCGACGATGGATTTCACTTTTATTGGTTCGACTTTGATGCCTCTCCTATTGACGATGAATCCCAACAACTTTCCTAGCATCGCGCTGAATGCTCATTTCTTAGGGTTCAGACGTAGCCTGTATTTTCTCAACCTTTCAAATAACTTTTGAAGGTTTATTAGATGGTCACCTCTCTCTTTGACATGGCCATCATGTAGTCTACGTATACCTCAAGTTTTTGGTGCATCATGCCCTGAAACATTACTATCATGGCCCTTTGGTATGTTGCCCCGACATTCTTCAATCTGAACGGCATGACTCGGTAGCAGAAAGTTCCCCATGGGGTGATGAATGTTGCCTTCTCTTGGTCCACCTCTGCCATTTTGATTTGATTATAGCCAGAGAAACCATCCATGAACGAGAGCATTCCATGCCCGACAGTATTATCGACCAAGATGTCGATGTGGGCCAAAGGAAAGTCGTCTTTCGGGCTTGCCTTATTCAGATTTTTGAAATTGATGCACATGTGAACCTTTCCATCTCTCTTTGGTATAGGGAAAATGTTAGTCAACCATTATAGGTATTTTGAAACCATCAGGAAACTTGCATCATATTTCTTTATGACCTCATCTTACACTTTTAGCATCGATTCCAGCCTGAGCTGCCTCAATTTTTGCTTGATCGGCTTAAAATCTGAATATAGCGATAACTCATGCTCGACCAAATCAGTGTCCAAACAAGGCATATACTCGTCTGACCATGTAAAGACGTCTTGGTATGACCGAAGGAAATCAATCATGCTTCTTCGTTCCTCGGGAGATAGTGATGTTTTGATCTTAGTGATTCTAGGGACCTCCTCGGTTCCCAAATTGACATATTCAGTCTCTTCAACAATCGGGGAAGGGCCATGCTCAAAATGGGCATATTGTTTAAGGAGCTCATTGGGGAGCTCCTCTATTAAGTCCTCGCCATCTAGATCCGTGACTCCTACCTCTTCTTGTATTTCTATAGGGAAGAGGTCGACTTCACGTCGGACAGGCTTTTCAATTAAGGCAACATTTTCTTTGCTTTTTTTGAGAATTTTAAAAGATAACATTTTTGGACTTTTTTTATATTTTTTCTATTTTTTTATGGTTTTCCTTTTCTTAAGAGATGGGCCCTTGGCAAGGCGGGTCTCTATACACACATGGTATTGCTTGCCAAGGACTAATCTCACTTTTTATAAGTTTTTTTTTTAAGAAGCGGGTGCCGAATTTTAGGCCCCCGGAAGCTTCTAGAGTTAGGGGCATTGATGCCTAATTCTTTACCTGAGATGTCGCACCTTTACTTGGTCAAGTGAAGGAGGCTGATTGGGATGACTATTGGGGTTCAACCTCCATCATATTTCTCATTGGTTCGTCTAGGACCCGGTCCTCAAATGTTAACATGGGCTTGTGCTGGTTTATGATAGGGGTTTGTATTTGCAGGGGAACCTCCTCCTCGAAAAGGGACAGGAATGCTAGGTCTCTTTTCATATTAGGAGGGATGATTTGGGGATTGGTTAGTTGTACTGAGGCCGCCAGTTTTTATGGGGTCAGCTGTGTCGCCTCATTTTGGTCTATCTTGATGACCCCTGTGCTTACAAAAGTTCTTTAGATGTGAAGTCGTGATTGGGGTTCATCCTCCAAGTCTAACCCCCTCACTTTGGCTACAACGATTTGGCTTCCTGAACTTCTTCTTCAGTGGGCTTATAACCTAACCTGAACTTGATCTGTTGTCTACCTCTGGCCCTGACTGGGTCTTTCTTGCCCTGCAGGTGAGGACCTAAACCCTTTCCTTTCTGGTAGCCCCATTTATGGAGCATGGCTACTGCTGTTGTCATTCCTCCTCCCGTCCTCAAGGTGATTCTTCTGAGGGGGTCGGGCATTACTGCTGACACATCATACTGAAAACTGTGGAGATCTGTGTCATCAGCTGTGTGTGGCACATCCAATACCTTAAGGTTCTTGATTTTGTATATGACCTTTTCTCCTTCCTCTTGTCATTCGCCTAAAATGGTTATGACCTTCTACTTGGATATGAATATGAGTTTTTGATGCAAAGTCGAAGGTATTGCCCCGATTTCGTGTAGCCATAGGCAGCCTAATAATAGGTTAAAGGTGGATTTAATGTCCATTACTTGGAATGGGGTGGAGAAGGGCATTGGCCCAACGATAAGCTCAAGATCAGCTTCTCCTATTATTTCTATCCTTGCGTTGTCGAATCCTCTTGCACCTATTCTGGCCAGCCTAAACGTGGAGGGATCCACCCTATCTTGGTCACAGTTCTTAGAGGGCACATATTTAATGTTGATCCATTATCTATCAGCACTAATGGGATCACCAAGTCCCCTGCTTCTACCATGATGTTGAGGGGTTTAGAATGATTGCTTCCCTCATTCAAAATATCTACATCCCAAAATGAGATGGGGTTGCGAGCCAACACCTGCCTGATTATCTGCCCTACATCATCTGGGGACACTTTGTTGGATACATGCACATCTTTTAGGGCTCCCATTAGAGCTAGGAAGTAGAGTGGGGATGTCATTAATAGGTGCTAGAAGGTGATGTGAGTTGGCATTCTTTTAGTTGTTTTTGTAGCATGTGCTCTCTGCTCATTTTTTCCATGGGGTGTATTGCAGGAGGTTCCTTTTTCTCTTTGGTCAGGCTGGAATCGGTACCTCTGATTTCTTAGAGATCCTCTCTAATCGTGTAATGAATTCAACTGCCCCCTCGCTGCTACTTCCTGCATTGATTTTGGTTTGACTGTAATTGAGCGGGACCCGGTGGGGGTCATTGGTTGGCGCTAAGATCTGAAACAAATTGGGTGAGGGTATCGGGGGTTCCTGGATTGATGGGGCAGGATAACTGGATAAAATATGGTTAACTTCTGCTAGAGGTGGATAAATTGGAGTGGTAAAAACATTCCAAATGTGCTCTGCGAGACTGGTGGATGATCGTACTGAGATTGATGGGATGGAGCGAGGCCACAGGTAGTTGATCAGTACTGGAGGGGGTAATGGGGAAAAACTAGGAATCAGGTAATTGGCAGGGGTTACTGTAGCATAGGCTGGTATGGAGTTCAACTAGTTTGAGCATAATCGCTGGGGGCTGGCGTTGGGAAGTACATCCTCAGATCTAAGGGATCTGCTTGAGGTGCCGGATTGGGGATGTAATCAGCCAAGTTAAAAGGCTCGATTACTCTTATGCTTTTGTCCTCTTGATCCCCCCGCTTTGGTGCTGTGAAGTTTCCTCGGGTGTTGATGTATTTCAAAGGATCAAAATCCTCTTCATCTGCTTCTATCACGTTGACGGTGGGCCTTAAGCCTACTCCCCTAGGTCGATGCGATAACGGCGAAACCTGATGGATGTTGGCATACTGATTTGCCTAGGGAAGTGTAAGGGGGATGATCTTTCCAACTTATATTAACTCTTGTATTGCATGCTTCAGAGGAAAGCATCAATCAGTTGGATGACCCGACCCTTGATGGAAATTGCAATGGGTGTTAGGATCATAAATGTTTAAGAGTGGATTTGGTGGTGGTTGGAATGGTGTGACAAGACCTTTTTCAACTAACGATGGTAAAATAATATTCAGGGCTTGTCCCAATGGTGTGAACACTCGATTAATCTGAGCCCTCCTCTATTTTGGGGTCATTTGTGGGCCTTGCTCATTACCGGTCTATAGACACCCCAATTTTACCCTCTCAGAGTATATAAACTTCTTTGATCAACCTTTTCCCTTACCCATGACTTCCGGAAAGGGGCTCACTCCTTTCGAAAGCTTTAAAATCCTAAAAACGGGTGACTATATACTGAAACAATAGTATATGGTCGAAGCACAGGCTGAAATAATAGCTTTGTGGCTCAGACCCTACTCAACCCAGGAAGGTCTCGAATTTCGTGCCCTCACCGAGGCGTGTAATTCAATTGCATGCCCCATAGCTGGCACACAATTGGTCCCACTTAGACCAATCTTAATCTTTCTATGAACTGCCTTATGACCTGTTTACGCGCTCTGCGCAGAGCGCGCAATTGGTTGCGTGCCCCATCACCCGCGCATAATTGGTCCCCAATTGGACCTGGTCTCTAATACCCAAGACCGCCTGAATTCCTTGATTAAGTGCCAATTACAATGCACTTAATTAGATGGCACGCACTAAACATGGCACGCAATTAGTTCAAAATCAGACTGGAACTAGGACACTCGACTGAGCCAATCAGCCGGTCACTCACTGAGTCGGTCACCGACTCAAAGTGATTAAGCTCCCGGGATAGGGCACGCCAATTAAGCACATCGGACAGGGTGTGTAATTAGATATGACCGGCTAATTATGAACCTCCCACAGGGCATGTAATTACCCCGATACCTATAAAGTGACCCCCCTACCTCGTCCAAAACACACCAATTTTAATTGCAATCTCTCTCCTTTCAAGCTTAGGCCTTCCTAAGAGTTTCGAAGTCCTCTCTGCAGTAAGGAGGAAGAAGCGCTCGGCTCCAAGTAATCTTTTAGGTTCTAGTCTCTAGCTTTTAATTTCTAGTTTCTTGCTCTTAATTTTTAGGTTCTAGTTCTTAGATTCTAGGTTCTAATTCTTAATTTTGATTCTAATTCTTAATTTTGGCCCTAGCTCTTAATTTATATTCTAGTTCCTAATTCTAGTTCATAATTCTTAAGTTCAAGATTTTAGTCCTTAGTTCCTAATCCCTAATCTCTAAAATTTCAAATCCTCAATTTTCTAAGCTTTTAATCATCAATTCAAACTCAGTCTTTTTAAAATTACTCTTAGCCATAGAAAACCAATTCACTATTTTTTTCTCTCTGAGATCTCTCCCTTTGAGAAAATTCGAGGTTCTCTCGAGGGCTACTAAAAGGGGTCAAGCTGCCTTCTAGACTTGTAGAATTGTAGACTCTTCATCGGGAGCCCCAGGTAGTCAAGCTAGCGACACCAACTCGTTAGTCTCGAAGTAGTATTAAAGGAGGAAGCACCCAGTTTAGAGCCAATTAGGTCTACCCAACCTTTCTCAATTGTCAATCCCATCACATTTATATTTGGCCTATGTTGAAGTATTCAATGAAGTCAGTTTGATGCAAAATTAGTCTCATTCGAAAGCTTATCTAAGTAGCTTTCCAACGAGCCAAAAAACGCGTAATTCCGACAAGTATTGAAGAAGTTATGGTCAGTTTTTGGAAGCTACATAAAAAGTGATAAATATCAAAACTCCTAATTGAATTAGGATTAGTCTCTTTATTATTTTATTTTAGAAAATAGGATTCATTTCTTTTATTAGAAATAGGATCAATTTCCTTATTGTTCTAGGATTTTACTTTATTGTTTTAGAAGAATTACGACTTAGAGTTACAACAAGATTAAGAATTGGGATATTCCTTTTATTTGAATTAGGAATTAGAGTTACACTAGGATTTCTAGTAGAAGCCTATAAATAGATGCCTACCACCTAGCCACTCTACTCAACTCTCTTCTACACAATTCTCTTTTTCACAATTCTCTCTTCTGAGCGTCTTCGTTTTAGAAAGTTTAGTTCTTAATTCTGGTTTTAAATTTTAGTTCTAGTTCTCCTTCTAGTTTTAGTTCTTAATTTCTAGTTCTAGTTCTTAATTATCTTTCTAGTTCCTAATTTTCTTTCTAATTCTTAATTTTCTTTCTAGTTCTTAATGCTAGTCTGAATTCTTCATTCCAGTTCTAAATTCTTAATTCTCGATTTTGGTTTTTGATTCTTAATTCTCAATTCTAAGTTCGAATTCAGTTTTTAATCTTCAATATTTACAAAATAATCCCTAGTCACCTTATTTGCCCAAGGGAGCTTACCGAGGGTACTCGGGAACGGGGTTGACCCTCCTTAGCATAACGGGCCATAACTCTTTTTTTTTAAATTAGACTCCTAGTAGAATTTGGAGACCTTTTTTAATTAGACTCTTAGTAGGATTAGGAGATTAGAGAAATTAGACTTAGAGCAGGATTAGGAATCCAAACTAGCTAAACCCCAAGGCAACCTACACCTGCTGACGTTTGCCGGCCGATGATTTAGTAAAGGAGTTCAACCTACAAGCCCCGCTCTTCCTAAAATGTGATCAGTGACGTGTTGCAGCGTCGATAAACATCAGCAGCTGGCGATCGCATTAACCCAGGTATTCTTCATTTAAAATTCGCCTTTTCCTTTCAACAATTTAATATTTCTTAGTTTATTACTTCATCTCCCTTAGCCGGAGTCCACTTGGACCGAATTGGGCCACTCTTTCCGGGGATCGAAAGGAACCCAGAAAAAGCCCGTACAAACAAACTGGCAATCACGATGGGATACTTTTTTGCTAAGGTTGCCTCGATTATATTAATTTAGTTTTCTATTTTCCTTGCTTTATTTAATTTTGTTTTTTATTTCCTTCACTTTACTTTATCACTTTCTACACTCACCTACATACGAAAAAAAAAACTAAAAATTTTAAAATGTCAGGCATTTGAAATTTAAACATTAATTCCAGTGACCCACCCACATGGGGCTCCCATAGTGACCCCGAGGATAACGTTAGGCCATCTCTGTGGATAGCCTAACGTCTTGCTCAAGTAAACATGGTTAGTGAGAGCAAAAAATACCCCTTCGCTCCCCAAAACACAAGTCACAACAATAGTAGCAGGGCGAGAGACAGCGAGCCAAGATACACCACCGGCCAGATTATGGACCTCATGGCCCAAAAGCTAATGAATGGAGGAGAAGAAGCTGATGCCCTATTGTTAATCTCTGAAAATACCATTTTTCACCTCCTAACCTAGCCCTTACTAAACCTTAGAGTTGTTTAATAACTGCTTTTTTAGTGTTGTTTTATAGTTAGCAATAATCTCCAGTGAAATGCAGAAATCCATGTAGCAAAAAGCTAAAAGGAGGGAGATTTAAGTCAACAATTGCTTAATGCATGACAGAGTGCTATAACAGGCTGTCCATCAACAGTAGGGGTTCAAAAAATGGAGCTTGAGCAGTTAAAGTGACCTATTGAGCAGATTTGATGCACACTCAAGCAGTTGCTGAAGCTGTAGTGATGCTGTCGAGTGGTTGCCTGGGCCTGTTGAGTGGTTCATGGATGAAGCAAGTAACTTGTCGAGCAGTTTAGAGGGTTGAAAACCATCATGTCGAGTTGCTGCACCAACCTCTCGAGTTTGATAACCTAAAGCATTGAACTTGTCGAGCAGTGACATTTGAACCTCTCGAGCACTTTAATGTGCTGATTTATGAAACTTGAGCAGTCCAATTCAATCACTCGAGCTGAAGTGCTGAAGGATTAAAACCACTCGAGTGGTTCCCTGCACCTATGAACCATCCTGTCGAGATGTTGATTGAACGACTCGAGAATGAGACTGAAGCCAGCAATCCTCATGGAGTTGTAGTGTGCGAAAATGAGTTAAAAAAGAACCTATCAAGCAACCTAGCGAGATCCTGTCAAGTTGCTATCTGCACTACTCGAGTTGTATTTCTAAAGGCCACTGATCTACTCGAGAGCACTTACTTGAAGCTCCAACTGCTCGAGAACCAATCGAGAATGCAAATTTGAGGCTCAAACCACTCGAGGCACAAGTTCTAACATGTATCTATCAGCTTTGGAGGGCATTTCGAAAATTCATCAGTTTAGAGGACACCTGACCTAACTGCCCCCACGTGTGCAAAGCTATTCTAACGAACTTGGGGTAATACAAGGAGGAAATGCAACCACCTCAGCAGGTCTTATAACTGATTTGATTCTCCTCTTCTCTGACTGGCCAAGGCAGATCAAGTTCACTTAGGAACTATATAAATAGAGGGGAATAAACTAGATCTAGACATCCAGAGATTTAGGATTTCTTTTAAATTATTTCCCACCTTTTCTTCTGGTTCTTCTTCTTCTTTCCTTCATCTCTCCTTAGCGCAGCCATGGCTGGTTAAATCTCTATAGCAGTTAGGGTTAGTTGATCTGTAATTTGATTTGTGAGAGAATTATATGAGGTGTGGAAATTGCAGAGACTGCAGATTCAAGGATAAATTATTGTAAGTTATATTTAGATCAATGAATTACTGATTTTAATGATCATTTAATCTATAGATCTAGTGAGTTTTTATCGGATTTCTATAGGTTTTATGCTCCTATGGATGCATGAGCTTGTAGCCTTGCATCCATAGCATTTGAAGTGGTTTTACTATTTCATTTCTTTCCCTCATGAATGGCTAATATCCATGGGATACTCTATGACTATTTGAGTGGACAGAGTATAGCCCTAAGACTAGTCCATATCTCAGGGAAGATTTGGATCCTTCTACCTTGCATTTGTGCTTGTAGCCAAATGAAGGTTTGCTGCAGATCCATCTTCTACTTGGCTTTGCAAATTAGTTTTACAGTGAAAACTATCTCCTAGTTGTTCATTCTCCATAATTGAATTTAATTTTACCAAAACATTTGTTCTCTTCCTCAATTTTTTCTCCCTTTATCCCTGATTTGGTTTTAAATCTATTTTTAGTCAAATCTAGTCTATTTCTATTTTTAGTTTAGTGACAACCACAAAACTCCATCTCTTTTCCCTGTTTTCCTTAGTTTTAACTTAGAATAGGATTAGGATGGCCAGATCTGTAGCCAATCTAGAGATCTACTACTTGTTAGATCGCAAGTCTCTGTGGGACAAACTCTTACTCATTTAAAACTTGCTATAACAGCTCTGATCTTGCAGGACTGTGTATGATTGCTGTTGTTTGTTTTTGAACTGTTTTATTCCATTTTTTTGCACAGCAGTTATACTTCAACAAGTTTTTGGCGCCACTACCAGGGATTTGAGATCTAAGTAGTTGATATGAGTTTTTCTTTTTGTTAGTAGATCAGATTTGTTTTTGAATTAATGTTGTTGTGGTTTTTGTAGTCTTTCAATTTTTTTTCTCAGATTTGGAGCTGTAACCAAGAGAGGAGCAAATTTCTTGCAACTAGATCAAATTCTGCCTGAGTTTGCATTTCTTGTTTCTTTGATTACAATTTCATTTCTATAATTTTTGAATTTACTAGCAGTACTTAGTGTGTTTATTTTTGTTCGCTGTAATGTGTTTCTGCTGTGTGTTGTATGTTTGGTAGAAGGACTCTTAACCCTGATATTTTACCTTAATCTTGAGGTTGAGAGGTTCCTTAGAGCTAGACAACCAACACACATCCCTGCTGATCATTGTGTAACAGTTGAGATGGGAGACCAACCATGCCCATTGAGGGAATATTATACACCAGGGGTGTACACATCCCCCATCTGCATTTAATTTCCCAATGCTGAGGGCAACTATGAAATTAAGGGCCAAACCATCCAAATGTTGCCTTCTTTCCATGGGCTCAGTAAGGAGGATCCTTATAAGCACGTAGATAAAATTTTGTCTCTATGCACCATATTCAAGATTGCTGGTCTAAGAGATAAGGCCATAAAACTGAGGCTTTTTCCTTTTTCACTAAAGGACAAAGCCAGAAATTGGCTCAACATGCTCCCTCCCAATAGCATAACCTCATGGAATGCCTTGCAATGTCAATTTCTAGCAAAACTTTTCCCTATGAATAAAACCAGCCAGTTGAGGAAGATCATCATCTCCTTTTCTCAATTCGCAACTGAGGATTTTCATGAGGCATGGGAAAGGTTTAAAGAGCTACTAAGGCAGTGCCCCCACCATCAAATCCCTAAGTGACAGCTTGTTCAGAGCTTCTACCAAGGGATTTGCTCTAAGAGTAATGACATGATTGATGCCTCATGTGGTGGCACATACCTCAACAAAACTGATGAGGTGGCTTGGGAATTATTTGATGTGATAAGTGAAAACTCCATGCACCAGCAGTCCTTATCAAGAGATGATATTAAACCAGCTGCTAGAGTGATAAAAGAACATCCTCCCCAGGAAAAATTGTATGAGCTGACTATGTACAATGACCTGGCTAAGAAGGTGGACAGCTTATCCCATAAATTTGATAGAGTGTTGAGTGTTCTGCAGCCCCAAGTTGTTGCATAGGTGGAAGAGGCATGCTTGATATGCCAGTCACCTACTCATTCACTGCTGGACTGTCCCTCAGTTGGTCAATACCCTGAACTGGTTATGGAGCATGCCAATGCTGTCTAATCATATGATAGCAGCCTGCTGGGTACCCATGGAGAAACCATCCCAATCTGAGGTGGAGACAAGAGAATTATCAGCAACCCCAACAGCAGCAGCCAACATTGCCATATACACCAGTTTAGTAGTACAACCAAGGTTATGCCCCTAGACAGCAATTTGCTCAGTCTGCCCCACAATTGGATCTACCAATCCCCGCCTCTCTATAAAGCCTCGCTCAGAGCCGCCCAATTTAGTTCTTTAACGTTGCCCGACCGACAACCAAGTCAGTTAGCTTTGCCCCCACTACAGCCTAGAGCAACCTCATTTGAAGAACAAGTTTTGTCCTCACTACAAAACCTGAACTCATTATCACAAACTATGAGCTCTCACGGTCAAAGTATAAAAAAAATTTAGGACCAACTTGGTCAAATCTCTAATACTGTGACTAGGAGGGAAGAGGGAAAATTTCCAAGGGTCAGTACATGATTGGTGAAGGTTCCTCAACCAATGAGAAAGCTAAAGCAATCACATCCCTAAGGAGTGGCAAGGTGGTAGACAACCAAGTGGGCATGAAAGTAAAAGAGTGTGCAGGAGAAGAGGATTCAATCCATGTTAGTGTGTAGCAGGGACAACATGAGAAAAATAAAGGGGTTGCTGTTGAACCCCAACAGAAAGAAAAAAAAAATAGTAAAAAGAAGAACATGGTTGATGATATAGCTAGGCTAGCAGCTGAGGTACCTGTAGTACCCCAGTTGCCATTTCCTCATACTCTAAAAGGCCCCTCTCCTTTTGATAAGGGGAATGCTAGCATGGAGGAAATGTTGGAGACCTTCAATAAAGTTAAGATCAATTTACCTCTGCTTGATGCCATCAAACAGGTCCCAGCCTATGCTAAGTTCCTAAAGAACCTATGCACTAAGAAAAGGAAGGCAAGGATTCACTTGTCTAAGAAGGTCTTTGCAACTGAAAAAGTCAAGTCAGTTTTGTCTATTGCTACACCAGCAAAAATTCAAGACCCAGGGGTACCTACCATCCCCTGCATTAATGAAGACCACACCATAGGCAGAGCTCTCTTAGCCTTGGGAGTCAGTGTTAATCTGCTGCCATACTCTGTGTATGAACAGCTAGGTTTGGGGGAGCTAAAACCAAATCCTGTTGTGCTTCAACTAGCTGATAGGTATGAGGGAAAGCTTATGGGAATTGTTGAAGATGTGTTAGTGGGGGTGGATAAATTCTTCTATCCTACTGACTTTCTAGTTTTGGACATGGAACTTTCCAAGTGTACCACCCCAATCCCTGTTATCTTGGGCAGGCCATTTCTGGCCAAAGCCTATGCTTACATTGAATGCAGGTCTGGGGTGATGGAGGTTACTTTTTGTAACATAAAAGTGATGTTAAATGTGTACAATGCTGCAAAGCAGCCTCTGCTTGACAATGAGGATAATTTTGTAGTTGATGTACTAGAAGAATTAGTGGAAGAAAATTTATCCAATTTGCTGGAATGGGATAATATTTGTGATGATTTTGAGGATGTATGGACTAAGGTGACTGAGCAGGAGGCCCCAACATACATAGCTAAAGAAAGAAGCACATCAAATTTTTCAATGGGCTTAGTGCAGAACTCCATTTAGAGACCCACATTGCTGCCCCTACCTCAATCCTCCAAGGCACCTTTGTTGTCTTCAGTAATTAGTCCACCAGATCTGGAGCTTAAGCAGTTACCAGCATCCTTGAAATATGCTTTCCTGGGAGAAAATGAAAAGTTACCTGTAATTATCTCTTCCTCTCTTACTGTGGAGTAGAAAGAGGAATTGTTGCATGCCCTTAGAAAACATAGAAGAGCAATTTGCTAGACTATTACAGATTTGGGGGGGATAGACCCATCAGTGTGTATGCACAAGATCCATTTGGAAGAGGGTTCCAAGCCCTCAAGGGAAATGTAGAGGAAATTGAACCCTTATATGCAGGAAGTTGTCTTAAAAGAAATTGTGAAACTGTTGGATGTTGGGGTAATTTACCCCATTTCAGACTCTGAGTGGGTACCAACCAGGGAGACCATTAGTTAGAGAGTGTGTATAGACTACAGGAAACTAAACTCAAAGACCCGAAATAACCAATTCCTATTACCCTTCATTGATCAAATTTTGGATAAGCTGGCAGGAAGAGCATTTTACTACTTCCTGGATGGATACTCTGGTTACAATCATCTACCAATGTATCCACAAGATCAAGAAAAGACCACTTTTACATGTCCATTTGGCACTTTTGCTTATAGAAGAATGTCATTTCGACTATGTAATGCTCCTGCCACCTTCCAAAGGTGCAAGTGTGCAATCTTTTCTGATATGCTTGATAAATTTTTGGATATTTTCATGGATGATTTCTCTGTGTTTGGAGAGAATTTCAGCCAATGTTTAAATCACCTCAGCCTGCTTCTTCAAAGATGTGAAGAGACCAACCTAGTCTTGAGCTGGGAGAAAAGCCATTTCATGGTCACTCAAGGTATTTTGCTTGGCCATGTGGTCTCCCATAAGGGCATTGAGGTTAACAAAGCAAAAATTGACTTGATTGCACACTTGCCCCCATAAAAAATAGTCAAGTAAATTAGGTCTTTTTTAGGACATGCAAGATTTTATAGGAGGTTTATCATGGACTTCAGTAAAATTTTCAAACCTTTGTGCCACTTGCTGTGCCAAGATGTGCCATTTAATTTTGATGCTGAATGTCTTGAAGCATTTGAGGTGTTCAAGAAATGTCTAACATCTACCCTTGTGATCCAAGCTCCTGATTATACCCTACCCTTCAAGTTAATGTGTGATGCATCTGATTTTGCTGTGGAAGCTGTGTTAGGCCAGAAGAAAGTTAACTGCTTTGTGTGGTTTATGATGCCAGCAAATCACTGACAGAAGCTCAACTGAATTATGTAACAACTAAGAAAGAGCTTCTGGCAATGGTGCTTGCTGTGGACAAATTTAGATCTTATTTACTGGGGTCTAAAATTATAATCTTCACTGATCATTTTGCCCTAAAATACTTGTTGACAAAGAAAGATCCAAAGCCAAGGTTGATTAAATGGATCCTCTTACTGCAGGAGTTTGATCTTGAAATAAAGGACAAAAAAGGGGTAGAGAATGTAGTGGCTGATCATTTATCCTTGATTTTAGTTGAAGAGTGTGCTGCTAAAACATTAAGAAATTATTTCCTTGATGAGTAATTATTTACCATCCAGTCTGTTGTTTCCTGGTTTGCCAATATAGTCAACTACCTTTTTGTAGGTAGGATTCCTTCCCACTGGTCCAAGATGGACAAGGATTTATTCTTCTCACAAGTCAAATATTTTTTCTAGGAGGATCAATGCCTGTATAAGTATTGTATAGACCAGGTCATTAGAAGATGTGTCCTTGAAAGTAACACCTACAGTATTCTAAGGATGCCCATGTACACTGCAAAACCCTTGTAAGATGTCAAAGGATGGGTGGCATATCAAAGAGAGACTCAATGCCACTGCAACCCATCCTTGTTGTGGAGCAGTTTGATATTTGGGGGATAGATTTCATGGGCCCATTTCCTCCTTCAATGGGATTTAATTTTATCCTTGTGGCTGGGGATTATGTTTCTAAATAGGTGGAAGCTACTGCTACAAGGACAAATGATCACAAAGTTGTCCTCAAATTTGTCAAAGAAAATATATTCTCTAGATTGGCACCCCTAGAGCCATCATCACTGATGGGGGTAGCCATTTCTGTGATAGACACTTTAAGAGCCTGCTCAAGAAGTATGTTGTTACACATAGGGTTGCTACTCCCTACCACCCACAGACCAGTGGGAAAGTAGACATTTCCAATAGGGAAATTAAGAATATCTTGGAGAAAATAATTAGAACTGATAGGAAGGATTGGCCAATGAAATTAAATGATGCTTTGTGGGCTTATAGGACAGCCTATAAGACCCCAATAGGAATGTCCCCATTAAGATTAGTCTATGGCAAAGCATGTCATCTTTCTGTAGAGTTAGAGCACAAGGCCTTTTGGGTCATTAAAAGCTTGAACATGAACCTAACTTCTGCTGGTGCAGACAGGAAATTGTAGATAGAGTATAGCCCTAGGGCTAGTCCATATCTCAGGGCATAATTGGATCCTTCCACCTTGCATTTGTGCTTGTAGCCAATTGAAGGTTTGCTGCAAATCCATCTTCTACACTGCTTTGCAAATCAGTTTTACAATGAAAACAATCTCCTAGCTATTCATTCTCCATATTTGAATCTAATTTTACCAAAACATCTGTTCTCTTCCTCAATTCTTTCTCCCTTTATATCTGGTTTGGTTTTTAAATCTGTTTTTAGTTAATCTAGTCTATTTCTGTTTTTAGTTTAGTGACAACCACAAAACTCCATCTCTTCTCCCTGTTTTCCTTAGTTTGAACTTAAAATAGGATTAGGATTGCCAAATCTATAGCAGATTGGAGATCTACTACCTGTTAGATCACAAGTCTTTATGGGACAAACTCTTACTCATTTAAAACTTGCTACAATAGCCCTGATCTTGCAGGACTGTGTATGATTGCTGTTGTTTGTTTTTGTACTATTTTATTCCATTTTTGTGCATAACAGTTATACATCAACAAGTTTTTGGTGCCAAGCACAAGAAACCAATTGCAACAAGATCCAAGGTTGGTGCTGCCCAAGCAAAGACTGTGAAAAAAGGGAAGGACAGAGCTGAATGTGAGTTCATTGCCTTAGATTCAGAGTCATATTCTGATTAGGATTTAGTGTAGCAGTTTGTACTTAGGTTTTGTTGTCTGTCTTTTCTATTTTAGAATGATTGTATATTTTCAGTCTCTTGTTGATTTTGTACATAGTCTTGGTTCATATTGATTTTGCTAATGAAAATGTCTTTTCTGTGTTGATTTGTATTGTGCTTTATTTTAAATTTTAATTACTGCTGTACATTCCTGTTTTCTATTGTATATGGTTCTTCTTTTGCCTATCCTGCTGTCCCTACCTACCTATCCTTTGTAATAGTGAGGACCCTATTTATATTAGGTTTGGGGGTGTGGCAGGGTAGACCAATGAGATGGTTAAGCTAAGTGCAGCAATAGTAGTCAGATTGAAACAAATGAAGTGAGGTTCCACCTAAGCAATTTTGATAAAAGGGAAAATTAAAATGTAAAGTAGACTGTTTAATACTGAAATCTTTTAAAATTTCAACACTTCCATGAAGAAATCATCAAGAAAAATTTTCACAATCAGAATATAGTGAACCAGTAAAGAGAGAAAAAGGTGAGAACATGCACCATGAGTTCAATTGAAGACCATACCCAGTGAGATTTGAGCCCATACAAAAAATTTTCTTTTGAGGAGTGTCTTTGGCAATTTCTGTGCCCTAAGAACTGGCTGACTCAACATCTTTTCACTAGAAGTTAGGCATTCCTAAATTGAAACTATTTAGCAGAACTTACAACATTAAGGACATGATCTAAGGTCATCCTTTGGATAGTTTGAGCTTGAAATCCATACCCATTGAACTGCTCCTTTGCATACGTTCTTTGAGCCTGAAAAATCCATTTTTCATTGAAAAACACCAGAATAATTGAACATGAACCTTCTTATTCACTGAAAAGTACCACTTTTCACCTCTTAACTTACCCTTTAATAGACCTTGAAGCAGACTAATAATCATCTATAGAGTGTGTTTTGTAGTTAGCAATAATCTGTGCAGCTTAACACAAAATCCATCCTTATTGGCCCAAGGAAGAGGAAGAAGACATGCAAAGACGATAGCTGAACCAAAGCCTTATGAAAGACCCTGGTAGTGCCCACCATGGTGACTCATGTGCTGATCATCATTGACCAAAAGCCTAGCAGATGAATAAAGATGGTTGAGAGTGGAGAAACTGCAAAAGCAGCAAGTGCAACACATTAGAGCATAGAAAGACAGATCTCGCAGAGTTGAGAAGCTCCTTCATGACACTAAGGATGCAGTGGAAGATGCCCTCGTGCAGATAGGATGCGCAGTTAAGAGGAGAGCTATAAAGACATCGCAAAGATCTCGCAGAGATAAAGCCTTAAAGAAGCCGCACAACGAACATAGCGAGTCCAAGTGTGCACTGAACTAAAATTCACCTTGCGGAGTTCGTGTGTGGCCCTAGAAAAGAGAGACGCTTAGAATTCTCATCGCACAAATCTCGTGCACTCTAAAGCCTTACTAATTACTACGCAAGTGTAGGAGCATAACTGCGCGAGTACCTAGCGAGAGAGAGCTTCTGAAGCTCTACTGTGCGAGAAGTATAGGCACTCCAGATCATCTCTGCGATAGAATTATAGCATAAAGGAACTGCGCAATTAACTGAAGATTAACTTTGTGAGTGAGCACTTCCCACCAACCAAAAGCTACTCCGCGAAGGCCCTGCAACAACGTGAATAAGTAAATGCATATGCCAGCCCTGCAAAGCATGGGCTCCCCACTTCTCAGTTTAACATAAGGACCTTTTAGGAATTTCCCAAGGCTAGGGCACACATCTCAAGGCATAGATTTTGAGGTGCACATCAAAAGGCATTCAAGGGATGTAACAGTGCCACGTTTGCTAGAGAAATTAGGGTTCATCCCTTTAGAGCCAAGGCAGTATGGACAGAGTATATAAGCTACACTTAGAGTTTAGTTTTATCATCAACCCTTCTTTTCATCCTCTGTCGATTACGAGCTCCAGCAAGCTAGGGTTAGGGTTTGATTACCTCTTTCTTCCTTTTTTCTTCTCTCTTAGCCTAGCACTTGCTGGCTAATCCCCCTGTAAGTAGCTATGTTTAGTTTTATTTCAGTTTGTAATAGGTTTTCGTATACATTGGGATTGTGGATGAGCAGTTGTGTACAGGCTGCAGCCTGGAGACAGTTCATTGTAAGTTTTGTGTTCATCAATGGATTATTATTTTAATACCTAATTGAATCTAAAGATCTTATGGTTTCTTTAGATGTCTATATGATCCATGTATTTGGGACTAGCCCATTCAGTTTCTAGTAGATCTATTGTTTACCATCTAATTTCTCTTGGTTTGATAGCCCCATGGAAAGCAATGCTAGATTTGTAGTGAGATCTAGGGAGCTAGGAGGCCTGTGGACCATGGTGGTTGCAGTAGTTTTTATGTTCTTTCTCAAGCCTATGTGGTATGGACAGACCAATGGGATATCCTGTGACCATTCCAGTGGACAGAGTATAGCCCTAAGGTTGTGTCCATTCACATGTTTGAGAAGGATTCTTCTCCCCTGTACATGAGCTTCTAGAGCCTTGTGAGGAGGTTTGTACAGGAACTGGCTCCCCTCTGTTTTACCTAGCCGACACTAGATGTTAGATCTGATCTCTTTGTAGTAATTGTAACTTGAGACTGAGCCATTGCAGGCCATTTATAGCAATGATTAGCTAAATCTAAAGCCCTATTCAACCTATTACATGGTCCTTTTTGTGGGCACTAGTGAGCCATTGGCTTTAGCAAAGCACTTAGGATCTTATGGGTTGGAATACCTATGGATGTTAGCCAGATCTATGCGCAGATCTGAGGAGCTTGTAGCACTGGCATTACATAGTATTGCAATAGTATTCATGGTTTGATCTAGTCTAGTGGCTGGGGAAATGATCAATCCACTCTTGTGGATTAGTTTGGCAATTTCTGGTTTAACTAATGGGATTTGACAGACTCTATAAGATAGGCTGTGACCATTTAAGTAGACAGCCTATAGCCTTAAGAGCACCCCAAATGGCATGGGTTAAACTAGATATTCCTACCTTATTGAGTCTTTTTATAGCGTCCCAGCAAGGAGCACTGCAGAGACAGATTAAATCTGAGTTACATTACTGCTGTTAATCTAAACTTAACCTGCTTACTTCTCTCCATTTTGTATATTTTATTTTGGTACATGCCATCACTACCTTCTTCTTAACCCCTTTCTTTAGGATAGGGCTACATTTCATTTCTCTGTTGTTAGGATTAATGTAATATAGTCGTAACACCCAACTCCCATTCTATAGTACTGTTAGATTTGTAGCCAGATCTGGAGGCCTACTATTATAGCCCATTTTGGGATCTAGATCAATTTCTTTGTGGGACAAACTCTTACTTATCAAAACTTGCTACAATAGGCCCTATATCTTACAGGTCTAGGACTACTTGAGTTGTGTTGAATCCATTCTTTTATTTTACTTTAGTTTTAATTGGTTTCCACCACACAATAATACAAGCATACTGGATAGCGCAACAACAAGTTATTGGCGCCGCTACAGGGGATATTGATCTTTTTAGTAGACCTGAGTTGTGCTATAATGTAGATGTTCAAATTCTTTGTAGCTGTACCTATTTAGACCTAAAAATTACCACTTTTCACCCCTTAACTTAATCTCTGTTAGACCCTTAATCATTTAATAAATTTATTTTAAGTCTATTATGTAGGTAATAAGCAGCAGCTGCGAATAAACCCCTAACCATGCCAAGAAGCTCACTGTTGCCCCAGAACTACCTCAACAGAATGAAGGATGAACCCAGACAGAGAGTTGGCTGAAGCATAGGCACACCAAAGCAGAAATAAACCAAGAAGGATGCCTCGCGCAAATGTCGTAGGGTTCAATTGAACCAGAGATAATGCCTTCGCGCAGTTGTCGCAGGCTTTTGGAGGAAGCACAACAACTGGTCGCGTCGTTCTCGCGTGGTTTGGTGTCAGAAAGAATTGAAAAGCAGACTTGGCGAGGTCCTCGCGAGGCTCAGTCTAAAGCATTCGTGCAGTCTCGCGTAACTCAAAAGAGGAACCGTTAAGCTTCGCATGACTCATTCAGAAGAGAGAACTTCAGGTATCCCTGCACGCAGTGGCCGCGAGATACAGACCTTCAGAGAAATGCTCGCGCGACCCAAAAACTCATGAACACTGCTTCTTCGTGAGGATCTGTCGCGAGATTCACTAAGGGACGAACTGCACGAGCAATCCCCGTGCCATTCAAAGCTGAAAGAGCAATCTCGCGACAGCTATTTGTATTCGGTGATGACTAAAATGCGAATCCCGCAACTGCATGTACTTCAAGTCAATTCAACCCCGCGGCGCCAATTCTACCACACGGAAAGATCTAAAATAATTTCTACCTAGCGAGGATCAGATTTTAAACTTCTCCCTACTTCTGTAAGGGCAATCTGGGAATCCCCAATAATTAGGGTACGCACTCCAATGCTCTAATCTTTGTGCACACGCCCCGAGGCATCTAAGGGACAAGAATGGGCCGTAATTGCACTAATGAAATTAGGTTTTTCCTAACCCTAATTGTGAGAGAACTGACTGCTATATAAGCCTAAGCCTAGCTTAGGTTTAAGGGAGATATTTTTGGGACTTAACTTCTGTGCTTCTTCTTGAAAAACCAACTGTAGAATTACAGTAGGCGAAGGTTAGGATTTAGGAGTTTTCTTTTTCCTTTTTCTTTCTCTCCATAGTTCAGCACTTGCTAGCTATGCCTTTTGTATGATTATATGGTATAGATTGTAATGGAGTTTTGTAATAGGATTTATTGCATGCATGGGATGATGCTATTGTTGTGAGTTGTTCTGTACAGACTACTGCCTTGAGATCCTCCATTGCTAAGTTGTATCGTAAGCAATGGAGGATTGTTTTTAAGGTTTCATTTAGATCCAACTGACCTGTGTGTCCAGGGTAGGCACATTGCAAGCCTTCCCCCACCATAGGATCCACTAAATCTAAATCCCCATGGGAACTTGTGCTTGAAGCCTTGTGAACATGGTGGCGGCAGCAATGTTCTTGTTCTGTCTTAGACCTTTGTGAGGAGGATAGCCTCTGTGGATAGTCTGTGACCATTCAAGTGGACAGATTATTGCCCTAGGGTGAGGCCAATTCATGGAACTAAGACAGATTCTTCTTCTCTGCACATGTGCTTGTAGCCTTGTGAGAGATTGTGCAGAGACAGACTGCTCTATGTTTGTATAGATCCATCATCAGATTGTAGATCTGATTTGGCTGTAGAGATTGTAGGCTTGTGACTGGATCACTGCAGTCTTACTAACGCAGTGAACAGCCATGCTTAAAAGCTAATACTCAAACTCTTGCTGGTCTTGTGTGTCCAGGCTCGTGCACTTTGTAGGCCTAGCCCCACACACAGAACTTTAGAGGATGAGGTTCTTATGGATTCTTGAGCTTGTAGCCTGGATGAAGTAGTGCCTACAATGGTAAGCTTGTTCTGACCCATCTATGGATTGTGGTTCCCCTATTGGATAGTCTGTGACCATTCAAGTGGACAGGTTATAGCCATAAGGGATTGGATCATGGCACAGGGGTGAGTTGGATTCATTCTCCTCTTTGGTGATAATGTAGCCATTGAACAGGATTTCTATAGCAACAGGTCTGAGTCTGAGTTACAAGACCCATAAGATATGTACCTAATAACATGCTTCTCACCTTTTTATATTTTTTTTCTCACTCCACCATTCTTCTTAACCCTTTTTGTAATCTAGACAGTAAGTTGCCTTAGGATTTAGATTTTTGTGACCTTAAATCCCCTTCCATTTAGGATTGCCAGATTTGTAGTCAGATCTGGAGAGCCTACTAAAGAAAGATCCTTAGGAGCTTTAGATTAACTTTCCTGTGGGACAAACTCTTACTTATCAAAACTTGCTACAACAGGCCCTGTATCTTGCACGATTGTGCATATTTTAGGCGTGCTGCTCCGTAATCCTCACTCTACCTTTCATTCATTTTCATTCACCCCATTCTTATCACTGTCTTCCATAAAGTCAGTAGCATGCAACTCAAAATACTCCAACAAGTTTTTGGCGCCGTTACCGGGGATATTGATCTTTTAGTAGACTCTAGATTTTTGATTCTTTATTCTTTGGTAGCTGTACTTGTGAATAATTGATACTGCTGAATTACATTTGAAAATTTTCTTGCAGATCTGAACCGTAGCAGAGAAGGAGAGTAGAATTGCATTGGGAGTCTAGCTACCTCTGTTTGCACTTCTCTAACCCTCAAAACTCAGTCTATTTCTCCTGTGAAGTTTCCATAGCAGTTGATTAGGATAGTTGCAATTTTTGTTAAGTGCAATGTGCCTGTGAATAGTCTTCCCTGCTGTTGGTGTGTGTGCATGTTAGGAAGGAGATCCCTCAGTCTTACATTAGAGCCTGCTAACCCTGAGATAGAAAGGGGTAGAAGACCGAGAAGGCATAGACACACCACAGTTGAGCCCCCTATTGAAATTGAGACAACAGTTATGGGTGAAGAACAACCTAGAACATTGAAGGATTGAATGCTCCAGATGATTACAATTCTCCATTCAGCATTCAATTCCCAGATGTTCAAGGAAACTACGAAATCAAAACTTCCATCATCCAAATGCTTCCCTCTTTCCATGGGCTTAGCAAGGAAGACCCTTACAAGCACATTGACCAGTTCTTGGCCCTGTGCACGACATTCTCCATTACTGGTTTGGGGCCAGAAGCCACTAGGCTAAGGCTCTTTCCTTTCTCCCTAAAGGACAGGGCCATGACCTGGTTATCTACTCTCCCAAACACCAGCATCACTTCCTGGAAGGACCTCCAGACAAGATTTCTGTCTAAATTTTTCCCAGAGACCAAGACCAGCCAGTTGAGGAAGGGCATACTTTCTTTTGCCCAGTCCCCAACTGAAGATTTTAACCAATGCTGGGATAGATTTAAAGAGATGCTCAAACAATGTCCCCACCACAAGATCCCTGACTGGCAGCTTGTCCAGAGCTTCTACAATGGGATTGATGAGAAGAGCAAAGACATGGTAGATGCCTCCTGTGGTGGAACGTACATGCATAAAACAGCTGATGAGGCATGGGACTTGTTCAAGGTCATAAGTGAAAATGCTTTCCAGAAGATGTCCTCATCTAGAACTATTCAGGAGCCTCCTCCTAAGCTGGGGCTTGCTGAGACTTGTAAAGGAAAAATGTATGAAGTTAGGGGAAATGATGACCTGAGAATGCAAATGGCCAATCTTACTGAAAGATTTGATAAACTTCTGACTATGGTGCAGCCCAGAATGGCTGCACAAGTGATGGAGGCATGTTTGATATGCCAATCTCCACAACACACAGTAGAAGAGTGCCCATCTGTGGGGCAATACCCTGAGTTTGTAATGGAACAGATTGCTGCTGCCCAATCTTTTGGACAACACCAATCTAGTGGCTACAATAAACAACCATATGGATACCAGCACCCAAATGCTGGTTACCAATGGAGAGACCACCCAAATTCAAAGGCCACAGCAGCTGTTTAACCAGGGTTATGCCCCAAGGTTGAATTTCCAGCAGCAACAACAGTCCCAACAATAAAATCAATTGGTAGTTCCACCACCTCAGCCCTGAAGTGCTTCTTTCGAGGACCAGGTTTTGGCCCAATTGCAAAGCCTTGGACCCTTGAATCAGACTGTGACTTCTCACAGTCAAAGCATTAAGAAAATAGAAGAGCAGCTTGGCCAAATAGCCAATGCTCCGGCTAAAAGAGAGGAGGACAAGTTGCCAAGCCAGCCAGTAGCCAACCCTAAGGGCCAGTATTCCATCGGAGAAGGCTCCTCAAATTTTGAGGGGGCCAATGCCATCACTGCCCTAAGGTCTGGAAGGCTGGTAGACAACCAGGTGGGAAAGGAACAAGGAGAGGTCTTTCCCAAGGAAATGTCAAGTGAAACTGATAAGGACTTTGTTAGGGCACAGAGTCAAGAATTGCCTGCTACCCTTCAACAAGGGAAAAATAAAGAGGTTGTAGTTGAGCCTCAGCATGAGATAAAAATAGATAAAAGAAAAAAAAGTTACGCCATGAAACTGCGAGGAACCAGACCTCACCGCCAATTCCTCAAGCTTTGAGTGGCCTTGCCCCTTTTGATAAGGGTCAGGCATAGATCGAGGAAATGATGGAGTCCTTTAAGCAGGTCAAAATAAATTTACCCCTGCTTGATACAATCCTACAGGTCCCAGCCTATGTAAAGTTTCTACAAGACCTTTGTACTCAGAAAAGGAAGGCCAGAGGCCATTTGTCCAAAAAGGTCTTTATGACTGATACAGTTAATTCTGTATTAACCATGACAATGTCTGAGAAGTTGCAAGACCCAGGGATACCCACTATTCCCTGTATTATTGGAGACCACACGATTGGGGAGGGCCCTTTTGGACCTTGGAGCCAGTGTTAACCTGCTGCCATACAGTGTGTATCAGCAGCTAGGTTTGGGGGAGCTCAAGCTCACCCCCATTGTTCTATTGATGGCTGATAGGTCTAGGAGGAAACCCATGGGAGTGGTTGAGTATGTCCTAGTGGGGGTAGACAAGTTCTTCTATCCTGCAGACTTCCTTGTTTTGGATATGGGCTGTAATAAGAGTGCATCCCCGATACCTGTTATTCTGGGTAGACCATTCTTGGCCACTACCAATGCTTGCATTCAATGTAGGTCTAGAATCATGGAGGTCACTTTCGGACATATGAAAGTTGAGCTTAATGTGTACAATAGTGCAAAGCATCCTCAGCTGGACAATGAGGAGTGCTTTGTAGTGGATGTACTAGAAGAAATTGTTAAAGAAGAACTGCCCACTCTACTGGAATGGAGCAACATTGTCACTGATTTAACTGAAGTTTGGAACATGGTGAAGGAAGGAAGCCTAGCTTTAATGCCAGAAGACATATCCCTAGTAAGGTCTTTTGTAGGCTTAGTACAGCATTCCAATTGGAAGCCTACATTGTTGCCCCTTCCTCCAACCAACAATACACCAATCCTGCCATCCATTAAAAAAGCCCCTAATCTAGAGCTCAAGAAGCTTCCAGAGACATTGAAATATGCTTTCCTCAAGAATGATAAGAAACTTCCTGTGATTATCTCCTCTTCTCTTACCAGTGAGCAAGAGGAGGAATTGCTAATAGTTTTGAGGAAGCATAAGAAAGCAATTGGTTGGACCATTGCTGATCTAGGAGGGATTGATGCATCAATCTGTATGCATAGGATTCATCTAGAGGAGGGCTCAACACCCTCCAGGGAAATGCAGAGGAAATTGAATCCTCACATGTAAGAAGTGGTTCTGAAAGAAATCATTAAGTTGTTGGATGTTGGGGTGATTTACCCCATCTCTGATTCTGAATGGGTAGCACCAATGTAGGTGGTACCCAAGAAATCTGGCATAACAGTAATCACAACCGAGTCTGGAGAGTTGAGACCAGCCAGGGAAACCACTGGCTGGGGAGTTTGCATCAATTATCAAAAACTCAACTCTAAGACCAGGAAAGACCACTTCCCTCTCCCCTTTATTGATCAAATTTTGCACAAGTTGGCTGGGAAAGCTTTTTACTAATTTCTTGATGGGTACTCAGAGTACAATTAGATCCCTGTGCACCCCCTTGATCAAGAGAAAACTACATTTACTTGTCCTTTCGGCACCTTTGCTTATAGGAGGATGGCTTTTGGATTGTGTAATGCCCCAGCCACCTTTCAGAGGTGTATGTATGCAATTTTTTCTGATATGATTGATAAATTCTTGGAAATTTTCATGGATGATTTTTCAGTTTATGGGGATAACTTTGACCAATGTCTACAACACCTCCATCAGGTCTTACAAAGATGTGAAGAGACCAATTTGGTCTTAAGTTGGGAGAAGAGCCACTTCATGGTAACACAGGGAATTGTGTTGGGCCATGTAGTCTCTAGAAATGGAATTAAGGTAGACAAGGCCAAAGTTGACCTCATTAAAAATTTGCCCCCTCTGAGAGCAGTCAAGCAAATCAGATCCTTCCTTGGACATGCTGGATTCTACAGGAGGTTTACCAAAGACTTCAGCAAAATTGCTAAACCATTGTGCCACCTGCTCTGCTAGGATGTGCCCTTTGACTTCTCTGCTGAATGTTTGAAGGCTTTTGAAACTCTAAAAATCTGCCTCACCTTTGCCCCTATACTCCAAACACTTGACTATACCTTGCCCTTTGAATTGATGTGTGATGCATCTGACTTGGCAATAGGTGTTGTCCTAGGCCAGAGAAAAGATAAGCAGTCTGTGGTCATTGCATATCTCAGCAAATCACTTGCTAAAGCTCAACTGAACTACACAACAACTGAGAAAGAGCTTTTGGCAGTGGTTTTTGTTGTGGACAAGTTAAGACCTTACCTACTTGGGTCTAAAACTGTCATCTTCATTGACCACTCAGCATTAAAGTACCTACTGTCCAAGAAGGATGCAAAGCCCAGATTGATTAGATGGATACTCTTGTTGCAGGAGTTTGACATCGAAATCAAGGACAAGAAGGGTGTAGAAAATGTGGTGGCTGACCACTTGTCCAGAATTATGTTGGAGAAAGGTGTTCATGACCTTGCTACAAATGATGTATTCCCGGATGAGCAATTGTTTGCCATCCAATCTTTAGTCCCTTGGTTTGCACATATTGTCAATTACCTAGTCATAGGCAAGATTCCTGCCCATTGGACAAAAATGGACAAAGACCTGTTTTTCTCACAGGTCAAATTTTTCTTCTAAGAGGAACCTTGCTTGTACAAGTATTGTGTAGACCAAATCATTCATAAATGTGTTCGCAAAAGTGATATCCCCAGTATTCTGGCCATATGCCATGAAAATGCCTGTGGGGGTCACTTTAGTGGGAGAAAAATAGCTGACAAAGTGTTGCAGTGTGGGTTCTATTGGCCTTCTCTTTTCAGAGATGCCAATACACACTGCAAGAGCTGTGAAAGATGTCAGAAACTAGGAGGGTTGTCTAAACAAAATTCAATGCCTTTACAGCCCATCCTTGTTGTAGAACTGTTCGATGTGTGGGATATTGATTTTATGGGCCCCTTTCCTCCTTCAAATGGTTTTCATTTCATCTTTGTGGCAGTGGACTATATTTCCAAATGGGTAGAAGCCATTGGTATAAGAACTAATGATAATCAGGTTGTCCTCAAGTTCATAAAGCAGAATATCTTCTCCAGATTTGGCACTCCTAGAGCCATTATCAGCGATGGGGGGAGCCATTTCTGCAACAGAAATTTTGAGAGCTTGCTCAAGAAATATTCTGTCACCCATAGGATTACTACTCCTTACCACCCACAAACCAGTGGGCAAGTTGAAATTTTAAATAGGGAGATCAAGCATATCCTTGAGAAGATTGTGAGGACTGATAGGAAGGATTGGGCTAATAAGCTTAATGATGCACTATAGGCTTATAGGACTACCTACAAGACTCCCATTGGTATGTCCCCATTCAGACTGGTCTATGGCAAGGCCTGTCATCTCCCAGTGGAGTTAGAACACAAGGCCTATTGGGCCATCAAACATTTAAATCTAGATCTAACTTCAGCTAGTCATCACAGGTTGCTGCAGCTGTCCAGATTGGAAGAGCTAAGGATGGATGCATATGCTAATGCCAGGATCTATAAGGAAAGGTCCAAAGCTTTCTTTGACAAAGGGCTGTTGAGAAAGAGTTTCAGAGCTGGTGATAAGGTTTGGCTATTTAACTCCAAACTTAATTTTTTTCCTAGCAAATTGAAATCCAGATGGGAAGGTCCCTACTTTGTTATGCATGTTTCCCCATCTGGTGCTGTGTAAATCAAGGATCCCAAGTCTAGGAGAACCTTGAAGGTGAATGGTCAGAGGCTTAAGCCTTGTTTTGAAAAACCTGCCGAACTCATGGACACCATTCACTTTCAAGGGGATCCTTCTTCAAACTGATCCACAGGGGTGTCATTATTGTATCATATGTACTTAGTTTTTGGTTGATTTATCTTGCGTTCTTTTGTTCATATTCTCTAGGATTTGTTAGTGGTCCTATCTGAATCTGGACCTATCAGTTTTAAACTTTTGATGCTTGGTTTGATTCTTCCTGCTTTTCAATTGATAGCTTCTGTTGAATGCCTAATGTGGGAGGTCGATTTTTGTTGTCGTTCATTTTATGATTGAGTTTACATGTGTCTTGAGGTAGCCACAGGTGAGAGTCATGCCTAGGATCCAGCCACAACAAACATACAGAAGGGCAAAACAGAGAGCACATGCTCTCTGTTCTATACCTTGCTGTCGCTGGGTTCAATTTGAAGCCCGAGAGACTCTCACGCACTACAGACAGCTTACTTCATTTGTTGTCGCAAGATTCTCAAGCTGTCGCGAGGTTAAAAAGGGAGTCTGAGAGCATTTCGCACAATTCGCATAGAAACATTCCATACCTATCGTGAGATTCATTTGTACTTGACAACCTCTCACGCGGTCCACATCGAGCTATTCAGTGGTTATTGTGAGATTCCAAGACTCTCGCGAGATTCAGAAGATAACCTGGGAGACTCTTGCGCAATTCAACAGAAATACTTCATTTGTTGTCGCGATATTCTAAGTCTATCATGAGATTCAAAATGAACCTCAGAGCTTCTTGCACAATCCAAATAGAGACCTAGGAGCTGCTCGCGCAATTCACATCAATTCATCTCACACTGTCGCGCCCTCCAAGGTCAACCTAGGTGATTGTCACGCAATCCAGATTGAATCAACACCTTCGCTAGGTTCATTTCCAACCCCGCGACCAGATGTCCTAAAGCGCGCAGAGCTTCACGATAAGTATTTAAACCCTGCACTTGGTCCCTTCTCCATTATTTTCTTCCTTCTTCCCTCTGTGAAACCCTAGCTTCTGGCACTCTTTCCCCTCTCTCCTCCAGCATCAACCCTACAGCTCATCATTCACTCCACATATCTACAGAGTTGTTCCTAGCATCGCACACATCTATTGCCCTCTACCTAGAGATCTAGCGGTGCACTGCGCATCAAATCAAACCAAACCCTAGATCTCGGTCTCTGTTTCTCGTACTAGATGACAGAGTTATAAATGGCTCCAAAAATTTCACAAAAGAGAAATGGGAAGGACAAGGACCCTACAGAGACCACCCCTAAAATGGCCAAGACTTCAAAGTCCCCCAAGAAAGGAAAGGAAGTGGTCAAGGAGGTGGCGGTACCAACCACTAAGTTCTCTACTCCTTCTGAGCTCATGGAGTCGATTCCATTGGAGCCTGAAACAACTTTTGATGTACCATTTTTTGAGAAAGAACCTCTCCTGCCCCTACAGTACAGTTTTTGAGCAAAGCGGGCCTGATGCCATTGATGAGAGGAATTCCAGCACTAGCCTACCTTAGGCTAGTGCAGTTGTTTTATCAACACATCAAGGTCAAGAAGGACAACGAATGGACAAGTGTGCTTGCTGGTGTTGATTGATGACTTTGATATGTTAGTGGGCTCCAAGGTGATTGCTGAAGTGTTGGGCATCCCAGAAGCATTCGACCCTAGCTGTGGATATGGCCCCCCTTTGAGTGCATCGATTGATACAATTGCACGGGCCCTTACTCGAGGATTAAAAGCCACAGGGGACTCGATTAGAAGGAGAGAATTAGAACCTGAACTCCTGTTCATTGACCAAGTCTTGTGAAAGAACATATATTGCTCAGGACATCTGCAGGAGAGGAGAACCCCCATTGCGGATGCTGTCTACTCCTTCCACCTGGGCCATGGCTTCCATGCAGCCTGGATAATTTTTGAGGCAATGAAAGACGTAGTGGAGAAGTTAGGGTCAAACAAGAAGCCTCACACACTACCCTTTGCAAGAATCATTACCTTGTTGCTGCTAAAAGGAGGATACAAAATAGGAAGGACTGAAGAGACCACCACCCTTACCCCTACTACCTTTGCCAAGAGGCAATGGAGAATCAGCAGGAGTTTGATGGGGGGCCAAAAAAAGAAGAAAGCTGAGGCTCAAGCCCTACCCAAGCCCTACCCAAGCAAGCAGAAGAGGCAGCCGGATCAGGGTCTACCCCTACTGCAAAGGAGGTGCCCCTGGAGCTCATCACTTCCATCGCTGCAGCAGCACCTATTACCCCTGCATCCACCACTCCTCTTGCATCCATCTCTCACCCCCTCTGTTTCCATTCTCCATACCCACTCCCCCTTCACCTGTGCTTGGTCCATGGGAGGACTCCTCATCCCCTACCTTACCTCAGTACACAGCCACAATTCCCCCCTCATCTCCACCTAAGCCTGCCAGCCCCCCACTCATCTCCTACAAAAAAATGAAAGGCCACTGAGACCATCCCAACCATCTCCCAGACACCACCCTCAATCCCTTCTATCCCCATTGACACACCACACCATGACCAACACACCACCCCAGCCATACCTACTACATCCCCCCTCACAGACATTGACCTAACCCTAAACACCACCATAGGATTCCAAGCCTTTTTGGCTAGTTTTCTGGACACAATGCCTACCCACTATACCCCCCTCCCAGACTCCCCAACTACCTCACAGCATCACTCCCCTGAACCCCACTCTTCCCCTCCCTCCACTTTCCATCATGCACCTTCCTCACCTTTCCAACCAATACCCTCTTCTTCACAAACCCAACCTCCTAGCCTTGACACTCTAACCCTCATCCTATCCCTTATCCAAGACATCCAAGCCCAGTTATCCACCAATACCCAAAACAGGACGGATGTAGGTGAACTCACCTCCATCCAATCCACCCTACACACCGAACCACTCCACCCATCCCTCCACCATCCACTTCAACCCCTGTCTGTCACATCGACAAAGAAACCCAAAGCAGACTTCCTCGACTCAACCCCCTTCCATCCCCATTACCTTTTACCCCCATTTCCTTTCATACCTTTCACCATTCCCATTTTTTCTCCACCACCACCCCCTACTCCTACTGAGCCTGCCCCATTCTCATTTCCCCCTATACCCTCCATCCCACCTCTTATCCTCCCACCTCCAACTTACACAGAAAAACAAACACAAACTGACCCAGAACCTATCCCCCTTCTCCCACAACTAGACTTAGCCCCTGTTACCCCCCCTTCTCCCCCCAGGCCCACTCACAGCTCCCTCCTTCCACTTCATATCTGCCCATCACACCAAAACATCATTTTTACAGCCCTCCCTACCTCACCATCCTCCATCACATGAGGGATAATGCTTACCTTAGGAAGGATATCCTGAGGGGCATGGCCAAGCTATGCCAATCCATTGAGACCCCCCTGCTGGAGCAGATTGATGAAATCAAAGAGGCCCATAGAAAGCAACTTCTAGGCATCTCCTTGGGGTGGAAAAATATCCTTGAGGACTATCAGAATACCAAAGCTATGGCTGAGTACAATGCGCTGAATTTGGAGTTGGAGAAAGCAAATGCTACTGCTGAGAAGTCCCAGGCCAGACTATTTGAAAAGAGGCTTAACAATGCCCAGGAGATCCACAGAATTCAAAAGGAGATCCATGAGACTGACATCCTCAAACATCAAATCCAGATCGCCTCATTGGAATCCGCATTAGCGGCTGCCAGAAATGTTCCTCTGCAACCCACACCAATTTTCGTTCAAATGCCCATCACAGAGCCCAAAGCTACTCCAGCTCCAGCTACCCAGTCTGAGGAGGCACAGCCTAAGACACAGTAAGAAAAAGGCAAGGCCCCAGCTGCCCCCCCTCCCTCACCTCCTACCTAGCAGCCTCCACCTCCTAAGGCCTCTGCTGCACCTCGACAAGAGCAAACTTATCCTAAGCAGAGGAAAGTCACTGCTAAGAGGTCTGCTCCTAAAGCTACTCCTTTAAAAATTGGCAAAGAACCAGTTGCCCAATCTGAGGAGGCCCAATCCCATGCCCAGCCTAAGTCCACCGCGAAAGGGAAATCCCCAGTGGTCCCCATTGAGGAAGCCAAAGCCAAAGGCAAAGGAAAATCTCCTGCTACCCCCCTGCTAAGCGCAAAGGCAAAGCCCCTCAAGAACCCAAGGAACCAAAAGCTCCCAAGCAACCAAAAGTAAGGGTGAGGGCACCTAAAGCTCCAACTGCAAAGAAAACACCAGCCGAAAACAAAAAGGAAAGGGAGGAAAAGAAGAAACAGGATAGAGATGCCCTTAGGGCACATGCTAAAAAGATGGGCTGGGATTTCTACACAGATTCGGGTTCAGATTAGATCCTAGCTTCTAGATTGTATATTAGGTTTTGTTTCTTGTAACTACATTTGTACATATTTTACTACTTAATAGAATGTTTTTGGTTTTTGTCTCTTGCTATGATCTGTATGCTTGTTTCCATTTGTATGCTAGTTTTCATTTTATTCATTTTGTCAATCATGGGAGATGCATTTAGGGAGGCTTTGCTTATTTGGAATAGTAACCCATGTAAAGGGTTGTGTAGATGGTGGCTGAATAAATCTGGATAACTATATGCCCCAAGGATTTAAAATGGTTTCTTTTTCACATTCATGGGCCCTGTCAGGCTTGCTCGTGAGGATCCCCTTAAATACCATGCCTATCTTTAGACATTCATTTACTGCTCATCCTCTTTCCCCAGATTCAGTTGTGTGTTTCCTCTTTCCCCACACAACGTTCATTTATTACCACATTTGAAAAGGGTCACCAATTAACTTCCGCCGATTCATGTTCCACCATCCAACTCTTTTAAAACAGCCATCAACTCCTTTTCATCTCATCCCTCCTGTTCTAACCCTAGAAGTCCATACCTCCTCACACAAATGGCAGAAGATAACCCCTTTGGGTTCCCAATCAAATTCTACCCCATCTGGGAAGCTCCCCCACCGCCAAAGGAGCCGAACCCCTTGCAATTTCTCTGGGATGAGTTTGACGAGGTCCAGCGGATCCTCGCCAAGGAGGAAAAGAAAAAGAGGCAAAGAGAGAAGAGAGAACAGAAGAAGATAAAAATGACACCACTTGCATCTCCCCCTCCATCTTCCTCAAACCTTCACATTGGTCCCCCCCCATTTTGTCTCTCTCTTCTTCTGTGTTTATTTTGTTTTTCTGCCTGGAATCTACTGCCTTTTATCACCTTTGAACCAGTGGGGACACTGCTCCTCAAGGTTTGGGGGTGTGGCAGGATAGGTCTGCCAATAGACCAGCTAATTTTAGTGCAGTAATGGTAGTAAAAATAGGATGAATAAAGTTAATTTCCACTTAACTTGATACAATGAGGAAACATGTAAAGATTTATATATTTTTGCAGACTTTTGGAAGCAGATAAAAGTTGATCTTGACACCACCATGAAGCCAATATTAGAAATTTTTTTTGAGCTAAGTACTTAGTGAGCCTAAGAGGAGAGAAACAGACGAAAATACACCCCATGAGTTAAATTTGAAGACCATACCTAGTGAGATTTGGGCCCAACATTTTCTTTTAAAGAGGGTTTTTGGCATTATTTCTGCTCTAAGGACTGATTGAATCAAGACTTTTTCACTAGAAGTTGTGCAACTCCTAATCAAAACTAATTGACAGCACTCATGAGACTAAGGAAATGATCCAAGGCCCTCATTTGGACAGTTTGAGCCTAAAAATCCAACCTTTTAAGATCTGCCCTTTTGTATACACTAGTTGAGCCTTAAAATCATAATTTTCCTTCACAAACACCAGAACACTTGCACCTTAACCTCATGACCTGAATCAACCTTACCCTCACTCTGAAAATTCAGAAGGTAAAGGAGAAGGAGGTAAAGATACTGAGAATGGTCCAATATTCTGTGGAAGGGGAAGAAAAGCAACTTGTGAATAGCTGTGTATCAAAGGTAGTTGTGTGGCATTTATCAAAAGAATGAATAAAGAACTAAAAAGAAGGAGAAGAAAGAGTAGTCTAGAGGACAACATCATCTAAAAAATTGAAAAGAAGAGGAGAAGCTGGCCACTGTGAGTCTGAAATATAAAAAGGAAGATGAAGTTTTTGCTTAAATGAAGGTTGTGAAGTCATGAACCACTCCTTACCTTGCTGATTTCTCGATTTGGATTCCCTTTGTACCCCTTTATTCTTTACACCCCTCAGCCATAAGCCACATTACAACCATTTCAAAAAGACCTTGTGGTTCCAAAGTCAAATGAGCTGTCATGTGGAGATGAAGAGTTGCCCAATCTAGGGTGAAAATCCTTGAAGATGTCAGAAATTAGAAGCTTGGCCTATGCTCAGGCTTGCAAGCCCATTTGGGGTCTGCAACTGCTCTTGAGCTGTTGAGAATGAGAACACCCTCAGGTTATTAATGTTGAGAGATAGCCCAAGTGAGAATTGGGTCTAAATTTTAAACTCATTAGGGTAGTATCCAACCTGGATTTTGAATTAAAGGCAAGCAGAGTACTGATTTTTATACATTGAAATTCTAATGTTAAATGAATGGTGGTCAGGCAAACACATGTTAACTTTTAAGTTTTAAATGGCCTGCAAACATTGCTGCAGTTTCCTCTAAGTGTCAAATGGGTGTGGAATGAAACTTTAAACATTTGAATTTGTGTTGTCATTATCTGCACTATACTTAACTAATTTTAATGGTGAAGTTTGTGGGTGTCTTCACTGAAAACCCTCAGGAGACTTCACTCCTCCACTAGGGATCACCTAGGGGTTTAAAAGGCTTGGTACATATGCTAAATGTATCTGTGATCCCTGCGAAAGTGGCGTTTATAGCTTTGCTAAGGGACTAACAAAGATTACGTTTGGGGGTGTGTTAAGACCTGAAAAGTACCACTTTTCACCCCTTAACTTAATCTCTGTTAGACCCTTAATCATTTAATAAATGTGCTTTAAGTCTATTCTGTAGGTAATAAGCAGCAGCTGCCAATAAACTCCTAACCATGCCAAGAAGCTCACTATTGCCCCAGAACTACCTCAACAGAATGAAGGATGAACCCAGACAGAGAGTTGGCTGAAGCATAGGCACACCAAAGTAGAAATAAACTAAGAAGGATGCCTCGCACAAATGTCGCAGAGTTCAATTGAACCAGAGATAATGCCTTTGCGCAATTGTCGCGAGCTTCTGGAGGAAGCACAACAACTGGTCGCGCAGTCTTCGCGCCTTTCTCGCGTGGTTTGGTGCCAGAAAGAATTGAAAAGTAGACTTTGCGAGGTCCTCACGAGGTTCAGTCTAAAGCATTCGCATAGTCTCGCGCAGCTCAGAAGAGGAACCGTTAAGCTTCGTGCGACTCATTCAGAAGAGAGAGCTTCAGGTATCCCTGTGCACAGTTGTCGCGCAGTGGCCGCGAGATACAGACCTTCAGAGAAATGCTCGCGTAACCCAGAAACTCATGAACACTGCTTCTTCGCGAGGATCTATTGCGAGATTCACCAAGGGACGAACCGAGCGAGCAATCCCTGCGCCATTCAAAGCTGAAAGAGCAATCTCGCGACAGCTATTTATATTCCGCGATGACTAAAATGCCAATCCTACGACTGCATGAACTTCAAGTTAATTCAACCCTGCAACGCCAATTCTACCATGCAGAAAGATCTGAAATCATTTCTACCCAGCGAGGATCGGATTCTAAACTTCTCCCCACTTCTGCAAGGGCAATCTGGGAATCCCCAGCAATTAGGGCACGCACTCCAATGCTCTAATCTCCGTGCACATGCCCCAAGGCATCCAAGGGACAAGAATGGGCCGCAATTGCACTTATGAAATTAGGTTTTTCCTAACCCTAATTGTGAGAGAACCGACTGCTATATAAGCCTAAGCCTAGCTTAGGTTTAAGGGAGATATTTTTGAGACTTAACTTCTATGCTTCTTCTCGAAAAACCAACTGTAGAATTACAGTAGGCGAAGGTTAGGGTTTAGGAGTTTTCTTTTTCCTTTTTCTTTCTCTCCATAGTTCAGCACTTGCTGATATGCCTTTTGTATGATTATATGGTATAGATTGTAATGGAGTTTTGTAATAGGATTTATTGCATGTATGGGATGATGCTTTTGTTGTGAGTTGTTCTATACAGGCTGCTGCCTTGAGATCCTCCATTGCTAAGTTGTATCGTAAGCAATGGAGGATTGTTTTTAAGGATTCATTTAGATCCAACTGACCTGTGTGTCCAGGGTAGGCACATTACAGGCCTTCCCCCACCACAAGATCCACTAAATCTGAATCCCTATGGGAACTTGTGCTTGAAGCCTTGTGAACATGGTGGCGGCAGCAATGTTCTTGTTCTATCTTAGACCTTTGTGAGGAGGATAGCCTCTGTGTATAGTCTGTGACCATTTAAGTGGACAGATTATTGCCCTAGGGTGAGGCCAATTCATGGAACTAAGATAGATTCTTCTTCTCTGCACTTATGCTTGTAGCCTTGTGAGAGATTGTGCAGAGACAGACTCCCCTATGTTTGTATAGATCCATCATCACATTACAGATCTGATTTGGCTGTAGAGATTGTAGGCTTGTGACTGGATCACTGCAGTCTTACTAAAGTAGTGAACAACTATGCTTAAAAGCTAATAGTCAAACTCTTGCTGGTCCCGTGTGTCTAGGCTCGTGCAGTTTGTAGGCCTAGCCCCACACACAAAACTTTAGAGGATGAGGTTCCTATGGATTCTTGAGCTTGTAGCCTGGATGAAATAGTGCCTACAATGGTAAGCTTGTTCTGACCCATCTCTGGATTGTGGTTCCCCTATTGGATAGTCTATGACCATTCAAGTGGACAAGTTATAGCCATAAGGGATTGGATCATGGCACAGGGGTGAGTTGGATTCTTTCTCCTCTTTGGTGATAATGTAACCATTGAATAGGATTTCTATAGCAACAAGTCTGAGTCTGAGTTACAAGACCCATCAGATCTGTACCTAATAACATACTTCTCACCTTTTTATATTTATTTTCTCACTCGACCATTCTTCTTAACCCTTTCTGTAATCTAGATAGTAAGTTACCTTAGGATTTAGATTTTTGTGACCTTAAATCGCCTCCCCTATTATTTTGTTTAGTGTAAATCTGTGTAGTTATTACTTTTTATTTAAAATTCTTTCTGTGTGCTTGTAAGCATTTTCATTACTGTTGGTGAGTGTATGCTCGGAAGAAGGTCCTTAAACCCTTACTTGGAACTCCCAAACCCAGAGGTGGAAAGGATCCTTAGACGTAGACACACCGCACAAAGCCCTACTGTTGAAACTGAACCAACTATCATGGCTGAGAGGCAGAGAACATTAAAGGAGTACAATGCACCTGGGGAGTACACCTCTCCCTTCTGCATTCAATTCCCCTCTATTGAATGGAACTATGAGATTAAATCCTCCACCACCAATATGCTGCCTTCGTTTCATGGGCTTAGTAAAGAAGATCCCTACATGCATATAGACCAATTTTTAGCACTTTACACTACCTTTAATATTGCTGGCTTGGGACCTGAGGCCACCAAACTGAGGGTTTTTCCTTTCTCATTAAAGGAAAAAGCCAGCACATGGCTATCAAAGCTCCCAACCAACAACATACAGTCATGGAGTGACCGTCAAACCAAGTTCCTGGCCAAATTCTTTCCCATGAACATAACCTGCTAGATGAGGATAAATATTTTATCATTCACTCAGTCCTCAACTGAAGATTTCTATGAAGCTTGGGAAAGATTTCAGGAGATGTTAAAACAATGCCCCCACCACTAAATCCCAATGTGGCAGCTTGTCCAAGTGTTTTATCAAAGAATTATTGCCAAGAGAGGGGATATGGGTGATGCATCCTATGGTGGTAGTTACCTCCATAAGACAGTTGAGGAAGCATGAGTGCTGTTTGATATAATAGGGGAATATTCCATACAGTAGGAGAGTCTGTCATGCAATGGTATACAGACTCCAGCTAAGATGGTAAAAGAGGCCACCCCTAGAGGTGGAATATTTGAAGTAAAGGTGCAAGGTGATCTAGAGAGGAAGGTGGATAACCTGAGCTTGAAATTTGATAAACTCATGAATGTGATGCAGCCTCGGGTATTAGAACAAGTGGAGATAGCATGTCTGATATGTCAGTATCCCACACATTCTATTCATGATTGTCCATCTGCCACCTAGTTTCTAGATTTTGTTATGGAGCATGCCAATGTTGCTAAAACTTTTGGGCAACAGCTTTCTGGGTATTCTTAGAGGAACCACCCAAATATGAGATGAGGCTCCTTACAGACCCCAACACCAGTTTAATCAAGATTACCCACCAAGGCAAAAAATTTTGCTACCTGCCCCACAATCTAACCAGTTGGTCCTACCCTCACAACAGCCCAGATCCTCTTCATTTGAAGAGCAGATGCTGGCTTCAATGTAGAATTTGGGGAGCTTGGTGCAAACTGTCAATTCTCATGGACAGAGCATCAAGAAGATTGAGGACCAGCTGGGCCAGATTTGTAATGCTCTAAATAGGAGGGAAGAAGGAAAATGGCCTAGTCAGCCCCTGACAAATCCGAAAGGTCAGTATATGATTGGTGGTGCATCCTCTACTGCAAAGGAAGCCAGTGCTCAATGATCCAAACATTGGTAATAAGTGTATCATATGTATGAAATTTCTGTGTTAATTTGTGTTCTTTAGACTTCTGTCAGTTAAGTTTTTAGTGTGTTGTTGAATTGATTGTGTTGTTTGTCTGTGTTTACATTTTATTGCTGAATACATGTGCATATTTGTCCGCTGAATTTACTGTTGTAGTTGTTGATGAATGGTTGAGGTGCCTTTATCATAATTTGCATGAAGTTAGCTGAAAAACTATTTTTAGAATCCTGCAATGTTGATGAGCTGTTTATTTAAATGGGCATATGTGTTTCATGATTGAAATGAATTATCTATCTGAGGGTTGATGCTCATGCACAGTGGTTGGGTGCACAACAGCATGAATGCACTAACCACTGTGCTGTACTGAGCTAACTGGGTAAAGGTTGAGAAGTTATGCTGTCCCACAGAGCTAGAAGTCTTAAATTTGCTGTGCGAGCCATCAATTGGCTTCCTCACGCACTAAAAGCCTGAGAAATGGCCATAAAAATGCCTCGCGAAGCTGCCTTTCTGCTCCCCGAGCTCAAGCTGTAAGAGAATCATGGCTCAGTGTTGTTCTAGGAGAGCACCACGCGAGATTAATTTCTGAGGCAACACAAGGCCTCGCGCACTAAGGTAAAAGATTCTACTCCGTGAGTTTATTGAGAGGCAGTTTGTTCTTCTGTGCGATAGAACGCCTCGCGGTCTTAAAGGCCAACTATGCGAGAATTTTACTCCACGAACCATGGGATTTGCTCTATAAACTCAGTGAAGCCCTTCATTTTCTTCATTTCCTCTGTCTGCCCTAGTTTCTCAGCACAAGAATCGATGTTCCTTTTTCCTCCTTTCTTCTCTACTCTATAATCTACACTTCCTCAGGCATTTTCCTCCCATCATATTGTTACCCTAGCTACTCCAGATAACTACAAGTAAGGTTTGGGGGGATTTGATCTACTGTGCATAATTTCAAGTGGAACCCTAGCTCTCATCTGGTACAATCTTCATTTCTCCCTTTGCCCTATGTTTGATTTAGTTAAAAGAAGGAGAGAATTAGAAGCTTTTGTGCTTACTCGGAGTGTGTGGTATTTTCTCATAGTTGTAAACCCAAATTTTGATAATCTGAGCACCTAGGGCCACGGGTTCAAAATTTGTTGATACCCTCGCTGCGATGATGAACTCGTTCGTCAGTGGCAGCCCTGTGGCCACTAGAAAATTGGCTAGGATTGCAGAGGCCTCCACTTTGGAGACCTCTGAGGCTCCCTCACCTGTTGTTGAGCCCTCCATTCCAAAAGAAAAGAAGAAATCTACTTCAAAGAAGAGGGCCAGAGTGCACCCACCTGCTACAAACCCTGAAAAATCACAGAAGAAGCAGAAAAAGGGCAAAGCTGTGGCCCCTGCGATCCCTAAGGTTGAAGAGGAAGCAACTACTGATTGCCTAAGGGCCCCTTCTGAGTTTGTACAATCAATCCAGCTAGAGGCTGAAACCATTTTCGATAAAGCCTTCTTTGAGGAGCTACCTGAGACTTCTGGCTCCATAGAATATCTGGCAAAGGCATCTCTACTGCCCCTATTGCAACCCTCAATGCAGTTGGTTTTCCCACGATTGATAAAGTTATTTTATCAGAATATGAAGTTAAAAACTGGTGATGATGGGAACCCAGCATTGCTAGTTTTAATTGATGATTTTGAGATGCTATTCAACCAGGTAGACATTGCAAGGATACTAGGGATACCAGCCAGGTATAACCTTGAGTGGGGCTTCAGTCCTCCTTTGATTTTCACCATTACTGAGATAGCCAAGGAGTTAACTAGAGAGATCACTGCCTCAGGTGACTCAATCAGAAAGAGGGATCTGCACCCCAACCTCAGGCTAATGGATGTTGTGTTATGCAAAATTGTATATTGCTCTGGGCATGAGCAGGAGAGGAGGTACCCTATAGCTGATGCCCTCTTATCTTTTCACATAAACCACTACTTGGATACAGCCAAGTTAGTTTTTGAGGGGATTATAGATCTATGCGAGAAGGTGAAGATATTGAAGAAACCTCATGCCCTTCCCTACTACAAATTGATTAATGTATTGTTGAAGTGGGGGAAGTACCCATTTAAAAGAGAGGAGGAGACTGTGGCACTGAACCCCAAACAGAGTGAAAAGAAGCAATGGGGAATTAGTGGCACCATGATGGCAAGAAAGAATAAGAGGAGGGAGGAGTTATTGAGAGATGCAGCCCCCACCATTCAAGAAACTGCTACTGCTACTGCTGTAACCTCTCCCTCACTTGTGCCAGGTATGGAAGGTGTAGCAGGTATGGAGTTATTATTGTTTTCTATTTTTTATTTTATTGTATTATTTATTTAGTAACCCGGGTGTCTGCACCTCTTAGCACTCAACGATTAATATCTCCTTCAATCTACCATCGTCTTTTATGATATGATTAAAGCTTAGTATTCGAGTGAAAATGTTGCCATTCTTGCTTCGTGAATTACTGTTGCTCCAGCGAAGCTCTTACTGAACTTGGTTATATTTTTTTGCTATTTTTTTAATGAAATCTTTGTCTGCTAAAAAAATTCTGATAGTTGACTAGAAGTTTGGGATCGATATTAACCTAGGTTGAGCTTTCAATTTATTTTTCTTGATATCGGAATGGAGAATTTTCAGTTTCAGAACACAATTATCCAAGTGTAGATACGGACTTTGGACTAGGGCAACCTAGGAGGCATTGCCAATTCTCTAATAATGTTGGTGATTATTTGATAAAAAAATTTTCTCAACTTGGAGATGCAAAGGAAATTGTGTTGCTATAAGCCATGACCACAAATCAGTTATTAGACACCATTTACATTTTCAGGTCAGTTGTTTTAACTGTAAAAGTATATGAATCTTATACAATGCTTTAAATCATTTTTACTTTTTAAAAACATTTGGTAATTTTAAACGGTAAATTATTTTAGCAGTTATACATTGATTTTTGTTGAGTTTTCTCATGCTCGCGCTATATAACCTGTAGAGCTTGAAGAAAGTAAAACAACTACTTGTAACAGAAAACATTTCATGTAAATTTAGTTGTAACCACTGAAGTGCTCAAGTTAAATACGACTCCGATTCTTTTCTTACAGTATTCAAGCATTATTACTTCATCCGCATCCACAACATCCCAAAGCTATGTTTGTAGAAACCAAGTTTAGCTTACAACGCATATATGGTTGGATTTCAACAGCTAGTCCACTATAAGGTTCTAAAATTCAGCGAGTCATCAAGTAACTCAGCCAAGTTACACGACTCACCAGGATTTTGAGTTGAGTCGGAGTCGAGTCAAGACTTCACCAGAATGGTGCAGCTAGGGTTCATAAACTAACCCTTACATATAAAATATTTTTACAATGAAGTTTTAGATACCTAATCTTTTTAAAAAGTATTAAACATCCCATTTTACTTACATATCTTTCTATTAGTTTTTTTATATCTTAAATATATATTTTTAGAAATATTTCCTAAATTATCGAGTTTGAGCGAGTGAGTTTATCCGAGTCTTCAAGTTAACTTTGTCCCAGCTGACTTTCGAGTTGAGTCTGAGTTTTCCAGATTTAAAACCATGCTATAAACATTTTTGATAAACACTTATGATGAGGCCTTTTCTAGTTTCTTGAGGACCACACTTCATTTATTAGCTTATAATTCTTGAGTAAGCTCGGCAATCCTTGCTCTTGGTCACCTCTCTGACATAGAAGGCATCAAATGAACAAGGTATAATTGTTGGGTCATGGCTTCAATCGCCGCCTTTCTCTTTGTCGCGGATGGGATGAGGGGGGGTAAAGAATAATGAAGGAAAAGGTGTAAGATGGGTCTTTATGAAACAAGGTATAATAGTAATCTCACTCATATGTACAATTTACACTTCACATATTTTGAGGACCCCGAAATGCATGCATCCTGATTATGAAACTTTATGTTTCAGTATAATAGTGCGAAACTTTATTAACATGAGTCCTCTTTTTGATAAGTGCCCTTTTACTTTGTTGGATAAGCTTCTTTTCCCATAACTCAGAGATGTTACTTTTCTAGAGTTGCCTCATGGCTTCAGTCATCTGAACCATGGTTACCCAAGTCGCCGAGCACTCGATCGAACAACGAACTGGTTTGCTGTGAAACGGTTCAGCTGGTTTGATTGAGCTGCTACACCACACTCACCACCTCTTCCATTACCCCTACCTCCATACCTGCTACACCTTCCACCCAAACATCACAGCCCATCACAAGCCCACTACCCTTACCTAACCCTACATCACTAACCACCATAGCCACAGCCACCTTACCTATTCCTACACCCTTACCTATTATTTCAGACCCCATACCTACACCCTAGGAACCTGAAGCCCATACCTTTGAAACCCCACATTATTCCATTCAGACTTCCCCATCTTTTGTACCTATCCCTAGTGTGCTTGTAGACCAATTCATTCCCTTATCTCATGATAGTGAGCCATTTTCAGGAGAAGAATTTTCCACTATGATGTCTACTATAATAGGAGACATCAACCTTGAGTATACACCTCTCCCAGACTCACCTCACCCTCCACATCAAACTCCACCATAGGCCACTACCTTCACTCATAGACCCACATCTCCCTTCCAACCAGTTTCGCCCATTCAACCCATACCCAATACCATACCAGACCTCTTATCCCAAATCCTACACCTCTTACTTTCCCTACACTCCCAAATGTTGGCCAATACCTAAACCCAAGCTACAATTGAGGCCAATCTTCATTCACTTTACTCCACCTTACCAAACCCTACCTCCATCCCAAACATTTTACAATCCATCCAAGCAACTTTAACCATTCTCACCCAACAGCCCCAACAGTCCACTCTCCCTACATCAGTCTATAACCCCCCACCAGCTCTTACCCTCATTGCACCTATCCTGGAAACTTCTCTCACCACCTTTAGAGATGCATCCACTCAAACTGAACCTGACCCTCAACTACCTACACCGGAGCCTACTCTCCATGTCCCTCACCCTCAGCCCTCCACCCCACTTCTTTCCTCATCCAGTCCCCTTCCATTCCAGGCCGGCCCTCCTTCTAGTGCCGATATGACCATGTATCCTATCTTTGCTACCCCCATGCCCCCTTACTCCACCCTCATCAGAGCCATGAAAGCCAATGCCTACATAAAAAGAGATGTAGTTCATGGCATGGCTGACTTGAAAGCTACAATACGGCAGTCCCTCCTTGATCAAATTAAACTGTTGAAGCTTGCTCATAAGGTTGAGAAAAAGGAAATCAAGCAAGGATGGAGGGAGATTATGGTCCAATACAATGAAGTAAAGAACATAGTACAGAGCTAGGAAGATGTCATCAAGGAACTGAAGGAGAAGCTGCGACTGACTGAGGAGCGAGCTTATGATTATGGAATGACTCTTGCAGCTTTAGAGAAAAGGGAAAATGCATAAATTGACCGAGAGTTGGCAAAGGCTCTATTTAAAGAACTAAACCTTGATGTACCTCTCCAACAAATAGCTCCAGATGCAACAGGTCCCAGCCTAGTTAAACCTGGACTCAAAATCAAGGAACCTACACAAAAACCTTCCCCCACTCCAACAAGAAAAAGCTCAGCCAAGCATAGGAAAGCCAGTTCCACAAGACCACTGTCTAAGGCTGCCACTATGAAGCAAGCAAAGGGGTAGGGAATCCAGGAAGTACCTGCTGAGGCCAAGGACTCTAATGATTAAATTGTGCACTTGTATTTAATTAGGAAATAGTGTGTCATTTTTTGTGTAGTTTACTTCCACATACTTTGTACATACTTTAGCTTTTATAATAACATTGTTCTTTGTTTTATTTTGTTTAGTTTCCAATCTGTGCGTTTGTTTTTATATTACTTGTTCTGTGTTTTTCCTTCTGGAAGTTTATGTTTTATTAATCTCTAGGTCTTGACCCTGCTGCACTCCACCTTTGAATCAGTGAGGACACTGCTCCTCATAGGTTTGGGGGTGTGGCAGGGTAGGTCTGCCAATAGAACAGTTAACCTTATTGAAGCAATGTTGGTTTAATTAGAATGAATAAAATCAATTCCCACCTAATTTGTTAGAATGAGTAAATTTGTGAAAAAATTAAAAAAATTTATAGACAGTTGAAACTAAATATCTTAAAATCTGTGCACCACCATGAAGCTAACATAAGAAAAAATTTCAGTTGGTACTTAGTGAACCTAAGAGGAGAGAAAAAGGCGAAAATACACCCAATGGGTTAATTTAAGGACCATACCTAGTGAGATTTGGGCCCATCATTTTCTTTTGAAGATTGTTTTTAGCATTATTTCTGCTCTGAGGGCTGATTGAGTCAAGACATTTTCACTAGAAGTTAGGCACCTCCAAATCAAAACTAATTGACAACACTCAGGACATTAAGGAAATGATCCAAGGCCTTTATTTGGACAGTTTGAGCCTGAAAATCCAACCTTTTAAAACTGCCATTTTGCATACACTCGTTGAGCCTTAAAAATCCTACTTTTCTCTGACAAACACTGGAGTACTTGCACCTTAACCTCTTGACTTGATTCAACTGTACCCTCACTCTGAGAATTCAGAAGGTAAAGGAGAAGGAGTTGAAGATAGTGAGAGTGGTCCAACATTTGGTGGAAGGAGAAGAACAACATATGAGCAGCAGTGTATCAGTGGTTTTTTATGTGGTAGTTCATCATAAAAATATTAAATAAAAATAAAAAAAGAAAAAGAAAGAGAAGCCAAGAGAAGAACATCATCTGAAAATTTGAAAAGAAGAGAAGAAAATGGCCACTTTGACTCTGAAAAATATTAAGAAAGATGAAGTTGTGCTTTAATGAAGGAGGTGAAATCATGAATCACTCCTTACCTTGCTGATTTCTCAATTTTGATCCATTCTATCCTTTTATTCTTTACAAACCTCACCCATAAGCCACATTACACCCCATCAAAAAACCTTGTTGATCCTAAGTGAAATGAGTTGTCATGTGGAGATGTGGAATTGCCTAATCTATGGTGAAAAGTCATGAGGATGTCAGAAATCAGAAGCTTTGCCTATGCTCATGCTTGCAGGCCCATTTGGGGTCTGTAACTGCTCTTGAGCTTATGAGAATGTAAACACCCTTTTGACTTTCATTGTTGAGAGATAGCCCTAGTAAGAATTAGGTCTGAATTTTAACTTCTTTGGAGTTGTATCCAACCTGATTATGAATTTAAGGCAAGCTTTGTATTGATTATTTGCATATTGTATTCTTGATGTGAACTAATTGGTGGTGATGCACATGCATGTTGATTTTGAGTTTTAAATGGCTACATTACTGCTGTAATTTCCTCTATTTTTAAAGGATAGGTGTGGACTGAGGCTTTATTCATTGAAATTTATTTTGTCATTAACTATACTACGTTTAACAGTTTTAATGGTGAAGTTTGTGGGTACCTTCACTGAAAACCCTCAGGAGACTTCACTCCTCCACTAGGGATCACCTAGGGGTTTAAAAGGCTTGGTACATATGCTAAATGTATTCGTGCTACCTACGAAAGTGGCATTTAAATTCTTAGAATAGTTGTTTAAAGTTTCCTTTGCTTAAGTACTAGCAAAGATTAGGTTTGGGGGTGTGTTATTCACTGAAAAGTACCACTTTTCACCTCTTAACTTAGCCTTTAATAGACCTTGAAGCAGACTAATAATTATCTGTTGAGTGTATTTTGTAGTTAGCAATAATCTGTGCAGCTTAACACAAAATCCATCCTTATTGGTCCAAAGAAGAGGAAGAAGACATGCAAAGATGATAACCGAACCAAAGCCTTATAGAACACTCTAGTAGTGCTCACCATGGTGACTCATGTGCTAATCATCATTGACCAAAAGCCTAGCAGATGAATGAAGATGGCCGAGAGTGGAGAAACTACAAAAGCAGCAAGTGGAATGCATCGGAGCATAGAAAGATAGATCTCGCAGAGTTGAGAAGCTCCTTCACGAAGCTAAGGATATAGTGGAAGATGCCCTCGCACAGATAGGACACGTAGTTTAGAGGAGAGCTGTAAAGACATCGTGAAGATCTCGTAGATTAAAACCCTCAGAATTTGTGGTCGTGAAGCTCTCACAGAGATAAAGCCTTAAAGCAGCTACGCGATGAACATAGCGAGTCTAAGTGTGCACTGAACTAAAATTCACCTCATGACTGGATTATATCCATGGGATACTCTGTGACCATTTGAGTTGACAGAGTATAGCCCTAGGACTAATCCATATCTCAGGGCAGATTAGGATCCTCCTACCTTGCATTTAGGTTTGTAGCCAAATGAAGGTTTGCTGCAGATCCATCTTCTACTCTGCTTTGCAAATTAGTTTTACAGTGAAAACTATCTCCTAGCTATTCATTCGTCATATTTGAATTTAATTTTACCAAAACATTATTGCAGATATTTCAGGTGCTGATTTATTGTAGAGGAAAATAAAATCAAAGTCAAAAGATGATGGATTCAACACACTAAAATTATCCTAGACCTGCAAGATACAGGGCTAATTTGTAGCAAGTTTTAATAAGTAAGAGTTTGTCCCACAGGGAGTAGTGATCTAAACCTAGAACGTGTATAGTAGTCAGATCTGGCAATTCTAAGAAGAAAGAGAGCTTTTCGGGTGTCACTAGATCTAATTAATCTACAAAACTAAAATATAAAACTAATTCTAATAGGTGGAAGAAGATGGATGGAAAAATAAAATAGGAAATGGTGAGAAATAAGCAGCTAGGGACTGGTTCTCATTGCAAATCAATTAGATCAAAGGCATTGCATAGGAAAGATTTGCCACAATCCTTCATCTGGCTACAACCTCAGATGCAAGGTATAAGAATCTAATATCAACCAAATAATTGGGGCAATCCTAAGGATATGATCTATCCATTTGAGAGGTCACAAGTTATCCCAGAGATTATTCTAATTCAATGATCTTGATTAGAATAGGTAAGCTATTGCAGATGTTGTGGGTGTCAGGCTACAAGCTTAAGCATCCACAGGAATATCTAATTTAGGGAAATCAAATACGAAAAAGTAAAATTTAGATCATAATAACCTTTAAAATCCATAATTACTGTAGTAACATCTTACAGCTTATTGAGCTCAGATCTGCAATCTGTGCAACCTCCAATCCATTTGCAAATGCTATTGAAACTCTCAATTTACAATTACAAACCAGATATGGATTGATTATCTAGATCTAATCCAACAGGCTGGATTTGAGAGAATGGGGAAGAGAAAAACGAAAAGAAAAATCTAAACTAAACCTAAATGAGCTAAGGAGAACCAAAGTTATTCTATGGATTCCTTGCTGAAAAATTACACTAGCGAGGAGTTCTATTTATACAAATGTAGTGATCCAAGTGCTTTGGATTGCTGCCAATCAGAGAAGAGATTCTCTTATGCTAATCCTTTGTTTAGCATTTCAACCAATCAGAGAGATGAAATGGATCTGGTTTTGTGCTCAGCTGAAGTAATTTGCATTCCTACCAAATATCAGTTCATGCCCATGTGCAGAATTCCTTGTGCATTGGACTTCTCAAAAATGTCCTTGCTGACCAAGAATAATTCTAGCTGCACCATTCGCTTATTTCTGCAAATCACTTGCCCATGTGCAGACCTCTTTCATGCCTTGGAGTTCCCAAAATTACCATTGTCAACTAGAAATACCCAGCTGCACCTCTTTATAATTACTGTCAACAAAATGAACCCAAGCTGCAGTTATTACTCATACTGTCCATTATTATTTCCAGCGACAGTCCTCAAATGTTTGCTTGTAAATGCATTTAACCCAATCTACAAATCCATTGGCTGTATTGAAAACCCAAAATAGCCTCCACGCAGCTGATGAGATATCAGCTTGAAAGGTTTGAGAGGATCAGCTATAATTTTGAAAGGTTCTGAAGGTGCAACTTTAATATGTCGACATGATGGTAGTGTGGATGGGAGCTAAAGGTTGAGAGGTTGGTGTGGAGTGCAGCAGCTTTAGGTAAGGTTTCGTGAGGATTAGAGGTGCAACTCGACAGGATGGAGGGGGTTTTCTTTGCTGCAGTCGACAAGTTCTGAAGGTGGGACTGCACTACTCGATAGGATTGCTGTATGGGAGGTCTGAAGATTCTTGAATGTCGACAGGTTGGTGCTTTAAATGGTCGACAGGTTCAAGTATTTAAATGGTCGACAGGTTTAGTTGGTAGGAGCTGCAAGTTGTCGATAGGTTTGAAGGTGTGGAAGTCTTGTTGGTCGACAGGATCTGTGGGTTGAAGGTGTTGACAGGTTTTGGCATTTAAATGGTCGACAGGTTCTGTAGCTAAAGACTATACATTTTGAGAGGTTTAATGTTGCACCTGTCGATAGGTTGAATGGGAGGTTGAAACTACTGTGCTCGAGAGGTTCTAAAGAAAAGGTTGTAGAAATCGACAAGATGCTGATGGTGTGGAGGATCTGTTAGGGAGGATTGGGCTGTTACGAGCTACACTATTCGACAGGATCAGGAGGAGGCTTCTTCCATACGTGAGGTTGCTGAAGCTGAAGTTTAAAGGTCTCAAGAGGATGTGGAGGTGTAGCTTGATCTGCTCGAGATGTTGGCTGCAGTGCAATGAAGTGCTCGAGCAGTTTGCTGGAAGTGCACCTTCAGGCGGCTGGTCTGCTCGACAAATTGGTCAAAGTAGCTGCAGTCCATTCGATTAAATGTAGGCTTGCATGGGTGCAACTACTGTCCTTTGGAAATGTTGGAGACCAGATTTGTAGCTGCAGTTTGAGAGGAATGGGAGCTGTTGTTATGGTTCTATCTGCATGTTGGTGTATTCCAGTTGCTTTCAAGTATGCTGCAGTTTAGAAATTGACAGATGTTGGTGCAACACACATCAAGTGTATCCACTAGTCAATTGATGAAGTCCATTTCTCAGCCATTATACCACACAAATAGTTGACTTGATGGCTGTTCCTGCAAGGTGATCCTTTGCATACTACTACAGCCTATGCACTGCTGCTAGCTTCATTGTGCACATCAAGTGCTTCATTTTCTGCAGCTGCTGAATCAAAGTATAGCTGGAAAGTGTTGGCTTGCAGCTGCTACTTGTAGTTGTGCTGTTTATAATGTGTAGTTGTTGGGTGCTGAGTTTCTCAGCTGCTCGAGTCCATGGCTATCAGGCTGCATGGCTGGTTGGTGCAAGGGCTCTTTCACCTGAGATTTAAGTACATTAGAGCAGATGTATTGCTGCTGCATTACATGGTGAATCAACTGACATTTTGCACTTGCTAAAATGTGTACATCCTCTCTGCTGAAACTTATGCAACTACTGCATCTTAAGATGGTGAACCACAAAGAATGTCCACACAGCTTGTGAAAGCACATTTTTCCCTCTCTGCTCTTGAATGATTTCAAGCTCCTCCTTATTGGGCACTTTTAACTGAAAACTACACCAAAGATGTACATTCTTCCTAACTGCAAATCAGCACTAAAATACAATTATTAAATACTCTAAAACTTAAGCAAAAGCCAGGTTTAAAGGGTAAAATGTGGTAAAAATCATTAACTAACAAACATATGTTCTCTTCGTCAATTCTTTCTCCCTTTATCTTTGATTTGGTTTTTAAATCTTTTTTTAGTTAGATCTAGCCTGTTTCTGTTTTTAGTTTAGTGACAACCACAAAACTCCATCTCTTTTCCCTATTTTCCTTAGTTTTAACTTAGAATAGGATTAGGATTGCCAGATCTGTAGCAGATCTGGAGATCTACTACTTGTTAGATCACAATTCTCTGTGGGACAAACTCTTACTCATTTAAAACTTCCTACAACAGCCCTGATCTTGTAGGACTGTGTATGATTGTTGTTGTTTGTTTTTGTACTATTTTATTCCATTTTTATGCACAACAGTTATACATCAACACCTGCAACAAGACCTAGCCGAGATATACGAAGCCGCCATGGATCAGATGCTAGTTGACACCCGCCAAGTTACCCTGAGAAGCAGGAAAGAAGAATGGATGCCGACATATAACACGCATACCCTTCGCACCTCCTACGAAAAAAGCCGTCGAAGACAACCCTCTCCTGAGGCATCTAGAAAAGACACCACCATAAACATAGATGACCTCCCTTGACTTCTAGATGACTACATGGCTAAGAGGGAACGCTCGAAACAGTCCTTTGGATTCGACAAATTTTTTCGAGACATCGACTTCACTGTACTCGCTGGCTTTAAACCTATAAAATTTAACAAATACAACGGTACAGGTAATCCAAAGCACCACTTAGCCCTGTTCTATAATGACTACCTACTGATCTGGACCAATCACGAGCTCCTGATCCACTACTTTCAGAGATCGCTAAAAGGAGAAGCCCTTGACTGGTTCGCCGCTCTGCCTCTAAAGAAAATTAAGACCTTCGAAGACTTAGCCGACAGATTCCTAGACTAGTACCAACACCTAACTCACGAAGAGGTCAGTCTCGCTGACTTGATACACACAAGACAAGAGGACGACGAAGACTTTTCGATGTTCTCCAACCACTGGAGAAGGCTCGCCTCCTGAACAGGGAATCAAATAAAAGAAAGCAATGCGATGAAAATTGTGATTGGCAATTCCCGAGAGCCTCTTCGAGGCATCCTCATCTTAAGCGACTACTCTGATTTCTCTAGCCTCCGTGAACGTGCCTCACGCATAGAACATTGACTGACTGGAGAACTTAATCTCTCCACACTGCATTCCAACAACCCTAGAACAAATACCCTAAACGAGACTCTAAGCACCGAACAAATCAACACAAACCAAGGACAATACCAAACAAACTCTCAACCATACCACCCATATGACCAAGCTCAAGATCTATATGCAAACCTATACCTTGACCAAAACCAATTACCACACACAAACCAAGATAAACACCCTTACTAAAATACACAAACCCACACTATGATCAAAACCAACTCCCCGACATTACACAAACTAACATCACCTGCTATGACTTGTTATTTTAACAAACTCCATCAATCCCTCGACCCACATACAATACTGTACACTCACTCACTCCTACCACGTTCGACCTGGCTAGTCTAATCCGAAGAATTGAACCTCTCACGGAGCACGCCCATACCATCAACTTACAACTAACCAAGTTTGCCCCACGTACCTATAAATGTGAAATTACCTTTCGCCCTGAACCGGTCACCATGATCACTAAAATCCAAACTATCACCGATTCCACCCTTAAACTAACTCAACACATCACCAAACTCATCACCAACCTCAACACATTCATCTCTGAATCGACTCAACTTACCCTTGGATCCGACAACCTACCAACAAATGAATCAACCACTACACGCCCTGAATAGATGCCCAAAATAACTAGCACTCTCGCTTCCAAATCAACTACAAAATAAACTCCCGAAATTGAACACATTGTCAAACGCATTGCCCCACCATTCTCAAAACTAGTCCCTGAATCAATCCCTACACCCGCGTTAAAACTCGAACTCAATAAATACTTCACCCCACCAACCTCGGAACCAGCTCTCGAACCGAAACCCATTTCAAAACCTAAACTCACTACCGAACTCGTCACCTCACCAACTTCAAAATGAAACCCTGAATCCGGCTCTATAGTCGAATAGACCTCCAAACCACCCACTCCAGAATCACTCATTGAGCTAATATCAAAACCAACTCATGAATCAACCCCTGCAGAACTCGCCACCAAACTTTTCACCCCCTCAACTTCGAATCAAGAACTTAAACCCACTATTGAACTTACTATTCCACCAACTACGAAACTGAGCCTCGAACCTAAACCTATCATCAAACTAATCCTCGAACCAGAACCTACCGTTGAACCTAAACCGATCTTTGAACACAAACCTGTCATCAAACCTCAAACTATTGTTGAGTCTAAAACTATCATCGAGCATGAACTCATTACCGAAATTGAACCTGTCATCAAACTTGACTCATCAAACACGAACCCATTTTCGAGACTAAAACTATCATCGAATCCGAACCTATCGCCAAACATGAACTTACTAGCAAATCCGCACCAGCCTCTATGACATCGATGATACCCGTCCCTAAGCCAACCACCGGACCCGTCGATTCACTAACCCACCAAACCATCATTCCTCCCACTTTTGAAACAAAATCAAACTTGAATCTTACGACTCCGATCAACTTCCAAATTAGCATATCGCTAAATTCTCAAACCTCGCAATATAAAATTGACATCACAATTGGAATTCCATTCGAATCTTAGATCAAAATCTCCATAGACCTCACAATCAAGGTCCCCGTAGAAATTCAACCGACGATAATACCGCAACATCAAACCTTCGACCCTAAACCTCCTCGAAAAATTACAAACAAAACTTTAAAACAAACTCACGATAAACCCAAAATACGCATCAAACGAAACAAGGGAAAACAAAACTGCCCCACACGGAAAAAAGGTCCACCTTGGCCTACGCCCTCACATCTTCTCCTCCTACTCTACCTCTGCCGTATCCTATCATTACCTTTACAATACTACCATCCCTCTCAACGGTTCCCACTCCAACTTTACCCATGAACAACTTTCCAACAACCCGTAAATCACCCTAAAAAATACTCTAACAACTCTCTGCTCTAACTCTATGAGATGCCTCACCTTATCGAAAAATTAAAGAAGGTCCCTCCCGACAAGGAGTCCTAGGCCATGAAGGATTTATAAAAAGAACAAATCAAACAACACCACACCTATTTCAAAAAATTTCATATAATCTAAAACACGAACCTAAACATAACATCTCTCTCATCCCACATCGATCAAATTGAGAGGGATCGAGGACCTCGAAACGGATCACCCAACTTTCACTCCGTCCATCCAACCTTTTTAGTCAGTCCCTGCTTAAGGAACTGATGATGTACCATAACACAATAATAATAATAATAATAAAATAATAATACAATAAAATATAAAATAAAAAAATATACATATATATATATATCATCTGTCAAACAATATCTCTGACTTATAATTCTTACCCGACCGAGAACTCATAGTCGGGGAGCTAGTGCTAAGAAACAATGCCTACACAACCACCTCACCTAGAGGGAATCAAAACCCCACATGGGAAGTACTTTCACTATTTTGGCAACATCCCCCAAAAATAGCTACAAGGGAAAGACTTCCTAACCCTTGGAATCACAACTCAATTATCATCATGTCTTGTAGCCTAAACAGGGATGCTCATACATCTATCACCTTCGTAGTCATCGCGAGACATTCGCCAATTGTAGGTCATTATTTTCAAAACCATTTTGGGAATCATCTGACTCATTGACCACCTTTCTATTCGGGCGAGTTGATCGAAAGGACTCGTGGATCATGAAACTCTCTTTATGAAATATAAAAAACTCTGGATTCTCATACACCCTTTAGCCATTAGAGTTGGTGTTAGAGCAGAAAAAATGAAAATTCAAGGTTCCATAAAACCTCATAATTCTTGCGTTAGCAGGTTGTTTCAAAAAAAATATGCAAAAAAGAAGCACAACCATGCGAGAGCAATACAACGAATGAACAGTCAATGAATTCCGGGAAGCATAAGCAAATTGTGAGGGCATTCCTATTAATCTTATTAGGGAAGTATAAGCAAGCCGCGAGGGCATCGCTGACATCTTCACACTACTAGATATCGTCGTATGGTGGTGGGAGGAGGATAAAACTCTTGCTAACCATAGAATTTGATGAATTGATGGTGTTGGACCATGACCGAGAGCTCAATTATTGCACCGCACTATCCACCCGAGAAGAAAGTAGTTAAACTAATATTTTAGAAATCGATTATATGAGAAGTAATCCCTAGATGAATAAACCTTACCTCCCCTTCCCCCCTTTATTTTCTTTTCAGACAATGAGTAAAATGACTGTCAAAATTTCTTTCAGAATAAAATCGAAAACTCTCGAATGGCAAGTGATGCAATCACACGTTACCTACCATTCATCCCAACCTCGCTAAAAAGCTATGATACATGATGATTGTTCAACACTTACCTAGCATGTGGCCGAAATAATCAAACTACTTCTCGACATGGAATCATTACTAATGCACTTCAGGATATCTGAGAGGCTAATAAAAGTTCCACTGTCACTTGTCACTGGGGCATTTTTTTAACAGCGCTAGCACCTTGGTAGCGATGCTCAGGTGACGAGACCGCCACCCAAAACTGGGAAATTTTTTTTAGGTTATTTCTTACTTTTCCATCATGGGATCAAAAACATCCAAAATAAGAAAAACAAGAAACATACAACAATAAACATGAACAAACATAAATAAAATGAACACAATAAACAAAAAAATGCTTTATTTATGACATAAATTTTACAGGTATCATCGGAGGCATACCTCCTGAACATACAACCTAAAATGAAGACCTAGAACTTGAACATACAACTTAAAACAAACACGAAACACAAAACGAATACAAACCAAAAACATGAGGCACGGAACATCCAATCAGAAGCAACAAAAAAGCGAGGGGAGGATTGGTTGGGCAACACACTTTCCATCCATTTGATGGACTTCCCTCCTGCCATCTTAACCTCCTAATAATAATGAAGGATGTACATCGCACCTCAATCCCAACACCTCCCAAGCCACAGCGACAACTCTGATTACACCACCATCCAAGCCCACTTCCGGACAAAGAATGCATGAAATAACAAATATCGAAAGAAACGACATCACAATCGGACGGTCGGATCACACGATATCACTAAATCATGGAAATCGACATACTTCAAGCTCAAGTTGAATAGAAAACATAAAAGAATGAAGAAAAATGAAGAAAACTCGAGCATATATAGACGCACGATGAATTAAGCACCTAGAATACGGCGCGCAATCCAATTTAAGTGCATGAACTACCGCACGTATTCCAAATTAAATGCCACACTACAAGCGTGCGATTCATCTTTCGTCACCGTAAAAATCTCGACGAACTAATCCCACGCTGAAGACCCCGCACATAATCGAATTACACGCTTACACTTATGCACGAAATTCCAAAGGTCACTCACACAGTGACCTGGTGACACTTCAATCACGCGCACTTATCAGAGAACATAATTGGATTCTATGCACACGCTCTGATGCATAATTGACCCCTCGAACCTCTCGATCATGCGCTCCCTCCTAGGTGAGCAATTGAATTAAGCGCCCAAACCAAAGCGCGTAATTTGCCACCCATAATACACTCCTTGAACATGACATGTACTTCGGACGAAATGAACATATGCCCTCAATAAAAACCCTAACAAAACAAATACTCAAGATAACATGTCCTATCGCAATAAGACGCATATATAATCATCTTGACCCATCACAAACCAATTAGGGATGAGGGCATCTCCCTGTAGTCCCATCGTGACCAAATCACCTCCTTGACACCCGCTACTCGATCCAGTACAAAAAACAAACCAACAAAATTAAAGAAAAAATAAAATAAAACAAAATTATCGCTCACAGCTCCATTGCGATAACATAACCCAAAAATTTAGAACACCTCCCAACGTCCTATCACAATCAAATCACTAGGACCCAAATAATAATAACAATACAAAGTCCCATCACAACACAAAGCAAAAATTAATGATGACAAAGTAACCAGTCATGCTACTCGCCCCATCACAATCAAAATTACTTCCCCTTGTCCCATCGCGTAACCCCACATGCCGACTAGAGAGAGAGCCTCTAACATCTCATCATGCATCCCTATAATAACATATCCCATCATGACAGAATGCATATACCTAGTAGTATCCCAACACCCAAATTCATTAGCCTAAATTAGCCAAGCCCTCACACCCCATCATGACGCCAAAACCCTACCACATAACCAAGACCAAAGGAAAGTTCTGTCATGATCTCGAGGAGGCCATCATTTCCTGTCACAAACTAGCCAGAGGGTCATCAGACCGACACCCCATTGCACCTCGCAAACATGTCCCGTCGCAGCCTGCCACGGCACACAACCAAAAGGGGAAGACCCCGATGTCCCATCGCCAATTACACTTCCCCAAGATCTCGTCACATCCCTGTTGAAGCACACAACCAGAAGGGAAGGCTCACCCAATATCCCATCATGAAAAGCAAGGAGCCGAATCTCCCTATAGACATCTTACCATGCCCTCATCCCTTCCCATTGCGAATATCTCATCAGGCGATCCAGACCTCCCGACACACCAGCGAGCGTCAGGCCTCGCTACAGTAAAAAAATAAAGGAGAGGAATGCCTCTAATGTCCCATCGTGACACCACCAGAGCAGCCGGCAAGTCCCATCGCATGCAAAAGCCTCTTGCCTGCAACAAATCAAGTAAATAATCACCCTCTCCTTCTACTCGATATTCCTTGTAAAATATAATTACCTAATATTAAGTCAAATGTTTTCAAAACCCGTCTCTCTCAACATGTGAATCACGGTAGTCCTCCCATAGGAGACAATCATCAATATTCGTCAAGAAGGTCAGACGGAGCATTCGGCATACCAAGTGTCATCTTGGCAACCATGCAAATGGTCGGGTGCACAAATCCTACTCCGGTGGATCTACTCAGCGACGTATCAAAAGCCACATTTTCTGCCATTTTGCCACCAAATTGATCTTAAGTTGAAATCCCAAAATTTTTAAAAATATATATAATAATAAAATAATAATGATAGTAAAATAATAAAAATAATAAATAAATTACCTATCAAATTCTATCTCTCATCACTCCAATCAGTTCTCTCTCCTGGGAAGCCGAACACTGAGTTGACTCAACTTTGAGAAATCACAAATGTTCACTGGAAAGGGACGCCTGATGCGCCATTGGTGTGAGGAATGATGTGCCTGGTCTGACATTACTGGAGAAAGCCTTCGCCATTACATTATATTGCATCTTATTATTTAGTCACTTCACCTTGTCTCTGGACATTCGTATGATGCCCTCAGTACCTCGATTGCGTCATCTTCCCTCTATCTGACAACCGTTTGCAGTAGATCGCGATATGTAGTGGGATGCCCTTTGCACCCACAGATCAGGATATGACGGTTCCTTCTATTTGACTGTCACTCACAGTAGGTCACGATATGTGACAGGATGCCCCTTGTACCCACAGACTAGGATACGCCGATTTCCCCCATTTGAGTGTCACTTACAGCATGTCGCGACATGCGACGGGATGCCCCTTGCACCTGTGGTTGTGGATACACCTCTCGACAGCTACCGCTGGGCCCTCGAATGCTCCTTGTTAGCTTGTGATGATAGATTATAAAGCCAAGTTGTGACATCCTGAATTTTTCCTACATGACTTTTTGAGCGATATATTTTTTTTAAACTAAATGGAAAAATCTGGACTGTCGGATCGTAGATCACGTTCCATTACAGATATGGCACATCATAAGAGCAAACAAACTAAAATTTTCAGGCAGTGAAAATGGCAAAAATAAATCTCAAACTTTATACATGTAACAAACAAAAGAACCACCTGTGACAGCTGACCATCACCTAAATAGTGGTGAACACAACACGTATCCAAAATCTGATTTACAAACTTATTACATGTACCGATTTTCAAGTTTAACGATACCCAAATTAATACCAAGGCCGTCAATTAAAACTTCTCAGACGGGAGGTCTGCGGCACAATAGGATCCACCAAAAACTTTAGGTCCTACTCAATACTTGTACCTGTGACGTATAGTCGAGGGATGAGCTTCATCCAAGCTCAGTAGAGAAAAACAATACCAATATATATCTTTTTAAACAAAAACACATAGTTGATTGATTGAAATTCAAATGGTGAAATCAAACTTTAATTTCATTTTTCAGGTCAAGATAAAATCAAATTCGAAAAAAAAAATGTTATCATGTACTTCAAAATCAGAGTGTGCACACGAAGTTCTCAGTTCTAGTTCACTTGTACAGATTCAGTCAGTATTCATTCTACTTCTGTTTCATTTAGTGTCTTTTATATACAGTGTAACCTGACGTGTCAGTCCAGTATCAATTTCCAGTGTCGAATACAATGTCAGTCAGTACATGACGCACGGTTTAACCCGCCATGCCGGTCTAGTATGCAGTATGCAGTATGCAGTGTACTGTGTATGGTTTAACCCGTCATACCGATCCAGTATGCAGTGTGTATGGTTTAACCCACTGTACCAATCCAGTATGTAGTATGCAATGTCTAGTATGCAATGCAGTGTGTACGGTTTAACCCGTCATACTGATCCAGTATGTAGTGTGTATGGTTTAACCCACCGTACTAATCCAGTATGCAATATACAATGTCCAATATGCAGTGCAATGTGTACGATTTAACCTGTCATACCGATCTAGTATGCAGAATGCAGTGTCCAGTATGCAGTGAAGTGTGTATAGTTTAACTTGTCTTACCGGTCCAATATGCAGTGTCTAGGATACTTAGTATATGCATGTTTCAGTTCAGGTTCACATACTTATTCACGGTTTGAAAGTTTCATACAATGCAACCATGAATTTTGATCAAACCCATCGCGATGAAGTGCTCGTATAAAAAATTAAGAGTCGCCACCCGGAGCTTTTGGTGTCCCGGGAAGCCTAAATAAATATTAAATGCACCAAAGTGCCAAATATGACTCTGATTTCGGTCTACGCCAAAAGCTCTTGGGTAGGGGCTTCAGTTATCGATCGGGAAGGTGTTAGGCACCCGACCAACCCGCTTGTAAGTGGTCTCTACTATGGTTGTTTGAATGTGTGGCTGGTTTATATAATATATATATATATATATAATTATATATAAAAAAGGAAACAAAAAATGAGTGGCACCTCCCCTTGCCCAAAGGCATGCCGATCCTATTGAGCCCTTCCTGCTTGTCGAAATTTGAGCAGTATAACGGCTCAATTCTAGGATAGAGGAGAAGCAAAAGAAGGTAGAGGAATAGAGGGGAGTGTCGGAGCTCTCGGGCCCTTGTAGCACCGATGTGGACCTTAGCGCGAGAACGTCACCGGTGAGCTTCAGATAGCAAACAGGGTAGGAAACAGGTTCTAATCTCTAAGGCGTGGTAGCTAAGAGGTAGAGGAAGAAGGCTAGGGGGTAGTTCTAGCTAAATCTCAAAGATTGATGGTGGAAAATGAGGTTTTTAGGGCAAAACTCAATTATGGAATTTTATGGGTTTAGTGCTAAAAGATGGAATGGGAGCTCACTAAATTTCTTCTCTCTTGGGAAAAATTTTCAAGCCTCCAATCCAAGGGGGGTGCCTCTCTATTTATAGGAAAAGGGTAGGTTAGGAGGGTACTTAAAGGCTAATTGGGATTAGCAATTAGGTAATCTCCTAATCTAAGGTTTCCTAGAATTTTGAGAGCTTGGAAATGTGGGCAAGGGGCTTCAATGGTGGATGATAGGGTGAGGTTTCAAATGACTAAAGGGTTACAAATAGGGTAAAAATGGGTGCAACAGTCCTAATGAAACCCATCCTAAACTTTGTGATGGCCAACAAGTCAAACCCTAAAAGTGAAATTCGAGCAAAAAACCAACAGTTACTGTAGCTAAGCCTGGCACATGTATTAGATGTGCCAAGCATAGCTATAGTGTCTGAAAGTCCAAAGCCTGAGGTCGGTCCCACAGAGGCTTGGCGCATGTATTAGATGTGCCAAGCCATTTTTGGAGAAAAATGGCTTGGCGCATGTAATACATGCGCCATATATGCCCTAGCTAAGTGTGGTTTCTGGGCATTACTTGGATTGCCGTAACTTTTGATGTACAACTCGGATTGAGGTGATTCTTGGCTTGTTGGAAAGCTAAGAACCTCTACTTTTTAATGGTATAAGATTCAATCTCAGTAGAGGTCCCACCAACCCTAGTTCATCTCTCTCTAACTATTTCTTGGGAAGGTTAACTAAGGGTTTCAGAGAGGTTTCTAAAGGTTGGGGGTAATTTCTAAGGGTATGAGAAAGTTCTTAAGGATTCCTAAGGGTATGGGAGAAGCTATCGGAAGCTCCGAGGTGCTCCTTTCTCAAAGTTAGTTTCGATTGGGCCTTGGGCCAAATTTGGGTGTCTACAGATGCCCCTCATTGGCATCCTATCACTAATGAATGAATGCCAAAGACAAGAGACATCCAAAGAGGCCCAAGGCATCACTGATGGGTCTGTCGTATTTAGAACGAACCTCAAACATCAGGTGAGTAACATGGTGAGTAAATGGAAGCCCTGTATGTTGAGAAAAATATCTGTTCCTCAAGGTTATCTATCCCTAAGTGCTTAGCGACATTACTCGGCATAACCGAGATGATACAAGTTGCGAAAGCACAATATGCTGGGAAAAAATGTTTGCTTCTCGAGATGATTGAATATGTTTGATATTCAAGTTTCATTCTGAATAAAAACAACTCTGTCAGTACGAGGGAAATCAATCCATACTTAAAGATAGCTGCAAAGCAAATACGCGAAGATCCCTAGTTTGTGTCCAATCATGTGAAGCGGCATTGATTGCCTCATTTGACTGACCACGGGTGCCCCTGCATGAAGCAAGGTTTGAGGTCTTAGGGCAAACCCATCGATCTCGTAGTTAATTTAGCATGACTACCAGAGCGGAGCGAATTAATGTTGCAACGCTTTTTGGGAGTACATGCCACTTTTTTGATAATGTGCCCTAGATCAACATGACCTAGAGTACCCAACATCAAATAATACTGAATAGATTTGGCCAAAATTGGGTGCCTACCGAAGGAGACATCCAATCTTCGTCTCTGTCGAAAATGAAATTACAAACGAACGACTATGCATAAACATGCATCCATCAGGGGCGATAAATAATAAGGCGATGGAAGTCCAGACACAGAACCCGTTCGAGGACCATTTACAGGAACAATGACCATCCACGGATACCTAGACACATGGTGTACACTTTATTGGGATACTGTACAAATATAGTTTATAGTGCCTGCACCTTAGAATGAGCCCTTCTGAATGCACATTTGAACATAGTCATTTGATAGGTAATGTCCTTTTGAGAGGCTGGTCATAACCAACGATTAATATTTTTATAACGAAGTTACCCAGACCTCAAACCCTATAGGGCGCATGCCCAAACACTGCAGACCAAGAGTCCACACCTCCGAAATAGCTCGTGATAAATATGAAGTTAGACTCTTACGTTCCTATGAATCCACAAACAGAGTGATCAATGCAAAGAAATTAGAAATGGAATAAATCTAATCGAAACATTGACTGTTTGATCGAGATTGACACTGTCGCTCCTACTCTGAAGTAGGATCTAGAGATCCAAGGCAAACCTCAGACTTTAGGACATTAATTTAGCCCAGCTGCATTACCGATAAAATATTGACATTTTATTGCATTGAAACACGCATGTAAGTAGTTGTGCATGGCAAAAAGTACCATGAAAACTCAGCTATCTTTTTTTCTTTTTCAAATGATTGCTTTTTCCATTTTCTTTTTTAATAGACTGGACGTCGGTGATGAGATGCTTCATCTGATTTGTCCATCGTTGAGAGGTGGCCTACTTCAAGGCTTCAGACCAGTTAATGTTCCTACACATTCTCAAGAAAACGTCAGTGTCTTTTTTTTATAGGTAACAATATGCATCCTAATTAACGGAAGGAGAAGCAAACCTTTACCTACACATTTTAAATTTTCAAGATTTATATATATATATATATATATATATATATATTGGATATCTGTTTTCAGAGATATTTTGTTCTTTTTATTCATTTTTGAGATGGAAGTATGATGCTGCAAATATGTACATGAACATATAAAAGGAGTATATATTTTTTAGATTTTTTTGGATTTCTTCCTTTTTTTTTAATTTTTGAATTTTAATTTTTGTTCTCTTTCTTTATTTTGAGATGGAAGTATGATGTTGTACACATGTACATGGAAAAGAGTAGAAATATATATATTTTTTTGTATTTAGATTTTTTCTTAATTTTTTTCTGTTCTTTTTTATCTTTTCCTTTTTGTTTTTTGATGCCTTAATAGTGAGACGAAGTAACGGGTTCCTTTTTTAGCATAGCCGAACCCGTTCATGCAGTCGGACTTGAGTGAGGTTCAAAAATATTATCAAGGTTGGAACATCCATCCCTTTGAATTGAATCAACCTTTTATCCTTACCTCAAGTCATACATTTGACGGGGCGGTCTAAAGATACATCTGATCAAGATCTGATTTGGGCTAACATGAGCGGCTTAGTGGGCAACCAGATAATCCAAACTTGTAACCAATGGAGTACCCGAAGAATTTACTTTTCTCCTTTTTTTTAACCTTTTTTACTCACAACGCCCAAGATGGGTTTTCGCCGTGCTCGTTATCTCCTTCTTTTTTACCCATAGCACCCTTTTGGGTTTTCAATAGGTCCATGGGTATGCATTTTTACCCCAAACACCTTTTCAAGTTTTCACCTGGTCCACATAAGCTCACTGTTTTTACCCATGGTGCCCTTTCGGGTTTTCGCCACGTCCTTTTGCATTGAGCCGGTAAATTCTTATTTTATTTTCTTCTTTTTTGTTCTTTTTTTTTTTTGAAAAGGCCACGACATGGATGTTGAATCCATGATAGCCGGTTGAATGTGATTCATATGTTGCCTCTCGGCTTGGCTTGTGATGACTTAACAAATAAAGTGACTACTTGTGGACCTTAAGGAGGGCTTTCTTCAGGGATGTATCTTGGCCATGGGATAGGTTAGGAATTTTGAAGGTATTCTGGGTTTTAAAAGATTTCCTTGATTGGGTTTCAGTTGCCGTAATACACTTCTTCCTTGGAGAATTTTGACTGTACATGCCCCACTTTTTCTTTTCTATTTTTTCTCTTTTTATTTTTTTCAGACATCCTCCTTTTGGGATTTTACTTTTCTAATTTTTTAGGATTTGATGGTAACTCTTTTTTCTCATTTCTTTTTGTTTGGTATATACACTTTTTCTATCGTCTTTTCTGGGGAGGGGTTTATGAAAGAAAGGTCAATGGCTCAATGGGTGTAGCAAAAGGTATGATCATTTAGGGATGCATTTTGGCTACTTGGCTTTAAAATGATGGCCTCCTTTTAAAGGATCCTTAAGCAGTCATGTATCCATTTTTATCAGTACTTACCTTACCGTGAGAGACTTAGTAATAGAATCATCAGATGTATCCAGCGTTGATGGGCTCAGGAAAGTGATCTTTGTCCATGGTGGCGAGGTGGATAGCATATCCTGAGAGCACCTTTCGAATGACGTAAGGTCCTTCCCAGTTGAGCTTGAATTTCCCTCTCATATTGGCATGGAGGGACGGGAAAATTTTCTTGAGTACGATGTCTCCTACCTTCATATCTCGATCACGAAGATGTTTGTTGTCAGCGTGCAATTCGCCCCTAGTACACTTCGATATGACACAAGGCAAGGAGCCTTTTCTCATCCAGCAGGTTCAACTGCTCAAAGCAAGATCTCTCTCTCTCAACTTCGTGTAAGCTAGACTCCATGGGAATGCGGAGCGACGGTACTTCAACTTCTATCGACAGGACGACCTCAGTTCCATACATAAGGGAGAATGGTTTTGCCCCTGTAGCAGTGCAGATCGATGTTCTGTAGGCCCATAAAGTGCATGGTAATATTTTGCTCTAATCTCGATAGGTGATGGCCATCTTTTTAAGGATGCAGACGACCATTTTATTAGCAGTTTTGGTTTGTGGCTGCTACGGTGATGAGTGATGATACCATGACAACTTCGGGTAAGCCTGATGCACTTGTTCGCAAAGTTCGTGCTGTTGTCCATGATGATATCCTTGGGTACACCAAATCAACAAATAATTTTACTTTTGATGAATTTCTCAACATGTAAGGTCATGATGTTCGTGTAGGATGCTACCTCTACCCAATTGGTGAAGTATTCAATGGCAATCAGGATGAATTGATGTCCGTTTGATGCTTTCGGATTGACTTTCCCGATGACAATTAGGCCCCACGTGGCAAATGGCCATGGAGTGGTCATGCTGTGTAGGTCAATGGCTGAGGCGGGTATTAGACTGGAGTGTTCTTGGAATTTGTAGCACTTCTGCATGTGCTTGCAACAGTCAGATTATATGGTAGTCTAGAAATACCCTTGGCATAAAATCATTTTAGCGAGCATGTGGCCATTGATGTGGACCCCGCATACTCCCTTGTGAATCTCCTTCATAATGTTCGCTGCCTTTCTTTTAGTTAGGCATCAGAGTAGGATATTATTATATGACTGCTTGTAGAGACACTTACCGTAGATGATGTAGTTTGCCGCTAAACATTGGATGGTCCGTCTGTCCTCTCTAGATGTCCCCTCAGGGAATGCCCAAGTTTTGAGGAAAATCTTGATATTTGACAACCATGGAGGCTCATCATCCAACCTTGGGGGTTCCTCAATCTGAAGGCAAAAGGTTGGCTCGTTCCTCTGTTCAATCATAATCAGCTTCATCTCAACACCATAGGGGATTTCTACCATCGATGCTAAAGTCGCTACCGCATCGGCGAAATGATTCCTTATCCGTGGGACATAGGAGAACGTAATATCATCAAAGCATGCTATCAGATCTTCAAGGTGTTCAAGGTATGGGATCAACTTCTCATCCTTCATCTTCCAATCTCTACTCGTCTGGCACATGATCAACTATGAATCGCCAAATACCCTGAGGTGGGTTACTGTCAAGTCAAGTGTCACTTGCAGTCCAGCAGCACAGGCCTCATATTCAGTCATGTTGTTAGTGTAAGGAAAGTTAAGTTTGACGAAAACTGGTATGTGAGACCCCTTTGGCGAGATTAGGATAGTGTCAACTCCTTGACCTTTGGCATTTACCACTCCGTCGAAGTGCATCACCTAGGACTCCTCTGTATCTACTGTATCATCGTCTGCCAGGAACAAGATGTTCTCGTCTGGGAATTCGATCCTTAGTAGTTCATAATCGAGTAAGGGATTATCAAAAAGATGATCAGCGAGCGCCTGCCCCTTGATTGACTTCTGTGTGACATGTGATGTCAAATTCTGATAAGAGAACCTGCCAGCTCGCAGTCCGCCCAGTGAGGGCTGACTTTTTGAATAGGTACTTCAATGGATCCATGCATGCTAGGAGTAGAACAGCTTGGGATAACAAGTAATAACGGAGCCTCTGTGTAGCCCATACCAGAGCCAAGCATTCTTTCTCCAGATGAGAATAGCGCATCTCATAATCGGTAAATTTCATCCCGAGGTAGTATATGGCCTACTCTCTTCTTCCTTTCTCATCATGCTGTCCTAGAACACATTCCATCGAAACTTTTGTCATGGAGAGATACATTAAGAGTGGTCTCCCTAGCTCGGGTGGTACTAATACTAGAGGGTTGAGAAGGTAGCCCTTGATTTTATCGAATGTCACTGGAAGATCAGTCACATAATTTATAATTTTATCACCCTTAACTTAGTGATGCTAGGCCATAGTTTGCTACTAACGAGTTACTGATGAGCAGATATAAGAGATAAGCAATAAATTAGAGCCTAAGTGCTAATCTTTGTTAAAATGAATTCAAAGCAATAAGAAAGACCACCGAGTGAAAAAGACGATTTGCCACTACTGAAAGTTAGAAAATCATAATTTACAATTCTTTAAAAGAAATAAAAAGAGAAAAGTAATAAAGCGTAATCCAGAAAATCGTCAACTATGAGGAAGCTGTGAGAAATAGAAAGTCGTAATTAACGATTCTCTAGAAAGAAGCTATAAAAAATAGAAAATCGTGATTAATGATTTTCTAGAAAGAGAACTATTATCTAAAGCTCTCCTCTCGGTTGGTGTTGCAGATCACATGAGTGAGAATTATCACTGCCATATCCAGAATTAGTAGACTCCTACAATTAGAAGTTCTATTGATCATGAATCTAAGAAGAATGATGAAGATTGATATTCCAAAGGACTCTGCTGCTGCTCAGTAAAGAACACTCTAGAAGCACATCAACTAAAGGAAGCAAGGAAAGATGAAATTAGGAATTAGAGTTATATTAGGATACTTTTGTTTTTAGTAGTTTCTTTTATTAGAATTAGGTCTCTGTTAACCGACCCCTTATGATATATAAATAAGAGGGCTCGGCATAGGAATAAGCATCGAAGAATTTCAGCATCAATTGATGCCTGAGGTTGGATTTTATTCCGATCAATTGATGCCTGAGGGCTTGTTATAATAGTTTAGATATCAGAGGTTTCTCATGAGCAATTGACGACTGCAATTGAGTGCTGAGGATTAGTGTAGATATCTGTAATTTCTCAGGAGCAATTGACGACTGTAGCTGAGGGGTGAAAGATATATTTATTTGCCTTTTAGTTTAGATTTATTTACTTTGTAAACATCTCCAAGTTTTGATTTGAATTGACGGCTCAGGTTAAAATTTGTAGATTAGTGTAACGATTTTTACTTTTCCATCTTCAGTTTGCTAGAGTTTGATTGACGCCCCAATTTCTGATTAATTATTGATTAGATTAAATCTGTATTGATAGGATCTTAGACTTGATTGATGACTAATGCTAGGAGACTAGAAATATGGTGTAACGGTACTTTTTATTTTCATAAATATCCGATAGCTGAAGATTGAGATTGACGACCTTAATCTAAAGGAGGATTAGGATTTACTTTTATGCACTTTAGTTTAGAAAACCATTCTTTATTTATATTTCTCCAGTAGGTTAGGAACTCCTAAAGATAAATAGATGTTTTTAAAATAAAGATTTGAATAGAAGATAGAAATAGAGAAAACTTAGATAATCACTTCCTCGTGGGAACGATTCTAATGCTACTACTATAATTTTCATTATGCACTTGCAATAGGTTAAGACTGGAATTTACTATAATTATAATACACAATAACAGACAAGTCACTTGACAGTCATCGTTCCATTCAACGGGGGAATCTTTTCTTAGTAGCTTGAAGATCGGTGTGCAGATAGGAGTGAGCTGTGCAATGAACCGACTGATATACTGTATCCTGCCTAAGAAACCTTTGACCTCTTTTTTGATAGACGGTGGTGGTATTTCCGTGATGGCCTTTACTTTAACTGGGTCAACCTCGATATCTCTCCTGCTGACGATGAATCCTAGCAACTTTCTTGACATGGCACCGAATGCACATTTTTGAGGATTCAGACATAACCTGTATTTTCTCGGCCTCTCAAATAGCTTTTAGAGGTTTATCAAATGGTCACTCCTCTCTGGTGACTTGGTAATCATCTCGTCAACATACACTTCAATTTCTTGGTGCATCATGTGATGGAAGAGTGCCGTCATCTCTCTCTGGTACATTGCCCTAACATTCTTTAGCCCAAATAGCATGACTTTATAGTAGAAAGTTCCCCAAGGAGTGATGAACGCTGTCTTCTCTCACTCTGCCTCTGCCATCCTGGTCTGATTGTATCCGGAGAATCCATCCATAAAGGAGAGCATCTCGTGCTTAGCAATGCTATCGACCAAGATATCGATGTGCGGTAATGGGAAGTCGTCGTTCGGGCTCATCTTGTTGAGGTTTCTGAAATCAATGCACATGCGGACCTTTCCATCCTTCTTTAGTACTAAAACAATATTGGCTAGCAACTGAGGGTACTTGGAGACTATGAGAAATCTTGTATCATATTACTTGATGACCTCATCTTTCAATTTTAGCATCCACTTGGGTCGGAGTCGCTCAAGTTTTGCTTGACTGGCTTGATATCAAGGTAGAGTGGTAACTCATGCTCGACCAAATCGATGTCCAAACCAGACATTCCCTCGTATGACCATGCGAAGACGTCTTGATATGATCGAAGGAAATCGATCATGCTTTTTCTTTCCTCGGGAGATAACGATGTTTCGATCTTAGTGATTTTAGGAACCTCCTCGGTCCCTAGATTGACATCCTCTATTTCCTCAACAATGGGGATAGGGCCATGCTCAAAGTCGGCCAACCGCTCAAGGAGTTCATTGGGGAGCTCCTCAATAGGGATTTTCTCGTCCAGACTCGTGACTCCTACCTCTTCTTGTATTTCAACAGGAAAGGGGTCGATTTCACGTGGGACGAGCTTTTCTATCAAGGCATCATTTTCTTTAACTTTATTCAAAATTTTAAAAGACAATATTTTTGGATTTTGTATTTTTTCTATGTTTTTGGGATTTTTGTTTTCTTCAGGAAAAGGATCTTGGCGAAGCGAGCTTCTATATATACATAGTGTTGCTTGCCAAGGGCTTTTCTCACTTTTTATAGGTTATTTTGTTTTAGGAAATGGGTACCAAATTTCAGGCCACAGATGCCCAATTCCGTACTTGTGGTGCCGCTTCCAGAGTTTGGGGCACAGATGCCCAATTCCGTACTTGTGGTGCCGCTCCTTTACCTATTTGGATGGAGGGGGTTGGCTGATATGATTCTTCAGAGTCAGCCTCCATCATGTTGATCATGGGATCGTCTGGGACTTTGTCCTCCAATGTCAGCAAGGTCCTGTGGTGGTTTACCATAGGGAGAGATTGTGCGGGTATTGAAGACTCTTCCTCAAAAAGGGACAGAGTGGCTAAGTCTATTTCCAGGTTGGGAGAAAAAATTCGAGGATTGGCTGGGTGGACAAGGGCGGTAGATTTGTGTGGGGTTAATTGTGTTGCCCCATTCTGATTGATCTTTATGTTAATCAGTGAAAAATACCATTTTCACCTCCTCACCTGACCTTTGATAGACCTTTGAGTTGACTAATAATATTTCTTGAGTGTGTTTTATAGATAAGCAATAAATTATAGTCTTAGTATAGACATCCATCTAAAAATGCCAAAGAAGAGATTTATTGCCTCATCATGTGCTCATACAACCTAAAAGGCCAGCCATCAAGCAGCTTAAAAGCCTCTAAAATCTATGGGAATGCTATGTGTCTAACTGTGTACACATGGGAGCCAACCAACAACTGCAATTGATGAAGATTGAACCCCCCGAAGGCTGCTAAGGACTGGACAAAGGAAGGACATCACCCCAGAGTTATGTGCCAACTGTGGAAGTAAAGACTAAAACCTCTCGACAGGTTACAATCCCCACGCTCACAAAGGTATTTCTAATGTGAGGCTTAGGATGAAGCTTCTCTTCTAAATTGATCCCTCGGGCTCTAGCAGTTGTTGTAGCTCGGGGTTTCTCCTTGGCCTCTCGTACCTCTTCTTCTGTGGACTTGTATCCTAACCTAAATCGAACCTGTTGTCAGCCTTTGGACTTGACTGGCTCTCTCCTGCCTTGTAATCGAGGTCCAATCCCCTTCCTTTCTGATAGCCCTACTTTTTTAGCATGGCCACAGCTGCTACCATTCCGCCTTCGGTTTTTAGGGTGATGCTTTCTGGGGGTTACAAGACTACCACCGATACCTCATATTCAAAACTGTGGAGGTCCGTATCTGCGGTCGTGTGTGGCATGTCCAAGACTTTGGGGTTCTCAATGTTGTGGGTAGCTTTCTCTTTTTCCTCATGTCCTTCACCTATGATGGTCATGACCTTTAGCCTCGGCATGAATTTGAGCTTTTGGTGTAATGTCAAAGGTATCGCCCCAACCTCATGTAACCAAGGGCATCCTAATAACATATTGAAAGAAGATTTGATGACCATCACTTGGAAGGGTATGGAAACAGTCATTAGCCTGATCACGAGCTCAAGATCAAATTCTCCAACTATTTCCCTTCTTGTATTATCAAACCCTCTAGCGCTAGTTATTGTTGGCCTCAACATACAAGGGTCCACATCTATTTTGGTGGTAGTTGTTAGAGGGCATACATTCAGAGCGGATCCATTATCAATCAACACTAGTGGGATTACCATGTTTACGGCCTCTACGGTGATGTTGAGAGATTTAGCATGATCATTTCCCTCCTCCGATAAATCTGTATTCGAGAAAGAGATGGAATTGGGAGTCATCACCTGTCCAATTATCTGTCCAACCTCATCTGAGCTTACTTGGAGTGAGACGCATGCATTTTTTAACGCCCCCATTAGAGCTTGGAAATGGAGCGGGGATGCCATTAATAGATCTCAAATCATGATATGGTTCGGCATCCTCCTGAGTTGTGTTTCAAGTATGTGCTCACGGCTCATCTTTTCAAACGAGTTTGCTGCAGTGGTATCTTTCTTTCCCTCTGGTCTGGCTGGTGCTGACACCGATGTGTCTAGCTATTTGGAGATCTTCCCCGACCTAGTGATAAAATCAACTGCCCCTTCCCTATTGCTGCCGACATTGATGTCTGTCTGTTCATAACTGAGCGGGACCTGATGAGGATTGCAAGTTGGTCTCAGGATCTGGAATGGGGAGAAGGTGGGTACTGGGGATATTGGTGTTGAGGGATTGGAATGGGTAGGCAATACTTGATTAACTCTTAGAAGGGTGGAGAGGGCGAGCCAAATAGGGCTGGCGAAGATTGCGGATGACTGAATTGGGGGTGATGCGATGGTGGTGGGCCATTGATAACTAATGGGTGATGGAGGGGGGTGGGGGCCATAATCAGCCATTGGGTAATTGGTGGAGGATGTCGCGTACGGTTGATAGGAGTTAATTTGGATATAGTTAACAGGAGCTGGCACTGAGAAGTATGCCCTAAGATCTAAGAGTTCTATTTGTGGAGTGGGGTTGGGAAAGTAATCAGCCAGATTCAACGGTTCAATCACCCTAATATTTCTATCTCTCCAATCTCTCTGTAGTGGTGCCACAAAATTTCCTTTGTCACCGATGTAATTTGATGGGTCAAAATCTTCATCATCCTCTACCACCATGTAGATGGTGAGTCTCGAACCTACCCCTCCTAGTCGGTGCGGGGGTAGCGGTACCTAGTGTATGTTGGCATGTTGGTTGGCTTGGGGAAGTGCAAGGGAAATGATTTTCTTGGCCTTAATTAGATCCTATATTGTGTGCTTTAATGGGATGCAGCGATCTGTAGGGTGACCCGACCCTTTGTGGAAGTTGCAATGGATGTTGGGGTTATAATTCCTTGTGATGGGATTTGGTGGAGGCTACGGTTGGAGTGTCGTGACCAACCCTTTTTTTTATTAGTAAAGTCAACAAAAAACTCAGTGATTGCCCCAAAGGTGTGAGCATTCAATCAAAGCAGGCCTTTCTCTGCTTTGGGGTCATCTGTGCCCTCTGTACGTTTCCGGTCCTCTGTATTGGCTTGCTTCTGACTGGAGCTGGTTGTGCGGCTTTAAATTGGAATTGGATTATACTGGTGTTGGGCTTGGTATTCTTCACACTCTGCACCTCTGCCCCATTTCTTCTATCATTTCTTTGCTCAGAGAATCTCTTAACCCGCCGGCCCCATCGGATATATTCTTACTTAAATGCCCTTCTCTGATAGCGTCCTCGCAATGATTGGCGTTCCTCACCAAATCAGTAAAGCTTGACTACTATTGGTAAATAAGGAAGTTTGAGATGACTGGAAATGTATTTTTTGATATCATCTCAATCTGCTCTTCGTTCGGTATTTTATTTCTTACCTGAGCTGTCAGTGCTTTCCAACGCCCTAGGTAATTGCTGAAGATATCATTAGAGTTCTGCTTTAAACGGGCCAGATTTGACTTGTGAGGTTCAATGCCTATGTTGTAGACATACTGTTCTTGAAATAAATGTGTCAGATCTTTCCAAATCATGGATAATTCTAGGGACATGAAGCACCTCAAGGTCGGACCTATCAAGCTTTTCTAAAAGACTTTCATAAGTAGGTGCTCGTCCCTCCATAGTGGCACATGTCCCCACAATAGGACTTGAGGTGTGCGATGGGGTTACCAATGCTGTTATATTTATTAAAGACCGACATTTTGAATTTTAGGGGCAAGGGGACTTCCGCAAATAGACATAAATGCGAGAAATCTGTGGCATGGATTTCAGCTCCACCCATCTTTAACAACTGCTTCTGGATTTTATCTAATTATTCTTTCAACTGCTTAGACTCTTTAGACAGTGGGGCTATTTTTTCAACGGTCGGCCTTAATTCACTTTGTCCTATTGGGGGTTGGTGAATATGGGTGGAGGATTGATGCTAGCAAACGCCCCAGAGTAAGTCCCACTATTCCTGATCTCATCTTCCTCATATTGTGGGTCTACATATGGTGCAATGAGGGTGAGATTTTCTTGTTGGTGTTGGTTGGGCTGGATAGGTGCCGGGTGGGACCATTGGAGGTGAGGGAAATTTTGTGGAGTGATAGGATGAGTGGAATTTGGATTTTGGGTTAAGACCTTATGAGGCCATTGGGTTTGGGGGAATACTTGAGGATGGCCTTGAGGTGTATGAGGATGGGGGAATTGGTGAAGGGTATGTGCCAGGTTCCCGCCTGGGGCAGGGTGTGAGGTTTGTGTGTGAGGGAGATATTGAGGGAATTGTGGAGGGTATGGGTATGTGGACCCAAGGTTTGGGCCTTGCTGGGCTTGGGTATTGGATAAGGGATTTGGGCCATAAGGCCTTGGGAAATTTGGTCCATTGGGCTTTGTTGGTTTTGGCCTATTGAGCCCTGGTAGGTATGGTCCATTGGCCCTTGATGGGTATGGCCCATTGGGCCTTGGTGGGTCTGGCCTATCAGGCCTTGATGGGTCTAGCCCATTGGGCCCTGAAGGGTGTGGATGATGAGGGTTTGGGCCATTGGGCCTTGTTGGGTGTGGATGACGGGGGTTTTGGCCATTGGGCCTTGGTGGGTGTGGATGATGGGGGTTTAGGCCATTGAGCCTTGGTGGGTTTAAGGTAATGAAGCTTGGAGACTAGGGAGTGTGTATGATGGGTTGGAAGATGTGTGGTTAGAATGAGGGGGGATGTTTTGGGAGGCTTTCCAACTAGTGGAAGCCCGGACCATCTCATCCATCATGACTATTGGAGAGGGGGTGGGTGGAAATGGTTGATTTGAGGAAATGTGGGGTATGGGTGAAGTGGATGTGTGGGAAAAATTGGCCATGGCCCCGATAAAATTGGGCATGAGCTAGGTAGATAGGGGGATATAGGGAGAATTGGGTGTGGTATGGGTAAACATGGGTGGATCGGGTAGATGTTGTGAAGATGGAAAATGGGGTATGGGGTAGAGGTAGGGAATTGGGTCGAGTTTTGCATGGATGTGAATGGAAATTGTGATTGATTTAACATGGACATGTGGGGGGGGGGGAATGGGCATGTTTTGAGAAAATGATGGGGAATGGGGTGTCAGTTTTTAGATATTTTAAGAGGTGGTGGATAGGAAGATAGGGGCACCGAAGGGGTCGGTGACGGAGAAGGGAGGTTGGGTGAGAGGGATGGATGTGAACATCTCTTTCGTATGGTAATGAGTTGGAGAACATGGTGGGGATGAGTCGGGATCGGCATATGCCGGATCCACTACCCACGACATGGCTTGGTGATGGGTGGGGTATGGGGGTCTTGGATGGGGCCCGTAAGGCTTCCTCCTTCCCCTATAGGATGACGGAGGATAAGGTGATGCCGTTGTGTCAACACCACGATGGTTTTTTTTTTTTGTTTTTTTGCTTTATTTAATTTTTCTTTTGAAATTTTGTGAATGAATTTTTATGATGAACAACTTCAGGGCCCTTGAATTCCCGTTTGGGTGGTATTTGTACCCTAAATAAATCTCGCGGCGAGATCTCGATGTGCTTTGGAAGAATCAAAGGGGAACCCTTTGATCTATTGAAGGCATAGGAATCAATGCAAACAACCCGATCCCCTGGAACGGGTCAATAAGAATTTGCCCTCTTTTGACCGGCGGGGATAGTGCGGGACCTAATCAGAGGTCCTAAACCACTAAGTAGGGAACTCAGGGATGTGATAAAGGCCTCAGATTTCGGGATGTTCTACTCAGTTGGGGTCAACCAATACTTGGTGCATGTATTACATGCGCTACACCAACTCTAGACCAATTTATGCTTGGCGCATGTATTACATGCGCCAAAGCAAATCTAGGGTGTCCAGACTTGGCTCGTGTATTAGTTGCACCAAGCAAACAGTGGGGTCAAATAACTCTAATAGTAGACCAGCAAGCCCAAATTCTTTTTTTTTTCTTAGTTTTCTGGAAGCGATGCTTTCGGGGACTAATTTCTTAGTTGCAACGGGTCTCTCCTCACTGAATCTAGGGATACAAGGTCATTTCGAGACTACTAACGCTCTCCCCAAGGGTTTTAAGCTTCCTAACTGGATAGGTTACCCACCCGATAAACCTTCGACTCAAGCGCCTTCTTAGATACTAGGTGGAGTGGTTCTTTTCCAAATCTTCACCACTAGGGGCTGTCACCGTACTAAGAATCGGGACGTTTGTATCTTTGTCTAAAATTCCCAATCCATGAAAATCTACCCCTGTAAAAAAATTCAATTGAGTCCCCTCTTAGTTCAGTTTTAATTTCATATTTTAGGGGGCCTTTTCTTTAAAGTCCAAAAATAGGGGAGGATGATCCCGTGTCGCCTCTACGGTCCGGAGTCCACTGATGAGATATGATTAAACATAAAGTAATGTGTAATTAGGCCCACCAATCGGCTAAGGCACGTAAATGATGGAAAGTAAAGGAATCGTAAAGACAATGCGCAAGTAGACCCGCCAATCACCTAAGGCACGTAAATGACTGAATATAGAGGAATTGTAAAAACAATGCGCAAGTAGGCCCGCTGATCAGCTGAGGCACGTAAATGACGAAAAAGTAGGGGTGAGAAAACTGACGAAATCGTAGGGGTGAGTGAAAAATAAGAAAAAACAAGCAAATATTAGTAAAAATAAAGAAAAGAGCCAAGTTTCAAGGGAAAGCACTACTAGCTACTCCCCAACAAAGTTGCCATCAGTGCAACCGTGGATTTTGATCAAACCCGTCACGACAAAGCACTCGTATAAAAAATAAAGAGTCGCCACCTGAAGCTTTTGGTGTCCCGAGAAATGTAAATTTTTTTTCAAATGCACCGAAGTGCCAAATATGACTCTGATTCCGGTCTACGCCAAAGGCTCTTGGGTAAGGGCTTCGGTTATCAATCGGGAAGGTGTTAGGCACCCGACCAACCCACTCGTAAGTGGTCTCAACTATGGAGTTTTTTATGTGTGGCTGGTTTATATAATATATATATATAGATGATTATATATATATATAAAAGAAACAAAAAATGAGTTGCACCTCCCCTTGTCAGAAGGCACATCGGTCTTATTGAGCCCTTCCCGCTTGCCAAAATTTGGGTAGCGTAACAGCTCAATTCTAGGATAGAAAAGAAGCAAAAGAAGGTAGAGGAATAGAGGGGAGAGTCGGAGCTCTCGGGCCGTTGTAGCACCGATGTAGACCTTAGAACGTCACTGGTGAGCTTCCGATAGCAAACAGGTTAGGAGACGGGTTCTAATCTCTAAGGCTTGGTGGCTAAAAGGTAGAGGAAGAAGGCTAGGGAGTAGTTCTAGCTAAATCTCAAAGATTGATGGTAAAAAATGAGGTTTTTAGGGCAAAACTCAATTTTGGAATTTTATGGGTTTAGTGCTAAAAGATGGAATGGGAGCTCACTAAATTTCTTCTTTCTTAGGAAAAAATTTCAAGCCTCTAACCCAAAGGGGGGCCTCTCTATTTATAGGAAAAGGGTATGTGTTAAGAGCTGAAAAGTACCACTTTTCACCCCTTAACTTAATCTCTGTTAGGCCCTTAATCATTTAATAAATGTGTTTTTTAAGTCTATTCTGTAGGTAATAAGCAGCAGATGCAAATAAACCCCTAACAATGCCAAGAAGCCTACTGCTGACCCAGAAGCCCCTCAGATGTGTGAAGGTTAAACCCAGACAGAGAATTGGTTTCAGCAGAGGCACAACAAAGCGGAAACAAATCAAAGAGAATGCCTCGCGCAGATGTCGCAGGGCTTAATCAAATCAGAAAGAATATATCGCGCAGTTGTCGCGGGCTTCTGAAGGAAGCACACCAACCGGTCGCGCAGTCTTCACGCCGTTCGTGCACAGATGGATGTCAGCAGGGAGTAAAAAGTAGACTCCACAAGGTTCTCGCGAGGCTCAGTCTTAACCCCTCACGAAGTACTCGCGCAGTCTCACACAGCTCAAGAGATGAGTCTTCAACCTTCGCGCGATTCACTAAATAGAGAGAGCTCCAGTCATTCCAGCGCGCGGCTATCGCGTAGTGGCCGAGGGACACATACTTTCAAGGAACTCCTCTCGTGATCTAGAAGCCTATGTACTTTGTTCTCTTCGTGAGAATCACTGCGGGATTCATCAAGGAACAAACTGTGCGAGCCATTCTTGTGCCATTCAAATGCAAAGACCAATCCCGCGATGACCAAAGCATTCTCGCGATGATCAAAGTACCAACCCTGCGACTGCAAGAGCTTCAGGGCAAAGCAACCCCACGACGCCAATTCTACCATGCGACAAGATCTGTAAATCTTTTCTACTCAGCGAGGATCGGGTTCTAAACTTCTCCCCACTTCTGCAAGGGCAATCTAGGAATCTCCAGCAATTAGGCACGCACTCTAATGCTCCAATCTCTGTGCACACGCCCCGAGGCATCCAAGGGACAAGAATGGGCCGCAATTGCATTGATGAAATTAGGGTTTTCCTAACCCTAATTGAGAGAGAACCGATTGCTATATAAGCCTAAGCCTAGCTTAGGTTTAGAGGACTTTTTGGGGGATCGACTTTTTCTCGACTTCTGTGCTTCTTCTTGAAACCGACTGTAGAATTACAGTAGGCTCAGGTTAGGGTTTAGGAGTTTTCTTTTTCCTGTTTCCTTCTCTCCATAGTCCAACACTTGCTGCTATGCCTTTTGTATAATTATTTGATATAGATTTTAATGGAGTTTTCGTAATAGGATCTGTTGAATGTATGGGATGGTGTTTTTGTTGTGAATTGTGCTGTACAAGGCTGCTGCCTTGAGATCTGTTGCTATTCTAAGTGTGCATGATTTATTTGTATTTTGAAAACAGTTTTGCAAATGATAAATTATACTAAATCTGGAAACTTAAAAAGAATAAGAAATATCAACATAGAGAGAAGTTAATTAACCTGCAAGATCAGGGCCAATTGTAGCAAGTTTTAAATGTTAGGAGTAAAAGATCGTCCACAGGGAATTGATTTAAAATGAATGGTAAACCTCCAGATCTGAGCTACTAGATCTGGCCTCTAATCCAATCTACAAAGCGAATAAGATGAGAGGTTAAATTTGTCACATTAACTAAATTATCTAAAAGTAGTATTTAAACTAAGTGATCCAGATCCGAGTTGGGGGAATTGGATGTAAAATTAATAAGAATGGAGAAATAATAGTTGACTTAAGCTTAGTAACTGATTACAGAATGAGAACTAGTGTAGCACAGTCGAGAAAGTCTCCAAATCTTCATCTGGCTACCAGCTCAGATGTAAGAGAAAATAATTCAACTCAAGGATTAGGATTGAGTTGAACTTATGGCTATGATCTGTCCACTGTCATGGACACAGATCATCCAATAGTCTTCAATCCGAATTCTTGATTCAGAACATGAGCACCGCTACAAATGCTGTAAGAAATTAGGTTACAAACGCAAATTCTTACAGGGATAATGAATTAAGGGAAATTGCTTTAAAAATAGTAAATCTAAAGGAGTCTAATGAGTAAGGAGATCACAAGGAACCCTCAACATGAATCTGATTGAGAACATACTGTTGAAAGCAACCTTTTCAAATCCACCATTACAATTACAGAGCACAGCTTAAACAGCTCTCGGATTTGTAGTCTTGAATACAATTCTCACTTGAATTACATAAGTATCTCACAGCTCTCAGTTACAAATAAAAGCTAGGCTATTACAGAGGTTTCAGACAGCTATCTGAATTGGAAATGGGGCAGCAGAAATGAAACTCAAATCTGGATACCCAAATTGGGCAAATAGTTCATCTATTTATTGTTTTCCCCAAGTCCATCTCAGATGTCCATCAACCAATCAGAATTGGTTAGATCCATATCAGCCTATAGGAGTCGAGCACCAGGATCCAGATCTATTCTGGCCAATCAGAACTGCTTGATCTGGTTCAACCAATTAGGAAACAGAGGCATCAATTCTGTTAGGAAATTCAAAAATCTGTTGGAACTTCTAGAAGTTCCCACCAAGTAATTTCATTTTTGGGTGTTCACATGGGGTGGAATATGCCTCTGGTTTGTGCTTCAAATCTTCTAGAATGCCCCTGGGTTTTAAAATGCATTGGGGCGCATGTAGAGATTACCAAATTGCCCTTGCAGATGCTAGGAATCTTCAAGATACCATTTCGCAAAGTTTGAAGACCTTTTCAAAAGGTATTGTAACTTCTGAAACTCTATTCTCATAGATTGGAGACCTTTTCGAAAAGAACGGTAACTTTTGGAGATCTATTCGCAAAGATTTGGGACCTTTTCGCAACGATTGGGGACCTTTTCTAATAGCATTATATAGTGCATTCTTCTTTTCGAATAGCTCCAAACCTCTTTCCAGGTTGAAACCAGGCCTTTGTCCTCTTTATTTTAGGCATTTTGACAGCCAGTGAGGTTGTCCTTTCTCCTTTTTCCTCCAGATCAAGATGGGTCATCATCTTTTTGGCACTTTTAAGCTACTTTTAAGGTTAAGCCTGCTTTTATTGTTAGCTGTAAAACAAACACTTAAAACACTTATTTAGTTCTCCCAAGGGTCTATCAAGGCCCAGATTAAGGGATGGAAAATGGTATTTTTCAGTTCTCAACAAGATCCTCCATTGCTAACTTGTTTTGTAAGCAATGGAGGATTTCTTTTTAGGTTTTATTCAGATGCAAGTGACCTGTGTGTCCAGGTTAGGAACATTACAGACCTTCCCCCACCACAGGATCCACTAAATATGAATTCTCATGGAGCTTGCGCTGGTAGCCTTGTGAACATGGTGGCGGCAGCAATATTCTTATTCTGTCCTAGACCTCTGTGAGGAGGATAGCCTCTGTGGATAGTCTGTGACCATTAAAGTGGACAGATTATAGCCAATTCACAGAACTAAGACAGATTATTCTTCTCTGTACTTGTGCTTGTAGCCTTGTGAGAGATTGTGCAGAGACAGACTCCCCTATATTTGTATAGACCCACCATCAGATTGCAGATCTGATTTGGCTGTAGAGATTGTAGGCTTGTGACTAGATCACTGCTGTCTTTCTAAAGCAGTGAACATCCAAGCTTGAAAGCTAGTACTCAAACTCTTGCTGGTCCTGTGTGTCCAGGCTCGTGCACATTGTAGGCCTAGCCCCACACATAGAACTTTAGAGGTTGAGGTTCCTATGGATTCTTGAGCTTGTAGCCTGGATGAAGTAGTGCCTACAATGATAATTTTGTTCTAACCCATCTCTGGGTTGTGGTTCCCTTATTGGATAGTCTGTGACCATTTAAGTGGATAGGTTATAGCCATAAGGGATTGGATCATGGCACAAGGGTGAGTTGGATTCTTTCTCCTCTTTGGTGATAACGTAGCCATTGGACAGGATTTCTATAGCAGCAGATTTGAATCTAAGTTATAAGACCCGTCAGATCTGTACCCAATAACATACTTCTCACCCTTTTATATTTATTTTCTCACACTCCATCCTCTTTCTGAACCCTTTCTGTAGTTTAGACATTATGTTGCCTTAGGATTTAGATTATAGTGACCTTAAATCCCCTTCCATTTAGGATTGCCAGATCTGTAGTCAGATCTGGGGAGCCTACTAAAGAAAGCTCCCTTGGAGCTTTACATCAACCTTCCCTGTGGGACAAACTCTTACTTATCAAAACTTGCTACAACAGGCCCTGTATCTTGCAGGACTGTGCATATTTTAGGCTTGCTGCCTTGCACTCCACCTTTCATTCATTTTGATTCACCCCATTCTTATCATTGTCTCCAATAAAGTCAATAGCAAGCACTTTTAAAATGTCATCAAGTTTTTGGTGCCGCTGCCAGGGAAATAATTGATCTATTAGTAGACTCTAGATTATTATATTCTTTATTCTTTGGTAGCTGTACTTGTGAATAACGGATACTGCTGATTTACATTTGGAATTTTTCTTGCAGATCTAGACCGTAGCAGAGAAGGAGAGTAGAATTGCACTGGGAGTCTAGCTACCTCTATTTGCACTTCTATAATCTTCAAAACCTCTGTTTATTTCTCCTTGGAAGATTCCATAGTAGTTGATTAGGATAGTTGTAAATTTTGTTAAGTGCAATGTGCCTGCGAGTAGTCTTCCCTGCTGTTGGTGTGTGTGCATGTTAGGAAGGAGATCCCTCAGTCCTACATTAGAGCCTGCTAACCCTGAAATAGAAAGGGGTAGAAGACCGAGAAGGCACAAACACACCACAGTCGAGCCCCTATTGAAATTGAGATAGCAGTTATGGGTGAAGAGCAACCTAGAACATTAAAGGAATTGAATGCTCCGGGTGATTACAATTCTCCATTCAGCATCCAATCCCAAATGTTCAGGGAAACAATGAGATCAAAACTTTCATCATCCAAATGCTTCCCTCTTTCCATGGGCTTAGCAAGGAAGACCCTTACAAGCACATTGACCAGTTCTTGGCCCTGTGCACGACATTCTCCATTGCTGGTTTGGGACCAGAAGCCACTAGGTTAAGGCTTTTTCCTTTCTCCCTAAAGGACAGGGCCATGACCTGATTATCTACTGTCCCAAATAATAGCATCACTTCCTGGAAAGACCTCCAGACAATATTTCTGTCTAAATTTTTCCTAGAGACCAAAACTAGCCAGTTGAGGAAAGGCATACTTGCTTTTGCCCAATCCTCAACTGAAGATTTTAACCATGCTTGGGAGAAATTTAAGGAGATGCTAAAACAATGTCCCCACCACAAGATCCTTGACTGGCAGCTTGTCCAGAGCTTGTACAATGGGATTGATGAGAAGAGCAGAGACATGGTTGATGCCTCTTGTGGTGGAACGTACATGCATAAAACAGCTAATGAGGCATGGGACTTGTTTGAGGTCATTAGCGAAAATGCTTTTCAGAAGATGTCCTCATCTAGAACTGTTCAAGAGCCTTCTCCTAAGCTGGGGTTGGCTGAAACTTCTAAAGGCAAGATGTATGAAGTTAGGGGTAACGATGACCTGAGAATGCAGATGGCCAATCTTTCAGATAAATTTGATAAACTTTTGACTATGGTATAGCCCAGAATGGCTGCACAAGTGATGGAGGCATGTCTGATATGCCAATCTCCACAACACACAGTGGAAGAATGCCCATCTGCGAGGCAATACCCTGAGTATGTAATGGAACACGCTGCTGCTGCCCAATCTTTTGGACAACAACCTGGTGGCTACAATAAACAATCATATGGATACCAGCACCAAAATGCTGGTTACCAATGGAGAGACCACCCAAATTTGAGGTGGAGGCAAGACAATTATATGCAGCCACAACAGATGTTGGCCTTACCTCAAAGGCCACAGCAGTAGTTTAACCAGGGTTATGCCCCAAGGTCGAATTTCCAGCAGCAATAGCAACCCCAGCAACAAAATCAATTGGTAGTTCCCCCACCTCAGCTCCGAAGTGCTTCTTTCGAGGACCAGGTTTTGACCCAATTGCAAAGCCTTGGATCCTCGAATCAAACTGTGACTTCTCACAATCAAAGCATAAAGAAGATAGAAGAGAAATTAGGCCAAATAGCCAATTCCTTGGCTAAAAGAGAAGAGGGAAGGTTGCCAAGCCAGCCAGTAGCCAACCCCAAGGGCTAGTATTCAATTGGAGAAGGCTCCTCAAATTTTGAGGGAGCTAATGCCATCACAGCCCTAAGGTCAGCGAGTTGGCGGAACAACAGTGGGAAAAGGAATAAGGAGAGGTCATTCCCAAGGAACTGTCGAGTGAAAGAGAAAGAGACTTTGTTAGAGCACAGAGTCAAGAACTGCCTGCTACCCTTCAACAAGGGAAAAATAAAGAGGTTGTAGTTGAGCCTCAACAAGAGATAAAAATAGAAAAAAGAAAAAAATAAAAGTTCAGTCATATGCTTGCAGCTGAGGAACCAGCAGTACCTCAGCCGCCATGTCCTCAAGCTTTGAGTGGCCCTGCCCCTTTTAATAAGGGGCAGGCACAGATCGAGGAAATGATGGAGACCTTTAAGCAGGTCAAGATAAATTTACCTTTGCTTCATGCAATCCGACAGGTCCTAGCCTATGCAAAGTTTCTGAAGACCTTTGTACTTAGAAAAGGAAGGCCAGAGGCCATTTGTCCAAAAAGGTCTTTGCAACTGATATAGTTAATTATGTATTAATCATGACAATGCCTGAGAAGTTGCAAGACCCAGGGATACCCACTATTCCCTGTATTATTGGAGACCACACGATTGGAAGGGCCCTTTTAGACCTTGGAGCCAATGTTAACCTCCTGCCATACAGTGTGTATCAGCAGCTAGGTTTGGGGGAGCTGAAGCCCACCCCCATTGTTCTATTGATGGCTAATAGGTCTGAGAGGAAACCCACTGGAGTGGTGGAGGATGTCCTAGTGGGGGTAGACAAGTTCTTCTACCCTGCAGACTTCCTTGTTTTGGACATGGACTGCAATTAGAGTACATCCCCGATACCTGTTATTCTGGGCAGACCATTCTTGGCCACTGCCAATACATGCATTCAATGCAGGTCTAAGATTATGGAGGTCACTTTCGGACATATGAAAGTTGAGCTTAATGTGTACAACAGTGCAAAGTACCCTCAGCTGGACAATGAGGAATGCTTTGCAGTGGATGTACTAGAAGAAGTGGTTGAAGAAGAACTGCCCACTCTGCTGGAGTGGGACAATATTGTCACAAATTTAACTGAAGTTTGGAACATGGTAGAGGAAGGAAGCCTAGCTTTAATGCCAGAAGACATGTCCCCATTGAGGTCTTCTGTGGGCTTAGTGCAGCATTCCAATTGGAAACCTACATTGCTGCCCCTTCCTCCAACCAATAATTCACCAATCCTGCCATCCATCCAACAAGCCCCTGATCTGGAGCTCAAGAAGCTTCCAGAGACATTGAAATATGCTTTCCTCGAGAAAGACGAGAAACTTCCTATAATTATCTCCTCTTCTCTTACCAGTGAGCAAGAGGAGGAATTGCTAACAGTTTTGAGGAAGCACAAGAAAGCAATTGGCTGGACCATTGCTGATCTAGGAGGGATTGATGCATTAATCTGTATGCATAAGATTCATCTAGAGGAGAGCTCAACACCCTCCAGGGAAATGCAGAGGAAACTGAATCCTCACATGCAGGAAGTGGTCTTGAAAGAAATCATTAAATTGCTGGATGCTGGGATAATTTACCCCATTTCTGATTCTGAATGGGTGGCACCAATCCAAGTGGTGCCCAAAAAATCTGGCATAACAGTGATCACAACCGAGTCTGGAGAGTTGAGACCAGCCAGGGAGACCACTGGCTGGAGAGTTTGCATCGATTATCGAAAACTCAACTCCAAAACCAGAAAAGACCAATTCCCTCTCCCCTTTATTAATCAAATTTTGGATAAGTTGGCTGGGAAAGCTTTTTACTGTTTTCTTGATGGGTACTCAGGGTAAAACCAGATCCCTGTGCACCCTCTTGATAAAGAGAAAACTACTTTTACTTGTCCTTTTGGCACCTTTGCTTACAGAAGGATGCATTTTGGACTATGTAATGCCCTAGCCACCTTTCAGAGGTGTATGTATGCCATTTTTTTTGATATGATTGACAAATTTTTGGAAATTTTTATGGATGATTTTTCAGATTATCGGGATAGCTTTGACCAATGTCTGCAACACCTCCATCAGGTCTTACAAAGATGTGAGGAGACCAATTTGGTCTTAAGTTGGGAAAAGAGTCACTTCATGGTAACACAAGGAATTGTGATGGGCCATGTAGTCTCTAAAGATGGAATTGAGGTAGACAAGGCCAAAGTTGACCTCATTGCAAATTTTCCCCCTCCCAAAATAGTCAAGAAAATCAGATCTTTCCTTGGACGTGCTGGATTTTACAGGAGGTTTATCAAAGACTTAAGCAAAATTGCTAAACCATTGTGCCACCTGCTCTGCCAGGATGTGCCCTTTGACTTTTCTGCTGAATGTCAGGAGGCTTTTGAAACTCTAAAAATCTACCTCACCTCTGCCCCTGTACTCCAAACTCCTGACTATACCCTGCCCTTTGAGTTGATGTGTGATGCATCTGACTTGGTAATAGGTGTTGTCTTGGACCAGAGAAAAGATAAGCTGTCTGTGGTCATTGCATATCTCAGCAAATCACTTGCTGAAGCTCAACTAAACTACACAACAACTGAGAAAGAGCTTCTGGCAGTGGTTTTTACTATGGACAAGTTTAGACCTTACCTACTTGGGTCTAAAACTATCATCTTCACTGACCACTCAGCCTTAAAGTACCTACTGTCCAAGAAGGATGCAAAGACCAGATTGATTAGATGGATTCTCCTGTTGCAGGAGTTTGACATCGAAATCAAGGACAAAAAAGGTGTAGAAAATGTGGTGGCTGACCACTTGTCAAAATTATGTTGGAGAAAGGTGTTGATGACCTTGCTACAAATGATGTCTTCCCGGATGAGCAACTATTTACCATCCAATCTTTAGTTCCTTGGTATGCACATATTGTCAATTATCTAGTTATAGGTAAGATTCCTGCCCATTGGATGAAAATGGACAAAGACCTATTTTTCTCATAGGTCAAATTCTTTTTCTAGGAGGAACCTTGCCTGTACAAGTATTGTGCTAACCAAATCATTCGGAAATGTGTTCACGAAAGTGATGTCCCTAGTATCCTGGCCATGTGCCACAAAAATGTCTGTGGGGGTCATTTTAGTGGGAGAAAAATAGCTGACAAAGTGTTGCAGTGTGGGTTCTATTGGCCTTCTCTTTTCAGAGATGCCAATATACACTGCAAGACCTCTGAAAGATGTCAAAAATTGGGAGGGCTGTCCAAACAAAACTCAATGCCTTTATAGCCCATCCTTGTTGTAGAACTGTTTGATGTATGGGGTATTGACTTTATGGGCCCCTTTCCTCCTTCAAATGGGTTTCATTTCATCTTAGTGGCAGTGGATTACGTTTCCAAATGGGTAGAAGCCATTGCCACAAGAACTAATGATAATCAGGTTGTCCTCAAGTTTATAAAGCAGAATCTCTTCTCGAGATTTGGCACCCCTAGAGCCATTATCAGTGATGGGGGTAGCCATTTCTGCAATAGAAATTTCGAGAGCTTGTTCAAGAAATACCCTGTCACCCATAGGATTGCTACTCCCTACCACCCACAAACAAGTGGGCAAGTTGAACTTTCAAATAGGGAGATCAAGCACATCCTAGAGAAGACTGTGAGGACTGATAGGAAAGATTGGGCTGACAAACTTAATGATGCACTGTGGGCTTATAGGACTGCTTATAAGACTACCATTGGTATGTCCCCATTCAAACTGATTTATGGCAAGGCCTGTCATCTCCCAGTGGAGTTAGAACACAGGGCCTATTGGGCCATTAAACATTTAAATCTTGACTTAACTTCTGCTGGTCATCACAGGTTGTTGCAGCTATCCAAATTGGAAGAGCTAAGGATGGATGTGTATGCTAATGTCAGGATCTACAAGGAAATGTCCAAAGCTTTCTTTGACAAAGGGCTATTGAGAAGAGTTTCATAGCTGGTGATAAGGTTTGGTTGTTTAACTCCAAACTTAAATTCTTTCCTGGCAAATTAAAATCCAGATGGGAAGGTCCCTACATTGTCATGCATGTTTCCCCATTTGGTGCTGTGGAAATCAAGGATCCCAAGTCTGGGAGAACCTTGAAGGTGAATGGTCAGAGGCTTAAGCCTTGTTTTGAAAAACCTGCCGAACCCATGGACACCATTCACTTTCAAGGGGATCCTTCTTCAAACTGATCCACAGGTGTGTCATTATTGCATCATATGTGCTTTGTTTTTGGTCGATTTATCTTGCTTTCTTTTGTTTATATTCTCTAGGATTTGTTAGTGGTCCCATCTGAATCTGGACCTATCTGTTTTAAACTTTTGATGCTTGGTTTGATTCTTACTGCTCTTGAATTGATAGTTTTTGTTGAATGCATAATGTGGGAGGTTGATTTTTGTTGTCCTTGCTTGAATGCTTGAGTTTTCATGTGTCTAGAGGTATCCATGGTGAGAGTCATGCCTAGGATCCAACCACAGCACAGATACAAAAGGGTAGAATAGAGAGCACATGCTTTTTGTTTATACTTTGCTGTCGTGGGGTCCAAAATGAAGCCTGGGAGACTCTCGCGCACTATAGACAACATACTTCATCAACTGTCGTGAGATTCTAAAGCTGTCGCGAGGTTAAAAAGGAAGTCTGGGAGAATTTCATGCAATTCACATGGAAACATTCAATAGCTATCACGAGATTCAAGTGCACCTGCGAACCTCTCGCCCGATCCATATGGAGCTATTCATTAGTTATCACGAGATTCAGAAACTGTCGCAAGGTTCAGAAGGTCAAATGGGAGACTCTCACGCAATTCCACAGAAAGACTTCATTTGATGTTGCGAGATTCTAAGGGTGTCGTGAGATTCAAAGTGAACCTCTGAGCTTTTTGTGCAATCCAAATGGAGACCTGGGAGCCGCTCGTGCAATTCACATGAATTCATCTCACACTGTCGCGCGCTCTAAGGACAACCTGGGAGGTTATCGCGCAATCCAAATTCAATAAACACCTTCGCTAGGTTCATTTCCAATCCCGCGACCAGGTGTTCCAAAGCGCACCGAGCTTTGCGATAAGTATTTTAACCCCGCGCTTGGCTCTTTTTCCAGTATTCTCTTCCTTCTTCCCTTTGTGAAACCCTAGCTTCTGGCGCTCTTCTCCCTCTCTCCTCCAGCATCAATCCTACAGCTCATCATTCACTCCATAAATCTACAGAGTTGTTCCTAGCATCACCCTCATCCATTGCCCTCTAATCAGAGATCTCGCGGTGCCCTGTGCGTCAAATCAAACCAAACCCTAGGATTTTAGGGTAGGCACTTAGATCTCAGTGTCTGTTTCTCATATTAGAAGATAGAGTTTGAAATGGCTCCAAAGATTGCACAGAAGAGAAAGGGGAAGGATAACGCCCCTACTGAGACCACCCCTAAGAAAGCCAAGACTTAAAAGTCGCCCAAAAAAGGGAAGGAAGTGGTTGAGGAGGCGAAGGAACCAACCCCTAAGTTTTCTACTCCTTCTGAGCTCATGGTTTCAATCCCATTGGAGCCTGAGATAGATTTTGACCTACCATTTTTTGAGAAGGAACCTCTCTCTGCCCCTGCTGTGCAGTTTATGAGTAAAGCGGGCCTTACACCCTTGATGAGAGGTATCGCAACACTAGCCTACCCTAGGCTAGTACAACTGTTTTATCAGCACATCAGCGTTAAGAAGGATAAGGATGGACAAGCTTGCTTGCTGGTGCTGATTGACGACTTTGATATGTTAGTGAGCCCCAAGGTGATTGTTGAAGTTTTAGGCATCCCAGCCGCATTCAACCCTAGCTGTGGATATGGCCCCCCCTGAGTGCATCAATTGATGCAATTGCACGGGCCTTAACTAGAGGTTTAAAGGCCACAGGGGATTTGATCAGAAGGAGAGAATTGGCACCTAAACTCCTCTTCATAGACCAAGTCCTATGAAAGAACATATACTACTCAGGACATCAGCAAGAGAGAACTCCCATTGTCGATGCTGTTTATTCGTTCTCTCTTGGCCATGGCTTCCATGCGGCCTGGCTCATATTCGAGGCAATGAAAGACATAGTGGAGAAGATAGGGCAGAAAAAGAAGCCTCACACACTACCATATGCCAGAATCATTACCTTGCTGCTACTCAAGGGGGGATACAAGATAGGAAAAACTGAGCAGACCACCACCCTTTCCCCTACTACCTTTGCCAAGAGGCAATGGGGAATTAGCAGGAGCTTGATGGAGGCCCAGAAGAAGAAGAAAGCTGAGGCTCAGGCCCTTCCAAAATAAGCAGAAGCAGCAGCTGGAACAAGATCTACCCCTGTTATCACGGAGGTGCTCCCAGAGCCTGTTCCCCCCACTACTACAGTAGCACCCATTTCCCCACCACATTCTCCTCCTGCATCCACTATCCCTCTTTCCATCTCTCTCTCACCCTCCTCTATCCTCATCTACACCCACACCCCCTTCACCTGTGATTGGTACCTGGGAGGACTCCCCATCCCCTACCTTACCTCAGTACACAACCCCCATACCCCCATCAGCTACACATTAACCTGCCAGCCCTCCCCTCATTTCCTACAAAAAATGAAAAACCACTGACAAAATCCCCACCATCTCCCAGACCCCACCCTCAATCCCTTTCCTCCACACTGACACAACTCACCTTGCAGAAACCATCACCCCAGCCATACCTTCTACATCCCCACTCAAAGACATTGACTTAACCCTTAACACCACCATAGGATTTCAAGCCTTTCTATCAACCTTCCTTGACACAATACCTACTTAATACACCCCCCTTTCGGACTCCCCAACTACATCACACAATCACTCCCCAGAACCCCACTGTTCCCCTCCTTCCACTTTCCACCATGCACCTTCCTCACCTTTCCAACCAGTACCCTCTTCCTCCCAGACTCATCTTTCCAGCCCTGACACACTGACCCTTATCCTATCCCTTATCCAAGACATCCAAGCCCAATTATCCACCACTACCCAAAAATAGGACCAGATGCAGACAGAACTCACTTCCATCCAATCAACCCTCCAGACATTAAACAACCCACCCATCCCTCCACAACCCACTACAATCCCCCTGGTCCTTTACACTAACCAACATACCCAAACTGACACCATCCCTGACTCCCAACCCCATCCACCACCCATAATCCCCATTACACAACCAACCCCCCCATTCCCTTTCATCCCTTTTCACCATTCCCATTCCCCCCCCCCCCCCCCTTCACCCCCTGCCCCTGTTGAGCCTACACCATTTTCCTTTCCCCTATACCCTCCATCCCCCTCTTATCCTACCCCTCCCACATTCAACGACAAATCTACATAACAGACCGAACTTATCCCCTCCCCAAATAGACTTACCCACTGATACCCCCCTCCCCCCCAAGACTAATCACAGTTTGCTTCTTCCACTTTCTATCTGCCCATCGCACCTAAACATTTTTTTTATAGCCCTCCCTACCTCACCATCCTCCATCACATGAGGGATAATACTTACCTTAGGAAGAATGTCCTGAGGGGCATGGCCAAACTTCGCCAGTCCATTGAGATCCCCTGCTGAAGCAGATCGATAAAATGAAGGAGGCCCACAAAAAGCAACTTTTGGGCATCTCCTTGGGGTGGACTAACATATTAGAAGCCTACCAGCAGGCCAAGGCTACAGCTACTTATCATGAGTTGAATTGGGAGTTGGAGAAAGCAAATGCTGCTACAGAGAAGTTCCAGGTCAGAATGTTTGTAAAGAGGCTCAAAAATGCCCAAGAGATCTTCAGCATCCAAAAAGATATCCATGAGACTGGCCTCCTAAAACACCAAATTCAGATTGTCTCATTGGAATCTGCATTGGCTGCTACCAGAAATGTTCCTCTGTAGCCCACCCCAATCTCTGTTCAAATGCCCAACCCAGAGCCGACAGCTACTCCATCTACAGCTGCCCAGTCTGAGGAGGCCCAACCAAAGACCCATCTAGAGAAAGGGAAGGCCCCAGCTGCCCCTCCTCCATCACCTCCTCCTGCGCAGCCTCCACCTACCAAGGCCTCTGCTGAACCTCCACAAGAGTAAACTTATCCTAAGCAGAGGAAAGTCACTGCTAAGAGGTCTGCTCCCAAAGCTGCATTTATAAAAATTGGCAAAGAGCCTGCTGCCCAGTCTGAAGAGGCAAAATCCCCTAGCCAGCATGAGTCTAAAGCAAAAGGGATATCCCCTGTGGTCCCCACTGAGGAAGCCAAAGGCCAAGGCAAAGGCAAACCTCCTACAACCCCCCCTGCAAAGCAAAAAGGAAAAGCCCCTCAAGAACCCAAGGAACCAAAATTACCCAAGCAACCAAAAGTAAGGGTGAGGGCACCTAAAGCTCCTACTGCCAAGAAAACACCAGCCGAAGTAAAAAAGGAAAGGGAGGCAAAGAAGAAACAGGACAAAGCTGCCCTTAGGGCACATGCTAAAAAGATGGGCAGGGATTTCTTTATCAATTCGAATTCAGATGATTCCTCTTAGAGTAGCTTAGATTGTACTTAGATTGTAATTACCATTGTACATGTTTTCCAGTTAATATATTTTTTCTTTTTTGTTTTTTTATACTATTCTGTGTGCTGTTCTATTTTTTTTAGTCTTCACTTTGTTCCAATTTTGTCCTGGGAGATGTCTATAGGGTGGCTATAATCATTTCAAATATGAATTCATGTGCACGGTCGATTCAATGTCAATTACCAGGGGATACCATAATTTCCACTGGGCCGCTGCGCGATACACAGGATCCCCTTAAATACTATGCCTTATCTTTATACCCTCATTTATTGTGCACTCTTCTTTCCCATACTCGGTTGTGCGATTCTCCTTTCCCCAAACATTCCCAATTTATTGCCCATCTTGGAATGGGGCAAAACTTTCAATGTGCCGTTTCATTTTCCACCACTCATATCTTTTAAATAGGCCATTACTTCCTTTTCGTCTCATCCTTCCTCTTCTAACCCCAGCTGTCCGGCCCTCCTCACAACCATGGCGGCTGACAAACCATTCGGTTTCCCCATTAAATTCTACCCTTTCTGGGAGGATCCCCTACCGCCTAAGGAGCCGGACCCATTACAATTTCTCTGGGATGAGTATGACGAGGTTCAGAGGATCCTCACCAAGGAAGAAAAGAAAAAAAAGAAGGATAAGAGAGTGAAGAAGAGAAAAATGGATCCACCTGCATCCCCCCCACCATCTTCCTCAAACCCTCCCCCCTCGACAATCACTTGATCCATTTCCCCCCCCATTTTGTCTTTTCTTTTTCCATCTTTTTGTAATCTTTTCTTTTTATTTTAATGAAAGTCTCTTTTAGTTCCATATTGTTTAGTTAGCATTTTCTGTTTCTCTGACTTCCTCTCGGTTTATTTTTATTTCTTTGCTTGGAACCTACTACATTTTCTCACCTTTGAACCAGTGAGGACACTGCTCCTCATAGGTTTGGGGGTGTGGCAGTATAGGTCTGCCAATAGAACAGTTAATTTTAGTACCGTAATGGTGGTAAAAATGGGATGAATAAAGTTAATTTCCACTAAACTTGATACAACAAGGAAAATTGTAAAAATTTAAATATTTTTGCAGACTTTTCGAAATTGAATAAGTTAAATCTTGACACCACCATGAAACTAATATCAAAAAACTTTTTTCAGCTAGTACTCAGTCAACCTAAGAGGAGTGAAATAGATGCAAATACACCCCATGGGTTAAATTTGATGACCATACCTAGTGAGATTTGGGCCCAGCATTTGCTTTTAAAGAGTGTTGTGGCATTATTTCTGCTCTAAGGACTGATTAAATCAGGACTTTTTCACTAGAAGTTGTGCACCTCCAAATTAAAACTAATTGACAGCACTCATGATACTAAGGAAATGATCCAAGGCCCTCATTTGGACAGTTTGAGCCTGAAAATCCAACCTTTTAAAATCTGCCTGTTTGCATACACTAGTTGACCCTTAAAAAATCATACTGTTCTTTCACAAACACCAGAACACTTGCACCTAAACCTCATGACATGATTCAACCTTACCCTCACTCTGAGAATTCAGAAGGTAAAGGAGAAGGAGTTAAAGATACTGAGAATGGTCCAACATTTTGTGGAAGGTGAAGAAAATCAACTTCTGAACAGCTGTGTATCAATGGCAGTTGTGTGGCAGTATCATAAGTGAATAAAAACAAAAAGAAGAAAAAGAAAGAGAAGTCCAGAGAATAACATCATCTAAAAATTGAAAAGAAGGGGAGAAGCTGGCCACTTTGAGTCTGAAATATAAAAAGAAAGATGAAGTTTTTACTGAAATGAAGGTTGTGAAGTCATGAATCACTCCTTAGCTTGCTGATTTCTTAATTTGGATTCCCTTTTTACCCCTTTATTCTTTACATCCCCCAACCATAAGCCACATTACAACCCATTTAAAAAGATCTTGTGGATCCAAAGTAAAATGAGCTGTCATGTGGAGATGAGGAGTTGTCCAATCTATGGTAAAAGTTCTTGAAGATGTCAGAAATTAGAAGCTTTGCCTATGCTCATGCTTGCAGACCCATTTGGGGTCTGTAACTACTCTTGAGTTGTTGTGAATGTGAACACCCTCAGATTGATAATGTTGAGAGATAGCCCTAGTAAGAATTGGGTCTGAATTTTAACCTCATTAGGGTTGTATTCAACCTGAATTTTGAATTAAAGGCAAACTGGGTACTGATTTTTATACATTGAAATTCTAATGATAAATGAATGGTGGTAAGGCAAATACATGTTAACTTTTAAGTTTTAAATGGCCTGCAACATTGCTGCAGTTTCCTCTAAGTGTTAAAAAAATTGGGTGTGGAATGAAGCTTTAAACATCGAAATATGTGTTGTCATTATCTGCACTATACTTAACTGATTCTAATGGTGAAGTTTGTGGGTGTCTTCACTGAAAACCCTCAAGAGACTTCACTCCTCCACTAGGGATCACCTAGGGGTTTAAAAGGCTTGGTACATATGCTAAATGTACCCTTGATCCCTTTGAAAGTGGCATTTAATTACAGCTTTGCTAAGGGACTAGCAAAGATTAGGTTTGGGGGTGTGTTAAGACTTGAAAAGTACCACTTTTTACCAATTAACTTAATCTCTATTAGACCCTTAATCATTTAATAAATGTGTTTTAAGTCTATTCTGTAGGTAATAAGCAGCAGATGCAACCTAACCATGCCAAGAAGCCTACTGCTGACCCAGAAGACCCTCAGAAGTGTGAAGGTTAAACCCAGACAGAGAATTGGTTTTAGCAGAGGCACAACAAAGCAGAAATAAATCAAAGAGAATGCCTCGCGTAGATGTCGCAGGGCTCAATCAAATCAGAAAGAATATATCGCGCAGTTGTTGCAAGCTTCTGAAGGGAGCACACCAACCGGTCGCGCAGTCTTTGCACCGTTCGCGCGCAGATGGATGTTAGCAGGGAGTAAAAAGTAGACTCCGTGAGGTTCTCGCGAGGCTCAGTCTTAAGTGCTCGTGAAGTACTCGCGTAGTCTAGTGCAGCTCAAGAGATGAGTCTTCAACCTTCGCGCAATTCACTAAATAGAGAGAACTCCAGTCATTCCAGCGCGCGGCTGTCGCACAGTGGCTGCGAGACACATACTTTCAAGGAACTGCTTGCGCGATCCAGAAGCCCATGTACTTTGTTCTCTTCGTGAGAATCGTCACGGGATTCATCAAGGAACAAACTGCGTGAGCCATTCTCGCACCATTCAAATGCAAAGACCAATCCCGCGACAACCAAAGCATTCCCGCGATGATCAAAGTACCAACCCTGCGACTACAAGAGCTTCAAGGCAGAGCAATCCCGTAATGCCAATTCTACCATGCGGCAAGATCTGCAAATCTTTTCTACTCAATGAGGATCAGGTTCTAAACTTCTCCCCACTTCTGCAAGGGCAATCTGGGAATCTCTAGCAATTAGGGCACGCACTCTAATGCTCCAATCTCCGTGCACACGCCTTGAGGCATCCAAGGGACAAGAATGGGCCGTAATTGCATTGATGAAATTAGGGTTTTCCTAACCCTAATTGAGAGAGAACCAACTGCTATATAAGCCTAAACCTAGCTTAGGTTTAGAGGACTTTTTAGGGGATCGATTTTTTCTCGACTTCTGTGCTTCTTCTTGAAACCAACTATAGAATTACAGTAGGCTAAGGTTAGGGTTTAGGAGTTTTATTTTTCCTTTTTCCTTCTCTCCATAGTCCAACACTTGCTGGCTATGCCTTTTGTATGATTATTTGGTATAGATTTTAATGGAGTTTTCGTAATAGGATCTATTGCATATATGGGATGGTGTTTTTGTTGTGAGTTGTGCTATAAAAGGTTGCTGCCTTGAGATCCTCCATTGCTAAATTATTTTATAAGCAATGGAGGATTACTTTTTAGGTTTTATTCAGATGCAAGTGACCTGTGTGTCCAGGTTAGGCACATTGCAGGCCTTCCCCCACCACAGGATCCACTAAATCTGAATTCCCATGGGAGCTTGCACTGGTAGCCTTGTGAACATGGTGGCGGCAGCAATATTCTGGTTCTGTCTTAGACCTCTGTGAGGAGGATAGCCTCTGTGGATAGTCTGTGACCATTCAAGTGGACAGATTATAACCCTAGGGTCAGGCCAATTCACAGAACTAAGACAGATTATTCTTCTCTATACTTGTGCTTGTAGCCTTGTGAGAGATTGTGCAGAGACAGGCTCCCCTATATTTGTATAGACCCTCCATCAGATTGCATATCTGATTTGGCTGTAGAGATTGTAGGCTTGTGACTGGATCACTGCTGTCTTTCTAAAGCAGTGAATAGCCAAGCTTGAAAGCTAGTACTCAAACTCTTGGTGGTCTTGTGTGTCCAGGCTCGTGCACTTTGTAGGCCTAGCCCCACACACAGAACTTTAGAGGTTGAGGTTCCTATGGATTCTTGAGCTTGTAGCCTAGATGAAGTAGTGCCTACAATGATAATTTTATTCTGACCCATCTCTGGGTTGTGGTTCCCCTATTGGAAAGTTTGTGACCATTTAAGTGGACAGATTATAGCCATAAGGGATTGGATCATGGCACAGGGGTGAGTTGGATTCTTTCTCCTCTTTGGTGATAATGTAGCCATTGGACAGGATTTCTATAGCAACAGATCTGAATCTGAGTTATAAGACCCATCAGATCTTTACCCAATAACATACTTCTCACCCTTTTATATTTATTTTCTCACACTCCATCCTCTTTTTGAACCCTTTCTGTAGTTTAGACATTAAGTTACCTTAGGATTTAGATTATAGTGACCTTAAATCCCCTTCCATTTAGGATTGCCAGATCTGTAGTCAGATCTGGGGAGCCTACTAAAGAAAGCTCCCTTGGAGCTTTAGATCAACCTTCCCTGTGGGACAAACTCTTACTTATCAAAACTTGCTATAACAGGCCCTGTATCTTGCAGGACTGTGCATATTTAAGGCTTGCTGCCTTGCACTCCACCTTTCATTCATTTTGATTCACCCCATTCTTATCACTGTCTCCAATGTCAGTAGCATGCACTTTAAAAATGCCATCAGTAGGTTAGGAGGGTGCTTAGGGTTAATTGGGATTAGCAATTAGGTAATCTTATAATCTAAGGTTTCCTAGGATTTTGTGAGCTTGGAAATGTGGGCAAGGGGCTTCAATGGTGGATGGTAGGGTGAGGTTTCAAATGACTAAAGGGTTGCTAATAGGGTAAACATGGGTGCAATAGTCCTAATGAAACCCATCCTAAACTTTGTGATGGTCAACAAGTCAAACCCCAAAAGTGAAATTCGAGCAAAAAACCAATAGTTACTGTAGCTAAGCCTGGCGCATGTATTAGATGCGCCAAGTATAGCTACAGTGTCTAGAAGTCCAGAGCCCGAGATGGGTCCCACAGATGCTTGGCGCGTACATGTGCCATATATGCCCTAGCCAAGCCATTTTTGGAGAAAAATGGCTTTGCGCATGTAATACATGCGCCATATATGCTCTAGCCAAGTGTGGTTTCTAGGCGTTGCTCGGATTGTCGTAACTTTTTACGTACAACTTTGATTGAGGTGATTCTTAGCTTGTTGGAAAGTTGAGAACCTCTACTTTTGAATGGTATAGGATTTGGTCTCAGTAGAGGTCCTTGCCTGCCCTGGTTCATCTCTCTCTAACCATTTCCTGGGAGGGTTAACTAAGGGTTTTAGAGAGGTTTCTAAAAGTTGGGGGTAATTCCTAAGGGTACTAGCAAGTTCTTAAGGGTTTGAGAAGATTTCTAAGGGTATTGGAGAAGCTATCGGAAGCTTGGGGGTGCGCCTTTCTCAAAGTATGTTTCGATTGGGCCTTGGGCCAAATTTGGGTGTCTACACATACTTATTCACAGTTCTAGATTCCATATAAAAATTTCAGATTCAGAGTAAACTTTAAGATTTCGAATACACTTTGGATTTCAAGTTCAAATTCGGAGTTTTCATCTCAATCATCAGGTTTAAATATCATATTCTGATTCAGATTCATTATGCAGATTTACAATCTTAGATTTTTATTGGAAATCAAATAGAAAAACAAGGTTCGCTTCTGGTTTCAGATCTATAATGTATTGTCAAAATCACATTTCATATACGGAATTCAAATCAAGGCATGTTTCAAAATCACATTTCATATACGGAATTCCAATCACAAAATCAAATTTCATATACAGAATTCAAATCACAAAATCACATTTCATTTATGAAATTTAAATCACGAAATCACATTTCATATACGAAATTTAAATCACAGAATTCAAATCAAGGCATGTTTCAAAATCATATGCTAAACTAACAATTAGAATCATCAGGGTAAAAGTCACGGTTTCAAGGACTTCAAAATATTTAGGTTTAAAACATAATCATTTCACACGCAAATCGAAGATTTCTCTCATTTCAAAGCTATCAAATATTTGAGTATAAAACATAATCAAGTCCTTGAATTAGCATCAAGACGAACTTGTGTGTTGAATTTCCCTACCTCAAGTCACTGTCAATCACACGCGTCACAATTCCAACGAGCTCACAATAGGTGTTTTCCCCATGTTTCACCCCTAAAACATAAGACCAAATACATGTCTAAGTCATTGGTCATTAGCACGCATAAATACACATGGGTTCACAAGCACACAACTCAAGTCAGGCAAAAACAGGGTTGGCTGCTCGAGCATGGCTCATTCCCAGTCGAGCGAGTCTTAGTGGTACCTATAAAACATGCACGCACAGTTTTGACTACAACTGAATAAGCCTAAGAATCCCGCTCGAGCGTAGGGCTTCAGGTGTTTTCCCGCTCGAGTAGCTTAAATCACGCTCGAGCGGACTCCTCAGTACAAGTCCTCATATCATGCTCGAGCGGTCTTGACCCGAGCAATTTAAGCCTGGAATACCGCTTGAGCGTACGCTTCAGGTGGTTTCCCGCTCGAGCGGCTCAAATCACGCTCGAGCGGACACCATCGGGTCTATCCTCTATGGCCTCTCCTCTTCTCTTTCTCTTGGATTCGAAAACTTAACTTATTGATTTGTCGCCCTACACTTTAAATCTAATCTAGATGCATGTGTGCGAGCATGGATCCTCTCGAACCCATCGCGGCGATGCACTCGCGATGGAATAAAATGTAGAGTCGCCACCTGGAGCTTTTGGTGACCCGGGAAACCTTTAAATACATATTTTGAGCACCGAAGTGCTAAATATGACTGTAATTTACCGGTCTTTACCAAAGGCTCTAGGGTAGGGGCTTCGGTTATCGATCGGGAAGGGTTTAGGCACCCGACTAACCCGCATGTAGCGGTCTCTATCTATGGCCAAAAATAAAAATAAATGGGCGGAGCTTCCCCTTGCTCGAAGGCAATACGATCCTATCAAGCTTTGAGCCAAACAAAAATTTTGGTGGCGTAACGGCTTGAATCCTTGGACGGAGGAAACGCCAAGAAGGTAGAGGAAGAGAGGGGTGAGCCGGAGCTCACGGGCCCTTGTTGCACCGTAGAAGACCTTCGCTTCGGCGTGCTTCGGATGGCTTTAAATGGCTTAAATGGTAGAGGAATAGGTTCTAATGCTAGGATTCGGTAAATAGGAAGTGTGGGATGAAGCTAGGGACTAAGCTTGACTAACAAAGGGTGATCTAATGGTTAAAAAGGATTGAAAAGGGTGAACTAAGCATGCTGGAATTCTGGTTGAAGAATGCAAAATAAGACATATTTTTCTCTCACTAGGGCTCTCTCTCTTAAGCTTAACTCTCAACCTTAATTTTTCAACCCTTTTGGGAAGAGGGGGGCCTCTCTATTTATATAGAAGATGTGGGTTAGAGGGTTACTTAAGGGCTAATTGGTTTAGCAATTAGGTAATCCCCTATCTAAGGTTTTCTAGGTTTTTAGGGTCTTAGAGGTTTGGGAAACTGATTTCAATAGTAGATGATGGGGTGAGACCATGGGTGACTTAAGGATTGCCAATAAGCTCAACGGGGGTGCAACCAACCTTAAGACACCCACCTCAACCATGGGGATGGTCAAAGGGTCAAACCAGATGGAGGAAATTAGAGCATTTAATGACAGATATTGTAGCTAAGCTGGGCGTATATATTACATACGCCCAGTTTATGCACAGTAATTTTTATGAAAACCAGGGGGAATCTGAGAAGATGGGTACCCGTGTTGGTGGCCACCTATGCTGGGCGTATGTATTATATACGCCCGGCCAAATTTGGTCCAAAAATGCCAAGCATATATAATACATACGCCTGACTAACTGGGGCCGAATTGGCTGGGCATATGTAATACATACGCCTAAACAAAAAGTCATGATTTTATGTGGACTTTCATTCAGCCATAACGTTTGAACCACAACTCCAAATTGGGTGATCTTTGGCTCTTTGGAAAGCTGGAGCAGTCCACTCTCCAACGGTATATGGCCCATCATTAGCAATCGTCTGTATAAAACTCTATAGCTCTCCTCCCATCAAATGCTCAAAAGGGTTTAAGTTGAGTCTGGAAAGGGATCCTAGGGTTTAAGGGTGATCTCTAAGGGTTGGGGGAATGGTTCTAATGGGTTTTAGGTGATTCCTAAAGGTCTAAATAGATTTCCAATGCTTCAAGGGTGCCATCAGAAGCACATGGGTGCATTTCTCCCGGAGTACAGACCGATCGGGCCTTGGGCCGAATTTGGGTGTCTACAGATGCCCCTCTTTGGTATTCGATCACTAATGATCGGATGCCAAAGATAAGAGACATCTGAGGAGGTCCAAGGCACGTTTGATGGGTCCGCCTGGTTCAACTCAATTCTCAAATATTCATGGTGATGGTGAGTGTACGTAAGCCCTCTCATTTCAGGATATCGTCCGTACCTCAAAGCTAATAGTCCCCAAGCACATTGCGACATTACTGGGCATAACTGCAATGATCACAAAAAGTGTAAGCCCGCTAGCCGGGATATCGTGCACTTCCTAAGGGAAATTATAGATTTGTGATGTTGAGTATTAATCTGAACCAGACAGCTCCATGAAACGGGGTGATCGATCTATGCTTCGGGATAGACGCGAGGTACACCAAGCGAAGGCCTAAACAATGTGTCCAATCTTATGGGGTATTGACAGCTCCATTGGATTGGCCATGGATGCCCTTACCTAGGTAAGGCTCGAAGTTTCTGGGTGAACCCATCAACCTCGAGGTTGCTTTAGCATGATTTACCTGAGTGGAGCGAATGTTGATGTCGCAACACTTCTTGGAAATGCATGCCCATTTTTAGAGTAAATTTTTGTGTGTTTTTTTTTTTGAATTTTCTTTTGTTTCGAGGCCTCAAAGTAAAGCTCAAGGACCTCTGGCAATTTTATTCTTGCACAACTCTTCAAGTGGATCAAATGCCAATTGATACGCTTTAAGAGTGCGTGCGCTCTGCTGGGGATGGGTGCACCTTGGGGATGTGTACGTTTCGGTGGTGAGGTACTTCGGATTCACACGAATCGGAATGCCTTAACTCGAGACAAAGCTAAAAAAGATCGGGCTAGGACCAAACATCCATCGAAAGTGATGGTTAATTCTAGCCTCCATCCCCAATGAAATTACATCTTACTAACTATTCACAGACAGACACCCATCAGGGGCGATAAGCAGCAAATAGGCATGGACAGAAGCCTCGACCCTAAGGTACAATTTACGAGAACAAACGACCATCCTGCGGATACCCAGACGCAAGTGCATACATTCAACAGGGACACCATGCCTATACAGGTTTTAAGCCTGTGTAAAAGGAAGTAAAAGGGAATGAGCCCTTTGGTCTGTATGTTTGCACATAGTTTGGTTGGTTATAATTTCATTTTTGATGGGTCAGTTTCGACTGACAATAGACTTTTCGAATGGTTTGAAGTCGGGTGCATTCTTGGTCAACATAGATATGAAGGTGGATGATCAGAGCCAACGCTTGGAAGGTGGGGTCAACCTACTTAGGATTTTTACTTCATAACAAAAGGTCGTTATTTCCTCTCTTTTTTCCCTTTTCTTTTTCTTTTTTTCTTCTTTCATGTCAGTTCGAGACTTTGAGCATGCTCAAACTGCTTTTATTTCTGCAAGTATCCTTAGGAAGATCAACTTGCCATGTTGATATACCTTAAGGACGTGCGCATTCCGATGATATGTCATTGGTTTGCCTGCTGGACCAGGTACTACCTCCTGGGGCATGTTCAGGGAACAGGGACCGGGGATGGGTAAAATTATCTACCTGCCGGATCAGGTACGGGGTGTCCCTGTGTAAAATAGGGTTCGAGAGTTTTTGAGTGAACCCGATCATTCTGAATTGATTGAACACGGTTCTCAGAGTGGCACAAACAATCATTGCGACGCTCTTTTGAGAACTAGTGTTGTTTTTCAGCATTTTTCCCTCTTTTTTTTTTGATTTTATGATTTTATGGAGCACTTAGTGGGTGCTTACAGATCTAGATCTGTTTATTGTAGCACGGTCCCTTTGGGCCAATCGAAGAGAGCTTGAAGGGCCATTTGGGGATGCGTGCACCATCGCTTGATAGTACGTGGGCTTCTAAGAGGGACCGGGCCATACAAGGAAACGATGCTCCAGACTGGAATTGAGTCTCTTTCTGTAGAGAAGTTGGCTTTGACTGAGGCTTTGGGGAAGGAGAGGGCCAGAGCCAAGATGGCGGAGGTGAGAGCTGCTACGGCCGAGAGTGAGGTTCTTTGGTTGACTGGGCTTTTGATTGAGTCTCGTAGTGCAGTTGACGCTTCGCGGAGGTGGCAGAAGAGTCTTCATGGTAGGTGGTTGACCGATCGAAATGCCCATGAGGATTCTCTTCTTGCAGAGATCAGTGCCTTGAAGCGTGGCTCCTGCCCCTGACCTGTTCCTGCACATACCATAGATCATATACACAAAGGGGGGGCTGATGCCCCTTAACAGAGATCTCCTTCATTTTTTGGGTTGTTTTCTTTTTTTTTTGTTTTATACTTGTACAGAAGGCAGAAAGTAGAAAGTGTGTCATGTTGTTATCTTTTTGGGACGTGACACTTCATACGTGATGCTTGTAAGAAAAGAAATGAAATCTGCTATATACACATATACATATTATTTTGGTGTTCGAATTTTCTTCCATACGTCTCGCAACGTAAAGTTTTTCTTATGGAAAAGGAAAATCTATTATCTTTTTTTTCAAATTTTTCTCCTACATAGGGTGAGGCTTTTTATGGGAAAGGAAAATCTATTATCTTTTTTAAAATTTTCTCCCTCACAGTGTGAGGCTTTTTATGGGAAAGGAAAATTCATTATCTTTTTTAAAATTTTCTCCTTTTTGTGATGTCGGTATTTTCAAGGCCAACCGGCGGGTCCTCTTTTTGAGCATGGTCGAACCCCATTTAGGAGTTTTCGGTGCTTCTTTTTAAACATGGATCGGGTAGCTTCCCCGAGATTGATTGGTCTTCTAGCCTTACCTTTGATCATGTGTCAAACGACGTGGTAGAGACGACATACTTGATTAGGATCCGATCTAATTTTAACATGAGCGGCCCAACAAAAGAAGGGGGAAGGGGCTCAAGGGGTCCAGACTAAAATAGGTGAGCCAGAATAGATCCTCTCCTAATCTCTCTTTTCTTGACATTTTTGCTCACAGCGCCCAAGACGGGTTTTCGCCATGCCTGTCATCCCTGTTTTTACCTGTACCGCCCTTTCGGGTTTTCACTACGTCCATGGGTCCACTCTCTTACCCCAAGTGCCTTTTCAGGTTTTCACCTGGTCTGCTTGAGTTCGCTGTTTTTACCCGCGGTGCCCTTGCGGGTTTTCACCACATCCATCTTGCTTTGAACTCAAATTAATTTTCTTTCTTTCTTTTTTTCTTTTCTCTTTTTTTTTTAGAACCAGAAAGCCACGACATAGACAAAGATTCCGTCATAACCGGCTGGATGGGGTTCTAGTGTCGTCTCACGACTCGGCTCATGTTGACTTAACAGATATTATGACTGCTTGCGAACCTACAAAGAGGGCTTCCTTCAGGGTGTAGCTTGGCCATGGGTTAGGTTAGGATTTGAAGGTATGCTAGGCTAAAACGGTTTCCTTGATACGGCTTCAATTTTCTCAACATACTTTCTTCCTTGGGGGTTTTTACTATACATGCCCCGTGATTCTTCTATACACATCTTTCTTTTTCCTCCATTTCAGGCAATCTCTTATTGAGGTTTTGCTTTTTTTTCAATTTTTTTTTGGATTTGATAGTAACTTTATACACATGCATCTTTTCTATCTTCTTTTTTTATGGTATACGTACACGTATATATATATATATATTTTTTGGGGGGATGGGTTTATTGAAAGAAAGGCCCATGCTCGAATGGGGTAGCAAAGGATATCATAATTTTTTTTTTTTTAGGGATATTTTTGGGCTACTGTGCTTGGAATGATGGCCTCTTTTGGGTGGTTCTTAAGCAGTCACATATCTATTTCATCAATACTTACCTTATTGCGATAGAATAAGAGTAGAACCGTCGGACGTATCCAGTGTTGATAAGCTCAGGAAGATGATCTCCGTCCATGGTGGCGAGGCGGATGGCGTATCCCGGTAGCACCTCTCGAATGACGTATGGTCCTTCTCAGTTCGGCTTAAACTTTACTGTTCGATCGGCAGAGAGGGATGGGAAGATCTTCTTCAGCACAGTGTCTCCTACCTTTAGATCTCAACTGCGGACACATTTATTGTAAGCGCGTGCGATTCTCCCTTGGTAAACTTGAGTGTGACACAAGGCTAGGAGTCTCTTCTCGTCCAATAAGTTTAATTGTTCAAAGAGGGATCTCTCTCTCTGCTTCGGGTAAGCCTGATTCCATGAGGATTCCGAGCGAGGGTACTTCAACCTCCACTGGGAGGATGGCCTTGGTTCCATACACAAGTGAGAATGGTGTTGCCCCTGTAGCGGTATGGATCGACGTTCTATAGGCCCAAAGTGCGAAGGATAACTGCTCACTCCAATCTCTGTAAGTGACTACCATCTTCTTAAGAATGTTGATCAGAGTTTTGTTGGTCGCCTCAACGGCTCCATTCATCTGAGGCCTATACGAGGATGATCGATGATGCTTGATCTTGTATTGCTCGCAGAAGTCTCGGATGCTCTTATTCACAAAATTGGTGCCATTATCAGTGATAATATCTTTGGGTACTCCAAATCGGCACACGATCTTGTTCTTAAGAAACTTCTTGACGTGACTGGCCGTGATGTTGGCATATGACGCCGCTTCTACCCACTTGGTGAAGTACTCAATGGCGACGAGGATGAACCGATGTCCGTTTGATGCTTTTGGATTAATCATTCCGACAACGTCAAGGCCCCAGGTAGCAAATGGCCAAGGAGTGGTCATGCAGTGAAGATCAATGGCAAGAGCGTGTATCAGGTCGGAGTGTTCTTGACACTTGTGGCATTTTTAGACATGTTTGTAGCAATCCAATTCCATAGTAGTCCAAAAGTATCCTTGCCGTAGAATTTTCTTAGCGAGTATGTGACCGTTGACGTGGGCTCCGCATACCCCCTCATGGATTTTCTTCATAATATTGACTGCTTCAGTTTCAGTGAGGCACCTCAGTAAGATGTTATTGTATGATCGCTTGTAGAGGCATTCCCCACAAATGATGTAACCTGCTGCTAAACGTTGAATGGTTCGCCGGTCCGTCTTGGATGTACCCTCGGGGAAAGTTAGGGTTTTGAGGAAATTCTTGATATCTGAGAACCAAGGTGGCTCATCATCAGGCTTTGTAGGTTCCTCAATCTGGAGGTAAAAGGCCAGTTCATTCCTCTGCTCGATCATGATCAGCTTCATCTCAACACCATAAGGGATTTCAATCATTGACGCCAAAGTTTCTAATGCATCCGCAAAGTGATTCCTTATCTGGGGGACGTATGAGAAAGTCACATCTTGGAAGCAAGCTATTAGATCCTCGAGGTGTTCATGATAGGGGATCAATTTCTCATCTTTCGTCTTCCAGTCACTATTCGTCTAACAGATGATTAACTGTGAATCACCAAAAACTCGAAGGTGAGTTACATTCAGATCGAGAGCTGCCTATAGACCAACGGCACAAGCTTCGTACTCAACCATATTGTTAGTGCAGGAGAAGTTGAGCTTGATGGAGATCGGTACATGGGATCCTCTTGGTGAAATTAGGATGGCACCAACTCCTTGGCCTTCGACATGCGATGCTCCGTCAAAGTGCATTACCCATGATTCTTCTGCTTCTTCTGTATCATCTTCTGCCATGAACATGATGTCCTCATTAGGGAATTCAGTCCTTAGAGGCTCGTAGTCAGGTAGAGGGTTCTCCGCAAGATGATCGGTGAGCGCCTGCCCCTTGATCAATTTCTGAGTGACGTATTTAATGTTGAATTCAGATAACAAAAGCTGCCATCGTGCTGTTCGGCTAGTGAGAGCAGGTTTCTCAAATAGGTACTTCAACGGATCCGTCCGTGCTAGAAGTAAAATGGCTTGGGATAATAGGTAATGTCGAAGCCTTTGAGTAGCCCATACCAGCGCTAGGCACGCCTTCTCCAGATGAGAGTAGCGCGTCTCATAATCAGTGAACTTCTTGCTCAGGTAGTAGATGGCCTGCTCTCTTCTTCCTGTCCCATCGTGTTGCCCTAACACATAGCCCATGGAAAACTCCGTCGTGGATAGGTACATTATCGGTGGGCTGCCACGTACAGGTGGTACTAATACTAGAGGATTTAGGAGGTAACCCTTGATCTTGTCAAATGCAGCTTGGCAGTCATCATTCCACTCAACTGGTGAGTCCTTTCTTAGTAGTTTGAAGATCGGTGCGCATATCAGAGTTAACTAGGCAATGAACCGACTAATGTACTGGATTTTGCCTAAAAAGCCTCTGACCTCTTTCTCCATAGACGGTAGTGGCATTTCAGTGATGGCCTTAATCTTGGTCAGATCGACCTCAATCCCTCTCCTATTGACGATAAAGCCTAATAGTTTTCCTGACATAGCACCGAATGCGCACTTCTGGGGATTCAACCGCAACCTATACTTTCCCAACCTTTCGAACAGCTTCTGAAGGTTTACCAAGTGGTCGTCCCTTTCCGAGGATTTGGCAATCATCGACAGACACTTCGATCTCTTGGTGCATCATGTCATGAAATAGGGCCGTCATTGCTCTCTGATAGGTTGCCCCAGCATTCTTGAGCCCGAATGGCATCACCTTGTAGTCGAAGGTTCCTTAGGGAGTGATGAACATGGTCTTCTCTCGGTCGGCCTCTGCCATGTTAACCTGATTGTAGCCTGAGAACCCATCCATGAAAGAAAGCATCCCGTGCTTAGCAGTATTATCAACTAAGATATCGATGTGGGGTAATGGAAAGTCATCCTTAGGGCTTGCCTTGTTGAGATTTTAGAAATCAATGCACATTCGAACCTTTCCATCTTTCTTTGGTACGGGGACGATATTAGCCAGCCATTGCGGGTACTTGGATACCATGAGGAAACCTACGTTATACTGCTTAATGACCTCGTCCTTGACTTTCAACATCCACTCAGGTCGGAGACGTCTCAGCTTTTATTTAACTGACTTGCAATTAGGGTAGAGTGGCAACTCATGTTCAACCAAATCGGTATCAGACCAGGCATGTCTTCATACGACCATGCGAAGACGTCTTGGAATGACCGGAGGAAATCTATCATACCCTTTCTCTCCGTAGGGGAGAGCGATGTTCTGATTTTGGTGATTCTAGGGACCTCTTCGGTGCCCAAATTGACGTCCTCTGTCTCTTTGACTATTGGGGTAGGGCCATGCTCAAAATCGGTAAATTGCTTGAGGAGCTCATTGGGGAGCTCATCGACTTGACCTTCCTCGTCCAGACTCGTGACTCCTACCTCTTCTCGTATTGCTATAGGGAAGGGGTCGGCTTCGCGTGGGACGGGTATCACGACATCATTTTTAATTTTATTAGGAATTTTAAAGGACAATATTTTTGGAATTGGTATTTTTCTATTTTTATGGTTTTTCACAATTTTTTGGAGGTTAGCCCTTGGCACGGTGGATCTCTATATATACAGAGCAGAGTGTCCCAGAGGCTAACCTCACTTCTTACAGGTTGTTTTTTTTTTTAGAGCCGATGACGTATTCACAGCATTTGGCGGCTCCCAGGAGTTGGGGCAAAGATGCCCAGTTACTTACCTGCGAGGCTTGGCCTTTACCCTTTTAGTTGGAAATGTCATCAGTAGGCTCTTGCAGTTCCCCCATCAGCATGTTTATGGAGGGATCCTCTAGGACCCTGTCTTTGAAGGTTAGGGTGGGCCCAAAGTGGCTAGTGCTAGAGTGATGGGTGGGCCCAGGGGTTTCCTCCTCAAATAAGGAGAGGGCTGTCAAGTCCACCTCGAGGTGCGGGGGGATGATGTAAGGGTTAGTGGGGTGGACGAAAGCAAGCTTGTGTGGGGTTATCCTCGTCTCCCCATTCAGATCAATCTTTACCACCCCAGTGCTTACAAAGGTTTGGCGGATGTGGGGCCGGGCGGGAGGCTCTTCTTTCAGGTCGATTCCCCTGGCCCTGGCGACTGTCGCGACTCTTATCTTCTCTTTAGCCTCTCTGACTTCTTCTTCGTCGGGCCTGTAGCCTAGGCCAAATTTGGTTTGGTGCCCCTTGGCCCTGAAGGGGTCTCTTCTTCCTGGAAGGTGTGGGCCTAAGCCCTTCCCTTTTTGGTGGCCCCATTTGTGGAGCATGAACACCGCTGCATCCGTTCCTCCTCCAATTTTGGCAGGGGTTTTTTCAGTCGGCTCGAGGGTAACGGCTGAGAAGTCATACTCAAATCGATGGAGATCGGTGTCATCCGCTGTGTGCGACATGTCAAGCACATTCGAATTCTCAATATGCAGAGTGCTCCACTCCCTGTCTTCTCTGTGCTCTCCTATGATGGTGACGATTCTTCCGCCTAAGATGAATAAGAGTTTTTAGTGTAGAGTAGATGGTATTGCCCTGATCTCATGCAGCCACGGTCGGCCTAATAGCAGATTAAATATAGACTTGATGTCCATCACCTGGAAGGGGTGTTGGCGAATCCTGACTGTGCTTACATTATTGGTTGGTGGGGAAAGTCATTGAAAATCAAAGGAAGAGTAAAATAGGGGGTGAATTCAGCACAACTCAGAAGTCCTAGACCTGCAAGATATAGGGTCCTTTGTAGCAAGTTTTGATAAGTAAGAGTTTATCCCACAGGGAAAGGTGATCTATAGCTCCAAAGGAGCCATCTCTAGTAGTCCCTCCAGATCTGACTACAGATCTGGCAGTCCTAAAAGGAGGGGAGTTTAAGGTCACTTATTCTAAGTATTCTAATGTCTAAACTACAGAAAGGGTTGAAAGGAGAGATGGAGTGTGGAAAATAAATATAAAAGGGTGAGAAGTATGTTATTGAGCCCAGATCAAAGGAGTTTTGTAACTCAGATTCAGATCTGATGTTATAGAAGTCCTGTCCAGTGGCTACATTATCACCACTGAGGAGAAAGGATCCAACCCATTACTCTGCCATGATTCCACCCTTAAGGCTATAACCTGTCCACTCAAATGGTCACAGATTATCCCATAGGGGAGCCACTATCCAGGGATGGGTAAAAACACAAGTAAATCATTGCAGGCACTATTTCATCCAGGCTACCAGCTCAAGAATCCATAGGGAACCTCAATCTCTAAAGCTCTATATGTGGGGCTAAGGCTGTATAGGACCATGATAGCCTAGACACATAGAACCAGCAAGAGATTGAGTACAACCTTCGATCTAGCTGTCCATTGCTTGAGTGAGGCTACAATGGTCGATCTTGACCTACAATCTCTATAACCAGATCAGATCCAACATCTGATGGCGGATCTATACAAATATAGGGGAGTCTACCTCTGTACAATCTCTCACCAGGCTTCTACAAGCTCAGGTGTAAAGAAGAAGGATCCATCTTAGATCGGTGGATTAGAATCACCCTAAGGCTATAATCTATCCACTTAAATGGTCACAGACTATCCCAGAGGTTATCCTCCTCATAGAGCCCAAGACAAAATAAGAATATCACTGCTACCACCATGGTCACAAGGCTACCAGCTCAAGCTCCCATGGGAATTTCAGATTTAGTGGGTCTTGTGGTGGGGCTAAGGCTATAGGTCCATGATAGCCCTGACACATAGGTCACTTGGATCTGAGTGGCCCTTAGAATCAATCCTCCATTGCTTTGAAACATAGCTAAAGTAATGGTGGATCACAAGGCAGCAGCCTTGCACAGAGCATCTCACATTCAAACATAAATCCCATAAAATACAGATCCTATTACAGAATTTCCATTGATCTAATTCAAAAACACATACAAAGGCATAGCCAACAAGTGCTGGACTATGGAGAGAAGGAAAGAGAAAAAGAAAACTACTTACAGATAAAAAGAAAGAGAAAAGAAAAATGATCTGAGATGTGTTCTCAGATACCTAAACCTAAGCTAGGTATGGGTTTATATAGCAGTGGGGTGGCGGCGCATTAGGGTTAGGAAACCCTAATTTTAATGATGCCACGTGGCCTAACAGTGATCCTTGGATGCCTCGGGGCACGTGCATGGAGATTTGAGCGTGGGAGTGCATGCCCTAATTGCTGGAAATTCCCAGAAGGTCCTCTACTGAAGAGATGGAAGTTTAGGTTCAGAGCGTAGTCAAGTTTCCGTTTGTCGCATGGTAGCTCTTTGCTCTTCGCTAAGATGATTTGACATTGAAGCTTCAGCTGTCGCAAGGTTGCCTTGGTTTGCTCTTCAGGCAATCGCCTGATAGAGAATTGTGCTCTCACTGGATTGGGCTTCGCGAGGTTGAGTAGAAAACACAATCTCAGATGTCGCGAGGTTGAAGTTCAAGCAGTCGCGAGGTTGCTCGGTCTTCGCTTGGCTGATCTTTGCGAGAGTGGCTTCGCCTTCGCAAGGATGTTTTCTTCTTGAATGGCGCGAGAACTACGTGAGGAGTTCTTCTTCTTATAATTGCATCCCGTGGTGATTGTGCGATAGCTGCGCGAGGAATCTTCTGAAGCTCTCTCTCCTCAGCCGTTCTGAGCGAACTGCACGAGATTGAGAGAGGTCTGCTTTGAACTGCATGACACTGCACTATGTGTTCTACTCTTGAGCTTTGCGAGAGCTGCGTGAGTTTGAGTTTTTGAAGCTCTTCAGTCACTCATCTACGCGAGAGGTTGCTGTAAAAGTCTTGGGAAGCTCAGTTGAACTGTGCGAGGCATATTTCTCTTGAATACTCTAAAGCTTGGGTCAGCTACGCGAGGCTCATTTCAGGTCTGGATTCAGAGTTCATTCTTCTGAGGGATTTTTGGTGCCAAAGCAGGCTCCTTAATAGGATTCCTAGCCTTATTTCACTGCTGATTATTACCTACACAGAACACTTAACAAGATCTTATTAGGAGGCTAAGGGTCTACTCAAAGGTTAAGTTAAGGGGTGAAAAGTGGTACTTTTCAGGTCTTAACACACCCCCAAACCTAATCTTTGCTAGTCCCTTAGCAAAGCTACATTAAATCTGCTCTAAAAATTAAATGCCACTTTCATAGGGAGCACGAATATATTTAGCATATGTACCAAGCCTAGGTGATCCCTAGTGGAGGAGTGAAGTCTCCTGAGGGTTTTCAGTGAAGACACTCACAAACTTCTCCAATGAAACAGTTAACAAAAGTGCAATATCATCCAATGAGCAGTCAAGGAATCAGATTTAGTCTTCTCTTGAATCAGTACACATAAAAGAAATTTAATTCATTGGTTGCACCGTAACTTAAACAGCATAAACTCTTCATGATTGCACAGCATTTCCAAATAGTTTACAATCACAGAAAACTGCACAAGTGTGTGCCAGCACTGAGCTTATCCTTAGGTCAAAAATTAGGTTAAGGTCATACATAATGCATTCATGTTCAGACCAAAAAACTTTGCAGGGCATACTCTCATAAAGGTTTTGTTGAGGGGTTCATTCTCTCACAGGCTCAAGAGCAGTTACATCCCCCAAATGGGTTTGTAAGCATGAGCATAGGCAGAGTTCTTAAGTGCTGACATCATTGGCAGTTCCTCACCATAGATTGGATAACTCTTTATCTTCACATGACAGCTCACTCAACTTTGGATCACAAGGGCTTTTAACTGGGCTATAATATGGCTTATGGAGTGGGGTTGAAAGAATGGAGGGTTGAGAAGGGGTTCAAAATTGAGAAATCAGTAGGTGACAGAGGTGATTCATGACTTCACCTTCTTGAGTTTAGCTCCTTGCATCTTCTTTGAGATTTTTAGATTTGAAGTGATCAGTTTCTCTTCTTGATTTTGATTTTCCAATGAAAGTTCCTCTTGACTTCTCTCTTATTCCTCTTCATTATTATTTTTGTTTCTTTTTACTGGAGTTTCCTTCTTTTTATTTTGTTTTTGCTTTTCAGAAATGCCACCATGTTCTCAGTTACCATATTGCCAGATTTTTGAGATCCTTCTTCTTCATTCACCTAATGTTGACCATAGCTAGTCCATCTTCAACTCTTTCTCCTTTACCTTCTGAATTGTCAGAGTGAGGGTAGGTTGAATCAGGTTCATAGGTTCAGGTTCAAGTACTCAGGTGTATTTTGAAGAAATTTAGGATTTAAAGCTCAAAGGGGGGTATGGACAAGGGCAGTTGCTTTAGGATTGGTCTTTTTAGGCTCAAACTGTCCAAGAGAAGGCCTTGATCCTTTCCTTAGTCTCATGAGTACTGTCAGTTGTTTCAACTTGGAGTTACCTAACTTCTAGTGAGCACAGTGACTCAGTCAGTCTTTAGGACTAGAAGGGATTGCCTTGGTTACTACTCAAAAGATGGAAAATTTTTTATAGGCCTAATTCTCACTGGATATGGTCTTCCTTTGAACTTTCAAGTATGTCCTCACCTTTCTCTCTCTCTACTGATTCACTGAGTGCTGATACAAGTGAGTTTCCTTGGTGATATTATCATGGAAATGTGGAGTATTAGAAGTTTATAATGTCCAAGGTTTGCATAAATATTAAACTTCTTAATTTCATGATTCTTAAGTGAATAGAGGTCCAATTCCATATTACTCAGATGAATCTGCTGCACTGATGTTAACTATTCCATTGGCAGGGTCTGCCTGCCATACCCCCAAACCTATGAGGTGCAGTGTCCTCACTGGTTCAAAGGTGTCTGTGCAGCAGAGTTATTACAGCATAAAATACAAGAACAAGAAATAAAGTAACCAAGAACAAAAAACTGTACAGCATATCAGAAAAGGAAAATATCATTAAGATTAAAAGAAAATTTCAAAAACGGAAGAGGGAAATAGAGAGAGATCAGGGGTGAGGGGGTTGAGAAGGTGGGGGAGGGGGTGGAGTGGAGGGGGCAGGGGAGGGCTCTATTTTTTGCTTCTTCTTCTGCGGCTGAAGCTTTTCCTCCTCCTCATTGGCAAGGATTTGCAGAACCTCCTCGTATTCATCCCAGAAGGGTTGGAGGGGATCCGGCTCTTTAGGTGGCGGCGGGTCCAGCCACATCGGGCAAAACTTGTTAGGCAGCTCATTTGGCTTGTCATCTGCCATGATTAGGATTAGGGAAGGACCGCTAGGGTGAGAGGAGATAGGATGCGATGAAGATGAACAGGGCCTCCCTGCGTATTTAAAGGAGAGGATGGTGGAAGATGAAACGGTTGAAAAACATCCAAGTCACCACAATTAATTGAGAGTGAGTTGGGAAACGTCAAGTCCTAACAGTCAGCGTGGGAAATGACAAATGCATTAGACTCGCGCAACTGGGTAAGGGAATCACGAGATATCAGAATCGCGCGATTATGGGAGTTAGAGCTGGAAGTGTGCGAGAGATTCTGCAGCATTGAAGCTCGCGACAGCGAAAGAAATGGTCTATGCAAATTACGCGAGTCTTCCCAAATCACAATTTGAAATGCGCGAGGGCCTAGTGCAAAACTGGGGCACTATAGGTAGTGCAGCCTACTCATCAAAAATATTCACATAATGTGCATTCACATTCGAGAATCAGTAATTCATAGAAGAAGAAGAATAAATCATGCCAGTCCCACACCAACTCTATCAAGCTTAACAATATCAAACTCCATTTGACCCCTAAAATTTCCTAGAACTTAAGGTAGAAACAAAAGTAGTATAGTACAACATGGACACAACTGTGGGTCAGGTAGATGTAGGGGTCTCATGAAAATGAATAGTGCTCATAGGATCAGCAGGTTGTTCAATGAAAGGCTTAAGCCTCTGACCATTCACTTTGAAGGTCCTCCCAGATTTGGGATCCTTGACTTCCACAGCACCAAATGGGGAAACATTCAAGACAACATAGGGACCATCCCATCTGAATTTTAATTTGCCAGGAAAGAATTTTAGTTTGGAGTTGAATAACCAAACCTTACCACCTGGTTCGATGCTTTTTCTTAGCAAGCCCTTGTCAAAGAAAGCTTTAGCCCGTTCCTTGTAGATCCTGGCATTGGTGTAAGCATCCATCCTCAGCTCATCCAATTCCGATTCTTTGTAATGACTGTGATGACCAAGAAGTTAGGTCCATGTTCAAATTCTTAATGGCCCAATATGCCTGTGTTTCTAACTCTCATCGGGAGATGGCAGCCTTGCCATAGACCACCGAAAGGGACATTCCAATGGGAGTCTTATAGGCAAATCCTATAGGCCCACAAAGGCATCATTCAGGCCATTAATCTTTCCTGTCAGTCCTAACTGTTTTCTCAAGGATGTGCTTGATCTCCCTATTGGAAATTTCAACTTGCCCACTTGTTTGTGGGTGGTAGGGAGTAGCAATCCTATGGGTCACAGAATATTTCTTGAGCAAGCTCTCGAAATTCCTGTTGCAGAAATGGCTACCCCCATCACTGATAATAGTTGTAGGGGTTCCAAATCTTGAGAAAATGTTGTGCTTTACAAATTTGAGGACCACCTGGTTATCATTGATTCTTGTGGCAATGGCTTCTACCCATTTGGAAACATAGTCCACTGCCACTAAGATGAAGTGGTAACCATTAGAGGGAGGAAAGGGACCCATGAAGTCTATTCCCCATACATCAAACAGTTCTACAACAAGGATGGGCTGTAAAGGCATTGAATTTCATTTGGACAGCCCTCCTAATTTCTGACATCTCTCACATGCCTTGCAGTGTGTGTATGCATCTTTGAATAAGGATGACCAGTAAAAACTACACTGCAGGACCTTATCAGCAGTTTTTCTCCCACTAAAGTGGCCTCCACAGGCATTTTCATGGCACATGGCCAGAATACTGGAGACATCACTTTCGGGAACACATCTTCGGATGATCTGGTCTAGATGATTGTATAGGCAAGGTTCCTCCCAGAAAAAATACTTGACCCTTGAGAAGAACAGGTCTTTATCCATTTTGGTCCAGTGGGGGGGAATCTTTCCTATAACTAGATAATTGACAATGTGTGCAAACCAAGGGACTAAGGATTGGATGGCAAATAATTGGACATCAGGGAAGGCATCATTTGTAGGGCCATCCAGGCATTTCTCCAAGATAATTCTAGACAAGTGATCAGCCACCACATTCTCCACACCCTTTTTGTCCTTGATTTCGATGTCAAACTCTTATGGCAGCAGTATCCATCTAATCAGCCTAGGCTTAGCATCTCTCTTGGATAGTAGGTACTTCAATGCCGAATGGTCAGTGAAGATCACAGTTTTAGATCCTAGTAGGTTGGCTCTAAATTTTTCAACAGCGTAAACCACAGCTAGAAGCTCTTTCTCAGTTGTGGTATAGTTCAGCTGAGCATCAGCAAGTGATTTGCTGATATAAGCAATGACCACAGGCAGTTTATCTTTTCTTTGGCCCAACACAGCACCTATTGCCAAGTCTGATGCATCACACATCAGCTCAAAAGGCAGGGTATAGTCCGGTGTTTGGAGTCTAAGGTAGGTGAGGCATATTTTCAATGTTTCAAAAGCCTTCAAACATTCAGCAGAAAAGTTAAAGGGGACATCCTGACAGAGCAGGTGGCACAATGGCTTAGCAATTTTGCTGAAGTCCTTAATGAACCTCCTATAAAATCCTGCATGCCCCAAGAAGGATCTGATTTGCTTGACTATTTTTGGAGGGGGCAAATTGGCAATGAGGTCCACTTTGGCCTTGTCTACCTCAAGCCCTTCTTTAGAGACTACATGGCCCAACACAATGCCTTGTGTTACCATGAAGTGGCTCTTTTCCCAACTTAAAATGAAATTGGTTTCCTCACATCTTTGCAAAACTAGGCTGAGGTGTCAGAGACATCGCCAAAGCTGTCCCCATATAGACGTAAAAAGTCATCCATAAAAATCTCCAAAACTTGTCAATCATATCGAGAATATGGCATACATACACTGAAAAGTGGTCACGACATGTAGTCTAAAAGGCATCCTTCTGTAAGCAAAGGGGCCAAAAGGACAGGTAAAGGTGGTTTTCTCTTGGTCTTGAGGATGCACAGGGATTTGGTTGTACCCTGAGTACCCATCAAAAAAATAGTAAAAAGCTTTTCGAGCCAATTTGTCCAGAATTTGATCAATGAAGGGGAGAGGGAAATGGTCCTTTCTAGTTTTAGAATTGAGCTTCCTATAATCAATGCACACTCTCCAGCCAGTGGTTGCCCTGGCTGGCCTCAACTCTCCGCCAGCCTTAATCATCATATGCTGATTTCTTAGGCACCACCTGGATAGGTGCCACCCAATGAGAATCAGAGATGGGGTAAATCACCCCTGCATCTAGCAATTTAATGATTTCCTTAAGGACCACTTCCTGCATGTGAGGATTTAACTTCCTCTGCATTTCCCTGGAGGGTAGTGCTCCCTCCTTAAGATGAATCCTATGCATGCAGATTGATGCATCTATTCCTCCCAGATTGGCAATGGTCCAACCAATTGCCTTCTTGTGCTTCTTCAAAACTGTTAGTAATTCCTCTTCCTGCTCATTGGTAAGGGAGGAAGAGATAATCACAGGAAGCTTATCACCTTTTTCAAGGAAGGCATATTTTAATGTTTCTGGAAGCTTCTTGAGTTCCAGATCGCTGTTAGGATGGCAAAATTGGTGCATTGGAGGTTGGAGGAAGAGGTAGCAATGTAGGTTTCAATTGGAATGCTAATCGAGCCCTGAAGACTTCGGTATGGTCATGTCTTTTGATCCTCCATCTGGGCTCTCTTCCTCCACCATATCCCAAATTTTATCTAAATTCCTGACAATGTTGCCCCACTCCAGCAGAGTGGGCAATTCCTCTTCTACAATTTCCTCTAGTACATCCACTGTAAAGCTCTCCTCACTGTCCATCTAAGGGTACTTTGCACTGTTGTACACATTCAGCTCATCTTTCATATGTCCAAAAGTTACCTCCATTACTCCAAACCTGCATTGAATGCATGCATTGGCAGTGGCCAAGAAAGGCCTGCTTAATATAACAGGTATGGGATTTGGGCTATTGCTACACCCCATGTCCAAAACTAAGAAGTCAGCAGGGTAGAAAAACTTATCCACTCCCACCAAGACATCCTCAACCATTCCCAGAGGTTTCCTCTCAAATCTATCAACCATCATTAGCACAATGGGGGTAGCTTTCAGCTCCCCCAAACCTAGTTGCAGATACCTTAATCGATGGCAACAGTTAACACTGCCCAAGGTCTAAAAGGGTTTTTCCAATTGTATGGTCTCCAATTGCCAGGGGAATAGTGGGTATCCTCGATCTTGCAACTTCTCGCATTGATATGTTAAATACAAAATTCATCAGACGCTTGCAAAGACCTTTTTGGACACATGGCCTGTAGCCTTTCTCTTTTGGGTGCAGAGGTCTTTCAGGAACTTTGCATAGGCTGGGACTTGTTTAATTGCCTCAAGCAGAGGTAAATTGATTTTCACCTGCCTGAAGGTCTCCATCATTTCTTCCATCTGGGCGTTCCTTTTATCAAAAGGGATAGGACCATCCAGAGCCTGAGGAAATGGCAGCTGAGGTTCTGCTGGTCCCTCAGCTGCTAGCCCATGACTAAACTTCTGTTTCTTTCTTTTTTCATGTTTTTCTCCCTGCCGCGGCTCAACTACAACCTCATTATTTTTCTCCTACTGCAAGGTGGTAGACACTTCTTGGCTTTCTGGTCCCACAACTTCTCTATCATGATCATTTGCATCATCTGTGGAAATTGCCTCTGCTGGTCTGTTACCCACCTGGTTGTTTACCAACCTGCCAGACCTTAGGGCAGCGACAGCATTAGTGTCCTCAAACTTTGAGGAGGCTTCCTCAATTAAAAACTGACCCTTGGGGTTAGCAATTGGCTGGCAGGGCAATCTGCCTTCATCTCTCCTAGCCAAGGCTTTTGACATTTGGCTAATCTGCTCTTCCATTTTCTGGAGGCTCTGACCATGAGAGTCCACAGTCTTAGCCAAGGAACCCAAGTTTTGCAATGAATTCAAGACCTGGTCCTCAAAAGAAACATTTCTTGGCTGGGAGTGGGGTAAGACCAACTGATTTTGCTGCTGATGGTGCTGGAAAGTAGACCTAGGGGCATTCCCTTGATTGAACTGCTGTTGTGGCCTTTGTGGTAAGGCCAACATCTGCTGGGGCTGCATGTAGTTGTCTTGCTTCCACCTCAGATTTGGGTGGTCTCTTCATTGGTAACCAGCATTTTGGTGCTAGTATCCATATGGCTACCTATTGTAGCCCCCAAATTGTTGCTGGCCATAAGATTGAGCAGCAGCAGCATGTTCCAAAATCAATTCAGTAAATTGCCTTGCAGATGGACATTCTTCTACTATGTGCTGTGGGGACTAGCATATCAGACATGCCTCCGCCACATGAGTAGCCCTTCTGGGTTACATCACAGTCAATAATTTATCAAACTTCATAGAGAGGTTTGCCATCTGTAGCAGCAGGTCATTGTTCCCAAACACCTCATAAACTTTTCCTTTTGATCCAGCAGCAGGCCCCACCTTTGACTTAGATTCCTGAGTAGTTCTTGCCAGGGATGGCTTTTGAAAAGCATTCTCACTAATCACCTCAAACAATTCCCATGCCTCCTCAGCAGTCTTGTGCATGTAGGATCCACCACAAGAGGCATCGACCATATCTCTATTTTTCTCATCAATCCCATTGTAGAAGCTTTGTACAAGCCGCCACTCAGGGATCTTGTGGTGGGAGCATTGTTTGAGCATCTCTTTAAACCTATCCCAGGACTGGTTAAAATCCACAATTGGGGATTGAGCAAACGCAAGAATCTCTTTCCTCAACTGGCTAGTTTTGGTCTCAAGGAAGAACTTGGTTAGGAATCTGGTCTGCAGGTCTTTCTATGAAGCAATGCTATTGTTGGGAAGAGTGGTCAGCTAGGTACTGGCCCTATCCTTCAGAGAGAAGGGAAAGAGTCTGAGCCTAGTAGCCTCAGGTCCCAAACCAGTGATATTAAAAGTGGTGCACAAGGCCATGAACTGGTCAATATGCTTGTAAGGGTCCTCTTTGCTAAGCCCATGGAAAGCTGGCAGCATCTGGATGATTGAAGTTCTTATCTCATAGTTCCCCTGAACATCAAGGAATTGAATGCTAAAAAGGGAGTTATAGTCATCCGGAGCATTCAACTCCTTGAGGGTTCTGAGTTGTTCTTCACCCATAATTGCTATCACAGATTCACTTGGGGGCTCTCCTGTGGTGTGCCTGTCTCTTCTAAGTCTCCTTCCCCTTTCTAACTCAGGGTTAAGAGGCTCTAAAGCAGGGCTGAGGGATCTCCTCCCTAGCATACAAGCACACCAACAACGAGGAAAGCTTCTTGCAGGCACATTGCAAAAGAATGATTGTACACTAACAAATTTATCTAACTAGTTTACAGCTATTCAAAGAATACATTTAAACTATCCTAGATACTGCTAGAAATTTTTTTTTTAAGAAAGATAGACAGAGCTTTAAAAGTCAGAGAGTTTGCAAACAGAGGTAGCTAAGCTCCAATTACAGTTCAACTATCCTTCACTGCTGCTGTCTAGATCTGCAAGCAAGGTTCAAAGTTATGTCAGCAGTATCAATTATTCACATGTGCAAAGAATACTAAGAATACAAAAACTAAGGGTCTACTAATAGATCATCTTTCCCCGACAACGGCGCCAAAAACTTGTTGGAGATTCCTGACTGTGCTTAAATTATTGGTTGGTGGTGAAAGTCATTGAAAATCAAAGGAAGAGTAAAACAGGGGGTGAATTCAGCACAACTCAGAAGTCCTAGACCTACAAGATACAGGGTCCTTTGTAGCAAGTTTTGATAAGTAAGAGTTTGTCCCACAGGGAAAGGTGATCTACAGCTCCAAAGGAGCCATCTCTAGTAGTCCCTCCAGATCTGACTACAGATCTGGCAGTCCTAAAAGGAGGGGAGTTTAAGGTCACTTATTCTAAGTATTCTAATGTACAAACTACAGAAAGGGTTGAAAGGATAGATGGAGTGTGGAAAATAAATATAAAAGGGTGAGAAGTATGTTATTGAGCCCAGATCAGAGGAGTTTTGTAACTCAAATTCAGATCTGATGTTATAGAAGTCCTGTCCAGTGGCTACATTATCACCACTGAGGAGAAAGGATCCAACCCATTACTCTACCATCATTCCACCCTTAAGGCTATAACCTGTCCACTCAAATGGTCACAGATTATCCCATAGGGGAGCCACTATCCAGGGATGGGTCAAAACACAATAAGTAAATCATTACAGGCACTATTTCATCCAGGCTACCAGCTCAAGAATCCATAGGGAACCTCAATCTCTAAAGCTCTATATGTGAGGCTAAGGCTGTATAGGACCATGATAGCCCAGACACATATAACCAGCAAGAGATTGAGTACAACCTTCGATCTAGCTGTCTATTGCTTGAGTGAGGCTATAATGGTCCAGTCACCAGCCTACAATCTCTATAACCAGATTAGATCCTACATCTGATGGCGGATCTATACAAATATAGGGGAGTCTGCCTCTGTACAATCTCTCACCACGCTTCTACAAGCTCAGGTGTAAAGAAGAAGGATCCATCTTGGACCGGTGGATTAGAATCACCCTAAGGCTATAATCTGTCCACTTAAATGGTCACAGACTAGCCCAGAGGTTATCCTCCTCATGGAGCCCAAGACGAAACAAGAATATCGCTGCTACCACCATGGTCACAAGGCTCCCAGCTCAAGCTCCCATGGGAATTTCATATTTAGTAGGTCCTGTGGTGGGGCTAAGGCTGTAGGACCATGATAGCCCAGACACATAGGTCACTTGGATCTGAGTGGCCCTTAGAATCAGTCCTCCATTGCTTTGAAACACAGCCAAAGCAATGGCGGATCACAAGGCAGCAGCTTTGCACAGAGCATCTCACATTCAAACATAAATCCCATAAAATACAAATCTTATTACAGAATTTCCATTGATCTAATTCAAAAATACATACAAAGGCATAGCCAGCAAGTGCTGGACTATGGAGAGAAGGAAAGAGAAAAAGAAAACTACTTACAGATAAAAAGAAAGAGAAAAGAAAAATGATCTGAGATGTGTTCCCAGATACCTAAACTTAAGCTAGGTATGGGTTTATATAGCAGTGGGGTGACGGTGCATTAGGGTTAGGAAACCCTAATTTTAACGATGCCACGTGGCCTAACAGTGATCCTTGGATGACTCGGTGCACGTGCACGGAGATTTGAGCATGGGAGTGTGTGCCCTAATCGCTGGAAATTCCCAGAAGGTCCTCTGCTGAAGAGATGGAAGTTTAGGTTCAGAGCTTCGCTAGGTAGCTATAGTTTCCCAGACTTGTTGCATGGTAGCTCTTTGCTCTTTGCTAGGATGACTTGACGTTGAAGCTTCAGCCGTCGCGAGGTTGCCTTGGTTTGCTCTTTAGGCAGTCGTGCGGTTGAAGTTCAAGCAGCTGCAAGGTTGGTCGGTCTTTGCTGGGCTGATCTTCACGAGAGTGGCTTTGCCTTCGCAAGGATGTTTTCTTCTTGAATGGCGTGAGAACTGCGTGAGGAGTTCTTCTGATAATTGCACCCCACAGCGGCTGCGTGACAGCTGCGCAAGGAATCTTCTGAAGCTCTCTCTCCTCAGCCGTTCTGAGTGAACTGCACGAGATTGAGAGAGGTCTGCTTTGAACTGCACGACACTACATGATGTGTTCTACTCTGGAGCTTCGCGAGAGCTGTGTGAGTTTGAGTTTCTGAAGCTCTTCAGTCACTCATCTGCGCGAGAGGTTGCTGTAAAAGTCTTAGGAAGCTCAGTTGAACTGCGCGACGCATATTTCTCCTGAATCCTCTAAAGCTTGGGTCTGCTGCGCGAGGCTCATTTCAGGTTTAGATTCAGAGTTCATTCTTCTGAGGGATTTTTGGTGCCAAAGCAGGCTCCTTAACAGGATTCCTGGCCTTATTTCACTGCTGATTATTACCTACACAAAATACTTAACAAGAACTTATTAGGAGGCTAAGGGTCTACTCAAAGGTTAAGTTAAGGGGTGAAAAGTGGTACTTTTCAGGTCTTAACAAGGGGATAGTGAAGGTTTGGGGCCCAATGATCAGGTCAAGGTCTACTTCTCCTATGATCTCTCTCTGAGTGTTGTCGAATCCCCTGGCGCTTGTTATTGATGGCCGAAAGGTGTTGGGGTTTGCACCAATTTTGATTGTCGTTCTTAGAGGGCACATGTTCAATGCCGACCCTTTGTCTATTAAGACCAACAGCACCACCAGGTTCCCTACTTCCACTGTTATATTCGGGGTTTTAGAGTGGTTGTTCCCCTCGAGCGGCAGAACCGCATCAGTGAATGAGATGGCATTTGGGGCCAATACTTGCCCAATTATTTCTCCCACCTAGTCTAGGGTCATGTGGGCAGAAACATGTGCGTCTTTGAGCGCTCCCATTAAGGCTTGAAAGTGGAGCGGGGACGTGATTAATAAGTCCCAGACAGTATTATGTGCGGGTGTACTCTTGAGTTGTGTTTCCAACACATGCTCTCTAGCCATTTTCTCGAAGGGCTCTCGCGCTTTTCTTCTTCTTCTTCTCTCTATCGCCCCTGCTTGTGTAGAAATCTTACTTGACCGGGTGATAAATTCGACCGTCTCTTCTTGGTTGCGACCAACATTCATGTCTGTCTGCTCGTAACTTAATGGCACTTGATGCGGGTCATAGGCGGGTTTTGGGATGAGGAAGGGAGTGCATGGTGATTCCAGGGTGGATTGGGCTGGGTATGTCAGATTCTCGGGCCCAACCAGGTTGACTCCAATAGGGGGCTGAGTGGTATTGGCAGGAATTAGCAAGATTAGATTTGAGGGTGCGGAGTAGGTTTGTACAGGCATTACCGAGGTGTGGTAAGACCAGTGGTGATTGGGAGCGGGCGATAAGGGGAGTGGGTGAGGGTTTATTTGTTTGGGTGGGGCTGGATTTGGATTGGGGGCAAAATGGCGAAGGGATGGTGGGAGTGTGACTGGGAAACGTCAGAGGTGCGGGGTGATAGGGGTATGACGGGGTAGCGGATGGAGCAGGGGGGTACTGATATGTAGCGTTTGTAAATGGGGTTGGGCGATGATGGGTTCGTGGATAAAATGGGGTAAATCGGGGATGATGGAGTTGTGCATGGGGCGGGGTGATTTGGGGATGGTAGAGTTGTGTATTGGGTGGAGAGATTTGGGGGTGTGTATGGGGTAGGGTAGGATGGTGTAGTTATGTATGTCGTGGGGTGATTTGGGTGTGACGGAGAGGTATATGGGGTGGCTGATGGTGGGATAGTGTATGGGATGGGGTGATTGGGAGGTGGTGTGCACTGTGGGGCAAATTGGGAGTGGGGCGGATATGTGTATGATTGCGGCGGGGCTAGGCCCGTTTGGATTTGATAGGCAGGAGCGGGAGTGGAAAAATGCTGCCCTAAATCTAAGGGCTCCTCTTGGTATGCCGGGGTGGGGAAGTAATCTGCTAAATATAGCGGCTCAATCACCCCTACAATCGGTTCGCCCTTGTTCAGCCTGGGAAATGAAAACTCCTCCTGACTACTGATATAATCCGAGGGGTCAAACTCTTCCTCTTCCTCTTCTACCCAATGGATGTTAGGCCTTGGGCATCCTGGATGTGGTGGTAGAGGGGCCTGATGGATGTTATGGTTTTGCCCTTGAGGAAGCGACGAGGGAACAATTTTTCCTGCCTCTATTAAATCATGGATTGCGTGCTTTAGTGGGAAGCACCGATCCGTAGGGTGACCTGGTCCCTGGTGGAAGTTACAATGCAGGTTTAGATCATAGTTTCTTGGCATCGAATTGGGTGGTGGGCGAGGCTGGAGTAAATTGACCAGACCCTTTTGTAGCAACACTGGCAATAAGACACTTAACGATTACCCTAATGGCATGAAGACCTGTTTGAATCGTGCTTTCATCTGTTCCTGGGTGAACAGGGCCCTCGATCCGTTATTCGGCCTTGGCACTTGTTCAAAACGGGTCGAGGGTGGGTGTGCGGCCTGGAGCTGTATCGGGGTGTCATTGGCCTAGGGATAAACGATGTTCTACACCTCTGCCCCTAGACTTCTTTCAGCCCTTGGTTTGGCAACTTTCCGAACCCCAGCAGCCCCGTTGGCCATGCTCTTTCCCAACCTACCCTCTCTAACGGCGTCTTCGCAACGGTTGGAATTTCAGACCAAATCAGCAAAACTGGACTGCTGCTGATATACTAAGAATTTCGCGATGACTGGGAGAGCTCCCTTGGTTATCAATTCAATCTGCTCATCATCCGGAATCCAGTTGGTCACCTGGGTAGCCAATGCCCTCCACCTCCCTAAGTAGACACTGAATGTTTCATCATGTCTTTACTTCAAACGGGCCAGATCCGTCTTCCTTGGCTCTATGTCCATGTTATAGACATATTGTTCTTGGAATAAGTGTGTCAGATCTTTCCAAGTTTTGGTCATGGACGGTTCTAGGGATGTGGACCACCTCAGTGTTGGGCCCGTTAGACTCTTTTGGAACACTTTAATGAGGAGTCGTTCATCTCCGTCGTACTGGCACATGTCCCCACAGTAAGATTTTAAGTGGGAGATGGGGTTGCCAATGCCATTTTATTTATCGAATGATGGCATCTTAAATTTTGGTGGCAGGGGGACATCCGAGTATAGACATAAGTCTGAAAAGTCTGTCGAATGCAGTTCTACTCTCCCATCTTCGTCAGCTGCTTTTGTATTTTGTCCATCTATTCTTTCAGCTGCTCTGATTCTTTTGAGGCTGTAGCTGGGACTGCCTCACCCTGATTTTGTTCGACCCCGGGTGTGACGATGATGGGTCTGGGGGGGCCGAAACTGGCAGCTCCTCCACTATTGTCGATCTCGTCCTCCTCGTACTGTTGGTCATTATACTGGTGAGGGGCGAGGTCCGCTATTTGGACATGGGGGGTGATGGGTTTGATGACCTGGTGAGGCCACAAAGCTTGTAAGGGATGGGGAGGAGTGAATAAATGAGTGGTTTGTGGATGAGTGACGTGCTGAACTAAGTACACATTTTGGGGGTGATGGGGGTGTGGTTGATGTGGCGGGATGTTGTAGGCGTGGATTTGAGGAATGGGGTGGATCTGATTTTCCGTTGGAGGCGGGATGGGGGCATAAGGAGTATAGATGAATGAAGGGTACTGGGGGGGTAAGGGGTTTGTGAACGGGCTTTGATGAGTGTGGGTGGATGGGCCTTGGGTTTGGGCTTCATGGTTTCGGAAAGCTTGGGTTGATGGGCCTCAGGCCTGGGTGTGGTTGTTGGCATGATTTTGGGCCAATGGGCCCTGTTGGGTTTGGGCTAATGGGCCATGTGGGTATTGGGTGTGGGTTGATGGGCCTTGGGCTTGGGTTTGATAGGTTTGGGTCCAAGGGCCCTGGGGGGTTTGGAACTGGCTTGATCTCGATGGCCAGGCCCCGAGTCTGGGTTTGGGTTTGCCCGGGGCCATGGGCCTTGAGGGTTTTAGGCCTGGGTTTGGATCTGATGGGTTTGGGTTTGGGCTCATGGGCCTTGAGGATTTTAGGCCTGAATCTGTTGAGTTTGGGCTTGGGCCCATGGGCCTTGAGGATTTTGGGTCTGCTCCTGAGTCTGATGGGTTTGGGCTTGAGCCCTTGGGCCTTGAGGATTTTGGGTCTGGGCCTGAGTCTGATGGGTTTGGGCTTGGGCCCATCGTTCTAAAGACATTTGGGCTTGGGCCCATGGATTCGTGTGGGTTTGGTCTTGAGAGGAGTGGGCTTGGGTCTGTTGGGCTTGGGCCTGGGCCTGGAATTGAGGTGGGGGATCTTGGATGGTATGAATGATGGGTGGTTGGGCATGGTCATGGGGGAATGGGGTGTGGAGGTTTTGGAGACTTAGATGTGGGTTTTGGAATGTAGGACTCCAAGAAGTAGCCCACAGGGCGTACATCATTCTCATGTCCTCCATTGAGGGCATGGATTCAGGTGTGAGATTGGAGGGTGATGGCCCATTTAAGGACGGAGGGAGTTGGGTGAAATTGGGCATGACCCTGGTATGGGGGGTATGAATGATTGTGCTTGGAGGGTGTGGATGTATGGCTAAGGAAGACGGTGGGTTACTGGTCGCACCCTGGGAAAAGTTGGGCATGACTTGGGTAAATAGGGAGGTATGTTGGGATGTGGATGGGCTATGTGAAGTGGAAGGCAGGTGAGATGAGGTGAATGGGATATAGAATGTAGGAGGCATGGATGACGAGGTGAACAGGATGTGGGAGGTAGGCGGGGGATGGGGCTCCCGATGGGGTCTTTGGGAGTAGGGGGGAGTGGTAAGGGTGAATGGATGGGAGATGGGGATGTATGGGTCAGTCGAGAAATGAGGTGTTTCGGTAGAGGATGAGGTATGTTGGGAAAATGAAAGGGCGGGGGATGGGGTGGATGCGAACACGGGTGCCCCAAATGGACCCGTGACATCGAACCAGGTTTTGGTGAAGGTGTTGGGGATCGGGTCTTCTCCTATATGGGAATGGGATGGGGATGATGGTGGGGATGTATCAGCGCTCGACATGATCTGTTGATGAGTGTTGTACCGATGCCTTGGGTAAGGGCCGAACACTATCCTAGTTCTTCCTCTACGGGTTGGGTTTGAGGTCGCCGTAGTGACAGTCGCACCGAAAGTGCACGTATATACGGATTTTTGATTTTTCTATATATTTATTTATTTTATTTTTTTCAAATGAAAATTATCTCCCCTATTTAAATGAATGATGACCTGGTGCCCTAGAAAAATTTCCGTCTCGGGTGGTATATGCACCTTTAGTAGGTCCCACGGCGGGATCCGACACACTTCAAAAGAAGCGAAAGGGAACCCTTTCGTTCTATTGAAGGGGAGGGAATCCTCGCAAACGACCCGATCCCCCGAAGCAAATAAATGAGAAGTCGCCTTCTTTTGACTGGGTGGGGGCATATTGGGTGTTACAGAATGCGGGAGGCTACTGTGGGCACTAATACTGCTAATCAGGGAACTTGGGTGGTGGGGGCGATGTATTATATATCAAAAAGCAGATTTGGGTGGGCGTATATATTATATACGCCTGGCTTAAATCTGGGGATTTTGGCTGGGCGTATATATTATATACGCCTATATGAATCTAGGGGTTTGTTGTCGGGCGTATGTAATATATATGCCTAGTAGAGACTGTTTTTCCAGCCTTGTTTGACAGTAAACAGCAAGCCCAAAATGGGTCTTTTGAACTGGTTTTCTGGGAGGGATGCTCCTGGGGACTGCTGTGTATGTTATCGGGTCCCTCCTTTACGCTTCCTAGGGATACACGGCTGAATTCGGGTTGTCTACACTCTCACCATCACGGGTTTTACGGCTTGATCAGAATTGGCAACCCAACCGATATACCTCCGGCGCAAGCGCCTTCTCAGGTACTAGAAGGGGTGGTTCTTTTTAGGATCATCACCACTAGGGCTGCCGGCTTACTGGGAACCGGGTAAGTTATATATGTGCCTAAACCCCCCAAAAACTACCTAAAACACGCAAAAACAGATTTGATTATATCCCCACATTGTTGGTTCACTTTTAATTACAGATTTTTAAAGGGGAGTGAATTTAAGTCCAAAATTGGGTCGGGGATGACAAGCCCGTGCCGCCTCAACGGGCCGGCGTTCAATGGTGAGATATGATGACTGAAATAAAGAACGCACGAAGGCCCGCCAAACTGCTAAGGCTCGTAAATGACCGAAATTTAAATGACGTGGAAAGTAGATGCGAGCAGGCCCGCCAAACGGCTAAGGCGGCTTAAATGACAAAATCGTAAAAAACTAAAATTTAAATGCGCAAGTAGGCCCGTCGATCGGCTAAGGCACTTAAAGGACTGAATCGTAGGGGTGAGTATGTTAGTAAAAATAATAAAAATAAAGGAAAATAGCAGAAAATCAGAACAAAAAAACAGCCATGGTTAGTAAAAAAATAAAAAATAAAAAGAAAGGCCAACAAGAGGGGAAGCGCTAGGGTGACATCCCTAGCAGAGTCGCCATCTGTGCGAGCATGGATCCTCTCGAACTCGTTGCGGCAATGCACTCACGATGGAATAAAATGTAGAGTCGCCACCCGGAGCTTTTGGTGACCCGGGAAACCTTTAAATCAATATTTTGAGCACCAAAGTGCTAAATATGACTCTGATTTACCGGTCTTTGCCAAAGGCTCTAGGGTAGGGGCTTCGGTTATCGATCGGGAAGGGTTTAGGCACCCGACCAACCCGCATGTAGCGGTCTCTATCTATGGCCAAAAATAAAAATAAATGGGTGGAGCTTCCCCTTGCTCGAAGGCAATACGGTCCTATCAAGCTTTGAGCCAAGCCAAAATTTCGGCGGCGTAACGGCTTGAATCCTTGGACGGACGAAACACCTAGAAGGTAGAGGAAGAGAGGGGTGAGCTGGAGCTCACGGGCCCTTGTTGCACCATAGAAGACCTTTGCTTCGGCATGCTTCTGATGGCTTTAAATGGCTTAAACGGTAGAGGAAAAGGTTCTAATCCTAGGATTCGGTAAATAGGAAGTGTGGGATGAAGCTAGGGACTAAGCTTGACTAACAAAGGGTGATCTAATGGTTGAAAAGGGTTGAAAAGGATGAACTAAGCATGTTAGAATTCTGGTTGAAGAATGCAAAATAACACATATTTTTCTCTCACTAGGGCTCTCTCTCTTAAGCTTAACTCTCAACCTTAATTTTTCAACCCTTTTGGGAAGAGGGGGGCCTCTCTATTTATAGAGAAGAGGTGGGTTAGAGGGTTACTTAAGAGCTAATTGGTTTAGCAATTAGGTAATCCTCTATCTAAGGTTTTCTAGGTTTTTAGGGCCCTAGAGGATTGAAAAACTGATTTCAATGGTAGATGATGGGGTGAGACCATGGGTGACTTAAGGGTTGCCAATAAGCTCAACGGGGGTGCAACCAACCTTAAGACACCCACCTCAACCAAGGGGATGGTCAAAGGGTCAAACCAGATGGAGGAAATTCGAGCATTTAATGACAGATACTGTAGCTAAGCTTGGCGTATATATTACATACGCCCAGTTTATGCACAGTAATTTTCATGAAAACCAGGGGGAATCTGAGAAGATGGGTGCCCGTGTTGGTGGCCACCTATGCTAGGCGTATGTATTATATATGCCCAGCCAAATTTGGCCCAAAAATGCCAGGCGTATATAATACATACGCCTGACCAAACTGGGGCCAAATTGGCTGGGCGTATGTTAGACATACGCCTAAGCAAAAAGTCATGATTTTATGTGGACTTTCATTCGGACATAACTTTTGAACCACAACTCAAAATTGGGTGATCTTTGGCTCTTTGGAAAGCTAGAGCCGTCCTCTCTCCAACGGTATGTGGCTCATCCTCTGTAGTGGTCTGCATAAAACTCTATAGCTCTCCTCCCATCAAATGCTCAGAAGGGTTTAAGTTGAGTCTGGAAAGAGATCCTAGGGTTTAGGGGTGATCTCTAAGGGTTGGGGGAATGGTTCTAATGGGTTTTAGGTGATTCCTAAAGGTCTGGATAGATTCTCAAGGGTTCAGGGGTGCCATCGGAAGCACAGGGGTGCATTTCTCCGGGAGTACAGACCGATCGGGCCTTGGGCCAAATTTTGGTGTCTACAGCATGTTTATAAAACAAATTCAAACCTATTCTCTCGATTTGGTTGCGCATGCGACATCCAAAACATCGAGATCAGAGAAAATCGGCTACAAATCCTATCACACATTCGATCTTTAGGAAATCCATTGCATGAAGTTCAACACTTTCGAAATGTACTATAGTTCTAAGAAATTGATTCTCACATACAGTAAATTGAACATTTACCTTCGCAGATCACGCATGCGGGGTTTGGAATGGTCAGAATCAATTGCGGCGGAGGTTTGAGTGTAGCTCCATGCTCGATCGCTCGATGATTCGATCTCTAGCTATGGTTGCGATGGCATCGATGGTAGGTTTCACGCGTTGAGATCTAATGGCTAGGGATCTCACAAGTGAAAGAAGAGGAAGGGGTGCTTGGTTCCTCACTTTTCCCATTTAACTGACTTGCAAATGGGGAATTTCTAAAGGGTTATTGCCTTTTATACTAAGTGCATCAAGTGGAGTTGATTTGGTGTGGGGTTGGTATACCAAACTTGGTGAACGAGCCTGTATCTAATGGCTCATGATCACCTATATTGGGCTATTGGGGTCGGGTTGGGCTAGTATGTTCTCATGCTTAACACATAATGTGTGTATGGATGCATCTAGTACAACACATACATTTATCCTATAGTTTTATATATTATATATAGTTAAAACGGTACAAGTACTGTCTTGGGTTCGGGTTTGGAGTCACCCATGCTCAGTCCCGAGTTTGGTTTGGATCTGAGTAAGATAGAGGGCTCAAATTTTGGTAAGCGTTCGAGTTCAATTTTTTTGTGCTCAAGGTTCAAGTCGTGTACAATAAAAAAAATAAAAAATATATATATATATATATACATATATATATCCCACATAGGGTTTAGGTTGGAATCTAGTGTGCCCTAGCACACCATTAATTATATAAATCCCTATTTAAAATAGTGACCAATTTGTCTAGGTTATAAGGCGCAGACTATTTTTTATTATTATTAGTGAGCACACGTAACAACGAAAGAATCATGTTCAGAAATCAAGGGTGTTACGCAAGCATTTCATGTCAGCATCCCCAGTTCACACTTGTGATTTCCCAAGAGAAATGAAAAGGCACCTCGAAAGACGAGTGTCTACTTCTTCGACGCATTCTTGTTCTATAAGAATACACCGAAGAGGGACATCTGTAGACACCTCAATTTTTCCCTCTCAAATTATACAAATTTGTTCAGTCAACCTTTGACCATGCCCATGACTTTCGGAAAGGGGCTCACTCTTTTCGAATGCTTTAAAACCCTAAACATAGGGGACTATATATTGAAACAATAGTATATGGTCGAAACATAGGCTGAAAGAATAACTCTGTGGCTTGAACCTGACTCAACCTGTGGTCGAAGCATAGGTCGAAGCATAGGCTGAAACAATAGTCCCAAAGTTTGCGCCCTCAAAGAGGAGCATAATTCAATTGCGATCCCCATAGCTGGCACGCAATTGGTCCCACTTGAACCAGTCTTCATCTCTCTACAAACTGCCTTATGACCTGATTACGCGCTCTGCACAGAGCACGCAATTGATTACGCGCCCCATCACCCATGCGTAATTGGTCCCCTATTGGACCTGGTCTCTGATTCCCAAGACCGCTTAAATTCCTCAATTAAGCGCCATATACAATGTGCTTAATTAGATTGCGTGGACTAAACAGGGCACGCAATTAGTTCCAAATCAAACTGGAACTAAGACACTTGGTTGAGCCAATCAGCTAATCACTCACTGAGTCGGTCACCGACTAAGAGTAATCAAGTGCCGCCCGAGATAGCACGCATGATTCAATTAAGCGCACCGGACAGGGCACGTAATTGGATCTAACCGTCTAATTATGCACCTCCCACAGGGCGCGTAATTTCCACAATACCTAAAAATAGACCCCCTAACTCGTCCAAAATACACCAATTTTAATAGCAATATTTCTCCTTTCGAGCTTAGGCCATCTTAGGAGTTTGAAGTCCTCTCTATAGCAGGGAGGAAGAAGCGCTCGGCTTCAGGTAATCTTTTAGGTTCTAGTCTCTAGCTTTTAATTTCTAGTTTCTAATTCTTAATATTTAGGTTATAGTTCTTAGCTTCTAAGTTCTAATTCTTAATTCTGATTCTATTTCTTAATTTTGGCCCTAGCTCTTAATTTTTATTCTAGTTCTTAATGCTTAAGTTCTAGATTTTAGTCCTTAGTTCGTAATCCTTAATCTCTAAAATTTCAAATCCTTAATTTTCTAATCTTTTAATCATCAATTCAAACACAATCTTTTTAAAATTACTCTTACCCACAAAAAATCAATTCACTATTTTTTTTCTCTCTAAGACCTCTCCATTTGGGAAAATTTGAGGTTCTCTCTGGGGCTTCTAAAAGGGGTCGAGCTTCCTTCTAGACTTCTAGAATTGCAAACTCTTCCTCGGGAGCCCCAAGTAGTCAAGCTAGTGGCACCAACCTGTTAATCTCGAAGTAGTATTAAAGGAGGAAGCACCCAATTTAGAGCCAATTAGGTCTACCCAACCTTTCCCAATTGTCAATCCATCAGTTTTATATTTGGCCTATTTTGAAGTATAAAACGAAGTTAGTTTGATGTAAATTGGTCACGTTTGAAATCTTATGGAAGTAGCTTTCCAACGAGCCAAAAAACACTCAATTCCGACAAGTATTGAAGAAGTTATGGTCAGTTTTCGAAAGTTGCACAAAAAGTAATGAATTTCAAAACTCCTAATTAAATTAGGATTAGTCTCTTTATTATTTTATTTTAGAAAATAGGATTTATTTCTTTTATTGGAAATAGGATCAGTTTTCTTATCGTTCTAGGACTTTACTTTATTGTTTTAGAAGAATTATGAATTAGAGTTACACCAGGATTAAGAATTGGGATGTTCCTTTTATTTGAATTAAGAATAAGAGTTACACTAGGATTTCTAGTAGAAGCCTATAAATAGATCCCTACCCCCTAGCCACTCTACACAACTCTCTTCTACACAATTCTCTTTTATACAATTCTCTTCCACACAATTCTCTCTTCTGAGCTTCTTCCTTTTAGAAAATTATAGTTCTTAATTCTAGTTCTAAATTTTAGTTCTAGTTCTTAATTTTAGTTCTAAATTCTAGTTCTCTTTCTAGTTTTAGTTCTTAATTTCTAGTTCTAGTTCTAGTCCTTAGTTCCTAGGTTCTAGTTCTTAATTTTCTTTCTAGTTCCTAATTTTCTTTGTAATTCTTAATTTTCTTTCTAGTTCTTAATGCTAGTTCGAATTCTTCATTCTAGTTTTAAATTCTTAATTCTCGATCTTAATTTTTAATTCCTAATTCTCAATTTCAAATTCAAATTTTATTTTTAATCTTCAATATTTACAAAATAATCCTTAGCCACCCGATTTGCTTAAGGGAGCTTATGGAGGGTACCCGGGAACGGGGCCGATCCTTCTTAGCATAATGGGCCATAACTCTTTTTTTTAAATTAGACTCCTAGTAGAATTAGGAGACCTTTTTAAAAATTAGACTCCTAGTAGAATTAGGAGACCATTTTTTAAATTAGACTTCTAGTAGAATTAGGAGACCTTTTTTAATTATACTCTTAGTAGGATTAGGAGATTAGAGCAATTAGAATTAGAGCAGGATTAGGAAACAAAACTAGCTAAACCCCAAGGCAACCCAGAGTTATTAACGTTGGCCGACCGACGATTCAATAAAGGAGTTCAACCTACAAGGCCCGCTCTTCTTTAAGTATGATCAATGACGTGTTGCAGCGTCGATAAATATCTGCAGCTGGCGATCACATCAACCCAGATATTTTTCATTTAAAATTTAATTTTTCCTTTCAGTAATTTAATATTTCTTAGTTTATTACTCCATCGACCTTAGCTAGAGTCCAGTTGGACCGAATTGGGCCACTCTTTCCAGGGACCGAAAGGAACCCAAAACATGCGCGTACCAATACGGTCCTCTGTGCTGGCTCAATTGGTGTGGGGGCCGATTGTGCTGCCCTGACTTGGAATGGTGCAATGCTAGTATTGGGTTGTGTGTTAACTATTGTCTGAACATCTGCCTCGGGTCTTCTTTGCTCGATAAATTTTTGAACCACACTGGCCCCACTTGCTGTGCTTTTGTTCAGTCGTCCTTATCTCAACATGTTTTCATAGTGGTTGGCATTCCTTACCAAGTCAGCGAAACATGGATGTTGTTGGTATACTAGGAAATCAGAGATAATAGGTAAGGCTATTTTCGAGATCATCTCGATTTGTTCCTCATCAGGGATGTGGTTCCTTACTTGGGCTGCTAGGGCCCTCCATTTTCTAAGGTACTCACTAAATGTCTCATCGGGCTTTTGTTTCAACCGAACTAGATCGGATTTGCTCGGCTCAATGTCCATGTTATAGATAGATTGCTCTTGGAACAGGTGAGTGAGATCCTTCCGAGTTTTTAACATGGATGGCTCGAGAGAAGTGAGCCATCTTAGTGCGGGTCCTATGAGACTTTTTTGGAACACTGTGATGAGGAGTCATTCATCTCCATCGTATTTGCATAGGTCCCCGCAATAAGATTTCAGATGGGAAATGGGGTTTCCCGTGTCATTGTACTTATCAAAAGTAGGCATTTTGAATTTATGGGGAAGTGGCACCTCAGTAAATAAGCATAGGTCAGAAAAATCAGTGGCATGGATTTTGGCTCCACCCATCTTCATCAGCTATTTTTGGATCTTGTCCATTTGCTCTTTTAATAGCTCTGACTCCCCGGATGGTAGTACTGGGGCTAGTCCCCCAATGGGCTGCCTATAGGTTGGTGAACACGGATGGGGGGATTGAAATTGGCAAATGCTCTCATGTAGGCCCCACTATTTTTGGCCTTGTCCTCCTCATATTGATGACCCGCATCAACGTAGGGTGGAGGGATGAAATTATCGGGGGGATTCTGAGTGGGTTGAGTGGGTGCTTGAGGAGGCCACCGTGGTTGATGGGGTGGGTTAGGATTTTGATGACTTAGCTGGGGGTAAGAGGGTGTGAAAATTGGGAGTTTTGGATGGTTTGAGTGGGTGCTAGATGGGGCCATTACATGTGGGCGAAGCCTTGATGGTAGGTTTATGGGGTGACGGGATGAGTGAATAGTGGATTTTGGGTGGGTGCCGGATGAGGCCCTTGTATATTTTTTATGTTTTGGGGATTTAGTTGGGGAGTGAATGGATGAGTAATTTGGGGATGGTTGATGATTTGAGATGTGAGGAATGTAGATGAATGGGGCTTAGGCCGGATTGGGGGATTGGGTGAGATGGGTTTACCATTTGAGGGGGAATGGGGGTTTGTTGGGTGTTGGTGAATGTGGGAAATTGGGAGAATGATGGAGGGTTTGAAAATGTCACCCTCGCGTTTGGGCCTTGATAGGCTTGGGATTGGATAATGGGCCTTTAATGCCCACTCGGGTGGCCCCAAGGTTGATGTTGGGTAAGATTGGTATTTTGGGTAAATGGGGTATGGAGGTTTTGGAGGGTTTTTTGTGGATTGGGTGTTTAGGGTGGATGAGGAATGCTTTGGGAGGCCTTCCAGGCCGAATAGACCCTCATCATATCCTCCATCATGGACATGGGTCGAGTATGGGGTTGAATGTGGAAGTCCCTTCCGATGAGGGGGATGGTTGGAAAATTTTGGGCATGACCTGGGTGGATGGGGGAAATTGAGGGACATTTGGAGAGGATGTGGGAAAATTGGGCATGGCATGTGTAGATCGGGGAAATTTTGGCATGAATTAGGTGGTTGGGGATCATTGGGTGTGTGTTAGGTGGATGGAAAGTTAGGCATGTCTTGGGTAAAGGTGGGAAAATTGGGCATTGGAGATGGGGGAAAATGTGGTGTAGGTTGGGTCAATGTGGAGGGAGAATGGGATAAATTTTAGGTGGATGTTGAGGAAAAATGGGGTAAGGAGGTGGGGGAAAAATGGGATGGATTTTGGGTGGTTTGGGGAAAATGGGGGAGATTTGGAGTAGATGTGGAAGGAAAATGGGGTGAATTTTGAGTGGAAGTGGACAAAAAATAGGGTGGAAAATGGGGTAGATTTTGAGTGGTGGTGGATGGAAAGACGGGTGCACCGAAAGATCTGGTGACATTGAATCAGGATCGGGGGGAATCAAAGATGGGTATCTCCTCCATATGGAAATGTGTTCGGGAATGTGGTGGGGATGAATCAAGATCGGCGTAAGCCTAATAGACCGCCCAAGACATGGTTTGGCAGCGGGTCAGGTATGGGTTCCTCCGGTGAGGCCCGAACACTTTCTTCCTCCTTCCCCTACGGGATGATGGAGGGTAAGGCGATGTCATTATTCCGACACCACAAAGTTTGCCCTTTTTTTATGTATTTTTTATTATATATATATTTTTTGGTTTGATTTTTTTTTATGATAAAAATTTGAGCTCCCTTCTCTTAGTAATTTTTTGGGGCCTTGGAACTCCCTTTTTAGGTAGCGTTGAGACCCCTAATACCTCCCATAGCGGGATTCCGATGCGCTTTGGAAGAAACAATGGAAATCCTTTGTTCTATGTAAAGGCATGAGAATCTACACGACAACTAGATCCCTTGGAAGAGTCAATAAGAGGGCAACCTCTCTTTACCGGCTAGGGCATTTTAGGTGTCAGGTCAAAGTGTGGGGTTTATCGGGGGTACAAAAATTGCCTAAGCGAGGGGTCCGAGAATTGTGAAAAAGGCCTTAGATTTTGGGCTGCTCAGCCAGAATAGGCTAGCGTATATTTTATATACGCAAGGCTATTTCTGGGGGTTTTTGGCCTAGTGTATACTTTATACACGCAAGGCTAAAAAGTATATATATATATATTTTTGACAGCAGCAACAAACCCGAATTGGCCTCTTTTTTTTTGTTTTCTTGGAAGCAATGCTTCCACGGACTATTTTTTTTGTTCTTTCGGGTCCCTCCTCTTCGTGCCTAGGGATACAAGCCCGTTTCGAGATGACTAACGTGCTCCCCCAAGGGTTTTAAAGCTTTGTAAAGTTCGGTCACCCACCCGATATACCTCCAGCACGAATGCATTCTGAGATACTAGATGGGGTGGTTTCTTTCGAGATCATCACCACTAGGGCTGCCGCTCAACCAGGAACCGGGACAGGTGTATCGTAACCATTTTCCCCCCTTTTTGAAAAATCTACTCATGCAAAGATTCAATTAAGTCCCTTTCTTGGTTCAATTTTAGGATTCATTTTTAAGGGAGTTTTCTTAAGTTCAAAAACGGGTGGTGAGAATCCCGTGTCGCCTCTATGGGCCGGCATCCACTGTTGGTATATGTTCAAGGAGTAAGAAGATTGTTGGGCCAGTCAAGCGACTATGCAAGAAATGTAAATTGCATCAAGTAGGTTGGCCAATTGACTAAGACGTGTAAATGACATAATCGTAGGGGTGAGTAAAAAGTGCTCAAGTAGGCCCGCCAATTGGCTAAGGTGGTAAATGACCGAATCGTAGGGGTAAGTATAAAATGTGTGGAATTGTAGGGGTAAGTATGCAAAAATGAAGAGTTAGTAAAAAAAGGGAAGGAAAACAAAGCACATATACAAAATAAAGGTGAAAACTGCATGGAGAAGCTCTACAAGCTCTCCCCAGTAGAGTCACCATATGTGCAACCATGGGTTCTCGCAAGTCCGTCGCAACGATGTGCTCGTAAGAAAACTAGAGTCACCACCCAGAACTTTGGGTGTCCCGGAGTATACAAATCGATATTATAAGCACCGAAGTGTGAAAATATGACTCTAATTCACCGGTATATGTCAAAGGCTCTTGGGTAGGGGATTCGGTTATCAATCGGGAAGGTGTTAGGCACCCGATAGACCCGCTCATAAGCGGTCTCTACTATGGCCAAAGAAAAATAAAAAATAAAAAATTTGAACGGCACTCCCCCTTACCCGAAGGCACTCTGATCCTATTTGATCCCCCCGCAATCACCAAAATTTCGACGGCATAACAGCTTAAATTCTAGGATAGAGGGAAAGTAAAGAAGGCAGACAAATAGATGGGAGATCTGGAGCTCTCGGGCCTTGTAGCACTGTTGTGGACCTTCGTGTGGATGCGCTTTCGATGGCGGATGGGCTAAGGAAGGGGCTTGAACCTCTAAGGCTAGGGGGCTAGAGGGTAGGAGAGGTATGCTAAGGCCTTGATCTTGCTAAAGGTGATGGATTTATGATGGGAGATGGGGTATAAAGGATGAACTTAGGTTCTGGAATTTGAGGGTTTAGAACTTGAAAATGGAAAGGAAACTCTCTTGATATTCTTCTCTCTTTTTTAGAATTTTTTCCAAGCCCTTAAGCAAGGGGGGGTGGCTCTCTATATATAGAGAAAGGGAGGATTAGTGAAGGGTTTGAGGTGTTAATTAGTTTAGCAATTAGGTAATAGGGATATAAGGTTTTCTAAGTTTTTGGGAGCTTATATAGGTGGGAATTGGATTTAATGGTAGATGATAGGGTGGGGCTTTTAAATGGCCAAAGGGTTGCAACTAGAAATAAAGGGGGTGCAACAGTCCTAAAGAGACCCACCCGAAACATTGGGGTGACCAACAAGTCAAACTCAAAAAGAAAATTTTGATCATTTTCCGAAAAACACTGCTCATAAGCCAGGCGTATACTTTATATACGCTAGGATTAGGATTAGTGTTCCTGAGAAAATAGAGAAGTTCAGGGCCCGCAGCTGAAGCCTGACGCAGAAATAGGCCTTGCGTATATTTTATATATCCAAGGCCAATTTCTAGAAAAATTTTCCTTGCGTATATAAAATATACGCATGGCATGATTCTGGGCAGTGACTTAGCAGGCTTCAAAAATGGGCATGGGACTGGTCCACTAAGGGTTCATGGGATTTGGTTCGGCCTTCTAAGGGTTTGGGGAAGGGTTTAAGGTTTTGGGTTAAGCTCCAAAGGTTCAGGAGTTGCTTTCAAAAGCTTGGAAGTACACCTTTGTCAAAGTACGTGTTGATCGGGCCTTGGGCCAAATTTAGGTGTCTACAATGTTCAACTAAAAACTCTCTTTGTTGGCTTACAAAATGGTTCTTCATACGATTGGTTCATTTCTATGCACAATCGTAGTTCTTGCTACTTTTTGAGTTCATTTTAGCAAAGGTTAACACTTCAGCTCTATTATGCTCATTATTCTAAATATCTGCACATAGCATCTCATTAGTAACAATCTAAAATCTAACATCACTAAGTTAATGGTGGTAAAGTGGCATATTATGTGACTGATCACACCCCAAAACTCAGGCTTTGCTAGTCCCTACTAAAGAAGGAAAGAAAAACTAATCTAAAATTTTAAATGCCACTTTCATAGGGAGCATACAGAGCACGATTGCATTTAGCAGATGTAACAAGCTTTTAAACAATTAGGTGATCCCTAGTGGAGGAGGTATAGTCTCCTGAAAGTTTTCAGTGAAGTTACCTACAAACTTCAAATATTTTTGGATTTTGCAAAGATTTTCTTAAAAGGAAAGCAAAAATCTTAAAATTTCTACACTAAATACACTAAACGGTGAACACCTAATCATTATATGGTTGTTACAGTTTCCAAAAATATGATTCCAACATCCTTTGCTTTCCATCCTAGCAATTATCCTTGATCAAAACTCAACAATTTCAATTCATATTAAGTGTGGCGTGTGTGCATATCAGTGAAAAGTTTATTCATCATAGATTTATCTAAATTGTAGATTTAGAAGACATTTTCATCCAAACTCTCATTGTTGGCATACTCTAAAAAAGAATATTAAAATTTTTGCGTTCTCTCAATATGATATATACGATGAATATCTCAAAGGATAATTGGCATAAAGGTAAATCTCATAGAATTGATAATCAATCCTATTCATATGCCTTCCTGTTTCTCCATACTATTTATTATATACATCTCTATCAGGCTTATGCTATTGTAAATGAATCAAGAAGGTCTTTATTCGGCTTGTAATGGGGCTTTGGGTTAAAAGGTTTCCAAAGAATGATAGAAAGGATTCAAAAATTCTGAGAATTCAGCTCATCTTTCTTCTATCTTCTTTTCCTTTTTGGCTTCAGTAAGTATCCAAAAAGTTGGATAACTTCTTCCCATTTACTTGTATTTTATTTTATTTCTTGGTAAATCCCATTTTCTTTAGTTTCAGGTATCTTCTTGAATTTTTCTTCAGTTTGGAAGCTTCTTGCTTCTCCTTTTGTAGAATGGTATTTTATGATTTCTCTTGATTTCCCATATTTTTCTTTATGTTATTTCTTCCTTAGGTGTACCCTTTGTTGCGTATCCCTTATCTGTTATTGCTTTTACTCCTTTCATTCCCTTTTCTCCCCTTTCGCATTCTAAATTCTCATAAAATATAAGGGCTAAAAGATTGAAAGCTTTAGGTATTACATATGGTTTAGGGTTTATAAGATTTTGGTAAAAAGAATTTCAGTTTAGACTTCTAATATGGGTTCAAGGGATAGATAAATTTATGGTATTTTAGCTTTTTGGTTCAAACGAATAAAAAAAATGGCCTTAAGTCATTTTCATGATTTACTAAGCAGTTCTAGAAAAACAAGTTATCATAATCATAGAATATTTGATTCAGTTTTCAGCAATATGAGATTTCATTGTGATGTAATCAAGAAGTTCAAAGAAAATTTTAAGTTCAAATAGAAAGCAATCTCTCTCAAAATAAAAGACGAAATATGTCCCAAAAGCTCACTGGTTATAAAATTTCGAAACTATAATCTAAATATTGTAATTTAAATCAAAGTATAGGTTTAAATATTCAACTCTGATACAATGTACGAGAGGGCTAAACATAAATCGTCACTGCATTGTTGTTTGATTGTTAAACTTTTACTACGATGGATTCTAAAGTTTGTGGAATCATAAATTTTTTTCTATCATAACTCGCATATAATGGTTAATAGGAAAAAAAGTTATTCTAAAATAATCTAAACTAACATTTTTTTTATGCAAAAAGAAAAAATAAAGCAAAACTATTATACACAGAAAGGTGTATTTCCCCAAATTTAAATATGACAATGTCCTTATTGTTCTAAAAAATAAGGGATACCAAAAATTTTTACCGAGTATACTCTGTGTACCGGGCATGCAATTTGCAAAAATATTCAAAACTCTCCCCCAAACGAAGAGAAATCATGGCCGGCAAAGATCACATAGAAATGATAACATCAGGAAAAAATTAGAAACAACAGTTACAAAAGAAATTCTATTAATAAAAAGAAATATGTACAGAGATTAAATGGAAAATAACTAATTACATAGAAGATGAAACCTAGAAAAAATCTAGACACACACTAACTATGACACCGACAGTAACATTCGAGGCAAAAAGTTTCTTCGATAAAGATCGACCCTCAGCTTCTAACCACCTTCAATCAGAGTCTTGTTCTTCCCTGCCAAAAGGAGTATCCACACCTTGGCGGAGTCGCACCCCATGTCTTCCAAATGTCTCCCCTAAGCACATCACATATCTTCCTTGGAAAAAATGCAATGCACTTGGGGGAAGCACTTTGAAGAGTGGGAAGTGAACACACCGCAATCTTCCCACAACCTATACTACTCCCCTGCAAAGACTATGTAAAGAGAATGCAACGCAGTTAGGAGGAGAGTATGAGCAATGGAGAGGGGTGGCGAGGGACGGCTCAACCCACCATCATCATAAAGGAACTCAAACTCGGGGTGGGTTGTAATGACAGAATGGTTAAAATGTGGGGGAAGATGGACCATAGGAAGCAGGTTTCAGATTTGGGTTAGGTTTAGGGTAAAGGATAGTTTCGATGGACGATTCCGCATCGGGTTTGGGTCACTGGCGCTTCATAAAGCCAGGAGCACGGCCCTTTGTATCTCAAGAATTCGATCGAGTCTTTTGCTGAAGTCACTTTGGTCAGGATCTTTCGCTAGAAGGATTGGAATTTTGAAAGGGAAAATGAAAGAGGTGGGGTTTGCTTAGTGAAGGCATGGTTTTATAGAGAAAGGTTGGGGCTTTGAATTGTTGCTTCGAATTAAATTTCGAAGACTACGCATTAAAGCTCGGTTAAGTGGGGTAGGTTGGAGTTGGCGGTCATAAGTGTGATGCTTGTTTGCTTCCTCTACAATTTAAGTGGGTTCAAAATCTAAGGTAACCGATAAGATTGGTCACTGGATTCGCCTATTTCCTAGAATTGTCGTTTACGATTCTAGAGAACAATATTGAGACTCTGTGACACTTCAAATTGTAATCACTACAATTTGACTATACACAGTCATGAATGATCATAAATCTACATGTTCAAGTGTGATTATATTACATCAGAGAGATCCTTACGATTGAGTGCCTTTCGACACACCTTATATCATAGGGTACTCTCCTAACAAGATTTTCTAATAGTGCACATATGTTACAAGATTTTGCTACGGATGAGTCAGCAGTGCAACAATGCCCATGAGGAACTTAGTTAAGATTCAGGGGAGTTGATGTACCTCCCATAAAGATATGTCCTCTTGGGGTACCATCTAGCCTTGATGAAGAATAGCTACTCACTCCTACTAATTAAGCTCAACTTGAGATTCTAACTTTAAAATAGATCGCTGAAGAGTGAGAAGCGGTTTCGATTGGTTTTGGTCATGTTGCTGGCAATTTTCAAGTGTCTGCAATATGGCATCCTTTATGGAAATAGAATGGTCTTGGATTCTTATGGGGTAAAAAGGTATAACAGGGTACTAAGGGTCCTCCTGAGATGGGCCATGGTGCGGACCACAAGCCTCTCCTTTTTGAGATGTTGGGTGCGATTTTTTACCCAACAGGGACTGAAATTTTTTCTTCCAAAATTTTAACTTCGGGAGGCAATTCATCATTGACTCTAATTCATCTAGTCCTCCCCACTTAGGAGGTATATTCCTTAAAGTCTCCATATTAGTCTCATTCGATGCATGGTTTTGCATCGATTCCTCGCTAAGGGTCTCAAAAAGTTCCCTAGCATCCTCTGTAATCAATGTACTAAACATTCCTCCACAAGCAACATCAATCATGATGGGTCGGGTAAGTTCATTAAGGCCTTCGTAGAAATCAAGCAGTATTTGTCAGCGCGGGACCTCATGATGAGGGCACCTGTTCATAAGCTCGTTAAGACGCTTTCAGCTCTCCTGAAAAGATTCATCCAAAAATTGATGAAACATTATGATAATCTTTCGAATTCGACTCGTTTTGCTAATTGAGAAGATAATACTCTCCCAACGTTTTAGCCACGAATTGGTATTTCCCCACCATAATAAATGGAATTAGAAATAAAGCCGGATGGCTAGAACGATTATTCTATATGTCTATTTTCATTTTAATTTTATATGATTTTTATTCTAGAAGGCAGGGAGAGAAAACAAATCTGAGTCTCTAGCTTCTATTGTCAGAAGAAGTGTTGAAACTTTTGATTCGCTACTACAAATAAACCTGCAAAAGATTAAGAAACGATTAAAGAAAATATAAACATAAAGAAAAATAAAAAGAGAAAGATAAATATTTATTTTCAAAACAACAAAAATTCTACTTCCTTGGCAACGGTGCAAAAAACGTGATGTGGCTATTATCGTACTAAGCCTTAACCTATTACAAGCGCACAAAGAAAATTGCAGCACTAGTATAAGATCGTTCTCACAAGGAAGGTGATTTTTCGTATATTTTGAAAACTTTTATCTATCTTTTAAGAATCTAATCTACTGGAGAAATATGAATAAAAGATTAGGTTATTTAATCTAATTGCAGAAAATAAAATTAAGTCCTCCTTCCAAATTATGGTTGTCAATCACAATCCTTTAGTTCGTGGATGTTTACAAAATAAAATACCGTTACACCGTATCTCAATCCTCTAGAATTTGGGCGTCAATCAAAAATTAGAATTCCTTAATACTGATTTATACTAATTAACAATCTTCCCAAAATTTGGGTGTCAATCAAACTCAAGAAAACTGAAGTTGGAAAAGTAAAATCGTTACACTAATCTGTAAATTATCAATCTGAGTCATCTGTGCAACCGTGGGAATCGTGACGATCCCATCATGACGAAGCGCTCTCTAACGAAAAAAAATAGAGTTGCCACCCAGAGCTTTTGGTGTCCCGGGATACCTAGTTCATTTTTAGGAGCACTCAAGTGCTAAAAATATGACTCTGAATCCGGTCCACACCAAAGGCTCTTGGGTAGGGGCTTCGGTTATCGATCGGGAAGATGTTAGGCACTCGATCAAACTGCTAAATGTGGTCTCTACTTAAGGCCAGGTCTATGTGGGGCTGGTTTATATAGTATATATATATATATATATATATATATATATATATATATAAGAAAGTAAAATAGGCAGCACTTCCCCTTGCCCGAAAGCACACCGATCCTATTGAGCCCTTCCCGCTTGCCAAAATTTGGGCAGCGTAATGGCTCAATTCTAGGATAGAGGAAAAACAAAGAAGGTGGAGGAATAGAGGGGAGAGCCGGAGCTATCGGGCCCTTGTAGCACCGTTGGAGAGCCTTGCGTTGGCTTGCTTCGGTGAGCGTTTTGAAGGCTTGTATGGTATGGAATGAGGTTCTAACTCCTAAGGCTTAAAACTAAGAGGTAGAGAAGGAAAGCTAGGAGGTAACACACACCTAACCTAGAGGTTTTTAGTGAAATACTAAGGTCTAAAGGGGCTTTTTCAATTCTAGAATTTGTATGGGGATGGTGCACCAAAGGGAGAAAGATCTTCTCACTTAAGCTCTTTCTCTCTTAGGTAAAAACTCTCAACCCTTAAGTAAGAGGGGTGGCTCTCTATTTATAGAGAAAGGGAGGATTAGTGAGGGGTTAAAGTCCTAATTAGATTAGCAATTAGGTAATGGGCAATCTAAGGTTTTTGGGGTTTTCTAGAACTTGGAGAAGAGGGATTTGGGTTTAATGGTAGATGATAGGGTGGTGACTTGAATGGTAAAAGGGTGATAACTTAAGCTAATAGGGTCACTAGGGTCCTAAAGAAACACACCCTAGACTTTGGGATGGTCCACAAGTCAAACCCCCCATGTCAATTTTGGCCATTTTTTGAAGGAAAACCAGGTCCAAACTATTGGAAGTTGAAGACCCGCAGGGGCCCGGTCCGGTTTGCAATTTCCTGCACAAATCTGTATTTTTCAAATTGCCGTAACGTTTTATGTACAACTCCAAATTAGGCAATTCTTGGCTCGTTTGAAAGCTGGGAAAGTATATTTTCCAATGGTATAGGCATTAGGTTGGGAAACTGTATATGCTAACCTTGGCACTCCTCTTTTCATCAGCTATTTTGGTTAGTTCGAAATTGACTCTATGGGTTCGATTTTGTAATTTACGATCTTCATTCTGCCATATCTTCTGATGTACAACTCCAAATTAGGCTATTCTTAGCTCGTTGGAAAGCTGGGAAAGTCTTCTTTCCAATGATATAGGCCTTAGGTTGGGCAACTATCCGCAAAAATTTTAGCACTCGTCTTTCTAATCGCTGCTCAGGGGGGTTTGAATCGTGCCCGGGAAGGGTTCTAATAGGTCTTGGAAGGGTATGGTTAATTCCTAAGGGTTCGGGATTGGTTTTTAAAGGTTTAGGGTAGGTTCCTAAGGGAACTAGGGTAATTCTTAAGGGTTTAGGGTGATTCCTAAGGGTTCCATACGTGCCATCAAAAGCTGAGAATTACACCTCTCGAAAAGTGTTTCGATCGGGCCTTGGGCCAAATTTGGGTGTCTACAGATTCTCCTCTTTGGTATCTGATCACTAATGATCGTATGCCAAAGAAAAGAGACATCCGAAGAGGTCCAAGGCATTACTGACAGGTCCGCTGCATTCAGAACGAACTTCAAACATCAGGTGTGTGACAGCCCAAATTTTGGAACCCCGAAATCCGTGCCATCAGCACGACCTTCAAGGCCGTTCCTCGGGTTCCTTACAAAACATTGATATATACAAGCCAAAACTGTAATTGAAGCACACGTAGCTACTCTAAATAAAATCTCAAAGATAATCAAGGTATCGCAAGGCAGTCCTTGTCCCATGCCAATTCATGGACATAAGAACTTACCCAAGCCATTAGTGATAACAGTTCATCCTAGACGTTTTGTCAAAGAAACGGTATTTAAAAACATTCGAAATAAAGAGGCTTGACATACCAAGCCATACCTAATACTCTCAACTCACTCTCAAAGTATGCAGTGGGTTTCCTAGAAGAATTCCTCAGGAGGAGGTTCTAACTCTTACGGCACGTAATCAAAACCTTGGATCGACTTCTCGAAGTCTTTGCTTGCCGCTTAGTCCCGGACCGACGATAGTCTAAGGGGGTGAGCTACATCCTAGCTCCGTAGGGAAACAAAAAGAACATATAGATTGACCTTCACACATATGTCAGCAGTTTAACAAGCATAAAATTATCGAGTAATCACTTATGGACAACAATTGAAATAACTGGAAATAAACTAATGATTTTGACCGTTACTTAGCATGGTTTTGTTTAATCCCCTTATTAGTTTAGTTGTGAATTTGGCCTAATCACTTAAATCTTAACTTAAGTAGTCCCCGAGCAATATAGCATCGAGCCCCGATGGAATACCCACCATCGTCGTCTAACTAGACAGTTATCATATGTATCCCCTGGGAATACTGCCCAAGCCCCTTTCTCATAGGTGGCGGGGTCTATTTTTAGATCTACATCCCTGGGGTGTACTATGAAAGTACAGATCTGCCGCCGTACCGCTCACGGATATCCTGCCGAGTCAGTCGTGGGTATCCCGCCACGTCGGTGGGGTATTCTAATCAAACCTTAAATAATAAAAATATTAAATGTGCTCTACATATAGTTATTCACCGTGATTGTGCTAATTATATTACATCAGGCCTTATCATTACTTACGCTTTCTCCGTTAGTTTTCATCTGCATCCCTGGGATGCCCCTTATTTCCATCGCACCCTTCTTTGTTTTAACTATATGATTTTTTGTCCCCTGGGGACCTCAAGACTTTCACGTTGTAAACTCACTCACACACCCTTTTTCATGAGGATCATACAATATTTGACTATTTAAATAGATTACACTACATATATGAATTTCACGAAATAATGCACATGTTTCAAGAATATTCTACCTCTCGAATTTCAAAGCACGCCTTCTCGTAGAGGTTTATACTTCATGATCATGCATCAAACCTACATTTCAATTTAACACAGGCTTAGAAAGGACACTAGAACCATTGGGGTGTACAACCCCCATGTTTCTTGTACCTATAATTTCAAGAACTGAGTGGTCACTGGACCTCGCTCGAGCGGTTACTTGACCTCGCTCAAGCGGTCACCTGACCTCGCTCGAGCGATTAAATCGAGGTCGCTCGAGCGGTTAAATCGAGCCACTGAAGCATTACTAGGGACCTCGGTCTGAAGCTTCCCTTTGTTTTGGGGACCGCCGAGCGAGCCTGAGCTATATTTTTCCTATTCATCTCGCCGAAGCCCCTTTAGGCGAGGAGCGATGATTTTGCTCCTCGATCGATCGAGAACACCATTTCACCCTTCATTCAAACTTAACATCTTTAAAACATTCAACCAACATTCTTCCTATTATTTAAAACATGCCTAAGCATCTATCATGCCTTTAACATACCTCTCCGACGATGAGTCTCAAGAAGTTTGATTTAAGATTCGAAATTCTACTAGGCTAACAGCTCCTGTTCCTCCTCCAAATTTTCTCCAACTCTTCACGATTTAAGTCCCAACGAAACCCTAGTTCTTTACTAGGCTCTTCTCTTCTTCTCTCTATATTCTCCTTCTCTCTATTTAGGTTAGAATAGAGTTACGCATGGTTCTTTCTCTCTCTCTTTCACTTTTATACATATAAGTTAGGGAAAATACTAGTGTGTTTCCATTACACACATAGTGTCTTTGGTCTGCTTTGGTCTCCTTGTGAAACACATATACCTATATGTAATGCATGACGTGCACTCATCCCAAAAATCTGGGGTTGTGACAATCACCCCAACTTACAAGATTTTCGTCCTCGAAAATCGATTTATTCTCTTAACCGTACCACTCATCAATAAATATCTAAAATAGTAATTTAACGATTTGCCGCATTTCACAATAACATGTGTTGGCCATGTCAATTTATTTCCACATAGATGAAAGGGATCATCATTCACCACCCTCATTCAATCGTTATATTAATCATCCACAAAAATTTGTGACATTCATGTCACGATAGTTTGAAAAAAAACATTGACCAGGAAACCACCTCATTACAAAATGTCTCAAAATATTACATATTATGTGTTCAAAATTAACGTTACTATCTAGTCATCATCCTCCTCATAGTCGTCGTCGTCGCCGGAGTCATCATCATCCTCGTAGTCCTCGCCATCCTCATCCTCGTCGTCCACCCTGACGGTTGTGGTACCCGCTGTGGCGTTCCTCGTAGCAAGGCCGAAGCTAGACGCTCCAAAAATAGCATCCCTCATGGCACCGACGCGCTGCATGTATGACTGCGGGTAAGCCTGGCCCATGAGGTCGATAAGTAGTGCCTCCTGGAACCTCTGATGCAACCTGATCTCCCGCCCTTGCTGAAGGATCTCCCGCATCATGCCAGTGTCGGTAGTGGGTATGGGCAACGGAACTGGGGTAGAGGGAGTGGTCGGTCCTGCCGGCGCTTGATGGGTGGTTTGTCGGGAGACCTGACGGTCTCTTTTCTTGTTGACGCTGGTTTGTAGACTCTTAAGGTTTCGGCTCCATTCTTGGGCGAGATAGGGGATGACGTTATCGGTGAGGAACAACTCGTCCTCCCGGATCTTAAATCTTCCCTTCCCATTCCGTGAGTCTAAGAGTCGGGAAATCAACCGAGCATATGGTAATCGGTTGATGGGTGGAGGAACAGCACCCCTTACATTTCTTTTGTAGGCATGCGCCATGCCTTTTATGATGATCATAGGTGCATTGATCCACCTATTATGGAATGTGGTGTGTAGGGCCCGCAGAAACGCATCTCGGCGTTCTTGATCATGGCCGGTTGGGTGTAGGTTCTTTTTGAAGATGACGTCTAGAAGCCACATACGCGGCGGTAGTTGTGATCGAGTAATAGATTGTCCCAAAGCGGACATGCCGCCTGTGATGTCGGAGATGATCGTTGGGAAATCGACGTTCCCAGAAAAAGGTGGTAGGATAAGTGGGCTAGGGGTGTAGATGTGGGACATTTCATGACCGATGAAATTTCGGCACATCTAAAGATTAGCTCATTACCATTGATTGTGATGAGGATAGCGTCCTCGTCCACGTTCAAGTTTAGGGTTTGATAAAATAACTTCACAAGCCTCGGGTAATAACTATCCTCGAACGGCGTAAGCAGACTGTTGTTGGTGAGGAAGTCCGATGTCCATTGGGTGGACGTCGGATCCCCGAAACAGGAGGGATGTATATCCCATTCGGCTTGGCTCCCCACCAATCATCTAGTGTGATCGGATGGAGGTGGGTTTGGTGATGGTTGTGAAGTTATGCGCTATGTTGCTGCGGCGACCAATCAATCGCCATCCGCTTCTTAGGTTATGGATTTGGGCTTGAAGCCATTTGGTATTTAAAGAGTTTAAAAAGAAAAGAAAAATTTCAGGGATGGGTAGATTTTACCTAGAAGAGTAGTCTTAACGGATCGGATTGTCTAAATCCGGCTCGAATCGGACGAAAAAGATCAAAAATAGCTAGCCCTAACCCCTCGCTCGTCTCCACTCCCTTCGCTTGAAGATGAAAAGGCATCTTGTTATTCCCTTCACTATATATAGTCCCTCCTCGCTCGAGCGGTTATTAGTTATCGCTCGAGCGAGACCAGGACGCTTTATATCATATGTTATGGCCTCGCTCGAGCGGTCAAAAGCCTCGCTCGAGCGAGGAATAACAATCGCTCGAGCGAGAGGGAGTTATTATTTTATGTGGTTCGCTCGAGCGAACATAAGTGGTCGCTCGAGCGAGACCAGAACATTTTTCTGGTACCCTTCCACTCGTTTTCGATTTCAATCTGAAAAAGTTCAACAAAAAGTGGTTCAAACATTGGTTGGAGTCAATATATATATATATATATATAATTTTTTTTTTTATCTTTCGAAAATATATAGACTTCATACTACCCGTAATCGCATATTCTTAATTTGAATAAGACTATTTAGTTGGCAATTTCGAACAATTTGGGATATTGTTCTTTAACATCTGCCGTGCGTTCCCATGTTGTTTCTTCGACCGGATGGTTCTTCCATCGGTCAAGCACTAAGGGAATAACTTTTGTTCGCAACACATGTTCTTTTCGATCTAAAATTTCTACCGGCTCTTCAATCATGGTCATATCTTCATGCATTTCGAATGATTGGCCGCTCAGCACGTGGTCAGGGTCATTGAGATATTTCCTGAGCATCGAGAATACATTGTGTACCGATCAAACAATGGTGGCAATCCAATGCGGTATACTTCTCCTACTCGACCTAAAACTTCAAACGGTCCAAGATAGCGGGGACTTAGCTTCCCTCTCTTTCCAAATCTCATCACTCCCTTCATTGGTGATACTTTCACGAACACATGTTCACCCACCTTAAAGTCTACACTAGTCCGCTTGATGTCAGCATAGCTTTTCTGTCTGCTTTGAGCCGCCTTTAGTCTTCCCCTGATCATGCGGACAATAGCCGCGTTATCTTCAAGTAGCTTGGGTCCCAAAACAAATTTCTCACCAATTTCCTCCCAATTGATTGGCGATTTGCATCGTCTTCCGTACAAGGCTTCATACGGTGCCATTCCGATGCTCGTCTGAAAACTATTATTATAAGCGAACTCAATCAATGGTAGATGTTGATCCCACGATCCTTGTAATTCTAACATTCATGCCCTAAGCATGTCTTCAATGACTTGGTTGACCCTTTCAGTCTATCCGTCGGTCTGTGGGTGAAACGCCGTACTAAAATCTAGCCTAGTTCCCATTCCTTCTTGAAATTTCCTCCAAAACTTTGATGTATATAATGGGTCCCGGTCTGAAACAATGCTACTTGGAATCCCATGTAAATGGACGATCTCTTTCATATAGAGCTCTGCTAGTCTTCTCGCCATGTACATCGTGTTGTAAGGCAAGAAGTGTGCTGACTTAGTCAATCGATCGACTACTACCCAAATGGCGTTATGCTTCCTTGCAGTTCGTGGTAGACCGACTATGAAATCCATGGAGATAGATTCCCACTTCCATTCCGGTATGGGTAGAGGCTGTAATAGGCCTGCGGGGTGTCTATGATCGATTTTCACTTGTTGGTACGTCAAACATCGTGACACGTACTCTGCCACATCTTGTTTCAAACCTCTCCACCAGTAATTCTTTTTCAGATCTTGATACATCTTTGTGCTTCCCGGGTGGATAGCATAGCTTGACTTGTGAGATTCATCAAGAATCGTTCACCGCAATTCGGCATTGTCCGGAATGCAAAGTCGCCCCTTGAATACTAAGGAACCATCCTCCTTGATTGAAAACTCAGATGTAATACCTTCAGTTACATCTTGACGCATCTTTGTTAGAATTGGGTCTTTCATCTATAGTTCTCGTATGTGTTCGAATATCGCTGGTTTCACTGATATGTTGGCTAAGAAGGCTCCTGTGGCTTGTGGCTGTATGTCTGCGCCACATAACGCTAGATCCTCCAACAACTTCCATCGATGTATACCCAAAATTAGACTAGCCAACTGGGCCGAACTTTTCCGACTCAAGGCATCGGCCACTCGTTAGCTTTGCACGGATAGTCTTGTATGGAACGTCATAGTCTTTGAGAATTCCATCCACCTCTGTTGCCTCATATTTAGTTCATACGTGTAGCAATATCGAGGCTCTTATGGTCGATGAAAATTTCAAATGTTTCTCATTATAAATAATGTAGCCATATCTTTAATGAATATGATCGCTAGTTCCAGATCGTGTGTTGGGTAGTTCTTTTCGTGCTCTTTCAACTGTCTGGAGCCGTAAGCTATTACCTTTTTATATTGATTTAGTACACAACCCAACCCGTTATACGAAGCATCACTATAAACTGTGAATCCTCCACTGCCTGATGGAATGGCTAACACTGGAGCTGAGGTGAGTCTCTTCTTCAGTTCTTGAAAACTCTTCTCACACGCCTCACTCCACTCAAATCTTGAGTCCTTTCTTGTAAGCCTCGTAAGAGGTCCTGATATTTTTGAAAACCCCTCTACGAAACGTTGATAATAACCTGCCAGTTCGAGGAAACTTTGAATATCTGTCACGGTTTTTGGTTGCTCCCAGTTCACTACTGCCTCAATCTTAGCGGGATCTACTGTGACACCATGCTTTGAGACGACATGTCCCAAAAAGCTAACCTCTTCTAGCCAAAACTCACATTTGCTGAGCTTGGCGTACAATTGGTGTTCACGCAAAGTTCGTAGAGCGACTCGTAAGTGTTCTTCATGCTTCGTTTTTGATTTTGAGTAGATCAGGATGTCATCTACAAACACTACAACGCAGGAGTCTAGGTGTGGTTTAAACACCCGATTCATCAAGTCCATAAACGACGGTATGCGTCACAACCAATGGCATCACTAAAAATTCATAGTGTCCATACTGTGTTCTAAAAGCCGTTTTCTGAATGTCCTCAGCCCTGACTCTTAACTGATGGTATCCAGATCTTAGATCGATCTTGGAAAAATGTTTTGCTCCCTGCAACTGATCGAACAAGTCATCTATTCTTGGCAACGGATATCGATTCTTCACCGTGACTTTGTTCAATTGACGGTAGTCAATGCACAACCGCATCGACCCATCTTTCTTTTTCACGAATAGAACTGGTGCTCCCCATGGAGACATGCATGGTCTTATGAACCCTTTGTCCATGAGCTCTTGCAATTGTTCTTTCAACTCTTTCAACTCTACAGGGGCCATCCTATAAGGTGCCTTTGAAACAGGTTCCGTTCCTGGTGCTAAGTTGATCGCAAAATTTACTTCTCTTTCTGGAGGTAACCCTGGCAATTCTTCTGGAAATACATCTGGGAATTCTCGCACTACTGCTATCTCGGAGATAATATTTTTTTCTTCTTTATTTTCTTTCAGGAATGCCAAATAACCGCTACACCCCTTTCTGATTAAACGTTCTGCTCTGACTGCAGATATGAGTGGTACCTGTGTCGATCTCTCCCCTCGAAATCGAAACGATCTCCTCATGTTAGGACGGAAAACAACAACTTTATCCTTGCAATCCACTGTTGCGCAGTGATGGGACAGCCAATCCATGCCAAGGATCACGTCGAATCCTTGCATGTCCAACAATATTAAATTTGAGTCTAGTTCGTAGACAACGTGATCCCGAATGCTTACCACTACCGATTTGCAGACTAACTCTGTGTCCACTAATTCTCCTGTTGGGATAGACACTGATAACACAAAGTCTAGTGTTTTCGGAACAATCTTCATCTTCTTTGCAAATCTAGGGGTGATGAAGGAGTGGGCAGACCCTGGGTCTATCAGCACTCGTGCGTCATGTGCTACGTAGCACCCTTTCTCATAGATTTGTAACGTACCTATAATGCATACATATACGTACATAACATATACTTTATTTAAATTTTTTTTTTTTTTTCTAATGCTCAACAACCGTTATATACATATTTGTCCTAATGAAAGCACATTCTCTATCTAGAATTGTATTGCAACCGAAATTATTTATTTAAAAGAAATCACACCTTGGATGATGCGTACACTCCCTCGCTTCTGGTAATCGAAGGCTCTCCTCGAACAAGCTTTCGAGATTGAATAGGTTGTGGCATGGAAGTTAAATGCCTTTTCTTTAACTGTCTCAGGGAAATCTCTAATCATGTGGCCTATCTTGCCGCATTTGAAACAGCCTCGCATTCCCTGCCTACAATCCGCTGTTTTGTGGGACTTGCCACACTTGGCACAAGTTTCCCCTGGTGTTGAAGTAGCGACTCTAAAACCTTGTGTAGTTGTAGCCTCATGAAATAGCAGGACCTTGATACCTCATCAGTCTCCCTGATGCTAGCAACAGAAAACTTTGTTGAGTAGCTTGTTATGCAGCTCTCCCATACCCTGTCTGGAACGATTATCTCTGATTCGGTGCTACAAACCTCGGTTTCTTATGTACCTATTCATAGCTCCCCGTCCTGCTTGGATCAATGCTTTCTCTTCCTTGTTGTTCCCTCTGACGGTATCGGTTATTGTTTTCTTCTTCGACTACTAATGCCTTACTCATTACTTCTCCATAGGTCTTTAGCTGGAAGGGCGCAACCCCTCCTCGGATGTCCGACCTTAAGCCCTGTTGGAACCTCTTCGCTTTCATCACGTCTGAAACTACGTAGTCTGGGGCGAAGCGAGCCAGTCTCATGAATTCCACTCCATACTCTCTCACGGTCATCCTTCCTTGTGCTAGTTGTAAAAATTGGGTCTCCATCTGATTCCTCACAACTTCAGGAAAATATTGCTTATTGAATTCTTCTACGAATTCGTCTCAAGTCCACGGCATATCTGGAGTTTCTTGTGCTCTTGTTCGCGAAATGGATTTCCACCAAGGTCCAGCTTCTCCATCTAACATATGTGCCACCCAACGGATGCTCTCATCCTCTGTGCATGTCAGTACGCTAAACACCTTTTCCATTTCACCCAGCTAGTTTTCGGCTGCCATTGTGTCTGCCTGTCCTGAAAAATTTGGAGGTCTCATCCTTCTGAACTCGGTGAATGCTGAAGCCACTGGTGGTGTAAGTCCCACAGGAGGTGTAGGTGTTCGTTGTGGTTCTGGTACTGTATGCGCTGCCAAGGACGCTGCTTGCTGTGCCATGGCAGTTGCCATTGTCTCCATTGTGTGCATCATCCTCTGACACACTTCTCTTTCTTCATTTCTCTCCCTCACTCTATCTTGTTCCCTCTGATTTCGATCCTGTCGATCTAGATCTTGATCCTCTGCTTGATTTTGGTTTGCTCCCTGGCCACTGCCCTCGGGAATCTCCCTGTTTCCCAATGGCACTCTATTTACAGGTGAGACGAACCCATCTCTACTACGTAAATTCCTATCATGACCACCCCTGGGTCGGGCTCTTCCTCTAGGAAACATAACGGTCTGCATGAGAATCCATAGTCTCGTTAGTAGAAGTTCCTATATTTTGACGATATGATAGCCAGAACTAGAAAGAAAAAGCTCTGATACCAACTGTGATAGCCCGAATTTTGGAACCCCGAAATCCGTGCCATCAGCACGACCTTCAAGGCCGTGCCCTGGGTTCCTTACAAAACATTGATATATACAAGCCAAAACTGTAATTGAAGCACACGTAGCTACTCTAAATAAAATCTCAAAGATAATCAAGGTATCGCAAGGCAGTCCTTGTCCCATGCCAATTCATGGACATAAGAACTTACCCAAGCCATTAGTGATAACAGTTCATCCTAGACGTTTTGTCAAAGAAACGGTATTTAAAAACATTCGAAATAAAGAGGCTTGACATACCAAGCCATACCTAATACTCTCAACTCACTCTCAAAGTATGCAGTGGGTTTCCTAGAAGAATTCCTCAGGAGGAGGTTCTAACTCTTCTGTGGGCACGTAATCCGAAACCCTTGGATCAGCTTCTCCAGAAGTCTTTGCTGCCGCTAGTCCTGGACCTGCGACGTATAGTCTAAGGGGGTGAGCTACATCCTAGCTCCGTAGGGAAACAAAAAGAACATATAGATTGACCTTCACACATATGTCAGCAGTTTAACAAGCATAAAATTATCGAGTAATCACTTATGGACAACAATTGAAATAACTGGAAATAAACTAATGATTTTGACCGTTACTTAGCATGGTTTTGTTTAATCCCCTTATTAGTTTAGTTGTGAATTTGGCCTAATCACTTAAATCTTAACTTAAGTAGTCCCCGAGCAATATAGCATCGAGCCCCGATGGAATACCCACCATCGTCGTCTAACTAGACAGTTATCATATGTATCCCCTGGGAATACTGCCCAAGCCCCTTTCTCATAGGTGGCGGGGTCTATTTTTAGATCTACATCCCTGGGGTGTACTATGAAAGTACAGATCTGCCGCCGTACCGCTCACGGATATCCTGCCGAGTCAGTCGTGGGTATCCCGCCACGTCGGTGGGGTATTCTAATCAAACCTTAAATAATAAAAATATTAAATGTGCTCTACATATAGTTATTCACCGTGATTGTGCTAATTATATTACATCAGGCCTTATCACATTACTTACGTTTCTCTGTTAGTTTTCATCTGCATCCCTGGGATGCCCCTTATTTCCATCGCACCCTTCTTTGTTTTAACTATATGATTTTTTGTCCCCTGGGGACCTCAAGACTTTCACGTTGTAAACTCACTCACACACCCTTTTTCATGAGGATCATACAATATTTGACTATTTAAATAGATTACACTACATATATGAATTTCACGAAATAATGCACATGTTTCAAGAATATTCCCTACCTCGACGAATTTCAAAGCACGCCTTCTCGTAGAGGTTTATACTTCATGATCATGCATCAAACCTACATTTCAATTTAACACAGGCTTAGAAAGGACACTAGAACCATTGGGGTGTACAACCCCCATGTTTCTTGTACCTATAATTTCAAGAACTGAGTGGTCACTGGACCTCGCTCGAGCGGTTACTTGACCTCGCTCAAGCGGTCACCTGACCTCGCTCGAGCGATTAAATCGAGGTCGCTCGAGCGGTTAAATCGAGCCACTGAAGCATTACTAGGGACCTCGGTCGCGCGAGCTTCCCCTTTGTTTTGGGGACCGCTCGAGCGAGCCCAGAGCTATATTTTTCCTATTCATCCTCGCTCGAGCGAGCCCTTTAGACCGCTCGAGCGAGGAGCGATGATTTTTGCTCCTCGATCAGATCGAGAACACCATTTCACCCTTCATTCAAACCTTAACATCTTTAAAAACATTCAACCAACATTCTTCCTATTATTTAAAACATGCCTAAGCATCTATCATGCCTTTAACATACCTCTGACGATGAGTCTCGCGCAAGTTTGATTTAAGATTCGAAATTCTACTAGGCTAACAGGCCTCCCAGGTTCCTCCTCCAGCCTTTTCTCCAACTCTTCTGCTGATTTAAGTCCCAACGAAACCCTAGTTCTTTACTGGGCTCTTGCCTTCTTTCTCTCTATATTCTCCTTCTCTCTATTTAGGTTAGAATAGAGGTACGCAAGGGTTCTTCTCTCCTCTCTCTTTCACTTTTATACATAGAAGTTAGGGAAAATACCAGTGTGTTTCCCGCATTACACACATAGTGTCTTTGGTCTGCTTTTGGTCTCCTTGTGAAACACATATACCTATATGTAATGCATGACGCACTCATCCCAAAAATCTGGGTTGTGACAATCACCCCAACTTACAAGATTTTAAAATCGATTTATATTCTCTTAACCGGTACCACCATCATTGCAATCCGACCCTGAATATCTAAAATAGTAATTTAACGATTTGCCGCATTTCACAATAACATGTGTTGGCCATGTCAATTTATTTCCACATAGATGAAAGGGATCATCATTCACCACCCTCATTCAATCGTTATATTAATCATCCACAAAAATTTGTGACATTCATGTCACGATAGTTTGAAAAAAAACATTGACCAGGAAACCACCTCATTACAAAATGTCTCAAAATATTACATATTATGTGTTCAAAATTAACGTTACTATCTAGTCATCATCCTCCTCATAGTCGTCGTCGTCGCCGGAGTCATCATCATCCTCGTAGTCCTCGCCATCCTCATCCTCGTCGTCCACCCTGACGGTTGTGGTACCCGCTGTGGCGTTCCTCGTAGCAAGGCCGAAGCTAGACGCTCCAAAAATAGCATCCCTCATGGCACCGACGCGCTGCATGTATGACTGCGGGTAAGCCTGGCCCATGAGGTCGATAAGTAGTGCCTCCTGGAACCTCTCGATGCAACTCGATCTCCGCCCTTGTCAAGGATCTCCGCATCATCATGCCGGTTTCAGTGGGTATGGGCAACGGAACTGGGGTAGAGGAGGGTGATCACCGCCGCGCTTGATGGTGGTTGTCGAGACCTGACGGTCTCTTTTCTTGTTGACGCTGGTTTGTAGACTCTTAAGGTTTCGGCTCCATTCTTGGGCGAGATAGGGGATGACGTTATCGGTGAGGAACAACTCGTCCTCCCGGATCTTAAATCTTCCCTTCCCATTCCGTGAGTCTAAGAGTCGGGAAATCAACCGAGCATATGGTAATCGGTTGATGGGTGGAGGAACAGCACCCCTTACATTTCTTTTGTAGGCATGCGCCATGCCTTTTATGATGATCATAGGTGCATTGATCCACCTATTATGGAATGTGGTGTAGGGCCCTAAACGCATCACGGCGTTCTTGATCATGGCCGGTTGGGTGTAGGTTCTTTTTGAAGATGACGTCTAGAAGCCACATACGCGGCGGTAGTTGTGATCGAGTAATAGATTGTCCCAAAGCGGACATGCCGCCTGTGATGTCGGAGATGATCGTTGGGAAATCGACGTTCCCAGAAAAAAAGGTGGTAGGATAAGTGGGCTAGGGTGTAGATGTGACATTTCATGACCGATGAAATTTCGCACATCTAAAGATTAGCTCATTACCATTGATTGTGATGAGGATAGCGTCCTCGTCCCACGTTCAAGTTTAGGGTTTGATAAAATAACTTCGTAATAACTATCCTCGAACGGCGTGAAGTAGTTGTTGGTGAGGAAGTCCGATGTCCATTGGTGGACGCCGGATCCTCAAACAGGAGGGATGTATATCCCATTCGGCTTCAAAAATTTTGGCTCCCCACCAATCATCTAGTGTGATCGGAGTGGAGGGTGGGTTTGGTGATGGTTGTGAAGTTTGCGGCGCTATGTTGCGCGCCGACGGCGACCGAATCGCCATCCGCTTCTTAGGTTATGGATTTGGGCTTGAAGCCATTTGGTATTTAAAGAGTTTAAAAAGAAAAGAAAAATTTCAGGGATGGGTAGATTTTACCTAGAAGAGTAGTCTTAACGGATCGGATTGTCTAAATCCGGCTCGAATCGGACGAAAAAGATCAAAAATAGCTAGCCCTAACCCCTCGCTCGTCTCCACTCCCTTCGCTTGAAGATGAAAAGGCATCTTGTTATTCCCTTCACTATATATAGTCCCTCCTCGCTCGAGCGGTTATTAGTTATCGCTCGAGCGAGACCAGGACGCTTTATATCATATGTTATGGCCTCGCTCGAGCGGTCAAAAGCCTCGCTCGAGCGAGGAATAACAATCGCTCGAGCGAGAGGGAGTTATTATTTTATGTGGTTCGCTCGAGCGAACATAAGTGGTCGCTCGAGCGAGACCAGAACATTTTTCTGGTACCCTTCCACTCGTTTTCGATTTCAATCTGAAAAAGTTCAACAAAAAGTGGTTCAAACATTGGTTGGAGTCAATATATATATATATATATATATATATAATTTTTTTTTTTATCTTTCGAAAATATATAGACTTCATACTACCCGTAATCGCATATTCTTAATTTGAATAAGACTATTTAGTTGGCAATTTCGAACAATTTGGGATATTGTTCTTTAACATCTGCCGTGCGTTCCCATGTTGTTTCTTCGACCGGATGGTTCTTCCATCGGTCAAGCACTAAGGGAATAACTTTTGTTCGCAACACATGTTCTTTTCGATCTAAAATTTCTACCGGCTCTTCAATCATGGTCATATCTTCATGCATTTCGAATGATTGGCCGCTCAGCACGTGGTCAGGGTCATTGAGATATTTCCTGAGCATCGACACGTAGAATACATTGTGTACCTGATCAAACAATGGTGGCAATCCAATGCGGTAGGCTACTTCTCCTACTCGACCTAAAACTTCAAACGGTCCAAGATAGCGGGGACTTAGCTTCCCTCTCTTTCCAAATCTCATCACTCCCTTCATTGGTGATACTTTCACGAACACATGTTCACCCACCTTAAAGTCTACACTAGTCCGCTTGATGTCAGCATAGCTTTTCTGTCTGCTTTGAGCCGCCTTTAGTCTTCCCCTGATCATGCGGACAATAGCCGCGTTATCTTCAAGTAGCTTGGGTCCCAAAACAAATTTCTCACCAATTTCCTCCCAATTGATTGGCGATTTGCATCGTCTTCCGTACAAGGCTTCATACGGTGCCATTCCGATGCTCGTCTGAAAACTATTATTATAAGCGAACTCAATCAATGGTAGATGTTGATCCCACGATCCTTGTAATTCTAACATTCATGCCCTAAGCATGTCTTCAATGACTTGGTTGACCCTTTCAGTCTATCCGTCGGTCTGTGGGTGAAACGCCGTACTAAAATCTAGCCTAGTTCCCATTCCTTCTTGAAATTTCCTCCAAAACTTTGATGTATATAATGGGTCCCGGTCTGAAACAATGCTACTTGGAATCCCATGTAAATGGACGATCTCTTTCATATAGAGCTCTGCTAGTCTTCTCGCCATGTACATCGTGTTGTAAGGCAAGAAGTGTGCTGACTTAGTCAATCGATCGACTACTACCCAAATGGCGTTATGCTTCCTTGCAGTTCGTGGTAGACCGACTATGAAATCCATGGAGATAGATTCTACTTCCATTCCGGTATGGGTAGAGGTCGAATAGGTCATGGGTGTCTATGATCGATTTTCACTTGTTGGTACGCCAAACATCGTGACACGACTCGCCACATCTTGTTTCAAACCTCCACCAAGTAATTCTTTTTTCAGATCTTGATACATCTTTGTTCTTTCCGGCTGGATACCATTGCTTGACTTGTGAGATTCATCAAGAATCGCTCACCTAATTCGGCATTGTCCTGGAATGCAAAGTCGCCTTGAATACTAAGGAACCATCCTCCTGATTGAAAACTCGATGTAATACCTTCGCCACACATCTTGACGCATCTTTGTTAGAATTGGTCTTTCATCCGTAGTTCTCGATGTGTTCAAATATCACCGGTTTCACCGATATGTTGGCCAAGAAGGCACATGGCTTGTGGGCGTATGTCTGCCACATAACGCTAGATCCTCCAACAACTTCCATCGGTGTAAACCCAAAATTAGACTAGCCAAGGGCGAACTTTCCGACTCAAGGCATCGGCCACTCGTTAGCTTTGCACGGATGGTCTTTGTATGGAGCAGTCATAGTCTTTAGGAATTCCATCCACCTCTGTTGCGTCATATTTAGTTCCTTCGTAATGCAGATATCGAGGCTCTTATGGTGGTGAAAATTTCAAATGTTTCTCCATTATAAATAATGTCGCCATATCTTTAATGCGAATATGACTGCTAGTTCCGGATCGTGTGTTGGGTAGTTCTTTTCGTGCTCTTTCAATTGCGGAGCCGTAAGCTATTACCTTTTATATTGATTTAGTACACAACCCAACCCGTTATCTGAGCATCACTATAAAGCTGAATCCTCCGCTCGATGGAATGGCTAACCGAGGTGAGGTGAGTCTCTTCTTGAGTTCTTGAAAACTCTTCTCACCGCCTCCTCACTCAAATCTTGAGTCCTTTCTTGTAAGCCTCGTAAGAGGTCTGATATTTTGAAAACCCCTCTGAGCGTTGATAATAACTTTGCCGGTCGAGGAAACTTTGAATATCTGTCACGGTTTTTGGTTGCTCCCAGTTCACTACTGCCTCAATCTTAGCGGGATCTACTGTGACACCATGCTTTGAGACGACATGTCCCAAAAAGCTAACCTCTTCTAGCCAAAACTCACATTTGCTGAGCTTGGCGTACAATTGGTGTTCACGCAAAGTTCGTAGAGCGACTCGTAAGTGTTCTTCATGCTTCGTTTTTGATTTTGAGTAGATCAGGATGTCATCTACAAACACTACAACGCAGGAGTCTAGGTGTGGTTTAAACACCCGATTCATCAAGTCCATAAACGACGCCGGTGCGTTCGTCAGTCCGAATGGCATCACTAAAAATTCATAGTGTCCATACTGTGTTCTAAAAGCCGTTTTCTGAATGTCCTCAGCCCTGACTCTTAACTGATGGTATCCAGATCTTAGATCGATCTTGGAAAAATGTTTTGCTCCCTGCAACTGATCGAACAAGTCATCTATTCTTGGCAACGGATATCGATTCTTCACCGTGACTTTGTTCAATTGACGGTAGTCAATGCACAACCGCATCGACCCATCTTTCTTTTTCACGAATAGGCGGTGCTCCCCCATGGAGACATGCATGGTCTTATGAACCCTTTGTCCATGAGCTCTTGCAATTGTTCTTTCAACTCTTTCAACTCTACAGGGGCCATCCTATAAGGTGCCTTTGAAACAGGTTCCGTTCCTGGTGCTAAGTTGATCGTAAAATTTACTTCTCTTTCTGGAGGTAACCCTGGCAATTCTTCTGGAAATACATCAGAATTCTCGCTTTCTGCTATCTCTAGGAGATAATATTTTTTCTTCTTTATTTTCTTTCAGAATGCCAAATAACGCTACACCCCTTTACGATTAAGCGTTACGCTCATTGCGAGATATGAGTGAGTGGTACACGTGTGATCTCTCCTCAAATCAAACGATCTCCTCATGTTAGGGACGGAAAACAACAACTTTATCCTTGCAATCCATTGTTGCGGTGATGGGACTGACCAATCCATGCCAAGGATCACGTGAATCCTTGCATGTCCAACAATATTAAATTTGAGTCTAGTTAAATGAACAACGTGATCCCGAATGCTTACCACTACCGATTTGCAGACTAACTCTGTGTCCACTAATTCTCCTGTTGGGATAGACACTGATAACACAAAGTCTAGTGTTTTCGGAACAATCTTCATCTTCTTTGCAAATCTAGGGGTGATGAAGGAGTGGGCAGACCCTGGGTCTATCAGCACTCGTGCGTCATGTGCTACGTAGCACCCTTTCTCATAGATTTGTAACGTACCTATAATGCATACATATACGTACATAACATATACTTTATTTAAATTTTTTTTTTTTTTTCTAATGCTCAACAACCGTTATATACATATTTGTCCTAATGAAAGCACATTCTCTATCTAGAATTGTATTGCAACCGAAATTTTTTATTTAAAAGAAATCTCACCTTGGATGATGTCGTACACTACACTCCACCTTCTGGTAATAGGCTCTCCCTCGAACAACAGGCTTTCGAGATTGAATAGGTTGTGGCATGGAAGTTGGGGCCGTCTTTTCTTTAACTGTCTCAGGGAAATCTCTAATCATGTGGCCTATCTTGCCGCATTTGAAACAGCCTCGCATTCCCTGCCTACAATCCATTTGTTTTGTGGGACTTGCCACACTTGGCACAAGTTTCCCCCAGTGTTGAAGTAGCGACTCTCGAAAAACCTTGTGTAGTTGTAGCCTATTTGAAATAGCGGGACCTTGATACCTCATCGGTCTCACGATGCTAGCAATGAAAACTTTGTTGAGTAGCTTGTTATGCGCTCTCCCATACCACATGCAGGCGATTATCTCTGATTCGGTGCTACAAACCTCGGTTTCTTATGTACCGATTCATAGCTCCCCGTCCTGCTTGGATCAATGCTTTCTCTTCCTTGTTGTTCCCTCTGACGGTATCGGTTATTGTTTTCTTCTTCGACTACTAATGCCTTACTCATTACTTCTCCATAGGTCTTCAGCTGGAAGGGCGCAACCCCTCCTCGGATGTCCGAGCTTAAGCCCTGTTGGAACCTCTTCGCTTTCATCACATCTGAAACTCGTGATGCAGGGGCGGCAGCCAGTCTCATGAATTCCACTCCATACTCTCTCACGGTCATCCTTCCTTGAGCTAGTTGTAAAAATTGGGTCTCCATCTGATTCCTCACAACTTCAGGAAAATATTGCTTATTGAATTCTTCTACGAATTCGTCCCAAGTCCACGGCATATCTGGAGTTTCTTGTGCTCTTGTTCGCGAAACAGATTTCCACCAAGGTCCCGCTTCTCCATCTAACATATATGCCACCCAACAGACGCTCTCATCCTCTGTGCATGTCAGTACGCTAAACACCTTTTCCATTTCACCCAGCCAGTTTTTGGCTGCCATTGTGTCTACCTGTCCTGAAAAATTTGGAGGTCTCATCCTTCTGAACTCGGTGAATCTTTGAAGCCACTTGGGTGTAAGTCCCAGAGGTGTAGGTGTTCGTTGTGGTTCTGGTACTGTATGCGCTGCCAAGGACGCTGCTTGCTGTGCCATGGCAGTTGCCATTGTCTCCATTGTGTGCATCATCCTCTGACACACTTCTCTTTCTTCATTTCTCTCCCTCACTCTATCTTGTTCCCTCTGATTTCGATCCTGTCGATCTAGATCTTGATCCTCTGCTTGATTTTGGTTTGCTCCCTGGCCACTGCCCTCGGGAATCTCCCTGTTTCCCAATGGCACTCTATTTACAGGTGAGACGAACCCATCTCTACTACGTAAATTCCTATCATGACCACCCGGTGGCTCTTCCTCTAGGAAACATAACTTGATGCGCATGAGAATCCATAGTCTCGTTAGTAGAAGTTCCTATATTTTGACGATATGATAGCCAGAACTAGAAAGAAAAAGCTCTGATACCAACTGTGATAGCCCGAATTTTGGAACCCCGAAATCCGTGCCATCAGCACGACCTTCAAGGCCGTGCCCTGGGTTCCTTACAAAACATTGATATATACAAGCCAAAACTGTAATTGAAGCACACGTAGCTACTCTAAATAAAATCTCAAAGATAATCAAGGTATCGCAAGGCAGTCCTTGTCCCATGCCAATTCATGGACATAAGAACTTACCCAAGCCATTAGTGATAACAGTTCATCCTAGACGTTTTGTCAAAGAAACGGTATTTAAAAACATTCGAAATAAAGAGGCTTGACATACCAAGCCATACCTAATACTCTCAACTCACTCTCAAAGTATGCAGTGGGTTTCCTAGAAGAATTCCTCAGGAGGAGGTTCTGACTCTTCTGTGGGCACGTAATCCGAAACCCTTGGATCAGCTTCTCCAGAAGTCTTTCTTTGCTAGTCACGGACACTGACGTATAGTCTAAGGGGTGAGCTACATCCTAGCTCGTAGAAACAAAAAGAACATATAGATTGACCTTCACACATATGTCAGCAGTTTAACAAGCATAAAATTATCGAGTAATCACTTATGGACAACAATTGAAATAACTGGAAATAAACTAATGATTTTGACCGTTACTTAGCATGGTTTTGTTTAATCTCCTTATTAGTTTAGTTGTGAATTTGGCCTAATCACTTAAATCTTAACTTAAGTAGTCCCCGAGCAATATAGCATCGAGCCCCGATGGAATACCCACCATCGTCGTCTAACTAGACAGTTATCATATGTATCCCCTGGGAATACTGCCCAAGCCCCTTTCTCATAGGTGGCGGGGTCTATTTTAGATCTACATCCACGGATGTACTATGAAAATCTGGATCTGCCAGTGCAGCTCACGGATATCCTGAGTCGGGTCGTGGGTATCATACGTCGGTGGGGTATTCTAATCAAACCTTAAATAATAAAAATATTAAATGTGCTCTACATATAGTTATTCACCGTGATTGTGCTAATTATATTACATCAGGCCTTATCACATTACTTACGTTTCTCTGTTAGTTTTCATCTGCATCCCTGGGATGCCCCTTATTTCCATCGCACCCTTCTTTGTTTTAACTATATGATTTTTTGTCCCCTGGGGACCTCAAGACTTTCACGTTGTAAACTCACTCACACACCCTTTTTCATGAGGATCATACAATATTTGACTATTTAAATAGATTACACTACATATATGAATTTCACGAAATAATGCACATGTTTCAAGAATATTCCCTACCTCGACGAATTTCAAAAGCACGCCTTCTCGTAGAGGTTTATACTTCATGATCATGCATCAAACCTACATTTCAATTTACACAGGCTTAGAAAGGACACTAGAACCATTGGGGTGTACAACCCCATGTTTCTTACCTATAATTTCAAGAATGAGTGGTCACGGACCTCGCTCGGCGGTTACTTGACCTCGCTCAGCGTCACACGACCTCGCTCGAGCGATTAAATCGAGGTCGCTCGAGCGGTTAAATCGAGCCACTGAAGCATTACTAGGGACCTCGGTCGCGCGAGCTTCCCCTTTGTTTTGGGGACCGCTCGAGCGAGCCCAGAGCTATATTTTTCCTATTCATCCTCGCTCGAGCGAGCCCTTTAGACCGCTCGAGCGAGGAGCGATGATTTTTGCTCCTCGATCAGATCGAGAACACCATTTCACCCTTCATTCAAACCTTAACATCTTTAAAAACATTCAACCAACATTCTTCCTATTATTTAAAACATGCCTAAGCATCTATCATGCCTTTAACATACCTCTGACGATGAGTCTCGCGCAAGTTTGATTTAAGATTCGAAATTCTACTAGGCTAACAGGCCTCCCAGGTTCCTCCTCCAGCCTTTTCTCCAACTCTTCTGCTGATTTAAGTCCCAACGAAACCCTAGTTCTTTACTAGGCTCTTCTCTTCTTTCTCTCTATATTCTCCTTCTCTCTATTTAGGTTAGAATAGAGTTACGCAAGGGTTCTTCTCTCCTCTCTCTTTCACTTTTATACATATAAGTTAGGGAAAATACTAGTGTGTTTCCCACGTACACACATAGTGTCTTTGGTTCGTTTTGGTCTCCTTGTGAAACACATATACCTATATGTAATGCATGACGTGCACTCATCCCAAAAATCTGGGGTTGTGACAATCACCCCAACTTACAAGATTTTCGTCCTCGAAAATCGACGACATTCTCTTAACCAGGTACCACTACTGTTACCCGACCCTGAATATCTAAAATAGTAATTTAACGATTTGCCGCATTTCACAATAACATGTGTTGGCCATGTCAATTTATTTCCACATAGATGAAAGGGATCATCATTCACCACCCTCATTCAATCGTTATATTAATCATCCACAAAAATTTGTGACATTCATGTCACGATAGTTTGAAAAAAAACATTGACCAGGAAACCACCTCATTACAAAATGTCTCAAAATATTACATATTATGTGTTCAAAATTAACGTTACTATCTAGTCATCATCCTCCTCATAGTAAATAAATGCGTGAGTCATCATCATCCTCGTAGTCCTCGCCATCCTCATCCTCGTCGTGCACCCTGACGGTTGTGGTACCCGCTGTGGCGTTCCTCGTCGCAAGGCCGGAGCTAGGCGCTCCAAAAATAGCATCCCTCATGGCACCGACAGCGCATGTATATGCAGGTAAGCAGCCCATGAGGTCGATAAGTAGTGCCTCCTGGAACCTCTGATGCAACCTGAACTCCCGCCCTTGCTGAAGGATCGCCCGCATCATGCCAGTGTCGGTAGTGGGTATGAGCAGGCAACGGTAGAGGTGGTAGGGTCCGCCGCTTGATGGGTGGTTTGTCGGGAGACCTGACGGTGTCTTTTCTTGTTGTCGGTGGTTTGTAGACTCTTAAGGTTTCGGCTCTATTCTTGGGCGAGATAGGGGATGACGATAACGGTGAGGAACAACTCGTCCTCCCGGATCTTAAATCTTCCCTTCGCATTCCGTGAGTCTAAGAGTCGGAAATCAAGCAAGCATATGGTAATCGGTTGATGGGTGGAGGAACAACACCCTTACATTTCTTTTGTAGGCATCGCCATGCCTTTTATGATGATCATAGGTGCATTGATCCACCTATTATGGAATGTGGTGTGTAGGGCCCGCAGGCATCTCGTTCTTGATCATGGCGGTTGGGTGTAGGTTCTTTTGAAGATGATATCTAAAAGCCACATACGCCGGTAGTTGTGATCGAGTAATAGATTGTCCCCAGCGGACATGCGTGATGTCGGAGATGATCGTTGGGAAATCGACGTTCCCAGAAAAAGGTGGTAGGATAAGTGGGCTAGGGGTGTAGATGTGGGACATTTCATGACCGATGAAATTTCGGCACATCTAAAGATTAGCTCATTACCATTGATTGTGATGAGGATAGCGTCCTCGTCCACGTTCAAGTTTAGGGTTTGATAAAATAACTTCACAAGCCTCGGGTAATAACTATCCTCGAACGGCGTAAGCAGACTGTTGTTGGTGAGGAAGTCCGATGTCCATTGGGTGGACGTCGGATCCCCGAAACAGGAGGGATGTATATCCCATTCGGCTTCAAAAATTTTGGCTCCCCACCAATCATCTAGTGTGATCGGAGTGGAGGGTGGGTTTGGTGATGGTTGTGAAGTTTGCGGCGCTATGTTGCGCGCCGACGGCGACCGAATCGCCATCCGCTTCTTAGGTTATGGATTTGGGCTTGAAGCCATTTGGTATTTAAAGAGTTTAAAAAGAAAAGAAAAATTTCAGGGATGGGTAGATTTTACCTAGAAGAGTAGTCTTAACGGATCGGATTGTCTAAATCCGGCTCGAATCGGACGAAAAAGATCAAAAATAGCTAGCCCTAACCCCTCGCTCGTCTCCACTCCCTTCGCTTGAAGATGAAAAGGCATCTTGTTATTCCCTTCACTATATATAGTCCCTCCTCGCTCGAGCGGTTATTAGTTATCGCTCGAGCGAGACCGAAACGCTTTATATCATATGTTATGGCCTCGCTCGGCGGTCAAAAAGCCTCGCTCGGCGGAAACTCGCTCGGCGAGGAATAACTGATCGCTTCGGCGAGAGGGAGTTATTATTTTATGTGGTTCGCTCGAGCGAGACCAGAACATTTTTCTGGTACCCTTCTGCTCGTTTTCGATTTCAATCTCAAAAAGTTCAACAAAAAGTGGTTCAAACATTGGTTGGAGTCAATATATATATATATATATATATTTTTATCTTTTGAAAATATATAGACTTCATACTACGTGTCATATTCTTAATTTGAATAAGACTATTTAGTTGGCAATTTGAACAATTTGGGATATTGTTCTTTAACATCTGCCTCACGTTCCCATGTTGTTTCTTGATAGGATGGTTCTTCCATCGGACAAGCACTAAAGGAATAACTTTTATTCACATGTTCTTTTCGATCTAAAATTTCTACCGGCTCTTCAATCATGGTCATATCTTCATGCATTTCGAATGATTGGCCGCTCAGCACGTGATCAGGGTCATTGAGATATTTCCTGAGCATCGACACGTAGAATACATTGTGTACCTGATCAAACAATGGTGGCAATCCAATGCGGTAGGCTACTTCTCCTACTCGACCTAAAACTTCAAACGGTCCAAGATAGCGGGGACTTAGCTTCCCTCTCTTTCCAAATCTCATCACTCCCTTCATTGGTGATACTTTCACGAACACATGTTCACCCACCTTAAAGTCTACACTAGTCCGCTTGATGTCAGCATAGCTTTTCTGTCTGCTTTGAGCCGCCTTTAGTCTTCCCCTGATCATGCGGACAATAGCCGCGTTATCTTCAAGTAGCTTGGGTCCCAAAACAAATTTCTCACCAATTTCCTCCCAATTGATTGGCGATTTGCATCGTCTTCCGTACAAGGCTTCATACGGTGCCATTCCGATGCTCGTCTGAAAACTATTATTATAAGCGAACTCAATCAATGGTAGATGTTGATCCCACGATCCTTGTAATTCTAACATTCATGCCCTAAGCATGTCTTCAATGACTTGGTTGACCCTTTCAGTCTATCCGTCGGTCTGTGGGTGAAACGCCGTACTAAAATCTAGCCTAGTTCCCATTCCTTCTTGAAATTTCCTCCAAAACTTTGATGTATATAATGGGTCCCGGTCTGAAACAATGCTACTTGGAATCCCATGTAAATGGACGATCTCTTTCATATAGAGCTCTGCTAGTCTTCTCGCCATGTACATCGTGTTGTAAGGCAAGAAGTGTGCTGACTTAGTCAATCGATCGACTACTACCCAAATGGCGTTATGCTTCCTTGCAGTTCGTGGTAGACCGACTATGAAATCCATGGAGATAGATTCCCACTTCCATTCCGGTATGGGTAGAGGCTGTAATAGGCCTGCGGGGTGTCTATGATCGATTTTCACTTGTTGGTACGTCAAACATCGTGACACGTACTCTGCCACATCTTGTTTCAAACCTCTCCACCAGTAATTCTTTTTCAGATCTTGATACATCTTTGTGCTTCCCGGGTGGATAGCATAGCTTGACTTGTGAGATTCATCAAGAATCGTTCACCGCAATTCGGCATTGTCCGGAATGCAAAGTCGCCCCTTGAATACTAAGGAACCATCCTCCTTGATTGAAAACTCAGATGTAATACCTTCAGTTACATCTTGACGCATCTTTGTTAGAATTGGGTCTTTCATCTATAGTTCTCGTATGTGTTCGAATATCACTAGTTTCACTGATATGTTGGCTAAGAAGGCTCCTGTGGCTTGTGGCTGTATGTCTGCGCCACATAACGCTAGATCCTCCAACAACTTCCATCGATGTATACCCAAAATTAGACTAGCCAACTGGGCCGAACTTTTCCGACTCAAGGCATCGGCCACTACGTTAGCTTTGCCTGGATGGTACTGTATGGAACAGTCATAGTCTTTTAGGAATTCCATCCACCTACGCTGCGTCATATTTAGTTCATACGTATAGCAGATGTGAGGCTCTTATGGTCGGTGAAAATTTCAAATGTTTCTCCATTATAAATAATGTCGCCATATCTTTAATGCGAATATGATTTGCTAGTTCCGGATCGTGTGTTGGGTAGTTCTTTTGTGCTCTTTCAAGCTGTTTGGAGCCGTAGCTATTACCTTTTATATTGATTTAGTACACAACCCAACCCGTTATCTGAGCATCACTATAAGCTGTGAATCCTCCCTTTGCACGATGGAATGGCTAACCTTTGGAGGTGAGGTGAGTCTCTTCTTGAGTTCTTGAAAACTCTTCTCACTGCGCCTCACTCCTCAAATCTTGAGTCCTTTCTTGTAAGCCTCGTAAGAGGTCACGATATTTTGAAAACCCCTCTCTGACGTTGATAATAAACGCCGGTCGAGGAAACTTTGATGTATCTCACGGTTTTTGGTTGCTCCCGATTCACTCTCGCCTCAATCTTAGCGGGATCTCTGTGACACCATGCTTTGAGCGACATGTCCCAAAAGCTAACCTCTTCTAGCCAAAACTCACATTTCTTTGAGCTTGGCGTACAATTGGTGTTCACGCAAGGTTGTAGAAGCGACTAAGTGTTCTTCATGCTCCATTTTTGATTTTGAGTAGATTAGGATGTCATCAACAAACACTACAACGAGGAGTCTAGTGTGGTTTAAACACCCGATTCATCAAGTCCATAAGCGGCCGTGCGTTAAATCGTCCGAATAGCATCACTAAAATTCATAGTGTCCATCTTGTGTTCTAAAAGCCGTTTTACGAATGTCCTCGTACGACTCTTAGCGATGGTATCCGGATCTTAGATCGATCTTGGAAAAATGTTTTGCTCCACCTGGTCGAACAAGTCATCTATTCTTGGCAGCGGATATCGATTCTTCACGTGACTTTGTTCAATTGGCGGTAGTCAATGCACTTGTCGACCCATCTTTCTTTTTCACGAATAGGCGGGTGCTCCCCATGGAGACATGCATGGTCTTATGAACCCTTTGTCCATGAGCTCTTGTTGTTCTTTCAACTCTTTCAACTCTCTGAGGCCATCCTATAAGGTGCCTTTGAAAGCAGTTCCGTTCACGGTGCTAAGTCGATCGCAAATTCTACTTCTCTTTCTGGAGGTAACCCTGGCAATTCTTCTGGAAATACATCTGGGAATTCTCGCACTACCGCTATTTCGGAGATAATATTTTTTTCTTCTTTATTTTCTTTCAGGAATGCCAAATAACCGCTACACCCTTTACGATTAAGCGTTACGCTTTCATTGCGAGATATGAGTGGTACTGTGGATCTCTCCTTGAAATCGAAGCGATCTCCTCGTGTTAGGAATGAAAACAACAACTTTATCCTTGCAATCCTTTGCGCAATGATGGAATGACCAATCCATGCCAAGGATCACGTCGAATCCTTGCATGTCCAACAATATTAAATTTGCGTCTAGTTCGAAGACAACGTGATCCCGAATGCTTACCACTACCGATTTGCAGACTAACTCATGTCCACTAATTCTCTGTTGGGATGGACGATAACACAAAGTCTAGTGTTTTTAACAATCTTCATCTTCTTTGCAAATCTAGGGGTGATGAAGGTGGGTAGACCACAGGTCTATCGGCACTTTCGTCGTCATGTGCTCGTAGCACCCTTTCTCATAGATTTATACGCATTACCTATAATGCATACATATACGTACATAACATATACTTTATTTAAATTTTTTTTTTTTTTTCTATTGCTCAACAACCGTTATATACATATTTGTCCTAATGAAAGCACATTCTCTATCTAGTATTGTATTGCGACCGAAATTTTTTATTTAAAGAAATCTCACCTTGGATGATGTCGTGTACACTCCACCTTCTGGATAGCTAAGGCTCTCCCTCGAACAACAGGCTTTCGAGATTGAATAGGTTGTGGCATGGAAGTTGGGGCCGTCTTTTCTTTAACTGTCTCAGGGAAATCTCTAATCATGTGGCCTATCTTGCCGCATTTGAAACAGCCTCGCATTCCCTGCCTACAATCCGCTGTTTTGTGGGACTTGCCACACTTGGCACAAGTTTCCCCTGGTGTTGAAGTAGCAGCTCTCGAAAAACCTTGTGTAGTTGTAGCCCTGCTGGAAATAGCAGGACCTTGATACCTCATCAGTCTCCCTGATGCTAGCAACAGAAAACTTTGTTGAGTAGCTTGTTATGCAGCTCTCCCATACCCTGTCTGGAACGATTATCTCTGATTCGGTGCTACAAACCTCGGTTTCTTATGTACCTATTCATAGCTCCCCGTCCTGCTTGGATCAATGCTTTCTCTTCCTTGTTGTTCCCTCTGACGGTATCGGTTATTGTTTTCTTCTTCGACTACTAATGCCTTACTCATTACTTCTCCATAGGTCTTTAGCTGGAAGGCAAACCCTCCTGGATGTCAGGACCTTAAGCCCTGTTGGAACCTCTTCGCTTTCATCACGTGCGAAACTTCGTGATGCAGGCGAAGCGAGCATCTCATGAATTTCCACTCCATACTCTCTCACGGTCATCCTTCCTTGTGCTAGTTGTAAAAATTGGGTCTCCATCGATTCCTCACAACCCGGAAAATATTGCTTATTGAATTCTTCTACAAATTAGTCCCAAGTCCACGCATGTCTGGAGTTTCTTGTGCTCTTGTTGCGAAATAGTTTCCACAAGGTCGACTTCTCCATCTAACATATATGCCAGCAGACGGATGCTCTCATCCTCTGTGCATGTCGATCGCTAAACACCTTTTCCATTTCACCCAACTAGTTTTGGCGCCATTGTGTATGCACTTTGTCACGAAAAATTTGGAGGTCTCATCCTTGAACTTCGGTGAATCTGAAGCCCTTTGGTGGTGTAAGTCCCCACGGAGGTGTAGGTGTTCGTTGTGGTTTCTGATCTTGTATCTTGTTGCCAAGAATGACGCTTCTTGTGCCATGGCGATTGCCATTGTCTCCATTGTGTGCATCATCCTCTGACCCACTTCTCTTTCTTCATTTCTCTCCCTCACTCTATCTTGTTCCCTCTGATTTCGATCCTGTCGATCTAGATCTTGAGCCTCTGCTTGATTTTGGTTTCCTCCCTGGCCACTGCCCTCCGGGATCTCCCTGTTTCCCAATGGCGCTCTATTTACTGAGCGAACCCATCTCTCGTAAATTCCTATCATGACCACCACTGGGTGGCCTCTTCCTCTAGGAAACATAGCAGTGCATGAGAATCCATAGTCTCGTTAGCAAGAGTCCCTATATTCAGACGAACTGATTGTCAAAACCTGGAAAGAAAAGGCTCTGATACCAACTGTGACAGCCCGAATTTTGGAACCCCGAAATCCATGCCATCAGCACGACCTTCAAGGCCGTGCCCTGGGTTCCTTATAAAACATTGATATATACAAGCCAAAACTGTAATTGAAGCACAAGTAGCTACTCTAAATAAAATCTCAAAGATAATCAAGGTATCGCAAGGCAGTCCTTGTCCCATGCCAATTCATGGATATAAGAACTTACCCAAGCCATTAGTGATAACAGTTCATCCTAGACATTTTGTCAAAGAAACGGTATTTAAAAACATTCTGAATAAAGAGGCTTGACATACCAAGCCATACCTAATACTCTCAACTCACTCTCAAAGTATGCAGTGGGTTTCCTAGAAGAATTCCTCAGGAGGAGGTTCTAACTCTTCGTAGCATCCGAAACCCTTGGATCGGCTTCTCCGAAGTCTTTCTTGCGCTAGTCCTGGACTGCGACGTATAGTCTAAGGGGTGAGCTACATCCTAGCTCGTAGGAAACAAAAAGAACATATAGATTGACCTTCACACATATGTCGTGATTTAACAAGCATAAAATTATCGAGTAATCACTTATGGACAACAATTGAAATAGCTGAAATAAACTAATGATTTTGGACCAATTACTTAGCATGGTTTGTTTAATCTCCTTATTAGTTTAGTTGTGAATTTGGCTAATCACTTAAATCTTAACCAAGTAGTCCTCGAGCAATATAGCAGCCGAGCCGATGGAATACCCACCATCGTCGTCTAACTAGGCAGTTATTATATGTATCCCACAGGAATCTTGCCCAACCCCTTTCTCATAGGTGGCGGGGTCTATTTTAGATCTACATCCACAGGATGTGTATGAAATGCGGATTGGCCGCCGTGCAGCTCACGGATATCTGCGAGTCGTCGATTGGGTATCCATACGTCGGTGGGGTATTCTAATCAAACCTTAAATAATAAAAATATCAAATGTACTCTACATATAGTTATTCCGTGATTTTGTGCTAATTATATTACATTAGGCCTTATCACATTACTTACGTTTCTCTATTTTATTTCTTCGCATCCACAGGATGCCCTTACTTCTATTTCACCCTTTCTTTGTTTTAACTATATGATTTTTTGTCCACAGGGACCTCAAGATTTCACGTTGTAAACTCACTCACACACCCTTATCATGAGGATCATTATTATACTACTATTTAAATAGATTACACTACATATATGAATTTCACAGAATAATGCACATGTTTCAAGAATATTCCCTACCTCGGCGAATTTCAAAGCACGCCTTGTCCTTGAGGTTTATACTTCATGATCATGCATCAAACCTACATTTCAATTTACTTTAGGATGACATTTAGAAGGTCATTTGGGGTGTAAGACACCCATGTTTCTTATTACCAAATTTCAAGCGAGTGGTCAGGACCTCGCTCGGTCTTATACTCGCTCAGCGGTCACTTGACCTCGCTCGGCGGTCTCTTGACTCGCTCGGCGGTCAAATCGAGATCGCTCGGCGGTTAAATCGAGCCGATTTTACTAGGGACCTCGGTCGGCGAGCTTCCCCTTTGTTTTGGGGACCGCTCGGCGAGCCGAATATTTTCTATTCATCCTCGCTCGGCGAGCCTCTTTAGACCGCTCGGCGAGGAACAATGATTTTGCTCCTCGGATCGGATCGAGAACACCATTTCATCCTTCATTTACCTTAATCTTATATAAAAACATTCAACCAACATTCTTCCTATTATTTAAAACATGCCTAAGGCATCTATCATGCCTTTAACATACCTCGGCGATGAGTCACGCTGAGTTTGATTTAAGATTTGTATCTACTAGGCTAACGGCCTCCTGGTTCCTCCTCCGTCATTCTCCAACTCTTCCTTGGCGACCCAAGTTTACAACCCTAGTTCTCCCGAGGCTCTTTCTTCTTTTCTCTATATTCTCCTTCTCTCTATTTAGGTTAGAATAGAGTTTACGTAAGGACTCCTCTTCTCTCTTTTCACTTTTATATTTATAAATTGGGATATACTAGTGTGTTTCCATACACACATAGTATTTGGGTCGTTTTGGTCTCCTTGTGAAACACATATACCTATATGTAATGCAAGTGTGCCATGCACTCTCCCAAAAATCTGGGGTTGTGACAATCACCCCAACTTATAAGATTTTAAGCCCTCGAAAATCGATATTATTCTTAACTCGGTACCACTTTTGTCATCGAATATCTAAAATAGTAATTTAACTATTGCATTTCACAACATGTGTTGGCCATGTCAATTTATTTCCAACATAGAACAAACAATTTAATTCACCATCATTCAATCGTTATATTATCATCCACAAAACTTGTGCCATTCATGTCACGATAGTTTTAACACACAAAATTGACAACCATATCAAGTTTTCAAAATATTACATGCCATTATGTTCAAATTGCTATTTCTAATCCATCCTTCCTCTTCATAGTCATAAATGCGTCATCGTAAATCATCATCATCCTCGTAGTCCTCGCCATCCTCATCCTCGTAATGGTACCCATGGCGCTCCTCGTAGTGGGTAGGTAGATGCTCCAAATATAGCATCCCTCATGGCACCCTGCATGCATGTAGGTTTGCGGTATGCCTGGCCCATGAGGTCGATAAGTAGCGCCTCCTGGAACCTCTGATGCAACCTAATCTCCCTTCCTTGCTGAAGTATCTCCCGCATCATGCCCGTGTCAGTAGTGGGTATGGGCTGCGGGTAGAGTGAGTGGTGATCTGCCGGTGTTTGATGGGTGGTCATCGGAGACTGTCGGTCTCTCTTCTTGTTGGTTTGGAGGCTTTTAAGGTTTCGGCTCCAATCTTGGGCGAGATGGGGATGACGTTGTCGGTGAGGAACAACTCGTCCTCCGAATCTAAATCCTCCCTTCCCATTCCGTGACTCCAAAAGTCGGAAATCAACCGAGCATATGGTAATCGGTTGATAGGTGGAGGGCGGCACCCTCATTTCTTTTGTAGGCATCGCCATGCCTTTATGATGATCATAGGTGCATTGATCCACCTATTGTGAAATCACGGTGTGTATTCATAGCATCTCGGCGTTCTTGGTCATGGCGGTTGGGTGCAAATTCTTTTGAAGATTATGTCTAAAAGCCACATCTTGGTAGTTGTGATCGGGTGATGGATTGTCGGCGGACCTACGCCCGATGATGTAGATGATCGTTGGGAAATCTCGTTCGGAAAAAGGTGGTAGGATAAGTGGGCTAGGGGTGTAGATGTGGGACATTTCATGGTGATGAAATGTGGCACATCTAAAATTAACTCATTACCATCGATGGTAACAGGATGGCATCCTCATCCACGTTCAAGTTTAGGGTTTGATAAAATAACTTCACTAGCCTCGGGTAATGTCGATCCCCGAAGCGTAAGTAGGGTCTTGAGTTGATTGTTGGTGATGAAGTCCGATGTCCATTGGGTGGGCGTCGGATCTCCAAACAAGAGGGATGTATATCCCATTCGGCTTCAAAATTTTGGCTCCCCACCAATCATCTAGTGTGATTGGTGGAGGTGGGTTTGATGATGGTTGTGAAGTTTGTGGCGCTTTGTTGGCGCGGTGGCCAATCGCCATCCGTTTCTTAGGTTTGGATTTGGGCTTGAAGCCATTAGTATTTAAAGAGTTTAAATGCAAAAAGAAAATTTAGGATGGGTAGATTTTACCTAGAAGAATAGTCTTAATGGATCGGATTGTCTCAAATCCGTTTGGAATCGGACGAAAAAGATTGAAAAATATAGCCCTAACCCCTCGCTCGCCTCCTCTTCTCTTGCTTGAAGATGAGCAGGCATCTTGTTATTCCTTCATATTTATAGTCCGCCTCGCTCGGCGGTCATTAACCCTCGCTCGGCGAGAAATCATAATATTATATATCGTTACCTCGCTCGGCGGTTATAAATCGCTCGGCGGTCTAAAGCCTCGCTCGGCGAGATTTATTATCGCTTCGGCGAGAGGAGTATGATTTTATGTGGGTTGCTCGGCGAATCATAAGTAATCGCTCGGCGAGACCGAAGCTTTATTTTCTGGTACCTTTTGCTCATTTAGTTTCAATTTATCACTAGTTTCATCATTGGTTGAGTTCAATATATATATATAATATATATATATAAACATTGTTTGAAATCAATATATCAAAAAAACATACATAGACTTCATAGTACCCGAAATTACATATTCTCGAATAAACCTATTTTTCAATTTGAACAATTTGGGATATTGTTCTCTAACATCCGCCTCACGTTCCCATGTTGCCTCTTGACGGATGGTTCTTCCATCGAACAAGCACTAAAGGAATCACTTTTGTTACAACACATGTTCCTTTTGATCTAAAATTTCTCTGGTTCTTCAATCATGGTCATATCTTCATGCATTTGAATGATTGGCGCTTCGACGTGCGTGTCGAGGGTCATTGAGATATTTCTAAGCATCGTCGACGTGGAAACATTGTACTGATCAAACAATGGTGGCAAACCAATCGGTAGGCTACTTCTCCACTCGACCTAAAACTTCAAAGCGGTCCAAGATAAGCGGGACTTAGTTTCCCTCTCTTCCAAATCTCATCACTCCCTTCATTGGTGATACTTTCACGAACACATGTTCACCCACTTTAAAGTCTACACTAGTCCGCTTGATGTCGGCATAACTTTTACATGCCGCTTTGAGCGCCTTTAGTCTTTCCACGATCATGCGGACAATGGCGTTATCTTCAAGTAGCTCGGGTCCCCAAAACAAATTTCTCCCCATTTCTTCCCAATTGATTGGCGACTTACATCGTCTTCGTACAAGGCTTCATACGGTGCCATCCCAATGCTAAAAATATTATAAGCGAACTCAATCAATGGTAGATGTTGATCCACGATCCTTGCAATTCTAACATACATGCCCTAAGCATGTCTTCAATGACTTAGTTGACCCTCTCGGTTGCTCCGAAATGCATTTGTGGGTGAAAGCGTCTTGAAATCAACTTAGTTCCCATTCCTTCTTGAATTTCCTCCAAAACTTTTGATGTATATAATGGGTCTCGATGCGAAACAATGCTACTTGGAATCCCATGTGGCGACGATCTCTTTCATATAGAGTTACGCTAATCTTCCGCCTGTGTACATCGTGTTGTAATGGCAAGAAGTGTCTTGACTTAGTCAATCGATCAACCACTACCCAAATGGCGTTATGCCTCCTTGCGATTCGTGGTAACCGACTATGAAATCCATTGAGATAGATTCCCATTTCCATTCCGGTATGGGTAAGAGGCATGTAATAGGCTGAGGTGTCTATGATCGATTTTCACTTGTTGTACGTCAAACATCGTGACACATACTCGCCACATCTTGTTTCAAACCTCTCCACCAATAATTCTTTTCGGATCTTGATACATCTTGTGCTTCTGGGTGGATAGCATAGCTTGACTTGTGATTCATCAAGAATCGTTCACGTAATTCGGCGTTGTCCGAATGCAAAGCCGCCCTTGAATACTAAGGAACCATCTTCCTTGATTGAAAACTCGGAGTAGTACCTTGATTACATTTTGATGTATCTTTGTTAGAATCGGGTCTTTCATCATAGTTCGTATGTGTTCAAATATCAGTTTCAGCGATATGTTGGCTAAGAAGGCTCACCGTGGCTTGTGGTTGGTATATACGCACCACACATAGCTAGATCCTCAACAACTTCCATCGATGTATACCCAAAATTAGACTAGCCCTGGGCGAACTCTTTTCGACTCAAGGCGTCGGCCACTCGTTAGCTTTGCACGGATGGTCTTGTATAGAAACAAGTCGTAATCTTTGAAATTCCATCCACCTGCCTCATATTTAGTTCATACGTAGCAGTGTCACGAGGCTTTTATGGTCGTGAAAATTTCAAATGTTTCTCGTATATATAATGTCGCCATATCTTTAATGCGAATATATGCGCTAGTTCGAGATCGTGTGTTGGGTAGTTCTTTTCGTGCTCTTTCAAACGGGCGTAAGCTATTACCTTTTATATTGATTTAGTACACAACCCAACCCGTTATCTGAAGCATCACTATAAAGCTGCGAATCCTCCCTTTGCGATGGAATGGCTAACACCGGTGAGGTGAGTCTCTTCTTGAGTTCTTGAAAACTCTTCTCTGCGCCTCCTCCACTCAAATCTTGAGTCCTTTCTTGTAAGCCTTGTAAGAGGTCTGATATTTTTGAAAACCCCTCAGCGAAGCGTCGATAATAACGCGGTCAGAAACTTGGATATCTGTCACGGTTTTTGGTTGTTCCCAGTTCACTACTGCCTCGATCTTAGCGGGATCTACAGTGACACCATGCTTGGAGGCGACATGTCCCAGAAAGCTAACCTTTTCTAGCCAAAACTCACATTTCTTTGAGCTTGGCGTACAATTGATTCACGCAAGTTTGTAGGCGACTCGTAAGTGTTCTTCATGCTCGCTTTTGATTTTGAGTAGATTAGGATGTCATCAACAAACACTACAACGAGAGTCTAAGTGTGGTTTAAACACTCGATTCATCAGTCCATAAGCGGCCGGTGCATTAAATCCGAATGGCATCACTAAAAATTCATAGTGTCCATAGTGTTCTAAAAGCCGTTTTGAATGTCCCGACTCTTAGCGATGGTATCGGATCTTAGATCGATCTTGGAAAATGTTTTGCTCCAATTGGTCGAATAAGTCATCTATTCTTGGCAGCGGATATCGATTCTTCAGTGACTTTATTCAATTGGCGGTAGTCAATGCACAACCGCATCGACCCATCTTTCTTTTTCACGAACAACCTTTGGTGCTCCCCATGGAACATGCGGCTTGGTCTTATGAACCCTTTGTCCATGAGCTCTTGCGATTGTTCTTTCAATTCTTTCAACTGCGAGGCCATTCTATAAGGTGCCTTTGAAAGCAGGTTCCGTTCACGGTGCTAAGTTCGATTGCAAATTCTACTTCTCTTTACGGAGGTAATCACGGCAATTCTTACGGAAATACATCAGAATTCTACTTTCTGCTATCTAGGAGATAATATTCTTTTCTTCTTTATTTTCTTTCAAAAATGCCAAATAACCACTACACCTTTCCTAATTAAGCGTTACGCTCTTCTTGCAGATATGAGTGGTACCTGATCTCTCCCCTTGAAATCGAAACGATCTCCTCGTGTTAGGGCGGAAAACAACAACTTTATCCTTGCAATCCACTGTTGCGCAGTGATGGGACAGCCAATCCATGCCAAGGATCACGTCGAATCCTTGCATGTCCAACAATATTAAATTTGCGTCTAGTTCGTAGACAGCGTGATCCCGAATGCTTACTACTACCGATTTGCAGACTAACTCTGTCCACTAATTCTCTGTTGGGATGGACACGATAACACAAAGTCCGAGTGTTTTGAACAATCTTCATCTTTTGCAAATCTAGGGGTGATGAAGAGTGGGTAGACCACAGGTCTATCGGCTTTCATGGCGTCATGTGCTACGTAGCACCCTTTCTCATAAATCTGTAACGTACCTACAATGCATGCATATACATACATAACATATACATAAAAATTTTCACTCTTAAGTTTAATAATTATATATATTATATCCTAATGGAAAATTCATTCTTTATCTAGAGTTGTATTGCAACGAAATTCTTTATTTAAAGAAATCTCACCTTGGATAATGTCGTGTACACTCCACCTTCTGGCGTGTAGCGTGGCTCTCCTCGAATAACGACTTTCGAGATTGAATAGGTTGTGGCATGGAAGCTGGGGTCGTCTTTTCTTTAACTGTCTCAGGGCACTCTCCAATCATGTGGCCTATCTTGCCACATTTGAAACAACCTCGCATTCCCTGCCTACAATCCGCCCTTTTGTGGGACTTGCCACATTTGGCACAAGTTTCCCTTGGTGTTGAAGTAGCGACTCTCGAAAAACCTTGTGGAGTTGTAGCCCTATGAAATAGTGGACCTTGATACCTCATCGGTCTCCACGATGCTAGACGGAAAACTTTGATGAGTAGCTTGTTGTGCAGCTCTCCCATACCCTGTTGCAGGCGATTGTTTACGATTTGGTGCTATACAAACCTCGGTTTCTTATATGTACGATTCATAACTCCCTCTGCTTGGATCAATGCTTCCTCTTCCTTGTTGTTCCCTCGGCGGTATCGGTTATTGTTTTCTTCTTCCTACTAATGCCTTACTCATTACTTCTCCATAAGGTCTTTTTTGGAAGGCGCAACCCCTCCTCGGATGTCCGACCTTAAGCCCTGTTGGATCCTCTTCCTTTTCATCACGTGCGAGATTACGTGATGCAGGCGGCGAGCAGTCTCATGAATTCCACTCCATACTCTCTCACGGTCATCCTTCCTTGTGCTAGTTGTAAAAATTGGGTCTCCATTTGATTTCTCACAACCGGAAAATATTGCTTATTGAATTCATCTACAAATTCATCCCAAGTCCACGGCACATCGGAGTTTCTTGTGCTCTTCGTTCGCGACAGATTTCCACCAAGGTCCACTTCTCCATCTAACATATATGCCAACGGATGCTCTCATCCTCCGTGCATGTCGCGCTTAAACACCTTCTCCATTTCTCCCAGCAGTTTTGGCGCCATTGTATGCACATCTGAAAATTGGAGGTCTCATCCTTCGAACTCGGTGAATCTTTGAAGCCATGAAGGTGTAAGTCCTCTTTGGAGGGTAGGTGTTCGTTGTGGTTCTGGTACTGTATGCGCTGCCAAGGACGCTGCTTGTTGTGCCATGGCAGTTGCCATGGTCTCCATTGTGTGCATCATTCTCTGACGCTCTTCTCTTTCTTCATTTCTCTCTCACTCTATCTTGTTCCCTTTGGATTTCGATCCATGTCTATCTAGATCTTGCTCCTCTGCTTGATTTTGGTTTCCTCCACAGCCCTTTGCTCGGGAATCTCTGTTTCCCAATGGCACTCTTTAGGTGAGACGAACCCATCTCTCTGCGTAAATTCCTATCATGACCACCCACAGGTGGCCTTCCTCTAGGAAACATAGCAGTGCATGAGAATTCCATAATCTAGATTAGCGAAGTCCCTATATTCTGACGATATGATAGTCAGAACCCTGGAAAGAAAGGCTCTGATACCAACTGTGACAGCCCGAATTTTGGCATCCCGAAATCCGTGCCATCAGCACGACCTTCAAGGCCGTGCCTTACATTCATATCATTACTCCTCTTCATATATACAAGCAAACGTAATTGAAGCATGCGAATACTCTAAATAAAATAAGAACTTATAGGTTAGTTGATCCCATGCCAATTCATGGACATAAGAACTTACCCAAAGCCATTAGTGATAATATTCATCCCTAGACGTTTTGTCAAAAGCGGTATTTAAAACATTCAAAATAAAGAGGCTTGACATACCAAGCCATACCTAATACTCTCAACTCACTCTCAAAGTATGCGTTGGGTTTCCTAGAAGAATTCCTCGGGAGGAGGTTCTAACTCTTTCCGTGGGCACGCAATCCAAACCCTTGGATTTCTTCACCGAAGTCTTCGCCGCTAGTCCTTGGACTGCGACGTATAGTCTAAGGGGTGAGCTACATCCTAGCTCGTAGAAAACAAAGAACATATAGATTGACCTTCACACATATGTAGTACCTTAACAAGCATAATTTCTCGAGTAATCACTTATGGACAACAATTGAAATAATAAAATAAACTAATGATTTTGACCAATACTTAGCATGGTTTTGTTTAATCTCTATTAGTTTAGTTGTGAATTTGGCCTAATCACTTAAATCTTAACCGTAGTCCCCAGCAATATAGCATCGAGCCCGATGGAATACCCACCATCGTCGTCTAACTAGCAGGTTATTATATGTATCCCACAGGAATACGCCCAAGCCCCTTTCTCATAGGTGGCGGGGTCTATTTTAGATCTACATCCACAGGATGTGTACTATGTCTGGATTGGCGCCCGTAGTCACGGATATCTGCCGAGTCGTCGTGGGTATCCCGCCACGTTGGGGTATTCTAATCAAACCTTAAATAATAAAAATATCAATGTGCTCTACATATAGTTATTCACCGTGATTGTGCTAATTATATTACATTAGGCCTTATCACATTACTTACGTTTCTCTATTTTAGTTTTCTTACGCATCCACAGGATGCCCCTTATTTCTATTTCAACTTCTTTGATTTAACCTATACATTATATTTGTCCCCTGAGGGACCTCAAGATTCTTCACGTTTAAACTCACACACACTTATCATGAGGATCATATGGTATATACTACTATTTAAATAGATTACACTACATATATGAATTTCACGAATAATGCACATGTTTCAAGAATATTCCCTACCTCGGCAATTTCAAAGCACGCCTTCTCGTGAGGTTTATACTTCATGATCATGCATCACCTACATTTACATTTTCAGGATGGTTTAAGGTCATTGGGGTGTAAGACACCAGTTTCTTATTTGAAAACCAACATGTTTCAAGTGGTCACGGACCTCGCTCAGCGGTCATTGACCTCGCTCGGCGGTCACTTGACCTCGCTCGGCGGTCTCTTGACCTCTCGGCGGTCAAATCGAGATCGCTCGGCGGTTAAATCGAGCCCTCGACTTTTTACTGGACCCTCGCTCGGCGAGCTCCCTTTAGTTTTGGGACCGCTCGGCGAGCCGAGCTATATTTTTCTTTGTTCATCCTCGGCGAGCCTCTTAAACGCTTTCGGCGAGGAACAATGGATTTTGTCCTCGATCGGATCGAGAACACCATCATTCAAACCTTAACATCTTTAAAACATTCAACCAACATTCTTCCTATTATTTAAAACATGCCTAAGCATCTATCATGCCTTTAACATACCTCCGACGATGAGTCTCGCCAAGTTTGATTTAAGATTTGTATATTCTACTAGGCTCTCAGGCCTCCCAAGGTTCCTCCTCCAGACCTTTTCTCCAACTCTTACGCTTTAAGTCCCAAAACCCTAGTTCTTTACTAGGCTCTTCTTTTCTTTCTCTCTATATTCTCCTTCTCTCTATTTAGGTTAGAATAGAGTTACGTGGTTCTTCTCTCTCTCTCTTTCACTTTTATACATATAAGTTATAGAAATACTAGTGTGTTTCCCACGTACACACATAGTGTCTTTGGTTCGTTTTGGTCTCCTTGTGAAACACATATACCTATATGTAATGCATGACGTGCACTCATCCCAAAAATCTGGGGTTGTGACAATCACCCCAACTTACAAGATTTTCGTCCTCGAAAATCGACGTTATTCTCTTAACCGGTACCACTTTTGTCATCGACTTTACCAATATCTAAAATAGTAATTTAACGATTTTGCATTTTAGTCAATAACATGTGTTTCCATGTCAATTTATTTCCACATAGATGAAAGGGATCATCATTCACCACATCATTCAATCGTTATATTAATCATCTAAAACCAAAACTTGTGACATTCATGTCACGATAGTTTGAAAAAAAACATTGACCAGGAAACCACCTCATTACAAAATGTCTCAATAAAATATTACATATTATGTGTTCAAAATTAACGTTACTATCTAGTCATCATCCTCCTCATAGTAAATATCATGCGAGTCATCATCATCCTCGTAGTCCTCGCCATCCTCATCCGTCGTCACCACTGACGGTGGTACCCGTGCGTTCCTCGTAAGGCGGAGCTAGACGCTCCAAAAATAGCATCCCTCATGGCACCGAGCCTTGCATGTATGATGCGTAGCTGCAGCCCATGAGGTCGATAAGTAGTGCCTCCACAACCTCTCGATGCAACCTGATCTCCGCCCTTCTTTGAAGGATCTCCCCATCATGCGAGTGTCGGTAGTGGGTATGGGCAGCTGGCGAGGTAGAGGGAGTGGTCCGGTCTGGGCTTGATGGGTGGTTTGTCGGGAGACGGTCTCTTCTTCTTGTGTGTTGGTTTGTAGACTCTTAGGTTTCGGCTCCATTCTTGGGCGAGATAGGGGCGACGTTATCGGTGAGGAACAACTTCGTCCTCCGGATCTTAAATCCTCCCTTCCCATTCCGTGAGTCTAGAGTCGGAAATCAACCGAGCATATGGTAATCGGTTGATGGGTGGAGGAACGGACTTTACATTTCTTTTAGGCATCGCCATGCCTTTTATGATGATCATAGGTGCATTGATCCACCTATTATGGAATGTGTGTGTAGGGCCCTTGGCATCTCGGCGTTCTTGATCATGGCCGGTTGGGTGTAGGTTCTTTTTGAAGATGACGTCTAGAAGCCACATACGCGGCGGTAGTTGTGATCGAGTAATAGATTGTCCCAAAGCGGACATGCCGCCTGTGATGTCGGAGATGATCGTTGGGAAATCGACGTTCCCAGAAAAAGGTGGTAGGATAAGTGGGCTAGGGGTGTAGATGTGGGACATTTCATGACCGATGAAATTTCGGCACATCTAAAGATTAGCTCATTACCATTGATTGTGATGAGGATAGCGTCCTCGTCCACGTTCAAGTTTAGGGTTTGATAAAATAACTTCACAAGCCTCGGGTAATAACTATCCTCGAACGGCGTAAGCAGACTGTTGTTGGTGAGGAAGTCCGATGTCCATTGGGTGGACGTCGGATCCCCGAAACAGGAGGGATGTATATCCCATTCGGCTTCAAAAATTTTGGCTCCCCACCAATCATCTAGTGTGATCGGAGTGGAGGGTGGGTTTGGTGATGGTTGTGAAGTTTGCGGCGCTATGTTGCGCGCCGACGGCGACCGAATCGCCATCCGCTTCTTAGGTTATGGATTTGGGCTTGAAGCCATTTGGTATTTAAAGAGTTTAAAAAGAAAAGAAAAATTTCAGGGATGGGTAGATTTTACCTAGAAGAGTAGTCTTAACGGATCGGATTGTCTAAATCCGGCTCGAATCGGACGAAAAAGATCAAAAATAGCTAGCCCTAACCCCTCGCTCGTCTCCACTCCCTTCGCTTGAAGATGAAAAGGCATCTTGTTATTCCCTTCACTATATATAGTCCCTCCTCGCTCGAGCGGCAATTAGTTCTCGCCCGGGCGAGACCAGGACGCTTTATATCATATGTTATGGCCTCGCTCGAGCGGTCAAAAGCCTCGCTCGAGCGAGGAATAACAATCGCTCGAGCGAGAGGGAGTTATTATTTTATGTGGTTCGCTCGAGCGAACATAAGTGGTCGCTCGAGCGAGACCAGAACATTTTTCTGGTACCCTTCCACTCGTTTTCGATTTCAATCTGAAAAAGTTCAACAAAAAGTGGTTCAAACATTGGTTGGAGTCAATATATATATATATATATATAATTTTTTTTTTTATCTTTCGAAAATATATAGACTTCATACTACCCGTAATCGCATATTCTTAATTTGAATAAGACTATTTAGTTGGCAATTTCGAACAATTTGGGATATTGTTCTTTAACATCTGCCTCGTTCCCATGTTGTTTCTTGACGGATGGTTCTTCCATCGGTCAAGCACTAAGGAATAACTTTTGTTATAACACATGTTCTTTTCGATCTAAAATTTCTACCGGCTCTTCAATCATGGTCATATCTTCATGCATTTCGAATGATTGGCCGCTCAGCACGTGGTCAGGGTCATTGAGATATTTCCTGAGCATCGACACGTAGAATACATTGTGTACCTGATCAAACAATGGTGGCAATCCAATGCGGTAGGCTACTTCTCCTACTCGACCTAAAACTTCAAACGGTCCAAGATAGGGACTTAGCTTCCTCTCTTCCAAATCTCATCACTCCCTTCATTGGTGATACTTTCACGAACACATGTTCACCCACCTTAAAGTCTACACTAGTCCGCTTGATGTCGATAGCTTTTACATGCATGCTTTGAGCCCCCTTTAGTCTTCCCCTGATCATGTGGACAATAGCTACGTTATATTCAAGTAGCTTCGGTCCCAAAGCAAATTTCTCACCAATTTCCTCCCAGTTGATTGGCGATTTGCATCGTCTTCGTACAAGGCTTCATACGGTGCCATTCCGATGCTCGTAAAAACTATTATTATAAGCGAACTCAATCAATGGTAGATGTTGATCCCACGATCCTTGTAATTCTAACATTCATGCCCTAAGCATGTCTTCAATGACTTGGTTGACCCTTCGGTCTATCCGTGCATGGGTGAAGCGTACTAAAATCTAGCCTAGTTCCCATTCCTTCTTGAAATTTCCTCCAAAACTTTGATGTATATAATGGGTCGATGCAAAACAATGCTACTTGGAATCCCATGTAAATGGGCGATCTCTTTCATATAGAGCTTGCTAGTCTTCTCGCCATGTACATCGTGTTGTAAGGCAAGAAGTGTCGACTTAGTCAATCGATCGACTACTACCCAAATGGCGTTATGCTTCCTTGCGATTCGTGGTAACCGACTATGAAATCCATGGAGATAGATTCCCACTTCCATTCCGGTATGGGTAGAGGCATAATAGGCTGCGGGGTGTCTATGATCGATTTTCACTTGTTGATACGTCAAACATCGTGACCGTACTCGCCACATCTTGTTTCAAACCTCTCCACCTAATTCTTTTCAGATCTTGATACATCTTTGTGCTTCCCGGGTGGATAGCATAGCTTGACTTGTGAGATTCATCAAGAATCGTTCACCGCAATTCGGCATTGTCCGGAATGCAAAGTCGCCCCTTGAATACTAAGGAACCATCCTCCTTGATTGAAAACTCAGATGTAATACCTTCAGTTACATCTTGACGCATCTTTGTTAGAATTGGGTCTTTCATCTATAGTTCTCGTATGTGTTCGAATATCGCTGGTTTCACTGATATGTTGGCTAAGAAGGCTCCTGTGGCTTGTGGCTGTATGTCTGCGCCACATAACGCTAGATCCTCCAACAACTTCCATCGATGTATACCCAAAATTAGACTAGCCAACTGGGCCGAACTTTTCCGACTCAAGGCATCGGCCACTACGTTAGCTTTGCCTGGATGGTACTGTATGGAACAGTCATAGTCTTTTAGGAATTCCATCCACCTACGCTGCGTCATATTTAGTTCCTTCTGTGTAAACAGATATCTGAGGCTCTTATGGTCGGTGAAAATTTCAAATGTTTCTCCGTATAAATAATGTCGCCATATCTTTAATGCGAATATGACTGCTGCTAGTTCCAGATCGTGTGTTGGGTAGTTCTTTTCGTGCTCTTTCAACTGTCTGGAGCCGTAAGCTATTACCTTTTTATATTGATTTAGTACACCGTGCTATAATGAAGCATCACTATAAACTGTGAATCCTCCACTGCCTGATGGAATGGCTAACACTGGAGCTGAGGTGAGTCTCTTCTTCAGTTCTTGAAAACTCTTCTCACACGCCTCACTCCACTCAAATCTTGAGTCCTTTCTTGTAAGCCTCGTAAGAGGTCCTGATATTTTTGAAAACCCCTCTACGAAACGTTGATAATAACCTGCCAGTTCGAGGAAACTTTGAATATCTGTCACGGTTTTTGGTTGCTCGATTCCTCTTGCCTCAATCTTAGCGGGATCTCTTGTGACACCATGCTTTGAGCGACATGTCCCAAAAGCTAACCTCTTCTAGCCAAAACTCACATTTCTTTGAGCTTGGCGTACAATTGGTGTTCACGCAAAGTTCATTGTAGAGCGACTCGTAAGTGTTCTTCATGCTTCGTTTTTGATTTTGAGTAGATCAGGATGTCATCTACAAACACTACAACGCAGGAGTCTAGGTGTGGTTTAAACACCCGATTCATCAAGTCCATAAACGACGCCGGTGCGTTCGTCAGTCCGAATGGCATCACTAAAAATTCATAGTGTCCATACTGTGTTCTAAAAGCCGTTTTCTGAATGTCCTCAGCCCTGACTCTTAACTGATGGTATCCAGATCTTAGATCGATCTTGGAAAAATGTTTTGCTCCACCTGCGATCGAACAAGTCATCTATTCTTGGCAACGGATATCGATTCTTCACCGTGACTTTGTTCAATTGACGGTAGTCAATGCACAACCGCATCGACCCATCTTTCTTTTTCACGAATAGAACTGGTGCTCCCCATGGAGACATGCATGGTCTTATGAACCCTTTGTCCATGAGCTCTTGCAATTGTTCTTTCAACTCTTTCAACTCTACAGGGGCCATCCTATAAGGTGCCTTTGAAACAGGTTCCGTTCCTGGTGCTAAGTTGATCGTAAAATTTACTTCTCTTTCTGGAGGTAACCCTGGCAATTCTTCTGGAAATACATCTGGGAATTCTCGCACTACTGCTATCTCGGAGATAATATTTTTTTCTTCTTTATTTTCTTTCAGGAATGCCAAATAACCGCTACACCCCTTTCTGATTAAACGTTCTGCTCTGACTGCAGATATGAGTGGTACCTGTGTCGATCTCTCCCCTCGAAATCGAAACGATCTCCTCATGTTGGGGACGGAAAACAACAACTTTATCCTTGCAATCCTTAGCTGATGGGACAGCCAATCCATGCCAAGGATCACGTCGAATCCTTGCATGTCCAACAATATTAAATTTGAGTCTAGTTCGTAGACAACGTGATCCCGAATGCTTACCACTACCGATTTGCAGACTAACTCTGTGTCCACTAATTCTCCTGTTGGGATAGACACTGATAACACAAAGTCTAGTGTTTTCGGAACAATCTTCATCTTCTTTGCAAATCTAGGGGTGATGAAGGAGTGGACCACGGTCTATCGACTTTCGTGCGTCATGTGCTACGTAGCACCCTTTCTCATAGATTTGTAACGTACCTATAATGCATACATATACGTACATAACATATACTTTATTTAAATTTTTTTTTTTTTTTCTAATGCTCAACAACCGTTATATACATATTTGTCCTAATGAAAGCACATTCTCTATCTAGAATTGTATTGCAACCGAAATTTTTTATTTAAAAGAAATCTCACCTTGGATGATGTCGTGTACACTCCCTGCTTCCTGGGCGGTAACTGCGAAGGCTCTCCCTCGAACAACAGGCTTTCGAGATTGAATAGGTTGTGGCATGGAAGTTGGGGCCGTCTTTTCTTTAACTGTCTCAGGGAAATCTCTAATCATGTGGCCTATCTTGCCGCATTTGAAACAGCCTCGCATTCCCTGCCTACAATCCGCTGTTTTGTGGGACTTGCCACACTTGGCACAAGTTTCCCCTGGTGTTGAAGTAGCAGCTCTCGAAAAACCTTGTGTAGTTGTAGCCCTGCTGGAAATAGCAGGACCTTGATACCTCATCAGTCTCCCTGATGCTAGCAACAGAAAACTTTGTTGAGTAGCTTGTTATGCAGCTCTCCCATACCCTGTCTGGAACGATTATCTCTGATTCGGTGCTACAAACCTCGGTTTCTTATGTACCTATTCATAGCTCCCCGTCCTGCTTGGATCAATGCTTTCTCTTCCTTGTTGTTCCCTCTGACGGTATCGGTTATTGTTTTCTTCTTCGACTACTAATGCCTTACTCATTACTTCTCCATAGGTCTTTAGCTGGAAGGGCGCAACCCCTCCTCGGATGTCCGACCTTAAGCCCTGTTGGAACCTCTTCGCTTTCATCACGTCTGAAACTACGTAGTCTGGGGCGAAGCGAGCCAATCTCATGAATTCCACTCCATACTCTCTCACGGTCATCCTTCCTTGTGCTAGTTGTAAAAATTGGGTCTCCATCTGATTCCTCACAACTTCAGGAAAATATTGCTTATTGAATTCTTCTACGAATTCGTCTCAAGTCCACGGCATATCTGGAGTTTCTTGTGCTCTTGTTCGCGAAATGGATTTCCACCAAGGTCCAGCTTCTCCATCTAACATATGTGCCACCCAACGGATGCTCTCATCCTCTGTGCATGTCAGTACGCTAAACACCTTTTCCATTTCACCCAGCTAGTTTTCGGCTGCCATTGTGTCTGCCTGTCCTGAAAAATTTGGAGGTCTCATCCTTCTGAACTCGGTGAATGCTGAAGCCACTGGTGGTGTAAGTCCCACAGGAGGTGTAGGTGTTCGTTGTGGTTATCAGTCTTGTCACGCCAAGGACGCTGCTTGCTGTGCCATGGCAGTTGCCATTGTCTCCATTGTGTGCATCATCCTCTGACACACTTCTCTTTCTTCATTTCTCTCCCTCACTCTATCTTGTTCCCTCTGATTTCGATCCTGTCGATCTAGATCTTGATCCTCTGCTTGATTTTGGTTTGCTCCCTGGCCACTGCCCTCGGGAATCTCCCTGTTTCCCAATGGCACTCTATTTACAGGTGAGACGAACCCATCTCTACTACGTAAATTCCTATCATGACCACCCCTGGGTCGGGCTCTTCCTCTAGGAAACATAACGGTCTGCATGAGAATCCATAGTCTCGTTAGTAGAAGTTCCTATATTTTGACGATATGATAGCCAGAACTAGAAAGAAAAAGCTCTGATACCAACTGTGATAGCCCGAATTTTGGAACCCCGAAATCCGTGCCATCAGCACGACCTTCAAGGCGTTCGGTTCAGGTTCTACAAAACATTGATATATACAAGCCAAAGCGTAATTGAAGCACACGTAGCTACTCTAAATAAAATCTCAAAGATAATCAAGGTATCGCAAGGCAGTCCTTGTCCCATGCCAATTCATGGACATAAGAACTTACCCAAGCCATTAGTGATAACAGTTCATCCTAGACGTTTTGTCAAAGAAACGGTATTTAAAAACATTCGAAATAAAGAGGCTTGACATACCAAGCCATACCTAATACTCTCAACTCACTCTCAAAGTATGCGGGTTTCCTAGAAGAATTCCTCGAGGAGGTTCTAACTCTTACGTGGGCACGTAATCCAAAACCCTTGGATCCTTCTTGAAGTCTTCTTGCCGCTAGTCCCGGACTGCGCGACGTATAGTCTAAGGGGGTGAGCTACATCCTAGCTCCGTAGGGAAACAAAAAGAACATATAGATTGACCTTCACACATATGTCAGCAATTTAACAAGCATAAAATTATCGAGTAATCACTTATGGACAACAATTGAAATAACTGGAAATAAACTAATGATTTTGACCGTTACTTAGCATGGTTTTGTTTAATCCCCTTATTAGTTTAGTTGCCAATTTGGCCTAATCACTTAAATCTTAACTTAAGTAGTCCCCGAGCAATATAGCATCGAGTCCCGATGGAATACCCACCATCGTCGTCTAACTAGATAGTTATCATATGTATCCCCTGGGAATACTGCCCAAGCCCCTTTCTCATAGGTGGCGGGGTCTATTTTTAGATCTACATCCCTGGGATGTACTATGAAAGTACGGATCTGCCGCTGCATCAGCTCACGGATATCTGTCGAGTCGATGGGTATCCCGTCGATGGGGTATTCTAATCAAACCTTAAATAATAAAAATATTAAATGTGCTCTACATATAGTTATTCACCGTGATTGTGCTAATTATATTACATCAGGCCTTATCACATTACTTACGTTTCTCTGTTAGTTTTCATCTGCATCCTTGGGATGCCCCTTATTTCCATTGCACCCTTCTTTGTTTTAACTATATGATTTTTCGTCCCCTGGGGACCTCAAGACTTTCACGTTGTAAACTCACTCACACACCCTTTTTCGTGAGGATCATGCAGTAATTGACTATTTAAATGGATTACACTACATATATGAATTTCACGGAATAATGCACATGTTTCAAGAATATTCCCTACCTCGACGAATTTCAAAGCACGCCTTCTCGTAGAGGTTTATACTTCATGATCATGCATCAAACCTACATTTCAATTTAACACAGGCTTAGAAAGGACACTAGAACCATTGGGGTGTACAACCCCCATGTTTCTTGTACCTATAATTTCAAGCGAGTGGTCACTTTGGACCTCGCTCGGCGGTCACTTGACCTCGCTCGGCGGTCACTTGACCTCGCTCGGCGGTCACTGACCTCGCCGAGGTTAGATCGAGTCGCTCGGCGGTTAAATCGAGCCATGAAGCATTCTTTGGGGACCTCGCTCATGAGCTTCCCTTAGTTTTGGGACCGCTCGAGCAAGCCCGAGCTATTTTTCCTATTCATCCTCGCTCGGCGAGCCCTTTGACCGCTCGGCGAGGCGATGATTTTGCTCCTCGATCAGATCGAGAACACCATTTCACCCTTCATTCAAACCTTAACATCTTTAAAAACATTCAACCAACATTCTTCCTATTATTTAAAACATGCCTAAGCATCTATCATGCCTTTAACATACCTCTGACGATGAGTCTCGCGCAAGTTTGATTTAAGATTCGAAATTCTACTAGGCTAACAGGCCTCCCAGGTTCCTCCTCCAGCCTTTTCTCGAACTCTTCTGTCGATTTAAGTCCCAACGAAACCCTAGTTCTTTACTAGGCTCTTCTCTTCTTTCTCTCTATATTCTCCTTCTCTCTATTTAGGTTAGAATAGAGTTACGCAAGGGTTCTTCTTTCCTCTCTCTTTCACTTTTATACATATAAGTTAGGGAAAATACTAGTGTGTTTCCCACGTACACACATAGTGTCTTTGGTTCGTTTTGGTCTCCTTGTGAAACACATATACCTATATGTAATGCATGATGTGCACTCATCCCAAAAATCTGGGGTTGTGACAAGGTGAGTAACACGGTGAGAAAACGAAAGCCCTTGGGTGCCAGGCTAATCATTCGTTTCTCAAGGTAATCGATTCCCAAGCGCTTAGCGACATTATTGGGCATAACCGAGGTGGAATGAGTTGCGAAAGCCCAATAGCTGGAAAAAACGTTCGCCTCTCGAGTTGCGAAAGCCTGTTAGTCGAGAAAAACGTCCGCTTCTCGAGATGATTTGAAGGTGATTGATGTTCGAGATTCATTATGAATGCAACAGCTTCGTAAGTAAGAGGGGTGATCGACCCACATTTAAAGATAGGTGCGAAGTAAACATACGCAAGGCTTCACATTTTGCGTCCAATCCTACAAGGCATTTGATGACCTCATTGGATTCTTCGCGGGTGCCCCTGCAAAAAGCAGGGTTTGAAATCTTTGGGCGAACCCATCGATCCCAAAGTTTATTTAGCATGACCACCTGAGCAAAGTGAATAGATGTCACAATGCTTTTTAGGAGTGCGTGCCATTTTTCAAAACATGCCCCAGATCCACATGACCCAGAGTATCCAGTTTCGACTTCCTTGAACAAATCCAGCCAAACATTGGGCACCTCCCAAAAGGGGGCATCTAATCCTGGCCTCTGTTGACAATGATCATAATCATCAATTAACTATGCATAATCATGCACCCATCAGGGGCAATAAGCAACAATAAAGGCGATGGAAGTCCCGACCCGGACCCACCCGGGTACAATTTACGGGGACAAACGACCATCATACGGATACCCAAACGCATGGCGTACACTTTATAGGGATACCGCTGCCCATACAGGTTTTAAGCCTGAAAATAAAAAGGGAAATGAACATTTCTGAATGCATGGTTGCACATGGTTTGATTGACACATATTCTCATTCTCAACAGGTTGGTCTCAACCAACGATTGACCTTTTTCAACGAAGAATCTAAAGCTTAAGACAACTCAAGTTCACACGAATCCAAAACAGAGCGCTCATCGCTCAAAAGATTTAGCAGTGGAGTTGACCCAACAGAAACATTGACTGTTTGACCGGGACTTACACCGTTGCTCCTCCTTTGAAGTAGGATCCATGAATCCAAGGCAAACCTTTGACCTAGGACATTAATTTTGCACATCTGCGTTGTCGATAAAATATTGACATTTTACCGCATCAAAACACGCATATGCGTCGCATGAAAACATAGATTTCTTTTTCTTTTCAAAATGATTTTCATCATTTTTTTGTTAGACCTGACATCGGTGGTGAGATGCTTTATCTGATTTGTCCATCGCTGAGAAGTTGCCTACTTTGAGGCTTTGGACTGTGTGATGTTCTTACACATTCTCGAGAAAAGGTCAGTCCCTTTTTTGTTTATACATATAAAGAAAATGTATCCTAAACAATAAAAGAAAAAGTAGATTTCTACCTATACTTTTTCATTTTCAAGATATTTTTTTAGATTTTTGTTTTTGGAGATTTTTTGTTATTTTTCTCAATTTTTGAGATTGAAATATGATGCTGAAAATATGTACATGAGTAGAAATATATACAATTTTTTGGTGTTTGGATTTTTCTTAATTTTTTTGTTTTGACTTTTCTTCTTTCTTTTTTTTATTTTTGATGCCTTGATAGTGAGACGGAGTAACAGGTCCCCTTTTGAGCATAGTCGAACTCTTTCATGCAGTCGAACCTGAGTGAGTTTCTGGATTTTACCAAAGCCGAAACATTGATCCCTTTGGATTGAGTTAAACCTTTCTCCTTGCCTCGGGTCATACGTTTGACGGTGCAGGCTTCATAAAGGCAATTCTGGTCCGGCCCCGATTTGAACTAGCATAAGTGGCCTAGTCAGATAAAAGGGTACAGGAAGAGTAACAAAAGGGTTCCTCAAACATCAATCAATCATTCCAACCCTTCTTTTTCAAAAAAAAAAAATTTCTCTTCTCTCTTTTTATTTATTTATTTATTTCCCTTTTTTTACCCGTGGCACCCTTTCGGGTTTTAACCACGTCCATGGGTTTAGCTCTCTTACCCCAAGCGCCCTTTTGGGTTTTCACCTGGTCCGCACAAGCCCGCTATTTTTACCCATAATGCCCTTTCGGGTTTTCACCATGTCCATCTTGCTTTGAGCTTGTATTTTTATTTTATTTTATTTTATTATTCTTTTTATTTTCTTTTCTTTTTTCAACAGCTACGTCATAGACCTTGATTCCGTCATAGCCGGCTGGATGGGGTTCTGATGTCGTCTCACGACTCGTCTCATGTTGACTTAACAGATATTATGACTGCTTGCGAACCTACAAAGAGGGCTTCCTTCAGGGTGTAGCTTGGCCATGGGTTAGGTTAGGATTTGAAGGTATGCTGGGTTAAAAGGATTTCCTTGATACGGCTTCAGTTTTCTTGACATACTTTCTTCCTTGGGGGTTTTATTGTACATGCCCTGTGATTCTTCTATATTTTTTTTATTCTTTTTGCTTAATTTCAGGCAATCTCTTTTTGAGGTTTTGCTTTTTTGATTTCTTTGGATTTTGGTAGTAACTTTATACACATACATCTTTTCTCTTTTTTTTTTTATATAGGTACACATATATATTTTTTTTGGGGGGGAATGGGTTTATTGAAAGAAAGGCCCAGGCTCAAATGGGGTAGCAAAGGATATCATCATTTTTAGGGATGTTTTTGGGCTACTGTGCTTGGAATGATGGCCTCTTTCGGGTGGTTCTTAAGCAGTCGCGTATCTGTTTCACAAACACTTACCTTGTCGTGATGGACTAAGAGTAGAACCGTCGAACATATCCCGCATTGATGGGCTTAGGAAGATGATCTCCGTCCATGGTGGCGACGTGGATGACGTATCCCGGCAGCACTTCTCGGATTACGTAAGGTCCTTCCTAGTTTGGCTTTAATTTTTCCCTTGGATCGGCATGGAGGGATGGGAAGATCTTCTTCAGCACAGTGTCTCCTACCTTCAGATCTCGACCGTGGACGCGTTTATTGTAAGCGCGTGTGATTCGTCCCTGGTAAACTTGAGTGTGACACAAGGCTAGGAGTCTTTTCTCATCCAATAAGTTTAGCTGATCAAAGCGTGATCTTTCTCTTTCTGCTTCGGGTAAGCCTGATTCCATAAGGATTCGGAGTGAGGGTACTTCAACCTCCACTGGGAGGACGACCTCGGTTCCATACACAAGGGAGAATGGTGTTGCCCCTGTAGCGGTACGGATCGACGTTCGGCAGGCCCACAAAGTAAATGGTAGCATTTCGCTCCAATCTCGATAAGTGACGACTATTTTCTCAAGGATGCGGATGACTGTCTTGTTCACGGCTTCTACGGCTCCATTAGTATGAGGCCGATAAGGGGATGAGCGATGGTGCTTGATCTTGTATTGCTCGCAGAAGTCTTGGATGCGCTTATTCGTAAAGTTTGTGCCATTGTCTGTGATGATATCTTTAGGTACTCCAAATTGGCACACAATATTGTTCTTGAGAAACTTCTCAATGTGACTGGCCGTGATGTTGGCATATGACGCCGCTTCTACCCACTTGGTGAAGTATTCAATGGCGACGAGGATGAACCGATGTCCGTTTGATGCTTTTGGATTAATCATTCCGATAACGTCAAGGCCACAGGTAGCAAATGGCCAAGGAGTGGTCATGCAGTGAAGATCAATGGCAGGAGCGTGTATCAAACTGGAGTGTTCTTGACACTTGTAGCATTTTTGAATATGCTTGCAACAATCCGATTCCATGGTGGTCCAAAAGTATCCCTGCCGTAGGATTTTCTTAGCGAGCATGTGACCGCTGACGTGGGCTCCGCATACTCCCTCATGGATTTCTTTCATAATGTTGACCGCTTCACTTTTAGTAAGGCACCTGAGTAAGATGTTATTATATGATCACTTGTAGAGGCATTCCCCGCAAATGACATATCCTGTCGCTAAACGTTGAATGGTTCTTCGATCTGTCTTGGATGTACCCTCTGGGAAAGTTAAGGTCTCGAGGAAATTCTTGATATCTAAGAACCAAGGTGGCTCATCATCAGGCTTTGTAGGTTCCTCAATCTGGAGGTAAAAGGCTGACTCATTCCTCTGCTCGATCATGATCGGCTTCATATCAACACCATAGGGGATTTCAATCATTGACGCCAAAGTTGCTAATACGTCGGCAAAGCAATTCCTTATCCAGGGGACGTATGAGAAAGTCACATCTTGGAAGCAAGCTATCAGATCCTCGAGGTGTTCATGATAAGGGATCAGCTTCTCGTCTTTCATCTTCCAATCGCTATTCATCTGGCATATGATTAACTGTGAATCGCCAAATACTCGAAGGTGAGTTACATTCAGATTGAGAGCTGCCTGGAGACCAGCGGCGCAAGTTTCATACTCAGCCATATTGTTAGTGCAAGGGAAGTTGAACTTGATAGAGACCGATACATGGGATCCTTTTGGTGAAATTAAGATGGCGCCAACTCCTTGGCCCTCGACATTTGCTGCCCCGTCAAAGTGCATTACCCATGATTCTTCTGGTTCTTCTGTATCGTCTTCCGTCATGAACAAGATATCTTCATCTAGGAATTGGGTTCTTAACGGCTCATAGTTAGGTAAAGGATTATCAGCAAGATGATCAGCAAGCGCCTGCCCCTTGATCGATTTCTGAGTGACGTACGTGATGTCGAATTCTAATAATAAAAGTTGCCATCATGCGGTTCATCCAATGAGAGCTGGCTTTTCAAACAGGTATTTTAACGGGTCCATTCGGGCCAAGAGCAGAACGGCCTGGGATAGTAAGTAGTGGCGGAGCCTTTGAGTAGCCCATACAAGAGCCAGGCATGCTTTCTCAATATGAGAATAGCGCGTCTCGTAATCAGTAAACTTCTTGCTCAGATAGTAAATGGCCTGCTCTCTTCTTCCTGTTTCATCGTGCTGCCCCAAGACACATCCCATCAAAACTTCAGTCGTGGAGAGATACATCAAGAGTGGTCTCCCTAGCTCAGGTGGTACCAAAACAGGTGGATTAAGGAGGTTGCTTTTGATTTTTTCAAACGCGGCCTGACAATCGTCGTTCCATTGAACGGGCGAATTCTTCCTTAGTAACTTGAAGATCGGCGTGTAGATTGGAGTTAGTTGTGCAATGAACCGACTGATATACTGTATTCTGCCTAGAAACTCTCTAACCTCTTTCTCGATAGACGACGGTGGAATTTCAGTGATGGCTTTAACTCTGATGGGGTCGAACTCGATCCCCCTTCTGCTTACGATTAACCCTAGCAGTTTCCCTGACATAGCACCAAATGCGCACTTCTGTAGATTTAGACGTAGTCGATATTTCCTCATCCTTTCAAACAACTTCTGAAGGTTTACCAGATGGTCGCTTCGCTCTAGTGATTTAGCTATCATGTCGTCGACATACACTTCAATCTCTCTATGCATCATGTCATAAAATAGTGCAGTCATAGCTATCTGGTACGTTGCACCAGCATTTTTCAGCCCGAATGGCATGACTCGATAGGAAAAGGTTCCCTAGGGCGTAATGAACGTTGTCTTCTCGCGATCATCCTCCACAATTTTGATTTGATTGTATCCTGAGAATCCATCCATAAAAGAAAGCATTCCATGCTTAGCTATGCTATCAACCAAGATGTCGATGTGTGGCAGTGGGAAATCGTCCTTTGGGCTTGCTCTGTTTAAATTGCGGAAATCGATACACATGCGAACCTTTCCATCCTTCTGCGGTACAGGTATGATATTAGCTAGCCACTGCAGGTACTTGGATACCATGAGAAACCCCACGTCATACTGCTTGATGACCTCATCTTTGACTTTCAGCATCCATTCAGGTCAGAGACGTCTCAGCTTCTACTTGACTGGCTTCATATCAGGGTAGAGTGGCAACTCATGCTCGACCAAATCGATATCCAGACCAGGCATGTCCTCATACGACCAGGCAAAAACGTCTTGGTATGACCGAAGGAAGTCGATCATGCTCTTTCTTTCCTCAGGAGATAGCGACATTCCAATTTTGGTTATCCTGGGAACCTCCTCAGTTCCTAGATTGACGTCTTCGATCTCTTCGACAATGTGGGTAGGGCCATGCTCAAAGTCGGAAAATCAGTCAAGGAGCTCATTGGGGAGCTCCTCGAGGGGGACATCCTCATCCAGACTAGTGATCCCTACCTCTTCTTGTATTTCTACAGGGAAGGGGTTGATTTCACGTGAGACGGGTATTTTGATTAAGGCATCCTTTTGTGGGACATTTTCTGGAACTTTAAATGACAATATTTTTAGACTTTGGATTTTTTCAAATGTTTTTGGGATTTTTGTTTTCTTCCATGTTTTTGAGATTTTTGTTTTCTTTCATGTTTTTGAGATTTTCGTTTTCTTCAGAGACGGACCCTTGGCCAGGCGAGTTTGTGTATATACAAGGTATTGCCTACCAAGGGCTTATCTCACTTTTTATAGGTAGTTTTTTTTTAGGAAACAGGCACCAAACTTTAGGCCACTTTCTGCTTCCAGGGTTTAGGGCAAAGATGCTCAATTGCGTACCTGAGGGGCCGCTTCTTTACCTGTTGGGATGGAGGATGCTGGTTGATATGGCTCATTGGAGTCAGCCTCCATCATGTTGATCCCCATTTCGTCTGGGATCATGTCTTTAAACGATAACTCGGTTTTATGGTGATTTACCACAGGGGGGATTTGTTCAGGTACCGATCGTTATTCTTCGAAAAGGGACAACGCGGCCAAATCTATCTCCAAGATGGGAAGGGAGATATGAGGATTGGTGGGATGGACTGGGGCTTTGGGTTTGTGTGGGGTCAAATGGGTTGCCCCATTTCGATCGATCTTTATGACCCCTGCGCTGACAAAGGAATCCCTGATGTGTGGCCTAGAGCGAGGTTTCTCTTCTATGTTGGTTCCTCGAGCTCTTGCTGGTGCGGTGACCCTGGCTTTTTCTTTGGCCTCTCGGACCTCTTGCTCTGTGGGCTTATATCCTAGCCCGAATCTTATTTTTTGTCCCTTAGCCACAACTGGCTCTCTTCTGCCTTGTAATTTGGGTCCGGACCCTTCCTTCTGATAGCCCCACTTTTGGAGCATCACTACTTCCATTTCATTGGTTGGTTGTTGAAGTGATGTTTCTAGGGGTTGGGTCTCTGACCACCTCATATTTAAAATTGTGCAGGTCGGTGTCTTCCTCAGTATGTGGTACATCCACTACCTTAGGATTTTCAATGCTGTGGGTGGCCTTGTCTTTCTCATTGTGCCCTTCACCAATGATGATGATCACCTTCTGTCCTGATATGAATTTCAATTTTTGATGGAGGGTAGAAGGTATCGCCCCAACCTCATGCAACCATGGGCGTCCTATCAGTAGATTAAAAGAGGATTTGATATCCATCACTTGGAATGGTATGGAAAAGGTCATGGGCCCGATTACGAGCTCAAGGTCAACTTCTCCCATGATCTCCCGCCTTGTGTTATCAAAACCTCGAGCACTCGTCCTTGTTGGCCTCAACATGCAGGGGTCCACCCCAATTTTGGTGGCAGTTCTCAATGGGCACACGTTCAATGCAGATCCGTTGTCAATTAAAACCAAGGGAATTATCATGTTCCCGGATTCTACAGTGATGTTGAGAGGTTTAGAATGACTATTTCCCTCCTCTGGCAGGTCCGCATCCGAAAAAGATATGGCATTGGGAGCCATCACTTGACCAATTATCTGCCCAACTTCATCTGGGCTGACTTGAAGTGATACATGAGCATTTTTCAATCCCCCCATTAATGCTTAGAAATGGAGTGGGGATGTCATCAATAAATCCCATATAGTAATATGGGCCGACATTCTTTTCAGCTGAGTCTCCAGTATATGTTCTCGACTCATCTTCTCAAAGGGATTCATAGTGCTCTCTTTCTTCCCTGCGGGTTGGGCTTGTGCTACTGCTGCTGTTGCTGTTGGTATTGTTGCTGCTGTCTCAGGCTGTCTCGAGATCTTCCCCGACCTGGTAACAAAGTTCACGGCTCCCTCTCTGCTGTTGCTACCGACGTTAGCATTGGTTTGCTCGTAGCTCAGCGAGACCTGATGTGGATCATAGGTTGGTCCTTAGAGCTGGAATGGTATGGTTATCGATGTCTGGAGTGCATGTACTGATGGCTCTGGGAGGGTAGGTAAGACATGGCTTTCCTCCGTGATGGATGGGGGGGTAGCAAAATTTGGCCAGGTAGGGGTGGTGAGGTTTAATGGTGGTTGCACCGGGGGTAATGGTGTGTGTGCAGGCCATTGATAATTGATGAGTGCAAGCAGAGGGTTGGGGGTTTGATGGGCCATGAGGGAATTGACAGGGGTGGTAAAGTTTGCATGTGATTGAGCTGACGATAATGGGGTGGGAGCAGGCCATTGGTAATTTATTGGTGGTGGGGGATTGGGGGTCTGTTGGTTTATTAGGTAATGGATGGGGGTGGTGGAATATGGTTGATACGCATTCATTTTCGTAGTTAATGGGAGTGGATGGTGGGAAATAGGCCCTAAGATCTAGGGGTTCAGCTGTTGGTGTAGGGGTAGGAAAATAATCGCGATTAGGGGTTCAATCACCCCAGCAGTTCCTTCTCCTAGATTTCTGCCTTGGTGCCACAAAGATTTACGGATTACAAATGAAGTCGTGGATCAAACTCCAATTCTTCTTCAAATTCCTCTACCATCCCTATGGTGGAGTGCAGGACTGCTATTCTCAGTAGGTGTGGTGTTAAAGGCACGATGGATATTCGCATGTTTGGTTTGCTTGGGTGGTGTGGGGGAATGATCTTTCGGCATCGATTAAGTCTGGACGCGTGCTTTAATGGGAAGCAGCGATCAGTCGGGTGACCCGGACCCTGATGAAAATTGCAATGAGTATTAGGGTCAAAATTATATGGAATCGGATTGGGAGGAGGTCATGGTTGGAGAACAGTTATTAAACCCTTTTCAATTAATAATGGCAAAAGTACACCCAGGGATTGCCCTAAAGGCGTAAAGACTCGATCATAACGGACTCTCCTCTCCGGGGTCATTTGCATTCCCTGCCCATTCCCTGCTCTTTGTCTGTCTGGCCAGGGAGCGCTTGGAAATTGGAGCAGGCTACATTGTTATTATTGGGCCGAGTGTTCGCAACATTTTGCACCTCTGCCCCTATCCTCCTATCCTTCTTTCACTCAGTAAACCTCCTAACCCCGCTAGGGGCCCCTAAAGCATTCTTACTCAACCGCCCTTCCCTGATGGCATCCTCACAGCGGTTGGCATTCCTCACCAAATCGGTAAAACTAGACTGCTATTGGTATACAAGAAAATTAGAGATCACTGGCAGAGTGTTTTTTGAAATCATCTCTATCTAGGTGCTCTCCGCCGCCCTAAGTATTTGAAGGTCTCGTTTGGATTCTGCTTTAAACGGGCCAAATCAGACTTGCGTGGTTTAATATCAGTATTATAGACATACTGCTCTTGGAACAAATGTGCTAAATCTTTCCATGTCTTCATCATGGATTGTTCAAGAGATGTGAACCACCTCAGGGCCGGTCCGGTCAAACTTTTCTGAAAGACTTTTATTAGCAGTCTTTCGTCCCCCCCCCCCGTACTGGCACATGTCCCCACAATAGGACTTGAGGTGTGCAATCGGGTTGCCTGTGCCATTGTATTTGTCGAATACTGGCATTTTAAATTTGGGGGCAAGGGGACCTCAGTGAACAAGCATAGGTCTGTGAAGTCCGTGGCGTGGATTTCAGCACCACCCATTTTCATCAGCTGTTTTTGTATTTTGTCTAATTGTTCTTTCAGCTGCTCTGACTCTTTTGATACCGGGGTTGCTTTCTCGGCCGTCAGTTGGACTTCACTCTGGGCCACTAGGGGATGGGAAATTATGGGAGGGGGGTGGAGGCTGGTCAAAGCCCCTACATAGGCCCCGCTATTCCTAATCTCGTCCTCTTTATACTGCTGGTCGGCATAATGTGAAGTGAGGACGAGATTCTCCACTTGTTGCTGCATGGGTTGGATGGGAATGACATGAGTAGGGGTTGGATGAGCCCATTGGGGGTGTGGAAAGGCTTGTTGGGTGATGGGAATTTGGTTTTGAAATGGAGTCGGATAGGGCCATTGGGTGTGAGGGAAGGTTTGGGGATGACCTTGGGGTGCGAGGCCATGGGGGAATTGGGTTTGGGGGATGGCATGGGTTTGACCCGACTGTGAAGGTTGGGTTAGGTGTTGGGGGTATTGTGGAAGGTATGAGTGTGGGGTTTGGGTTTATGCCATGAACCCTTGATCATTTTGGGCCATAGGCCATTGATGGGTTTGGGCCATGGGCCCTGGATAGGTTGGGCCAATGGGCCTGGGTAGGTTTGGGCCATGGGCCCTTGGTGAGTTTGGCCCAATGGGCCTTGATGGGTTAGGCCATGGGCCTTGGTGGGCCTGGCCCAATGGGCCTTGGTGGGTCTGGGCCATGGGCCCTTGGTGGGGTCTGGCCCGATGGACCTTGGTGGGTTTGGCCCAATGGGCCTTGGTGGCTCTGGGTCATGGGCCCTTGTTGGGTCTGGGCCATGGACCCTTTGTGGGTCTGGCCCGATGGGCCTTGTTGGGTCGGGGCCATGGGCCATTGGTGGATTTAGGCCATGGGCCCCTGATGGGTTTGGATTTGATGGGTTTGGCCCAATGGGCCCTGGGGGATATAGGTAATGGGGTTTTGGAACAATGGGCCTTGGGGATGATGGGTAGTGGGGTATTGGACCATGGGGCCTTGGAGGTCATGGATGGTGGGGTATTGGGCCATGGGGCCCTGAAATGTGTGGGAAAAGGGGGTTTGGGCCAATGGGCCTTGGGGTATGTGGGAGTTTGGAGGTTGGGCCATTTGGCCTTGGGGTGTATGGATGGTGGGAGGTTGGGCCATGGGGCTGGGGTATGGGTGATGGGGTTTGGATGGTGTGGATTATGGGAGGTTGATGGGGGTCATGGGGGAGTGAAGCATGGAGGTTTGCTAAGGTATGAGATGGATTCATGGGCATGGGGTGTGGAGGAGAGGTATTTTGGGAAGCCTTCCATGAGGAGTAGGCTTGGAACATCTCCTCCATCATGGCCATGGAAGGGGGATCGGATGAGGATGGTAGATTTAGGGGGTGATGAGATGTAGATGGAAGGGATATGGAGGAAAAATTAGGCATAGCCCCGGTATGATCGGGCATGGCCATGGGAGGTGATGGGATATGGGGTGGATGAGATGGGGCATTGGGAAACGGAAAGGTATGGTGGATGTATGATGGAAGGTTAGGTGTAGGTGTTTGGGAAAAATTGGGCATGACCCGGATAGATGGGGGGATTTGTGGGGGGTTGGATAGGATGGAGGTGACATAGGTGAATGAGGGCGGATCGGGTCTATAGGGGGATGATGGGAATTGGGGCATGGATTTGGATTGGAAAAATGGGTTTGGGTTTTGTATGGATGTGGATGGGAAATGTGTTGGATTGGGCATGGATATGGGAGGGAGAATGGGCATGGTTTGGGTAAGAGATGGGGAATGGGGGGTTGGATTTTGGATATTTTGGGGGGTATCGGTTGGGGCCAAATGGGCCGGTAACGGTAAAGGGGGGTTGGGTGAGGGGGATGGTGGAAAAAACTTCTCCCGAATGGGAGTGAGTTGGAGAATGTGGCGGGGATGAGTCGGGATCGGCGTACGTCGGGTCCACTACCCACGACATTCTTCTGGAGGGGGTCGGGTAAGGGTGCCTTGGATAAGGCCCAAAAATCCTCCTCCTTCTCCTACGGGACGACGGAGGGCAAGATGATGCCGTTGTGCCGGCACCACAAACTAAATATTTTTTGGGTTTTGATTATATATATTTTTTGAATTTTATGAAAACGTTTTTGAAAAATAAAGGTTCCGAGACCTTAGAATTCCCTTTTCGGTGGCTCTCGTACCTTAATTCAAGACCCGCGGCGATGGTTTCGATGCACTTTGGAAGAATCGCAGGAGAACCTTCGATCTATTGAAGACACAAAAATTGAGGCAAACGACCCGATCCCCTTAAATGAGCCAAAAATAAGTTGCCTTCTCTTAATCGGCGGGGGCGTATTGGGTGTCGAACATGGCGGGGCCCAAACAAGGCACTAAGCACACTAATCGAGGAACTTGGGAGGTGAAGAAGGCCACAGATTCAGGCTGCTTAAACCCAGTTTATACTGGGCGTATGTATTATATACGCCTGACCAAAACTAAGCAGATTTGGCTGGGCGTATATATTATATATGCCTGAGTATTTCTGGCGATTTTTTGGCTAGGCGTATTTAATATATACACCTGGCAAAACTGTTCTTTCAACTTGGTTTGTGGAAGCTAGGCTTCCGGGAACTGAGCATTTTTTTTTTTTGATGATCGATTCTCTCCTCACCGTACCTAAGGGGTTTGAGTCCAGTATAACTCGCTAGCGCGCTCCCCAAGGGTTTTAAGCTTTTTGGAATGGAAACCCACCCGATATACCTCCGGCGCGAGCGCCTTCTCAGATACTAGGTGGGCTGGGACTTTTCTGGATCATCACCACTAGGGCTGCCACCATACTAAGACCCGGGTGTTTGTATGTGTGCCTAAACCCAACCCTTTGAAAATCTACCCCGTTAAAAAAATAAATTAATTAAGCTCCCCAACTTGATTCAATTTTAATTTTTTCAAAGCTTTTTCTTTTTTTTTTGAAAGTTTTCTTTAGTTCAAAGACCGGGGGTGATGATCTCGTGCCGCCACTACGGGCAGGCGCCCACTGTTAGGAAATGAATAATAAAAAAGACGGGGCCAGTCAAGCGACTAGGCGGGAAATATAAAGTGCTGAAATTTAAAAGGTTCCAGTCAAGTGACTAGGCAAAAAGTTGCTCAAATTTAAAGCAGAAACGTAGGGGTGAGTAAAAGAAAGGAGCCAGTCAAGCGACTAGGCAAAAATTGCTGAAATTTAAAGCGGAATCGTAGGGGTGAGTAAAAAAGGTGCCAGTCAAATGACTAGGCAAAGATTGCTGAAATTTAAAGCGGAATTGTAGGGGTAAGTAAGAAAGGTACCAGTCAAGTGACTAGGTGAAAATTGCTGAAATTTAAAGCGAAAACGTAGGGGTGAGTAAAATGACGTAATCGGAGGGGTGAGTGAAAAAAAAAAGAGCAAAAAATAAAAAAAAAATAGTAATAAAATGTTAGAAAAATAAAAAAAGGCCTAGTTCAAGGGGAAGCTCTACTAGCTACGTCCCCAGCAGAGTCGCCATCTGTGCAACCGTGGGAATTGTGGCGATCTCGTCGCGACGAAGCGCTCTCTAACGAAAAAAAATAGAGTCGCCACCCGGAGCTTTCGGTGTCCCGGGATACCTAGTTCATTTTTATGAGCACCGAAGTGCTAAAAATATGACTCTGAATCCGGTCCACACCAAAGGCTCTTGGGTAGGGGCTTCGGTTATCGATCGGGAAGGTGTTAGGCACCCGATCAACCTGCTAAATGTGGTCTCTACTTAAGGCCAGGTCTATGTGGGGCTGGTTTATATAGTATATATATATATAATTATATATATATAAAAGAAAGTAAAATGAGCGGCACTTCCCCTTGCCCGAAGGCACACCGATCCTATTGAGCCATTCCCGCTTGCTAAAATTTGGGTAGCGTAACGGCTCAATTCTAGGATAGAGGAAAAGCAAAGAAGGTAGAGGAATAGAGGGGAGAGCCGGAGCTCTCGGGCCCTTGTAGCACCGTTGGAGAGCCTTGCGTTGGCTTGCTTCGGTGAGCTTTTTGAAGGCTTGTATGGTATGGAATGAGGTTCTAACTCCTAAGTCTTGAAATTAAGAGGTAGAGAAGGAAAGCTAGGGGGTAACACACACCTAACCTAGAGGTTTTTAGTGAAATACTAAGGTCTAAAGGGGCTTTTTCAATTCTGAAATTTGTATGGGGATGGTGCACCAAAGGGAGAAAGATCTTCTCACTTAAGCTCTTTCTCTCTTAGGTAAAAACTCTCAACCCTTAAGCAAGAGGGGTGGCTCTCTATTTATAGAGAAAGGGAGGATTAGTGAGGGGTTAAAGTCCGAATTAGATTAGCAATTAGGTAATGGGCAATCTAAGGTTTTTGTGGTTTTCTAGAGCTTGGAGAAGAGGGATTTGGGTTTAATGGTAGATGATAGGGTGGTGACTTGAATGGTAAAAGGGTGATAACTTAAGCTAATAGGGTCACTAGGGTCCTAAAGAAACACACCCTAGACTTTGGGATGGTCCACAAGTCAAACCCCCAATGTCAATTTTGGCCATTTTTTGAAGGAAAACCAGGTCCAAACTATTGGAAGTTGAAGACCCGCAGTGGCCCGGCCCGGTTTGCAATTTCCTGCACAAATCCGTATTTTTCAAATTGCTCTTGAGGGTGGTAAAGTGGTCAATAAGCTAGGATATCTATGCAAGTCTTCAACACCCAATAGCAGTCATCAATTACTCTTGAGAAACCTCTGATATCTAATATACTCTAACTATTTTACACTACTGATAGGAAGAAATTCCAACCACAGTGTCAATTGATGCTAAAATTTTCCGATCATTTATTCCTACACCGGGCTCTCTTATGTATAGATCATAAGGAGTTGGTTTATAAAGTTCTAATTTTAATAAAAGAAACTACTAAAGTAAAAGTATCCTAATATAATTTTAATTCCTAATTTTATTCTTCCTTGCTTTCAAACCGTAGATGTGCTTCTAGATTGCTCTCTATAATAGCAGCAAAGATCTTCAGAATCAATCTTCATCAATCTTCTCAGATCCGTGATTCACCAAACTTCTAATTTCAAAGATCTTATAATTCAGTGCATGGCGGTGATAATCTTCACTCACTTGATCAGCAATAACAGACGTAGCAGAAATAAAGCTTTTCTTTTATACAATCGTAAATTATGATTTATCATTTTCACACAACTTTCTTACTAGACGATATTTTATAATGAACGATCGCTTCTTTTATCGCTTTTTACTCCTTTATCACTTTCTGAAGAATCGTCGTTTGAAGAATCGTAATTATGATTTCTTAGCTTTTCTCTTTCTTTTCATCTTCAGCTTAAGCGTATGATTTTCAAAAATTCCAAACCCTTTACCTTTACTTTCTATCATAGTAATTATCCTTGATCAAAACTCAGCAATTTCAATTCTATACAGCGTGGAGTGTGTGCGTATCAGTAAAATGTTTATTCATCATAGATTTTTCTAAACTGCAGATTTAGAAAATATTTTCATCCAAACTCTCACTATTGGCATACTCTCAAAAGGATATCAAAATTGGGATCTCACATATGATATGTACATGATAAATTCAAAGGACAATAAACTTAAGAAGGTAAATCTCATGGAATGGATAATCAATTCTGATGATATGACTTTTCCATTCATTCATAGTATCTATTTCATACATCTCTACTAGACTCATACTTTTATAAATTGTAAATCACAAAGGTCTTTCCTTCATCTTGTAATGGGGCTTTGGGTTAAAAGGTTTCAAGAAAAAAAAAGGTAAAGAGGATTCAAAATTATTTCTGAGAATTCAGCTCGTCCTTCTCTGTCTTCTTTCCTTCTTTTCTATTTCAATAAGGATCCAAAAAGCTCGATGGCTTCTTCCCATTTTTTCTTGTATTTTCTATTGTAAATCCCAGTTCTTCTTTTCAGTTTGGAAGCTTTTGTGCTTCTCTTTTTCACAGAATCGTATTTTATGATTTCTTCTAAAATTGTATTTTTCTTTTTACGATTTTCATTTTCTATTCCCATATTTTTCATAAGATTGTATTTCTTCTCAGTTGTACCATTTTCAGCAGATCCTTTATCTATTCTTGCTCATACTCCTTCCACTCCCTCTTCTCCCCTCCTTTTACATTCTAAACTCTCAGAAATAATAAGGGTTAAAGATAAAAAACTTTGGATAGTACATAAGGTTAAAGATTTATAAAATTTTGATATAAAGAAATTCGGATTTAGGCTTCTAATATGGGTTCAAAGGATAAAATCTTTTCAGGGATTTTGGCTTTTTGGCTTTGGTGTAACAAAAGATGGCCTTAAATCATTTTCAAGATTTACTAGTATAGATGTCTTCTTATTCTGATATATTTAACAGATATTTCTAAAGAAACAAATCATCATAATCACATAATATCTTGATTGTAAGTTCAGTAATATGAGATCTCTCAGTAAAAGTTCAAGGAAATTTTAAGCTTGAAAATAAAAGCAGTCTCTCTCAAATTAAAAGAGGATGTATTAGCTCAAGATCTCACTAGTTTTATAATTTTGAAACTATAATCCAAATTTTACAGTTTAAATTAATCATATAGTTTCATACATTCATCAGATATAGTGCTCAAAGATGCTATTCATGAATTGCAATTATTTTATTTTGATTGTTAAACTTTTGTTACGATGGATTATAAAGTTTAATAGATTCACAATTTTTTTTTGTCATACTTTGCATTTATTGATTAACTCTAGACTAAAATTACTACTTTTCTAACTAAAAGTAGAGAAATTAAAAAACAATTCTAATAATAAAAGCAAAATAAAAAATAAAAACTGTTACTTACTAATATATATAGATTTTTATATCCCGCCCAAACTTAAATAGGACAATGTCCTCATTGTGTAAAACAGGGGACATAGCAAACATTTATTACCTTAATGGCACTGTTTAGTTATCGAGTTTATAATCTGCATTAGGATTCAACAAAGATCCCCCAAACTTGGGAGAAACTACTTCCGGTATAAACATGAATTTTGCACTATAAAGAAATTGTTAGAAATAAAAAAAATGGTTAAAAGAAATTAACATATATATTAAACAAAATTTTTACATGAGATAAGATTACATGAAGAATTAAACCTGGGAAAAATTTTGACGCACATTAAAATAAAATATGACACTGGCAGCAACGTCCAAAAAGAAATCTTCGATAAAGATCGGTCCTCGGCACTAACCACCTTCAATCAGAGTCTCTCATCCCTTCCTACCAAAGGAGTATCCACTCCTTGGCAAAGGGCCGCTCCTCAAAGAGCTATCGAAACACTTCTCTGTTCCCTTCTTATCTTGCATCCCCTCATGATTCTTTAACTGCACCCTTAGTGTAGTTGAGCGAAGAAGTTGAGGAGAAGGAAGATGACACATCTTCACCCCCCCACAAAGGGAAAGGGGTACCTTACATTCCTTCCGCGGGAGAAATGCAATCCCACTATGGAGGTCCTTTGAAGAGTGGGAAGTGAACACATCTCTAGATCTCATCGCCAGATCAACTTTTACCTATACTGCTCCCTTGTGAAGACTATGTGAAGGGAATGTAGCACAAGCGAAGGGAGAAGATAAGTAATGGAGAGGGGTGGTGAGGAGATCAAGGATGGGATGGAAAATGACACTGAAAAATACAACCCATATTTATTATAAAGGAACACACATTTGGGATGGGTTGTAATGGTATAAATGTTAGGAATTGGGGGAAGATGGGTTTGTGGTATATGGTTTCAAATTTGGGTTAGGTTTAAGGTCAAGGGTAGTTTCGGTAGATGATTCAGCATCTTGAGTAAGTCACTGGTGCTTTAGATTTTCTACCTTATGGATGGTGACTAGGAGCTCAGCTCTATGTATTTCGAGAATTTTATCAAGTTTCTTACTGAAATCACTGGGGTTTTGGTCTTCTGTCATGGGGTTTTAAGGTTTGGAGATGGAAGACAAAAGAGATGAGTTTTTAGGAAGATAAGGGTCTAGTTTTATAAGGAAGAGGCTCGACTTTGAACCGTCACTTCGAAGTAAATGTCGATGTGTAGGTTTCTAGGTTAGAGTAGTTGGGAAGTGGTAGTCATGAATGTGAAGTTTGTTTGCTTTTCTTACGAATTTAATGGGTCCAAATTCCAATGTAACCTATAAGATCGATCACTGGAGTTCCCTGTTCCCTAGAATTGTCGTTTGCAATTCTATAGAACGGAAGTGAGACTTATTGACGCTTCAAATCGTACTCACTATGATTTGACTCTACAAATCACCTACAATCATAACTCCATACGCCTTTAAGTGATTATAACATAAGAACAGAAACTGTTACGATTGACTGGACTTTTACATATCGTAAATCATAGAATAATCTTTTGCTAATATATATATATATATATATATATATTACAAGTGTTTGCTACAAGTGAGTTGGTAGCTCGACAGGTCCACGAGGAGCTCTCTAATGGTCAAGGGGAGTTGATGTACCTCCCATGATAATAATTCCTCCTGGGGTGTGTACTGGCCATGAGGACAAATAGCTACTGCCTCTCGAGTTAGCCAAAATGGTTAGTTGCTCAACCTAAGCTTCTAACTGTGTAATGGATTCCAAGAGATTATTGGGTAACTGCATTTGAATCCGACCATACTGCAACCAGCTTTCGGCTATCTGCATCAGGGCTACCTAGGTGCCAGTATGGTCTTGGGTCTGCGTGGGGTAAAAAGGAACAATGGGACATTGGAGCGATTTGAGTTGGGCTATGGTTAGAACCACAAGCTTCACCTTGTCCAGATGTTGGGTGTTATTTTATACCCACTAGAGATTGAGATTTTTCTTTCTAAAGTTTCATCTTTGGAAGACCTTTCGTCATTGACTTTAATTTATATAATCCTCCTTGCATAGGGGGTATATTCCTAGAAGTCTCCGAATCAATCTCACTTGATGCATTGTGTTGCATCGTTTCCTTGCTAAGGGTCTCAAAGAGTTCCCAAGCATCCACTACTGTTAAGTAACAAAACATACCACCACAGGCAACATCAACCATATGCCTAGTTTGGTCATTTAATCCTTCATAGAAAATGAGCACTATTTGCCATTTTGTGACCCCATGATGAGGGCACATATAGAGAAGATCCTCGAAGCGACTCCAACTCTCTTGAAGAGGTTCATCCAAAAATTGGTGGAACGTTCAAATAAGATGCCAGATTCTGTTCGTTTTTCACCTTGGGAAGTACTTCATAAGGAATTTACATTTCAATCCCTCCCAATCAGAAATCAAATCTCGGGGTAAAGAGTGCAACCACTATTTTGCCTCGTCTATAAGAGAATATGATAATAGTCTCAAACGAACGGATACTCCTGTCAGTTCTTTGATGCGAATAATGTTACACATTTCTATAAAATTATTTAATGCCATTGGGGTCTTCCTCAATTAGTTCATGAAAAGTGGGGAGTATTTGAAGCATATTTGGCATGATTTCGAAAGCCTCGTAACCGACAATAGGGGTTTAAATACATGGGGGTAGTGTAAGAGGTGTCCGTGCGTAGTATTCCCCCATCATTTTAGCCTTACTTTGATTTTCTCCTACCATGTTCGTATTGATCAAGGCAAGTTGGCTAGAATGCAATATATCTAGTTTTGGTTTGGATTTATATGATTTTTATTCAAGAAAGCAGGGAGAGAGAACAAATCTGAGCTTCGACCTTCGCTGATTAGGGGAAGTTGAGACTCTGAGTTGTCGCTCTGAATAAACCTGTGAAAGATTAAGAAGTGATTAAAGAAAAAAAATATATAAAGAAATATAAAAAGAGAGAGAAATATTTATTTTAAAACAGAAATATAAATAAAAAGATAAATCTCATCCCGAGCAATGGCGCCAAAAACTTGATCGGCTTACTATGTGTATCTATTTAAGTCTTAACCTATTGCAAGCGCACAATAGAAATTGTAAAGCTAGTATAGGTTCATTCCCATGGAGAAATATTTATCTTATCTTTAATTCTATTTCTATTTTAAAATTTATATTTATCTTTTAAGGTCCTAAATTACTTGAGAAATATGAATAAAGAATGGGTTATTAATCTAAAATGCATAAAAATAAATCATAATCCTCCTTCTTTAGATTGAGGTAGTCAATCCCAATCTTCAACTATTGGATATATATAAAAATAAATAGTACCGTTATACCATATTGCAGTCTTCTAGAATTTGGCCGTCAATCAAAAACTAAAATTCTTTAACACAGATTTAATCTAATACACAATCTCCTAAAATCTGGGCATCAATCAAATTCGAGAAAATTGAAGATGGAAAAGTAAAAACCATTACACTACTCTGCAAATTCCAACCTGAGTTGTCAATTCAAATCAAAACATGAAGATGTTTACAAAGCAGTAAATAAAGCAAAATAAATATATCTAAACTAGAAAGTAAAATAAATATAGCTTTTGAGAAACTAGGATATCTACACTAATCTTCAGCTCCCAATAGCAGTTGTTAATTGCTCTTGAGAAACCTCTGATATCTAATCTATTCTAACTACTTTACACTACTGATCGGAAGAAACTCCAACCTCAGTTGTCAATTGATACTGAAATTCTTCGATCCTTGATTCCCACACCGAGCTCTCTTATTTATAGATCATAAGGTGTCAGTTTACAAAGTTCTAATTTTAATAAAAGAAAGTACTAAAGTAAAAGTATCCTAATATAATTCTAATTCCTAATTTTATTCTTCCTTGTTGTCAAACCATAGATGTGCTTCTAGATTGTTCTCTATAACAGTAGTAAAGATTTTCGGAATCAATCTTCATCAATCTTCTTACATCTGTGATTAACCAAACTTCTAATTTTAGAGATCTTCTAATTCAGTGCAAGGTGGTGATAATCTTCACTCACGTGATTAGCAATAGGAAATGAAGCAGAAAGAAAGCTTTTCTTTTATACAATCGTAAATTACGATTTGTCATTTTCACACAACTTTCTTACTGAATGATTTTCTATAACAAACAATGGCTTCTTTTATTGCTTTTTACTCCTTTGTCGCTTTTTGAAGAATCGTCTTTTGAAGATTCATAAATTAAAATTTCTTAGCTTTTCTCTTTCTTTTCGTCTTCAGCTTAAGCGTACAATCGCAAATTTTGATTTCTTGACTTTCAGTAGTAGCGAATTATCTTCTTTCACTCAATCATCTTTTTACTGCTTTTTGAGTTCATTTTGATGAATATTAACACTTTAGCTTAATTTTACTATTCTTTCTTAATATCTGCATATCATTAACTTATTAGTAGAAAACTATGACCTCGCATCACTAAGTTAAGGGTGATAAAATGGTAAATTATGTAACTGATCACACACTCGTGTGGACAATTGTGCGAACGACTTCATCTGGGGAGAAGTTGTACACATGACTTTTTATTTCGTGTGCACAACTATGCCATTTTTTTAACAAAAAAGAAATGATTTACATGCACAAATGTGCAAAATCCCCATGTGTAAAGCCCTCTCCTCCCTTGGCTCTTCACCCTTTTCAATTAACCCTCCTTACCATCACAAAGCACAACATAATAACGAAGAACCAGTCATGACTCTTAATGTGAGGGCCCGACTTTCCCCTCACGAATCTCCGAGAAAGCCGTGTCGTCAAATCATAGAACATAATCCGAATACAATGCATATATAGTATCAAGTGTTTGACGAACATAGATGCAGAAGCATGTGTTAAGCAGTGAAAAATACCATTTTTCACCTCCTAACCTAACCTTTGATAAACCTTTGAGTCGACAAATAATGTATTTTAAGTGAAATTTGTAGATAAGCAATAAATTGCAGTCTTAGTGCTGACATCTATCTAAAAAGGCCAAAGAAGCAATCTGCTACTCAACATGTGCTCATACAGCCCAAAGGCCAACCAATCAAGCAGTCCACAAAGTCTTAGAGCTCCATGGCAATGACATGTGTCCACATGGGAACACATGAGAGCAAGACCAGCTGCATATGCTGAGGATTGAACCCACTAAGACGTTACTGTGTGCTGACAGATGAAGGACAACACCCCAAAGGGTGTGTACCAGCTGTGGAAACAAAGGATATAACTTATCAAGAGGTTAATTCAACCTGTCGATAGGTTAGGATGCTTAGAATGAAGCTATCAAGAGCTTCCTAGTACATGTCGAGAAGTTTTAGAAGTGCATGCTTATTTGTCGAGAGGTTCTGAAGATTGGTTTATAAGCTGCCGAGAGGTATTGAGGTGAAAGTGTGAAGAGTTCGAGAGGTTCACAGAACCTGTTGAGTTGTATAGTGCTTCCTGTCGAGAGGATATCTGTAGATGGAAGGAAATTGAGAGGTTCCAGCCACATCTCGAGAGGTTCCCTAGAACCTAACGAGCAGTCAACACCATCCCATCGACACCTTACCTGAAGCTGTAATCATTGAAACGAGGTTGAAAGCAACCTATCGAGCACAATCTCCATCATGTCGAACGTTCAATTGGAGCCTTATAAGAAGTCGACGGGATCCTGTATAACCTTTCGACAAGATGGATGAAGACTGGAGAGAAGTTAAGAATTTTTGTGAACCTGTCGAGCATTGTTACCAATCTTGTCGAGAAGTCCCCGATCCTGTCGAAAGCCATAAGCAACCTGTCGATTGAAGGGCCAAGCAGACTTAGAACTTGTCGAGAGGTTCCATGAACCTCTCAACACTCGAATTAAGAACTTCTTAGTTCCTTTCACAAGTTGTTGCCAACTCTAGTGCTCTGTGCACACATTCCAAGGCACATCAGTAACCCCTAAGGGTATTTTTGGTACACAACTAGGCACGAATGGGAACTCTAACCACTTCACATGCACTTACCCAGTTAGGACCAATGGATGGAAAGCTTTTAAAAGTAAAATCAGCCACATCAGTAGCTCAGTATAAAAGACAGAGAGGAAGAGTATAAAAGCCTGAAGAACTTATAGAGCTAGGTATCCAAAAATTGAGAGAGCTGAGGCAAAATTCGAATTCCCATCTCCAACATTCCTTCCCTCTTTCTTCTTCCCTCATTCTCTCCTCAGCCAATCATGGTTGGCTAAACCTTGTCAGTAGCTAGGGTGAGGTTGAGAGCTATAAATTGAGAGTTTAAAAAGCATTGTAAATGGATTGTATGTTGCACAGATTGCATATATGAGCACAATAGGATTGTAAGTTATATTATTATAGTGTAATTGTGGTTTTTAAAGTTGATTTTAATCTACATTTCACTTTTTTATATTTGATTTCCCTTTATTAGATATCCCTATGGATGCTTGAGCTTGTAGCCTGGCACTCACATCATCTGCAATAGCTTACCTGTTCCAATCAAGATCCTTGAATTAGAACAATCTCTAGGATGATCTGTGACCATTCAAGTGGACAGATCATAGCCTTAGGGTTGCTCCAATTCCTTGGTTAAGATTAGGTTCTTGTACCTTGCATCTGAGCTTGTAGCCAAATGAAGGATTGTAGCAAATTTGTCTTATGCATTGCCTTTGATCTAATTGATTTTTAGTAAAGACCAAAAGCCCTAGCTGCTGCTCTCCACCTTTTAATTTTAATTTATTTTTCTTCATTCTGAGTTCAATCAGTTCTGGATCATTTTGCATTTGATTTTTATAGTTTTTAGTAAAGTGATAAATCTTAGAAACCGCTCCTCTTTTCTGCTTTGATTTAGTTTAAATTAGAATAGAGTGTCAGATCTGTCATAGATCTGGAGATTTACCTCATTTCAAAGCACATTTCCCTATGGGCCTACCCTGACTTACCTATTAAAACTTGCTGCAACAGCCCTGATTCTTGTAGTTTTTTATAGTTTAATTTTGTGTTTCAGATCTGGATATGTGGTTCTAAGAGGAGCATTGTGCTTTTTGGAGGAGCAAGTTGTGCTGAAGTTTGCATTTCTTAACCCTCTTTACATTTCTAGATCTGTAATTTTTAGATCTGCAGCATTAGTTATGTGTTTTTGAAATTGTTTTACTGAAATCTGTGCTATAATTTCTGTGTGTTGTACTTATTTCCTATTATCTGTATGCTTGGTAGGAGATCTCTCAATCCTGAGATTCTCCCTTTAGATCTTGAAGTTGAGAGGCTTCTCAGACCTAAGCAGTCTCCACACAGACCTGTGGTTAATTCTAAGATTTCTGCAATGGGTAAGCAACCTAGGACATTGAAAGAATTCAATGCACCAGGGGTCTACAATTTCCCCTTCTGCATTTAATTTCTTGATGTCCAAGGGAACTATGAGATTAAATCATCCATCATACAGATACTACCCTCATACCATGGCCTAAGCAAAGAAGACCCATACAAGCACATTGATAAATTTCTAAGACTGTACACTACTTTCAACGTTGCAGGTTTGGGGGAGGAAGCAACCAAGTTGAGACTCTTTCCTTTTTCATTAAAGGATAGGGCCAGAACTTGATTGTCAATGCTCCCAACCAATAGCATTCAGTCTTGGAATGACCTTCAATGTCAATTTTTGGCTAAGTTTTTCCCCATGTCCAAAACAAGTCAGCTAAGGAAGAGCATCATTTCATTTGCTCAAGCCCCAACTAAAGACTTTCACCAAGTATGGGAAAGATTTAAGGAGCTCTTGAAGCAATGCCCCCATCACCAAATTCTTGAATGACAACTTGCTCAAAGTTTTTATCAAGGAATTGATCCCAAGAGTAGGGACATGGTTGATGCCTCATGTGGTGGTATTTACCTCCACAAGACACCTGATGAGGCTTAGGAGTTGTTTGAAACTCCATGCAAAGGGAGACTTGCTCAAGGGATATTGAGGCCCCTGTTAGATTGGTGAGAGAGAACACTACACGAGGGAAAATGTATGAGGTTAGTGGATACAATGATTTGAAAAGGAAGGTAGATAACTTGACTCAAAATTTTGATAAGCTCCTGAGAGCAATGTAGTCACCAATGGCTGCCAAAGTGGAGGAGGCATGTGTGATATGCCAGTTCCCCACTCACTCCCTTGAGGAATGTCCCTCTGTTGCCTAATTTCCAGACCTTGTTATGGAACATGTGAATGCTACTCAGTCCTTTGGACAACAACCTACTGCTGGTTATCATTAGAGAAACCATCCCAACTTGAGGTGGAGACAAGATACCTTCCAAAACCAGCAGCCACAATAGTATCACATACCTTATAGAAATACCCAGCCATACTCGTAGAACTACTTCCCAAGGCCCTAATACCAGCAGCCTATGGCCCAGCCAATGGCACAACCTGTGCATCAAATTACACTAGCCCTAACACCCGCTAGATCCCTCACATTTGAAGAGCAAGTTCTAGTTTCATCATAGAATTTGGGCCCTTTGCCACAAACTATTAACTCCCATAGCCAAAGTATTAAAAAGAGAGAGGACCACCTTGATCAGCTATCTAATTCTTTGACTAGGAGAGAGGAGAGAAGACTGCCTAGTAAGCCTATGAACAACCCAAAAGGGCAGTATATTGTGGGTGAGACTTCTTCACATGAAGAAGCTAAATCTGTCACTACTTTGAGGAGAGGAAAGTTGGTTGATAACAAAGTTGGTGTTGAGCCTAATGTGAAAAGAGCAAGGAATGAAATAACAACCCATGTTGATATGCAGCAGGAGCAGCATATGATAAATAAGGGGGGTGTTGATGTGCCCTAACAGAAAACTGAAAATAAGAATAAAGAAAAATTTGATGAGATTGCTAAGGCAGCAAATGGGAGATCAGTCCCCCATTTGCCATTTCCCAATGCAATGCAAGCACCTTATCCTTTTGATAAGGGGAATGCTAAAGTTAAGGAAATGATAAAAATATTCAAACAAGTAAAGATCAATTTGCCTTTACTTGATGTTATCAAACAAGTTCTAGCCTATGCAAAATTTTTGAAAGATTTGTGCACCCACAAAAGACAATCTAGGATACACCTATCCAAGAAGGTTTTTTGTGCTGAGAAAAGGAACCAAGTGCTGTCCATTGCAACCCTAATCAAGCTTCAAGACCCAGAAGTTCCCACAATCCCCTGCATCATTAGGGATCACACCATTGAGAAGGCCTTGTTAGATCTGGGAGCTAGTATAAACCTACTTCCATATTCAGTTTCTAAGAAGTTAGGCTTGGGAGAATTGAAGCCCACACATGTGGTGCTATAGCTAGCTGACAGATCTGAAAGGAGGCCTGTGGGAATGATAGAAGATGCGTTAGTTGGGGTTGATAAGTTTTTCTATCCAGCATATTCTCTGGTTCTTGACATGGAGCCAAGCAAGTGTACCGCCTCCATTCCTGTGATATTGGGCAGGCCTTTCTTGGCCACTGCCAATGCTTGTATTCAGTGTAGATTAGGAGTAATGGAGCTATCTTTTGACAATATAAAAGTAAAATTGAATGTGTATGATGCAGTAAGTCAACCTCACTTGGATAGTGAGGATTGCTTTTTGATTGATGTGTTAGATGAGCTTGTGGAAGAGACTTTGCCCGAGCTGCTACATTATAATGATTTGAGTGGTATTTTTGAGGATGTGTGGAGTAAAATTGGGAAGAGAAGGCCCCCACACCTGTGGTTCAAGAGTTGAAAGCCTTAATTTCTAAAGTGGGGCCAACAATAAAGTATCCTCCTTGAAAACCTGCTGTGTTGCCTCTTCCACCACCATAATAGGCATTTTTGGTGGTTTGAGGAAGGGGCAGCAATATAGGTTTCCAGCTCAAATGTTGCACTAGGCCCCTAGAAGACTCCATTTTGGTGTTGTCTTCTATTATGAGAACTTAGGCCTCCTCCTCAACCATACTCCAAATACTTTCTAGATTTTTAGTAATATTTTCCCAATGTAGTAGATTGGATAATTCTTTTTCCACAAGGCCATCAAGTACATCTATCGCACAACAGTTTCCAATGTCCATCTGAGGTTGCCTAGCAGCATTATACACATTTAATTGGGCCTTCATGTTCCCAAAGGTCACCTCCATTACCCCTGACCTGTATTATATGCAAGCATTTGCAGTGGCCAAGAATGGCCTTCCATGGATGACAGGAATTGGAGTTTTACGTTTGCTAGGGTCCATATCCAAAACTAGGAAATCAACAGGATAGTAGAACTTGTGCACCCCCACCAAAACATCCTCCACCACAGCCACAGGTTTCCTCTTAGACCTATCAGCAAGCTGGAGCACAACTGATGTGGATTTTAGCTCCCGTAAACCTAGCTCTTCATACATAAAATATGGGAGTAGGTTCACACTGGCCCCTAAATCCAAGAGGACTCTTCCAACGTTGTGGTTCCCAATTATGCCAGGGATAGTAGGTACCCCTGGGTCTTGTAATTTTGCAAGTGTGGCAATGGACAGAACTGACTTAACATGTTCAATAGCAAAAACCTTTTTAGACAACTGCACTCCTGCCTTTCGTTTATGTGCGCAGAAGTCCTTTAAGAATTTAACATAGGCAGGGACTTATTTTATAGCATAAGGTAGGGGCAAATTGATATTGACCTGCTTGACGGTATCCATCATTTCCTCCATCTGAGCATTTCCTTTATCAAAGAGAGATGGGCAAGCAAGTGCATGAGGAAATGGCAGCTATGGGACTACTGGTTCCACAACTGCATGCCTAACTACATTATGGTCAAATTTTTCATTTTTTCATTTTTCTTCACTTAGTGTTTGCTATTGGGGCTCAACATTAGCCCCTTTATTTTAACTTTGTTACTCCACAGTAGGGGATGAATTCCTTGGTTCTTCAATACTCACATTTATTTCATTTTCACTCTCAATGACCTCCTTAGCTACCATACCCACCAAGTTGTCAACCACTCTGCCACTCCTTAGGGTAGTGATTGCATTAGCCTCCTCATGGGTAGAGGAGCCTTCCCCAATCATATACTGTCCTTTAGTGTTAGCCAAGGGTTAACTGGGCAGTTTGCCCTCCTCTCTCTTATTCAAAGCATTACATATTTGACCCAGCTGGTCCTCTATTTTTTGAGTACTTTGGCCATGCGAGTTCATAGTTTGGATCAAGTTTCCTAAATTCTGCATAGATGCCAACATTTTCTCTTCAAAGGAAGAGGATCTGGGCTATGAGATAGGCAATTGAAAATTCTGCCTTAGTAGATAACCTTGATTAAATTGGTGTTGAGGTCTATATGGAGTTGCCAACTGCTATTGCTGGGGCTAAGGGTATGCATCTTGTCTCCACCTCATATTTGGATGGTTTGTCCATGTGTATCCAGTAGGTTGCTGCCCATATACTTAGGCAACATTGACATTCTCCATAACTAAATCAGAGAATTAGTTGGCTGATGGACAAACTTGAAGTGAATGTGTGGGAGATTGGCATATCAGACATGCCTCTTCCACTTGTGCAACCATCCTAGGCTGCATCACATTCATCAAATTGTCAAACTTTAAACTCAGATTTTTCACCTTCCTTTCCAATTCACTTTGCACCTTAACCTCATACATTCCACCTCTAGGGGTGGATTCTTTCACCAACTTAGCTGGGGTATGGCTGCCATTGTGAGACATTGACTCTTGCTGCATGGAATTCTCACCAATAATGTCAAACAACTCTCATGTCTCATTAACTGTCTTGTGGAGGTAACTACCACCACATGAGGCATCCGCCATATCCCTACTTTTGGGATTAATTCCTTAGTAAAATACTTGCATAATTTGCCACAGTGGAATTTGATGGTAGGGACATTGTTTTAACATCTCTTGAAACCTCTCCCATGCCTCATAAAAATCTTCAGTTGAGGATTGAGTAAATGACAATATGTTTGTCCTCATTTGACTAGTTTTATTCATGGGAAAGAATTTAATCAGAAATTGGCTTTGGAGGTCACTCCATGTCTGAATGTTGTTGGCTGGGAGCTTAGAGAGCCAGGTGCTGGCTTTGTCCTTTAGGGAAAAAGAAAAAAGTCTAAGTTTAGTGGCTCAGGTCCCAGGATAGTAATATTGAATGTGGTGCAAAGTGCCTAGAATTGGTCAATGTGCTTGTAAGGATCTTCCTTAAGCCCATGAAATGATGGCAGCATGTTAATGGTGGAGGACTTGATTTTATAATTTCCCTCAACTGAAGGAAATTGTATACAAAAGGGAGATGTCTAATCCCTAGGTGCATTGTATTCCTTCAGAGTTTTTTGCCTCTCAGTCATGACAGCTGGCTCAGTTTCAATAGTAGGCGCTGTTGTGGTGTTTCTTAGTCTAAGAACCCTCTCAACCTCAGGATTTGGAGGTTCCAACTCAGGGTTTAAGGACCTTCTACCAAGCATACACACACAAAATCAGTAGGTAAAGAAGTTGCTCATAGCAGACAAAAAAAATTTGCAAACAAAAATCATAACCACACAGATTTATAACTAAACTATTGAAAGGGAATTTCAACACAAATGGACTAAGATTTAGGGTAAAAGAAGTGCAAACAGAGCCAGCTAAACTCCACCTGCAGCTCTAGCTTTTCCCTGCTGCTGTTGTCCAAGTCTGCAAAAATCCCAACAAAAATTTGTAGTACTTTTATTCTATTTAAGGCACAGCTACAAAGAATTTTCTATTCTAAATTCTAATGTAACTCATGTCTATTAAAAAGATAAATATCCCTGACAGCAACGCCAAAAACTTGTTGGTCATTTCAAGAGTGTTGTCTTGTTATTGGTGAGAAACAATGGAAGGAATATAAATAAAAAATGAAAGACTAAAAATTGGTTAAAACTGTCAATCTAAAACACACACAACCTGCAAGGTATAGGGCTGTTGTAGCAAGTTTTGAGTAAGTAAGAGTTTCTCCTACAGAGAAATTGATCTAGAGTCCAAAATGGGTTATATTAGTAGGCCTCTAGATCTGGCTACAGACCCTATAATCGTAAAGAAAGGGAGTTGGGTGTCACAAATACACTAAGTTATTACTAAAAGAAGGGAAATAAAGTGCAACCCTTTCCAAAAGATATGGTGATGAAGAAGGTGGTGATGGTGTGAATTAAAATAAAAATAAAATATTGGGAAGTAAGTAGTTAAGCTAGGGTTACATCAGCTATGTAACTCAGACTTAGGTTTGTCTCTGCAGCAATCCCTCATATGCCTGCAAGCACATCTGCAAGGAAGATGTATCCAACTTAACCCTTATGGATTGACCTGGTCTCTTAAGACTATAGCCTGTCTACTTCAATGGTCACAGGCTATCCAATAGAGAGGATCAAACCACATAAATTAAGTAAGAAAACCAATATGATCAAATGGAATAGACTGATCTTAAGGCTATAACCTGTCCACTTAAATTGTCACAGATTATCCAATAGATGTCCTCCACCCAACTAATAAAATCAAAATATTAAAACTATTGCAGACACCATGCATGCCAGGCTACAAGCTCAAGCATCCATGGGAGCAAATAGCTCTTGAAAGACTAGTTGAAACCCAGCTGTTCAAAGGCTATTTAGAGGCTTTAAATGTAGTTGGTCATTGCCACAAAAGGCTTTCAATGACTCTGCTCACAAGAATGAAATCTCTACAGAGAATCAGAGCTAATATCTGATATTGGTCAAGTACAACAGAGGGGAGCTTGTTCCTGCAACAACCTCTCATAAGGCTACAAGCTTAAGTGTAGAGGAGAAGAATCCTTCTCAGAATTGTGGCTTCGAATCACCCTAGGGCTATAGTTTGTCTACTTAAATGGTCACAGGCTATCCACAAAGGTTATCCAGACCACAGATAGCTGAGTTGGAACATGTATATTGCTGCTGCCACTATGGTCCCAGGGCTACAAGCTCAAACTTCCATGGACATTTCAAATCAGCTTAAATCCTAAATGCATGGCATAGATTGAACAAAACTATGGGCAAATAGAAGATTCACAGGTTGAATAAACCATTAAAATACCAATTTCATTGCTGAACATAATACTTACAATGAGATTTCTCAAGGCAACAACCTTTTGCAAAATTGCTCATCAACTAATCCCAATGTGCAAAAAACCCATTACAAAACTAATGAAACTAAACCTAATTGCTTACAGAGAATTTAGCCAGCAATTGATGGGCTAAGAGAGAAGAAAAAGTGGAAAAAGAGTTGATCAAACCCTAACCCTAGTTTGCTCGAGCTCATAGCTGGCAGAGGTTGTAGGAAGGATGATGATTCTAAGTTAAATTTATAGCTTAAATACTTAGTCCTAATGCCTTAGCTAATAGAATATTACATCCTAATTTTTAGGGCAGATGTGGCACTATTACAACCCTTGTATGCCATGGGATATGTGCCTCGAGATCAGGGACTCGGGATGTGTGCCCTAAACCTGGGGAAATCTCCAAAAGGTCCTCGAGTTAAGGCTGAGAAGTGGAGAGCCTGAGCTTCGCGGGGTTCACTTCTGCTCATTAATTATTTTGCACGGCTTGCAGAGTCCTCGCGAGGTAACATTTAGCTTTGAAAGCTCCTAGCTAGCACAGGTGGACTTTGAATACTCGCGCAACTGCTCTGCACTATAATGCTGTCGTGAGGATGAGTTGCACTAAATTGGCTTGACTCGCGCAGCAGATTTTCAAGTATCTCCTATCGCGAGGATCTCACAAAGTAAAAGTTGAATCTCGCTTGGCTTCTTGTTAAATGAAGAACGCAACTTGCCAGGTAGAGGATATAGCTTTGAAGTGCGCGAGGACTGCATGAGGACATTTCTAGAGCTCTTTTTCCTCTTTAACCACGCGAGGACTTCACAAGTTTGTTATTATTCTTTGTGCAGATTGGCCTCTCGAGATAGTGTGTGCGGTAGATATAAGACTTGTTTCTCGCGAGAGCCTTGCGAGCTGGATTTCTAAAAGCTTAGTGTGCGAGGACTTCACGAGGTCTTTGAGTGTTGGTTGCCGCTGAAGCACGTGACTACTGCGCGAGAGACTGCTTTAGGGTAGTTCTTTCACTGAGTTGCACTAATTCCTCATGAGTTCCCTTGTGATGTGTGTAACATCTGCGCGAGGAAGCTCTGCTACAGACTTAAATAGTGCAAGGCAGCATTTCTACTGTGCGAGATTGCATCTCTTCTACTTCTCTGCTATGCAGTTACTGCTGTTACACAGCTCTCCACTCACATCCACAGTTCTTTCATCTGCTAAACTTTCTTGGTCCACCTCGACAAGCAACATAGTCACCATGGTGTGTACCAACATGGTGTTCCATTAGTCTTTAGCTCAGCTATCATCTTTGGCTTAAATTCTTTCTCTTTTTGGCACCAAAAGTAGGGATTTTGTACTAAGCTGCATAATTATTACTAACTACAAAACAAGATAAATAGGGGGTTATTAGTCAGCTTCAAGGTCCAGCAAAGGCTAGGTTAAGAGGTGAAAAGTGGTACTTTTTAGGGAATAACAGGGATTTATTCCTCAGTTTACAGGCACAAAATATATCTGGAAGAGGGTTCAAAACCCTCTAGGGAGATGCAGAGGAAGCTTAATCCTCACATGAAAGAGGTGGTCTTGAAAGAAATAGTAAACCTGTTTGATGTAGGGGTGATATCTCCTTACCTTATTGATTTCTCAATTTGAATCCTTTTTACACCCTTTTATTCTTTATAAACATCACCCATAAGCCACATTACAACCCAATAAGAAGACCTTACTGATCTGAAATGGATTGAGCTATCATGTGGAGATGAGGATTTGTTTAATCTATGGTGAAAAGAGTTAGAAAATTTCATAAATTAGAGCAATGCCTATGCTCATGCTTGAAGTCCTATTTGAGGGTTGTAACTGCTCTTGAGCTGTGTGAAATAATGCACCCTTCTATCTTGTTGTGAGTGAACAGCCCTGGTAAGACTTGGGTTTGTAATTTGATTTGTTTGGGGCATTATCAAAACAGAATTCTTAATTTAAAGGTAAACTCTGCATTAATTTTCAGGCTTAATGCTTTGACATGAACTGATTGATGATGAAGGAATTACAGCAGAATTTCAGGTTTCGAACTGGTGATTTTTCTGCTAAGAATCCTCTAAAAATGGAATGGACATGGTGTGGAATTTATTTTATTTAGTTAAACTCTGTTTTAGCATGTTGCATTGGTACTAACTGATTTTATTGGAGAAGTTTGGGGGCACCTTCACTGAAGACCCTCAGGAGACTACACTCCTCCACTAGGGATCACCTACGGGTTTAAAAGGCTTGGTGCATGTTCTAAATGCATCCGTGTTCCCTACGAAAGTGGCATTTAGTGTTATATGTTAGTTGTTTTAAATTTCGCTTTGCTCGAGGACTAACAAAGGTTAGGTTTGGGGGTGTGTTAAGCACTGAAAGATACCACTTTCTATCCCTTAACCTGACCTATGATGGGCCTTTGAGCATGTTAATAATGTCTTTTAAGTATGTTTTTATAGATAACAGCAAAATAAGAGCTTAATGTTGCAATCCATGCTTTTGAAGCCAAGAAGGAATTTTGTGTTTAGCAATGGAGCTGATGGATTTATTGAAAAGGCACCATGGTGGTTCACACGATTGGGGCTTTTTAGCATGCTTTGGAGACCTTGAAGACCTGCTGAGAGAGAGAGAGAGTGGTGAGGTCCAAAGGTTAACAAGGTGCTATGCAGTAATACAACATTTTGTGTTTGTAGCAAGGCAGCACCTTGGATGGAAGACAGCAGCAAATCAGCACCTTAAGGCATTCTACGCGAACAGCTACAGAGCAATTCAAGTGGCATATTACAGCTACAACATTAATGCACTCGAGTGCTTTAAGTGTTGAAGATCATCTACTCGAGCTGATGATGGAAGCCCATGGGCAATTAAAAACTTTTTAAAACTGAAATGAGTTGTAGTTTTAACATTTCTCATGAAGCAAATGTCAAGAATTTTCAAAAAATTGATGTTTAGTTAACCTGAAATGAGAGAAAACTGTAAGGATACACCCCAGAAAATTTGACAGAAGACCATACCCAGTGAGATTTGGGCCTGAAAAATTTTTCTTGAAGAGTGTCTTGGCAATTTTTTCGCTCTAAGGACTTATGGGATCTAGTTTTGCCCACTAGAACTTAGACAAATCTAAGTTCAAACAGCTTGACAGCATTCATGACATTGAAGACATGAAGTAGGCCATCCCTTGGACAGTTTTGAGCCTAAAATTTCCCACCTTTGAACTGCCCTTGATAGACACCTTTTGAGCCCAATTTTTCTTTGATGAAAACCAGAAAATGTAAACCCAAAACCTTTTGACCTGTTTCAGTTCACCCTCAATTTGAGAAATTAGGAAATAAGAGGAGAAGTGAGGTTAGAGGTGTAAGGTTCGATGTTTGGCTAAAAGAAGAAGAAAGTTGTGACAGCCTGGATTTCGGCACCCTGTAATCCGTGCCATCAACACGATCCTCAAGATCGTGCCCCAAAACTATCCACGGAACATTGGTATAACAAGTAATGATAAATAAATAAAGCAAATAATTGCATAAGGTGAAAAAGTAACTTGCCCATCTGGCATAAACAAAAGACAGTTCTACTTTCATGCCACTGCATGAACAGAGAACCGAGTCAAACCATCGGTGATAAACAGATCACCCCAGATGGTTTGCCAAAAGAAATAATCAATTTAATTACATTATTCATCAAAAATAAAGGCGTAACATACCAAGCCGTACAATCTGCTCTCAAAAACTCTCTCAAAGTACTCAGCGGAGTCTCTTAGAAGAAGTCCTTTGGAGGAGGCCATAACTCGTCCCCAGGCACGTAATCCGAATCACTCGGATATACGTCTCCCAAAGCCTCGGCCGCCGCTAATAAAGGACCTGCGACGTATAGTCAAAAGGGTGAGCTACATCCTAGCTCAATAGGGAACCACATAATGAACATATAAATCAAAATCTCACATATATTCTATGATATTCTAAGCATGTTGTGTCTATGCATTTGCTAGAAAACAGTTAAAAAGATGGTGATTTGCATTCAAGTTACTGGTAATTTGTATGTCTTACTTTACTATTGATTTATCATGAATGACACATAACAGGCTTAAAGAAAAACTTAAATCTTCAACTTAAGTAATCCCCGAGCAATATAGCATCGAGCCCCGATAGAATACTCACCATCGTCGCCTAAATAGACAGTTATTATATGTATTCCCTGAGAATATTACCCAAGCCCCTTTCTCAATAGGCGGCGGGGTTAAATCTCATCTCAACATCCCTGGGATGTGCTTACTCTGTACGGATAGACTTCCGCACAGGTGTACGAATTGGCCGCCGTACCGGTCACGGATATCCTACCGTGTCAGTCGTGGGTATCGTGCCACGTCGGTGGGGTATTCTAAACAAACCTCAAATAATAAAAATAACATGTGCTTTACATATAGTTATTCACCGTGTAAAGTGCTATCTTATATCAGTTAGGCCTCAACAATAATTATTCAATCATATATACATCCCTGGGATGTCTAATTTACTCGCATCACACTGATTCCTTTAATACTTTCTCATCCCCTGGGGATGTCTCATTTTCATTTGCTCTCTTAGTCTTAATTACTCGCATCACACAGATGCCTTTATCACATTCTTGGTGTCACACACACACCCATTTTCACAAAGCTTTTCACAGTTAAAACATTTTCAATTCTGATAAGTATATCACTACATACATGCTCTTGTAATTAAAGTACATGTTCAAGGTGTCCCCTACCTCAGGTCTCCGAAGGTCCAAGCATCAAGGTCCCACGCGGCTCCTTGTGCTCGCTTTCACACGTACCACCTATGGTACATCACAACACATGCAATACATCACTAAAGATCTAATAAAGAAGGTCCTAGACCATCCATGGATCTCAAAGTCAAACTAGAAAGTCAAGTAAAACTGCTAAAGTCGATTAATCGATTCCCAAAATCGATTAATCGAGATTCAAATTCGATAAATCAATCCCAAATCAATTAATATTGTGATAGCCCGGATTTCAGCACCCCGAAACCCGTGCCATCAGCACGATCCTCCAGACCATGCCCCAAAATAATACACGGAACATTGGTATAACAAGCAATGATAAATAAATAAAGCAAATAATTTCACAAAGCGAAAAAGTAATATTCCCATCTCGCACAAACAAAAGACAGTTCTACTTTCATGCCACTGCATGAACAGAGAACCGATCCAAACCATCGGTGATAAACTGATCACCCCAGATGGTTCGCCCAAAAGAATTATCCATCTAATTACATAGTTTGACAAAATTAAGGCTTGACATACCAAGCCGTACAATCCGCTCACAAAAACTCTCTCAAAGTACTAAGCGGAGTCTCCTAGAAGAAGTCCTCGGAAGGAGGTGCTAACTCGTCTCCAGGCACGTAATCCGAATCACCGAGATCTACGTCTCCCGAAGCCTCAGCTGCTGCTAACAAAGGACCTGCGACATATAGTCTAAAGGGTGAGCTACATCCTAGTTCAATAGGGAACAATCACAATGAACATATAAATTAAAATCTCATATATATTCCATGATATTCTAAGCATGATGTGTCTATGCATTTGCTAGAAAAATAGTTTAAAAACTGATGATTTGCATTCAAGTTTACTGGTAATTAGCATGTCTTACTTTACTGTTGATTTATCATGAATGACACTGAACAGGCCTAAAGCAAAACTTAAATCTTTAATTTAAGTAATCCCCGAGCAATATAGCATCGAGCCCCGATGAGATACCCTTCATCGTCGTCTAAATAGACAGTTGTAAAAATATATTCCCTGGGAATACGACCCAAACCCCTTTCTCAACAGGTGGCGGGGTTAAATCTCATCTCAACATCCACAGGATGTATGTGGATCAATCTCCGCGACTGTGTACGGATTGCCCTGCAGTCACGGATATCTTGCCGAAGTCGGTCAGGGTATCCGTGGGGTATCCTAATCAAACCTCAAATAACAAAAATAACATGTGCTATACATATAGTTGTTCACCGTGTAAAGTGCTATCTTATATCAGTTAGGCCTCAACAGTAATTATTCAATAATATATACATCCCTGAGATGTATAACTTACTCGCATCACACTGATGCCTTTATTACTTTCTCATCCCCTGGGGATGTCTCATTCTCATTAGATTACTTGATCTTAGTTACTCGCATCACACAGATGCCTTTATCACATTCTTGGTGTCACACACACACACCCATTTTCACAAAGCTTTTCATAGTTAAAACATTTTTAATTCTGATAAACATATCACTACATACATGCTCTTGCAATTAAAGTACAGGTTCAAGGTGTTCCCTACCTCAACTCTCTGAAGGTCCAAGCATCAAGGTCCCACGCGACTCCTTGTGCTCGCTTTCACACGTACCACCTATGGTACATCACAACACATGCAATACATCACTAAAGATCTAATAAAGAAGGTCCTAGACCATCCATGGATCTCAAAGTCAAACTAGAAAGTCAAGTAAAACTGCTAAAGTCGATTAATCGATTCCCAAAATCGATTAATCGAAACCCAAATCGATTAATCGATTCCCAAAATCAATTAATCGAAATCCAAAATTGATTAATCGATCCCAAATCGATTAATCAAAATCCCTGACATAGCAAAGTCGATTCTCAAATCGAGTAGTCGAAGTCCAAAATCGATTAGTCGATCCCAAATCAATTAATTAAAATCCAAAATCGATTAATCAATTTCCCAACTCAATTAGTCGATTTCCCCAAGTCTTGTTTTTCCAGCCACTGGAGGTACCCAGTCGATTAATCGATTTCCAAATCGATTAATCGACCTTCCAAATCGATTAATCGAAATCGGACATCCTTGACTTTTCAACTTCTGGGCCAAATTCGATTAATCGAACCTCTATTTCGATTAATCGATTTGGCCAGATTCCGCCCCCTTTCGGGTTGTTCTTCCAAATCTTTTCCCTTTCTTTTCTAAGCCTTTAATCTATCCTTTTAACCCTACTTGACTGAATTTAATGATCTACAATCTATGCATTAACTTTAATTTAAAACTCACCTTCAATCATTCTCAAATTGATTAATATCTAGGTAGGAATGGCTAGGGCTCCAGCTTTTGCTTCAACGGCGCCTCATGCGTTGAAATTTGGCATTAAATGTTCAATCTTCTTTCCAAATCAACCACAATAACTCCTTGGTAATTAATATCCTTCTCTTTCTCTCTCTCTTCTTAACTCTCTCTTCAATAGCCAAAATAAAAGGGATCTAGGGTTATTAACCTTTATATCCTCTCTTCGGTTTCGGTGTTAAGCACATACACCAGAGATAGGTGTATGTGGCTATAACTTAACACCATACTCTACACTTAGGTCACATTCGCACCACTTTAGTTCATCACTCCATGAGTGCATTGTTTGACCATCACTTGGTCAAATTTATAATCAATCGGGCATGGATCTCGAGGTCAAAGTTAAATGCTCAATTTTTCGAGATATTACATTCTCCCCACCTTGGGAATTTTCGTCCTTGAAAAGAATCCAAGGGTGCTCTGGTTGTGTACCCCACACCCTGGGGTGTCGCATACCCGTCCATGAAATGTGAACAAGATATCATACAATGTAAAACGTAACAGAATGCAAGCTAATGGCAAAAGAGTGGTAGATTTTACTATTAAATTTTCAAAATTTACAATTTGATTGTTTACATCGGTTTTATTACAATCAATTGAACTATCCTCATCTCAAGCTCACACTGTCCCCTCTGCAGGCTGGTCTGGTGCTGGGGCAGGCTGCTCTGACTGGACTGGCTACTCAGGTGGTGCCTGGGTCATCGTAGGAGGCTGCTCGGGCTGCTGGGGCACCGAGCCAGATGCATCAGCAGTAAATGTGCTCGCATGGAAAATGGTACCCCTGTGAAAAGCTATCCGACCCGCCATCCATTCCGCCTCCTATGTGAGGCGCTACTGGTAGTCCAACGGATAGATGTACCGTAGAGTGTGGAACATTAAGAAGTCCATCCGTCGGTTAATCCTTTCATTGTTGGCCTCCATCCGAGCCAACACATCCTCGATAGTAGGCTCCGGGAGAGCCGCTCTCCGGCGGTAAGAAGACGTCGATGTGGCAGCCGCAAACTGCGCTGGCGGCGTAGGTGAGGTAGTGGTATGGGAGGGTGCCCCCTCAACTGGTGGCTCAATGGGGTGTGCTCCCCCTACAGGTGGGTCCTGATGTGGTGGTGGGGGTGGTGGTGGTGCTACTGGTGCTGTCGCATCTGGGCCCTGAGTCGGTAGGGTTCGCTTGAGCAAATTGTAGCTACCGCTCCATGAAGCAATGGAGAATTGCTTCACGCGATCCGTAGCCCTCTCCTCGTGGGGCGAGATGGCGTACTCTGGAGCGTCTAAGTAACACTCCAGCATGCTCGAAATGAGGAGAGCATACGGCATCTTTTCTTTGGGCCTTAAGTTGCCCTTCATCAACTTTCCCTTTATGTAGACCATCCCTTCTAGGATGATCATCGTAGCGTCAAACCAATGGCCACAGAAGGCCGCGTAGAGTGCCTGCTGCACTTTTTCCACCCGCTCGGTGTCGTGATGCAACGGGTATAGGTTGCACTTGATTATGGAATCAAGCATCCACATGTAATGGGGGAGATCGACCCTCCTAATGGACGCTCCCGACCCCTTTTTCTCGTTGGTCATTCTAGTCATTATTTCTTCAAATCTCACCTCTTCCTCGAAGGGTGGGAAGAGGGTGGTCTCGGGTACGAAGTCCAAATGGCACTCTAGGACCTCGTGGATGTGGCGACGAGTGAAAGTGTAGTCACGACCCTCTATCTTGGTCGTGACTATGTCGTCAGTAGGTCCCTCCGTCAGCCCCTGGTAAAATAGTCGGACCAATCTAGGGTAGTAGGACCCACAGATTCGTTTCAAAAGATTACCGAGATCGGCCTTCACTAGATAATTTTGAGCCCATTGGGTCTCGCTCGATACCTCACCAGTGATGGGGTAGGTGGTGACGATGCGGCGTTCTTACGCCGAATCAGGAGTTTAGACATTGCCTTCTTCGAAGATAAACGTGTTTTAGGCGGCATTTTGGTGAATTTTTACCAAAACTAGGGTTTAATAGCTTGAATGAAGAAAAACAACTCGAATCTAGGGTTTACCTTAGGTATTCGATCTGAATGCAATGATTTCGATCCGAAATCACAAAACCCTAGGTGCTTGAATGGTTGAAGGAAGAAGGAGGAGAAAACGCGCGCAAGAACCAAACCCTAGAAGTTTTAAATGGGGAGAAATCCCCTTCAATTTATATATATAGGCCCCGATTCGATTAATTGATTTCTAAAATCGATTAATCGAGTTTTGAAATTAAGTTCAGCCGCGCAAAATCGATTAATTGATTTCCAAAATTGATTAATCGAAACTCAAAATTGATTAATCGAAATCATTTTGATTAATTGAAATCATAGTCATTTAAAGTTTTAATTTTTCGAGCTCACTGGCGTGAGCCAGTCGATTAATCAAAATTCACTTCGACTAATCGAAATCCCAAAATCGATTAATCGAATTTCACTTCGATTAATCGAAATCATAAGGTTCTTCGAATTTTTTTCCAAATTTCTCAGGTGACTCGATTAGTCGAACCTCCTGTTCGATTAATCAAAATCCCAAATCGATTAATCGAACTCTTCTTCGATTAATCGAAATTGTATAAAATTCTTCAAATTTTTCTAAAATTCTTAAGTTATTTGATTAATCGAATCCCTAGATCGATTAATCAAAATTCAAAATCGATTAATTGAAACCAGAATCGATTAATCAAAATTTCACTTCATTCATTTCCTGAATCCTCATTAAATTTCCACTCACTGGCGCATGCCAGTCAACTAATCGACCAAAATTGATTAATCAAATTCCCAAATCCATTAATCGATTTGAAAATTGATTAATCAGTTTCGATCAGATTCTTCAGATTTTTAAAGTTTTCTGTCTCTTTTGGTTCCTTGGTATAACATGACCCGTTCGTCATTGGTTCTACAAAATACATCATCACGGCCATATCATGGCTATGTTGAATTCTAAATACGCATTCGACCTTGTATTAGGAACATTGTGTGGATAAGAATTTGTTTCTATTGCATACACAGATCAAAAGATCGACATTAGATTACAACATATGGTTTAAATCCACAAACATGCTTGCGGTGATACAATTTTGACTCTCGAGCTATCGCAAACAAGTCCAGATATTGTTCTGTCACGACTGCCTCCGTTCCCATGTAGCTTCCTCGGCCGGATGATGCTTCCATCGAACAAGTACTAATGGAATCACATTTGTTCGCAACACTTATTCCTTTCGATCCAAAATCTCGACCGGCTCTTCGATCATAGTCATGTCCTCATGCATCTCAAATGATTGATCGCTCAACACGTGATCAGGGTCATTAAGGTACTTCTTAAGCATAGATACGTGGAACACATTGTGTACCTGATCAAATAACGGTGGCAATCCAATGCGATAAGCAACTTCCCCTACTCGACCTAAAACTTCAAACGGTCTAAGATAGCGGGGACTTAGCTTCCCTCTCTTTCCAAATCTCATCACTCCCTTCATAGGTGACACCTTCACAAACACATGTTCACCCACCTGGAAGTCTACACTCGTCCACTTGATATCGGCGTAGCTTTTCTGTCTGCTCTGAGCCGCTTTGAGTTTGGCCCTTATCATCCGAACATAGGTGGCATTATCTTCAAGTACCTCGGGTCCTAAAACAAATTTTTCACCCATTTCCTCCCAATTGATGGGCTATCTACATCGTCGTCCATAAAGTGCTTCATATGGTGCCATCCCAATGCTCATCTGAAAATTGTTGTTGTATGCAAACTCAATCAACGGTAGGTGTTGATCCCATGATCCTTGCAATTCTAACATACATGCCCTAAGCATGTCTTCAATGATCTGATTGACCCTCTCAGTTTGTCCATCGGTTTGTGGATGGAATGCCGTACTGAAATCTAGTCGCGTTCCCATTCCTTCTTGAAATTTCTTCCAAAACTTTTATGTATATAATGGGTCACGGTCTGAAACAATGCTACTTGGAATCCCATGCAAACGGACAATCTCCTTCATATACAGATCTACCAGTATTCCCGTCGTGTACATCGTGTTGTAAGGCAAGAAGTGCGCTGACTTGGTCAATCGATCGACTACTACCCAAATGGCATTGTATTTCTTTGCAGTACGTGGTAGTCCAACGACGAAGTCCATAGAAATCGATTCCCACTTCCATTCCGGTATAGGTAGTGGCTGCATTAGATCTGCGGGATGTCTATGATTGATCTTCACTTGTTGGCACGTCAAACACCGCGACACGTACTCTGCCACATCTTGTTTCAAGCCTCTCCACCAGTAATTCTTTTTCAAATCCTTATACATCTTTGTGCTTCCCGGGTGGATAGCATAGCTTGACTTGTGAGATTCATCAAGAATTGTTCATCGTAAATCGGCATTGTCCGGAATGCAGAGGCGACCCTTGAACAACAAGGAACCATCCTCCTTAAACGAAAACTCAGATCTAATGCCTTCAATTACATCTTGACAAATCTTGGTTAGCGTCGGGTCTTTCATCTGTAGCTCGTGGATATGCTCAAATATTACCGGTCTCACTGATATATTAGCCAAGAAGGCTCCTGTAGCTTTCGACTCAATATTTGCATCATACAGTGCCAGATCTTCAAATAACTTCCATTGGTGCATACCCAAAATTAATCTAGCCAACTGAGCTGATTTCTTCTGACTCAAGGCATCGGCCACTACATTAGCCTTGCCTGGATGGTACTATATAGAACAGTCATAGTCCTTGAGAAACTCCATCCATCTGTGTTGCCTCATATTTAGTTCCTTCTGTGTAAACAGATATCTGAGGCTCTTGTGGTTGGTGAAAATCTCAAACGTCTCACCGTACAAGTAATGTCTCCAAATCTTGAGCGCGAAAATGACCGCTGGTAATTCCAGGTCATGTGTTGGATAATTCTTCTCATGCTCTTTCAACTGTCTTGTTCCGTATGCTATCACCTTTTTGTGTTGATTAAGCACATAGCCCAAACCAGTATACGAAGCATCACTGTTTACCTCAAACCCTCCACTGCCTGAAGGAATCGCTAATACTGGAGCTGAAGTGAGTCTGTTCTTGAATTCTTGAAAACTCTTCTCGCATGCCTCACTCCATTCGAACCTTGCATCTTTCCGTGTAAGTCTCGTGAGTGGTCAAGATATCTTCGAAAAACCTTCAACGAAACGTTGATAGTAACCTGCTAATCCAAGGAAACTACGGATGTCGGTCACGGTCTTTGGTTGCTCCAAATTCACTACTGCTTCGATCTTTGCTGGATCTACAGTGACACCATGCTTTGAGACGACATGTCCCAAAAAGCTAACTTCTTCTAACCAAAACTCGCACTTGCTGAGCTTGGCATATAACTAGTGTTCACGTAGAGTCTGTAGGGCAATTCTCAAATGCTTTTCATGCTCTTCTTCTAATTTTGAATAGATCAGGATGTCGTCAACAAACACTATGACACAAGAGTCTAGGTGTGGTTTAAACACCCTATTCATCAGATCCATGAATGACGTTGGGGCATTTGTCAACCCAAACGGCATCATTAGGAACTCATAGTGTCTCTATCGAGTCCTGAATGCAGTCTTCTGGATATCCTCTGCCTTGGCTCTCAACTAATGGTATCCAGATCTCAGATCGATCTTGGAAAAGTACTTCGCTCCTTGCAGTTGATCAAACAAGTCATATATTCTAGGCAAAGGGTATAGATTCTTAATAGTGAATTTATTCAATTGTCGATAGTTAATGCATAGCCGCATTGACCCATCCTTCTTCTTTACAAACAAGACCGGTGCTCCCCATGGAGACACGCTCAGTCTAACAAACCCCTTGTCCATTGGCACTTGTAGCTGCTCTTTTAACTCCTTCAACTCAGCTGGAGCCATTCTATATGGTGCTTTAGAAACAGGCTCCGTTCTTGGTGCTAAGTCGATGGTGAATTCTACTTCTCTCTCTCGAGGTATTCCGGGTAACTCCTTCAGAAATACATCGGCGAAGTCTCGCACAACTGCTATCTAAGAGATAACATTCTTCTCCTCTTTATGCTCCTTTAAAAATGCCAAGTATCCACTACACCCTTTTCTGATCAATCGCTCGGCCCTGACTGCCAAGATAAGTGGTAGGTGTGTCGACCTCTCTCATCGAAATCTAAATGATCTCCTCGTATTGGGTCTGAAGATGACGACTTTATTCTTGCAATCTACCGTCGCACAGTGAGTCGATAGCCAGTCAGTGCCAAGGATCACGTCGAATCCTTGCATGTCTAACAGAATTAGGTTAACCAGTAGCTCAAAGACATCTCCATCCATGACCCTCACAATCACGGAGTTGCAACCCTTTTCGATATCAACCAATTTCCCAGTTGGAACAGTCACGATTAAAATGAAGTCTAACTCCTCTGGGTCGACTTTCATCCTCTTTGTGAAGCGAGGGGTAACAAATGAGTGGGTAGACCCCGAATCTATCAACACTCGAGCTTCGTACGTCACGTCGCTTCCTTTCTTATATATTTGTAATACACCTAATCATACGTACACATATATATCGTGTTAATCATCAAACTAGAATTTATCACATGCAAGTTTTTCTTATATCTTCTAAATATAGATGCGCCTTCTCTATCTAAAACTTTCAAGAATTGAAATTCTTTATTTAAAAGAAAACTCACCTTGAATCACATCATTTGTATTCTGAGCCTCTTGAGCTGTGACTGCGTAGGCTCTCCCTTGGACAATCGGCTTCCTAGCTTGTATAGGTCGTGGAATAGGTGCTGAAGCCGTTTTCCCTTTGTTCATCTCAGGGCACTCCTTGATCAAGTGGCCCACCTTGCCACATCTAAAACAGCCTCGAGTTCCTTGCCTACAGTCAGCTGTCCTATGAGACTTGCCCATTTGCCACAAGTCTTACGAGGTGTGGAAGAAGCTGCTCGCGAGAACCCCTGTGTAACTGTCGCTCCGGCAGTAATAGCAGGGCTCTCGTATCTAATTGGTCTCCCCGACGCGAGCAATGGAAGTCTCTGCTGGCTACTCTGCTGCGCCGATCTCCCATAACCTCCTTGGAACAGTGGTTTCTGATTGTTTTGTATGAACCTCAGCTTTTTTTTCATTGGTTCATAATTTCCCGTTCTGCTCTGGTCCGTATTCCACTTCCTTGCTGCTCTCTCTGACGGTGTTTATTATTATTTTCTTCCTCCACTACGAGCGCTATGCTAATGACCTCACCATAGGTCCGCAGTTGGAATGATGCTACTCCTCCCCTCACGTCCGACTTCAAACCTTGCTGAAACCTCTTTGCTTTCATCATCTCTGTGATGACGTAGTCGGGCGCAAAGCGAGCGAGTCGCATGAACTCCACTCCGTATTCTCTCACAGTCATCTTCCCTTGTACTAACTGCAAAAGTTGAACTTCCATCTAGTTTCTCACCACCTCCGAGAATACTGCTTGTTAAATTCCTCTACGAACTCATCCCATGTCCAAGGCATGTCTAGGGTCTCCTGAGCCCTAGTCCTAGAAACGGACTTCCACCAAGGCCCAGCCTCCCTGTCTAACATGTAGGCTGCCCAACAGACGCTCTCATCCTCCGTACAAGTGAGCACACTGAACACCTTCTCCATCTCACTCAGCCAGTTCTCAGCTGCCATAGTGTCTGCCTGTCCTGAAAAGCTAGGAGGTCTCATCCTCCTAAACTTGGTAAAAGCAGAAGATACTGGTGGTGTCGGAGCCACAGGAGGTGTCGGTGGCTGATGCTGCTCATGGGCAGTATGAGCTGCCAAAGATGCTACCTGTTGAGCCATAGCAGTTGCCATGGTCTCCATGGTGTGCATCATCCTCTGACTCTCCTCTCTATCCTCATTCCTTTCTCCGACTCTCTCCTGTTCTCTTTGATCCCGATCCTGACGATCTCGATCTCGATTCTCTCCCTGATCTTGGCTCCCTTGGCCACCACTGCCAAAAGCCCTTCCATGTCCTATAAGCTCTCTATTCGCATCCGAGATAAAATCATCTCGACTACGTAAGCTTCTACTATGGCCGCCCCTGGGTCGGCCCCTTCCTCTAGAAGACATAACGGTCTGCACGTGAAAACAAAGTTTTCATTAGCAGAAGTCCCTATGCTCTGACAAAAGAATGATTGTCAGAATTTCTAAAACAAAATACTCTGATACCAACTGTGACAGCCCCAATTTTGGCACCTCGAAACCCATGCCATCAGCACGATCCTCCAGATTGTGCCCCAAAACAATGCATAGAATATTGGTATAACAAGCAATGATAAATAAATAAAGCAAACGATTTCATAAAGCGAAAAAGTAATATGCCCATCTGGCACAAACAAAAGACAGTTCTACTTTCATGCCACTGCATGAACAGAGAACCGATCCAAACCATCGGTGATAAACTGATCACCCCAGATGGTTCGCCCAAAAGAATTATCCATCTAATTACACTGTTTGACAAAATTAAGGCTTGACATACCAAGCCGTACAATCCGCTCACAAAAACTCTCTCTCAAAGTACTCAGCGGAGTCTCTTAGAAGAAGTCCTCGGGAGGAGGCTCCAACTCATCTCCAGGCACGTAATTCGAATCACTCGGATCTACGTCTCCCGAAGCCTCAGCTGCTGCTAACAAAGGATCTACGACGTATAGTCTAAAGGGTGAGTTACATCCTAGCTCAATAGGGAACCATCACAATGAACATATAAATTAAAATCTCACATATATTCCATGATATTCTAAGCATGATGTGTCTATGCATTTGCTAGAAAAACAGTTTAAAAACTGATGATCTGCATTCAAGTTTACTGGTAATTAGCATGTCTTACTTTACTGTTGATTTATCATGAATGACACTGAACAGGCCTAAAGCAAAACTTAAATCTTCAACTTAAGTAATCCCCGAGCAATATAGCATCGAGCCCTGATGAGATACCCTTCATCATCGTCTAAATAGACAATTGTAAAAATGTATTCCCTGGGAATACGACCCAAGCCCCTTTCTGAATAGGTGGTGGGGTTAAATCTCATCTCAACATCCCTGGGATGTGCTTACTGTGTACGGATCAACCTCCGCACTGGTGTACGGATTGGTCGCCGTACCGGTCACGGATATCCTGTCGAGTCAGTCGTGGGTATCCCGCCACGTCGGTGGGGTATCCTAATCAAACCTCAAATAATAAAAATAACATGTGCTTTACATATAGTTGTTCACCGTGTAAAGTGCTATCTTATATCAGTTAGGCCTCAACAATAATTATTCAATCATATATACATCCCTGGGATGTATAACTTACTCGCATCACACTGATGCCTTTATTACTTTCTCATCCCCTGGGGATGTCTCATTCTCATTAGATTATTTGATCTTAGTTACTCGCATCACACAGATGCCTTTATCACATTCTTGGTGTCACACACACACCCATTTTCACAAAGCTTTCATAGTTAAAACATTTTCAATTGTGATAAACATATCACTACATACATGCTCTTGTAATTAAAGTACATGTTCAATGTGTTCCTTACCTCAACTCTCTGAAGGTCCAAGCATCAAGGTCCCACGCGGCTCCTTGTGCTCGCTTTCACACGTACCACCTATGGTACATCCCAACACATGTAACACATCATTAAAGCTGCAATAGAGAAGGTCCTAGACCTTCCATGAACCTCCAAGTCCAATTCAAAAGTCAACTGAATCTGCCAAAATCGATTAATCGAAACCCAAATCGATTAATTGATTCCCAAAATCGATTAATCGAAATCCAAAATCGATTAATCAATCCCAAATCGATTAATCGAAATCCCTGGCATAGCAAAGTCGATTCTCAAATCGAGTAGTCAATGTCCGAAATTGATTAGTCGATCCCAAATCGATTAATCAAAATCCAAAATCGATTAATTGATTTCCCAACTCGATTAGTCGATTTCCCCAGGTCTTGTTTTTCCAGCCACTGGAAGTACCCAGTCGATTAGTCGATTTCCAAATCGATTAATCGACCTTCCAAATCGATTAATCGAAATCGGGCATCCTTGACTTTTCAACTTCTGGGCCAAAATCAATTAATCGAACCTCTATTTCGATTAATCAATTTGGCCAGATTCAGCCCCCTTTCGGGCTGTTCTTCCAAATCTTTTCCCTTTCTTTTCTAAGCCTTTAATCTATCCTTTTAACCCTACTTGACTGAATTTAAAGATCTACAATCTATGCATTCACTTCTATTTAAAACTCACCTTCAATCAATCTTAAATTGATTAATATCTAGGTAGGAATGGCTAGGGCTCCAGCTTTTGCTTCAACGGCGCCTCATGCGTTGAAATTCAGCATTAAATGTTTAGGCTTCCTTCCAAACCGTCCACAATAACTCCTTGGTAATTAATCTCCTTCTCTTTCTCTCTCACTTTAATAGCCAAAACAAAAGGGATCTGGGGTTATTAACCCTTATATCCTCTCTTCGGTTTCGGTGTTAAGCACATACACCAGAGATAGGTTTATGTTGCTGTAACTTAACACCATACTCTACACTTAGGTCACATTAGCACCACTTCAGTTCATCACTTTATGAGTCCGCTGTTTGACCATCACTTGGTCAAACCTACGACCAGTCGGGCACCGATCCTAAGGTCAATGTTTAACGCTCAATTTTTTAGGATATTACATTCTCCCCACCTTGGGAATTTTCATCCTCGAAAATAACCCAAAGGTGCACTGGTGTAGGACCCCACACACTGCAGTGTCACGTACCCACATATGCAAAAGACGATGCATACATTACACAATGCAAGAAACCAAAATAATGCAAGTACATAAAAAAATTGATATATATTTCATTATCAAACTTCCAAAATTTACAAGTTTCTTTAACTGTTACTGATAATTACAATTTACAATTTAATTACAATAGCACAAAATGTCCAAAAAAAAATAATCACAAAATAAACCATCGTCAGGTGCTCATGCCGTCCCCTCTCCTGGCTGATATAATGTTGGGGCGGGCTGCTCTGACGGGACTGGTGGCTTTGGTGGTGGCTGGGTCATCGTGGAAGGCTGCTCGGTCTGCTGAGGCGTCGAGCCAGATGCATCAGTGGCAGATGTACTCGCGTGGAAACTGGCACCCGTATGGAAAGCAGTCCGACCCGCAGTCCAGTCCACCTCTTGCGCGAGGCACTGTTGGTAATCCAATGGATAGATGTACCGTAGGGTGTGGTACATCAAGAAGTCCATTCGCCAGTTCATCCTCTCGTTGTTGACCTCCATCCGGGCCAACACATCCTCGATAATGGGCGCCGGGCGAGCCGCTCGTCGGCAGTATGAAGAAGTCGGTGTGGCTGCCGTAGACTGCGATGGTGGCGTAGGCGAGGTGGTGCCATGCAAGGGTGCCCCCTCCGCTGGTGGATCGATGGGGTGTGCTCCCCCCACAGGTGGGTCCTGATGTGGTGGTGGTGCTACTGCTGCTGCTATGCGTTGAGCCGGTAGGGTCCGCTTGAGCAAGTTGTAGCTACGGCTCCATGAAGCAATGGAGAAATGCTTCACGCAATCCGTAGCCCTCTCCTCATGGGGTGAGATGGCGTATCCTGGAGCATCTGAGTAACACTCCAGCATGGTCGAAATGAGGCGAGCATACAGCATCTTTTCTTTGGGCCTCAAGTTGCCCTTCATGAGTTTCCCTTTTATATATCTCATTCCCTCTAATACGATCATGGTGGCGTCGAACCAACGGCCGCAGAATGCCGCGTACAAGGCCCGTTGGACCAACTCCACCCTCTCTGTGTCGTGATGCATCGGGTAGAGGTTGCACTTAATTATGGAATCAAGCATCCACATGTAATGGGGAAGATCGACCCTCCGAATGGACGATCCAGACCCCTTTTTACCGTTGGTCATCTGAGTCATAATCTCCTCAAATCTCACCGTCTCCTCAAAGGGTGGTCTCGGGCACGAAGTCCAAATAGCACTCTAGGACCACGTGGATGTGGCGACGAGTGAAGGTGTAGTGACGACCCTCGATCTTGGTCGTAACTACGTCGTCTGTCAGCCCATCCTCCAAGCCCTGGTAAAATAGATAGACCAATCTAGGGTACCGTGGATTGGTTTCAAAAGGTTGCCGAGGCCGACCTTCACTAGGTAGTTTCGAGCCCATTGGGTCTCGCTCGCCACATTGGGGTTGGTAAACAATTCCACGTCAATAATGTACTCGGTTTCGAAGGTCTTTGCCGCCCACCATTCATTTTGTTGAAGTACGTTGACAGGCTGTGGTGGAATTGGTGAAGACTCGCGCGAAGACGCACTCGTCAAACTGGATGTGGTATCCTATGCCGACGATGATGGAGTCCTCACAGGTGATGGGGTAGGTGGTGGCGATGCGGCGTTCTTACACCGGACCGAGAGCTTAGACGTTGCCTTCTTCAAAGACAAATGTGTTTTAGGCAGCATTTTGTGACAAATATTACAAAAACTAGGGTTTTTATAGCTTGAAATGGAAAGAAAGTTGGAATCTAGGGTTTTTACCTTAGGTTTCAATCTGAATGTAAGTGGTTTCGATCCAAAATCGATCCGAAACACCAAAAACCCTAGCTCTCGAAGTCGCTCGAAGGAGAAGATAGCAAGGCGCGCAAGAGCCAAAATCAATTTGATTTTGAATGGGGAGAAATCCCCCTCGATTTACATATATAGGCCCCGATTTGATTAATCGATTTCCAAAATCGATTAATTGAGTTTCAAAACTAGGTTTAGCCTCGCGAAATCAATTAATCGATCTCTAAAATCGATTAATCAAAACTCAAAATCGATTAATCGAAATCGTGGTCATTTAAATTTTTAACTTTTCGAGCTCACTGGCGTGAGCCAGTCGATTAATCAAAATTCACTTCGATTAATCAAAATCCCAAAATCGATTAATTGAATTTCACTTTGATTAATCGAAATCGTGAAGTTTCTTCAAAATTTTCCCAATTTCTTAAGAGACTCGATTAGTCGAACCTCTAGATTGATTAATCGAAATCCCAAATCGATTAATCGAATTCTTCTTCGATTAATCGAAATCGTATAAATTTTTCAAAATTTTCTAAAATTCTTAAGTTACTTAATTAATCAAATCTCTAGATCGATTAATCAAAATCCAAAATCGATTAATCGAAACCCAATTCGATTAATCGAAATATCACTTCTTTAATTTCCTAAATCTTCATTAAATTTCCCCTCACTGGCGCATGCCAGTCGACTACTCAACCAAAATCGATTAATCGGTTTTGATCAGATTCTTCAGAATTTTCTTATTTTTCATGTCTCCTTGATTTTTCTTGTAACACAAGGCCAACTGGTCATTGATCTTGTGAAACATGTTCTCACAGCCATTTTGTGGCTATGAAGAGTTCTAACCACGTACTCAACATTGTATTTAGAAAACTATACGGATTGAAACTGATTCCTTTGAATAAAATGTTCAACAATCGACATTGGATTACAACAGATGGTTTACATCCGCAAGCATGTTTGCGGTGATACAATTTTAACTCTCAAGCTGTCGCAAACAAGTCCGGATATTGTTCTTTCACGTCAACCTCTCGTTCCCATGTAGCTTCCTTGGTCGGATGATACTTCCATCGAACAAGCACTAATAGAATCACTTTTGTTCACAACACTTGTTCCTTTCGATCCAAAATCTCTGCCGGCTCTTCAATCATAGTCATATCCTCATGCATCTCAAATGATTGACTGCTCAACACGTGATCAGGGTTGTTATGATACTTCCTGAGCATAGATACATGGAACACATTGTGTACTTGATCAAATAACGGTGGCAATCTAATGTGGTAAGCAACTTCCCCTACTCGACCTAGAACCTCAAATGGTTCAAGATAGCGGGGACTTAACTTCCCTCTCTTTCCAAACCTCAGCATGCCCTTCATAGGCGATACTTTCACGAATACGTGTTCGCCCACCTTAAAGTCTACACTAGTCTGTTTGATATCAGCGTAGCTTTTCTATCTGCTCTAAGCCGCTTTGAGTTTGGCCCTTATCATCCGAACATAGGTGGCATTATCTTCAAGTATTTCAGGTCCCAAAACAAATTTCTCACCGGTTTCCTCCCAATTGATCGACGATCTACATCGCTATCCATAAAGAGCTTCATACGGTGCCATCCCAATGCTCGTCTGAAAACTATTGTTGTATGCAAACTCAATCAAGGGTAGGTGCTGATCCCATGATCCTTGTAGTTCTAACACACATGCCCTAAGCATGTCCTCAATGATCTGATTGACCCTCTCCATCTGCCCGTCGGTTTGTAGATGGAATGCCGAACTAAAATCTAGATGCGTTCCCATTCCTTCTTGAAATTTCTTCCAAAACTTTGATGTATATAATGGGTCACGGTTTAAAACAATGTTACTCAGAATCCCATGCAAACGGATAATCTCCTTCATATACAGCTCTGCCAGTCTTCCCGCCGTGTACATCGTGTTGTAAGGTAAGAAGTGCGCTGACTTGGTCAATCAATCGACTACTACCCAAATGACATTGTACCTCTTTGCAGTATGTAGTAGCCAAACAATGAAGTCCATAGAGATCGATTCCCACTTCCATTCCGGTATAGGTAGAGGCTGCAATAGACCTGCAGGGTGTCTATGATTGATCTTGACCTGCTGACACGTCAAACACCGCGACACGTACTCTACCACATCTTGTTTCAAACCTCTCCCCCAGTAATTCTTTTTCAAATGTTGGTACTTCTTTGTGCTACCCGGGTGGATAGCATAGCTAGACTTGTGAGATTCATCAAGAATTGTTCACCGTAATTCGGCATTGTTCGGAATATAGAGATGGCCCTTGAACAACAAGGAACCATCCTCCTTGATCGAAAACTCAGATTTAATGCCTTCAGTTACATCTTGACGAATCTTGGTTAGCGCTGGGTCTTTCATCTGTAGTTCATGGATATGCTCAAATATCATCGGTCTCACTGAGATATTAGCCAAGAAGGCTCCTGTAGCTTGTGACTCGATGTTCGCATCATATAGTGCCAGATTTTCAAACAACTTCCATCGGTGCATACCCAAAATTAGACTAGCCAACTGAGCTGAACTCTTTTGACTCAAGGCATCGGCCACTACATTAGCCTTGCCTGGATGGTACTGTATAGAACATTCATAGTCCTTGAGGAACTCCATCCATTTGTGCTGCCTCATATTTAGTTCCTTCTGTGTAAACAAATATCTGAGGCTCTTGTGGTCGGTGGAAATCTCAAAAGTCTCATCGTACAAAAAATGTCTCCAAATCTTGAGCGCGAAAATGACCGTTGCTAATTCCAGGTCATGTGTAAACCAGAAAATGTAAACCCAAAACCTTTTGAATAAGGTACTACTGTAGTTGTTGAATTTTTGCAGATCTGGAGCAGCTGCCAAACAAGGAGCAAATGGACTGCTACAGGAGCAGATCTGCTTGAGTTTGCATCCCCTTCTCCTTTGCATTCATTTTCTATTTTTAAACTCTTTTGACCAGTAGTTTTGTTGTGTTCGCTGTCATTCTAATTTTTGTATAACTCAACAAAACCAAATAAAAAAACAGAAGAAAATGAAAATACAAATTAAAATTTCTTATTAGTTTTCAGCTGTAGTTAATAAGGGCTCTTGTTGAGCCCAGGCTGACCCAAAACAAATGAAAAAATAGAAAATTATGAAAACATAAAAATATCTTTAGAAGGGCTATTTTTCTTTGGTTTTATTCATTTTTCCCATTTGGACCTCCTGAGATCATGGTTTTTCATTTTAAGGAATCATGTAGGATAATGAGCAGTGGATCATATGTTATTTTGAATATTCAATGGACCCACTGATTTTATTTTCCTTCAAGATTCCTTCATCATTAATGGGTCTCAACTGTGTATGAACCCTGTTTTTAATGTGTTTTCATGCTTCATTATTTAGAAATTCTTTTTAATTCATACACATCATCAACATAGGGGTCAGTCTTATGAATCTTGCTTTTCACTGTATGTTATTCATGCTGATCATTTTTATAATCACTTAGATTCATAGGTATCTGATTGGCTCAGGCTTTTGAGGTTTTCTTTGGGCTTAGGGGATTTATGATTTGGTAGTAGGATTTTCTGTTTTAGGAATTTTAGTTTAAAATTCTATTTTTAGATCACTGATTTTTCCTTCTTAGGTTAATGTGTCCTAGTTTTACTGATTTTTTACATTTTTCTGTGATTATAGTTAGTTTCTAATTTTGTTTTCATATTTTTATTTGCAATTTCATTTTTGTATCTGCATTTTTCTGTTGTTGTAATTTTGTATTCAGTTCCTTACTTTTCTTTTGTTATTTTTCCTGTTATTAGCAGTTATTTTTTTCTTGTATAATAGTTCTTCTATTTTTCTGATTCATATATTCAGTTTTTTGCTTTTATTTTGTAGCATTTCTAACTATATTTTACTAATTTTTTTGTTTTATCTGTCATTTCCTGCAGTTGTATAACATTTTTTCCATTTTCCTACGCATATATTCAATTTTTTTTTTTTTTTTTTTTTCTACTGCACATAGCTGTAATTTTTCTGCTTAGTTTTTCTTTCTTCTGTTACCATGCTACCCCTAGTTTCTCATTGTGAAGAACATTGAGGACAATGTTCATCTTAGGTTTGGGGGGGGGGGGTATGGCAGCTGTGCCAAATAAAATAAGTTAATGCTAGTGCAGCTATGTTGAAAAAGTTTTTGAAAATAAAGTGATTTCCCACCTGATTTTTGGAAAAAGAGGAAATTAAAGCTTTTTAAAACTGAAATGAGTTGTAGTTTTAACATTTTTCATGAAGCAAATGTCAAGAATTTTCAAAAAATTGATGTTTAGTCAACCTGAAATGAGAGAAAACTGTAAGGATACACCCCAGAAAATTTGACGGAAGACCAAACCTAGTGAGATTTGGGCCTGAAAATTTTTTCTTGAAGAGTGTCTTGGCAATTTTTCCGCTCTACGGACTGATGGGATCTAGTTTTGCCCACTAGAAGTTAGAAAAATCCAAGTTGAAACAACTTGACAGCATTCATGACATTGAAGACATGAAGTAAGGCCATCCCTTGGACAGTTTTGAGCCTAAAATTTCCCACCATTGAACTGCCCTTGATACACACCTTTTGAGCCCAGTTTTTCTTTGATGAAAACCAGAAAATGTAAACCCAAAATCTTTTGACCTGTTTCAGTTAACCCTCAATCTGACAAATTAGGAAATAAGAGGAGAAGTGAGGTTAGAGGTGTAAGGTTCGATGTTTGGCTAAAAGAAGAAGAAAGTATATTTGAAGGCTAGTGTGATGTATAGTTGTGGGATTCCAATCCATAAAAAGAAAAACAGAAAAGCAAAACAAAAAAAATAAGAAAGAGAAGTCATTTCATTGAAAAATTGAAAAGAGGATTAGAAACTGGTCACTTCAAATCTGAAAATTCAAGAAGTAGATGAAATTGTGCTGAAATGAAGGTGAAGTCATGAATCATCTCCTTACCTTATTGATTTCTCAATTTGAATCCTTTTTACACCCTTTTATTCTTTATAAACCTCATCCATAAGCTACATTACAACCCAATAAGAAGACCCTACTGATCTGAAATGGATTGAGCTGTCATGGGGAGATGAGGATTTGTTTAATCTATGGTGAAAAGAGTTAGAAATTTTCATAAATTAGAGCAATGCCTATGCTCATGCTTGCTGTCCTATTTAAGGGCTGTAACTGCTCTTGAGCTGTGTGAAATAATGCACCCTTCAATTTTGTTGTGAGTCAACAGCCCTGGTAAGACTTGGTTCTGTAATTTGATTTGTTTGGGGCTTATCAAAACAGAATTCTTAATTTAAAGGTAAACTCTACATTAATTTTCAGGCTTAATGCTTTGACATGAACTGATTGATGATGAAGGAATTACTGCAGAATTTTAGGTTTTGAACTGGTGATTTTTCTGCTAAGAATCCTCTAAAAATGGAATGGACATGGTGTGGAATTTATTTTATTTACTTAAACTTTGTTTTAGCATGTTGCATTAGTACTAACTTATTTTATTGGAGAAGTTTGGGGGTACCTTCACTAAAAACCCTCAGGAGACTCCACTCCTCCACTAGGGATCACCTAGGGGTTTAAAAGGCTTGGTGCATGTGCTAAATGCATCCGTGTTCCCTACGAAAGTGGCATTTAGTGTTATAGGTTAGTTGTTTTAAATTTCACTTTGCTCGAGCACTGGCAAAGGTTAGGTTTGGGGGTGTGTTGAGCGCTGAAAGATACCACTTTCTACCCCTTAACCTGACCTATGATGGACCTTTGAGCATGTTAATAATGTCTTTTAAGTATGTTTTTATAGATAACAGCAAAATAAAAGCTTAATGTTGCAATTCATGCTTTTGAAGCCAAGAAGAAGGAATTTTGTGTGTAGCAATGGAGCTGATGGATTTATTGAAAAGGCACCATGGTGGTTCACACCATTGGAGCTTTTTAGCATGCTTTGGGGGCCTTGAAGACCTGCTGAGAGAGAGAGAGAGTGGTGAAGCCCAAAGGTTAACAAGGTGCTATGCAGTAATACAACATTTTGTGTTTGTAACAACGCAGCACCTTGGATGGAAGATAGCAGCAAATCAGCACCTCAAGGCATTCTATGCGAACAGATGCAGAGAAATTCAAGTGGCATATTGCAGCTACAAGATTAATGCACTCGAGTGCTTTAAGTGTTGAAGATCATCTACTCGAGCTGATGATGGAAGCCCATGGGCAACATAGCTGCAAACTTGAAGAATTCGAGCAGTTTAGAGGGCTGGTGTAGCCACTCGAGTGTTTAAATGCAACTTAAAAGGAACTACACGAGCTATTCTTTGTTGGAACTAAAGCACTTGAGTGGTTATGTAGCTGAAAGCAACCCCAAGAGTGAATTGCAAAGCTGTTATGCACTGAAAATAGACTCCACGAGGGGTTGTTTTGAACTCCACGAGCTGCTATGTGTTAAAATTGAACCTGTCGCAACCTATCGAATGGTTGTTTGAACCTGTCAAGAACCTGTCGAGAGGTTCTGATGCTGAAAATGAACCTGTCGCAACCTATCGAATGGTTGTTTGAACCTGTCAAGAACCTGTCGAGAGGTTCTGATGCTAAAAATGAACCTGTCGAGCATCCTGTCGAATGGTTGAATGTACCTGTCGAGCTCCTGTTAGAAGCTGTCGAGAACCTGTCGAATGCATACCTGAAGCCCATTCAACATGTCGAACAGTTGCAAGAACCTGTCGAGATTGAAGTTCTGAAGCTCCAACCTATCGAGGCACGGGTTCCAGCCATCTATTTCACACTTTAGGAATATTTTAGGGATTCCAATGCTTCTAGGGCACACATCCCAATGTCCCACACATCTCAGGGATTTATCAGGTTCCATTAGCAAATATCAATGGCTGACAGGGGCATTTTTGAGAACTGTAAGAACACAAATGCTGGGTATAATTTTTTGCACATGGGACAACAGTCCACATGCAATTTTTCTTGGCCAAAATGAAGATACCTCAACTGTGCATAACAAAACTGAGTCCTCTGCTCTTTGATTGGTTGCAACTCAAAGCACATGGATCGATGCATATGTATAAATACCCATCTATTCTGTGGGTCCCTGGGTTTTATATGCATGTAGGTGTCTGTGCTTGTGGCCTTGCATCCATAGCATCTGTAGGGATTATCTTGTTCTGATTGAAGCCATCGGAATGGAGGAAATCTATTGGATGATCTGTGACCATTTTAGTGGACAGATCATAGCCTTAAGTTTAATCCAAACCATCGGAATGGAGGAAATCTATTGGATGATCTGTGACAATTTAAGTGGACAGATCATAGCCTTAAGATCAATCCAAACCACCGGTCTAAATCAGATTCTTATACCTTGCATTTGTGCTTATAGCCAAATGAAGGATGACTGCATATCCTCAGATCTTGATTTGTTTTGCAATGAAAATCAGGCCCTAGCTGTCTATTTCTCCCCATTTTATATTTTATTTTACTATCCATCTTCCTCCATCTCTTAGTTTTGTAGAATTAGATCTAGTGACATCTAAAAAACTCTCTTCCTTCTTAGAATTGTCAGATCTGTAGCCAGATCTGGAGGTCTACTATACATCTATCTAGGTATAGATCACTACTCCCTGTGGGACAAACTCTTATTAAAACTTGCTGCAAAGGACCCTATATCTTATAGGTCTAGGATATTTTAGATGTGCTGAATTCATCCTCTGTTTTACTTTGATTTTATTTTGCTTTTATCATTACATAATAATCAGCACCTGAAATTCCCCAACAATAGTAAAAGAAGTGTATTATGGCAACTGGAACTCTATCGAGGAAACCTTTTAACCTAAGTATACATTCAAAATTCCTAACCCACCCCTTTCAACTCATGACCACAATTCATCCTAAAAGAAAGCCCTCTTTGAGGGCTACGAGCAATCACAATATTCGTTAATTTAACATGAGCCAAGTGAGAGGCAAAACAAAACTCCATCCAACCGGCTATGATGAAATCGACGTTCATGTCGTGACCTTTATTTTTGAAATAAAAAAAAAGAAGAAAAAAAAAGGAAATATACAAGCTCAAAGAAAAATTGACGTGGTGAAAACTCGGAGGGGCGCTACGGGTAAAAAGAGCGAGCTTGTGCGGACTAGACGAAAACTTGAAAAGGCACCTAGGGTAAAAATACAATACCCATGGACATAGTGAAAATCCGAAAGGGTGCTGTGGGTAAAAAAGAGGGAAATGACAGGCATAGCAAAAACTAATCTTGTGCGCTATAAGTAAAAATGTTTATTAAAGAGAATCAATTATGATCAGTCACATAATTTATCATTTTATCACCCTTAAATTAGTAATGCTAGGTCTTAATTTGCTACTAACGAGTTACTGATGTGCAGATATTAGCGATAAGCAGTAAATTAGAGTCTAAGTGTTAATTTTTATCAAAATGAACTCAAAAAGCAATAAGAAAAATGATTGAGCGAAAAAGATGATTTGTCGCTACTGAAAGCCAGAGAATTGCAATTTACAATTCTTCAAAAGAGATAAAAAGGAGAGAAGCGATAAAGTGTAATCCATAAAATCATCAACTATGAGGAAGCCTAGTGACAATAGAAAAAATTATGATTTTCCATAAAAGAATAAGAAGAAATCGTTATTTATGATTTCCTAAAAATAGAAGTTTTCCTACTATTGTTGTTGTTGCTGATCACGTGAGAATTATCACCGCCATATACAGAATTAGAAAACTCCTACAATTAAAAGTCTGATCAACCACAGATCTGAGAAGATTGATAAAGATCTAAATCCGAAGGACTTTGCAGCAGCTCAATAAAGAACACTCTAGATGCGCATCAACTAAAGAAAGCAAGGAAAGATAAAATTATGAATTATAATTATATTAGGATACTTTTGTTTTTAGTAGTTTATTTTATTAGAACTAGATATTTGTAAACCGACTCCTTATGATCTATAAATAAGAGGGCTTAGCATAGGAAAGCATCGATGAATTTCAGCATCAATTGATGCCTGAGGTTTAATTTTCTTCCGATCAAAGTAGTATAGATTAGATATCAGAGGTTTCTCAAGAGCAATTGATGACTGCAATTGAGTGCTGAAGATTAGTGTAGACATCTATAATTTCTTAGGAGCAATTGATGACTGTGGCTGAGAGGTGAAGGATATATTTTACTTTGCTTTCTAGTTTAGATTTTATTTGCTTTGTAAACATCACCAAGTTTTAATTTCAATTGAGCACTCAGGTTAGAATTTACAGATTAGTGTAATGGTTTTTACTTTTTCATCTTCAGTTTGCTAGAGTTTGATTGACGCCTAAATTTCTGGTTGATTATTGATTAGATTAAATCTGTATTGATAGGATCTTAGACATGATTGACGACCAATGCTAGGAGACTAGAAATATGGTGTAATAGTACTATTTATTTTCATAAATATCCAAAAGCTGAAGATTAAAATTGATGACCTTAATCTGAAGAAGGAGGATTAGGATTTATTTTTTATGCACTTTAGTTTAGAAAATCATTTTTTTATTCATATTTCTCTAATAGATTAAGAAATCTTAAAGATAAATAAAAATTTTTAAAATAGTGATTTAGATAGAAGATAGAAATAGGAATTAATAAGATAATAAACTTTCTCATGGAAACGATCCTATGCTAGTACTATAATTTCCATTGTGTGCTTGCAATAGGTTAAGACTTTAATTTAAGATAATTATAATACACAATTAGAAGCAACTCAAGTTTTTGGCACCGCTGTCGAGGAAGCGGATTTATCTAATTCTTTCAAGTTTTTATCTAATATCTTTATCCTTTTAGAAACTGATATTTATCTTTCTCTTTTTATATTTCTTTATATTTTATTTTTAGTTGATCTTTTCTTAATCTTTCGTAGGTTTATTCGAAGCAGCGAGTCAAAAGTTTCCAACTTCTGTCGGTCACGAAATTTAGAAGCTCAGATTTGTTTCTTTCCCTGCTTTCTAGAATAAAAATCATATAAACTTGAACTAAAACTAGCCATACTATATTCTAGCCAACCTGCCTCAATTCTAAATCAATATGGATCTGGTAGGAGTAAACCAAAGTAAGGCTAGAACAATGGGGGAATACTATACATTAACACCTCTTACACTACCCCCCTGTGTTCGCACCCCTAGTGTCAGTCATGAGGCTTTCGAAATCATGCCAAATGTGCTTCAAATACTTCCTACTTTTCGCGAGCTGATTGAGGAAGACCCCCAATGGCATTTAAATAATTTTATAAAAATGTATAACATTATTCGAATCAAAGAACTGACAGGAGTATCCGTTCGTTTAAGACTATTCTCATATTCTCTTAGAGACGAGGCAAAGCAGTGGTTACACTCTTTACCCCCACCATTCAATTGCTGATTGGGAAGGACTGAAACACGAATTCCTTCTTAAGTACTTTCCAAGGTATAAAATGAATAGAATCTGGCATCTTATTTTAACGTTCCATCAATTTTCAGATGAACCTCTTCAAGAGAGTTGGAGTCACTTAATAGTGCCCTCATCATGGGGTCGCTGAATGGCAAATAGTGCTCACTTTCTATGAAGGATTAAATGACCAAGCTAAGCATATGCTTGGTGTTGCCTGTGGTGGTAGGTTTTGTAACTTAATAGTAGAAGAAGCTTGGGAACTCTTTGAGATTGATTCAGAGAATTTAATAAATGTACTTCTTGAGCAAGGAAGAATATATAGACTAAGGTCAATGATGAAAAAGTTTCTGAAACTACAGTTTTGGAAAACAAAAATTCAATCTCTGGTGGGTGTAAAATCGCACCCAACATCTGAACAAAGAGAAGCTTATGGTCCTAACCATGGCCCAACTCACTTGGTCACCTACTAATGAGGATGCCCTATTGCAAATAACGGACAGCTGGGTGCAACATAGTTGCATCCAAATAAAGTTACTGTTGAGAACTAGAAGATACCATTTTCCACCCTTTAACCTGGGCCTTGATAGACCCTTGAGAGAACTAAATAAGTGTTTTAAGTGCTTGAGTTATAGCTAACAATAAAGACAGGCTTAACCATGAAAGTAGCCTGAAAAGTGTAAAAAAGATGATAATCCATGTTGATCCAAAGGAAGAAAGAGAAGGGACAACCTCACGAACTGTCAAAATGCCTAAACTAAAGAGGACAAATGCTTGGTTGTAATCGGGAAAGTGTGGAGTTAATCGAACAGAAGAATGCATTACAAAGTGCTTTTCGAAAAGAATCTTAACATTTCGAACAGAACCTGAACTTTATGAAAAGAACTAAAAGCTCCAGGTTTAGTTTTCGAAGAGCACCTGAACTCTTCGAAAAGATTTCTGACCTATTCAAAAAGAAGAGAACTCCTTGCGAACAGAACCTGAACTTTGCGAAAAGAGCTTCAGAAGTCACAGTACCTTGCGAAAAGTTCCCCAAACTATGCGAAATGGTATTCTGGAGATTCCTAGCATCCGCAAGGATAATTCAGTAATCTTTTGCATGCGCCCCAATGCATTTAAAAACCCAAGGACATTCTGGAAGATTCTGAGCATGAACCAAAGGCATATTCCACCCCATGTGAGCACCCGAAGATGAAATCAATTGGCGGGAACTTCTAGAAGTTCTAACAGATTTTCGAATTACATAACAGAATTGATGCCTCTTTCATCTGATTGGCTTAAACAAATCAAGCAATTCTGATTAGCCAAAATAGATCTGGATCCTCGTGCTCGACTACCATTGGTTGATACAGATCTAAGCACTTTTGATTGGTCGATACACATCTGAGCTAGACCTAGGGGAAACTATAAATAGATGAACCATTTGCCCAATTTGGGCATCCAGATTTTGAGTTTCATTTTTGTTGCTCCATTTCCAATTCAGATAACTTGTCTGAAACTCTTGTAATAGCCTAACTTTTACTTGCAATTGAGAGCTGTGAGATACTTTTATAATTCAAAAGAGAATTGTATTCAAGACTACAAATCTGAGAGCTCTTTAAGTTGTGCTCTGTAATTATAATGGTGAATTTGAAAAGGTTGCTGTGAACTGTACGATCTCCAAAAATGGTATTCTGGATATTCCTAGCATCCGCAAGGGTAATTCAGTAATCTTTTGCATGCGCCTCAATGCATTTAAAAACCAAGGACATTCCGGAAGATTCTGAGCACGAACCAAAGGCATATTCTACCCCATGTGACCACCCAAAGATGAAATCAATTGGCGGGAACTTCTAGAAGTTCTAACAGATTTTTAAATTACATAACAGAATTGATGCCTCTTTCATCTGATTGGCTTAAACAAATCAAGCAATTCTGATTGGCCAAAATAGATCTGGATCCTCGTGCTCGACTACCATTGGTTGATATAGATCTAAGCACTTCTGATTGGTCGATACACATCTGAGCTAGACCTGGGGGAAACTATAAATAGATGAATCATTTGCCCAATTTGGGTATCCAGATTTTGAGTTTCATTTTTGTTGCTCCATTTCCAATTCAGATAGCTTGTCTGAAACTCTTGTAATAGCCTAACTTTTACTTGCAATTGAGAGCTGTGAGATACTTTTATAATTCAAAAGAGAATTGTATTCAAGACTACAAATCTGAGAGCTCTTTAAGCTGTGCTCTGTAATTATAATGGTGAATTTGAAAAGGTTGCTGTGAACCGTACGATCTCAATTGGATTCGTGTTGAGGGCTCCCTGTATCTCCTTATTGCACTAGACTCCTTTAGATTTACTATTTTTCAAGCAATTTCCCTTGATTCATTATCCCTGTGGGAATTAGTGTTTGTAACCTAATCTGTCACCGCATTTGTAGTGGTGTTTCTTGTTCTGAATTGAGGGTTCAGATTAAAGACTATTGGATGGTCTGTGGCCATTGAAGTGGACATACCAAAGCCATAAGTTTAACTCTAATCCTTGAGTTAGATTACTTCCTCTTGCATCTGTGCTTGTAGCCAGATGAAGATTGGAGCATCTCTCATTTGATCTACATTTATTCTCATTTTGTTTCAAGAACCAAATCAAAGTTAGATATTATTTCTCCATTCTTATTAATTTACATCAAAATCTCCCCAACTCAGATCTGGATCATTTAGTTTAATCTTTACTTTTACCATTTAGTTAATGTGACAAATTCAACCTCCCATCTTATGTGCTTTGTAGATAGGATCAGAGGCTAGATCTGGTAGCTCAGATCTGGAGGTTTATCTTACATTTTAAATAAATTCTCTGTGGATGATCTTTTACTCACTTACATTTAAAACTTGCTACAATTGGCCCTGATCTTGCTGGCTAATTTACTTCTCTCTGTGCTGATATTTCTTTATTCTTTTTAGTTTTCCAAATTCAGTACAATTCATTATTTGTAAGTCTGTTTTCAAAACACAAATAAATCATGCACACTTAGAATTAAACAACAAGTTTTTGGCGCCGTTGCCGAGGAATTTGTTTTAAAATAGGTTGACCTAAGTTTTGATTTTGTTTTTATCTTTACATCAGTGCTAAACTATTCTATTGTTTAAATCTGTGCAGTTATTCATATACATTTTGAAGCGTGGAATCTACTTTAAAAGGAATTCTGAAGGTTTGCTGTGCATAATTTGATTCTCTGTTCTGTGTTGTATGTTTGGTAGGAGGACTCTCAGCCCTGAGATTGTCCCTCTAAATTTAGAAGTTGAAAGGCTACTACGAACCAAACAATCATCACAGAATTCTGCTGAAACAGCTACTATGGGTGAAGAACCTCGAGTTTTGAGGGATTACTTTGCACCTGGTACCTATAATTCTCCATTTTGCATTCAATTTCCTACTGTTGAAGGAAATTATGAGATCAAATCATCAACTATCCAAATGCTTCCTTCCTTCCATGGGTTGAGTAAGGAAGATCCATACAAACATGTGGATGAATTCTTGTCTCTTTGCACCACATTCAACATAGCTGGACTTGGTCCATAAGCAACCAAGCTTAGACTCTTTCCTTTTTCATTAAAGGACAAAGCTAGAGCATGGTTGTCTATGTTAGCACCAAATAGTATCACTTATTGGAATGATTTGCAGTGTCAATTTTTAGCCAAATATTTCCCTATGTCTAAAACAAGCCAGTTGAGACAAAGTATTATTTCCTTCTCACAACATTCAACTGAAACTTTCCATGAACCATGGGAATGATTTAAAGAACTTTTAAGGCAATGTCCTCATCATCAAATCCCCCGATGGCAGCTTGTTTAAAGCTTCTATCAAGGAATTGATCAAAAGGGCAAGAAAATGGTAGACGCTTCCTGTGGAGGCACTTACTTGCAAAAAATAGTTGAGGAGGTCTGGGATTTATTTGAAGTAATTGGTGAAAATTCAACTCAACAGGAATCTTTGTCAAGAGATATTGAGAATCCTGCTAGGTTGAAAGCTCAGTAAACCACCAAAGGAAAGATTTATGAGGTGAATGAGTTAGAAAGGAAGATGGATAATTTAACCACAAAGTTTGATAGATTGATGGACTCACTTAAAAATACAATGGTTGCAAGAGTAGAGGAGGCATGTCTGATATGCCAGTCCCCTACTCATTCATATGATCAATGTCCTGCTGCACCACAGTTCCCAGATCTAGTGGTGGAACAAGCTCATGCTGCCCAATCATTTGGACAAATGCAGTCAAATGAATATGCATGGAGAGGGCACCCCAATTTAAGGTGGAGTCAGGGCAATTATCAATCGCAACAGCAGCAGCAATTAAAGAACCAAGTACCTTTCAAAACTGCTCAGCCTTATCAGTAAAATTTTTATACCAAGCCAACTTTTCAGCAGCCCATTCCACAACAACCTATATAGCAATCTGCTCCAGTTCAAGCCCCTTCCAGATCCCCTTCTTTTGAAGATCAAGTTCTAAATTCAATCCAGAATTTAGGGTCTTTAACTCAGACTGTGAACTTTCACAGTCAGAGCATAAAGAAGATTGAAGAAACATTGGGTCAACTTTCAAATACTTTGGCCAAAAGAGAGGAAGGAAGGTTACCCAGCCAACCTTTGAATAATCCCAAAGGACAGTTCATGGTTGGAGAGGCTTCTGTTTCACATGAAGAAGTAAAAACTGTCACTACTTTGAAAAGTGGAAGAATTGTAAATAACAAAGTGGGTACTAACGAGGAAGAAGAAAAAATTGAGGAAAATGATAAAGATATGCAGCAGGAGCAGCATGATGTTAGCATTGGGGGTGCTGATGTACCTCAGAAAAATCAAAAAAATGAAAAAGAAAAAAATAAAAAAGATTCTGATAATGCTTCTAAAGCTGTAGATGAAGGACTAGTTCCTCATTTACCATTTCCTCATGCCATGAAATCTGTATCCCCTTTTGATAAAAGGAACACAAAAATAGATGAAATGATGGAGACTTTCAAGCAAGTCAAGATAAATCTACCTTTGCTTGATGCAATCAAACAAATTCCAGCATATGCAAAATTTCTGAAAGATATTTGCACTCACAAAAGACAGTCTAGGATACAGTTATCCAAGAAGGCCTTTGTTGTGGAAAGAGTTAATCAGGTGTTGTCCATTACCACACCTCCTAAACTTCAAGATCCTGGAATCCCCACAATCCCTTGCATTATTGGGGAACATACCATTGAAAAGGCTTTATTAGATTTGGGTACTAGTGTCAACCTGCTTCCATATTCTGTATATGAGAAATTAGGTTTGGGAGAATTAAAACCCACTCATGTGGTTTTACAACTAGCAGACAGATCTGAAAGAAAGCCAGTTGGGATGATTGAGGATGTATTGGTAGGAGTAGATAAGTTTTTCTACCCTGCTGATTTTCTGGTATTGGACATGGAACCTACAAAAAGCAAAACTTCCATCCCTGTCATTTTGGGGAGACGATTCCTGGCTACAGTAAATGCTTGCATTCAATGCAGGACTGGTATTATGGAAGTCTCTTTTGGAAATATGAAGGTGAAATTAAATGTTTATAATGTAGTCACACAGCCTCAATTCAGTTCTGAGGAATGTTTTCTTGTTGATCTATTGGATGAACTGGTGGAAGAGACTCTACCATAGTTTTTGCAGTGTGAAGATTTAACCACAGATTTTAAAGATGCTTGGGGAAATTCTGAGGAAGAAATATTTTGTACCTCAAAGTCTGAGGAAGTAAATACTGTGCAAGGAACTCATGATCAATCAGTAAGGTTCTCTTCATGGAAACCTGCTATTCTTCCCCTTCCACAAACAGCCAAGGTACCTTTGTTACCTTCTTTTCTCAGCCCGCCGGATGTAGAGCTAAAGCAGTTGCCAGAAAATTTGAAATATGTATTTTTAGGAGACCATAAAACATTGCCTGTGATTATTTCTTCCTCCCTCACTGAGGAGCAGGAGGATGAGCTGTTGATTGAATTAAAACAGCATAAGAAAGCAATTGGCTGGACGATTGCTGATTTGGGAGGAATCAGTCCAGCTGTTTGCATGCATAAAATTCATTTGGAAGAAGATGCAAAGCCTTCTAGGGAAATGCAAAGGAGGCTGAATCCTCATATGCAAGAAGTGGTCATGAAAGAGGTTGTTAAACTGTTGGATGCAGGGGTCATTTACCCCATTTCAGATTCAGCTTGGGTGGCACCTACACAGGTGGTACCTAAGAAATCTGCGATCACTGTTGTAACCTCACATACTGGTGACCTGATGTCAACCAGACAAATAACTGGTTGGAGGGTCTGTATTGATTACAGAAAACTAAACACAATGACCAGAAAAGACCATTTCCCTCTTCCCTTCATTGATCAAATTTTAGATAAGCTAGCAGGAAAAGCTTATTACTATTTTCTTGATGGTTGCTCTGGTTACAACCAGATTCCTGTGTATCCACAAGATCAGGAAAAGACCACATTCACTTGCCCTTTTGGCACTTTTGCCTATAGGAGAATGCCTTTTGGTCTTTGTAATGCTCCTGCTACCTTTCAAAGATGCATGTACTCCATTTTCTCTTATATGATTAACCAATTTATGAAGATTTTTATGGATAATTTTTCAATCTATGGAGACAGTTTTGCCCAGTGTTTACATCATCTCAAATTGGTGTTACAGAGATGTGAAGAAACTAATCTAGTTTTGAGCTGGGAGAAGAGCCATTTCATGGTCACCCAAGGCATTGTCCTTGGCCATGTTGTCTCTCACAAGGGTATTGAGGTGGACAAAGCAAAAATTGATTTAATTGCACATTTGCCACCTCCCAAAACTGTTAAACAAATCAAAAGTTTTCTGGGACATGCTGGATTCTACAGAAGGTTCATGAAGGACTTCAGTAAAATATCCAAGCCTCTTTGTCATTTATTGTGCCAAGATGTCCCTTTTGTTTTCAACAATGAATGCTTAAAGGCATTTGAATTCTTAAAAAATTGTTTGATTTCAGCTCCAATATTACAGTCTCCAGACTATTCACTACCTTTTGAACTGATGTGTGATGCATCAGATTATGCTTTGGGAGCTGTTCTTGGGCAGAGAAAGGATAAGCTGCCTCATGTCATAGCTTATGCCAGTAGATCAATGATTGATGCACAACTCAATTACACAACAACTGAGAAGGAGCTGCTAGCGATTGTTTTTGCTTTAGAGAAATTCAGGTCATATGTTTTGGATTCACAAATAGTAGTGTTCACTGACCACTCAGCCCTGAAATACCTTCTGTCTAAGAAGGATACCAAACCAAGATTAATCAGGTGGATCCTCCTATTACAGGAGTTTGATTTACAGATCAAAGATAAAAAGGGTGTGGAGAATGTGGTGGCTGATCACCTGTCTAGAATTTTTAAGCTACTTTGGGATTGATACGCCTATCAATGAATCTTTCCCTGATGAGCAACTTTTTGCTATCAGTATACACACCTCTTGGTTTGCGAACATAGTCAACTTTTTGGCTACTGGAAGAACTCCTCAACATTGGAATAAAATAGATAAAGATCTTTTCTTCTCAAAGGTTAAACATTTTATTTGGGAGGATCCTTATCTGTTCAAGATTTGTGCAGACCAAATAATAAGAAGATGTGTTCCTGAAGAAAACTTTCATAGCATACTTTCTATGTGTCATGAACAAGCCTGTGGAGGTCATTTTAATGGAAACAAAACTGCTGCAAAGGTTTTGCAGTGTGGATTTTATTGGCCTACACATTTCAAAGATGCTCTGCAGCACTGTAAGTCTTGCCAGAACTGCCAGAAATTGGGCAGCATTTCTAAGAGAAACTCAATGCCATTACAGCCTATTTTGGTAGTTGAATTGTTTGATATTTGGGGGATAGACTTCATGGGTCCCTTTCCTCCTTCCAATGGGTGTAATTTCATCTTAGTAGCTGTGGATTATGTATCCAAATGGGTTGAAGCCACAACCACTAAAACCAATGATCACAGAGTGGTTCTGAAATTTTTAAAGGATAACATTTTTTCCAGGTTTGGTTTTCCCAGAGCAATTATCAGTGATGGGGGAAGCCATTTTTGTAATAAACATTTTGAAGCTTTATTGAAAAAGTACTATGTGACTCATAGAGTAGCTACTCCATATCATCAATAAACCAGTGGACAAGTGGAGATTTCCAATAGAGAAATCAAACATATACTGGAAAAGACTGTGAAGAAGGACAGAAAGGATTGGTCCTTTAAGCTGAATGATGCATTGTGGGCATATAGGACAGCCTATAAAACCCCAATTGGCATGTCCCCATTCAGATTGGTCTATGGCAAAGCATGCCATTTACCAGTGGAGTTAGAATATAGGGCCTTTTGGGCTATTAAAACCTTGAACATGGATCTTACTACTGCTGGTAATCACAGGAAACTGCAGCTTGAGGAGTTAGAAGAGCTGAGGATGGATGCATACACCAATGCAAGATCTTACAAAGAGAAAGTCAAAGCCTTCCATGACAAAAATTTGTTGAGAAAAGAGTTCATAGTTGGCTCTAAGGTATGGCTATTTAACTCAAAACTTAAGTTTTTTCCTAAGCTGAGATCCAGATGGGAAGGGTCATATACAGTCATTCATGCATCTCCTTCTGGGGCTGTTGAAATTTTGGACCCAAGTGATGGACGAATCTTGAAAGTAAATGGTCAGAGGCTCAAACCATGCATTGAAAATACCCTGGAGCCTGTACTAACCATCTATCATCATGATCCGTCCCATATCTGAGGATAAATAACTGTATAATATGTATTTTATCAGTGCTTGTTTTATAATTTTTGCATAGTTGTTTGCTCTTTGTTTTTAGTCATTTTACTTTCAATTCGAGAAGTTTAAATATGTAAAAAATTTAACTTGCAAAGAAAAAAAAATCCTTCTCGAAAAGTTTAATTAACTTTTCGAAAAGGAGCTGAACCTGTAACTAACTGCTCGAAAAGAATAATTTGCTTTTCTAATAGTTAGTTCAGAATGATTTGCTTTTCGAAAAGTAGTTCTGAAGCTATTTGCTGTTCGAATAGTTGTTTCTGAAGCCATATGCTCTTCGAATGGTACTGATGCCATTCTCACTTGTAAAAAGGGACTATTTTGAACTTTTTAAAAACTTCAAAGATATTTTGCGAAAATCATTTTGAGCATATTTAAACCCTTTCGAAGTAAGGGTTTCATATTCGAAAGCCTTCTGAGAATGTCCTGCTTCACAGAAAACCCTTTTTCTTTCTTTCCTTGCGTGATTTTAGAATTCAGCTACACTTTTCTTCACATTTGTTCGATCGTTTAAGCTTGAAGAGAAGGATTTTTGCTTCTGGTTCTGGTGGATTTCAGCGAGCAAGCAACAAGTTCAACCAAAACCCTAGATTTCAGTATTTTTCTGTGCATTTCCTCTGTTTATCATTTGTAAAGTTTGATTTGGTGTCAGCATTTATTGTGGGAGTTTTTATATAAAGCTTTAGAATGGGGAAAGCTGAAAAATCATTGGCTGAAACGTTCCAAAAATCTTCTGCTAAGAAAATTAGCAAACCGTCCAAAAAAGGAAAAACCAAAGCTTCAGCTAAAAGGAAACTTTTAATGGATAAAGCTGATATAATTGAGAAGGGGAAAAAGGTTAGATATGAGGAACCCACCCCAACAGTTGACACTAGCCCTGAGTCTGAGCTTCCTCCTTTGCCTATTCATTTGGTACTATCGAACCCATTTATTGAAGCTCAGAAGCTAATTCCAGAATTTATTGTTGATGAGACCTTTTTCTACAACAAACACAGATATCGATTATCTTTGAAATACATTAGGGATGCCTCACTGAGCAATATCCTAACCCCTCTTCCAGAGAAAATTTATCCACGAATGGTGAAATTATGGTACCAAAACTTGATAAAAGTGACAGAGAAGGATGTTGATGTCCCTACTCTTGTTATTTTCATTGATGATTGTGATTTAACTGTCACTTATGAAGACATTGGGAATGCTTTGGGGATACCTTTTCAACATGATCCTATTTGGATCATTGGCACTTTTGACGCCACTTTCGAGAAATGGCTTAGGCATCGTTGGAACTGGACAATCCATAATGAGGAGAGACCTAGCACCTCAATTTTTACTGATGGATTCTATTTTGAGGGGATGTTTTTATGTCACTAGGCACAACCAAGAAAGAAGGACACCAATTTTAGAGGCTCTCTTCCATTTTTTCTAAGGGGCAATTTTTCAATGCCCCTATGTTAATTTTTGAAGCCATGGCTGACATTAGTACCAAGCTGAAAAAGGAGCAGAAATTAGCTGGAATACCATTTGGAAGGGCTGATCACAGCCCTACTAAGAGCCAAGTTTGATATTGATGAGCAAGAGCCATTTGAAGTTATATCTCTTCATGCGTTTGGGAAAAAGGCTTGGACTACAAGTCAAGCAATGTTGAAAAGAATGAGGGAGGAAGTGGAACCTCCTACTGTGCTATTGAACCCGCCATACACAGACACCGTAGCTACTATTAAACCTGCTTTGCCAGACCCTGAGGTGACCAGCTCTTTAGCTGCACCTATTTCAACTATAGCTGACATTGAACAAGATGTCCTTCCTGTGGTGACCAGCTCTTCACTGCACCCATTCTTGAAGAAGTTGTCATCTTACCCACCTCACCTAGCCCAACTCCTATTCTTGCACCCTTTCAAGCTATCCCATCTCCCATAACCAACATAATCCCAGTTGCAGACTCTTCTACACCAACCACTCCAGTCATACTCACACCACCAATCTCTCTCAACAATATCCAAGATTTAGCCCCTGACTTTGTTGAACAAGTTCCTAGTACTCCTCTGCTCCAAAGCTTCTCAGGTTCACCTACTAATTCAACTAATACACCTGAAGTAACTCATACCCAAACTGAACGTGAGATATTCACTACAGAGGCCTATTCATCACTGATAGGATCTATTTTAGAGAATATTGGGCTTAAATCTATACCTATACCTGACCCTCCTCATTTCACTCATTTGGCTACTTCACCCTTTACAACCATTTCACCCATTGCACCTCAACCATCTACTTCAGTTTTACCAGCCCCTACTATGCATACCACACCCACACCTGAATCAATTAGCCAAATATTTACCTTTCTCCAATCCATCCAAGCCCAACTACAGATCAACACAGACAATTAGTCTGCGACCAAGGCCCTTCTCCAAACCTTAGCCTCCACATCCCACACAAATACCTTAGCCATTATACCTGTTGTTGATGAACATGCTACCCAAACCGACCCTGAGGTAGTATTTGTTGATCCACCCACCCTCACCACTACTGCCCATGCTACCCAAACAGAACCTGAGGTAGTTCTTATTGAGTCCCCTTCACCTCTCCTCACTTTCTCTGATCAATCAACTCAGACAGACCCTGAGATCATTATTTTGGACTCCTCTCTCCCACTCCCACTCCCACTGCTAGGATACCTTTGGTCCCCTACCACTCCATTCCCATTCTCAGATTTGCCACTCTAAAAAAGGCTATGGAAGAGAATCCATATATCTGTCGAGATGTCCTCAAGGGGTTAGCTGATTTGCAAGCTTACATTAGAACCCCTTATGAAATCCAGATTCAAAAATTGGAGTTATTCATGACATTTGAGAGAGAGAAGATGCAGGACCTATTGGGTCAAACTTTTCAGATGGTTAGGAGTGAGCAGCACAAGGTGGCCATGTTGCAAGCACAGCTTGAACAGGAAAAATTGAGGACTACTAGACTTGAAAAGTATATTGGCCTCACCAAAAAGATCAAAACTGAGGAATACACCGAGCTGAAAAACACAATCCAGGAGAAGGCTAAATTAAGTTCAGACTCCAATACTGATTCTAGTTACGACTCCGGTGACTCCAGTTGATCCCATTGAACCAACTTATGATCTGAGACTTTGACCCACTATTAGAATACATTGTACATATCTTTTATGGGTCTATAATATAAAATTTTGGTTTTGTTAATACATTGTACATACATTGTGCATTTCTTTTCTTTCTTTTTTCATTATGATTTAGTTGCTTGTTTCTTTTCTTTGCTAATACACTTGAGCGATCGGACCCACTCACCATAGGTTTGGGGGTGTGGCAGAAATGCCAATAATTGAGTTAACATTAATGCAGCTGATCATCAGTAGAATTTTTGAAAATAAAGTGATTTCACACCTGAAAAATGAGGAAGTTAAAACCTTTAAAACTGATTTTCAGTGTAATTCCAATACTTTCATGAAGGGAATGTCAGAAAATTTTCAAAATAAAAAATTGATGTTTTAGTAAACCTAAAAGGAGAGAAAACAGTGATGATATACCTCAGGAAGTTGATAGATAACTACACCCAGTGAGACTTGGGCCTGAAATGTATTTTTGGGAGATATGAATTGGCAATTTTTTCTGCTCTAGGGACTGTTTGAACCTGCTTATTTTCACTAGAAGTTACACATATTCAAATTGAAATAACTTGACAGCAATCATGATATTAAAGACATGATGTAGGGCCTCCTTTCGGACAGTTTGAGCCTCAAAAAGCCCCACCTTTTGAAACTGCCCTTGATACACACCATTTGAGCTTTATAAATCTAAGATTTCTTTGAAACCTTATCAAACAACTTCATCAACCTCATTTAGCCTAACCCTCACTCTGAGAATTTAGAAGGAAAAGGAAAAGAAGCTGAAGAAAGGAGAGTTGGATAACAATTTGGTAAAAGAAGAAAAAAAAGAATTGAAAGCAATGATGTATCAACAATAGAAATGTGGCATGTCAGTAATTGTTAAAACAAAAAAAAAAAAAAAAAAAAAAGAGAAAAAGAAAAGGAAGTCATTTCATTGGAAGTTTGAAAAGGAATGAGGAAAAGATGGCCACTTTGGCTCTGAAAATTCAAAGAAGAAAATAAAATTGTGCTGAAATGAAGAAGGTGTGTCTGTCACTTCCTCACCTTGACTGACTTCTAGATTTTGGAATCCATTCCAACCCCTTTATTCTTGATAAATTTCACCCATAAGCCACATTACAACCCAAGTTAAAGTCCTTACTGATCAATGATGGAATGAGCTGTCACATGGAGATAAGGATTTGTGTAATCTATGGTGAAAAGAGTAGTGAATTCAGAACTAAAAAGCAAAGCCTATGCTCCTGCTTACAATCCTATTTGAGGATTGTAATTGCTCTTGAGCTGTGTGAATTAGTGCAACCCTCATATTTGCATGGTGAGTGAAAACCCTGGTGAGAGTTGAGTTTGAAATCAAATTATTCGGGGTAACATCATAAACTGAATTTTCAAATAGAAGGCAAGCTTTTCATTAATTTTTCTTATAAAAACTTTTTGACACCAACTGAGTGAATGGTAAAAGGAATTACAGCTGAACTTTAGTTTTAAACTAATGTTTTCTTGAAGATCTTTTTACAGCTTGACTGATGCAGGTGTGAATAACCTGACTGGATAAAAGTCTGCTTTAACAGAATTGCATTGATATTAACTTATTTATTGGAGACGTTTGTGGGTACCTTCACTGAAAACCCTCAGGAGACTTCACTCCTCCACTAGGGATCACCTAGGGGTTTAAAAGGCTTGTTGCATATGCTAAATACAACTGTGTTCCCTACAAAAGTGGCTTTTTATTCTATTTTTAATTTTGTCTTTGCTCAGGGACTAGCAAAGCTTAGGTTTGGGGGTGTGTTGAGAACTAGAAAATACCATTTTCCACCCTTTAACCTGGGCCTTAATAGACCCTTGAGAGAACTAAATAATTGTTTTAAGTGCTTGTGTTACAGCTAACAATAAAGACAGGCTTAACCATGAAAGCAGCCTAAAATATGCCAAAAAGATGATAATCCATGTTGATCCAAAGGAAGAAAGAGAAGGGACAACCTCACGAGTTGTCAAAATGCCTAAACTAAAGAGGACAAAGGCCTGGTTGTAACTTGGAAAGTGTGGAGTTATTCGAATAGAAGAATGCATTACAGACTGCTTTTCAAAAAGAATCTGAACATTTCGAAAAGAACCTGAACTTTACGAAAAGAACTAAAAGCTCCAGGTTTAGTTTTCGAAGAGCACCTGAACTCTTCGAAAAGATTTCTGACTTATTCGAAAAGAAGAGAACTCCTTGCGAACAGAACCTGAACTTTGCAAAAAGAACTTCAGAAGTCATAGTACCTTGCGAAAAGTTCCCCAAACTATGCGAAATGGTATTCTGGAGATTCCTAGCATCCGCAAGGGTAATTCAGTAATCTTTTGCATGCACCCCAATGCATTTAAAAATTCAGGGACATTCCGGAAGATTCTGAGCACGAACCAAAGGCATATTCCACCCCATGTGAGCACCCGAAGATGAAATCAATTGGCGGGAACTTCTAGAAATTCTAACAGATTTTCGAATTACATAACAGAATTGATGCCTCTGTCATCTGATTGGCTGAAATAAATCAAGCAATTCTGATTGGCCAAAATAGATCTGGATCCTCGTGCTCGACTACCATTGGTTGATACTGATCTAAGCACTTCTTATTGGTCGATACACATCTGAGCTAGACCTGGGAGAAACTATAAATAGATGAACCATTTGCCCAATTTGGGTATCCAGATTTTGAGTTTCATTTCTGTTGCTCCATTTCCAATTCAGATAGCTTGTCTGAAACTCTTGTAATAGCCTAACTTTTACTTGCAATTGAGAGCTGTGAGATACTTTTGTAATTCAAAAGAGAATTGTATTCAAGACTACAAATCCGAGAGCTGTTTAAGCTGTGCCCTGTAATTGTAATGGTGAATTTGAAAAGGTTGCTATGAACCGTATGTTCTCAATTAGATTTGTGTTAAGGGTTCCTTGTGATCTCCTTATTGCACTAGACTCCTTTAGATTTACTGTTTTTCAAGTAATTTCCCTTGATTCATTATCCCTGTGGGAATTAGTGTTTGTAACCTAATCTGTCACAGCATTTGTAGTGGTGTTTCTTGTTCTGAATTGAGGGTTCAAATTAAAGACTATTGGATGGTCTGTGGCCATTGAAGTGGACATACCATAGCCATAAGTTTAACTCTAATCCTTGAGTTAGATTACTTCCTCTTGCATCTGTGCTTGTAGCCAGATGAAGATTGGAGCATCTCTCATTTGATCTACATTTATTCTCATTTTGTTTCAAGAACAAAATTAAAGTTAGATATTATTTCTCCATTCTTATTAATTTACATCAAAATCTCCCCAACTCAGATCTGGATCATTTAGTTTAATCTTTACTTTTACCATTTAGTTAATGTGACAAATTCAACCTCCCATCTTATGTGCTTTGTAGATAGGATCAGAGGCCAGATCTGGTAGCTCAGATTTGGAGGTTTATCTTATATTTTAAATAAATTCTCTATGGACGATATTTTACTCATTTACATTTAAAACTTGCTACAATTGGCCCTGATCTTGCAGGCTAATTTACTTCTCTCTGTGCTGATATTTCTTTATTCTTTTTAGTTTTCCAAATTCAGTACAATTGATTATTTGTAAGTCTGTTTTCAAAATACAAATAAATCATGCACACTTAGAATTAAACAACAGTTACTCAATCACTTGTGCTAATCTATTGTAAGGATGGAGACTCAAATTGAGCAGCAAAACCTTATGAGAGGAGAGAGTAACGTATCACCTTCACATACAGTTGGTACGTTTAGAGGATGTATATCTGTGGGAGGCACATCAACTCCCTCTATTTTTAAATAGGTCCCTCTAGAACTCGTCGAGCTACCAACTCACCCGTAGCAGAATTTTGTAACATATGTATATCAGCCTTAGTATTCTTTCTTTTGTTTATAACTATTTGAACGCATGGATTTATGAGCAACATGCTGAATCATAGCGAATGCGATTAAACTAAAGAGTCTTCTCTGCGGTTTTCTTTTAGCTAGAATTGTAAATGAAAATTCTAGGGAATAGACAATTCCAGTGAGTTGTCTTATCAGTTACATTGGAATGTAGACCCATTCAATTCATATGGGAGACAAACAACTTCTGCATTCAAGACTACCACCTCCCATCTTCACCTCCTCTGCCCTTCATCCACCCCCTTCTCAATTACAGCCCCCTAATTCCCCCTAATCCCTGCTATTCCCCTTCCTGATTTGCAATTCCTCTACCAAGAGCTGCAAGTTGAAGACATCCTGGAGCCAGGAAGGCAAACCATTTTTTATGGGATACATTTTGAAAAAGTCGAAGAGTTCTTTTCTGACGTTGCTGCCAGTGTCTTAGTTTAGTGTCTGTCGAGATTTTTCCTAGGATTTCTTTCATGTAATTAGTTTTCTTGCCAAATTTCTGTAATAAGTTCATATATATGAAAAATAATTTTTCCTTCTTTGATATTTTAACTAATTTACTAACAGCGTGTGTTACTAACATCTAACATTTTTATTTTTTATATTAAAATCGGAAGTATTTTTCCCCCAAGTTTGGGAGAAATTTTTTTAAAATTTTTTACAGATTATATATCCGGTTACTAACATAGCAGTAAATAAAATAGGTAACTTTTCTGTATGTCCCCCGTTTTGTATAATGAGGACATTGTCTTATTTAGGTTTGGGGGGGATACAAACTTTTGATAGTTTAATTTTTTTGAATTTATTATTTTATATAAAAATAAATAAATAAAATTTAATTTTTAGTTAATTTATTATATGCAAATTATGAAAAAAATATAAAAATCTGAATTTCTTAGCAAACCATCATAGTAGTAGTTCTAAAATTAAAATTAAAATAGTTAAAATTCAAAGTAAAGCATCTCTAGAACACTGTATCAAAGAATGTTTGAAACTATACGATTGATCTGAACTGTAAAATAATTTAGATTATAGTTTCAAAATTATATAATCAGTGAGCTATAGAGTCTATTTCCTCTTTATTCTGAGAAAGAGAGACTATTTTTATTTATGCTAAATTTTCTTGAATTTCTGTATTATCTGAAATCTCATAATGCTGAATTTAAAATCAATATATTCTATGATTGTGATAATTTATTTGTTTAAAACTGTCTAATAAATATATCAAAGCAATAAGACATCCATATTAGTAAATCGTGAAAATGATCAAAGGCCATCTTTTTCTAAACTAGTGCCAAAAAGCAAAAATCCCAGAATATTTTACTATTTGAATCCATATTAGAAGCCTAAAGACTAAGTGTTTTTATACCAAACTTTTATAAACCCTTAACCATATGTACTACCCAAAACATTCTATCCTTAATCCTTACAATTTTTGAGAGTTTATAATGTAGAAGAAGGAAAGAAAACGGAGTGAAAGGACTATGAGTTAACAGATAAGGGATCTGCTGAAAAGGGTACAACTGAGAAAGAAATACAAATGTATAAAAATATGGGAAAAGAAAAAGAAAAAGAATGAGAAATCGTAAAAGACGATTTTGTGAAAAAGAGAAGCAAAAAGCTTCCAAACTGAAAAAGTAGAAAAATGGGATTTACAAAAAAAAAAGGATGGGAAGAAGTTATCCAAAATAAGGATACTTACTGAGGCTAAAAAATAGAAGAAGAGGAGAAGGAAGAGCTAAACTCTTGAAAATAATTTTGAATCCTCTTTACCTTTTTCTTTGAAACCTTTTGAAAACCCAAAGCCCCATTACAAGTTGAAGGAAAGACCTTTGTGATTTATGATTTGCAGAAATTTGAGTCTAGTAGAGATATATGAAATAGATACTATGAAAAAATAAATAAATTATATGAAAAGAGTTGATTATCCTTTCCATGAGATTTATCTTCTTAGCTGATTATCCTTTGAATTTACCATGAACATATCATATTATGAGAACCCAAAATTTTGATTATTTTTTAGAGTATGCCAATAAGTGAGAGCTTGGATGAAAATATTTTCTAAAAACTGTAGTTTAGAAAAATCTATGATGAATAAACTTTTCACTGATATGCACAAACTCCACACTATACAAGAATTAAAATTATTGAGTTCTGATCAAAGATAATTGCAATGATGGGAAGCTAAGGATAAAAGATTTAAAATATTTTGAAATAATGAATATATAATGACTAATTGAATAATTAGTAGTATAAAAAAAAAGTAGTTTATATTTTAAATTTTTAGTCTTGAAAAATATTTTCAAAAAATCCAAAAATATTTGAAGTTTGTAGGTAACTTCACTGAAAATCTTCAGGAGACTACAACTCCTCCACTAGGGATCACCTAGGGGTTTAAAGGCTTGTTGCATCTGCTAAATGCAATCATGCACCCTATGAAAGTGGCATTTAAATTTAAATTTTTTAAATATTTATGTTTCCTTGTTTGATAGGGACTAGCAAAACCTAAGTTTGGGGGTATGATCACTCACATAATTTACCATTTTATCATCCTTAACTTAGTGACGCTAGGACTTAGTTTACTACTAACGAGTTAATGATGTGCAGATATTAGAGATAAGCAGTAAATTAGAGCCTAAGTGTTAATCTTTGTCAAAATGAACTCAAAGAGCAATAAGAAAAATGATTGAGCGAAAAAGACGATTTGCCACTACTAAAAGCCAGAGAATCGTAATTTATGATTCTTCAAAAGAGATAAAAAGGAGAGAAGTGATAAAACATAATCTAGAAAATCGTCAACTATGAGGAAGCCTACTTGTAGACACCCCTCATTTTGCCTTCTCGGAATATATTTTTTGTTCGGTCAACCTTCGACCTTCCTTTTAACCCTAATATGGGAACCATGCACTGAAACGATTGTACATAGCTGAACACAGGCTGAAACAATAGATCTGTGGCTCAGATCCTGAAATGGGTAGACTATATACTGAAATAATAGTATATAGTTAGAAAGTAGACTGAAACAATAGTCTTGTATTTCATTCTAGAGACCAGACCCAGACAACCCCGAATTAAGCGCTTAAAACCTCGCGCGTAATTCGATTGCACGCTAGACCACAAAAGTGCAATCAGTCCCCCTTTTAGACCAAACTTCTTTTCTCAGACCTATTAAAGACTCGATCACGCACTTGCAAGCAGACACGCGATCGGATTGAGCGCCACAAAACCAGTGCGCAACTGGCCTATGCCCGACGTAGTCTCATTACACTTAACCCCTAAGTTCCCTTGATTAAGCGCTTATGACTAAACACTTAATTAGATTGCGCACCTCCCGTCATGTGCACAATTAGCCCTAATTTTGTTAGGACTGGAAAACTCGCTGAGCAAGTCAGCCGGTCGCTCACAGAGTCGGTGACCGACTCAATGCGATTAAGCGTTAGGAAAATGACACGTAATTTAATTAAACGCCTGAAATAGGGCGCGTAATTAAAGGAAAACCTATAAAAGCTTTTTTTCTCGAAGAGAGAGAGGAGGTTGGCAATTTTTCGAGAGAGAACGGATTTTTTTGGGATTCTGAAACCAGAGAACTCCGAGAATCAACCCATAGAGCATCTTAATCATGGTTTCGAGATTTCAGCTTTTAATCTTCGAGATTTCTCTCCGCAGCCCCGTCCCTAGGTAAGGATTTAATCTTTTAGTTCGCAATCCTAGCTTCTAATCTCTAGATCTAGGTATTCTATTAATATTTTTACTTTTAGTTTTAGACCGTAGCACCCATGTTCAGACCGAAATTCTATATATTTGGTTCCAGTTCTTTGTTTCTAGAACCAGTCCTTAATCTATCGGTTCGATATATCGATTTAAAACTTTAATTCAGTTCTAAAATCTCGATTTACAGTCCTATCATTAATTTATAGTTCTAATCCTTCGATTAGAACTAGTCTTTAATCATACGGCTTGATCTCCTGATTTCGGACTCGAATTCAGTCCTAAAAATTTAATTTTAATTCTAAATTGCTTATTTTAATATCTCTAAAAAATCCTATATATAGTTTCAGTCTTATAATTCTAGTTTTACAATTTAATTCACAATTGCTATTCTAAAATCAACTCTGAAAAATCCCAAAACACTATTTTACGGCCCAGAAATTCAGTTTATTTTCAACTTCGACCACCCAATTTGCCCAAGGGAGCTTACGGAGGGTACTCATAGAGGGCTCAAACCCAACTTTTTTAGGAATTTTAGAATTGATTAATTGCTTTAGTTTTATACTTTTAGTACGATTGATTAGTAAGTTTATTTCAGCATGCTTAATTAATTTTGTGCCTTAAATCTTCGTATGAGTGATTAATCTCTTTAGATCTAAATTTAATCGATCAATTCCTTCAATTACAATTAAATGGGATTATATTCGTTGCTTCAATTAGATTCTTTAGTATAGTCAATTCATTGCTTCAATTAGAGATTTTTACAAAATTAGTTTATTTATCTTAATCATATTTGGTAAAAATTAGTTTATTTGTCTTAATTAGATGTTATTAGCATTAATTCCTTTGCTTCTATCAGAGTTTCAACAAAATTAGTCTTTTATTTCAGTCAGAATTCTAACAGAACTGCTATAATTGCTTCAATTAGAATTTCAATAGAATTGTTATACCTTATTCAGTTAGAATTCTAGTATACCTGATATGCCTGAACAAATTAAAGTCTCACCAGAACTATTATACATACACTTCTTGTACCAGTAGGAGACTGAAACTAATTGGACTTCTAGTAGTATCGAGAAACTAATATTAATTAGACTTCTAATAGAATTGGGAAATCAACCTTAACTAGACTCCTAACCGAATCGGAACAAACCTATATAACTAAATTTCCAATAGAACCAAAGGAGATCTAAACTGACCAGAAGTATAACTTAAAGGGACATAAAAGGAAATCTAACTATCTAACCAAAAGAAACAAAATGCTGCTGACGTTCGCAGGCGGACGATTCAGTATAAAAGCAACCCATACCCACTCCTAAGCATGATCATTGATGTGTTGCAGCATTGATAAATATATGCAGCTGGCGATCACAATAAATCAGAAACTTTCTAGGAAACCCCTTTTATTATTTATTTTTACATTAATTATTCTAAACACCACATCACTAGAGTCCGCTAGGACATAGTTGGAAGCCACTGATTCAACGGGAACCGAGAGGAACCCAAGAAGAAAGCGCGCGCCAACAGAATTGGCGATCGCAATGGGCCCTTTTCGCAAACTCTGTTTCTAGATCATTAGTTTTTGGCACATTTTCCTATTTTTTCCTCCTTTCCATCGTATCGTTTAGATTCTCTTTTATATATATGAGTCTTCGCCAAAGACCCGAAATGTCTGGTATATGAAGAGTAAGTTTAGGAGACTCGCCATTGTGGGGGTATCATGATAACCCCATGTATGGAGAAGAACCCTTTCATAATTCTAGCCCACGACAACCTGAAATTAATATGGCGGGTTAGCAAGAGAACCCCTTCTCTACCCCATACACTGGGAACAACCATGATGGGAGAGATAGTGGCATCGGACAAAACCTTACTGCTCAACAAATCGTAGAACTCAGTATCTAAAGAATACAAAGAGGAGATGACGACTCCGAAGAATTGCTTTGAGGGTTGGCCGCCGCATACGAATTCATTAGGTCATGACAATTTTCAGAAGAACAAGAGAGACAAGAGAGGCCACCTCCCACCTCGAGCACTGTGTCAGCTCACGCCACCTCACTGAGACAACCAACCCACACATTATTTAACGATAACCCTCTGGACAAGGTTTGCTCACGGGTTGCTCCGAAAGATAGCACCGTTAAAATTGAAGACCTCCCTAGAATGCTTGATGAGTACATGTCCAAAAGAGAGCGCCCCAATCAATCGTTCAGATTCAAAAACTTTTACTGAGACATCGAGTTTAGTTTACCATTAGGGTTCAAGCCACCCAAATTCACTAAATACAATGACACCGAAAATCCGAATCATCACTTGGCCCTCTTTCGCAATGATTGTCGACCCATGCGTGACAATCAATGACTTCTCATTCACTACTTCTAACGCACATTAGAAGGGGAAGCTTTAGATTGGTTGCGAGACTCTCACTTCATAAGATCAAAACCTTCGATGAATTAGTTGGTCAATTCCTGGACCAACACAAACATTTAATCCAGGAGACAGTTAGTCTCAGTGACCTAATGGCAGCTAAGCAAGGACTTGACAAAGAATTCACTGACTTCGTCACTAGATGGAGAAATCTCACTGCTAGGATCAATACTTCAATGAAAGAGAAGGACTCGATTGATATTATTATCTACAATACTAGGGAACCGTTAAAGAGTGCACTCATCATAAGTGATTGCCCCGACTTCGCTGCCCTTCACTCTCGGGCATCCCGATTAGCGCGATACATTAAAGGTGGAGACCTTGCTCTATCCATAGTCATGCTCAAAATAAGCTCTTCTAGCTAATCGAAATTGAAAAACAATAAGAAAGCCTTAGGGGCTGAGCACGTTAACACCGTTGTCAACCAAGGGCAAAACTCTAATAACAGAAACTTTCAATCGCGAAATTTTGGACAGAACCAAAATCTACAATGGTATACTAATCAAATTCAAGGTGCTAGTCAGCAAAGATACGCGAACCAAAACCAAGGCTACAATCAAAGTCAAGGCCAATATCAAAATAGGAACCAGTACCCTAATGCCTATCAGAACCAAAATGTGACACGGAGTCAACCGGCGCACGCGTTAAATTATAATAACGTACCCCCACCGTAGAACTTCAATCCAGCCATAGGCCCTTACCAACCAAGGTGGGAACACTATCCCCCTTTATCAGATACAATTCCCAACATCTTTCATCTCCTTAATACTCAGAACCTCCTTCGATTCCCATAGGAGAAACCTCACCCATGGCTTGCAAATCTAGACTAGTAAATACTGTGCCTTCCATTGAAATGCGGGACACAATTTAGAGGACTGTTGGGTCCTTAGGGACGTGATTTATGATATGAACGACAAAAATCAAATTGATTGGGAAGCCCTTAGAAATCCCAACCCCAATACTAATCAACCCCAATAAAATTTAGGGATCATAAACAATCCCATGCCTAACCACAACCAAGCAACACCTGCTCAGGTTACTACTGTGGATCTCCCCAGTCAACCTTCTTTCCTGCCGGCTACTTTAATCACTCGCATCCAACCATCTCGCTTTTGCCACACCAGCAAGAGTTCCTTCACCCCTACATCCCTTAACCCTGATCACTCGAATCGCCCCGCCTAGCCCGCCTCCATACCTAAAATTTACTCAGATGCGAGTACATTCCTTTAGGGCCAGGAGACCATTCCTCCATCATCACCCCTCAGAACCTTCAATCCCTCTAAATCCTAAACCAACATCCCTATCACCCCCTTCATCCGATTCTGAATCTGAGTGCAGAGAGCATGTTCCCTAAACTACAGCCAAAATCGCTGCACGCGTAGAAAGTGTCACTCGAAAGGCTCCAAGCTGAGAGAGTGAAACAAACCCTGAGTGTTTACTGAACGTAGGAGAAAGTGAGCAAGAGGAACAGCCTACCTGGGTGAGACACTGGTCTCTACTTTCATAGAAGAGGAGGATTACACACAGTATCTCCCACCTTGGAACGGTGTCGTGCGAGCACACGCTCCGACGTGCCCGATTCTCAAGTTAGGAACCGATTACCCACCTCCTCCTTTCCCTCAAAGTAAGGATTTCACAAGCACACAACTGCCAGAGGGGAATGTGAGAGAAAGATAGGTCAACTTGCCTCCCCCGCTTCATATCATCCCTCCACCAATCTCTGCACCTCAACCACTCCAACCACCTACACCCAAGGTTCACCGGCTAGGCAAAGAAGTGACGCTCTAGCTAGGACAAGAATATGACCTTCTACGACATCTCCAGAAGATCCCAGCCCAGGTATCCATACTAGAACTCATTAAGAAATCACCCGATCCTCACCGTTTGTTGATAAGGACACTCGAAGACATGCAAGTGGACGAGAACACGACCCTAGACGAACTTGATCAAATCGCTTCAGTCATGGTGCAACCCCCAGCGCTCACGTTCACAGACGCAGACTTGCCCAAAGAGTCCCTCTGTAGAAGTGCGGCCCCCATATATCTCACAGTCATAATTAGAGGAATCTCTGTACCACACACACTAGTTGACACAGGAGCAGGACTTAACATCTGCCCTCTCACCACGTTAAAGACTCTCGAATACACAGAGCAAGACGTTAAGCCCTCCGCCCTCTCACTTATAGCCTATGATGGCTCATGTCATTTCATGAAAGAAACTATTAAGCCACAGGTTTGCCTTGGGCCTGTAACGAAAGATGTCCCCTTTCATGTTTTTGACTCGGCTAGTACATACAATCTTATCTTAGGAAGAAAATGGCTAGAGTCCATGAAGGCCGTCGCGTCCACATACCATCATTACGTCAAATTCCCATACGAGGACTCTATTGTCCGTATATACGCTGACGCACCCCTTTAGGAGATAGACACTGATTATGCGGCAAGCATACCAGCCGCTCACGACTATGTATTGAACACAGGCCATATTCGAAAGACTCGGACCCCTGAATACCTGATCGTCGCAGAGGTCCACCCCCATGACCGTCCTAGTTCTCCCCCAATGTGTCAACAAAACTTAGTGAAGAGAGAGATCGCCCCGGACCTCGCCAAACTTTATGGCACTAACCCCACTGCGACAAAAGGGTGGGATCTCATGTACCAACTTGGATATGTCCCTGACACCGGACTCGGTAAAAATAAACAAGGTCGCATAGGACCTATCGTTCTAACAAAAATATGTAAACACATAGGGTTAGGTTATCGATCGGATGGCTCACAAGCCGACTTATGCCCTACCTCACCGAAATGGTCTCTATATGACCACTTCGTCTATGGGACCGCTGAGAAAGCTGACGTGCCAAAGCGTAAGGAAGTATCCTTCGCCAAATCCCAAGAAGCAGAAGTTGAGCGAATAGCCAAAGCATTAAATGATTTGACGAGTCTCAATGACAATATCGGTAGACCACTCGAAGGAGTCAAACCCTTGTTTGATCCTAAAGAGTCTGTAGATGAGAGGAGAGAAGAGCCTCCAGAAACCAAAGCACGATTAGAAGATTGGGAATCCACCGATGACGAAGACTTTCATATAGTTGCCCTGGAAGATGACAGAGAGCACTTGCGCTCAACGTGGGAAGAGGATGATGCTCCATTAGAAAATCTTAGCCCGTATAATATCCACCTTGGCCTTGGCCTTGGAGGGTGTGAATGCCCATGGAATTCCCCTTGTATCGTTCACCCTTACCAGCCTTATTGTAGGGCATGCACCAATATATTAGAATGTTTCGCTGAGTGGACCCGACGATCTGTGATAGAGGGATCAAACCATTCCAACCCCGTGACGACAGAAACTAACAATGACCTACCAGCTCAGCTATGAGCACAAGGAGCAGAAGATCCCGATAGCTATCCATTTGATCCAGAAGGAAACACTCAACCCACTTTTATAGAGTTTGAAGAGGAACTCGAACTAGATACTTCTACATCCTCGGATTCGCCGCAACTCCAAATATTTTGGAAATCTCTTAAAGAAGAATGACAGCCTCCCCCGAGTGATGACGATGACTATTGGATAGATCTTCCCACACTCAAGTTGGCCAAGAGAGCTAATTTAGGTCTTCAAGCGTTATCAGATCAAGAAGATGAGCTCGATGTCATTTTCGATTCTAATTTAGAAGGATGGTAATTCCCTTGGGAATCCCCCTACATCTTTCACCATTACCAACCTCACTACCAAGCATGCGCGCTCATCCCAACATATTATGAAGAACAAGGAAAGGAACTCGCTACCCCTGAGGATCCTTCGGGAGATTCCCCTCAGCGGGAAGAGCCATCATATTATGACTCAGACACGGATAGTTCAATCGACTACGATCTTCAGAGTTCGTTCGATGAAGAGGCCATTAACATGATAGAGGAAATCCGAACATCGGTGCCACTATCACCCGCGTAACTTATTCACAAGGTCTCATTAGCTGAGGACTAAAAAAAAAATACCAAATTTACAACAAGTCTATATTTCTCGAAGGATCGTCCCAACAGCTCCAACAGCCGTCCCACTCCCTCAACTAGAGGAAGCAATTCTCCCGGTGCCCCTTGAGGCGACTGACCCTATACCATATTTATTATCAAAAATCAAAAAAATAGAAAAAATAGAAAACCCTAAAAATTCGGAAATACAAAATCAAAATAAATCAGAAAACCTCAGAAAAGAAAGGGAATCCTTCGTTCCTAACCAGATTTGTGGCCAGCAAGGAGACTCTTCTCCTAAGGTTTCTATCCTATCCTTCACACAGGGACATAAAGCGTCCCAGCTAGACAGTAAGCCGGTGATCATACCGGACGAGATACTTCATGACTTCGAGAAAAGGATTAATAACCTTGACCTTTACCTTACCAAAGATCTCTCAGTTATACATTGTGTCGACGAAGGGTTAACTTTTTCAAATTCAAATTCCCAATGTAGTAACTTTGCAGTATATGAGCTTACTGAGGACGAAGAAAGGGCACCAGTTGCTGAGGAGACACTGGACTTCCAACGGGCTATCAAGTGTTTCAATGAGTAAACCCAAGCTGCCATGGAACCCACCGAAGAACTTAACTTTGGCATTGAAGAGAAACCCAAAAAGCTATTGATTAGCGCAACGCTCAATCGTAAGGAACGCCAACAAATTGCACAAGTCTTGCAAGAACACCTTGATTCCTTCGCATGGTCTTATGAGGACATGCCTGATTTAGACCCGAGTTTAGTAGAACATCGTCTTATCTTAGAACCCGATGTAAAGCCTGTTAAGCAAAAACTCCGTAGGATGCACCCACAAATTACCCTCCAAGTCAAAGAAGAATTCGATAAGTTACACAAAGCCAAATTTATTCGAGTCGTTCTTTACCCTAAGTGGGTCACCAACATAGTACCTATTTGCAAGAAAGATGGCAGAGCGTGAGTTTGTATTGACTTTCGAAATCTCAACCAGGCATGCCCGAAAGATGACTTCCCACTTTCACACATTAACACTCTAGTTGACAATACCACTAGACATGAGATGTTATCCTTTATGGATGACTTCTTTGGATATAATTAGATCAAATTAGCGGAGTCCAATCAAGAGAAGACTTCTTTCACCACACCATGGGGAACATACTGTTACATCATCATGCCTTTTGGGCTCAAGAATGCAGGAGCCATGTATCAACGCGCCATGATGGCTATCTTTCACGACATGATGCATAAGTGTGTGGAAGTCTACGTTGATGACATATTAGTGAAGTCTCAAATGCAAGTAAGACATGTTGAAGTGCTCTAACTTATTCTATAGAGAGCTAAGAAGTATCAACTAAAAATGAACCCAAAGAAATGCATTTTCGGAGTCACCTCAAGAAAATTACTTGGTTTTATTGTTAGCAAGAGAGGAATCGAAGTTGACCCTGTGAATGTTAGAGCCATCCTCAAGATGCCACCTCCCAGTAATATTAAAGAATTACGAGGCCTAATAGGAAGATTGCAATTCATTAGGAGATTCATTTCCCAGCATTCAGACAAATGCGATCCTTTCTACAGACTACTTAAAGGAGGAGCTTAGTACAAATGAGACGACCATGCCAGCAAGCCTTCGACAATATCAAGAAATACCTCCTTAACCTACCTATACTTTTGCCACTTGTCCCTAAAAAACTCCTAATTTTGTACCTCTCAGCAAACGACCAAGCAATGGAGTAATTCTGAGACAATACGAAGAAGATGGGAAGAGAGAGAAGGCTATCTACTATCTTAGCAGGACGATAGTCGAATACGATAAAAAATATACTCTGATGGAGAAGACTTGCCTCACATTGGTGTGGGCCTCGACCAAATTGCGACATTACTTTGGAGCACATAAAATACTAGTATTAGCCCGTATGTATTCGAAAAACTCGCAACATCAGGAAAGATCGCTCGCTGGCACATGCTATTATAAGAATTCGACATCACTTATGTCACGCAAAAGTCGATCAAAGGATAAGCCATCACTGATTATCTCGCAGACCTCCCACTCCCGAATGATGAACCTATACACGTCGATTTTCTCGATGAAGACCTATTCACGATTCATAACGAAGAGCCCGATAAGACCTCATGGACCCTCTATTTTGATGGTGCTCTAAACAACAAAGGAAAAGGTGTTGGGATAGTCCTCTTGAGCCGAGAAGGAGTTGTCATACCTAAAGCTTTTCAACTAGATTTCCCTATTACTAATAATCTCATAGAATACGAAACTTTTATAACTGGGCTACGAGCAGCACTACAATTAGGAGTTAAATAATTAAAAACCATCGGTGAGTCTAAACTAGTAATTTCACAAGTTATAGGAGAATGGAAAACTAAGAAAAGGAAACTAATGGCATACCTAAAAACCGCTCAATATTTAGTAAAGAAATTTAAAAGAATCTCTTTTACGCATATCCCTAGATTAGAAAATGTGCTCGCAGATTCCTTAGCCATGCTAGCCTCAGTCATCCAAATACCTGTTAGACAAAATACCAAGACCTTCTTCATTGAAAAGTTGACAGTACCCACCCATGAGGTAGCATGGACCATCAAGAGAGAATTACCCATCCTCCCCACAAGTGCAGGACCAAAAGGAGCAATCACACTAGAAAAGCACGTCAATACAGACACCGAAGTCGCCATGTTCAGATTTGAAAAATTACTGATTTAAACAAAAGACCATAAGGAACAAATGCGTCTGATTCTGCATACTCGGTGAAACATTATACAAAGAAGCCTTCACTAAAGGAGTACTACTACGATGCGTCACGACTGCCAAAGGACAATACATCATCCAAGAAGCACACGCCAGTGCCTGCGGCGCCTACTCCGATAGACAGAGACTCGCCGATCAAGTTACACGACAAGGTTACTTCTTACTGACAATGATAAAATATTGTCACCTCTACATTTAATCCTGCAAGCAATGCCAAAAACACACCTCACTAATCAAAGCTCCATCAGTTGTATTGAATACCATGACTTCTCCATGGCCATTCTCGATGTGTGTGTTCGACATCATTGGCCCTTTCACTGATACAGTTGGGAACACCCATAAGCATGCATTCATCCTATGCCAAATTTGGAATATCAGTGAAAGGGTGATATTCCAAGCACACCCACTCGAAAGGAAAGCTGAGACCAAACTGGGAAGGCCCATACGTCATAACAGCTGCATATCTTGAAAATGCCTACAAACTGGCGAATCAAGATGGGAAAGAACTCCCTAGTAGTTAGAACGCCATGTACCTTAGAAAATACTACCCCTAACCCTGTGATCGTCACATCCCGTGGTCCAATATTTATACTTACCACCCCCATAGTCGTCACGGTTGTACGCCTTCAATTCTTCAAAAATCCTTAAGACCTCTCTATTGCCCACCTTTTTTTTCTCATTCGGGCAATTTGATTAACGGACTAGTGACCTGTCTAACCTCTTTCAAAAGCATAAGTAGCACTCGATCCTCACTTCCCTTTCTCCGCCATTGGAGGAGACGTTAGAGCAAAAAAAAAATAAAGATATTAGGTTCAATCAAAACTCATCATTCTTGCGCTAGCAGGATGCTTTCAAAAAAGATACGCATTTACATGTTCAAAAAAATCGAGTGAGAGCATTACGACGAATAAATAAGTCAATGAGCTCAGGGAAGCATAAGCAAGCCGTAGGATATCTCTGGTAATTTCACTAGAAGTATATAAGCAAGCTGCGAGGGCATCCCTGATGTCCCCATACTACTAAATGTCGTCGTAAGGTGGCGGGAGGAGGATAAACTCTTGCTAACCATAGAATATAAGATTTTGATGGTGCCGGAGCATGACAAAGAGCTCGATCATGGCATCCCGCACCCCTCTGAGAAAAAGACTGTTACCTATCCCTTTTGGAAAGCATTAGATATAAACTACTCCTCCCATCACTGAGCCATACCTCCCTTTACTATTTTTATTTTTAGAGGATAAATCAGAAGCCTTGTAGGATATTCAAAAAAATAAAATCGAAAACTGATGAATGACGACTGGCACAATCACCTACTATACATACCATTCTTCTCCCTAATAACCACGGGATAGGATGACCACCACCCTAGGGTAGACCCCGTATACAATTGACCTAATCATAAAGATGACTTCCCCAGTTCGGTGATAGTACCGATCAACTTTTTTCTTCAAAACTAACTCACCAAATACCCATGACTGCTTATAAACCCAAAGTGCTTATCTCAAAATCTGAAAAAGCTCCATTGCACCTTGACACTGGAGCATTTATTTTATTGGAGGAAGAATCATGTCCGAAATGCCGGCTTGTCCACAAAGAAGATAAGAAATGATGAAGTTACCCTTCGGAAAGCACTACCGAAGATACCATACTGCCGATCCTACCATGCTCCTAACTGGGGAATTTTTTATATTTTATTATCTTGTTATTATTCCCATTTTAGCTATTTGCTTTCCCTGTTGCATTATTTTCATTTCAAGAACAAAAGCAAAAAAAAGAAAAAAAGAGAAAAAAAAAAGAGAGAAAAGAACACATGCCCATCTTTTGCTACCAGACTATGGTCTGAGATACTCACCCCCCTTGACAACTGGCAAGGGGGTGAACAAAACTACTGATGATGTTACTTTCACATGTGCAGATACGAAGTAGCCTTCAACCATCACTAGGCCGGCTCAGGAAGCATCCAAATCCCAATGAAGGTTGACGGCGTTAAAGAAACTGAAAGCAAAAGTAGATGCAAAAGGTAACTAAAAGAAAAAAAAGCAGCCAATCAGATACATTTAAATAAAAAAAAAATCTCTATATATATGTGTCAAATTTTTTTCTTCCATTTCCTTTTACACCTATCAGTGGGGACATCCCCTATATATACAACAACACACATGATATAGACAAAAAAAAAAACCACACACACACACACCGAATCCCTACGTTGTCGCTGGGACGGTCGAGCACTGCTGTCCCCAGTATCATCAACTCGGAGGTCTGTGAACTAGTGTTCCAAAAATAAAATCCCGGCACTCAGAGTCGGCGAAAACTCTAAACAACGAGGCCCTGCAACAAATCCCCCCTCACTAATCTGACTAACAGATCGCCTCGATTGGGAACGAGGAGGATACCTCGCAAGAACCTCACAAACCTGCACATCCTCGTGAGTATCCCCTGGGACGATCATGTGACGTCTGATGAGACTGCTCAGCCGAAGAACCTGTAGCCCTCGAGCCCGATCCACCAAGCTAATGAGCTAGCCTATATATCCCTTGCTCACTCCTCATCAGACGATAATGTAGCTCATCTAGGGATGCCTGCATTTCTCCCCGCATCATCCGATGAGCCGCCTCTAATGCCTCAATATGAGTCATCTGAGTGGCCATCATCTCGGCAAATAAGTCAACCTGACTGCGCGTCTCCCCAAGGACTAGTTTCGCCTCAGGAGTTGTGCGCGCTCGCGCCACCTCTAGACGCGTCTCCTCTAGCTGACGAAACTGTACAACCGCACCAAGTCAAGCAAAAACTAATATATACATGAACAAAATGAGGAACTTTGAGAAAAAGGAAAGAACCATACCAGATCCAACCTCTCCCTCAAGTGTCGCTTGACTATCTCAGCGGTCACTGAATCAATAGGACGCACAGGAGGGAAAGCAAATGTAGGCACCTACAAAAAAAATTAGACAAATACATCAGAAAAATACTATAATGACAAATAAACTACAAACACAATAATTAAAACATACCTAAGTAGGGATAGGAATAGACTCCTGAGGGGGAGCCTCAGGAGTGGAATTTGGAACAGCCTGTACAAAGAACCAAATAATGCAAGATATGTCAGAACGAGATAAAGATGGAATAACCAAAATAGAATTATTTCACATCAAAAGAAACTCTACCAGGCTCTCCGGACGTAGAGAGGCAGCAATCGCCTCCCTCGTCTGAAGATCCTCGACAACCTGACGCTGAAATACCACATAATATTAGTAAACTACTAAGAAAGCAAAACAACGACACTCAACAAATTAACGCAATGACGTAAACAACATAATTGATTGAACAGAGCTTACCCAATGATCTAGCTCGACCTGAAGCTGAGCCATCAATGGATCCTCCTGACTAGAGGAAACAACCGAAGATGGATCAAATGCCGGAACGGGACCTCTAGGGGCCAGCTCGACTCTCTACAAGTAATAGTAAACATATCAGTCGAGGAGCTCACAATGCTAACAATTAAATAGAACCATACTTGTGAAGATGCTTACTAATCAGTCAATCTCATATCATAGACTGGCCGCTAGCTACTGACGGCGGTAAACATCCAACAAGGATGCCTGACGAGCAACCTCCCCCTCCCTCTTAGACTGTTCAAGACAAAATAAGATGAGACACCACAACCACATTAGAACGACCAGAAGACCAAGCCCACATCATAATAATAACAAAAAAAATATATAAATTAACTCACCAGGAGCTGTCGAGCCTCTGTAAACCGAACTCTCAACTCATCCTCCACTCCCCTGGCCTGAGCAATTGAGGAGGCTAACGACTGCAGCATCTCCTCATTCAGACGAGGAGCACACCCCATCCGCTCCATCGCCCTGTGGAGAGCGTCTAATGCCCCCGCACACTCGCGGTGACATGGCCCTGCTCCAATGCAGCCAACCTCTCCCTCAAAGCTAGCACCGACTCCGGCTTGTCGATCGTAAAAGAGCCGCTCCCATGGAAGGGGCGTGTGAAGAGGCTCTCGCCACCCAATGCACTAAACCACCGCGCATACTCCTGGGCATTTGCCTCGTCACGCGCCCCTCTAACTCTAGTCCCCCCAGCTCTAAAGTCTGCTATCTAAAGGGCCATCCGCACCGCAAAATTCAGGCCAGGAGGGACTCCTTGAGCGAGCCCCAACTGTTGTACGAAGTGAGAAGTGTGGTTCCGCTCCACCCTCTCAAAATAGTGGACCCATATGTCCACATCGAAGAAGGGCCAGCCAGACTCAATCACTGGCACACCTGTGTCCTCCTCATCCTCATACGGCCTCCAGATCACTTATAACTAAACAAATGAGCCGATCTCTCAATGAAGACTTAAATCTTAGAACACCAAAACCAAAAAACATACGCGTGACAATCTATACCTGCCCTACATGCATGTCCTCAAAGAGGCCTCATGCGGTCTGAAGATCTGAAGACCAGCGACGACCCCTCAATGCCTCCCTCCACATGTGCATCCGTGGGAACGTAAACTTCACATCCAACGGAACCCTCGGACAAAGAAAAGTGAAATGATCATATGCCCAAAACTGAAAAGAAAAGTAATAATAATAACAATGACACATAAGGAGAAACATCTATCATTAAACCACTTAAAATTAACCCAACTAAAGACATTATGATGTTAATTAATTAAAACTCACCTGGATGAATGGAAGGAAACCGGTGATCGATGAGACACCCTATCCCCGATGGTAAAGCTGCTCATAAAGATGCGCCAATGCGGCCGCACCCCACACATAGGTAGGGACTCGGTCCAGATTCCCAAGAACCATAAAAAACAATCCGGTGATGCATCCCCGAGTCGAAGAAGAGAAAAGTACCGCACCAAGGAAGTGCATCAAGAATGCTCGGAGCACCCTATCCACAGCTTATCCTGGCTCCACCACGGGCTCCCGACCCTCCACCACTGCACAACGTGCATCATAGGTCGCCTTCACCTTCGAATGGCGCCTCAGGGGGACTAAGCCACTCGCAACCGTATCAGAAAACCAAGTGACCCAAACTATACCTGGCCCGGAGCCGCTCAACCTATATGGCACACCTAAGATCTCCTCACACACCTCCAGATAATGTCCTACCATTTGCCCCGTGATCGGCTCACCCTCAAAATGAAGATCGGTGATGTGGTAGTCCTCTAGAGTCGCTAGCATCATGCTTACTGGAAAGAGAAGCGCCTGATGCTCCTCCCTCCACCTCTCTAGAATCACCACGATCAGGCCATGATCGACCTAAAAGGGCTCCAACTCTAGAATCCGATCCAAGCATGAGACTCATGCCGAAATCCAGGCGATGATAGACCATTGTAGAGGGGCTCCTATTGGACGAAACACAAAGAATAATAATAAAACTAACACATACTTATAACAAAAGGCAAACTAATAAAAAAAAAAAAGGGAAAACTAGAAGCAAGTCAAATATGCCTCGGACATAATGATAATAACAACAAACCCGGGAAATATGATGAGAACAACTGAGTAGAAACATGACCTACCCCTACCTCTAGATGCAATAATGATGCATGAATAAACACACAATCAGTCCTTAATGCAGGTTTGACATAAATTAGAAGGGTTATAAATCCTAATAAGCCTATGTCATTGCCTAAGTCACTAAGAAAATGGAAGAACTCTTGCTCGTGAGTGCTTACCCAGCCTTGGGCAAAGAAATCCTCCAGTGGGAAGTGCCTGCAATCCGGATGCTATCCAGCTGTACCCTCACCCATAGGTATCTCACCCTCGACTCTCTCACCCTCATCCTCAACACCCTCCTGCTCAATCTCGAGCGCCTCCTCCCCAATCATCTACTGGTCAAACTCCAGTGCCTCCTCTCCAACTACCTACCCAATAACATCCTCCTCGACGACAGCGTCAGTTCGAGCCTCGGACGTCTCACCTATCTCCTCCCCTAGCATCCTCTCCAACTCAGAAATAGTAAGAGTAGGTCTGCCACTACCCTCACCCTCCATCCTAGAAAAAAGAGCCTGAGAAACTAAAGAGAACAAAAGAAACGGCGTCTGAAACAGACGACTGGATCACAAGATATCATGAAAACACGAAAATTAGGGCGCACAGAAACAAGAAAACCAGAGACTAAACGGATTGTGCGACGAAAATGAGAGACTTCAAGCCATTTATAGGGAACAGTCGAATCACACGCTTAAATCCACACGCTTAAACCAATCACACACCACCTAGGTAGCGCTTAATATGGATTACATGACCGATCTAGAGCGCTCAATCTAATCGTCGCCCGCTCAAATTAACCCCACCACTCGATTGCGCGTCGCCCTCCAGGCACGTAATTACATCGAGCACCCGCCTCATGGGGCGTGAATGCCACCAGTCACTTCCACAGTAACCACCACCACCCTAATCAAGCGCTCCACACCTAGCACTTAATTATATTAAACGACTGAACATGAAGGCTTAATAACGCCCAGATGCCTTGGAATACGCGCATCAAATTTAGCACGCAATTCATGTAAATGCTTATAGTGAAGCACGTGATTTCCTGAAAAACACAAAAAAATATATGGATACAAAGTAGCACTTTCACAAACCTAAACTAGGAGATTCCTAACACCAATTACCAGTCTAAACCCTGCCTTTATTGGGACTAATCCAAGAACACCCCCCCCCCCCAACTCCGAAAAAAATATACGCCCCAAAAAAGGGAAGAACAAAAAATGACCTGACACCATTCGCACACCCCAACTAAAGCTGAAACCAAAAGAAAGAGGAAGATTTGTCTCAAACTAAAACTAAAGCTAAACGCAAATTTTTTCTCAACTAACACCGATCTAAAACTAAAAAAAAGAATGCCTCCATATCACACACAACCTCAATTAATATTAAATTAAACAATAAAAAAAATTGCCCCCTTACTTCTTTCTTCTATACACTAAGACCAAAAAAATGTCCTTATCATTCATACACTCCGATTAACCCCAAACTAAGTCAAAATACAAAACAAAATACTCCTAACTTGTCCTGATCTAAAATAAATAAATTAAACAAGTAAATCTCACATTCCAAATAAATCAAATAAGCTCAAAACAAACTAAACTGGAATTTACAAAAGAATATAAAATCATAATCACTTTATAAATAAACAAATAATTACACAATACACCGAGGGCATACCCTCTGAATATACAATTTAAAACAAGAAACTAAAAAATCTGCTCGTTCAGGCAATCCTTGAATCCAGATTCATTCAGGAAACTAGAAATCTCAGAGAAACCCGGAGCAAGGAAGCGCCCTGAACAAATTCTAACCATAATAACCTCCTCCCCTTGCCCCGAGCCAGCAAAAAAGAAAGAGTGGCTCACGGAAAGCCACCCAGGACCTGCAGGATCCACCTTTAGCAGCCCGCCTTGGAAACACTAAAAAGGAGGAGCAACTAACACTGAATCTGCAGAGCCTACCAAGAAAAAATAAGCATCGGTCACGAGAATTCTGACCCTGCCTTTTCCTCGGCATTCCTTTCTACCACCTTCTTCTCCTCCATCTCTTCCCTTAGCATGGCAGCAATTTGACTGCTACCTTGCATTTCCAATCTCGTTCATTCTCAAGAGCCCACACAATAAATACTATTCTTCGGGTCCAACACCCGGGATACAAAAGAGAAGGGAAGAAAAGACATAAAAAAAAATGCCCCAAAAGAATGCCTGAAAACCTTCAATCCCAAACATAAAAATAAAATATGAAATAATAAGACTTTTGACTCACACATTTATAGACGATACTCCTTAAACCATCAAATGACAAGTGTCACATCTTAAACCTTTCTAATCTAAATTATATCAAAACCAAACACATACCCCTTTGAAAGACCATGATCCATGGCAAACATACATGAACCAATGATTACACAACACTTAACACCCTAAGAGACACCCATCCAAAGCAACATAGATGAACCAATAGGATTAAAACATCTAACACTCATCTAGAACATTTAAAAATTAAATCCAAATTTACACTTATCTAACAAGTGTCATCCTAAATCCAAATATAAGAACAAAATAAACAAACCTTAATCCTAAACACAGAACTCAATCTCTCATCATGGCAAAATTACAGGAATAAAGCAAACATAATAAATAAAATAACCTTTCATTTAATAAACTTTTTTTACACAATATCATTGGAGGCATACCTCCTGAATTTACAACCCAAAATGAAAACCTAAAACTCTAACCTACAACCCAAAATGAAGACTGGGTTCGAAACTGAGACGAGGTGAGGAGTAGATTCTGCTTAGAGAATCCAATCAGAGACTTCAGGGAGCATTGGTTGGGAAACACATCCCCCTACTTTTTAGTCCTAATCTTCCACCATCTTTGCCTCCACCGCCACCTCCTCAACACTGCCTTCACTGCTCCTTAAAAAGGAGCGATGTGAAGACTAGCGCCCTCATTCCCAATATCGCCCATTCCCAGAATAATGTCATCCACGAGCATCACCTCAGGATGGAGATCGCGCGAAATAATGAATATAGGAAGAAACGACATCCCAATCGGACGATTAGATCGCCCTATATTACTAAAATAAGAATTTCAGAACACAAGAGACTTAAAAAAGGTCAAAACTCGAGACTAAATTAGAATGAAAAATAAATGAAAGTCCTTTCGCTTATATAGAGTACGAACTCAATCACGCGCTCAAACACATGTGCTTCATTAGATCATGTGGCGCATAATCCAAAATACGCGCTTTGACCCGAGCACGCAACTAAACCATTGCCCACGCCATCCGCGCGACGCTCTGATCACGCGTAGTCCATGGGCCGTGTAAACTAATCAAATGACACACTGTAAATGCACAATACGAAAGGTCACCTATACATTGATTGTACGATGACCAGGTGACGCCTCAATCATGTGCATGGACCATAGCACATAATCCAATTACACGCGCACATACCTGCACGTAAATGACCCTTCAAGCCCGAGATCGCACGCCCGAACTAGAGTGTGCAATCAGATTGAGCGCTCAAAAATGGGTGCGTAATACCTAATTTTGGATGAAATTTATTCCCTCAAGATCCTTTTGTCCCATCGCAGCCATGATTCTTTTATCACATCGCGGTCACACCCTTTTGTCCCATCGCGTAGCCTCATAGGTTGTCCCAAAAAGACACACACGCCCTTACCGCAATGCCCTCATGACCCCACCAAAAGGAAGGAAAACCCCACTATGATAACATATACACAAGCAGTAATGTCACCTCAGTACTCAGTCCCATCACAATAAATTAGTCATACCCTCATGATGAAAGCCAAAGGCACACCGCCAAAAGAAAACTAAGCCAATCACGACACAACTACAACGTGATCTCACATAACTCAAGATCTACCAAAGAAAGAAACAAGACATGCCTATCACACAAACATCTTACCAATATCCCATCGCTAACTACGTCCACCCTTTTGTTCCATTGTAAACATCACTACCTGAAAACAAAAGAAAGCTCAGGCAGCACCTGCCACACCGAATAACGAAAAGATGGAAAGCCCAGTCACGTCCCATCCCTAAGGCAACAGACTCTCTCTCTCTCTCTCTCTCTCTCTTTTGAATCAACCCTCAAGTCCCATCGCGACAGTATTTCTCCCAAGATGTCGTATCACAACCTCTAAGCCCTACCACAATGGGCAGGAAGAGAACAAATCTCTAAAAGTTCCATCGCGGCATTACACCTGGAACACTGCATCACAGTAATAGCCACAAAGTCCCATCGCGACACTACAACACCACCACGAACCGTACAAGTTGCGTACAACTCAGATAAGTATCAACCCCAGGTAAGTACCACCCACTTTTTAATCACTCGATATTGCCCATAATAAATCAAATGTTTTTAAAACTCGTCTCTCTCGACTCGCGAACCACTATAGTCCTCCAATAAGAGACAAGCATTAGTGTTCGTTGAGAAGGTTAGATATAGTACCAGACATACCAAGTGTCATCTTGACACCCACAATAACTGTCGGGTCCACAAATCCTGTACCGGTGGATCTGCTCAACGACGCCTCGAAAGCCACATTTTTTGTCGTTTTACCACCGAATTGATCTTAAGTTAAAATCTCAAAACCTCTTTATTTCAAAAAAAAGAAAAAACCGTTATTTCATAGAACAAAATCTCTTACTTTAAAAGAAACAAAAAAAACTACCAAAGAAGAAAAAAAGAGAACAATGCAACAAGATAAATAGACCCGATTCACCTTCCTTTAAATTAAACTTGAACCCGACCTTTAACTCCTAAAGACCGCCTGAACTCACAATCAAGCGCATACTCCACTGCACAGAATCATTAGTTCAGACACATTAGGACTAGAATGCCTAACCTAGACTACCCAATTTGCAGACCAACCCCCTGAACTTGCAATCAAGCGCATATCCCACTACGCAGAAATTGATCGAGTGCATACACCACTGCGCAAAATCATTAGTTCAGACACACTAAAATTCTTAATTTACCGACCTCTAAACTCCAGATGAATCGAGCGCACACGCCATTGCTCAGAAACATTAGTTCAGACACACTAAAATTCCTAATTTACCTACCTCCGAACTCCAGATGGATCAAGCGCATACTCCACTATGCAGAATCATTAGTTCAGACACACTAAAATTCCCAATTTACCGAGCTCCGAACCCCTGATGAATCAAGTGCACATGCCACTACGCAGAATTTAATTGAGCACACCTCATAAGACCCCATTTCAATTACCAGCCCAATTCAACTATTCCCCTGGAAAACTGAATATTAACTATATTCAATCTAAGAACTAACAAATGCCTATTGGAAAAGGAACGCCTGACGCAGATTGGTGAGCAATGACGCTCCCGATCTGACATGACTTGCAAAAGCTTTCGATATTACATGATATTTCATCTTCTTTTATTATCGGTCCCTGGACCTTGTTTTGGACATTTGATTGATGCCCCAGTACCTCGATTACATAAAATCCCTCTTTTAGCTTGTGCCATGCGATGGGATGCGCCATGCACCCACATACCCGGAATGTGCCCTTCGACAGCTACCATTTGCCCTTCAAATGCTCCATTTTAGCTTGAGCTGATAGATAACAAAGTCAAACATGCCATGTCAGCATCACCAATTCACATTTGTGAATTCCTAAGAGAAATGAGAAGACTCCTCGAATGAGGGGTGTCTACTTCTTTGACGCGTTCTTACTTCGCAAGTGCGCGCCGAAGGGGGGCATCTGTAGACCCCCCCATTTTGCCTTCTCAGAATATATTTTTTGTTCAATCAACCTTTGACCTTCCTTTTAACCTTGATATGGGAACCACACACTGAAACGATAGTACATGGTTAAACACAGACTAAACAATAGCTCTGTAGCTCAGATCCCAAAATGGGTAGGCTATATACTGAAACAATAGTACATAGTCGGAATGCAGACTGAAACAATAGTCTTACATTTCAATCTAGAGACCAAGCCCGAACAACCTCGAATTAAGCACTTGAAACCCCACGCGTGATTCGATTGCACGCCAGACCACAAATGCGCAATCAGTCCCCCTTTCCGACCAAACTTCCTTTCGCAGACCTATTCGAGACTCGATCACGCGCCTAAAAGCAGATGCGCGATCAGATTGAGCATCACAAAACCAGCGTGTAATTGGCCTACACTCGACCTAGTCTCATTACCCTTAACCCCTAAGCTCCCTTGATTAGGCACTTATGACTAAACGCTTAATCAGATTGTGCACCTCCCATCACACGCGCAATTAGCCCTAATTTGTTAGGACCGGGAAACTCACTGAGCAAGTCAGCCGGTCACTCACTGAGTCGGCGACCGACTCAAAGTGATTAAGCTCCAGGAAACTGACGTGTAATTCAATTAAATGTCTGAAATAGGGCGTGTAATTGAATGAAAACCTATAAAAGCTTTTTTTCTCGAAGAGAGAGAGGAGGCTGGCAATTTTTCGAGAGAGGAGATTTTTTGGGATTCCAAAACTAGAGAACTCCGAGAATCAACCCATAGAGCATCTTAAGCATGGTTTCGAGATTCAAGCTTCTAATCTTCGAGATTTCTCTCCGCAGCCTCGACCCTAGGTAAGGATTTAATCTTTTAATTTGTAATCCTAGCTTCTAATCTCTAGATCTAGGAATTCTATTAATATTTTTATTTTTAGTTTTAGACCGTAGCACCCATGTTCAGACTGAAATTCTATATATATGGTTCCAGTTCTCTATTTTTAGAACCAGTCCTTAATCTATCTGTCCGATATACCGATTTTAAACTTTAATTCAATTCTAAACTCTCGATTTAGAGTCCTATCCTTAATTTCTAGTTCTAATCCTTCGATTAAGAACCAGTCTTTATCATACGGCCTGATCTCCTGATTTCGGACTCGAATTCAGTCCTAAAAATTTAATTTTAATTCTAAATTGCTTATTTTAATATCTCTAAAAAATCCTAAATATAGTTTTAGTCTTATAATTCTAGTTTTATAATTTAATTCACAATTGGTATTTTAAAATCAACTCTGAAAAATCCCAAAACACTATTTTACGGCCCAAAAATTTAGTTTCTTTTCAACTTTGACCACCCGATTTGCCCAAGGGAGCTTACGGAGGGTACTCGGGAACGAGGCCAATCCTCCTTAGCATAGCGGGCCCAAACCCCCCTTTTTTAGGAGTTTTAGAATTGATTAATTGCTTTAGTTTTATACTTTTAGTACGATTGATTAGTAAGTTTATTTCAGCATGCTTAATTAATTTTATGTCTTAAATCTTCGTATGACTAATTAATCTCTTTAGATCTGAATTTAATCGATCAATTCCTTGCTTCAATTACAATTAAATGGGATTAAATTCGTTGCTTCAATTAGATTCTTTAGCATAGTCAATTCATTGCTTCAATTAGAGATTTTTACAAAATTAGTTTATTTATCTTAATCAGATATGGTAAAACTTAGTTTATTTGCCTTAATTAGATGTTATTAGCATTAATTCCTTTGCTTAAATTAGAGTTTCAACAAAATTAGTCTTTTATTTCAGTCAGAATTCTAACAGGACTGCTATAATTGCTTCAATAGAATTGTTATACCTTATTCCATAAGAATTCTAGTATACCTGATATGCCTGAATGAATTAAAGTCTCACCAGAACTATTATACATACACTCCTTGTACTAGTAGGAGACTGAAACTAATTGGACTTCTAGTAGTATCAGGAAACTAATATTAATTAGACTTCTAATAGAATTGGGAAATCAACCTTAATTGGACTCCTAACCGGATCGGAACAAACCTATATAACTAAATTCCCAATAGAACCAAAGGAGATCTAAATTGACTAGAAGTATAACTATAAAGGGAAATAAAAGGAAATCAAACTATCTAACCAAAAGAAGTAGAGCGCTGCTGACGTTCGCAAGCGGACTATTCAGTATAAAGCAACCCATACCCGCTCCTAAGCGTGATCATTGACGTGTTGCAGCGTCGATAAATATTTGCAGCTGGCAATCACAATAAATCAGAAACTTTCTAGGAAACCCCTTTTATTATTTATTTTTACCTTAATTATTCCAAACACCGCATCGCTAGAGTCCGCTAAGAAATAGTTGGAATCCATTGATTCAACAGGAACCGAGAGGAACCCAAGAAGAAAGCGCGCGCCAACACTACTGAAAATAGAAAATCGTGAATTACAATTTTTCAGAAAAGAATAAGAAAGAAATCGTTATATACGATTTCCCAAAAATAGAAGCTTTCCTAATATTGTTATTGTTGCTGATCATGTAAGAACTATCACCGCCATATCCAAAATTAGAAGATCATATAATTAAAAGTCTGATGATCCACGGATCTGAGAAAATTGATAAAGATCTAAATCTGAAGGACTCTGCTGCTGCTCAATAAAGAACATTCTATAAGCGCATCAACTAAAGAAAGCAAGGAAAGATAAAATTAGGAATTAGAGTTATATTTGGAAACTTTTGTTTTAGTAGTTTCTTTTATTAGAACTAGATCTTTGTAAACCAACTCCTTATGATCTATAAATAAGAGGGCTCGGCTTAGGAATAAGCATCGAAGAACTTCAGCATCAATTGACGCTTGAGGTTGGATTTTCTTCCGATCAAAGTAGTGTATACTAGTTAGAGTAGATTAGATATCAGAGGTTTTTCAAGAGCAATTGATGACTGAAATTGAGTGCTGAAGATTAGTGTAGATATCTATAATTTCTCAAAAGCAATTGACGACTGCGACTGAGGGGTGAAGGATATATTTTACTTTGCTTTCTAGTTAGATTTTATTTACTTTGTAAACATCTCTAAGTTTTACTTTGAATTGACGAGTCAGGTTAGAATTTATAGATTAGTGTAACGGTTTTTACTTTTCCATTTTTAGTTTGTTAGAGTTTGATTGACGCCCAAATTTCTGGTTGATTGTTGATTAGATTAAATCTGTATTGATAGGATTTTAGACTTGATTGACGACCAATTCTAGGAGACCAGAAATATGGTGTAACGGTACTGTTTATTTTCATAAATATCTGAAAGCTGAAGATTAAGATTGATGACCATAATCTGAAGGAGGATTAGGATTTATTTTTTATGCACTTTAGTTTAGAAAATCATTCTTTTATTCATATTGCTCCAATAGATTAGGAAATCTTAAAGATAAATAAAAGTTTTTAAAATAGGGATTTAAATAGAAGATAGAAATAGGAATTAATTAGATAATAAACTTCCTCGTGGGAACGATCCTATGCTAGTACTATAATTTCCATTGTGCACATGCAATAGGTTAAGACTTGAATTTAAGATAATTATAATACACAATAAGAAGCAAGTCAAGTTACTCCTTTGGTCACGTACAAATTATCTGGCCGCCTACTGGGCCATTCATGTTTAATCAAATCAAGCCCTGATCAGGTGTATCTTCAAACTGCATCGCCAAATGTATGACCCGAGGTAAGGAGAAAAAGTTAATTCAATCCAGAGGGATAGACGTTTTGACCTTGGTAAAGACTCTAAACCTCACGCAGGTTCGACCACATGAACAGGTTTGACTTTGCTCAAAATGGGACCCATCACCTTGTCTCGTGGTCGAGAGATAAAAAAAAAAAAAGTAGGTGATACTTATAGAAGATAATAAATTTCCCATTCCTATTTTCACGTCTAGATTTTGCTTGCCCCGCATCTCAAAAAATAATAACTGGTGTGACGCCTTGTTTCTCCCTTCACAAATTTGGAAAAAGAAGCTACACAAAAAAGAAGATGATACTTATAAGAGATAATAAATTTCCCTTTCCCATTTTCATGTCTAGATTTTGCTTGCACCACTCCTCTAAAACATAATCTGTGTGACACCCTGTTCCCCCCTTTACAAATTAGAAAAAAGAAACTAAAACACAAAAAAAAATAAAAAAAATATATATATATATATATACCAAAAAGATATCTATCAGGGGTTCTTATGCCCCTTCCTATGATGTTTGATCAGTGCAAAAAAGTGTGTGTAGGACCAGGTTAACGAACCAACTCGTGCTTCAACACGCGGATCTGTGCATGCAGAACATCCTCACGAGCATTCCGATCAATCATCCACCGACCATGGAGGCTCCTATATCGTTTCCAAAAAACATTGGTGGCACCAAGAGCATCACTCAGAGCCCCTTCCAAGCGAAGGATCTCTCACTCTGCAACTTCGGCTCTAGATTTGGCAACATCAGCTCTACTGTGCTCTTTCTCTAAATGCTCGTGCAAGACCGGCTTCTAATCTACCAGCAACTCAATATGGGTCAGAGTGCCAACTCTTTCCTCATCCAAGGTCCCTTTGAATCGTTGCTTTCTGCCTAATCCAGTTGTCAAGTAGAAGGCCTCTCAGATAGTAGCCAAGCCTCATACTTAGGAGAAGTCAAGAGGAAGGTCCCTTGCTTTAGGTCACACATATGCATCGAGTGACGCTGTGACAGCCCGGATTTCGGTACCCTAAAACCCGTGCCATCAGCACGACCCTCAAGGCCGTGCCCCAAAATCCTACACAGAACATTGGTATAACCAAGCACATTAAAGCATAAGAAATGAATCAAACTAAATCTCTCATGTATTAATGATATATTTAACCAAAAGCTCAAAAGACAGTTCTAATCCCATGTCACTACATGAGCAGAAGAACCGACCCGAACCATCGGTGATAAGGCAAGGTCACCTCAGATGGTTCACCAAAAGAATATACATATTATTTGTTTAATTATATTTTTTAAAATATTTAGCTTGACATACCAAGCCGCACAGTACTCTCATAAAACTCTATCAAAATATGTATGGAATCTCCTAGAAGAAGTCCTCAGGAGGAGGCTCCAACTCCTCTTTGAGCACGTAATCCGAAACCTTTAGATCAATGTCTCCCAAAGCCTCAGCAGCTACAAGCACGGGACCTGCGACGTATAGTCTAAAAGGTTGAGCTACATCATAGCTCAATAGAGAAATAACAAAATGAACATATAAGTTAAGCTCTCACATATATTCTAGGACATTAAACAACACGATGTATCAATGAATTATCTAGAAGAACAGTTTACATGATTGAAAAGATGCACTAGATGTCACTAGGTACTTTACACATTTCATTTGTTCTCACTTGCTCGTATTAGACAATGATTCGGCCTAAACACTTAAATCTTAGCTTAAATATTCCCCGATTTACTATAGAATCGGGCGCCCGATGGAATACCCTCCATCGTCATCTAATCAGATAGTTTTTCATATTCATTCATTTAATAATACCCAAGTCCCTTTCTCATAGGCGACAGGGTTTCAAGTCTCATACATACATCCCTGGGATGTCCAACTGGTCTACGGATTAGCCGCCGTATCGGTCATGGATATCCTGCCGAGTCAGTCGTGGGTATCCCGCCACATCGGTGGGGTATTCTGTTCAAACCTTAAATATCAAAGTGCACTTTATATAGTTATTCACTTTGTGACTGTGATAATTTTAGTATATTAGGCCTTCTCACTTTTCCTTCACTTTACTGACTGGTTTCACATACATCCCTGGGATGTAAGTAGCTCAACGCATCATATAGATGCTCATTATAACGTTCAAATCCCCTGGGGACGTCACCTACTCACTTAGTATTCATACACACACACACCCTTAGGAAATCACAATTTAGATGCATGAGTTTCCATTTGTATATCCCTACATACATCCTTTTGCAATTAAATACATGTTCAATAGCGTTCCCTACCTCACACGTCTGAATATTCAAGCATCAAGGTTCCACGTGGTTCCCCATGCTTGCCTTCCCTCATACCACCTATGGCACACCATAGCACGAGCAAAGCATCAAGAGAGATGCAATAAAGAAGGTACAAGACCCTCCCTGAACTTCAAAGTCCAAAACAAAGTCCAACTGAAACTGTCCAAATCAATTGATCGATTCCCAAAATCAGTCAATCAAATTCCCAAAATCGCTTAATCGACCCCAAATCGATTAATCGAATTTCCAAACTCGATTGATCAATTTTAAAATCGATCAATCAATTTTCCCAGCTCTCTATTTTTCCAGTCACTGGAAGTGCCCAGACTATTAATCAATTTCAAATAGATTAATCGAATTTCACAAATTGATTGATCGATTTGAAATTGATCAATTGATTTCGAGCAATTTTGCCCGGAAATCCTCCAGGCTAAAATCGATTGATCGATTTGGTCAGAATTTCAGCCCTTTTTGCAGGCATTTTTCCAACTTCCTTCTCTTTCTATTTTCATTCATTTTTACTTCTCTAATTCATCATTATAACTACACTTGAATGGACAAACACATGGTTAACGAGATTCAATAGAACTTACCTCAATCAATCTCTTGATTGAATCAATGGATTGGTATATGGCTAGGGCTCCAACTCCAATGAGTTCACCCTCGCATTGTTGTTGTAATTTATAGTTTAATTGTGACTTCCATCCTTCATTCCACCCAATTCCCTAGCAATTACTCCATCTTATTCTCTCTCTCACTCTTCTTAACTCTCTACACCAACCTAAACCAAAGAGCAATAACTCTTAGTTATTTGCTCCCTTTTTAATCCCTCATGCTTTGGTGTAAAGCACGTACACCCACGACAGGTGTATGTGATTTCTAAGTTAGTCCTTAACGCTATGTACACATGCCCATTCACATCAACGTTACCTCAATCTTAGTCATCATGTTAGCTTCCACCTGGTCAAACCTATGACCAATCGGGCACGCATCTCGAGGATACTGTTCAAGGCCCCAAATTTCAGGGATGTTACATTCTCCCCACCTTGGGAATTTTCGTCTTTGAAAATGCACCCGAAGGTGTCGTCTATGGAATCCCACACACACAGACAAGGATAGTTCCATTTAATAGCAACAACCCACACACACAGACAATTATAGTTTCATTGAATAGTAAGCACACACATGGAAAACAAAGTACATTGGCAATGATGGAAGAAAACAAGTACAAGCTAAAATAATTTACGAGCTGAAATTGATGTGAAGTACATACGGCGGTTACCCGCACCAACAATAAGTACAATCCAAAAGAATGGCATCCATGCCCGATAGTTCCATATAGCAGAAATGTTAGATAATTACAACCCCAAAATTTTAATTACAACACAAAAAGAAATGCCATAAGCTCACGATCACGCCATCCCATCTCTTGGCTGGTCTAGCACATCTGGCTACTGTGGCCCTGAACAAGATGTGCTGGTGTCAACGGCACCCTCAGCACGAGCGTCAAGTGTCCACGTCCGCTCCTCCGCGAGGCCCAGCTGGAAATCTGTGGGATAGATGTACCACATAGTATGGTACATCAGAAAATCCATGCGGTGGTTCATCTGTTGGTTGTTGGCCTCCATTCGAGCCAACACGTCCTCGATAGTAGGGGCAGAGCGGGTCGCTCATCGGCGGTGGTGTGGCGTAGAAGTAGTAGGTGAGGATCGTGAAGCAAGGGCAGTAGGAGGCACAATGGGCTGCCCCTCCGGCGGTACTAGGGCATGAAGTTGTGCTCCCTCAGCTAGTGCTATAATAGGTGGTGGTACAAGGCCATCCTGAGTAGGTGTTGGCTCCTCAATGGGTAAGGTCTTCTTCAACATGCGGTAGCTATGGCCCCACAAAGCGATGGAGTAAGGTTTCATGTGGTCGGTGGCCTTCTGCTCGACAGGTGAGATGGCATACTCTGGGGCGCTAGAGTAACACTCCAACATACTAGAGATAAGTCGGGCATAGGGCATGCACTCCTTGGGTTTCAAAGGCCCTTTCATCATTTTTCCTTTGATGTAGATCATACGCTCAAAGATGATCTTTGTAGCGTCGAACCAACAGCCGTGACAAGCCGCGTATAGGGCCTGTTGGACTAACTGTACCCGCTCAGTATCGTGGCGCATAGGGTAAAGATTACACTTGATTATTGAATCAAGCATCCACATGTAATGGGGTAAGTCTACCCTTCTTATCGACATTCTGAATCCCCCGATCCCTTTGGTCATCTCGGTCCTAATTTCCTCAACTGGAATTTCTTAATCGAATGGGGGTAAAAGGTTGGTCTCTAGTACGTGAGTGAGGTAGCACTCCAAAGACTCATGGACATGGCATAGGCTGAAAAGGTATTGACGACTGTCAATTTTGGTCTTTACGGTGTCATCGACACGGCCCTATTTCAGGTTTTGGTAAAACAACCTAACAAGTCTAGGGTAGTAATACTTGTGTAACGGCTTCAAAAGGTTATTGAGGCCTACATTCACGAGGTATTACCGAGCCCATTTGGTCTCACCCTCGACGTCGGGATCGGTGAATAAGGCCTCGTCAATAATATACTCATCCTTGAAATTCTTTGTCACCCACCACTCATTTGGTTGGGGCAAGTTTCTGGGTGGTAGTGGCGGTGTTGGCAACAATACGTGTGAAGACGCGTCCGTCGAATCAAATGCTGAATCTGATGAAGATGGTGATGAGGGGGGTGATGGTGAAGGTGGTGGTGGTGCGGCATTCTTACGCCATACCGAGAGCTTGGACAGCGATTGCTTTGTAGCCAATCAAGTTTTAGGCCGCATTTTGGTCAAAAATTAAGGAAAATTCGAAACCTAGGGCAGGAAATGAAAGAAACATCGAGAAACTAGGGCTTACCTTTGATATTCAATCGGCAAACTAGGGTTTTGATCCGCAAAAGCCCTCAAATTGTCACGTTTTAGGTAGCTAAAGGCGGAAGGAAAATGGCACTCAAAAGCAAAAAGAAGAACTGAATTTTGAATGAAAACAAAAAATCCCAAAACTGGCTTATATAGGCAAAAATCGATTGATCGATTTTAAAAATCAGTTGATCGATTTTTGTAAGTCAATCATCAGTCGCGTGAAATTGATTGATCGATTTAAAATCGATTGATCGATTTCCCAAAATCAATTAATCAAATTCTATTCGATTAATCAAAATTTAATGCCATTAAAATTTCAAATTTTCCACCTCACTCACGAGTGCCAGTCATTCAATCGAACAAAGTCGATTGATTGATCTGGAAATCGATTGATCGATTTGGAAATCGATTAATCAGTTTTGACAGATTTTTCATAAAATTTATTTCATTTTTCCTTTATTTCCTTAGGATTTCTTGGTGAGTTTGTCCCTGACCCTTGTGAAGCATGAATTGACCATCCATTTTCTCCACATGGTTTTTATTAAGTCGTGCGTTAATTTCATAACGGCACCTTTGCGACGCACACTCATCCCATTCATTCCGTGAAATAACAAAAAGAAATTTTTTGGTATAAACGCACCACTTTTTGATTACATAGTCGATTCAAGTTTACAAACAAGCTTGCGATGATACAATTCGGCTCTAAACTCATCACAAACAAGTTTGGATATTGCTCTCTCACATCCGTCTCTCTTTCCCATGTAGCTTCTTCAACCGGATGATTCTTCCATCGAACAAGCACCAAAGCAATCACTTTGGTGCGTAGTACTTGCTCTTTTCTATCCAATATTTCTGCCGATTCCTCTATCATGCTCATATCCTCGTGCATCTCAAAAGGTTGACCTCCCAAGATATGGGAAGGGTCATTCACGTGCTTTCTAAGCATAGAGACATGAAAGAAATTGTATACTTGATCGAATCGTGGTGGTAATCCAACACGATATGCAACCTCTCCTACTCGACCCAAAACCTCAAAGGGTCCAATATAGCAGGGACTTAGCTTGCCTCTGTTTCCAAATCTCATAACGCCTTTTATAGGTGATACCTTTACAAACACATGTTCACCCACCTTGGAGTCTACGCTCGTCCTCTTGATATCGACGTAGCTTTTCTGTCTGCTCTAAGCAGACCTAAGTCTTTCTCTAATCATACAGACCACAATGGCGTTATCTTCAAGCAACTCCGATCCCAAAACAAACTTTTCACTGGTTTCTTCCTACTTGATAGGTGATCTACACCGCCTTCCCTAAAGAGCTTCATATGGTGTCATGCCAATGCTCGCTTACAAACTATTGTTGTATGCAAATTCAATCAACAATAGGTGTTGATCCCATGATCCTTGCATTTCAAGCATACAAGCTCTGAGCATGTCTTCTATGACTTGATTCACCCGCTCTGTTTGCCCATCAGTTTACAAATGAAATGTTGAACTGAAGTCCAACCGCGTTCCCATGCCTTCCTAAAATTTCTTCCAGAACTTTGAAGTGTATAGTGGATCACGATCATAAATAATGCTACTTGGAATCCCGTGTAATCGCACGATCTCCCTCAAATATAACTCGGCAAGTCTTCCTGCCGTGTACATCGTGTTTTAAAGCAAGAAGTGTGCTGACTTGGTCAATCGGTCTACAACTACCCAAATGACATTGTATTTCTTAGTTGTACGCTGTAGTCCAACGATGAAATCCATAGAGATTGACTGCCATTTTCACTCTGGTATGGGTAGAGGCTGTAATAAGCCAGCAAGATATCTATGATCGACCTTCACCTGCTGACATGTCAAACACTGTGTCACGTACTTAGCCACATCTTGCTTCAAACCTCTCCACCAGTAATTCTTTCTCAAATCTTGATACATTTTTGTACTACCAGGGTGGATCTCATAATTTGACTTGTGAGCCTTATCAAGGATGGTTTGCCGCAGATTAGCATTATATGGAATCCAAAGACGACCCTTGAACAATAAGGAACCATCTTCTTTTACTGAAAACTCTAGTTTTATGCCTTCAATCACATCTTGGTGAATCTTGGTCGACTCCAGGTCTTTCATCTGTAGCTTGTAAATGTGCTCAAAGATCAACGGTCTCACTAATATGTTAGCTAAGAAGACTCCTGTAGCTTGTACCTCGATATTTACATCATACAGTGAAAGATCTTTAAACAATTTCCATCTGTGCATCCCCAAAATTAAACTAGCCAACTGAGCTGAACCCTTCCGACTCAAAGCATCGACTACCACATTAGCCTTGTGTTGAGAACTGGAAAATATCATTTTCCACCCCTTAACCTGGGTCTTGATAGACCTTTGAGAGAACTAAATAAGTGTTTTAAGTGTTTGTTTTACAGCTAACAATAAAGGCAGGCTTAACCCTAAAAGCAGCCTAAAAGTGCTAAAAAGATGATGATCCATGTTGATCTGGAGGAAGAAGGAGAAGGGGCAGCCTCATTGGTTGTCAAAATACCTAAAACTGGAATAGACAGAGGCCTGGTGCACCCTGGAAATAAGGTTGGAGTAACTCGAAAAGAAGAATGCATTACAGGATGATTTTTGAAAAGAACTTGAACTATTCGAAAAGATCCCTAATCTATTCGAAAAGAACCTGAACTCTGTGAAAAGAACTAAAAGCTCCAGGCTTAGTTTTCGAAGAGCACCTTATCTATTCGAAAGGATTCCGGACCTATTCGAAAAGAAGAAAACTCCTTGCGAACAGCACTAGATCTGTGCGAATAGAGCTTCAGAAGTTACAGTACCTTTTGAAATGGTCTTCAAACTATGCGAAATGGCATTCTGAAGATTCCCAAAATCTGTAAGGGAAATTCAGTAATCTCTGCACGCATCCCAATGCATTTAACAACCCAGGGACATTCTGAAAGATTCTGAGCACGAACCAAAGGCATATTCCACCCCATGTGAACACCCAAAGATGAAATTACTTGGCGAGAACTTCTAGAAGCTCAACCAGATTTTTGAATTACATAATAGAATTGATGCTTCTGTCACCTGATTGGTTGAACCAGATCAAGCAGTTTTGATTAGCCAAAACAGATCTGGATCCTTGTGCTTGACTCCTATTGGTTGATACAGATCTAACCAATTCTGATTGGTTGATACACATCTGAGCTAGACTTGGGGAAAACTATAAATAGACGAACCATTTGCCCAATTTGGGTATCCAGAATTTGAGTTTCATTTCTATTGCCCCATTTCTAATTCAGATAGCTTGTCTGAAACTTCTGTAATAGCCTAGCTTTTATTTGTACTTGAGAATTGTGAGATACTTTTATAATTCAAGTGAGAATTGTATTCAAGACTACAAATCCGAGAGTTGTTTAAGCTGTGCTCTATAATTGTAATGGTGAATTTGAAAAGGTTGCTGTGAACCGTACGTTCTCAATTGGATTCGTGTTAAGGGTTCCCTGTGATCTCCTTATTTCATTTGATTCCTTTAGATTTACTATTTTTAAAGCAATTTCCCTTAATTCATTATCCCTGTGAGAATTGGCATTTGTAACCTAATTTCTCATAGCATTTGTAGTGGTGTTCTTTTGTTCTGAATCACGGATTCGAATTGAAGACTATTGGATGATTTGTGTCCATTGAAGTGGACAGACCATAGCCATAAGTCTAACTCAATTCCAATCCTTGAGTTGGATTACTTTCTCTTGCATCTGTGCTGGTAGCCAGATGAAGATTGGATAATATCTCATTTGTTTTACATTTATTCTCATTCTGCAATCAAGTACTAAATCAAAGTTAGATATTATTTCTCCATTCTTATTAATTTACATCAAATCTCCCCAACTCGGATCTGGATCATTTAGTTTTAATTTTTACTTTGATCATTTAGTTAATGTGAGAAATTCAACGTCCCATCTTATGTGCTTTGTAGATAGGATCAGAGGTCAGATCTGGTAGCTCAGATCTGAAGGTTTATCTTACATTTTAAATCAATTCCCTGTGGACAATCTTTTACTCACTTACATTTAAAACTTGCTACAATTGGCCCCGATCTTGCAGGCTAATTATGTTCTCTCTGTGCTGATATGTTCTTATTCTTTTTAATTTTCCAAATTCAGTACAATTCATCATTTGTAAGTCTGTTTTCAAAACACAAATAAATCATGCACACTAAGAACCAACAACAAGTTTTTGGCGACGCTGCCGGGGAATTTGATCAAAAGGGCAAGAATATGGTAGATGCTTCCTGTGGAGGCACCTACTTGCAAAAAATAGTTGAGGAGGTCTGGGATTTATTTGAAGTGATTGGTTTAAATTCAACTCAATAGGAATCTCTGTCAAGAGACATTGAGAATCTTGCTCGGTTGAACAATCAGCAGACCACCAAGGGAAAGATTTATGAGGTGAATGAGTTGGAAAGGAAAATGGATAATTTGACCACTAAGTTTGATAGATTGATGGACTCACTTAAAAATCCAATGGTTGCAAGAGTAGAGGAGGCATGCCTGATATGCCAGTCCCCTACTCATTCACTTGATCAATGTCCAGCTGCACCACATTTCCCAGATCTAGTGGTGGAGCAAGCTCATGCTGCCCAATCGTTTGGACAAATGCAATCAAATGAATATACATGGAGAGGGCACCCCAATTTAAGGTGGAGCCAAGGCAATTTTCAATCACAACAGCAGCAGCAACCAAAGAACCAAATACCTTTCAAAATTGATCAGCCTTACCAGCAGAATTTTTATACCAAGCAAAATTTTCAGCAACCCATTCCACAACAGATGGCACAACCTGTGCAGCAATCTGCTCCAGTTCAAACCCCTTCCAGATCTCCTTCTTTTGAAGACCAAGTTCTAACCTCACTCCAGAAATTAGGGTCTTTAACTCCGATTGTAAACTTTCACAGTCAGAGTATAAAGAAGATTGAAGAAACATTGGGTCAACTTTCAAATACTTTGGCCAAAAGAGAGGAAGGCAGGTTACCCAGCCAATCCTTGAACAATCCTAAAGGACAATTCATGGTTGGAGAGGCTTATGTTTCACATGAAGAAGTAAAAGCTATCACTACTTTGAGAAGTGGAAGAGTTGTAAATAACAATGTGAATACTGAAAAGGAAGAAGAAAAAATTAAGGAAACTTCTAGAAACTTGCAGCAGGAGCAGCATGATGTTAGCATTGGGGGTGCTGATGTACCTCAGAAAAATCAAAAAAATGAAAAAACAAAAAATCAAAAACATTCTGGTGATGATTCTAAAGCTATAAATGAAGGATTAGTTCCTCATTTACCATTTCCCCATGCCATGAAATCTGCATCCCCTTTTGATAAAGGGAATACAAAAATAGATGAAATGATGGAGACTTTCAAGCAAGTCAAGATAAATCTTCCTTTGCTTAATGCAATTAAGCAAGTCCTAACATATGCAAAATTTTTGAAAGATATTTGCACTCACAAAAGACAATCCAGGATACAGTTATCCAAGAAGGTCTTTGCTGTGGAAAGAGTTAATCAGGTTTTGTTCATTCCCTCACCTCCTAAACTTCAAGATCCTAGAATCCCCACAATCCCTTGCATCATTGGGGAACATACCATTGAAAAGGCTTTATTAGATTTGGGTGCTAGTGTCAACCTGCTTCCATATTCTGTATATGAGAAACTAGGTTTGAGAGAGTTAAAACCCACTCATGTGGTGTTACAACTAGCAGACAGATCTGAAAGAAAGCCAGCTGGGATGATTGAGGATGTATTGGTAGGGGTAGATAAGTTTTTCTACCCTGCTGATTTTTTGGTATTGGACATGGAACCTACAAAAAGCATAACTTTTATCCCTGTCACTTTGGGGAGACCATTTTTTGCTACAGCCAATGCTTGCATTCAATGCAGATCTGGTATTATGGAAGTGTCTTTTGGAAATATGAAGGTGAAGTTAAATGTTTACAATGAAGTTACACAGCCTCAATTCAGTTCTGAGTAATGCTTTCTTATTGATTTGTTGGATGAACTGGTAGAAGAAACTTTACCACAGTTTTTACAGTGTGAAGATTTAACCACAGATTTTAAAGATGCTTGGAGAAATGCTGTGGAAGAAACAGTTTGTACCTCAAAGTCTGAGGAGGTTAATGCTGTGCAAAGAACTCATGATCAATTAGCAAGGTTTTCTTCATGGAAACCTGTTGTTCTTCCCCTTCCACAAACAGCCAAGGTACCTCTGCTACCTTCTTTACTTAGTCCACCTGATGTAGAGCTGAAACAGTTGCCAGAAAATTTGAAATATGTATTTTTAGGAGACCATAGAACATTGTCTGTGATTATTTCTTCTTCCCTCACTGAGGAGCAGGAGGAAGAGTTGTTGATTGTATTGAAACAACACAAGAGGGCAATTGGATGGACTATTGCTGATTTGGGAGGAATCAGTCTAGCCGTTTGCATGCATAAAATTCACTTGAAAGAAGATGCAAAGCCTTTTAGAGAAATGCAAAGGAGGCTGAACCCTCATATGCAATAAGTGGTCATGAAGGAGGTTGTTAAGTTGTTAGATGCTGGGGTCATTTACCCCATTTCAGATTCAGCTTGGGTGGCACCTACACAGGTGGTACCAAAGAAATCTGGGATCACTGTTGTAACCTCATATTCCGATGAGCTTATTTCAACGAGACAAACAACTGGTTGGAGGGTCTGTATTGATTACAGAAAGCTAAACACAATGACCAGAAAGGACCATTTCCCTCTTCCATTCATTGATCAAATTTTAGATAAGTTAGCAGGAAAAGCTTATTACTGTTTTCTTGATGGTTACTCTGGTTACAACCAGATTCCTGTGTATCCATATGATCAGGAGAAGACCACATTCACTTGCCCCTTTGGCACTTTTGCCTATTGAAGAATGCCTTTTGATCTTTGTAATGCCCTTGCTACCTTTCAAAGATGTATGTACTCCATTTTCTCTGATATGATTGACCAATTTATGAAAAATTTTATGGATGACTTTTCAATATATGGAGACAGTTTTGCCCAGTGTTTACATCATCTCAGCTTGGTGTTGCAGAGATGTGAAGAAACCAATTTAGTTTTGAGCTGGGAGAAGAGCCATTTCATGGTCACCCAAGGCATTGTCATTGGCCATGTTGTCTCCCACAAGGGCATTGAGGTGGACAGGGCAAAAATTGATTTAATTGCACATTTGCCTCCTCCCAAAACTGTTAAACAAATCAAAAGTTTTCTGGGACATGCTGGATTTTACAGGAGGTTCATTAAGGACTTCAGTAAAATATCCAAGCCTCTTTGCCATTTACTATGCCAAGATGTTCTTTTTGTTTTCAATAATGAATGCCTGAAGGCATTTGAATTCTTAAATTTTTTTTTGATTTCAGCTCCAATACTACAGTCTCCAGATTATTCACTACCTTTTGAGCTGATGTGTGATGCATCAGATTATGCTTTGGGAGCTGTTCTTGGGCAAAGAAAGGATAAGCTGCCTCATGTCATAGCTTATGCCAGTAGATCAATGATTGATGCACAACTCAATTACACAACAACTGAGAGGGAGCTGTTGGCAGTTGCTTTTACCTTGGAGAAGTTCAGGTCATATGTTTTAGGTTCACAAATTGTGGTGTTCACTAACCACTCAGCCCTGAAATAACTTCTGTCTAAGAAGGATACCAAACCAAGATTAATCAGGTGGATCCTCCTATTACAGGAGTTTGATTTGTAGATTTAAGACAAAAAAAGTGTGGAAAATGTGGTGGTTGATCACCTGTCTAGAATTATAACTGCTGAGATTGATAGGTTGCCTTTCAATGACTCTTTTCCTGATGAGCAACTTTTTGCTATCAGTGTGCATACCCCTTGGTTTGCAAATATAGTCAACTTTTTGGCTACTGGAAGGACCCCTCAACACTGGAATAAAAGGGATAAAGATCTTTTCTTCTCAAAGATTAAACATTTTATTTGGGAGGATCCTTATCTGTTCAAGATTTGTGCAGACCAAATAATTAGAATATGTGTCCCTGAAGAAGACTTTCATAGCATACTCTACATGTAATGAACAGGACTGTGGAGGTCATTTTAGTGGAAACAAAACGGCTGCAAAAGTTTTGCAGTGTGGATTTTATTGGCCCACACTCTTCAAAGATGCACTGCAGCATTGTAAGTCTTGTCAGAACTGCCAGAGATTGGGCAGCATTTCCATGAGAAATTCAATGCCTTTACAACCCATTTTGGTAGTTGAATTGTTTGATATTTGGGGGATAGATTTCATGGGACCCTTTCCTCCTTCAAATGGTTTTAATTTCATCTTAGTAGCTGTGGATTATGTATCCAAATGGGTTGAAGTCACACCCACTAAAACCAATGACCACAGAGTTGTCCTTAAATTCTTAAAGGATAACATATTTTCCAGGTTTGGTTTCCCCAGAGCCATTATTAGTGATGGAGGGAGCCATTTTTGTAATAAGCATTTTGAAGCTTTATTGAAAAAGTACTCTGTGACTCATAGAGTAGCTACTCCATATCATCCACAGACCAGTGGACAAGTGGAGATTTCCAATAGAGAAATCAAACATATACTGGAAAAGACTGTGAAGAAGGACAGAAAGGATTGGTCCTTTAAGCTGAATGATGCATTGTGGGCATATAGGACAGCCTATAAAACCCCAATTGGCATGTCCCCATTTAGATTGGTGTATGGAAAAGCATGCCATTTACCAGTGGAGTTAGAATATAAGGCCTTTTGGGCTATTAAAACCTTGAACATGGATCTTACTACTGCTGGTAATCACAGGAAACTGCAGCTTGCTGAGTTGGAGGAGCTGAGAATGGATGCATACACCAATGCAAGATCTTACAAAGAAAAAGTTAAGGCTTTCTATGACAAAAATCTACTGAGAAAAGAGTTCATAACTGGCTCTAAGGTATAGCTATTCAACTCAAAACTTAAGTTTTTTTCTGGAAAGCTGAGATCCAGGTGGGAAGGACCATATACTGTCATTCAAGCATCTCCTTCTGGGGCTGTTGAAATTATGGACCCAAGTGATGGGAGAACCTTGAAAGTAAATGGTCAGAGGCTCAAACCATGCATTGAAAATACCCTGGAGCCTGTGCTAACCATCTATCATCTAGAACCTCCACAAATCTAATGATAAACAACTGTATCATATGTATTTTATTTTTGTTTGTTTTGTATTTTTTGCATAGTTTGTCTCTCTGTTTTCAGTCATATTTTACACTCAATTCGAGAAGTTTACAATATGTGAAAAATTAATTCGCAAAGAAAAAAAATTCAATTCGAAAAGTTTAATTTTCTTTTCGAAAAGGATCTGGACCTGTAACTAACTGCTCGAAAAGAATGATTAGCTTTTCGAATAGTTGGTTCTGAAGCCTTTTGCTTTTCAAAAAGTTGTTTCTGAAGCCTTTTGCTTTTCAAATGGTATTGATGCCATTCTCCTTTGTAAAAAGGATTGTTTTGAACTTTTTGAAAACTTCAAAGATACTTTGCGAAAATCGTTTTGAGCATATTTAAACCCTTGCGAAGCAAGGGTTTCATATTCGAAAGCCTTCCCAAAGTGTCTTGTTTCACAGAAAACCCATTTTCCTTCCATCCCTGCATGCTTTTAGAGTTCAGATCCAATTTCCTTCATATTTGTTCCATTGATTAAGCTTGAAGAGAGGGACCCTTTGCTTCTGATGCTAGTAGATTTAATCAAGCGATCAAAGATTTCAAGCAAAATGCTAGATTTCGGTATTTTTCTTTGCATATCTTCTGTTTGTGTTTTGCAAAGTTCATTTCTGTGTCAGCATACATTGTGTGAGATTCCAACAAAGTTTTAAAATGGGGAAAGCTGAAAAATCGCTGGCTGTAATGTTCCCTAAGTCTTCTGTTAAGAAAATTAGTAAACCCTCCACAGAATGAAAAGCCAAAACCTCAGCCAAGAGGAAACTGTCGATGGATAAAGCTGATAAAATTGAGAAAGGGAGGAAGGTTAGACATGAGGAGCCCATCCCAGCAGCTGATCCTAGTCCTGAGTCTGAGCTTCCTCCTCTGCCTTTGCATTTGGTACTGCCAAACCCATTCATTGAAGCTCAAAAGCTGATCCCGGAGCTTATTGTCGATGTGAACTTTTTCTCAAACAAACCTGAATGTAAGATATCATTGAACTACATCAGGGATGCTTCACTGAGCAATATCTTAACCCCTCTTTCAGAGAAAATCTATCCAAGAATGGTGAGATTATGGTACCAAAATATGGTGAAAGTGACTAAGAAGGATGCTGATGTCCCAACGCTTGTAATTTTCATTGATGATTGTGATTTAACAGTCACTTATAAAGACATTGGAATGCCTTGGGGATACCATTCCAATATGATCCTGCTGGTCCTTTGGCTGAACCAGAGACAACCTCTTTTAGAGAAATGGCTGCACATCTAACCCAAGGCATAGTTGGAACTGGACAATCCATCATGAGGAGAGACTTAGCACCTCAATTTTTGTTGATGGATTCCATTTTGAGAGGATGTTTTTATGTCACTGGGCACAGTCAGGAAAGAAGGACACCCATTTTGGAAGCCCTCTTTCATTTTTCAAAAGGGCAATTCTTCAATGCCCCTATGCTGATTTTTGAGGCCATGGCTGACATTAGTGCCAAGCTGAAAAAGGAATAGAAATTAGCTGGAATACCATTTGAAAGGCTGATCATAGCCCTACTTAGGGCAAAATTTGACATTGATGAGCAAGAGCCATTTGAAATTGTATCTCCTCATGCTTTTGGGAAGAGGGCTTGGACTACAAGCCAAACCATGTTGAATAGAACGAGGGAGGAAGCTGAGCCAGCTCAAGAACCCGATATACCTGCACCTGAGGTGACCAGCTCTTTAGCTACACTCATTGCCCCTACAATTGCCAGAGAATCTGCCATACCGAAAACAGAGGTGACTAGCTCTTTAGCTGCACCTATTGCTCCTGCAGCTGCCAGTGAACCTATTACCATTGCTGAGGTAACTAGCTCTTTAGCTATATCTAGTGTTGAGGAGATCATCATCTTGCCCACCTCACCTATCACAGCACCTCTCCCATCACCTATTCCAGCAGTTCCATCACTCATAACCACCATAATCCCAATTGTAGACTCTCCCTCTACACCAAACACTCCAGCCATACTTACACCACCAATTTCACCTAACAATGTCCAAGATATGGCCACAGATTTTGTTGAGCACTCTCCTAGCACTCCCCTTCTCCAAAGCTTCTCAGGTTCACCTGCTCATTCAACTGATACACCTAAAATCACTCATACCCCTGAACCTGAGATATTCACAACAGAGGCCTATTCATCATTGATGGGATCTATCTTGGATAATATTGGGCTTGAATCTGTACCCATACCTGACCCTCCTCATTTCACCCATTTGGCTACTTCCCCCTTTATAGCCATTTCACCCATTGCCCCTCAACCATCTACATCAATTTCACCAGCCCCTACTTTGCATACCACACTCGCAACTGACACAATTAGCCAAATCTTTACCTTTCTCCAATCCATCCAAGCCCAACTACAGGTCAACATAGACAACCAGTCTGTGACAAATTCCATTCTCCAAACCTTGGCCTCCACATCCCAAACAACCACCTTAGCCACTGTACCTTCTGTTTCTGACCAAGCAACCCAAACAGATCCGGAGGTAATAGTTTTAGATCCACCCATCCTCACTGTGTCTAACCATGCTACCCAATTCGAACCTGAGGCAATACTTTTGGATTCACCTACACCCATCCTTAATGTCTCTGCTCAAGCCACTCAAACTGACCCTGAGGTAGTGCTTGTAGATTCATCTTCCCCTTCCCCCACTGCTGGAATACATATGGTCCCCTACCACTCCATTCCCATCCCACATTTTGCCACTCTTAAAAGGGCTATGGAAGATAACCCTTACATCTTTCACGACGTCCTTAAGGGGATTGCCGATTTCCACACTTACATCAAAACCCCTTATGAAGACCAGATTAGGAAACTGGAGCTGTTTATGAAATTTGAGAGAGAGAAGATGCAGGACCTGTTGGGCCAAACCTTTCAGATGGTTAGGAGTGAACAGCACAAGGTTACCATGTTGCAAGAACAGCTTGAACAAGAAAATTTGAGGGCTACTAGACTTGAAAAATATATTGGCCTCACCAAAAAGATCAAATCTGAGGAATACACCGAGCTGCAAGCCACAATCCAGGAGAAGGCTAAATTGAGTTCAGACTCCAATACTGACTCCAGTTCTGACTCTAACAGTGATTCCAGTTCTGATCCCATTGAACCAACTTATGATACAAATTTTGACCCCAGTTATTAGAATACATTGTACATGTTTGTTTTGTTGGGTTTGTAGTATGTAATTCCTGTTTTCTGTTAACTTTTGTTAATTTGTAATTACTGTGCATTTCTTTTCTTTCTTCTCTGTCATTATGATTTCTGTTTGTTATTCTTTTCTTTGCTTATGCACTTCTGACCAGTGAGGACACTGCTCATCATAGGTTTGGGGTGTGGCAGAATTGCCAATAGTTTAGTTAACATCAGTGCAGCTTATGATCACAGCATAATTTTTGAAGATAAAGTAATTTCACACCTGTTTTGAAAAATGAGGAAGTTAAAACTTTTTAAAACTGATTTTTAGTATAATTCCAATACTTTCATGAAGTGAATGTCAGAAAATTTTCAAAAGAAAATTGATGTTTTAGTAAACCTAAAAAGAGAGAAAACAGTGATGATATACCTCAGGAATTTGATAGAAAACTACACCTAGTGAGATTTGGGCCTGAAATGTATTCTTTGGAGATATGAATTGGAAATTTTTTCTGCTCTAGGGGCTGTTTGAACCTGCTTACTATCACTAGAAGTTACACATATTCAAATTGAAATAACTTGACAGCAATCATGATATTAAAGACATGATGTAAGGCCTCCTTTTGGACAGTTTGAACTTCAAAATGCCCCACCTTTTGAAACTGCCCTTGATACACACCAGTTGAGCTTTCTAAATCCAAGATTTCTTTGAAACCTCATCAACCAACCTCATCAACCTCATTTAGCCTAACCCTCACTCTGAGAATTCAGAAGGTAAAGGAAAGGAAGCTGAAGAAAGGAGAGTTGGGTATCAATTTGGTAAAAAGAAAAATAATTGAAGGCAATGATATATTAGCAGAAGAAATGTGGCATTTCAGTTAATGTTGATTTGAAAAAAAATAAAATAAATAAATAAATACATAAAGAAGTCATTTCATTGGAAGTTTGAAAAAGAAAGAGAAAAAGATGGCCACTTTGGCTCTGAAAATTCAAAGAAGAAAATGAAATTGTGATGAATTGAAGAAGGTGTGTCTATCACTTCCTTACCTTGACTGACTTCTTAATTTTGAACTCCATTCCACCCCTTTATTCTTGATAAATTTCACCCATAAGCCACAGTACAACCTTAGTTAAAGTCCTTACTGATCAAAGATGGATTGAGCTGTCACATGGAGATAAGGATTTATGTAATCTATGGTGAAAAGAGCAGTAAATTCAGAACTGAAAAGCAATGCCTATGCTCTTGCTTAAAGTCCTATTTGAGGGCTGTAAATGCTCTTGAGCTGTGTGAAATAGTACAACCCTCCTACTTGCATGATGAGTGAAAACCCTGGTGAGAGTTGAGTTTGAAATCAAATTATTTCGGGTAACATCAAAGCTGGATTCTCAAATAGAAGGAAAACTTTTCTTGTAAAAAAAAAAACTTTCTGACACAAATTGAGTGAATGGTAAAAGAAATTACAGCAGAATTTTAGTTTTGAACTGATGTTTTCTTGAGAATCTTCTTACTGCTTGCCTGATACAGGTGTGGATAATCTGATTGGATAAAAGTCTGCTTTAACAGAACTGCATTGATATTAACTGATTTATTGGAGAAGTTTGTGGGTACCTTCACTGAAAACCCTCAGGAGACTTCACTCCTCCACTAGGGACCACCTAGGGGTTTAAAAGGCTTGTTGCATATGCTAAATGCAATTGTGCTCCCTACAAAAATGTTTTTTTTTTTTTTTTCATTCTGTTTTTAATTTTGTCTTTGCTCAGGGACTAGCAAAGCTTAGGTTTGGGGGTGTGTTGAGAACTGGAAAATATCATTTTCCACCCTTTAACCTGGGTCTTGATAGACCTTTGAGAGAACTAAATAATTGTTTTAAGTGCTTGTTTTACTACTAACAATAAAGGCAGCCTAAAAGTGCTAAAAAGATGATGATCCATGTTGATTTGGAGGAAGAAGGAGAAGGGACAACCTCACTAGTTGTCAACATACCTAAAACTGGAATAGACAGAGGCCTGGTGCACCCTGGAAATAAGGTTGGAGTCACTCGAAAAGAAGAATGCATTACAGGATGCTTTTCAAAAAGAACTTGAACTATTCGAAAAGAACCTGAACTCTACGAAAAGAACTAAAAGCTCCAGGCTTAGTTTTCGAAGAGCACCTGATCTATTCGAAAGGATTCCTGACCTATTCGAAAAGAAGAAAACTCCTTGCGAACAGCACCAGATCTGTGCGAATAGAGCTTCAGAAGTTACAGTACCTTTCGAAAAGGTCATCAAACTATGCGAAATGGTATTCTGAAGATTCCCAAAATCTGTAAGGGCAATTCAGTAATCTCTGCATGTGCCCCAATGCATTTGAAAACTCAGGGACATTTCGAAAGATTCTGAGCACGAACCAAAGGCATATTCCACCCCATGTGAACACCCAAAGATGAAATTACTTGGCGGGAACTTCTAGAAGCTCAACCAGATTTTTGAATTACATAACAGAATTGATGCTTCTGTCACCTGATTGGCTGAACCAGATCAAGCAGTTCAGAATGGCCAAAACAGATCTGGATCCTTGTGCTCGACTCCTATTGGTTGATACAAATCTAACCAATTCTGATTGGTTGATACACATCTGAGCTAGACTTGGGGAAAACTATAAATAGACGAACCATTTGCCCAATTTGGGTAGCCAGATTTTGAGTTTCATTTCTATTGCCCCATTTCCAATTCAGATAGCTTGTCTGAAACTTTTGTAATAGCCTAGCTTTTATTTGTACTTGAGAACTATGAGATACTTTTGTAATTCAAGTGAGAATTGTATTCAAGACTATTAATCCGAGAGCTGTTTAAGCTGTGCTCTGTAATTGTAATGGTGAATTTGAAAAGGTTGCTGTGAACCGTACGTTCTCAATTGGATTCGTGTTAAGGGTTCCCTGTGATCTCCTTATTTCATTAGATTCCTTTAGATTTACTATTTTTAAAGCAATTTCCCTTAATTCATTATCCCTGTGAGAATTGGTGTTTGTAACCTAATTTCTCATAGCATTTGTAGTGGTGTTTTTTTATTCTGAATCACGGATTCGAATTGAAGACTATTGGATGATCTGTGTCCATTGAAGTGGACAGACCATAGCCATAAGTCCAACTCAATTCCAATCCTTGAGTTGGATTACTTTCTCTTGCATCTGTACTGGTAGCCAGATGAAGATTGGATAATATCTCATTTGTTTTTCATTTATTCTCATTCTGCAATCAAGTACTAAATCAAAGTTAGATATTATTTCTCCATTCTTATTAATTTACATCAAATCTCCCCAACTCGGATCTGGATCATTTAGTTTTAATTTTTACTTTGATCATTTAGTTAATGTGAGAAATTCAACCTCCCATCTTATGTGCTTTGTAGATAGGATCAGAGGTCAGATCTGGTAGCTCATATCTGAAGGTTTATCTTACATTTTAAATCAATTTCCTGTGGACGATCTTTTACTCACTTACATTTAAAACTTGCTACAATTGACCCTGATCTTGCAGGCTAATTATGTTCTCTCTGTGATGATATTTTCTTATTCTTTTTAGTTTTCCAAATTCAGTACAATTCATCATTTGTAAGTCTGTTTTCAAAACACAAATAAATCATGCACACTAAGAACCAACAACACCTTGCCTGGATGATACTATATGGAGCAATCATAGTCTTTGAAGAACTCCATCCATCTGCGCTGCCTCATATTCAACTTTTTCTGTGTAAATAGATATCTGAGGCTCTTATGGTCGGTGAAGATCTCAAAAGTTGCACCGTACAAATAATGTCACCAGATCTTCAATGCAAATATGACCGCTGCTAGTTCCAGGTCATGTGTCAGGTAGTTCTTTTCATGCTCTTTCAGCTGTCTCGACCCGTACGCTATCACCTTTTTTATGTTGGTTGAGCACGTAGCCCAAACCATTATGTGAAGCATCACTGTATAGCGCGAACCCTCCACTGCCTGAAGGAATATCTAACACTACAGCTGAAGTAAGTCTCTTCTTGAGTTCTTAAAAACTCTTTTCGCACGCTTCACTCCACTCAAATCTTGCGTCCTTTCGTGTAAGTCTTGTAAGAGGTCCCAATATTTTTGAAAATCCCTCTACAAAATGTCTATACTAGCCAGCCAGACCAAGGAAACTATGGACATCTGTTACCGACTGTGGTTGTTTCCAATTCACTACTGCTTCGATCTTAGCCGAATCTACTGTGACACCCTCCTTTGAGACAACATGTCCCAAAAAGCTAACTTCTTCCAACCAAAACTCACTTACTGAGCTTGGCGTATAATTGGTGTTCACGTAAGGTTTATAGAGCAACTCTCAAGTGTTCTTCATGCTTCTCTTTTGACTTGGAGTATATCAGGATATCGTCAACGAATACCATGACGTAGGAGTCCCGGTGTGGTTTAAACACCCGATTCATCAAATCCATAAATGATGCGAGTGCGTTCGTCAACCCAAACAACATCACTAAGAACTCGTAGTGTCTGTACCGTGTCCTGAATGTAGTCTTTTGAATATCCTCTGCCTTGACTCTCAGCTGATGGTATCCAGATCTAAGATCGATCTTGGAAAAATATCTCGCTCCTTGCAGCTGATCAAATAAATCATCGATCCTGGGCAATGGATATCGGTTCTTAATGGTCAGTTTGTTTAACTGGCAATAGTCAATGCACAATCGCATTGATCCATCCTTCTTCTTTACAAACAAGACTAGTGCTCCCCACGGAGACACACTCGATCGTACAAACCCTTTATCCATGAGTTCTTTCAACTCCTTGAACTTAGCAGGAGCCATCCTATATGGTGCTTTTGAAACAGGCTTCGTCCCAGGTGCTAAGTCGATGGCAAACTCCACTTTTCTATCTAGAGGTAATCCTGGTAATTTATCAGGAAACACATTCTCAAATTCTCGCACAACTGCTATCTCAGAAATAATATTCCTCTCTTCCTTATCGTCCTTCAAGAATGCCAAATAATCACTGCACCCCTTTCTGATCAAACGTTCGGCCCTGACTGCAGAGATAAGTGGAATATACATCAATCTCTCTCCTCGAAATTGAAATGACCTCCTTGTGTTAGGTCTGAAGATCACGACCTTATTTTTGTAATCCACCGTCGCACAGTGTTGTGACAACCAGTCCATGCCAAGGATCACGTCGAATCCTTGCATGTTTAACAAAATTAATTTTTACTGGCAATTCATAATCGTCCCAATCATGAATACCCACTATTACAGACTTACAAACCAATTCTGTGTTAACCACTTCTCCAGTAGGAATAGACACTACTAGAACAAAATCCAACGTCTCCGGGACAATCTTCATTTTCTTTGCAAACCGCGGAGTGATAAAGGAGTGGTAGACCCTGGGTCTATCAACACTCTAGCTTGACATGCTACAAAAGTTTCCTTCTCATAGACTTGTAATGTACCTATAACATACGTATATACATATATAACGCATATTTTTACTTAGAAATTTTAACATACAAGAACGAGTCTACGCTCTTTTCTAAATGAATGCACCTTCTCTATCGAAAATTTTAAGAAATTAAAATTCTTTATTTAAAAGGAATCTCACCTTGGATAATGCCATGTACATTCCGTGCTTCTTGGGCAGTGACTGTGTAGGCTCTTCCTCACACAACCAGCTTCCTTGCTTGTATCGGTCGTGGCATTGAAGCAGAAGTTGCCCTCTCTTTGTTCACCTCAGGGCAACATTTAATTATGTGGCCTACTTTTACACATTTATAGCAACCCCGAGTTCCTTGCGTACGATTCTCGTCTTGTGAGACTTGCCACACTTGCCATATGTCTCCCTAGGTGTGGAAGAAGCAGCTCGTGAGAAACCCTATATAACTGCTGCTCCAGTGGTGGTAGCAGGGCTCGCATATCTTATCGGCCTCCCCGACACAAGCATTGGGAATCTCTGATAGTTTATTTGTTGTGTCGGTCTCACATACCCTGGTTGGAATGGTTGCCTCTGAATAGGCACTACGAACCTTGGCCTTTTATTCACTGGCTTGTAGTTCCCAACTCTATTCCGATCCGTTCTTCCCTTGCGTGCCTGATCCCTTCTCTTATATATGTCTTCATTATCCTCCTCAATCACTAGGGCTTTACTCATGACCTCTCCATAGGTCTTCAACTCAAATGCTACAACTTTGCCCTTGATGTCCGGCCTCAAGCCGTGTTGTAGTCATTTTTCTTTCATCAAATCTGTGAGCACATACTCAGCAGCAAAGCGAGCAAGTCACATAAACTCAACCCCGTACTTTCTAACTGTCATCTTCCCCTTTTCAAGCTGCAAAAATTTCACTTCCATCTGATTTCTTACAACTTCAGGGAAGTACTGCTTGTTAAATTCGTCCACAAATTCCTCCCATGTCCAGGGCAATCCTGCCCTAGTCCTAGAAACGAACTTCCCCAAGGCCCAGCCTCCCCATCAAGCATATAAGCTGCCCAATGTACATTCTCATCTTTCGTGCATGTAAGCATGCTAAATACCTTCTCCATTTCGCTCAGCCAATTTTTCAGCAGCTATTGGCTCGGCTTGCCCTGAAAAGTTAGGAGGACGCATCCTCCTAAACTCTATAAATGCAGAGGGCAATGACAATGTCGGACCTACTACAGGTGTAGGTAGTCGTTGCTGATCACCGACATTGTGAGCTGCCAGAGATGCTGCTTATTGAGCCATGGCCGTCACCATGATTTCCATGGTGTACATCATCCTCTGACGCTCCTCTCTCTCTTCATTCATTTCCCTTACTCTTTCTTATTCCCTCTGATCTCTTTCTTGACGATCTCTTTCTTGGCCCTCTTCTTGATCTTAGCTCTCTTGACCACTACTACCGGAAGCCCCTCTGCTTCCCATAGGTACGCTATTCGTAGGCGAGAGGTAATCATCTCTACTACGTAAATTTCTCTTATGACCGCCCCTGGGTCGACCTCTTCTCCTAGAAGACATAACGGTCTGCAAGTGAAACCAAAGTCTCATTAGGAGAAGTCCCTATGCTCTGATAAAAATAAGAATTATCAAAATTTCTAAAAGAAACTTCTATGATACCAACTGTGATAGCCCTGATTTCAACACCCCAAAACCCGTACCATTAGCATGACCCTCAAGGTCGTGCCCCATAATCCTGCACAGAACATTGGTGTAACAATGCAAATTAAAGCATAAGAAATGAATCTAACTAAATCTCCCATGTATTAATGATATATTTAGCCAAAAGCTCAAAAGGCAATTCTAATCCCATGTCACTACAGGAGCAGAAGAACCTACCTGAACTATCGGTGATAAGACAAGGTCACCCCAGATGGTTTGCCAAAAGAATATGCATATCATTCATTTAATTACATTTTTCAAAATATTTAGCTTGACATACCAAGCTGCACAATACTCTCACAAAGCTCTATCAAAATACGTGCAGAATCTCCTAGAAGAAGTCCTCAGGAGGAGGTTCCAATTCCTCTCCGGGCATGTAATCCGAAACCTCCGAATCAACGTCTCCCGAAGCCTCAGTAGCTGTAAGCACGGGACCTGCAACGTATAGTCTAAAAGGGTGAGCTACATCATAGCTTAATAGGGAAACAACAAAATGAACATATAAGTTAAGCTCTCACATATATTCTAGGACATTAAACAACATGATGTATCAATGAATTATCTAGAAGAATAGTTTACATGATTAAAAAGATGCATTGGATGTCACTAGGTACTTTACACATTTCATTGTTCTCACTTACTCGTATTAGACAATGATTCGGCCTAAACACTTAAATCTTAGCTTAAATATCCCTCGATTTACTACAGAATCGGGCGCCTGATGGAATACCCTCCATCATCGTCTAATCAGACAGTTTTTCATATTCATTCATTTAATACTACCGAGGTCCCTTTCTCATAGGCGACGGGGGGGTTTCAAGTCTCATACATAAATCCCTGGGATGTCCAACTGGTGTATGGATTAGCCGCCGTACCGGTTACGGATATCCTGCCGAGTCAGTCGTGGGTATCCCGCCACGTCGGTGGGGTATTATGTTCAAACCTTAAATATCAAAGTGCACTGTATATAGTTATTCATCGTGTGACTGTGCTAATTTTAGTATATTATGCCTTATCACTTTTCTTTCACTTTACTGACTGGTTTCACATACATCCCTAGGATGTAACTAGCTCAACGCATCACATAGATGCTCATTATAACATTCACATCCTCTAGGGATGTCACCTACTCACTTAGTATTCATACACACACACCCTTAGGAAATCACAATTTAGACGGATGAGTTTCCATTTGTATATCCCTACATACATGCTTTTGTAATTAAATACATGTTCAATAGTGTTCCCTACCTTACGCGTCTAAATATCCAAGCATCAAGGTTCCATGCGGTTCTCCATGCTTGCCTTCCCTTGTACCACCTATGGTACATCATAGCACAAGCAAAGCATCAAGAGAGATGCAATAAAGAAGGTACAAGACCCGCTGAACCTCAAAGTCCAAAACAAAGTCCAACTGAAACTGTCTAAATCGATTGATCGATTCCAAAAATCGATCAATCGAATTCCCAAAATCGATCAATCGAATTCCCAAAATCGATTAATCGATCCCAAATTGATTAATCGAATTTCCAAACTTGATTGATCGATTTTAAAATCGATCAATCGATTTTCCTAGCTCTCTATTTTTCCAGTCACTAGAAGTGCCCGGACGATTAATCGATTTCAAATTGATTAATCGAATTCCACAAATCGATTGATCGATTTGAAATCGATCAATCAATTTCGGGCAATTTTGCCCATAAATCCTCTAGGGTAAAATCGATTGATTGATTTTTTAAATCGATCGAATTTCAGCCCTTTTTGCGGGCATTCTTCTAACTTCCTTCTCTTTCTATTTTCATTCATTTTTACATCTCTAATTCATCATTCTAACTACACTTGAATGCACAAACACATGTTTAAGGAGATTCAATAGAACTTACCTCAATCAATCTCTTGATTGAATCAATAGATTGGTATATGGCTAGGGCTCCAACTCCAACGAGTTCACCCTTGCGTTGTTGTCGTAATTTATAGTTTAATTGTGAGTTCCATCCTTCATTCCACCCAATTCCCTAGCAATTTCTCCATCTTACTCTCTCTCTCTCTCTCCTTAACTCTCTACACCAACCTAAAACCAAAGAGTAATAACACCTCTTAGTTATTTGCTCCCTTTTTAATCCCTCATGCTTTGGTGTAAAGCACATACACCCACGACAGGTGTATGGGATTTCTAAGTTAGTCCTTAACGCTACGTACACATGCCCATTCACATCAAGGTTACCTCAATCATAGTCATCGTGTTGACTTCCACCTGGCCAAACCTATGACCAGTCGGGCACGCATCCCATACACCTGTCGTGAATTTCTAAGTCGCATATGAGAGGTCTTGTTGCATCAGGCACCTGCTGGACATAGCCGAGTTGGCGTAGCACCTGAGATGGGAAGTAATGAGTACTACCAGTCAAGGTGAGAACTGTGTGTGCAACCGTGGGAATCGATACGATCCTGTCGCGATGATGCGCTCTCTAACGAAAAATATATAGAGTCGCCACCCGGAGCTTTCGGTGTCCTGAGATACCTAGTTCATTTTTATGAGCACCTAAGTGCTAAAAATATGACTCTGAATCCGGTCCACACCAAAGGCTCTTGGGTAGGGGCTTCGGTTATCGATCGGGAAGGTGTTAGGCACCCGATCAACCCGCTTAACGCAGTCTCTACTAATGGCCAAAAATATAATGAAATGAAAGAAATGAAAATAGCTTCCTCTTGCCCAAAAGGGCTTTGAATCCTATTTGTGCCCCTCCGTTCCTACCGAAAAATTGGCGACGTAATGGCACAAATGGGAGGATGGAGAGAGTTAGAAAGAGATAGGAGAAGAAAGGGGAGAGCCGGAGCCCTTAGGCCCTTGTAGGACCGTAGAGGAGCCTTGTGTGGTTTGCTTTGATGAGCTCTTGAAGGCCTTGTATGGTGGAAAACGGGGTTCTAACTCCTAAGACTTAAAGCTAAGAGGTAGGGAAGGGAGGCTAGGGGATCACACACACCAAGGCTAAGGGTTTTGGATGTAAGAACAAGCTTGAAATGAGGTTGGGAGATTATGGAATTTGGGTGAAAATAGTGCACAAAAGGGAGGAAGAACTTCTCATTTTGAGCTCTTTCTCTCTTAAGCAAATTTCTCAACCCTTAAACCAAGGGGTGGGGGGCTCTATTTATAGGAAAAGGGTGGGTTAGGAGGCCCCTTAAGAGCTAAATGAGTTTAGCAATTAGGTAATCTCACATCTAAGGATTCCTAGGGTTCTTGGAGCCTTGAAATGTGTGGGAAGGTCCTCCAATGGTAGATGATGGGGTGAGGCCTTAGGCCACTTGGAGGGTTGCAAATAGGTAAGGAATGGGTGCAACAGAACTATTAAAACACACCCCAAAGGTTGAGGTGGTCAAAAAGTCAAACCCTAAACACAAATTTCGGGGCAAAAACCCATTGTTACTGTTCATATGCCTGGCGCAACTATTAGTTGCGCCAGGCAAATGCATAGTAAAACAGTGAGGAACAGTGTTGAATGTTAGCTCGCGGGGTAGGGGCCACCTTTTAACCTTGGCACAACTATTAGTTACGCCAGGCTTAAAATTAGGGAGGATTGGCCTGGCGCAACTAATAGTTGTGCCAGGAAAATTTTATACCTGGCGAAACTATTAGTTGCGCTAGGCCATTTCTAGGGAGAAATAGCTTGGCGCGACTATTAGTCGCGCCAAATCCCTAGGGGGGCCCACCTTGAAATTACCTTCCTGCCCTCCGGGTTAGGACTGCCATATCTTCTAATATATACCTCCGATTGGGGCAATTCTTGGCTCGTTGGAAAACGGATGACCTCTACTCTTCAATGGTATAAGAGTTGGTCACTGTAGAGGGTCGTAGCTAGTTTTGGTGCACCCCTCCTCCTTATTACCTGGGAAGGTTAGGTTAGGGTTTAAAAAGGGTTCTAAGGGTCGGGGTTGGTTTCTAAAAGTTTGGGGTAGGTTCCTAGGGGATCTAGGGTGATTCCTAAGGGTTCCATACATGCCATTAAAAGCTCAGAAATGTGCCTCTCTCAAAATGTATTTTGATCAAGCCTTGGACCAAATTTGGGTGTCTACAGATGCCCCTCTTTGGTATCCGATCACTAATGATCGAATGTTAAAGAAAAGAGACATCCGAAGAGGTCCAAGGCATCATTGATGGGTTCGCTGTATTCAGAACAAACTTCAAACATCAGATGAGTAACACGGTGAGAAAACAGAAGCCCTGGAGTGCCAGGCTAATCATTCGTTTCTCGAGGTAATCGGTTCCGAAGTGCTTAGCGACATTAGTGGGCATAACCGAGGTGGAATGAGTTACGAAAGCCCAATAGCTAGGAAAAACATTCGCCTCTCGAGATGTTTTGAAGGTGATTGATGTTCGAGTTTCATTCTGAATGCAATAGCTTCGTAAGTGAGAGGGGTGATCGACCCACATTCAAAGATAGGCGCGAAGTAAACATATGCAAGGCTCCATAGTTTGCGTCCAATCCTACAAGGCATTTGACGACCTCATTAGGTTATTTGCGGGTGCCCCTGCAGAAAGCAGGGTTCGAGATCCTTGGGTGAACCCATCGATCCCAAAGTTTATTTAGCATGACCACCTAAGCGAAGTGAATAGATGTCAAAACGCTTTTTAGGAGTGCGTGCCATTTTTCAAAACATGCCTTAGATCCACATGACCCAGAGCATCTAGCTTCAAATTCCACTAAACAGATCCAACCAGTTACTGGGTGCTAACCCAAAAAGGACATCCAATCCTGGTTTTTGCCCACAATGATCATAAGCATCAATTAACTATGCATAAGCATGCACCCATTAGGGGCAATAAGCAACAACAAAGGCGATAGAAGCCCCGACCCGGACCCGCCCGGGTACAATTTACGGGGATAAATGACCATCATACGGATACCCAGACGCATGGCATACACTTTATAGGGATACTGCTGCCCATACAGGTTTTAAGCCTGCAAAAAAATAAAAGGGAAATGAACCCTTCTGAATGCATGGTTGCACATAGTTTGATTGACACATAATCTCATTCTTGACAGGTTGATTTGAACCAATGATTGACCTTTTTTAACAGAGAATTTGAAGCTTAAGGCACTTAAGTTCCATGAGTCCAAGCGTTCATCGCAAAGATTTAGCAGTGGAGTTGACCTCATCGAAACATTGATTGTTTGACCGAGACCGACACCGTTGCTCCTGTCTTAAGGCAGGATCCAGAGATCTGAGGCGTACCTCAGACTCAAGACTTTGATGTGGCACACCTGCATTGCTGATAAAATATTGATGTTTTACCGCTTTATGCTTGTGCGCTGTGCGGGTTCAAATCTATTTTTGATTTTTCTATTATTTTCTACAATTTTTTTGAATTTTTCAACTGTTATTTTATGAGATTTTTTGAATTTTGAAGCTATTTATGTGAATTTTTTGGATTTTTAAAGTTATTATTTTATGTGATTTTTTTTTTAATTTTGGAGTTATTATTTTATGTGATTTTTTTTTAATTTTGGAGTTATTATTTTATGTGAATTTATTGGGTGAATATTTCCGGCTTCTCTGTGGGGATTATAGTTTTTTTATTTTCCTTATGTGTAGGACCGGGGCGCTTGTTGACCTCGGCCCGTCCTTATTTTAGCACGGCTTCTTTGGCAAATCGAAGGATGATCGAAAAGCCGCCTTGGGAGCGCGTGCATCTGTCGAAAGTGACAGAATGAACAAACAAAAGGAAGTGGGGGGATCGGTCTTCCCATCTGGGCCGTACCAGGCCTAAGACCCGGCCTGAGTGCCTGGCGCAACTATTAGTTGCGCCAGGCCATTATGGGCCCAAAGATAGGCTGGCGCAACTAATAGTTGCGCCAAGCCAAAGGAAGGCAAACATTTGCCTAACGCCACTATTAGTTGCGCCAAGCCAAAGGAAGGCAAACATTTGCCTAACACCACTATTAGTTGCGCCAGGTTTGGCTGGGTAGTTAAAACAGCCCGAACTCGGGCAGTGGGGCCTTATTTCAAATTCCTCTCCCCCCTCTTCTTCTTTGAAACCGAAACCATTCCCCCTCCCCTTAGGGTTCCTCTACGTTGCCTCTAGCTTGCCTTTTGCCGTTGTTTTGCTTGCGGATCGATCACGGGCCCACACTAGACCAAAGACCCCTTCTTCTTCATAAGGTAATCATTTAGAACTCGTTTTTCTTGATTTTTCTTGCTTTTTTACGCAAATATGATCATGATCTTCCATTTCTAAATGGTAAATGGGTTATTTTTATGGTTTTTATTTAATGCATAATATATATGTTTTTTTTTTTTTTGTTGTTTTTCATGCATAGAAAGGACTCTATTTTAGGTTGTTTTTTTTTTTTTTTTTTTTTGTCTTCAACCCTAAATATAAAGCAAGGACTCTCTCTTTATTTTTTGTCTCTTTCTTCTTCTTTTTTTTGGAAAACTAACGAAAGAGGCTTCTTTTTTTTTGGGGATCTCAACTAACTAACAAAATGGTTCGGTTGTTTTTTTTGTTGAAGATTTATTAAGGAGCGGGATTTTATTTTTGTTTTTCTTAACATTAAAAAGGATTTTGCTTTTTTGTTTTTTTTTAAAACTAAGGTATAGATCTATGTAATATATTTTTTTTGTTTTAGTTTTTTGTAAAAGAGGGATTTTTTTGGTTTTATAGGCACAAAAGGAGGATTTTTTGGTGTTTGTTTTTTTTTTATATAGTATGCAAGAAGGATTCTCTTTCTTTTTTTCTTGATTTTATGGTCCATGAAGAAAAGGAATTTTTTTTTTTTTTTAAAACATGAAAGAAAGAGATTTTTTGTTTCTTGTTTTTAGAGGCATAAATAAAGGATTTTTTTTGTTTTTATGATTTTAGGAACATAAAATGAAGGACTTTTTTTTGGTTTTTCTAAACAGAAGGAAAGATTTTTTATTTTTATGATTTTAGAGGCATAAAGAAAGGATTTTTTGTTTTTATGATTTTAGGAACATAAAATGAAGGACTTTTTTTTGGTTTTTCTAAACAGAAGGAAAGATTTTTTTTGTTTTTATGGTTTTTTAGAGGTATAAAGTGAAGAACTTTTTTTTCATTTTCTAAACAGAAAGAAAGAGAATTTTTTGTTTTTATGATTTTAGGAACATAGAATGAAGGACTTTTTTTTTTTTTTTTTTTTGCCTTTTCAACCTTAAAGGGATTTTTTATTTATTTTTGGCTTATGTATGTGTGCATCTTTATTTTCTGATAATGAACAAAAAGAGGGTGAGCATACTTATCTTCCCTTTTTGCAGCATAGGATATCATGGCTCTTTATCATTGATCTGTTCTGACGTGATTGCTTTGTTGCCCCAGCATGTCGGGCGGTGATGAGCACATTCCCGAGGAGGGCCACGAGGAGGGGCCCGAGATAGTGTACGGTCCGCGAGGAGAGCAATTCCTTTGGGTGGAGCGGAGAGCGGGCCCATGGCTCGAGATGCAGGGTGAGGCTGCCTGGGTTGGCCTCCTACATCAGCAGCACACTCATATCTCCAATTTTGGAAAAGCGGGCAAGGTAAAAGATAGGTTCAGTTTCTTTCCTTTGCGCATTTTTTTTCTTTACCTCTGCTATCTGATGTATATTTCTTTGGGTGCAGGAGCTGCCCAACATTGTGTTCCGCGGGGAGTGGCTCGACTTCCACGAGTTCTACCATTATGTCCCCCCTGTGGTGAAAGTTTTGTTGGAGCAGGTGGGCTTCGGGGAGTTCTTGTCCTGCCATGCCATGAGGGCTGATGCCGCCTATCTGAAGGCCCTTATTGAGCGGTTTCATCTTGAGACCATGACATTCCACATGTCGTATGTCGAGCTGACGCTGATGCCCGTTGATTGGGCCATGATTACTGGCATTAGGATTAGCGGAGTCCCGATATCCACCTTGGCGGTACCGAGCTGGGAGGACATCATTCGGTTGATCGGGGCCTATCCTCCTCATGGGCAGACCCATGGCACAGAGGTCAAGATGTCCTGGCTGACCTCCCTCTTTTCTGCTGATGAGCTGGTGGACCTGGGCCAGCCAGATCGGGTGCTTTACATCGCGCCAGAGCGGGCGATCGTTCTAGCTCGCATCACCCTCCTACTCCAGCTGGACAAGACCCTCTTTATAAATGCCAGTGGGGGACGGGTCAGCCTGACCCTGTTGAGTGTGATGGATAATTGGGGCGATGTTCCCATGCATGATTGGGGAGGGGCGGGATATGCCTGGCTGATGTACAACTTATCCTGGGTTACGACTTGGGACTCAAAGTCTGCCGTGGGATTTTGGGTCGTTCTGGAGGTAATTCCTCACCCCTTCACTTTTGTTATCTCTATCATCTACTCATCAATTTTCTTTTCTGACTGATCTATTTATATTATTGACCTGCTCTCGTGCCATGCCCCTTTTTTCAGGTATGGGGATATGACCACTTTCACCCTGGGCGCCCGCTCCTTTTCACGGAGGTGCTCACCTATCCCCTCCTCAGCAACTGGCATCAGGCCCGACGCCATGACGTCGGCCTAAAGCACCTGGAAATGGGCCTAAGGTCTCAGATTGATTTATGGTGCCTGAGCAGGTGATAACTTTTCAACCCTTGTTTACTTTCAGCTTGGGCATTTATTTTGATTGAGGCATTGCTTATTTGGTCTCTCTTGCTTTTTGAACTTGAGCAGATCCTCTCTGATCCGTACCTGACATCCCCCTTCTGGGATCGAGCAGCCGTGGTGCCTCCCGCCTATTCAACAATCGCCTTGTCATCTTCTTTTATGGAGCGTGGGCCAAATGCTACTATTTGGGAGAGCGGGTGGTGCATCAGTTCTAGGGCTACTATGCCATACCCGTGGACCCACCGGCTGACGTTTGGAGTCCTGCTGGCAGTATTGAGGAGTTGATAGTGGCCTTTTTCAAGAATGGGTTCCCCATTCGTGCTCTCCACGTGCCTGGGGATTATCATGCTTGGTATGAGTGCCTACCCTACCGGTTCATCCTGTCGCGCTTTGTCCCTAGCGCTAATTTCCTTGCGTTCGAGGGCCCACTTGGTCAGCTAACTTCTTCTCAGCTTGGATTAGTTTCTCTTTCACTTTTACTCGGCCTTAGTTTTATCTAAATAGATTCTTGTCTGGTTAACAGTTTGCTCCGGGAGATGGTTCGGACGATGAAGGTGGGCCGAGTGCTACTGCCATGTCAGGGGTAGATCCCTTTGGTGCTGGTCCTTCTAGTGCGGGTCCCTCGGGCGAGGGTTCATCAGGTGCAGGTCCGTTAGGTACCTCTTAGGTGGGTGTTCTTGGTGGGGGTCCATCTGTAGCCTATGGGACCTTTCGGCGTCTTGACGATGGCTTCCTCTCTGACCTCTGTGTTGACGTAGACCGACATGCACGACTCTCTGCCGAGGCGGCCCGCGTTCCTCCTCCTGAGGTAGTCCCTGGGGTGAGTTTTCAGATGAGCCGCTTCTCCTTTATTTTGGTTTCCTTTGGTACATGCTTTCAGGGGCGTTCTAACAATTGAATACTGTATCGTAGGACTTCAACTCGGCTATGGAATATACGGAGTACCATCGTCATCTGGCAGAGCTTCGAGAGGTGGAGACGATGAGTACCTGGCTGCTCAACTCCTCTTTTTTTTCATTATCATTGGCCCCTTGACTGATCTTGTCCTCGACTATGCCTTTGCAGCGTGCCCGAGCAAAGGAGTTGTGTTCCCTGCTTAGTAGGATTTCGCAGGCGTGGACTACAGTGGGGGACATGAGGACCTATCAGAGCTCCTCCCGCCGTCGCAGAAGTCCAAGGGAGCGAGCAAGGAATAGGCTATTAGTTTCCTTCAGCATTTTTTGGATTTTATTTTGGGATCTGTTTTTTTAACAATTTGGAGAATGGTTGGTGTGGTACTTTTGGAAACAAATTTGATTTTTATTATCATTTGGGAGATGGTCTTGCTTTGATTTTATGCTCTGATTGCTTGGCATCAAATTTGTTTCTCTGCAGGATGTGCCTGCTTAATGCCCCCCCCCCTTTTTATTTTTTTGAAAGTGGCCTTTTGGGTCGCACACCTCAACGTAGGATCAATCCTTGACATAGCAATGTAACTCTCAAACCATCAATGGTAGGAAGTGCAAGTACGTAAAACCAATAAATATGTAAAACCAATAAAAAGGGCAGAAGTCCCCTCCTCTGTTCGGTCTTGAGATGGCTATAGAGGGGGGGTTTTAGTCTGGCGCAACTATTAGTTGCGCCAGGCTAAAAATCTAGAAAAATTTCACTGGCGCAACTAATAGTTGCGCCAAGCCAAATTGGGGGTTCAAATGCACTGGCGTAACTATTAGTTGTGCCAGGCCAAAATAGGGACAACAATGTGCTAGCGGAACTATTAGTTGCGCCAGGTTTGGCCTTGCGGGCAGTGGGGCCTTATATGCCCGAATTGACCCAGAAATTGTTTCTTTTTGTTTGACTTGGCTCCTTTGACCAACATCTTTAGCTCTTGTTTCTCCAAGGCGGGTTCCTACATTGATTCTTATCTTCCCAAAAGATCCTTGTACGTTCATGGATCCGCCTCCTAACCCTCCCTTACTTGGAGGGTCCGGAGCTAATGTATCCTCTTTGTCGGGCTTGGGGCCCAAGTTCCTGAAGGCTTGGTTTGGGAGTCTGAACGAGAGTGAGCTCGCCGACTTGGGGCGCCTTGGGCTATCTCGCCTTCCTTCCTTCTTAGAGATTCCTCTTCTTTGGGAGCTCCTTCACGTCGCCGCTTCGTGCTAGGATGTGAACCTCCATGTATTCAGTTTTGGGAAGTGGGAGCTGACCCCAACACTTGAGGAGCTATCCAATCTGTCTAGCCTAAAGCTTCATAGGGACCTTGCAAGAGTTATGCATAGGCCCGGGTATTCCAGATTCGTTCACCTTACTCTCGATTGGAAGAAATCCGAGTATGAGAAAAGCCTCGTTGGGGGGCCCACAAGGTGTTCGTTGAAATTCCTCAAAGAACTTTTCGGTGATGAAAGCCTCCGAAGATTGTCGGTTAGGAGTGTCTTTAACGTGAAAGCTCTAGCACTTGGTCTCATCTCTGAAATCCTCTTCTACACTGGGGGAGAGAGCTTCTCATTGGTAGTTTGTGATATTTTGATGGAATTGGAGGCAGGTCGGTCCATGATGCATTTAGTGCTTGCCGAGCTGTACCGATGCCTTGATTCTTTTGCCTTGGGCAAAGTGGAGGGCCTTCGGGGATGCCCCTTGTTGCTTCAGGTCTGGCTGGGTGAGCATTTTGCCATTTTGGGGCCCATGCCTCGCTTCTATGTTGCTCGAGGCGAAGTGGCCCACTATTTTTTGGGTAGATGCCACTTCCTCCCCCAAGGTGATACGTCAGTTCTAAAACTTTGGTTGGTCGATGCTAAGTTGACATGGAGGCTTCCTTGGTTGGATTGGACCTTCCCAGTGATTCGTTCTAGAGACCATGAGGGTATCACCCTCCTAGGACTGACCGGCAGCACCTTCTACTTTCCATTCCGGGTGTTGCGTCAGGTTGGCTGCCCTCAGCAGGAGCCTAGTGAGGCCAGACCCCCTTTATGTGATTTGATCTTTTCTAGGGAATTCTCTGGAGATATAGACCGGATTGTTTCTCTTTGGGAGACGCAACAGTCGATCATGATGTGTGATTTTGAGTAGGGAGACTCAGTTAGAACTTCTCTTGAGTATGAGGCCTGGCTATTGACTGAGCGACCTGCCGTCGATGGCCTAGATTTTTCAGAGAGCATTGACACTGGAGGCCCCTGGCCAAAGAAGGAGGCGGCGCTCCGAACCCGTATCGAGCTATTGGTGGATGAGAAGAGGGTCCTACAAGAACTCTTGGCATGAGAGCGAGTTAGAGCAAACATAGTGGAGAGCTCGGTTCTCCGCTTGAAGGAATCACTGAGCGTTGCTTTTGGAGCCGCCGACTCTTCTCGGAAGAGGTTTAAAAGCCTGCACAGTCGTTGACTGATTGAGAGGAATGTCCGAGAGGATGATCTTTATGCTGAGATTAGCGCTTTGAAGCGCAAGCTAGGCCGTTGACTCTTCCCTGCACACAGAACTTTTTGCACAGATCATATACACAGGGAAAAAAGGGCGTAGAAAGCCCCTTTACAGATACACACACATTTTTGGTATACATATATATATATATATTTATTATTTTTTTGTTGTTGTTGTGTTTTTTTTCTAATACTTGTAAAAAGGAAAACACGCTAGTCATCACACCGACCTTTTTTGAGTTGTGGTGCAAGTGATACAAAAGGTAGTTATATACATCTATACAGATCTATTTTTTTGGTTTATGTATTATCTCTTCTTTCTTCTCTTTTTTTTCTCTCTTTTTTTTTTATGCCTTAATCATTGGGTGATATTTTGAGAAACCTTGGGTCCACCTTTGAGCATGGTCGACCCCCTTTATTGGAGTCAGACCTGGATGGGTTTCCAAATTTTGCCAAGGTCAAAATATTGATCCCTTTAGATTGAGTTAAACCTTTCTCCTTGCCTTGGGTCATACGTTTGATGGTGCGGGTTTCACAAAGACAATTCTGGTCGAGGCCTGATTTGAATTAGCATGACCGGTCCCCCAAAAACAAGGGGGCAGGGGTAGTAACCAAAGAGGATCTTCAATAATTTCCATCAGTCCAAACCTTTCTTCTCTCTTTTCCTCTTTTTTATTTATCTCCTCTCCCTTTTTTACCCATGCCGCCCTTTCGGGTTTTCACCACATTCATGGGTTTAGCTCTCTTACCACAAGTGCCCTTTCGGGTTTTCGCCTGGTCCGCACAAACTCGCTATTTTTACCCTTGGCGCACTTACGGGTTTTCACCATATCCATCTTGCTTTGAGCTTGTATTTTTATTTTATTACATTTTTTTTTATTCTCCTTTTTTTATTATTATTATTTTTTTTCAAGAGCCACGACATAGACGTCGATTCCGTCATAGCCGACTGGATGGGGTTCTGGTGTCATCTCACGACTTGGCTCATGTTGACTTAATGGCGACGAGGATGAATCGATGTCCGTCTGATGCTTTCTGATAATCATTCTGACAACGTCAAGGCCCCAGGTTGCTAATGGCCAAGGAGTGGTCATGCAGTGAAGATCAATGGCAAGAGCGTGTATCAGACTAGAGTGTTCTTGACACTTGTAGCATTTTGAATATGTTTGCAACAATCCAATTCCATGGTGGTCCAAAAGTATCCCTGTCGTAGGATTTTCTTAGCGAGCATGTGACCGCTGATGTGGGCTCTGCATACTCCCTCATGGATTTCTTTCATAATATTGACCGCTTCACTTTTAGTGAGGCACCTGAGTAAGATGTTATTGTATGATCGCTTCTAGAGGCATTCCCCGCAAATGACGTAACCTGCCGCAAAACTTTGAATGGTTCTTCGGTCTGTCTTGGATGTACCCTCTGGGAAAGTTAGGGTCTTGAGGAAATTCTTGATATCTGAGAACCAAGGTGGCTCATCATCAGGCTTTATAGGTTCCTCAATCTTGAGGCAGAAGGCCGGCTCATTCCTCTGCTTGATCACGATCGGCTTCATCTCAACACCATAGGGGATTTCAATCATTGACGCCAAAGTTGCTAATGCATCGGCAAAGCGATTCCTTATCCGGGGGACGTATGAGAAAGTCACATCTTGGAAGCAAGCTATCAAATCCTCGAGGTGTTCATGATAGGGGATCAGTTTCTCATCTTTCATCTTCCAGTCACCATTCATCTAACATATGATTCATAGAGACCGGTACATGGGATCTTTTTTGTGAAATTAGGATGGCGCCAACTCCTTGGCCCTCTACATTTGCTGCCCCGTCAAAGTGCATTACCCATGATTCTTTCGCTTCTTTTGTATCGTCTTCCGTCATGAACAAGATATCTTCATCTGGGAACTCGGTCCTCAAAGGCTCATAATCAGGTAAAGGATTGTCGGCAAGATGATCAGCAAGCGCTTGCCCCTTGATCAACTTCTGAGTGACGTATGTGATGTCGAATTTAAATAATAAAAGTTGCCATCGTGCAGTCCACCCAGTGAGAGCTGGCTTTTCAAATAGGTACTTCAATGGGTCCATTCGAGCCAAAAGCAGAACTGCCTGAGATAGCAAGTAGTGGTGGAGCCTTTGAGTAGCCCATACAAGAGCTAGGCATGCTTTCTCCAAAAGAGAGTAGTGCGTCTCGTAATCAGTAAACTTCTTGCTCAAATAATAAATAGCCTGCTCTCTTCTTCCCGTTTCATCGTGCTGCCCCAAGACACATCCCATCAAAACTTTTGTCGTGGAGAGATACATCAAGAGTGGTCTCCCTGGCTCAGGTGGTACCAAAATAGGTGGATTAAGGAGGTAGCTTTTGATTTTTTTGAACGCTGCTTGACAATCGTCGTTCCATTCAACAAGCGAATTCTTCCTTAGTAACTTGAAGATCAGCGTGCAGATTGGAGTTAGCTGTGCAATGAACCGACTTATATACTATATTCTGCCCAGAAACCCTCTAACCTCTTTCTCGGTAGACGGCGATGGCATTTCAGTGATGGCTTTGACTTTGATTGGGTCGACCTCGATCCCCCTCCTGCTGATGATGAATGCTAATAATTTCCCTGACATAGCACCAAATGCGCACTTCTATGGATTTAGACGTAATCGATGCTTCCTCAGTCTTTCAAACAGCTTCTGAAGGTGTACCAGATGGTCGCTTCGCTCCGGTGATTTGGCTATCATGTCGTTGACATACACTTCAATCTCTCGGTGCATCATGCCATGAAATAGTGCAGTCATAGCTCTCTGGTACGTTGCGTCGGCATTCTTCAGCTCGAATGGCATGACTCGATAGCAAAAGGTTCCCCAGGGGGTAATGAATGCTTTCTTCTCACGATCAACCTCTGCCATTTTGATCTGATTGTATCCTGAGAATACATCCATAAAAGAAAGCATCCCGTGCTTAGCTGTGTTATCGACCAAGATGTCAATGTGTGGTAATGGGAAATCATCCTTTGGACTTGCTCTATTCAAATTGCGAAAATCGATACATCCTTTCCATCCTTCTTTGGCACAAGTACGATATTAGCTAGCCATTGCGGGTACTTGGATACCATGAGAAACCCCGCGTCATATTGCTTGATGACCTCGTCTTTGACTTTTAGCATCCATTCAGGTCGGAGACGTCTCAGCTTCTGCTTGACTGGCTTCATATCAGGGTAGAGGGGCAACTCATGCTCGACCAAATCAGTATCCAGACCAGGCATGTCTTCGTACGACCATGCAAAAATGTCTTGGTATGATCGAAGGAAGTCGATCATGCTTTTTCTTTCCTCAAGAGATAGTGACGTTCCGATTTTGGTTATCCTAGGAACCTCCTCAGTTCCTAGATGGACGTCTTCGGTCTCTTCGACAATGGGGGTAGGGCCATGCTCAAAGTCGGCAAATTGGTCAAGGAGCTCATCGAGGAGCTCCTCGAAGGGAACATCTTCGTCCAAACTCATGATCCCTACCTCTTGAGGGAAGGGGTCGATTTCACATGGGACAAACATTTTGATTAAGGCATCCTTTTGTGGGACATTTTCTGGAATTTTAAATGACAATATTTTTAGACTTTGGATTTTTTCAATGTTTTTGAGATTTTGTGTTTTTTGTATGTTTTTGAGATTTTGCATTTTTTCCATGTTTTTGAGATTTTTGTTTTCTTCGGAGACGGACCCTTGGCAAGGCGGGTTTGTGTATATACAAGGTATTGCCTTCCAAGGGCTTATCTCACTTTTTATAGGTTATTTTTTTTTGGGAAACGGGTGCCGAATGTTAGGCCACTCCCCGCTTCCAGGGTTTGGGGCAAAGATGCCCAGTTGCGTACCTGAGGGGCCACTTCTTTACCTGTTGGGATAGAGGGTGATGACTGATATGGCTCATTGGAGTCAGCCTCCATCATATTGATCCCCATTTCGTCTGAGATCATGTCCTCAAACGATAACTCGATTCTGTGGTGATTCACCACAGGGGGGGTTTGTTCAGGTACCGACCATCGTTCCTTGAAAAGGGATAATGCGACCAAGTCTATCTCCAAGCTGGGAAGGGAGATCTGGGGATTGGTGGGATGGACTGGGGCTATGGGTTTGTGAGGGGTCAAATGCATTGCCCCATTTTGATCGATCTTTATGACCCCTGCACTGACAAAGGAATCCCTGATGTGCGGCCTAGGGCGAGGTTTCTCTTCTCTGTTGATTCCTCGAGCTCTTGTAGCCGCGACGACCCTGGCTTTCTCTTTGGCCTCTCGGACCTCTTCTTCTGTGGGCTTGTATCCGAGCCCAAATCTTACTTTCTGTTCCTTAGCCACAACTGGCTCTCTTCTGCCTTGTAATTTAGGTCTCAGACCCCTTCCTTTCTGATAGCCCCACTTTTGGAGCATTGCCACTGCCGCTACCATACCGCCTCCCATTTTAGACATGATGCCCTCAATGGGTTCCGAGAGTATTGCCGACACCTCGTACTCGAAACTGTGGAGGTCGATGCCCTCAGTAGTGTGTGGTATATCCAGCATATTGGGTTTTTTAATGCTATTGGTAGCCTTTTCTTTCTCACTGTGCCCCTCTCCGATGATCGTGATAATCTTATGCCCAGATGCAAATTTGAGTTTCTGGTGCAATGTGGAAGGTATGGCCCTGACTTCATGTAGCCACGGGCGCCCTAATAACAGATTAAATGAGGATTTGATATCCATGACTTGAAACAGGATGGAAAAAGGTCATTGGCCCTATCAACAGCTCAAGATCAACTTCTCCCATTATTTCTCTCCTGGTATTGTCAAACCCTCTAGCGCTGGTTCTGGTGGGCCTTAACATTCATGGATCAACCCCAATCTTGGTGGCGGTTCTCAATGGGCATGTATTCAATGCAGACCCATTATCGATTAGTACCAAGGGGATAATCATATTTCCAGACTTAACGGTTATATTTAAAGATTTTGAGTGGCTACGTCCTTCCTCAGGTAAATCGGCATCAGAAAATGAAATGGCATTTGGAGCCATCACTTGACCAATTATCCGCTCGACTTCATCTGGGATAACTTGGAGTGATACATGCACATTTTTTAATGCCCCCATTAATGCTTGGAAATGGAGTGGGGACGTCATCAACATATCCCATACAGTGATATGGGTAGGCATTCTTCTCAGCTGAGTTTCTAGTATATGTTCTCGACTCATCTTCTCGAAGGGGTTCACCGCACTATCTTTCATTCCTTCGGGTTGGGCTTGTGCTGTTGCTAGTATTTCTGGCTGCTTTGATATCCTCCCCAATCTAGTAACAAAATCTACTGCCCCTTCTCTACTGCTGCTTCCGGCATTGATATCTGTTTGTTTGTAGCTTAGCGGGACCTGATGAGGATCATATGTGGGTCCCAAAAGCTGGAAGGGTATGGCTGCCGGTTCTTGAGGTACTTGTACTGTCGGCTCAGGAGGTGGGGGTAATACTTGATTCACCTTGGTGGCAGCGGGTTGGGTGGAAAGATTGGGCCAAATGGGGGTGGTGAAGCTTGAGGGTGGTGGTATTGGAGGGAAGGAGGTAAAAGTAGTCCATTGATAGCTAGTGGGTGCTGGCGGCAGATAGGGGGTCTGATGGGCCGTTAGGTAATTGACCGGGGTGGTGGAACTTATCGGTGGTTGAGCTGGGGGGGATGGAGTGGGCGCAGGCCATTGATAACTGATGGGCGTGGGTGTTGGATTGGGGGCCTGGTGGTAATCGATGGGGGCTGTGGTGTATGGTGGAAGTTGAAACGGGGCGGCCACAGGCCATTGGTAACTGGTGGGTGCAGGTGTAGGATTGGGGGCCTGTTGGCTCATCGGGTAATTGATGGGGGTTGTGGTGTAAGGTTGGTATACATTGATATTCACATAATTGACAGGTGTGGGTAATGGAAAGTATGCCCTGAGATCCAAGGGTACAATTTGTGGAGTCGGGTTGGGAAAATAATCTGACAAATTTAGGGGTTCAACTACCCCTATATTCCTCTCTTCAACATTTCTTAACAGTGGTGCTACATAACTCTCCCGATCACTGATATAATTGGATGGGTCAAATTCGAATTCCTCCTCATCTTCTATCAATCCGATGGTGGGTCTGGGACCTGCTCCTCCGAAAGGATGTGGGGGTAGTGGCACTTGGTGAATATTAGCATGCTGAGAGAGTGTAGGGGGAATGATTTTCCCGGCATCAATCAAGTCCTGGATGGCATCCTTCAATGGGAAGCAGTGATCAGTAGGGTGACCCAAACCCTGATGAAAATTGCAATGGATATTTGGGTCATAGTTCTTTGGGATCGGGTGAGGAGGAGGTTGCGGTTGGCAGATAGCCACTAATCCCTTTTCTACTAACAGGGGCAAAATTACACTCAAAGATTGCCCCAGAGGTGTGAAGACTCGGTCGTAGCGGGCTCTCATCTGTTCTGTGGTCATTTATATTCCTTGCCCACTCCCCATTCTTTGCATCTACTCAGGCCTAAATGGTACTAGTAGGGCTGCCTGAAATTGAAATGAAGCAGTATTATTATTAGGCCTGGTGTTGGCTATGTTCTGGACATCGCCCCTATTCTCTTCTTGTTCCTCTGCTCAGAAAATCTTTTGACCCCGCTAGGGCCCCCTGAAGTATTCTTACTCAAACGCCCTTCCCTGATGGCATCCTCGCAGCGGATGACATTCCTCATCAAATCAGCAAAACTAGACTGCTGTTGGTATATAAGAAAATCAAAGATCACTGGCAGAGTGTTCTTTGAAATCATCTCTATCTGCTCATCATCCGGTATTCTATTTCTGACTTGAGCTACTAGTGCTCTCCATCGCCCTAAGTAGTCACTGAAGGTCTCATTTGGATTTTGCTTTAAATGGGCCAAATCAGACTTGCGCGGTTCAATATCAGTATTATAGACATACTGTTCCTGGAACAAACGTGCTAAATCTTTCCATGTCTTCATCATGGATGGTTCAAGAGATGTGAACCACCTCAAGGCCGGTCCGATCAAACTTTTCTGAAAGACTTTTATTAGCAGTCTTTCGTCCCCCACGTATTGGCACATGTCCCCACAATAGGACTTGAGGTGTGCGATCGGATTGCTTGTGCCATAGTACTTGTCAAAATATTGGCATTTTAAATTTGGGGGGCAAGGGGACCTCAGCGAACAGGCATGGGTCTGTGAAGTCTGTGGCGTGGATTTCAGCACCACCCATTTTCATTAGCTGCTTTTGTATTTTTTCTAGTTGTTCTTTCAGCTGCTCTGACTCTTTCGATATAGGGGCCGCTTTCTCGACTGTCAGTCGAACTTCACTCTAGGCTACCAGGGGGTGGGCAATTACTGGTGGAGGGTTGAGGCTGGTCAATGGCCCAGCATAGGCCCCATTGTTCCTGATCTCGTCCTCTTCATACTACTGGTTGGCGTACTGTGCAGTGAAGGCGGGATTCTCTTATTGTTGCTGCATGGGTTGGACTGGAATAACATGAGTGGGGGCTGGGTGAGCCCATTGGGGGTGAGGAAAGGTCTATTGGGTGAAGGGCATTTGGATTTGAGGTGGGGCCGGATGGGGCCATTGGGTGTGAGGGAAGGTTTGAGGATGGCCTTGGGGTGTGGGGCCATGGGGAAATTGGGTTTGAGGCATGACATGGGTTTGACCTAGATGTGAAGGTTGGGTTAAATGTTGGAGGTATTGTGGATGGTATGAGTGTGGGGTTTGGGTTTGGGCCATGAAGGGCCATAGGCCACTGATGGGTTTGGGCCATTGGCCCTAGGTGAGTCTGGCCCAATAGGCCTTGATGGGTTTGGGCCATAGGCCCTTGGTGGGTCTAGCCCAATGGGCGTTGGTGGGTTTGACCCAATGAGCCTTGTTGGGTCTGGGCCATGGTCTTTGATGGATTCTGGCCCGTGGGCCCTTGATGGGTCTGGCCCGATGGGCCTTGTTGGGTCTGGGCCATGGGCCCTTGATGGATGGCCTTGGGGTGTGGGGCCATGGGGAAATTGGGTTTGAGGTATGACATGGGTTTGACCTAGATGTGAAGGTTGGGTTAAATGTTTGAGGTATTATGGATGGTATGAGTGTGGGGTTTGGGTTTGGGCCATGAACCCTTGATCATTTAGGGTCATAGGCCACTGATGGGTTTGGGCCATGGGCCCTTGGTAGGTTTGGGCCATGGGCCCTGGATAGGTTTGGGCCATGAGCCCTTGGTGAGTCTGGCCTAATGGGCCTTGATGGGTTTGGGCCATAGGCCCTTGGTGGGTCTGGCCTAATGGGCCTTGGTGGGTTTGGCCTAATGGGCTTGTTGGGTCTAGGCCATGGGCCCTTGATGAATCTAGCCCGATGGGCCTTATTGGGTCTGGGCCATGGGCCATTGGTGGATTTGGGCAATGGGCCCCTAATGGGTTTGGCCCAATGGACCCTGGGGGATATGGGTAATGGGGTTTTGGGCCAATGGGCCTTGGGAATGTTGGGTAGTGGGGTATTGGGCCATGGGGCCCTGGAGATCATGGATGGTGGGGTATTGGGCCATGGGGCCCTGAGATGTGTGGGAAAAGCTGGTTTGGGCCAATGGGCCTTGGGGTGTATGGATGGTGTGGATTATGGGAGGTTGATGGGAGTCATGGGGGAGTGAAGCATGGAGGCTTGCTAAGGTATGGGATGGATTCATGGATGTGGGGTGTGGAGGAGAGATATTTTGGGAAGTCCTCCATGAAGAGTATGCTTGGAACATCTCCTCCATCATGGCCATGGAAGGGGGGTCGGATATGGATGGTGGATTTAATGGATGGTTGGGTATGGACGGGGTGGATGTGGAGGGGAAATTGGGTATGGCCATGGTAGATGATGGGATAGGGGATGGGTTAAAGGAATGGGGTGGGGCATTGGCAGAGGGGGATGGGTTAGGGATGTTTAAGGATGGTGGAGGGTATAGTGTGGGTGTTTGGGAAAAACCGGGCATGGCCCTGGTAAAAATGGGCATGACTTGGGTAGATGGGGGGATTTGTGGGGGATCGGATAGGGCGGAAGTGGGGTATGTGAACGTGGGCGGATCAGGTCTATATGGTGAAGATGAGAAATGGGGCATGGATGTGGGTTGAGAAAACGGGTTAGGGTTTTGCATGGGCATGGTTTGGGCAAAAGATGGGGAATGGGGGGTTGGACTTTGGATATTTTGGAGGGTAGTGGTTGGGAATATGGGGACGCCGAATGGGCCGGTGACGGTAAAAGGGGGTTGGATGAGGGGGATGGTGGAAAAAACTTCTCCCAAATGGGAGTGGGTTGGAGAATGTGGCGGGGAGGAGTCAGGATCGGCGTAAGCCGGGTCCACTACCCACGACATTCTTCGAGAGCGGGTCGGGTAAGGGTGCCTTGGATAAGGCCCAAAAATCCTCCTCCTTCTTCCTCTACAGGATGATGGAGGGTAAGATGATGTCATTGTGCCGGCACCACAAACTATATATTTTTTGGGTTTTGATTATATATATATATTTTGAATTTTATGAAAACTTTTTGAAAAACAAAGGTTCCGAGGCCTTGGAATTCCCTTTTCAGGTGGCTCTCGTACATTAATTCAAGGCCCACGACTATAATTTCAAGGCACTTCGGAAGAATCGAAGGAGAACCTTCGATCTATTGAAGGCACAAAAATTGAGGCAAACGACCCGATCCCTCGAAATGAGCCAAAAAGAAGTTGCCTTCCATGATCGGCGGGGGCATATTGGGTGTCGGAGATAGCGGGGCCTAAACAAGGCACTATGCACACTGATCGGGGTACTCGGGAGGTGGAAAGGGCCAAGGATTCGGGCTGGGTGCTGCTAAACAGACCTGGCGCAACTAATACTTGCGCCCAGGTTGCAGGGAAGGAATTTTACACTGGCGCAACTATTAGTTGCGCCAAGGTAAAATTTTGGAGTTTAAACCTGGCACAACTATTAGTTGCGCCAATTATAAATTCTAGCTTTTTGTGTTGGCGCAACTAATACATGTGTCAGGCAAAAACTGCCTCTCCCTAACAGAAAACAACAGCCACTGATGCCCATATGAGTCGCTTTTTTGGTTTTTTGTGGAAGCTAGGCTTCCGAGAACTGAGCTATTTTTTGGTGATCGATTCTCTCCTCACTGCACCTAAAGGATTGAGTCCGGTATAACTCGCTAGTGCGCTCCCCAAGTATTTTAAGCTTCGGAATGGGAACTCACCCGATATACCTCCAGCGCAAGCGCTTTCTCAGATACTAGGTGGGCTGGGACTTTTCTGGATCATCACCACTAAGGGCTGCCATCATACTAAGACCCGGGTATTTGTATGTGTGCCTAACCCAACCCCTTTGAAAAATCTAACCCGCAAAACAAATTAATTAAGCTCCCTAACTTGGTTCAATTTTAATTTTTTCAAAGTTCTTTTCTTTTTTTCGAAAGTTTTCTTTAGTTCAAAGACCGGGGGTGATTATCCTGTGCCGCCACTACGGGCCGGCGTCCACTGTTAGGATATGAATGTAAAAAAAATGACAGGGCCAGTCAAGCGACTAGGCGGGAAATATAGAGTGCTGAAATTTATAGTCGAATTGTAAAGGGAAGTAAGAAAGGTGTCAGTCAAGTGACTAGGCGAAAATTACTGAAAGTTAAAGTGAAAACATAGGGGTGAGTAAAAAAAGGTGCCAGTCAAGTGACTAGGCAAATATTGCTGAAATTTAAAGCTGAATCATAGGGTTAAGTAAGAAAGGTGCTAGTCAAGTGACTAGGCGAAGATTGCTGAAGTTTAAAGCTGAAACGTAGGGGTGAGTAAAAAAAGGTGTCAGTCAAGTGACTAGGTGAAGATTGCTGAAATTTAAAGTGGAAACATAAGGATGAGTAAAATGACGTAATCGGAGGGGTGAGTACAAAAAACAGCAAAAATAAAATAAAAAACAGCAATAAAATGTTAGAAAAATAATAAAAAAAAGGCCTAGTTCAAGGGAAAGCTCTACTAGCAACTCCCCAGCAGAGTCGCCATCTATGCAACCGTGGGAATCGATACGATCCTGTCACGACGATGCGCTCTCTAACGAAAAATATATAGAGTTGCCACCCGGAGCTTTCGGTGTCCCGGGATACCTAGTTCATTTTTATGAGCACTTAAGTGCTAAAAACATGACTCTGAATTCGGTCCACACCAAAGGCTCTTGGGTAGGGGCTTTGGTTATCGATTGGGAAGGTGTTAGGCACCCGATCAACCCGCTTAACGCAACCTCTACTAATGGCCAAAAATAAAATGAAATAAAAGAAAAGAAAATAGCTTCCTCTTGCCCAAAAGGGCTTAGAATCCTATTTATGCCCCTCCATTCCTACTGAAAAGTCGGCGGCGTAACGACACAAATGGGAGGATGGAGGGAGATAGAAAGAGATAGGAGAAGAAAGGGGAGAGCCGGAGCCCTCGGGCCCTTGTAGCACCATAGAGGAGCCTTGCGTGGCTTGCTTTGATGAGCTCTTGAAGGCCTTGTATGGTGGAAAACGGGGTTCTAACTCCTAAGACTTAAAGCTAAGAGATAGGGAAGGGAGGCTAGGGGATCACACACACCTAGGCTAAAGTTTTGGATGCTAGAAAAAGCTTGAAATGAGGTTGGGAGATTTTGGAATTTGGGTGAAAATAGTGCACAAAAGGGAGGAAGAACTTCTCACTTTGAGCTCTTTCTCTCTTAAGCAAATTTCCCAACCCTTAAAGCAAGGGGTGGAGGGCTCTATTTATAGGAAAAGGGTGGGTTAGGAGGCCACTTAAGAGCTAAATGAGTTTAGCAATTAGGTAATCTCACATCTAAGGATTCCTACGGTTCTTGGAGCCTTGAAATGTGTGTGAAGGTCCTCCAATGGTGGATGATGGGGTGAGGCCTTAGGCCACTAGGAGGATTGGAAATAGGTAAGGAATGGGTGCAACAGAACTATCAAAACACACCCCAAAGGTTGAGGTGGTCAAAAAGTCAAACCCTAAACACAAATTTAGAGGTAAAAACCCATTGTTACTATTCATATGCCTGGCGCAACTAAGAAAGTATTCTATGAAATTCTTGTTCAGGGACACATCTTATTATTTGGTCTGCACAACTCTTAAACAGATAAGGATCTTCCCAAATGAAATGTTTAACCTTTGAGAAGAAAAGATCTTTATCCATTTTATTCCAATGTTGAGGAATTCTTCCAGTAACCAAAAAGTTAACTATGTTTGCAAACCAAGGGGTGTGTATACTAATAGTAAAAAGTTGCTCATCAGGGAAAGATTCATTGATAGGCAGCCTATCAATCTCAGCAGTTAAAATTCTAGACAGGTGATCAGCCACCACATTCTTCACACCCTTTTTATCTTTGATCTGTAAATCAAATTCCTTTAATAGGAGGATCCACCTAATTAATCTTGGTTTGGTGTCCTTCTTAGACAGAAGGTATTTCAAGGCAGAGTGATCAGTGAACACCACTATTTGTGAACCCAAGACATATGACCTAAATTTCTCTAAAGCAAAAACAATTGCCAGTAGCTCCTTCTCAGTTGTTGTGTAATTAAGCTGTGCATCAGTCATTGATCTACTGGCATAAACTATGACATGAGGCAGCTTATCCTTTCTCTGTCCAAGGACAGCTCCCAAAGCATAATCTGATGCATCACACATCAGTTCAAAAGGTCGTGAATAATCTGGAGATTGCAATATTGGAGCTGAAATCAAACAGTTTTTTATGAATTCAAATGCCTTCATGCATTCATTATTGAAAATAAAAGGGACATCTTGGCACAATAAATGACAAAGAGGCTTGGTTATTTTACTGAAGTCCTTAATGAACCTTCTGTAAAATCCAGCATGTCCCAGAAAACTTCTGATCTGTTTAACAGTTTTGGGAGGTGGTAAATGCGCAATTAAATCAATTTTTGCTCTGTCCACCTCAATGCCCTTGTGGGAGACAGCATGGCCAAGGACAATGCCTTGGGTGACCATGAAATGGCTCTTCTCCCAGCTCAAAACTAGATTGGTTTCTTCACATCTCTGTAACACCAATTTGAGATGATGTAAACACTGGGAAAAACTATCTCCGTAGATTGAAAAATCATCCATAAAAATCTCCATAAATTGGTCAATCATATCAGAGAAAATGGAGTACATGCATCTTTGAAAGGTAGCAGGAGCATTACAAAGACCAAAAGGCATTCTCCTATAGGCAAAAGTGCCAAAAGGGCAAGTGAATGTGGTCTTTTCCTGATCTTGTGGGTACCACGGAATGGTTGTAACCAGAGTAACCATCAAGAAAATAGTAATAAGCTTTTCCTGCTAGCTTATCTAAAATCTGATCAATGAATGGGAGAGGGAAATGGTCTTTTCTGGTCATTGAATTTAATTTTCTGTAATCAATACAGACCCTCCACCCAGTTGTTTGTCTGGTTGACATAAGCTCACCAGAATCTGAGGTTACAATAGTGATCCCAGATTTCTTAGGTACCACCTGTGTAGGTGCCACCCAATTTGAATCGAAATGGGGTAAATAATGCATCCAACAACTTAACAACCTCTTTCATGACCACTTCTTGCATATGAGGTTCAGCCTCCTTTGCATTCTCTAGAAGGCTTTGCATCTTTTTCCAAATGGATTTTATGCATGCAAAGCAATTTGGTGATTCCTCCCAAATCAGCAATAGTCCAGCCAATTGCCCTTCTATGTTGTTTTAAAACAATCAACAGCTCTTCCTCCTGCTCCTTTGTGAGGGAGGAAGAAATAATTGCAGGCAATGATTTATGGTCTCCTAAAAATACATATTTCAAATTTTAGAAGCTTGATTCTAAATCGGGTGAAATTTGAGAAAAGAAGGTAACAAAGGTACCTTAGCTGTTTGTGGAAGGGGAAGAGTAGCAGGTTTCCAAGAAGAGAAACTTGCTGATTGATTATGAGTTCCTTGCACAACATTTACTTCCTCAGACTTTGAGGTACAAAATGTTTCTTCCTCAGAATTTCCCCAAGCATCTTTAGAATTTGTGGTTAAATCTTCACACTGCAGAAACTATTGTAAAGTCCCTTCTACCAGTTCATCCAATAGATCAACATGAAAACATTCCTCAGAGCTGAATTGAAATTTGTGTATTTGCATTATAAACATTTAATTTCACCTTCATATTTCCAAAAGAGACTTCCACAATACCAGACCTGCATTGAATGCATGCATTTGTCAGAGCTGAATGGTCTTCCCAAAATGACAGGGATGGAAGTTTTGCTTTTGGTAGGTTCCATGTCCAAAACTAGAAAATCAGCAGGATAGAAAAATTTATCTACTCCCACCAATACATCTTCAATCATCCCAACTGGCTTTCTTTCAGATCTGTCTGCTAGTTGTAACACCACATGAGTGGGTTTTAATTCTCCCAAACCTAGTTTCTCATATACAGAATATGGAAGTAGGTTGACACTAGCACCCAAATCTAATAAAGCCTTTTCAATGGTATGTTCCCCAATAATGCAAGGGATTGTGGGGATTCCAGGATCTTGAAGTTTAGGAGGTGTGGCAATAGACAACACCTGATTAACTCTTTCCACAGCAAAGACCTTCTTGGATAACTGTATCCTAGACTGTCTTTTGTGAGTGCAAACATCTTTCAAAAATTTTGCATATGCTGGAATTTGTTTGCTTGCCTCAAGCAAAGGTAGATTTATCTTGACTTGCTTGAAAGTCTCCATCATTTCATCTATTTTTGTGTTCCCTTTATCAAAAAGGGATACAGATTTCATTGCATGAGGAAATGGTAAATGAGGAACTAGTCCTTCATCTCTGACTTTAGAAGCATTATCAAAATCTTTTGATTTTTTGTTTTCATTTGTTTGATTTTTAAGGTACATCAAGATTTTACGCTAACATTATCTTGCTCTTCATATCTTTATCATTTTCCTCACTTTTTTCTTCTTCAGTACCCACTTTGTTATTTATAATTCTTCCACTTCTCAAAGTTGTGACAGTTTTTACTTCTTCATGTGAAATAGAAGCTTCTCCAATCATGAACTGTCCTTTGGGATTGTTCAAAGGTTGGCTGGGTAACTTTCCTTCCTCTCTTTTGGCCAAAGTATTTGAAAGCTGACCCAATGTTTCTTCAATCTTCTTTATGCTCTGACTATGAAAGTTCACAGTCTGAGTTAAAGATCCTAAATTCTTGAGTGAATTTAGGACTTGATCTTCAAGAGAAGGGGACCTGGAAGGGATTTGAACTGGAGCAGATTGCTGCACAGGTTGTTGTGGAATGGGTTGCTGAAAATTTAGCTTGGCATAAAAATTCTGCTGATAAGGCTGCACAGTTTTGAAAGGCATTTGGTTCTTTGGTTGCTGCTGCTGTTGTGATTGATAATTCCCCTAGCTCCACCTCAAATTGGGGTGCCCTCTCCATGGATATTCATTTGACTGCATCTGTCCAAAGGATTGGGCAGCATGAGCTTGTTCCACCACTAGATCTCAGGAAGCGTAGTGCGTGGACATTCAATTGAATGAGTAGGGGACTGACATATCAGACATGCCTCCTCTACTCTTGCAACCATTGGATTTTTAAGTAAGTCCATCAATCTATCCAACTTTGTGGTTAAATTATCCATCTTTCTTTCCAACTCATTCACCTCATAAATCTTTCCTTTGGTGGTTTGCTGATTGTTCAACCTAGCAGGATTTTCAATATCTCTTGACAGAGATTCCTGTTGAGTTGAGTTTTCACCAATTACTTCAAATAAGTCCCAAACCTCCTCAACTGTTTTTTGCAAGTGCCTCCACAGGAAGCATCTACTATATTCTTGCCTTTTTGATCAATTCCTTGATAGAAGCTTTGAACCAGCTGCCATCTGGGAATTTGATGATGAGGACATTGCCTTAAAAGTTCCTTAAATCTTTCCCATGCTTTATGGAAAGTTTCAGTTGAGTTTTGTGAAAAGGAAATGATACTTTGTCTCAATTGGCTTGTTTTAGACATTGGGAAGTATTTGGCTAAAAATTGACACTGCAAATCATTCCAAGAAGTGATACTATTTGGTGCTAACAGAGACAACCATGCTCTAGCTTTGTCCTTTAATGAAAAAGGAAAGAGCCTAAGCTTGGTTGCCTCTGGACCAAGTCTAGCTATGTTGAATGTGGTTTAAAGAGACAAGAATTCATCCACATGTTTGTATGAATCTTCCTTACTCAACCCATGGAAGGAAGGAAGCATTTGGATAGTCGATGATTTGATCTCATAATTTCCTTCAACAGTAGGAAATTGAATGCAAAAGGGAGAATTATAAGCACCAGGTGCAAAGTAATCCCTCAAAAGTCGAGGTTCTTCACCCACGATGGCTTTTTTATTGAGAATTACGTGTTGTTAAATGCAGTTCGTAATAGCCTTTCAACTTCTAAATTCAGAGGGACAATCTCAGGGCTGAGAGTTCTCCTACCAAACATACAACACAGAATAGATAATCAGATTATTCACAGCAAACCTTCAGAATTCCTTTTTAAATAGTTTCCCTTCTTCAAAATGGATATGAATAACTGCACAGATATAAACAATAGAATAGTTTAGTACTGATGTAAAAATAAAAATGAAAACTTAGGTCTACCTATTTTAAAACAAATTCCCCGGCAACGGCGCCAAAAACTTCTTATTGTTCTAAGTGTGCATGATTTATTTGTGTTTTGAAAACAAATTTGCAATTTCTAAGTTATACTGAATCTGGAATATAAAAAAGGGTAAAGAAATATCAGCACAGAGAGAAGTGAATTAGCCTGCAAGATCAGGGCCAATTGTAGCAAGTTTTAAATGTAAATGAGTAAAAGATCGTCCACAGAGAATTTGTTTAAACTGCAAGATAAACCTCTAGATCTGAGCTACCAGATTTGGCCTCTTATCCTTTCTACAAAGCACATAAGATGGGAGGTTGAATTTGTCACATTAACTAAATGATAAAAGTAAAAGTTAAACTAAATGATCCAGATCTGAGTTGGGGGAATTTTGATGTAAACTTATAAAAATGGAGAAATAATATCTAACTTTGATTTGGTCCTTGAAACACAATGAGAATGACTACAGATTAAATGAGAAATGATCTAATCTTCATCTGGCTACAAGCACAGATGTAAGAGAAATAAATCTAACTCAAGGATTAGATTTAGGCTTATGGCTATGGTCTGTCCACTTCAATGGCCACAAACCATCCAATAGTCTTTAATCTAAACCCTTAATTTAGAATAAGAAATATCACTACAAATGCTGTGAGAGATTAGGTTACAAACACTAATTCCCACAGGGTTAATGAATCAAGGGAAATTGCATGAAAAACAGTAAATCTAAAGGAGTCTAATGGATTAAGGAGATCAGAGGGAACCCTTAACATGAATCCAATTGAGAATGTACGATTTACAACAACCTTTTCAAATTCACCATTACAATTACAGAGCACAGCTTAAACAACTCTCAGATTTGTAGTCTTGAATACAACTCTCTTTTGAATTACAGAAGTATCTCACAGCTCTCAATTGCAAGTAAAAGTTAGGCTATTACAGGGATTTCAGACAAACTAGCTGATTTGGAAATGGGGGAATAGGAATGAAACTCAAAATCTGGATGCCCAAATTGGGCAAATGGTTCATCTATTTATAGTTTTCCCTAGGTCCAGCTCAGATGCGTTTCGACCAATCAGAAGTGCTCAGATCTGTATCAACCAATGATAGTCGAGCACAAGGATCCAGATCTGTTCTGGCCAATCAGAATTGCTCGATCTGGTTCAGCCAATCAGGCGACATAAGCATCAATTCTGTTATGCAATTTGAAAATCTGTCAGAGCTTCTAGAAGTTCCCGCCAAGTTATTTCATCTCTGGGTGCTCACATGGGGTGGACTATGCCTTCGCTTCATGCTTAGAATCTTCTGGAATGTCCCTAGGTTTTTAAATGCATTGGGACGCATGAAAAAGATTACTGAATTACCCTTGCAAAAGTTGGGAATCTCTAGAATACCATTTCGCATAGTTTAGGGGACTTTTCGCAAGGTACTGTGACTCCTGAAGCTCTTTTCGCAACGTTCAAATTCTGTTCGAAAGGAGTTCTCTTCTTTTCAAATAGGTCAATCATCCTTTCAAAGAGTTCAGGTGCTCTTCGAAAACTAAGCCTGGAGCTTTTAGTTCTTTTCGCAGAGTTCAAGTTCTTTTCGAAATGTTCAGATTCTTTTCGAAAAGCACTCTGTAGTGCATTTTTCTGTTCGAATTGCTCCAAATTTCTTTTCTGGGTTGAGACCAGGTCTTTGCCTCTTCAGTTCAGGCATTTTAACAGCTAGTGAGGTTGTCCCTTCTCTTTCTTCCTTTGGATCGACATGGATTATCGTCTTTTTGGCACTTTTAGGCTGCTTTCATGGTTAAGCCTGTCTTTATTGTTAGCTGTAACACAAGCACTTAAAACACTTATTTAGTTCTCTAAAGGGTCTATCAAGGCCTAGGTTAAAGGGTGGAGAATGGTATTTTTTGGTTCTCAACAAACTGGTGGTCCATCCGGTTGTTGCTCTCCTCCATACGCCTTTGGTGCATTAGCATCTAGCAGTTGTTCTCCGCCATGAGGGCGAGAACATCATCGATAGTACCCGGCAGTGAGGCCTGAGATGCCCATCTCCTATGAGACCACATAGGTGTAGTAGGAGCGGACTGTGTAGGAGTAGGAGGTGGTGCTAGAGGATGCTCCTTCAGCTACACAGGGTCAATAGGCTGCTCCCTCGCTGCTGGTTGGTCTTGCTGTGGTGGGGCATCACCAGCTTGGGCAAGTGCTAGTCCCTCCGGTGGTAGCACCTTCTTTAGAAGGTTGTAGCTTCGGCTCCACGAAGCGATGAAATAGGTTTTGACGTGATTTGTAGCCCTCAGCTCGGTGGGAGGAATTACATACTCTGCAGCGGCAGAGTAGCACTCAAGCATGCTCGAAATAATCCGAGCATAAGGCATACGCTCCTTCGGTCTTAAGGGTCCCTTCATCATCTTTCCCTTAATATAAATCATGCCCTCCATCACCAATTTAGTGGCGTCGAACCAACGGCCAAGTTATGCCGCGTACAACGCCTGTTGGACCAACTCCACTCTCTTGGTGTCATGGCACATGAGATAGAGGTTGCATTTGATAATCGAGTCAAGCATCCATAAATGAGGGGATAAGTCAACCCTCCTAATGGATTTTTCGGATCCCTTGTTTCCCTTGGTCATCTCGATTCTAATTTCTTCAAAATTTATGGGCTGTGCGAAAGGGGGTAAAAGGTTGGTCTCAGGCATGTAGACCAGAAAACACTCCAAAGACTCATGAATGTGGTGTAGGGTAAAAAGATATTTACGACCATCAATTTTGGTCGTAATGGTGCCAGTCTCCCTACCCGCATTTAGATGTTGGTAAAAGAACCTAACGAGCCTAGGGTCATAATAATCATGTAGGGGTTTCAAAAGATTACCGAGGCCCACATTCATGAGGTATTTTTGGGCCCATTTGGTTTCGCCCTCGACCGCCGGGTCTTCAAAGAGTGCTTGGTCTATGACGTATTCAAACTCAAATTCTTTTGCAGCCCACCATTCATTTAGTTGGGGAAATTGGCTGGGCTGAGGTGCTGGTGGTGACAAGTCGCGTGACGACGCGTCCGTCGAATAAGATGATGATGATGATGATGATGATGAAAGTGAAGGTGATGGTGGTGGTGGCGTGGCGTTCTTACGCCGTACGGGTAGTTTAGAAGCCACTTGCTTCGAAGCTAGCTGAGTTTTAGGCGGCATTCTAGGTTTTTAAAGGGATTTTTTTTTTTTAAACCTAGGGCTGGAATTATGCACAATGAAATGAAATCGAAAGATTTAGGGTTTACCGTTCGTATTCGATCCAATGGCTAGGATTTTTTATTTGTTTTCGATTTCGAAGCCCCCAAATCCTCGCAAGTCTCACTAGCCAAAGGAAGAAGAAAAGGCGCTCAAAAGAAAAAAATTCAGTTTCAAATTCGAAATGGGAAATTTTTTCCCAAAACTGTTACTTATAGGCAAAAATCAATTAATCGATTTCAAAATCGATTAATCGGTTTTTACCATTGAAACTCAGCTGCTCGAAATCGATTAATCGGTTTCAAAATTTGATTAATCGAATTTAAATAGATTAGTCAAAATTGACTGTTATTATTTTTCCAGGTTTCTCAACTCATTAACATGAGCCAGTCGTTCAATCGAATGATTTCAATTAATCAAAAATTAAAATCGCTTAATCAATTTCTACAAATTTTGTCAAGTTTTGTACAAATCGATTAATCAGTTTTGACAGAAGTGCAAAAATTTTTTACTTCTTATTTTTTTTTCTTCACTAGCTTCTGTCTTTTTGTTAGGTTTTCTACGGCTTTTAAGTTAACTCCTTACTAACATTTCTTTTGCCTCTTACTACGTATTGCTACCCAAGAGACTAACTTACAAACAATATCTTCCTCTTCATTCCCTTGGGAAGGTTAAGGTACACATGCAGATTTTCACTTACATCGATATTTAAGTTCACAAAAATACATGCAATGCTAATCATATGCTCTCAGCTCTCCTCAAATAAGTTCGGATATTGTTCCCTCACATCCACCTAGCGTTTCCAAGTAGCTTCTTCGACCGGATGATTCTTCAATCTGACAAGCACTAAAGGAATCACCTTCGAGAGTAAAACTTGCAATTTTCTATCCAATATCTGAGCCGCTTCTTCTATCATGGTCATATCTTCGTGCATTTTGATCGGTTGACCTCCCAAGATATGGGTAGGGTCATTTACATACTTTCAGAGCATGGATACATGAAACACATTATGTACCCGGTCAAAAAACAAAGGTAATCCAATGTGATAAGCGACCTCGCCAACTCGACCCAAAACCTCAAAGGGTCGAAGGTAATGGGGACTCAGTTTTCCCCTCTTCCCAAATCTCATGACACCTTTCATGGGCGATACCTTCACAAACACACGCTCGCCAATGGCATAGTCCACACTCATTCTTTTGATATCGGCATAGCTCTTTTGTCTGCTCTGAGCTGGCTTAAGCCTCTCTCTTATCATACAAACAACAATGGCATTATCTTCAAGCAATTCCGGTCCCAATACAAACTTTTCACCGGTCTCTTCCCAATTGATAGGCGATCTACATTGCTTTCCATAGAGAGCTTCATAAGGTGTCATTCCAATGCTCGCTTGGAAACTATTGTTGTATGCAAATTCGATCAACGGTAAGTGTTGATCCCATGATCCTTATAATTCAAGCATACACGCTCTGAGCATGTCTTCTGTCACCTAATTTACTCGCTCTGTTTGCCCATCGGTCTGCGGATGGAACACTGAACTAAAGTCGAATCGCGTACACATGCCTTCTTGAAAATTCTTCCAAAATTTTGAAGTGTATAACGGGCCACGATCAGAGACAATGCTACTAGGAATCCCATGTAACCGTACTCTCTCCTTCATATATAACTCCGCGAGTCTCCCTGCCGTATACATTATGTTGTAGGGTAAGAAGTGAGCTGACTTGGTCAGTCGATCCACGATTACCCAAATGGCGTTGTATCTCTTTACTGTATGTGGTAACCCTACAATAAAATTCATGGAGATTAATTCCCATTTCCACTCTGGTATGGGTAGAGGCTACAACAATCCAGTAGGATGTTTGTGGTCCACTTTCACCTGTTGACATGTCAAACACCTTGACACATACTTAGCTACGTCTTGCTTCAAACCTCTCCACCAGTAACTCTTTCTCAAGTCTTGATACATTTTCGTGCTACAGGGGTGGATTGCATATTTCGATTTGTGAGCCTTATTAAGAATAGTTTGCTGCAGATCGACATCAACTAGAATACAAAGGCATCCCTTGAATAGTAAGGAACCATCTTCTTTCACTAAAAATTCTAGTTTGGTGCCCTCAATCACATCTTGTCGGATTTTAGTTAACTCTGGGTCTTTCATCTGTAGCTCGTGAATATGCTCAAAGATCATCGGTCTCACTATGATGTTGGATAAGAAAGCCCCTATAGCTTGCACCTCGATATTTGCATCATACAGTGAAAGATCTTCAAACAACTTCCATCTGTGCATCCCCATGATAAGATTAGGTAACTGAGCAGAACCCTTACGACTCAAGGCATCTGCCATGACATTAGGCTTGCCTGGGTGATATTGTATGGAGCAATCATAGTCCTTGAGAAAATCCATCTATATGCGCTGCCTCATATTTAATTTCTTATGTGTAAATAGGTACCTGAGGCTCTTATGGTCGGTGAAGATCTCAAAGGTCTCACCGTACAAATAATGTCTCCAAATTTTCAAAGCGAATATAACCGCTGCTAATTCCAGGTCCTGTGTTGGGTAGTTGTTGCGACCCCAGTGTGCTTACTTTATTTGTTGGTGGTAAGAGCAATTTAAAATCAAAGTAAAATAGGGGATGGAATCAGCACAACTGAGAAATCCTAGACCTGCAAGATACAGGGTCCATTTGTAGCAAGTTTTGATAAGTAAGAGTTTGTCCCACAAGGAAAGGTGATCTACAGCTCCAAGGGAGCCATCTCTAGTAGTCCCTCTAGATCTGACTACAGATCTGGCAGTCCTAAAAGGAAGGGAGTTTAGGGTCACTTATTCTAAATATCCTAAGGTAGCCTAATGAATTAACTACAGAAAGGGTTGAGAAGACGGATGGAGTGTGGGAAAATAAATATAAAAGGGTGAGAAGTATGCTATTGAGTTCAGATCTGCTGAAATTTATGACTCAGATCCAGGTCTACTGTTATAGAAATCCTGTCCAATGGCTACATTATCACCAAAGAGGAGAAAGAATCCAACTCATCCCTGTGCCATTAACCTGTCCACTTAAATGGTCACAGACTATCCCATAGGGGAACCACAATCCAGAGATGGGTCAAAACAAGTTAATCATTGTAGGCACTACTTCATCCATGCTATAAGCTCAGGAATTCATAGGGAACCTCAACCTCTAAAGCTCTATGTGTGGGGCTAAGGCTGTATAGGACCATGATAGCCCAGACACATAGAACCAGCAAGAGATTGAGTACCACCTTAGATCTAGCTGTCCATTGCTTTAGTGGGACTACAATGGTCCAGTCATAAGCCTACAATCTCCATACCCAGATCAGATCTGCCATCTGATGGTGGGTCTATGCTAATATAGGGGAGTCTGCCTTTGTATAATCTCCTACCAGGCTACAAGCTCAGGATCGGAGAAGAAGGATCCATTTTGGATCGGCGGATTGGATTCACCCTAAGGCTATAACCTGTCCACTTAAATGGTCACAGACTATCCCAGAGGCTATCCTCCTCACGGAGCCCAAAATAAAACAAGAATATTGCTGCCACCACCATGGTCACAAGGCTACCAGCTCAGGCTTCAATGGGGATTTCAGATCTCGTGGGTCCTGTGGTGGGGCTAAGGCTGTATCAGACCATGATAGCCCAGACACACAGGTCACTTGGATCTGAATGGGTCCTTAGAGTCAGTCCTCCATTGCTTTGAATCACAGCCAAAGCAATGGCGGATCACAAGGCAGCTGCCTTGCACAAAATAGCTCACAAACACACGAATCCCATAAAAGTACAACACCTAATCACAAATTCCATTAATCTAATCTCAATAGACATACATAGGCATGGCCAGCAAGTACTGGGCCATGGAGAGAAAGAAAAAGAAAAAGGAAAACTACTTACAACTATAAAAGAACATAAAAGAAAACGATCTCAGAACTCTTATCAGTGATAAAGTCTGAGCTCTTCCGTCGGGGTCTAAGTCTAAAAGCTCCTCCAGTCCCCTAAACTTAAACCAAGCTTAGGTTTATATAGCAGTGGGTGTGGCGGCGCATTACGGTTAGGAAACCCTAATTTTAGCGATGCCACGTGGCCTATTAATGATCCTTGGATGCCTCAGGGCGCATGCACGAAGATTTGAGAGTGGGAGTGCGTGCCCTAATCCTTGGAAATTCCCAGAAAGTCCTCTACAGAATGATGGAAGTTGGAGTTCGGAGCTTCGCCAGGTTGCAGTCGATTCCCAAACTTGTCGCGTGGTAGCACTGACTTCGCGAGGATGAGTTAGCATTAAAACTTCAGATGTGGCGGGGTTGCAACTTCTTGATGCTTTGAGCAGTCGCGAGGTAGATAGTTAAGCTCTCGCTGGATTGAGCTTCACGAGGTTGGATTGCTACTTGTGAATAGCACGGGAACTGCGTGAGCATTCCATTTCACAATAGATCTTCGCGAGGCTAACTTTGGCTTTGCGAGGCTGCTTTCTTCCTGAACAGCGCGAGAACTGTGCGGGAAGTTCACTTCTTAATGAAACTTCGTGAGGATCCTCACGATAGCTTTGAGGCTTTTCTGAACTGTGTGATAGCTCCTCTTGACATTTGCATCCCACGACTACTGCGTGACAGCTGCGCGAGGCAGGATTCTGAAGCTAGTCTGTCACTCAACTGTAAGAGAAGTTGTTGTGAAGTCTTGGGACTTCGTGAGGACTGCGCGAAGTATATTTTTCTGAATCCTCTGGAGCTTTATCAGCTGCGCGAGGCTTGCCTCAGGTCTGGATTCATGGCTTATTCTTCTGAGGGACTTCTGGTGCCAACACAGGCTCCTTAACATGATTTATGGCCTTACTGCACTGCTATTTATTATCTATAGAAAACACTTAACAAACCTTTATTAGATGGCTAAGGGTCTAATCAAAGGCTATGTTAAGGGGTGAAAAGTGGTACTTTTCAGGTCTTAACAGTAGTTCTTCTCGTGATGTTTCAGCTGCCTTGACCTGTAAGCAATCACTTTCTTGTGTTGGTTAAGCACGCAGCCCAAACCATTATATGAAGCATCACTATATAGCGCAAACCCTCCACTGCCTGAAGGAATTGCTAGCACTGGGGCTGAAGTGAGTCTCTTCTTGAGTTCTTGAAAACTCTTTTCTCACGCTTCACTCCACTCAAATCTTGCATCCTTCCTTGTGAGTCTCGTAAGTGGTACTGATATTTTCAAAAATCCCTCCACTAAACGTCGATAGTAGCCAGCTAAACCAAAGAAACTATGAATGTCTGTCATCGTCTTTGGTTGTTCTCATTTTACCACTGCTTCGATCTTAACCGGATCTACTGTGACACCCTCCTTTAAGACGACATGTCCCAAAAAGCTAACTTTCTCCAACCAGAACTCGCACTTACCAAGTTTGGCGTACAGTTGGTGTTCATGTAGAGTTTGTAGAATAACTCTCAAATGTTCTTCTAGTTCCTTCTTTGACTTGGAATATATCAGGATGTCGTCGACGAATACTACGACGCAAGTGTCTAGGTGTGGTTTAAACACCTGATTCATCAAGTCCATAATGACGCCGGTGCATTCATCAAACCAAACAGCATCACTAAGAATTCGTATTGTTTGTATTGTGTCCTGAATGCTATCTTCTAGATGTCCTCTACCTTGACTCTCAGCTAATGGTATCCAGATCTCAGATTGATCTTGGAAAAATACCACACTCCTTGTAGCTGATCAAATAAATCATCAATCCTAGGCAATGGATATCGATTCTTGATGGTTAGTTTGCTTATCTGTCGATAGTCGATGCACAGTCGCATCGACCCATCTTTCTTCTTTTCAAACAAGACCGGTGCTCCCCAAGGAGACATGCTAGGTCTTACAAACCCCTTATCCATGAGCTCTTACAACTGCTCTTTCAACTCCTTCAACTCAGTAGGAGCCATGCTATATGGCGCTTTGGAAATAGGCTCTGTTCCAGGTAACCCCGATAATTCCTCCGAAAAGACATCCTCAAATTCACGTGCAACTGCAATCTCTGAAATGATGTTCTTTCCTCCCTTGTCTTCCTTCAAGAATGCTAAGTAACCACTGCACCCCTTTCTGATTAAGCGCTCGGCCCTGACTGCGAACACAAGTGGCATAAATGTCGATCTCATTCCTTGAAATCGGAACAATCTCCTCATATTAGGTCTGAAGATGATGACTTTATTCTTACAATCTACCGTTGCATAATGAGCTGACATATAACATACGTATACATCAAAATTTATGGAGAGGAATGAGTCTACTCTACTTCCTAAATGGATGCACCTTCTCTATCTAAAAACTTTAAGTAATTGAAATTCTTGATTTTAAAAGAACATCTCACCTTGGATAACGTCGTTGGTATTCTATGCTTCTTGGGCAGTAATAGCATAAGCTCATCCTTGTACGACCGGCTTCCTTGCATGTATCGGTCTTGGCATGGAAGCAGAAGCAGTTCTCTCTTTACTCATCTCAGGGCAATCTCGGATCATGTGGCCCATCTTTTCACACTTGTAGCAACCCCGAGTACCCCTTCTACAATCTGGTATTTTATGAGACTTGCCACACTTGCCACAAGTCTCAACTATAGTAGTAGATGCTGCCCGTGAGAAACCCTGGGTAACTGATACTCCAGTGGTGGTACCAGGGTTCTCATATCTGATCGACCTCCCAGATGTAAGCACAGATAATCTCTAATAATTTGTTTGTTGTGTCGGTCTATTATAATCAGTTTGAAACTACTGTCTCTGCATGGGTGCGACAAATCGTGGCTTTTTGTTCACTAGCTCATAGTTTCCCAATTTACTTTGATCTGTCCTTCCTTTCCCTTATTGATATCTCCTTGTGTATCGATCTTCATTGTCTTCTATTATCACCAAGGCCTTTCTCATAACCGCTCCATAAGTTTTCAATTCAAATGTTGCTACCTTTCCCCTGGTGTCCGGCCTCAAGTCGCGTTATAGTCTCTTCGCTTTCATCAAGTCCGTAACTACGAAGCCAGGAGCAAAGCGAGCAAGCCTTATAAACTCTACTCCATATTCCCTCACTGACATCCTTCCTTGCTCGAGCTGAAGAAATTTAACTTCCATTTGATTGCGTACTACTTCAGGGAAGTATTGTTTGATAAATTCACCCACAAATTCCTCCCATGTCCACAGCAATCCTAGGGTTTCCTGAGCCCTAGTCCTAGACACGAACTTCCACCATAGGCTTGCCTCCCCATCTAACATATATGCTACCCAACGGACACTTTCATCTTCAGTGCACGTAAGCACACTGAACACTTTCTCTATCTCACTCAACCAATTCTCTACATCCATTGGCTCTGCTTGCCTTGAAAAACTCAGAGGACGCATCCTCCTAAACTGTGTGAATGCAGAGGGCAAAGTCTGTGTAGTACCCATTGGAGGTGTAGGTGGCTGATGCTAGTCATTGGCATTATGAACTGCCAAGGACGTCGCTTGCTGAGCCATGACGTTTGCCATGGTTTCCATGGTGTGCATCATCCTCTGATGCTCTTCTCTCTCTTCATTTCTTTCTCTAACCCTTTCTTATTCTCGTTGATCTCTATCTTGATTCTCTTCTTTGTCTTGATTTCGTTGACTACTGCCTCCTAGGGCTTCTCTATTCCCCAACGACACTCTATTTGAAGCTAAGACAACACCGTCTCTACTCTGCAAGTTTCTTTCATGGCAGCCCCTGGGCTGACCTCTTCCTCTAGAAGACATCACGCTCTGCACATGAAATCACAGTTTCATTAGCAGAAGGTCCTATGCTCTAACAAAATCAATACTTGTCAAAAATTTTAAAAGAAATTGCTTTGATACCAACTGTGACAGCCAGAATTTTGGTGCCCCAAAATCCGTACCATCGACACTACCCTCGAGGTCGTGCCCTACAAGCCTACATGAAACATTCGGTATATCCAAGCAATAGTAAAGTAAACCAAATTACATAAGAACTAATACTGAACTTAATCTCCAGTTCTACAATATAAGTCAAAACACGTAACTCAAAAAGATGATTCTGATCTCATGCCACTGCATGAGCAAGAGAACCAACCCGAACCATCAGTGATGACTTAGCAATCACCTTGGATGGTTCGCCAAAGAATGTCTCATTTTATATTACATTTTCTCAAAAAAAAGGGTTGGACATGCCAATCCGTACAGTTTCTCTAAAAAAAAAACTATCAAAGTACGCAGGGGTCCTCTAGAAGAAATCGTCAGGAGGGGACTCTGACTCCTCCCTAGGCATGTAATCTGAATCCTCCTGATTAATGTCTCTCGAAGCAGCAACAGTAGCTAACACTAGACCTGCGACGTATAGTCTAAAGAGAGAGCTACATCATAGCTCAATAGGGAAACAACAGAGTGAACATATAAATCTATTTTACTCACATATATTCCATGACATTAGAAACATGATTTATCAATAAAAATAGTTGGAAAAATAGTTTGAGTTATTGTAAGCATGAACTGAATGCATCTGTTACTCTACATGTGTTTACTTGTTTTCAACTTGTTGACAAAAGATGAAGATCGGCCTCAAAAACTTAAATCAATAACTTAAATAATCCTCGATGCACTATACTCTCGAGCCCTGATGGAATACCCACCATCGTCATCCAATCAGACTATTTTTCATTCATTTTTTATTCATGTAATACTACCCGGGTCTCTTCCTCATAGGCGACGGGGCATAAAGCTCACATACATCCCCGGGATGTCATACTGGTGTACGGATTGGCCGTCGTACCGATCACGAATATCATGTCGAGTCAGTCATGGGTATACCACCATGTCGGTGGGGTATTCCCCAAACCTTATATCAAATATGCAATTACATATAATTATTCACCGTGTGATTTGCTAAACATAGTATTTTAGGTTTATTCGATTCTCATTTAATTAACTTCACATCACTAAGATGTTCACGATTTTCCATACATCCTTGGGATGTAACCAGCTCATATGCATCACTTAGATGCCCTTATAACATTTACACCCCCTTAGGATGTCACATACTTATAGCATACATATTTCCTTACTTAATGTTCACACACACACTTTAATTTCACATGTTCAGCTACTTTTCAACAAAAACATGCGCATCTCTATGCTCTCAACGCATAACTATTCATTTCTATATCACTACATATATGCCATTGTAATTAAAGTACATGTTCAAGGTATTCCCTACTTCACGTATTTGAATTCCCAAGCGTCAAGGTCCATAGTGGGTTCCCATGCTCGTATTCAAGTGTTCAACCTAAATTACATCATATCACATGCAAAGCATCAAGAACGATGTATAAAAGAAGGTACAAGGCACTCCCAATACTCTAAGGTCCAAAACAAAACTCACTCAGATACTATCAAAATCGATTAATCGATCACCATATCGATTAATCAAATTTCCAAATCGATTAATCGATCCCAAATCGATTAATCAAAATTTCAAAATCAATTAATCGATCTAAAAATTGATTAATCGGTTTTCCCAGACTCCTCCTTTTCCAGTCACTGGGAGTACCCAGATGATTAATCGATTTCAAATCAATTAATCGGAATAAAAAATCGATTAATCAAAATTTAATTCGATTAATCAGTTTCGTGCTTCTGTGTTTGTATTTTATCAAAAATCGATTAATCGGTTTAAATTTGATTAATCGATTTTGACAGAAACCCAGCCCTCTTCAGGCATTTCCTCCAGCTTTTCTCTCTCCATTTTCTCTTTTTTCTATTTCCTTAAATTCTTCAATAGTTCAATAACAGAATCACTAAATCATCCACATCATAATTTACAAAGATCTTACCCCAATTCCAAGTATGGGTGGTTCAAGGGTTTGCTTTTAAAAGCTAGGGCTCTTAGCTTGATTCCTTGAATTCATACACATTGCCTCCGGAATTAATGCTCAAGCATGTCTTCAATTCAAAATCCACACGAAATCCTTTAGCATTTACTCTCTCTTTCCCTCTAAACTCTCTCTCTTCATAAATCCCTAACCACCAAAATTTAAGAGAATTAACTTCTCTTTTTCCTTTAAGCTATTTAAATCATTTAATATTTTTTGGTGCAAAACACATACACCCATAGCAGGTGTATGTGACCTTATCAAAAGATCCACCTCACAGACCCAAGTATACTTTTCACCTCAAGTCTAGTCTAGCTAAATTATTAAGTTGACTTTCTCTTGGTCCAACTTATGACCAGATGAGCATGCATCCCGAGGACACTAATCAAAACTCAAATTTTTAGGGATGTTACAAAATCATAACATAAAAACTATTGCAACCACTATGTTTATAAGCTACACGCTCATGCATCCATAGGTGCAAAAAGCCTATAAACTATATGCAAGCACAAGAGATTATAGATTCAATGGATTAAGAAAAACAACTTTCATTGCATAAAAAGTATTTACAATGCTCAACCCTTAAGACTGCAGTCCTGCATAACTCCTAGACCCTTTACAAGCTTACACAGTCCTTTTGACAGCATGAAATCAGTCCTATATATTACCAAAGGACTTTGCCAGCAAATGTTGAGCTAAGGAAGAATAAAGGAAAAAGGTGACCTAACCCTAGAAATGACCTGAGCATAGACTATCCTCCTGGCTCAGATTAGATTAGGTTATGTTAGATGCCTAGTTTTGGCTATTTTTACAGCTTATATACAATCCACACAATATCTCTGTGCCTTGGCCAATCAGAAAATGAAAGAAATAACATCTTTGGAGTTATCGTCATGGTTCATTTATGGCCCAGTATTGCCTCGAGATGTGTGTGACAACTCAGCACATTGGGATGTGTGCCCTAGATGCTGTGGAACACAAAAAATGTCCTTGAAGTTTGAATATAGTAGCTGGATCTCGAGCTTCGAGTGGTTGCAGTTTTAAAATTTAAATCTCAAGTAGGTCTCGAGAGGCTGCTCGAGTGGATGATTTAAAGCTATAAACTACCCTGCTGCTTGCTGGCTTCAGATTTGCAACTCAACAGGATCTCGAGAGGCTACTCGACAAGATAAAAAAGCAGCATTGTAAGTGCTTGAGTGGTTCAACTACAGCTCTACAACTGCTCGAGTGGATAAAGGCTTCAGCTACACAACTCGAGAGACTTAGATCTACTACTCGATAGGCTATTGTGGCAGCTCGACATGTTTAGTTCTCAATTGCTCGACAACATTTCCTGCTTCAGCAATGTGGTGCTCGAGTGATTGTTGGCTTTAACAATGAAACTCGACCAGTTGGTGCATCTGCTTGTATGGTTTAAACTTGAGTGATCTGTCAGCTGCTCGAGTGCATGAATATTTCAGCCATATCTTCAGCTGCTCAAGTGTGGAATTTTTAGTGTGCATACTACTGTAATGTGCCACTTGAGCAGCTGGTTGGCTACATATATAAAATGTTGCATTGCTCCATAGCACCTCTTGCTGTAGCATTGATGTGCTCGAGATTCAGGTAAGTGCAGTTGCTGGTTACAATTGATGTGCTATTATTTTGTTAGAAAATTTGGTAAACACAGATGAAAAGTAGAAGTGGAATGGAATGAAATCAGCAGAAAAACAACAATTCTAAACTAAGTGCTACAAGGTCCCGGGCTGTTGTAGCAAGTTTTTTAATAAGTAAGGATTAGTCCACAGGATAATGTGATCTAATTTTTTGGTAAATCTCCAGATCTGCTACAGATCTGGCTGTTCCTATTTATCCTAAAAGCAAAACAAGAGAAGAGAGATAAAGTTTTATTGTTTACTTTAAACTAAAAAAGCAAGAACTTAAATCTAATTATGAACAAATTTAAAACCAAACCAGAGATACAAAGAGAGAATTGTGAGAAATAAAAAATATTTTGGTAAAATTATAATTCAAATATGGGGAATGAACAACTTAGAGAATAGTTTTCACTGTAAATCTGATTTGCAGCACAGAGTAGAAGATAGATTTGCAGCATTCCTTTATTTGGCTACAAGCACAAATGCAGGGTAGAAGGATCCAGATCTGCCTTGAGATATGGATTAGTCCTAAGGTTATACTTTGTCCACTTGAATGGTCCCAAAGTATCCCATGGATATGATCCAGTCACGGGAGAAAGAAAAAGAACAATAAAACCACAACAGATGCTATGAATGCAAGGCTACAAGCTTAGGCATCTGTAGGTCTATAAATCTATGAGGATCAGGTGAAGATAACCAGATCTTATAAATTTAAAAAACAAGAAAACCAGTAATTCATTAAATTAAATAATCTCACAACAAATTACTCTTAGATCTGTTGCCTCTACAGCATTCACTCTTCATACAATGCCTTACAAATTGAATTACAGATCAGCTATCTCCAGCTATTACAAAGCTTTAGCCAAGCATGTCTAGGCTAAGAAGAGAATAGGGGAAAAGAAGAAGAATAGAAAGAAGCGGGAAAGCAATTCAAACTTTATAAAAACTCTCGATTTCTCCTCCCCCTTTTAAAACTAAACTCCCTCCTATTTATACACTTCCCCCAACTGTCTCAGATCTGTTTTAGCCAATCAAAGGAAAAGGAATCAATTCTGTTAGAAGACCTCTTGATGTGGCTGCATTTCCTCCACTAATTTCTCGCAAACTTGTTAGAATTAGTTATGCACACGTGAGGGAGTTAGGACAGTTCTCCTTTGTGCCCATGAAGTTCCAAAAATACCCTCTAAGGCTATCAGCACACCTCTGGTCATGTGCATCAACTCATCGAACCCCAAATCTCTCAGTTCGACAGGTTAAAGCCTCTAATTTTGCACTTCGAGAGGTTCAGAGTTCCATTCGAGAGGTTCCAACTGCTAAATTTATCAAATTTGATAGGTTGCTTTGAAGTACTCAACTTCTTCATTGGCTTCAACAGTCCTCTCGACGGGTTAGCTCAACTACTCGAGACTCAGAGTAGCTTCAGGCATGTAGTCGACAGGTTAACTTGTACTGCTTGAACTCATCAATGCATCTTTAGGCAATCTCTCGACAGGTCCATTTCCAGCATTAGATCCTCTCGACAAGTCCTTGACAACTTCGCTTTTGCTTGCTCAATAGCACGTAAACCTCTCTAGAGGTTCTAGGAACCTCTCGACAAGTTACTTTTTCAATTGCTTTGCACTGCAGTACCATTCAAGGTTCATTCTTCATCAAATGTAGTTACTGCTATTTAATCTGCTCAAGCACATATTGCTGCTGCAACCTGGTTTGCTCTAGTGTGCAACTACACTTTGATCTGCTACTAGTTCCATCAATTGGACTGCTTAAGATTTGTACAGATGCTATGCATGTTGACCTCCCAGCTGCAAGTTGACATGTTGTTCTATTTAATGCACTGCAGCAGCTCTCCCAAGAATTAGGCACGATCTTTCATCCTCAACAGGCCTTCTAGGACACCAATGCATGGTTCACCATGGTGTATTCAATGTAGACTCATCAGCTCCTCAGTTTAACAAATGATTCCTTCTCCTTGACTTGAAATTGAGAAATTTCATCACTAAATCATTATTTTCCTACTATCTACAAAACATACTTACAAATCATTATTAATTGGCTCAAGAGGTCCAGCAAAGGTCAGGTTAGGAGGTGAAAAATGGTATTTTCATTGATTAACATACCCCTAAACCTAAGCTTTGCTTATCCTTGAGCAAAGGAAAAATTAAAAATAAATATTCAAAGAAGTAAATGCCACTTTTGTAGGGAGCACATATGCATTTAGCATATGCATCAACCCTTTTAAACCTCTAGGTGATCCCTAGTGGAGGAGTGAAGTCTCCTGAGGGTTTTCAGTAAAGTTACCCACAAACTTCCTTATAGAAATGGTTAATTCAAGTGCAACAATGATAAGTTAAATTTCAACACATTCAGCTTCATTCCACACCATGCTTTCTCAAATTCAGAAGTTTCAAAATAGTAAACGTAAACAATTGAATACCTAAATCCTTATGCAAACTCATCACAACCAATCTATAATCATCAAGAATATAGTATGTGCAAATCAATATAGAATTTACCATTAATTTGAGAGTCAGGTTCAAACAGTGCCCAAATAAATCCAATTTCAGACCTAATTCTCTCAAAGCCCTACTCTCACAAATGAATTTGAAAGGGTTCAATTTCACTCCAGCTCAAGAGCAGTTACAGCCCTCAAATAGGACTGCAAGCATGAGCATGGGCATGGCTACTAAATCTTGAAATCTTCTATCTCTTTTCACCATAGATCACACAGCTCCTCATCCCCACATGACAGCTCAATAAACTTCATATCAGTAAGGTCTTTTTATTGGGTTGTAATGTGGCTTATGATTGATGTTTAAAAGAATAAAGGGGAATAAAGGGATTCAAAAGTGAGAAATCAGCAAGGAGAGGAGGTGGTTATGACATCACCTTCTTCATTTTAACACAATTCCATCTTCTTTTTGGATTTTAAGAGCCAAAGTGGCTAGCTTCTTCTCTTCTTTTTTAAAATTTCCAATGAAATGCTTCTTTGACTTCTCTTGCTCCTTTGCTTTTTTTTTTTTTTTTATGGGCTGGAATTTCACAGCTACACAACTGACACACATCTGTCATCAAATATCCTTTCTTTTTCTTCCACCAAATGTTGAACCAGCTCAACCTTCTTCAGCTTCTTCTCCTTTACCTTCTGAGATCTCAAAATGGGGTAAAGTTGAATCAGGTCTTTGAGGTTTGGGCTCAAGTTTTCTGGTTTTTTGTCAATGAAAGATGGATTTTTAAAGCTCAAATGTTGTGTATCAAGGGCAGTTCAAAGGTAAGAAATTTTAAGCTCAAACTATCCAAAGATGGCCTTACAACATCTCTTCCGTGTCATGAGTTTTGTCAAGCTGTTTTAACTTGGAGTGCACAACTTTTAGTGAAAAAGAGTAGGTTCAATCAATCATTTAGAGCAAAAAAAATTGGCAAAACACTCTTCAAAGAATTATTTTATAGGCCCCAACCTTATTGGGTATGGTCCTCTTTTGAACTCATAAGCATATTCTTACCTCTTTTCTCTTCTTATTGATTCACTATATACTGATTATGACAAACATTTCTTTATGACCTCTTTCATGGAAGTGTTGAATTTTAAAAGATCCTAGCATTAAACAGTCTACTATCCATTTTAAATCTTCCTTTTTCAAAATTGCTTAATTGAAAATTTTCAAAATTTATTTTAATCCTACTAACATTACTGCACTTAGCTTAATCATCTCATAACACCCTTCCATACCCCCAAACCTATGAGGAACATTGTCCTCACTGTTTCAAAGAGTAAGCTTTTAGGGACAACAAGGTATAATCATTAAATCAGCATATACAAAACAGCAAAGAAGACAAGTAAAACTACAGCAAAGAAAAGGAGACAAAAAAAAAGAAATTTGCATTAATAAAAATAGTATACAAGACACTACAAAAGACATTTGTACATGTATAAAAACAAAAACTAAAATCTAAGGACAACTGACACACTAAAACCTAATCTGAATCTGAGCTAGATAGAGTAACTAGTGCCCATCCATAATCTTCTGCCATTTTCTGATACTTCTCTTTAATACTCTCCTTCACATTCTCAGCCTTGGCGGCACCAGCCTTGGTCCTCTTGGCAGCTGGCTTTTGTGGCTTGGTGCTGCCCTACTGCGTGGTAGGCTCATTGATGGACATCCCAACTGATGAGGTTGGGTGCACTACTGAGAAGGAATTTTGGAGTGTCTTGACTTGTCTTCCCAACATTTTTGATTTCTGAATTTGCTCTTCATATAACTTGAGTGTGGTCAACAACAATTTCTCCCACCGTCTCTTCTCTACTCTGTGATCCAGTTGCAGCTAGGCAATCTCAGCTAGGAAAGGCTGCTTGATTGTAGTATGGATCTCAGCCATCCCTCGAATTACATCCCTCCTGATGTAGGGGTTTTCATCCATAGCTCTCTTGAGGGTGGAGAATAGGGGAATGGGGTTTGAAGAGGTAGAAATCAATGTCCTCTCAGTGGGGTCATCAAAAATATGATATGGAGTGGATGAAGATGATAGGATAGAAGGGGAAAGTGGAAGTATAGGTGCCAGCTCCTCCTCGATGGGGTCAGTCTGGGTATTGGAAGAGGATAGGGTGAATTCTATTTGGGTTGAAATGGTTGTGGAGGTTGATGGAATAGGAAGCAACTCAACAGACTCAAAGTGTGTCTAAGTTGCAGCAATGGTAGTGGCTACTAAAGGGGAGGTCTGAGGAGGAAAATGTGATGGTGATACAAGAATGAGTGGTGTAGGGGTATGAGGTTGTGTGGTTGAGGTAGATGGGAGTAAAGTGGACCGGATGGACTAGAGGCAAGTGGCCATGACAGACTAGTTTTCTATATTATTATGAAGTTGAGATTGGATAGATGCAAGAAGGGAAAAAATTTGAGCCAAGGAATCTGGTAAGACGGGGGTAACAAGTGGACTAGATGAAATGTGTTGGAATGGTGAGGTAGAAGCATGTTGGAATGGAGAAGGTTGTGGAAAATCTGGGCGAGGTGTGTATTCATGCCCAATGTCTTCCATAATGGAATCAATTAAGGATGAATACCCCTCAGAAGTGTAATGCTCTAAATCTTGGGTATGGATAGGGGAAATAGTAGTACATGGGGTAGACTCAAAGGGTATATTAGTGAATGGTGAAAATGGGTCAGTGAGTAAAGGGTCCAAGCTTGGAATGGATGGGCTAGATGTACTGGTTGCTGGCTGAAGTAGTTTGGATTTTCTCTGGTAAGTGGTCTTAATGGTAGATGTGAGCAAGGGCAATGGGTCAATGGTAGGAGGAGCTGACACAAGTGAGGTTGTGGTGGTTGTAGAAGGTGTGGCTATGAAACTGAGAGGCATAGGTGCAGGTATGAAGGGCAAGGCAATGGATGAAGTGATGATGGCTGGTACAACAACTGTAGGTATAGAGATTATGGATACATGTGCTGAAATGGTCAAAGGAGAAGTAATTGTAGTGTTGACCACAGTGGCTTCTTGCAAAGGGCTCTCAACCTGCTTCTTCCTCCTCCCAATCAAGGTCATACTAGTTGACCATGCTTTCTTTCCAAATGATTTAGGAGGCAATGCCTCAGTTGGCTCTCCTACTTTGAATGCATACTTCCCTTGCTTCAACAGAGTAGTGATAATTCTGTTGTATGGTAAACCTGGCACAATGGGCCATTGAAAAATTAGCCCTTGGAGTAAAAATAAAGGGCATCCACAATGGGGTGCCTTCTTTCTTATTGATGCCCAGTCATAAAAATAGTCTTCCGCAAAATGGTATCAATGAAAACTAAACTGGGATTCAAATCTCTCCTCATCAAAGACTCTCCAAATCCAACAATTCCCTAAGTCAAGTGTTCGGCCATGACCCTAAATGATACACTGTCAGGAACTCCTAAACTGCTAGCTGGATCATACTGAAATAGAACCCCCAACACTAAACCAATGTCCTTGTAATCTACTAGAATCTCCCAATCATCAATCAGAACGACAAGCATAGGGTTAGTTGCCCCTGTTGTCTTCTTCAGCCTTAAATTCTGATACCACAATTTTACTAATCTGGGGTATACCTTCTCATTCAATGGGGTCAACAGAGGATTCAAAGAAGCCTGTTCCAAATAGGTTAAAGTGTCACTACACTCCTCTAACTTGGTGAAATAAGGTAAATCAAAGACTGTCTCAGCTATCAGACCCAAAGTATCCACAAATTCATTAGGAGTTGTTAGAGTCATAGGTAAAATAGGTAACTCCTCTGCAATGTCCTCACTGGTTTTGGCTTTCTTAGATTTCTGAGTGTTCTTGGGTTTGTCCATACTCAACTTCCTCTTAGCAGGTGGATCCACTTGAGACTGTGAAGCAGCTATCCTACTAGATTTCCTAGTGGATTTGGTAGGAGATTGAATTAAGTCGGACAAAGGGCCCTCAAATTGCTCAGGATCGGCCATTAAAAACATAGAACCTAACAAATTTCACACAGAGCCTATTCACTTACCATAATTTTACTCCACTTAAATCACACTCACACACGACAGAGAATCCAACAATGCAAACCACAGAAATGATAGATTCAAGAGGCAGAGTCGGTGAAGAACTTACCCAAAACCTAGGGTTTCTCGGCAAATGCAGCACAAAGAACCAAATCGGCAACAACTAGGTGCAAAATGACAACTTCTCAAGGGCGATCCAACAGGAAAAAATATAGACCAATTTAAAATGTAACCTGTGAGCTAGATAGGAAAGAAACAAAGGAGTTTTTGTGAAGAAGAAAGAGAAGGTTTTGAGCAGAAGCAGAAAATGCTCAAAAGAAACCTTTCGAATGGTTTTAAAATCCAAAAATACGACTTCAACAGGTTGAAAATTCCAAGAACCAACCTATCGAGTAGTTCATAACAACCAGTCGAATAGATGAAACTACTTGACAGTGCAAATAACTCCAAAAGATGGGTTCGAGAGGTTTTTCAAACCTCTCGACAAGTTTAATTCCTTCAGAAAATTAGATTCAAGAGGTTACCCCAAACCTCTTGACAGGTTCTCTAAACTTGTTGAATCTTCATTAAATCTCTTCAGAGCCTATCAAATTCTCTTTTCTACCTATTGACATGTCTTAGTACCTGTCAAATTCATATGAAACACCATTAGATCCTATCGAATAAGATTTCCAACCTCTCGACAGGTCTCAGTTCTTCATTCATGTTTACCCCTCACATGTATACTGTCCATTTTTAATAAAATCACAAATCCACCTCAGTATCAACTCGTTTCTTAGTTAAACAAACATCACAGAACCCACCGTAGACCAGACATTGTACAAAGTGAACAATCAAACAAAAATTACAAACTTTATGTAAATTAGAAGACAGAATTAAAAACAACAAAAACATGCTAACTGACAGTTATGTTACATAATTTACAATCATGAAAATCACACAAAATTAGGAGGTTCCTGAAGGTTAATGGTCTTAGCAGGCTCCATTGTATTTTCAACACAAATTTTCAGCCTTTGACCATTCAGTTTCATAACCCTTCCATCCTTGGGGTTCATAATCTCAACAGCTCTAGATTGGGATACATGCAACATAGTGTAAGGTCCATCCCATCTGGATTTTAATTTCCCTAGGAAAAATTTCAGTTTTGAATTAAAAAGCCATACCTTAATACCTTCAACAAACTCCTTCCTAAGAAGATGTTTGTCATAGAAAGCTTTGGCCTTTTCCTTATAAATTATGGCATTGGCATAGGCATCCAATCTCAATTCCTCCAATTCTGACAGTTGCAATTTCCTGTGAAGACTAGTAGCAGTTAGATCAAAAGTTAATGCTTTAATGGCTCAGTAGGCCCTATGTTATAACTCCACCGGAAAATGGCATGCTTTGCCATATACCAATCTAAAAGGAGACATCCCTATTAGGGTCTTATAGACAATCCTATAAGCCCAAAGAGCATCCTGCAACTTCAGGAACCAGTCCTTCCTATCAGTCCTCACTGTTTTCTCTAGGATGTGCTTAATCTCCCTCTTAGAAATTTTAACTTGCCCACTGGGTTGTGGGTAGTAGAGAGTGGCTATCCTGTGTGTAACAGAGTACTTCTTAAGCAAGTTTGTAAAGTGTCTATTGTAGAAATGACTCCCCTCATTACTAATGATAGCTCTGGGGGTGTCAAATCTAGAGAAAATGTTATCCTTCAAAATTTTGAGCACAGCTGTGTCGTCATTTGTTCTTATGGCAATGGCTTCTACCCATTTAGACACATAATCCGCAGCCACCAAAATAAAATTAAACCATAGGAAGGAGGAAATGGAACCGTGAAGTCTATTCCCCAAATATCAAACAATTCTACCACAAGTATAGGGTGCAATGGCATTGAGTCTCTCTTAGATATGCTCCCCATCTTTTTACTTCTCTCACAGGCCTTGCAATGCTCCATTTCATCCTTGAACAAGGATGACCAATAAAATACACTTTGGAGTACCTTTACAGCAGTTTTCTTGCCACTGAAATGACCTCCACAGGCCTGCTCATGACACATTATAAGAATGCTATAGAACTCATTTTCAGGAACACATTTCCTCACCATCTAATCTGCACAACTCTTGTAAAGGTAAGGATCCTCCCACGGAAAATATTTAATTTGAAAGAAAAATAAGTCTTTGTCTATCTTAGACCAGTGTGGGGGAATCCTACCAACTGTAAGATAGTTCACAATGATAGCAAACCAGGGTACACTCATATTGATGACAAAACGTTACTCATTAGGGAAAGAATCATTCACAGGCATTTCAGCATAGTCAGCACGCAAGATTCTAGACAAATGATCTGCCACCACATTCTCTACACCCTTTTGGCTCAAGATCAAACTCCTGCAATAGGAGGATCCATCTGATTAATCTTGATTTTGTTTCTTTCTTGGACAAAAGGTACTTCAAAGCTGAATGGTCAGTAAACACAACAATTTTAGATCCTAGCACATAAGATCTAAATTTCTCCAAAGCAAAGACAGCTGCTAACAGCTCTTTCTTAGTGGTGGTATAGTTCAATTGAGCATTAGTCAGTGTCTTACTTGCATAAGAAACTACACTAGGTAGTTTGTCCCTTTCTTTGTCCCAAAACTGCACCAATTACAAAGTCTGATGCATCACACATCAACTCAAATGGCAGAGTAATCACACTACGTGAAAATGGCACATAAACTACACCTGCAAATACAAAAAGAACCACTACTCTAGCAGTAGTATAATAATCCACTGCAAAAATGGATGGTTTATTATATTAAAACAGTGGTTTAATTCATAAACCCTCATCATGTGATACTCCATCTTCTCGTCACGTGCAAAACCATCGGGGTCCCTACTCCAAACTTTTTATCTTGCTAATGAAACCGCTGTCTCACTTAGGAATCTGTTTTCTTTCTTTCTCTCCTCTTCCTCTCTATCTCTCCTCTTCCTCTCTCTCGAGAACCCTAGATTTTGCATGAGTCTTGGAGGATTTGAGATGGATCATGAGATCGAGAGCCAGTGAATGCTGATTTAGGTGTGTTTTATGGTTTTGGTCTTGTGGATCGGAGGATTTAAGATGGATTGGAAGCTGGTGAATACAGATCTAGGTATGTTCGATGGTTTTTGGTTACATTTTGGTTGATTTTGAGTAGGATTTGAGATAGATTGGAAGCTGGTGAATGCTGAAGTGATCTCCGCATCCTCTCTCTCGATGGCTCAACCTCTCGTGAAGAAAGACGACGATCGAGACGACGAAGGTTGGTTTCCAAACCCTAATTTTACATATTCATCATCTCAATCCCTTTCAACTATTATTTCAGTTTCATCATTTGGATCTATGCTAGCTGGCATTGATTCATGTGACACTTGTGATCGTTATGTTTCAATTTTGTTTTAGTTTTCATTTTAGAGGTCAAGTTTTTTAGATCTATGGATTGAAGGCTTTTGACATTTTGATATTACAGGGTCTTTACGCAGGTCGACATATTTCAAAAACCGGAAAGCAAAGTAACACTTTGTTTTGCTATAAGAGGACGTGAAGAGCACCCATCGCCTATTTTCCTCCACTGTAACCTACCAGGTATGCAGATTAATCTCATCTTCATCGATTCAAAACCCTAATTTTTCTCTTATCTTTCTGAGATCTAATTGAAAACACCTTATATAGATAAATATTTTTTTTGTTCTCGTGATCATCGATCTAGGGCATATATCATGAGAATTTTTAGGATTTCGACTCTGGAGATGGTTCTAGATTTTCTAAGAATTCGATTAATTAGGTTAATGGAGGAATAGAGAGAGACAAGAAAGAGAGAGACGCAGAAGATGGTGTCTGCGAAGTTGGAAGGTCCTTCAGTTCCCGTCCTCCGTAGAGATCCCTATGAGGTGTTGAGCATTTCGAAAGATTCGTTCGATCAGGAGATTAAATCGACGTACAGAAAGCTAGCTCTCAAGTAAGTTCTCTACTTTGATTTCTAGATTTTGTAGTAATTGAAGTTGGGATGTTGTAGATTAGCAATTCTTAACTTAGTTAAATTTTCCGTATAAAAAAAAGAGGAATTGTTGACTTAAACTTGGTAGAATCATGGCTCGGCTTCTGGTTGGGTTCAATTTCAGTTTCGAGTTCTTAAACGTTGGTTCAACTAATTCTTTCTATATTTACACTTTGAATGGGTTTACAACTTTTGTGATGTCTATTACTTCAACGGTGTCGATACTTTTAGCGTCTCCTATATTTCTTTGCAACAATAATGCATGAAGACTATTATAAATTTGATTATTCTGAAAATTTGACGAAGAGCTATTTGGTGTGGCTATGTTGAAATTAGTAATTCTTTTTTTTCCCTCGATAGAAAAGCTGAGACAGTACCCATTCATTAATCAAACTTGCACTTTCCAATCGTGGATTGGATGGTGTTAGATTCATTTATACTTTATTTTAGCTTGGATGTGAATATTTCATAGCAAATATATTGCTTAATTATTTCCCAATCTTTTATTTTTATCTTAGAATAAAATAAACTGCCCTATTTTTTAAGAAGGGTGAAGAGAGGCAAGTCCTTGCACAACCATTGTGTTATGTGTCCTCAAGAAAGTGAATCGATTTCCCAGTTATCCATTCATCGTAGGTTCACGGTGATTTGGGGAACGATGCTCAAAATTTTTAGCGTGAGTTGAGTGGTCCCTAGTTCATGTGGCGACCTCATTCCCGCTTGAGAGTTTGGTGCCTTCAATTGTTCAAAAAGGGCTTTCTAGAGGGTTTCCTTGCCTGTGGTCTCTTATGGGCGGTTATGTATAATATCTGTGATTGGGTTTTGAGTTGGGTCCACTTAGACAAAGAGTTGTTATATTTTGGTTTCCTGCTTAACACTAGATGTCAAAGATAACAACAATTCTAGCAAATGCAAACAATTATTTGCGGTGTTACTAGATTTTCCATTATAAAATTAAGTTGCTAATATTTCAAATGACAATGTCTGTTTCTCTAACGTTCAAGCCATAATTCATATGGTTAGGATTTAAATTGAAGCTTCCCGCCAAGCGAACTTGTGCATAAGATCTCATGAATTGATTAATATAAAAACTTTGACCATGACAACTTTCTATTTTATGGAAAAAAATGCATTGAAAACTAGTTTTTTTTTTCCTCCATTAAAAGTGTGGATTATGGTAACTATGACCTAGAGGAGATTTTTATTTAGAGCTGGTCTTAGTTACCCGACCCGAGTGCAAGAGCCGGCATTCGGGTTTATCTCAAACTGACAACCCTTGTAATTGCACTGATAATTATGAGTGCCAAATCAGTGAACTTTCACTAGTTTGCATCCTCATAAGTACCAGTGCCTGTCAGAAGGAGATTGACCCGAGTGCGACGGTTGGCTCTTGGATTGGCTCCCTTTTACTAAGTCTTTTATTTATTGGCATAAAGAAGAAGGAATTAGGTATTTGATGCAGAAAATACACACGAGGGAGAGAAGGGTATGAGAGTTTTTACTTAGAATAAATAGTCATTATTTTGTATCAAAATGGACTTTTAAATTAAACTAAGTCACTAGCAGTTAGTCATTTCTCATTGAACTTATAATATCTCATAGCCATGCAGCATGTCTCTATTCTCAATACTGGTCCTAATTGTGTGATCATGTTTTGTTGAAAAGATAACTTGATAAGCTTTCCATTCATAGCAGTTTTATTATGTTTAGGGTCTTTAAATGTTGTTTTCCACTAGAAAAGAGGCAAAAATAATGAGTGACAAATATTATATTACTTCTAGGGCCTGTTTGGATTCATGGAATCGACAGGAAATGGAAGCGAAATATGCCTTCGTTGAAAAATGACTTAGCGTTTTTCTTGTGATCACTGATTTCAAAATCAGTCCAAAAGGCAAGGATTTCACAAATCCACGATCACATAATTTACCACCGCCCCAATGTTAAGTAGTGAAAAACACCATTTTTCACCCCTAAACATGAGCCTTGAAAGACCCTTGAGAAGACTAAATAAGTGCTTTAGTGTGCATTTTGCAGCTAACCAAAAAGACAGGTCCAAATCCGAAAACCATCCTAAAATGATCAAAAAGCTGACAACGCATGTCAAGCTCAAAGAGGGAGTGAAGAAATAGCCTCAGCAATGGCTAAAAAGGTCCTAAAAGAGCAAGAAAAGACCTGAAGAAGAAGAATGGAAGCTAGAGTTCAATTCGCAAAGAACTTCTACTATTCGCAAAGAACCTTGAACTTTGCGAAAAGAAGAAAACACTCCTCGAATAGAAGAATGACCTTTGCGAAAAGAAGAAAACACTCTGCGAAAAGAAGAGAAGTCCTTTGCGAAAAGATCTCCTGAAGCCAAAATGCTTTGCGAAAAGATCTCCTGAAGCCAAAATGCTTTGCGAAAAGGCCTTTAAACTATGCGAAATGGCATTCTGGGGATTTGTAACCTAATTCAAGCAGCATTTACAGTGATGTTCATGTTCTGAACTAAAGAATAGGCCACAACTATTGGATGATCTGTGACCATTGGACAGATCATAGCCATAAGTCTAAACCTATTCCTTAATTCGGATTTATTTCTCTTACATCTGTGCTGGTAGCCAGATGAAGATTGAATCTGCTCTGTGGAAATACAGATTCTCCATTAAAATTCAGAGGCTAAAGTACATGAAGCTATTATTTCTGCATTTGTCTTATTTTAAACACCTCCCCAACTCGGATCTGGATCATGTAATTAGTTCTTTTCTTTATTTGCTTATAGTTAAATGTGACACAATCCAACACTCTCTTTTATCTATTCTTTATTTTAGATAATTATAGAGCCAGATCTGGTAGCACAGATCTGGAGGTTTATCTCTCATTTTAGACAAACTTCTCTGTGGACGATCTTGAAATACTTACTTTTAAAACTTGCTACAATTGGCCCTGATCTTGCAGGCCAGTGTTAGCCCCAATGTGCTGATATCCCTTTCATAAGTTAACATCCATATAACCTAGCATTCTTTAATTCTTTAATTTTTGATTCATAATGCACATAATTATGGCACACTTGGAGCGACAACACCCAATCTCTTCCACCACCTCTTGTTCCATCTCCCCCACCGCCATCACCTCCTCTTTCTCCCCATCATCACCACCACCTCCTCCTCCCCACTACCACTACCACCAACTATACCACCACCTCTACCACTGCCACGACCTCCGCCACCACCACAATTTATTAGCATGCATTAGTTTCTGATAATATTTTTATGGGAATTTTGCAAGTAATGTTTGCGTTCATGTTCTAAGGTGCTATGACTTACTTGTGTAGGGCACACTTCCCTTGATGTACGTGGATGTGTAGAGAAGTATGATAAAATAAATGAAACCCAACTAAAAAACTTAAGGTCTTTGTTGTGCTTATTACAAATGATCTTATCTGCAGCCTAGATTTGAATTGAAACTCAATTAGGAAATCAGAACACAGTTATGAGATCGATTGATGCAGGATATATGCCTGGCTGCAACATAAGAAAAACACCTATCACAATCTAGAGCTAAATTCAACAAGATCAGTAAGACATTTTTAAACAATGGGTCACTCTCCCTCTTGAATCTTGTTCCTGCTTTGTAACCTCCTCTTGTTCCTGCCGCCAACTTAAATCCAAGAATACCATTTTGATGAGGAGCACCATAATCACAACCACCGTCATCTTTTTTGTGCATGCATAATGTTTTGTACACCCAAATTTAATATTAGACTAGATCAATCAGCATGTGCATGACCATAGTTCAAATGTCATTTCAAGTTCATGTAATTTTGATGAATTCCTGAACAACCTGAACTTGCGTCAACACAGACAACTTATCAATAGAGGCCAGAATAATATGAAGGGTTTGGTTCGTTTGGCACAAACAAATGTAATGATCCTTTGTACAAGGCCCTATTTCATTGAGGACCCAAAAAGTTCACATCGTCTACAGTAGGGTGCTCTAACAATGTGAGTAATACAAAAGTAGTTTGTGATGCAGTAAGTGCCGAGATTGCGACTCTAAATTGTTTGGCTTCTTGTGTGATGGATCTTTCAAGGGACAAATTCTAGAACTAGTAAGGCCCATTGCATGATATAGAATGCTCATATATGTTGTTATAGGAGTCGGAATAGATGAGGGAGGGATTAATCCAAAGGATGGCATCACACATTGGCTATTAGACCAAAAACATCCCCTCTATGTACCTTAGACCGCTCCTTTGTGTTGGTATACTAGGTAAAACACTATGAAATCCCGTGATCGAGAGATATGAAATGAATCTAGTAGTTTGGAAAGGAAATTTTCTCACACTTGCAAGAAGAGTCACACTAATCAAGTCCACAGTATCAGCTTTGCCTCTGTACTGTATGTCACTCTTCAGTTGCTTTGTTTGGGTTTGGACATAGAAAAAAATTGGACTGGCACTAGGAGACTAAAAAAATGTTATCTATTTCAATGCAACATGGTATGTCACACCTAGGAAATGGGAGGACTAGGCATCAAAACCTTTAAAGAGGTCAATGTATGTCTCTTATGCAGGTGGTTATGAGAGCAAAAGATGTTGGTTTCTTGAAAACTCTATCCAAGTATGCTGGGAAATACTGCCAAAACTTAAGATTCCACCTGGGAAATGGTTACAGACTGAAATATGGTATGATATTTGGATAAATGGTAGCTCTCTATGTAACAGAGATGGAAGAAAATTATACAGGCTTGTCAAAAATAGAGATCAATTGATAATGGATATAGCTGAAAGGAGAAGACACATGGAGGCTATATAGAATATATAGCTGATAAGAAATCGAAAAGAAAATGAAATTGCAAATCTTATTTAGCTTTTAGAAGAACTACTCAAACAAAGGTATGCCCATTCCTAGTAGGTGCTCGATGCTCTAGAAAGCTTTTGAAGATATTAGCCACCTCTTCATAGTTCATACACTGTCCTTATGCAAATGTTATCTGGTCACATGTTCTACAACTATATGAAATCAGCTGGATATTATCTTTAACAGTGGGAGATCCGATTGGAGATGGGGCAACAATTCATTTGCAAAAGAAGCTGTTTCATGTGGTCCATCACTTGACACTCAGTGACTTGAACTTTGTGGAAAGAACAAACAACACAATTTTTAATGCTAAGTGCACCAACCCAGAGAAATTATTTCTCAAAATAAAAAATTGAATGATATTCCGAACCAAGGGGAACAAAGCATTTTACAGCGTTTCATTTGATGACTTCCACTGAAACTGGTTGAAAGTATCATACAGTGGATCCATGAAGCAGAATCTAAATACAATATGGGACCTCCCCCATCCCATCGCGACACACACCCACGCTTAGAAAAATAAATACAAACTGAACTTCGACGCCTGCTCGCTAGGAAATCTAGGACCAACTGGTGGTGGGGACACCATCCAAGATTCTTTGAGTTCCATCATTGAATCATACTCCATCCGGCTCAGAATCTGCTCTCACGACGAATCAAAAATAAGAGCTACTTCAATTGGCATTTGTAAGTATTTTGACAGAAACCTTGATAACTTAAAAATAGGAGCTTTAAAATTGTCATCGGTTGGCTGGCAAACAAATCAATGTGTTGTGGAGATAACTTGGCCATAGAGACAACATTGATGATGCTCTCAACTCCAAATTGTACAATTTCAGACTCCTCCCTCGCTCCAGCAATATGTGCTGGGGGCAGCATCAAAGATTCTTCAAGTTCCATCATTGAATCATACCTTGTCCCACTCAGAATCTGTTCTAACTTCTAAGAATGAATTGGAAGTAAGAGCTACTTCAATCGGCATCCTTAAGAGTTGTGATAGAAACCACGAAAACATAAAAATAGAAGAAGATTTGTAAATTGTCGTTGGTTGGTTGAAAACAAATCAAATATGTTGTGGAGATTACATGGCCATAAATACAATATTGATGAAGCCCTCAACTCCAAATTGTAAAATTTTAGACTCATCCCTCCCTCCGACAACAGTGAGGCAGATGGGCTGGCTAAAGAAGGATGGACATCCAACTTCGTTTATATATATATATATATATATATATATATATATATATATATATATATGCGCACACACACATACACTTACATATATACCAGTCACTAAAGCTGCGTTTACGTTTTCTTATGGACAATAGTACCAAACTATTGGTTGGATTACTCCATTTAAATATGCATGTGACTTAAGTTTTAGACTTTCCCATCACATTTAAACATGGGAAATTATAATGAGCGTACCTCAAACAGCAGACCAACAACGGATTTGGTGGCTCAACAATAGGTTCTCCTCCACAACACTTTGAATGGGTACACATTTTGGATGGATATGTTATTTATTGATGAAGTCATTGATTTTGATAATCCATTAATCAATGATGGTTAATCTGGAATCTGAACTGTTGTGCTTGATGTCTATTTTGGGTGCCCTAAGTCTAGTATGAAAATGATACATTAAATTGATTTAGCAGTTTTCTGTCAGTTGTATTTGTGAATACTCTTGTCCCAATGTTAGTGTTTATATATGCTATTGCTCTTTTAACTTTAAACTTTCTTGGGAGTTTGCTATTGGAATATTGTTCTTTAATATGCTTTGTTACTCTTTTTTATTACATCGTAGTCCAAAATGCATCTTCCTCATGCTTGAATTTAGCAATTTTAAGTACCTTGATAATCTGCTTACCTGGTGTCTAAATGAGGCTTTATATCTTCGTTTCCACCAGGTATTATAATCTGGCGCATGCTGTAAATGAAAACAACCCTCAATGTTACGGGCGGGAACTTTACGAGACTATCAGCTTGTATGGTTCAGCTTAGATTTTTTCTCTTTTTCCTTTCTATTAGTTTTTTTTTCTCTGTTAGTGAGTTAAATGTTTTGTTTCCTTCAATTTTACAGGTTGGGCTACAATGGATGCTTTCTTTGTATAACAACAAGCTAAATGGTATTTTGGCCGATGAAATGGGTCTTGAGTCTTGACAAGACTGTACAGGTCAGTTTGTGTATAGTAGTGGTTTTGACTAAGCAATTTTACATTTTTTTTTTGTTTTTTGCCTCCTGCTCTATTAATTTTTAGTATGGTGAGTAGAAAATAGAGCCTCAATTGGTATTACGTATTAGTTTTGGTATAGGATATCCAAAATTAAGGATCCTTCATTGTTGTGTTAAATTAAGGCACTATTTGAGATACCCATTTCCTTTAAGAGCTCTGATGTCTAAGCATTTAGAACATCACCATATAACAATGCTAGTAAATGTTTGCAACTCTTAATTGTGCCAAACAGGTCATGGCTTTGATTGCATATTTGATGGAGTTTAAAGGGAACTATGGGCCACATCTTATAATTGTTCCAAATGCTGTATTGGTCAATTGGAAGGTCCTGTCCTTCTTATTATTTAAAAGCTTCACGTCTATTGATTTTCAGATTCTTGGAAGGTCATTTCCTTCTTATTATTTAAAAGCTTCACATCTATTGATTTTCAGATTCTTCTCGCTGACATAAAGGAGAAGGTGTTGGTGAGAGTTGGACATGCAGTTAAACATTTGATTGTAAAAGGAGAGAAAAGCAAAGAAAGAAGTGTGAGCTGCTGGCTGTTGTTTATATATATATATATATATAATAATGCTCAAGTTACTGTGAGAATACCAAATAAAGAAGAGTCTCTATGGAGCTAGCAATGTTGAGTTACTATCAGAACACCAAATAAAGAAGAGAGTCTCTATGGAGCTAGCAATGTCAAGTTACTATGAGAACACTTAAAGCAAATAAAGAAGAGACTGTGTGGAGCTAGCAGCTTATAGGAAGTACTCTCTGCTAAAGCAAAACTTAGAATAAGCAAGTTCATAATATGACCATTGGAGAAGGCATTAATCCTTTGTGTGTCCAAGTGGAAGTATACTACCATCCCACTCAAATTCTAAGCATTTCCGGCCCATTTGCTCCAACTACTTGCTGTCGCTGTCCCTCAAAAATGCAACGAAAGTGGGCAGGTCTCACGTTAACTCTCGAATAGAAAATTGCAGCGGAAAAGCTCAGAATTTCCTCTAATTCTGAGATATAACTCAGAATCTAAGCTTACTTTGGCTCTCGAACAAGGCCTTAGTGTTTGTCTTAACTCTTTTTTATTTTTTACTTTGGTAATAAAAAAATCACAAAAAGATTGATGGGCAATTTTCATAGTTAATGCATGCTAAGGATTCTATAGTTAGAAAAGGAGTTTTAAAACTTTATATAATCTATGATTCTATATAGTTAGAAAGGAGTAGTGAAATGATCTTTCATTTGCCAAAACTCCAATTTTGACAAATACAAAACTTGCTTGAACAACTTCCTATTGTATGACATATCTCCAGTTGGAGGGACCTTGCACCACATATTACTTCCTTGCTAACAGAGTTGTATTGTTTGCGAAGGCACATAGTGCATGACCCAACCCTGCTCCATTTTGTAAAAAAGGGAGTTAATCTTTGGTGATGAGATTACGATCACATGCTTCATATCTTATGCAAGCACAAAACTCAAAAAGCAAGTCATAAATCTCTTACACAAAGAACCAGTGTATTGCTACTTTGCATGTTTGAATCTAGTTTAACACCTTTAAGGTTGCATCTGTATGCAAGAAATTGGATTCTGCTCCCCTGTTCTTTAGTCCATGATTTAATGCTGCTAAAAAATGTGCACACTTTACTTAATATGATTTACTGCTAGAGTACCAATATCAGAAGTATTCACTCTTTCAAGTTCTGATATCTCTATTTGGAAGACATTTTAAGTTGTAGGTTTGTCTGCATTGTTATGGTTTCACCATGCCAAGGTGAGTTCCGTGTTCAGGAACAAATTGAGTTGCTGAGTGAAACCTTACAAAAATTTCTAAGCTGATCGTGTCAATTGAAAATAAAAAGACATAAATTACTACTAGTTCTTGCACTAATATAAATTGCATGGTTGACTGTTAGTAATGGAGTAGTAATTTGACTGTTGTTAGTCCTTTGTACTAAAGAACCAATTATTGTCCTATATTTCACAGTTCCGGTACTACTGGCTACGATCTTATCGTAGCCTTTGGAAGCTCTAATTTAGAAGATATTATATCCAATAAGGATGATGCTCTTGCACGCCTTCACATCTGTTCCCTTCCTTTGCAAGATGATGAGTGCATCCATATTAGAGAAGGAGAACATATTCTTGCTATGCACAAAAGAAAAATTGGTAGTCTATTCTTTGATGCAGAGCTGGAGAAGGTACACTGCATTTCAATTGAGAGCATGGCTGAATAAACTCCAGTAGAAGCATTATGTTGTACTGCTCATAACCCTAAAAGTTAAATGACCATTCTAGTCTCTGTATGTATCTGCATGCATGCGCTTTTTCTGATCTTTTTATGTTGGAAAGAGAAATAAAAAACTTAATTATAATATTTAGAGTAATCTTTTTTAGATAGATTTTAAGTGTCCTTTTGGAGTTTAAATATTGTTTATTGTTGAGTGCTCTATATTGTTTTATTCAATTATGCTCACGAGTCCATAAGGATATTTGGATCTGTGGAATAGGGCTGGATTGATGATCCTTTGTCTTTGACAACTGCAGAGGGATGGTACATGAACTTGTACAATTTAAGGTTTAGAAGAGTACTTTAAAAAATATTCCTACTGTTTTATAGATTAGTTTTGCCAAACTGAAGTATTTTTTATATTATATATTGAAATTTTAGTCAGGTGTATGATTTTAGTGGTTTTGGTTGGTATAATTGCAGATTATTTTTATTTGTATGTGTATTGCCCGATGTAAACTTTTATGATATATCATCTTGTATCTGATCATACATATGGTTTTGAATGAGAGTTGTCAAATAATAGCAGCAATATAAATCAATAGTTTACTCTTTGCTTATCTTAAAAGCTTGATTCAAGATGTTACACAGGTAGTGATATTGACTTGAGTGCCCTTGCCCAATAATTCAACATCAAGTTTTTATTTTACTAAATTTCAATTGACCGTACAAGATGTATCAATGCCATATATGTGCCAGATCTATGACCTAGTAACATAGGGTATGCAATCATGTTTTATTTCGGCTGCATTGTCATATTAACATGAATGCTAGTGAGCAGACCTCAACAGAAGATTTTTTTTCCTGATGAGTTGTTCTATCTAGGCATACTCCTGTGTATACTTATTGCCAATGTGACCATAACATTGTAGAGCTTTATTCTTTTGGTTATAATTATTCCATAAATTAGGTGATACCGACGGTATTGTAAGATTGACAAACTTATGAAGATCCTTTTACTCCATCAATCCTGTCAAAATCTGATTGTTACATATGTCAAATCCCCTGATTCAATGGCTAAAAGGCTATTCATAAGATTGATAATCTAGAGAAGAGTCGAATCTCCTATTTGTTTGGCATGATTCTCAGAAGATTGTGTAGTCAAATATGTGTGGTATTGCCTTCCCATTGTAGTCCAAAATTTCTGCTGTTTTTTCTTCTTATGTAGTCACTAGTCAGTACTGATATAAATGGCTTAGGTGACTGTAGGAGGAGGATGATGACGATGATTGAAATTGACATCATGTGTGACTCGGGTATAGTCAATTAACGCTGTCAGTTATGGATTGTGTATGATCATACGTTACAATGTAAGTGGTTGCCTTTTGACATGGAAAATAGATGCAACTCTTTCAGTTGCTAGATTTCTATTTATGTATATTTTACTATATGTACTTTCCTTTTTGAGTTGATATCATGATCACTTCTTATCTTCCTTAATTGAGGAGTTTGTGCATTACTTTTTCTTCTATAGAATCAATATAAATCTTTAAGAAAGTATATAACGCCTTCGCTACCGTTATATACTTTGAGAATCAAATTTGAACCTCTTGAACTAATTCCTTGTTACTATGAATCAGGAGGTTCAAAACTTCTTGCCTGAAAACAAATTTTTAACAATAAAAATAATGCTGAATGCCTGGATCACTAAATACTGCTAGTTTAGTGATGCCTAGAAATCCCATCAGTAATCCCTAGAGGCATCCTCTTTGAAAGACGCTTTTTTGGTTGTAGCTTGCTACCTTTCTTCAGCTATTTCTTATTTGGACTGTGGTGAATATTTAAGAGTTATATTATAATTATATCCTTGTCTTGTCCCTTCTATCTGGGATCATCTTTGTTCCAGAGACTTACATGATGATAGTTCCCAATTACAAGTTTTTCCTGAATCAAAAAAATCTGTAGTTATTTCATATGAAGTCAGAATCGGGACTTGATTCACTCGGTTCTTATTGCAGCGCCGTCGTCGTCCAGTTAATGAGTATGGAGCACTCATCTACGCTGGGCGATGGGGAATTCATGGGATTTCTCTTCCTGGGAGGGTTACGTTTGCACCAGGTAATGTGGGATTTTCGACATTTGGTGCACCACGGCCTATGGAGCTAAACAGAAAATATAATTTGATCTTTTATTATTCCTAGATCATCTGATATTTTTTTCTCAATCTATGCCATTGCTTTTATCTGCATCTGCAGACCCAAATTATTAGTGACCGGACTTGGAAGTTGATAGATGGCATATGGGATAAAAGAATACAAGAAATCAAAGATGAAGTATCTGTGGAAATCAAAGAAGATACAGAGAAATCACGGCTCTTGATGGCAGATCACTTTCTTTGAGAATTCATCGTAATTTTTTTGGGTATGTGGATTCAATTTCTCCCTTTCTATATGTTCTCCCTTTCAATTTTTTTGGGTATGCCGCTTTTCCCCACCACTATGGAGCTGCCATGTCCCTAGCACAAACTCCATCCATCCAAGCAGGTTGGTTCTTCATAATCAACATTTTAAATATTATTATTATTATTATTATTATTACCACTATATTATGATTTGTCGAATTATTCTAAATTGTAACTTTTACTCGAGATGGTGGTGTGTTTGGTTAGAATATTGTAGGGTTATTTTCGGTAACCTAGTTTGATAAATGCTTTATAATAATCACAACTAGTATTAACAAAAAATCATATTACCTATTCATTTGTTCTTTCTACCTCAATGCTAACCATTTTATTCTATTTAAAACCTAGCATAATTTCACAAATGAATAAGTAAATCATATTACTTGTTCATTTGTTCTAGGGGGTGCAAGTCCAACATACCCATAAAAGGAAATTGTTTGGCTGTATCTAATATCTAACCTATTGTTTTACTCCAATTGCATAAAATGCCTTCATATAATTTAGTTATATTAGACAATTTAATTGCAATAATAACCATGTGAGTAGGCTCGAGTGCTTCTGGATCGAGCTCACACTATTATTGTTTGTGGGGATTTCAATTGTATCGCAAAAGTAAGATTAATTCTATGGCTCTTCTGTCCTTATGTGAAGTATGTGTTTGAAATTTATTATGTGCTTGGAGTATTATCAGTTTAATTGCTTAATATCATAAATATTTAATTATGTTCTCCTTTTGATTTCAGCGAAGCTTTTCGATTTGAAGCTCACCTCAAACGGATCACTAGGGGACGGGGATACTTGGCAGGAGAGGCGAAGATCATTTTTTTTTTTTGTAATTATGAAAATAGGTCATGGGGTCCTTAGATTATTAACTCTCTTTCTTTTCTTCTTTTTTTTTGTTTGAATAAAAGGATTGAGCATGTAAAGTTTAAAATATTTGGTTGATTTGAAAGGTTGGATCATAGGTTGAGATGTAATATTTTGTTTGAATAAAAGAATTGGGCATTTGCATTTGAGTTGAATGGATGTGTTTAGATATGAGATTAATAACTTTTTTTCTTTATATAATTTTTTTTAAAGCATTAAAAAAAGGCATTAAAAAATTACATTAAAAAAAAGTATTAAAAAAAGCATAAAAAAAATTGCATTAAAAAAAGCATAAAAAAAATATTATTTTAAAAAAATTTGCATAAAAAATTGTCGACGTAATATTTTTTTTTTTAAATATATATATATATTTAAAAAAAAATTTGCATAAAAAAATCACTGCTCTAAACAGTTGTAAAAAAAGGAGTGGTTTTTTTTACCACTATACAAGACAATGGTTTATGAATTTCATAAACCACCGTCTTGTATAGTAGTAAAAAAAAGCCACTCCTTTTTTTACAACTGTTTAGGGTAGTGATTTTTTGAAAAAAAACCACTGTTAATGATAGTGGTTTTTTTGGCCTTTTCACGTAGTGTCAGGAGCTTGTATGACAAGTGCAAGGGTCAAATAATTTTTTAATACCTCAAAAGCAGTGAGACATTTATCAGTGAACACAAATGGTACCTCTTGACATAGCAGGTGGCACAGAGGTTTGGAAATTTTACTAAAACCCTTGATGAATCTCCTATAAAACCAGCATGTCCTAAAAAAGATTTGACTTATTTTACAGTTTTTGGAGGAGGCAAATGTGAAATTAGATCAATTTTTGCTTTATCCACCTCAATCCCCTTTTGGGAAACCACATGACCATGAACAATTTCTTGGGTTACCATGAAATTGCTCTTTCCCCAGCTCAATACTATGTTTATTTCCTCACATCTCTGAAGTACAAGGAAGAGATGTTGCAAACAATGATCAAAATGATCACCATACACAGAAAAATCATCCATAAAAATTTCTAAAAACTTATCCAACATGTCAGAAAATATGGCATACATGCAACTCTGAAAAGTAGCAGGAGCATTACACAGTCCAAATGGCATCCTTCTGTAAGCAAAGGTGCCAAATGGATAAGTAAAAGTAGTTTTCTCTTGATCTTGTGGATACACAGGGATCTGGTTATAACTAGAGTATCCATCAAGAATGCAATAAAAAGCCTTGTCTGCTAGTTTATCCAGAATTTGGTCAATAAAAGGCAGTGGGAAGTGGTCCTTCCTAGTCTTGGAGTTTAATTTTCTATAGTCTATGTAGACCCTCCAACCAGTGACCTCCCTGGTTGGCATTAATTCTTCAGACTCGTAGAGTACAATAGTGATGCCAGACTTCTTAGGGACCACCTGAGTAGGTGACACCCATTCAGAATCTGAAATTGGGTAGATGACTCCAACATCTAGTAATTTGACCACCTCCTTCATCACTACTTCCTGCATGTGAGGATTTAACTTCCTCTGCATCTCCCCAGAGGGTTTGGAACCCTCTTTCAAGTGAATCTTATGCATACACACAGCTGGACTAATTCCTCCAAGATTAGCAATAGACCATCCTATTGCTTTTCTATGCATCTTGAGCACATAAATTAATTTTTCTTCTTGTTCCTTAGTGAGGGAAGAAGAAATGATCATAGGTAATTTCTGATCTTGTCCCAAGAATGCATATTTGAGAGACTTTGGGAGCTGTTTCAACTCCAAATTAGGTGGACTGATGGGTGAAGGTAGCAAACGTGCCTTAGAAGGTGAGGGAAGAGGCAGCACAGCAGGTTTCCATTGAGACTGCCTTGTTGGCCCCACTGCAGAATTCAATGTTTTCACCTTTTCAGTAAAATATGTGGGGGCCTCCCCTTCAACAGTTTCAATCCAAACCTCCTCAAAAACATCAACAACATCATCCCAGCTCAACAGCTTGGGCATGGTCTCCTCAACAATCTCATCAAGCAAATCAATCATGAAACAGTCCTCACTCTCAAAGTGAGGTTGATTTGCTACATTATAGGCATTAAGCTTTACCGTCATGTTTTCAAAAGATACCTACATCACCCTAGACTTGCACTGGATGCAGGCATTAGCAGTGGCAAAGAATGGCCTGTCCAAAATCACAGGGATAGAGGTAGTGCACTTACTAGGTTCCATATCCAAAACCAAGAAATCAGCTAGATAAAAAAAATTGTCAACCCCAACCAGCACATCTTCAATAATGCCCATAGATCTCCTCTCGGATCTGTCAGCCAGTTGCAAAACAATAAGTGTGGGTTTTAACTCCCCTAAACCTAACTTCTCATATATAGAATATGGAAGTAAGTTAACACTGGCTCCCAGATCTAATAGTGCTTTCTCAATGGTGTGATCTTCAATAATGCAGGAAATTGTGGGAACTCCAGGATCTTGGAGTTTAGCTGGGGTTGTAATGGACAAAACCTGGTTTGCTTTTTCAGCCGAAAAGACTTTCTTGGATAGATGAATCCTAGACTGCCTTTTATAAGTGCACAAATCCTTTAAAAAATTTACATAAGCTGGAACTTGCTTAATGGCATCAAGCAAAGGTAAATTAATTTTTACCTGCTTAAAGGTCTTCATTATTTCCTACACCTTAACATTCCCCTTATCAAAAGGAGAAGGTGCTTGAAGGGCATGAGGAAATGGCAGATGAGATACTGGTCTCTCATCTGCAGCCTTTGCATTTTTTTCAATTTTTTCTTTATTTTTATTTTCATTTTTCTGTTGGGACTCAACAGCAGCCCCTTTATTTTTCAGATGTTGCTCGTGCTGCATACTGTCATGGATTGGTTTCTCTTGTCCTGCACTCTTTGGGATCTGACCATCAATTTTGTTATCCACCAACCTGTCACTTCTTAAAGTAGTTATGGCCTTAGCTTCCACATGAGTTGAAGAAGACTCACCCACCATATACTGCCCCTTAGGATTGTTCATTGGCTGACTTGACAGTCTGTCCTTTTCTCTCCTAGTCAATGTATTAGATAGTTGAGCCATTGGTTGTACCACAGGCTATTGGAACTAATGCCTTGGGAAGTAATTTTGTTGATATGGTTGGGAAGGTCTGTAGGGCATAGCCTGCTGCTCCTGGGATTAAAAATTTTCTTGCCTCCACCTCAGATTAGGGTGGTTCCTCCAAGCATAACCAGTAGGCTGCTGCTGCCCAAAAGACTAAGCAACATTTGCATCTCCATGACAAGCTCTGAGTACTGACCAACAGAAGGACAGTCTTGAATAGAGTGTGTGGGGGATTGACATATTAGACATGCCTCCTCAATTTGTGCAACCATTTTAGGCTGCTTCACACTCATCAACTTATCAAATTTCATGCTCAAACTGTCCACCTTCTTTTCCAGGTCATTGGACATATTGACCTCATACATTCTTCATCTAGAGGTGGCTTCCCTTACCATTTTAGCTGGAGTCTCAATATCATTGCGAGATAGAGACTCTTGTTGTATGGAATTCTCACTTATTACATAAAAAAGCTCCAAAGCCTCATCAGCAATCTTGTGGAGATAAGTATCCCCACATGAGGCATCCACCATATCCCTCCTCTTGGGATCAATTCCTTGGTAGAAGCTTTGAACAAGCTGCCCCTCAGGAATTTGGTGGTGGGGACATTATTTTAATAGTTCCTTAAACCTCTCCCATGTTTGACGGAAATCCTTAGTTGGGGATTGAGTAAATAAAATTATGCTCTTCCTTAATTGACTGGTTCTAAACATAGGAAAACATTTGGCCAAAATTTGGCATTGGAGATCATTCCAAGAATGGATGCTGTTGGTTGAGAGCATGGAGAGCCAAGTTCTAGCTCTGTCCTTTAATGAAAAAGGAAAGAGCCTCAGTTTGGTGGCTTCTTCTCCCAAGCCAGCAATATTAAATGTTGTGCATAAGGTAAGAAGCTCATCAATATGTTTATAGGGATCCTCTTTGCTCAGCCCATGAAATAAAGGCAACGTTTGGATAATTGATGATTTGATCTCATAATTCCCTTGAACAGCAGGGAATTGCATATAGAAAGGAAGGGGATATATATGCCCCTGGTGCATTAAATTCCTTCAAGGTCCTTTGCTGCTCTCCCATCACAAATGGCTCACAATTAACAACAGGTGTTTGTGGGGGGTGCTTAGGTCTAAGAAACCTTTCAACATCAAGGTCTAAAGGGACAAGCTCTGGGTTGAGGGATCTTCTACCAAGCATGCAACACACACATACACAACAAAGGCAACAACAATAATTTACAGCAGACAAACACCACAGACACAAAATACTGCTAAAATAAAGAAATGATAAAATGACAAAACTGAAACTATAATAAAAGGAATAGGAAATGCAAACTCAAGCAAGATGTGCTCCAGCTGCAAGCTATGAACTACTCACCTGACTACAGCTTCAAATCTGAAATCAAATTCAACAGACTAGAAAACTACAGCAGCATTAATTCAAACACTTTGACTAAAATTTTTTTAACTAAAATGCAGATTTACCAAACTTAGATCTACAATTCCCCGACAGCGGCGTGAAAAACTTGTTGTTTACAATTGATGTGCTATTATTTTGTTAGAAAATGTGGTAAACACAGATGAAAAGTAGGAGTGAATGGAATGAAATCAGCACAAAAACAGCAATTCTAAACTAAGTCCTGCAAGATTTAGGGTTGTTGTCGCAAGTTTTTCAGTAAGGATTAGTCCACAGGAAAATGTGATCTAAATTTTTGGTAAATCTCCATATCTGCTACAGATCTGGCTGTTCCTATTTATCCTAAAAGCAAAACAAGAGAAGTGAGATAGAGTTTTGTTGTTTACTTTAAACTAAAATAGCAAGAACTTAAATCTAATTATGAACAAATTTAAAACCAAACCAGAGATACAGAAAGAGAATTGTGAGAAATGGCAAATGTTTTGATAAAATTAAAATTAAAATATGGAGAACGAATAGCTTAGAGAATAGTTTTCACTGTAAATCTGATTTGCAACACAGAGTAGAAGATAGATCTGCAGCATTTCTTCATTTGGCTACAAGCACAAATGCAAGGTAGAAGGATCCAGATCTTCCCTGAGATATGGATTAAACCTAGGGTTATATTTTGTCCACTTGAATGGTCACAAAGTATCCTATGGATATGATCCAGTCATGGGGGAAAGAAAAAGAACAATAAAACCACAACAGATGCTATGAATGCAACGCTACAAGCTAAGGCATCCATAGGTCTATAAATCTATGAGGATTAGGTGAAGATAACCAGATCTTATAGATTTAATGAACAAGAAAACTAGTAATTCATTGAATTAAACAATAATCACAACAAATTACTCTCAAATCTATTGTCTTTGCAACATTCACTTTTCATACAATGCCTTATGAATTAAATTACAGATCAGCTATCTCCAGCTGTTACAAAGCTTTAGCAAAGCATGGCTAGGCTAAGGAGAGAATAGGAGAAAAGAAGAAGAGTATAAAAAAGTGGGAAAGCAATTCAAACTTCCTAAAAACTCTTGATTTCTCCTCCCCCTTTTAAAACTAAACTCCCTCCTATTTATACACTTCCCCCAACTTTCTCAAATTTTTTTTAGCCAATTAGAGAAAAAGGAATCATTTCTGTTAGAAGACCTTTTGATGTGGCTGCATTTCCTCCACTAATTTCCCACAAACTTGTTAGAATTAGTTATGCACATGTGAGGGAGTTAGGGTAGTTCTCCTTTATGCCCATGAAGTTCAAAAAATACCCTCCAAGGCTGTCAGCACGTCTCTGGTCATGTACATCAATTCATCGAACCCCAAATCTCTCAGTTCGATAAGTTAAAGCCTCTGAATTTGCACTTCGAGGGGTTTAGAGTTCCATTCGAGAGGTTTCAGCTGCTAATTTTATAAAATTTGATAGGTTGCTTTGAACTACTCAGCTTCTTCATTGGCTTCAGCAATCCTTTCGACAGGTTGGCTCAACTACTCGAGATTCAGAATAGCTTCAGGCATGTAGTCGACAGGTTAACTTGTACTGCTTGAACTCATCAATGCAGCTTTAGGCAATCTCTGGACAGGTCCATTTCTAGCATTGGATCCTCTCGACAAGTCCTCGACAGCTTCTCTTTTGCTTGCTCAATAGCACGTAAACCTCTCGAGAGGTTCTAGAAACCTCTCGACAAGTTACGTTTTCAATTGCCTTGTACTGTAGTACCATTCAAGGTTAATTCTTCATCAAATACAGTTGCTACTGTTTAATCTACTCAAGCACATATTGCTGCTGCAACCTGGTTTGCTCTAGTGTGTAGCTACTCTTTGATCTGTTGCTAGTTCCATCAATTGGACTGCTCAAGATTTGCACAGATGCTATGCATGTTGACCTCTCAGCTACAACTTGACATGTTGTTCTATTTAATGCACTGAAGCAGCTCTCCTAAGAATTTGACACCATCTTTCATCCTCAACAGGCCTTCTAGGATACCAATGCATGGTTCACCATGGTGTATTGTTAAGTAGTGAAAAATGCCAGTTTTCACCCCTTAACCTGATGGACCTGTGAGCACATTAATAAACCTCTGTTAAGTCTATTTTATAAATAGCAATAAAAGTTAGGAAAAATGCAGAAAACCACTCAAGAATGCAACACAAAGAAGTCCATCTCTCAGCACAGTGCGGACCCAACAATGGCACACAAGAGAGCTGCACACCATTGGGCCCTTAGAGCGCGTGGGTACAGTAGGGTAAGGCGAAGGAAGTGAAAACAAGCTTAAAACATCCTATCAAGAGGTCATCTGAAGACTTTGATAGGAGCTGAAAGCAAAGAAATGAGGGATTCGTGCAGTTGGAAAGGTTTCGATAGGATCTGAAGGCAAAAGAAAAATGGATTCGTGTGGATTGAGGAGTTCGATAAGATCCAAGAACCTATCGAGTAGCTGAAAGAAAGGAAGAAACCATCTTATCAAAAGTCTGCCTGAGGTGCAAGAGGAACCTATCGAATGGTTTCTTGAACCTATCGAGATGGAGACGCGGGAGCGAAACCTATCAAAATGGTCCTCCAACCTATCGAAAAGCTTCCCCAACCTGTCGAATGTTCCAGGCAGAGAGCGAGAATGCTAAAGCTTTAAGAGAAGGCTCATCCTATCAGAACCTATCAAAGAGATCTGAGAACCTAGCAAAAGGACCAAAATGCTCCATTTGAACCTTTCAAAAGCTTCCTCAACCTGTCAAAATCGTGTGGAGAACTTCTCAGAAAATTGATGATTCACACGCTGTAACTTGGTGACCTACTACACGCAAACCGAGGCACATTGGTGACCGACACGATGATCCAAAAAGTGCCCTAGGAAACCCTAACCAACCCATGCACTCTAACAGAACTCTAACAAACTCTGAGGACCTTCTAGAAGGGAATATTGGCAGAAAAAATAAGAGAGAAAGCTATATATGGAGATCCCCAATTGCAATTAGGGGAGATCGAGATTTGGATCAATTTCTGGAGATTAGAGCTAGCAGCAAAAGTCCATTTTCCCTCTTTTAGCTCAACCATGGTTGGCTAATTCCCTTGGAGCAGCGAAGAGAGAGGTTAGATATGTAATTGGGTAAGGTTGAGAGTGTTATTGTGGGTTAATTGCTACACACACTACAGATATGAGAGCATTTCATTGTAGAGCAAGTTTTATTGCAATGTAAATGTTGTTTCTATTGATTTAATTAGATTTATAGTTCCTTTGGTTTCATTTGGTGCTCGATCAGATTTGTGTAGAGGAGTCTGTTGATCAGCTCACCCACTTAACTGGTAGACCTCTTGGATACCATCTAAGCTCCCTTGATCTGATATCCCTATAGTTTCTTGTGTTTGTGACTTGGAAATTATAGCATCTATAGTGGTTTTAATGCTCTGGTTGAAACCTTTGGTTTGGAGGAATTCCATAGGATGATCTGTGACCATTAAAGTAGACAGATCATAGCCTTAAGAGCAGTCCAATCTCTGGTTTCAATTGGATTCTTCTACCATAGACCTTTGGATCGGATGAAGTCTATAGGATGGGCTTTGACCATTAAAATGGACAGACCGTAGCCTTAAGATCAATTAAATCCTTTGGTTTAGAGTGGAACCTTGTACCCTGCAGCTGTGCTTGTAGCTAGCTGAGGGATTTGTGTGCTTTGAAACCCCTGTAACATGATCAGCTCAACCTGATCGCAGTGAGACCAATCTCCAAGCTGCTCTTCTCCATTTTCTATTTTTAAACCCTTCCATTTGCAAGATCTAGATCTCTAGATTCGATCTCATTAGTTTCCATTTCAAGTATAGTTTAGTTCAAGTGACAACCCTGTTTAACCTCCCCCCTTTTTCTTAGCTTCCTTAGCATTAGTTAGGGTGCCAAATCTCTTACAAATCTAGAGATTTACCATATTTTAAACTCACCTCCCTGTGGACATTCCCTTACTTATTAAAACTTGCTACCAAGGACCCTGTATCTTGTAGGCCTAGGATATTCTAGATGTTCTGAATTCATCCCCTGTTTTACTATCATTACACAATAAATCAGCACATTGAAATTCCCCAAAAGTATTCAATGTAGACTCATCAACTCCTCGGTTTAACAAATGATTCCTTCCCCTTGACTTAAAATTGAGAGATTTCATCACTAAATCATTATTTTCCTGCTATCTACAAAACATACTTACAAATCATTATTAACTGGCTCAAGAGGTCCATCAAAGGTCAGGTTAGGAGGTGAAAAATAGTATTTTTCACTGATTAAAAGCAGTGTTGTAGCTAATGGTCCATTCGAGCTGCTTCATTGCTGCACACATAAAGTGCTCGGGTTGCTTGTAATGGAAGTGTTGTAGCTGTCATGTGCTCAACTTTAACTGCTGAAGCTGGTGGTTTGTCAGCTATTCTATATAATCAGCTGTAGCAGCACTCCACTAAGCTTGGGCTCCACTTCTCTATCTATACAAGCTTTCTAGGACCCCCAGGCATGACAAATGGCCCCTACGGTGTGGACCACCATGGTACACTCTCTGTTCTTCCATCAACTTCAAGACTTGACTTTGAAATTCTCTCTTCTTGACATCCATTATGTGGACTGTTGCACTAAGCTGTGATTTATTTCTTACTACAAAAACATACTCAAATGACAATTATTAGATGGCTCAGTAAAGGCTAGGTTAGGAGGTGAAAAGTGGCATATTTTAGTGATTAAGACTACCTCCCCCCGGACCACATAAAAGTGAGGCATGGATCCCAAAATGGCCAAACGCTCCCCAAGCCTGACCTGAAGAAGAGCAGGGCATCCCCTGAAGCACTCCACCTTGCCCAAGGCAAAGGCATTAAGACTGCGATAAAGCTCGGCCAACACAAAATGCATCACAGAGCGACCCCCTCCAACCTCTGCCAGTACGTTGCAAAATGCAAGGGAGAAACTCTCTCCCCCAGTGTAAAAGAGGACCTCCGAGAGAAGGCAAAGAGCAAAAGCGTTCAAATTATGAACATTTCTAATCGGCAATAGCAAACACCGGTGCGGTATCAAGGTTGAATTAAATCAAAAGAACACAAGGAGGAGCTCCCATTTCGGTTTGGAGGGAGGGAGAGAGGAAGATTTTGAAAAATACCTAATTTTTGGGTCTATGCTCGTACTCGACTGGTTTAAACCAATAAATGGCCTAGTGTGTATAATATACACGCTAGGCTCATTTTGTTATCCTTCTCACCCCTATATATAATAATATGTATACATGTAATAAAAAAAACAACAAAAATATATATATATATATATATATACATATATGTATAAAATAATAATAATAAAATAATAAAAATAAGTGGTTTAAAAAGGGTGGCACAGGTCCAAAGAAGTGCATCAACCTCCATTCTATCCACTTGGAAAGTTGTGCTAAAATAAAATGTTTGAGGTCAATGAGCATGCTCAAAAACCTCGAACAAACATCAAAAACAAAAAAAATACATAAAACATAAAATAACAAAAATATGTGGCTTAAAAAGTGGCACACACTCCCAAAAAGCATTGTGACATCGACATTCACTCTGCTTGGGTAGTTGTGATAAATTATCTTCGAGATCGATGAGTTCTCTCAAAAATCTTGAACCCTACTTCGCATAGGGGCACCCATGACCGATCAAAAGGGGCAATCAATGCCTCATGAGATTGGCGATAAACTGTGAATCTTCGTGTCTTTGCTTTACGCTATTCTCTAAATATAGGTTGATCAACCTCCCAGTTGGTGGGCTGTTTTATTCAAAATGAAAGTCAAACATCACACCTCATCAATCATATCGAGGAAACGAACATTTTTTTCCAACACGTTAGGATTTTACTATTCACACCATCACGATCATGCCCAGTAATGTCGCTAAGCGCTTGGGGATCGATAGCCTTGAGGAACGAACATTTTTTCCCTGACGTGCAGGGCTTCCGTAAACTTACCATATTACTTTCCAGATGTTTAATTTTTGCTTTGAATATGGCAAACACGTTAGCATTGTCTTGGGCCTCTTCGGACGTCTCTTTCTTGGGCATACGATCACTAGTTATCGGATACTAAAGAGGGGCATCTGTAGACACCCAAATTTGGCCCAAGGCTTGATCGACACTTAGTTCGAGAAGGGCGTACCCCCGAGTTTCCTATAGCATCTCCCCAAACCCTTAGGATCCTTTCCTAGACCCTTAGGAATCAACCCTAACCCATCGAACCCTCCCCGGGCCCACTTTGAACGCTCCGAGGTAGTGGGTATAAAGAGGAGTGACAATGCTTACATAGACCAGTACTACAACTGATCCCTATACCCTTGTAAAGAGAATGTTACCAACATTCCAACAAGCTAAGAATCGCCTCAATCCGAGTTGTATATCAAAAGTTATGCAGTTCAAAATTTGTGCAGAAACAAAGGACATTACACTAACGTGTCATACTAGGCAAAAATTGCCTTCTTCCTCTAGAATTGAGCTCCATAATGGGCTCCAAACTTCTCAGGGACACTGTTCCTAAGCCTAGCATATATAATATACACCCTAGGCTTCGCTACAATATTTTTTGGGAAAAGGTATGAATTTCACTTTTGGGGTTTAACTTGTTGACCATCCCAAAGTCTGGGTGGGTTTCTTAAGGATTGTTGTGCCCCCATTAAGCATATTTGCAACCCTTTAGCCATTTGAAGCCCCACCCTATCATCTACAATTAAACCTATTTCCCACCTATCTAAGCCTCCAAAACCCTAGAAAACCTTAGTTCTAAGATTACCTGATTGCTAACCCAATTAGCCTTTTAACTATTCACTAATCCTCTCCTTTTCTATAAATAGAGAGTCACCCCCCATTGCTTAAGGGTGTGAAAATTTTCCAAGAGATAAAAATCCTAGAGAGTTCCCTCTTCCCTTTTGAGCATTAAACCCCCAAAATTCTAGAACTGAGTTCACCCCTTTAGATCCCATTTTCCATCATCAAACCCTTAGATTTGGCTAGGACTAGGCCATAGCCTTCTTCTCCTACCTTCAAGCTCCCAAGCCTTTGAGGTTCTAACCCCATACTCATCCCATTCATTATCGGAAGCTCATTGGAAGCATACCAACACAAGGTCCGCAGTGGTGCAACAAGGGCCCAAGAGTTCTGGCTCTCACCTCTATTCCTCTACCTTCTTTGCTCTCCTTCCATCCTAGAATTTGAGCCGTTACACCACTGAAATTCTAGTGATTGTGGGGGCTCAAATAGGATTGTAGTGACTTCAAGCAAGGAGTGTCATTCATTTTTTTTATTTTTATCATTTGGCCATAAGTAGAGACCGCTTAAGAGCGGTTTGATAGCACCTTCCAGATCGATAACTGAGGCCCCTACCCAAGATCCTTTGGCAAAGACTAGTAAATGGAAGTCATATTTTGGCACTTCGGTGTTTATATATTGATTTTGAGGTATCTCGGGTCACCAAAAGCTTCAAGTGGCGACCCCATCTTTTTTTTTTAAACGAGTGTGCATTGTCATGACGGACCCGTTGTTGACTGCTTCTGGTGTGCTTTGATTATTGGTTGGTGGTGAAAGTTATTTAAAAATCAAAGACAGAGTAAAACAAGGGGTGAATCCAGCACAACTCAGAAGTCCTAGGCCTGCAAGATACAGGGTCCTTTGTAGCAAGTTTTGATAAGTAAGAGTTTATCCCACAGGGAAAGGTGATCTAAAGCTCCAAGGGAGCCATCTCTAGTAGTCCCTCCAGATCTGTCTACAGATCTGGCAGTCCTAGAAGGAGGGGAGTTTAAGGTCACTTATTCTAAGTATTCTAATAACTAAACAACAAAAAGTGTTGAGAGGATGGATGGAGTGTGGAAAATGAGTATAAAAAAGGGTGAGAAGTATGTTATTGAGCCTAGGTCAGAGAAGTTTTGTAACTCAGATTTAGATCTGATGTTATAGAAATCCTATCCATAGGCTACATTATCACCTCTGAGGAGAAAGGATCCAACCCATCACTCTGCCATGATTCCACCCTTAAGGCTATAACCTGTCCACTTGAATGGTCACAAATTATCCCATAGGGGAGCCACTATCCAGGGATGGGTCAGAACATAACAAGTAAATCATTGCAGGCACTATTTCATCCAGGCTACCAGCTCAAGAATCCATAGGGAACCTCAACCTCTAAAGTTCTATATGTGGGGCTAAGGCTGTAGGACCATGATAGCCCAGATACATAGAACCAGCAAGAGATTGAGTACAACCTTCGATCTAGCTATCCATTGCTTGAGCGAGGCTACAATGGTCCAGTCACCAGCCTACAATCTCTAAAACCAGATCAGATCTAACATCTGATGGTGGATCTATACAAATATGGGTGAGTCTGCCTCTGTACAATCTCTCACCAGGCTTCTACAAGCTCAGATGTAAACAAGAAGGATCCATCTTGGATCGATAGATCAGAATCACCCTAAGGCTATAATCTGTCCACTTAAATGGTCACAGACTATCCCAGAGGTTATCCTCCTCACGGAATCCAAAACAAAACAAGATTATCGCTGCTACCACCATGCTCACAAGGCTACTAGCTCAAGCTCCCATGGGGATTTCAGATCTAGTGGGTCCTGTGGTGGGGCTAAGGCTGTAGGACCATGATAGCCTAGACACACAGGTCACTTGGATCTGAGTGGCCCTTAGAATCAGTCCTCCATTGCTTTGAAAAACAGCCAAAGCGATGGCGAATCACAAGGCAGCAGCCTTGCACAGAGCATCTCACACACAAACAACATTCCCACAAAGTACAGATCCTATTACAGAACTTCCACTGATCTAATTTAAAAACACATACAAAGGCATAGCCAGCAAGTGCTGGACTATGGAGAGAAGGAAAGAAAAAGAAAACTACTTACTGCTAAAAAGAAAGAGAAAAGAAAAATAATCTGAGATGGGCTCCCAGATGCCTAAACCTAAGCTCAGGTATGGGTTTATATAGCAGTGGGGTGGCGGCACATTAGGGTTAGGAAACCCTAATTTTAATGATGCCACGTGGCTTGATAATGATCCTTGGATGCCTCGGGGCATGTGCATGAAGATTTGAGCATGGGAGTGTGTGCCCTAATTGCTGGAAATACCCAGAAGATCCTCTGCTGAAGAGATGGAAGTTTAGGGTCAGAGCTTCGCTAGGTAGATGTAGTTTCCCAGACTTGTCGCGTGGTAGCTCTTTGTTCTTCGCTAGGAAGATTTGACACTGAAGCTTCAGCCGTCTCGAGGTTGCCTTGGTTTGCTCTTCAGGTAGTCGCGCGGTCGATCGGTCTTCGCTGGGCAGCAGTGCGAGAACTTCGCGAGCACTTCTCTTTACTTGGACTTCATGAGTTACCTCGCAAGGCTCTTCTGAGTTCTGAACTATGCAAGGTTCTATGTCTCAATTGATATTCGCGAGATTGGCTTTGCCTTCGCCAGGATGTTTTCTTTCTTGAATGGCGCGATAACTGCGCGAGGTGTTCTTCTGAAAACTGCATCCCGCGGTATGCTGACGGTTGTCGAGGAATCTTGACTCTCTCTCCTCGTGATTCGAGCAACTATGCGAGATTGAGAGAGTGCACTTTGAACTATGCGACATCTTTGGCGATGTGTTCTACTCTTGAGCTTCATGAGGGCTACACGAGTTTGAGTTTACGAAGCTCTTTAGTCATTCATCGCATGAGAGGTTCTTTGTAAAGCCTTGGGAAGCTCGGTTGAACTCGAGGCATATTTCTCTGAATCCTCTAAAGCTTGGGTCATTTGCGAGGCTCATTTCAGTCCGGATTGAGTTCATTCTTCTGAGGGATATCTGGTGCCAAAGCAGGCTCCTTAACAGGATTCTTGGCCTTATTTCACTACGGATTATTACCTACACAAAACACTTAACAAGAACTTATTAGGTGGCTAAGGGTCTAATCAAAGGTTAAGTTGAGGGGTGAAAAGTGGTACTTTTCAGGTCTTAACACACCCCCAAACCTAATCTTTGCTAGTCCCTTAGCAAAGCTACATTAAATCTACTCTAAAAATTAAATGCCACTTTCATAGGGAGCACGGATACATTTAGCATATGTACCAAGCCTTTTAAACCCCTAGGTGATCCCTAGTGGAGGAGTGAAGTCTCCTGAAGGTTTTCAGTGAAGACACCCACAAACTTCTCAAATGAAATAGTTAACAAAAGTGTAATGTCATCCAATGAGCAGTTAAGGAATCAGATTTAGTCTACTCTTGAATCAGTACACATAAAAGAAATTTAATTCATTGGTTGCACAGTAACTTAAACAGCATAAACTCTCATGATTGCACAGCATTTCCAGATAATTTGTAATCACAGAAAACTGTACAAGTGTGTGTCAGCACTGAGCTTATCCTTATGTCAGAAAATTACGTTAAGGTCATACATAATGCATTCAAGTTCAGACCCAAAAGAAAGCTCTGCAGGGTATACTCTCATAAAGGTTTGTTGAGGGGTTCAGTTTCTCACAGGCTTAAGAGCAGTTACATCCCCCAACTAGGTTTGTAAGCATGAGCATAGGCAGAGTTCTTAAGTGCTGACATCATTGTCAGTTCCTCACCATAGATTGGATAATTCCTTATCTTCACATGACAGCTCACTTAACTTTGGATCACAAGGGCTTTTAACTGGGCTGTAATGTGGCTTATGGAGTAGGGTTAAAAAGAATGGAAGGTTGAAAAGGGGTTCCAATTTGATAAATCAGTAGGTCACAGAGGTGGTTCATGACTTCACCTTCCATGATTCAGCTCCCTTCATCTTCTTTGAGATTTTCCGATTTGAAGTGATCAGTTTCTCTTCTTGATTTTGATTTTCCAATGAAAGTTCCTCTTGACTTCTCTCTTATTCCTCTTCATTATTATTTTTGTTTCTTTTTACTGGAGTTTTCTTCTTTTTATTTTGCTTTTTGCTTTTCAGAAATGCCACCATGTTCTCAGTTACCATACTGCCAGATTTGTTTAAGATCCTTCTTCTCCATTCACCTAATGTTGACCATGGCTAGTCCATCTTCAACTTTGTCTCCTTTACCTTCTGAATTCTCAGAGTGAGGGTAGGTTGAATCAGGTTCATAGGTTCAGGTTCAAGTACTCAGGTGTATTTTGAAGAAATTTAGGATTTAAAGCTCAAAGGGGGTATGGACAAGAGCAGTTGCTTTAGGATTGGTCTTTTTAGGCTCAAACTGTCCAAGAGAAGGCCTTGATCCTTTCCTAGGTCTCATGAGTACTGTCAGTTGTTTCAACTTGGAATTACCTAACTTCTAGTGACCTTATTCTTAGAACTTAAAAGAAATGCCTTAGTTACTCCTCAAAGAATAGAAAAATTTTGTAGGCCCAATTCTCACTGGTTATGGTCATCCTTTGAACTTTCAAGTATGTCCTCACCTTTTTCTCTCTCTAATGATTCACTAAGTGCAGATACAAGTAGGTTTCCTTGGTGATATTATCATGGAAATGTGGAATATTAGAAGTTTATAATGTCTAAGGTTTGCATAAATTTAAACTTCTTAATTTCTTGATTCTTAAGTGAACAGAGGTCCATTTCCATATTGCTCAGATGAGTCTGCTGCACTTATGTTAACTATTCCATTGCCAGGGTCTGCCTGCCATACCCCCAAACCTATGAGGAGCAGTGTCCTCACTGGTTCAAGGTGAATGTGCAGCAAAACTAATGATGCTAAAAGAAAAGGAAAGAACAGGGAACAGAACACACACAGGCAAAGCAAGATAGTAAAGACAGGGGAAAAGTCTGAAATATTAGAAATATACAACATACAAGAGAACAGTTGTAAAAGAAACTGAGAAATTCCTAGGAACAATCTAGTTAGAATCTGTCTTAAAATTTATCCCATCCCATCTTCCTTGCATGCTCTTGTAGGAGAGCCTCTTCTTCTTTCTTCTTTCGTTCCCTCTCTGCCTTTCTTTGCTCGAGAGTTTTGGGTATGGTAGGAGCCCGAACCCTCATTTTTCTCTTCTTGGGTTCAGGAGGGATCTCCGAAGATTTAGCAGTGGTTGGCTCAGGGGGTTTGGTGGGAGATTTTCCTTTGGGGCCCTTACCTTTGGAGGCTTGCCCTTGCTGAGGCAGAGGGGGAATAAGAGATGATTGGGTTTGTGCTGGCTCAGGAGGGGCAACGGGAGATTTGTCTTGGGCTGGCACCTGAGACAGGAGAGGACTTTTCCCTTTTTCTGGTTTAGGGGGAGCCACAGGAGATGGATCTGGTAATTTCACTATAGGAATGGCAGGGCTCTTCCCTTTCACGGGCTTGCTTAGTGGTGGTGCCTCCTCAGACTGGGCAGATGTTTCTTTTCGAATTTTCAAAGAGCGACTTGGGGGAGTAGTCCTCTTTGCAAAGAAACTTTTGGCCGAGGATAGGATTGTGCGAGCGGATGAAGGAGCAGCAACAGTAGGTTGGGCACTGGGATCCGTAGGTGTTGCAGAATCAGAGCCAGAATTAGAAGGAAAGAGCTCAGTAGGGTCTAATCTAAGGGCAGCAGCAGCTTGTCTGCGTTCTTCTTTGAAAAGTAGGCACCCATGGGGATCATCTTGAGCAGAAGCTCTAGTGACCTTTGGAGGTGGGGATGGAGGGGTCGGCCTTTTGCCTTTTTGGGCTGTAGTGGCTCTCTTAGAAGTGGGCTTTTTCTTGGAAGGGGTGCGTTTTCTTTTGAGAGCAGGAGAGGGAATAGGGGGGCACTGAGGGAGGAGCAGGAGCTGCAGTAGGGATTGCAGCAGGAGCAACAGGCTGTGTAGGTACTGCAGAAGGAACCGCAGTAGGCATTTGAGGAGGAACAGGAGGAGCTACCAGAGTGGGGGCTGTGGGAGTTGTGGGAACAAATTGTGTAGGGCTTGGGGTAGGGGCAGTGGAAGAAGATGGGGCCTCAGGGGGAGCGGTGGCGATGGGGGTGGCCTTTATAGGTTGGGACAGCAGGAAAGCAACTCTCTGTTCTAAGATTTCAATTTTCTTGTTAGCCCACAGGAGATTGGTATCTGCAAACTCCTTACTGAGTCGGGTGATCTCCTGAGCATTGTTCAATTTTTTCTCTAATAGCCTGTTGTGCTTTTTCACCCTCTCTGCATTGGCCTTTTCCATCTCAGTAGCCATTCTGTAGTATGTTGCTGCAGCCTTGTTCGCATTTGATGTCTCTAAAATTGCCTCCCACCCTTTAGAAATATCTCGCAGCTGCTCGTTGTGAGCAAGCTTCAAGTCACTAAGTTTCTACAACAAGGGGTATTCGATGGCTTGGCGGAGTTGGGCCATGCCATTGAGAACATCTCTCTTAATATAGGGATTGTCCCTCATGGCATGGAGGAGGGTGAAGTAGGGAGGGGTGTAGTAGGAGTGTCTGGGCAAGATTGGTAGAAATGGAGTGGAAGGAGGAGATGGTGATGGATCCTGGGGGAGAGAAGTGGGGTTTGTAGAAATGGTTGGGGTGGTCTGGGTTGAATGGTCAGTGAATTGAGGGGGTGAGAGAAGAGGGGGAATGGAAGGTATGGGTGGAAAATGAAATGAAGGAAGGGCAGCGGATGTGGATGGTTCAGGGTAAGGGAGGAAGGGGATGGTGAAGGGTTGAACTGGAAGAGTTGGGGTGCAAATAGGGGTGTAATGGGAAAGGTGGATGGGAATGGAATGGGGTCCGTTGGGTAGAAGTGTTGGTAAATTAAGGGGAGGTAGTATTAGAGGTGGAAGGATAGGGAGAGAGGGAAAGGAGTGGTCGGGTATGGTATCATGGAGGAGGAAGGATGGTGGTAAGTCATTGGGGTGGGGTCTGTTGGAACTGGGGAGTCAGAGGTGGAAGGGGGTTGGGTCAATGGGGTGGTGGGAGGTTGTGTTGGGATTGGTGGGTTTGTCAATGTGTGAAGGATGGATTGTATGGTGGTTATGTCAGTTTGAATTTGGGCTTGGGTCTGTGTGGTGTTGGATAGTTGGGTTTGGAGGTCATGTATGAGGGAAAGGATATGAGTAAGGGTATCTGAGGTTGGTTGAGGTGGAGTAGGAGGATAAGAAGGAATAGGTTGGAACGGGGAAGTGGGGGCATGATGGAAAGTGGTAGGGGGGGAGGGGGAAGGGTCTGGCGAATGATGTGGTGAAGGGAGAGGAGACTCAGGGAGAGGGATGTCTTGGGTGGGCAAGGTATCAAGCAAGGTGGTCATGAAGGCTTGGTACCCTGAAGTGGCGGCTAGGTTAAAGTCCAGGGCATGGAGAGGTGGGACTAAGGGTTGGTCAATAAGGGGTGAGTTTGTGGGAAGGACAGGGGAGGAGGAAGTGGGTAAAGATGAGGCAGGGGTAGTGTGAGAGGTTTTCTTTTTAAGGTAGGTTATCAAGGGAGGGCTGTCAGGGTGTGGGTCAGATGCTATGGGGAAGACTGGGGTTGTGGATTGAGGTATGGTGGGTGAAGGTGGAGTGTTGTCCTGGGGTTCAACACTTTCTTCCCAGGTACGGATAATAGTGGGAGGTGGAATGGAAAAAGGAGATAAAAGAGGGAAAGGGAGAGATGGAATGGGTGAAGAAGGTAGTGGAGAGGCAAGAGTGGTGGATGGAGGAATTGCTGCAGAAGCAGAGGTGACAGAAGCTCGCGCCATCTTCTTTGGGGCAAGGGTTTTAGCCTTCTTTCTGGGGGCGGGGGTGGCCTTTGCCACAACAGCTCCCTCTCCCTGCTCTGAGACATTCTAAGCTTCAACCTTCTTCTTCTTCTTCTCGGGATCCATTAGACTTCTGCTGATCCCCCATTGTCTTTTAGTAAAAGTGGTGGGAGTGAGGTCAGCAGATAACTCCCCCACTGGTATCTTGTACCCTCCCCTCAGAAGTAGTCTGGTGATGAGTCTTCCATAGGGGAGAGTGTGGATTTTTTTTTGCAGCCCCAGCTTCACCATTGTATCCTTCATAGCCTTGAAGATCAACCATGCAGCATTAAATCCATGGCCCAGAGAGAAGGAATAAAGAGCATCAGCAATTGGTGTCCTCCTTTCTTGCTGATGGCCGGAGCAATAGATATTCTTCCTCAGCACTTGATCAATGAATAGCAGTTTGAGCTCCAAATCTCTTCTTCTGATGGAGTCCCCTGTGGCTTTCAAGCCTTTGGTAATGGCCTGGGCAATTGTGTCAATGGGGGCACTCACAGGGGCACCATAACATGCTTGGGATCAGAATCGGTAGGATGCTCATGACTTGACAATTAACTGGGCTAAGCAAAGATCTCAAAATTGTCAACTAATGCAAGGAGGCTGTTGGGTCATCGACCCTAAGGTGCTAGTAAAAGAGTTGCACTAACCTAGGGTAGGCTAGTGCAGGAATCATTTGCATCAAGGGGAACAACCTAGCCTTGCGCAAGAACTCGATGGCAGGTGCTGACAACGGCTCAGATTCAAAGAAAGAGATATCGAAAATGGCTTCAGGCCCTAAGGGAATGGAAATGAGGAGCTCAGAGGGTGTAGAATAATCCGGTGTTGGTGCAGCCATCTCAGGAACCACCTCCTTCCCTTTGTGCTGAGCCGTAGAGGACTTGGCTTTCTTAGGGGTAGGCTCCACAGCGGCCTTGTCCCTGGCTCTCTTCACAGGTGCGCTTTTAGGAGCCATCACAACTCTCCTTGGTGAGTGTGCAGTTGAAATTTTAAAAGGAAATATCAGGAGCTAAGTCTAACCCTAGAAGTTAGGGTTCTATTTAATTGGACGCACGGTGGATCTCAAGAGCTCTTAACAGGGGGTAACTATTGATGGAAGCTTTAAGAATAAAAATCCAGAATTTCAAAGTGAACAATGATCTGTAGACAAGATGCAGAAGGAGAGAGGTTGAGAGGAGTGGAAGCTAGGGTTTCACTGGTAGGAGAGGAAAGAGAAAGCAGTAAGGAAAAGCAGCGCGGGGTGGGATTTAATTATCGCGAGGCTCGACGCGCTTTGAAAATGTCTGCTCGCTGGCTAGGAATGAATGGGTCACGAGATTAGATGTTCCTTTAAACTGCGCAAGGTAGCCCACCCAGTTATATCTGAAACTCGGGACAGCAAAACAAAGTAGCTCTTTATAAACTGCGCGAGATGGGACCAAACCCATTATTTAGAACCCCGCGATGGCTTAACTGAGGCAGATTTCACTCACCCACTAGTCAGCTTTTTGACCCTGACTTTATGGGTGGATTCTCTCACAGACTCTCTTCCAGGGACACCCATAAGCATTATAAAGCATTCACAAATTCTCATACTCTCAAGGCATTAAAGTCACACATCATGCAAAGCATTCAAATACTACATCATCATTTAATCACTTGAAATTATCACACAGGGGGAGCTGGTATAAAAGTAGGCATTAAAGCACTAAACTCAAATTCCAACAAGATTGCTAACTATTCCTATAAACTGTAAAGTACATATTATACAAAGGTGCACAATTCTTATCATCAATTCAATGAAAGATCTCCTTCAGGGTCTGAGGATCCTTCACCAATCAAAAATTGGCCCTTGGGATTAACCACTGGTTGACTGGGCAACCTTCCCTCTTCTCTTTTGGCTAAGGTGTTTGCTAGTTGTCCAATCTGTTCTTCCATCTTCTTGATGCTCTGACCATGAGAGTTCACAGTCTGAGTCAAGGAACCCAGGTTTTGCAGTGATGTGAAGACTTGGTCCTCGAAAGAAGTATTTCTAGGTTGAGAAGGGGGTAAGACCAACTGATTTTGCTACTGATGGGGCTGTTGATGGTGCTGGAAGGTAGACCTAGGGGCATTCCCTTGATTGAACTGCTGTTGTGGCCTTTGTGGTAAGGCCAACATCTGCTGGGGCTGCATGTAGTTGTCTTGCTTCCACCTCAGATTTGGGTGGTCTCTCCATTGGTAACCAGCATTTTGGTGCTGGTATCTAATGGCTGCCTATTGTAGCCCCCAGATTGTTGCTGGCCATAAGATTGAGCAGCAGCAGCATGTTCCAACATCAATTCAGGAAATTGTCCTGCAGATGGATATTCCTCCACTGTGTGCTGTGGGGACTGGCATATCAGACATGCCTCCGCCACATGAGCAGCCCTTCTGGGTTGCATCACAGTCAATAATTTATCGAACTTCATAGAGAGGTTTGCCATCTGCAGCTGCAGGTCATTGTTCCCAGACACCTCATAAATTTTTCCTTTTGATCCAAAGAAGAAGTTCACCTTTGACTCAGATTCCTGAGTAGTTCTTGCCAGGGATGACTTTTGAAAAGCATTCTCACTAATCACCTCAAACAATTTCCATGCCTCCTCAGCAGTCTTGTGCATGTTGGATCCACCACAAGAGGCATCGACCATATCTCTATTTTTCTCATCAATCCCATTGTAGAAGCTTTGTATAAGCTGCCACTCAGGGATCTTACGGTGGGGGCATTGTTTGAGCATCTCTTTAAACCTATCCCAGGACTGGTTAAAATCCTCAGTTGGGGATTGAGCAAACGCGAGAATCTCTTTCCTCAATTGGCTAGTTTTGGTCTCAGGGAAGAACTTGGTTAGGAATCTGGTCTGCAGTTCTTTCCATGAAGCAATGCTATTGTTGGGAAGAGTGGTCAGCTAGGTACTGGCCCTATCTTTCAGAGAGAAGGGAAAGAGTTTAAGCCTGGTAGCCTCAGGTCCCAAACCAGTGATATTAAAAGTGGTGCACAAGGCCAAGAACTGGTCAATATGCTTGTAAGGGTCTTCTTTGCTAAGCCCATGGAAAGCTGGCAACATCTGGATGATTGAAGTTTTTATCTCATAGTTCCCCTGAACATCAGGGAATTGAATGCTAAAAGGGGAGTTATAGTCATCTGGAGCATTCAACTCCTTGAGGGTTCTGGGTTGTTCTTCACCCATAATTGCTGTCACAGATTCACTTGGGGGCTCTCCTGTGGTGTGCCTATCTCTTCTAAGTCTCCTTCCCCTTTCTAACTCAGGGTTAGGAGGCTCTAAAGCAGGGCTAAGGGATCTCCTCCCTAGCATACAAGCACACCAACAGCAAGGAAAGCTTCTTGCAGGCACATTGTAAAAGAATAATTGTACACTAACAAATTTATCTAACTAGTTTACAGCTATTCAAAGAATACATTTATCCTAGATACTGCTAAAAAAAAATTGTTTAAGAAAGATAGACAGAGCTTTAAAAGTTAGAGAGTTTGCAAACAGAGGTAGCTAAGCTCCAATTGCAGTCCAACTATCCTTCACTGCTGTTGTCTAGATCTGCAAGAAAGGTTCAAAATTATGTCAGCAGTATCAATTATTTGCATGTGCAAAGAATACTAAGAATACAAAAACTAAGGGTCTACTAATAGATCATCTTTCCCTGGCAGCGGCGCCAAAAACTTGTTGACTACTTCTGGTGTGCTTTGATTATTGGTTGGTGGTGAAAGTTATTTAAAAATCAAAGACAGAGTAAAAAAGGGGGTGAATCCAGCACAACTCAGAAGTCCTAGGCCTGCAAGATACAGGGTCCTTTGTAGCAAGTTTTGATAAGTAAGAGTTTGTCCCACAGGGAAAGGTGATCCAAAGCTCCAAGGGAGCCATCTCTAGTAGTCCCTTCAGATCTGTCTACAGATCTGGTAGTCCTAGAAGGAGGGGAGTTTAAGGTCACTTATTCTAAGTATTCTAATAACTAAACTATAGAAAGTGTTGAGAGGATGGATGGAGTGTGGAAAATGAGTATACAAAAGGGTGAGAAGTATGTTATTGAGCCTAGGTCAGAGAAGTTTTGTAACTCAGATTTAGATCTGATGTTATAGAAATCCTGTCCAGAGGCTACATTATCACCTCTGAGGAGAAAGGATCCAACCCATCACTCTGCCATGATTCCACCCTTAAGGCTATAACCTGTCCACTTGAATGGTCACAAATTATCCCATAGGGGAGCCACTATCCAGGGATGGGTCAGAACATAATAAGTAAATCATTCCAGGAACTATTTCATCCAGGCTACCAACTCAAGAATCCATAGGGAACCTCAACCTCTAAAGTTCTATATGTGGGGCTAAGGCTGTAGGACCATGATAGCCCAGACACATAGAACCAGCAAGAGATTGAGTACAACCTTCGATCTAGTTGTCCATTGCTTGAGCGAGGCTACAATGGTCTAGTCACCAGCCTACAATCTCTATAACCAGATCAGATCCAACATCTGATGGTGGATCTATACAAATATGGGTGAGTCTGCCTCTGTACAATCTCTCACCAAGCTTCTACAAGCTCAGGTGTAAACAAGAAGGATCCATCTTGGATCGGTGGATCAGAATCACCCTAAGGCTATAATCTATCCACTTAAATGGTCACAGACTATCCCAGAGGTTATCCTCCTCACGGAGTCCAAAACAAAACAAGATTATCGCTGCTACCACCATGCTCACAAGGCTACCAGCTCAAGCTCCCATGAGGATTTCAGATCTAGTGGGTCCTGTGGTGGGGCTAAGGCTATAGGACCATGATAGCCCAGACACACAGGTCACTTGGATCTGAGTGGCCCTTAGAATCAGTCCTCCATTGCTTTGAAATACAACCAAAGCGATGGCGGATCACAAGGCAGCAGCCTTGCACAGAGCATCTCACACACAAACAACATTCCCACAAAGTACAGATCCTATTACAGAACTTCCATTGATCTAATTCAAAAACACATACAAAGGCATAGCCAGCAAGTGCTGGACTATGGAGAGAAGGAAAGAAAAAGAAAACTACTTACTGCTAAAAAGAAAGAGAAAAGAAAAACGATCTGAGATGGGTTCCCAGATGCCTAAACCTAAGCTCAGGTATGGGTTTATATAGCAGTGGGGTGGCCGCGCATTAGGGTTAGGAAACCCTAATTTTAATGATGCCACGTGGCCTGATAATGATCCTTGGATGCCTTAAGGCGCGTGCACGGAGATTTGAGCATGGGAGTGCGTGCCCTAATCGCTAGAAATACCCAGAAGGTCCTCTGCTGAAGAGATGGAAGTTTAGGGTCAGAGCTTCGCTAGGTAGCTATAGTTTCCCAGACTTGTCGCATGGTAGCTCTTTGCTCTTCGCTAGGATGATTTGACACTAAAGCTTCAGCCGTCGTGAGGTTGCCTTGGTTTTCTCTTCAGGCAGTCGCGCGATCGATCAGTCCTCGCTGGGCAGCAGCGCGAGAACTTCGGGAGCACTTCTCTTTGCTTGGACTTCGCGAGTTACCTCGCGAGGCTCTTCTGAGTTCTGAACTGTGTGAGGTCCATTGTCTCACTTGATCTTCGCAAGATTGGCTTTGCCTTCGCCAGGATATTTTCTTTCTTGAATTGCGTGAGAACTGCGCGAGGCGTTCTTCTTCTGATAACTGCATCCCGCGACGACTGCGCGATAGCTGTGTGAGGAATCTTCTGAAGCTCTCTCTCCTCAGCCGTTCTGAGCGAACTGCGTGAGATTGAGAGAGGTTTGCTTTGAACTACGCAACACTGAGCGATGTGTTCTACTCTTGAGCTTCGCGAGGGCTACGCGAGTTTGAGTTTTTGAAGCTCTTCAGTCATTCATCTGCGCGAGAGGTTGCTGTAAAGCCTTGGGAAGCTCAGTTGAACTGTGCGAGGCATATTTCTCCTGAATCCTCTAAAGCTTGGGTCAACTGCGCGAGGCTCATTTCAGGTCTGAATTTAGAGTTCATTCTTCTGAGGGATATCTGGTGCCAAAGCAGGCTCCTTAACAGGATTCTTGGCCTTATTTCACTTCAGATTATTACCTACACAAAACACTTGACAAGAACTTATTAGGTGGCTAAGGGTCTAATCAAAGGTTAAGTTAAGGGGTGAAAAGTGGTACTTTTCAGGTCTTAACACCCGTAAGTTCCACGGTTGCACACTAACAACTATGATTGAGAAATTTAAAAGATCAACCTTAGAGTATTTTTTATTGCTTTCTAGTTTAGAGTATCCAAGGTTTCTCGAAATCAATCGACAACTTAGATTGGGAACTGGAAGAAGAACCTAGGATAGATTTTATTTTTAGTCTTTTATTTATGCAAATTTCCTGCTTTGTAAACATCTAATATTTCTTAATTTTAATTGACACCTAAGATTGAGATGTTGAGGATATTGTTTTAATTTCTGCAATTTACTTTCCTAAAATTTATTTTCTTGCAATTTATTATCCTGCATATAAATATTTGAAGAATTTTAGATTTTAAATGATGCGTAAAATCTGGAAGGCTGCAGATTAGTGTAACATCTTTTACATTCATAAATATCAATAAAGTTTAGGTTTTAATTGACGACTAAAATCTAGAGGACTTGAGATTTAGTGTAACGGTATTTTAAATTCATAAAATAGATTTATTTTTTGGAATTTAGTCTAGTGCAAACAATTCTTTATTCTTTAAAGCCAAATAGAAAGTTTATAAAATCGGACTTCCTCGTGGGAGTGATCCTATACTAGTGTTGCAATCACCGTTGTCTGGTTGCAATAGGTTAAGACAAAGTATAATTATAGAGCTGCCAAGTTTTTGGCACCGCTGGCGGGGAAGCAGTATTTCTGAAAGCCAATAATTGTCTTTCTATTTTTTCTTTTCTTTATTTTTATTATTCTTTTCTCACTTCTTAATCTTTTGCAGGTTTTATACGGAACATCGGATCAAAGTTTCAACAATTCTTCTGACAAAGGAAGCTAGAGGCCCAGATTTGTTTCCTCCCCACTTGTTTTCTAAAATAAAAATCAAATAAAATTAAATATATATATATATATATATATAATTTTTCTGGTCTATGCATTATACTCGATCGCAAAATTTAGACCCTTTAAGTGTGATCTAGAAATCAAGAGGACCCTCTTGCAGAACTTAGCTTCTACTTTCTGAAAGAGGACTTCTAACAATGGCCGAAGACCGCCCTATTCAAGAGCATTACACCTCAGTCACATTGATTGCGCCCTCTTGTATTTCCTTACCTGAAGTTGCGAATGGTCAAAATTTTGAGATCAAGCTTAGCACGCTTCAAGCCTTCCTACCTTTCATGGGCTTGATCGCGAAGATCCCAATCAACACCTTAGTGATTTCATTGAACTCTGCACCATGTTAAAAAAGTCAGCAATTAATGACGAGGTTGTTAAATTATAGTTGTTTCCCTTCTCTCTTAATGATAGAGCAAAAGCGTGGCTGATTTCACTGCCTGCTAGTAGTATTACTTCTTTGGATAGACTACAAGCCAAATTTTTGACCGAGTATTTCCTGATTGGTAAAACCAATCAAATTCTCCATGCAATTCAAGGCTTCAAGCAATTTCCTGGAGAACTGTTTCATGAGAGCTGGAAACGCATGAAGGATCTATTGAGAAAATGTCCTCATCGTGAAGTGTCGAACTGGTCTATTGCCCAGAGTTTCTATCAAGGGCTGACTGAGGGTAACCAGCATATGGTTGATGTTGTGAGTGGAGGGGCCTTCATGGCCCAAAATGGACAGCAACCTTGGAATTTGTTTGAGAAATAGGTCGATAATTCAAAGCGAAAGCAGACCCAGCTCAAGTCTGACCTTGATGAGATTCGCCACCCTCCTCTTGCTAGGGTTGGCCTGTAGGATGTCAACAATGAAAAAGTAAAGAATGAGAGTGACATTGGTGCCAAGGTCGAAGTCTTAGAGCCGAAACTCGCATCATTGGTGACTTCCAAACCTAGTGTCACGGAAAGACCTATTACAGCCTATGCAATTTTCCAGAGCTTAACCCATGTTATTACCGAGTGCCCAACTGCGCCATTATACTTAGATGTGGTGGAAAAGGAACAAGTTCTTACATTCCAATGGAGTGATTATAGGAATTCATACAACCCGCAATGGAGGAACCATCCAGGTTTCAATTATGGCTCCACAAGTGGGAAGCACAAGGACCATCTGTTGTACAACCACGGTATCCTCCTACTCAGATTTTCCACCAAAGAGCACAAGTGCTTGCTATGCAGCCATAATATGGGCCACAGAGCAATATACCTGATGCCACAGTTGTTCAGATCCTTCGAGATTTACAACAATAGTCACATCAGCATTCAAAAGACTTATCATAGCTTGCTCACTTCTCTCAAGTACTAAACTCACTTACCCAGTCCATCACGAAGTTGGATGGCTATATTGGTCAACTAGCTTCACAGATGACGTAGAGAGAAAGTGGCTAGTTACCAGCGGAACTAGTTAGCAACCTGAGAGGATAAGTGTTTATGGGGGAGAAATCCGCCCCTCTGATCAAAACTGAACTCCTTAAGGACCCATCGTGTTACCGACTCATCCGTAGCAAAATTTTGTAATAATATGTGAATTGTTTCTTCATTTGTTTAATTTCAGAAATTTTGTTCAAAGAGGTACATTATGGTTCAAAACACAATCGATCGTAAGATTTTCTCCTATGTACACTATAAGAGTTTTAGTGGTCGCATGGATTTACGAGCCCTCAAAAATCTTCCTTTTCTTTGTATATTATGTTTGATGGTCAAATCATAGTGAGTACAATTTGAATTGCACAAGAGTTTGACCGTTCGAGAGCTGAAATGCTAGAATCGTAACCCACGATTCTAGGTTACATACGTGCGTGATGAACGATTTAGTAGGTTACTGTTAAGTAGTGAAAAATACCATTTTTCACCCCTAAACATGAGCCTTGAAAGACCCTTGAGAAGACTAAATAAGTGCTTTAGTGTGCATTTTACAGCTAACCAATCAGACAGGTCCAAATCCGAAAAGCATCCCAAAAAGATCAAAAAGCTGACAGCTCATGTCAAGTTTAAAGAAGGAGTGAAGAAACAGCCTCAGCAATGGCTAAAGAGGGTCTAAAAGAGCAGACAAAGACCTGAAGCAAGAGAGAAAGCCATTCGCAAAGAACTCCTACTATTCGCATAGAAGAATGGGAGCCTAGAGTTCAATTCGCAAAGAACTTCTACTATTCGCAAAGAAGAATGGGAGCCTAGAGTTCAATTCGCAAAGAACTTCTACTATTCGCAAAGAACTTGCACTTTTCGTAAAGAACCTTGAACTTTGTGAAAAGAAGAAAACACTCCTCGAAAAGAAGATTGAACTTTGCGAACAGAGCTTCAGAAGTCATTGAACTTTGCGAAAAGGCCCCTGAACTCTGCGAAAAGGTATTCTGGAGATTCGCAGCATTAACAAGGGCAATTTAGTAATCTGCTGCACGAGCCCCAATGCATTGAAAAGCCCAGAGACATTCCGGAAGATTCTGAGCATGAACCAAAGGCATATTCCACCCCATGTGAACACCCAAAGATGAAATTACTTGGCGAGAACTTCTAGAAACTCTAACTACTTTACGAAAAAGCCCTTAAACTATGTGAAATGGCATTCTGGGGATTTGCAGCTCATCCGAAGGGTATTTCAGGAAACTTTGCATGCGCCCCAATGCAATCAAAAGACCAAGAACATTCCGGAAGGTTCCAATCAAGATCCGAAGGCATATTCCAACCCATGTGAGCGCCCAAAGTTAAATTACCTGGCGGGAACTTCCAGAAGCTCAAGTAATTTCAAAATGCATAACGAATTGATGCCTCTGTTCGATTATCTGAACCAGGATCAAGCGATTACGATTGGCGAGCAGATCTGGATCCTGGTGCTCGACTCCTATTGGTTGAAACACATCTCAGCTGGACTAAGGGAAAACTATAAATAGACGAAGGATTTGCCCAATTTGGGTATCCAGATTTTAGAGTTTTCATCTCTGCTTCTCATTCCGATAGCTTATCCGAACCTGTAATCCCTTCTTGTAGTTTACCTTTGAGAGCCATTGTGAGTGATTTGTACTTCCAAGTTCGGATTCAAGATCCGAGGCTCTCGAGAAGCTCGATCAGAAGTCCGAGGGCTCTCTAAGAAGCCGTGCTCGTAATTGTAATTTTGGATTTTAAAAGGTTCGTAATTTGTGTCTTCTCCATTGAGTCATGTCGAGGGTTCAATGATCACCTTAGTGCATTAGACTTCTTTAGATTCACTCATCCGCATGCAACTTCCCTTAATTCATCACCCTATGCAATTAGCGTTGGTAACCTAATTCTAGCAAGATTTACAAAGGATGTTCATGTTCAACTAAAGAATAGGCCACAACTAATGATGTGTCTGTGACCATTTAAGTGATGAGATCATGCCATAAGTCTAAACCTATTCCTTAATTCGATTTATTTCTCTTACATCTGTGGCCGGTAGCCGATGAAGATTGAATCTGCTCTGTGAACTACTGATTCTCCATTAAAATTCAGAGGCTAAAGTACATGAAGCTATTATTTCTGCATTTGTCTTATTTTAAACACCTCCCCAACTCGGATCTGGATCATGTAGTTAGTTCTTTTCTTTATTTGCTTATAGTTAAATGTGACACAATCCAACACTCTCTTTTATCTATTCTTTTTAGATAATTATAGAGCCGATCCGTAGCAGATCCGAGGTTTATCTTAAATTTTAAATCAATTCCCTGTGGACGATCTTTTACTCACTTACATTTAAAACTTGCTACAATTGGCCCTGATCTTGCAGGCCAGTGTTAGCCCCAATGTGCTGATATCCCTTTCATAAGTTAACATCCATATAACCTAGCATTCTTTAATTCTTTAATTTTTGATTCATAATGCACACAATTATGGCACACTTGGAGCGACAACAAGTTTTTGGCGCCGTTGCCGGGGATATGTTCTAACTGTGCTGATATTTTCTTATTCTTTAAATCTGTTTTCAAAACGCAAATAAATCATGCACACTTAGAACAACAACTAGTTTTTGGCGCCGTTGCCGGGGAATAGATTTTAAAATTGGTAGACCTAAGTTTTTCTATTTTGTAGATTTGATTTTTATTTTAATTTTTGCTTTAAACCTGCACTTTGCATTCCAAGTGCTTGATTAAATGTCTACAGCAGTTTTGTATAGAAAACCTGTTTTACTGCAGCAGAATTTTTATTTTTTTTATTTTTCTGAGTTTTTATTCTTTGCTTACTAGTTATTTGAATAAATGCTGCTGCCACTCTTTTGTTAGTCATTTATTAATTTTGTTGTTATTTATATGCAGCGTACAGCTGTGTAAAAGGAAAGGAAAGTTCTTAAATAGACAGGTTTGCTGTACCAAACTCTCTCTGAGTTGTATGTTTGTGAGAGAACCCTCAATCTGAGATTCTCCCGTTAAATTCGAAGTTGAAAGACTCCTAAGAAACCTGACATACATCACGGACATCTCTGTGAAATGGGTGAAGAATGAGATTGTTAAGAGACTACTTTGCCCCTCGGTGCTTATAATTCTATTTTGCATTCAATTTCCCACAGTGGAGGGAAATTATGAAATTAAGTCCTCCACCATCCAAATGTTGCCTTCATTCCATGGATTGAGTAAGGAAGACCCTTACAAACACATTGATGAATTTCGGCTTTATGCACAACATTTAACATAGTCGGATCTGGTCCAGAGGCAACCAAGCTTAGGCTCTTTCCTTTTCATTAAAGGACAAAGCTAGAGCATGGTTATCTATGTTAGCACCAAAGATCACATCATGGAATGATTTGCAATGTCAATTTTTGTCAAAATATTTCCCAATGACTAAAACCACCAACCGAGACAAAGCATCATCTCTTTCTCCCAAAACTCAATCTGAAACTTTCCATGAAGCATGGGAAAGGTTTAAAGAATCATAAGGCAATGCCCTCACCATCAAATTCCTAAATGGCACCTGGTTCAAAGCTTCTATCAAGGAACCGATCAAGGGCAAGAACATGGTGGATGCCTCTTGTGGAGGTACCTACTACTTGAAAAAGTTGAAGAGGTTTGGGACCTCTTTGAGGTGATTGGAGAAAATTCAACCCAGCAGAATCTCCGCCAAGGGACACCGAGAATCCACTAGGATGAATAATCCCCAATTCACAAGAGGGAAAGTTTATGAAGTCAATGAGTGGAAAGGAAAGTGGATAATTTGACCACAAAATTTGATAGATGGACTCATTTAAAGCTCCAAATGGGTCAAGAGTAGAGGAGGCATGTCCGATATGCCACCCCCACTCATTCCATTAATCAATGTCCTTCGCATCACAATTTTAACTCATGATGGAACAAGCTCATGCATTCATCTTATGGACAGATGCAATCGAATGACTACCCATGGAGATCTCATCCTAATCTCGTGGAATCGGAAATTACCTAACAACAGAAAGAGCCCAAAAATCAATTACCTTTCAAACCGCTCACCATATCGTAGAATTTTTATAATAAATCAAATTTTCAGCACCTAACCAACAACAAGCCATGCAGCATCACTCCGCCTCCTAGATCCCCGACCTTTGAAGAGCGGTCTTGAGTTCACTTCAAAATCTTGAACTTCTCGATCCGTGAACCTTCACAATGAGCATTAAAAAATTGAAGAAACTCGGGCCAACTCTCAAATTCATTGGCTAAGAGAGAAGAGGGTAACTACCTACCAACTGTGAACAATCCTAAGGGAGGTTCATGGTTGGAGAATCCTCAAATGGCCATGAGGAAATCAAAGCTGTGACTACTTTGAGAAGTGGAAGAATAATAAACAACACAAGGGTAGTGAAGAGAAAAGATGAAGAACAAGTGCAGAACAACAATTTGGATAGCAATATGGTCATTGATTTACATCGAAAATTCAAAAAATGAAAAAGTAAAAATAACAAAATTGTTGAAAAGATGAGGAGGAGAAATTTGTTCCTCACCTCCCATTTCCCCATGCAATGAAGTCGTTTCTCCTTTGACAAAGGAAACACAAAAATTGAGGAAATGATGGAGACATTCAAGCAAGTTAAAATTAATCTACCGCTTGATGCAATCAAACATGTGTCCCCGCTATGCAAAATTTCTCAAAGAGGTATGCACCCACAAAAGGCAATCTAGGATACATTTATCCAAGAAGGCCTTTTGTGGAGAAAATCAACCAAGTGCTATCAATTGCAACACCACCTAAGATGCAAGACCGAATCCCCACAATCCCTCGCATCATTGGGGAGCACACCATTGAGAAAGCCTTGCTAGATCTGGTGCTAGTGTCAACCGCTTCCCTATTCCGCCTATGAGAAGCTAGGTTTGGGAGAATTGAAACCCACTCAAGTGGTGTTACTAATGACAGATCCGAAAGGAAACCTATGGGGTTGATTGAAGATGTTTTGGTAGGAGTAGACAAGTTTTTCTACCTCGCTAACTTTTGGTGTTGGACATGGAACCAACCAAAAGTACCAACGCCATCCTCGTCATTCGGGAAGACCATTCTGCTACTAATGCATGCATTCAATGCAGTGTCCGCATCATGGAGGTGTCTTTTGGAAATATGAAAGTTAAATTGAATGTATAATGTTACTCAACCTCAATTCTCTGTTGAGGAATGTTTCCATGTTGACATCATTGATGAGTGGTGGAGGAGTCTTTACAAACATTTCGCAAGGTAAAGACTCCACCACGTAATTTAAAATGATTGGGGATCCACCGAGAAAGAAGGAAAAGGAGATCAAATTCAAGGGAGTCTGCTTTGTGCAAGGCACTCACCAAAATATCAAGTTCTCTCTCTGAGACCTGCTCCTCTCCTCTTCCACAAGTTACCAAGGTACCTTTGCTTTGCCCTCTTTCTCAAATTTCACCAATTGGAACTCAAACAGCTCCCCAAAAATCTGAAATATGTGTTTTGGGAGATCATCAAACACTACTGTGATTATTTCCTCCCTTACAAAGGAGCAAGAAGAGGAGTTGGTAGTTCTAAACAAGACAAGAAAGCAATTGGTCGGACCATTGCCGATTTAGGAGGAATAAACCCAATTGTATGCATGCATAAGATCCACCGAAGAGGATGCCAAGCCTTCTAGAGAAATGCAAAGAAGGTTGAATCCTCACATGCAAGAAGTGGTAATGAAGGAAGTTGTCAAGGCTAGATGGGGTCATTTACCCCATTTCAGATTCTACTTGGTAGCACCCACACGTGTGGTGCCTAAGAAATCTGCATCATCAGCAGTAGAATTAACTGTAAACTTATGTCCACCAGGACAAACAACTCGGATGGAGGGTCTGCATAGACTACGTAAAATTAAATACCATGACAAGGAAAGACCATTTCCTCCCTTCATTGACCAAATCCTTGATAAGCTTGCGTGCAAAGCTTACTATCGCTTCCTTGATGGGTACTTTAACAACCAGATCCTCAATACCCAGGACCAAGAAAAGACCACCTTCACCGCCTTTGGCACTTTTGCCTATAGGAGGATGCCCTTTGGTCTTTGCAATGCCCTGCTACTTTTCAAGATGCATGTATGCCATCTTTTCGACATGATTGATCAATTCATGGAGATCTTCATGGATGACTTTTCAATTTATGGAGACATGTTTTTCCCAATGCTTACACCACCTCAAGTTGGTGTTGCAAAGATGTGAAGAAACCAATTTGGTTCTAAGTCGGGAAAAGAGTCATTTTATGGTCACCCAAGGCCTTGTCCTAGGACATGTGGTCTCCCATAAAGGCATAGAGGTGGACCAAGCAAAATTGATCTAATTGCACATTTGCCTCCTCCCGTAATTAAAACAAATCAAGTTTCTTAGGGCATGCAGGATTTTATAGGAGGTTCATCAAAGATTTCGAAAAATTTCCAAGCCACTGTCATTTATCGTGTCAAGATGTTCCTTTTGTGTTTACTAATGAATGCATGATGCCTTTGAGGTCCTTAAGAAATGTCCGATTTAGCTCCCATCTTGCGCCCCCGACTATGCCCTTTGAGCTGATGTGTGATGCATCGACTATGCCTAGGAGCTGTCTAGGCGTAGAAAGGATAAGCTTCCCCATGTCATAGCTTATGCCAGATCCATGATAGATGCCCAGCTCAACTACACAACAACTAAGAAAGAGCTGCGCCATTGTGTTTGCATTGGAAAAATTCATGCCATATGTTTTAGGTTCACAAATTGTGGTGTTTATGACCACTCGCCTCTAAAGTACCTTCCTGTCAAGAAGGATACCAAGCCCAGATTAATCTGTGGATCCTCCTATTACGTGAGTTTGATCTTGATTAAGGATAAGAAAGGAGTGGAGAATGTGGTGATCACTTATCCGAATTCTCAATACCGAGGATGATAGCTACCCATTAATGAATCATTTCCGATGAGCAACTTTTGCCATCAATACCCACGATCCTTGGTATGCAAACCTAGTCAACTTCTTGGCTAATGGACAGATACCTCAACATTGGAATAGAATGGATAAAGATCTTTTCTACTCACAAGTTAAACATTTCATTTGGGAAGATCCTTATCTATTCAAGAATTGTGCGTACTAAGTGATCGTAAAGTGTGTCCTGACCATGAATTCCCCGGCATATTGTCAATGTGTCATGAATCTGTGGAGGCCATTTCAGCAATAAAATGCTACAAAATTTTAAAGGTGGTTTCTATTGGCCCACAATCTTTAAAGATGCCTTACAAAGATCAGAAATCTTGCCGAATCGCCAAAATCGGGCAAGATTTCCAAAAGAAACTCAATGCCCCCGCAGCCAATCTCGTAGTTGAGTTGTTTGATGTTTGGGGCATAGATTTTATGGGCCCTTTCCCTTCTAATGGAAACAATTTCATCTTGGTAGTGGATTATGTCTCCAAGTGGATTGAGGCCATAGCTACCAAATCCAATGATCACAAAGTGGTTTTAAGATTCCTCAAAGACCACATTTTTCCAGATTTGGATTCCCGAGCCATCATTAGTGATGGGGAAGCCACTTTACGCTTTGACTCTCTATTAAAAAAGTACTCACACTCAGAGTAGCCACTCCCTATCATCCACAAACCAAAGGATGTGGAGATTTCAAATAAAGAGATCAAACACATTTGAAGAAGGACGTAAAGGACTGGTCCTTTAAGCTTAATGATGCTTTGTGGGCATACAGAATCGCCTACAAGACTCCTATAGGATGTCCCTTTCAGATCGGTTTATGGCAAGGCATGCCATCTACCAAGAGAATTAGAATATAAGGCCTTGTGGGCAATCAAAACTTTTAATATGGATCTAACTATTGTGGTAACCACAGAAGCTTCAACTCACCGAATCGAAGAACCGAGGATGGATGCCTTCACTAGCACCAGATTGTCCCAAGAAAAGGTTAAATCATTCCATGATAGGAGCCTCATGAGAAAAGAGTTCATACCGGCGTCCAAGGTATGGTTATTCAACTCTAAACTTAAATTCTTTCCTGGCAAATTGAGATCCAGATGGGAAGGGCCATACACTGTCATTATCAAGGCCTCCCTCGTGAGCCGTGGATATTTCAGATCCCAAGGATGGAAGAATACTCAAGGTAAATGGTCGAGGCTCAAACCATGCATTGAAAACACCTGTGAGCCCTTGCTGCCCACCTATCATCATGAATCTCCAAAATCGATGGTAGAAAAGTGTATAATATGTTTGTACAACATTGTTTTTCCGATTTTTGTCAAGCTTCATCTATTTTCTTGTATGCATAGTGTAAATACACTTCAAAGTTCAAATCGCAAAGTAAAAGTACTTTTCAAAAGTCCAAAGTTCTATTCGAATTGATTACGAGTCAGAATGAACTACTCGAAAAGAACCATGTTCGCTCGAATAGTTAAAATTTCCTTTCGAATAGAAAACTGGGGAGAAGTCCTGCGAAAAGATCTTTCCGAGCCAAATCCATTTCGAATAGACATCAAGCTCGGTTCTTTGCGAACTACACTTTCTCAAGATTTTCTAAACTCTCCCAAGCAAAACCCTTTTCAAAACCCTAGCTCACCCTCTTCTCTCACGAGCTCCACCTAATAACCACCATCTATTCTAATCTTCTCGCTTTTTCTCTTGTCGAAATCAAAAGGGTAGAGCCCAACAAGGCGATCCGTCAAAGTAAAGAAACCCAAACAGAGGAAACCCCTAGATCGGGATGTTTGATCTGGAGCAGTCAACAAGGAACATCTGGACTAAAGCGGAGCAGATCCGCTTGAGTTTGCATCCCTTCTCCTTTGTATTCATTTTCTATTTTTAAATTCTTGAGAACTTCACCTGTGTTTAATGTTTGTTTTGATTATAATTTATTGCCTTTTAGGCATGTTGATTTTTTTTTTTTTTTTTTACAAAACCAAATCAAAAAAAAAGGAAAATGAAAACCAAAATAGAAAATCTCTAAGTTGTTTCTCTTTATTTTCAGAAGTAGTAAAAAAGGGCTCTTGTGGAGCCTGGCCTGATCCAAAACAAGAAAAAAATAAAAAAAAAATAGAAAATTATAAAACAATATAGATATCTTAGGATAAATGTTTTTCTCCATTTGCATCCACTTTTCCCATCTAGACTCACCGAGATCATTTTTTTTTTTAGGAATCATGTAGGATAATGAGTAGTGGATCATAGGTCGCTTTTGAATATTCAATGGACCCACGATTTTATTTTCCTTCGAGATTTCTTCATCATAAATGGGTCTCAAATTGTGTGAACCCTGCTTTTTAATATGTGCTCCCATGCTTCATTTTTTTTCATACACATCATCAACAAAGGGGTCAATCTTATGAATCTTGCTTTTCACGTATTCCTCGCTAATCATTTTTATAATCACTTAGATTCATAAGTATCTCGTGCTTTTGGGTTTGTTTCTTTGGGCTTAGGATACATCATTTGGCATTAGATTTTCTGCTTTTAGGAATTTTAGTTTCAAATTTCGCTTTTAGATCACGATTTTTTTCTTTCTTAGGTTAATGTGTCCTCGTTTTCTTGATTTTCGTCATTTTTCCGTGAGTATAGTTAGTTTATAACTTTGTTTTCCTATTTTGTATTCACAAATTCAGTTTTGTATCAACACTTTTCTTTTTCTTTTTTTAACTTTGTATTCAAATTCCTTACCTTGCTTTTTACTATTTCTCTGTTATTAGCATTAGTTTCCTTTCATTTGCGTAGTAATCCTTCTATTTGTTAGATTTTATTTAGCAGTTCTAGCATTGTTTTGTTGATTTTCTTGCATTTGTATATCATGTTTTCCATTTCCTTGCTCATATCTTCGCTTTTACATTTTTATTTTCACGCATATAGTTTAGATTTTTTCTCATTTTTAGTTTTTCTTTCTTCTTTACCTCGCTCCAGTCTCTCATTGTCTAGAACATTGAGGACAATGTTCATCTTAGGTTTGGGGGTATGGCAAATGTGTCCCGCCTATGGGATAATTAGCATAAGGGCATCACAATCACCAAAGTAATCAGAAATGAATCAATTTACTTAAGAATCATGACAATGTGGAAATTTTAAAATTTTCTTTGCAAGAATTTAGACATTCTAAACCCTACAATATTCCACATTTCTATGTTGTTAACACCAGGAAAATACACTTGTATTAGCACATAGCAAGTCCACAGGAAGAGAAAAAGGTAAAGATATACTTAAAAGCTCAAGGAAAAACCATAACCAGTGAGAATTGAGCCTATATGTTTTACATCTCTGTTGAAGAGTGACTGAGGCAACCCTTTTCTGTTTCAAAGGACTGGCTGAGGCATTAGATCCACTAGAAATTAGGAAACTCCAAATCAAAACAAGCAACAAAGATTCATGAAACCGAGGAAAAGATCAAGGCCTTCTTTGGACAAATTTTGAGCTTAATGTAACCAACCAAGAAAGATCTGCCTTGTTTGTACCCCAATTGAGCTATAAATCCTACAATGCTTCATCAAAACACCCATTTTTCTTGCACCTGAACCAATGGAACCAATTCAGCCTTCCCTCACCTTGAGAATTCAGGAGTTAAAGGAGAAAGAAGTAAAGATGGAACATTTCTGGGCAAATATCAAAATAAATGAAGAAGATACCTCAAAAATGGGCAATATGGTGACCGAGAAAAAAGAGAAAATAATGTAAAAAAGAAGCAAGCAAAAAAGGCAAAAGGAACTTTATGTTGAAAATTCAAGATCAAAGGAAGAAGAACGAGTACTTTGAACACGAGAATCTCAAAAGAAGCTAAACTCAAGAAGGTGGAGTCATGAACCACCTCCTTCAATTCGACTTCTCAAAAATCCAAACACTGCTCAACCTTCCTATCCTGAAACTTCACTCCATTAGCCATACAAACAAACCTAGATTAAAAGACCTTGTGAACCAAAGTTGAGTGAGCTGTCATGTGGAGATAAGAAGTGACCCAATCTATGGTGAGAAGATGTCAATGATGCCATTGCCTAAGAAGCATGCCTATGCTCATGCTTACAAATCCATTTGGGAGATGTAACGCTCTTGAGCTTGAGTGAAAATGAACCCTTCAACAAAAATCTTGATGAGAGTACACCGGTAAGTGTTTGGGTTGGAACTTGAGCACATTAAGTATGACTTATAACCTAATTTTTATTCAAATGATGAACTATCACGACACATTTGCATGATTTCTATGGCTGCTCACATGATTGGAAAGAGTGAAACATTCATAAGGTTTATAAATGTTGAAATCCCTTGCAAACAATAAACCTAAATTTCGCTTAAACATTGATTCAAGAGTAACTAATTTTGATCTTTGATTGCTCATGGGATGAGGCACTAATGCCAACTGTCCCATGGAGAAGTTTGTGGGTACCTTCATTGAAAACCCTCGAGACTTCACTCCTCCTCTAGGGATCACCTAGGGGTTTAAAAGGCTTGTTGCATATGCTAAATGCACTGCTTCCTACAAAAGTGGCTCTTTATTTTGCTTTTACGTTTCTTTTGCTCGTGGACTAGCAAAGCTTAGGTTTGGGGTGTGTTAAGTAGTGAAAATACCATTTTTCACCCCTAAACATGAGCCTTGAAAGACCCTTGAGAAGACTAAATAAGTGCTTTAGTGTGCATTTTACTAACCAATCGACGACAGTCCAACCAAAAGCATCCCAAAAGATCAAAAAGTCGATACTCATGTCAAGTTTAAAGAAGGAGTGAAGAAACAACCTCAAAGAATGGCTAAAGAGGGTCTAAAAGAGCGCATAAAGACACAAGCAAGAGAGAAAGCCATTCGCAAAGAACTCCTACTATTCGCAAAGAAGAATGGGAGCCTAGAGTTCAATTCGCAAAGAACTTCTACTATTCGCAAAGAAGAATGGGAGCCTAGAGTTCAATTCGCAAAGAACTTCTACTATTCGCAAAGAACTTGCACTTTTCGTAAAGAACCTTGAACTTTGCGAAAAGAAGAAAACACTCCTCGAAAAGAAGATTGAACTTTGCGAACAAAGCTTCAGAAGTCATTGAACTTTGCGAAAAGGCCCCTGAACTCTGCGAAAAGGTATTCTGGAGATTCGCAGCTTTAACAAGGGCAATTTAGTAATCTACTGCACGATCCCCAATGCATTGAAAAGCCCAGAGACATTCCGAAAGATTCTGAGCATGAACCAAAGGCATATTCCACCCCATGTGAACACCCAAAGATGAAATTACTTGGCGGGAACTTCTAGAAACTCTAACTACTTTACGAAAAAGCCCTTAAACTATGTGAAATGGCATTCTGGGGATTTGCAGCTCGTCCGAAGGGTATTTCAGGAAACTTTGCATGCGCCCCAATGCAATCAAAAGACCAAGAACATTCCGGAAGGTTCCAATCAAGATCCGAAGGCATATTCCAACCCATGTGAGCGCCCAAAGTTAAATTACCTGGCGGGAACTTCCAGAAGCTCAAACAGAATTTCAAAATGCATAACAGAATTGATGCCTCTGTTTCCTGATTGGCTGAACCAGATCAAGCAGTTCTGATTGGCCAGAACAGATCTGGACCTGGTGCTCGACTCCTATTGGTTGATACACATCTAAGCTGGACTTAGAGAAAACTATAAATAGACGAACCATTTGCCCAATTTGGGTATCCAGATTTTAGAGTTTTCATCTCTGTTTCCCTCATTCGGATAGCTTATCCGAACCCCCGTAATCCTTCTTGTAGTTTAGCATTGAGAGGCACTGTGAGTGATTTGTACTTCCAAGTGCGGATTCAAGACTGTAAGTCGGAGGGCTCTGGGAGAAGCTGAGACTGTAAGGCTGAGGGCTCTCTAAGAAGCCGTGGTCTGTAATTGTAATTTTGGATTTTAAAAGGTTGTAATTTGTGTCTTCTCCATTAGAGTCATGTCGAGGGTTCTGAATGATCACCTTAGTGCATTAGACTTCTTTAGATTCACTCATCCACATGCAACTTCCCTTAATTCATCACCCCTATGCGAATTAGCGTTGGTAACCTAATTCTAGCGATTTACGGATGTTCATGTTCACGAACTAAAGAATAGGCCATTAATATGGCAGTGCTGTGACCATTTAAGTGAGATCACGCCATAAGTCTAAACCTATTCCTTAATTCGATTTATTTCTCTTACATCATCTTTGGTAGCCGGATGAAGATTGAATCGCTCTGTTGAACTACAGATTCTCCATTAAAATTCAGAGGCTAAAGTACATGAAGCTATTATTTCTGCATTTGTCTTATTTTAAACACCTCCCCAACTCGGATCTGGATCATGTAGTTAGTTCTTTTCTTTATTTGCTTATAGTTAAATGTGACACAATCCAACACTCTCTTTTATCTATTCTTTTTTTAGATAATTATAGAGCCAGATCTGGTAGCACAGATCTGGAGGTTTATCTTAAATTTTAAATCAATTCCCTGTGGACGATCTTTTACTCACTTACATTTAAAACTTGCTACAATTGGCCCTGATCTTGCAGGCCAGTGTTAGCCCCAATGTGCTGATATCCCTTTCATAAGTTAACATCCATATAACCTAGCATTCTTTAATTCTTTAATTTTTGATTCATAATGCACACAATTATGGCACACTTGGAGCGACAACAGTTACCACATAAATTAGGGCCTATTTATTCCTGAGAGAATACGTTCGCCCCATTTTCAAACTCTCCATCTATTCCTACTTATTTCCCCTCCATTTTCAAAAGTCTCATGTGCTCTACCCATCAATTTTTATTTAATGCAACCACTTGTAATTTTCCCCTTTTCTTCGAAACCCTATCTATGTTTCATCTTCCATTATGAGATTAGGGTGTTCTCCTTAACAAGCAAGGAAGGTAATAATCTTCATTTTAAAATCAGTTGGTTTCTTTCTTTAGTTTTTGATTCATGATTCTAAAGAATATAGCATACATCTCAGATTTCTACATAAATAATTAATGTAATTATATTTGTAGGGAACTTAGCACAACATGCTGAGATAAAAAATGGTAAGGCAAAGGGAAGAAGAAGACGAAGGTAACAGTTAGGACCATTCTCCACCACACAGACAAAATACACGAGCTGCTGCACTCACTGCAAAAACCTAAGCAGCTGCCTCACCCAAAAAGAAACTTAAGGTTTCTGGGGCAGTTGTCAAAGAACTGCCTGAGGGGAGAATGGAGATTGGAGGCGACTTTAGGCCTGCCGCCAAAGAGAGCAAACGTGTAGCTAAAGGTAAAAAGTTGGCATCCCCCGATAAAAGATTGCTTTATCAGCCCCCAATTACGATGAAAAAGTATAATGTGGGGGATGAAACCATTGTGGATGTCAACTTTTGGGAGTCGTTAGATTTTACTCGAGTCGTCAATCGGTATTTTCGAGATCCAGGGCTAAATTACTTTTTTCAGCCCGAAAAAATCAGAGTTTACCCTAGACTGGTAAAACTATTTTATAAACATATGACAAGCACAGATACAAAGAAGTCCCTTGAACTCTCCACAATCATTGATCAGTTTCCCATACAAATCACCACGTGATTGATTTTTGGTGTATTAAAAGCACCACTGGAGAGATCAGAGGCATCAGTTGATCGTCCGGAGGACACAATTTTAAGGCCACCACCTCCTATCCTTCCGGATTTCATACAAATAGCAACAGAATTATTGGGCCGGCCATAGATAGACAGGCTTAAATTTATGTGAAAAGAGTTAGAGGAGAGCAACCTCTTGCTCCATTTCATGGATGTCTTGATTTTTAAGACTATCCACCCAACTTGCCCTGGCACTGAAAGAAGGCTTCTCTTTGTGAAAGTCTTATATTTGATGGCATATAGGTATTGGTTCAATGTACCCGCTTACCTCTTGGAGATAATGAATATCATCAAGGTGAAATTAAATAAAAAGAAGTACGAAAAATTGAGATTGGATCTACCCCTTAGGGGTATGATCACTAATGTACTCCTAAATGTGGGATACAAAGTTGAACCAAATGACGAAGTCCTATCAAGGACAAAAGAAGATCTAACTGATGTAGTGTATAGGAGAACATTGAATACAACAAATCAAAAGAAAATCATTAAACCACCTGCAGTCAGTGTTCCCCCAGTCAGTGAGCCTTCAAGTGGCACCGTTGTGCCAGCTCCAATAGACACTACTCAGCCCCATGTGATTGTCACTAAAAGCCAGGACACACTCGGTATGGAAATTGTTATTGAAACCACTGCTCCTCTTGAGCCAATGGAGACTGAGGGAGGGAGTAATTATACTCCTCTTCAAGAAAGAATGGAGCTCACCTCCCCTATAGGGCCCCCACCCATGGAGCTAGAGATTGTGGCTGAGTCACTACCCATACCGGAACAAACCAAACTTTATGACTCAGCCTTGGACTCAGCCACCAGGCCTGCTTTACCCCCCACTTGTGGTAGACATTCTGCCTACTATTCATGAAGCAGACCCTGAATGCCCCATTATATTTGAGGCAGAGGAAATTCCCTCTCAGCCTGTGGTGCAGCAAACTCTTGAGGTGGCTACTTCTAGCCCCACTCCTATCTTTACTGAGTCTACTCCACCACCCATTGTCACATCAATTGTGGAGCAGATTCCTATTTTTAATTCCTCGAGGGCAGGACCTAGTTTCAAAACTCCAAGAGGGGGTTTCACAGAGCTTTTGAATGAGGAACCATCTCCTCCTCCTACCATCATTATCGCACCAGCCCCAACATCTTCCAGAGTGCAACCTAAATTGGAAGCCAGAATTCTGCAGTTAGAAACATGGCAGAATGTAAATGCTTCCCTCCAATTTCCCCTACCTGAAATGGTTAGAGGGCTGATTGAAGAAGTTATTCGATTGAAAGAAAGACTCCTTCCATGGCCTACTGCTCGGGAATGCCATGAACCCTACCTTGGTATTAAGCATTAGGCATTGATAGATTATCGAGACAATGTTAAAGCCGAAATTGTGAAGAGTGTCCAAGAGACAACTTCTCCCCTCCATAATAAGATCGAGCTACTACAACAGAGGAATAGAATGTTGGAGGAACAACAACAGACATGGGAACGGCAGAAAAAGGTTCACCAGGAAGCAATCACAAAATTGAAGGGTCAGTTGAGAGCATCATTTGAAGATCCAAATGCAAAGGAGGGTGCTTATATCAATTATCCGAAATAGCTCCATGCCCATTTAGATGAGAAGAGTCATCAATTGACATTATAGGAAGGGAAATTGTTGAAGCTTTAAGTGGAGAAAGAATCATTGATTCAGATTTGTGAAGGTTAAAATAAAACCATATAGTCCATCACTAATAACAACATAGTGACGGCAACAAAATTAAGAGAGGAATCACAAATGCTGAGGACCGAGAATAAATAGAAATACGCAATCATCTGTAAACTGACTGATGATTTGAAAGAGAAGAATCAAATCCTACAGGTTCTGAATGAGAAGTATAACGCCTTACTACTTGAAAAGGAGAGTACTAATGCTCTCTACAAAGTGATTAGATCTAAACTATACGACGAACCTGCATCTGAGGAGGAAGGAACTGACTACACCTGCCATCTCTGACTCCGAAGAGGAATTTTCCAGCAGTTCTACTCCAACAGCACCTGTAGACCTGCCAAAACCAGCTCAATCCATGGCCATAGTTCCCTATCAGCCCCTGAATCTACCTTGTGAGTAACCATCATTGAAAAATTGCAAACCTCGCAGGTAAGATCTTTTCGGTATCCCCTGTTTTGATATAGTATGAGGACATTGTCCAGTTTAAGTTTTTTTTTTTTTTTTTGTTTGGGGGGGGGGTACACTGTTGTATATATATGTATATATAATATAAATATAAATATATATATATATATATTTGTTAGATTTTTAGGATTTAATTTTTAGATTTTTTCTTTAGAATTGTAAGTTTATTTTTATTTTCTTTTTCTAGTTAACAATTACACGTGAGTAATGATTAGATTAAATTTGATTCCATACACATTACCATCATCCTAAATGAAGTTCGAAAATCAATGATGGGAAGCAGCTAATATTCATGTTTGGTCCACTTGCACACCTTATCATAACTGAATTTTTGAAACTATACATTGCTTTAAATTGCAGAATTTAGATTATCGTTTCAGAATTATATCCCCAGTAAGCTTTTAGAACTTTTCCTTTCTTTGAAAGAGACTACTTACCTATATATGCTCCAAATTTTCCTTAAACTTCTTGATTATTTTGAACTGAAATCTCATTGTTGTCTTTACTTGAATTAAAGATTCTATGATTTTGCTGTCTAACTTCTAGAACTGTTTATTATATGCATCAACACAATATGGCATTCTTGCTAGTAAATCTGGAAATGATAAAAGGCCTTCTTTTGTTACATTTGAGCCAAAAAGTCAAAATCCCTAACAATTTACTTCTTAAACCCATATTAGAAACCTTAAACTGAATTTCTTTGTACCAAAATTTTTTAAACCCTAACCAGATATAATGCCCAAAGCTTTTGATCTTTAACCCTGTACTTCTGAGAATTTATAACAAAGGGAGAAATAGAATATTGGAAGGAGTATGCAAAAACAAAATAGGGAAATGCTAAAAAGGGTACATCTGATAAAGAAATAAAAAGCTAAAAATATGGGAGGAAAAAGAAATGAAAAAAAAAGAGAAGCAAAAGAAGCTTCCAAATTGAGAAAAATCGAGAGGATATCTGAAAAAGAAATTGAAAAAAATGGGATTTACTTGAGAAAAATATATAAATGGGAAGAGGTGATCCAACTTTTTGGATACTTGTTGAAGCAGAAAAAGAAAAAGAGAAGAAAAAGAATAGGTGAAAGATGGACTAAATTCTCAGAACTTTGAATCCTTTCTACCTTTCTTTGGAAACCTTTTCACCCACATCCCCATTACAACCCAAATAAAGACCTTTTTTATCCATGATTTGTAAAAGTAAGAGCCTAGTAGAGATGTAGCTGATAAATACTATGGAAATCTGATAGTATATGAAGTCGAATAGATTATATTTTCTATGAGATTTATCTTTTTGTCATATGTCCTTGAAATTATTCATCATATAAATCATTGTGAGAAACCCAACAAATTCCAATACTTCTTCTGAGTGTATGCCACTGTGAGAGTTTGGATGAATATATTTTCTAAATCTGCAGTTTAGAAAATTTTATAATGAATAGATTTTGTCATTGGTATGCACACACTCCACGCTTTATATGAATTGAAACTGTTGAGTATCTAATCGAGGATGGTTGCTAGGATTGGAAGTCATGGTTGGATGGAATCTTATCTTTGAAAATATGAGCAACCATGTGTTGATTAATTAGAGTAAATAGTAGTTTAGAGTTTTTAAAAGTGGTTTAAAATTTTAGTTTTAGAAAATTTTAAAAAGTCAAAAGTAGTTGAAGTTTGTAGGTAACTTTACTGGGAACCTTCAGGAGACACAACTCCTCCACTAGGGATCACCTAAGGGTTTAAAGGCTGGTTGCATCTCCCAAGTGGAATTGTGCTCCCTACGAAAGTGGCATTTAATTTTTAATTATTTAGTTTATCTTTTTCTTATTTGCTAGGGACTAACAAAACTTAAGTTTGGGGTGTGATCAGTCACATAATTTACCATTTTGATGCCCTTAATTAAGTGATGTTAGACCCCAATTTTCTATTAATGATCTGTTAATGTACAAATAATAAGATTAGTAAGTAGAAAAGGATAAAAGTGTTAATCTTTGCCAAAGTAAACTCAAAATGAAATAAGCAGATCATAAAAGAATCATAGCTGAGCCACCAATTCTGAGAGCTATCGTAAAGAAATCAAGAAGCTCTGGAGTCAGTCGAAGAGAATTTGAGGGCTAGAAGCAGAAGAAAAAGAAGAAATCGTAATTTACAATTTATGTTGAAAGAAGACTGAAGAAAAGAGTTGGTGAATACGAGCGATCGAGAGTAGAAATCGAACTGAAATGAAAAGAAGAAAGCAAAATTGTATTCTCAATTTCCTCTATCAAAGCTCATGCATACTACTGAAGATCACGGGAGAAATGAACCGCCATGCACATAATCATAAATTCTAAAGTTAGAAGTTATGTACTCTACAGATCTGAGAAGATTGGCAAGAATCCATGCTGTTGAGAATTAGGAGAAGAAGTCCTACACGTCTCTATTAGTAGAAGCAAGGAAGATTGTATTTAGGAAGTTTAATTTTAAAAGAATTTGTTTTAGGTAGTTTACTTTAATCAGAGTCCTGAATAATTGTAAACTGATCTCTTATGGATCTATAAATAACAGAGCTCGGCACCCAGAATAAGCATCCAAGGAATTCTTAGTCTTAGCTTACAACTATGATTGAGAAGTTTGGAAGATCAACCTTAGAATAGTTTTTATTGCTTTCTGGTTTAGAGTATCCAAGGTTTCTAGAAATCAATTGACTACTGAGATTGAGAACTGGAAGATCAACCCTAGGATAGATTTTACTTTCAATCTTTTATTTATGCAAATTTCTTGCTTTGTAACCATCCAATATTTCTTAAATTTAATTGACGCCTAAGATTGAGAGGTTGAAGATTTAGTTTTAATTTCTGCAATATACTTTCCTGTAATTTATTTTCCTACATATAAATATCTGAAGAATTATGGATTTTAATTGACACCTAAAATATGGAAGGCTGCAGATTAGTGTAGAGGTTTTAACATTCATAAATATCAATAGAAGTCTAGGTTTTAATTGACGACTAAAATCTGGAGGACTTGAGATTTAATGTAACAGTATTTTAATTCATAGAATAGATTTATTTTCTAGAATTTACTCTAGAAGAAACAATTCTTTATTCTTTAAAGGCAAATAGAAAGTTTTTAGAATCAGACTTCCTCGTGGGAACGATCCTATACTAGTGTTGCAATCACTGTTGTGCGCTCGCAATAGGTTAAGATATAATTATAGAGTTGTCAAGTTTTTGGCACCACTGGCGGGGAAGCAGTATTTCTGAAAGCCAATATTTGTCTTTCCATTTTTCCTTTTCTTTATTTTTATTTTTCTTTTCTCACTTAATCTTTTGCAAGTTTTATTCGAAACAACGGGTCAAAGTTTCAACAATTCTTCTGAAAAATGAAGCTAGAGGCCCAGATTTGTTTCCTCCCCACTTGTTTTCTAAAATAAAAATCAAATAAAATTAATATATATATATATATATATAATTTCTCTGTTGTATGCATCATACTCGATCGCAAAATTCAAACCCTTTTGAGTGTGATCTAGAAATTGAGAGGACTCTCTTGCAGAACTTAGCTTCTAGATAAATTTTCGAAAGAGGACTTCTAACAATGGCCGAAGACCGCCCTATTCAAGAGCATTACACCTCAGTCACATTGACTGCGCCCTCTTGTATTTCTTTACCTGAGGTTGCAAATGGTCAAAATTTCGAGATCAAGCTCAATCTTAACACGCTTCAAGCCTTCCTACCTTTAATGGGCTTGATCGCGAAGATCCCTATCCACACCTTAGGGATTTCATTGAACTCTACACCATGTTAAAAAAGTCAGCACTTAATGACGAGGCCATTAAATTACAGTTGTTTCCCTTCTCTCTTAAAGACAGAGCGAAAGCGGGACTAATTTCATTGCCCGCTAATAGTATTACTTCTTGGGATAGACTATAGGCCAAATTTTTAACAGACAGCTTCAACCATATGCTGGTTACCCTCAGTCAGCGCTTGATAGAAACTCTAAGCAATAAACCAGTTCGACACTTCATGATGAGTATTTCCCAACTGGTAAAACCAATCAAATTCGCCAAGCAATTCAAGGCTTCAAGCAATTGCCTCGAGAACTGTTTCATGAGAGCTGGGAACGCATGAAGGATCTATTGAGAAAATGTCCTCATCATGAAGTGTCGAACTGGTTTATTGCTTAGAGTTTCTATCAAGGGCTAACTGAGGGTAACCAGCATATGGTTGATGTTGTTAGTGGAGGGGCCTTCATTGCCCAAAATGGACAGCAGTCTTGGAATTTGTTTGAGAAATTTGCTAATAATTCAAAGCAGAAACAGGCCCAGCTTAAGTCTGACCCTGATGTGATTCACCACACTCCTCTCACTAGGGGTGGCCTTTACGATGTCAGAAATGATGAAGTAAAAAAGGAGAGTGGCATTGGTGCCAAAGTCGAAGTCTAAGAGCAGAAAATCGCATCATTATTGACTTCCAAATCTAGTGCCACGGAAAAACCTATTGCAACCTATGAAATTTGCCAGAGCTTAACCCATGTCATTACTTAATACCCAGCTACGCCATTATGCTTGGATGTAGTGGAAAATGTACAAGTACTTGCATTCCAAAGGAGTGATTACGGGAATTCATATAACCCGTAGTGGAGGAACCATCCAGGTTTCAATTATGGCTCCACAGGTGGGCACAACAAGGACCATCTATTGTGCAGTACCCAGATTTTCCACCAAAGTCCACAAGTGCTTATTGTGCAGCCATAGAATGGGCCACAGAGCAATGAACCTAATTCTACAATTGTTCAAATCCTTCGAGATTTATAATAGTTGTCGCATCAGCATTCAAAAGACTTATCACAGCTTGCTTAGTTCTCTCAAGTACTACACTCACATACCCGGTCCATCACGAAGCTGGATGGACAGATTGGTCAACGAGCTTCAGAGATGACGAAAAGAGAAAGTGGCTAGTTACCAATGTAGCTAGTTAGTAACCCAAGAGGACAAGTGTTTATGGGGGAGGCATCTCGCCCCACTGATCAAAATTGAACTCCTCAAGGACCCGTCATGCTATCTACTCATCCGTAGCAAAATTTTGTGATAATATGTGAATTATTTCTTCTTTTGTTTAGTTTAGGAAATTTTGATCACAGAGGTACATTATGATTCGAAACACAATCGATCGTAAGATATTCTCCTACGTACACTATAAAATCTTCCTTTTCTTTGTATATTATTTTTGACAATCAAACCGTAGTGAGTACGATTTGAATTGTATGAGAGTTCAACCGTTTGAGAGCTGAAAAGATAGAATCGTAAGCCACAATTCTAGGTTACACACGTGTGTGATGACTGATTCAGTAGGTTACCACAAAAATTAGATCCCATTTATTCGTGAGAGAATATGTTCACCCCATTTTTGAACTCTCCATCTACCCCTTCTTCTTTTCCCTCCATCTTCAAAAATCTCATGCGCTCTACCCAACTGTTTTTATTCATTGCCACCACCTTGTAAGTTTACCCTTTTCTTCGAAACCCTATCTATGTTTCATCTTCCATTCAGAGATTAGGGTTTGCTCCTTTACAAGCAAGCAAGGTAATGATCATCATTTAAAAATCGGTTGGTTTCTTTCTTTAGTTTTCAATTCATGATTCTGGAGCATAAAGCATACATCTCGGATTACTGTAAAAATAATTAACGTAATTTTATTTGCAGGGAACTCAGCAAAACATGCCGAGATAAAAAACGATGAGGCAAAGGGAAGAAGAAGCAGACGAAGGTAATAGTTCCGGCCATTCTCCACTACACAGACACAATACACGGGCCGCTGCACTCATTGGCAAAACCCAAGTAGTTTCCTCACCCAAAAATACCATTAGGGTTTTCAGTGCAGTTGCCAAAGAACTGCCCGAGGGAGAATAGAGATTGGAGGCAACTCCAGGCCTGCCGTAAAAAAGAGCAAACAGACAGCTAAAGGTAAAAAGTTGGCATCCACCACTAAAAGATTGTTTGATCAACTCCCAATTACGATGAAGCAGCTTATTTTGGGCCTCATTAGATTTTAGTCGAGTCGGAATTCAGTATTACCGAGATGCAGGGCTAAATTACTTTTTAGAGCCCGAAAAAATCACATTTTACCCCAGACTGGTAAAACTATTTTATAAACAAATGACAAACATTGGTTCAAATAAGTCCCTTGAACTCTCCACGATCATTTATGGGTTTCCCACCAAATCACCAGGGGATTGATTTCTGGTGTATTACAAGCACTGTTGAAGAGATCAGAGGCATCAGTTGATCGTCCGGAGGACACAATTTTAAGGTCACCACCTCCTTTCCTTCCGAATTTCATACAAATGGCCAAAGAATTATTGGGTCGGCCTTATACCCTTAGACAGATAGGCTTAAATTTATGTGGAAAGAGTTAGAGGAGAGCAACCAGTCGCTCCATTTCATGGATGTCTTGATTTATAAGACTATCCACCCAACTTGTCATGGCACTGCAAGAAGGGTTCTCTTTGTGAAATTCTTATATTTGATGGCAAATAGGTATTGGTTCAATGTACCTGCTTACCTCTTGGAGGTAATGAATATTTTCAGGGAGAAATTAAATAAAAAGAAGTATGAAAATTTGAGATTGGATCTGCCCTTTGGGGGTTTGATCACTAATGTACTCCTAAATGTGGGATATAAAGTTTAACCAAATGAGGAAGTCCTGTCAAAGACAGAAGAAGATCTAACTGAAGTAGTGTATAGGAGAACATTGAATACAACAAAATTGAAAGAAAATCATTAAACCACATACTGTCAGTGTTTCCCCAGTCAGTGAGCCTTCAAGTGCCACAGTTGTGCTAGCTCCAATAGACACTACTCAGACCCTTGTGACTATTACTGAAAGCCAGGACACACCTAGTATTGAAATTGCTACTGAAACCACCGCTCCTCTTGAGCCAGTGGAAACTGAGGGAGGGAGTACTTCTACTCCTCTCCAAGAAAGAATGCCCAGTCAGTGAGCCTTCAAGTCGCACAGTTGTGCTAGCTCCAATGGACACTACTCAGACCCTTGTGACTATTACTGAAAGCCAGGACACACCTGGTATTGAAATTGTTACTGAAACCACTGCTCCTCTTGAGCCAGTGGAGACTGAGGGAGGGAGTACTTCTACTCCTCTCCAAGAAAGAATGGAGCTCAGCTCCCCTATAGGGCCCATGCCCATGGAGCCAGAGATTGTGGCTGAGTCACTACCCATACCCTAAGTACCACGTACATTTCTAACTGGGTCTAAAAACATACACTTGAGTTTTCCCATAAATATATATAACAACTACACTAATTTAATTACCTATGTGTAGTAGAATTTAATTGCCTATGTGTAGCAGAATTATACAAGGCTAAGCAAGCCAATACATCTACTAAGGTGTAGCAGAGTTACACCTTAAACTTTGGACCCAGCCTTATACCTTTGAGCAGTATATTAGCTTTACACAAAAGCTAGCCTGTTTTGGCTTATAGGTGCATACACTAAAAAAGCGAGTGCCAGCTTTATATGTGATGCCAGCTCCTACAGATTACACTTAACAAAGAGTATTAGACTTATATTAAAGTTAAGCCTGTTTTGGCTTATCTGCATATACAATACACAAGCCACTGCTGGCATTATACAAGAACCAAGCCATAGAAGGCTTATAATCCTAATCTCGCCAAAAGACAATACGTTTGCATGAGTCATCTTTCACTCCCATGCACGCAAAATGCAGCTCCACTACTACAAAACTCAACAAAGCATCTCCTTTCTTCTTCCTGCTACCAACTTCAAAGAAAATCCTCATAGCACATATACTCTACTCACACAGAAAATGAAACCCTGTTGCTAGAATTCAAAACCCATCTCCCCTTTCAACCTTTTGAACCCTTAGATTCAGAATCGTGGACCACAAGGTGACCTGGGATTTGGTCGAGAGGATTGCGAAGGCAATCACTTGGTCTTGGAGAATTCATTCCAGCCCTAGTTTTTACGAGCTCGGCAAACCCGACACGGACACACGTTCAATGTCCTCATAACCGCGAGTTCACCTAAAGGTATGCCATAAAATGAACCACAGTTAAATTCTTATAGCTTATAGTTCATTTATAATAAAGTTTAGATCTGTGATGCCGAGCGCAGAAGATCAAATTAGCAGCACATAACAATAATCTGTTGTGAGGGTTTCGGAGTCTAAACCTCCGAGTTTTCAAATGCCGAAACTTTCATACTAGATTGACTAAATAAATGAAGTGCCCGGTGTAATATATATAACATAAAATATAAAATATAAAGTCGATATAGTATCACAAAGCTCCGGCACATTAGAGAAAACCCAAAGAGCAGAAGGTACAAGGAGGCATCACGGCAAGCACCTTCATCAGGCTTGCCGCGGCAACCTCACAAAGTTGTTGCAGCAAGGTGCTCAGCTGGAGGGCTTGCCGAGGTAAGCCTATGTCTAGCTTGTGCATTTGCATTGAGGTGACTTTGTCTGCCTATATGGGTGTTCGATAATACCTCTTAGCTCTAGTAAGTAGGTAGGTTACATATATGGGGTCTAAGGTGACCCAGTAATAGTATAAATACTAAAAAACACACATGTAAATTATAGGTGTTTGGTGCACATGACGAGCTCGTACCGATGAATGTAGCTTGAATACATGCATGCACCTGTAATCAATCACACGTACGCGTGAAGGAAGGTAGCGAGTTTACCCTGCTTGTTTACATTTTTGTTTCCTCATTCACCTCTGGGTAGCAAATTAAGATAATATATGTATGTATATATATATATATATATATATATATATAATTTTATATCAGTTGTGAGGTAAGGAGACATATGATCATGATAGTTGCAGTTCGATGACTCCATATGCTCTTGATAAGTTCAGTTTGATGAATGAATAACTATATGCTAGTGTCAGTTTAATGCTTATCTAGTTCTAATAGAAGTTTTAGTTCAAAATATAGTTCAAGAGGAACATACTAGTACAGTTGGTGGATATGGATGCCAGTCAGTTTTAATGTATAATGATTCGGTATAGATGAATGCTTGTGATTATGATATATATAGGCATATATATCAATTTGGATATATATAGGTATATATATAGGTTCATGTCAGTTTGGATGATGATAAAGTCTGTTTAAATGAACACGTTTGTATGAATAAGCTCATGTCAGTTTAGATGAATAGATGTATATATATGATCATAATATTATATGGCTATAAAGGATTATACTGATTCAGTTCCATGTGTAGATATACATGCTAATGTGTAGTTTAGAAGTGATGAATGGTTATGACAATGATGCTCATGTATGATGCTTAGTTCAGTTGAGATATATATATAGTTTCGATATGTAGTTCTGATATGAATACTGATTCTAAGTTCAGTTTTCTATATATGTAGCATATATGTTATCTACTCATAATTTTCTTGCATACATGATATTGTGCATTGTTCATGTCTTGTTATCCTTGATGTCAAGTACTAGTTTTATTTCATTTTTTAGCCAAGTGATCCCGCTAACTCGGGAGCTTCAAGGTGTAAATCTTGAATCCAAGTGATCCCGCAAACTCGGGAGCTTGGCAAGTGATCTCGCTAACTTGGGATCTTGATTTATCTCAGTCCAAGTGATCCCGCTAACTCAGGAGATTGACAAGTGATCCCGCTAACTCGAGAGCTTGATTCTTTTGTTCTTGTACATGTATGTTGTACATCTGATAGCTTGTTTAAGCTAAGATTGTTTCAGCATGATTCCTCGTATCTGTTGCACCATGATTTCCTTGTATTTATTCAGCATGATTGTTCAGCATGTCAGCGTGATACATTATGACTTATTTTATGCTATATGTTGCTAGAATAGATATAAGACAAGATATATTATGCCGTGGTCTGTATTTTATGCATCAAGACGTGAATGTGTAATCTAACATATAAGTTAGCACTGCAAATATCTCTGCTGAGCTTCGATGATAACTCATCCTATGACTTCAATGTCTTAGCTGCAGATATTGATCCGAAATACGAGGGCGATCCCACCTATCAGCCGGAGGAGGAAGAAGAAGAGGACGAGGAGGAAGAATTCACTGAGGAATTCTTTTCGAAATAGGTTTCAGAGAGAGAGATTTATTTTGATGTATAAACAACAGTATGTATTTGAGATATTTTGATACTTCATGTATAGGTCTTCTTTCCATTGTTTAGATGACGAGTGGCCGTCATCAGTGGAAAGCATACATTGCAGCCAGTTAGTCTTGTTTATATCTTTTGTTAGTTTACCATTTTTAATAGATGAGTAAATATCAATTTTTTCCATATTATTTTATGTCAGAGTTATTAAATTGCTTTCGCATATGTAATACTTTGTCCACGAGATGATGCACTTGTATGATAGGGCCATGTTACGTGATCCGACGATGCAACCTTTCCTATCTACGATAAGGGAAAACATCGGGCCATCACATTTCCTTACCTTAAAACCCGTGCCATCAGATCCAACTCAAGACTCGAATCACAGTGATGCTATGGTATCAAGGTACAACATCACCTCCTAACAGCTCACTCTTTCCTCACATCATACAATAGGAAAGAACGAGCCATCCCAATAATGGTAAGCTCACAAAACGAAAGCAAAAGAATGAGCAACGCAAAAGCGTAATAAAGCTATATCATGGATAGAATGGCAAAATGTAAACTCACACGACTAGCTACTATATGTATATGCATGTCCAAAAATAATCATCTGCCGATGAAGGTTGTCCTTCAACTAAACAGTGGGTCAAAACATATCATATCATTTGATTACATATCTCCCAAGCTAAGGATAAGGCTCCTTAGGCAAGACCACCTCTTCCTCGAGGTTATAATCCGGATCATCCCTTCTTTCCGGATCACGCTTCAAGTCCACACCTGCAGCTATGACATATAGTTGAGGGGTGAGCTTCATCCAAGCTCAGTAAAGAAAATTACCATACTAAATTACACCTTATCATTCTAATTCATATTGTTGATGCATAATTAAAAGCAATCAAAACTTGCATTTGTATTCAAAATATATATATCGAATTCAAGCAAAACATTCATTAAATCTCAGCAGGTCAAATCATGAAGGCGAATAAAACATGCTTACACTATGCATATCGAGTCAAGAGAGTCATGACACAATCGAGCATATAAGTGAAATGAGTAAGAAACACATATAATCGATGTTCTAGACAATTCATGGTACATGGCATGGATTCATAACATAACAGATCACATAGCATATTTCGAGACAAGGCATATCATATGGCATTATAGTAAGTATCCCGTATTAGGGAACTTAGCAGTTCGAAGTGGACACAGGGTCTTAAACTCCGGGGACTCCACCCCTCTCATGGTGACTCCACTCCCCTTACAAATAATGCACTCAGAAACTAGTCACATGGCAAGGCATAACGTATTAGGGAACTGAGCAGTCCATAGCGGACACAGGGTCGTTCCTCGGGAACTCTACCCCTCTCATGGAGGCTCCGCTCCTCATTGCACATGCTCATAAATTCCTAACACATAAGCATAGGTCGAGTACATTGGACAGGAAATAAGTTTTATGAGCGAGAACACTACAAAACACGTACACATGAGAATCAAGAGACGTATGTAAGAGATCATGCAAGATGTGAATGCAAATGTAACGTCAAATATTCATATTCACAAGTTTCAAGAGACATAAAGATAAATCATGGTGAGAGTACATAAATGAAATTTATGGCGAGAATGTAATTCATTTGAAATAGCATCATAAAACATGACTTCGAGAGAACATATACGTTGGGAAGGTGTGTTCCTGATAAGTAGTGAAAAATACCATTTTTCACCCCTAAACATGAGCCTTGAAAGACCCTTGAGAGGACTAAATAAGTGCTTTAGTGTTCATATTGCAGCTAACCAAAAAGACAGGTCCAAATCCGAAAACCATCCTAAAATGATCAAAAAGCTGACAACGCATGTCAAGCTCAAAGAGGGAGTGAAGAAATAGCCTCAGCAATGGCTAAAAAGGTCCTAAAAGAGCAAGAAAAGACCTGAAGAAGAAGAATGGAAGCTAAAGCTCAATTCGCAAAGAACTCCTACTATTCGCAAAGAACTTCTACTATTCGCAAAGAACTTTGAACTTTGCGAAAAGAAGAAAACACTTTGCGAAAAGAAGAGAAGTCCTTTGCGAAAAGATCTCCTGAAGCCAAAGTCCTTTGCGAAAAGATCTCCTGAAGCCAAAGTCCTTTGCGAAAAGATCTCCTGAAGCCAAAATGCTTTGCGAAGAGAGCTTCTGGAGCCAAATTACTTTGCGAAAAGACCCTTAAACTCTGCGAAATGGCATACTGGGGATTTACAGCCACTTTGAAGGGTATTTCAGTAAACTCTGCACGCGCCCCAATGTAATTAAAAGCCCAGAGACATTCCGGAAGATTCCAAGCACAAACCAAAGGCATATTCCGCCCCACGTGAAAACCCAAAGATGAAATCACTTGGCGGGAACTTCTAGAAGCTCAAACAGACTTTTGAATTCCCATAACAGAATTGATGCTTCTAACGCTTGATTGGCTGAACCAGATCAGAGCATTTTCATTGGCCAGAACAGATCTGGATCCCCGTGCTCAACGGCCATTGGGCAATCCGGATCGAGCACTTGATTGGTCAACTCGACCTTGTGCAAGATAGAGAAAGCTATAAATTGAGAAGACATTTGCCCAATTGGGGCATCCATTTTAGAGTTTTCATCTCTGCTTCCCCATTCCGGTCGAAGCTCATCCGAACCCCCCCGTAATCCCTTCTTGTAGTTTACCTTTGAGAGCCATTGTGAGTGATTTGTACTTCCAAGTTCGGATTCAAGATCAGAATCTGAGGGCTCTTCGAGAAGCTCGATCAAGTCCGAGGGCTCTCTAAGAAGCCGTGCTCTCGAATTGTAACGTTGGATTTTAAAAGGTTCATTTGTGTCTTCTCCATTGGAGTCATGTCGAGGGTTCCGAATGATCACCTTAGTGCATTAGACTTCTTTAGATTCACTTACCCGCATCCAACTTCCTTAATTCATCATCCATGCGAATTAGCGTTGGTAACCTAATTCAAGCAAAGATTTACTGATGATGTTCATGTTACGAACTAAAGAATAGGCCACAACTATTGGATGATCTGTGACCATTGGATGGATCATAGCCATAAGTCTAAACCTATTCCTTAATTCGATTTATTTCTCTTACATCCGTGGTAGCTGCCGATGAAGATTGAATCTGCTCGTGGAAATACAGATTCTCCATTAAAATTCAGAGGCTAAAGTACATGAAGCTATTATTTCTGCATTTGTCTTATTTTAAACACCTCCCCAACTCGGATCTGGATCATGTAATTAGTTCTTTTCTTTATTTGCTTATAGTTAAATGTGACACAATCCAACACTCTCTTTTATCTATTCTTTATTTTAGATAATTATAGAGCCAGATCTGGTAGCACAGATCTGGAGGTTTATCTCTCATTTTAGACAAACTTCTCTGTGGACGATCTTGAAATACTTACTTTTAAAACTTGCTACAATTGGCCCTGATCTTGCAGGCCAGTGTTAGCCCCAATGTGCTGATATCCCTTTCATAAGTTAACATCCATATAACCTAGCATTCTTTAATTCTTTAATTTTTTATTCATAATGCACATAATTATGGCACACTTGGAGCGACAACATTTCCCTACTTGAAATCACGTCGAACACACGCGCAAAGATTCACAAGTCCAAAGAGTTCAAAACCGTGTTCCTCTGGGAGTTTACCCTGAATCACGATGCCCACTACAAGTCTTAGTTCAAAATACGCAAGGCATTTACACATGTCTAACTCACAAGCACGGTTGTCAAGTCCCAAGTACATATATTAAAATTAGCCAAAATAGGGTTTCATGCTCACGCGTGGCTCAATCCCGCTCGAGCGATTCCCAGTGGCACCCATGCTTCACGCTTGAGCGGTTTTAACCCAAGCGAAATAAGCCTACAAATCATGCTCAAGCGTAGGCTTTAGATGATATTCAGCTCGAGCGGCGCTATTCATGCTCGAGCGTGTTTCCAGTACAAATCCTCAGGTCCCGCTCGAGCAGTTTTAACCCCAGCTAAAATAGCCTACAGATCCCGCTCGAGCGTAGGCTTATGGTGATATTCCGCTCGAGTGGTCCCTATTCACACTCGAGCGTACCATACAGAACTGTCATCTTTAACAGTTCATCCCTCCAACTCAAGCCGACCTTTATGGCTTCCCGAGTTGGTTCAATGACACCACAAACAAGCTCTAAATGAGTTATCACTTGCCTAGAAGACTCCTCTTCAAAAACTAAGAAAATTCGCACACCATAACTCACGCATTTGCGAAGTTTAAACCTACGATTTATCCCCAATTTCACAGCTCATGTAAGTGTTTCAATGATTAAACCCAATGCTTCCCTTCTCGTTATTTACACACATTCGATCCTTGAAATCCTTGCATGCGGCCTCGACCATTACTACATAGCAAAAATATACGGACTCTAAAACACAACACATGCGCTACGAGGGTTACCTCTATGAGCTTTCCTCACATGCAAAGCTCCACGACTCAACGACGTTGGGTCAATATCTTCAACATGCCAATTCCACGATTCATTTTCCCTTGGTTGGACAAGTCAAGGAGTTTGGGTACTCAGAGGTTATAGGGTTCGATTCCTCCTTGAAACGGAAGAGTTTTCGGGGCAGCTTTGAGGCTTAGTTTGTAAGAAGATGGCTCAAACAGGAAGAAGGAGATGGCTTCTCTTCTTCACTTTGGTTTCTCCACGCTCGGCGGCTCTTCACAATGCAAATGATGGTTTGCATGGTAACTTGAAGGTTGATATAATAGGGAGGTTAGTTCCGGTGTGTGACGCATATACGTACATATATATGTGTGTCTACATCACTTGGCCTCAATTTCATGGGCTCAAAGCTCCAGGCCGAATGGGTCACAATTCATCCAATCTCTTCATAGGTCCTAGTGTCCTGATGGTTCTCTCAGGTCATCAGTGACTAATCTCCCTTCAGGCCCCACTGCATTCAAGGTGGTTCATGAGGGTTTAGTTTCTTATATAGACCCGAGGTAGGTTTGGTTCCAAAAGAAAAGGACCTATGGGTTTGAGTTCAATCCACTCATAATGAGTACAAGTCACACATGAACCTCAAACAAAGGCGTTGCTGGGTTCTTGTGGTTGGTGACACACCACGTGTCCAGATTTCACATGGGTGATTTTTCGGTGTGTCACATTACGACTCCGCCTTGGACTCATCCACCGGGCCTGCTTTACCCCCCTCACCTGTGGCAGACACTCTGCCTACTATTCCTGAAGCAAACCCTGAAAGACCCATTATATCTTAGGCAAAGGAAATTCCCTCTCTGCTTGTGGTGTAGCAAACTCCTGAGGTAGCTACTTCTATCCCCACTCTTGTCTTTACTGAGTCTACTCCACCACCCATTGTCACATCAATTGTGGAGCAGACTCCTATTTTTAATACCTCGGGGGCAAAACCTAGTTTTGAAACTCCAAGAGGGAGTTTCACAAAGCTTTTGAATGATGAACCATCTCCTCCTCCTACCATCATTATCGCACCAGCCCCTACATCATCCGGAGTACAGCCTGAATAGCAAGCCAGAATTCTATGGTTAGAAACATGGCAAAATTTAAATGCTCCACTCCTATTGCCCCAACCTAAAATGGTTAAAGGGCTGATTGAAGAAGTTGATCGATTGAATGAAAGACTCCTTCCATGGCCTACTACTCGGGAACATCACGAACTCTACCTCAGTATTAAGCATCAGGCATTGAGAGATTACTAAGACAATGTGAAAGCCGAAATTGTGAAGAGTCTCCAAGAGGCAACTGCTCCCCTCCATAATAAGATCGAGCTACTACAACAGAGGAATAGAATGTTTGAGGAAGGATGATATGCTCTAAATTTGTTCTAAAGTCTTAACCTATTGCAAGCGCACAATGGAGATTACAACACTAGTATAGGATCGTTCCCACGAGGAAGTGATTATCTTTATATTTTGTGGCTCCTAAAAACTTATACTTGTCTTTTAAGATCCTAAACTACTGGAGAAATATGAATAAAAGAATGGTTTGTTTAAACTAATTACAGAAAATAAATCTAAATCCTCTTTCTAGATTATGGTAGTCAATCACAATCCTTTAGTTCTCAGATATTTACAAAATTAAAATATTGTTATACCGTATTGCAGTCCTCTAAAATTTGTGAGTCAATCAAACTCTAGAATTCTTTAACATAGATTTAATCTAATTACCAATCTTCCTAAATTTTGGGCGTCAATCAAACTCAAGAAAATTGAAGATGGAAAAATAAAATTGTTACACTAATCTACAAATTCTCAATCTGAGTCGTCAATTTAATTAAAAAAAATTTAGATGTTTACAAAGCAGTAAAAGTATATAAAATAAATCTAAACTAGAAAGCAATAAAAATTGTGTTGATCCTCAGCACTCATCCTCAGACATCAATTGATCGTGAGAAACATCAGACAACCTACACTAATCTTCTAGCTCCCTATTGCAGTCGTTAATTACTCTCGAGAAACCTTAGATATTTAAACTAAACTAAACTAAAGTTGATTGGAAGAAAACCCAACCTCAGTCGTCAATTGATGTTGAGAGTTCCTTCGATGATTTTTCTCCTATAAGGAGCTCTCTAATTTATAGATCATAAGGAGTCGGTTTACATTATTATAATCCTAGTAAATGAAACTACTAAGGACAATAGTTTCCTAATATAACTCTACTTCTTATCCTAGTTCTTCCTTGCTTTGAATAGTTGCTGCACTCGGGGATTGCTGCTTAATTTCAGCAGCAGAGTCTTTCAAGAATCTCTCTTCATCAATCTTTTCGGATCCGTGTTCTACCAGACTTCTAATTCAAGAGGTCTTCTAATTAAGTGCATGGCAGTATAGATTTTACATGATCAACAGCATCAAGAGTCTTTATCTGTAAATCATAAATCACGATTTTCTTTTCTGCACAGCTTTCTCTCTGGACGATTTGTCATTACGAACGATCCTTTTCTCCTTTGTATCGCACTCCGGTTTGAAGCGGCTTTTGAAGAATCGTAATTCACAATTTTTCATTTCTTTCTTTCATTTCATTCAGTCACAAAGTATGATTTCTGGCTTTTAGTATGCGTCGAACCGTCTTTACGCTCGATTGTCTTTCTTACTGCTTTCTAAGTTCCTTTTGACGAAGATCAACACTTTGGTTTTCTTTTGCTGTTTATTCTTAATATTTGCACACCAGTATCTTGTTAGTAGCAAATTGGGGTCTAGCATCACTAAGTTAAGGGTGATAATATGGTATATTCTATGACTGATCACACCCCCAAACTTATGCTTTACTAGTCCCTAGCAAACAAGGAAAGAAATATTAATCCAAACCATAAATTTAAATGCCACTTTCGTAGGGAGCATGATTGCATTTAGCAGATGCAACAAGCCTTTAAACCCCCAGGTGGTTCCTAGTGGAGGAATTATAATATCCTGGAGATTTTCAGTGAAGTTACCTACAAATTTTAAATATTTTTGGATTTTTAAAAATTGTAAAATCAAAACAAAATAAAAGATTAAAAATCTAAACTACTTTTGTACACTAACTAGTTTTAATCATCACATGGTTGTTACCATTTTTCAAAAATTACAATTCCATCATTCTTAACTTTGACATCATAGTGGTTATCCTTGATCAGAGCTCCAACAATTTCAATTCATATTAAGCGAGGAGCGTGCGCGCATCAGTGAATAGTTTATTCTTCATAGATTTTTCTAAACTGCAGATTTAGAAAATATTTTCATTCAAACTCTCACTTATTGGCACTCAAAAAAATATTGAAATCTTTGGGTTCTCTCAGTATATGATATGTATGACAGATTCAACAGATTAAAAAGATAAATCTCAGGGAAAGATAATCAATTCTATTTATATGTTTCTTTATTTTTTCATAGTATTTATTATAAACATCCCTACTAGGCTCATGCTATTGTAAATGACAAATCAAAAAGGTCTTTATTTGGCTTGTAATGGGGCTTTGGGTTAAAAGGTTCCAAAGAAAGGTAAAAAGGATTCAAGGATTTTTGAGAATTCGGTTCTTCTTTCACCTGTCTTCTTCTTCTTCTTTTTTTCTTTTCAATTCAGTAAGTATCCAAAATTGGATAACTTCTTCCCATTATTCTTTTTCTATTTTCTTGCGGTAAATCCCTTTTCCTTAGTTGAGTCTTTTCTTCAGATATCCTCTTGAATTTTCAACTTGGAAGCTCTTTGCTTCTCTATCTTTTCAGAATCAGAGTTACGATTTTACTTCTTTTCCATATTTCCTTTTAGAAAATTTCTTTAGTTGTATCCTTTTTCAGCATATCCCTTATCTATTTTTTTTCTTTTTATTTATACTCCTTTCACTCCCTCTTCTTCCCTTCTTTTATGTTCTAAACTCTCAGAAATTATAAGGGTTAAAGGTTGAAAGCTTTGGGTAGTACATATGGTTAAGGGTTTAGAAAATCTTGGTACAAAGAAATTTGGTTTAGGCTCTAATATGGGTTTAAAGGATAAATGTTTTATAGGATTTTGGCTTTTTGGCTCTAACTAAGCAAAAGATGGCCTTAGATCATCTTTATGATTCACTGACATGAATGCCATATTATTTAGATGTATACAATAAATAGTTCTAGAAAAACAAATTATCATACTCAGAATATTGATTCTAATTTTCAGCAATATGAGATTTCGTTATGATGCAGTCAAGAAGTTCAAAGAAAAATTTGAGTTCGAATAGAAAGCAATCTGTCTCATAATAAAAGAGGAAATATGGCTCAGAAGCTTACTGGTTTAATAAAATTTTGAAACTATAATCTAAATATTGCAGTTTAAATCAAAGTATAGTTTCAAACATTCAACCTGATACAGTGTTCGAGAGAGCTAGACATGAATCGTGATTGTTCTATTTTGATTGTTTAACTTGTACTACGTTGGATCATAAAGTTTATGGATTAGTAAATTTTTCTATCATAACTCGCATACGATGATTAGCTATTCAAAAATTAAATACTAAAAATAAGCATGAATTTTTTTTTTGTTCGATATGCAAAAAGAAAAATAAAATAACTAATAAAGCAAAACTATTATACACAGAAAGGTGTGTATCCCCCCCTCCCAAACTAAAATATGACAATGTCCTCATTGTTTTTAAAAATAGGGGGTACCAAAAAAATTTTACCTAATATACTGGGTGTACTCGATCTAGAATTTGCAAGAACATCAACAGTCCCCCCAAACTTGGGAGAAATCATGTCCGACATGGAACACACAGAAATAAAAAATAGGAAAGCAATAATAAGAACAAAAGCAATTTCTATTAATAAACGGAATATTTACAGAGAATGTAAGAAAAAGAAAAATAATTACGTAAAGGATGAAACCTAGGAAAAATCTAGACACACTCTAACTACGACACCGACAACAATCATTGAGATATTGAATTTCGAACGCTCATGAGTTACCACGTGCGATCGTAAATCAGCAAGTCTAAAAGTATGCCATCGGAGAGGGCCATACGAGCACACGTAATCCTCAAAGTACGATCGTAAATTATCTCTCACAAGATCTAAAATACTGAACAAAATAAAATTAACTAAACAAAATTAACTAAACAAATAATTACAGAGTTTTGCTACGGGTGAGTCGGTAGCAGGACGATGCCCATGAGTATATCATACATACTCAGGGTCTTCTAGTGATATAATGATCACTGACCCTTCTTCGTCTGAAAAGAGAAATTCCAAGTTTCCATATCCTCATTTGAGAATTAAGAGGGGAGACATGAACAAAATATGTGTTTTTCTCTAATTTTTTTGAGTTTTTATGAAATGGTGATGGTGTCCCGAAAGCATTAAGAAAGGGTAACTTCGATATATATGGTACATCAGTCACAATATTGGGCACACTATCTTTATCATTTTTTTGGGTTTTAGTTTTTCTGGTGGGGCAACATCCTCTTTAATTTTCGGTTCACTATCTTTGGTCTTGGGAAAGACTACTAACGTAGGCATCTCCACTTTGTTGTCAACTGTCTTACCGCTTCTTAAAGGCTGAACTTTGATCTGTTCTGCAAAAATTAATGTATCTCCCACAAAAATGTATCCTCCCTGGTTACTCATAAGTCGTGATTGTAACTGGTTGCTCTCTCATTCCACCAATTGCGTAGCTAGCTGATCAACTTGGGCTTCCAGCTTCGTAATGGATTATGTGTGTGAACTGCTGGTCATTAGGGTGAAGGATAAGTCTTGTTACACCCCCCTTGTGAAGCCATAGATAAGACCAGGACGGTTTCCCCATTGAGAGTTATAAAAATTCCTGAAGCTACCCCACTGAAACACTAATGCTTGCTCTTTCTCTATCAATTCCGGTTACAATGGGGCAATAGGGCATTTGATTGGGGTGTGGGTCAGGCATTGGCAAATACAATAGGGCTGAAATGAACCAATTCGGAAGAGATTCAATGGTTGAAATCTAATGGAAATGTGACCAAAATGGAAGGAGAAGAAGGGGTTTGCTCTTGGTTCTCTATCTCTTAACTCTTTCTTTCACAAATGGGAATTGCCAAGTTTGGTTTGCTACGTGGGTTTGCCTCTTTTTATACCAAATGGGATTTGACTCGGTGTTAAGCCTACACATCATGAATTGGTGTATGGGCTCTATGAGTTTTGAAGTTGAGAAGTCTTGTACGCGGGTTCTATTCATCTCATGGGGGCTTCATCTGTTGTGAAGCCAATACACCATGGTCCACTATATTGGTTCTTATACAAGGGTCTAAGATGACATCTAAAAGGGTACCTAATACGTTTTGATCCCTAGACCTTTTTATTTACCAATCAAGTCCTTAATCGCTGTGCCATCACGTTGTCCGTGCACAATTCGCAAAATTATTTGTGTGAACCGTTCTTACATGATTACATATATTTATTTTTACTAATTTGTATTATTGCGCTCTGGTTGGGTTCGTGCTTAGCGTGCACATGATCGCCCTTGATCACGCGTACGCCAATTTTTTCACACTCCAATTTAGTCATTTAAAATTAATTAACTAAGCCCATTCTATATTATAGTGTTTGAAATTGTGGGCTTGGGCTTGGTCCGATCCCGAATTCGAATCGTGTGCAACACATACTTCTCACAAGGGTTCGGTCTCAATTCAGTGTTCGAGTCAGGGATTGGTTCTCAGAATTTGGGTATCAGGTGTGTTCATCCCAAACAAGGTGAATGGGCCAAAGGCCCCATCACAGTTTCACTCAACATCTTGACCAAGGTCAAATCGGTCAAGGCAATTGTACTATCGTCGAAGGTCAACTACTCAACACTAAAAAAATCATGTTGTTACATCCTTCCCACCTTATAAAATTTTCGTCCTCGAAAATTGGTGTGCCATATTCAAATGGGTACGCAGACTTGATAGTTCGAATACCGGTAATCATATTCTCCGTCATAGTTGGTGATATCAAAGGTAAATAGATGCTTTGATATCAAAGGTAAATAGTTTGTCGCTATGTAAGGTGTCACTGTCTCCATCAAGATCTAAAGACTGCAGCAAATTACATCAATAGCTTAAGGCTTAAACTATCAACTAATTTCCCCATAACTGGTAATTGAAAGGTATCTCATCACTAAAACAAAACCCATTAACAAGCGGTCGTAAACTTGAATCCAAAGTGCGTTGTCTTAGCAAAAGAAAATTTAATCTAGAAATCTCCAAAGTTAACCGTAAACCACATAGTCTACTATTACGAAACTATCTATCAACATACATTAAAATTCTCTATCAAAAGGCATTAGGATCATAAGTTCAGACTATGAACTACCCACATTACTTGTTAATCCATAAACATATTTCATGATGAGAATAAAAGGAATCTGAACCATTTACAATTTCATGCATTACATCGCCTTTTTATTCTTCGTCGTTGCTTTGGGACAGTCCATTATCCAGTGTCCTTTCCAGCCACACTTGAAGCAACCCCCTGTGACCCACCAACACTCCTCCTTTTTATGTGGGCCTCCACATCAGGAGCATGGTTCAACCAGTGCGGATGGAAAAATGTGTGGAGTCTGTTGCCCATCTGATGTTTCAACTATTGTGGGTTCTAAAGGTTGGAAGGGCACCGTTGGGGCAGATACAATTTGGGTAGGTTGACGGGATGCAGGCATTAATAGCCTCGGTCTCTAGCATACCGGCTAATGGATGTACGGTTGCATATGGCTTGTCCTATTCGCGTTTTGTTCTTTCCTTCTCTTATACATACTGTCAATATCCCTTTCGGGGATGAGGGCCAATCTCATAACTTGTGCATATGTCGTTGGCTCAAACAGAGAAATCCTCTCCTTTATAACCGGTTTCAGGTTGTACTCAAACCTTTGGGGCTTCATTAGTTCAATGGCCACCAGTAATGGTGCAAACCTAGAGAGCCTCGTGAATTCTTACTCATATTCATGAACCGTCATTTCTCCTTGTACCAGATTTGCAAAATGGATCTCTAGTTTACGTCTCTCCGATGCTGGGAAGTATTTTTCATTAAAGACCTCAGTAAATTCGGCCCAGGTCCAAGGTGTCCCGGATGCTCGAGTCCTTTTGATAGATTTCCACCACTGATCCGCCTCTCCCTCGAGTTGGAAGGAAGCCCAACTCACTTTTTCCTTTTTAGTGAAAGTAATTCTTCGAAGGGTTTTTTCTATTTGATTTAACCATGCTTCTACCTCAAACAGGTCGGTTTGACGGTAGAAGCTAGGGGGTCTCATCCTCCTAAATTCCTGAAATCCTGAGGGCTGACGCCGCTCTGCTAGAAGTGTAGCTTGCTAGCTGACCATGGTTTCTAGCAACTGCTCGACGTGACTGCTATTACTTCCTTCTCCCAAAGGAAGGTCGTTGGCTCCAATGGCTACTCCCTTGTCATTATACGTGCCTCTGGTATGTACAACTCTTGGTCGACCTCATTGAGGTATACTGAGCTGTCACAATGAAACAAAGGTTTCAATCAAACGTGATCGTGAAGATCTAAAGCATGTCTAATTAAGGTTCCTATGTCCCAACAAAATAAGTCTAAGCCCCGACAAAATTTAAAGTCATTGAGAGACTTCAGAATAGGGATCCTGAATCACTCCTATGTTCTAACAGAATCTATTGCCATCACGTTTGAGTTCCAATGACACCTAACACCAAAGCTTTGGTACCAACTGTGACAAAGTCACAGTTGGGTCTCCTATGCCTTGATAGAATCTACTGTCATAGCTTTGGGTCCCTAAAAGACCTAAAGCCAAAGCTTTGATACCAACTATGACAGCCCAATTTTCCTGACATTTTATTTTTACCCACCTGGGTATTCAAGAAAATCAGACCATCGGGTTGCAGATCACGATCCGAATACAAAAACATACACGGTACATTCACACATATGCAGAAAATCAAAGCCTATGGTACATATGGCATAATTAGAAAATTCTATTTTTATACAAACTACAAGCTAACAAAATAAAAACCACCGGTGATGGCCGACCATCACCTAAATAGTGGTGTATAATATGTCTACACAAGCGATGTACCTTAAAAATCTAGTTCTCCCTGCCTACAAGAAAACTGGACATACCATGTCCAAACCTCAAAATCCACAACTACAATAAGATTCAATCCACCGGTCTAAGGTAGAAGGTTTGCCTCAATCTTCGGACCTCAATCGGAACTTGCACCTGTGACGTATAGTCGAGGGGTGAGCTACAGTCCAAGCTAAGTTGTGACAGCCCAGATTTCCTTACCAAAAACCTGCGCCGTCGGATCACACACACAAGATTTGAATTACAGTGATGCTATAGTATGAATGTGCAAGCATCACCTCCTAACAACTCGATCTTTCCTCACCTTTAAACAACAGGAAGGATCGGACCATCTCATAATGGTAAGCTCACAAGTGCGGAAGTAAAGTGCGCAAAACAGAAACAAAACTGAGCTCTAGCAAGAACAAAATGGCAAAATAAACCCACAACAAAACTAACTACTATATACACATGCCCCAAAATAAACTATACATCCATCGATGAAGGTCGACCTCCATCTAAATAGTGGATCAGAATATACGATTGTATTTAATTACAACATCTTAATGTATCGTTTATCAAAAACCAAAAAGGAAATATCCAAGTTCCACTCGAGCAACTATGGGAAATGATCCTCAGGCAAGTCCTCCTCTTCCATAGGATTGTAGTCCAGATCTTCCTCTTGCTCCGGATCCCGCTCAAAACCAGCTCCTGTAGTTGTGACATATAGTCGAGAAGTGAGTTTCATCCAAGCTCAGTGGGGAATAACAAATGCTAAATTATAATTTATCATCTATTTCATGAATCTTGATGAATAGATAAAATCAGATTTAAAGCAACAAATTCTTTAACTAAAGTCGAAGCTTATTCTTTCGTAAATGCAAGTACTCAGCTTTCAAAATAATACATATAGAATCATGCGAGCGTATCAGAGACATGAGAACAAATCAAGAGAGTACATCACTAGAACGCATCGCAAGAATTCATAAATAAGATCACATATCAAGATGTCAAGCCCGTGAGCTACGTTAACAGGGTCACTTGAACCACGATATCGAACCCCTGATCTACGTTAACAGGGTCACTCAATCCACGACGTCAAGCCCCTGAGCTACGTTAATAGGGTCACTTGAACCACGAAACCAAGCCCCTGAGCTACTTTAAGAGGGTCACTTGGAACGAGATGGATTGCCAAGCCCCTGAGTAAGTTAACAAGGTCACTTGAGCGGATTGCCTTGAGCTATTTAGCAGGGTCGCTTGAACCGGATCTTACAATCACAGAGACGTAATTAATGGCATGAATCACATAGCATATACCAGATCATGCAAACAAGAACTGAACTTAACGGATTGAACAACAATGATGTATTGAAGACAAGTATACAACTGATAGCAGTGACATAAATCAGATATCAATTTCTAGATATGTATCGAGGATGGATGCAATAATATATCAAGATGCTTGTACAAAAACATGCAAAACATATGCATAAATTCAAATCTTAACTTTCATGACATGACAATATTTTTGCTTAGTAATTCTAGAAAATATCGGTACAAACTACTTGCATCAATAACATGAATTTTGAGAAAAATAAGGATTTGACAAGATGTTCTTCCCTACCTTAGTGTGAAAATATCACGGCAAGATCACTCGAATCCAAGGTTAATTCCTTGTCAAACTCCTTCTCATTCAACCTAATTACACCACACACACACGCTAATGGTTACCGAACCATGTGGGGTCAGAACTGATACACACACAGGCTTCATAGGACGTAAAAGTCCAAACCTCAGAACAGAGGACACCTCGTCGCAGCGAGCTTACATGTCGCCGCAACGAGCTCTTCAGGTGCCACATAATAATTGTAGCTCGACGCGGTGAGATTTTCCCCAGGTGAATTGGCCTTGATTTCTCACCGCGGCAAGGCTCCATGTCATTGCGGCAAGCCTGATGAACTCGCCAGGCTTATGCTTCCTGTTCCTTGCTTGGAAAACTTGCGTAGTATTTGTAAAATCCCACACCTACAGACTTAGTGGAGTCCTACATCACAAGATTCTGCTACGCATTGACTCTATCTTATTTAAATAGCATAAGACACGATCTGAAATCGCAAAAATTGAATAATTTGATTTCAAGTTCTTCATGCATTCAATATTCGATGTTTGGAGGCATGCATTTCCAGAACTCAGATCAATAGGGTCAAATTGGGGGAAATTGAGTCTCTCATGTTCTTACTGACCATGCATGCACTATTTTCGCAGCATCGGACCTTGGAGATTCGACCATGGAGCCTCTCGCATGTTCGATTTTCCACAAATTCATGCATGGACCTCAAAATCTTGCGTGAATCGATCCTAATCCTTGAAATTTGAGACTTACGAGACAGAAGTTGAAGACTTATCGATGAAGATTCTTTGCATTCAAAGTTTCAAAGCTTCATAGATGATACGTTATGCGGTTCACATGATCACCATCCATTTCTTCGATCGCAAGGGTTTATATTTTGAGGATTTGTTGTGGAGACCGTGCTAGAGAGGATTTCTTCGCTACATCGGTTGGTTTGAAGCAATCTAACGACTGAAAGTTCCTCAAATGGAAGACGAGGTGGAGGCTCTCACTCTCTCAATCAAATTCAAGTCCCATGCATAGCTTATGCATGTGGGATATTACTTATAACTTGAGTGTCTGATTCAATGTGGAATCAGCACACACAGTCCGGTGTATGGGTCTATTATGTGGCACACATTTTGGCTTTAAACCATGGGCCAAATTAATAATAGGTCCAAGCCATGGGACTTTTAACTAACAGCCAGAACTTTGGCCTGCTAATCTAATGGGTCCTATCCCCTAGACATATAGTTTTATAATGATGAACTGGCACACCCTGGGTCATCGGATGCACATCAGTTCGGTGTTTAGTACCAGCATCCGCACTGTGCATATACACTCAAAAATTTCAGGGTGTTACATCAGTAGAGGAACTCAAGAACAATTACATTTATCAACTTATGCATAGTTTCAAATGACAAGGTTCCAAACAGTTTCACATCAAGACGTAGATTAAATACAAGTTTACAAAAGCATTTCATTTTCAAACAGATACGTATTTTCAAAGCTATTTTCATCTCAAAATAGGCATGTCATTTTCATATCAAATGAAATATACAAAGACTTTTTCTCATGACAAAATGAACTTGAAAATCCCGTGTCTTAAGTCAAGTTTCACAAGGTTCACAGTCGAGTGTGATTTAGATTCGAAGATCGTGTTAGATTCGCTTACATTTAAATTCACCCATAGCGGTCCATAGTTGTACAAATAATCTGCCCATATTAGTCCACCATTGTACAAATATTCCGCCTATAGCGGTCCACAATCTTTGTCGAATATTTAACCCATAGTGGTCCACAATTTGCATTAAAATTCTACCCATCACGATCCACATCACTTTATCTGACTTATGTTTTGGCTCACTTACATAGATTACAAGTTCGATTCACGGGTGTAATCGTCGTGCTGGTTTGATTCAGGGGTATCCCACTGTGCTGATTCGATTCATGGGTGTAACCGTCGTGCCGATTCAATTCATGGATATCCTGCTGTGCTGATTCGATTCATGGATATCCCACCATCTCGATTCGAATCATGGGTGTAACCGCCGTGTCGGTTCGACTCACAGATATCTCGTTGTGCAGGTTCAATTCACATACATATTTTATATCAAATTAGATTTGATGTTCATATTCATATTCGAGGTCCATAGGATTCAAATTCAAGGTTCATGGTCAATGTTGAATGGATTCCATTTCGAAGTTCATGTTCAAGTTTTCAAACTGACGTTCAAAGTTCACAAGTCAAGTTTGGATTCAAGGTTGAGGAGTTCAAAGTTCATGTTCCAAACTCACATTCGAAGTTCATATCAAACGTGTATATTCATAGTCTCAAAGGTTTCAAATTCGAGTGCAATGTTCATATTTACATTTACATTCTAAGTTCAATGTTCAAGTTTGTACTTATATTCAAAATTCATATCAAAATTCGTGTTCAAATTCATATTCGAGGTTCAGCTTCACAGTTCATATGATTCAAAAGTTTCACATCCACATTTTCGATGCAAAGATCACTCTTTCAGTTCTAAGTCCCAACATTCAAAGATTCGATGCGAGATCACTTTTCAGATCAAAATCCCATTCAATTTCAAAGAGTATGATATCAATTCATTTTCAAAGCTCAAATTCAACAAAAACGTTCAAGGTAGTAAAACTTAGCTCAATTTCCAAATTCAAACTCTACATTCACATTCAAATAAATCAGAGTCTATGACCTACAAATAAAAATGCAATTAGTTAGTGAAGTTCCCCCACCTCGGTTGCAAAATCACACAAGGTCACGCAAAACGGTGTAAAAATCCTCACGGTCATTCCCAAACTTTAACCTACATTATAAAGTATTTGTATGCATTCATGTTAATGACTAGGCATCATACATGTCGAAGTGTCCTAAATCTTTCTCAAAACTAGGGTGGAAAGGACAACTTCGCATTAACGTTGGATCATTTAAAACTTGTCGCTACTTTCCCCTAATTTTTTTCCTTTAAAACATTAGATTCATGAATTTGTTAATTCATCAAATTAATAGGCCTCGTTTTCCTCTTTCCAACGCCTCAAGAATTGCACAATTCCAAGGTCGAAGCAAGATGTTACGGCCAAAACAGTCGACCCAGTTCAAATAGGAAAGCCAGCTCGAGCGGGATTTAGGCACGCTTGAGCAGAAAGCTTCAGGTGAGACTATGCTCGAGCAAGATTAAGGCACGCTCAAGTGTGATTCATTGGCATGCACATACCCAGCTTGAGTGGGTTTTCCCATAGCCAAAATAAGCCTATTTTCCTGCTCGAGCGGGTGATCAGTCACATAATTTACCATTTTATCACCCTTAACTTAGTGGTGCTAGGACTTAGTTTGCTACTAACGAGATATTGATGTGCAGATATTAAAGATAAGTAGTAAATCAGAGCCTAAATATTAATCATTGTTAAAATGAACTCAAAAAGCAATAAGAAAAATGATTGAGCGAAAAAGACGATTTGCCGCTACTGAAAGTCAAAAAATCGTAATTTACGATTCTTCTAAAGTGACAAAAAGAAAAGCAGTAAAGTGTAATCCAGAGAATCGTCAACTATGAGGAAGCCTACTGAAAATAGAAAATTGTAATTAACGATTTTCCAGAGAAGAAGCTATGAAAGAAAAAATCGTTATTTACGATTTCCTAAGAATAGAAGCTTTCCTACTATTGTTGTTGTTACTGATCATGTGAGAACTATCACCGCCATATCCAGAATTAGAAGACTCCTGCAATTAGAAGTCTGATGAATCACGGATCTGAGAAGGTTTATAAAGATCTAATCCGAAGGACTCTGCTGCTGCTAGATAAAAAACACTTTAGAAGCACATCAACTAAAGGAAGTAAGGAAAGATAAAATTAGTAATTAAAGTTATATTAGGATACTTTTGTTTTGAGTAGTTTCTTTTATTAGAACTAGATCTCTATAAACTGACCCGTTATGATCTATAAATAAGAGGGCTCGGCATAAGAATAATTATCGAAGAATTTCAGCATTAGTTGACGCCTAAGGTTGGATTTTCTTTCGATCAGTAGTGTATACTAGTTAGAGTAGATTAAATATCAGAGGTTTCTCAAGAGCAATTGACAACTACAATTGAGTGCTGAAGATTAGTGTAGATATCTGTAATTTCTCACGGGCAATTGACGACTGCGGCTGAGGGGTGAAGGATATATTTTACTTTGCTTTCTAGATTAGATTTTATTTGCTTTGTGAACATCTCCAAGTTTTAATTTGAATTGACGACTTAGATTAGAATTTGCCAATTAGTGTAACGGCTTTTACTTTTCCATCTTCAGTTTGCTAGAGTTTGATTGACATCCAAATTTCTGATTAATTGTTGATTAGATTAAATCTGTGTTGATAGGATTTTAGACTTGATTGACGACCAATGCAAGGAGACTAGAAATATGGTGTAACGATACTGTTTATTTTCATAAATATCCGAAAGCTGAAGATTGAGATTAACGACCTTAATCTGAAGAAGGAGGATTAGGATTTATTTTTATGCATTTAAGATTAGAAAACCATTTTTTTATTCATATTTCTCCAGTAGATTAGGAAATCTTAAAGATAAATAGAAGTTTTCAAAATAAGGATTTAGATAGAAGTTAGAAAAAGGAATTAATAAGATAATGAACTTCCTCGTGGGAACAATCCTATGCTATGCTATAATTTCCATTGTGCGCTTGCAATAGGTTAAGACTTGAATTTAATATAATTATAATCCATAATAACAACCAAGTCAAGTTTTTAAGGCCGCTGCCAGGGAAGCGGATTTATCTAATTTTTTCAAATTTTTATCTAATATTTTTATCCTTTTAGAAACTAATATTTATCTTTCTCTTTTATATTTCTTTATATTTTTATTTTCTTTGATCACTTATTAAATCTTTTGCAGGTTTATTCAGAGCAGTGAATTACGAGTCCCCAACTTCTCCTGATTACAGAAACCAGAGACTTAGATTTGTCTTCTCTCCCTTGTCTTCTAAAATAAAAATTATATAAATATTAAATACAAAAAGATTTACTTTATGGGGTATGCGCATTATACCCGGTCTAGAAGACTAGACTCTTTCGAATACGAACCAGAAATTGAGCGGACTTTCTTACGCAGACTCGCATTACACCGATCCTCTACAAGAAACTCACAACCCATGGCCGACGAACTTTCAATCAAAGTGCATTTAAGCCCAATAGCTTTGACAGAGCCATCGTGTATAGTTATACAAGAGGTGGCTGAAGGTCAAAACTATTACATCAAGCTCCACATACTCCAAACTCTACCAACTTTTCATGGGCTTGATAGAGAAGATCCCTACCAGCACTTAAGGGACTTCATAGAAATCTTCACAATGCTACAGACTACGACCATTAAAGAACCTATAAGACTGTGTCTGTTTCCTTTCTCTCTTAAGGATAGGGTGAAGGCATGGTTAGTCTCACTACCTGCCAGGAGTATTACTACTTAGGAAAACTTGCAGCCCAAATTCCTAGCTGAATACTTTCCAATTGGTAGAACAAACCAAATTCGGTAAGCGATTCAAGGCTTTAGGCAAAGACCTGGAGAATTATTTCATGAGAGCTGGCAACGGATGAAGGATTTGCTATGAAAATGCCCTCATCACAAGGTGCCTAACTGGTCTATAGCACAAAGTTTTTACTAGGGAATGACTGAGACTAACTAGTCTACAGTCGATGCCGTAAGCGAAGGAGCCTTCATGGCTCGAAATGGCCAGCAGACCTGGAATTTATTTGAGAAACTGGCTAATACTTCAAAGCAAAAATAGGCTTTGTCGCAGACTAACCCAGAGATTGCTCGTCATACCCTGCTTACAAGAGGAGGGGTTTATGAGATTAATAAAGAAAAAGTGAAAACTGAGAATGACATAAGTGCAAAAGTTTTAGCTCTTGAGCAGCAAATTATTGCACTCATGAATTCCAACCCAAATACTCTGGATAGGCCTACTACAAACCCTTAAATTTGTCAGACTCACACATATACGGAGAACCCTGTTGTGCCACAATATCAGGAAGTGGTGGAAACGGGGTAAGCAATGGCCTTTTAGAGGGGAGACTATGGGAACACATACAACCCAATATGAAGGAATCACCTGGGATTTTATTACGGTTCCACTGCTGGAGCACAACCAACACCAACAGCTGCGCTGCCCCGATTACCCTAGACCCATGTTTTCAACCAAAGACCCCAATTACAGGCAGCACAACCCAAAATTGGACCATTGAGCAATATGTCTGATGCTACGATTGTTCAAATGCAATTTAAAAACTCTCATGGATTATCATGCTGCCGACTCATCGGCAGCATCATGTGTAAATTATATAAACTATTTCATTTTCATTTTTTATCATTTTTCTTTTAGGTATCATAATACGACCTGTTTCACTTAACGATAGATCGTAAATTGTACCTATTATATAATATAAGTGGTCAATCGATGATTTACGATTGTTCGTAGTTTAAAATGCAGCGATTGCGATTTTTTTTTTTTTAAACCCATAATCGACTTACGACTCTAGGTTAAAATTCAGTAATGATTGGCTTAGCAAGTCATCAGTGAAGACGGGACCTACATATTCATGAAAAGAATATGTCCCCATTTTCAAAAAACCAGCCAAATTCTCCTCCTACCTTTCCTCTCTTTTTCAAATCATCCATAAGCAGAACCATTCTTCCCCCTAATCTAACCGTTTATCTTCTTACAACCCCTTATTCCTGCAGTTTAAATATGAAGATCCCTACGCAAGATCTATTTTACCATTACAAATTAGGGTTTCAATCTTTAAAAAGGTAAGGGATGATTTCAATCGTTAAATGGAAGAATTTCTGCAAGAGATTTATGGACTTTAAACTTGATTACTAATGTCGACTTTAATCTTTGCAGAAAAACGAGTGGAGGAATGATGAACAAAATGAGCAAAAGATAGAGAGAAGAAGAGGAAGAAGATGAAGGTAATACCTCCAATAATATCTCAATTATTCAACGTATTATACAGTCTGTGTTAAGACCTGAAAAGTACCACTTTTCACCCCTTAACTTAATCTCTGTTAGACCCTTAATCATTTAATAAACGTGTTTTAAGTTTATTCTATAGGTAATAAGCAGCTGCTGCAATTAAACCCCTAACCATGCCAACAAGCCTACTGCTGACCCAGAAGCCCCTCAGAAATGTGAAGGTAGAACTCAGATAGAGAATTGGCTGCAGCAGAGGCACAGCAAAGCAGAAACAAATCAAGAAGAATGCCTCGTGCAAATGTCGCAGGGCTCAATTGAACCAGAAAATGCATCACGCAATTGTCACGGGCTTCTGAAGGGAGCACCCCAACTGGTCGTGCAGTCTTCGCGTCGTTCGCGCGTAGATGGATGTCAGCAGGGAGTAAAAAAAAAATACTTCGCACGGTTCTTGCGAGGCTCAGTCTTAAGTGCTAGCGAAGCACTCGCGCAATCTCGTGCAGCTCAAGAGATGAGTTTTCAACCTTCGCGTGATTCACTAAATAGAGAGAGCTCTAGGCATTCCAGCGCGCGGCTGTCGCACAGTGGCCGCAGGACACATACTTTAAAGGAACTGCTCGCGCGATCAAGAAGCCCATGTACATTGTTTTCTTCGCGAGGATAGCCGCAGGATTCATCAAAGAACGAACTGTGCGCACCATTCTCGTGCCATTCAAATGGAAATACCAATCCCGCGATGACCAAAGCATTCTGCAAGACCTTCAAGTCAAAGCAACCCCACGACGCCAATTCCACCACATGGCAAGATCTGCAAATCTTTTCTACTCAGTGAGGATCAGGTTCTAAACTTCTCCCCACTTCTGTAGGGGCAATCTGGGAACTTCCAGCAATTAGGGCACGCACTCCAATGCTCCAATATTTGTGCGCATGCCCCGAGGCATCCAAGGGACAAGAATGAGCCGTAATTGCATTGATGAAATTAGGGTTTTCCTAACCCTAATTCACAAAGAACCGACTGTTATATAAGCCTAAGCCTAGCTTAGGTTTAAAGGACTTTTGGTCTTGACTTCTGTGCTTCTTCTTGAAACCGACTGTAGAATTACAGTAGGCTAAGGTTAAGGTTTAGGAGTTTTTCTTTTTCTTTTTTTTCCTCTCTCCATAGTCCAGCACTTGCTGGCCATGCCTTTTATATAATTATATGGTATAGTTTTTAATGGAGCTTTTATAATAGGATTTATTGCATGTATGGGATGGTGTTTTTATTATGAGTTGTTCTGTACAAGGCTGTTGCCTTGAGATCCTCCATTGCTAAGTTGTATTGTAAGCAATGGAGGATTGCTTTTAAGGTCTTATTTAGATCTAAGTGACCTGTGTGTCCAGGTTAGGCACATTGCAGGCCTTCCTCCACCATAGGATCCACTAAATCTGAATCCCCATGGGAGCTTGAGCTGGTAGCCTTGTGAACATGGTGGTGGCAACAATGTTCTTGTTCTGTCTTAGACCTCTGTGAGGAGGATAGCCTCTGTGGATAGTCTGTGACCATTCAAGTTGACAGATTATAGCCCTAGGGTAAGGCCAATCCATAGATCTAAAGCAGATTCTTCTTCTCTGCACTTCTGCTTGTAGCCTTGTGAGAGATTGTGCAGAGACAGAGTCCCCTATATTTGTATAGACCCACCATCAGATTGCAGATCTGATCTGGCTATAGAGATTGTAGGCTTGTGGCTAGATCACTGCTGTCTTTCTAAAGCAGTTAACAACCAAGCTTAAAAGCTAGTACTCAAACTCTTGCTGGTCCTGTGTGTCCAGGCTCGTGCATTTTGTAAGCCTAGCCCCACACATAGAACTTTAGAGGTTGAAGTTCTTATGGATTCCTGAGCTTGTAGCCTGGATGAAGTAGTGCCTACAATGATAATCTTGTTTTGACCCATCTCTGGATTGTGGTTCTCCTATTGGATAGTCTGTGACCATTTAAGTGGACAGGTTATAACCATAAGAGATTGGATCCTGGCATAGTGATGAGTTGGATCATTTCTCCTCTTTGGTGATAATGTAGCCATTGGACAGGACTTCTATAGCAACAGATCTGAGTCTGAGTTATAAGACCCATCAGATCTGTACCTAATAACATACTTCTCACCCTTTTATATTTATTTCCTCACACTCCATCCTCTTTCTTAACCCTTTCTATATTTTAGACATTAAGTTACCTTAGGATTTAGATTTTAGTGACCTTAAATCCCCTTCCATTTAGGATTGCCAGATCTGTAGTCAGATCTGGAGAGCCTACTAAAGATAGCTCCCTTGGAGCTTTAGATCAACTTTCCCTGTGGGACAAACTCTTACTTATCAAAACTTGCTACAACAGGCCCTGTATCTTGCAGGACTGTGTATTTTTAGGCTTGCTGCTCTATAGTTTTCACTCCACCTTTCATTCATTTTCATTCACCCCATTCTTATCACTGTCTCCAATAAAGTCAGTAGCAAGCACTTAAAATACCTCAATAGTCTGCTGCCTTAAAGGCTAAATTAAAAGCAATAGACAATCCTCAAAAGAATACTAAGTCTTTAGGGGTAGTTATCTTAGAAGGTCCCTCAGACACGACAGAGAAAAATCCTGTGTCTACCCCAAAAAAGGGAACCAAAGGCAAGAAGCCAGCATCCTCTTTATCGCCAGTAGACAAACTCCCCACTGCAACAAAGCATCATATTGAGGGAGCTGAGGTTACAATGGATGTGGAAGCCTTGGAGAAACTAGAGATGGATGGGGAGGCAATGAAATATTTTAAGGATGTCGGGCTCAATTATTTCCTAGAGCCAGGAGTCACACCAGTCTATCCTAGATTGGTGCGACTCTTTTATAAAAATTTGACAAAAACACCCTTGGGTCATCCTTAATTATCTCCACCAGTATAGATGGCATCCCTATAGAAATAAAAAAGGAGATAATTGCCTAGGTAATGCGTGCTCCTTTGGAAATACCACAAGTATCACATGATAACCCAAAGGCCAATCTGTTGAGAATGCCACCCGAGACCCCTCCCCTGTTTCATTGATATGGCAATAGAATTATTAGGAAAACCCCCACAGGATAAGTCCTTTTTCCTTAGAAAAGATTTGGAAGCGAGGAGTTTGACCCTTCACTTCTTTGATATGTTGATACATAAGACCATTCACCCACCGGGCATGGAACTTAGAGAAGAACACTCTTTGCAAAAGCACTGTACCTTATGGAAAATGCTATTGGTTCAATGTACCCTCATATCTTCTTGAAGTCATCATGACCGTAAGGGACAAATTAGGTCAATAAAAATACCAAACGAATAAGCTGACCTTACCATTTGGAGGTCTTATAACCAATCTACTAATGAACATGGGATATAGTGTCAACCCCACTGAGAAAACCTTACCAAGACCAGAGGATGGCTTAACAGTCCAGTCTTATAGGAGAACTTTAAATGTTGTAAATAAAAAGAAAATACTACTAGCCCCTCGGATAAAACAAACACCCTCTGTCCCAATACACATCAATTTCCAAAGAAAGAGAAGAAAATGTCATAGAGCATACAGTTGGAACAGTGATAATGGAAGATGGTGAGAGTACTTTTACTCCACCCCTTGAAAATGAAAGGAGCAGTTCTCCAACTCATGAAAGAGTATCCATGGAGAGAATACCAATCACAAACCAAGCTAGTGTGTGTGACCCTACTCTAGACTCTCCAATAGGGCCTGTTTCGCCCACTTTAAAAGAGGTAACCACATTGCCTGGTACTTTTGGAGCAGAGCCTCAGAGAGAAAAACAACTTGTTGAGGTGACTACTTTTAACCAAGACACAGAACAGGTAGAATTTGTTATTCCACCAACAATCTCAGATGTTGCAGGAACCAAACCAGTAAACCCTGATACTACAAAAGAAGAAGAAATTCTGGCACCAGAAGAAAATACATACAATTCCAACCCCTATGTTGCAAACTATAGGAGCAAGCCAGGAAATCGTAGTTCCATCCTTGGTGGATTCTAGGGTCACCACCACAGTAACAATATCCCAAATTGCAGAGCCAAAGCTACATATAGAAGCCACAAGAGAGAGCTTCAACGCACTCTTACATCAGGCAATGAAAGTTCCAAATCTCACTTCCCCAGTCCTAATAACTGAACAAAGAGACTAAAAGAAGTAGAACAATGGTAAATTTCAAATGCCCAACTACCAGATGTCGTAAAAAGAATGATGGATGAAATCTAAATATTGAGAAATAGAATACGAGACAACATGCCTACTGCGCAGGAAAAGCAAGAGATGATTGCAAACATTAAACAGAAGGCAATAAAAGAATATCGGGTACATTGGGTAACTGAAAAAAACAAGAGGATACAAGAAGAAACTACAGTCCTCAGAAACCAAGTAGCACATGCATAGGACGAAAATAGGTTACTGAAGGACAATCATCAAGAGTGGGAAAGAAAAGAAAGAGCATACCAAGATAAAACTCTTCAGCTAACCAAGCAAGTGACAGAATTCATTGGCAACCCCGATGCTTGGGAAACAGTAAGAGAAAAAGCCCATCAAATATGAATAGACCCTGAACAAATTATGGAAAGAGAAGACTCACGAACTCACAATAGCTCAAGGGAAATTACTTAAACTACAAGAAGAAGAGGAGTCCCTGATGCTCATGTGTGTTGAGTGAAAGGAAAAAAATGAGTCCCTCATCAAAAATTACTGGGCCACTGTATAAACAAAAAAAACTATTTCTGATAAGTTGAGGGTGGAAAATGATGCCAAGTACGCTATAATTCGTCAACTTCAGCACGAACAGGCCATGCTAAAAGCAGAATTGAAGGCCTTGAAAGCAGCATATGAGCCAGAGGAAACAAAAAAGGAAAAAATAGGAGCACCACCTGAGGAGGAAGTGGAGCTTGAACATGAAAACGATTCTGACTATGGCACTGCAGAAATCTCTAACTCTGATGAAGACTGCAATAACAACCTGGTTGCTCTAACAACTCCACCACATTTACTTTCAAAATCAATTGTCCCATATCCTATATCACCTAGTGAGTAAATCTCTAGATATATCACAAGCCTCAAATGTAGGAAGATTTTGATAAATTTTGGAACACTTTGTACATATTTAATCATATATATAGTTTTCTTTTTAATAAATTTTATTACTAACATTACTAACAAATTTTGTTTTTCTAACTTTTTAGTTTCATAAAATCGAAAGTATTTTTCTCCTAAGTTTGAGGGAAATATTTTTTATTATTTTTACAGATTATATACCCGGTTACTAACATAGTAATAAAATAGGTAATTTTTTTGTATGTCCCCTATTTTATACAATGAGGACATTGTCCCATTTAAGTTTGGGGGGGGGATACAAAGTTTTGTAAGTTTAGTTTAATTTTTTAATTTCATTTTTGTTGAAAATTTCTTACTTTACAAAAGAAAAGAGAAAAAGAAAAAAAAAAATTAGTGAATCATTATATGCAAATTATGAAAAAATAGTTACAATTCAAAGTTAAGCATCTCTAGAACACTGTATCAGAAGAATGTTTGAAACTATATGATTGATCTGAACTGCATATATTTTAAATTATAGTTTCAAAATCATATAATCAGTGAGCTATAGAGCCTATTTCCTCTTTATTCTGAGTGAAAGAGAGACTATTTTTATTCATGCTTAATTTCTTTGAACTTCTCTACTATCTGAAATCTCATATTGCTAAATTTAGAGTCAATATATTCTATGATTATGATAATTTATTTGTTTAGAACTGTCTATTAAATATATCAAAGCAATAAGATATTCATATTAGTAAATTGTAAAAATGACCGAACGCCATCTTTTTTCTAACCAGAGCCAAAAAGCCAAAATTCCATAATATTTTATCATTTGAACTCATATTAGAAGCCTAAAGACTAAATTTCTCTGTACCAGAATTTTATAAACCCTTACCCATATGTACTACCCAAAACTTTCTATCCTTAACCCTTACAATTTCTGAGAGTTTAGAATGTAAAAGAAGGAAAGAAAAGGGAGTAAAAGGAGTACGAGTTAATAGATAAGGGATCTGCTAAAAGGGTACAACTGAAAAAGAAATATAAATGTATAAAAATATGGGCAAAAAAAAGAAAAAGAATAAAAAATCATAAAAAAGAAAAAAAAAAATTCTATGAATAGAGAAGCAAAAGGCTTCCAAACTGAAAAGAAGAAAAATGAGATTTACAAAAGAATAAGAAATGGGAAGAAGTTATCCAAAATAAGGATACTTACTAAAGCTAAAAAATAGAAAAAAATAAGGAAGAGCTAAACTCTTGAAAATAATTTTAAATCCTCTTTACCTTTTGCTCTGAAACTTTATGAAAACCCAAAGCCCCATTACAAGCCGAAGGAAAGACCTTTGTGATATACGATTTGTAAAAATATGAGTCTAGTAGAGATATATGAGATAGATACTATGAATAAATAAAGAAATTATATGAAAAGAATTGATTATCCTTTCAATGTGATTTATCTTTTTAGTTGATTGTCCTTTGAATTTCAAGAACATATCATATTATGAGAACCCAAAATTTTGATTATTTCTGAGAGTATGCTAATAAGTGAGAGTTTAGATGAAAATATTTTCAAAAAATTGTAGTTTAGAAAAATCTATGATAATTGCACACACTCCACGCTATACAAGAATTGAAATTATTGAGTTCTGATCAAGGATAATTGCAATGATGGAAAACTAAGGATAAAAGATTTGAAAATTTTTAAATAATGAACAAATAATGACTAATTGAATAATTAGTAGTATAAAAATAAATAAAAAATTAGTCTTGAAAAAAATATTTTGACAAATCCAAAAATATTTGAAGTTTGTAGGTAACTTCACTGAAAACCTTCAGGAGACTACAACTCCTCTACTAGGGATCACCTAGGGGTTTAAAGGCTTGTTGAATCTGCTAAATGCAATCGTGCTCCCTATGAAAGTGGCATATAAATTCATAGTTTTAAATATTTTATGTTTCCTTGTTTGCTAGGGACTAGCAAAACTTAAGTTTTGGGGTGTGATCAATCCCATAATTTACCAGTTTATCACCCTTAACTTAGTGGTAATAGGACTTAGTTTGCTACTAACGAGATATTGATGTGCAAATATTAAAGATATGGAGTAAATCAGAGCCTAAATGTTATTTTTTATCAAAATGAACTAAAAAGCAATAAAAAAAATGATTGAGCGAAAAAGATGATTTGCCACTTCTGACAGTCAGAAAATCATAATCTATGATTCTTTAAAAGAGACAAAAATGGAAAAGCGATAGAGTGTAATCCAGAGAATCGTCAACTATGAGGAAGCCTACTAAAAATAGAAAATCGTGATTAACGATTTTCCAGAGAAGAAGCTATGAAAGAAGAAATCGTTATTTACGATTTCCTAAGAATAGAAGCTTTCCTACTATTATTGTTGTTGCTGATCACATGAGAACTATCACCGCCATATCCCAAATTAGAAGATTCTTGCAAGTAGAATTCGATGAACCACAGATCTGAGAAGATTGATAAAGATCTAATTCGAAAGACTCTGCTGCTATTAGATAAAAAACACTCTAGAAGCGCATCAACTAAAGGAAGCAAGGAAAATGAAATTAGTAATTAAAGTTATATTACAATACTTTTGTTTTTAGTAATTTCTTTTATTATAACTGGATATCTGTAAACTGGCCTTTTATAATCTATAAATAAGTGGGCTCGGAATAAGAATAATCATTGAAGAATTTCAGCATCAGTTGATGCATGAGGTTGGATTTTCTTCCGAAGTGTATACTAGTTAGAGTAGATTAGATATCAGAGGTTTCTCAAGAGCAATTGACGACTGCAATTGAGTGCTGAAGATTAGTGTAGATATCTGTCATTTCTCAGGAGCAATTGATGACTGCGGCTGAGGGGTGAAAGATATATTTTACTTTGCTTTCTAGATTAGATTTCATTTTCTTTATAAACATCTCCAAGTTTTAATTTAAATTGATGACTCGGGTTAGAATTTACAGATTAGTGTAACGATTTTTACTTTTCCATCTTGAGTTTGCTAGAGTTTGATTGACGCCCAAATTTCTGGTTAATTATTGATAAGATTAAATCTGTATTGATAGGATCTTAGACTTGATTAACGACCAATGCTGAGAGACTAGAAATATGGTGTAACAGTACTGTTTATTTTCATAAATATTCAAAAGCTGAAGATTGAGATTGACGAACTTAATCTGAAGAAAGAGGATTAGGATTTATTTTTATGCATTTTAGATTAGAAAACCATTCTTTTATTCATATTTTTCTAGTAGATTAGGAAATCTTAAAGATAAATAGAAGTTTTTAACATAGGGATTTAGATAAAAGATAGAAATAGGAATTAATAAGATAATGAACTTCCTCGTGGGAACAATCCTATGCTATAATTTCCATTGTGCGCTTGCAATAGGTTAAGACTTGAATTTAATATAATTATAATACACAATAACAACCAAGTCAGCGGGAAGCTTCAGGTGGGACCCTGCTCGAGCGAGATTCAGCCTAGCTCGGGCGGGATTCTCAGCATTCAAAAATTTTGGGATTTGGGGCTTCTTCCCTGAACTTTGACAACACCATTACCAAAGCACTTAAATTAAAGCTAAATACTTACATATGATTAATTCACAAAATTTACCTTTTAAGTTTACGCATGCAAGACTCACGATGATTGGATCGATGGGAATCAACGCCGAAGCTCTCCCCCTCTCATTCGACCTCGGATTTCTCGAATTCTTATATGAAATCCAAATGCACATACTAAATAAAAATCTAAATCCCATGAATCAAAACCCACATAATTAAGCTACGATGCATACCTTCACGGTTCACGCTTGCACGCCTATGATTGTCAGAGTCAAAGGATTTGACGCCTAATCGTAGCTTTGGTTCGGAGTTCTGATCTTCGGTGTGGGATTTATGCGAGATTCTACACTCTCAAGTCCAATGGTTCGATCCTTCAATTTTTTTTTTTTTTTGTGGTGATCTAAGCGAATGGGGTTTGATTTCAAGGGGACAAAACAGTTCGGAAGAGATTCAATGGCTGAAGTCTCATGGAAATATGACCAAAATGGAAGGAGAAGAAGGGGCTTGCTCTCAATTCTCTATCTCTCAATTCTTTCTTTAACAAATGGGAATTGCCAAGTTTGGTTTGCTATGTTGGTTTGCCTCTTTTTATAACAAATGGGATCCGACTCGGCATTAAGCCTACACATCGTGAATTGGTGTATGGGCTCAAGGAGTTTTGAAGTTGAGAAGTCTTGTATGTGGGTTCTATTCATCTCTGGGGGGCTTGATCTGTTGTGAAGCCAATACACCATGGTCCATTGTATTGGTTCTTATTCAAGGGTCTAAGATGACATCTAAAAGGGTACTTAATACGTTTTATTCCCTAGACCTTTTTATTTACTAATCAAGTCCCTAACTGCTGCGCCATCACATGGCCCATGCACTATTTGCAAAATTATTTGTGTGAACCTTTCACACAGGATTACATATATTTATTTTTCTCACTCCAATTTAGTCATTTAAAATAAATTAACTAAGCCCATTCTATATTATAGTGTTTGAAAGTGTGGGCGCGGGCTTGGTCCGATCTCGGGTTTGAGTCATGTGCAACAAACACTTCTGACAAGGGTTCGGCCTCGATTCAGTGTTCGAGTCAGGGATTGGTTCTCAGAATTTCGATGTCGGGTGTGTTCTCCCCAAACAAGGTGAATGGGTCAGAGTCCTCGTCACAGTTCCAGTCAACATCTTGACCAAGGTCAAATCGATCAAGGTAGTCGTACAATCGTCGAAGGTTAACGATTCAACAATAAAAAAATCAGGGTTGTTACAAATCCCAAGTGAAAACTACATGGACAAAAGAACCTAAATGAACCACCAGTGATGGCCGACCATCACCAAAACATGGTTCACAAAATAATAAGTACTCTAATCTCAAGTATCAATTATTCATAGACCAAATGGCTAGACGTACCAAGCCAGATTTAGACAAAATCACAATAGTATAAACTGACTAATCTCACAACTATCGTAAGAACTCCTCAAGAGGGTGCTCAGTCTCCTCCTCTGGAACATAATCCGGATCACTTTCTAGGTCCAACTATTTCTCAAACTCGGCACCTGTGAAGTGTAGTCAAAGGAATGAGCTAATAGTCTAAGCTCAATAGGGAATCATCAATAGCATGCATATATTATCACATCACACATATATCTCATGACATAAATTGAACATGCTTTTCAATAAGGACTCGTAATTTAAAGGTATTTGAATCGCACTAAAACTGATATTAAATGTAGATTTCAAAGTTTAGTCACATGATTTCTAAATCTTTTCTCATAACACAAGAAATCTTAAATTGATCACTTAAATACAATCTCAAGCATATACAGCATTGAGAGTCACACATATACCAATGGGAATCTCAACAATCGTCATTCAATGAACTATTTTTATAATGCCCAAGCCCCTTCGTATGAGGGATGCTTGTACTGAACAAAATTTACCGCAGATCGGTAAGAATGAACAGATATCTCGTCGTACCGGTGCACAAGGAATTTGTTTCACAGGAACCTTAAATCATAGTGCAATTTCTAACTTATAGTTTATCACCGTAAAGTGTGGTATTTAATAACTAAGTTTTGAAGTTTAGAATTTAGAAGTTCACACACACACATTAACAAATCTTTTCACACATTCATCATATCACAACATTCATGCTAGTTGTATCAAATGCACATGGTATGAAATTTTTCCTACCTCAACTCAAAGCCAAAACGAAGATTTCCTTTTTTAAGGTAACCTTCCCATCATACACCCTTGATCACAACCTAGAACACAACAAAATTTCATCCTATACGTCCAATGTAATGAAAAATGGAAAGCCCTAAAGTCTCCCCGAGTCCTTTCAACAAAAACAGAAAGAGCTTAGAAACAGGACAAATTGATCGGTCGAATCCCCATTCGATCGATCGGTTTCCAAAATCAATCGATCGAATTCTAGTTTGATCAATTGGTTTCTTCAGAAACCTTCCACATCAGTGTCCTGTCAAAGTCGATCAATCATTTCAGATTTTGATCGATCAATTTTGATAGATTCTCAATCACACAGGCTTCTTCTTCCATGACTCATTTTTTCCCAAAATTATATCTTATACTTCTCAATTTCTCTCACACATTTACCAAAGCTTAACATAGCTACTTATCACATAATTAACACACCTCACTTATCTTCCTTGATCGATCACTTGCTTTTCAAGAATAGTTGCTAAGGAGGGTTTCAGAGTGAAATTCGTTGATCCCTCCGGCAATTTAATCGAAATGAAACTTATGGCGAAGCTCCACTCCAACACACACCACTCTTCACTCTTTCTATCGCGTATGCTGTGATCGAAATGGTTGGTTCTTCACCATCAACCCACACATTCACATTCTCAACATTCTCACCAATGTCGGAATTTAACGGATCTCACGGTAGGTTCAGCCCGACGAAACTCTCCTAACGTTGGTAAATTCCCCTAAAGAAGAAAGTATGTCGAGAAAACAGAAGCCGTATCAAGGAAACCCTTTCAGCCCAGCATACCTTCAAATCCTAACTTAACCCATGGCTAAGCTACACCCTGAAAAAAGCCCTCTTTGTAGGTTCACAAATAGTCATAATATCTGTTAAGTCAACACGAGCCGAATTGTAAGACGACACCAGAACCCCATCTAGCCGGCTATGATGGAATCGACGTCTATGTCGTGGCTTTTAAAAAAAGAATGAAAGAAAAATTAAAAGAAAAAATATAAAGAAAAATAAAAGCTCAAAGCAAGATGGACGTAGTGAAAACCTGAAAGGGCGCTACGGGTAAAAACAACGAGTTTGTGCGGACCAGGTGAAAACCCAAAAGGGTGCTTGGGGTAAGAAACCTAAACCCATGGACGTGGCGAAAACTCGAAAGGGCACCATGGGTAAAAAAGGAGATAAAAAAAAAGGAAAAAAAATAAAGCAAAGAAGAAAGGTTTGAAATGATAGATTGATGCTTGAGGAGCCCTCTTGGTTACTCTCTCTGATACCCTTTTTCGACTGGGCCGCTCAGGTTAGTTTAAATCAGACCCTGACAAGAATTATCTTTGTGAAACAGCTTCCTCAAACGTATGACCCAAGGAAAAGAGAAAGGTTTGACTCACTCTGAAGGGATTGACGCTCCAGTCTTGGTAAAGTTGTTGAAACTCACCCAAGATTCGACTACTTAAAGGAGGTTCGACCATGCTCAAAAGGAGACCCGAGATCTCACCCGGTGATTAAGGCACCACACCAAAAAAAAAAGAAAGAAAAGCTAAAAAAGAAAAGAAAAGAACAAATAACAAATAATCTCTGAAAAAGAAAAATCCAAAAAATTCTACTCTTTCTCATGTATATAGTTATAGCATCGTACTTCCATGTCAAAAATATAGAAAAAGAAAAAAAAATCTTTGAAAATAAAAATCCGGAAATATATATAAATCTTGAAAATAAAAAAAATATAGGTACAAGTTTGTTTCTCCTCCTATTAATTAGGATGCATTTGTTACTTATATAAACAAAATAGGGACTGACGTTTTCTCGAGCATGTGCAGGAATATCACACGTTTCAAAACCTCGAAGCGGGCAATTTCTCAGCGATGGACAAATCAGATGAAGCATCTCACCACTGACGTCAAGTCTATTAAAAAAAAAAGAGAAGATCATTTTGAAAAAGGAAAAAAAGAAATCTGTGAACTTTTTATGCACAGCTACGCACAGGCACATTTTCAATGCTGTAAAATATTAATATTTTATCGACAATGCAGTTGTGCAAAACTAATGTCTTGGGTCTAAGATTAACCTTGGATCCATGGATCCTACTTCGAAGGAGGAGCAACGGTGTCAATCATGATCAGACAGCCAATATTTCGGTCAGGACGATTCCACTGCTAAATTGTTCAGCTAAGCGCTCTGTCTTTGATTCATATGAACGTGAGAGTCTAAGCTTCAGACTTTTCACAAACTTTTTGGAGGTGTGGACTCTTGGCCTGCACGGTCTCGGCGTGTGCCCTACGGGGTTTGAGGTTCGGATATCTCTGTTAGAAAAGGTCAATCATTGGTTGAGACCAACCTGTTGAGAATGATATTACGCATCAATCAAACTATGTGCAACCATGCATCTAGAAGGATTCATTTCCCCTTTATTTTTTACAGGCTTAAAACCAGTATTGGCAGCGGTATCCCTGTAAAGTGTACGTCATGCGTCTGGGTATCCGTATGATGGTTGTTTGTTCCCATAAATTGTACCCGGGCAAGTCTAGGTCGAAGCTTCCATCACCCTTATTGTTGCTTATCGCCCCTAACAGGTGCATGTTTATGCATAGTTAATTGATGCTTATGATCATTGTTGACAGAAACCAAGATTGGATGTCTCTTTTGGTAGACACCCAATGATTGGTTAGATCTATTTAGTGGTACTTAAAGCTGGATGCTCTAGGTCATGTTGATTCGAGGCCCGTTTTCGAAAATGACATGTCCTCCCAAAAAGCGTTGCGACCTCTTTTCGCTCCGCTCGGGTAGTCATGCCAAATAAACTTTGGGATCCTTGGGCTCACCCAGAGATTTTGAACCCTGCTTCATGCAAGGGCACTAGCGAACAGTTAGATGGGGCAATCAAATGCCTCGTAAGATTGGACGCAAACTATGGAGCCTTGCGTAGTTTTGCTTAGCTCCTATCTTTAAAGTGTGGGTCGATCATCCCTCTTACTTGCGAAGCTGTTGTGTTCGGAATGAATCTTAAATGTCAAATACCTTCAAATCATCTTGAGAAGCGAATGTTTGGCCTGGCATATAGGACTTTCGCAACTCGTTCCACCACGATTATACCCAATAATGTCGCTAAGTGCTTGGGGACCGTTTGCTTTGAGAAATGAATGTTTGGCCTGTCACGCAGGGCTTTTGTTTTCTCACCATATTACTCATCTGAAGTTTAAAGTTCATTCTGAATACAGTGGAGTTGTCAGTAATGCCTTGGGCCTCTTCGAATGTCTCTTTTCTTTGGCATTCGATCATTAGTGATCAGATACCAAAGAGGGGCATCTGTAGCCATCCAAATTTGGCCTAAGGCTTGATGGAAATACATTTCTAGAGAAGCACACTTTTAAGCTTTTGATGGCATGTATGGTACCCTTAGATACCTTCTCAAACCATTAGGAACCACCCTAGATCCCTTAGGAACCTTCCCGAACCCTTAGAAATAAATCCCGACACTTAGAACCCATTCCGAACCTAAACCTAGCCTCCCCGACCAACGGATGAAGAGGGGTACACTGAGACTAGCTGATGTCTTATACTACTATTAATCATATACCATTAGAAAGAGGACTTCTCCAGCTTTCCAACAAGCCAAAAATTATCTCAATCAGAGTTATATAGCAAACGTTATGTAAGGCTCACCTAGTATTTGAGAAGGCGCTTGCGCCAGAGGTATATCGGGTGAGTTCCTATTCTAAAGCTTAAAACCCTTGGGGAGCGTAGTAGCGAGTTATACCAGACTCAAACCTTTAGGATTCTATGAGGAGAGAATCGATCATATAAAGTCCAGTAGTTCCCGGATGCCCAGCTTCCACAGAAACCCAAAACAGACCCATTTTCAGGCTGCTATTCCCTGCTGTCTTAAGTTATGGAGCCTCATTTTTGCCTGGCGCCAATATTAGTTGTGCCAGTGCAAAAATCCCAGATTTATAATTGGCGTGACTAATAGTTGCACCAGCTTTAAATCCGCCAATTTTTACCTTGGCGCAATCAATAGTTGCGCCAGTGTAAAAAAGGGACCCTGCTAACTTGGCGCATGTATTAGTTGCGCCAAGCCTACCTGGACATCAGCAGCCCAAAATCTAAGGCTTTCTCACCTCCCGATTCCCCTGATTAGTGTGTTTAGTACCTCTGATTAGGCCCCGCCATCTCTGACACCCAATACGCCCCCATCGGTCAAAAGAAGGCATCTTCTTTCTGGCTCATTCCGAGTGATCGAGTTATTTGCCTCGATATCCATGCCTTCAATAGATCAAAGGTCTTCCTTTGATTCTTCTAAAGTGCTTCAGAATTGTCACCGCGGGTTCTAAATTAGGGTACTAGAGCCACCCGAGAAGGGAATTCTAAGGCCTCGAAACCTTTGTTTTCAAAAAAGTTTTCTCCAAATAAATTAAAAATCAAAAAGCCTAAAAAAAATTAAAAACCTTTATGGTGTCGGCACAATGGCATCATCTTGCCCTCCATCGTCCCGTAGGGAGAGAAGGAGGAGGATTTTTGGGTTTTATCCAAGGCACCCTTACCTGACCTGTTCCCCTAGATTGTCGTGGGTAGTGGACCCGACTTATGCCATTCCCGACTCATCCTTGCCACATTCTCCAACTCATTCTCATTCAGGGGAAGTCTTTTCCACCATCCCCCTAACCCAATCGCCCTTTACCGTTATCGGCCCATTTAGCGCCCCCATTTTCCCAACCGCTACCACCTAAAACATCCAAAGTCCAACCCCCAACTCCCCATCTTTTGCCCAAACCATGCCCATGCCAAATCCAACACATTTCTCATCCACCTTCATGACAAACCCAAAGCCAATTTCCCAATCTACATCCATGCCCCATTTCCCATCTCCCCCCTATAGGCCCGATCCACCCACATTCACATATACCACTTCCGCCTTATCCAATCCCCCACAAACCCCCCCATCTATCCGGGTCATGCCTATGATTACCGGGGCCAAGCCTGGTTTTTCCCAAACACCCACACTTTACCCTCCATCATCCTTAAACATCCCCAACCCATCCCCCTTTGCCAATGCCCCACCCCATTCCTTCAATCCATCCCATATCCCATCACTTACCATGGCCATGCCCAATTTTCCCTCCACATCCACCCCATCTATACCCAACCATCCCTTAAATCCACCACCCACATCCGATCCTCCTTCCATCACCATGATGGAGGAGATGTTCCAAGCCTACTCCTTATGGAAGGCTTCCTAAAACACCTCCCATCATCCACACCCCACATCCATGGACCCATCCCATACCCTAGCCAATCTTCATGCCTCATTCCCCCATGACCTCTATCAACCCCCCATAATCCACACCATCCAAACCCCCATTACCCTCATGCCCCAAGGCCCCTTGGCCTAAACCTCCATTACCCACATGCCCCAAGGCCCCTTGGCTCAAACCTCCATTACCCACATGCCCCAAGGCCCCATGGCCCAAACCCCCATTACCCACATGCCCCATGGCCTCATGGCCCAAACCTCCATTCCCCACATGTCTCAAGGCTCCATGGTCCAAAACCCCATATCCCATACCCACCAAGGGCCGATCGCCCAGACCCATCAAGGCCAAACGGGCCAGACCCATCAAGGCCCCATGGGCTAGACCCACCAAGGGCCCATGGCCTAAACCCACCAGGGCCCACAAGCTAGACCCACCAAGGCCCAATGAGCCAGACCCACTAAGGCCCAATGGGTCAGACCCATCAAGGGCCCATGACCCCAGACTCATCAAGGTTCAATGGGCCCATCTAGGGCCCATGGCCCATACCCACCAAGCGCCCATGGCTCAAACCCATCAATGGCCCATGGCCCAAACCTATAATGACCAAGGCTTCATGGCCCAACCCTCCCAGAGCTTCATGGCCCAAACCCAAGCCCAAAACCTTGGAACCCCACACCAATACCCCCCACAATACCCTCAAAATTTCACCCACCCCCAACCTTCACACCCGGGTCAAACCCATGCCGTACCCCAAACCCAATTTTTTCACGGCCCCATATCCTAAGACCATCTCCAAACTTTCCCCAGCCTCATCAGGCCCCACCCCTAAACCAAACAACCACCCACCCCATCACCCCACAACACCTCCCTTACGTTCAAGGGGCACACCCAACCCACATCCAATCCAATCCCATCCAGTCCACACATCAGTATGAAAATCTCGCCTCGCTACACCCTATGTAGACCAGCAGTATGAGGAGGACGAGATCAGAAATAGTGGGGCCTATGTCAGGGCAACAACCAATGCCAATCCTCCACTTATAATTACCCCACCCTCGGCAGCCTAAAGTGAGTCCAGGCTAATAATGGAAAAGACGGCCCCCATGTCTAAGGAATTAGAACAGCTGAAAGAGCAGTTGGATAAAATCCTAAAGCAATTACAAAAGAAGGGTGGTGCTAAAATCCATGCCACAGACTTCACGGATTTATGCCTATTTGCTTAAGTCCCTTTTCCCCCAAAATTCAAAATGCCAGCGTTCGACAAATACAGTGGCATAGGTAACACGATCGCACACCTCAAGTCATGTGGTGGGGACATGTGCCAATACAGGGGGGATGAGAGTCTACTAATAAAAGTCTTTCAGAAGAGTTTGATGGGTCCGACCCTGAGATGGTTCACATCCTTGGAACCGTCCATGACGAAGACGTAGGATTATCTGACCCACCTATTTCAAGAGCAGTATGTCTACAACATAGACATTGAGCCTCACAAGTCAAATCTAGCCCGATTGAAGCAGAACTCCAATGAATCCTTCGACGACTATTTAGGGCAATGGAGAGCACTAGCAGGTCAAATTAGAAATAGGATACCTGACGACGAGCAGATAGAAATGATCTCAAAGAATGCCTTGCTAGTGACTTGGTAAGAAATGATCTCAGATTTTCCTATATACCAACAGCAGTCTAGTTTTGCTGACTTGGTAAGAAATGCCAATCGCTATGAGGACACCATCAGGGAAGGACGGTTGAACAAGAATGCATCCGGGGGGGCCAGTGGGGTTAAGAGATTTACCGAACAAAAGAATGATAGGAGGACAAGGGCAGAGGTGCAAAATGTTGCAAACACCCGGCCCAACAATAACAATGTAGCCCCGTTCCAATTCCAAGCAGTGCAGCCAGGGCCAGTCAAAACTAAACAGATACAGAGGATAGGGAATGGACAAGGAATGCGGATGACTCCTGAACAGAGGAGAGCCTGCTATGACTGAGTGTTTACGCCCCTATGGCAATCACTAAGTGTACTTTTGCCTTTATTAATAGAAAAGGGATTAGTTACTATCCGTCAACCGCAACCTCCTCCTCACTCAATCCCAAAGAATAATGACCTAAATACCCACTATAGTTTTTATCAGGGTCCAGGTCACTCGACTGATCGCTGCTTCCCATTGAAGCACGCGATCAAAGATTTGATTGATGCCGAAAAAATAATTCCACCAGCACCTTCTCAAGCAAACCAACACGCAAATATCCATCAAGTGTCGTTGCCCCCACATCCTATCAGAGGAGCAAGTCCTAGACCCACCATCGAGATGGTAGAGGAATATGAGAAGGAATTTGAGTTTGACCCGTCCGATTACATCAGTGATCGGGAGAGCTATGTAACACCATTGTCGAGAAATGTTGATGAAAGGAATATTGGGGTGATTGAACCCCTGAATTTGTCAGATTATTTTCCCAACCTAACTCCACAAAATAAACCCTTGGATCTCAGGGCATACTTTCCATCACCCACACCCATCAATTATGTGCACATAAATGCATATCAGCCATACACCACCACCCCATCAATTACCCAATGAACCAATAGGCCCCCAATCCTCCACCGCCAATAAACTACCAATGGCCTGCGCCCACCCCATTACCCCTAGTTCAACCACCCGCAAACTCCACCATCCCTGTCAATTACCTGATGACCCATCAAACCCCCGATCCCCCACCAACACCTATCAGCTACCTATGGCCTACTTTTACCCCTTTTCCTCAGTACCACCACCCTCAAGCTTCATCACCCCTATTTGGCCCAATTTGGCCACTCAACCAGCTATCACAGAGGTAAATCAAGTGTTACCCACACCTCCTAAGCTCACAGTGCAAGTTCCTCCGGTACCGGCAACTATACCATTTCAGATATCGGGACCGACCTATGATCCTCATCAGGTACCGCTGAGTTATGAACAAACAGATGTCAACACTGGCAGCCATAGAGAAGGGGCAGTGGACTTTATCACACAATCTGGGAGGATATCAAAGCAGGCAAAAGCACCAGTAGCAACACAAGCCCAACCAGAGGGGAAGAAAGATTGCACAGTGAACCCATTCGAGAAAATGAGTCGAGAGCATATACTAGAGACTCAACTGAGAAGAATGCCTGCCCATATAACCGTATGGGATCTATTGATGAAGTCCCCACTCCATTTCCAAGCATTAATGGGGGCATTAAAGAATGCACATACGTCACCTTAAGTTAGCCCAGAAGAAGTTGGACAGGTAATTGGCAAAGTGATGGCTCCAAATGCCATTTCGTTTCTGATGCTAACTTACTAGAGGAAGGAGGTAGCCACTCAAAATCTTTGAATATAATCATTGAGTCTGGAAACATGGTAATCCCCTTGGTTCTAATCGATAATAGGTCTGGATTGAATATATGCCCATTAAGAACTGCCACAAAGATTGGAGTAGATCCATGCATGTTGAGGCCCACGAGAACCAATGCTAGAGGTTTTTACAATACCAGGTGAGAAATAATGGGAGAAGTTGATCTTGAGATGTTAATAAGGCCAATGACCTTTTCCATATTGTTTTAGGTAATGTATATTAAATCCTCATTTAATCTGTTGTTGGGGCGCCCGTGGCTGCACGAGGTCGGAGCCATACCTTCCACATTACACCAGAAACTCAAATTTATATCTGGGCATAAGATCATCACGATCATCGGTGAGGGGCATAGTGAGAAAGAGAAGGCCACCAACAGCATGGAGAAACCCAATATGGTAGATATACCGCACACCGCTGAGGATGTCGACCTCCACAGTTTAGAGTACGAAGTATCGGCAATACTCCCAGAGCCCATTGAGGGCATTATTCCTAAAACTGGAGGCGGAATGGTAGCAGCGGTGGCTATGCTCTAAAAGTGGGCTATCAGAAAGGAAGGGGTCTGAGGCCCATATTACAAGGAAGGAAGGAGCTCGTCACAGCTAAGGGCGGTCAGAAAGTTAGGTTTGGGCTAGGTTACAAGCCCACGAAAGAAGAAGTAAGAGAGGCTAAGGAGAAAGCCCGTACCACGGAAGCTGTAAAAGCAAGGGGGATCCACATAGAAGAAAAACCCCATCCTAGGACTCACATAAGGAATTCATTCATAAGTGTCAGGGTCATGAGGATTGACCAGAATGGGAAAACCTGATTAACCCCATACAAGCCGACAGCACTAGTTCACCCCACCAATCCCTACATCACCCTTCCCAGCCTGGAGATAGATTTAGCCTCTTTATCCTTCTTTAAGGAATGATGGCCAGTGCCTCAACAAACTCCCCCTATGGTAAATCATCACAAAATGGTGCTAACATTTGAGGACATCATCTTAGACGAAATGGGGATCAACATGATGGAAGTTGACTCCAATGAGCCATATCAGTCAGCCCCCTCCATCCAATCAGGTAAAGGAGCGACCCCTCAGGTACGCAACTGGGCATCTTTGCCTCAAACCCTAGAAGCGGGGAGTGGCCTAATATTTGGCACCCGTTTCCCAAAAAAAAATAACCTATAAAAAGTGAGATAAGCCCTTGGCAGGCAATACCTTGTATATACACAGACTCGTGCTGCCAAGGATCCGTCTCTGAAGAAAACAAAAATCTCAAAAATATTGGAAAAATACAAAACCTTAAGAACATTGAAAAAATACAAAACCATAAAAAAATTTAAAAAATACAAAATAAAAAAATATTGTCATTTAAAATTTCAGATAAAATCCCACAAAAAGATGCCTTAGTTGAAATACCCGTCCCACGTAAAATAGACCACTTTCCTGTAGAAATATAAGAAGAGATAGGAGTTACAAGTCTGGACGAGGATGTCCCTTTTGAGGAGCTCCCCAATGAGCTCCTTAACTGGTTTACGGACTTTGTGCATGGCCCTACCCCCATTGTCAATGAAACTGAGGACGTTAATCTAGGGACTGAGGATATTCCCGACATTACCAAGATCGGAACGTTATTATCTCCCGAAGAAAGGAAAAGCATGATCGATTTCCTTCGGTCATACCAAGACATTTTTTCCTGGTCGTACAAGGACATGCCTGGTCTGGACACCGATTTGGTCGAGCATGAGTTGCCTCTCTACCCTGATATGAAGCCGGTTAAGCAGAAGCTGAGACGTCTCCGACCCGAGTGGATGTTGAAAGTTAAAGATGAGGTCATCAAGCAGTATGATGCGAGGTTTCTCATGGTATCCAAGTACCCGCAGTGGCTAGCCAATATCATGCCTATGCCGAAGAAGGATGGAAAGGTCCGCATGTGCATTGATTTCTGAAATTTGAATAGAGCGAGCCCGAAGGACGATTTCCCATACCGCGCATCGACATATTGGTCGATAACACTGCTAAGCACGGGATGCTTTCTTTCATGGATGGATTCTAAGGATACAATTAGATCAAAATGGCAGAGGTTGATCGCGAGAAGACAGTGTTCATTACCCCCTGGGGAACCTTTTGTTATCGAGTCATGCCATTTGGGCTGAAGAATGTCGATGCAACGTACTAAAGAACTATGACTATGATGCTTCATGACATGATGCACCTAGAGATTGAAGTGTACATCGATGACATGATCGCCAAGTCACCGGAGCGAGGCAACCATCTGGTAAACCTCCAGAAGCTATTTGAAAGACTGAGAAAGTACAGGTTACATCTGAATCCATAGAAGTGCACATTTGGTGCAATGTCAGGGAAACTATTAAGATTCATCATCAGTAGGAGAGGGATCGAGGTCAACCCAGTAAAAGTCAAAGCTATCATAGAAATGCCACTGCTGTCTACTGAGAAAGAAGTTAGAGGGTTCTTAGGAAGAATATAATATATCAATCAGTTCATTACGCAACTAACCCCAATCTGCACGCCGATATTAAAGCTACTTCGAAAGAACTCACCCGTCGAATGGAATGACGACTGCCAGGCAGCATTCGATAAAATCAAAAGGTACCTCTTCAATCCACCCATTTTGGTACCACCCGATCTGGGGAGATCACTCTTAATGTACCTCTCCATGGCAGAAGTTTCGATGGGATGTGTCTTAGGTCAGTATGACGAGACAGGAAGAAGAGAACAGGCCATTTACTATCTGAGCAAGAAGTTTATTAATTATGAAACGTATTATTTTCATCTGGAGAAAGCATGCCTGGCTCTTATATGGGCTACTCAGAGGCTCCGCCACTACTTGCTATCTCAAGCCATTCTACTTTTGGCCCGAATGAACCCATTGAAGTACCTTTTTGAGAAGTTGGCCCTCATTGGGGCGACTACATGCTGACAGCTCTTATTATCTTAGTTTGACATCACGTACGTCACTCAAAAGTCAATCATGGGGCAGGCACTCGCCAATCATCTTGCTGACAATCCTTTGCCAGATTATGAGCCTTTGAGAACTGAATTCCCTGATGAGGACATCATGTTCATGACAGAAGACGATACTGAACAAATGCCAAGGGTCAGGGAGTTGGTGCTATTCTAATCTCACCAAAAGGATCCCATGTACCAGTCTCTATCAAGCTCAACTTCCCTTGCACTAACAACATGGCTAAGTACGAGGCTTGTGCCGCTGGTCTGTAGGTAGCTCTCGATCTGAATATAACTCACCTTCTGGTGTTCAGCGATTCGCAGTAAATTATATTCCAGATGAATAGCGACTGGAAGATGAAAGATGAGAAACTGATCCCTTACCATGAGCACCTCGAGGATCTGATAGCTTGCTTTCAAGACGTGACATTCTCATATGTCCCCCGAATAAGGAATCGCTTTGCAGATGCACGAGCAGCATTGGCATCAATGATAGAAATCCCGCATGGTTCTGAGATGAAGCTGATCATGATCGAGCAGAGGAATGAGCCAGCCTTCTCCCTCCAGATTGAGGAACCTACAAAGCCTGATGATGAGCCACCTTGGTTCTCAGATATCAAGACTTATCTTGAGACGCTAACTTTCTCTGAGGGTATGTCCAAGATGGATTGACGAACCATCCAACGTCTAACAGTAGAATATGTCATTTGCGGGGAGTGCCTTTACAAGTGATCCTATAATAACATCTTACTTAGGTACCTTACAGAAAATGAAATGATCAATGTCATGAAGGAGATCCACGAGGGAGTATGCGAAGCCCACGTCAACGGTCACATGCTTGCTAAGAAAATTCTATGGCAGGGATACTTTTGGACCACCATGGAATTAGATTGCTGCAAACATGTTCAAAAATGTTACAAGTGTCAGGAACACTCCAGTCTGATACACGCTCCTGCCATCGATCTTCACTGCATGACCACTCCTTGGCCATTTGCTACATGAGGCCTTGACATTGTTGGAATGATTAATCTGAAAGCATCAAATGGGCATCGATTCATCCTTGTCACCATTGAATACTTTACCAAATGAGGAGAAGCGGTATTATATGCCAACATCACAACCAATCACGTCGAGAAGTTTCTCAAGAGTAATATTGTGTGCCGATTTGGAGTACCCAAGGATATCATCACTGATAAGTGATAACAGCATAAACTTTACAAATAAGTGTGTCCGAGCCTTCTGCGAGCAATACAAGTTCAAGCACCATCGTTCGTCACCTTATCGACCTCAAACTAATGGAGCCGTAGAAGCTGCTGACAAGACGGTCGTCTGCATCCTTGAGAAAATGGTTGTCACTTACCGAGATTGGAGCAAAATATTACTGTTTGCTTTGTGGGCCTACAGAATGTCAATCTGTACCGCTATAGGGGCAACACCATTCTCCCTTGTGTATGGAACTGAGGCCGTCCTACTAGTTGAGGTTGAAGTACCCTCGCTCTAAATCCTTATGGAATCAGGCTTACCCGAAGTAGAGAGAGAGAGAGATCCTGCTTTGAATAATTGAACTTATTGGACGAGAAGAGACTCCTAGCCTTGTGTCACACTCATGACTACCAAGGGCGAATCGCACGCGCTTACAATAAACGGGTCCGCATTTGAGATCTAAAGGTAGGGGACGCTGTGTTGAAGAATATCTTCCCATCCCTCCATGCCGATTCGAGAGGAAAGTTCAAGCCAAACTAGGAAGGGCATTACGTCGTCTGAGAAGTGCTACTGCGGTATGCCATCCACCTCGCCACCATGGACGGAGATCATCTTCCTGAGCCCATCAATGCTGGATATGTCCGACGGTTCTACTCTTAGTCTATTGTAATAAGGTAAGTATTGGTGAAATAAATGCATGACTGCTTAAGAATCACTCAAAAGAGGCCATCATTCTAAGCACAGTAGCAAAAAAAAGCATCCCTAAAAATGATGATATCCTTTGTAACCCCATTTGATCCTGGGCCTTTCGTTCAATAAGCCCCTTTCCCAAAGAAAAAGTGTGTACATATACAAAAAAAAAGAGAGGAAGTAAAGTTACCATCAAAATCCAAAAAAATTGAAAAAGCAAAACCTCAAAAAGAGATTGTTTGAAATAATATAAAGAAAAAAAGAAAAAAATAGAATCATGGGGCATGTACAGTAAAATCCCCCAAAGAAGAAAGTATATCGAGAAAGCGGCAGCCGTATCAAGGAAACCCTTTCAACCTAGCATACCTTCAAATCCTAACCTAACCCATGGCCAAGCTACACCCTGAAAAAAGCCCTCTTTGTAGGTTCACAAGCAGTCATAATATCTGTTAAGTCAACACAAGCCGAATTGTAAGACGACACCAGAACCCCATCTAGCCGGCTATGACGGAATCGACATCAGTGTCGTGGATTTTAAAAAAATAATGAAAGGAAAATAAAAAGAAAAAATAAAAATACAAGCTCAAAGCAAGATGGACGTAGTGAAAACTCGAAAGAGCGCTACGGGTAAAAACAACAAGTTTGTGCGGACCAGGTGAAAACCTGAAAGGGTGCTTGGGGTAAGAAAGCTAAACCCATGGACGTGGTGAAAACTCGAAAGGGCATCACGGGTGAAAAAGGAGATAAAAAAAAAAAGGAAAAAAAAAAAGAAAAGAAGAAAGGTTTGAAATGATAGATTGATGCTTAAGGAGCCCTCTTGGTTACTCTCTTTGATACCCTTTTTCGACTGGGCCGCTCAGGTTAGTTTAAATCGGGCCCCAACAAGAATTATCTTTGTGAAACGGCTTCGTCAAACGTATGACCCAAGGTAAAGAGAAAGGTTTAGAGAAAGGTTTGACTCACTCCGAAGGGATTGACATTCCAGTCTTGGTAAAGCTGTTGAAACTCACCCAAGATCCAACTACATAAAGGGGGTTCGACCATGCTCAAAAGGGGACCTGAGATCTCACCCGGTGATTAAGGCACCACGCCAAAAAAAAAAGAAAGAAAAGCTAAAAATAAAAGGAAAAGAACAAATAACAAAAAATCTCTGAAAAAGAAAAATCCAAAAAATTCTACTCTTTCTCATGTACATAGTTACAGCATCGTACTTCCATGTCAAAAATAAAGAAAAAGAATAAAAAATCTTTGAAAATAAAAATCCAAAAATATATATAAATCTTAAAAATAAAAAAAGTATAGGTAAAATTTTGTTTCTCCTTCTATTAATTAGGATGCATTTGTTACTTATATAAACAAAATAGGGACTGACGTTTTCTCGAGAATGTGCAGGAATATCACACGGTCCAAAGCCTCGAAGCGGGCAACTTCTCAGAGATGGAAAAATTAGATGAAGCATCTCACCACTGACGTCAAGTCTATTAAAAAAAAAAAGAAAAGATCATTTTGAAAAAGAAAAATAAGAAATTTGTGAACTTTTCATTCACAGCTACGCACAGGAGTATTTTCAATGCGGTAAAATATTAATATTTTATCGGCAACGCAACTATGCAAAACTAATGTCCTGGGTCTAAGGTTCACCTTGGATCCATGGATCCTACTTCGAAGGAGGAGCAACAGTGTCAATCATGATCAGACAGCCAATGTTTCGGTCAAGACGATTCCACTTCTAAATTGTTGAGCTAAGCGCTCTATCTTTGATTCATATGAATATGAGAGTCTAAGCATCAAATTTTTCACAAACTTTTCAGAGGTGTGGACTCTTGGCCCACATGGTCTGGGCGTGTGCCCTACTAGGTTTGAGGTCCAGATATCTTTGTTAGAAAAGGTCAATCATTGGTTGAGACCAACCTGTTGAGAATGATATTGCGTGTCAATCAAACTATGTGCAACCATGCATCCAGAAGGGTTCATTTTCCCTTTATTTTTTGCAGGCTAAAAACTCGTATTGGCAGCGGTATCCCTGTAAAGAGTACGCCATGCATCTGGGTGTCCGTATGATGGTTGTTTGTTCTCATAAATTGTACCCGAGCAAGTCTAGGTCGAGGCTTCCATCGCCTTTATTGTTGCTTATCGCCCATAACGGGTGCATGTTTATGCATAGTTTGATGCTTATGATCATTGTTGACAGAAACCAAGATTAGATGTCTCTTTTGGTGGACACCCAATGATTGGTTAATATGTTTAGTGGTACTTAAAGCTGGATGCTCTAGGTCATGTTAATTCGAGGCCCGTTTTTGAAAATGGCACGTTCTCCTAAAAAGCGTTGTGACCTCTATTCGCTCCGCTCGGGTAGTCATGCCAAATAAACATTGGGATCCTTGGGTTCACCTAGAGATTTTGAACCCTACTTTAGGCAGGGGCACCCACGAACAGTCAGATGAGGCAATCAAATGCCTCGTAGGATTAGACACAAACTGTGGAGCCTTGCGTAGTTTTGTTTAGCGCCTATCTTTAAAGTGTGGGTCGATCATCCCTCTTACTTACGAAGCTATTGTGTTCGGAATGAATCTTAAATATCAAATACCTTCAAATCATCTCGAGAAGTGAATGTTTGGCCTAGCATACAGGACTTTCGCAACTTGTTCCACCACGGTTATGCCCAGTAATGTCACTAAGTGCTTGAGGACCGTTTACTTTGAGAAATGAATGTTTGGCCTGTCACGCAGGGCTTTTGTTTTCTAACCATATTACTCATCCAAAGTTTAAAGTTCATTCTGAATATAGCGGAGTTGTCAGTAATGCCTTGGGCCTCTTTGGATGTCTCTTTTCTTTGGCATTCGATCATTAGTGATCATATATCAAAGAGGGGCATCTGTAGACACCCAAATTTGGCCTAAGGCCCGATCGAAACACATTTTGAGAGAAGCACACTTTCAAAATTTTTATGGCATGTATGGTACCCTTAGATACCAAATGAAACCCTTAAGAACCACCCTAGATTCCTTAGGAACCTTCCTGAACCCTTAGAAACCAATTCCGACCCTTAAAACCCATTCCGGACCTAAACCTAGCCTCCCCGAGCGATGGATGAAGAGGGGTACATTGAGACTAGCTGGTTTCTTATACTACTATTAATCATATATCATTAGAAAGAGGACTTCTCTAGCTTTCCAACAAGCTAAAAATCACCTCAATCAGAGTTATATATCAAAAGTTATGACGATTTGAATATCGGGCTGTTTTGAAGGAATTTTGCCTGGTGCAAGTAATAGTTGTGCCAAGCCATTTCTCCCCAGAAATGGCTTGACACATCTATTAGTTATGCCAAGCATAGACACAACCTCGCGAGGTCTTCGCGACGGGTTCTAAACTTCTCAACCACTATACATTTTCCTGGCGCATCTATCAGCTGCGCCAGGCTCAGGAACAGTGACTATGGGTTTTTATCTCGAAAAGTGAGATTGGGGTTTAACTTGTTGACCATCTTGATCTTTGGGGTGTGTTTTGATAGCTCTGTTGCGCCCATTTAAAGCCTATTTGCAACCCTTAAGTGGCTTGAACCCCCTACCCTATCATCCACCATTAAAACCATTCCCACACATCTCCAAGCTCTCAAAACCCTAGGAAACCCTAGATTAGAGATTACCTAATTGCTAAACCTAATTAGCATCTAAGTAGCCTCCTAACCTACCCGTTTCCTATAAATAGAGGCCCCCCACCCCTTGGTTTAAGGGTTGAGAAATTTGCTTAAGAGTGAAAGTGCTCAAAGTGAGAAGTTCTTCCTCCCTTTTGTGCACCATTTTCACATAAATTCCAAAATCTCCCAACCACATTTCAAGCTTACTCTTGCCTCCAAAACCCTTAGTCTAGGTGTGTGCTCCCCCCTAGACCCCTCACTCTACCTCTTAGCTTTAAGCCTTAGGAGTTAGAATCCTATTCTATACCATACAAAGCCTTCAAGAGCTCATCAAAAGCAAGCCACGCAAGGCTCTCCTACGGTGTTGCAAGGGCCCGAAGGCTCCGGCTCTCCCCTTTCTTCTCCTATCTCTTTATAGCACTTCTCATCCTTGCATTTGTGCCGTTACGCCATCGACTTTTTGGTAAGAGCGGAGGGGCACAAATAAGATTTTAGAGCCCTTTGGGCAAGAAGAGGCTTCTTTTGCTCCTAGCATTTCCCTTTCATTTTAGCCATAAGTAGAGACCGCTTCAAGCGTGTTGATCGGGTGCCTAACACCTTCCTGATCGATAACCGAAGCCCCTACCCAAGAGCCCTTGGTGTGTACCGGAATCAGAGTCATATTTTTAGCACTTCGGTGCTCATAAAAATTATATAGGTTTTCCGAAACACCGAAAGCTCCAGGTGGCGACTCCATATTTTTTTGTTAGTGGGCACATTGCCGAGATGAGATCGTCAAAAATCCTACGGTTGCACAGAATTTAAGGTCTCACAAGACCCAATTGTTCTCAGATTTACCCAAAATACTACAACTCAAAAAGTAAATTTAAAAGTTCACGGATAACCCCACTCCTCTCATTGATCTGGCTGTGCATTCGATGGTCCAGCTTCTGCATCCACCGGATCCCTACTCCTGGAAGTAGACATGTCAGTGGTGTAGAAATGCGGGTCAGCAACATATATATGTACGTGCGTTAGCGAGGAATGACAAATAGCCGGTAGGGTGTACCCGGCACTTCAGATGAGTCAACACGCCCTCGTGGTAGTCCAAATAACTGTGTAGCTGGCGATTGTTCTTAGCCATGAGGGCCAGGACATTCTCTACATCACTGATGGTGCCTGGTGACGTAAGGGTACGTGGTGTGGAACACACTGCTGAGGGCGAGCTGCTAGTGCTAATTGTTCATGTCCTTGAGTACCGGGTGTAGGTTGCTCTTGATCTCTTACTCCCTGACTCTTCTCTAATTGGTTATAACTTTTCTTCCACTCCTTCTGCGAGTAGCGCTTCACATTGTCTTTCAACCTCGGTTCCTCATCCAGAATTACATAACCCTCTCTGCTTGGATAATCTTCTATCATGTTGGATATGAGGTGGGCGTATGGCATTTGCTCTGAAGGTTTAGCTCCTCCTTCTAACATCTTCCCACAGGCATATTTTATGCCATAAAAAACTACCTCTGGGGCATTAAACCGCTGCCTTGCAAAGGGTGGAAATAGTGCCTGATGTACGACCCCAACTCTTTTTGTCTTGTGTCTTAGCGGGTAAAGATTGCATTTAAAAATTACATCCAGCATCCATAAATGACTGGGTAATTGGGCTCTCGTCACAGACTGGCCTGATCTATGCTTGCCCTTGGTCATTTTCTCAAGTATGATATGATGGTCGACAGTTTCTAGGTTTGTCATAGTATTGTGCATAACACTCCATTGCGTCAGTATCATGGCCATGGTTAAATTCATAGGCTCTATTGTCTATCTTCGTACATATGGTGATCTCTTTCTCACCCGAGTACATGTTTTGCTAAAAAAGTCTTACCAAATGCGGGTAGTAATAATCAATGAAGGGTTTGAGCAAGCTCTCAAATCCGGATTTTTCGAGATACTGAAATGCCCATTTGGTCGCTTCATGCTCGCGGAAAAGCTCCGGGTTGAAAACTCATTCAACCTCAAAATCCTTCGCCGCCCACCATGCATTGGGTAATTCCAATGGTGGTGGTCATTGTGAAGATCCCGCCTGCGATCTGGGCTTCTTCGGCGTTGGAAGCTTAGTGGTTGGCTTAGTTTTGGACGCCATTTGATAAAAAGACCAAGGAAACTAGGGCTTGAACTTGAATTACGAAAATTTAACTCGATATAAGGGTTGGGTTTACCTATGGAATAGATCTAGATTAATCTTGTGAAGAATTGATGCCTCTACAGTTGAAAATCAAGCTTTGGCGATCTCCAAGAGCAAGAGTAAAAGAAAACCCAAATAAATCATGCAAATGCGAAATAGATAACCCGATTCCCTTTTATATCATCAAAATCGATCGATCGGTTTCCAAAATTGATCGATCAGTTTCAATTTATAACTACGCCAGTCGATAATTTTCATCGATCACTTTTCCAAATCGATAGGTCAGTTTTTGTTTTACACTCTGACGCCTGATAGAATCAATCGATCGATTTCCAATCGATCGATCTATTTCCAAAATCGACAGATCGGTTTCTAGTTTGATCGATTGGTTTTTTAACCAAAATTGTTATTTCTCTATTCTATCAAATCGAACAATCGGTTTGAATTTTAATCGATCGATTTCCAAAATTGATCGATTGATTACAGTTCTATCGATCGGTTTTGACAGAAAACGGGTGTTTCTCTATTCTATCAAAATCAAACAATCGGTTTGATTTCGATCGATTGGTTTTGATAGAAAAGCTTAGGCTTTTTTTTTTTTTTTGAATGAACCTTCCCTTACTTGTTCGTAAACCCAACTGAATATAATTCATTTGAACCCCAATATGGTTCTCTTTATAGATTCAACAAGCTACATATAAGCCAGAACACCTAGTGTGTAACTTCATTAATAATTACAAGTCCACCAAATTCTCTTGACTCTCGTTGAAGAAAAAGTGGGTACGGATCACGGATCTCGGCTTCGCGCACCCAAGTGGCCTCCTCTGCTCAGTGATTTCGCCACTTTACAAGCACTAAGGGAATATGTTTAGTGCGTAACACCTGCTCCTTCCGATTGAGTATCTGCACAGGTTCCTCTCTAATAGTTAAATTCTCATAAATTTCAATTAGTTGCTCATAAAAAATGTGAGCCAGGTCCTTCACATACTTCCTTAGTATCAATAGGTGAAATAGATTGTGTACCCTATCGAGTTGCGGGGGTAGAGCAACCCTGAATGCAACTTCACCAACCCGTCCCAAAATGTCAAACGGTCCTATGTAGAGTGGGCTTAGCTTTCCACGCTTTATGAAACGCATCACACCTTTCATAGGTGAAATTTTGACAAACACATGATCTCCAACTTGAAAACCTGCCCTTGTTCTTTTTAAATTGACATAGCTCTTCTGTCTACTCTGAGCTGTCCTAATCCTTTCACGAATCAGACGAACGGCTTCTACATTATTCTCGATAACTTCTGGACCCAATATAAATTTTTTCCTTGGTTTCTTCCAGATTAATCGGTGATCTACACTCCGTCCATATAGTGCTTCGTAAGGGGCCATACAAATATTCGATTGATAATTGTTATTATATGCAAATTCGATCAATGGTAGGTGTTGATCCCACGATCCTTGAAAATCGATCATACAAGCTCTGAGCATGTCTTCAATGATCTGATTCACCCTTTCAATTTGTCCATTCATCTATGGGTGAAATGATGAACTAAAGTCTAATCTCGTACCATTCCCTCTTGAAAATTTTGCTAAAACTGTGATGTATATAACGGGTCATGCCATGAGACAATGCTCACTAGAATACCATGCAATTGGATGACCTCTTTCATATACATCTTTGCGAGCCTTCCTTTCGTATACGTCGTGTTGTATGGCAAGAAATGAGCCAACTTGGTTTGCCTATCAACGACCACCCAAATGGCATTATGCCACTTTGCCGTCTGTGGTAATCCTAAAATGAAGACCATGGAAATTGATTCCCATTTCCACTCTGGTATCGGTAAAGATTACAACAAACCTGATGGATGTCAGTGATCCACCCTCACTTGCTGACATACCAAGCACTTCGAGATGTACTCGGCAACGTCTTTCTTTAAACCTATTCACCAATAACTTCTCTTCAAATCATGATATATCTTGGTACCACCAGGATGAATAGCATACTTTGACTTGTGGGCCTCGTCTAAAATAGTTTACTGGAGATCGGCATCGGTCAATATACATAGACGCCCTCTGAATAATAGCGATCCATTCTCCTTAATGGAGAAGTCTAGCCTAGTGCCATCTATCACACCTTGTCTGATCTTCAACAACTCTGCATCTTTCATCTGTAGCTCGTAGATGCTACCTAAGATTGTTGGTTGAATAGTAATGTTTGCTAAGAAGGCTCCTGAATCTTACACATCGATCTTCATGTCATATAAAGAAAGATCTTTCAGTAATTTGCATCTACAGATTCCCATGATAAGGCTAGATAGCAGAGCCGAACTCTTCCGACTCAAGGCATCTGCGACTACATTAGCTTTACCTGGATGATATTGAATGGAGCAATCGTAGTCTTTGAAGAACTCCATCCACCTTCTTTGTCTCATATTCAAGTCCGTTTGTGTAAACAGATACTTTAGACACTTGTGGTCTGTAAAGATCTCAAAGGTTTCTCTATACAGGTAATGCCTTCATATCTTCAATGTAAAAATTACTGCTGCTAGTTCCAAATCATTTGTTGGGTAATTTTTTTAATGATCCTTCAGTTGTCTCGACCCATAGGCAATAACCTTCCGATTCTGGTTAACCACACAACCTAACCCACTGTGTGACGCATCACTATACACAGTGAAACCTCCACTCCCTGATGGAATGGCTAACACTGGTGAGGAGATAAGTCTCCTCTTGAGCTCTTGGAAGCTGTCCTCACATTCCTTGGTCCACTCAAACTTAACATCTTTCCTCGTGAGTTGTGTGACTAGTCTCGAAATCTTGGAGAACCCCTCCACAAATCTTCTATAATACCTAGTTAGACCGAGGAAACTGTGAATCTCAATCACAGTCTTTGGTTGTTCCCACTCTACCACTGCCTCGATCTTTGCTAGATCCACTGTGACACCTTCTTCTAAGACAACATGTTCCAAGAAGCTCACATTCTCTAACAAAAACTCATATTTACTAAGCTTAGCATACAGTTGGTGTTCACGTAATATCTGGAGAGCAATCCTCTGATGTTGCTCATGCTCCTCCTTTGTTTTCAAGTAGATGAGGATATCATCTACGAAAACAACTATGTAAGTATCATGATGTGATTTGAACACCCTGTTCGTGAGATCCATGAATGAAGTCGATGCATTAGTCAAGCCACAAGGCATCACCAAGAACTCATAATGCCCATATTTGGTTCTAAACGTCGTCTTCTAAATATCCTCGACTTTGACCTTCAGCTGATGGCAACCAGATCTTAAGTTGATCTTGGAAAAGGACCTTGCCCCTTGCAACTGATCAAAGAGATCATCTACTCTGGGTAAAGGGTATTGATTCTTGATGGTCAACTTGTTTAACTAACGATAGTCGATGCATAATCTCATCGACCCGTCCTTCTTGACAAATAAGACCCGTGCTCTCCAACGAGACACGCTTGGTCTTATGAACCCTTTATCTAAGAGTTCCTGCAACTGGTCCTTCAACTCTTTCAACTCAACTAGAGCCATCAAATAGGGTGCTTTAGATATTGGCTCCGTGCCTGGTGCTAAGTTGATGTCGAACTCCACTTCTTGTTCTGGTGGCAATCCTGGTAACTCTTTAGGGAACACATCCTAAAACTCACAAGCAATCAAAATATTGGAGATGAGGTTCTTCTCTTCCCATTACTCTTATAGAAATGCGAGGTATCCACTGCATCCATTCTTCATCACGCGTTCGGCTCGAATCACAGAGATGAACGGTACTATGGTCGATTATGCACCAAAGAATCTAAACGATCTACCCCCATTAGGGCAAAAAGTGGCTTTCTTCCTTTGGCAATCGACATTCGCGTTATGCGTGGACAACCAGTCCATGCCAAGGATCACATTGAATCCTTGCATGTCCAACAAGATCAGATCAGCTACCCATTCATGATCTTCGTAATCTCTGATGGCTACGATAACTGGTCGATACATCATTTCGGTGATAACAGGCTTTCCCATAGTGATCGACACAGCTAAAATAAAATCCAATGGTTCGAGAGTCACTTTCAACTTTATTGTGAATTGAGGTGTTACAAATGAGTGGGTAGGCCCTGGGTCTACCAACACTCGAGCTTCGTAGCAACAGTAGTCACCTTCCTTGTATATTTGTAAAGTACTTAAGTTTCATACATACAGTCTACTTAGACGGATACAAAAAGAAATCATGTCATTCTAAAGTAGCAATGCTAAAGACTATCTAATATTATGCACCTTCTTCATCTAAAATCTAATAAAATAGCCTGACATTATATAGGAAGTCATACCTTGGATCACATCATTGTTGGTCTGGACATCCTGTGCTATAACGGCATACACACACCCTTGCATAGTAGGCCTCGTAGTCCTTATAGGCCTTGGCATAGCAGCTGATGTCGTTCTCTCTTTCCTCAATTTCGAGTAATCCTTGATCATATGCCCCACCTTACCACATTTGAAGCATCCTCCTGTACCCCGTCTACAGTCCGTCGTCTTATGTGCCATGCCACATCGGGCACATGTCTCCTGTGGAGTAGATGATGCAGCCTTTGAAATTCCCTGAGTAACTGATACTCCTATAGTAGTAGCAGGGCCCTCCTAGTGGAAAGGTCTAACCGAAGTAGGCATAGGTGGTTTGGAATAAGTGGTTTGGGTAGGTTGTCTTGGAACTGGTGTTGCAAATCTCAACGTTTTATTTGTCGATTCATAGTTACTCGGTCTCCCTTGACCTACTTTGCCCTTATTCAGTCGATCCCTTCTCTTATACATATCTTCAATATCCTTTCTGGTGACCAGTGCCTTACCCATCACGGCTCCATATGTCTCCAATTTTAACACCAAAATTTTATCTCGTATGTTTGGCCTTAAACCACTTTCGAATTTATTGGCCTTCATCAATTCCGTGGCCTCGTATTCCGGGGCAAACCTTGACAACCTCATAAATTCCATCCCATACTCTCGTACGGACATCCCCCTTACTCTAATCTCATGAACCTCTCCGCCATCTGATTTCTCACTTGCTTGGGAAAGTATTCGTTATTAAACACTTGAATGAATTCCTCCCAAGTTCATACCTCATCGGGATTTTACTGCTCTCTGCTTCTTAGTACTGACTTCCACCAAGGGTCGGCTTCCCCTTCTAACTAAAAAGAAGCCTAGCTCACTCTCTCCTCCTCAGTACCCGGCAATCAGTGAAGATGTTTTTCTATCTGATTTAGCCATTTCTCTACTTCAAGCGGATCTGTCTGACCGTAAAAACTAGGTCTCATCCTCCTAAACTCTAGAAAAGTTGATGTCGTAGGTGGAGTCGAAGGTGGAGGTGACTGCTGATGGTTATTGGTATTATTAGTAGCCAATAGCACTGTCTGCTGAGCAATAGCATTGCCCACAACCGAGCCATTCTTTGTCTTTCGTCTCTCTCTTGATCTCTTTCTTCAAGAATAATCCTTTCTCCAAGTGGAACCCTATTTGAACTAGATGGAATCTCGTCACCACTTCTCAAATTCTGTACACGACCGCCCCTCGTTCTACCTCTACCTCTAGTGGACATAATGTTCTGCAAACATGAAACAAAAGTTTCATTAGCAAACGGTCCCTATATCCTGACAAGATCTTAAACACATGGTCTACACCTAAAATTTATTAGAAATATCTAAAGCTAGCGCTTTGATACCAACAATGACAACCCAAATTTCCAAACTCGAAAACTCGAACCGTCGGATCGCCGATAGAGGTCGATCCCCGAATGGAACACTTGGTACATATACACAAGGCAGAAATCAAAGCAGGTATCTCTTACTAAGCAGATGGAGTCATCATAGAAAACAAAAGAAATATTCATTTCTATATATATAAGACAAAAAGAAGGTTCTAATCCCATGCGAAAACTACATGGACAAAAGAATCGAAATGAACCACCAGGGATGGCCGACCATCACCGAAACATGGTTCACAAAACAATAAGCACTCTAATCTCAAGTATCAGTTACTCAGAGACCAAATGGCTGGATGTACCAAGCCGGATTTACACAAAATCACAATAGTATAATCTGACTAATCTCACAACTATCGGAAGAACTCCTCAGGAGGGGGCTCAGTCTCCTCCTCTGGAACATACTTCGGATCAATTTTTGGGTCCAACTCTTTCTCAAACTCGACACCTGTGATGTGTAGTCAAAGGAATGAGCTAACAGTCTAAGCTCAATAGGGAATCATTAATAGCATGCATATTACCACATCACACATATATCTCATGACAAAAATTGAACATACTTTTCAATAAGGACTCACAAGTTAAAGGTATTTGAATCGCAGTAAAACTGATATTAAATGCATATTTCAAAGTTTAATCATATGATTTCTAAATCTTTTCTCATATCACAAGAAAACTTAAATTGATTACTTAAATACAATCTGAAGCATATATAGCATTGAGAGTCACACATATACGATGGGAATCCCAACCATCATCGTTCAATGAACCATTTTCATAATGTCCAAGTCCCTTCGTATGAGGGATGCTTGTGTCGAACCAAATCCTACCGCAGATCGGTAGGAATGAACGGATGTCCCACTGTACCAGAGCATAAGAAATTTGTTTCACATGAACCTTAAATCATAGTGCAATTTCTAACTTATAGTTTATCACTGTGCAGTGTGATATTTCATAGCTAAGTTTTGAAGTTCAGAATTTCGAAGTTCACACACACACATTAACAAATCTTTCTGAATTAACACACACACACACACACTGATTCTCATGTTTTGAATCCATGTACAAAGCTCATGCTTATTGAGGACCAAATTCATAAGTTACCCATTTTTATTCATCATATCACAATATTCATGCTAGTTGTATCAAATGCACATGGTATGGAATTTTCCCTACCTCAACTCAAAGCCAAAACGAATATTTCCTTTTTCAAGGCAACCTTCCCATCACGTACCCTTAATCACAACCTAGAGCACAATAAAATTTCATCCTATACGTCAAATGTGATGAAAAATGGGAGGCCCTACAGTCTCCTTGAGTCCTTTTACCAAAAACAGAAAGAGCTCAGATCAAGACAAATCAATCGGTCGAATCCCCATTTGATTGATTGGTTTCCAAAATTGATCGATTGAATTCCAATTCGATCGATCGATTTCTTCAGAAAACTCACTTTTTTCTGTTTAGTCACAATTTGATCGATCGGTTCATAAATCGATCGATTGGTATCCAAAAATGATCGATCGAATTCTAGTTCGATCGATGAGTTTCTTCAGAAATCTTCCACATCACTGTCTTGTCAAAATCGATCGATCAGTTCAGATTTCTATCAATCATCTTTGACATATTCTCAGTCACACGGGCTTCTTCCATGACTCATTTTTCCCCAAAATTGTATCTTATACTTTTCAATTTCTCTCACACCTTTACCAAAGCTTAACATAGCTACTTATCACATAATTAACACCTCACTTACCTTTCTTTGATCGATCACACGCTTTTCATAATAGTTGCTAAGGAGGGTTTCCAAGGGAAATTCATTGATCCCTCCGGCGATTTAATCGAAACGAAACTTATGGCGAAGCTCCACTCCAACACACACTACTCTTCACTCTTCCTATCGCGTATGCTGCGATCGAAATGATTGGTTCTTCACCATCAACCCACACATTCACATTCTCGACAATCTCACCGATGTCAGAATTTAATGGTTCTCACGGTCTGTCTAGCCCGATGAAACTCTCCTAACGCCAGTGACAATTTTCTCAAGATGGATGCACGGCTGCGGTGCAATCACCCGATTGGATCTCACGTGAAGGATGGGAGGAAGAGGTTTAGGCTCTCATTTTCTTTCTTCACAAAATAAAGCAAGAAAATGGAATATCTTATCCATTTGATTTTTATACACAAATTAGACCTTTTTGGGTGTGAAGCTGATACACCGCACGTCAGTATACGGTCACTCATCTAACGGTCAATATTATAACTTATTCTTTCCTTTTCCCTTGAGGGGTATTCTTGTAATTCAATTCACTCCCCAAAATCTATGATGTAAATCACGTGACCTGTCAGACATGCACACGAAATCGGACCTTTTTGGAAATCAAATTTTTTTTGGAACGTCACACTCTAGCTTCTATTGTCAGAAGTGTCGAAACCTTTGATTTGTTGCTCCGAATAAACCTACAAAAGATTAATAAATGATGAAAGAAAATAAAAATATAAAGAAAAATAAAAAGACAGACAAATTTTAGTTTTTAAATTAACATAAAAATATATAGAGAATAAAATTTGCAACCCCGACAACAGCGCCAAAAACTTGATGTGCTCTAAATTCTTACTGAAGTCTTAACCTATTGCAAGCGCACAATGGAGATTACAACACTAGTATAGGATCGTTCCCATGAGGAAGTGATTATCTTTTTATTTTGTGGCTTCTAAAAACTTATATTTGTCTTTTATGATCCTAAACTACTGGAGAAATATGAATAAAAGAATGGTTTGTTTAAACTAATTGTAGAAAATAAATCTAAATACTCTTCCTTCCAGATTATGGTCATCAGTCACAATCCTTCAATTCTCGGATATTTACAAAATAAAAATACCGTTACACTATATTGTAGTCCTCTAAAATTTGGGCGTCAATCAAACTCTAGAAATATTTAACACAGATTTAATCTAATCAACAATCTTCCTAAAATTTGGGCGTCAATCAAACTCAAGAAACTTGAAGATGGAAAAATAAAACCGTTGCACTAATCTACAAATTCTCAACCTGAGTCGTCAATTCAAATAAAAACCTTTTAGAAGTTTACAAAGTAGTAAAAGTGCATAAAATAAATCTAAACTAGAAAGCAAAAAAGATTGTGTTGATCCTCAGCTCTGGTCCTTAGGCGTCAATTGATCGCGAGAAACCTCAGACAACCTACACTAATCTTCTAGCCCCCAATTAAAGTCATCAATTGCTATCGAGAAACCTTGGATATCTAAACTAAACTAAAGTTGATCGAAAGAAAACCTAACCTTAGTCGCCAATTGATGCTGAGAGTTCCTTTGAGATTCTTCTCCTATGCCGAGCTCTCTTATTTATTGATCATAAGGAGTCGGTTTACATTATTATAATCCTAATAAAAGAAACTATTGAGAATAACAATTTCCTAATATAACTCTACTTCTAATCCTAGTTCTTCTTTGCTTTGAATAGTTGATGAGCTCAGGGATTGCTCCTTAATTTTAGCAGCAGAGTCCTCAGGAATCTCTCTTCATCAATCTTTTCGGATCCGTGATCTACCAGACTTCTAATTCAAGAGGTCCTCTAATTATGTACATGGTGGTGTAGATTTCATGTGATCAGCAGCATCAGGAGTGTTTATCTATAAAATCATAAATCGCGATTTTCTTTTCTGCACAACTTTCTCTCCGGACGATTTGTCATTACGAACAATCGTTTTCTCTTTTGTATGGCACTTCGGTCTGAAGTGGAGTTGGAAGAATCATAATTCTTCATTTTTCATTTATTTCTTTCATTTCATTCAGTCGCAAAGTATGATTTCTGGCTTTCAGTATGCATCGAATCGTCTTTTACGCTCGATCGTCTTTCTTACTGCTTTATGAGTTCCTTTTGACGAAAATTAACACTTAGTTCTCTTTTGCTATTTATTCTTAATATATGCACATCAGTATCTTATTACTAACAAACTGGGGTCTAGCATCACTAATTTAAGGGTGATAATATGGTCTATTCTGTATCTAATCAAAGGATAGCAGACATGGGAAATGCATAAAAAGGTTCAGGAGGAAGCAATCACAAAATTAAAGGGTTAGTTGAGAGCCGCATTCTAAACGCCAAATGCAAAGGAGTGTGCTTATATCGATTATCAGAATCATCAATTGACATTATAGGAGGGGCAACTGTTGAAGTTTTAGGGGGAGAAAGAATCATTGATTCAGATTTGTGAAGGTCAAAAGAAAACCATAGAGTCCATCACTAATAACAACATAGTGATCGCAACAAAATTAAGAGAGGAATCAGAAATGCTGAGGACCAAAAATAAAGAGAAATACGCAGTCATCCATAAACTAACTGATGATTTGAAAGAGAAGCATCAAATTGAGGAAGAGCTACTGGTTCTGAATGAGAAGTATAACGCCTTACTACTTGAAAAAGAGAGTACTAATGCTCTCAACAAAGAGATTTGAGTTGAACTATACGATGAACCTGCATCTGAGGAGAAAAGGACTGATACAACTACACTTGTCATCTCTAACCCCAAAGTGGAATTTTCCAACAGTTCTACTTCAACAGCACCTGTAGACCTGCCAGAACCAGCTCAATCCATGGCCATAGTTCCCTATCAGCCCCCGAATCTACCTTGTGAGTAACCATCATCGAAAAATTGCAAACCTCGTAGGTATATGATCTTTTGAGTATCCCCTATTTTGAAATACTATGCGGACATTGTCAGGTTTAAGTTTGGGGCGGTACATTGTTGTATATATATATATATATAATTTATTAGATTTTTAGGATTTAATTTTTAGATTTATTCTTTATAATTTTAAGTTTATTTTTATTTTCTATTTCTAGTTGACCATTACATGTGAGTAATGATTAGATTAAATTTAATTCCATACACATTACTATCATTCAGAATGAAATTCGAAGATCAATGAAAGGAAGCAGTTAATGTTCATGTTTAGTCCACTTGCACACCTTATCATAATTGAAAATTTGAAACTATATATTGCTTTAATCTGCAGAATTTAGATTATAGTTTCAGAATTATTTACTTAGTGAGTTTTTGGAACTTTTCCTTTCTTTGAGAGAGATTGCTTCCCTATATATGCTCTAAATTTTCCTTGAGCTTCTTGACCATTTTTAACTGAAATCTCATTGTTGTGTTTACTTGAATCAAGATTCTACGATTTTGTTGTCTAATTTCTAGAATTGTTTATTATATGCATCAACACAATATGACATTCTTGCTAGTAAATCTAGAAATGATAAAAGTCCTTTTGTTACGTTTGAGCCAAAAAGCTAAAATCCCTAACAATTTACCTCTTGAGCCCATATTAGAAACCTTAAACTAAATTTCTTTGTACCAAAATTTTATAAATCCTAACCATATGTACCATCCAAAGCTTTCGATCTGTAACCCTTAGACTTTTGAGAATTTAAAATAAAGGGAGAAATAGGATAGTGGAAAAAGTATGCAAAACCATAATAGGAAAATGCTGAAAAGGGTACATCTGATAAAGAAATAAAAATGCTAAAAATATGGGAAGAAAAATAAATGAAAAAAAGAGAAGCAAAAGAATCTTCCAAATTGAGAAAAATCGAGAGGATATTTAAAAAAGAAATCGGAAAAAAAAGGGATTTACTTGAGAAAAATATATAAATGGGAAGAAGTGATCCAACTTTTTGGATACTTGCTGAAGTAGAAAAAGAAAAAGAGAATAAAAAGAATAGGTGAAAGATGGACGAAATTCTCATAACTTTGAATCCTTTCTACCTTCTTTGAAAACCTTTTAACCCATAGCCCCATTACAAGCCAAATAAAAAACTTTTTTTATCCATGATTTGTAAAAGGAAGAGCCTAGTAGATATGTAGCTGATAAATACTTTGGAAATTTGATAGTATATGAAGTAGAATAGATTATCTTTTCTATGAGATTTATATTTTTGTCATATGTCCATGAAATTATTCATCATATAAGAAGCCCAACAAATTCCAATATTTATTCTAAGTGTATGCCACAGTGAGAGTTTGGATGAAAATATTTCCAAATCTGTAGTTTAGAAATATTTATAACGAATAGATTATGTCATTGGTATGCACACACTCCATGCTTTATATGAATTGAAACTGTTGAGTATTTGATCGAGGTTAACTGCTAGGATGGGAAGTCATGGTTGGATGGAATGTTATTTTTGAAAATCTAAGCTACCATGTGTTGATTAATTAGAGTAAGCAGTAGTTTAGAGTTTTTAAAAGTTTTTAAAAATTTTAGTTTTTGAAAAATTGAAGACGCGAAAAATCTTTGAAGTATGTAGGTAACCTCACTGGAAACCTCTAGAGACACAATTCCTCCACTAGGGATCACCTAGGGGTGTAAAAGCTTGCTGCATCTGCTAAGTGCAATCGTTGCTCCCTACTGTAGAGACCCAAATTTGGCCCAAGGCCCGATTGACCCATACTTCGGGAGGGCGCACCCCCGAGCTTCCGAAAGCATTTCCCAACCCCATCCTGGGCCCGATTCGAACCCTCCTGAATAGTGGTTGGAAAGACGAGTGTCAAAATCTACGGGGACATCTACTGGAGCTGAGACCTATACCATTGGAAAGAGGTTGTTCCCAGCTTTCCAACGAATTAAGAATAGCCTCAATCAAAGTTGTATATCAAACGTTATGGCAGTTTGAAAATCAGCCAGAAATGCAGAAATTTTTACCTAGCGTGTATAATATACATGCTAAGCCAAATTCTGGCAGAATTTTCCTTAGTGTGTATATATAACATACACGCTAGGAATAATTGTTTTTTTTTTTGTTCAAGGCATGTTCTGAACCTCTAGCTTTTTCTTAGTTTACTGTACTTATAACTAGAGTGTATAATATACATGCTAGGCTTAGCTACAGTGATTTTTAGGATTTTTGTCCAAATTCAAATTTGGTGCTTGACTTGTTGACCACCCCATCCATTGAGGTTGGTTTTGCTAGAACTGTTGCACCCCCACTAGCTCTCTTTTAACCCATTTTCCACTTAGTGCCCCACCATTCCAAAACCTTGAAATCCCTAAAATCCTTGGATTTTCTATTACCTAATTGCTAACCCAATTAGGAATTTAACCTCTCACTAATCCTCCCCTTTTCTATAAATAGAGAGTTTCCCCCCTCTTGTTAAGGGCTTGAAAAATTTTCAGAAGAGAGAAAAATTAGAGATTTCCTTCTCCACTTTGGTGCACCAAACCCATATAAATTTTAGAATTTCAAACCCTTCCTTAGACCCCATCTTCCATAAAAAATCCCTTAGCATAGGTGAGCACTACCCCCTAGCCTTCTTCTCCTACCCCTTTGCTATCAAGCCTTAGAGGTTAGAACCCATCTTCCAACCACTCAAGCCATCGAAAGCTCATCAAGTGCTTTATCCAAGGATTCAAGCCGTTACGCTGCTGAATTTTTGGTATTTTCGGAGAGATTGATAGGATCATAGTGCCTTCGGGCAAGAGGAAGTGTTATTTTATTTATTTTATTTTGGTCATAAGTAGAGACCGCTTCTAAGCGGGTTGATCGGGTGCCTAACACCTTCCCGATTGATAACCGAAGCCCCTACCCAAGAGCCTTTGGCGTTAGACCGGTGAATCAGAGTCATATTTTTACACTTCGGTGCTTTTAATATTGATTTAGGTTTTCCGAGACACCAAAAGCTCTGGGTGGGGACTCTAAGTTTGTAGTAAAGAGCGCATCGTCACGACGGACTCGCAAGAGATCCCACGATTGCATAGATGGCGACTCTACTGGGGAGTAGCTAGTAGAGCTTCCCCTTAAAGTTTTGTGACAGCTCATATTTTTCCAACATATTTTAATTTTCTTTTCTTTTCACAGCATGGGAAAACCCGGACCATCGGGTCGCAGATCACGATCCAAAATATAGTGTACATGGTATGTCCATAAAAAGCATACTTCAAAGCATAAAACATACATAGTAGAAAGATAATTATATCTCATTTATTATAAAACACCATCTACAATCTAAAACCACCGATGATGGTCAACCATCACCTAAACAGTGGCGTATAAAAAGAGAAGTAAAGGTTCATTGCTAACAAAGTCTGGTAATATACCAAATCGAAAGGTCCAAAATGGAGCACAAATATCTCCACACCAAGATCAAAGAGTCAGTCTACTGGATCTGCTTCAAGCTTCTTGAACAGGACCTGTACCTGTGACGTATAGTCGAGGAATGAGATTCATCTATGCTCAGCAAGGGAAAGATCCATACTAACTGTAGACACCAAAATTTGGCCCAAGGCCCGATCGAAACACTTTTTGAGAGAGGTGCAATTGTGAGCTTTTGATGACATGTATGGAACCTTTAGGAACCCCCCTAGAACCCTTAGGAACCTTTCTAAACCCTTAGGAATCACCCTAGATCCCTTAGGAACCTGACCCAAACCTTTAGAAATCAATCTCGACCCTTAGAACCCGTTCTGAACCTAAACTTATCAAGCAAATGGTTGAGGAGGGGTACACCAGAATCAACTATAGCCCTCTACTACGATCGAATCTCATACTATTGAAAAGTAGAGGTCGTCAACTTTCCAACAGTCTAAGAATTGCCCTAATCGGAGGTATACATCAAAAGATATGGCAAATTGAGCCGAAGGGCATAAGAGTAAAATCAGGTGGGCTCCCCTAGGGATTTGGCGCAACTAATAGTTGCGCCAGGCTATTTCTCCCCAGAAATGGCCTGGCACAACAAGTAGTTACGCCAGTGATAATTTTGCCTGGCGCAACTATTAGTTATGTCAGGCCACCTCTCCTAGGATTTAAGCCTGGCGCAACTAATAGTTGCGCCACTATTAATTATGGAACCCACCCTCGTGGGCTAACTTCCAGGCACTGTTTAAACACTATTTTATTGTACATTTGTCTAGCGCAACTATTAGTTGTGCCAGGCATATGAATAGTAACCTTTGGATTTTATCTCAAAATTCGTGATTAGGGTTTGACTTGTTGACTACCTCGACCTTTGGGGTATATTTTGATAGTTCTGTTATACCCATTCACTACCTATTTGCAACCCCTTAAGTGGCTTAAAGCCTCACCCCATCATCCCCTTTCATTGGAGGATCCTTCCACACATTTTAAGGCTCCAAAAACCCTAGGAATCCTTAGATTTGAGATTACCTAATGGCTAACCCCAATTAGCACTTAAGTGGTCTCCTATTCCACCCATTTCCTATAAATAGAGACCCCCACCCCTAGGTTTAAGGGTTGAGAATTTTTACCTAAGAGAGAAAGAGCTTAAAGTGAGATCTTTCTCCCTTTGGTGCACCATTGCTCATACAAATTTCAGAATTCCAAAACCTCATTCCATGCCTTACCTTTCCTAAAAAGCCTCTAGGTTAGGCGTGTGCTATCCATTTGCCTCCTTTCTCTACCTCTTAGCTAGTCAGCCTTAGTGGTTAGAACCCCTCTTTCCACCATTCAAGCCTTCAAAAGTTCATCAAAAGCAAGCCACACAAGGTTCTCCTATGGCGCTATTAGGGCCTGAGGGCTCCGGCTCTCCCGTTTCTCCTCCTATCTCTTTTTGGCTCTTCTCATCCTCTCATTTGTGCCGTTACGCCACCGAATGTTTGATAGGAACAGAGGGGCACAAATAGGATTCTAAGCCCTTTTGGGCAAGCGGAAGCCATTTCTTTTCTTTTACTTTATTTTTATTTTGGCCATTAGTAGAGACCGCGTTATGCGGGTTGATCGGGTGCCTAACACCTTTCCGACCGATAACTAAAGCCCCTACCCAAGAGCCTTTGGTGTGGACCAGATTCAGAGTTATATTTGTGGCACTTCGGTGTTTATAAAAATGATATAGGTATCCGAGGACACCAAAAGCTTTGGGTGGTGACTCTATATTTTTGTAAGCGAGCGCATCGTCGCGACGGGATCGTCAAAAATCCCACAGTTGCACAGATGGCGACTCTGCTGGCGAGTAGCTAGTAAAGTTTCCCTTTAAACTAGGCCTCTTTATTTTTATTTTCCTAACATTTTATTGCTGTTTATTTTATTTTATTTTTGATATTTTTTAATCACCCCTCCGATTAAGTCATTTTACTTACCCCTATTTTTATGCTATTTACGAGCCTTAGCCGATTGGTGGGCCTACTTGAGCATAGTCTTTAAATTTCTTTACTTTTCCATCATTTTTAGTGCCTTAGCCGATCGACGGGCCTACATGAGCATTGTCTTTCAATTTCTTTAATTTTTCATCATTTTAATTGCCTCGGTCGATTGGCGGGCCTACTTGCGCACTCATATCCCAATAGTGGACGCCGGCCCATAGTGGCGGCACGGGATCACCACCCCCGATCTTTGAACTAAAGAAAACTTCCATAAAAAAAAGGCTTTGAAAAAAAAATTAAAATTTAACCAAGAATAGAGAGCTTAATTAACTTATTTTTACGGGGTAGATTTTAAAAGGGTTGGGTTTAGGCACACATACAACCACCCGTGCCTTAGTATGGCTGCAGCCCCTAGTGGTGATGATCCAAAAAAGTCCCAGCCCACCTAGTATCTGAGAAGGCGCTTGCGTCGAAGGTATATCGGGTAGGTTCCCATTCCAAAGCTTAAAACCCTTGGGGAGCACGCTAATGAGTTATACCGGACTCAAACCCTTTAAGTGTGGTGAGGAGAGAATCGATCACCAAAAAATAGCTCATTTCTCGAAAGCCTAGCTTTCATGAAAAATCATAGAAGAGACTCATTTTGGACTGCTGCCTCTACTATCATAACATTCTGGAACCCCATTTTTGCTTGGCGCAAGTATTAGTTACGCCAGTACAAAAATTAGAAATTTATAACTGGTGCAACTAATAGTTGCGTCAGCTTTAAAATCCCAAAATTTACCTTGGCGCAACTAATAGTTGTGCCAGTGTAAAAGGGGAGTCCTGCAACCTGGGCGCATGTATTAGTTGCGCCAGGTCTGTTCCACACAACTCCAGCCCGAATTCGTGGCCTTTTTTTTACCTCCTGAGCCCCCCAATCAGTGTGCTTAGTGCCTTGTTTGGGCCCCACCAACTCTGACGCCTAATACGCCTCTGCCGGTCAAAAGAGGGCAACTTCTTTTTGGCTCATTTCGGGGGATCGGGTTGTTTGTCTTGATTTTCGTGCCTTCAATAGATTGAAGGTTCTCCTTCGATTCTTTCGAAGTGCGTCGGAGTCGTTGCCACGGGTCTTGAATTAAGGTACGAGAGCCACCCGAAAAGGGAATTCCAAGGCCTCGGAACCTTTATTTTTTATAAAAACTTATTCCAAAAATCAAAAAAATATATAATAAGCATATCAAAAACCAAAAAATATACATATAGTTTGTGGTGCCGGCACAACGGCATCATCTTGCCCTCCGCCGTCTCGTAGGGGAAGAAGGAGGAGAATTTTTGGGCCTTATCCAAGGCACCCTTTCCCAGCCCGTTCCCGAAGAATGTCGTGGGTAGTGGACCTGGCTTACGCCGATCCCGATTCATCCCCACCACACTCTCCAACCCATTCCCATTCGGGGGAAGTCTTTTCCTTCATCCCCCTCACCCAATCACCCTTTGCCCTTACCAGCTCGTTTGGCACCCCCATTTTCCCAATCACTACCCCCCAAAATATCCAATCCAACCCCCCATTCTCCATCTTTTGCCCAAACCATACCCATGCCAAGCCCAACCCATTTCCCTTCCACATCCACACAAAACCCATTCTCCCAATCCACATTCATGCCCCATTTCCCATCTTCCCCCTATAGGCCCGATCCACCCACATTCAAATACACCACTTCCTCCCTATCCAACCCCCACAAATCCCCCCATCTACCCAGGTCATGCCCATTTTTACCGGGGCCATGCCCGATTTTTCCCAAACACCTACACCTAACCTTTCATCATCCCCATACATCCACCATACCTTCCCCTTTCCCAATGACCATCTCATCCACCCCATATCCCACTACCTACCATGGACATGCCCGATCATACCGGAGCCATGCCCAATTTTTCCTCCACATCCCCCCCATCTACGTCTCATCACCCCTTAAATCCACCATCCACATCCGATCTCCCCTCCATGGCCATGATGGAGGAAATGTCCCAAGCCTACTCCTCATGGAAGGCTTCTCAAAATACCTCTCCTCCGCACCCCATGCCCATGAACCCATCCCATACCCTATCCAATCTCCAGGCCTCACTCCCCCATGACCCCCATCAACCCCCCATAATCCACACCATCCAAACCCCCATTACCGACATGCCCCAAGGCCCCATGGCCCAACCTCCCACTACCCATACACCCCAAGGCCCAATGGCCCAATCTCCAAACTCCCACATGCCCCAAGGCCCATTGCCCCAAACTCCCTTTTCCCACATATCCCAGGGCCCCATGGCCCAATTCCCTACCACCCAAACCTACCCAGGGCCCATGGCCCAGACCCATTAAGGGCCCATGGCCCAGACCCACCTAGGGCCCATTGGGCCACACCCATCAAGGCTCATTGGGCAAGACCCATCAAGGACCCATGGCCCAAACCCATCAATGGCCCATGACCCAGAGGGCCCATGATCTAGACCCATAAGGGCCCATTGGGCCATACCCATCAAGGCCCATTGGGCCAGACCTACCAAGGGCCCATAGCCCAAACCTATCAAGGGCCCACAGCCCAAACCTACCAAGGGTCTGTGTCCCAAATCCACCAATGGCCCATGGCCCAACCTTATCATGACCAAGGCTTCTTGACCCAAGCCCAAACCCCACACTCATACCTTTCATAATACCCCCAACATTTCACGCAGCCTCCACACCCAGGTCCCACACCTAAGGCCATCTCCAAACCATCCCCCATACCCAATGGCCCCTTCAGGCCTCACCTCAAAACCAAAATCCCATCACCCAACAAACCTTTCCTCATCCCTAGTGGGCTCACCCAACCCCCACTCATGTCATTCCCATCCAACCCGTGCAACAACAACAAGAGAATCCCGCCCTCACTGCACATTTTGTTGACCAGCAGTATGAGGAAGATGAGATTAGGAATAGCGGGGCCTACACTGGGGCATTGACCAGCCTTAACCCTCCTCTCATAATTACCCACCCCTTGGTGACCCAGAGTGAAGTCCAACTAACGGCCGAGAAAGCGGCCCCTGTGTCAAAAGAGTCAGAGTAGTTGAAAGAACAGTTGGACAAAATACAAAAGCAGTTGATGAAAATGGGTGGTGCTGAAATCCACGCCACAGACTTCACCGATTTATGCTTGTTCACTGAGGGCCCCCTGCCCCCAAAATTTAAAATATCAGCCTTTGAAAAATATAATGGCACTGGCAATCCTATTACACACCTGAAGTCCTACTGTGGGGACATGTGCCAATACGGAGGGGACGAAAGCCTACTAATAAAAGTCTTTCAAAAGAGTCTGACCGGTCCGACTTTGAGATGGTTCAAATCTTTAGAACCATCCATGATGAAAACATTGAGGGACTTGACGCACCTCTTTCAAGAACAATATGTCTACAATATAGAAATTGAGCCGCGAAAGTCAGACTTAACTCGTTTAAGACAGAACCAGAATGAGACATGCAGTGACTACTTAGGACGTTGGAGAGTACTGGCAGCTCAGGTCAGAAATAGGATACCTGACGATGAGCAGATTGAAATGATTTCAAAGAATACTCTGCCAGTAATCTCAAACTTTTTGGTATACCAACAGTAGTCCAGCTTTGCTGATCTGGGGAGAAATGCTAACCAATGTGAGGATGCCATCAGGGAGGGCCGTCTGAATAAGAATGTGTGGAGTGGACCCAGTGGGGTTAGAAGATTTTCAGAATAAATGAACGAGAGGAGAACAGGGGTCGATGTTCAGAGCATTGCCAATGTCAGGCCCAATTATAATGCTACCCCATTTCATTTTCAGGCAGCCCCACTAGCACCAGTTAGAACTGAGCAGATGCAGAGAGTAGGGGATGGGCAAGGAATGCAAATGACTCCGGAGCAATGGAGAGCCCGCTATAATCGAGTATTCACACCCTTGGGGCAGTCTTTGAGCGTACTCTTACCTTTGTTAGTGGAAAAGGGATTAGTCACTATCTGTCAACCACAACCTCCCCCTCACCTGATCCCGAAGAACTATGACCTAAATACCCACTATAATTTTCATCAGGGCCTGGGTCACCCAACCGATCGTTGCTTCCCATTGAAGCACGCAATCCAAGATTTGATTAACGCCGAGAAAATAATTCCACCAGCACCTTCTCAGCATGCGAATATTCAATAGGTACCATTACCCCCACATCCCACCGAAGGAGCAAGTCCCATACCCACCGTCGAAATGGTAGAAAGTGAAGAGGAGTTTGAATTCAATCCATCCGATTACATCAGTGATCGGGAGAGTTATGTAGCGCCGTTGTCAAGAAATGTTGAAGAGAGGAATATCAAGGTAATTGAACCCCTGAATTTGTCAGATTATTTCCCTAACCCGACTCCACAAATTGAACCCTTGGATCTCAGGGCATACTTTCTACCACCCACTCTCGTCAATTATGTACATATCAGTGCATACCAATCATATACAACCACCACCACCAATTACCCAATAAACCAACGGGTCCCTAATCCTCCCCCGCCAATAAATCATCAATGGCCTGTGCCCACCCCATTACCCCCAGTTCAACCACCTGCTAGATCTGTCACTCCCATCAATTACCCTATGGCCCATCAAACCCCCAATCCTCCACCACCCATCAGCCACCAATGGCCTACTTTCACCCCTTTTCCCCCCGTGCCACCACCCTCAAGCTTCACCGCCCCCATTTGGCCTAATTTTTCCACCCAACCCGCTACCACCGAAATAAATCAGGTGTTGCCCACACCTCCTGAGCCTGCAGTACAAGTGCCTCAAGTACCGGCAGCCTACCTTTCCAACTCTCGGGACCAACCTATGATCCTCATCAGGTCCCGCTAAGCTACGAGCAAACAGATGTCAATGCCGGTGGTAGCAGCAGAGAGGGGACAATGGACTTTGTCATGCGGTCTAGGAGGATATCAAGGCAACCAAAAGCATCGCTAGCAGCACAAGCCCAACCACAGGGGAAGAAGGATAGAGCAGTAAACCCCTTTGAAAAAAATGAGTCGGGAACATATACTAGAGACTCAGCTAAGGAGAATACCTGCCCATATCACTGTGTGGGATCTGTTAATGATGTCCTCACTCCATTTCCAAGCATTTATGGGGCATTGAAAAATGCGCATATGTCGCTCCAAGTTAGCCCCGAGGAAGTCGGGCAGATAATTGGGCAAGTGATGGCTCCGAACGCCATTTCATTTTCTGATGCTGACTTGCCAGAAGGAGGTAGCCACTCGAAGTCTCTAAATATAACGGTCGAGTCTGGAAACATGGTAATCCCCTTGGTTCTAATCAACAATGGGTCCGCATTGAATATATGCCCATTAAGAACCGCCACCAAGATTGGGGTCGATCCATTCATGTTAAGGCCCACCAAAACCAGCACTAGAGGATTTGATAATACCAGGAGAGAAATAATGGGAGAAGTTTATCTTGAGTTGTTAATAGGGCCAATGACCTTTTCCATCTTGTTTCAAGTAATGGATATCAAATCCTCGTTTAATCTATTGTTGGGGTGCCCGTGGCTGCACGAGGTCGAAGTCATACCTTCCACTTTGCACCAGAAACTCAAGTTTGCATCTGGGCATAAGATTATCATGATCATTGGTGAGGGGCATAGTGAGAAAGAAAAGGCTGTCAATAGCGTCGAAAAACCCAATATGTTGGATGTATCGCATACTGCTGAGGACATCGACCTCCACAATTTTGAATATGAGGCATCGGAGATACTCCCAGAGCCCATTGAGGGCATCATGCCTAAAACGGGAGGTGGTATGGTAGCAGCGGTGGCTATGCTCCAAAAGTGGGGCTATTAGAAAGGCCGAGGGCTCCGGCCTAGACTGCAGGGCAAAAGAGAGCCAGTTGTGGCCAAAGGACAAAAATATGATTTGGGCTAGGATACAAGTCCCACAAAGGAAGAGGTTCGAGAGGCCAAAGAGAAAGTCAGGGTTGACGCAGCTGTAAGAGCTCGAGGAATCAACATATAAGTGAAACCTCGCCCTAGGTCACACATTAGAGATTCCTTTATCAGCGCCAGGGTCGTAAAGATCAATCAAAACATGATAACCCATTTGACCCCACACAAACCCATAGCCCCTGCCCAGCCCACCAATCTCAACATCTCCCTTCCCAACCTGGAGATAGATTTAGCCTCGTTATCCCTCTTCGAGGAACGATGACCAGTACCTGAACAAACACCCCCTGTGGTAAATCACCACAAAATGGTATTAACATTTGAGGACATCATCTCAGACGAATTGGGGATCAATATGATGGAAGCTAACTCCAATAAGCCATATCAATTAGCACCCTCCATCCAAACAGGTAAAGGAGAGGCCCCTCAGGTACGCAACTAGGCATCTTTGCCCCAAACTCTGAAAGCAGGGAGTGGCCTAAAGTTTGGCACCTGTTTCCCACAAAAAAACAACCTATAAAAAGTGAGATAAGCCCTTGGCAGGCAATACCTTGTATATATAGCAACGCCTTGCCAAGGGTCTGTCCCCAAAGAAAATAAAAATCTCCAAAACATGGAAAAAATATAAAATCCCAAAAACATTGAAAAAATCTAAAGTCCAAAAATATCGTTATTTAAAATTCTAGAAAAAGTCCCACAAAAGGATGCCTTAATCGAAATACCCATCCCACGTAAAATCGACCCCTTCCCTGTAGAGATACAAGAAGAGGTAGGTGTTACGAGTCTGGATGAGGATGGTCCTTTGGAGGAGCTCCCCAATGAGCTCCTTGACCGATTCGCCGACTTTGAGCATGGCCCTACCCCCAATGTCAAAGAGACAGAGGATATCAATTTAGGGACTGAGGAGATTCCCATAATAATAAAGATTGGAATGTCACTGTCTCCCAAAGAAAGAAAAAGCATGATTGAATTCCTTCGGCCATTCGAAGACATTTTTGCCTGGTCCTACGAGGACATGCCTTGTCTGGACACTGATTTGGTTGAGCATGAGTTGCTTCTCTACCCTGATATGAAACCGGTTAAGTAGAAGCTGAGACGTCTCCAATCCGAGTGGATGTTGAAAGTCAAAGACGAGGTCATCAAGCAGCATGATGCAAGGTTTCTCATAGTATCCAAATATCCATAGTGGCTAGCCAATATCGTGTCTGTACCAAAGAAAGATGGAAAGGTCCGCATGTGTATCAATTTTTGAAATTTGAACAAGGCAAGCCCGAAGGATGATTTCCCATTATCTCACATCGACATCTTCGTCGATAATACTACCAAGCACGGGATGCATTCTTTCATGAATGGATTTTCATGATACAATCAGATTAAGATGGCAAAAGTTGATCAAGAAAAGACGGCGTTTATCACTCCTTGGGGAACCTTCTACTACAAAGTCATGTCATTTGGACTGAAGAATGCCGGTGCAACGTACCAGAGAGCTATGACTGTGCTATTTCACGACATGATGCACCGAGAAATTGAAATATATTTCGATGATATGATAGCCAAGTCACCAGAGTGAGGCGATCACTTGGTAAACCTCCAGAAACTCTTTGAGAGGCTGAGAAAGTATAGGTTATGTCTGAATCCACAGAAGTGTGCCTTGGGCGCTATGTCCAAAAAATTATTAGGATTCATCGTCTGCAGGAGAGGTATTGAGGTCGACCCAGTCACAGTCAAAGCTATCACAGAAATGCCGCCACCATCTACTAAGAAGGAAGTGAGAGGGTTCTTGGGCAGAATATAATATATCAGTCGGTTCATTGCATACCTAACTCGAATCTGCACGCCGATCTTCAAGCTACTAAGGAAGAACTTGCCCATTGAATGGAACAACAACTGTCAGGCAGCATTCGATAAAATCAAAAGCTACCTCCTTAACCCACCAGTTTTGGTACCACCTGAATCAAGAAGACCACTCTTAATGTACCTCTCCACGACGGAAGTTTCGATGGGATGTGTCATTGGGCAGCATGACGAGACGGGAAGAAGAGAGCATGCCATTTACTATCTGAGCAAGAAGTTTACCAATTATGAAACACGCTATTCTCATCTGGAGAAAGCATGCATGGCTCTTATATTGGCTACTCAGAGGCTCGGCCATTACTTACTATCTCAAGCCATTCTACTTTTGGCCCGAATGGACCCGTTGAAATACTTGTTTGAGAAGCCAGCTCTCACTAGGCGAACCATATGATAGCAGCTTTTATTATCTGAGTTTGACATCATGTACGTCACTCAGAAGTCGATTAAAGGGCAAGCACTCGCGGATCAGCTCGCCGACAATCCTTTGTCGGACTATGAGCCCTTGAGAACTGAGTTCCCTGATGAAGACATCCTATTCATGATGGAAGACGATGCTAAAGAAGCAGAGGAATCATGGGTAATGCACTTTGATGGGGCAACACATGCCGAGGGTCAGGGAGTTGGCGCCATTTTGATTTCGCCAAAGGGATCCCACATACCCGTCTTTATCAAGCTCAACTTCCCTTACACTAATAACATGGTTGAATACGAAGCTTGTGCCGCTGGTCTGCAGGTGGCTCTCGATCTGAATATAACTCACCTCCGAGTGTTTGGTGATTTGCAGTTAATCATATGTCAGACGAACAGTGACTGGAAGACAAAAGACAAGAAACTGATCCCTTATCATGAGCACCTCGAGGACCTGATAGCTTGCTTCCAAGATGTGACATTCTCATATGTCCCCCGGATAAGGAATCGCTTTACTGATGCACTAGCAACTTTGGCATCAATGATATAAATCCCATACGGTGTTGAGATGAAGCCGATCATGATCGAGCTATGGAATGAGCCAGCCTTCTGCCTCTAAATTGAGGAACCTATGAAGCCTGATGATGAGCCACCTTGGTTCTCTGATATTAAAAATTTCCTCGATACCCTAACTTTCCCTGAGGGTACATCCAAGACGTACCGATGAACCATTCAACGTCTAGTGGCAGGCTATATCATTTTCAGGGAGTGCCTTTATAAGTGATCTTATAATAACATCTTGATCAGGTGTCTTACTGAAGGTGAAGCAATCAATATTATGAAGGAGATCCACGAGAGAGTATGCGGAGCCCAGATCAGCAGTCACATGCTTGCGAAGAAAATTCTACGGCGGGGATACTTTTGGACCACTATGGAATCAGATTGCTACCAACATGCTCAGAAATGCTACAAGTGTTAGGAACACTCCAGTCTGATACATGCTTCTGCCATCGATCTACACTGCATGCCACTCCTTGGCCATTTGCCACGTGGGGCATTGACGTCGTTGGAATGATTCATCCAAAAGCATTGAACGGGCATCAGTTCATCCTTGTCGCCATTGAATACTTCACCAAGTGGGTGGAGGCAGCGTCATATACCAACATCAGGGCCAGTCACATCGAGAAATTCCTCAAGAATAATATTGTGTGCCGATTTGGAGTCCCCAAAGATATCATCACGGACAACAGCACAAACTTTGCGAATAAGCGCATTCGAGCTTTTTGCGAGCAGTGAAAAATCAAGAACCATCACTCGTCACCTTATCGACCTCAAACTAATGGAGCCGTAGAAGCTACAAACAAGACGGTCATTCGCATCCTCTATAAAATGGTCGTCGCTTACCGAGATTGGAGTGAAATGCTGCTATTTGCTTTCTGGGCCTACAGAACGTCAATCCGTACCGCTACAGGGGCAACACCATTCTCCCTTGTGTAGGGAACCGAGGATGCCCTATTGGTAGAGGTGGAAGTACCCTCACTCCGAATCCTCATCGAATCAGGCTTACCCGAAGCGGAGAGAGAAAGATCACGCTTTGAACAATTGAACTTATTGGATGAGAAGAGACTCCTAGCCTTGTGTGACACTCAAGGCACGCGCTTATAATAAATGTGTCCGAGGTCAAGATCTAAAGGTAGGAGACACTATGTTGAAGAAGATCTTCCCATCCCCCCACGCCGATCCAAGAGGAAAGTTTAAGCCAAACTGGAAAGGACCTTATGTCGTTCGAGAGGTGCTACTGGGATACACCATCCACCTCGCCACCATGGACGGAGATCATCTTCCTGAGCCCATCAATGCTGGATACATCCGACGGTTCTACTCTTAGTCTATCACGTCAAGGTAAGTATTAGTGAAACAGATACGTGACTGCTTAAGAACCACCCAAAAGAAGTCATCATTCCAAACACAATTGCCAGAAAGCATCCCTAAAAATAATGATATCCCTTGCTACCCCATTTGAGCCTGGGCTTTTCTTTCAATAACCCCCTTCCCCAAAAAAAATGTGTACATATATAAAAAAAGGGAAGTAAAGTTACTATCAAAATCCAAAATAATCAGAAAAGCAAAACCCCAAAAAGAGATTGCCTGAAATGAAATAAAAAAAAAAAAATAACAAAAAAATAGAAGAATCACGATGCATGTATAGTAAAACCCTCAAGGAAGGAAGTATGTCGAGAAAACTAAAGCCATATCAAGGAAACCCTTTTAGCCCAGCATACCTTCAAAATCCTAACCTAACCCATGGCCAAGCTACACCCTGAAGGAAGCCCTCTTTTTAGGTTTATAAGCAGTCATAATATCTGTTAAGTCAACATGAGCTGAGTTGTCAGACGACACCAGAACCCCATCTAGCCGGCTATGACGGAATCAACATCTATTTTGTGGCTTTTTAAAAAATGAAAGAATAAAAAAATAAAATAAAATAAAAATAAAAATACAAGCTCAAAGCAAGATGGACGTGGTGAAAACCCGAAAGGGCATTACGGGTAAAAACAACGAGCTTGTGCGGACCAGGTGAAAACCTGAAAGGGCGCTTGGGGTAAGAGAGCTAAACCAATGGACGTGGTGAAAACTCGAAAGGGCGCCACGAGTAAAAAAAAGAGATAAATTTTTCAAAAAAAAAAAAGAGAAAAAATTGAAAAAGAAAGGTTTAGACTGATTGAGAAGATTGATGTTTGAGAAACCCTTTTATTACTCTTTCTGTACCCTCTTGTCCAACTGGGCCGCTCATGCTAGTTCGAATCGGGTCCCGACTAAAATTATCTTTGTGAAACTGCATCGTCAAACGTATGACCTAAGGCAAGGAGAAAGGTTTAACTCAATCCAAAGGGATCAATGTTCTGGCCTTGGTAAAATCCGGAAACTCACTCAGGTCCGACTGCATGAAAGAGTTCGACTATGCTCAAAATGGGACCCGTTACTTTGTCTCACTGTAAAGGCATCAATAAAAAAAAAAGAGAGCCAAAAACAAAAAATCAAGAAAAATTCAAATACCAAAAAATGTGCATATATTTCTACTCATATTTCTAGCATCATATTTCAATCTCAAAAATAAAGAAAAATAACAAAAATTCTCCGAAAACAAAAATCCAAAAAAATATCTTGAAAATGAAAAAAATGTAGGTAGAAATCTACTTTTCCTTCTATTGTTTAGGATGTATTTTCTTTATATATATAAACAAAAAAAGGACTGACCTTTTCTCGAGAATACGCAGGAACATCACACGGTCCAAAGCCTCGAAGCGGGCAACTTCTCAGCGATGGACAAATCAGATGAAGCATCTCACCACTCACGTCAGGTCTATTAAGAAAAAAAAGAGAAAATCATTTTGAAAAAAAAACAAAAAAAGAATAATTATGTGCTTCCCCATAGAGCTACGCACATGAGTGTTCTGATGCGGTAAAATGTCAATATTTTATCAGCAACACCACTGTGCTATAGTAACGTCCTAAGTCTGAGGCACACCTTGGATTCTGGATCCTACTTCAAGGAAGGAGCAATGATGTCAGTCTCGGTCAAACAGTCAATGTTTCAATCGAGTCGACTCCACTGCTAAATCTTTGTGATGAGCGCTCTGTTTTGGATTCATATAAACTTAAGTATCTTAAGCTTTAGATTCTCCATTAGAAAAGATCAATCGTTGGTTGAGGCCAACCTATTGAGAATGAGATTACGTATCAACCAAACTATGTGCAACTATGCATTCAGAAGGGTTCATTTCCCTTTTATTTTTTGCAGGCTTAAAACTTGTCTGGGCAGCGATATCCCTGTAAAGTGTACGCCATGCGTCTGGGCATCCGTATGATGGTCGTTTGTTCCCGTAAATTGTACCCGGGCAGGTCCGGGTCGGGGCTTCTATTGCCTTTGTTGTTACTTATCGCCCCTGATGGGTGCATATTTATGCATAGTTAATTGATGCTTATGATCATTGTCGGCAGAAGCTAGGATTGAATGCCCCTTTTTGGGAGACACCCAATGATTGGTTTGATCTATTTTATGGTATTTGAAGCTGGATGCTCTAGGTCATGTTGATTCGAGGAACGTTTTCGAAAATGGCACATCCTCCCAAAAGGCGTTGCGACTTCTATTCTCTTCGCTTGGGTAGTCATGCTAAATAAACTTTGGGATCGTTGGGTTCACCCAGAGATTTTGAACCCTACTTCAGGTAGGGGCACCTGCAACCAGTCCAATGAGGCAATCAAATGCCTTATAGGATTGGACGCAAACTGTGGAGCCTTGCGTATGCTTACTTCGCGCCTATCTTTGAATGTGAGTCGATCGCCCCCTTTCACTCATAAAGTTGTTGCATTCAGAATGAATTTTAAATAGTAGATAACTTCAAAATCATACCGAGAAGCAAATATCTTTCCCAACTATAGGGAGTTCACAACTAATTCCACCTCGGTTATGCCCAGTAATGTCGCTAACTGCTTGGGAACTGATTACCTCAAGAAACGAATGTTTAGCCTATCATCCCAGGGCTTTTATTTTCTCACCGTGTTACTCATTTGATGTTTGAAGTTCGTTCTGAATGTAGCGGACCCGTCAATAATGCCTTGGGCCTCTTCGGATGTCTCTTTTTCTTTGGCATTCGATCATTAGTGATTGGATACCAAAGAGGAGCATCTGTAGACACCCAAATTTGGCCCAAGGCTCGATCGAAACACCTTTCGAGAGAGGTGAAATTCAGAGATTTTAATGACATGTATGGAACCTTTAAGAACCCCCCTAGAACCCTTAGGAACCTTTCCAAACCCTTAGGAATCACCCTAGATCTCTTAGGAACCTGACTCGGACCTTTAGGAATCACCCTTAAAACCCGTTCTGATCCTAAACCTAACCTTATCAAGCAAATGGTTGAGGAGTGGCACACTGGAACCTGCTATGGCCCTCTACTATGATTGAATCTCATACCATTGAAAAGTAAAGGTCGTCAGCTTTCCAACGGTCTAAGAATCACCCCAATCAGAGGTATACATCAAAAGATACGGCAAACCGAGCCCATAAGGCATAAGAGTAAAATAAGGTGGGCTCCCCTAGGGATTTGGCACAACTAATAGTTGCGCCAAGCTATTTCTCCCCAGAAATGGCCTGGCACAACTATTAGTTGTGCTAAGACACTTCTCTCAGGATTTAAGGCTGGCGTAACTAATAGTTGCGCCAGTATTAATTGTGAACCCCACCCTCTCGAGCTAATTTTCAGGCACCGTTTAAACACTGTTTTACTGTATATTTGCCTGGCGCAACTATTAGTTACGCCAGGCATATGAACAGTAACCTCTAGATTTTGCCCCAAAATTTGTGATTGGGTTTGACTTGTTGACCACCTCGACCTTTGGGGTGTGTTTTGATAGTTCTGTTGCACCCATTCACTATCCATTTGCAATCCCTTAAGTGGCTTAAGGCCTCACCCCATCATCCACCATTCGAGGATCCTTCCACATATTTCAAGGCTCCAAAAATGCTAGGAAACCTTAGATTTGAGATTACCTAATGGCTAACCCTAATTAGCACCTAAGTGGTCTCCTAATCCACCCATTTCTTATAAATAGAGACTCCCACCCCTAGTTTTAAGGGTTGAGAATTTTTGTCTAAGAGAGAAAGAGCTTAAAGTGAGAAGATCTTTCTCCCTTTGGTGCACCATTGCTCATACAAATTCTAGAATTCCAAAACCTCATTCCATGCCTTACCTTTCCTAAAAAGCCTCTAGGTTAGGTGTGTGCTATCCATTTGCCTCCCTTTTCTGCCTCTTAGCTAGTAAGCCTTAGTGGTTAGGACCCCTCTTTCCACCATTCAAGCCTTCAAAAGCTCATCAAAAGCAAGCCATGCAAGCCTCTCCTACGACACTACAAGGACCCATTACGCCGCCAAATTTTTTATAGGAACGGAGGGGCACAAATAGGATTCTAAGCCCTTTTGGGTAAGAGGAAGCCATATTCTTTTCTTTTACTTTATTTTTGCTTTGCCCATTAGTAGAGACCGTGTTAAGCGGGTTGATCAGGTGCCTAACACCTTCCCAATCGATAACCGAAGCCCCTACCCAAGAGCCCTTGGTATAGACTGGATTCAGAGTCATATTTGTAGCACTTCAGTGCTTATAAAAATGATATAGGTATCCCGGGACACCAAAAGCTTCGGGTGGCGACTCTATATATTTTGCAAGCGAGCGCATTGCCGTGATAGGATCATCAAAAATCCCACGGTTGCACACTAACCACATCTCATATCTTCAAAACACAAATCCAATGATCATAATTCAAAGGCATTTTTTCAAATCGAAATGAACACATTCTTTCATATAAGAAACAAACTGTTTTCAAAGACATATTGAACCAAAGCTGATTTCAAAAATATATCGAAACAAAACTCATTTCGAAGAAATATCAAAAACATAACTTATTTTCAAAGATATATCGGAGCAAAACTTGCTCCAAAGACATATTGGAACAAAACTTATTTCAAAGACATATTCTATTCAAAACTGAGCTTTGTAAAATCTTAGCTAAAATCATAATCCTCAATTCAAGTTCGAATATATATTCAAATTCAAATTTTAATTTCATAATTTTGGATTCATAGTTCTTATTCAAAATTTAAATTTCAAATACATGGATTCACCATCATGTTGGTTCAAATACACAGATTCATGATTTCATGTTCATGTTCATATTCAGGTTCAAATACATGAATTAACCGTCGTGTTGGTTCAAATACTGATCCACTGTCGTATCGGTTCAAATACACGAATTAACCATCGTGTTGGTTCAAATACACGAATTAACCGCCGTGTTGGTTTAAATACACGGATGATCACTGTTTGATTTCATGATTTCATGGTCATGTTTCATAGTTCATTTTCGGAGTTTACTAATCAAGGTTCGATTCATTATTTCATGTTCAAATTCATAATCATATTCATTCAAGTGGTGACAATTGTCAAGCCCCTGAGCTACGTTAACAAGGTCACTTGAACCAAGTGATAAAGCCCCTAAGTTATGTTAACAGGGTCACTTGAACCAAGACATCAAGCCCTTGGACTACTTTAACAGGGTCACTTCAACCGGATCACACAATCATAGGGACACAAGCAAGAACATGAGTCATAGAGCATATACAAGATCATGCAAACGAGAACTAAAACTTATCATATCAAATATAATGAGGTAACAAAGACAAGTATACAAACTAATACTAATGATAGATATCTGGTATAGGAGTCATAAGCAATATCATATCGAAATGTGAGTACAAACATGCAAAACACGAGCATAAATCCAGATTTCATTCCTTAAAACATGACAATATTTCTCGTTTAGCAATTCTAGAGAACTATCAGTGTTTAATAATAGTATCAATAACACGAATTCATGAAAAACAAGGTTTCGGCAAAGTGTTCTTTCCTACAATTTATTTGTCGAATTCAATACAAAATCTAAATTTAAATTCAAATCATCAAGTCCATGAATAAAAATTAAATGTAATTACGTAGTAAAATTTTCCCTACCTTGCGATCAAGGTCCCTACACGTGCATGCATGCATCGAAGAAAAAATCTCTTTTCACGAGCTCTTCATGAGCACCTAAAATGCATTAAACATGTTTAGCATGCTTAGCACACATACTGGGTCACTATAGATCCCTCATGTGAACAACACGTGTTTTAACTAGATAGAACACAGCCCATATACCTACACATAGGCTTGCCTCGGCAAGGCTATGGGTTGCCTTGGCAAACCTCTCAGCTTTTCTCTACTTGTCACTAAATTTTGACCTTCTAAACATTATATTCATGAATTTATTAATAAATGAAAGTTAAAGGGCTCATTGTTCCCTTTCCAACGCATCACGAATCGTGTCAATCGGAGTTCGGGGTCAAAACTTATGACCAGAAAATCGAATAGGGTCAAAGCATAGGGTTACCGAGGCAAGATGCAGGGTTGTCGCGGCAAGCCTATCAGCTATTCACCTTGCCGGGGCAAGCTTGTGGGGTTGCCACGACAAGCCTGATGCACAAGCTTGTTGCGGGTGCCCCCTTGCATTTCTCTTATTTCTAGATATTTTTAATGTGCTGGGGCCTTCTATACTATATACACATTATATTTTATCTTATACATCGCACAGAGACCTCTTTTATATTTATTAAATCGGTATGAAAGTTCCGGAGTCCGATAGCTGAAGCTTTCTACTCCGAAACCCTCGTACAATACTTTATCTCTGAGCTGTCGATCCGATTGTATGGAATCAGCACCAAAGACCTAAATTTTATTTTCAACACTATTGAAACGGACCTAATTTATTACGTGGTTCATTTACGATGTACCTTTTGGTGGACTCTTTGTTTACGACGACACCGAAATGATGTCGGTGTCGAGTTTGTGAAGTAAGTGAAGGGCTAGGGTCGCAAGGACCCCTCCGAGATCAAGTGGCCCTCTGTCGCAATTCTTATTACCAAATTGTAGGGTTGCTTTGTGATTCACAGGGCTGAATCCAAGGGTTTGAGAAGACAAAATAGAAAAGGGGTCTTGAGAAGCTAGAAGAAAGTTTCTTCCTCTAGTTTTACGTAATGGTTGTGCAATTTTGGTTGCTAATAGGGACTCCATTTCTTCAAGGCTTGAAGGAGGAAGAAGAAGGAAAGCTGGCGGCGAATTTTGTAGTGGGTTTTCACTTTGCGTGCATGGGAGTCAAGAGTGATTCATGCAATCGTGGAGTTCTCTTGGCGAGATAAGGATTATAAGATATAAAGGGATGGAATCCCATGCAGTGCCCATATTAGTATTTCAGTATATTAGCATATAAGCCATAATTGGCTTAACTTTACTAATAAGCTGATACATTGTTTTCATGTATAAGCCATTTCAGATTTGCATCTAGTGTATTTCTGCTACACAGCTCAGTGTCTGCATAGGCTTAATTTGTGTGTAAGTCCCTTACACCGACTAAAGGTGTATGGCTGGTACTAATCTGCTATATGTATGCAAGCCTTATAAGACTTGGTCTTAGTGTAAAGCTAATACACTACATATATATAGGATGTCAAAAATCATTTAGTGTATTATCTAATACACGACTGTGGTGTATGGAAGACACAATCTCAAGTGTATTTTTAATATACTAAATTTGAGTGTATGGAGGACCAGGTTTCACTTAATAAAATAATATAGGGCCACTAAGGGTCCCTAAAACTCATCAAATTACAAGTTAATCTATACAAGTTGTTTGCGTCCCATGTTAGGCACACACACCTGACCTTACCCGCGTTCGTACCCGATATTGTGGGTTTTATAAGATGGGGTGCCCAAATTCAGTGTGTAACTGGTACACCTAGCTCAGCGTACAGGTCTAGCATAGGGCCTCAACTATTGGTCTGAATCACCAGTCCATATTACCTAATGAGTCTTGATTCTAGGTCTGCTATCCACATTAACCCATATTGGGATGCTATATTGGATCTCGACATTGTTTACTATCAATACACTGCTTTTAGTGTACTGGTCTAACTAATCCAGGGAACAAAATAGAAAGACCAACTAAGGTCAGATGTCATTGGAGTGTTCAGATACCTAGACCTCTTGCTTACACATCAAGACATTGACCAATGGGGTGACTAAAATTTCCATCTTTAATTATAACATTCTAAAAATTAAAGCATATGCCCTATTAGGCTCGCACACATAGTCGAGGTATTAGTGTTAGGCTATCTATGTTGTAGGTCTATATGCATAAACTAGCATTAGCTTGTGTCATAGAGATTGAACTTGGCCCAATCTTGGGGCCCGAGTTTTCAAAGATCAGTTCGCATTTGGAATTGGTCTTAGGCTTGCATTTGAGTGTTCTCGCTCAATTGAGATAAGTGGGTGAAAGGACGAGTTACATACGTGAGAAGTTTGACCAAGGTCAAATTGGTCACGGCAGATTGCATCATCATCGAAAGTCAACGATTCAATGCTAGAGAAATTTGGGGTGTTACATCCTTCCCACCGTACAAAATTTTCGACCTCAAAAATTGACGTATCTTACGCGAAAGGACACAGATACTTGGTAGTTTCAATCAGGAGTAGTCATCTTCTCCTCATGGGTGGGTGATTCAACATCCTTGAAGGAATTAGGCTCACTACATTCTCCCTTCCTTTAAGGGATTTTCGCCCTCGAAAATTCCTCCTGGGATGTATGGTGGTCTAACTGACTCGGCGTTCGACACTCACCTGCCACATTGTAAAGATATAAATTGACTTGACCTAAACGAGCTCTAATTATCAATGCCACCAAATCCTAAAATGTCGAAGACCGACCTGATCTAACTTGTATGCTAAAGAGATCTAAATCACTCAAAAAAGTACAAGGTACCAAAGTGTCGTGTGTAGGACTGAGTTAAGCATATGTGTATTACTAAAACATTCACGCCAAAGTATAGTAACACACATTGCAAAATATTCGTCATCTATGATTAAAGGAAAAATGGGAAATAATTAGCAAAATTATACCTTGGGTCTGCCGTTTCTTTCCCTTAGTACAATCCTGTATCTGATGTCCTACCCGGCCACACTCAAAGCAAGCACTCGTTGCCCACCGACACTTTCTGTCTAATGTGGCTTCCAACATCTTAAGCATGACTTGATGGATGCAGATGGAACGGGGCATGCAGATCGTAGGACCTTTCCTGCTTCGGTCGTAGCGAGGTGTGAAAGACGAAAAGGTCTAGTATATGTGGAGACAGGTGGTTTCGACTGGGTGATCTGAGCAAGTTGTGAGGCTGCTGGCATTAAAAGTCTTAATTGGTCGCTCGCCTGCTCGATGGCATGCAATTGTGCTCGACTTCGTCAACGCACATTTTGTTCTTCTCTTCTCTTGCTCATATCATCAACATCTCTCTCAGCAATGAGGGCTAATAGTACCACTAGAGCGTATGTGCTCATTTCAAATAGGGAGATTCTTTCTCTAATCACTGGGTTCAACCCATATTCGAATTTTTGAGTTTTCATGAGTTTGATTGCCACTAACATCGGTGCGAATTGCAATAGAGGAGTGAACTCAGATTCATACTCTTGTATGCTCATTTTCCCTTGTACTAGATTCGCAAACTTGATTTCCATTTGACGGCATTCGGTTGTGGGAAAATATTTCTCATTGAAGACATCGGTAAATTCAGCCCAGGTCCATGGTGTTCCCAGTGCTCGAGTTCTCTCAACAAACTTCCATCGTGGGTCCGCTTCACCTTCGAGTTGGAATGAGCCCAACTCACTTTCTCTTCTTCGATACAATGCATTCTCTGGTGTACCTTATCTATCTGATTCAGCCACTATTCAGCTTCAAAAGGTTCAGTCTGACCATAGAAACTTGGGGGTCTCATCCTTCTAAAGTCTTGGAAACTAGTCGGTTGTCCCCTCTCTGCGAGTATTGCCATAGTATCCACCATGGACTCGAGTAACTGTCTATCGGTCTCGTTATTGGTTCCCCCTTTCGGAGGGGTGGTACTTGTGCCCAGTTCAATTATCTCGGCACTTGACGTGTCCTTGGTACGGGTAGTTCTTGATCTACCAGGAGTAGTCATAATGACCGATCACAATCAAACAATGTTGTAGTTAGAAATGATCGTGAAGACTAAAATCTCACATGAACTTAGTTTAGGATTTTCTACATTTCGACCAAATCGAGAGGCTACCACAAATGGTTTTTGAGTCCTTGGAAGACTTATTGAATAGGGATCATGGATCCCTCTTATGTTCTGACGGAATCTAATGCCATAGCCTTGGGTCCCTAGATGACCTAAAGCCTAAGCTCTGATATCAACTGTGACAGAGTCACAGTTGGGTCTCTTATGTCCTGATAAAATCTAATGCTATATCTCTTGGTTCCCAAAAGACCTAACGCCGAAAGCTCTTATACCAATTGTGACAGAGTCACAGTTGGGTCTCCTATGCCTTGATAGAATTCTACTGTCATATCTTTGGGTCCCTAGTAGATCTAACGCCTAAGCTTTGATACCAACTGTGACAGCCCGTATTTTCCCAACATTTTTTTTTCTTTTCACAACATGGGAAAACCCAGACCATCAAGTCACAAATCATGATCTAAAATACAATGTACATGGTATGTCCATAAAAAGCATACTTCAAAGCATAAAACATATATAGCAAAAAGATGAATATATCTTATTTATTACAAAACACCATCTACAATCTAAAACCACCGGTGATGGTCAACCATCACCTAAACAGTGGTGTACAAAAAGAGAAGTACAAGTTCAATTGCTAACAAAGTCTAGTAATATATCAAATCTAAAGGTCTAAAATAGACCCCAAGTATCTCCACATCAAGCTCAAAGAGGCAGTCTACCGGATCCGCTTAAAGCTTCTTGAACAGGACCTGTACCTGTGACATATAGTCAAGGAATGAGATTCATCTAAGCCTAGCAGGGAAAAGATCCATACTTACCACATCTCATATTTTCAAAGCACAAATCCAATGATCATAATTCAAAGGCATTTTCAAATCGAAATGAACACATTCTTTCATATCAGAAACAAACTGTTTTCAAAGACATATTCAAAGATAAATCAGAACAAAACATGCTTCAAAGACATGTTGGAATAAAACTTATTTCAAAGACATATTCTATTCAAAACTGAGTTTTGTGAAATCTTAGCTAAAATCACAATCCTCAATTCAAGTTCGAATACATATTTAGATTCAAAATTCAATTTCATAATTTCGGATTCATAGTTCTTATTTAAAATTTAAATTTCAAAGACACGGATTCACCGTTGTGTCGGTTCAAACACAAATTCATGATTTAATATTCATGTTCATATTCAAGTTCAAATACATGAATTAACTGTCGTATCGGTTCAAATACATGAATTAGCCATCGTGTCAAGATTTCATTCTTCAAAGCATGACGATATTTCTCGTTTAGCATTTCTAGAGAACTATCAGTGTTTAATAATGGTATCAATAACACGAATTCATGAAAAAAAAGGTTTCGACAAAGTGTTCTTTCCTATAATTTATTTGTCGAATTCAATACAAAATCTAAATTTAAATTCCAATCATCAAGTCCATGAATAAAAATTAAATGTAATTACGTAGTAAAATTTTCCCTACCTTGCGATCAAGGTTACGTTTTACACGTGCATGCATGCATCCAAGAAAAAATCTCTTTTCACGAGCTCTTCGTGAGCTCCTAAAATGCATTAAACATGTTCAGCATGCTTAGCAGACATACCGGGTCACTATAGACCCCTCATGTGAATAACACGTGTTTAACTAGAAAGAACACAGCCCATATACCTACACATAGGCTTGCCTCGGCAAGGCTATGGGTTGCCTCGGCAAACCTCTCAGCTTACCTCTTGCCGAGGCAAGCTTCTCAGCTTGTCTCTCATCTTTTCTCTATTTGTCACTAAATTTGAACCTTCTAAACATTATATTCATGAATTTATTAATAAATGAAAGTTATAGGGCTCATTGTCCCCTTTCCAATGCATCAAGAATCGTACCAATCGGAGTTCGGGGTCAAAAGTTATGACCAGAATATTGAACAGGGTCAAAGCACATGGTTTGCCAGGGTTGCCGAGGCAAGTTGCAGGGTTGCCGCGGCAAGCCTATCAGCTGTTCACCTTGCTGCGAGAAGCTTGTGGGGTTGCCACGGCAAGCCTGATGCACAAGCTTGCTATGGGTACCCTCTTGCCTTTCTCTGATTTCTTGGTATTTTTATTGTGTTGGGGCCTTCTATACTATGTACACATTATATTTTATCTTATACGTTGCACAAAGACCCCTTTTATATTTATTAAATCGGAATGAAAGTTCCAAAGTGCGATAATTGAACCTTTCCACTTCGAAACCCTCATACAATACTTTATCTCTAAGCTGTCGATCCGATCGTATGGAATCGACACCAAAGACCTAAATTTTATTTTCAACACTATTGAAACGGACATAATTTATTATGTGGTTCATTTACAGTGTACCTTTTAGTGGACTCTTTGTTTACGGCGATGCCGAAATGATGTCGGTGTCGAGTTCGTGAAGTGAAGGGCTAGGGTCGCAAGGACCTCTCCGAGATCAAGCGGCCCTCTGCCGCAATTCTTATGACCAAATTGTAGGGTTGCTTTGTGATTCACAGGGCTGAATCGAAGGGTTTGAGAAGATAGAATAGAAAAGGGGTCTTGAGAAGCTAGAAGAAAGTTTCTTCCTCTAGTTTTACGTAATGGTTGTGTAGTCTTTGCTGCTAATAGGGACTCCATTTCTTCAAGGCTTGAAGCAGGAAGAAGAAGGAAAGCTGTTGGCGAATTTTGTAGTGGGTTTTCACTTTGCGTGCATGGGAGTCAAGAGTGACTCATGCAATCGATGGAGTTCTCTTGGCGAGATAAGGATTACAAGATATAAAGGGATGGAATCCCATGTAGCGCCCATATTAGTTTTTCAATATATAGGCATATAAGCCATAATAGGCTTAACTTTACTAATAAGATGATACACTGTTTTCATGTATAAGCCATCTCAGAATTGCATCTACTGTATTTTTGCTACACATAGCTCAGTGCTTCCATAGGCTTAATTTGTGTGTAAGTCCCTTCCACAGACTAGAGGTGTTTGGCTGGTACTAATCTGCTACATGTATGCAAGCCTTATAAGACTTGGCCTTAGTGTAAAGCTATTACACTATATATATATAGGATGTCAAAAATCATTCTGTGTATTATCTAATACCCGACTGTGGTGTATGGACGACATAATTGCAAGTGTATTTTTAATATACTACATTCGAGTGTATGGAGGATCGGGTTTCACTTAATAAAATAATATTGGGCCACTAAGGGCCCCTAAAACTCATCAAATTACAAGTTAATCTATACAAGTTGTTTGCATCCCATGTTTGACACACACACCTAACCTTACCCGCGTCCGTACCCGATATCGTGGGTTTTATAACAAGGGGTGCCCAAATTTAATGTGTAACTGGTACACCCAGCTCGGCGTACAAGTCTAGCATAGGGCCTCAACTATTGGTCTGAATCCCCAGTCCACATTACCTAATGAGTCTTGATTCTAGGTCTGCTATCCACATTAACCCATATCAGGGTGCTATATTGGATCTCGACATTGTTTACTGTCAATACACTACTTTTAGTGTACTGGTCTAACTAATCCAGGGAACAAAATAGAAAGACCAAATAAGGTCAGATGTCATTGGGGTGTTCAAATACCTAGACCTCTTGGTTACACACCAAGGCATTGACCAATGGGATGACTAAACTTTCCATCTTTAATTATAACATTCTAAAAATTAAAGCTATGCCCTGTTTGGCTCGCACACATAGTTGAGGTATTAGTGTTAGGCTATCTATGTTGTAGGTCTATATGCATAAACTAGCATTGGCTTGTGTCATAGAGATTGAACTTGGCCCAATCTCGAGGCCCGAGTTTTCGAAGATCAGTTCGCATTAGGAATTGGCCTTAGGCTTGTGTTTGGGTGTTCTTGCTCAATTGAGATAAGTGGGTCAAAGGACGCGTGACATACGTGAGAAGTTTGACCAAGGTCAAACCGATCAAAGAAGATTGCATCATCGTTGAAAGTCAACGATTCAACGCTAGAAAATGTTGGGGTGTTACATCCTTCCCACCTTACAAAATTTTCGTCCTCGAAAATTGACGTATCTTACGCGAAAGGACACGGATACTTGGTAGTTTCGATCAGGAGTAGTCATGTTCTCCTCATGGGTAGGTGATTCAACATCCTTGATGGAATTAGGCTCACTACATTCTCCCTTCCTTTAAGGGATTTTCGTCCTCCAAAATTCCTCTTGGGACGTATGGCAGCCTAACTGACTCGGCGTTCGACACTCGCCTATCATATAGTAAAGATGTGATAGGTGAGTGTCGAAGACTTGGCTTGACCTAAATGGTCTCTAATTATCATTGCCACCAAATCCTAAAGTGTCGAAGACTGGCCTGATTGACTTGTATGCTAAAGAGATCTAAATCGCTCAATAAAGTAGAAGGTACCAAAGTGTTGTGTGTAGGACTGAGTTAAGCGTATGTGTATTACTAAAACATTCATGCCAAAGTATAGTAATAAACCTTGCAAAATATTTGTCATCTATGATTAAAGGAAAAATGGGAAATAATTAGCGAAATTATACCTTGGTTCTGTAGTTTCTTTCCCTCAGTACAATCCTATATCCGATGTCCTACCCAGCCACACTTGAAGCCGGCACCTGTTGCCTACCGACACTTTTCTGTCTTATGTGGCTTTCCACATCTTGAGCATGACTCGATGGATGCAGATGGAACGAGGCATGCAGATCGTAGGACCTTTGCTGCTTCGGTCGTAGCGTGGCATGAAAGATGAAAAGGTCTAGTATATGTGGAGACAGGTGGTCTCGACTGGGTGATCTAAGTAGGTTGTGAGGGTGCTCTCATCAAAAGTCTTAATTGGTCGCTCGCCTACTCGATGGCATGCAATTGTGCTCAACTTCCTCCACTCACATTTTGTTTTTCTCTTCTCTTGCTCATATCGTCGACATCTCTCTCAGTAATGAGGGCTAATTGTACCACTCGAGTGTATGTGGTCACTTCAAATAGGGAGATTCTTTCTCTAATCATTGGGTTCAACTCGTATTCGAATTTTTGAGTTTTCATGAGTTCGGTTACCACTAACATCGGTGCGAATCGCAATAGACGAGTGAACTCAGATTCATACTCTCGTACACTCATTTTCCCTTATACCAGATTGGCAAACTTGATTTCCATTTGACGGCGTTCGATTGTGGGAAAATACTTCTCATTGAAGACATCGATGAATTCAACCCAGGTCCATGGTGTTCCCGGTGCTCGTGTTCTCTCAGCAAACTTCCACCATGGGTCTGCTTCACCTTCGAGTTAGAATGAGGCCCAACTCACTTTCTCTTCTTTGGCACAACGCATTCTCTGGAGCGCCTTATCTATCTATTTCAACAATTGTTCGGCTTCAAAAGGGTTTGTCTGACCAAAGAAACTCGGGGGTCTCATCCTCCTAAAGTCTTGGAAACTAGTTGGTTGTCCCCTCTCTGCGAGTATTACCATAGTATCCCCCATGGACTCGAGTAACTGTCTATCAGTCTCGCTATTGGTTCCCCCTCTAGGAGGGGTGCTACTTGTGCCCGGTTCAATTATCTCGACACTCAACGCGTCCTTGGTACGGGTAGTTCTTGATCTACCACGAGTAGTCATAATGACCTGTCACGATCAAACAATATTGTAGTTAGAAATGATCGTGAAGACTAAAATCTCACACGAACTTAATTTAGGATTTCCTACATTTAGACCAAATCGAGAGGCTACCACAAATGGTTTTCGAGTCCTCGGAAGACTTATGCAATAGGGATCGTGGATCCCTGCTATGTTCTGACGGAATCTAATTTCATAGCCTTGGGTCCCTAGATGACCTAAAGCCTAAGCTCTTATACCAACTGTGACAGAGTCACAGTTGGGTCTCTTATGTCCTGATAAAATCTAATGCTATATCTCTTGGTTCCCAAAAGATCTAATGCCTAAAGCTCTGATACTAACTATGACAGAGTCACAGTTGGGTCTCCTATGCCTTATTAAAATTCTACTGTCATATCTTTGGGTCCCTAGAAGATCTAACGCCTAAGCTTTGATACCAACTGTGGCAGCCTGTATTTTCCCAACATATTTTCTTTTCTTTTCTTTTCACAACATGGGAAAACTCGGACTGTCGGGTCGCAGATCATGATCTAAAATATAGTGTATATGGTATGTGTACAAAAAGCAGACTTCAAAGCATAAAATATACATAGCTGAAAGATGATTATATCTCATTTATTACAAAACACCATCTACAATCTAAAACCATCTGTGCTGGTCAACCATCACCTAAACAGTGGTGCACAAAAATAGAAGTATAGATTTAATTGCTAACAAAGTTTGGTAATATGCCAAATCTAAAGGTCCAAAACGGAGCCCAAGTATCTCCACACAAGCTCAAAGAGGCAGTCTACCGAATCCGCTTCAAGCTTCTAGAATAGGACCTATACCTATGACGTATAGTCAAGGAATGAGCTTCATCTAAGCCCAGTAGGGAAAAGATCCATACTAGCCACATCTCATATTTTTAAAACACAGATCCAATGATCATAATTCAAAGGTATTTTCAAGTCTAAATGAACACATTCTTTCGTATTAAAACCAAACTATTTTCAAAGACATATTAAACCAAAGCTGATTTCAAAAACATATCAGAACAAAATTTATTTCTTAGACATATCGAAAACACAAATTGTTTTCAAAGATATATTGGAACAAAACTTGCTTCAAGGTCATGTTGGAACAAAACTTATTTCAAAGACATATTCTATTCCAAACAAAGCTTTGTGAAATCTTAGCTAAAATCACAATCCTCAACTCAAGTTCAAATACATATTCAGATTCAAAATTCAATTTCATAATTTTGGATTCATAGTTCTTATTCAAAATTCAAAGTTCAAATACACAGATTCACCGTCGTGTCGATTCAAATACCCAGATTCATGATTTCTTGTTCATGTTCATGTTCATATTCAGGTTCGAATACACGAATTAACCGTCGTGTCGGTTCAAATACTGATCCCCCAACGTGTCGGTTCAAATACAGGAATTAACCATCGTGTCAATTCAAATACACGGATTAACTGCTGTGTCGGTTCAAATACACGGATGATCAGTGTTTGATTTCATGATTTGATGGTCATGTTTCATAGTTCATTTTCGGAGTTTACTGATCAAGGTTCGATTCATTATTTCGTGTTCAAATTCATATTCATGTTTAATCAAGTGGTGACAATTATCAAGCCCCTGAGAGACGTTAACAAGGTCACTTGAACAAAGAAATCAAGCCCCTGAGTTACGTTAACAAGGTCACTTGAACCAAGACATGAAGCCCCTGGGATACATTGACAGGGTCACTTGAACCGGATCACCCAATCACCGGGACACAAGCAAGAACATGAGTCATATAGCATATACAAGATCAAGCAAATGAGAACTAAAACTTATCGGATCACACATAATGAGGTATAAAAGACTAGTATACAAACTAATAGTAATTATAGAAATCTGATATAGGAGTCATATGCAATATCATATCGAAATGCAAGTACAAACATGCAAAACACGAGCATAAATCCAGATTTCATTCTTCAAAACATGGCAATATTTCTCGTTTAGCAATTCTAGAGAACTATCAGTGTTTAATATTGGCATCAATAATACGAATTCATGAAACACAAGGTTTCAGCAAAGTGTTCTTTCCTATAATTTATTTGTCGAATTCAATACAAACACTAAATTTAAATTCCAATCATCAAGTTCATGAATAAAAATTAAATGTAATTACGTAGTGAAATTTTTCCTACCTTGCGATCTAGGTTACGTTTTACACATGCATGCATGCATCCAAGCAAAAATCTCTTTTCACGAGCTCTTCGTGAGCACCTAAAATGCATTAAACATGTTCAGCATGCTTAGCACACATACTGGGTCACTATAGACCCCACATGTGAACAACACATGTTTAACTAGACAGAACACAACCCATATACCTACACATAGGCTTGCCTCGGCAAGGCACAGGGTTCCCTCGGCAAACCTCTCAACTTGCCTCTTGCCAACGCAAGCTTCTTAGCTTGCCTCTACTTATCACTAAATTTTGACCTTCTAAACATTATATTCATGAATTTGTTAATTCATGAAAGTTATAGGGATCATTGTCCCCTTTCCAATACATCAAGAATCGTACCAATTGGAGTTTGGGGTCAAAAGTTATGACCAAAATACCGAACAGGATCAAAGCACAGGGTTGCCTAGGGTTGCCGAGGAAAGATGCAGGGTTGTCGCAACAAGCCTATCAGCTGTGCACCTTACTGTAATAAGCTTGTGGGTTTGCCATGCCAAGCCTGATGCACAAGCTTTCTGCGGGTGCCCCCTTGCCTTTCTCTGATTTCTTGATATTTTTAATATGTTGGGGCCTTCTATACTATATACACATTATATTTTATCTTATATGTCACACAGAGACCCCTTTTATATTTATTAAATTGGTATGAAAGTTTCAAAGTACGATAACTGAAGCTTTTGACTCTGAAACCCTCATTCAATACTTTATCTCTGAGTTATCAATCTGATTGTATGGAATCGGCACCAAAAACCTAAATTTTATTTTAAACACTATTGCTATAGACCTAATTTATTACGTGGTTCATTTACGGCGTACCTTTTGGTGGACTCTTTGTTTACGATGACGTTGAAATGATGTCGGTGTCAAATTCGTGAAGTGAAGAGCTAGGGTGGTAAGGAACTCTCCGAGATCAAGCGGTCCTCTGCTGTAATTCTTACGACCAAATTGTACAGTTGCTTTGTGATTTACGGGGCTGAATCCCAGAGTTTGAGAAGATAGAATAGAAAAGGAACTTCAGAGAACCTGTCGAGAATCCTTCAGAAATAGACCATTTGCTCAAAATTAAATGCCTGAAGCTCAACTACTCGAGCAGCTCTAAGCTTTAAGACCTTAGTGTTTTTCACTGAAAAATACCATTTTTCACCTTCTAACCTAGCCTTTAATACACCTTGGAGCCATTTAATAATCTTTTAAGTGTGTTTTGTAGTTGATAATGAAATTACAACTTAGTGCAGTTGTCATGCTTTGGAGGCCAAAAGAGAGAGAATTGAAGCCAAGGAGGACAGCTGAGTTAAGAGCAAAGGATACACCATGGTGGTACACACCTAAGTGGAGCCTGGAAGTCCAACAGATGAAAGGAAGTTGGACCCTAGTAGAGGAGACTATAGCAACAGGTTGTGCACAACAGCAGTGAAGCATAAATGGACCCTCGCGCAGTTCACTTTGGCTGGAAAATCCCCTCGCGCAATTCTCGTGACGCTCAAGCGTGCAACATTTAAAAGCATGCACAGATCTTGCTCGATGCACTGTAGAAAAGCTTTAAAAAGACATCTCGCGAGGATCAAAATTCCAGAAGATTTGCTTCGCGGAGCTCTTGCACCCTTCAAAGATGTAACCAGCCACGCGAGAAGCGCATGTTATCCAAGCAATCATCCGTGTGAAGCTCACAATCCATCCTCGTGAGCAGCAATTTAGCCTAGCGATATCATTGCGACTTGAGCTACCTGGAGACCCATCTACGCGAGATGTGCTATTCACTGCCCAACTAACTTTGCGAGCCATTCTTCAGTAGCAACTCTAACCGCGCGAGAGGTAAAATAGGCAAATGCAGCCTCTCGAGGCACAGGCTCCCTACTTCTCAGTCCATACACAGGGACTTTTTAGGGATTTCACAGTAATTAGGGCACACATCCCAAGATACCAAACTGTTTCCCACATCCCAAGGCATCCAAGGGCCATAAATGGGCCACGACAATAGTGGCAAATGGGGCATTTCCTCTTCTGTTCTCTTATTGGCTAGAGTAAGATATTTTTTGGGGAACTTGTATATAAGCTATAATTTTTGTTTAGAAACCATCTTACCTTTTACCTAATTTCGGCTGTGAGCTTGGAGGGCCAGTGCTTAGATCATTGAGGGTTAGGGTTAGGTCATCTTTTGATTTTTCTTCTCTCCTTAGCCCAACACTTGTTGGCTAAGATCTTTGTAATGGCTAGGACTGTAAATCTGCTGTGATAAGACTGTGTGAAACTTGTGAAAGCCTAGAAATCCTTATTGACTGCAACTTGGAGGGCTGATCATTGTAAGTATTTTTATGTGCAATTCAAGCTACTTTATTGATTCATTAGATATGTATTGCTTTCGGGTTTTCCATTAAAGTTTTATAGTTTCTATGCACCAATTAATGCATGTGCCTGTTGCCTTCCATATATGGTAGTTGTAGTGGGTTTAATGTTCTGATTTCAATCCCTAGACTGGAGTATATCTTTTGGGGATGATCTTTGGCCATTTAGTTAACTGATCATAGCCTTAAGACTAGTCCATATCCCTAGATTGGATTGGATTCTTTTCCCTTACATTTGTTCTTATGGCCAAATGCAAGGATAGATGCAGATCCATCCTTTTGTATGTTTAACTAGACCCTATTTCAGCTTAAAATAATAGTCCCTATTTATTACTTCCCACCATTTTCCTGTTAGTTTTACAACTCCATTTTACCCTTCTCCAAAAACCCTTTCTCATAGCATAGGACTATAGTTTTATTTTATATTTTAGCTTTAGTTATAATAGCAGACTCACTTTCTTTAGGATTGCAAAATCTGTACTCAGATCTGGAGATCTACAAAAATAACCCTTTGGGTTCCAGATCAAACTTCCCTGTGGGACAAACCCCTTTCTTATCAAAACTTGATACAACAGACCCTGAATCTTGCAGGTCTATGTGTATACTTTAGATTGGTGTTTTCAATCCCTTTCATCTCACTCTAGTTTGTTTAGATTTATTTTCACCACCACTGTGTTCTCTAGTAAAATAACCAGCAAGCATCTAAAATATCTTCAACAAGTTTTTGGCGCCGCTGCTGGGGATTATTTGATCTAATTAGTAGATCTAAGTTTTAAATTTTATGCTTACAAATTCTTTGTAGGAGTGCCTATTTCTGAATAAAAGTACTACTGATTTTTTATTGGTTTTTATAGTTCTGGAACAGCAGAAAAAGGGAGAAGCTAGAGCTGTAGCTGGAGCGTTGCTGGCCTTAGTTTCCAATTCTTTCCTCCCACTATTTCAGTTCTAGTTCTATTGAAATGTATTTTCTGTAGTATAGTTAGATGTAATTTCTTTTCTTGTTATTCTGATTCTTTAAGTATGCTATAAGGGTCTGTATTACTTGTTTGTGTGTGTGCATGCTAGTAGGAGGTCCCTTAACCCTGACTTAGAACCTCCAAATCCTGAGATAGAGGGCCCTTAGACCTAGGTTGTCCACACAAACCCCTCCTGATAATACTGAGTCAGCTGAGATGGGTGAATAACAAAGAACCTTGTAGGAATTCAATGCACAAGGAGTATATACAATGCCTTTCTGTATTCAATTCCCTACTATTCAAGGAAATTATCAGATCAAATCGTCAATCATCCAAATGTTGCCTTCATTTCATGGGCTAAGTAAAGAGGACCCATATAAGCATATTGATGAGTTTCTTACCTTATGCACTATTATTCATTGAAAAGTATCACTTTTCACCTCTTAACCTAGCCTTTGATAGACCTTGAAGAAGACTAATCATCATTTGTTAAGTGTGTTTTGTAGTTAGCAATAATCTATGCGGCTTAATATAAAATCCCTGCTTTTTGGTCCAAAGAAGAGAGAATACATGCAAGGATAACAGCTGGAGTCAAAGCCTAAGGAAACACCTTGGTAGTGCTCACCATGGTGACTTATGTGCTGGTCATCATTGACCAAAGTCTAGCAAATGGATGAGGTTAGCAGAGAATGGAGAAGACTACAACAGCAGCAAGTGCAATGTATCAGAGTATCAAAAGGTAGATCTCACAGAGTTGAGGAGCTTCCTTGCGAAGCTAAGGATGCAGTGGAAGCTGCCCTCGTGCAGATGGGGCGCGCAGTCACAAGGAGAGATGTAAAGACATTACGAAGATCTCACTGTTTAAAATCCTCAGAATTTACCATCGCGAAGTTCTCGTGGAGATCAAGCCTTAAAGCAGTCGCGCATAGAACTTAGTGAGTCTATATGTATACTGAATAAAATGTACCTCGCAAAGTTCTTGCATGGCCAAAGAAGAGAGAGACGCCCAGAATTCTCCTCGCGCAAATCTCACGCACTCTAAAGCCTTATCAGTTACTACGCGAGCATAGGAACTCCATAAGAATTCCAGTATAAGAATTCCAAGTGCTCTACTGCATGAGTACTCAACAAGAGAGAGAGAGCTTTTGAAGCTCTACTGCATAAGAATTCCAGGTGCTCCACACCATCTCCGCGACAGACTTGCAGCACAAAGGAACTGCGCGATTAACTGAAGGTCTGCTGCACAAGTGAGCACTTCCCACCAGCTAAAGGCTACTCTGCGAAGGCTCTATAGTTGTGCGAAAGAATTAATGCATATGCCAATCCTGCGAAGCACAATTTCCCTACTTCTCAGTTTTAATGGAAGGACCTTTTGGGAATTTCCTAAGGCTAGGGCACACTTCCTGAGGCACGAATCACGAGGTGCACATCTCAAGGCACTCAAGAGTCATAACGGTGCCACGTCTACTGGAAAAACTAGGGTTAATCCCTTCAGAACTAAGGCTGCATGGATAGAGTATATAAGCTACACTTAGAGTTTAGTTTTAATCATTAATCCTTCCTTCATCCTCTATCGGCTGAGAGTTCTGGCAGGCTAGGATTAGGGTTAGGGTTTGATCACCTCTTTTTCCTATTTTTCCTCTCTTAGCCCTGCATTTGCTAGCTAATCCCCTTGTAAGTAGTTAGGCTTAGTTCTATTTCAGTTTTGTAATAGGTTTTGTATACATTGGGATCTTGGATGAGCAATTATGTACAGGCTGCAGCCTGGAGGCAGTTAATTGTAAGATTTGCATTTATTAATGGACTGTTGTTTTAATGACTAATTGAATCTAATGATCTTATGGTTCCCTTAGATGTCTATAGGATCCATGTATTTGGGGCTAGCCTATTTAGTTTCCAATAGATCTATTATTTACCATCTGATTTTCCTTAGTTTGATAGCTCCATGAAAAGCAATGCTGGATCTGTAGTGAGATATGGGGAGCTCGGAGGCCTGTGGACCATGGTGGTTGCAGCAGTTTGCATGTTCTTTCCCATACCTCTGTGCTATGGACAGACCAATGGGATACCCTGTGACCATTTGAGTGGACAAAGTATAGCCCTAAGGTGGTGTCTAGCCACATGTTTGAGAAGAATTCTTCTCCCCTACACATGAGCTTCTTGAGCCTTGTGAGGAGGTTTTGTACAGGAACTGGCACCCCTCTGTTATACCTAACCGATATCAGATGTTAGATCTAATTTCTATTTAGTAGTTGCAGCTTGAGACTGAGTCATTACAGGCCTTTTATAGCAATGACTAGCTAAATTTAGAGCCTTATTCAACCTGTTGCATGGTCCTTTTTGTGGGCACCAGTGAGCCGTTAGTCTTGGTAAAGCACTTAGGATTTTATGGGTTGGAATACCTATGGATGTCAGCCAGATCTGTGCACATATCTGGGGAGCTTGTAGCACTGGCATTACATAGTGCTAAAATAGTATTCATGGCCTGATCTGGTCCAGTAGTTGGGGAAATGATCAGTCCACTCCTCTGGATTAGATAAAGAACTTCTAGCTTGATCAATGGGATTTGACAGACTCTATAAGATTGGTTGTGACCATTTAAGCGGACAACCTATAGCCTTAAGAGCACCCCAAATGGTATGAGTTAAGTTGGACAGTTCTACCTTGTTGAATCTTTTGATAGTATCTCATCAAGGAGCACTGCAGAGACAGACTAAATCTGAGTTACATTACTGCTTTAACCCTGAACTTAACCTGCTTACTTTGCACCATTTTTTATATTTTATTTTGGCACACACCATTACCATCTTCTTCTTAACCCTTTCTTTAAGATAGGGCTACATTTTATTTCTCTGTTATTATGATTAATTTAGTGTAGTCGTGACACCCAGCTCCCTTTCTTTAGGATTGTCAGATCTGTAGCCAGATCTGAAGGCCTACTATTATAGCCCATTCTGGGTTCTAGATCAATTTCTCTATGGGACAAACTCTTACTTATCAAAACTTGCTACATTAGGCCATGTATCTTGCAAGTCTAGGATTATTTTGGTTGTGCTGAATCCATTCTTTTATTTTACTTTATTTTTAAATTTGTTTTCACCACACAATAAAAAGCACCTAGGGAATCCGACAACAAGTTTTTGGCGCCGCTGCCGGGGATATTGATCTTTTTAGTAGACCTGAGTTGTACTATAATTTAGATTTCCAAATTCTTTCAAGTTGTACCTAAAATAGAATAAAAGTACTACTGATTCTTTGTAGAATTTTATAGAAATGGACAGCAGAAGGGAAAAGCTAGAGTTGCAGTTGGAGTGAAGCTAGCTCTGTTTGCACTTCCTTTCCCCTAAATCTCAGTCCATTTATGTTTACTTCCCTATTATTTGTTTAGTGTAAATCTACGTAGTTGTTAATTTTTGTTTGAAATATTTTGTGTGTGCTTGTGAGTATTTTCTGTACTTATTATGGGTGTGAGTACATGTATGGTAAAAGGTCTTTAAACCCTGAGCTAAAACTTTCAAATCTAGAGGTTGAAAGAATCCTTAGACCTAGACACATCCCATAGGGCCCAGCTATTGAAACTGAACCAGCTATTATGGCTGAGAGGCAGAGAACATTAAAGGAGTACAATGCACCTGGGGAGTACACCTCTCCCTTCTCTATTCAATTCCCCTATGTTGAAGGGAATTATGAGATTAAATCCTCCACTATCAATATGTTGCCTTTGTTTCATGGGCTTAGTAAAGAAGATCCCTACAAGCATATAGACCAATTTTTAACACTTTATACTACCTTCAATATTACTAGCTTGGGAGCTGAGGCCACCAAACTAAGGCTTTTTCCTTTCTTACTAAAGGACAAAGCCAACACATGGGTATAGCTCCTAGCCAACAGCATACAGTCATGGAGTGACCTTCAAACCAAATTCCTGGCCAAATTCTTTCCCATGAATAAAACCAGCCAGATGAGGACAAATATTTTGTCATTCACTCAGTCCTCAACTGAGAATTTTTATGAAGCTTGGGAAAGATTTCAGGAGATGTTAAATCAATGCCCCCACTACCAAATTCCAATGTGGCACATTATCCAAGTATTTTATCAAGGAATTAATTCTAAGAGCAAGGATATGGTGGATGCTTCCTGTGGTGGTAGTTACTTTTATAAGACAGCTGAGGAAGCTTGGGAGTTGTTTGATATAATAGGAGAAAATTCCATACAGCAGGAGTCTGTGTCACGCAATGATAGCCAGACTCTAGCTAAGATGGTAAAAGAGGCCACCCCTAGAGGTAGAATATATGAAGTGAAGGTGCAAGGTGATCTGGAGAGGAAGGTGGACAACCTGAGCTTGAAATTTGACAAATTAATGAATGTGATGCAACCCCGGGTGGTTGCACAGGTGGAAAAAGCATGTTTGATATGCCAATCTCCCACACATTCTATTCATGATTGTCCATCTGCCACCCAGTTTCCAAATTTTTTTATGGAGCAAACCAATGCTGCTCAAACTTTTGGGCAGTAGCCTGGTGGGTATTCTTGGAGGAACCACCCTAAGTTTGGCATGGGACCTCCCCTGACTGCCACCATTACAGAGATAGTCAGAGAACTAACTGGAGGAATCATGGCTTCAGGGGACTCAATGAGGAAGAGAGATCTATACCCCAACCTCAGATTCATGGATGGGGTGCTGAGGAAAAATGTGTTTTGCTCGGGTCATTAGCAAGAGAGGAGGTACCCCATAGCTGATGCCTTCTCTCATTTCACAAAAATCACTACTTGGATGCAGCCAAGTTAGTTTTTGAAGGGATTAAGGAGTTGTGTGAGAAAGTGAAGGTTAACAAGAAACCGCATGCCCTTCCCTACTGCCGGTTGATTACTGCACTGCTGAAAGATGAGAAATACCCCTTCAAAAGGGAGGAGGAGACAGTGGTCCTGAACCTCAAAAATAGTGGAAAGAAACAAGGGTATCAGTGGCACAATGATGAAGAAGAGGAAGGAATTATTGAGAGAAGCAGCCCTCACCATTTAGGAAGTGAATGCTGCTACTAATGTGGGGGTTACTACTGCCCTCCACCCCTCATGTGCCTATCAGCACAATCATTACCTCCCCATCCATTCCCTCTACCCCTATGCCATACCCAACTCCATTAACACTACGTCCATCCTCATCACAGCCCTCACAGCCCCAGACATGCCCAATATCCTTACCTGAGCCACTCCAGCCCACATCAACCGTGGCCACCTTACCCATTTCCACACTATTACCTATTTTTCCAACTCATACCAGCCCACCTGTGAAAGTTGCCTACACTAAGAAAAGAAAACTCACAAAAGGCACAGTCCCCATATCACCCCATCCCACCTAGATTTCCCATAACATTCCAATACCTGATACCACCGTCATTCCAGACCCAATACCCACAGCCTATGCACCCGAACCCCATACCTTTGACACTCCCCAGCAGTCCATTGAGACTTTTCAACCTTTTGTACCTATCCCTAGTGAGCCTGTAGACCAATCCATTCCCTTATCCCATGATAGTGAGCCATTTTTAGGAGAGGAATTTTCTATGATGATGCCTACTATCCTAGGAGACATCAATCTTGAGTATACACCTCTCCCCGACTCACCTCCCCACCCCCCCCCCACACTTTACCCCACCACACTTTACACCACCACAGGCCACCACCTTCACTCATAGACCCACATCTCCCTTCCAGCCAGTTTCACCCATCCAACCCACACCCAATATCATACCAGACCTCTTACCCCAAATCCCACACCTCCTACTGTTCCTCCAATAACAAATGCTAACCAATACCCAAAATCAATCAACCCTTGAAGCCCACCTTCACTCTATTCACTCCACCCTACCAAATCCTACCTCCATCCCCACCATTTTACAATCCATCCACACAACTCTATCAACTCTAACCCAAACTTCCCAATAGTCACCTGTTTCCCCATCAATCCATCATCTTTCACCTACTCCCACACCCATTATCCCTATCCTAGAGGCTTCTCTGATTCCCTCTAAAGATGCTTTCACCCAAACTAACCCCGAACCTCAGTCACATCCTAAACCTACCCTTGACATACATCCAACTATATCATCCTCCCCACCTTTGCCTACACCCACCCCCTCTACTTCCATGGCTGGGCCTTCAATTATTGATCTGACCTTATTTCCTGATTCTTCTACTCCCATGCCACCCTATCCCACCCTACTCTGAGCCATGCAAGAAAATGCCTACATAAAAAAGGATGTAATTCAAGGCATGGCTGACTAGAAAGCAGCAGTGCGACAACCCCTCGTGGATAAAATTCAACTCTTGATGCTTGCCCACAAGATTGAGAAAAAGAAAATCAAGGATGGATGGAGAGAGATTATGGTCCAATACAACCAGGAGAAGAAAAGGGTGGAGAGTCAAGAAGATGTTATCAAAGAACTAAAAGAGAGACTTCGGCTGACTAAGGAGAGAGCTTATGATTATGGGGTGACTATTGCAGCCTTTGAGAAAAGGACAAATGCCCAAACTGACCGGGAGATGGCAGAAGCTCTTTTTAAAGAACTCAACCCTGATGTACTTCTTCAATAATTTGGTTCAGATGCCACGGGTTCTAGCCTCATCAAACCTGGAGTCAAAATCAAGAACCCTACTCTAAAGCAATCACCCACTTCTAAGAGAAAAAGCACAACCAAGCCTAGGAAAACCACTTCAAAAAGACCACTATCTAAGGCTGCTGCTTTAAAGATAGCAAAGGGTAAAGAGATCCAGGAACCACCTACTGAACAGAAGGACTCAGATGATTGATATTTGCACATGTTTTGAGTTAGGAGTAGTGTGTTGTAAATACATTTTCTAATATAATGAACTTTCTTTTTGTTACTTCTGTAAACCTATTACTTTATTTCATTTTTGTTTATCTGTTTGTGTGTTTGTTAATGTGTTGTGCGTTCATTTCTTGATTTTCTCTGCTTTAGTGTAGTATTTTTTGTATCTCAGTTTGTTCACTGTTGCACACCCATTATCCTTTGAATCAGTGAGGACACTGCTCCTCATAGGTTTGGGGGTTTGGCAGGTTCTGCCAATGAAATAGTGAACCTAAGTGCAGCAGATTCAAGTGAGTAAGACAGAAACAGAACCATGTTCACCTAAGGATCATTAGAAAAATGAGAAATTTAAAATTTTGCAGACCTTTAGGCATTACAAGCTTTTAAATTTTAACTTTTTCATGATGTGAACACCAAGTAAACTCACCTGTATCAGTACTAAGTGAATCATTAAAGAGAGGAAAAGGTAAGGACATACTTAAAAGGACAATGGAAGACCACAACCAGTGAGAGTTGGGCCTACAAATTTTATTTTTTTTCTTCCTTTGAGGAGTGACTGAGGCAATTCTTCTAGCTCTAAGGGCTGGCTGAGGCAATGCCGTTACTAGAAGTTAGGCACCTCCAAGTTGAAACAACTGACAACACTCATGAAACCTAGGAAAGGATCAAGGCCTTCTCTTGGATAGTTTGAGCTTAAACAGACCAAATCCTGATCAACTGCCCTTGTGCACACACCTATTGAGCCTTAATTTCCAATTTTCTTTAAAATACACCTGATTACTTATACCTGAACCTATGGATCTGACTCAAACCTACCCTGACTTTGAGAATTCAGAAGGTAAAGGAGAAGGAGCTAAAGATGGACAAGATAGGGTCAACATTGGGTGAATGGAGAAGATATACCTAAAGTTGAATAGTGTAGCAGCTGAGGAAAGAGGTGGCAAGTCACAAATACAAAAATAAATACAAAAACAGAAAGAAAAATACAAGAAAAGAAAGAAAAACAATAATAAAGAGGAGTGAGAGAGGAGTCAAGAGGAACAGTTCATTGGAAAAATCAAAATGAAGAGGAGAAGCTAGCCACTTCAAGTCTGAAAATTTTGAAAGAAAATGAAAGGGACTGAACTACAAAGAGGTGAAGTCATGAATCACCTCCTTCACTTACTGATTTCTCAATTTTGAATCCCTTTTCAACCTTCCATTCTTTATAACCCACTTCATAAGCCACATCACAACCCAGCTAAAGACCTTGTGATCCAAAGTTAAATGAGTTGTCATGAAGAGACAAGGAGTTGTCCAATCTATGGTGAGGATATGCCAATGATACCAGGACTTAGGTGCTTTACCTATGCTCATGCTTACAGACCCATTTGGAGGCTGTAACTGCTTTTAAGCTTGAGAGAAAATGAAACCCTCAAGGTCCCTTATGAGAGTATGCCCTGGTGAGCATTGGGTCTGATGTTGAATGTATTAGGCATGACCTATAACATAATTTTTGAATTAATGATGAGCTCAGTGCTGATATACATGTGTTGTCCCCCTTACTGTGAGCTAATTGGAAATGTTGTACACTCAGGTAGAGTTTGTGATGATTAGATGTCTGTGCTTTTCATGTCCAAATTCCTCACATTTTTATTGAATCAAAGGTGAATTGATGCTCTGATTCTTGACAGCTGACATGATAATGTTGCACCTTTGTTAACTGTTTCATTGAGAAGTTTGTCGGTATCTTCACTGAAAACCCTCAGGAGACTTCACTCCTCCACTAGGGATCACCTATGGGTTTAAAAGGCTTGGTACATATGCTAAATGTATCCATGCTCCCTACAAAAGTGGTATTTCAATTCTTAGAGCAATTGTTTTAATTTATTCTTTGCTCAAGGACTAGTAAAGAGTAGGTTTGGGGTGTGTTATTCACTGAAAAGTATCACTTTTCACCTCTTAACTTAGCCTTTGCTAGACCTTGAAGTAGACTAATAACCATTTATTAAGTGTGTTTTATAGTTAGCAATAAAATATGCAGCTTAATACAAACTCCTTGCTCTTTGGCCCAAAAGAAAGAGAATGCATTCAAAGATGACAGCTGAGACAAAGCCTGATGGAACACTTTGGTAGTGCTTGTTGTGGATTTCTAGTGTCTGATTTATGGTGTAAAAATTAAGAGAAAACAGAGATGGATTCAGCACAGCTAAAATATCCTAGGCCTGTAAGATAGGGGGTCGTTTGTAGCAAGCTTTAAAAGAATGGTGAGTAAGGGAATGTCCAAAGGGAGGTTGTTTTAGAAATAGGATAAATCTTCAGATCTATAAGAGATCTGACACCCTAGTTATGTCTACTTTAGTTAAAGAACAGGGGAGAGTTTTGAAATGAGTTGTCACTTAAACTAAACTACAAATAAAATGCAGATAGTTTTGGATCGAATCTGGAGCTTCAGATCCTTGCAGATGGAAGATTTAAAAACTCAGAAAAATAGAGAAGAGCAGCTTGGAGATTGTTTTCACTATAATCAGGTTGAGCTAAGCATGTCACAGGGGTTCAAAAGCACATAAGTCCCTCAGCTGGCCACAGAGCACCTGGCCCACAAACACAAAACTTCCACTCCAAATCACAGGATCCACCTGGCCTTAAGGATATGATCTGTCCACTTTAATGGTCACAGACCATCCTATAGGCTTTATCGAATCCATGGATTGTAGTAGATAAATCCAATTGAGGCCTGAGCTCAAATTTACCTTAAGGTTATGATCTGTCCACTTTAATGGTCACAAACCATCCTAGAGATCTCCTACAGAGCCAAGGCCTCAATTAGAACAATTAAAACCACTACAGATGCTATAATTTACAGGTCACAGACATAGAAAATTATAGGGATATCAGATCCAGGGAATTCAGATGATATCCAAAAGGTCTACCAGTTAAGTGGGTGAGCTGATCAAGCAACTCCTCTACACAAATCCGATCGAGCACCAAGAGGAATCAAAAGAGCTTTAGATCTAATTAAAATATTAAAACAACATTTACATTGCAAATTAGGTCACTCTTACAATGGAATGCTCTCAGATCTATAGTCTATGCAACAATTAACCCCAGCAACACTCTTAAACTTACCCAATTACAGATCTAACTCACTCCTCGCTGCTCCAAGGGGTTTAGCCAACCATGGTTGGGCTAATGGAGGGAAAAGGGAGTCTCGCTGCAAGCTCTGGTCTCTAGAAAATTGCTCAGAAATTCGATCCCCCCAATGGCAATTGGGGGTTCCAATATATAGCTTTCCTTCTCTATTTTTCCCGCCAAAGATCCCTTCTAGAAGGTTGTCAGAATTTGTTAGAGTTCTATTAAAGCATGTGAGTTGGTTAGGGTTTCCTAGGGCATCTTCTAGAATGTCGTGCTGATCACCAAAGTGCCTCGATTTTCATGCAACAGGTCACCAAGTCTCAGCGTGTGCATAGCATGGTTTCTAGAAGTTCAGCACACGATTTTGACAGGTTGAAGAGGCTTTCGACAGGTTGAAAGGAAGCTTGTAATTCCTTTCGATTGGTTCCCTGGTCTCTTCGATAGGATCCGATAGGTTGAGTTTAGCTTCACTGCGCTTGATTTGGGGCTTTCGACAGGTTGGAAGAGTGATTCGATAGGTTGAATATTTACATTCTGTCACTTCGATCGGATGACCTTTGTTCCTATCGAAAGGTTCAGATCATTCTGCGATAGGTGCTCTCTCAGCATTTCTATTTCGATAGGTTCAGTGAACCATTCGATAGGTTCAATGAATCTTCCGATAGGTCTCCTCTTTCCCTCAGCTAGCTTTCGATAGGTTGAATTCTCTTTCTCTTTCAACTGCTCGATAGGGTCTTGGATCCTGTCGAACTCTTCACTTCTGCATGAATTCTTCCTTTTGCTGCTTTCTGATCCTGTCGAACCCTTCAGGTGACTAATCAATAGGACGTTAACAACCTATTCTCGCTTCCTTCACCTTATTCTGTTGCTGGGTCTGCATGATGCTGAGAGCTGACTTCTTTGTGGGCATTTTAAAGTGGTTTCCTGCATTATTACCAGATTTTCCTGCTAGCTACAAAATGCACTCAACAGAGGCTTATTAGTGTGGTTGCAGGTCCATGAAAGGTCAGGTTAAAGGGTGTAAAGTGGCATTTTTCATCACTTAACAGTGCCCACCATGGTGACTCATTGTTGCTGATCATCATTGACCAATGTCTAGTAGATGACTAAAGTAGTTGAGAAAGGAGGATGCTGCAATAGCAGCAAGTGTAGTGCAGCAGAGTGTCAAAAAATAGACCTCGCAGAGTTGAGGAGCCTCCTCACGAAGCTAAAGATGTAGTGAAAGAAGCCCTCGCACAGATAGGCCACACAGTTAAGAGGAGAGCTATAAAGACATCACAAAGATCTCGCGGTGTAAAACCTTCAGAATTTGTGGTCATGAAGTTCTTGCGAAGATCAAGCCTCAAAGTAGCCGTGCGAGGAACACAGCGAGCCTATATGCATAAAGAATAAAAAGTCACCTCGCGAAGTTCTCGCGTGGCCCTGGAAGAGAGAGACGCCCAGAATTTCCCTCACGTAGATCTCGCGCACTTTGAAGCCTTACAAGTTACTACGCGAGCGCAGGAGCCCACCTGGGCGAGTACTTAGCGAGAGAGAGCTCTTGAAGCTCTACTACACGAAACACCCTGGCTCTTTAGATCATCTCCATGATAGCACTATGACGGGAAGCAACTGCGCGATTCACTAAAGGTTTACTGCATGAATGAGCCCTTCCCATTAGCCAAAGGCAACTCCACGATAGCACTGTGACGCAAAGCAATTGCGTGAGTAAACTAAAATAGCTGCCAGTCTCGCAAAGCGCGGGCTCTCTACTTCTCAGTTTTAACTCAGGGACCTTTTAGGAATTTCCCAAGGCTAGGACTCACTTCTCGAGGCACAGATTTCAAAGCACACATCTTGAGGCATTCAAGGGTTGTAACAGTGCCTCGTCTGCTAGAAAAATTAGGGTTAATCTCTTTAGAGCCAAGGCCATTTTGATAGAGTATATAACTTGTACTTAGATTTTATTATTTTCATCTTTCCTTCATCCTCTGTCGGCTAAGAGATCTAGTACGCTAGGGTTAGGATTTGATCACCTCTTTTTCCTATTTCTCTTCTCTCTTAGCTCAACACTTGCTGATTAATCCCCCTGTAAGCAGCTAGGTTTAGTTTTGTTTCAGTCTTGTAATAGATTTTGTATACATTGGGATTGTGGATGAGCAGTTGTGTATAGGCTGCAACCAAGAGACAGTTCATTATAAGTTTTATTTTTTTTTAATGAAATGTTGTTTTAATGCTTAATCAAATTTATAGATCTTATGGTTTCTTTAGATATCTATAGGATCTATGTATTTGGGACTAGTCCATTCAGTTTCTAGTAGATCTATTGTTTACCATCTGATTTCCCTTGGTTTGATAGACACATGGAAAGCAATGCTGGATCTATAGTGAGATCCAGGGAGCTCGGAGGCCTGTAGACCATGGTGGTTGTAGCAATTTTCATATTCTTTCTCAGGCCTCTGTGGGATGGACAGACCAATGGGATACCCTGTGACCATTCAAGTGGACAAAGTATAGCCCTAAGGTTGCATCTGTTCACATGTTTGAGAAGGATTCGTCTCCTCTGCACATGAGCTTCTAGAGCCTTGTGAGGAGGTTTGAATAGTAACTGCCTCCCCTTTGTTCTACCTAATCGATATCAGATGTTAGATCTGATCTCTTGATAGTAATTGCAGCTTGAGGCTGAGTCATTGCATGCTATTTGTAGCAATGACTAGCTAAGCTAAAAGCCTTATTCAACCTATTGCATAGTCCTTTTTGTGGGCACTAGTGAGCAGTTAGCCTTAGCAAAGCACTTAGGATCTTATGGGTTAGAATACCTATGGATGTCAGTCAGGTCTGTGCGCAGATCTGGGGATCTTGTAGCACTGACATTATATAGTACTACAATAGTATTCATGGCTAGAGTTGGTCCAGTGGTTGTGGAGATGATCGATCCACTCTTTTGGATTAGACTAGCGAATTTCTGGTTTAACTAATGGGATTTGATAGACTCTATCGGATGCCCTGTGACCATTGGAGTGGACAGAGTATAGCCTTAAGAGCGCACCAAATGGTATGGGTTAAACTGGGAGCTTATACCTTGTTGAGGCTTTTAATAGCATCTCAGCAAGGAGCACTGCAGAGGCAGACTAAATCTGAGTTACATTACTACATCATTAATTCTAGCTCAACCTGCTTACTTCTCATAATTTTTATATTTTATTTTGGCACACACTACCACCATCCTCCTCTTAACCCTTTCTTTAGGATAGGCCTATATTTTATTTCTCTATCTTTAGGATTAATTTAGTGTAGTTGTGACACCTAAATTCCTTTCTTTAGGATTGTCAAATCTGTAGCAAGATCTGGAGGCCCACTATTATAGCCCATTTTAGGTTCTAGATCAATTTCTCTGTGGAACAAACTCTTACCTATCAAAACCTGCTACAATGGATCCTATATCTTACAGGACTATATTTATTTTAGACTTGTTGTGCTGACCCATCTCCAATTCTCCACTCTTGATGTATTCTCTCTACTATTCTTAACAAAATAGCAGCAAGAGTTTTAAAAAAAAGAACCAACAAGACCCACTTCTCCCTTTCAACCTGTTTTCCCTACCCAACCCACAGCCACTACCATACTTGACCTCTTACCCTAAATCCTGCACCTCCTACTCTCCCTACAGTCCCATATACTGGCTAATACCCAAACCCAATCCTCCATTGAGACATATATTCAATCCCTAACCTCAACTCTCTAAAACCAGGCCTACCTAGAGACCTGCCCCTAAGCCATACAATCAACTTTGGCCACCTTACCCCAACCCTTATCCTTAGCAACCACCATACCCCTTCGTACTTACAGTAAAGCCTCCACACTAACTGACCCAGATATTCCCTTTGTTGTAGCCACCTCCGATGCTGCAACAGATGTGGATGACTTAATGCCCACCTCCTCCAAGTCAATCCAAATAGAACCTGACCTAGAACCACAACCTGAGCTTCCATCTGTAGTTTCACAACACACTCCTTTTTCATTCCTGGTGGCACTTCTTCAAGTGAGGAATAGCCTTTGATTCATGCCTCTTCTTTTTCCATTCTCCCATACTCCACCCTCCTTTATGTAATGCAATCCTATCCTTACCTCAAAAAGGATGTTATTTGAGGGATGGATACTATTAGAACATCAATCAAGATACCCTATGAAGAAAGAATCTATCGCATTAAATTGGATAACGAGAGGCAGCTCAAGAAAATAGCAAGGGGAAGGAAACAACTGTTGTATTTATGTAAAGCCCAAGAGAGTATCGCTGCACAAGAGAAGCTAATTGCTGAACAAGAAAAAATGGCTGCTACAATAGAAAAGTTGAGAGCTGATGGATTAGAGAGGAGGTTGACTGCCTCAAAGGAGATCAGGGAGCTCCTTATAGCCCGAGCTGAATTAGCTAAATAAAAGGCTGAAATCCTAAAAAGGCAACTAGCTCTATCTACTTGGAGAGTACCTGCCACAACTGTTGGTCCTGTTCAAGAAGTTGCTGCTGTGAAGAAAGATAAAGCAAAAGGGGTCCAAATTAAGAAGGAACCAGCGAATGATTAGAGGATTAAATTGTGCACATGTATTTAGTTAGGCAGTAGTGTGTAGATTTTGTACTTTTCTTTCCCTTACTTTGTACATACTTTAGATGTTATAATGAAATGTCTTTTCCTGATATTCTGTTTTGTTCACTGACTTGTTTCTATGTGTTTGTTTAGGTGTTATTTGTTATGTGTTATCTGTTTCCTGCTGTCTCATTTTCTTTTAAAATCTCTGTCTTGAGCCTGCTGCACATCCACATCTAACTTTGAATCAGTGAGGACACTGCTCCTTATAGGTTTGGGGGTGTGGGCAGGATCTGCCATTGAAGCAGTTAACCTAAGTACAGCAGAATTAAGTGAGTAAGATAGAAATGGAGCCATGTTCACTTCAGAATCATAAAAAATAGAGAAATTTAAAAATGTTACAGACCTTTAGGCACTACAAGCTTTTAAATTTTAGCATTTTCATGATGTGAACACCAAGAAAACTCACTTGTATTAGTACTTAGTGAATCAGTAAAGAGAGAAAAAGGTAAGGACATGCCCAACAGTTCAATGGAAGACCATAACTAGTGAGATTTGGGTCTACAAAATTTTTCCTTTCTTTGAGGAGTGACTAAGGCAATTTTTGTAGCTCTAACAACTGGCTGAGTCAATAGCCTCACTAGAAGTTAGGCACCTCCAAGTTAAAACAACTGACAGCACTCATGACACCTAGGAAAGGATCAAGGCCTTCGCTTGGATAGTTTGAGCTCAAATAGACAAACCCTAATCAACTGTCCTGGTCTGGTGCACACACCCTTTGAGCCTTAATTTCCAATTTTCTTCAAAATACACTTGAGTACTTATATCTGAACCTATGGACCTGATTCAAACCTACCCTCACTCTGAGAACTCAGAAGGTAAAGGAGAAGGAGTTGAAGATGGACAAGATAAGGTCAATATTGGGTGAATAGAGAAAAGAGACCAAAAGCTTAGCAGTGTAGTGGCTGAGGAGAGAGGTGGCAAGTCAAAGAAACATAAAAAAAAAAAAAAAAAACACACACACAAAAAGAAAAATGCATCCAAAAGAAAGGAAAATAATAATGAAGAGGAATAAAAGAGGAGTCAAGAGGAAAAGTTCATTGAAAAATCAAAAAAATAAGAGGAGAAGCTGGCCACTTCAAATCTGAAGAATTTTAAAGAAGATGAAAGGTGCTGAATTACAGGAGGGAAAGTCATGAATCACCTCCTTCTCCTACTGATTTCTCAATTTTGAATCCCTTTTCAACCTTCCATTCTTTATAACCTATCCCATAAGCCACATTACAACCCAGTCAAAAGACCCTGTGATCCAAAGTTGAATGAAGTGTCATGCAGAGACAAAGAGTTATCCAATCTATAGTAAGGATTAGCCAATGATGTCAGAAGTTAGATTCTATGTCTATGCTAATGCTTACAGACCCATTTAAGGTCTGTAACTGCTCTTGAGCTTGAGAGAAAATAGAAACCCTCAAAGTTCCTTGTGAGAAGTATGCCCTAATAAGCATTGGGTCAGATGTTGAATGTATTGGGCATGACCTATAACCTAATTTTTGAATTAATGATAAACTCAGTACTGACCTATATGTGATGTTTTCCCCTGCTGTGAGCTAATTGGAAATGATGTGCATCTATGTAGAAGCTGTGATGAGTAAATGTCTGAGCATATCATATGCTCAAATTCCTCATATTTTCTTTTGTTGAATCAAAGGCGAACTAATGCTCTGTTTGTTGACAGCTAACTTGATAATTTTGCACTTCTATTAACTATTTTATTGAGAAGTTTGTGGGTATCTTCACTAAAAACCCTTAGGAGACTTCACTCCTCCACTAGGGATCACCTAGGAGTTTAAAAGGCTTGGTACATATGCTAAATGTATCCATGCTCCCTACGAAAGTGGCATTTAAATTCTTAGAATAGTTATTTTAAATTTTTCTTTGCTCAGGGACTAGTAAAGATTAGGTTTGAGGGTGTGTTATTCACTGAAAAGTACCACTTTTTACCTCTTAACATAGCCTCTGATAGACCTTGAAGCAGACTAATAATCATTTATTAAGTGTATTTTATAATTAGTAATAATCTGTGCAGCTTAATACAAAATCCCTACTTTTTAGTCCAAAGAAGAGAGAGAATACATGCAAGGATGACAGCTGGAGCAAAAGCCTAAGGGAACACTTTAGCAGTGCCAACCATGGTGACTTATGTGTTGGTCATCATTGACCAAAGTCTAGCAGATGGATGAGGTTAGCTGAGAATGGAGAAGACTGAAACAACAGCAAGTGCAATGCATCAGAGTATCAAAAGAGAGATCTCGCAGAATTGAGGAGCTTCCTCACGAAGCTACGGATGCCGTGGAAGATGCCCTCACATAGATGGGGCGCGCAGTCACAAGGAGAGATGTAAAGACATCGTGAAGATCTCGCGGTATAAAACCCTCAAAATTTGCCATCGCAAAGTTCTCACGAAGATCAAGCCTTAAAGCAGTTGCACACAGAACTTAGCGAGTCTATATGTATACTGAACAAAATATACCTCGCGGAGTTCTTGCGTGGCCAAAGAAGAGAGAGACGCCCAGAATTCTCCTCGCGCAAATCTCATGCACTCTGAAGCCTTATCAGTTACTACGCGAGTGCAGGAACATAACTGCGCGAGTACTCAGCGAGAGAGAGAGAGAGAGAGAGCTTCTAAATATCTACTGTGTAAGAATTCTAGGAGCTCCAGACCATCTCCGCGATAGCCTTGCAACGCAAAGGAACTGTGCAATTAACTAAAGGTCTGTTGCACGAGTGAGCACTTCCCACCAGCCAAAGGCTACTTTGTGAAGGCTCTACAGCTGTGCGAATGAATTAATGCATATGCCAGCCCCGGGAAGCATGGTTTCCCCACTTCTCAGTTTTAAAAGGACCTTTTAGGAATTTCCCAATGCTAGGGCACACTTCTCAAGCTGCAGATCTCGAGGAGCACATCTCAAGGCACTCAAGGGTCGTAACGGTGCCACGTCTGCTAGAAAAACTAGGGTTAATCCCTTCAAAACTAAGGCCGCATGGACAGAGTATATAAGCTACACTTAGAGTTTAGTTTTAATCATCAATCCTTCCTTCATCCTCTGTCACCTAAGAGTTATAGCAGGCTAGGGTTAGGGTTAGGATTTGATCACATCTTTTTCCTATTTTTCTACTCTCTTAGCCCAGCATTTGTTGGCTAATCCCCTTGTAAGTAGTTAGGCTTAGTTTTATTTCAGTTTTATAATAGGTTTTGTATACATTGGGATCTTGGATGAGCAGTTGTATACAGGCTTGAGCCTGGAGGCAGTTCATTGTAAGATTTGCGTTTATTAATGGACTGTTGTTTTAATGACTAATTGAATCCAAAGATCTTATTGTTCCCTTAGATGTCTATAGGATCCATGTATTTGGGGCTAGCCCATTCAGTTTCCAGTAGATCTATTATTTACCATCTGATTTCTCTTAGTTTGATAGCCCCATGGAAAGCAATGATGGATCTATAGTGAGATCTAGGGAGCTTAAAGGCCTGTGGACCATGGTGGCTGCAGTAGTTTACACGTTCTTTCTCAGACCTCTGTGGTATGGATAGACTAATGGGATACCCTATGACCATTTGAGTGGACAGAGTATAGCCCTAAGGTAGTGTCCAACCACATGTTTGAGAAGGATTCTTCTCCCCTGCACATAAGCTTCTAGAGCCTTGTGAGAAGGTTTTGTACAAGAATTAGCTCGCCTCTGTTTTACCTAACCGATATCAGATGTTAGATCTAATTTTTCTGTACTAGTTGTAGCTTGAGGTTGAGTCATTGCAGGCCTTTTGTAGCAATGATCAGCTGAATTTAGAGCCTTATTCAACCTGTTACATGGTCCATTTTGTTGGCACCAGTGAGCCGTTAGCCTTGGTAAAGCACTTAGGATTTTATGGGATGGAATACCTATGGATGTCAGCCAAATCTCTGCGTAGATTTGGGGAGCTTGCAGCACTGGCATTATATAGTGCTACAATAGTATTCATGGCTTGATCTGGTCCAGTGGTTGGGGAAATGATCAGTCCACTCCTCTGGATTTGATTAGCAACTTCTAGCTTGATCAATGAGATTTGACAGACTCTATAGGATAGGCTATGACCATTTGAGTGGAGAGCCTATAGCCTTAAGAGCACCCCAAATGGTATGGGTTAAGTTGGACACTTCTACCTTGTTGAGGCTTTTGATAGCGTCTCAGCAAGGATCATTGCAGAGACAGACTAAATCTAAGTTACATTACTGCTTTAACCCTGAACTTAACCTACTTACTTCTCACCATTTTTTATATTTTATTTTGGCGCACACCATCACCATCTTCTTCTTAACCCTTTCTTTAGGATAGGGCTACATTTTATTTATCTGTTGTTAGGATTAATTTAGTGTAGTCGTGACACCCAGCTCCCTTTCTTTAGGATTGTTAGATCTGTAGCAAGATCTAAAGGCCTACTATTGTAGCCCATTCTGGGTTCTAGATCAATTTCTCTGTAGGATAAACTCTTACTTATCAAAACTTGCTACATTAGGCCCTGTATCTTGTAGGTCTAGGATTACTTTGGTTGTGCTGAGTCCATTTTTTTATTTTACTTTGTTTTTAAATTTCTTTCCACCACAAAATAAAAAGCACCTAGGGAATCCGACAACAAGTTTTTGGCGCCGCTGCCGGGGACCTTGACTTAGAACCTTCAAATCCTGAGATAGAGAGGGCCCTTAGACCTAGGTTGACCACACAAACCCCTCCTGATAATACTGAGTTAGTTTAGATGGGTGAATAACAAAGAACCTTGAAGGAATTCAATGCACTAGGGGTATATACATCCCCTTTATGCATTCAATTCCCTGCTGTTCAAGGAAACTATGAGATCAAATCATCAATCATCCAAATGTTGCCTTCGTTTCATGGGCTATGTAAAGAGGACCCATATAAGCATATTGATCAGTTTCTTGCCTTATGCCCCACATTCAATATTGCTGGCTTGGGAGAAGAAGCCACCAAACTGAGGCTCTTTCCTTTTTCACTAAAGGACAGGGCCATAACTTGACTCTCCATACTCCCAGCAAACAGCATACAATCATGGAATGGTCTCCAATGTCACTTTTTGGCTAAATTTTTTCCTATGTCTAAAACTAACTAGTTGAGGAAGAGCATAATTTCCTTTGCTCAATCCCCAACTAAGGATTTCCATCAAGAATAGGAAAGGTTTAAAGAGCTATTAAAGCAATGTCCCCACCACCAAATTCTTGAGTGGCTGCTTGTTCAGTACTTCTACCATGGAATTGATTCCAAGAGCAGGGATATGGTGGATGCCTCATGTGGAGGCACTTATCTCCACAAGACAACTGATGAGGCTTGGGAAATATTTGAGGTCATTAGTGAAAATTCCATGCAGCAGGAGACTCTATCCAGAAATGACATTGAGACTCCTGCTAAAATGAGGAAAGAAGTTACTTTTAGAGGAAGGATGTATGAAGTCAGTGTGCCCAGTGACCTGGAAAGAAAGGTGGACAACTTGACCATGAAATTTGATAAATTAATGGGTGTGGTGCAACCTAGACTGACTGAACAAGTGAAAGAACTATGTCTGATATGCCAGTCACCCACACACCTACTTGAGGACTATCCATCAGCAGGTCAATACCCTGAATCGGTCATGCCCATGCTGCCCAATCATTTGGACAGCTACCTGTTGAGTATTAATAGAGAAACCATCCCAATTTGAGGTGGATACAAGACAATTATCAGCAACCCCAGTAGTAGCTATTGTCATTACCATATAGACCACAACAACAATATAACTAGGGCTATGCACCTAGACAAGCCTTCCTGCAGTCAACGCCACATCAGAACCAATTGGCTTTGTGGATCCCCCTCTTTTGAAGAATAGGTTTTGCCATCACTATAAAACTTGGGGTCCCTATCACAAATTGTGAACTCTCACAGTCAAAGCATAAAGAAAATAGAGGACCAGCTTAGCCAAATTTTTAATGCTTTGGCCAGAAAAGAGTAGGGCAGGCTGCCAAGTCAACCCTTGGCCAATCCCAAAGGTTAGTTTATGATTGGTGAGGGCTCCTCAACTCATGAGGAGGCTAAGGCAATCACTACCCTTAGAAGTGGCAGGGTGGTTGATAACTAGGTGGGCATGGAGGAAAAGGAGACAAATGAGAGTGTAGAAGAGGAAAATATGAGTGAAAAGGAGAGGAATGACTCACCCCCTGCTAGATACCACCAGGAACATAATAAGGGGGTTGTTGTTGAGCCCCAACAAAAAGAAAAAAATGAGCAAAGAAAAAAATAAAAATTTATGATGATGTGGCTAAACATGCAGCTGAGGTACCAGCAGTACCACAACTGCCATTTCCTCATGCACTTAAAGGTCCTTCCCTTTTTTATAAGGGAAATGCCAAGTTCCTTAAAGACTTGTACACACAAAAGAGGAAAGCAAGAGTCCATCTATCTAAGAAGGTCTTTACAGCTGAAAATGTGAAATCTGTGTTGTCTATTGCCACACCTGCAAAATTGTAAGACCCAGGGGTACCTACAATCCCCTGTATTATTGGAGGCCACAGCATTGGCAGGGCTCTCTTAGACTTGGGGGCCAGTGTAAACCTGGTGTCATATTCAGTATATGAGCAGCTAGGTCTGGGGGAGCTGAAACCAACTCCTATTTTGCACCAGCTAGCTGACAGGTCTGAGAGGAGGCCTATGGGTGTGGTTGAGGATGTGTTGGTGGGCGTGGACAAGTTCTTTTACCCGGTTGATTTTTTGGTCTTTGATATGGAACCTTCAAAAAGCAGCAGCCCTATCCCTTTCATTTTGGGTAGGCCATTTTTGGCCACTGTAAATGCCTGCATTCAATGCAGGTCTGGGGTGATGGAGGTTACCTTTGGGAATATAATTAAATGTGTATAATGTTGTAAAGCAACCTCAGCTGGACAATGAGGACTGCTTTGCAATGGATAAATCTGCTGGATTGGAATAAAGTTTTTGATGATTTTGAAAGTGTGTGGACTAAGGTTCAGGAGAAGGCCCAAAATTGCAGTAATGAAGACATCAACACAATAGAGTCTTCAATGGGCCTAGTGCAGCATTCCATCTGAAAACCCATATTGCTGCCCCTACCTCAAACCTCCAAGGCACATTTGTTGTCTTCTATATAGAGTCCACCCGATCTGGAGCTTAAACAGCTGTCAAACACATTAAAATATACCTTTTTAGGGTAGGACAACAAACTTCTTGTGATCATCTCTTCCTCTCTTACTAGTGAGCAGGAAGAGGAATTATTGTGGGTGCTTAGGAGACAGTAGAAAGCAATAGGCTGGACAATAGTAGATTTAGGAGGACTAATCTATTAGTTTACATGTACAAGATACATCTAGAAGAGGGTTCTAAACCCTTAAGGGAAATACAGAGGAAACTAAATCCTCATATGCAAGAGGTGGTCTTAAAGAAGGTGGTGAAACTGTTAGATGTTGGGGTCATATACGCCATTTCAGATTCAAAATGGGTATCACCTATCCAGGTGGTCCCTAAAAAGTTTGGTATAATAGTTGTCACCTTTGATTCTGGGGAGTTGATGCTAACCAGGGAGACCACTGGTTGGAGAGTTTGTATTGACTATAGGAAGCTCAACTCCAAAACCAGAAAGACCACTTCCCCTTGCCCTTCATAGATCAGATTTTGGATAAATTGGCTGGGAAAGCATACTACTGCTTTCTTGATGGATATTCAGGCTATAATCAGATACCTGTGTATCCTCAGGACCAAGAAAAGACTATATTTACCTATCCATTTGGCACTTTTTCTTATACAAGAATGCCATTTGGACTATGCAATGCCTCAGCCACATTCCAAAGGTGCATGTATGCTATTTTCTAGGACATGATTGACAAGTTTTTGGAAATCTTTATGGATGATTTCTCTGTGTTTGGGGACACTTTTAATTAGTATTTGCATCACCTTAGCCTGCCTCTTCAAAGATGTGAGGAGACCAATCTGGTCTTGAGCTGAGAAAAGAGCCACTTCGTGGTCAACCAAGGCATTGCTCTTGGCCATGTGGTTTCCCATAGAGGCATTAAGGTAGATAAAGCAAAGGTTGACTTAATATCACACTACCCCCACCAAAAATTGTCAAACAGATCAGGTCTTTCTTAGGGCATGCTGGATTCTATAGGAGGTTTATCAAGGACTTCAGTAAAATTGCTAAACCATTGTGCCACTTGCTGTGCGAAGATGTGCCATTTAATTTTATTGTTGAGTGCCTTGAGGCATTTGAGGTAATAAAGAAATGTCTAACCTCTACTCCTATGATTCAAGCCCCTGACTACTCCCTCTCTTTCGAGCTGATGTGTGATGCATCAGACCTGGCTGTAAGTACTGTCCTAGGACAGAGAAAGGATAAGCTGTCATGTGTGGTATATTATGCCAGTAAGACATTGGCAGAGGCTCAACTTAATTACACCACAACTGAGAAAGAGCTACTGGCAGTAGTCTTTGCTATGGACAAATTTAGACCTTACCTACTTGGGTCAAAAATTATTGTATTTAGAGACCACTCTGCCCTGAAGTACCTTTTAGCCAAGAAAGATGCCAAACCTAAGTTGATTAGATGGATCCTCTTGTTGTAGGAGTTGTATCTTGAAATCAAAGACAAGAAGGGAGTAGAAAATATGGTGGTTGATCACCTATCTAGGATTTTATTGGATGAATGTGTTGCTACACCTATTAGAGATGTTTTCCCTAATGAGCAACTATAGGCCATCCAGACTATTGTCCCATGGTTTGCCAACATAGTCAATTATCTTACTGCAGGCATGATCCCTACCCATTGGTCCAAGATGGACAAAGACTTGTTCTTCTCAGAAGTCAAGTACTTTTTCTGGGAGGATCCTTGCCTATACAAATATTGTGTAGACCAAATCATTAGGAAGTGTGTCCCTGATTGTGATTTTCCCAGTATTCTTAGCATGTGCCATGAAAATGCCTATGGGGTTACTTCAGTAGGAAAAAGATAGCAGCTAAGGTGCTGCAGTGCGGATTTTATTGGCCTTCCTTGTTCAAGGATCCCCATACACACTGTTAGGCCTGTGTCAAATGTCAAAGGATGGGTGGCATTTCTAAGAGAAATTCAATTCCATTGCAGCCCATCCTTGTTGTGGAGCTATTTGACATTTGGGGAATAGACTTTATGGGGCCCTTTCCTCCTTCAAATAGTTATAACTTTATCCTTGTGGTTGTGGATTATGTTTTCAAATCGATGGAAGCAGCTGTCATAAGGACCAATGACCACAAAGTAGTTCTGAAATTTATAAAGGAAAATATTTTCTCCAGATTTGGCACCCCTAGAGTCATCATCAGTGATGGGGACAACCACTTCTGTAACAAAAATTTTGAGAGCTTGCTCAAGAAGTATGTTATTACCCATAGGATTGCTACTCCATATCACCCATAGACCAGTGGGCAACTGGAGATTTCCAATAGGGAAATCAAGCATATCCTAGAGAAGACAGTGAGGACTGACAAGAAGGATTGGGCTGTGAAACTAACTGATGCATTGTGGGCCTATAGGACATCGTATAAGACCCCAATTGGAATGTCCCCATTTCGAATAGTCTATGGCAAAGCTTTCCATCTGCTAGTAGAGTTAGAGCACAAGGCCTTTTGGGTCATTAAGAGTTTAAACATGGATCTAACATCTGCTGTTGTACAAAGGAAGCTGCAGCTGTCTGAGCTAGAGGAGCTGAGATTAGATGCTTATGCCAACTCAAGGATCTATAAGGAGAAAGCTAAGGCATTCTTTGACAAGAGCCTTTTGAGAAAAAGCTTCGAGGATGGTGCTAAGGTATGGCTATTCAACTCCAAGCTAAAATGTTTCCCAAGAAAGTTAAGAATTAAATGGGATGGTCCTTTTACTATTCTTCATGCATTCCCATCTGGGGCTGTGGAAATTATGGACCCCACAAGTGGAAGGATTAAGAAAGTAAATGGGCAAAGGCTCAAGTTGCGTGTGAAAAACTCTATGGAGACCTCTGCGACCATCTACCTTCAAGAACCTCCCAATGATAAGTGATCCACAGCCTTGTAAATTGTGTAACATAGCTATTTTCTTTTTGTGTTTTATGTGTTTTTCAAATTCTGTATTTAAAGTTTTGTATGTGTTAGTGTGCTGATTAGATTTTGAGTGTCTAGAGAATTTGGATTTAGGATTTGAGTCTTCATCTAAATGGTTGGGTAAGCTGCATGTGTGGGTGAGCTGTTGTTAAGACCTGAAAAGTACCACTTTTCACCCCTTAACTTAACCATTGATTAGACCCTTAGCCATCTAATAAGTTCTTATTAAGTGTTTTATGTAGGTAATAATCAGCAGTGAAACAAGGCCAGGAATCCTGCTAAGGAGCCTGTTTTGGCACCAGAAGTCCCTCAGAAGGATGGACTCTAAATCCAGACCTGGAATGAGCCTCGCGCAGTCCAACTGAGCTTCCCAAGACTTTACAACAACTACTCGCGCAGATCTCGCAAAGCTCAAGAGTAGAACACATCGCGCAGTCTCGCGCAGTTCAAAGTAGACCTCTCTCAACCTCGCGCAGCTCCTCTCGACTTTATCACTACAGCCCCCACTTTTCCCCCCCAGGATCAATCACCTTCTACTTCTTCCACTCCATTTCTACTAATCTTACCCAGACACTCCTATTACACCCCTCCCTACTTCACCCTCCTCCATGCCATGAGGGACAATGCCTATATCAAGAGGGATGTTCTCAATGGCATGGCCCAACTTTGACAAGCCATCGAGTACCCCTTGCTGCAGCAGCTGAGTGACTTGAAGCTTGCTCACAGCGAGAAGCTACGCGATATTTCCAAGGGGTAGGAGGCAATTTTGGAGACACTCAATGCGAATAAGGCTGCGACAACTTACTACAGAATGACTACGGAAATGGAAAAAGCCAATGCAGAAAGGGCGAAAAAGCAAGCCAGGTTGTTAGAAAGGAAACTGAACAATGCTCAGGAGATCAACAAACTCAGTAAGGAGCTTTCAGATACCAATCTCCTATGGGCTACCAAGAAAATTGAGATTTTGGAACAGAGGGTTGCCTTCCTACTATCCCAACCAATTTAGGCCACCCCTCTCGCCACAGCACCCCCTGAGGCCCCATCTTCTTCCACCCAACCAGGCCCATCTTCTTCCACTCCCCCTGCCCCTACACCTACACAACCTGTTCCCCCACCTCCTATAGCCCTAACTTCGGTTCCTCCTCCTGCTCCTACTCAAGCTCCTGCTCCTGCTAAAGTCCCTACTCCAGCTCCTGCTCCTGTCTCTGTGCCTCCCCCTGTTCCATCTCCTGCCCCCAAACGAAAACGGACTCCTACCAAGAAACCTCCCACCTCCAAAAGATCCAGTGCAGCCCAAAAAGGATAAAGGCCAGCCCCTCCATCCCCACCTCTAAAGGTCACCAATGCTTCTGCTCAGGATGATCCCCATGGTCGCCTACTTTCCAAAGAGGAACACAGACAGGCCGCTGCTGCCCTTGGATTGGATCCCACTGAGCTTTTTCCTTCTGACTCAGACTCTGATTCTGCACCACCTATGGATCCCAGTGCTAAGAATCCTGCTGCTGCTCCCTCATCCAGCCCTGCTAAACAAACTTATCCTCAGCGAAGGAAGGTTATTGCCAAGAGGACTACTCACCCAACTCCCTCTTTGAAAATTGGAAAAGACAAATCTGCCCAGTCTAAGGAGGCACCACCAATGAGCCAGCCAGTGAAAGGGAAACGTCCTCTCCTGCCTCATGTGTAAGAAAAAGATAAATCCCCTGTTGTCCCTCCTAAGTCAGCACAAGCCCAATCCCCTCTTATTCCCCCTCCGACTCAGCAAGGGCAAGCCTCCAAAGGGACGAGCTCAAAAGGTAAAAGCCCCAAAGGAAAATCTCCCACCAAACCCCCCGAGCCACCCACCGACAAAGCTTCTGCGATCCCTCCTGAGCCAAAGACCAGAAAAATGAGGGTCCGGACACCAACCATGCCCAAAAGCAGTAGCGGAAGGAAGAGAGCGAAAAAAAGGAGGAAGAGGCTTACCTTCAAGAACATGCCAAGAAGATGGGTTGGGACAAGTTTTAATCCAGACTCTGATTAGATTGTACCTAGGATTTTTTCTGTTTCTGCAATCTTTTGATTTTTTTTGTACATTTCTCATTTTTAATAGATTTTCTTCTTTTGTCATTTCTATTTTGCTTTATTTGTTGTGTTTTGCTCCATGTTCTTTCCCTTCCTGTTTGCAAATAATGAACCTGTTGCACACACCTTTAACTCAGTGAGGACACTATTCCTCATAGGTTTGGGGGTGTGGCAGGCAGACCCTGCCCATGGAATAGTTAACCTAAGTGCAACAGAGTCATCTGAGTAATATGGAAATGGATCTATGTTCACTTAAGAATCATGACAAATAAGAAATTTAAAATTTTTGCAAACTTTAGACATTGTAAACTTTTAATCTTTCACATTTCCATGATGATAGCACCAAGGAAACTCACTTGTATCAGCACTTTGTGAATCATTAGAGAGAGAAAAAGGTGAGAACATACTTAAAAGTTCAAAGAAAGACCATAACCAGTGAGAATTGGGCCTATAATTTTTTTATCTCCATCCTTTGAGGAGTGACTAAGGCAATTTCTTCTAGTTCTAAGGACTGGCTGAGTCACTGGGCTCACTAGAAGTTAGGCAACTCCAAGTTGAAACAACTAACAGCACTCATGAAACTTAGGAAATGATCAAGGCCTTCTCTTGGACAGTTTGAGCCTAATAAGACCAACCCTCAAGCAGCTGCCCTTGTCCATACCCCCTTTGAGCTTTAAATCCTAAATTTCTTCAATATGCACCCAAGTACTTGTACCTGAACCTATGAACCTGATTCAGCCTACCCTCACTCTGAGAATTCAGAAGGTAAAGGAGAAAGAGCTGAAGATAGAATAGCTATGGTTAACATTAAGTGAATGGAGAAGAAATACCTCAAATCTGGCAGTATGGTAACTGAGAACATGGTGGCATTTCAGAAAAGCAAAAAAAAAAAAAGAAAATAAAAGGAAGAAAATTCCATCAAAAAGAAACAAAAACAATAATGAAGAGGAGCAAGAGAGGAGTCAAAGAAGAACTTTCTTTTAGAAAATCGAAATCAAGAAGAGAAACTGATCACTTCAAATCTGAAAATCTCAAAGAAGAAGAAAGGAGCTGAATTCAAGAAGGTGAAGTCATGAACCACCTCCTTCACTTACTGATTTCTCAATTTTGAACCCCTTTTCAATCTTCCATTCTTTTAACCCCACTCCATAAGCCACATTCTAGCCCAGTTAAAAGCCCTTGTGATCCAAAGTTGAGTGAGTTGTCATGTGGAGATAAAGAGTTATCCAATCTATGGTGAGGATGTGTCAATGATGTCACCACTTAAGAGCTATGCCTATGCTCATGCTTACAGACCCATTTGGGGGATGTAACTACACTTGAGCCTGAGAGAAAATGAACCCCTCAACAAGACCCTTATGAGAGTATGCCCTAGAAAGTTTTTGGGTCTGAACTTGAATGCATTATGTATGATCTATAACCTAATTTTTAATCTGATGATGAGCTCAGTGCTGGCACACACTTGTGCAGTTTTCTATGGTTGTACACTGATTGGAAATGTTGTGCATTCATGAGAAGTTTATGCTGTTTAAATTACTGTGCAACCAATGAATTAAATTTCTTTTATGTTTACTGATTCAAGAGTAAACTAAGTCTGCACCTTGACTGCTCACTTGATGATATTGCATTTTTGTTAACTGTTTCATTGAGAAGTTTGTGGGTATCTTCAATGAAAACCCTCAGGAGACATCACTCCTCCACTAGGGATCACCTAGGGGTTTAAAAGGCTTGGTACATATGCTAAATGTATCTGTGCTCCCTACGAAAGTGGCATTTAATTTTGGTAGTGGATTTAATGTAGCTTTGCTAAGGGACTAGCAAAGATTAGGTTTGAGGGTGTGTTAAGACCTGAAAAGTACCACTTTTCACCCCTTAACTTAACCTTTGAGTAGACCCTTAGCCATCTAATAAGTTCTTGTTAAGTGTTTTATGTAGGTAATAATCAGCAGTGAAACAAGGCCAAGAATCCTGCTAAGGAGCATGTTTTGGCACTAGAAGTCTCTCAGAAGGATGGACTCTGAATCCAGACCTGGAATGAGCCTCACGCAGTCCAACTGAGCTTCCCAAGACTTTACAACAACTACTCGCGCAGCTCTCGCGAAGCTCAAGAGTAGAACACATAGCGCAGTCTTGCGTAGTTCAAAGCAGACCTCTCTCAACCTCGGGCAGTTCGCTCAGAACGGCTGAGGAGAGAGAGCTTTAGGAGACTCCTCGCGCAGCTGTCACGTAGTGGCCGCGGGATGAAATTTTTAGAAGAGAACTCCTCGCGCAGTTCTCGCGCCATTCAAAAAGAAAGCATCCTCGCGAAGACGGAGCCATCCTCGCAAAGATCAATCAAGACATGAAACCTCGCACAGTTCAGAACTCATTAAAGCCTCGCGAGGAAACTCGTGAAGTCCATTGAAGAGAAGTGCTCGCGAAGTTCTCGCGCTATTCAAATCTGTCCTCGCAAAGATCAACCCAGTGATCGCACAGCTACCTCGCGACTGCTTGAACACCAACCACGCGACAAGTCTGGGAAACAATTACTACCTAGTGAAGCCCTGAACTTCAACTTCCATCTCTTCAACAGAGGACCTTCTGGGAATTTCCAGTGATTAGGGCACGCACTCTCATGCTCAAATCTCTGTGCAAGTGCCCCAAGGCATCCAAGGATCACTATTCAGCCACGTGGCATCGTTAAAATTAGGGTTTCATAACCCTAATGCGCCGCCACACCACTGCTATATAAACCCATACTTAGCTTAGGTTTAGAGATCCTGGAATAGCTGGGAACACATCTCATTTCTTGGAGACTTGATCTGAGATCGTTTTTCTTTTCTTTTCGTAGCTGTAAGTAATTTTCTGTTTCTTTTTCCTTCTCTCCATAGTCCAGCACTTGCTGGCTATGTCTTTGTATGCTTTTTGAACTAGATCAATGGAAGTTTTGTAATAGGATTTGTACCCTGTAGGATTTGTATTGGAATGTGAGATGCTCTGTGCAAGGCTGCTGCCTTGTGATCCGTCATTGCTTTGGCTATGATTCAAAGCAATGGAGGACTGATTCTAAGGGTCACTCAGATCCAAGTGACCTGTGTGTCTGGGCTATCATGGTCATATACGGCCTTAGCCCCACCACAGGACCCACTAGATCTGAAATCCCCATGGGAGCTTGAGCTGGTAGCCTTGTGACCATGGTGGTGGCAGCGATATTCTTGTTTTGTCTTGGGCTCCGTGAGGAGGATAGCCTCTGGGATAGTCTGTGACCATTCAAGTGGACAGGTTATAGCCTTAAGGTGATTCTAATCCACCGATCCAAGATGGATCTTTCTTCTTTACACCTGAGCTTGTAGAAGCCTGGTGGGAGATTGTACAGAGCCAGACTCCCCTATATTTGTATAGATCCACCATCAGATGTTAGATCTGATCTGGTTATAGAGATTGTAGGCTTGTGACTGGACCATTGTAGTCTCACTCAAGCAATGGACAGCTAGATCGAAGGTTGTACTCAATCTCTTGTTGGTTCTATGTGTCTAGGCTATCATGGTCCTATACAGCCTTAGCCCCACACATAGAGCTTTAGAGGTTGAGGTTCCCTATGGATTCTTGAGCTGGTAGCCTGGATGAAATAGTGCCTACAATGATTAACTTGTTTTGACCTATCCCTGGATTGTGGTTCCCCTATGGGATAGTCTGTGACCATTTGAGTGGACAGGTTATAACCTTAAGGGATTGAATCATGGCAGAGAGATGGGTTGGATCTTTTCTCCTCAGTGGTGATAACGTAGCCATTGGACAGGATTTCTATAACATCAGATCTGAATCTGAGTTACAAAAATCCTCTGATCTAGGCTCAATGACATACTTCTCACCCTTTTATATTTATTTTCCACACTCCATCCATCCTCTCAACCCTTTCTGTAGTTTAGACATTAGGTTACCTTAGAATACCTAGAATAAGTGACCTTAAACTCCCCTCCTTTTTAGGACTGCCAGATTTATAGTCAGATCTGGAGGGACTACTAGAGATGGCTCCCTTGGAGCTGTAGATCACCTTTCCCTGTGGGACAAACTCTTACTTATCAAAACTTGCCACAATGGACCCTGTATCTTACAGGTCTAGGATTTCTTAGTTGTGCTAATTTCATCCCCTGTTTTATCTTGATTTTTAAATTTCTTTTACCACAAACCAATAAAGCAAGCACACACTCAGAGACCCCCCAACAGCTGTGCTAATTTATTTTTTTTATGATCTGCTAATATGAGATAATTTGTTTTATATTTAATGATTTGCTAATGTAATAAGTTGTGCTATGGCTAGTTTGTTGTGCTTTAAAAGAACTGTGACAGAAAATTGTATACTGGTGCACATGACAGTGGGCCCAACAACTGAAGTGTAAAATTCAGTGCAGTAGCTGGCGGTTCCTGAAGAAATGGGAGGCTCGCTAAGCTCTGTTGTTTAAAAATGAGTTGCGCAAGAACTTCACGAGCAGAATGACCTGAAGCAGAGCCTAGCAAGAGCTTCGCGAGGCCCTCATTTTCGCCAAAAAGGCCTGTCACGCAGTTCAAAGTGAATTGTGTGAGTCGTATTTCTCATTTATGTGAGCTCGCGAGGATCAATGCGATTTGTTAAATCCTAGCGAGATCCTTGCGAAGCTCGGGATGCCCCTCCTATAAAGCCCTTGCTTGGTTCTTTCAACCCATCCTCTGCACAAACTCTCAACCCTAATTGACAGTTGAGCATTCCAACTCCCTTCTTCACTGCCCATTTTGCTCCAACCCGTGCACCCTACTCTGGTTACATTACCAATCTTCACTACCCAGTCATTTAACACCTATCAAGGGTGGATTTGGTCTATTGAGCATCTGTGATTTCGAAACCCTAGAGGTTTGGGGTAAGCTTCTTAATTTATTTTTTAGCTCTGTTGGTTTTGGTCTGTTGTGTTTGTGAAAGAGTTAATTTATTAGGGAAAAACTGTTGTGGAACCTTATTCGAACTATAGGCAACCTAGGGTTTGTGAACTAAAGGGGTAAAAATCTAAATTTTGACAAATGGCCGACAAAACCTCATTCTTGGATAGCCTACAAACCCTACTGAACCCTCTTCAAATAGATCCTCCAACTTCCACCAGAAAATCAGTGAGGATTGACGAATCCTTTACTGGGGACGCCACTGATGTCCCGAAGCCGCTAGTGGAGAAAACGAAAAAGAGGGTTGCTCCAAAGAAGAGGGCAAGAACTGTCACCAAGAGCCCTACAAAGTCTAAGAAATAGAAAAAGTTTGAGGAGGTGGTTCCAGAAATTGATCCCCTAACAACTCCCAGTGAGTTCATGGCTACTATTAAATTAGAGCCTGAAACTGCCTTTGATAAGGCATATTTTGAGAAGGAACCCTTGACTGCTCCATCCATTGAATTCCTGATAAAGGTTTCCTTGTTGCCCCTGTTAAAAAATCTCAATGAATTAGTGTACCCTAGGTTAGGGTCAAGAAGAATGATGGTGGACACCATTTGCTGTTGATACTCCTTTATGACTTTGAGATGATAGTGGGCACATCTGAGATAGCCCTAGCCCTAGGCATACTAGCTGCCTACAATCCAGAGTGTAACTTGGGCGCACCTCTGACTGCCCCCATTACTGTGATTGCTGAGAAAATTACAAGAGGAAAGAAGGCATCAGGAGACTCTATCAGGAGGAGAGATTTGGATCCAAGTTTGTTGTTTATGGACCATGTTCTGAGAAAGAACATCTATATGACTAGGCACCAGCAGGAGATAAGGGCACCCATTGCTGATGCCATCTACTCCTTCTCTCAGGGGCATTGCTTCAATGCAGCCCAACTAATTTTTGAGAGGATGATGGACATCCATCTAAAAGTACAGAAGAAGCAGAAGCCCCATGCACTGCCATATAGCAGGCTAATTACAACCCTGCTCAAAAAGGGTGGCTATCAATGGAAAGTAGGAGAAGAAACTGGACCTTGGCCCCATTTGAGTTTGGTAGAAGATTATGGACAATCAACATATCCATGATGAATAAGAAGAAGGATAAGGAGTCTAAGGCAACACCTACCATTCAAGAAGTGGCTACAGCTACAGCAGTTACATCAGCAGCTACCACCTCAGCCTCACCCCTCATTCCATCAGCTACTACCAAAGCTACAACAGTAACCACCAGCTCAGATCCACCCACCATCCCTACTCTCATGACTACCATGGGATCCCCCACACCTTCCACAACCCCCATCCCTATTCCAGCTATAGCTCCTACTCAACCCACCTTTCATTTTAACCTACCCAGCCCACCCATCGAAAGAAAGTATAAAAAGAGAGCCTCTAAATCAACCAAAGAACCCATTGAACCTGCCATATCCATTACCTTACCAGCACCTATACCAAGTTCTGACCCTATTCCATTAATCCAGCCCATACCAAACCTCGAACCAACTCACATACCTAGCCTAATTCCAGACCCACCTTCCCCTTTCACAATGGATGACAGTGAGCCTATGGCCACTTACATTGAATAAACCACCACCACAGAATCACCCACTACCTGGGAAACAAATGACCCATTTGATCCCACTACCTCTCCTACCCCTTCCATTCCTTTTTCTCCAACCCATGACCAGGACCAATTCACATCTGAGGGATACTCAGCCATGATGGACTCCATTGTGGGGGACATGAGGTATGAGTTCACACCTCTCCTTGATTACCCACAACCCACCCACTTTAACCATGCCCCCACCGTTAAGTAGTGAAAAATACTATTTTTCACCTCTTAACCTAACATTTATTGGACCCTTAAGCTACCTAATACTGTGTTTTAAGTATGTTTTGTACATAAGCAATAAAATCTAGCCTTAGTGTAGATATCCACCTAAAAAGACCAAAGAAGCAATATGTTCCTCATCACGTGTTCACAACAACCCAAAGGCAATAGAGTTGTATAAATTTATGAGAAGGTCATGGGCTCATCAAGGCATGCTTGAGACCAAGCACAATTGCAAAGAAGACAGATTGAACCCACCAAGAGGTTGCTGAGTGCTAACAGATGGAAGACAGTGCACTAAAGATAGATGCCAGCTGAGGAAATTCAAGGCAGAAGCTGTCGAGAGGTTCTGAAGCTCACATGCCGAGTTGCCGAGAGGATTCAGTAAGCTATCAAAAGGTTCCAGTTGCTTGTCGATAGGTTATGCTTGCAGAGAAAGAATCCTGTCGACACCTTACCTGAAGGTGCAAGGGAGGTCGCGAGGTTCAAATAAACCTATCGAGCAGAACGAGAGAAGTTTGCGACAGGATCTGCTAGAACCTGTCGAGAGAACCCCCAACTTGTTGAACACTTCACCAAGTCGATAGGTTGATTGTAACCTGTCGACAGGATGACTGAAGAACTGAACAGAGGGTATCAAGAGCTACTTCAAACCTATCAAAATACAGAACAAACAGACTAGGAAGTTACCAAGAAGTTCCCTAAACCTCTCGACATTCGTTTTCAGAACTTCTCATGACCCTTCTTCAGTAGCTACAACTTTTGGATTTTGCGCACACGATCCAAGGCACGACAGCGACCCCTGAGGGGTATTTTTAGTAATCAACTGAGCACGAGCGGGAACTCTAACTACCTCACATGTACTTGTTAGTTATTAACCAATAGGAGAAAAGCTTCTAAAAGAGGGATCAGCTACATCAGCATAACTATATTATTCATTTGAGTTCTGATTGGCTGAAATAGATCTGAGAAAAAGGTATAAATAGAGGAGCAATAACATTGAAAATTATCTAGAAATTGGGAGTGCAAGAGCCAAGTTCGAATTCATTTTCCCTCCAATTTTTCCCTCTCTTTTCCCTCTTCTTCTTCCTCGCTTTTTAGCCAATTATGGTTGGCTAAAACTTCTTCAGTAGCTAGGGTGAGGTTATGAACTGTAATTAAGAGTTTCAGAGGCTTTGTAAAGGATTGAATGCTGCACAGATTGTATATCTGAGCACAACATTGTAAGCAGTTACATTGCAATAGAATTGTGGGATTTAGAGTTAATTCTGAGCTATATTTTATTTATTCGTATTTGATTTCTCTAGTTTGGATACTCCTGTGGGCCAGTCAGAAATGGAGAGCTTGTAGCCTGGCATTCACAACATCTACAATGGTTAACCTATTCTAATCAAGACCATTGGCCAAAAGACAATCTCTGGGCTGATCTGTGACCATTCAATTGGACATATCACAACCTTAGAATTGCTCTGATTCTCTGGTTAAGATCATATTCTTATACCATGCATCTGCTAGGGTCAAACCTGGGGAGCTTGTAGCCAGATGAAGGATTGTTATAGATCTGATCTAAGCATTGCCTTTGATTCATTTAATTTTCAGTGAATGACCAAATCCCTAGTTGCTGCTCTCCATCCTTTTAATTTTAATCCACTTTCCTTCACTCTGTGTTTTCTTAAAATTTGGTTCAACTACATTTAATTTCTATAGTTCGTAGTGACAAAAACCCAAAACATCTCTTTCCAGTTTTAGTATAGCTTAAATTAGGATAGAGTGCCAGATCTATTGTAGATTTAGAGATTTATCATAGTTTATTCACATTTCCCTGTGGACTTTCCCTTACTTACCTATCAAAACTTGCTACAATAGCCCTGTATCTTGCAGGTCTAGGAGATTGTAGTGGTGCTGAATCCACCCTTTATTTTAATTTGATTTTATTTTTCTTTTACCATTACACGCTAAATCAGCATATGAAACCATTAGGGGACAACAAAATTTGGAAGAGCAAAAGCGACAAGAAAGACCACTGTTGAGGATTTTCAGTGTGCTGATTTATTGTGTAATGATAAAGATAAAATAAAATCAAAATAAAATAGAGATGGATTCAGCACATCTAAAATATCCTAGACCTGCAAGATACAGGGTCCTTTGTAGCAAGTTTTAATAAGTAAGAGTTTGTCCCACAGGGAGTAGTGATCTAAACCTAGAAGGAGTATAGTAGACCTCCAGATCTGGCTACAGATCTGGCAATTCTATGAAAACAGGGAAAAGAAAGAGAGTTTTTCTGTGTCACTAGATCTAATTCTACAAAACTGAAATAAAAGTAAACTAAAAGGTGGAGGAAGATGGATGGACAAATAAAGATCAAATGGTGAGAAATAGGCAGCCAGAACCTGGTTCTTATTGCAAAACAGATCAAGATCTGAGGATTTGCAACCATCCTTCATTTGGCTACAAGCACAAATGCAAGGTAGAAGACTCCACTCCAAATCACAGGATCTACCTGGTCTTAAGGCTATGATCTGTCCACTTGAATGGTCACAGACCATCCTATAGACTTTATCTGATCCGGGGATTTATAGCAGACGAATCCAATTAGAGCCCGAGCTTGGACTAATCTTAAGGCTATGATTTGTCCACTTTAATGGTCACAGATCATCCTAGGGACGTCCTCAAAAGCAAAAGCATCAATCAGAACAATTAAAACCATTATAGATGCTGCAATTCCAAGGTCACAGACTCAGGGAATTATAGGAGTATTAGATCCAGGGAAATCAGATGGTCATCAAGAGATCTACCAGTTAAGCGGGTGAGCTGATTAACAACTCCTCTACACAAATCTGATCGAGAATCTAATGGGGCCACAAGATCTTTAGATTTAACTAAGCTTTAAAATCAACAATTTATTGCTTCAATCAAAACAACATACAATAACATTGTTCCCAGATCTGTAGTTTGTGCATCGATCCACATTTCTTCATGCCACAATTACAATAACAAAATAGATCTGAGCTGCTATCTAAACCTAATCCAACAGGCTAGATTAGAGAGAGAAGGGGGAAGAGAAAAAGGAAAAATAAAACCTAAAACTAAACCTAAATGAGCTAAGGAGAACTCAGACTATTCCTTTGTTCCTACTTTCCTTGCTGAAGAAAAATAGCAAAATAGATGGGTATTTATACATATGCATCGATCCATGTGCCTTGAGTTGCAGCCAATCAGAGAGTAGAGGACTCAGATCTGTTATGCACAACTGAGGTGTCTTCATTTTGGCCAAGGAAAATCACATGTGGTCTGCTGTCCCATGTGCAGAAATTTGTGCCCAGCTGATGTGTTTTTGCAGCTCTCAAAAATGCCCCTACCGGCCACTGATATTTGCTAATGGAACCCAAGATAAATCCCTGAGATGTGTGGGACATTGGGATGTGTGCCCTAGAAGCATTGGAATCCCCAAAATGTCCCTAAAGTGTGAAATAGATGGCTGGAACCCGTGTCTCGATAGGTTGGAGCTCCAGAACTTCGATCTTGACAGGTTCAGGCATCTATTCGATAGGTTGGAGCTTCAAAACTTCGATCTTGATAGGTTCAGGCATCTGTTCGATAGGTTGGATGGGCTTCAGGTGTGCATTCGACAGGATCTCGACAGGTTCATTCAACCATTCGACAGGATGCTCGATAGGTTCATTTTCAGTATCAGAACCTCTCGACAGGTTCAAACAACCATTCGATAGGTTGTGATAGGTTCAAAAAATCATTTGATAGGTTGCGACAGGTTCAATTTTAGCCTCTTTTCAGCACTGTAGCTTGATTTCAGCACATACCAGCTCATGGGGTTCAAAACAACCCCTCGTGGAGTCTATTTCCAGCACATAACAGCTCTACAATCCACATTCCAGCTTTGACATCTTCTCTAGTCCTTCAAATACAACAGTTGTGCTACTAATGTGGCTCATTTTCCAGCAATAAAACTGCTTGAAGGTCTTGGTTTATAGACTAAAAAGCTACTGAGTCAAAGCGATGACACTTTAATAATCTCGAGTTCTTCAAGGCAGCTATGCATGCTGGCTTTGCAATTTTATGGCTTCGTGCATCAGCACTAAAGTGCTCACATCTTTAATGGTATTAGTTGCTCTTATGCTTCAAAGATTGCTTTAACCAAAGCTGCACAAGTGCCACTTGAACTGCTGCACTGCTGAATATAAAATTGTTGAATTGCCGGTTTGCTCAATTCGTTGCAGCAGTAGTTCATAAAACTTGGGCTTCACCACTCTCTCAGTAGGTCTTCAAAGGCCCCCAAAGCATGCTAAAAATCCCCAATAGTGTGAACCACCATGGTGCCTTTTCAATAAATCCATCAGCTCTACTGCTAAACACAAAATTCCTTCTTCTTGGCTTCAAAAGCATGGATTGCAACATTAAGCTCTTATTTTGTTATTATCTGTAAAAACACACTTAAAAGACATTATTAACATGCTCAAAGGTCCATCATAGGTCAGGTTAAGGGGTAGAAAGTGGTATATTTTAGTGCTCAACACACCACCTACCCCAAGTATGGTGTCTGCTCGCGCTGCATCATTGAGGCGGCATGCTCACACATTCTTTAACGATGATGCACTGGATAGGGCTAGCTTGCGACTCGCACCAAAGGACAATACCATTAGGATTGAAGATCTCCCTAAGATGCTTGATGAGTACATGGCCAAGAGGGAGTGCCCTAGTCATTCATTTGGGTTCGATAAATTTAATAGGGATGTCAAATTTAACCTGCCTATAGAATTCAAACCGCCAAAATTTGCCAGATATAATGGCACGGGAAATCCAAACCATCACTTAACACTCTTTTGCAACAACTGTCGGCATATACGTGACAATCAGGGACTTCTCATTCACTACTTCCAACGCTCATTAGTAGGGGAAGCACTTGACTGGTTCGCGGGACTCCCACTCTATAAGATCGAAACCTTTGACAATTTAGTTAGTCAATTCTTAGACCAATATAAACACTTGATCCAAGAGACAGTCAGCCTCAGCAACCTGATGACTGCTAAGCAAGGACTTAATGAAGAGTTTGTTGACTTCGTCGCTCGATGGAGAAAACTTACTGCGAGGATTGGCACTTCAATGAAAGAAAAGGACTCGGTCGACATTATCATTGATAATACTAGGGAACCGTTAAAGAGCGCGTTTGTCATAAGTGATTGCCCGGACTTCACTGCACTTCACTCTCGGGCATCCGACTAGCACAACATATTAAAGGCAGAGACCTTACCCTTTCTATTGTTACGTCCAAAATAGGCTCCTCTAACGAGACAAAGTCAAAAAATAATAAGAAATCCTTAGAAACTGAATAGGTCAACACCGTTGTCAACCAAGGACAAAATTCTAATAATGGTAACTTCTGACCGCGCAACTTCGGACAAAATCAAAGTCAACAATGGTATACCAATCAGAATCAGGGCACTAACTAATCTAGATATGCAAACCAGAACCAAGGTCAAAACCAGGTCAAGGCCAATACCAAAATAGAAATCAATACCCCAACACCTATCAGAACCAAAACGCAACACATAACCGACCGGCCCACATGCTGAACTATAATAATGTCCCCCCACCATAAAACTTTAATTCAACTAGAGGTCCCTACCAACCGAGGCGGGAACATTATCCCGCTCTGCCTGATACAATCTCAAATATCTTCTAATTTCTTAACACTCAAAACCTCCTCCGATCCCCACCAGAAAAACCTAGCCCATGGCCTACAAATCTAGATTACATTAAATACTGTGCCATCCATCGATATGCAGGACACGATTTAGAAGATTGTTGGGTCCTTAGGGACGTGATTTATGATATGAACGACCACAATCAAATCGATTGGGAAGCGCTTAGGGATCCCAACCCTAATACTAACCAACCCCAACAAAACTAGGGGATCATAAACAGCCCCATGCCTAATCATAACCAAGCAACACCTACCCAGGTCACTACTGTGTATCTCTCCAGTTAACCCTCTTTCCTACCCACTACTTTAATCACTCGCATCCAACCCTCCCACGTTCCTGCTACCACTGTGAGTCTTTTCACCCCTGCACCCCTCGACCTTGATCACTCGCATCGCTTTGCAAAACCCGCCACCTTACCCAAATTTCACCCACATACAAGCCCACTCTCTTAGGGCTAGGAGACCATTCCTCCATCGTCCCCTACCAGAACTTTTGACCCCTCTAGATTTTGAATCGACACTTGTTGAGAACTGGAAAATACCATTTTTCACCCCTTAGTCTGGGCCTTGATAGACCCTTGAGAGAACTAAATAAGTATTTTAAGTGCCTATGTTGCAACTAACAATAAAGACACGCTTAACCATAAAAGCAGCTCAAAAGTGCCAAAAAGATGACAATCCATGTCAGTCCAAAGGAAGGAAGTGAAGAAACAACCTCATCAACTGTCGAAAGGTCTAAATAGAAGAGGCAAAGACCTCTAAGAGAAGCAGGGAACATTTCGAACAGAGAAATGCACTACAGAGTTCTTTTCGCAAAGAACTTGCACTTTTCGTAAAGAACCTTGAACTTTGCGAAAAGAAGAAAACACTCCTCGAAAAGAAGATTGAACTTTGCGAGAGCTTGAAGTCATTGAACTTTGCGAAAAGGCCCTAAACTCTGCGAAAAGGACTAAAACTCAGTGTAGCTTTGAAGAGCATCCGAACTCCTCGAAAAGAAGATTGAACTGCGAGCGAGCTTGAAGTCATTGAACTTTGCGAAAAGGCCCTGAACTTCTGCGAAAAGGTATTCGAGATTCACTTTAACAAGGGCAATTGATGAATCACGACGTGCCTAATGCATTGAAAAGCGCAGGGACATTCCGAAAGATTCTGAGCACGAACCAAAGGCATATTCCACCCCATGTGAACACCCAAAGATGAAATTACTTGGTGGGAACTTCTAGAAACTCTAATAAACTTTCAAAATGCATAACAGAATTGATGCCTCTGTTTCCTGATTGGCTGAACCAGATCAAGCGATTACGATTGGCGAAGCAGATCCGGATCACGTGCTCGACTCCTATTGGTTGATCTGAGATCTATCCAATTCTGATTGGTTGATACACATTTGAGCTGGCTTAGGGAAAATTATAAATAGATGAACTATTTGCCCAATTTGGGTATCCAGATTTTGAGTTTCATTTCTAAATCCCCCATTTCCCAGCCAAACAGCTTGTCTGCAATCCTTGTAATAGCCTACTTTGCACTTGCATTTGAGAGCTGTGAGACATTTCTGTAATTCAAAAGAGAGTTGTATTCAAGACTGCAAATCTGAGAGCTGTTTAAGTTGTGCTCTGTAATTGTAACGGTGGATTTTAAAAGGTTGCTGTAAACTATGCATTCTCCATTGGACTCATGTCAAGGGTTCCCTCTGATCTCCTCAGTACATTAGACTCCTTTAGATTCATTGTTTTGCATGCAATTTCCCTTGATTCATTAATCCTATGAGAATTAGTGTTGGTAACCTAATCTCTTACGGCATTTGTAGTGATGTTTCCTGTTCTGAATTGAGGATTTGGTTGAAGACTATTGGATGGTTTGTGGCCATTAAAGTGGACAGACCATAGACATAAGTGTAAGCCTAATCCTTGAATTAGATTTATCTCTCTTACATCTGTGCTTGTAGCCAGATGAAGATTGGATCACCTCTGTTGAGCTGCAGTTATTCTCATTAGATTTCAAAGACCAAATCAAAGTTAGATATTACTTCTCCATTTTTTATATAAGTTTACCACAAACGTTTCCCCAACTCGGATCTGGATCATTTAGTTTAATTTTTACTTTTTATTATTTAGTTAACGTGACAAATTCAACCTCCCATCTTATATGCTTTGTAGATAGGATCAGAGGCCAGATCTGGTAGCTCAGATCTGGAGGTTTATCTTAAATTTTAAAACAATTCCCTGTGGACGATCTTTTACTCACTTACATTTAAAACTTGCTACAATTGGCCCTGATCTTGTAGGCTAATTATGTTCTAACTGTGCTGATATTTTCTTATTCTTTAAATCTGTTTTCAAAATGCAAATAAATCATGCACACTTAGAACAACAACAAGTTTTTGGCGCCGTTGCCGGGGAATAGATTTTAAAATGGGTAGACCTAAGTTTTTCAATTTTGTAGATTTGATTTTAATTTTAAGTTTTTTAAAACTGCACTTTGCATTCCAAGTGCTTGATTAAATGTCTACTGCAGTTTTGTATAGAAAACCTGTTTTACTGCAGCAGAATTTTTCTATTTTTCTGAGTTTTTATTCTTTGCCTTCTAGTTATTTGAATAAATGTCGCTGCCACTCTTTTGTCTTTTTGTCAAATTTGGGCAGTAACCTGAGTTTTTTTTTCTTTTTATTTTTGTCAATATACTTGAATAAGTCGCCATGAGTTTTTGGATGTTTGCGAGATCGAGCATAGTCCAACAAGGAGCATCTGGACTAAAGGAGCAGATCTGCTTGAGTTTGCATCCCTTCTCCTTTGCATTCATTTTCTCTTTTAAATTCTTGAGAACCATAGTTACATGTTGTGTTTAATGTTTGTTTTGATTATAATTTCTGCATCTTTTAGGCATCTTTGATTTTTTATTTTTTTACAAAACCAAATACAAAATAAAAGAAAATGAAAACACAAATAGAAAATCTCTGAGTTGTTTCTCATTATTTTCAGCAGTAGTAAATAAGGGCTCTTGTTGAGCCCGGGCTGATCCAAAATAAGTAAAAAAAAAACAATAGAAAATTATAAAAACAAAAAAATATATATATATATATATATAGATATCTTCCGGATGGGCTGTTTTTCTCCATTTGCATCCACTTTTCCCATCTGGACCTGCTGAGATCATTTTTTCTTTTTTAGGAATCATGTAGGATAATGAGTAGTGAATCATAGGTTGTTTTGAATATTCAATGGACCCACTGATTTTATATTCCTTCGAGATTTCTTCATCATAAATGGGTCTCAGCTGTGTGTGAACCCTGTTTTTAATATGTGCTCCCATGCTTCATTATTTTTTTTATTTTTTTTTATTCATACACATCATCAACAAAGGGGTCAGTCTTATGAATCTTGCTTTTCACTGTATTCTTGCTAATCATTTTTATAATCACTTAGATTCATAAGTATCTCAGGCTTTTGGTTTTTTTTTTTTTCTTTGGGCTTAGGATATATCATTTGGCATTAGATTTTCTGTTTTAGGAATTTTAGTTTCAAATTCTGTTTTTAGATCGCTGATTTTTTTTCTTTCTTAGGTTAATGTGTCCTCGTTTTACTGATTTTCGTCATTTTTCTGAGTATAGTTAGTTTATAACTTTGTTTTCCTATTTTGCATTCACAAATTCTTTTTTTTTTTGTATCAACACTTTTCTTTTTCTTTTTTAACTTTGTATTCAGTCCCTTACCTTGCTTTTACTGTTTCTCTGTTATTAGCATTAGTTTCCTTCCATTTGCTTTGCAGTTCTTTTATTTTTTTGATCATATATTCAGTTTTTAGATTTTATTTTGTAACAGTTCTAGCTTAGTTTTGTTATTTTTCTGTTTTATCAGTAATTTCCTATATTTATATAACATTTTTTTTCCCTTTTCCTGCTCATATATTCAGTGTTATTTTCTTTATTTTCTACCGCACATAGCTGCAAAAAAAAATTTCTACTTAGTTTTCCTTTCTTCTTTTATCCTGCTGCCCCTTGTTTCTCAGTGTCTAGAACATTGAGGACAATGTTTATCTTAGGTTTGGGGGTATGGCAGGTATGCCAATAAAATAAGTTAATGCTTGGTGCAGCTTATGATCAGCAGAATTTTTGAAAATGAAGTAATCTCACACCTGTTTTTTTAAAAAATGAGGAAGTTAAAACTTTTTAAAATTAATTTCTAGTGTAATTCTAATACTTTCATGAAGTGAATGTCAGAAAATTTCCAAAATAAAAATTGATGTTTTAGTAAACCTAAAAAGAGAGAAAGCAGTAATGATATACCTCAAGAATTTGATAGAAAACCACACCCAGTGAGATTTGGGCCTCTAAATGTATTCTTTGGAGGTATGAATTTTTTTACGCTCTAGGAATGCTTGAACTCGCTTGTTATCACTAGAAGTTACACATATCTAAGTTAAAATATCTTGACAAAGAATCATGATATTAAAGACATGATGTAAGGCCTCCTTTTGGACAGCTTTGAACTTCAAAAACCCAACCTTTTAAAACGCCCTTGATACACACCAATTGAGCTTTATAAATCCAAGATTTCTTTGAAACCTCATCAACCTCATTTAGCCTAACCCTCACGAGAATTGGTAAAGGAAAGAAAGTCAAGAAAGGTGAGTTGGATAACGGTTTGGTAAAAGAAAAAGAAAAATAATTGAAGGCAATGATGTATCGAGAAGAAATGTGGCATTCCAAATCAATGTTGATTAGAAAAAAAGAAAAAAAGAAAAGGAGAAGGCATTTCATTGGAAGTTTGAAAAGAAAGAGAAAAGATGGCCACTTTGGCTCGAAAATTCAAAGAAGAAGATGAAATTGTCTTTGAATTGAAGAAGGTGTGTCTATCACCTCCTTACCTTGGTGACTTCTCAATTTTGAACTCCATTCCACCCTTTATTCTTGATAAATTTCACCCATAAGCCACATTACAACCCAAGTTAAAGTCCTTCTTGATCAATGATGGATTGAGTCACATGGAGATAAGGATTTGTGTAATCTATGGTGAAAAAGTAGTAAATTCAGGCGAAAAAAAGCAATGCCTATGCTCCTGCTTACAATCCTATTTGAGGATAATTGCTCTTGTATGTGAAATAGTGCAACCCTCATATTTGCATGGTGAGTGAAAACCCTGGTGAGAGTTGAGTTTGAAATCAAATTATTTGGGGTAACATCAAAACTGAATTCTCAAATAGAAGGCAAGCTTTTCATTAATCTTTCTTGTAAAAACTTTTTGACACCAACTGAGTGAATGGTAAAGGAATTACAGAATTTTAGTTTTGAATGATGTTTTCTTGAAAATCTTCTTACAACTTTGTGATGCAGGTGTGAATAATCTGATTGGATGAAAGTTTGCTTTAACAGAACTGTATTGATCTTAACTAATTTATTGGAGAAGTTTGTGGGTACCTTCACTGAAAACCCTCAGGAGACTTCACTCCTCCACTAGGGATCACCTAGGGGTTTAAAAGGCTTGTTGCATATGCTAAATGCAACTGTGCTCCCTACAAAAATGGCTTTTCATTCTATTTTTAAATTTTGTCTTTGCTCAGGACTAGCAAAGCTTAGGTTTGGGGTGTGTTGAGAACTGAAAATACCATTTTCACCCCTTAATATGGGCCTTGATAGACCCTTGAGAGAACTAAATAAGTATTTTAAGTGCCTATGTTGCATAACAATAAAGACACGCTTAACCATAAAAGCATCAAAAGTGCCAAAAGATGACAATCCATGTCACCAAAGGTAGGAAGTGAAGAAACAACCTCATCAATCGTGGAAAGGTCTAAATAGAAGAGGCAAAGACACGTAAGAGAAGCGAGGATCATTTCAGAGAATGCACTCTGAGTTCTTTTCAAAGAACTTGCACTTTTCAGAAGTACCTTGAACTTTGCGAAAAGAAGAAAACATTACTCGAAAAGAAGATTGAACTTTGCGAACACACCTTCAGAAGTCATTGAACTTTACGAAAAGGCCCCTGAACTCTGCGAAAAGGACTAAAACTCCAGGACTAGCTTTCGAAGAGCATCTGAACTCCTCGAAAAGAAGATTGGACTTTGCGAACAGAGCTTCAGAAGTCTTTGAACTTTGCGAAAAGGCCCTGAACTCGCAAAAGGTATTCGGAGATTCGCGGCTTTAACAAGGGCAATTCGATGTCTGACGTGCCCCAATGCATTGAAAAGCCGGGGATATTTGGAAGATTACACGCAACCAAAGGCATATTCCACCCATGTGAACTCCCAAAGATGAAATTACTTGGTGGGAACTTCTAGGTACTCTAACAAACTTTCAAAATGCATAAGAATTGATGCCTCTGCTTTCCGATTGGGTGAACGAGATCAAGCGATTACGATTGGCGTAATGATCTGGATCCTGGTGCTCGACTCCTATTGGTTGATACAGATCTATCCAATTCTGATTGGTTGATACACATTTGAGCTGGCTTAGGGAAAATTATAAATAGATGAACTATTTGCCCAATTTGGGTATCCAGATTTTGAGTTTCATTTCTAAATCCCCCATTTCCCAGCCAGACAGCTTGTCTGCAATCCTTGTAATAGCCTACTTTGTACTTGCATTTGAGAGCTGTGAGACATTTCTGTAATTCAAAAGAGAGTTGTATTCAAGACTGCAAATCTGAGAGTTGTTTAAGCTGTGCTCTGTAATTGTAACGGTGGATTTTAAAAGGTTGCTGTAAATTATGCATTCTCCATTGGACTCATGTCAAGGGTTCCCTCTGATCTCCTCAGTACATTAGACTCCTTTAGATTCATTGTTTTGCATGCAATTTCCTTGATTCATTAATCCTGTGAGAATTAGTGTTGGTAACCTAATCTCTTACGGCATTTGTAGTGATGTTTCCTGTTCTGAATTGAGGATTTGGTTAAAGACTATTGGATGGTTTGTGGCCATTAAAGTGGACAGACCATAGCCATAAGTGTAAGCCTAATCCTTGAATTAGATTTATCTCTCTTACATCTGTGCTTGTAGCCAGATGAAGATTGGATCACCTCTGTTGAGCTGCAGTTATTCTCATTAGATTTCAAAGACCAAATCAAAGTTAGATATTACTTCTCCATTTTTTATATAAGTTTACCACAAACGTTTCCCCAACTCGGATCTGGATCATTTAGTTTAATTTTTACTTTTTATTATTTAGTTAACGTGACAAATTCAACCTCCCATCTTATGTGCTTTGTAGATAGGATCAGAGGCCAGATCTGGTAGCTCAGATCTGGAGGTTTATCTTAAATTTTAAATCAATTCCCTGTGGAGGATCTTTTACTCACTTACATTTAAAACTTGCTTCAATTGGCCTTGATCTTGTAGGCTAATTATGTTCTAACTGTGCTGATATTTTCTTATTCTTTAAATCTATTTTCAAAATGCAAATAAATCATGCACACTTAGAACAACAACAACACTCTCACCACCTCCCTTGTCTGATTCTGAGCCCGAGTTTGGAGATCGCGTTCTTCAAACCGCAGCCCAAGTTGCCGCACAGGTGGAAAGTGTCACATGGAAGACTCCAAGTCTAGAAGATGAAACGAAGGCTTAGTGCTCACTAAACATAAAGGAAGGCGGGCGAGAGAAACTCTCATACCCGCATGAGACCCTAGTCTCAGCTTTCCTAGAATAAGATTACACATAGTACCTCTCGCTTTGGAATGGTGTTGTGCAGGCCCATGCTCCGACCTCTAATTTTACTCGCTTCACAAAAACATCGACATCAAGTCATGCTAGGTTCACTCAACAGTCGACTTGCCCAATTCTCAAATCTGGAACCAATTACCCACCTCCTCCTTTCCCTCAAAATAGGGATTTCACAAATGCACCATAGCTAGACAAGAGTGCAAGAGAAAGAGAGGTTCACTTGTCGCCCCCGCCTCACATCATTCCTCCGCCAATTCCTACACCTCAACCACTTCAACGACCCACACCTAAGGCTCATCGGCCATGCAAAGAGATTACGCTCGAGCTGAGGCAAGAATACTACCTGCTACGGCACCTTCAAAAGATCTCAGCTCAGATATCTATATTAGAGCTCATCAAGAAATCTCCTGATCATCACCGATTATTGGTAAGGACACTTGAGGACACTTAGGTAGATGAGGACATGACCCTAGATGAGCTTCATCAAATCACCTCGGTCATGGCGCAACCTCCGGCACTCACATTCACCGACGCAGACATGCCTAAAGAGTCACTCCGTGGGAGTGCTGCTCCTATATATATCTCACGGTCATCATTAGAGGATTCTCCGTACCTCATACATTAGTGGATATTAGAGCAGGACTCAATATTTTCCCGCTCACAACGTTAAAGACACCCGAATACATGGAACAAGATGTCAGGCCCTTGGCCCTTTCACTCATAGCTTATGATGGCTCACGTCATTTTGTTAAAGGGACTATTAAACTCCAGGTTCGCCTCGAACCTGTGACCAGGGACATCACCTTCCATGTTTCTAATTCTACTAGCAAGAAAATGGTTGAAATCAATGAAGGCCATCGCATCTATGTATCATCAATGTGCCAAGTTCTCATATGAGGACTCCATCATCCGTATATACGCTAATGCACCCCTCCAGGAGATAGATACTAATTATGTAGCGAGCATACCAACGGCTCATGATCATGTTTTGAACATAGGTCATATTCAAAGGACTCGAATCTCGAAAGAGACCAACCATACCAAAAGTCCTTCCCCCCTACCCATCCTAGTTCTCCCCTGACATGTCAACCAGAATTGATGAGGAGAGGTTGGTCCAAACCTCGCCAAGATTTATGACATCAACCCCACCGCAATGAAGGGATGCGATCTTATGTACCAACTTGGATACATTCCTCACACTGAACTCGTAAAGAATAAGTAAGGTCATGTAGGACCTGTCGTCCCAATAAAAACACACAAGCATATAGGGCTAGGTTATCAATCGGACAGCTCACAAGCCGACTTGTTCCCTATCTCACCAAAATGGTCTCTATATGATCACTTCATCTACAGGATCACTGAGAAAGCCAATGTACCTAAGCAGAAAGAGGTATCCTTCACTAAGCCCCAAGAAGTGGAAATTGAATAAATGGCTAAAGCATTTGGCGATTTGACAAACCTAAAAGACGACATTGATAAACCCCTTGCAGGAGTCAAACCCTTGTTTGATCTTGAAGAGGAGAGGAAGGAAGAACCTTCCTAGCCCAACCCACAAGTAAAAGATTGGGAATCTACTGATGACGAGGACTTCCACATAGCTACCTTGTAAGGAGATAAAGAACATTTATACCCACCATGGGAAGAAGATGATGCATCACAAGCAGAGTTTAACTCGTTTAACATGAACCTCTGCCTTGGCCTTAGGGGATGGGAATGCCCGTGGGACTCTCCTTGTATCTCTCACCCATATCAACCTCACTGCGAGGCATGCACTCACATATTAGAGCAATTTGCTAGCGCAATCCAGTTTTCTACAATGATAAAAGTGAATAATTCTGACCCTATAATGATGGAAACAAGCAAAAACCCACTGGCTCCACTATCGACGCAAGAAGAAGAAAATTCTGATGGCCAATTAACTGACCCAGGAGGAAATATCCACCCCGCACTTTTAGAGTTTGAAGAGGAGTTTGAATTAGACTCTCCTTCATCCCAAGATACATCGTAAATTGCTCGAGGAAGAGTGGCGACCTCCGCCAAGTGATGACGAGGACTATTAGATAGACCTCCACGCACTCGAATTAGCAGAACAAGCCAACCTAGGACTTCAAGCCTTATTGTTAAGACCTGAAAAGTACCACTTTTCACCCTTTAACTTAACCTTTGATTAGACCCTTAGCCATCTAATAAATGTGTGTTAAGCTATTTTTGTAGGTAATAAATAGCAGTGCAATAAGGCCATCAATCCTGTTAAGGATCCTGTATTGGCACCAAAAGTCCCTCAGAAGAATGAGCCATGAATCCAGACCTAAGGCAAGCCTCGCGTAGCTGACAAAGCTCCAGAGGATTCAAAAAAATATATGCTTCGCACAGTCCTCGCGAAGTCCCAAGACTTCACAGCAACTTCTCACGCAGTTGAGTGATAGAAGAGCTTCAGAAGCCTTGAGTCGCGTGACTCTCGCGAAGTTCAAGAGTTAAAGGTCGCGCAGCTATCGCGCAGTAGCCCCAGGATGCAATGTCAAAGGAGCTGTCACGCAGTTCAGAAAAGCCTCAAAGCCTCGCGAGGATCCTTGCAAAGATCCATTGAGAAGTGAAGTCTCGCACAGTTCTCGCACGGTTCAGGAAGAAAGCAGCCTCGCGAAGACCAAAGTTAGCCTCACGAAGATCTATGCTCGCCCAGTTCTTACGCTATTCACAAGTAGCAATCCAACTGCGTGAGGCCCAATCCAGCGAGAGCCTAACTCTCTATATCACGACTGCTCAAAGCATCAAGGAGCTACAACCCCGCGACATTTAGAGTTTTAAGTTAAACTCATCCTCGCGAAGCTCAATCCAGCGAGAGTGCACCAACCCCACGACAGCTAAAGCTTCAGAGTTAAACTCAACCACGCGAAGAGGAGAGCTACCACACGACGAGTCTGGGAAATGATGGCTACCTGGAGAAGCTCTAAACTTTAACCTTCTATTGCTTCAGCAGAGGACTTTCTAGGAATTTCCAAGGATTAGGGCACGCACTCCCATGCTCAAATCTCCATGCACGTGCCTCGAGGCATCCAAGGATCATTAATAGGCCACATGGCATTGCTAAAATTAGGGTTTCCTAACCCTAATGCGCCGCCACACCCACTGCTATATAAACCTAAGCCTGATTTAGGTTTGGGGATCCTAAAATCCTTTTTTGAAAACTGGACTTTAAGATCTTTTTCTTTTCTTTTCTTCTATAGTTGTAAGTAGTTTTCCTATTTTCTTTTCCTTCTCTCCATGGCCCAGCACTTGCTGGCCCTGCCTATGTATGTTTATTGAGTTTAGATTAATGGAATTTGTGATTGGGTGATGTGTTTTTATGGGATTCGTGTGTTTATGAGTTGTTCTGTGCAAGGTTGCTGCCTTGTGATCCGCCATTGCTTTGGCTGTGATTCAAAGCAATGGAGGACTGATTCTAAGGACCCATGCAGATCCAAGTGACCTGTGTGTCTGGGCTATCATGGTCCTTTACAACCTTAGCCTCACCACAGGACCCACTAGATCTGAAATCCCCATGGAAGCCTGAGCTGGTAGCCTTGTGACCCTGGTGGTGGCAGCAATATTCTTGTTTTGTTTTGGGCTCCGTGAGGAGGATAGCCTTTGGGATAGTCTGTGACCATTAAAGTGGACAGGTTATAGCCTTAGGGTGAATCCAATTCACCGATCCAAAGTGGATCCTTCTTCTCCGAGCCTGAGCTTGTAGCCTGGTAGGAGATTGTACAGAGTCAGACTCCCCTATATTAGCATAGACCCGCCATCAAATGGCAGATCTGATCTGGGTATGGAGATTGTAGGCTTGTGACTGGACCATTATAGTTCCACTAAGCAATGGACAGCTAGATCTAAGGTGGTACTCAATCTCTTGCTGGTTCTAAGTGTCTGGGCTATCATGGTCCTATATAGCCTTAGCCCCACACATAGGGCTTTAGAGGTTGAGGTTCCCTATGGATTCCTGAGCTTGTAGCCTGGATGAAGTAGTGCCTACAATGATTAACTTGTTTTGACCCATCTCTAGACTGTGGTTCCCCTATGGGATAGTCTGTGACCATTTAAGTGGACAGGTTATAACCTTAAGGGATTGGATCATGGCACAGAGATGAGTTGGATTCCTTCTCCACTTTGGTGATAATGTAGCCATTGGACAGGATTTCTATACCAGCAGATCTGGATCTGAGTCATGAATTCCAGCAGATCCAAACTCAATAGCATACTTCTCACCCTCTTATATTTATTTTCCATCCATTTTCTCAACCCTTTCTATAGTTAATTCATTAGGCTACCTTAGGATACTTAGAATAAGTGACCCTAAACTCCCCTCATTTTAGGACTGCCAGATCTGTAGCCAGATCTAGAGGGACTACTAGCTCCCTTGGAGCCATAGATCAATCTTTTCCCTGTGGGACAAACTCTTACTTATCAAAACTTGCTACATATGGACCCTGTATCTTGCAGGTCTAGGATTTCTCAGTTGTGCTGATTCCATCCACTGCTTTATTTTGATTTTTAAATTGCTTTTACCACCAACACATAAAGCAAAGCACACTGGAAATATACCAACAAGTTTTTGGCGTCGTTGCCTGAGAGAGTTTGATCTATTAGTAGACCCTTAGTTTTTGTATTTTTAGTATTCTCTATAGCTGTGAATAATTGATACTGCTGATGTAATTTTAAATCTTTCTTGCAGATCTGGACAACAGCAGAGAAGGATAATGGACTGCATTTGGAGAGTAGCTACCTCTGTTTGCAATTCTCTAACCTTTAAAACTCAGTCTAGTTTCTTTGAAAATTCCATAGCAGTATTTAGGATAGCTGTAAATTTATGTTTTCGTAAATAGCTGTAAATTTGTTAGATAAATTCTTTGAATCAAGTGCAATGTGCCTACAAGGCATTGTCCCTGCTGGTGGTGTGGTTGTATGCTAGGTAGGAGATCTCTCAGTCCTACTTTGGAGCCTTTCAACCCTGAAATAGAAAGGGATAGAAGACTTAGAAGGAACAGATACACCACAGCTGAGCCCCCAAGTGAATCTGAGACAGTATCAATGGGTGAGGAACAACCCAAGACTCTCAAGGAGTTGAATGCTCCGGATGACTATAACTCTCCATTTAGTATTTAATTCCCTGATGTTCAAGGGAACTATGAAATCAAAACTTCTATCATCCAGATGCTGCCCTCTTTCCATGGGCTTAGCAAGGAGGACCCTTACAGGCATATTGACCAATTTTTGGCCTTGTACATCACATTTAATATTGTTGATTTGAGACCTGAAGCTACTAGGCTCAGGCTCTTTCCCTTCTCTCTGAAGGATAGGGCTAGTACCTGGCTGGCCACTCTTCCCAACAATGGCATCACATCTTGGAAAGACCTACAGACCAAGTTCCTGACAAAGTTCTTCCCTAAGACCAAAACAAGCTTGTTGAGGAAGGAAATTCTTGCTTTTGCCCAATCCCCAACTGAGGATTTTAATCAAGCCTGGGATAGGTTTAAAGAAATGCTCAAACAATGCCCCCACCACAAGATCCCAGACTGGTAGCGTGTACAAAGCTTCTACAATGGGATTGATGAGAAAAATAGAGATATGGCTGATGCCTCTTGTGGTGGAACCTACATGCACAAGACTGCTGATGAGGCATGAGAATTGTTTGATGTAATCAGTGAGAATGCTTTTCAAAAACTATCCCTGGCAAGAACTAGTCAGGAGTCTGAGTCAAAAGTGGGGCCTGATGCGTTGTCAAGAGGAAAAGTTTATGAGGTGTCTGGGAACAATGATCTGCAGCTGCAGATGGCAAACCTCTCTTTGAAGTTTGACAAATTACTGACTGTGATGCAATCCAGAAGGGTTGCTCAAGTGGTGGAAGCATGTCTGATATGCCAGTCCCCACAGCACACAGTAGAGGAATGTCCATCTGCAGGGCAATATCTTGAATTGGTATTGGAACATGCTGCTGTTGCGCAATCTTTTGGCCAACAACAATCTGGTGGCTACAACAGACAGCCATTTGGATACCAGCACCAAAATGCTGGTTACCAATGGAGAGACCACCCAAATCTAAGGTGGAGGCAAGACAATTATATGCAGCCCCAGCAAATGTTGGCCTTGCCCCAAAGGCCACAGCAGTAGTTCAATCAGGGATATGCCCCTAGATCTAATTTCCAACACCAGCAGCAACCCCATCAGCAACAAAATCAATTGGTTTTACCCCCACCTCAGCCAATAAATGCTTCCTTCGAGGACCAGGTCTTGACTTCATTGCAAAGCCTGGGGACCTTGGCTCAGACTATGAATTCTCAGGGTCAGAGCATCCATGAAATGGAGGAGCAGATAAGCAAAATTTCAAAAGCCTTAGCCAGGGGAGATGCTGGGAGGTTGCCCAGCTAGCCGGTTACCAACCCCCAGGGTTAGTTTTTAATTTATGAAGCCTCAAGTTTTGAGGGAAGCAATGTTGTCACTACCCTCAGGTCTGACAGGCTGATAGACAACCAGGTGGGTACCAGACCAGCTGAGGTCATTTCCATAGATTATGCAAATGAGTGTGATGAGGATGTTGTTGGAACACAGAGCCATGAATTGCCTGCCACCCTGCAGCAGGAGAAAAATAAAGAAGCTATAGTTGAGCCTCAGCAGGAAGAAAAACTAGAAAAAAGAAAAAAATAGAAGTTTAGCCATGGGCTAGCAGCTGAGGAACCAGCAAAACCTCAGCTGCCATTTCCTCAAGCTTTGGGTGGTCTTGTCCCTTTTGAAAAAGGAAATGCCCAGATGGAGGAAATGATGGAGACCTTCAGGCAGGTGAAAATCAATTTGCCCCTCCTTGAGGCAATTAAACAAGTCCCAGCCTATGCAAAGTTCCTGAAAGACCTCTGTACCCAAAAGAGAAAAGCTCGAGGCCATGTGTCCAAAAGAGTCTTTGCAACTGATACAGTGAATTTTGTATTTAACATATCAATGCCTGAGAAGTTGCAAGATCCAGGGATACCTACTATTCCCTACATAATTGGAGACCATACAATCGGGAAGGCCCTTTTAGACCTTGGAGCCAGTGTTAACCTGCTGCCATACAGTGTATATCTGCAGCTAGGTTTGGGGGAGCTAAAACCTACCCCCATTGTGGTAATGATGGCTTATAGATCTGAGAGGAGACCCATGGGAATGATTGAGGATGTCTTGGTGGGGGTAGAGAAATTCTTTTACCCTGCTGACTTCCTAGTTTTGGACATGGGCTACAGCAAAAGTACTAATCCCATACCTGTTATCTTGGGCAGGCCATTCTTGGCCACTGCCAATGCATGCATTCAGTGCAGGTCTGGACTCATGGAGGTAACTTTCGGACATATGAAAGTTGGTGAATGTACAAGGCAAAAGTACCCTCAAGAGGACAATGAGGAGAACTTTGCAGTGGATGTACTAGAAGAAATTATGGATGAAGAATTGCCCACTCTGCTAGAGTGGAGCAACACTGTCAGGAATTTAGTTAAAGTCTGGGATATGGTGGAGGAAGAAAGCCCAGCTGGGATAACAGAAGACATGACCTCACTAAAGTCTTCTGTGGGCTCAGTGCAGCATTCCATTTGGAAACCTTCATTGCTGCCTCTTCCTCCAACCACCAATGCACCAATTTTGCCATCCACCCAACAGGCCCCTGATCTGGAACTCAAGAAGCTTCCAGAAACATTAAAATATGCCTTCCTTGAGAAAGGTGACAAGCTTCCTATGATTATCTCCTCCTCTCTTACCAATGAGCAGGAAGAGGAATTACTAACAGTTTTGAGGAAGCACAAAAGGGCAATTGGTTGGACCATTACAGATCTGGGAGGAATTGATGCATCAATCTGCATGCACAGGATTCATCTTAAGGAGGGATCACTACCCTCCAGGGAAATGCAGAGGAAGTTAAACCCTCACATGCAAGAAGTGGTCCTCAAGGAGATCATTAAATTGCTAGATGCAGGGGTGATTTACCCCATCTCTGATTCTAACTGGGTGGCACCTATCCAAGTGGTGCCCAAGAATCTGCATATGATTATTAAAACTAAATCGAAGAGTCGAGACCAGCCGGAGACCCTTTGGTTTGGAGAGTTTGCATTGATTATAGAAAGCTCAACTCTAAGACCAGAAAGGACCACTTCCCTCTCCCCTTCAATGATCAAATTTTGGACAAATTGGCTGGAAAAACTTTCTACTATTTTCTTGATGGGTACTCAAGGTACAACCAGATCCTTGTGCATCCTCAAGACCAAGAGAAAACCACCTTTACCTGTCCTTTTGGCACCTTTGCTTACAAACGGATGCCTTTTGGGTTGTGTAATGCGCCAGCCACTTTTTAGAGGTGTATGTATGCCATATTCTCTTATATGATTGACAAGTTTTTGGAGATTTTTATGGATGATTTTTCTGTCTATGGGGACGGTTTTGGCCAGTGTCTACAACACCTCAGCCTAGTGTTGCAAAGATGTGAGGAGACCAATCTAGTCTTAAGCTGGGAAAAGAGCCACTTCATGGTAACACAAGGCATTGTGTTGGGCCATGTAGTCTCTAAAGAAGGGCTTGAAGTAGACAAGGCCAAAGTTGACCTCATTGCCAATCTGCCCCCTCCAAAAACAGTCAAGCAAATCAGATCTTTCCTTGGGCATGTGGGATTCTACAGGAGGTTCATTAAGGAATTCAGCAAAAATTGCCAAGCCATTATGCCACCTGCTCTGCCAGGATGTGCCTTTCTACTTCTCGGTTGAATGTCTAAAGGCTTTTGGGACTTTGAAAGTCTGCCTTACCTCTGCCCCCGTACTCCAGACACCAGACTATACCCTGCCCTTTGAATTAAGGTGTGATGCATCAGATTTGGCAATAGGTGTTGTCTTGGGCCAAAGAAAGGATAAGCTGCTTGTGGTCATTGCTTATGTCAGCAAGTCACTTGCTGAAGCTCAACTAAACTATACCACAACTGAGAAAGAGGTTCTGGCAGTGGTTTATGCTGTGGACAAATTTAGAGCCTATCTACTAGGATCTAAAACTGTAATCTTCACTGACCATTCAGCATTGAAGTACCTATTGTCCAAGAAAGATGCTAAGCCCAGGCTGATTAGATGGATACTCCTACTGCAGGAGTTTGACATCGATATCAAGGACAAAAAGGGTGTGGAAAATGTGGTGGCTGACCACTTGTTTAGAATTGTGTTGGAGAAGTGTCTTGATGGTCCTACAAATGATGCCTTCCCGGATGAGAAATTATTTGCAATCCAATCCTTGGTCCCCTGGTTTGCACACATTGTGAACTATCTTGCTATAGAAAAGATTCTTGCCCATTGGACCAAAATGGACAAAGACCTATTTTTCTCACAGATCAAATATTTCTTTTGGGAGGAACGGTGCCTATACAAGTACTGTGCAGACCAAATCATCCGAAGATGTGTTCCCAAAAGTGATGTCCCTAGTATTCTGGCCATGTGCCATGAAAATGCCTGTGGAGGCCACTTTAGTCGAAGAAAAATAGCTGACAAGGTCCTGCAGTGTGGGTTTTATTGGCCTTCTTTATTCAAAGATGCACATACACACTGCAAGGCATGTGAGAGATGTCAAAAATTAGGAGGGTTATCCAAAATAAATTCAATGCCTTTGTAGCCCATCCTTGTTGTAGAACTGTTCGATGTATGGGGTATAGACTTCATGGGCCCTTTTCCTCCTTCTAATGGTTACCACTTCATCTTAGTGGCAGTGGATTATGTTTCCAAATGGGTGGAAGCCATTGCCACAAGAACCAATGACAACCAGGTAGTCCTCAAATTTGTAAGGCAGAACATTTTCTCAAGATTTGGAACCCCTAGAGCTATTATCAGTGATGGGGGTAGCCATTTCTGCAACAGGAATTTCGAAAGCTTGCTTAAGAAATATTCTGTGACCCATAGGATTGCTACTCCCTACCACCCACAGACAAGTGGGCAAGTTTATATTTCCAATAGGGAGATTAAGCACATCCTTGAGAAAACAGTAAGGACTAACAGGAGAGATTGGGCTGACAAGCTCAATGATGCACTGTGGGCTTATAGGACTGCCCATAAGACCCCCATTGGTATGTCCCCGTTCAGACTGGTCTATGGCAAGGCTTGCCATCTCCCAGTAGAGTTAGAACACAAGGCCTATTTGGTCATTAAAAACTTAAATATGAACCTAACTTCTGCTGGTCATCACAGGACCCTACAGCTGTCTGAATTGGACGAGCTGAGGATGGATGCCTACGCCAATGCCAGGATCTACAAGGAACAGTCCAAAGCTTTCTTTGACAAGGGCTTACTGAGAAAAAACTTCGTACCTGGTGGCAAGGTTTGGTTATTTAACTCCAAACTAAAATTCTTTCCTGGCAAACTAAACTCCCAATGGGAAGGTCCCTATATTGTCTTAAATGTGTCCCCATCTAATGCTGTGGAAGTCAAGGATCCCAAATCTGGGAGAACCTTGAAAGTGAATGGTCAGAGGCTCAAGCCTTGTCTCGAAAAACCGGCCGCCCCTATGAACACTATTCATTTTCAAGGGACTCCTTCATCTACCTGACCCACAGTTGTGTCCTTGTTGTATTATACTACTTTCATTCCTTCACTAGTTTTTAAGAAATTGTAGTGTCTCGATGGGGTCTGAGTCTGTTGGGTTTGATAGAGTTTATGTGGGGTCGGTATGATTACTTCTTCAGCTGCGATTTGCTGATTTTAGAATTGAATGCTTACTATTTAAATATTTTTGATGAGTTTGCTGTACTGCATGAATTACTCCCTATTTGGTACTAAGCCCTCACGCATTCCAAATCAAGATTTGGGAAGCTCTCGCGCGATTCACATAGAGTATTTATTACGCCGTCGCGAGCTTCCACAAATGCTGCAGAGCTCTCACGCACTGCAAGCTGCAACATCCATCTTTGCAAGATTCCGTTCCTATCTTGCGATCCCCTTGACCAGCTGCGCGAATTATATGCATTTGTCATTTCCCACGCTGACTGCTGTAACTTTTCACTTCCCAACTCACTCTTAATTAATTACGGTAGCTTGGCTGTTATTACACCGATTCATCTTCCACCATCCTCATCTTTAAATATGCAGGGAGTCCCTTTCATATTAATCTCATCCTTGCTCCTCTCACCCTAGCAGTCCTTCCCTAGTCCTAACTATGGCAGACGACAAGCCTAATGCTCTGTCAAACAAATTTTATCCGATGTGGCTAGAACCGCCCCTACCTAAAGAGCCGGACCCCCTACAACCTCTCTGGGATTAATACGAGGAGGTTCTGCAGATCCTGGCTAAAGAGGAGGAGGAGAAGCTCCAGCCAAAGAAGAAAAAGCAAAAGATAGAACCATCCCTATCCTCTGCACCTTCCACTCAACCCCCTCCACCACCTTCTCAGCCTCCACATCCTTGATCCCTCTCTCCCTTCTTCTGATTTTCTTTTTGTAATTTTTTTAGTTTTAATGAAATTTTCTTTTCCTGTTCTTCTGTAAAGCACCCTGTTTGTGGTTGTTTTTATTCTTGCTGTTTTCTTTTCTCTGACTATAATTTTGCTGCACACCCACTTTGAACCAGTGAGGACACTGCTCCTCATAGGTTTGGGAGTGTGGCAGGCAGATCCTGCCAATAGAATAGTTAACCTAAGTGCAGCAGAATCTTATGAGTAATATGGAAATGGAACCATGTTTATCTAAGAATCATGACAAATAAGCAATTTAAAATTTATTCCAGACTTTAGATAGTATAAACTTTTAAAATTTCACATTTTCATGATGAAGATCACCAAGGAAACTCCCTTGTATCAGCACTTCGTGAATCATTAGAGAGAGAAAAAGGTCAAGACATACTTAAGAATTCAAAGGAAGACCATAACCAGTGAGATTTGGACCTATACAAAAAATTTTCTTTGAGGAGTGGCTAAGGCAATTTCTTCTAGCTCTAAGGACTGGCTGAGTCACTGTGCTCACTAGAAGTTAGGCAACTCCAAATTGAAACAAATGACAGCACTCATGAAATTTAGGAAAGGATCAAGGCCTTCTTTTGGACAGTTTGAGCCTAAACAGACTAACCTCAAGCAACTGCCATTGCCCATACCCCCTTTGAGCTTTAAATCCTAAATTTCTTCAAAAAAAAACACCTGAGTACTTGCACCTGAACCTATGTATCTGATTTAACCTTACCCTCACTCTGAGAATTCAGAAGGTAAAGGAACAAGAGTTGAAGATAGACTAGCTATGGTCAACATTAGGTGAATAAAGAAGAAGTACCTCAAATTTTGGCAGTTTGGTAACTGAGAAAGTGGTGGCATTTCAGAAAAGCAAAAACAAAATAAAAAGAAGAAAAATGCATCAAAAAGAAATAAAAAAAACAAGAATGACGAGGAGTGAGAGAGGAATCAAGAGGAAACTTTCATTGGGAAAATTGAAATCAAGAAGAGAAACTGATCACTTCAAATCTGAAAACCTCAAAGAGGATGAAAGGAGCTGAATTAAAGAAGGAGAAGTCATGGATCACCTCCTTCACCTACTGACTTCTCAATTTTGATTTTCAACCTTCCATTCTTTTAACCCCACTCCATAAGCCACATTACAGCCCAGTTAAAGCCCTTGTGATCTAAGTGGAGTGAGCTGTCAGGTGGAGACAAAGAGTTACCCAATCTATGGTGAGGATCTGTCAATGATGCCAAAACTTCAGAACTATGCCTAGGCTCATGCTTACAGACCCATTTGGGAGATGTAACTGCTCTTGAGCTTGAGAGAAAATGAAACCCTCAACAGCTCTTGCTGAGAGTATGCCCTAGAGAGTTTTTTGGGTCTGATCTTAAATGCATAAGGTGTGACCTCTAACCTAATTTTTGATCCAGTGATGAGCTCAATGTTGACACACATGTGAATTGTTCCTTGGTGTAAACTGATTGGAAATTCTGTGCTTCCATGAGAAGCTTATACTGTTTAAATTTCTGTGCAGCCAAGGTGTTTGAAATTCTTATATTCTTACTGATTCAAGGGTGAACTAACTCTGTTCCTTGACTGCTCACTTGATAATAATGCACTTGTGTTAATTGTCTCATTGAGAAGTTTGTGGGTGTCTTCACTGAAAACCCTCAAGAGACTTCACTCATCCACTAGGGATCACCTAGGGGTTTAAAAGGCTTGGTACATATGCTAAATGTATTCGTGCTCCCTACGAAAGTGGCATTAAATTTCTGTAAGTTATTTTGGTGTAGCTTTGCTAAGGGACTAGCAAAGATTAGGTTTGGGGGTGTGTTAAGACCTGAAAAGTATCACTTTTCACCCTTTAACTTAACCTTTGATTACACCCTTAGCCATCTAATAAATGTGTGTTAAGCTATTTTTGTAGGTAATGAACAGCAGTGCAATAAGGCCATAAATCCTGTTAAGGAGCCTGTATTGGCACCAGAAGTCCCTCAGAAGAATGAGCCATGAATCCAGACCTAAGGCAAGCCTCGCACAGCTGACAAAGCTCTAGAGGATTCAAAAAAATATCTGCTTCGCGCAGTCCTCACGAAGTCCCAAGACTTCACAGCAACTTCTCACGCAGTTGAGTGACAGAACCCTTGAGTCGCGCAGCTCTCGCAAAGTTCAAGAGTTAAAGGTCGTGCAGCTGTCGCGCAGTAGCCCCGGGATGCAATGTCAAAGGAGTTGTTGCGTAGTTCAGAAAAGCCTCAAAGCCTCATGAGGATCCTCACAAAGTTCCATTGAGAAGTGAAGTCTCGTGCAGTTCTCGCACGGTTCAGGAAGAAAGCAGCCTCGCGAGGTAGAGAGTTAGGCTCTCGCTGGATTGGGTGTGGCGGCGCATTAGGGTTAGGAAACCCTAATTTTAGCGATGCCACGTGGCCTATTCATGATCCTTAGATGCCTCAGGGTGCGTGCACAGAGAATTGAGAGTGGGAGTGCGTACCCTAATCCTTGGAAATTCCTAGAAAGTCCTCTACTAAAGCAATGGAAGGTTAAAGTTCAGAGCTTCGCCAGGTAGCCATCATTTCCCAGAATCATTGCGGGGTTGCAACTCCTTGATGCTTTGAGCAGTCGCGAGGTAGAGAGTTAGGATCTTGCTGGATTCGGCCTCGCACAGTTGGATTGCTACTTGTGAATAGCGCGAGAACTACGCAAGCATAGATCTTTGCGAGGCTAACTTTGGTCTTCCCGAGGCTGTTTTCTTCCTGAACCGCGTGAGAACTGTGTGAGACTTCACTTCTCAATGGAACTTCGCGAGGATCCTCGTGAGGCTTTGAGGCTTTTCTGAACTGTGCTACAGCTCCTTTGACATTGCATCCCACGGCTACTGCGCGACCTTTAACTCTTGAACTTTGTGAGAGCCGCGCGACTCAAGGTTTCTGAAGCTCTTCTGTCACTCAACTGCGCGAGAAGTTGCTGTGAAGTCTTGGGACTTCGCGAGGACTATGTGAAGCATATATTTTTTTGAATCCTCTGGAGCTTTGTCAGTTGCGCGAGGCTTTCCTTAGGTCTGGATTCATGGCTCATTCTTCTGAGGGACTTCTGGTGCCAATACAGGCTCCTTAACAGGATTTATGGCCTTATTGCACTGCTATTTATTACCTACAAAAATAACTTAACACACATTTATTAGATGGCTAAGGGTCTAATCAAAGGTTAAGTTAAAGGGTGAAAAGTGGTACTTTTCAGGTCTTAACACTTATCAGATCAAGAAAGTGAATTCGATAGTATCATCGATTCTAAATTTGAAGGATGGGAATGCCCATGGGAATCTCCTTGCATGCCTTATCATTACCAACCTTATTGTCGAGCGTGTGTACTCATCCCAACGTATTATGAAGATCAAGAGAAAGAACTCCCTCCCCCTGGGGATCCTTTAGGAGATTCCCCTTCGCGGGAAGAGCAGCCATATCATATTTTAGAGGACGATAGTTCAATCGATTACGATCTCCAGAGATTCTTTGAAGAAGAGACAATCAATGTGATAGAGGAAATCCAAACTACGATACCCCTTTGGGTTTGAATGTCATGTATTAGGGAAAGGATATGGGTAAGTGTGTCTGAGTGTGGTTGGGGTGGAGTATGGCAAGAGGAGGGGACAGGTTGGAAAGGGGATGTAGGGGCATGATGGAAGGTTGTAGGAAGAGGAGATGGAGGTTCTGGTGAGTGATGTGGGGAAGGGAGTGATAGGGGTGGTTGGTTTAGGTAAGGATAGGGCAGGGACTGTGTGAGAGGTTTTCTTTTTAATGTAGGATATCAGGGGAGGGCTGTCAAGGTTCAATTCAAATGATGGGGGAATTGGGGGTGTGTACTGAGGTAATGTGGGTGAAGGTAAAGGGCTGTCATGGGGGTCAATGTTTTCCTCCCAGGAACCAATCACAGGGAAATCTGGAGTGGGTAAGGATAAGGGAGACAAAAGAGGAAAAGGGAGAGATGGAATAGGCAAAGAAACTGATGAAGGGGCAGGAGTGGTGGATGGAGGTGTTGCTGCAGAAACAGTAGTGACCGGAGCTTACACCACCTTCTTGGGAGCAGAAGCCTTAGCCACCTTTTTGGGAGCAAGAGCTTTAGCAACAGCAGTCCCCTCTCCTTGCTCTGTAGCAACCTTGGCCTCAGTCTTCTTCTTCTTCTTTTGGGCTTCCATTAGACTTCTACTGATCCCCCATTGCCTTTTTGCGAAAGTTGTAGGGGTGAGGTCAATGGTTAACTCCCCTACTGGTATCTTGTACGCTCCCCTCAAAAGTAATTTTATAATAAGTCTTGCATAGGGGAGAGTGTAGGGCCTCTTTTTCTGCCCAAGCTTCACCATTACATCCTTCATGGCCTCAAAAATCAACCTTACAGCATGAAAACCGTGGCCTAATGAAAAGGAATAAACAGCATCAGCAATTGGTGTCCTCCTCTCCTACTGATGGCCGGTATAATAAATGTTCTTTCGTAGCACTTGATTAATGAATAGAAGTTTTGGGTCCAGGTCTCTTCTCCTGATGGAATCCCCGATGGCCTTCAATCCTCCGGTAAGGGCCTGGGCAATGGTATCAATGGGGGCACTCATAGGGGGGCCATATCCACAGTTGGGGTCAAAGACAACAGGGATGCCCATCACTTCAGCAATCAACTCTGGCCTGAATAACATTTCAAAATTGTCAACTAACACAAGGAAGCCTGGCTGCCCACAGTGGTCTGGTCTAGCCCTAATGTGCTGGTAAAAAGTTGCACTAGTCTAGGATAGGCTAGTACAGAGATGGCTTGTAGCAGGGGAGTCAAACCAGCCTTGCACAAGAATTCAATGGCAGGGGCTGACAGAGGTTCTGTTTCAAAGAAAGATAGGTCAAAAATAGCCTCAGGTTCCAAGGGAATGGGAGTTAAGAGCTCAGAGGGTGTAGAGTAATCAGGTGTTGGCGCAGCCACATCCTGAACCACTTCTTTCCCTTTTTGCGGCACTTCTAAGGACTTGGCCTTCTTGGGAGTGGGCTCCATGGGAGCCTTACCCCTTGCTCTTTTTTCTGGTGCACCCTTAGGGGCCATTGAACTACTCCTCTGTGAATGTGTAGGTTAAAAAATGAAAGGAAAGGGTTGAGAGCTGAATCTTACCCTTAACACTTAGGGTTCTGTTCAATGCGATGTACACAAAACCGCGAGAGCGCTTATCAGAGGGCAATTGGTGATGGAGGCTTTGGGAACAAATCCCCATAATTAGAAGGTGATTGATGGACTGTAAGATGGATGCTGGAGGAGAGAGATTAATGGGAGTCAGAGCTAGGGTTTCGCTATCTGGAGAAGGAAGAGAAAATAGAAAAGGAAAGCAGCGCGAGGTAGGATTATATAAATCGCGAGGCTTGGAGCGCTTTAAAAATGTCTGCTCGCTAGGTGGGAAGGAGTTGGTCGCGAGATTGGACTTTCATTTGGATCGCGCGAGAGAGTCCACACAATTGTGTTGAATCTCACGACAGCTTAGCAGGATAACAGTTTATGAACTGCACGAAAAGAAACCACACCTATTTTTCAGAACCTCGCGACAGCTAAAACAGTGACAAGGGTCACACACCCATTAGTCTGTCATTTTCCATTGTTTTGTGGATGGATTCTCTCACATTCTCTTTTCCAGGGACACCTTCAGTCATATTAAAACAGGACCCTCCCAACAATTAATCATGCATTTACTCAAAAAGCATTTAAATCAAAACATTAAATTCAAACAGCATTCGCATTATCAAAATAGTACCACCATCATTTGTTTAATCACAATCAACAATTCAAAGGGACTAAGAACCAATGCAGGCATAAGAATTTACAGGTCATATACATTCAGACTCTGACAAGATCACTAGAAATTCCTATGAACAAAAAAAAGTGAACCACACTAAAATACATAAAGTACACAATGCACAGTTCTGTGAATCAAGTCAATGAAAGATCTCCTTGCCCCGCAAGGTTTGAGGATCCTTCACCAATCAAAAATTGGCCCTTGGGATTAACCACTGGCAGACTGGGCAGCCTCCCCTCTTCCCTTTTAGCAAAGGCATTCGCTAATTGGCCAATCTGCTCTTCCATCTTCTTTATGCTCTGACCATGAGAATTCACAGCCTGAGCTAGGGACCCCATTTTTTGCAGTGAGGTTAAAACTTGGTCCTTAAAAGAAGTATTTCTGGGTTGAGATGGGGGTAAGACCAATTGATTTTGTTGCTGATGGGATTGTTGCTGGTGCTGGAAATTAGATCTAGGGGCATATCCCTGATTGAACTGCTGCTGTGGCCTTTGGGGCAAGGCCAACATTTGCTGGGGCTGCATATAATTGTCTTGCCTCCCCCTCAGATTTGGGTGGTCTCTCCATTGGTAACCAGCATTTTGGTGCTGGTATTCAAATGGCTGTCTGTTGTAGCCACCAGATTGTTGCTGGTCAAAAGATTACACAGCAGCAGCATGTTCCAATACTAGTTTAGGATATTGCCCTGCAGATGGACATTCCTCTACTGTGTGCTGTGGGGACTGGCATATCAGACATGCTTCCACCACTTGAGCAGCCCTTCTGGGTTGCATCACAGTCAGTAATTTGTCAAACTTCAAAGAGAGGTTTGCCATCTGCAGCTGCAGATCATTGTTCCCAGACACCTCATAAACTTTTCCTCTTGACAATGCAGCAGGCCCCACTTTTGACTCAGACTCCTGACTAGTTCTTGTCAGGGATAGTTTTTGAAAAGCATTCTCACTTATTACATCAAACAATTCCCATGCCTCATCAGCAGTCTTGTGCATGTAGGTTCCACCAAAAGAGGCATCAACCATATCTCTATTTTTCTCATCAATCCCATTGTAGAAGTTTTGTACAAGCTGCCAGTCTGGGATCTTATGGTGGGGGCATTGTTTGAGCATTTCTTTAAACCTATCCCAAGCTTGGTTAAAATCCTCAGTTGGGGATTGGGCAAAAGCAAGAATTTCCTTCCTCAACTGACTAGTTTTGGTCTCAGGGAAGAACTTTGTCAGGAACTTGGTCTATAGGTCTTTCCAAGATGTGATGCCATTGTTGGGAAGAGTGGCCAGCCAGGTACTAGCCCTATCCTTCAGAGAGAAGGGAAAGAGCCTGAGCCTAGTAGCTTCAGGTCCCAAACCAGCAATATTAAATGTGGTGTACAAGGCCAAAAATTGGTCAATATGCCTGTAAGGGTCCTCCTTGCTAAGCCCATGGAAAGAGGGCATCATCTGGATGATAGAAGTTTTAATTTCATAGTTCCCTTGAACATTAGGGAATTGAATACTAAATGGAAAGTTATAGTCATCCGGAGCATTCAACTCCTTGGGAGTTCTGGGTTGTTCCTCACCCATTGATATTGTCTCAGATTCACTTGGGGGCTCAGCTGTGGTGTGTCTGTTCCTTCTAAGTCTTCTACCCCTTTCTAGTTCAGGGTTGAAAGGCTCCAAAGTAGGACTAAGAGATCTCCTACCTAGCATACAACCACACCACCAGCAGGGACAACTCCTTGCAGGCACATTGCACTTGATTCAAAGAATTTATGTAGCAAATTTACAGATATTTATAGAAACATAAATTTACAACTATCCTAAATACTGCTATGGAATTTTCAAAGAAACTAGACTGAGTTTTAAAGGTTAGCGAATTGCAAACAGAGGTAGCTACTCTCCAAATGCAGTCCACTGTCCTTCTCTGCTGCTGTCCAGATCTGTAAGAAAGATTTAAAATTACATCAGCAGTATCAATTATTCACAGCTATAGAGAATACTAAAAATACAAAAACTAAGGGTCTACTAATAGATCAAACTCTCCCCAGCAACGGCGCCAAAAACTTGTTGGTATATTTCCAGTGTGCTTTGCTTTATGTGTTGGTGGTAAAAGCAATTTAAAAATCAAAATAAAACAGTGGATGGAATCAACATAGTTGAGAAATCCTAGACCTGCAAGATACAGGGTCCATATGTAGCAAGTTTTGATAAGTAAGAGTTTGTCCCACAGGGAGAAGATTGATCTACGGCTCCAAGGGAGCTATCTCTAGTAGTCCCTCCAGATCTAGCTACAGATCTGGCAGTCCTAAAAGGAGGGGAGTGTAAGGTCACTTATTCTAAGTATCTTAAGGTAGCCTAATGAATTAACTACAGAAAGGGTTGAGAAAATGGATGGAAAATAAATATAAGAGGGTGAGAAGTATGCTATTGAGTTTGGCTTTGCTGGAATTCATGACTCAGATCCAGATCTGCTGGTATAGAAATTCTATCCAATGGCTACATTATCACCCAAGAGGAGAAGGAATCCAACTCATCTCTGTGCCATGATCCAATCTCTTAAGGTTATAACCTGTCCACTTAAATGGTCACAGACTATCCCATAGGGGAACCACAGTCCAGAGATGGGTCAAAACAAGTTAATCATTGTAGGCACTACTTCATCCAGGCTACAAGCTCAAGAATCCATAGGGAACCTCAACCTCTAAAGCCCTATGTGTGGGGCTAAGGCTGTATAGGACCATGATAGCCCAGACACTTAGAACCAGCAAGAGATTGAGTACCACCTTAGATCTAGCTGTCCATTGCTTGAGTGGAACTACAATGGTCTAGTCACAAGCCTACAATCTCCATACCCAGATCAAATCTGCCATCTGATGGCGGGTCTATGCTAATATAGGGGAGTCTGACTCTGTACAATCTCCTACCAGGCTACAAGCTCAGGCTCGGAGAAGAAGGATCCACTTTGGATCGGCAGATTGGATTCACCCTAAGGCTATAACTTGTCCACTTGAATGGTCACAGACTATCCCAGAGGCTATCCTCCTCACGGAGCCCAAAACAAAACAAGAATATTGCTGCCACCACCAGGGTCACAAGGCTACCAGCTCAGGCTTCCATGGGGATTTCAGATCTAATGGGTCTTGTGGTGGGGCTAAGGTTGTAAAGGACCATGATAGCCCAGACACACAGGTCACTTGGATCTGCATGGGTCCTTAGAATTAGTCCTCCATTACTTTGAATCACAGCCAAAGCAATGGCGGATCACAAGGTAGCAGCCTTGCACAGAACAGCTCACAAACACCCGAATCCCATAAAAACACATCACCCAATCACAAATTCCATTAATCTAAACTCAATAAACATACATAGGCAGGGCCAGCAAGTGCTGGGCCATGGAGAGAAGGAAAAGAAAATAGGAAAACTACTTACAACTATAGAAGAAAAGAAAAGAAAAAGATCTCAAAGTCCAGTTTTCCAAAAAGGATTTCAGGATCCCCAAACCTAAACCAGGCTTAGGTTTATATAGCAGTGGGTGTGGCGGTGCATTAGGGTTAGGAAACCCTAATTTTAGTGATGCCACATGGCCTATTAATGATCCTTGGATGCCTCGGGGTGCGTGCATAGAGATTTGAAGGTGGGAGTACATGCCCTAATCCTTGGAAATTCCCAAAAAGTCCTCTGCTAAAGCAATGGAAGGTTAAAGTTCAGAGCTTTGCCAGGTAGCCATCGTTTCCTAGACTCATCGCGTGGTAGCTCCGCTTTTTGCATGGTTGAGTTTAACTCTGAAGCTTTAGCTATCGCGGGGTTGGTGCACTCTCGCTGGATTGAGCTTCGCGAGGATGAGTTTAACTTAAAACTCCAGATGTCGTGGGGTTGCAGCTCCTTGATGCTTTGAGTAGTCGCGAGGTAGAGAGTTAGGCTCTCGCTGGATTGGGCCTCGCGTAGTTGGATTGCTACTTGTGAATAGCGCGAGAACTGCGCGAGCATAGATCTTCGCAAGGCTAACTTTGGTCTTCGCGAGGTTGCTTTCTTCCTGAACCGCGCGAGAACTGCGTCAGACTTCACTTCTCAATGGAACTTCGCGAGGATCCTCGCGAGGCTTTGAGGCTTTTCTGAACTGCGCGATAGCTCCTTTGACATTACATCCTGCGGCTACTGCGCGACCTTTAACTCTTGAACTTCATGAGAGCCGCGTGACTCAAGGCTTCTGAAGCTCTTCTGTCACTCAACTACACGAGAAGTTGCTGTGAAGTCTTGGGACTTTGCGAGGACTGTGCGAAGCATATATTGTTTTGAATCCTCTGGAGCTTTGTTAGCTGCGCGAGGCTTGCCTTAGGTCTGGATTCATGGCTCATTCTTCTGAGGGACTTCTGGTGCCAATACAGGCTCCTTAACAGGATTTATGGCCTTATTGCACAGCTGTTTATTACCTACAAAAATAGCTTAACACACATTTATTAGATGGCTAAGGGTCTAATCAAAGGTTTAGTTAAAGGGTGAAAAGTGGTACTTTTCAGGTCTTAACACTTATCAGATCAAGAAAGTGAATTCGATAGTATCATCGATTCTAAATTTGAAGGATGGGAATGCCCATGGGAATCTCCTTGCATGTCTTATCATTACCAACCTTATTGTCGAGCGTGTGTACTCATCCCAACGTATTATGAAGATCAAGAGAAAGAACTCCCTCCCCCTGGGGATCCTTTAGGGGATTCCCCTTCGCGGGAAGAGCAGCCATATCATATTTTGGAGGACGATAGTTCAATCGATTACGATCTTCAGAGATTCTTTGAAGATAAGACAATCAATGTGATAGAGGAAATCCAAACTACGATACCCCTTTCGCTCATGTCATTTATTTAGAAAATCTCATTAGATGAGGACTCAAAAAAAAAATGCCAATTTCAGAACAAGTCCACGCCTCCCGAAGAATCACTCGAACGGCTCCAGTGACCGTCTCGCTCCCTCAATTAGAGGAAGTAGCTCTCCCAACGCCTCTTGAGGAAACCAACCCTATACCATATCCACTATCAAAAATTTTTAAAAATAGAAAAAGTAGAAAACCCTAAAAAATTAAAAATATAAAACCTAAAAAAATCAGAAAACCTCAAAAAAGAAAGGCAACCCTTCGTCCCCAATCCATCGTCCGATCAGCAAGGAGACTTTTCTCCTGAGACTATTATCCCCTCTCCTGCACTAGGACGTAAAGCATCCCAACTAAACAACAGGCCGGTGAGCATACCTGACGAGATACTTCATGACTTTGAGAGGAGAATCGGTAGCCTTGACCTTCACTTTGCCAAAGAGCTCTCGGTCATAAGTTGCACCAATGAAGGGTTTTCTCTCGACAAATTAAATCCCCAGTATAGTAATTTCGTAGTATACGAGTTTACCAGTATAGTCAATGCAGCGCTTAACTCTAAAGAATGCCAACATATTGTGCAAGTTTTGTAAGAGCACCTTGACTCTTTCGCATGGTCCTATGAAGATATGCCTGGTTTAGACCCCAGCTTGTTAGAACACCAGCTCGTCTTAGAACCCGACGCGAAACCCGTAAAGCAGAAACTTCATAGGATACACCCACAAACAACCCTGCAAGTCAAAGAGGAAGTGGACAAGCTACACAATGCCAAATTTATCTGTGTCTTCCTCTACCCTAAATGGGTCACCAACATTATACCTATCGCTAAGAAGGACAGCAAAGTATGGGTTTGTATCAATTTTCAGAACCTCAACCAGGCATGCCCAAAAGATAACTTCCCACTTCCACACATTAACACTCTCATCGACAACACTGCTAGGTATGAGATGCTATCCTTTATGGACAGTTTCTTAGGATATAATCATATCAAATTAGCTGAGTTCGATCAAGAAAAGACCTCTTTTACCATACCCTGGGGGACTTACTATTATGTCGTCATGCCTTTTGGGCTCAAGAATGCAGGAGCTACGTATTAACGTACTATGATGGCTATTTTTCACTATATGATGCATAAATTGTAGAGGTCTATGTCAATGACATTAATGAAGTCCCAAACGCAGGCGAGACCTGTTGAAGCACTTCGACTGGTACTACAAAGAGCTAAAAAATATCAGTTGAAAATGAACCCAAAGAAATGTGTCTTCGGAGTCAATTCCAGAAAGTTACTCGATTTTATAGTTTGCAAGCGAGGGATTGAAGTCAACCCTGCTAAAGTTAGAGCCATCCTTGAGATGCCACCTCCCCGTGATATCAAAGAACTATGAGGCCTGATAGGAAGATTGTAATTCATCAGGAGATTCATCTCCCAGCATTCAGGCAGATGTGATCTTTTCTACAGACTACTTAAAGGAGGAACCGAGTACAAATGGGATGACCATTGCCAGCAGGTCTTTGATAACATTAAAAGGTACCTCCTCAACCCGCCAATACTATCACCCCCAGTTCCTGGAAGATCCCTGATCCTTTATCTCTCAGCAAACGACAAAGCGATGGGAATAATTCTGGGACAATATGAAGAAGACGGTAAGAAAGAGAAGGGTATTCACTACCTTAGTAGGATGATGGTCGAATATGAACGAAAGTACACTCCTATAGAAAAGACCTGCCTCACACTGGTATGGGCTTCGACCAAGTTGCGACACTACTTCGGAGCACATAAGATATTAGTACTAGCCCGAATGGACCCTCTAAAGTGCGTATTCGAAAAGCCCGCAATATCAGGAAAGATCGCTCGTTGGCAGATGTTATTACAAGAATTCGACATCACTTATGTCACATAAAAGTCGATCAAAGGGCAGGCAATTGCCGATTACCTCGTAGACCTCCCACTCCCAACTGATGAACCTATACATGCGGACTTCCCCGACAAAGACCTACTTACAATCCACAATGAAGAGCCCGACAAGACTTCATGGACCCTTTATTTCGACGGCGCTCTAAATCACGAAGGAAAACACGTTGGGATAGTCCTCCTGAGCCCAGAAGGAGTTGTCATACCTAAAGCTTTTCAGTTAGATTTCCCTGTTACTAACAATGTCCCGAAATACGAAGCTTTTATAGCTGGGATATGAGCACCATTACAATTAGGAGTAAAACAATTGAAAACCATCGGTGATTCAAAGCTAGTAACCTCACAAGTCATAGGAGAATGGAAAACCAAGGAAAGGAGACTAGTGGCCTATTTAGAAACCACTCAATATCTAGTCAACAAATTTGAAAGAATCTCTTTTACACACATCCCTAGATTAGAAAATGAGCTTGCAGACTCCCTAGCTGCGCTAGCCTCAGTCATTCAGATACCCCTTGGACAAACTACCAAAACCTTCGTCATAAAAAAATTAACAGTACCCACCCACGAGGTGGCATGGACTGCCAAGAGAGAGTTACAAATCCTTCCTACCAGCACGACATCAAAGGAAGTGATCACCCCAGAAAAACATGACAAGACGGAAATCGAAGTCTCTATGTTTAGGTTTGAAAAGTCACCAGTCGATGATGGACAGACATGGTACTTCAATATCTGGAACTTCTTGAAACATCAGCACATTCCTCCCTACGCTACAAAGATCGAACGAAAGACTATAAGGAACCGATGCACCAGATTCTACATACTTGGCGAAACACTATACAAAGAAGCCTTCACTAAAGGAGTACTGCTATGATGCGTTACAACTACCGAAGGACAATACATCATCCAAGAAGCATACACCAGCACTTGCGATGCCCACACCAGTAGATAGAGACTCGCTGATCAAATTGCATGACAAGGTTACTTCTGGCCGACAATGATAAGAGACTGCCACCTCTACATTCAATTCTGCAAGTAATGCCAAGAACACGCTGCAATCATCAAAGCTCCATCAGTTGCATTGAATACTGTGACCTTGCCATGGCCATTCTTGATGTGGGCCTTCGACGTCATCGGATGTTTCACAGACACAGTTGGGAACACTCACAAGCACGCGTTTATACTTACAACAACCGAATACTATACTAGATTGGAAGAACTCGAATCATACGTCAGAATCACTACTTCTATGCTCGTAAGGTTCATCATGCGCAATATCATCACCAGGTTTGGAATACCCAGAATGTTTGTCACCGATAACAGACCGCAGTTCATTGCAGAGAAGACAAAGAAGTTATGTAAGAAATTTGGCATCGATCTACGCCACTCCTCACGTTCTACCCTCAAGGAAATTTACAAGCAGAAGCCACCAACAAAACCCTAATTCAAATTTTGAAATGCATAGTAGAAACAAGCAATGGAGCCGACTGGCCTGAACGACTACCAGAAGCACTTTGGGCCTATCAGACTTCTATTCGTTTGGCAACTGGCCAAACTCCTTATCTCCTTACCTACGAGATGGAGGTCGTCCTACCATATGAGATACAAGTATCATCCTTATAGATTCAACTCGATGATGAGCTATCCTTAGACGAGAGGAGGATTTCCCTACTCACGCAACTAGAGCAGCTCGATGAAACATGTCTAAGGGCAGCTGATCACGCTCAGGTATATCAGAGGAGAGTGGTCAGGGCTTACGATAAGAAAGTCCTTGAATGAGCCTTCAATATTAGAGAATTAGTCTTGAAGAAAGTCATGCCTTCTAAACATGCTCATCCGAAAGAAAAACTGAAACCGAACTGGGAAGGCCCTTACGTCATAACGGCCGCATACCTCGAAAATACTTACAAACTGACGAACCAAGATGGGGAAGAACTCCCTAGCCCTTGGAATGCCATGTACCTTAGAAAATTTTATTCTTAGCCCAGTGATCATCACATCCCGTGCTTAAATACTTATAGTGATCATCCCTGTAATCGTCACGACCCATTCATGGATCGTATGCCTTCAATCCCCAGAATATTCTTGAGATCTCCTATTTATCGCCCACCTTCTTATTCGGGCAATCTGACCAAAGTACTAGTGACCTATCTAATATCTTTCAAAAGTATAAGTAACACCAAATCCTTGTCCCCTTTCCCTCACCATTGGAGGAGACATTAGAGCAAAAAAAAAATGAAGATTTTAGGTTCAATCAAAACTCATTATTCTTGCGCTAGCAGGATGCTTTCAAAATATATCTACATATCAAAATTGAGCGAGAGCATTATGATGAATGAACAAGTCCATGAGCTCAGGGAAGCATAAGCAGGCCGTGAGGACATCTCTGGTAATTTCACTAGAAGTGTATAAGCAAGCTACGAGGGCACCCTTGATATCCCTATACTACTAGATGTCGTCGTAAGGTGGCAGGAGGAGGACAAACTCCTGCTAACCATAGAATATGAGATATTGATGGTACCAAAACATGACGGAGAAATTAATCATGGCACCCCGCATTCCTCGAAAGGAAGACTGTTGCTCGTCTCTTTTGCAGAGTATTAAGTACAAGCTACTCCCCACGTCATTGACCCTTATCCTTCTTCTACTTCTTTTTATGTTTTGGACGATAAGTTGAAAGCCTTGTAGGATATTTCAAGGAATGAAACTGAAAACTCATGAATGAAGACTGATGCAATCCCCCTCTATAGTTACAATACTTTTCCCTAATAACCACGGGATAGGATGACCACTACCCTAAGACAGATCCCTATACGGCTAACCTGATCAAAGAGACCTCCCCCAGTTTGATGACAGTATTGATGAATGCTCTCTTCAAGACTAACTCCCTTAATACCCACGACTTCACATAGACCCACAGTACTCATCAAAAGCCCAGAAAAGCTCCATGGCAACTATATGTTGGGGCATTTTTTTTTTGGATCAAAAGGAGAATCATATCAAAATCACCAATTCATCCACCAGAAGATGAAGAACGAGAACGTCAAAGTTACTGTGCAAAGAAAGCTATCGAAGACACTGTATTGTCGATATAATCACGCCCCTACACTGGGGCATTTTATTTTTATTTTTATTTTTATCTTTAGTTCTTGTTGCTAGATAGTTATTTGCTTTCCCTATTGCATTACTTTCAAAAGAAAAAAAAAGAGCATATATCTACCTTTGTTATCAGGCCCCGGTCTGAGATACTTACCCCCTTGACAACTAGCAAGGGGGAGAACAAAAATTACTAATAGTGTTACCTTTACATGTGCAGATACAAAGCGATCTTCAACCACCACAGGGCCAGCTTGCAAAGCATCCAAGTCCCAATGATGATGGACGACACCAAGAACAAAAGCAAAGTAGATGCAAGAGGTAATTAAAAGAAAAGTAGCTGATCAAGTACACCTGAACTCAAAATCTCAATATATATATATGTCAAAATTTTCTTTCCTTTTTTTTTCTTTACAATCGTCGCCAGGGGCATCCCCCTTGTATATAAAATGTGCACTCATAATGGACAAAACATACATATGCACACACCTACTCCTTACGCTGCCGCTGGGACAGTCGAGCACCACTGTCCCCAGTATCATCGACTCAAAGGTCCGTAGACTGGTCCTCTGAAAAAATGATCCCAATGCCCGGAGTCGGTGAAACCTCTAAGCGACGAGATCCCACTACAAAGCCCCCCTCACTCGCCTAACTAACAATCCGCCTCGATCGAGAATGAGAAGGATACCCACCTGGATACCCACGGGTGATAAAATCCTCGCGAGTATCACTCCTAACACGATCATGCAACGTGTCATGAGATTACCCGAATGAAGACCTCATAGCCCTCGACTCTGATCCCTCAAACCAACGAGCTGATCTACGCGCCCCTCGCTCCCTCACAAGAAGATACTACATCCGACCCAGGGCCACCTGCATCTCCGCCTATGCCGACCAATGCGTAGCCTCCAACACCTCGGCATGAGTCTTTTGTGTGGCCATCATCTCGGCCATCAGATCCTCATGACTCTCCACCTCTCCGAGGACCCGCCTTGCCTCCGGAGTGGAGTGTGCTTGCGTCACCTCTTGTCGCGCCTCCTCAAGCTGACAAACTTGCATAACTATACCAAGTCAAAGAGAGATAACCTATACATATTTGAAAGAAATAAAAACTTTGAATAAGAAAAAACCATACCAGATCCACCCTCTCCCTCAGAAGGCGCTCGACCGTCTCAGCGGTCACGGGATCGATAGGCGGCACGGAAGGAATGGCGAAACTAGGCGGCTAAAACTAGAATAAACAAATACATCAGATAACTCTACATGACTAACAAACTATAAATACATCAACTAAAATATACCCAACTAGGAATAAGAATGGATCGCTGAGGAGGAGCCTCAGGAGCGGAATCCGGAAAAGCCTACATGAAAAACCAAGTAAACCAGTGCAAAATATGTCAGAAACAAACACGATAAAACAACCTAAATAGAATCACATCAAGAATCATAAATTATTCCTAACTCTCTAGGCGTAAAGAGGCAATAGTCGCCTCCCTCGTCCGGAGGTCCTCAGCAACCTTGCGCTGAGACACCAATACGATATTAGCAAATTATTAAGAAAACCCAACAATAACACTTAACAAACTGCCACGATTACGCAAGTAAGCTGAAAGAGCGATGAAATTCACCCAGTGGTCTAGCTCGACCCGAAGCTGAGCCATCGCCGGATCCTCTCGACTAGAGGAAGCAACTGAAGATGGATCAAATGTCGGAGCAGGACCTCCGATAGCCAGCTCATCTCTCTACAAATAATAATAAATATATTAGTCGACGAACCCACAATACTAACAATTAAGCAGAACCATACTTGAGAAAATACTTACCAATCGGTCAATCTCAGATTGTAGACTGACCGCTCTCTCCCAGTCAGATCGCTGCTGACGGCGGTAAACATCCAGCAAGGCCGCTTGACGAGCAACCTCAGACTGTCCACAATAAAATGAAACAACCATATCAAAATAACCATTGCCAGAATAAATCAATATAAATACACAAACAAATTAAACCAATAGACTAACTCACCAGGAGCTCTCGGGTCTCTGCTAGCCAAGCCCCCAACTCATCCTCCGCCACCCTGGCCCTAGCGACCGAGTCGGTCAAAGAGTACAACATCTCCTCATCAAGAAGAAGAGCATGCCCCAGCTGCTCCATCGCCCTATGGAGAGCATCCAATGCCCCTCGCACACTCGCTGTCAGATGGCCCTCCTCCAAGGCTACCAATCTACCCCTCAATGACAACGCTGACTCCGACCCACCAGTCGCGAAAGAGCCACTACCATGAAAAGGACGTGTGAAGAGGTGCCCACCACCAACATGCTAAACCACCTCCTATACTCTTGTACATCCACCTCGTCACGCTCTCTCGTGACCCTGGTCCCCCCAGCTCTAAAATCGGCTATCTGGAGCACCATTTGCTCCACAAAATTCTGGCCTGAAGGGCCGATCATCCTCTTCACCACTCTGTAGCTAATCTTTGAAGGGACTCCCTGAGCAAGCCCCAACCATCGTGCCACTCGAGAGGTGTGAATCCTCTCTACTCTCTCAAAACAATGGACCCATATGTCCACATCGAAAAAAGGTCGTCCAGATGCAATCACCGCCTCACCCGCGTCCTCCTCATCGTCTAGGGCCTCCAGATCACCTATCTAAATGAAGAAATTGACCCATTAACAAAGCCTAAGAATCTCAAAACAAAATAAAGCCAAATGAAAACATGATGATATATACCTGCCCCGCATGCATATCCTCGAAGAGGCCTCGCGCGGTTCAAAGATCAGTAGATCAGTGACGACCCCTTAATGCCTCTCTCCACACATGCATCCGTGGAAACGTGAACTCAACCCCCACTGAAACCCCCGGACGAATAAAAGTTAAATGATCATACGCCCAAAACTAAAAAAATGGGAAAACATCAATGACATAAAAAAAAGACCATTAAGAACCACTACAAACAAAAATTAATGAAATTGAAATTACCATGATACTAATTAACTAAAACTCACCTAGAGGAAGGGAAGGAAACCCCCGATCAACGCGATGCCCTGTCCCCAATGGTAGAACTGCTCATAAAGATGCGCTAGTGCTGCCACACCCCACGCATAAGTAGGGACCCGAACCAGATCCCTGAGAACCATCAAAAACAACCCGGAGATGCATCCCTCAGTCGAAGACGAAAAGAGTACTGCACCCAAGAAGTGCATCAAAAATGATTGGAGCACCCTATCTGCAGCCAACCCTGGCTCGGTTACGGACTCTTGACCCGCACTACAGCACATCGCGCCTCATAGGGCACCCTCACCTTCGAATGATGCCTCGGAGGAACGAAGCCACTCACAAATGTATCGAAGAACCAAGTGACCCGAACCACACCAGACCCCGATCCACTTGACCTATAATGGACTCCCAAAGTTTCCTCACACACCTCCAAATACTGTCCCTCCATCCGCCCTGTGATCGGCTCGCCCTTAAAATGAAGACCGATGATGCGGACCCAGTCCTCTGGAGTCGACAGTAACATACCAACTGGGAAGAGAAGCGTCTGATGCCTCTCGCTCCACCTCTCTAGGATCATCGCGATTAGGCCTCGGTCGACCTGAAAGGGCTCCAACTCTAAAATCGTCCCAAAACCAAAAGACACCAACCACTCTCGCTGAAACTCTGACAGGGCACGGTACCAAGCATGTGCCGAGCTGATAGCCAGCTGCAGAGGCTCCTGTTGACAACAACGACCAAAAACAATGACAATAACAATAAGACAAATATATACTTATGACAAAAGATAAAATGAATTGAGGAGTTGAAAATGAATAAAACATGTCTCAAACACTATGACAACTTACAACAGGCACACAAAACATGATGAGAATATTGAGCATAGACATGACCTATCTCTACATGCGAGCATAATGCATGAGTGAGCATGCGACAAATAATCAATGCAGGTTCGACGTAAATTAGAAGGGTCTACAAATCTTAATAAGCCTATGCCATAATCTGAATGCCTCAAAAAATCAAGGAACTCTTGCTTACAGGAACCTACCCGTCCTCTAGCAAAGAAATCCCCTAGCGGATAGTGCTTGTGATCTCGAGGCTCAGCTCCCTACTCCTCACCCTGCTCCTCACCCTACTCCTCACCCTGCTTCTTAGCTCCCTGCTCACCCTCAGCTCTCTCGTCCACCTCCTTAGCTACCCCTGGCTCGACCTTGGGTACCTCCTCCCTGACCACCATCTAGTCACCCTCAGGGACCTCCATGATCATCTCCCTAATACCCCCCTCCATGGCAACAGCGCCAGTCTAAGCCTCAGAAGTCTCACCCACATCCGTTATCAACATTCTCTCTAACTCAGAAACAATGACCGGCCTAACAACACCCTCACCCTCCATATCAGAATAAAGAACTCGAAAAACTAAGGTAAATGGAAGAAACGGTGTCTCAAACGGATGACTAGGTCACATGATATCGCGAAAACATGAAATCCCGAGCACAAGAAAACTACGAAACTAGAGAGTCGAAAACTAAAATGGATAACGCGACGAAAAATGAAAAGTCTGAACTATTTATAGAACTCGCCTGAATCGCGTGCTTAAATCTACGCGCTCAATTGAATCACACGCCATCCAATTCGCGCATAACTCAAATCAAACGCCCGATCTCGGGCGCGTAATATAAATGTTGCCTGCTCAAAATAACCCAACCCCCTGGTTGCACGTCGCCCATTAAGCACGCAATTGCATCAAGCGCTTCGACATTAGTGCGTAAATGCTTAAGGTCATCTCAACGGTGACCGTCTACTCCCCTGATCCTACGCCTCCAATCATGCGCTCAATTTGACTAAGCGCTAGTGAATTGATGCTTAATAACCTTCTGTCGCTCGTAAATGCGCGTCCCCATACCAGCGCGCAATTCGTTCAAGCGTGTGCATAGTAGCACGTAATTGCCCAAAAACCGAAACTTTTTACATGACCAGAACAATAAACCTGAACCTGAAATTAAGATGTTCTGATACTCACTACTAATTTAAATCACGCCCTTGATAAAACCCACCCCAAAACACTCTTAACTCAAGAAAATTTACACCCCGAAGACCGAAAAGAAAACGCCCTACAATTAAACAAAATTCAAAAAAAAATGCCCTTTCCTTCACTTTTTTCAACCAAAAAAAATGCCTCCACCCTTCACATGTCCTCAATAAGATCAAATACTCGCATCCCCCCTATAATACTCAAAACTAAACAAAAAAAACTATCCTGAACACGCCCCCAGATCTAAAATAAATAATCAAATTAAAACAAAAGCATCACACTTATGATAAGACGAACACATCATGAATTAAATTGAACCAAGAAAAATCATAAATAACCACAAATGGAATTAAAGTATAATCGCTTCATAAATCAATAAAAGTTCTTACAACACACATCGAGGGCATACCCTCTGAATTTACAACTTAAGAATAAGAATGTTAAAATTCGCATGTTCAGGCAGTGCACAAATCCAGATTTATTCGGGAAAACAAAAATCCCATCTCCCCTCTTCCCTTAGGATATCACCAACCCTAGTATCACCCCGAGATTCCCAATCCCATCCATTCTCATGATCCACTTAATACACACAAGTCCTCGGGTTCAATACCCAGGAAATGAAATATAGAGGAATAAAAGACATTAATGAACAAAAGAATGCCCCAAAGTTACAAGCACAGGATGCCTGATGTCGCTCCAAGTGTGCCATAATTGTGTGCATTATGAATCAAAAATTAAAGAATTAAAGAATGCTAGGTTATATGGATGTTAACTTATGAAAGGGATATCAGCACATTGGGGCTAACACTGGCCTGCAAGATCAGGGCCAATTGTAGCAAGTTTTAAATGTAAGTGAGTAAAAGATCGTCCACAGGGAATTGATTTAAAATTTAAGATAAACCTCCAGATCTGAGCTACCAGATCTGGCTCTATAATTATCTAAAAAAAAAGAATAGATAAAAGAGAGTGTTGGATTGTGTCACATTTAACTATAAGCAAATAAAGAAAAGAACTAACTACATGATCCAGATCCAAGTTGGGGAGATGTTTAAAATAAGACAAATGCAGAAATAATAGCTTCATGTACTTTAGCCTCTGAATTTTAATGGAGAATCAGAGTTCAACAGAAAGCAGATTCAATCTTCATCTGCTACCAAAGACAGTATGTAAGAGAAATAAATCCAAATTAAGGAATAGGTTTAGACTTATGGCTATGATCCGTCCCACTTAAATGGTCACAGATCATCCAATAGTTGTGGCCTATTCTTTAGTTCGTAACATGAACATCATCAGAATGCCGCTAGAATTAGGTTACCAACGCTAATTCGCACAGGGGTGATGAATTATGGGAAGTTGCATGCGGATGAGTGAATCTAAAGAACTCTATTGCACTAAGGTGAACATTCGTAACCTCGACATGACTCCAATGGAGAAGACACAAATTACAGAACCTTTTAAAATCCAAAATTACAATTATAGAGCACGGCTTTTAGAGAGCCCTCGACTTACTGCCTTGAATCCGAACTTGGAAGTACAAATCACTCACAATGGCTCTCAAAGGTAAACTACAAGAAGGATTGGGTTCGGATAAGCTATCCGACCGAATGAGGGAAACAGAGATGAAAACTCTAAACTGGATACCCAAATTGGGCAAATGGTTCGCCTATTTATAGTTTTCCTAAGCCACCAAATGTGTATCAACCAATCAGAATTGATAGATCTCAGATCAACCAATAGGAGTCGAGCACTAGGATCCAGATCTGTTTTGGCCAATCGTAAATGCTTGATCCGTTCACCAATCGTGAAACAGAGGCATCAATTCTGTTATGCATTTTGAAAGTTTGTTAGAGTTTCTAGAAGTTCCCGCCAAGTAATTTCATCTTTGGGTGTTCACATGGGGTGGAATATGCCTTTGGTTCGTGCTCAGAATATTCTAGAATGTCTCTGGGCTTTTCAATGCATTGGGGCGCGTGTAAAGTTTCCTGAAATACCCTTCGGACGAGCTGCAAATCCCCAGAATGCCATTTCGCATAGTTTAAGGGCTTTTCAAGAAAGTAGTAGTTTGCCCGTAAGCTCTTCGCAAAGCATTTTGGCTTCAGGAGATCTTTTCGTGGGGTTTCAGTTCTTGTTCGAATTGGTCTTCTCTTCTTTTCGCAGAGGTAAATCTTCTATCCGAACAGTTCTGTATCCTTTCGAAAAGCTCATTTGCAGTTTATTCTCTCTTCGCTTAGTCTCAGGTTCTTTGCGAATAGTAGAAGTTCTTTGCGAATTGAACTCTAGGCTCCCATTCTTCTTTGCGAATTGACTTTTAACTTGATTTTTTCTTTGCGAATGGCTCTCTCTCTTGCTTCAGGTCTTTGTCTGCTCTTTTAGACCCTCTTTAGCCATTACTGAGGCTGTTTCTTCACTCCTTCTTTAAACTTGACATGAGCTGTCAGCTTTTTGATCTTTTTGGGATGCTTTTCGGATTTGGACCTGTCTGATTGGTTAGCTGTAAAATGCACACTAAAGCACTTATTTAGTCTTCTCAAGGGTCTTTCAAGGCTCATGTTTAGGGGTGAAAAATGGTATTTTTCACTACTTAACAATGCCCCCCCAAAATTTGTAATCTTTAAACTTAGAATGAAAGCCCAAAGTAAACAACAAAAAACCAAAGCCTAGATTCATGCATTTATAAACCATGCCCCATGAACAAATGTCACACATCTTGAACCCCCTTCCAATTTAATTGAATCCAAGACTATACACATACCCCCTGTTAAAAAAGAAAAAAAGAAAAAAAAAAACACAATCCATGGCAAACTAGATAAGCCAATAGTCACACAACACTTGCCCTTCTAAAAAAATACAAATCCCCCAAATTCAGATAGACCAATAGGATTAAAACACCCAATCACTATCTAGAACCCATGAAAACTCACACAAATGATATCCCAAACCACAACTAAAAGACCAAAACAAAAAAAAAAACCTTAAGCCAAACAAAGAACCCACATATGACAAAATCTAACTTGTTGAAGATGAAAAAAAAATGCCCCAGTGAACCCTCCAAACAAGGTGAACTGATCGCAAAAATAAACCAGTTAAGTCCAATTAACTGGAAAACTAAGCTAAATCAAATCCTCAAACTATGACAAAACAAACCAGTTAAGTCCAATTAATTCATTAATGAAATTTAAACCAACTGACAATATACAACAATAATAAAATTAAAAAAAAAATGCCCCTTTGTTCATAATTCAAATTTTTATACAATATCGCCAAAGGCATACCTCCCAAATTCACAACCCAAAATGAAAACCTAAAACCTAGCATACAACCCAAAACAAAAACAAAAAACTATAATGAGCCAAAACAAGGAGCAAAACGCCCAATCGGAGGCTTCAGAAATGTTGCCACCAGACTTGGAGGACTCAAACGAGCCACCGGAAAAAGAGACGAAAAATGGGTTAGGGACACATCCCTCCATTTACTAGCACCTTCTCATCCGCCATCTTCACCTCCTCCGCCGCCGCCTCCGCAACGCTGCCTTCATTACTCCTTAATAAGGAACGATGTGAAGACAGGCACCCTCATTCCCAATACCGCCCACTCCAAAGATAATATTGTCCCCAAGCATCACCTCAGGGCTAAGATCACGTGAAATCACGAATATAGGAAGAAACTCCATCGCAATCTGACGGTTAGATTGCCCAATATCGCTAAAACACGAATTTTAGAACACCAGACACTCAGAAAGTCAAAACTCGAGACTAAACTAGAGAATGAGAAATAAATGAAGCCTCCCAGGTTTATATAAAGTACGACCTCAATTGCATGCTAATCTATGAGTGCTTAATCTAATCGCGCGCCACATATATTACGCTTAATTAAAAACTCGCGCCACTAACCAAGCGCGCAATGAGACTATAGCCCACGCAGACGACTCAACCTTTCGATCCAGCGCTCACCTTGAGCCACGCAATCTGATCAAACGACCCGTTCACGCCGCGCAATATGAAAGGTCACCCGTACACTGATAGGGTGACGCTCGGATTTCGCGCCAGCAAAATGCCATGCAATTCAATTAAACGATTTCCTCGTTGTGTGCAATTTGAAAGATCACCCGTGTGAGGCCTGGTGACCCTTCGATGGCACACAAATAACTACAGGCCCTTAATCATCACACGCCCATATTCACATGCATAATCAGCCCCTTAGACCTTGAATCACACACTTGAAAATAAGCGTGCAATTGGATCACGCGACTAGAAACATATGTGTAATTCCTGATTTTTACACAAAGTTCGGTCTCGATTCGAGGATAATTCCCTTTGTCCCATCGCGGAGCCTTATAAGCTATCCACATCGAAGAAGGAACAGCCGCTCACTCTACTCCCATCACGTAACCCTACCAAAAACACCAACCACACCCGTGGTCCTATTACAGACAAGATAATGTATGCCTCGCATGACATCGTCACCCCTAACCTGACCACATTCGAAACTCTTTGTCCCATCATGCTGCCACTCAAGCACATCCCACCCTGATTAAAAAAAACACACACGCATGATGCCACCCCAATATCTAATCCCGTCGCAAAAAAAATTGTTGTAGCCATGCCCCCATGACCCATCGAAAAATTCTGAAAATGCAAATACGTCAAAAGCCAACACAACGTGAGCTCACCTGACCCAAGATCTATTAAACAAAGAGATCAACGTCCTAGAGCGAAAACATCCTACCAGTGTCCCACCGCTAACTACGCTACACTTCCCATTGCAGACACCACTACTCAGAAAGCTCCAACAACACGCTTGCCGCGCCAAAGAAGAAAAGGGAGAAGGCTCAATCAGGTCCCATCGCTAAAATAAAGAACCTTCCTCCCAAGTTGTTCGATACAAATGGTCACCAGATACCATAGCAGATGAAAGAAAAAAAAAAGAAGAGAACTTGGGACTCCTCCCATGTCCCATCGCGTCCCACTAGTGCCAAGCTACAGCGCGAACATACTGTCGAAAACTATCCAAGTCCCACTGCAATATCACCACAACACCATTTGTCCCATCGAGACATCACCTTCCCCAGGATGCTACACCACACCGGTAACCACCAACCGCCACAGCAGATAAAGAAAAAAAGGAAAGAAAAGACAACTTCAAAGCCCCATCGCAACAGCACCCCGCTATAACATCACAAGTCCCATCGCACAACCCAAGTAAGTGTGTAAGTATTACTCATTTTTCAATTACTCGATATTTCCTATAAATATAATTATCTATGATTAAGTCAAAATATTTTCAAAACTCATCTCTCTTGACTCGCGAGTTACTGTAGTCTTCCCATAAGAGACAATCATCAGTATTCGTCGAGAAGGTTAGATGGAGTATCCGGCATGCCAAGTGTCATCTTGACAACAACATAAACGGTCGGGTCCACAAATCTCGTACCGATGGATCTGCTCAGCGACGTCTCAGTAGCCACGTTTTTTGTCATTTTACCACTGAATTGATCTTAAGTTAAAATCCCTAAAATTTCAAAATCTCGAGACCCTCATGCTTCAAAAAAAAAAAAAATCTTCTACTACAAAAAAATAAATAAATAAATAAAAACAAAAAAAATCAGAAAGAAAATAATACTATCCAAAAAAAATATTTAAAAAATGCAACAAAGTAAATAGACCCAATTCACCCTTTTCCTAAATACCAAAAAAAATCGATTAAGTGCCTCATTACCCATATACCATAAAGCTGACTTTTAACTCCTAAGACTACCTAAATTCACAATCAAGCGCATATCCCACTGCGTAGAATTGGATCAAGCGCATACGCCACTGAGCAGAATCATTTGTTCAGATACATTAGGACTAGAATTCCCTACTTAAAAGACCACTCCAGATGAACGAAGCGCATGCGCCACTGCGCAGAATTCAACTGATCACACATCACGAAACCCACCTTAATTACCAGCTCAAATCGGCCCCTTTCCCCTAGGAAACTGACCAACAAATATACTTAATCTAAGAACTTACAAATGCTTATTGAAAAAGGAATGCCTAATGCGCATTGGTGTAAGCAATGATACACTCGGTCTGACATGACTTGTTAGAGCCTTCGATATTATCTCTCCTCAGCCAATCATGGTTGGCTAAACCTCTTCAGTAGCTAGGGTGAGATTGAGGGTTGTAAATTGAGAGTTTCAAAGGCTTTGTAAATGGGTTGTATGTTGCACAGATTGCAGATCTGAGCACAATAGGATTGTAAGTTGTATTATTATAGTGTAATTGTAGTTTTTAAAGTTATTTCTGATCTACATTTCACTTTTTCGTATTTGCTTTCCCTGGATTAGATATCCCTGTGGATGCTGAGCTTGTAGCCTGGCACTCACAGGATCTGCAATAGCTTACCTGTTCTAGTCAAGATCCTTGAATTAGAATCATCTCTGGGATGATCTGTAACCATTCAAGTGGACAGATCATAGCCTTAAGATTGCTCCAATTCTTTAGTTAAGATTAGATTCTTATACCTTGCATCTGAGCTTGTAGCCAGATGAAGGATTGTAGCAAATCTGTCCTATGCATTGCCTTTAATCCAACTGATTTTCAGTAAAGACCAAAACCCCTAGCTGTTGTTCTCCACGTTTTGATTTTAATCTTTTTCTTCATTCCATTAAATCTGAGTTTCAATCAGTTCTGGATCATTTTGCATTTGATTTTTATAGTTTTTAGTAAAGTGACAAATCTTAGAAACCTCTCCTCTTTCCTGCTTTGATTTAGTTTAAATTAGGATAGAGTGCCAGATCTGTCATAGATCTAAAGATTTACCTCATTTCAAAGCACATTTCCCTGTGGACCTACCCTAACTTACCTATTGAAACTTACTGCAACAGCCCTTGATCCCATCTCTCTGTGATTTAGCCTTTTAATTTATTGTTTTAACTCTTTAATAATTCTAAGGTAAGTAAGCCAACAAGTTTTTGGCGCTGCTACTAGGGATCTGTATTTTTAAAATTGGTAGATCTAAGATTTTCTTATTTTAGATTTTGATTTATAATTACCTATTTTGTGTTTGACTAATTATCATTGTAGTTTTTTGTAGTTTAATTTTGTGTTTCAGATCTGGATCTATGGTTCAAAGGGGAGCATTGTGCTTTTTGGAGGAGGAAGCTGTGCTAAAGTTTGTATTTCCTAACTCTCTTTACATTTCTATATCTGTAATTTTTATATCCGTAGCATTACTTGTGTGTTTTTGAAATTGTTTTGCTAAAATCTGTGCTGTAATTTGTGTGTGTTGTACTTATTTCCTATTGTGTATATGCTTGGTAGGAGATCTCTCAATCCTGAGATTCTCCCTTTAGATCTTGAAGTTTAGAGGCTTCTCAGACCTAAGCAGTCGCCACACACACCTATGGTTAATTCTCAGATTTTTGCAATGGGTGAGCAACCTAGGACATTGAAAGAATTCAATGCACTGGGGACCTATAATTCCCTCTTCTGCATTCAATTCTCTGTTGTCAAAGAAAACTATGAGATTAAATCTTCCATCATATAGATGCTTCCCTCATACCATGGCCTGAGCAAAGAAGACCCATACAAGCATATTGATGAATTTCTAGGACTGTGCCCTACTTTCAACATTATAGGTTTGGGGGAAGAAGCAACCATGTTGAGACTCTTTCCTTTTTCATTAAAAGATAGGGCCTGAACTTAGTTGTCAATGCTCCCAACCAATAGTATTCAGTCTTGGAATGACCTTTAATGTCAATTTTTGGCCAAGTTTTTCCCCATGTCCAAAATAAGTCAGCTGAGGAAGAGCATCATTTCATTTGCTCAAGCACCAACTGAAGACTTTCACCAAGCATGGGAGAGATTTAAGGAACTCTTGAAGTAACATCCCCATCACCAAATTCCTGAATGACAACTTATTCAAAGTTTCTATCAAGGAATTGATCCCAAGAGCAGGGATATGGTTGATGCCTCATGTGGTGGTACTTACCTCCACAAGACAGCTGATAAGGCTTAGGAGTTGTTTGATATCATTAGTGAAAACTCCATGCAAAGGGAGACTTTGTCAAGGGACATTGAGACCCCTGTTAGATTGGTGAAAGAGAACACTACAAGAGGGAAAATATATGAGGTTAGTGGATACAATGATTTGGAAAGGAAGGTGGATAGCTTGACTCAAAAATTTGATAATCTCATGGGAGCAATGCAGTCACCTATGACTGCCAAAGTGGAGGAGGCATGTGTGATATGCCAGTCCCCCACTCACTCTCTTGAGGAATGTCCCTCTGCTATCCAATTTCCAGACCTTGTGATGGAACATGTGAATGCTGCTCAGTCCTTTGGACAATAGCCTACTGCTAGTTTTCATTAGAGAAACTACTCCAACTTGAGGTAGAGATAAGATACTTTCCAAAACCACCACCACCACCAGCCACAATAGCAATCCATACCTTATAGGAATGCCCGGCCATACTAGCAGAACTACTTCCCAAAGCCCCAATACCAGTATCATATCGCCCTGCCAATGGCACAACCTGTGCATCAAAGTGCACCAGCCCCAGCACCCTCTAGATCCCTCACATTTGAAGATCAAGTTCTGGCTTCATTACATAATTTGGGCCCTTTATCACAAACCGTTTACTCTCATAGCCATAGTACTAAAAAGATAGAGGACCATCTTGGTCAGCTATCTAATTCTTTGACTAGGAGAGAGGAGGGAAGACTGCCTAGTCAGCTCATGAACAACCCAAAATGGTAGTATATGGTGGGTGAGACTTCTTCATATGAAAAAGATGAATCTGTCACCACTTTGAGGAGTGGAAGGCTGGTTGATAACAAAGTTGGTGTTGAGCCTGATGTGAAAAAAGCACGGAATGAAAGAACAACCCATGTTGATATGCAACAGGAGCAGCATATGAGAAACAAGAGGGGTGTTGATGTGCCCCAACAGAAAACTAAAAACAAAAATAAAGAAAAATTTGATGATATTGCTAAGGCAACAAATGAGAGATCAGTCCCCCATTTTCGATTTCCCAATGCATTGCAAGCACCTTCTCCTTTTGATAAGGGGAATGCTAAAGTTGAGGAGATGATGGAAACATTCAAACAAGTAAAGATCAACTTGCCTTTACTTGATGCTATCAAGAAAGTTTCAGCCTATGCAAATTTTTTGAAAGATTTGTGCACCCACAAAAGACAATCTAGGATACACCTATCCAAGAAGGCCTTTTGTGCTGAGAAAAGGAACCAAGTGTTGTCCATTGCAATTCCAACCAAGCTTCAAGACCCAGGAGTTCCCACAATTCCCTGCATCATTGGGGATCACACCATTGAGAAGACCTTATTAAATCTGGGAGCTAGTGTAAACCTACTTTCATATTAAGTTTATGAGAAGTTAGGCTTGGGAGAATTGAAGCCACACATGTGGTGCTATAGCTAGCTGACAGATCTGAAAGGGCCTGTGGGAATGATAGAAGATGTGTTAGTTGGGGTTGATAAGTTTTTCTACCCAGCAAATTTTCTAGTTCTTGACATGGAGCCAAGCAAGTTTACCACCTCCATTCCTGTAATATTTGGTAGGCCTTTCTTGGCCACTGCCAATGCTTGTATTTAGTGTAGATCAGGAGTAATGGAGGTGTCTTTTGGCAACATGAAAGTGAAATTGAATGTGTATGATGTAGCAAGTCAGCTTCACTTGGATAGTGAGGATTGCTTTTTGATTGATGTATGGGATGAGCTTTTGGAAGAGATTTTGCCCGAGCTACTGTATTGTAATGATTTGAGTAATGATTTTGAGGATATGTGGAGTGAAATTGTGGAAGAGAAGGCTCCCACACCTGTGGTTCAAGAGGTGAAAGCCTTAATTTCTGAAGTGGGGCCAGCAACAAGGTATCCTCCTTGGAAACCTGCTGTGTTGCCTCTTCCACTACCATCAAAGGCACCTTTGTTGTCTTCACTCATATGTTCACCATATGTGGAGTTGAAACAGCTGCCTAAGACCTTAAAATATATTTTTTGGGGGGCAAACTAGAAGTTACCAGTGATCATTTCTTCCTCTCTCACTGATGAGCAAGAGGAAGAGATGTTGTATGTTTTAAAGAACCATAAGAGAGCAATAGGTTGGACTATTGCTGACCTTGGGGGCATCAACCCTGTTGTGTGCATGCATAAAATCCACTTGGAAGAGGGTTCCAAACCTTCTAGTGAAATGTAGAAAAAATTGAACCCCCACATGCAAGAAGTGGTGATAAAAGAAGTGGTCAAATTGTTAGATGCTGGAGTCATCTACCCTATTTCAGATTCTGAATGGGTGGCACCTACTCAGGTGGTCCCTCAAAAATCTAGAATCACTATGATTGAAACTGATTTTGGTGAGCTTATTCCAACTAGAGAAACCACAGGTTGGAGGGTGTGTATAGACTATCGAAAGCTCAATTTGAAAACCAGAAAAGACCACTTTCCTTTGCCCTTCATTGACCAAATTTTAGATAAGTTGGCAAGCAAGGCTTTCTATTATTTTCTTGATGGATATTCAGGGTATAACCAAATCCCTATTTATCCACAAGATCAAGAAAAGATAACTTTCACATGCCCATTTAGCACCTTTGCTTATAGAAGGATGCCATTTGGATTGTGCAATACCCCTACCACTTTCCAAAGGTGATTTCTCTATCTTTGGGGACAATTTTAGCCAATGTCTACCCCATCTCAGCCTTCTGTTGCAGAGATGTGAGGAAATCAACTTGGTTTTGAGTTAGGAAAAGAGCCATTTTATGGTCAATCAAGGCATTCTCCTTGGCCATATGGTTTCCCACAAAGGCATTGAGGTAGACAAGGCTAAAATTGATCTAATTGCACATTTTCCCCACCAAAAACTGTGAAACAAGTCAGATCTTTCTTGGGGCATGTAGGTTTCTATAGGAGATTCATCGAAGATTTTAACAAGATCTCAAAACCTCTTTATCACCTATTGTGCCAAGAGGTTCCCTTTGAATTTAGTGATGAATGTTTATTTTCTTTTGAGCTTTTGAAAGGTTGTTTAACCTCTGCACCTATCCTTCAAGCACCTAATTTTTCTTTACCATTTGAGCTTATGAGTGATGCATCAGATTTTACTATTGGTGCAGTCTTGAGACAAAGGAAGGATAAGGTACCTTCTGTGATTACTTATGCAAGCAAAATTATGATTGATGCTCAGTTAAATTACACCACAACTGAGAAGGAATTGTTGGCCATTGTCTATGCTTCGAAAAAATTCAGGTCTTATGTGTTGGGATCTAGGATAGTGGTCTTCACTGACCACTCAGCCCTAAAATTCCTTTTATCAAAAAAGGATGCTAAGCTAAGATTAATCAAATGGATCCTCCTATTACAGGAGTTTGATCTTGAGATTAAGGATAAGAAAGGGGTTGAAAATGTGGTTGCAGGCCACTTATCCAAGATCCTAGCTGCTGAGTTTGATAGGCTATCTATCAATGATTCTTTCTCTGATGAACAGCTATTTACTATCAGCACTTCTACACCTTGGCTTGCAAACATTGTAAACTATTTGGCAATGGGTAGGATCCCCCCACATTGGAACAAAATTGATAGAGAGTTGTTCTTCTCCTAGATCAGACATTCCATGTGGGAGGATCCGTACCTATTCAAGCATTGTGCTGACCAAGTGGTGAGGAGATGTGTTGCTGATGATGAATTCCACAATATACTAACCATATGTCATGAACAGGCTTGTGGAGGCCATTTCAGTGGCAATAAGACTGCTGCCAAGGTGCTCCATTATAGATTTTATTGGCCCACTCTCTTCAAGGATGCATGGCAGCATTGTAAAGCTTGTGAAAGATGCCAAAAAATGGGAAGTATCTCCAAAAGAAACTCTATGCCCTTACAGCCTATACTTGTTATTGAACTCTTTGATATCTAAGGAATTGATTTTATGGGCTCCTTTCCTCCCTCAAATGGTTTTAATTTTAACCTTATTGCAGTGAACTATGTGTCCAAATGGATTGAAGTCAGTGCCACAAGGACAAATGACCACATGGTTGTCCTCAAATTTTTAAAGGATAAGATTTTCTCCAGATTTGGCACCCTCAGAGCTATCATTAGTGATGGGGGGAATCATTTCTGTAATAGACCTTTTGAGAATTTGCTTAAAAAGTACTCTGTTACACACAGGATTGCAACTCTCTACCACCCACAGACCAATGGGCAAGTTGACATTTCTAATAGGGAGATCAAGCATATCTTGGAGAAGACTATGAGGACAGATAGAAAGGACTGGGTACAGAAACTGAATGATGCCTTGTGGGCTTATAGGACTGCCTATAAGACTCCTATTGGTATGTCCCCTTTTAGGCTGGTCTATGGCAAGCCCTATCACTTGCCAGTAGAGTTGGAACATAGAGCCTACTAGGCTATTAAAATAATAAATATTGATCTAACTTTTGCTGGCATGCATAGGAGGCTCCAGCTGTCAAAGCTGGAAGAGCTAAGATTGGAAGCATACTCCAATACTAGGATCTACAAAGAGAAAGCCAAAGCCTTCTATGACAAGCATTTGCTAAGGAAGGAGTTCACTGCTGGCAACAAGGTATGATTGTTCAATTCTAAATTGAAATTTTTCCTAGGCAAGTTGAGATATAGATGGGAGGGAACTTACATGGTAGAGCATGTATCCCCATCTGGAGCTGTTAAAATCAAGGATCCAAAAGATGGTAGGATCATGAAAGTTAATGGTCAAAGGCTCAAGCACTTTGTTGAAAATGTAATAGAGCCTGTGGTGACCATTCACCTTCAAGAACCTCCCAAGTGACTGATTTTCAACAATGTAGACTATGTACCATAACTGTTGTTTTTGTCAGTTTTTTTTGTTGTTTTTATTTTCCACTCTATTTGGCATTGTACATAGGTTGCCATTTGTATTTAGTTCTTCATTTAGAATAATGAATCAGGTCTATTACAGTAGAAATGTCCTCAAGGTATGAGAAATCCAATGGGAATAGAGTAGGAGTGATAGATCTATGTGGGGAGTGGATTGGGAACTGATGAAAAACCTTTTTGAACTGTAAAACAACCTGTCGAGAGGTTTGAGTTGATGTTCGACAGGTTCTAAAGGTTCCTAATGTGCATTTTGACAAGATCGGGGACCTGTCGATAGGTTTGAGTTGAGTCTCGATAGGTTCTGAAGGTTTAAATATGATATTCGACAGGATCTATGAACCTGTCGAGATGTTGAGCAAGGAAGTCAACAAGTTCTTAAGGTTTTTGGGTATATTTTTGACAGGTTCAGAGTAACTGTCGAGAGCTTTGGAGTCCTCTCGGAGCATTAACATAAAAGATTTTCATCCTGTCAAGATGTTCCATGAACCTCTCGAATTGATTTTTTTGCTGAAGCCTTGATCCTGTCGAGAGGTCTGAAAGAGCCTCCCAAGACCTTCAGCCTACCAACCCTGCCATCCCAGCTAATTTTAACTCCTCGACAGGTTGTACCAACTTGTCGAAACCCTTTCTCCAATCCTGTCGAAGCACGATTTAGGTGTTTTTAAACCTATCGACAACTCATTTCTGCCATTCGATAGCTTCTATGTGCAAGCTTTGTCTCTTTTTGATCGATTTCCCAGTTCTTTCTTCTTCCTCTACCTCACTGGTTTCTACTCTAATCACCTGGCCATTTTTCTAAGTACTTTAATTTTACAAGGGCTACATTTTGCACCTGGTCTGAGCTAATTTGGTGTAGTGCACATTGAGTTCTAAGAAACCCTAGGATTTCTGTGGGTAAGTTCTTTTCTAGCTCCACTCTGTGAATTTTAAGCTTTGCACTTTCATTTCCAATTTGTGTGGTTACTTTGATTGTGCAAAGAAGTCTGTGTGGTTGTTGAGATTGGTTTTGGGGATTGAGTGTCCAATGGCTGATCAAGAGGATACCCATGCTAACCTTTTCAAAGCCCCTTCCAATTCTGCCACCAAAACCACTAGGAAATCTAGTAGGATAGCCACACAGCCCAAGGAGAACCCACCTGCTAAGAGAAAGATTGTCATGGATAAAGTTGATAAATCTGACAAATCTAAGAAAGCTAAGAAATCCAAGAAGGCCAAAATTAGTGAAGGAGTTGTTGAGGATATCCCTGAACCTAACCCTATGCCTGAGCCTAACCTTATGCCTAAACCTATCCCAAAGGTTGAACCTAAAGTCCCTGTGAACCTATCTACTCCTAATGAGTTTGTGGATGCTTTAAGCCTGATTCCAGAGATAACTTTTGACCTCCCCTATCTTTCTAAAGAAGGGGAGTGTAAGGACACATTAGATTATTTGGTGAAGGTTGGCCTGACACCCATGTTGACCCCATTGTAAGAAAAATCCTGCCCTAGGCCGGTCAAGTTGTGGTATTAGAATATCAGGAAGAAAATGAAGTCTGGGTCAACTGAGCCTTGCCTTGTGATTTTAATTGATAACTGGGAGATTATTGTAGACTACAATGATATAGGGCTGGCATCAATGGACATCAGCAAGAAAGGAGAACCCCCATAGTGGATGCCCTGTATTTTTTCTCCAAGGGTCAGTTTATGAATGCCTTCAAGTTGTTATTTGAGGCAATGGTAGATGTAAATGAGAAGATCAAAAGAGTACAGGCCTTGCCAGGGCTACCCTACAACAGGCTCATCACTGCTTGTTAAGAAAAGGAAAGTTTGTGATCCAAAAGGATGAGCCTATGGAAAAGGTAACTCCAAAGGTGTTTGGGAAGAGGGCTTGGTCTGCTAGTAGGACCTTGATTGGGAAGAGAAAGAACAAATTAGTTGAGGATCCTGCATTAGAAGCATCTCAGGCAGCAACATTAGTAGCTGCTCCTGCTATGCCCACAGCCCCTTCAGCCAGCGCATCAACTGCAGCTGAGACCTCTACAGTAACTAGATCTGAGCCACTCCCTACAGCTGCTACTAGCTCAAAGCCTCCATTTTATCCCCTTTGTACCCATACTCACCCCTACCACTGTTGTGCCTCTGCCTTTTATCAGCCCTGATATTGCCAGCATCTCCTTTGCTTCCACATCTCCCTTCCAACCCATTATCCCCATTCCACCCACTACCCAACCCCATATCCTACCTGAAGCCTCCACCCAAATCCTCTCCCTTCTCACCACCATCCTAGCCCAGCTCCAAACCAACATAGCTAACCAAGCCATGGCCACTTGTCTCCATGCCATTCAAACCACTTTAACTCCAGCTACCCCTGCACCCACTTCACCTCCATCCCTTCAGTTGTCCCCTATAGGCCTAGTTTCCCCTGCTGAGGTGGAACAACCAATCCCTAAACCCTCTACCAGAGACTCCTCCACCCAAACAGACTTTGAGGAAGCAGCTCTGCCTTCTCTACCTTTTACCTATCCTTCCACCCCACCTGAATCTATAGTTGTGGAAGAGGATCTGCCACTTACCCTCATTGTACCATCACCACCACCCCCTGAGCTGCCCATTACCCCTTCCTCCATGGATGACCCTCACCATTAGGTCATTGTCCCATATGGCACCAACACTTTTTCCCCTCTGCCATCCCTTGCCAAAGCCATTGAGGCCAACCCATATGTCCAGGAGGATGTGAGGTTTTTAGTAGATGCAGTCATGATGTTGCAACAATAATCCCACCAGCAGGGGATTGACCCAATTTTGGAGGCTCATAAAGCAAAGGAATGGAAGTTGTGGCAGATGGTCCTCAACTCCCTCGACCTATACAGGACCTATAGGACCAAATTTGACATGCTTGCTAGACTGGTAGAGACCCTCTCCCTCTACTCTGTCCTGGGTCCCTCAGGATCCAAAGAACTTTCCATCAGGGAGCCCACCATGTTCCAAGGTAGTACCAGACCTCAAAAGCCAGCTACTAAAAGAACTAAGAAAGGTGCTGCCAGCACTGAGAAGCTGAAGAAGAAAGAGAATCTCAAGGTGGAGTATGACAAGCTTGCTGCACAGAAAGGATGGGAGCCAATGACCATATCTAGCTCTGGTTCATATTCTGTTTAGGAATAGATTGTGTTTAGGATTTGCTTATAGTCCTTAGCTTGTAGTTAGGATTTGTTTGTAATTAGTCTGTTTCTGATTGTGCTGTATATATTTTTGTTTAGATTGTACTGCTTCTGTTGATACTTTGTAATTACTTGTCTACAATAATAGTTTTGTTTTGTCAATTCCACTGTGTCTCTTGTTGTCCTTTGTATTTAGCTTTGTTCTTTAGGTTTCTTTTGTTATTATCCTTATATCTCCCTGTTGTGTCTTTTTAATATACTTCTAAAGCAGTGAGGACACTGCTCCTCATAGGAGGTTTGGGGGTGTGGCAGGATGTGCCAATGGGATAGTTAATGCAGCAATGTTGAATAAAATTTATGAAAATAAAGTAAATTCCCACCTGATTTTTGGAAAAAGGAGGAAATTTAAAACTTTTGTAAAACTAAAAATTGTTGTAGCTCTAACATTGTCATGAAACAAATGTCAAGAATTTTCAAAAATTGATGCTTAGGGAACTTGAAAAGAGAGAAAATTATGAGGATATACCCCAATAAACTTATGGAAGACCATACCCAGTCAGATTTGGGCCTAAAAAATTTTCTTTGAAGAGTGTCTTGGCAATTTTTCTGTTCTAAGGACTGATTGGATCTAATCTTCCTCATTAGAAGTTAGGCAAATCCAAGTTGAAACAGCTTGATAGCATTCATGACATTGAGGACATGAAGTAAGGCCATCCTTTGGACAGTTTGAGTTTAACCTGTTTCAGTTCACCCTCCATCTGAGAAGTTAGGAAGTAAAGGGAGAAGTAAGGTTGAAGGAGTAAGGTTTCATATTTGGTGGAAGGAGAAGAAAATACATTAAAAGGCAGTGTGTATCAGATGTATAATTGTAGCATTCCAGCCCATAGAAAAAAATACAAAGGAAAAGCATACAAAAAAAAAGAGAAGGAAAATAGAAAAGCAAAACAAAAGAATGAGAAAGAGAAGTCATTTCATTGAAAGATTGAAAAAAAAATAGATTAGAAACTGATCACTTCAAATCTGAAAATTCAAGAAGAAGATGAAGATGAGCTGAAATGAAGAAGGTGTTGTCATGACCACCTCCTTATCTTAATGATTTCTTATATTTGAATCCCATTCTACCCTTTCATTCTTTATAAACCTCACTCATAAGCCACATTACAACCCAATAAAAAGACCCTACTGATCTAAAATGGATTGAGCTGTCATGTGGAGATGAGGATTCTATGGTGAAAAGAGTTAGAAAATTTTAGAAATCAGAGTAATGCCTATGCTCATGCTTGCAGCCTTATTTGAGGGCTGTAACTACTCTTGAGCTGTGTGAAATGATACACCCTTTTATTCTATTTTGAGTAATAGCCCTGGTGAGCTTTGGGTCTGAAGTTAGGTTTGTTGGGGGCATTATCAAAATAGAATTCCCAAATTAATGGTAAGCTCTGCATTAATTTTCATACAAAATACCTTGACATGAGTTGATTAATTATGAAAGAATTACAACAGAATTTCAGTTTTAAACTGTTGATTTTCTTCTAAGAATCCTCTAAATTGATTGAACAAGGTGTGGAATGAATTTTATTTTTCTTGAATTTTATTTTTAACATGCTGCATTGATATTAACTGAGTCATTGGAGAAGTTTGTGGGTACCTTCACTAAAAACCCTCAGGAGACTTCACTCCTCCACTAGGGATCACCTAGGGGTTTAAAAGGCTTGATGCATATGCTAAATGCATCTATGCTCCCTAAAAAAGTGGCATTTTTTTTATTTTCAATACTTATTTTTAATTTCTCCTTTGCTCAAGGACTAGCAAAGCTTAGGTTTAGGGGTGTGTTAAGCAGTAAAAAATATAATTTTTTACCTCCTAACCTGACCTTTGATGGACCTTTGAGTTTACTAATAATGTGTTTTGAGTGTATTTTGTAAATAAGCAATAAATTATAGTCTTAGTACAGACATCCATCTAAAAAAGCCAAAGAAGTAATCTGCTACTCAACATATGCTCATATAGCCCAAAGGCCATCCAATCAAACAATCCACAGAGCCTTAAAAGTTCATGAGAATGTCATGGGCCCAACTGGGTATGCTTGGGACCAAGTGTAGTTGTATGGAATGAAGGTTGAACCCACTACGGAGGTCGCGGTGTACTCATCAAACATAGCCGAGATCAGGCTAGCATACGGTATGTACTCGAACTTTTCCGCCCCTGCTAATAGTTTCTTCCTCCCATGTTTCAACCCCTCAAAAACTACTGCTGTAGCATCAAACCATTTGCCCTCAAAAGCAGCAAATAGAGCCTTCATCAGCACTCCTAGTCTCTGTGTTTTATGGCGAATCGGGTACAGGTTATACTTGAAAATAGTGTCAATCATCCACATATAGCTCGGCAAATGGGCTCGTGTAATAGCTCGACCCGATACAACCCGCCCTTGAGTCATTCTCTCCACTACATAAAGATGGGTCAGATTTGGAGGGTTTGGGGGCAACAACTCAATCCCTGGGCCATAGTCATCGAAACATTCCAACGCTTTACAGGCCATTGCGTGGGTAAAAACATATGTCTTTCCATCGATTTTGGTGCTAATGGTCTTGGGGTTAGGGCCATCAAACATGTTTTGGTAAAACAAGCGCACGAGATGCGGGTAATAGTATGGGTAGATGGGTTGCAGTAGGTTATCCAACCCAGCCTTTTTTAAGTAGTCAAGTGCCCAAGCGTCAATGCCAGGGACATTAGGCATTTTGAATAAGGTCGGATCGATGGTGTACTCATAAGCAAAACCCTTCTCAGCCCACCATTCGGTTGGTTGGTCGCATTGGGGTGCTTGAGGGACATCGGATGGTTCGATAGGTGGTCACGGTGGTGGTTGCAAAGGACCCGGTGTGATTTTGGGTCGCTTCGACGTAGGGGTTTTAGAAGTGGCAGCTTTCTTCTTAGGTGCCATAGTCGAAAGAAAACAAAACTAGGGTTCTAATCAAATCCCAAAAGTTAACTCAAAGCAAGAAATCAAGAATCCAAAATTAAAGATTTACCGGATTAAGGAGGTTTGGATTCGATTTCTCAGAGGATATAGCGCAATCGGTCGTTCGTTTGATCCCCCAATATAAAGACCCTCGAAAACCCTAACGGAAGCCCCAAAATTTTCAAAAAATTTGAACTTAAAAAAAATGCGGTTCCCATATATACGCGAAATTCGATCGATCGAATTCATTTCGATCGGCCGAAATTAGCTTCATAAAAACTTGACCCCACATTTCGATCGAACGAATTTCAATTTGATCGATCGAAATGCCAAAATTTGATCGAACGAAAACTTTTCGATCGATCGAGCTTCTCAGGCCTATAAAATATTTGATCGAATGAAATAACTCTCGTTCGGTCAAACTCAAAATTTGATCGATCAAAAATTAATTCGATCGAACGAATTTAACATGCCTTAACTTAATTATCATTGACTTTTTGCCAGAACATTTCGATCGGTCGATTTACACCTCGATCGGTCGAAATCATATTCGATCGGTCGAAACTGATTTTGATCGATTGAAAATTGTAGAAACTCTCATTCTCAGTGTTTTTGAGTTTTCTTCAACAATTTTATACTTTATGCTTCAAACTCACACTTCATATTCATCATTTAATTTGTTTACAAGGATTTAAAGTCCCAATTAACTTTTAAAAAAACCTCTACTCTCTCAATTCACTAAACAACAAGGGATATTGGGTGTGAATCTCAGCTTCGCGTTCCCACGTCGCTTCTTCTCTAGCATGGTTCTTCCACTGAACTAGCACCAAAGGAATCCGTTTTGTGTGCAACACTTGCTCGGTTCGGTCCAAAATTTACATTGGTTCTTCTATGATCGTCAGATCCCTGTAGACTTCAACTGGTGGTGCATCGAGGATATGAGCTGGGTCTCGCACGTACTTTCGTAATATAAAAATGTGAAATACGTCGTGCACTCTATCAAGCTACAGGGGTAATGTAACCCTATATGCAACTTAACCCACTCTTCCCAATACCTCGAACGGTCCAATGTAGCGAGGACTCAACTTTTCGCGCTTTCCGAAGCGTATCATACCCTTCATCAGAGATATCATCACAATTACGTGATCTCCCACCTGAAAGTCCATGCTTGATCGCTTAATATCCGCATAGCTCTTCTACCGACTCTATGCCATCTTGATTCATTCCCTTATAATGCGAACGGTCTCGACATTTTTCCTTATGACTTCCAGTCCCAATACAAATTTGTCTCCTGTTTCTTCCCAGTTGATGGGAGATCTACACCTTCGTCCATATAGTGCTTCAAATGGAGCCATCCTAATGCTCTGCTGAAAGCTGTTATTGTACACAAATTCTGTCAATGGAAGATGTTGATCCCATGATCCCTGAAAATCAATCATGCATGCTTGGAGCATATCTTCAATAATCTGATTGACTCTCTCTATCTGACCATCAGTCTGAGGATGGAATGCGGAACCAAACTCCAATCTCGTGCCCATACCTTCTTAAAATCTTTGTCAGAAAATTGATGTGTACAACGGGTCATGATCGGACACAATGCTGGTTGGAATACCGTGGAGTTAGAAAATTTCTTTCATATATAAATCCACCAACTTGCTTGTTGTGTATGTCGTGTTGTAGGGCAAAAAGTGTGCCGACTTTGTCAGTCGATCCACTATCACCCATATAGCATTGTGGTGTCCCATCGTTCTCGGTAATCCCACAATGAAATCCATAGAAATGGACTCCTATTTCCATTTCGGTATTGGAAGAGGTTGCAATAAACCTGTTGGGTGTCTGTGATTCACCTTTGCTTACTGTCACACCAGACACTTCGACACATATTCTGCAACGTCTTTCTTCAATCCTCTCCACCAATGACACTTCCGCAAATCCTAATACATCTTAGTACCACCAGGATGAATGGCATACTTGGACTTATGAGATTCGTCCAAAATGGTTTACCTCAGCTCGGCATCAACAGGTATGCATAACTGGCCACGAAATAGTAATGATCCATCTTCTTTGATAGAAAAGTCCCCACTTTCACCGATAGTCAGTCTTTGTCGAATCTTGACGAGCTCTGCATCTTTCATCTAAAGTTCATAAATGCGATCGAAAATGGCTAGCCTAAGTGTGAGATTTGCCAACAGTACCCCAGTATCCTTGAATATTCTTATCACACAGTGAAAGGTCTTCCAATAACTTCCATCGTCAAAGTCCCATAATGAGACTAGCCAACTAAGTCGTACTCTTTCTACTCAGCACGTCAGCCATGATGTTTGCTTTACCTGGGTTATATTGTATAGTGTAGTCGTAATCCTTGAGGAACTCAATCCACCGTCGTTGCCTCATATTCAATTCTTTCTGCGTAAATAGATACTTGAAGCTTTTGTGGTCTGTGAAGATCTCAAAGGTCTCACCATACAAGTAATATCTCCAAATCTTGAGCGCAAAGATCACCACGGCTAACTCTAGATCATGCGTCGGGTAGTTGTTCTCATGTTCTTTCAACTATCTTGACCCATAGGCTATTACCTTACTATTTTGATTCAGTACACATCCCAAACCACCATATGATGCATCACTGTAAACAGTAAAACCTCCACTAGTTGATGAAATAGCCAACACTAGAGTAGAGGTAATCCATTTCTTGATTTCTTGGAAGCTCTCTTCACATTCCCTGGTCCACTTGAATTTAACATTCTTCCTTGTGAGTCGAGTGAGTGATCCTAAAATCTTGGAGAATCCTTCCACAAATCATCAATAATATCCAGCGAGATCGAGGAAACTGCGAATCTCCATCACAGTCTTGGGTTGTTCCCAATCTAACACCGCCTCAATCTTCACCGGATCAACAGTCATGCCAGCTTCTGAAACTATGTGACCAAGAAAACTCACTTGTTCTAGCCAAAACTCACATTTGCTGAGTTTGGCATATAACTTGTGCTCACGTAAAGTTTGCAAGGAAATGCGCAAATAATGTTCGTGTTCTTCTCTGGTCTTTGAATAAATAAGAATGTCGTTCACAAACACCACTACGCAAGTATCAAGGTGTTGTTTAAAGACCCGATTCATGAGGTCCATAAATGAAGCTGGTGCGTTTGTCAAGCCGAAAGGCATCACTAAGAACTCGTAATGCCCGTATCTAGTTATGAATGCAGTCTTCTGTACATCTTCGACCTTCACCTTTAATTGATGGTACTCGAATCTCAGATCGATCTTCGTAAAGAATTTTGCCCCTTGTAACTAGTCAAACAGATCATCGATCCTAGGTAAAGGGTACTTGTTCTTGATCGTAAGCTTGTTTAACTGACGGTAGTAAACGCAAAGTCTCATTGACCCGTCTTTCTTCTTAACAAACAAGACTGGTGCTCCTCAAGGGGATACACTTGGTCTTATGAAGCCTTTATCCATTAGTTCTTGTAATTGCTCCTTCAACTCTTTCAGTTTAGCAGGAGCAATTCTAAAGGGAGCTTTTGATACAGGTTCCATGCCTAGAGCTAATTCAATTTCAAATTCGATCTCTCGATCAGGTGGCAATCCGGGTAGCTCATCGGGAAATACATCTTCAAACTCACAGGCAATCGGGATATTGGTAATAACGTTCTTTGTTTCCTTTTGCTCTTACAAGAATGCTAGATATCCCTCGCATCTATTCTTCATCATCCGCTTAGCTCATATCGCGAAGATGATCGATGCTACCTTTCCCTTCTCGCCGATGAACCGGAAAGATTTCTGTCTCAATGGACAGAAAGTGACTACTTTACGTAGGCAATCCATGCTTGCATGATACACGGATAACCAGTTCATGCCAAGGAGTACATCGAGTCCTTGCATACTCAATAAAATGAGGTCCGTTATGGTTTCTTGATCCTCCACTTGTACAATGACTGATTGGCAATATGTGTCAGCGGTTACTGCACTTCCCATAGGAACTGACATGTCCAATAAAAAATCTAACTCCTCGAGAACAATCTTTAACTTCCCCGCAAATTCTGGAGTAATATACGAGTGGGTAGACCCTAGGTCTATCAAAACTCATGCAACACAATGATCGCCGTCATTTTGTCGATAGAGTTGTAGTGTACCTATATGATTAATACATACACTAACGCTCAGTCTGGCTATAGAAGTGTTTGGTTTCCCTTCTCTGCTTCAAGCGGATCAGTCTGACCTTGGAATACCGGAGGTCTCATTCTCCTGAATTCCACAAAAGATGATGGAAACAATGCAGGAGAAGGTAGTGGTGGCTGCTGCTGGTGGCTGATGTTGTTTGCAGCTAACAACACTGTCTGCTCAGCTAAAAGAGCAGTCTGTTGGGTTGCGGAGCCATAACAGCGGCTAAAGCCTCCATAGCCCTAGCCATCCTATCAGAAGACTCATCCCGATGAGCCCTTTCCACCTCAAGAGGTGGTCTCTGCTCTCCTCTAAAACTCGAAGGAATATCATCTATATGCCTCTCACTTCTGTGGCGACTTCCTCTAGGCCGACCTCTTCCACGTTGCTCCTTTAGAATCTGTTACAATGAAACAAAGGTCTCATTAACAAACGGTCCCTAACATCCAACAAAATCTCAATCTCAACAGTTTGAGACTTGTCAGACATCTCTAAAGCCATGCTCTGATACCAACTGTGACAGCCCGGATTTCGGTGCCCTGAAACCCGTGCCGTCAGTGGGCTGGCACTAAGGCCAAACCCCTGAACTAAGTACATAGCATACTATTTGTACAGCGGAAATAAAGCAAAACCATACTAACTAAATAACATAAACAAAATAAGGAAGACACACCATCTTCTAACAAAAGCTCAAAATGACGGTTTTAATTCCACATGAATACCTATGGAAAAAGAACTGACAAGAACTACCAGTAAGGACCTTTCCTTACCGAAACATGGTTCACCAAAAAGAATTACAATCGTCAACCCAAAATTAATATCTTTTACAATAAAAAGGGAAACCAAACACTTCTATAGCCTAAGGCCGGACCTACCCTGGCCTAGCACAAATAAAACAGCTTTTGGGGTGAATCTCTTCTAAGTCCTCCCCTAGAACCAAGTCAGGATCCTCTCTCTCTAAAATCTCCGCTCCAATGCCTTCACCTGGACCTATGACATTTAGTCGAGGAATGAGCTTCATCCAAGCTCAATAGGGAAAAACTCATAGCATGCTTATTGTAACATCAACATATATCTTATGGCATAGTGAAACAAAATGATCAACACATATGCACAGTGTGATTGTCATGGCATGAAATACATATGCGATGTTTGTTTGGAATTCATAGAACATTTCCACATCTCTATCCCAACATATGAAAAGAAAACTTAAAAGTGTTATACTTAAAGGATTGAATGAGTAACTATAGCCTCAAGCCCCTGATGGAATACCCACCATCGTCACTCATATGAGTAATTTTCACATATATCCAAGGTCCCATAGAGTTGGACACTTGGCCGAACATAATTACCGTTATACGGTAGGAGTCACAAATCACATAGCACAAAAGGGTATTCACATAGAACCTTAAATCAAAGTGCATACATATAGCTTATCGCAATGTAAAGTGATAACTATAATTTAGGTCAAAAGTCAGAATGAAATGTGAAGATCACACACACACATACTAGATTGAATCTTGAGGGATTCCATAACTCTTACACAATTCAGAAACATACGGGTACACATGTCTTTTCAAATTGAAATCGTAATCAAATTCACATAATTGAATCAAGGAGAGCATCACATCATAACATACATGCCAGTATAGTAAATGCACATGATATCAAGTTTTCCCTATCTCGAGATCTTAACTCTCACGTGCTCAAACCGCCGTTTGGGTTAGCCCTTCACCCAATACCGAGTCACTTAAGCACATCAATCCATGGTTCACCTATTAGAATGATGTTGAACATACCCCAAAAAGGTTCCCCCAAAATCTCATAGTCAAAACATGACAAAATCCCAAATCTGGGAATTTTGATCGATCGAATCCCTATTTCGATCAATCGAAACCCCATTTCAATTGATCAAACTCAATTCAATCGGTCGAGCTCTCACAGAAACCAAAAACCAAACACAGTTCGACCGAACGAATCCCAATTCGGTCAATCGAAAACTTATAATTTGATCGATCGAAAACATTTCGATTGGTCGAATCCCCCAAAAGCTAAACAACGATCCACAAGGTTCGATCGAATATTTTTCGATCGGTCGAGTCCTCACAGAGACTTTTTCAACATCACTATTTTATACATTTTGATCGATCGAGTGTGCTGATTCGATTGATCGAACACATTTCTTTCGATCGAGCGAATTCCATTAGACTTTGGATTTATCATTCCTAAGTCCATTTCGATCGATTGAACTCAATTTTGATCGGTCGAAATGAACAAATTTTTTCTGTTCTAGGGTTTTCACCTTCGTTCTCTTCTCTTTCTCAAAACAAACCTCATCCCTTATGTTTCCTTGATCTAAAATTATATAAAAATAACTACCAACACAATTTCAAGATTTAGCCTTAATTTTTATACCTTGTTTTCCTCCAAATCGCCAATCCTAGCTTCTAAATCGGACTAGGGTTCACCAAAAGAACTGCGGCTCGTTCGAAGCTTCAAACCCATAGCTACAAGCTTCGAGAACAGATTGTTTTCACATTCAATCCGTGTTTAATGCCTGAATCGCCCACCCCCCCTTCTCTCCTCTTAACTCCCTATGATCAGTAATAACTAGGGTATTGAATGCAAACATAAATGAGGCATTTAATTTCCTCTTATACCTAAGTCCTAGGCTTTGATACAAAGCGGTTACGCCTAGGTTGGGTGTACGAGGGTGCACTAACCCTCAACCTAGCCTACATACATCAAGTCCCTTTCGTCGGATTTGATCTATGGACCTTACATAGTCCATCGGTGCAGTCCTCATCGTGCAGATCATCGGGCACATGTACCAAGGCATACATTCAAGGTTTAAAATTTTTGGAACATTACAAAGAATCTATCTTAGATCTGGGGTTTGAACTAGTCTTAGGGCTATAGTTTGTCCACTTAAATGGTCACAAGCTATTCCAAGGGTTATCAGAATCACAGATGGTTGAGATAGAATAGGTAAACTACTGTTGTCACCATTGTTGCAACGCTATAAGCACATACTACAATGGGAGCATCAAATCCAAATTGATTTATGTAAAAAACATAGAAGCACAAGGATCTAATCAAACTATGAAAACAACATTTCATTACAGAAAAGAAACTTACAGTGGTGCCCTCAAGACAATAGCCTGTGCAGAGCAAACCAGAATAGCTCCCAAAATTAATACAAAACTAAAGTAACTATAGTTGTTTACAAGGACTTAGGCAGCAAATGTTGAGCTAAGGAGGGAAGCAAAAATGGAGAAGATGACCTAAACCTAACCCTAATCTGACCAAAGCTCTCAGTCGAATTAGGTTGAGGAAAAGATTAGTTTTCACAAAAATATTACAGCTTATATACTAATTGTCTCACTGCCTTGGCCAATAAGAAAACAAAAGAGGAAACCCTAATTTTTGCTTGAAGACGTGGCCCAATGGTGACCCTTGGATGCCTCAGGATGTGTGAAATTGATGAGAACCTCGGGATGTGTGCCCTAGAAGTGGGGAAATCCCCAAAGTTTCCCTGATGTTCACTGAGAAAGCAGGAACTCGAGCTTCACGAGGTTGATGTGTTCATTTTGCTTCTCGCGTGGCTCTTCGTCTGGATGGCTTTGCTGTAGAAGAAGGCTCATGCGATTCAATTTACATTGAGCAGTGTAGCTCGTGCAAATGAACTTCAAGTGCTTCCGGTCGCGAGGGTCTCGTGTGGATGGGCTAGAGCTTCGCAAGATTGCTGGCCAATGTGGAACAGGTTCTTCGCACGGCTGGCTTTGTCTTTGAAGCACAGGAGAGCTCGTGAGAGCTGCGCGAGAAGTTTTCTGAGACTTTCTCTCCTATTTCAACTGCGCGAGACTCTGTCTCTCTTGAACTATCTGAACCTCGCGAGTTCTTTTCCTTTCTGAGCTATGAGAGATGTGCGCAAACTCTTTGCTATGCTGCCTCTTTGGACTACGCAAGATGCTCACGAGGTTGCTTCTGAGTGAATTGATTAGTGCGAGAGCCTTGCGAGTTTGATTTCAGTCGCGCGAGGTTTGATATTTTTCTCCTCTGCTGCACCAATGTTCTCTGCTTAGCACACCTATCTCTCATCCATTGGACTTCTAGTGCACCCTTAGGCAACCAAATTAGTCACCATGGTGTGTACCACCATGGGGTTTCAAATGTTCTTCACTAAGCTGTAACCCTTGGCTTCAAGTTCCTCTCTTTTTGGCCACCAAAGTATGACTATTATGCTAAGCTACAATTTTATTCTTAACTATGAAACACACTCAAAAGAGGATTATTAGATGGCTCCAAGGAGTAGTAAAGGCTAGGTTAAGAGGTAAAAAATGGTATTTTTCAATTCTTAAGACACCCTCAAACCTAATCTTTGTTAGTCCTCGAGCAAAGCAAAATTTAAACAACTACTCTAAAAATATAAATGCCACTTTCGTAGGGAGCACGAATGCATTTAGCTTATGCATCAAGCCTTTTAAACCCCTAGGTGATCCTTAGAGGAGGAGTGAAGTCTCCTGAGGGTTTTCAGTGAAGACACCCACAAACTCCTCAATTAAACAGTGAACACAAGTGCAAGCATGATTAAATTAGTTTTCAACAAATAAAGTATCAGTCCACTTTTGATCTTTCAAATTTGAGGAGTTCAAAGACATTTAATGCCAACAGTTAACACCTAAATCATGCATGTATATTTATCAAACCACTCAGCTGTCATCAAGAAACACAATGTGCAAACTAGTACTAAGCTTACCAATGATTCAAAAAGTTAGGTTCAAACAATGCCCAATAAGTTCAATCTAGACCCAATGCTCACTAGGGTTTCCTTTCACAAGTGAATTTAAAGGGTGTACTTCATTCACACAAGCTCAAGAATAGTTACAGACCCCAAATGGGTCTGCAAGCATGAGCATAGGCAGTCGCTCCTAATTTCTAGCATCATCTACTTCTTCTCACCATAGATCAGATAGCTCCTTGTCTCTACATAGCAGCTCGCTTCACTTTGGATATTGTGGCTTATGGATGAGGATTATAAAGAATGGAAGGGGTAAATGGGGTTCAAAAACTGAGAAATCAGCAGGTGTAGGAGGTGATTCATGACTTCACCTTCTTGAATTCATCATACTTCATCTTCCTTGACATTTGTCAGATTCAAAGTGGCCAGCTTCTCTTCTTCTTTCCAATTTTCAGATGAAGGTATCCTCTTGACTTCTCTTTCCTTTTTATTTTTGTTTTTATTTTTTATTTTTTCATGAACTGTCACAACTGAACCAATGCTACACTTCTGTTCATCTATTGCTTCTCTTTTCCATTCACCAAATATTGCACTCAGCTTGCTCACTTTCATCTCCTTCTTCTTTACCTTCTGAATTCTCAGAGTGAGGATAAGGTTGAATCAGGTCTACAGGTTGAGGTGCAGGTACTCTGGTGTATCTTGAAGAAAAATTGATTTGAAGGCTCAAAAAGTGTATGCAAAAGGGCAGTTTCAATGGGTTGGTACTTTAGGCTCAAACTGTCCAAATGAAGGCCTTGATCATCTCCTTGGTGTTATGCATGCTGTCAAAAGTTTCAACTTGGAAGTGCCTAACTTCTAGTGAAAAGGGATTGAATCAACCAGTCCTTAGAGCAGAAAAGATTTGCCAAAGACACTCTTTAAGAAAAAAATTTGTAAGCCCAAATCTCACTAGGTATGGTTTTCAATTGAATTCTTGGGCATGTCTTCACCCTTTTCTCTCCTCACTGGTTAACTAAGTACTGAAAAAAACTTCTTGATGTTCACCTCATGGCAGTATTGGATTTTTCAATGATTTTAGTCTTAACAGCTTTGCATCAGTTTAAGTTTCCTCATTTTCAAAATTTCTTAGGTGAAATTCACTCTATTTATTTCTTATTTATTTAGTACTGTTGCACTTAAGTTAGTTATCCCATTGGCTTACCCTGCCATACCCCCAAACCTATGAGGAACAATGTCCTCACTATTTCAAAGAGTAAGCTCTCAAGGGCAGCAGGGTATGACCATAAAACAACACACACAAAATAACAACATAACATGCATAAAAGAAGAAAAGTAAAACTACTGCAATGAAAGACACAAAAGAGAAATATGCATTCAAAAAAATAGTATATAAGACACTACAAAATAAATTTGTACATGTATAAAAACATAAATTAAACCTTAGGACAACTGACACACTAAAACCTAGTCTGAATCTGAGCTTGAGCTTGATAGATCAACTAGTGCCCATCCACAATCATCTGCCATTTTCTAATACCTATCTTTAAAACTTTCCTTCTTCACATTCTCAGCTTTGGCAGCACCAACATTTGTCCTTTTGGAAACTGGCTTCTATGGCTTGGTGCTACCTTGTTGTGGAGAGGGCTCATTAATGGACACCTCAACTGATGAGGTTGGGTGCACTACTGAGAAGAATTTTTCGTATGTCTCTACCAAACTCTCCAACATTTCTAATTTCTTCATCTGCTTTTCATATAATTTGAGGGTTTTGTGTGACAAGTGCTCCCAGTTCCTCTTCTCCACTCTGTGATCTGGCTGCAACTGTGTAATTTGCTCTAGGAATGGCTACTTGATGGCAGTATTGATCTCATCCATTCCTCTCATCACATCCCTCCTGATATAGGGGTTGTCTTGCATGGCTCTTCTAAGGGTGGAAAATAGGGGCATGGTAATTGAAGAAGTTAGCACAATGGATGAGGGTGATGGGACAGTTGATGGAGATGAAAGAGTGGATGTCAGCTGCCCCTCAGTTAACTCGATCTGGGTGTGGGTAGAGGTAAAGGTGGGTGGGCTAATTAGCTCCTCTTCATCAGTTTGGGTAAAGGTAGATGTAAAGGTAAGGACAAGGAGGGTTAGGTCCTCAAGATCAGGTTGGGTCTGTGTGGAGGTAAAGGCAAGGGAACATTGGGTAAGGAACAGTTCCACATGGTCTAAGTCAGTCTGAGTGGCAGCAGTTGCTGTCATCACAGAATGTAGTGGCTGATATGAGCTAGGGGGAACAGGGACCATGGTCAGGTCCTCAAGATGAGGATCTGTTTGGGTGGCTACTGTGGTGATAGGCAGTGAAAGTGAAGGCTGACATAAAGGAGGGGGGGTAGAAACAAGTATAGGTGAGGTTAAAGGTGGCTGGGTTGGGGGAGTAAAGGTCTGTAATGTGGATTGGATGGAATGTAGGCTAGTTTGTAGTTTGGCTTGGTTTTGGGTGTTGGCCATCAGTTGGGTATGGAGGAAGGCAAGTAAGGTAAGTATTTGAGGTAAGGGATCTAGGATGGTGGGGACTGTGGATGGGGTGGATAGGATGGGATGAAAAGGTGAGGTTGGAGAATGGTGAAATTGGGTTGGTGGTGGAGAAGGTGGGTCAGGGATGAAATGGATATGTTGTGGTGATTCAGATAGAGGTGTGTACTCATACCTGATGTCCTCCATGATGGAGTCCATCATGGTAGTGTACCCCTCACTAGTGAATGGGTCTTGGTCATGAATGGGAGAAAGTGGAGAGGAATGGGTAGGCGAGTGAGAATGGGTAAGTGGTGTAATGTGGGCAGGTTCAATGTGTTCACTGATAGTAGGTGGGTTAATGGCAGTGGCTATGGGTTGAGAGCTTGGTATGGGATCTAGTAAAAGGGGTTCAAATATAATGGTAGAGGGTTCTTGGATATGAATTGGCTGAGGTAGGGGAGTAGGTTTTGGTAAGGTAATTGGCTGGGGAGGCTCAGTGGGAGCTTTGGTGGGTTTGGAGGTTCTCTTTTTGGTGTAGGTTCTTTTTACAGGTGAGCTGGGGTGGGCAGGGTAAATGGGTATTGGTACAGTGGGAGCTAACATATCGATGGCTTAAGAGGATGTGGGTTGTGGACTAGGGACTGATATAGGGATGGTAGGTATAGGGGTAGTGATGGAAGGAATACTAATGAAGGTTACTGATGATGGAATGGGGGGTGAGGTAAGGTGTGAGGCAGGTATGGAAGGTGGGATGGGTGTGGCTACAGCTATTGTAGTAGCAGATGTAGCTGCAGAGGTGGCTACTGCCTCTGCCTTCTGAATAGTGGGTGTTGCCTCCCTTTTCCTTCTTCATGAGGGTCAAACTGATCCCCCACGGCTTCTTCCCAAATTCCACTGAGGCCAGTGGCTCTGTTGGCTCCCCCATTCTAAACTGGTATCCACCTAGTTTTAGCAGGCCAATGATTATCCTGCTGAAAGGCAGGGTATGTGGCTTCTGCTACTTTTGAACCTTCTCATGGATATCCTTCATACCCTCAAAAATCAGATGGGTAGCATCAATGTAATGCCCCAATGAGAAGGAATAGAGGGCATCAGCTATGGGTGCCCTCCTCTCTTGTTGGTGCCCAGAGCAAAACACATTCTTTCTCAAAACTACATCCATAAACAACAGACTTGGCTCCAAATTCCCCCTCTTGATTGAATCTCCTGATGCTTTCTTTCCTCTTATACTTGTTTTAGCTATCTCAGTGATAGAGGTAGTCAGGGGAGCTCCAAGGCACTCTCTTGGTTGTAGGCAGCTGGTATGCCTAGGACTTTAGCAATCTCAGAGGTGCCCACCAACATCTCAAAGTTTTCAATGAGGATCAAAAATATAGGGTGTCCATTATTATCCTCCTTCACCCTGATGTTCTGGTAAAACAATTAGACTAACCTAGGGTAGGCTAACTCCAATGGGGGCCTGAGCAGAGGTAACAAGGAGGCCCTGGTCAGATATGGAATTGATGGGGCAATCAAGGGATCCTTCTTAAAAAATGTCTTTTCAAAGGTAGTCACAGGCTCCAATTTAATGGCAGCCAAGAACTCACTGGGAGTTGTCAGTGGGTTGAACTCAGAGACAACTTCCTTGCCATTTTTCTGCTTTTTGGACTTTTTAGGGCTTAGAATGGCAATTATTGCTCTTTTTCTTTAGGACATCCTTCTTTTTGGGAATCTCAGGTTGGGGAGCTGGGGCATTAGAGGCCTCCATAGCTATGGATTCTGTAATCCTTGTAGACCTCCTAGTGGCAGCTGGTGTGGTAGTGGGTTGAGGGTTCAACAAAGCTGCTAGGCCTTCTATAAATGGGGATTTACCAGTCATTTCATGAAATCTGAAGGCCTAGGTTATGAAACACTCCACTGAAGGAAACCTCAATTTGGTGGCTTCATCTCTCAGACCAGTAATTTTAAAGGTAGTACATAGAGAAAGAACTCATCTATTTGCTGATAAGGGTCCTCATTGCTTAACCCATGAAAAGATGGTAACATTTGGATGGTCTGAGGCTTAATCTCATAATTACCCTCAGCAGTAGGGAATTGAATGCAAAAGGGGGATGAATATGCCCCTGGTGTATAATACTCCCTAAGGGGTTGCTCTCCCATCTCAGATGTTTCTAAATTTTCAACAAGGGTGTGTGTTGTTGGCCTAGAGCTCAGGATTCTCTCAATTTCAGGATTCAAAGGTTCTAACTCAGGAATGATAGACCTTCTTCCCAGCATACAACACACACGTAGCAAAGAAAAAGACACTCACAGCAGATAAAATAAAAAATACTAAAGACTAAACACAACTACTGAAATTTAAGATTGCAGAAATGAAATAAAAATAAGGGAGAGAGAGATGCAAACTAAGGCAAATTTGCTTCAGCTGCAGCTGATCTATCCTATTTGCTACTACTCCAAATCTGCAAAAATCAAAAACTATAACAAGAATTTATTCAAACACAAAATAGGCAATAAATCTAATTCAGAAAATAAAGAAAAACTGTAAACTAAAAGGAAAAATTGCAGCTATAATTTATTCAAACACTACATCTACAACAAATAAATCTAAACAAAAACTCAAATTTACTACTTAGATCAAAACTCCCCAGCAACGATGCCAATAAATTGTTGGTTTATAGATTGATTGTGTTATACTTTTTATTAAAAAGTGATGGTAAAAATATGGCAACAAAGTAAATAAAAAAGGAGGAGTGAAACTAGAATGAATAGCATCAAAAACAACAATCTAAACACACAGTCCTGCAAGATCTAGGGCTGTTGTAGCAAGTTTTGATCAGTAAGAGTTTGTCACACAAGGAGTGCTGATCTAAAACCCAAATGTTGTATAGTAAATCTCCAGATCTGGCTGTAGATCTGGCCACTCTAAACCTACACTAGAAAGCAAGGTAAAGAGAGGGTGTTTAGGTGTCACAAAACTAAACTAAATAATAAAAAAATTAAAATAAAATAAAACTATCGCTAAAGAAAGGGGGTAAAGAAGGATGATGATGGATTGGTGAAATAAAATAAAAATGTGGAGAAGTAGACAGCTATGTGCTATTCATCATTGCAACTCAGATCAAGATGCTAGATCTACAGCTATCCTTCACTTGGCTACAAGCACAAGTGCAAGGTAGAAGAATCCAACCTAACCCAGAGGCATGAACTGATCTTTGGGTTATATTCTGTCTACTTGAATTGTCACAGCATACCTCAGGGATTTCATCCAAGCAAAAGGTTCGAGCTGAAATAAGAAAACCATTGCAGACACTATGTTTGCAAGGCTACAAGTTCATGCATCCATAGGAGCAAACAGTCCATGAAGATCTAGTGAAAACTGCTAGAAATCACAAGCTGAATGGGGATTTAAAATTAGCTGGTCATTGCTACAAAAGGGCTTGCAATGACCTAGCTCTCAAGACTGCAATCTGTGCAAGATCTCAGGTCCATTCACTGAAAATGGAGTTGAAAAACAGAGGATAAGTTGGCTCTGCAACAGTCCCTCGATTGGTTACAAGCACAAAGGCAGGCAAAAAGAATCCATCTCAGCCCTTTGATATAGACCATTCTTAGGGTTATATTCCATCCACTTAAATAATCATAGAACATCCCATAGATGTGGTCTAGTAAATGGGTTAAACTAGAACAAGAAAACTACTGCAAACACTATGTGTGCATGGCTACAAGCAAATGCATCCATAGGTGCATTAAACTCATACAAATCTATGTGAAAAACATAGAAAAAATACATATTTAATGGATATTTAAAAATGGCTTTTCATTGAATAAAAAGGACTTACAATGATTGGTCCTCAAGGCAGCAATCCTTGCAAAATCCCAAACTTGTTCACTAAGTTATTACAGAACTGATTGCAAAACTGAAATATACCTAGCTGCTACAAAGGAAATTAACCCAACATGGCTGCTGAGTTAAAGAAGAAAGAAGAAAATAAAAATCTAAAATATAAACCCTAAAAGTGAGCTTAGGCTAATCCTGGCTCCCTTCCCAAGACAGCTTGTAGCTATATTTATACAATCCATACAGCAGTTACAAGCTTTAGTAAATCAGAAATAAGCAAAAATAATCACTTTTGGAGCTTGTGTCGTGGCCCATTTGTTGCCAAGTAGTGCCTTGAGAAGTATGGGATAACTCAGCACCTTGGGATGTGTGTCCTAGCTGTTGTGGAATCCTAAAAATGCCCCATGTTGTTTGAATATGGCTACTGGAACTCGTGTCTCGAGCAAATGAGCTTCAAAACATTAATCTCGAGTGATTCTCGAGCAGTTGGAATGCTTCAGGCAGCTTCAGGTTATTGATCTCGAGCAGTTCTCGAGAGGCTGCTTAAGCAAGCTTTAAATAGCTCGACGGGTTAAGTGGGGACTGCTATAGCTCGATAGGTTCATAGGCTTCAGGTATTGCAACTCGACAGGATCTTGAGAGGCTCTCGACAGGATGAAAATAGCACTTTTATAGCTCGAGAGGATGCTAGAGAGGCTGAAATACAGCACTGCAGTTGCTCGACGGAATGTTTTTAGCAATGAACTGCTCAACAGCAGCAATGCAATAGCTCGACAGGCTGATTCTCTCTAGGCTGCAACTCGACAAGTTAGTTTTAGCTACTCGACAGCTTGATTTCCTTAGCCATGAACCACTCGACAGCTTGGTGTGCAGCTTGAGCAGATGGATCCAGCTGCTCGACAGTGTGTATCACACCATCCAGCAACTCGACAGGTGGATTGCACCATCTCTATAGCTCGACAGGTTGAATCTTTAAGGCCATGAACCACTCGAGTGTGCTAATTAAAACAACATTGCAGCTTGTGGAGTACAGCCAACCACTTAAGAGGTTCAGATCTGCAAGAGCAACTGCTCAAGTGTGCTATTTTAAGGTTAAGACTGCTCGAGTGGCTGCTAGCAGCAGCAATACAGCTCGACGGGCTCAATGTGCAGCTCTCCAGCTACTCGAGTGCTTTAATGCAGCATGTCTGTAGCTGCTTGAGTATATATAAATAGAGCTCCAGTCATTGGAGCTTCATGTGGTTCATTTATCAACTTGAGATGATGGTGTAGTAAGGCTGTAAACTGCTTGACAGCTTTGAGGCTTCAACCAGCAGCTCGACAGGTTGGTGTGTTGTAGCAATGAAGTGCTCGAGTGTATAAATGTGAGGCTTTCATTGAACTGCTCGAGTGTTTAGTAGTTTCAGTGCTAGAGCAGTTGTTCGGGCATATTAAGGCAATAGCAGCTATGCAGGTTGGCTATAGGCTCTGATAAGTTGGTGCAGTTGCAAAGTACTGAATGGTGCTGCTGCAGAGCCTACATGTTGGATTTCAAGCTCGACAAGTGGAATGCAACAACTCTACCGCTCAAGTGGTTGAATGGTTTCAACAATGCAGTGCTTGAGTGGCTGGTGTTTCACTTGAGCTGTTGAAGGTGCAGTTTGTCGTAATACTGAGAACTGAATTGATGCACACTTGAATTGCTCGAGATGTTGTGTGCAGCTGCTCAAATGAAAATGTTGAAGCTGCTGGTCTACTGCTTGGTTGTTGTTCCTCTCGAACTGTTGCATAGATGTACCCATGATGTACTCAAGCTGCTGATAGGTTCACTCTTCAAGCCACAGAGCTGCTCGAGGGAATTTTTGCTGAAGGTGCAGAGCTGTTATGTTCTCCACAGTTGTCCTATATGATTTACTATATCATCATTCCACTATGCTTGGGCTTCACTTCTCTCTCTCAGTAGAACTTCTAGGACCCCGAAGCATGCTAAATGACTCCCATGGTGTGAACCACCATGGTGCACTCACTGTAAATCCATCAGCTCCACAGCTTGGCAAAAAATTATTTCTTCTTGGCTCTAAAATGATGGAATGCTACACTAAGTTGCAGTTTCTTGTCATCTACAAAAACACACTTAAAAATCCATTATTAACTAGCTCAAAGGTCCATTAAAGGGTAGGTTAGGAGGTGGAAATTGGTATATTTCAATGATCTACACAGTATGCTTTGGTGACCCCAACCGATCGGCATACTACATCCGTATTCACTTAACCTCCTGTTGGTGTAGAGATAGCCAAGGCAAACTCTAGGGGTTCAGGTGTGTACCCGATCTCCCTAGGAAAGGTCGGTGTAATGAATGAGTGCGTGGACCCTAGGTCTATCAATACTAGAGCCTTGGAGCCACATATATCGTTTTGTTTACTCAAGCGGATGAAACCTAGATTGAATACATACTACGAATTAGCCACTTATACAAGGTGTTATGGAAAAAATTTTGGGGTTTCAAGATTTAATTTATCTATGCACCTTCTTCATCTAATATTCAACTAATTGAAATTGACTCTCTATAAGAATTTCATACCTTGAATTATGTCATTGCTTACCCGCTCATCCTGTGCTGACACTGCATAAGCCCTTCCTTGTACCATTGGCCGTGATGCCCTCATTGTTGGTGCAGCTTTTGTCGTGTCGTCCTTCATCTCAAGAAACTCTCTGATTCGATGCCCCATCTTTTCGCACTTAAAACAAGCTCCTATGCTTTTACGAAATTCCTCAGTTTTGTGCGGCTTCCCACACTTCACACTTGCTAATGATGGTGCGGAGGAAGCGTTATGAGATTCGTTGACAGCGTCCTTATTATATTCGTGTTTGTCGAACCTAATGTATTGAAAGGTCTTGGAGGCCATAGTGGTAGAGGCAGTAAAGCTGCCTGCTCGTAAGACCTCGTCGATGCTATGGGAGTTGGTTGTGCAGGTGGCGGCATCAAATACCTTGGCCTTTTATTGGTCTAGTCCGTGCTTAATGCTTGATACTGAGCATTTCTATTCTTCGCTTAATCATCTCTTACTTTGTATAATTCCTCGATATCCCTTTCTGCAATGAGAGCCAGTCTTACTACTCTCTTGTATGTGGTTGCCTCAAATAATGATATCCTCCCCTTGATAGCCAGTTTGAGACCGTACTCAAATTCCTGCATTTTCATTAACTCGGTGGCGACCAATGCTGGTGCAAATCATGATAAACTCGTAAACTCAGTCTCGTATTCCCAGACACAAATTTGCCCTTGCACAAAATTTACAAATTAGATCTCTAGTTGATGCCTCTCAGTGGTTAGAACATACTTCTCGTGGAAAACTGTCGTAAATTCTACCCAAGTCCAGGGTGTTCCTGGAGCTTGTGTCCTCTCAACTGATTTCCACCACGGGTCTGCTTCACCCTCGAGGTGGAATGAGTCCCAACTCACTTTTTCTTCTTTTGTACAGCAGACTCGTTGTAGTACTTTTCGATCTGATTTAGCCATCTTTCGACCTCCATCGAGTTGGCTTGCCCATAAAAACTTGGTGGTCTCTGTTGGACTTCTTAGGTGTGCTGATGTTATTTAAAGTGAAGAGGTGGTAAAAATTATAATACAAAGGTCGAGTGAAATGGCTATAAAAACAGCAACCTAAAGTACACACAGCCTGTAAGATACAGGGGTATTGTAGTAAGTTTTAAGTAAGTAAGAGTTTGTCCTATAGAGAAATTGATTTAGAACCCAAAATGGGCTATAATAGTAGGCTTCCAAATCTGACTACATATCTAACAATCCTAAAGAAAGGGAGTTGGGTGTCACAACTACACTAAATTAACACTAAAAGAAGAGAAATAAAGTGGTGATGGTGTGTATTAAAATAAAGATAAAAAGACGGAAAGTAAGCAGTTAAGCTAGGTTTACATTAGTTATGTAACTCAGACTCAGGTCTGTCTCTACAGCAATCCCTCAGATGGCTACAAGCACATCTGCAAGGAAGAAGTATCCAACTCAACCCTTATGGTTTGACCTGGTCTCTTAAGGGTATAACCTATCCACTTCAATGGTCACAGACTATCTAATAAAGAGGATCAAACCACATGGACTAAGTCAGAAACCAATCTGATCTAAAGGAGTAGACTAATCTTAAGGCTATAACCTATCCACTTAAATGGTCACAGACTATCCAATAGATATCCTCCACCCAATGGCCCAAATCAAATCATTAATATCATTGCAGACACCATGTTTTCTAGGCTACAAGCTCAAGAATCCATGGGAGCAAATAGTTCTTGAAAAACTAGTGCAGACCACAGTTGTTCAAGGGCTATTTGAGGACTTGAATGCAGCTGGTCATTGCTACAAAGGCCAATAATGACTCAGCTCACAAATTTGCAATCACTATGGAGAAATCAGATCCAACATCTGATATTGGTCAAGTAAAACAGAGGGGAGCCTGTCCATGCAACAACATCTCACAAGGCTACAAGCTCAAGTGCAGAGGAGAAGAATCCTTCTCATATCTATGGCTTGGAATCACCCTAGGGCTATAGTTTGTCCACATAAATGGTCACAGGCTATCCACAAAGGTTCTCCACACCATAGATGACTGAGATGGAACATGTAAACTGTTGTTGCCACCATGGTCCCAGAGCTACAAGCTCAAGCTTCCATGGGCCTTTCAATTCAACTCAAATCCTAAATACATGCTTAGCCTGAACAAAACTATGGGAAAATAGAAAAATAATTGATTGAATAAACCTTTAAAACACAAATTTCATTAATTAACATTACTTACAATGAAAGCAGCCTTGTGCATAACATCTCACCAATGACTCCCAATGTTCACAAGACCCATTACAAAACTGATAAAACTAAGCCTAGTTGCTTACAAAGGATATAGTCAACAAGTGCTGGGTTAAGAGAGAAGAAAAAATAGAAAAAGAGGTGATCAAACCCTAACCCTAGTCTACTCGAGCTCACCACAGACAAAGATTGAAGGAGAGATGATGATTCTAAGTTACAACTGTAGCTTATATACTCAGTCCCTAATGCCTTAGCTCAGAGAAGATAACCCTAATTTCCTAGCAGAGATGGCACTATTACAACCCTTAGATGCCTTGGGATATGTGCCTCAAGATCAAGGCCTCGGGATGTGTGCCTTAGACCTAGGGAAATCCCCAAAAGGTCCCTGAGTTATGACTGGGAAGTCGAGAGCACGAGCTTCGCGGGGCTGCCTTCTGCATATTAATTCATTCACACAGTTTGCAGAGTCCTTGCGAGGTAAGAATTTGGCTTGGAAGGTTGTTCACTCGCGCAGGTGGACTTTGGATTGTTGCGCAGCTGATTTGGCTTTGAATGCACTCGCGCAAAAGAATTTGCAGTGCTTAGCTTGCTCGCACAGTAAAGCTTCAGAATTTCCTATCGCGAGGTACTCTCGCAGTACTCGCTTAGCTTCTTGCCAAATGAATGACACATCTCACTAGGCAAAGGGTACAACTTTAAGCACGCGAGATAATTTCTAGGCATCTCTCTCTTCTTGAGCCACGCAAGAACGAGTTTGCTATTGTTCCTTGTGCAAATGGGCCTCGCGGGCAGTGCGCACGGCTACTTTAAATCTTGATCCTCGCGAGAGCTTCGTGAGATGCATTTATAAAGGCTTAGTGCACAAGAGCCTCGCAAGTTCCTTAGGCATTGATTGTAGCTGAAGTGCGTGACTGCTGCGTGAGTTCCCTTATACTACATATCTTAGCTGCACGAGGAAGCTTTGCTACAGCTTAGCCACGTGAGGCAACATCTCAACTGTGCGAGATAAGTCATTTGTTCCTCTGCTACTATGCAACTGTTTCTGTTGCAACTCTCTCCACTCACATCTATGCTTTTTTCATCTACTGGACTTTCTTGGTCCATTATGACATGCAAAATAGTCACCATGGTGTGTATCACCATGGTGTTCCATCAGTCTTTAGCTCGGTTGTCAATCTCTTCCTTGGATTCTCTCTCTTCTTGGCACCAAAGGCATGGACTTTGTGTTAAGCTGCATAATTATTACTAACTACAAAACAAGCTAAACAAGGGGTTATTAGTCAGCTTCAAGGTCCAGCAAGGGCTAGGTTAAGAGGTGAAAAGTGGTACTTTTCAGTGAATAACAGTCTCAGTCTTCGAAACTCTTGAAAACTAGATGGGGGTCTTCTCTCTGCCAGAATTGCCATGGTGTTCACCATGGTCTCAAGCAATTGCTGATTATTCCTCATGTCATTCGTAGCCTGATTCCCTCCATCTAAGACATTGCCTAAATTATTTTCAACTTCTGAGGCACGATGGTTGTTATTGTCGAGGGGAATTGCATTCGGGGGTGTGGCTATGCCTTCGCCCCTAGTCATACCGTCGATGCATAAAATCCTCAGTCTTCCCCTTCTAGGCGGCATGTTGACCTGTCATGACCAAGCAAATGCTAAGTCAGGTCGGTTCTAAGACTAAGGTCTTAGTTGGAACTTACTAGCACATCCTAATGCCATTGTTACTAACTGACATTATAGCTCTGTATGCCTGGAAGATGTACCGCGTAGGGCTTTGATACCACCTATGATGACCCGGATTTCCTTACCCAAAACCCGCGTCGTTGGATCGTGCGAAAGATCTAAAATACAATGATGCTATGGTATCGAATGTAAGCATCACAACCTGACAACTCGATCTTTCTTCACATTTAAACACTAGGAAGGATCGAGCTATCTTCCATATGGTAAGCTTACAAAAGCGAAAACAAAGTGCACAGAATGAAAATAAATGCAGAGCATACATCGATAACAAAATGGGACCATCAACCACGGAACTATCATATGTACAAAAGTAAACATCCACCAATGAAGGTCGACCTCCATCTAAACAGTGGATCAAATATACTTAGTATTTAATTACAAGACTCATTCATATACAGGTTGCTCAAAACCCAAAAAAAACCTATCCCAGTGTCCCAACAAGAAGCTAGGAGAAATGCCCCTCTAGTAGGTCCTCCTCTTCCTCTGGGTGGTAATTCGGGTCCTCTTCCCACTCCGAATCACTTTCAAATTCAGCTCTTGCAACTATGATGTATAGTTGGGAGTGAGCTTTCATCCAAGCTCAATAGATAAAATATAGTACTAAATCATACCTTATCATTCTAATTCATGTTATTGATGCATAAATAAAAATAGATGAAAATCATATGATATCAAAATATATTGAGTGCACGGTCAAAACATGCATATACAAACCTCAAACGAGTCAAATCATGATAATGGATCAACATGCTAAAACAATGCGGAGCGAGACCAAAATCAAGCATGAATTGAAATACATCAACGGAGTAAGTCATGAACACATGTAACAAGGATGGAATTATAAGCAGGATAGGTCACAAATCATGAATCAAGGCATATCATATCACAAGGCATTAGAGTAAGTATCCCATAGTAGGGAACAGAGCAGTCCGTATTAGGGCACAAGGTCGTAACCACGGGGACTCCACCCCTCTCTTGGAGACTCCACTCCCCTTACAACTAATTCACACAAAGCAAGTCACATGGCAAGGCATCCCATATTAGGGAACTGAGTAGCCCGTATTAGGACAGGGTAGTAACCCCGGGGACTCCACCCCTCTCATGGTGGCTCCACTCCTCATTGCACATGTTCGCAGGAATCACATCACATAGTATGGATTGAATACACATGGATCAAGCAAGTTTCAGAGACGAGAGTACTATAGGTCGAGTACAAGAAAATCAAAGTATCCGTACAACAATCATGCAAAGTGTATGCATAAACAAGAGATCACATGTTAACATTCCATAATTTCAAAATACATATATGTAAAATCTCATAAAACATAATATATGTGATAACTACATTATAACATGATTTCGAGAAATGTAGAATTGGCAAGCTATTTTCCCTACCTCAAGTGTCGGACCTTGGGAGTAACCACGCACGGATCGAAGCTAAACTCATCTCCAATGTCCTTCATGTATACCCTAGAATACACATCACACGCGTCTTTAAATGCTACATAGCCCTGCTAGTCATAAGTCATAGCCCTGCAAGGCTCACTAGGTCACACATCCCAAAACTCAGCAAAATAGGGTATCTCATTGAGGCGAGATACAGAATCGCAGCGGCGAGCAGATCAGGTGCCACATGCAGTAAAGAGCTCGTCGCGGCGAGTTTTTCCAGAGGTAAAATTGCCTTGTATTTTTTCCGCAGTGAGGGCTTCAGGTGCTTTCTCGCCGCGCCGAGGTTCCATTTCGCCACGGCGAGCCTGACAGACTCGCCATTCTTATGTTCTATCCTTTAAGCCTTGGTTCCTAAAGTTCATGCACATTCTTCGTTGAAGGATGTATCCCATCACCTAATGCAAATTCTCGCTAATCCCTAGCCTCCTATCACATTTAACCCGCATGAGACACGGTTTGAAACCCCCCCCCCCAGAAAATCGAAGGATTTGACTCCCTAGTTGATCATGAATTCAATTTTGTGGGGTTTTGAGGGTTGCATTGCTAGAACACGAACCAATCGGGTCAGCCTAAGGCGGATTGAGCCTTTGGACACTAGCACGGTAAATCATGCACACAGCCTAAGGCATCGGGCTCCACGATTTTGGCTAAAAAGCCCCTCACGTGTCTGATTCTCCCCAAGTTCATGCATGGACTCTATTCCTCTACAAATACTAGGATTTACAAGTAGGTCAGTGTGAGCTTACCTCAATGAAGCTCTCCCATGCAGGGCTTCCGAGCCTCGTGTATGATTTCACCCGAGAGGATGTGTTTGATCACTCCAATCCCTACTCGAACGACCTCTCAAATCGAATGTTAGTCGTTGTGAAATAATCTTCCCGCCTCTACAGTTGGTTCGATCTATCATATTTATCTAAACTAACAGGTTTTGAGGCTTCCCGAAGTGGGGACGAGGATAAGAAGAAGAAGTTCTCCTGCGTTGCTCTTACCTAACACTAAATCCCATGCATAGACTTAGCATGCATGGGCTTTAAATGTGGCAGGTTGGATCTTATGTGAAGTTTATGCACCTATCTTGGTGTACAAGTTTAACTAAAGGCCATAGATTTAGTCCCATATAAGTTGTGGGTCCATTCTCTAAGTGGTTCAAATGGATCTTGGCATGGGGTTTCCTCTGCTGGATCTAAAACATGGGCTTTGTGCTCTAATGGACCTTACGCTACGATCTTTAACTAATGGATCCCCGCTTTGGGTCAATTCAATTGTGGAACTCATACACTCATTTAGATATCTGAGTTTAACTCAAGGGCCATAGATCCGGCCCTCTCCCAACCATGGTTTGCTCCCAAATAGGTCCAGCCCATGAGTCTTAACATCAGGTCCTCACTAATGGGTCTAGACCATGGGCTTTATAATATCTCAAGTTTTATACCCAGCCTTCAACTAATGGCTTCTACTTTATACCGTTGACTAATGGGTCTAAGCCTTGGTGCTATCTATTGGCCTCACACACCAGGTCTATTTACCTATTGGCTTGGTTCCACAGAGGCCCAGTTCAAATATTTGAAATGATGTGTCATGTCCATCAGGTGCACATCAGTCGGATCATGGTGTGCTTACGAACCGAAATTTAGCGAGGTGTTACAATACATCGGTCAAAGTAAGGGTCTTATCAGAGGTCAATTTGAGATTGATTTTCTCTAAACCCTTGACCTTTGCAGTTGAAATGTTCCTCGTGAAGAGCTCTTGTCCGTTCATGTCCTCCACATAGTTGGCGAAAAAAGATCTGCCGTTAGAAACATGCCTAGTGGCACCAAAATCGATCCACCAATCTTTTTCGCTTTCAACTATATTGATTTCAGAAATTATGGCTACGAACTTTTCTTCAGTCACATTCGCTTGAGATTTTTTCTCCCTTTTTAGAAGTCTGCAATCCTTTTTGAAGTGACCAGGTTTACCACAGTAATAACAACTGCCATTTTTCTTCTGACCCTGATGACATTGGCTCTTATTTTTCTTGTTAGCCTTATCAGAATTGAAGATGCCTTTCCGCTTTCCATGTGATTTGGACATACCAACTTCCACCATATGAGCCTTTGAAGTTAATTGAGATTGCTCATCTTTCTTATCACAAATACGAAGTTACTCTCGACTCGAAGATGGTGACACAACTCTTCAAACGAAAGTTCTTTCTTTTTATGTTTGAGAGTATTTCTGCAGTCATTTCATGAGGCAAGCAATTTGTGGATAATTGCATGATTGTGAAAGATGGGATCCATTTTTATGCCCTCTTGATTAATTTGACCGATAATATACTGAAGCTCATGAACTTAATTGCGAATCGATTTATTATCTGTCATTTTATAATCTAAATACTGACTTACAATAAAGCTCTTTGTAAAGGCATCTTCTATTTTGTACTTTGTCTCTAGCGCCTTCCAAAGTTTCCTTGCAGACAGCATGCCCTGGTACACATCGAAAAGTGAATTTGCTAGTATATTGAGAATATGCCCTTTACAGATATAAATATCTTGCTCCCATTTCTGACGATTATGAGCATTGGCAAGAGATTCTCCATCAGAATCTTCAAGCTTCACGGGTTTTGGAGCGATTACGACAAGCAACTTTCAAAGTCGTCAATACAAAATGTATCTTTTGTTGTCATCTTCTGAATTATTGCCAACGAATCGCTCCAATTTGACGAAGTCATGAGTCATCGCTTTCAGATTTTTAGCTATGATGATATAAGATAGCGTTTTAAAATTGTTAGAAAATATTAGGATTAGAAATCCGAAAATGATAAGTGGGTAAGAGAAATTGGACTCGAGGCACGTAATCGTTATCTTTGAAACGCTACTCGCACCCTACTCGAGTAAATCCTCAAGTTTGCAAAAGGTTTTCAGTGAGATGTTTCCAAGATATAACGAGCCCAATCTCTTGGCTATGATCCGTTACTTTGCAACAGTAGAGGATCGCCCCAGAAAACTCAATCTGATGAAGTACCAACAAAAGAAGAAAGCAAGAGAATTTTCTCTAATCTGTATGCAAGAATTCAAAGGATTTCAGAGTGTCTGAAAACGAGTCTAGAGACCTGCTTATATAGATCTCAAGTGCCTTTTCAATATGACTGTTGGACCAACAGTTATATTTTGGACAGTTCAGATATTCAGAGATCTCAACCTCTCCATCCAATAGTTGTATGAAAGGTTGCGCTTTTTCGAATTTAAATTCAAATTGTTGCACACCTTTATAAGCGGTTATGAAACAATTGGGTCTAACAGTCAATATTTGACCAATCCGTTTGGCCCAATAAAACTGAATTGACCCACTGATTAGAAACCCATTAGGCCCAACCCGGCCCATGAATAATCTAATTGTTAGATTTACCTGATCAAAAAGTCAAACCTCTCCTTGCGACAATGCCTACGTGAGAAGAGCAAAGTGCATGCGTGCCTAAAGCGTCAATGCGCCTAAACGCCAATCGTCACGCGCACACGTGTGCGTGTGCATGTGCATGGTGATTGGCCTTTAGGCGCACGCGTGCGCGAATGCAGCGGCTCACAGCTAGGCATACTCTTCTCTTCTTATTGTCCAATAATAATAGAAGGTGAAAGGTTCTATATATAGCCTAGACAATTTTTACATTTACCAATGTGGGACTATTTGTTTGCATACAAAAAATGAAAACATCTATTGCCTAAAAATTGACCCACAAAATTAAAAAAGAAATTAAAGGAAGTTTTATTTTCTTTAAAATACTTAATATACTTATTATATTCTTAACTAATAAATAAATATAACAATTACCCCACAATTTTCAAAGAAAATAAAGACACTGATACCAAAAATATGTGCATACCATGAAAGGTACCTTTTAGGCTTGAACCTTCACTTAGTGCAAACATATCAAAGTATTATCAGGGTGCACATAGACCATAGTCTTGAACTAAGGACTCTATATGACACGACCGAATAAATAACACACACATATTTTCTTAAGATTGAGTTTTCTATAAAGCTTGAACTATTATGGCCTTGTGCTTATATCCTGGTTTCACGAATGTTTTTAAGAAAAAACCATAATCTCATAGGAAGCAGTCACACCTCCGCATTCACATAGGTAAGTCTGTCGAACGTATTTCTGTAATCAAACACATTAACATAAAATGTTTCAAACTTATTAAGAGTAAATACTCATCCTTCTCTTTTTTATTATAGATTCCAAGCACTTTACACCTATCTTGGGATGAACATTTTAACTAAATTAAAGTGCTTCTAATCATCACTCTCATGTCATACTCTTTCACTGAACTTAAGGATTTGTTATACAAATATTAAGTTGGATTTCTGACATAGGTGATCAAGTATATGGTTTTAGTCCTATCCCGATAGATATTTTCTTTACCAATTCTCTAGAAAGTCCTTTGGTAAACGGATCAGACAAATTATTTTTGGTCCGAATAGAGTCTATCCCAATTACTCCATCCTTGAGTAATTCTCTAATGTAATAATGTCGTAGACTAATATGTCTATTCTTTCCATTATAAACTTTATTGTAGGCTTTTGCTCTTGTAACCTCACTATCACAATTTATTGTACTAGGTGACATAGGCTTTGGCCACTTAGAAATTTTCAAGAGTAAATTTCAAAGCTATTATGTCTCTTTGCCACATGTCGTTATGGCAATAAACTCAGATTTTATTATGGAATGAGTAATACATGTTCAGTTTTTAGATCCCCATGAGATCGCTACACCACCGAGAGTCAATACCCATCCACTCGTTGCTTTGGATTCAACTGAATCTGAATTTCAACTTGCATCACTGTATCCTTCTTAAACCTTAGGAAACCAGAATAATTTAATCTATAATTTACATAGATATAACATTCCAATGATCATGATATAGATTACTAGTATATCTACTCAATTTTCCAATTGCATTTGCTAAGTCAGGTCTAGTAGAGTGCATTGCATACATCAAACTACCGCTTACTCTAGCATATTCTAACTGATTTACAGATCTATCTTTATTATAAAATAGTTTGATGGTCGGATCATATGATGTAGATACAGGTTTATCATCTAAATGATTAATTCTTAAAAAAATTTCTATAAAATGAGACTGAGTTAAAGTAAGCTCATTATTATTTCTTATTATTTTGATTCCTCATATGACATCAACATTACCCATATCTTTTATATCAAAATTGGAAGAGAGAAAATATTTAGCATCCATTATACTATCTAAATCAGTATCAAGTATAAGCACATCATCTACATATAAACATATGATAACTCCCTTATTTGTAAAAAATTTACTATAAACACATTTATCAGATTCATTAATTTCAAAACTGTTAGAAACAATAACACTTTTCAAATTTTTCGTGCCATTGTTTATGAGCTTGTTTTAAACCATAAAGAGATTTAATTAATTTTCAAACTTTATACTCATGTCTGATCATTACAAAACCTTCTGGTTGTTCCATATAAACTTCATCTTCTAATTCACTATTTAAGAATCCAATTTTTACATCCATTTGATGAATTTGTAAATGATAAATAGAAGCAAGTGCTATTAAGATTCTAATAGCTAAAATTCTGGCTACCGGCGCATAAGTATCAAAAAAGTCAATACCTTCCTTTTGTCTAAATCCTTTGCCACCAATCTGGCCTTAAACTTATCTATAGTTCCATCTGCTTTTAGTTTTCATTTAAAAATCCATTTACAAACTATAGGTTTAGATCCTTCAGAAAGATCAACTAGTTTCCATGTTTTATTCCCCATTATAGATTCTATTTCATCATTATTGCTTCCTTTCAAAAGGCGGCATCTTGTGATTTCATAACCTCATCAAATGTTAAAGGATTATTTTCGATATAAAAAGAAAATAGGGTTTCCTTAACTTGTTCTGATCTTGTTCATTCTATAACAAGCATATAAAAATTTGAACCAAAAGATTTTTATTTTCGCATTCTTTTACTTCATCTGATATCTATGTTTTTTATATTTTCAGAATTTATAATTAATTTTTCTTTATCAGAATTTTCATTAATTCTAGGAATAGAAGTAAAATAGTGTTCATAAAATTCAGCATCTCTAGATTCAATTATACTATTTTGATCAATTGCACCTTTAGATTCAGTTATCAAAAATTTGAAAGCTTTACTAGTTAATGAGTATCTAATAAATACGCATTCAATGGCTCTATTACCTAATTTGGGTCTTTTAAGATCTAGTAATCTAACCAGTGCTCGACACCCCCACTGTGACAGCCCAAATTTCTGCACTAGAAAACCCGTGTCGTCGAATCATCAATAAGACCAATCTCGGAACACTTAGAATACTTGACACATTCACACACAAAGCAAAAATAAAGCATGTATTCTAACTAAGCAGATCAAGTCACCATAAGGAAATTAAATCTTCATTTCTATATAATGACATAATCAAAAATATAACAAAAGACGGTTCTAATCTCATGCCAATTACATAATCAAAAGAAACGAACCAAACCATCAGTAACAAACAGTAGTCACCTAAAGATGGTTTCCAATACAAATGCCATATCACATAATTACATCAATTCTATCTTATACTGGCTGGAGGTACCAAGCCTTACAAAGAAACTCTCAAAATACGTAGTGCTAGTCCACTAAAAGAACTCGTCAAGAGGGGGCTCAGTCTCCTCCTCTGGCACGTACTCCGGGTCTTCAGAATCTATATCCTCAGTATCCGCCTCAATACTTATACCTGTGACGTATAGTCGAAGGGTGAGCTAACATCTAAGCTCAACAGGGAAATATAATGAACATGCATATCTTTCACATCACACATATCTTTCATAATATAATTCAAAGCACATATTTCTTACTGAGAGTCTCAATTTAAAAGCATTTAAATTGACTAAAATCATTATCTGGTGCACATTTCTAAGTCACACTTATCATGATTTCAAAGCTTATCTCATAGCACACACACTTAAAACACTTAAATATTTTCTCAAGCACATATTGTATCGAAAGCCACATAATTTACTGATGGGAAACCCTAACCATCGTCATTCAATGAATAATTTCACGCACATATATTTTCTCAAGTTCCTTTGAAGAGGTGACTTTGGGCCGCATAAAGTGTTACCGCAAAATGGTAACTAAAGAACGGATATCCCGTCATATCGAAACACACATACGGATATCCCACCGTATCGGTCATGATTATACCATCACATCGGTAGGGTATCACACATGAACCTTAAATCAAAGTGCTAAATCTACATATAGTTTATCACCGTGAGTTAGTGATAATTTATAATAGTTCAAAGTTTCAGGCTTTCACACACATACTTATTCACATCACACACATATTTAAATCCTTCTGATGAACACACACATATTTACATCCTGCTGATGTACACACACACATCTGATGGCACACACACACACATAGTTTTCTCTTAGTGCTCATACACAGGTAATTCACATGTTAAAAGTTATGAATAAAATTCATGCTAATTCGAAGACAAAATCATAAAGCACACTTACTCTTATCATATCACTAAGTCCATGCTAGTTGTAATAAAATGCAAATGTTAAGGAGTTTTTCCTACCTCAACGAGAAGCTAAAACGAAGTCCTCTTACTTCGAGCTAGTTCCCTTCTCACACACGCATGCTCATACCTAAAACATACCACATCATCATCCACGCGTCAGAAGTGACATAAAACAGGAAGATATTAGGTCTCCCCCGAGTCCTCTTATCAAAATAAAACAAAATCCTGAATCTGCCTAAATCAATCGATCGATTCCCAAAATCGATCGATCGATTCCCAAAATCGATCGATCAATTCCCAAAACAGATCGATCAGTTTCTAAATCGATCAATCGAATTCTATTTCGATCGATCGATTCTTTCAGAAACCCATCTACTTTTATTGCCATAATTCGTTCGATCGGTTCCCAAATCGATCGATCAGATTTCAAATCAATCGATCGAAATTCTATTTCAATCGGTTGGTTTCTTTAGAAACATTTTAACACACTATTTTTCACAAATCGATCGATCAATATTCAAATCAATCTATCATTTTCACATATCGATTGGTCAAACTAATTTTGATCGATCGATCCAGAAACCTTCAGACTTGCACTCTTGACAAAATCAATCGATCGATCACTTATTTCAATCGATCGATTTAGTCAGTTTCTTCACATCTTGGGTTTCAACTTCCCAAACTCATTTTCCTTGAATCTTAACCTCTTTTCTTCTAATTTTTCATTCACATGCTAATTAAATACTACCATACACATACATCACAACTTAACATAATTCTTCTTACCTCTAATTGGTCGATTCCTCGATCCACGAGCTCACAAGTTAAGCTTGGGTTTCAAAGCTTTGAATTGGGGACTCTCCTCGATCCCCAATCCGCAACTTCACACCTAGGCTCATACCTTGCACACGTACACACGAATTCAAACTCACCTTCCTTCTCTCTCTTCTCAATAACTTCTTCTCAACAACCAAGGTAAGAGAAATAAATTCTCTTAACATTTAACTTTTATACTTAAAAGCCATGAACTTGGGTGTTAAGCCAATACACCAAGCCTCGGTGTACATTACTCTATCCAATGGTTCATATACATCCTATTATCAATCTTTTTCACTTAAGACCTAATCCAACTTAACTTACTTAATGTTCTTATATTTTATCTTGTCAGGTACGTGACCAGTCGGGCATGCACATCGAGACCGACTGTTCAAAGGTCAAATTTTTTTGAGACTCTACATTCTCCCCTCCTTAGGAATTTTCGTCCTCAAAAATTGGCTTCACAGTGGGTTGTCACTCCGTATGGAGTCAAGCACACATGCACAAAACACCTAATAAACACAATGGTTTCCCCTCTTAGAGAATCCAATCCTTTAACAAGGTCTTTACAAATTCATATCTTTTATAAAAGTTCCTAGCCAAGGCTAGGCCAACCCCTAACTAATCGACTAGATATATAAAACCTCACACACAACCTTATCACATTCACCATCACATGCAATGGAATCACACACATATAAATCATTCGGGTCAATTTAACCCGCCGATCGTACCTGCACAAATATTCATTCACCATTGCATAACACTAAGGAATTTCATATGCAAATACAAACACTTCATAGAAAATGTATAAAATATCCACATCCACATGTAAAAATTTATATAATATCTACAGGTAAGTGGTAACCATGCCACAATAGTTTAAAGGATTTACCTCTCAATTTCCCTATTTTAATTACATTTAATCCAAAAAGAAACATCCATAGAACATCTCAAAAAAACAAAAATTCGCCTATACCCCTCGAATATCTGCTCAAACCGCCGCGTCGCCCGGCTGTTCATCATCCTCTCCATTTGTCCTGCCCGCCCCAGAAGTCGATGCCTCTAGAATCCAAGCTCGTGCTGCCGCCATGCGCTGTAGGTAGTCGTCGGGGTACATAAAGTGCATCGTCTAGGCAAGTAAAGCATCATGATAGTCCAAACGTTAGCCCATTTGATGATTGTTCTCAGCCATAAGAGCGAGAACGTCATCAATGCTCATAGCAGAGGCACGCTCAGGTAGTAGTGGCACACGAATCTGAGCGCGTCGCTGTGGTGGAGCTATAGCAACCAATGGATCCTGAGCTGGTGCGTCTTGAGCTGGATGTTCTTGGTCTTGCGGGGCATCTGGTCCTTGTACTTCTTCACGCGATCTTTTAATCAATCGATTATAAGTTTTCCTCCACTCCTTAAGAGTGTAGGGTTTCACATTGTCGGTCAATCGTGGTTCCTCCCTCGAGAGTGTATACTCGCTACTACCGGCATAATCCTCAATCAAGAGAGAAAGAAGTTGGGCATAAGGCATCTCATCAATGGGTTTTGCCGGTCCTTCAAGCATTTTCCCTCTGGCATACTTTATCCCCTCAAAAATAACTTTAGGCGCACTAAACCATCACCCATTAAATGCGAAAAACAATGCATGCTATATCTCTCCAACTCTCTCTATTTTATGCGTCAACGGGTATAAATTACATTTAAAAATGGTGTCGAGTATCCAAAGATCGCTTGATAAATCTACTCTCTTTATAGTTGCACCTGACCCCTGCCTGCCTTGGGTCATTTGTTCTTTTATAATGTCAAAGTCCATGGTGTCTGGGAAAGGTTCCAATAAATCAATCCCGTCACCATACTTTATGTAGCACTCCATCACGTCCGCAACATCATCATAAGTAAACTCATACTCCCTATTATCTATTCTTGTACAAATCGTCTTTGGTCTATTACCAACATACATATTTGGAAGAGTTTTCGATCAATGCTCCACTCTGGTTCAAAACCCTTCAAAGCCCACCACTCTTTGGGTTGCCCACGATGTGGTGGTGGTGGCTATTGTGGTGGTTGTGGTGGTGGTGGTGGCTGTTGTGGTGGTTGTGGTGGTTGCGAAGAACCCGCTCGTGACGTGGGTTGCTTCGATGTAGTGCTCTTCAACGATTGTCGAGTCTTGGGAGCCATTGATACCACAACTATTCAAGAAGAAACTAAGGTTTCCTAACAACTAGAAATAACTAAGTGTAATACCAAAAATCACAAATTTAAATCCCTAAATGTTTAAGGTTTACCTTTTGAAAGTGTTTAGATCTCAATCTTGTGGAGAATCAAACTCCAAAAGGTGTTTAATTGCAATCTAGAAGTCTCTAAGCAAGAGCACAAGAAAACCCCCAAGAAAACAAAAACAAAGTTTCTAATTTTTTTTTAACTGAAATCACATGATCCCCTTATATAATATCAAAATCGATCGATCGATTTTCAAATCAATCAGTCGATTTCCATCATAAATGCACTAGCTGACTATTTTGATCGGTCGAATTCAAATTGTTCGGCCGGTTTCAAAATTTGATCAAACGGTTACTTATTTCGTTCGATCGGTTTCATAAATTGATCGGTCGAATGTCCATTTCGATCGATCAGTTTTCATAAGGTCTTATCAGTTAAAAATTTACTCTCTATTTTAGCGATTTCAATTGATCATTGTGCATTTCGATCAAACGGTTTAAAATTGATCGATCGATTTTCACAGACATAGTCTGTATCTCAGTTTTATCAAATCAATCGATCGATTTTAGTTTTGATAGATCGGTTTTGATAGAAAACTTCACAATTCATATTTTTCACTCCAAATTCGTTACAACTTCTCTAACTTTCATATAATTGGTCTTTATATGTTCATCAAGCTACTAGTACATATCAAAATCTCAAGTTTATAATATTAAAAGAAATTTTACAACTCTTCTCAACTCTCAATGGTCAACTGAGGGTATTGATCGCGGATCTCCGCCTCATGCTCCCAAGTAGCCTCTTCTACAGAATGATTATGCCACTTAACAAGAACTAACGGAATATGTTTCATGTGTAATACCTGTTCTTTTTTATCAAGTATCAAAACCAGTTCCTATCTCATGGTTAGATCTTCATAAATCTTGATCGGTTGATCGTCAAAGATATGGGTAGGGTCCTTCACATATTTCCTTAACATAGATATGTGAAACACATTGTGAACCGTATCAAGCTGTGGAGGTAAAGCAATTTTGTATGCTACTTCACCAAGCCGGCCCAAAATTTCAAATGGCCCTATGTAGTGAGGGCTTAGCTTTCCCCGCTTTCCAAAATGCATCACACCCTAAATTGGTGAGATCTTGACAAATATATAATCACCAACTTGAAAATCGATGCTTGTCCTCTTTATATCGGCATAACTCTTCTGTCTGCTTTGAGCGGCCTTGATTCTATCATAAATCAAATGAACAGCTTCGGCATTGCTCTCAATAACTTTCGAACATAATATAAACTTTTCTCCAGCCTCTTTTCAATTGATCGGTGATCTACATCGCTGTCCATATAATGCTTCGTAAGGTGCCATACCAATACTTGTTTGAAAATTGTTATTATATGCAAACTCGATCAACGGTAAGTATTGATCCCATGATCCTCCAAAATCAAGCATACATGCTCTGAGCATATCTTCTATTATCTTATTCACCTACTCGATTTGTTCATCTGTCTATGGGTGACTGCCGAACTGAAGTCTAATCGTGTACCCATTCCTTCTTGGAATTTCTGCCAAAACTTTGAAGTATATAACGGGTCACGGTCTGAAATAATGCTACCTGAAATACCATGCAATCAGACTATCTCTTTTATATACAACTCTGCAAGTCTGCCTGTCGTGTACATCATATTGTATGGCAAGAAGTGAGCTGATTTGGTTAGTCGGTCAATGACCACCCAAATGGCATTGTACTTCCTTGTTGTCCGTGGTAATCCCAATACGAAGTCTATAGAAATTGACTCTCATTTCCACTCTGGTATTGGCAGACGTTGCAATAAGCCTGTCGGATGTCTGTGATCCACTTTCTCTTGCTAACACACTAAACACTTTGAAACATATTTAGCAAAAATCCTATTTCAAACCTCTCCACCAATTTCTTCTTCAGATCCTGGTACATCTTGGTACCACCAGGATGAATAGCATACATAGACTTATAGGCTTTGTCTAAGATAGTCTACCTAAGGTCGGTATCAATCGGTATACATAGATGTCCCCTGAATAAAAGTGATCCATCCTCCTTGATGGAGAAATCTGGTCTACTGTCATCAATCACACCTTGCCTAATCTTTACTAACTCCGCATCTTTCATCTGTAGCTCAAAAATGTGATCGAAGATCGTCGGTCGGACTGTAATGTTAGCCAATAAGGATCTTGTAGCTTGTACCTCAATCTTCGTGTCATACAAAGAAAGGTCCTCTAGCAGTTTCCATCTACGGATCCCCATAATAAGGCTAGACAATAGAGCCAAACTCTTCCGACTCAAAGCATCTGTCACAACATTTGCCTTGCCTGGATGATACTAAATGGAGTAATCATAGTCTTTGAGAAATTCCATCCATCTTCATTGCCTCATGTTTAATTCTTTCTGTGTAAACAGATATCGGAGACACTTATGATCCATGAATATCTCAAAGGTCTCTCCATACAAGTAGTGTCTCCATATCTTCAATATGAAGATCACTACTGCTAGTTCTAAATCATGTGTTGGGTAATTCCTCTCGTAGTCCTTAAGTTGTCTCGACCCGTAAGCAATAACCTTCTTATTCTGGTTGAGCGCACATCCTAAACCACTGTGTGAAGTGTCACTGTACACAGTAAACCCTCCACTGCCTAAAGGAATAGCCAATACTGGTGCTAAAGTTGGTCTTTTCTTAAGTTCTTGGAAACTCTTCTCGCCCTCTTTACTCCACTCAAACTTTATATCTTTTCTTGTCAGTTTTGTTAACGGTCCTGAGATCTTTGAAAATCCGTCTACAAACCTTCTGTAGTATCCAGCCAGACCAAGAAAACTGTGAATCTCGATCACAGTCTTTGGTTGTTCTCATTCTAATGCTGCCTCGATCTTTGCTGGATCCACTGTCACACCTTCTTCTGAGACTACATGTCCCAAGAAACTCACTTTCTCTAATCAAAACTCACACAAACTGAGTTTTGCATACAGTTGGTGTTCATGTAGTATCTGTAGAGTAATCCTCAGATGTTGTTCATGCTCCTTCTTTGTCTTTGAGTATATGAAGATGTCATCTACGAATACAACCATGCAAGTATTAAGATGTGGTTCAAGCACCCGATTCATTAAGTTCATGAATATAGCTGGTACATTAGTCAATCCAAACGGCATCACCAAGAGCTCGTAGTGTCCATATCTGGTTCTGAATGCCGTCTTCTGTATATCCTCTGCTTTGACTCTTAATTGATAATATCCAAATCTCAAGTCGATCTTGAAGAAGAATCTTGCACCTTGCAACTGATCAAACAAATCATCTATCCTAGGCAAAGGGTATCGATTCTTTATAGTTAACTTATTCAACTGGCGATAGTCGATGCATAGTCTCATAGACCCATCCTTCTTCTTCACAAATAAAATTGGTGCTCCCCAAGGAGACACACTAGGTATTATGAACCCTTTATCTAAGAGTTTCTGTAATTGGTCCTTCAATTCTTTTAACTCAGCAAGAGCCATTCGATATGGTGCTTTTGATACTGGCTATGTTCCCAATGCTAAGTCAATAGCGAACTTCACTTCTCTATTTGGTGGCAATCCCGACAACCCATCTAAAAACATGTCCTGAAACTCACGAGCAATCAGAATTTCTGATATTACATTCTTCTCTTCCTGTTGCTCTTTCAGAAAAGTGAAGTATCCATTGCATCCCGTCTTGATCAAATGTTCTACTCGGACTGTGGAGATAAGCGGTGTAAAGGTTGATCTCATTCCTAAAAACTTGAATGGTCTATTCTCATTCGGTCGAAACATAATCATCTTCCTCCGACAATCAACGCTTGCACCATACTTGGATAACCAATCCATGCCAAGGATTCGAATCCTTGCATATCCAATAGGATTAAATTCGCCATCAATTCATGACTTTCATAATCCCTAATGGCGATAATAACAAGCCGACACACTCCATCAGTACTGATCTCATTTCTCATTGGAACTGACACTTCCAAAACAAAATCTAAGGTCTCGGGAATGACCTTCACTTTCTTCGCAAATTGTAGCATCATAAATGAGTGAGTAGACCCTGGGTCTATCAACACTCTCACTTCATAATAAAAGTAATCATCCTTACTATACAGATGTAACGTACCTAAGTCACTCACGTATATAACCAATTACACATGCATCAAAGTGAAATATGTAGACATTATAATTTAAAGACTACTTCTACAATTGATGCACCTTTTCTATTTAAAATCTTAATCAATGATATATATCATGAATTTAAACTAAAATTTCACCTTGAATGTTTTCATTACTATTTTGGACATCCTGAGCCGTAACAGCATATGCACGCCCTTGTACAATAGGCCTCGAGGCCTCACTGTCCTGATAGGCCTTGGCATTCCTCATCTGCAATCTGAGGTCTTGTGAGCCTTGCCACATCTAGCACATGTCTCAGGTGAGGTAGATGATGTTGCTCTAGATAAACCCTAGGTAACTGATGCTCTCGTAGTCGTAGCAGGGCCCTCGTAACGAAAAGGTCTCACCGAAGTAGGCATAGGTGGCTTAGAGAAATTTGTCGGTGCAGTTAGTCTCGAAACTGGTGCTACGAATCACTTTTTGTTCACCAGCTCGTAGTTATTGGATCTACCCTGACCTGCCTTGCCCTTGTTCTGTTGGTCTCATCTTTTAAACATCTCATCTATATTCTTCTCGGCTACCAACGCTTTTCCCATAACTACCCCATAGGTCTCCAACTCAAACGCGGAGATCCTATCTTGGATAATTGACCTTAAGCCGCTTTCAAACTTGTTGCCCTTCATTTGTTCTGTGGCCACATATTCAAGAGTAAATCTTGACAACCGAGTAAACTCCGTCCCATACTCTCATGCAGACATTGCTCCTTGTTCCAAAGTCATAAACCTTGCTATCATCTGGTTCCTGACTTGTTTCAAAAAATACTCTTTGTTGAATATCTCAACAAACTCATTCCATGTCCACAATCTGTCTGGATTATCTTGTTCTTTCATCCTCAAAACCGACTTCCACCATGGATCGGCTTCTCCCTCCAATTGAAATGAGTCCCAACTCACTTTCTCCTCCTCCGTGCAAGGTAATCTCTATAGGAGCTTCTCAATTTGGTTGAGCCACTTCTCTGCCTCAAGCAGATTCGTCTGCCCATAGGAGCTAGGAGGTTTCAATCTCCTAAACTCAACAAATGATGAGGATTGTGGTGGCATAGGAGGTGGTGTTGGAGGTTGCTACTGATGGCCAGTGGCATTGCTTGTAGCCATCAATGTTGTCTACTGAGCCATGGCATTTGCCATAGCTTCCATGGCCTGCGCCATTCTCTGCCTCTCCTCTCTATCTTCTCTTTCTCAATTTCCTCTCTAGTCTCCTTGGTTCCTCTCTTTCGGAACACTTTCTTCTGGAATCTCCCTATTACCAACTGGAACTCTATTGGAATTGGTGGGAATCTCATCCCCACTTCTCAAGTTCCTCCTAAAATTACCTCTTGGTCATCCTCGACCCCTAGTGGACATGATACTCTACAATATGAAATCAAGAGTTTCATTAGCAGAAGGTTTCTATATTCTGACACAATCTTAAACATATAAATCATGTCTAAGGCTTGTTAGAAATGTCTCAAGAAAAAAACTTTGATGCCAACTGTGACAACCAAGATTTCCGCACCCGAAAACCCATATCGTCGGATGATCAGTAAGACCAATCCCGAAACACACCGAACACTTGGCACATCCACACACAAAGCAGAAACAAAGCATGTATTCTAACTAACCAGATCGAGTCATCATAAGTGTAGACACCATTTTGCCCTCTCAGAATATGCAAATCTGTTCGAACAACCTTTGACCTCATAACCCTAATTGGGACCATATGCTGAAACAATAGTATATGGCTAAACACAGGCTGAAATTATAACTCTGTGGCTCAGGCCCCATGACCCTAATATAGGGACCATGCACTGAAACAATAGTTGACTAAACACAAGCTAAAACAATAACTCTGTGGCTCAGATCCTGACATAGAGAGACTATATACTGAAACAATACTATATAGTCGGAATGCAGACTGAAAAGATAGTCTTGTATTTCAAACCCCTTTACCTTCATATTGGGGCCATATGCTAAAATAATAGTATATGGTTGAACACAGGCTGAAACAATAGCTCTGTGGCTCAGGCCCCATAACCCTAATGCAGGAACCATGCACTGAAACAATAGTACATGGCTGAACATAGGCTGAAATAATAGTTCTGTGGCTCAGACCTGGACAGCCTCGAATTACGTGCCTAAAACCACACGCGCAATTCGATTATATGCAAAACTATGCACGTGCAATCAGTCCCCTTCTAGACCAGACTTCCTTTCCTCAGACCATCTCAAGACTCAATCACGCGCTTCACACGAGATGCACGATAGGATTGAGCGCCCCACCACCGGCGCGCAATTGGCCTACGCCTGACCTAGTCTTACAGTCCTTGACCCCCCAAGCTTCCTCGATTATCACTTTGAATGAAGCGCTTAATTGGATTGCGCACTCCACACTATGCATGCAATTAGTTCTAACATGATTAGAACTAGGAAACTCGCTGTGCAAGTCAGCCGGTCGCTCACTGAGTCGGTGACCAACTCAAAGAGATTAAGCATCGGGAGACCGGCGCGTAATTCGATTAAACGCCTGAAATAGGGCATTTAATTGGAGAAAAACCTATAAAAGATTTTTTTTAATTCGACCCACAAAAACAACACGAATGGGAGAGGTTGGCAATTTCGATAAAGAACAAATTTTTTTAGGATTTTGAAACCAGAGAGCTCCTAGAACGAACACATAGAGGAACATAGCCATGATTTTGAGATTCAAGCTTCGAATCTTCAAGATTTCTCTCCGCAGCCCCGGTCCTAGGTAAAAATCTTAGTTTTAGACTTAGAATTTCCCTTAGTTTTAATTATTAATATCAAATTTTCAGTTTTAGACCGTAGCACCCCTTTTTTACACCGTAATCTCTTATATATGGTCCTAGTTCTCTGTTTTTAGAACCAGTCCTTAATCTGACAATTTAATTTACCGACCCTAGGCTTTAATTCCGTTCTAAAATCCTAATTTCCAGCCCTATCATTAATCTCGGGTTCTAGTTCTTAGGTTCTAGAACCAGTCCCTAATCATACGGTTGGATTTTCTGATTTCGGACCCGAATTTAATCCTAGAATTTTAAATTTTTATTTTAATTTCTTAGTTTAATATTTAAAAAAAATCCCAAGTGTTAATTTAGTTTCTATAATTCTAGTTTCTTAATTTAATCCATAATTATAATCCCGAAATCGACTCCGAAAAGCCAAAAATATAATATTATAGTCCAAAACCGAATTTGCTTTAACCTCAGCCACCCGATTTGCCCAAGGGAGCTTACAGAGGGTACTCGGGAATGAAGCCAATCTTCCTTAGTATAGCGGGCCTAAAACCCTTTTTTTTTTAATTATTTTGTTGCTTTAATTAGGATTAGAAAATCAACTTCATGACTTTATCTTAGAATTTTAGTACAAGTAATGTATATGCTTTATTTTGATTAGATCCTTAGAATAATTGCTCTGATTCTAATTCTAATAAAATTAGTTCCTATATTTTAATTAGATTTTTAATAAAATTAGTTTATTTGTTTTAAGTAGATTTTAATAAAATTAATTCATTGCTTAAATTAGAGTTCTAGTCAAATTAGTTCTCCATTTCAATTAGAATTGTAGTAGGACTAGTATACATGCTTTACTAAAAATTTCAGTATAATTAGCATGCTCGATTTAATTAAAATTTCATTAAAATTAACATGTTTGCATTCCTAGTACAATTAGGAGACTGATATCAATCGGACTTTTAGTAGTATTAGGACACTAAATTAATTGGAATTCTAATATAATTAGGAAACCAAGATTAATTAGACTCATGATAGAACTAGAATACTAAATTAACTCACTATAATAAATTCCCACACAACTAAACTCAAAATAGAATTGGGAAATCTAAACTGATTAGAACTATAATAATAACGGGAAAGAAAAGGAAAATTAAACTATCTAAATTATAAGAAGAGTCACAGCTGCTGACGTTCACAGGTGGACGATTCAGTAAAGAAGTAACCCACACCTGCTCTAAAGCGTGATCATTGACATGTTGCACCATCGTTAAATATCTACAGCTGGCGATCACAATAAACTAGGAATCTTCTTAGAAAACCTTTTTTTTTAATCTTTACCTCCACCATTCCAAATGCCACATCTCTAGAGTCCACTTGGACAAAATTGAGCCACGGATTCAACGGGGACCGAGAGGAACCCAGAAAAAGCGCACACCAATAGACTGGCGATTGCGATGGGACACTTTTGCAAACTCTTTTTTTTTAGATAGTTAGTTTTTATCTCATTTTCCTATTTTTCTCTCTATCATGTCATTTAGATTTCCTTTTAAATATATGAGTCTTCATCAAAGACTCGAGATGTCTGGTATACGAAGAGTGAGTTTAGGAGACCCACCATATTGGGGGTATTATAACAATCTCATGTACGAAGAAGAACCACTTCACAATTCCAACCCACGACAACCTAAGATTAATACGGCTGGCGAACAAGAAAATCTCTTCTCTACCCCACACATCGGTAATAATCACAATGGGAGAGATGATAACAGTGGACAAAGCTGCTTTTAAATTGTTAAAAACTTGTCTAACCACAGCCCCCATCCTGCAATCCCCTGATTTTTCTCTGCCATTTGAGCTGATGTGTGATGCATCAAATTTTGCCATTGGAGCAGTGTTGGGGCAAAGAAAAGATAAGACACCTTCTGTGGTAGCATATGCCAGTAAATCAATGGTTGACGCTCAATTGAATTACACTACAACTGAGAAAGAGCTATTAGCCATTGTTTTTACCTTAAAAAAATTCAGGTCTTATGTGCTGGGATCAAAAATTATTGTGTTCACTGACCACTCAGCCTTGAAATACCTCTTGTCCAAAAAAGAAGCTAAAGCACGACTAATCAGATGGATTCTTCTCTTGCAGGAATTCAATTTAGAGATTAAGGACAAGAAGGGGGTGGAGAACATGGTGGCTAACCATCTGTCAAGGATCCAAACAACTGACACAGCAAGCTTGCCCATCAATGACTCCTTCCCAGATGAGCAACTTCTGACTATCCAGATAAGTATGCCCTGATTTGCCAATATTGTCAACTACCTTGCTGTAGGTAGGATCCCCCCACATTGGAGCAAGGATGACAAAAATCTGTTCTTTGCACAAATTCAACATTACATGTGGGAGGATCCTTACCTTTTTAAGCATTGTGCAGACCAGGTGATCAAATGATGTGTACCTGAAACTGAGTTTCACAACATCCTAACCATGTGTCATGAACAGGCTTGCGGGGGCCATTTCAGTGATAACAAGACTACTGCCAAGGTCCTTGAAAGTGGTTTCTACTGGCCTACCCTATTCAAGGATGCCTGACAGCACTGTAAAGTTTGTCATCGATGTCAGCAAATGGGCAGTATTACAAGGAGAAACTCTATGCCCTTGCAACCTATACTTATTGTTGAACTGTTTGATGTCTGGGGAATCGACTTCATGGGACCTTTTCCCCCTTCTGCTGGATACAATTTCATCCTTGTCGCTGTGGATTACGTCTCCAAATGGGTAGAAGCCATAGCTATAAGAACCAATGATCACAAAGTTGTCATTCAATTCCTGAAAGATAACATCTTCTCCAGATTTGGCTTTCCTAAAGCTATTATTAGTGATGGGGGAAGCCACTTCTATAATAAACCTTTTGACAAGCTGATGGAATGATACTCTATTACCCACAGAGTAGCCACTCCCTACCACCCACAAACCAGTGGACTGGTAGAGATTTCCAACAGGGAAATCAAACATATGCTCGAGAAGACTGTGAGATCCGACAGAAGAGATTGGTCCAACAAGTTTACTGATGCCCTATGGGGATACAGAATAGCCTATAAAATCCCTATAGGCATGTCCCCATTCAGATTAGTCTATGGTAAGGCATGTCATTTGCCTGTTGAATTGCAACACAAGGCATATTGGGCCGTTAAAGCAGTGAACTCTTACTTGCACTCTACTGGAATTCACAGGAAACTCCAGTTATCCGAGCTAGATGAACTGCGAATAGAGGCTTATGCAAATGCCCAGAGTTACAAGGAGCGAACCAAAGCTTTTCACGACAGACATTTGCTCTGCAAAGAGTTCAAGCCCAATGACAAGGTATGGTTGTTCAACTCCAGAATGAAATTCTTTTCAGGAAAGCTGCAGTCTAGATGGGATGGACCTTTCACAGTGGTACACGTTTCCCCATCTGAAGCTGTCGAAGTCATGCTTCCTACAAATGGCAGAACCCTTAAGGTCAATGGCCAGAGGCTGAAACTTTGTGTTGACAATATTTGTGAGCATGAAGAGACCGTTGATCTTCAGGATCCTCCAGGTTAATACCTGACTTCAATTTGTATCTTATACCTCAATTCATATGTATTTTATTTAATTTATACCTCAATTCATCCCAACAATATTCTTTCCAATAAAATGACCAAGAGCACAAGGTCAGAGGCCAATTTACCAATTGGTAGCACAGCAGATGAGTTGCTAGGGGGCTAAGGCTAAATGCTCTACACTCATAGGCCATGTTTTTAAGCTCATTATACCTCTTAATAGGTCATCTGGACCTTTCGCTAGGTCAGCCGCTGATGTCGATAGGATTGGTGAGGATTTCGATAGGTGTTGTGACCTCTCGATAGGTGAAGACAACTTTGCGATAGGTTCTGGACACTTGCCTGGAACCTATCGACAAGAGTGCAAATGTAATACCCCACCTATCGAAAGGTTGTTCACACCCATCAGAATCCTAAGTGAATGTTCTCTCCACCCTCCGTTCGACAGGACACCGACCTATCGCAAGCAGCCAACGTAGCTTATCGAATGCATGTTTATTCTATTCGATGGGGCGGGTTAAACCTATCGAGAGCTTTTAACTACCTGTCCCACACTTGTTCAACTTTGATAGGAAGCCTTAACCTGTCGACACCTACACTCATCCTATCGAAATCGACTTTCCTCCCCTCACTCCTTCCATGCTTACTGTGCAGTTGCATTGCGTGGAAATTTTACCACGTGTACCATGTACAACTATGCACAGCACGAGCCTTAAACTCCCTGCGCTAAATATAGGATGCCAGCTAATGCACGTTTTCGTTCCCCATGTTGATTGTTCGAATTCACCATCCATTCCGAGTCATCGACGGCGGCGATATTGAATGCACCGTTTCATATTCCCTCACATTTCCACCTTAAATAGATGCAGATAGCTCAACTTCGGCCCATCCCTTCCCTTCTACCCTCTACTCTCCTCCTCATAAGTATGGCAAATGGCAAGCCCACGCTCACCCCTGCACAACTCTACCTCTTCTGGCTGGAGCCATTACCACCCAAGGAACCAAACCCGTTGCAGTTCCTATGGGATGAATATGAGGAGGTCCAGCAGATCCTCGCTAAGGAGGAAAAGGACAAAGTTAGGAAGGAGAAGAAGAGGCCGAAGACCGCGCCACCATCATCCTCCACCAACCATCCCCCTGCCCCCTAACCTTCTTCTTTTTCCTTTTCTTCCTCCCTACCTGGCTTACAATTCCTCTTCCACCTGATGCAGGCTGAGGATTTCCCTGAGCCAGGGGGGCGATTTCTTGAACTGTCTACGATATTTTGTCCACTGGCCTACTTTTCACTTCCTTTCTACTTGCACATTGTAATCATGTCGTTTACCTATGTTAATAATAATTTTGTTTCTTACTAGCTTCTGTTTTTGCTCTGTAAAAAAAATAAAAAAATAATAATAAAACTGCTCCACCCCCTATGATGGAAACAGTGAGGACACTGTTTAGTTTAGATTTGGGGGTATGGCATGTATGTATGCCAATAAATTAGTTACTTTTAGTACAGCTAGGCTAAAATGAAGTGTTCGGAATTAATTAGAGTAAATTCTCACTGGATTTTTTTTGCAAAAAGAGGATATTAAGAAAATAACTTTTAAAAAAAAAACTGAAATGAGCTATAGTTTTAACATTTTTCATGAGGCAAATATCAACAATTTGTGAAAAATAATTTTTGATGTGCAATAAACCTGAAATGAGAGGAAATTGTGAAGACACACCCCTGAAAATAAGATGGAAGGCCATACCCAGTGAGATTTGGGCCTGAAAGAGTTTCCTTGAAGAGTGCCTTGGCAATTTTTCTCCTTTTTGGACTGATTGGATCTAATTCTAATCACTAGAAGTTAGGCAATTCCAAATTGAAACAGCTTGACAGCACTCATGACATTGAGGACTTGAAGTAAGGCCATCCCTTGGTCAGTTTGAGCTTAAAATGTCCCACCTTTGAACTGCCCTTGATGCACACCACTTGAGCCTTAAAAGTCCCAACTTTCTTTGAGGAAAACCAGAAATGTTAAACCCAAAACCTTTTGACCTATTTCAGTTCACCCCCAATCTGAGAAATCAGGAAGAGGAAGGAGAAGTGAGGTTAGAGGAAGATGTTAAATCTGGTTGAAAGAAAGGAGAACACATTCTGTGGTGTTGTGGTATTCCATTTATATAAATAAAAAAAAAAAGAGCAAAAAGGATGAGAAAGAGAAATCACCTCATCTAAAAATCTACAAGAAAATAAGAGGCTGATCACTTCAAGTCTGAAAATTCAAAAAGAAAGTGAAAAGGTGCTGAAATGAAGGAGTTGTCAAGACCTCCTCCTTACCTTTACTGATTTCTCAATTTGAACCCCTTTTACCCTTTCGTTTACAAACCTCATCCATAAGCCACATTACAACCCAATGAAAAGACCTTACTGATCTGGAATGGATTGAGCTGTCATGTGGAGATAAGGATCTATCTAATATAGGGTGAAAAGAGTTAGAAAATTTCAGAAATTAGAGCAATGCCTATGCTCATGCTTACAGCCCTATTTGAGGATTGTAACTGCTCTTGAGCTGTGTGAAATTCTACACCCTTCATTGTTGTTGTGAGTCAACAACCCTGGTGAAACTTGGGCCTGAAATCCAATTTGATGGGGGTAGTATCAAAATAGAGTTCTCAAATGAAAGGTGAGCAATGCATCAATCTTCAGACATAATACCTTGACATGAACTGATTGATGATGAAGGAATTACTGTAAAAGTTCATGTTTTAAGTTGGTGACTTTTCTGCTGAAAACCCTCCAGAACTGAAAAGACATGATGAGAATTTATTCTAGTTTACTGAAATTCAGTGTAGCAGGATGTACTATTATTAACTAACCTTATTGGGAAAGTTTGTGGGTACCTTCACTGAAAACCCTCAGGAGACATCACTCCTCCACTAGGGATCACCTAGGGGTTTAAAAGGCTTGGTGCATATGCAAAATGCACCCGTGCTCCCTACGAAAGTGGCATTTTTATTTTCTTTTTATTCTCCTTTGCTCAGGGACTAGCAAAGCTTAGGTTTGGGGGTGGTTAAGTGATGAAAAATGCCACTTTTCACCCTATAACCTGACCAGTGATAGACCTGTGAGCACACTAATAAGCTTTTGTCAAGTACATTTTGTAGACAACAACAAAGGAAGATACTAATGCAGAAAAGCACTCAAGAATGCCTAAAAAGGAGCTATCTCTTAGCACAAGAAAGACCCAGCAATAGCACACCAGAGGATAGCACATCACTGGACCCTTGGAGCGCGTGGCTACAGCAGGGCAAGGCGAAGGAAGTGAAAACAGGCTGAGAACGTCCTATCGATTGGTCACCTGAAGACTTCGATAGGAGCTGAAAGCAAAGAAAGGAAGAATTCGTGCAGTTGAAGAGGTCTTCGATAGGATCTGAAGGCAGAAGAAAGATAAATTCGTGTGGATTAAGGAGTTCGATAGGATCTCAGAACCTATCGAGCAGCTGAAAGAAAAGAAGAAATCATCCTATCAAAAACCTGCCTGAAGTGTCAAAGGAACCTATCGAATGGTTTCTTAAAACCTATCGAAATGGCAAAATGCAGAGCGAAACCTGTCGAAAGGGTTTTCCAACCTATCGAAGAGTTTCTCCAACCTGTCAAATACTCCAAACCAAGGACTGAGAAGGCTGGAACTCTAAGCGAAGATTCATCCTATTGGAACCTATCAAACGGATCTGAGAACCTAGCAAAAGGACCAAAATGCTGAAAGCTTATCAAAATCATTATGCGAGAACTTCTCGTAAATTCGATTGCACATGCTATGATTCAGTGACCTGCTGCACGCAACCTGAGGCACTTGGTGACTAACACGATGGTTTCTGAAGATGCCCTAGAAAGCCCTAACCGACCCACGTGCTTTAACAGAACTCTAACAAACTCTGACGACCTTCTAGAAGGGATTTTTGGCTAGAAAAATAGAGGAGAAAGCTATATATAGAGACCCCCAATTGCAATTAGGGAGGATCAAGATCTGAGCTAAAATTCTGGAGATTAGAGCTTGCAGAGAAATTCCATTTCCCTCCTTTAGCCCAACCATGGTTGGCTAAGTCCCTTGGAGTAGCGAGGAGCGAAGTTAGATCTGTAATTGGGTAAGGTTAAGAGTGCTACTGTAGGTTCATAGCTGCACAGACTATAGATCTGAGAGTATTTTCATTGTAGAGTGACCTTGTTTGTAATGATAATGCTGTTTTTAATGCTTTAATTAGATTTAAATTTCCTTTGGTTCCATTTGGTGATCGATCGGATCTGTGTAGAGGAGTCTGTCTATCAGCTCACCCACTTAATTGGTAGACCTCTTGGATACCATCTGATCTCCCTGGATCTGATGCTCCTGTGATTCCTTGAGTCTGTGACCTGGGAATTGCAGCATCTGTAGTGGTTTTAATTATTCTAATTGATGCTCTGGCTTTGAAGGAGATCCCTAGGATGGTCTGTGACCATTAAAGTGGACAGATCATAACCTTAAGATGAATCTAAGCTCAGGCTCCAATTGGATTCATCTGCTGCAATCCATGGATTTGACAAAGTCTATAGGATGGTCTGTGACCATTAAAGTGGACAGATCATAACCTTAAGACCAGGTGGATCTTGTGATTTGGAGTGGAATTTATACCCTGCAGTTGTGCTTATAGCCAGTTGAGGGAATTGTGTTCTCTGAACCTCTGTAGCATGATTAATCAAATCCGATTTCAGTGAAAACCAACCTCCAAGCTACTCTTCTCTATTTTCTACTTTTTACTCTCTTCCCTTGCAAGATCTAAGCTCCTAAACTCAATCCAATTTAGTTTATGTTTAAGTTTAGCTTAGTTCCATTTCAAACCTCTCCCCTATCTTTTAGCTAAATTAGTAATTGTTAGGGTGCCAGATCTGACACAGATCTGGAGATTTATCATATTTCTAACCAACCTCCCTGTGGACATTCCATTACTCACCATTCTTTTAAAGCTTGCTACAACAGATTCTGAATACTTGCAGGTCTATATGAGTGTGTCTGCCTAGTATTATTGATGATTTTAGACCCTCATTTGAGGGTAGGCAAACACCCCAACAGTACCTTTACTTATTTTTCCAGCCCACACTAGCCCACCTGTCAAGACCCCATACCAGAAGAGAAGAAAAGCTACCAAAACCCCCATTGGACCCCAGCCCACCTATATCTCCCAAACAATTCTAGCCCCTAAAACCACAACCATTCCAGACCCCATACCCACACCCTATGAACCTGAATCCCATACCTTTAAAACCTTTGTACCTATCACATGTGAACCCCTAGACCAATCCATTCTATTATCCCATGACCATGCCCCATTTACAGGAGAGGAATTTTCCACTATGATGTCCACTATCCTAGGAGACATCAACCTGGAGTATACCCCTCTCCCAGACTCACCTCACCCTCCACACTTCACCTCTCCACATCAAACATCACCACAGGCCACTACCTTCACTCATAGACCCACTCCCCCCTTTCAACCAGTTTCCCCTATCCAACTCACAACCACTACCATACCTGACCTATTACCCCAAATCTTACACCTCCTACTCTCTCTTTATTCTCAAATATTGGCCAATACCCAAACCCAAGCTACAATTGAGGCCAATCTTCATTCAATTCACTCCACCCTACCAAACCCCACATCCATCTCTACCATTTTACATTCCATCCAAGCAACTCTAAATAATCTAACCCAACCTTCCCAATAGTCACCCCACCCTACATCAATTCATAATCCCCCACCTGCTCCTACACCCATTGTACCTCTTCCAGAAGCTTCTCCCATCACCTCCAAAGATGCATCCACCCAAACAAACCCTGAACCTCAACCACAAACCTTTCATGCATCTGCCCTTAATGTCCCTCACCCTCTACCCTCCACCCCACCCCTATCTTCATCATGTCCCTTTCCATTGCTGGCTAGCACTTCTTCCATCGCTACTCAGCCCATACTTCCTACCTCTTTTAATCCTCGGTCTCCTTACTACACCCTCCTCCAAGTCATGCAAGCCGATGTTTACTTAAAAAGGGATGTAGTTTAAGATATGGCTGACCTAAGAGCTACAGTGCGGCAGCCCCTCTTTGATAAAATTAAACTCCTGATGCTTGCTCATAAGGTTGAGAAAAAGAAAATCAAGTAAGGATGGAGAGAGATTATGGTCCAATACAACCAGGAAAAGAAAAGAGTTGAGAGTCAGGAAGATGTGATCAAGGAACTGAAAGAGAGACTAAAACTGTCTGAGGAGAGGGCTTATGATTATGGGGTGGCTATTGCAGCTTTGGAGAAGTCCGTCAATGCATAAACTGACTGAGAGTTGGCAGAAGCTCTTTTTAAAGAATTAAACCCATATGTACCTCTCCAGCAAACAGCTTCAGATGCAAAGGAACCTAACCAAGTCAAACCTGGACTCAAAATCAAGGAACCTATCCCAAAACCTTCACCCACTCCAATAAGAAAAAGCATAGCCAAGCCTAGGAAATCTACTTCAAAAAGACCACTGTCTAAGGCTGCCACTTTGAAAAAAGCAAAGGGAAAAGGAATCCAGGAACCACCTGCTGAAGCCAAAGACTCAGATGATTAATTTTTGCACATGTATTTAGTTAGGAAGTAGTGTGTGATTTTATAGTTTTTTTCCCTTACTTTGTACATATTCTTGCATCTCAATAGAAATTTCTTTTTGTTATGTGTTGTTTAGTTCATTGTCTTTCTTTATTTTTGGTTATTTATGTTTTGTTTGTTTTGTGTTGTGTATTTTTTTTTTCCTGCTTTTTCTTTTCTTTTAATATCTCTGTCTTGGGCTTGCTGCATATCTATATTTATCTTTGAATCAATGAGGACACTACTCCTCTTAGGTTTGGGGGTGTGGCAGGACCTACCAGTGAAATAGTTAACCTAAGTGCTGCAGAAATTAAGTGAGTAAGATAGAAATAGAGCCATGTTCACTTAAGAATCATAAAAAATGATAAATTTAAAATTTTTACATACCTTTAGGCATTACAAGCTTTTAAATTTTAGCATTTCCATGATGTGAACACTAGGAAAACTCACTTGTATCAGTACTTAGTAAAGCATTAAAGAGAGAAAAAGGTAAGGACATGCCTAACAGTTCAATGGAAGACCATAACTAGTGAAATTTGGGCCTACAAATATTTTTTCCTTCCTTTGAGGAGTGACAGAGGCAATTCTTCCAGCTCTAAGAACTGGCTAAGTCAATGCCCTCACTAAAAGTTAGGCACCTTCAAGGTGAAACAACCGACAGCACTCATGACACCTAGGAAAGGATCAAGGCCTTCTCTTGGACAGTTTGAGCTCAAACAGACCAACCCTAATCAACTGCCCTTGTGCACACACCTTTTGAGCCTTAATTTCTAATTTTCTTCAAAATGAACCTGAGTACTTGTACCTAAACCTATGAACCTGCTTCAATCCTACCCTCACTCTAAGAATTTAGAAGGTAAGGGAGAAGGAGTTAAAGATGAATAAGATAGGGTCAACATTGGGTGAATGGAGAAGAGATGCCTAAAGCTTAATAGTGTAGCAGCTGAGGAGAGAGGTGGCAAGTCAGAAAAACAAAAACAAAAAAATAAATGCATCCAAAATAAAGAAGAATAATAATGAAGAGGAATAAGAGAGGAGTCAAGAGGAAAAGTTCATTGAAAAAATCGAAAACAAGAGGAGAAGCTGGCCACTTCAAGTCTAAAGAATTTTAAAGAAAATGAAAGGTGCTGAACTAAAGAAGGTGAAGTCATGAGTCACCTCCTTCACCTACTAATTTCTCAATTTTGAATCCCTTTTCAACCTTCCATTCTTTAAAACCTATCCCATAAGCCACATTACAACCCAGTCAAAAGACCCTGTGATCCAAAGTTGAATGAGCTGTCATGTAGAGTCAAAGAGTTGTCTAATCTATGATGAGGATTAGCCAATAATGCCATAACTTAGATGCTTTGCCTATGCTCATGCTTACAGACCCATTTAGGGCCTGTAACTGCTTTTGAGCTTGAGAGAAAATAGATACCCTCAAAGTTCCTTGTGAGAGTCTACCCTGGTGAGCATTAGGTCTAATGTTGAATGCACTGGGCATGGCTTATAACCTAATTTTTGAATTAATGATGAGCTTAGTACTAACTTACATGTGATATTTTCCCTTATTGTGAGCTAATTGGAAATTATGTGCATCTATGTAAAGGTTGTGATGATTAAATGTCTGTGCATATCATATGTTCAAATTCCTCACATTTTTTGAATCAAATGTGAACTGATGCTCTGTTTCTTGACAGCTGACTTGATAATTTTACACTTTTGCTAACTATTTTATTGAGAAGTTTGTGGGTATCTTAACCCTCAGGAGACTTCATTCCTCCACTAGGGATCACCTAGGGGTTTAAAAGGCTTGATGCGTAAGCTAAATGCATCTGTGTTCCCTACAAAAGTAGCATTTAAATTATTAGAATAAGTTGTCTTAATTTCTCCTTTGCTCAGGGATTAGTAAAGATTAGGTTTGGGAGTGTGTTATTCACTGAAAGTACCATTTTTCACCTCTTAACCTAGCCTTTGCTGGACCTTAAAGCTCACTAATAATCATTTGTTAAGTGTGTTTTGTAGTTAGTAATAAACTATGCAGCTTAATACAAAATCCCTGCTTTATGGTCCAAAGAAGACATGCAAAGACGATAGCTGAGCCAAAGCCTAATAGAACACCTTGGTAGTGCTCACCATGGTGACTTATTTGCTATTCATCATTGACCAAAAGCCTAGCAAATGAAGGAAGTTAGTTGAGAATAGAGGAAGCTGCAACAACAGTAAGTGCAAGGCATTAGAGGATCAAAAGAATCATCTCGCAGAGTTGAGGAGCTCCCTCGCGAAGCTAAGGATGCAGTGGAAGCTGCCCTCGCGCAGATGAGATGTGCAGTCAAGAGAAGAACAGTAAAGACATCGTGAAGATCTCGTGTCCTAAAACCCTCAGAATTTATGCTCACGAAGCTCTCACAGAGATCGAGCCTTAAAGCAGCTGCGCGCAGAACATATCGAGTCCTTATACATAAAGAATAATTTGTCACCTCGTGGAGTTCTCGCGAAGCCCTGGAAGAGACAGACGCCCAAAATTTTCCTCGTGCAGCTCTCGTGCACTCTAAAGCCTAACCAGTTACTACACGAGCACAAGTGCCTAAATGCCGAGTATCCAGCGAGAGAGAACTTTTGAAGCTCTACTACGCGAGAAATCTAGGCATTTCCAAATCACCTCCGCGATAGCACTGCAGCGCAAAGAAACTATGCGATCAACTGAGGATCTTCTGCGCGAATGAACAAACCTCCAAATCCAAATGCTCCTCTACGAAAGCAAAGCAACTGCGTGAGTAAATTAATGCAGATGCCAGCCCCGCGAAGCTCGGGTTCTCCACTTCTCAGCCCTAACTCAAGGACCTTTTAGGAATTTCCCAAGGCTATGGCACACTTCCCGAGGCATGGATTTCAAGGTGCACATTTCAAAGCATTCAAGGGTTGTAACAGTGTCATGTCTGCTGGAAAAATTAGGGTTAATCTTTTTTAAACCAAGGCCTTATGGACAGCGTATATAAGTTGTACTTAGAGCTTAGTATTTTCATCTTTCCTTCATCCTCTGTCGGCTGAGAGTTCCAGCAGGCTAGGGTTAGGGTTTGATCATCTCTTTTTCTTATTTTTCTTCTCTCTTAGCCCAGCATTGGCTGGCTAATCTTTCTGTAAGCAGCTAGGTTTAGTTTTGTTTCAGTTTTGTAATAGGCTTTGTATATATTGGGATCTTTTGGATGAGCAGTTGTGTACAGGCTGCAGCCTCGAGACAGTTCATTGTAAGTTTTCCTTTTATTAATGGATTGTTGTTTTAATGACTAATTAAATCTATAGATCTTGTGGTTTCCTTAAATGTCTATAGGATCCATGCTTTAGGACTAGCCCATTCAATTTCTAGTAGATTTATTGTTTACCATATGATTTCCCTTCGTTCAATAGCCCCATGGATAGCAAGATGGATTTGTAGCCAGATCTAGAGAGCTCGTAGCCCTGGGAGTCCATGGTGGCAGCAGTAGTTTATATGTTCTTTCTCAGATCTCTGTGGCATGGACAGACCTATCGAATACCCTATGACCATTTGAGTGGGCAGAGTATTACCCTAAGGTGTTGTCCAGCCACATGTCTAAGAAGGATTCTTCTCCTCTATACATGAGCTTCTAGAGCCTTGTGAGGAGGTTTGTGCTAGAACTGGCTCCCCTCTATTTTACTTAACCGATATCAGATGTTAGATCTGATTTCTCTATAGTAATTGTAGGTTGAGGCTGAGTCATTACAGGCCTTTTGTAGCAATGACCAGCTGAATCAAAATATTTATTCAACCTGTTGCTGGTCCTTTTTGTGGGCACAGTGAGTCGTTGGCCTTGGCAAAGCACTTAGGACTTGATGGGTTAGACTACCTATGAATGTCAGCCAAATCTGTGCGTAGATCTGGGGAGCTTGTAGCACTAGAATTATATAGTATCTGCAATAATATTCATGGCATGATCTAGTCCAGTAGATGGGAAAAAGATCAGTCCACTCCTCTGGATTAGATTAGCAACTTCTAGCTTGATCAATGGGATTTGACAGACTTTATAGGATAGGCTATGGCCATTTGAGTGGACAGCCTATGGCCTTAAGAGAACCCCAAATGGCATGGGTTAAGTTGGATTTTTCTACCTTGTTGAGGTTAGTAATAGCATCTCAGCAAGGTTCACTGCAGAGATAATCTAAATCTGAGTTACATTATTTCATTAATTCTAGCTTAACCTGCTTACTTCCCATCATTTGTATATTTTATTTTGACACACACCATTACCATCTTCTTCTTAACCCTTTCTTTAGGATAGGGTTGCACTTTATTTCTCTTTTATTAAGGTTAATTTAGTGTAGTCGTGACACCCAACTCCCTTTCTTTAGGATTGTCAGATCTGTAGCCAGATCTGGAGCCCTACTATTACAGCTCATTTTGGATTGTAGATCAATTTCTCTGTGGGATAAACTCTTACTTATCAAAACTTGCTACAATAGGCCCTGTATCTTATAGGTCTAGGATGTTTTAGGATTGCTATTTTCACCATATCTTTATCCTCTGTTTCTCTTTGATGTTAATTTTCTTCCAACACCACATAATAAATTAGCACACCCTAAGCATGGACAACAATATTGATTATGCGGCAAGTATTCCGATAACCCATGATTCTGTATTGAACACGAGCCACATTTAAAAGACTCAAATCCCTGATGAGACAATCGTTGTGAAAGTCTATCCCCCTACCCCTCCTAGTTCTCTCCCAACACGTTAATAAAAATTAATGAGGAGAGAGGTTAGCCCAAACCTCGACAAACTTTATGACATCAATTCCACCGCGATAAAAGGGTTGGATCTTATATACCAACTCGGATACGTTTCTCACACCAGACTCGATAAAAATAAGTAAGGTTGTGTAGGACCTGTTGTCCCAACGAAAATATGCAAACACATAGGGTTAGGTTATCAATCAGACAGCTCACAAGCTGACTTGTTCCCTACCTCACCGAAATGGTCTCTATATGACTACTTCGTCTATGGGACCACTTAGAAAGCAGATGTACTAAGGCAGAAGGAAGTGTCCTTCACTAGATCTCAAGAAGCGAAAATCGAGCGAATGGCTAAAGCATTTAATGATCTAACCAATCTGAACAACGATATTGGCCAACTGCTCGAAGGAGTCAAGCCCTTGTTTGACACTAGGGAGCTTACGGAAGAGAGGAAGAAATAACCTCCAAAACTCGAGCCACGAGTAGAAGATTGGGAATCCACTGATGACGAAAATTTTCACATAGCAGCCTTGCAAGGTGATGAAGAGTACTTACACTCAACATGAGAAGAAGATGATGCCCCACAAGAGGATTTTAACTCGTATAGCATCCGCCTCGGCCTTGGCCTTGGAGGATGGGAATACCCGTGGGACTCTCCTTGCATCGCTCACCCTTATGCTGTAGGGCATGCATCATCATATTAGAACACTTCGCTAGTTGGATCTGATATTCTATGATAGAAGAATCGAATCACTCCAATCTCGTGACAACGGAAACAAGTAATGACCTACTAGTTCGACCACCAGCACAAGAAGCAGAAAATCTCAACAATCATCTGGTTGACCCAGGGGAAAACACCCACACCGCCCACCCTCATTAAGTTTGAAGAGAAACTTGAACTAGACACGTCTCCATCCCCAGACATGCCACAACTCCAAATATTCTAGAAATCTCTCGAGGAAGAGTAGCAACCTCCCCCGAGTGATGACAAGGACTACTAGATAGACCTCCCTACACTCGAGCTAGCAAAGCAAGCTAACCTAGGACTTCAACCACTATCAGTTCAAGAAGAGGAATTTGATATCGTCTTCGACTCTAACTTAGAAGGATGGGAATCTCCTTGGAGATCTCCCTATATTTCTCACCATTACCAGTCACGCTGCCGAGCATGCGCGCTCATCCTAACATACTATGAAGTTCAAGGGAAGGAACTCACTACCCCCGAGGATCCCTTAGGGGATCACCCTTGGCCGGAATAACCATTATGTTATGACCCAGAGGAGGATAGTTCGATAGACTACGATCTCCAAAGTTTCTTCGAAGAAGGGGCAATCAATGTGATAAAAGATATCCAAAAGTTGGGGCCACTGTCACCAGTATCGCTTATTCAAAAAATCTCATCAGATGAGGACTCCAAAAAAAAAAAGCCAAAATCACAAGTCCACGTTTCTCAAAGAATCGCCTGAACGGCTCCAGCAGCCGTCTCGCTCCCTCAGTAAGAGGAAGCAACTCTCCCGGCGCCTTTTGAGGCGACCGACCCTGTATCATATTTATTATCAAAAATAAAAAAAATAAAAGAAATAAAAACCTTAAAATTTTAGAAACACAAAATCAGAAAAAATTAGAAAACCTCAGAAAAGAAAGGGAACCCTTTGTCCTGAATCAAGTGTACGGCCAACAAGGAGACTTTTCTCCTAAGACTTCTACCCCATCTCCGCATGAGGACGCAAAGCATCCAAGCTAAATAATAAGCCAGTGATCATACTAGATGAGATACTTCGTGACTTTGAGAAAAGGATCAATAGCCTTGACCTTCACCTTACTAAAGATCTCTCAGTCATAGATTACATAAATGAAGGGTTACCTCTTATCAAATTGAATCCCCAATGTAGTAATTTTGTAGTATACAAGCTTATTGAGGATGAAGAAAGAACACCAGTCGCCGAGGAGGCACTGGACTTCCAACGAGTTATCAAGCGTTTCGATGAGCAAACCCAAGCTGCCACAAAACCCATAGAAGAACTTAACTTTGGCACTGAAGAGAAACCCAAGAAGCTACTGATTAGCGTAACGCTTAACGCCAAGGAACATAAATAGATTGCACAAGTCCTCCAAGACCTCCATGATTCTTTTGCATGGTCCTATGAAGATATGCCTGGTTTATACCCAAGTTTAGTAGAACATCGTCTTGTCTTAGAACCTGATGCAAAGCCTGTTAAGCAGAAACTCTGTAGGATGCACCCATAAACCGCCCTTCAAGTTAAAGAGGAAGTTGACAAGTTACACAAAGTCAAATTCATCCGAGTCGTCCTCTACCCCAAGTGGGTTGCCAATATAGTACCTGTCACCAAGAAAGACGACAGAGTACGGGTTTGCATTGATTTCGAAACCTCAACCAGGCATGCCCAAAAGATGACTTCCCACTGCCACACATTGACACTCTAATCAATAACACCGTTGGACATGAGATGCTATCCTTTATGGATGGTTTCTCTGAATATAATTTGATTAAATTAGCAGAGTCCGACCAAGAGAAGACTTCTTTCACCACACCATGGGAGACTTACTGCTACATCATCATGCCTTTTGGGCTCAAGAACGCAGGAGCCACGTACCAACGTACCACGATGGCTATTTTTCACGATATGATGCATAAATGTATAGAAGTCTACATCAATGATACATTAGTGAAGTCCTAAACGCGAGCAGGAAATGTTGAAGCACTTCGACTGGTGCTATAAAGAGCTGAAAAGTATCAGCTAAAAATGAACCCAAAGAAGTGTGTCTTCGGAGTCACCTCCAAAAAATTACTCGATTTCATAGTCAGCAAGTGAGGAATCGAAGTCGACCCCGCAAAAGTCAGAGCCATTCTTGAGATGCCGCCTCCCAGCAATATCAAAGAATTACGAGGCCTGATAGGAAGATTGTAATTCATCAGGAGATTTATCTCCCAGCATTCAGACAAATGCGATCCTTTCTACAAACTACTTAAAGGAAGAATTGAGTACAAATGGGATGACCAGTGTCAGTGAGCCTTTGACAACATTAAGAAGTACCTCCTTAACCCGCCAATACTATCGCCACTAGTTCTCGAAAGACCTCTAATCCTATATCTCTCAGCGAACAACAAAGCGATGGGAGTAATTCTGGGATAATATGAAGAAGATGGCAAGAGAGAGAGGGCTATCTACTACCTTAATAGAACGATGGTCAAGTACGAACAAAAATACACTTCAATGGAGAAGACTTGCCTCACACTAGTGTGGGCCTCAACCAAATTACGGCACTACTTCGAAGTACATAAAATACTAGTACTAGCCCGAATGGACCCTCTAAAGTACGTATTCGAGAAGCTCGCAATATCAGGAAAGATCGCTCACTAGCATATGCTCTTACAAGAATTTGATATCACTTATGTCACGTAGAAGTCGATCAAGGGACAAGCAATCGTCGATTACCTCACAGATCTCCCACTCCCGAGCAATGAGCCCATACACGCAGATTTCCCCAATGCAGACCTACTCATAATTCATAATGAAGAGCCCGACAAGACCTCATGGACCCTTTACTTCGACGGTGCTCTAAATCATAAAGGAAAAGGCATCGGGATAGTCCTCCTAAGCCCAAAAAGAGTAGTTATACCTAAGGCTTTTCAATTAAATTTCCCTGTCACTAACAACTTTGCAGAATACGAAGCTTTTATAGCTGGACTACGAGCAACATTACAATTAGGTATTAAACAGTTAAAAACCATCGGTGATTCTAAGCTAGTAATCTCGCAATTTAAAAAAATCTCTTTCACGCACATCCCTAGACTAGAAAATGAGCTCACAGATTTCTTAGCCATGTTAGCCTCGGTCATCCAAATACCCATCGGCCAAAGTATCAAGACCTTCTTCATCAAAAAATTGGCAGTACCTGCCCACTAGGTAGCATGGACCGTCAAGAGAGAATTACCCGTCCTCCCCACAGGTATAGGGCCAAAAGAAGTAATCACTCCGCAAAAGCACGTCAAGGAAAAAATCGAAGTCCTTATATTCAGATTTGAAAAATCACCAACCGACGATGGACAGCCATGGTATTTCGACATTTGGAACTTCTTAAACCACGAAGATAGAACGGAAGACTAAAAGGAACCGATGCGCCCGATTCTGCATACTCAGCAAAACATTATACAAAGAAGCCTTCACTAAAGGAGTACTACTATGATGCAGCACGACTGTCGAAGGATAATACATCATCCGAGAAGCACACGCCAGTGCCTGCGGTGCCCACTCCGGTAGACAAAGGTTCGTCGATCAAGTTACACGACAAGGCTACTTCTGGTCGACGATGATTAGAGATTGCCACCTCTATGTCTAATCCTGCAAACAATGCCATGAACACATCATACTTATCAAAGCTTCATCAGTTGCATTAAACACTATGATCACGCCATGGCCGTTTTCGATGTGGGCCTTCAATGTCATCAGACCTTTCAAGACACAGTGGGAACACTCATAAGCATGCGTTCATACTTATAGCGACCAAATACTACACCAAATGGGTAGAAGCCGAATCCTACGTTAGAATCACCGCTTCAACACTCGTAAGGTTTATCGTTCAGAATATCATCACCAGGTTTGGAGTACCCAAGATGTTCGTCACCGACAATGGACCAAAATTCATCGCAGAGAAGATGAAGAAGTTATGTAAGAAGTACGGCATCAATCTATGCCACTCGTCACCGTTCTACCCTCAAGGAACTGGATAAGCAGAAGCTACAAACAAAACGCTGATTCAAATTTTTAAATGCATTGTAACAACAAGCAATGAAGCCAACTGGCCCGAACGACTACTAGAAGCACTCTAGTCCTATAAGACCTCTATTTGTATGGTCACTGGCTAAACTCCCTACCTCTTTACCTACGGGATGGAGGCAGTCCTACCATATAAGATACAAGTACCATCCTTACGGATTCAACTCGATGATGAGCTATCCTTAGATAAGAGGAGAATTACCTTACTCGCATAGTTAGAGCAACTTGATGAAACACATCTAAGAGTAGCTGAACACGCTTAGGTATATTAGAGGAGAGTGGCTAGGGCTTACGATAAGAAAGTCCTTGAGTGAATCTTTAATATTGGAGAATTAGTCTTAAAGAAAATATGCCTTCCAAGCACGCTCATCCGAAAGGAAAACTGAAATAGAATTGGGAAGGCCCTTATGTTATAATTGCCACATACCCTGGAAATACATACAAACTGGCAAACCAAGATGGGGATGAACTCCCTAGCCCTTGGAACACGATGTACCTTAGAAAATATTACCCTTAACCCTATTACAAAAGCATAAGTAACACCCGATCCTCATTTCCCCTTTCCCCTACCATTGGAGGAGATATTAGAGCAAAAAAAAATAAAGATGTCAGGTTCAATCAAAACTCATTATTCTTGTGCTAGCAGGATGCTTTCAAATACATACATATATCCAAAAAAATGAGTGAGAGCATTACGACGAATGAATAAGTCAATGAGCTCAGGGAAGCATAAGCAGGTCGTGAGGACATCTCTGATAACTTTACTATAAGTGTATAAGTAAGCTGCGAGGGCATCCCTGATGTCCCCACACTACTAGATATTGTCGTAAGGTGGAGGGAGGAGGACAAACTCCTACTAACCATAGAATGTGAGATTTTGATGGTACCGAAATATGATAAAGAGCTCAATCATGGCACCCCGTATCCCTCTAAGAAAAAGACTGTTACTCATCCCTTTTGGAAAGCATTGGATACAAACTATTCCCCACATCACTAAGCCTTACCCCCTCTTCTACTTTTTATTTTATTTTTGGACGATAGATCAGAAGCCGTATAGGATGCTCCTAGGAATGAAACTAAAAACCGATGAATGATGACTGACGCAATCACCCACTATACCTGCCATACTCCCCCTTAATAACCACGGGATAGGATGACTACCACCCTAAGATAGACCCCATGTACAACTGACCTCATCAAAGAGACCTCCCCCCGGTTCGATGACAGTACTAATAAACCTTTTCTTTAAAACTAACTCACCAAATACCCATGACTTCTTATAGACCCAAAGTGCTCATCTCAAAACCCAGAAAAGCTCCATTGTATCAGAAGAAGAATCATATCAGAAGAGCTGACTCGGCCACAAAGAAGACGAGGAATGACGAAGTTACCATCTGAAGAGTGCTACCGAATATACTATACTGCCAATCCTACCATGCTCCTGTTATATTATTTTCATTCTTAAAAAAAAAAAAAAAACACATATCCATCTTTTACTACAAGGCCCCGGTCTGAGATACTTACCCCCCTTGACAACTAGCAAGGGGGAGAACAAAAACTATTGATAGCATTATCTTTACATGTGTAGATATGAAGCAACCTTTAACCACCACCGGGCCAACTCAGGGAGCATCCAAGTCCCAATGGCAGTCGATGGCGCTAAAGAAACTAAAAAAGCAAAAGTACACGTAAGAGGTAACTAAAAGAAAAGAAGCTAACCAGGTACATCTAAATTGAAAAATCTCTATATATTTTCTTCCTTTTTTTACACCTGTCACTGAGGGAATACCCCCTGTATATACAACACACACACATAATGGATACAAAACACACACACACCTACTCCTTGTGCTGCCACTGGGATGGACGAGCACCGTTGTCCCCAGTATCATCGGCTCAAAGGTCCACAGACTAGTCCTCCGAAAACACAATCTTGACACCCGGAGTCCTCAGGACCTCTAGACAGCGCGACCCCGCTATTGAATTCCCCTCACTCGTCTGACTAACTGATCGCCTCGATCATGAATGAGGAGGATACCTCGTAAGAATCTCTCGAATAACTGAATCCTCATGAGCATCACCCCTGACACGATCACGAGACATGTGACGAGACTGCCCAGCCGAGGAACCCAGAGCCCTCAACTCCGATCCACCAAGCTGACTAGCTAGCCTACGTACCCCCCTCTCACTCTTCGTCAGACGATACTGCAGCTGATCTAGGGACACCTATATCTTGGCCCGCATCGTCCGACGCACCACCTCTAGTGCCTCAGTCTGAGTCCTCTGCTCAACCATCATCTCAATGAACAAGTCATCGTGACTCTGTATCTCCTCTGGGATCAGTCTCGCCTTGGGAGTGGCGCGCACTCACATCGCCTCTAAACGCGCCTCCTCAAGCTTACGAACCTACATAACCACACCAAGTCAAGGAAAACCAATATATATACATGAACAAAAAAAAAGGAACTTTGAAAATGCAAGAATTATATCAGATCCAGCCTCTCCTCCAAAAGTCGCTCAACTATCTCTGCAGTCACTGGATCAACAAGAGGTACGGAAGGGACAGCAAACATAGAGTGATGCAACGAGAATAAACAAATACCTCAGATGATGCTATATGACAAATAAACCATAAACGCAATAACTAAAACCTACCTGAGTAGGGATAGGAACAGACCCCTGACGGGGAGCCTCAGGAGCAGAGTCCGGAACAGCCTGCACAACAAACAAACAAGCCAACATAAAATATATCAGAATGAAATAATATGAAATATCCTAAACTAAATTACACCAAACCAAAAACTTTACCTTGCTCTCAGGATGTAGAGAGGCAACAGTCGCCTCCCTGGTCTGAAGATCCTAGGCAACCTGACACTGAAATACCAACACAACGTTAGTAAACTATTAAGAAAAACAAAATAATAACACCCAACGAACTATTATAATTATACAAGCGAGTCAAAGGATAGAGGAAACTTACCCAATGATCTAGCTTGGCCCGAAGCTGAGCCATCGCTGGATCCTCCCGACTGGAGGAAGCAACTAAAGATGGATCAAATGTCAGAACGGGGCCTCCAGCAGTGAGCTCAGCTCTCTATGAATAACAATAAACACATCAGTTGGCAAGCTCACAATGCTAACAATTAACAAAACCTAGGAAAACACTTACCAATCGATCAATCTCAGATCGCAAACTGGCCTCAACCTCTCGGCCAGCTTACTGCTAACCGCGTAACAACTCGATCATCGTCACATGACTAGCAACCATGGCCTCCCTCTCAGACTATCCAGAATAAAACGAGACACCACAACTATATCAGAACGACCAGAAGACCAAGTCAACATAATACATAAGTAATTAAACCAATAAATTAACTCACTAGGTGTCGTCGAGTCTCCGCTAGTCGAGCCCCCAACTCATCCTCCACTCCCCTAGCCTGAGCAACCGAGAGGGCTAAGGAGTGCAGCATCTCCTCATCCGGATGAGGAGCACACCCCATCCGCTCCATCTCCCTATGGAGGGCGTCTAATGCCCCCCGCACACTCGCCGTGAGATGGCCCTGCTCCAACGCAGCCAACCTCTCCCTCAACACTGACGCCGACTCCGGCCCACCAGTCGCGAAAGAACCACTCTCATGGAAGGGATGTGTTAAGAGGTGCCCGCCACCCAATGCGTTAAACCACCTCACATACTCTCGAACATCCACCTCGTCATGAGCCCCTGTAACCCTGGTCCCCCTGACTCTAAATCCACTATCTGAAGCACCATCCACTCCGTAAAGTTTCGGCCAAGAGGGTCGGTCATCCTCTTCGCCACTCTATGGTGAATCTCTAGAGGGACTCCCTGAGCGAGCCTCAGCTACCGTACCACTCGAGATGTGTGGATCCTCTCCACCCTCTCAAAATAATGGACCCATATGTCCACATCAATGAAGGGTCAGCCTGACTGAATCACTAGCACATCAGCATCCTCCTCATCCTCATAGGGCCTCCAAATCACCTACAACCAAACAAACGAGCTGACCCCTCAATGAAGCCTCAAATCCTAAAAGACCATGACAAATGAAACAAAACATACACACGATGATCTATACCTGCCCTGCATGCATGTCCTCGAAAAGACCGCACGAGGTTTGAAGATCCGAAGACCAGCGATGACCCCTCAACGCCTCCCTCCACATGCACATCTGAGGAAACGTGAACTTCACCTCTAGCAGAACCCTTTGGATGAAGAAAAGCAAAATGATCGTATGCCTAGAACTAAAACAAGAACACAAAAGAATTGCTGAATAGTTATTACTACCAGAAGAATAAAAAAAAACTGAAGACATCATGACACTGATTCACTAAAACTCACATGGAGGAAGGGAAGGAAACCTTCGATCATCGTGATGCCCCATCCCCGATGATAAAGCTACTCATAGAGATGCGCCAATGCAGTCGCGACCCATGCATAGGTAGGGACCCGATCTAAGTCCCTGAGAACCATTAAAAACAACTTGATGATGCATCCCCATGTCGAAGAAGAGAAGAGTACTGCACCGAAGAAGTACATCAAGAACGCTCGAAGCACCCTATCTACAACTAACCCCAGCTCAACTACAGGCTCCCGACCTGCCACTACCACACAACACACCTCATAAGATGCTCTCACCTCTGAATGACACTTGGGAGGGACGAAGCCACTCGCAAATGTATCGAAAAACCAAGTGACTCAAACCACACTTGACCCCGATCCACTCGACCTATACGGCACACCCAAAATCTCCTCACACACCTCTAAATATGCTCTTGCCATCCGCCTCGTGATCGAGTCATTCTTAAAATGAAGACCAGTAATGCGGACCTAGTCCTCTAGAGTCGGCAATATCATACCAACTAGAAAGAGAAGCGCCTGATGCTCCTCCCTCCACCTCTCTAAAATCACCGTGATCAGGCCACGATCGACCTGAAAGGACTCCAGCTCTAGGATCGGCCTAAAGCCGAAAGACACCAACTGCGCCAGCTGAAACTCTGGCAAGGCACGGTACCAAGTATGAGACTTGGTCCATTCCGAGTTGATAGCCAGCTGCGGTGGCTCCTATAGAACAATAGAACAAAATAACAATAATAAGGCTAACCCACATACCTATAACCAATGACAAACATATCTAGAGCTAAAAGCAAACAAAATATATCTAAATACACTGATAACAACTTACAACAAACACACAAAATATGATAAGAATAACTAAATAGAAACATAACTAATCTCTAGATGTCGTCATGATGCATGAGTGAGCACGCAATCAATCATTAATGCAAGCTCGACATGAATTGAAAAAAGGGTTTTCAGATCCTAATAAGTCTATGTCATAACCTAAAATGCCTGGAAAGAATGAGGGAACTCTTGCTCACGGGTACCTACCAGGCCTCAAGCGAAGAAATCCTCCAGCGGGAAGTGTCTGCGATCACGACGCTCCTCACCCTAGTGCTCCTCGGCCTCGACCTCAGGTCTCTCATGCTCGACCCTCTCACCCTCCTCCTCAGCTACACCCTACTCAATCTCGGGTACCTCCTCCCAGACCACCACCTGGTCACCCTCCGGTACCTCCTCTCTAACCACCTCCCCGACAATGGCGTCGGTTCGAACCTCGGGCGTCTCACCTATCTTCCCATCATCATCCTCTCTAACTCAAAAATAGTAAAATCGCGCCTCTCACCACCCTCACCCTCCATCCTAGAATAAAGAACTCAAAAACCTAGAAAGAATGAAAGAAACGGTGCCTAAAACGGACGACCGGATTGCAAGATCTCACGAAAACACGAAAACCAGAGCGCAAAGAAATAAGGAAACTAGAGAATATAAGTCCAAAATGGATAGCGCGAAAAAAAATAAAATTTTTGAACTATATATAGAGTGCAGCTAAATCGCGTTTGTAAACTCACATGCTTAATCCAATCAAGCACAACACCACCCGTGCTTAATTCTTATTAAGCGCTAAGCTCTAAGCGCGTAAACTGATTATCGCCCGCTCACACTAACCCGACCACATGGTTGCGCGCAGCCTACCGGACACGTAATCACCTCAAGCGCCCCATGACTTGCGCTCAAATCAGTTAAACGACCGTACATCGACGCTCAATGACCTTTTGACCCTTTGAAATGCGCATTCCCATTCCAGCACTTAATTGGTTTGTGCGCCCTAAGTGAAGGGCTCAATTGCCCAAAAACACGAAAATGTGTGCCCATAACAATAGGTTCACAGGCCTAGATTAGGAGACTTCTGACACTGATTACCAGCCTAAACTACGCCCTTGTTAAGAGCCAATCCAAAAACACTCCTAACTTAAAAGGAATATATACCCCCCCTTTAGACACCCCCATTTTTCCCTCTAGGAATATACGAATTTGTTCAATCAACCTTTCACCCCATACCCCCGACGTGGGAACCATACACTGAAACAATAGTACATGGCTGAACACAGGCTTAAACAATAGCTATGTGGCTCAGGTCCCTATGTAGGGAGACTATATACTTAAACAATAGTATATAGTCAAAATACAGGCTGAAATAATAGTCTGGCATTTCAGACCTGACCCGGGCCCGGATAGCCCTGAATTAAGTGCTTAAAACCATGTTCTCAATTCGATTACACGCCAAATCACAAGCGCGTAATCAGTCCCTTCTCAGACCAGACTTCCTTTCCCCAAACCACCTCAAGACTCGATCACGCACCTGACACCAGACGCGCGATCGGATTGAGTGCCCCATCACCGACGCGCAATTGGCCTACTCCCAGCTTAGCCTCACTGTCCTTGACCACTAAGTTTCCTTGATTAAGCACTTCAAAAGTGGCGCTTAATTGGATTACACACCCCAAAATGGGTGCATAATTATTTCTAACATTATTAGGACTAGGAGACTCGCTGAGCAAGTCAGCCGGTCGCTCACTAAGTCGGTGACTAACTCAAAGTGATTAAGCGCTGGGAAACTGGTGCGTAATTCAGTTAAATGCCGCAAAAAGGGCGCATAATTGAAGAAAAACCTATAAAAAAAAAATTTATTTTCAATCCAAAAAAGACGAAGAGGCTGGCAATTTTCGAGAGAGAACGAATTTTTTTGGGATTCCGAAACCAGAGAACTCCGAGGACAAACCCATAGAGCAACATAATCATGATTTCAAAATTCAAGCTTCGAATCTTCGAGGTTTCTCTCTGCAGCCCTAGTCCTAGGTAAAAACCTTAGTTTTAGACCAAGGATTTTCTCCTAGTTTTAATTATAGTTTTTAATTTTCAGTCCGAGACCATAGCACCATTTTTAGATCGTAAATTTTTATATCTGGTTCTAATTCTCCGAATCCAGAACCAGTCCTTAATCTGACGGTCTAATTTATCGAACCTAGGCTTTAATTCTATTCTAAAATCTCAAATTCCAGTCCTATCATTAATTTTTAGTTCTAGGTCTTAGATTCTAGAACCAGTCCTTAATCATACGGTCTGATCTTCTGATTTCAGACCCGAATTCAATCCTAAAAATTTAAATTTTAATTTCTTATTTTAATATTTCTAAAATTCTAAACCTTAATTTTAGTTTCCATAATTCTAGTTTCACAATTTAATTCATAATTATTATTCTGAAATCGACTCTAAAAAGCCTAAAATACTATTTTACAGTCCAAAATCTAATTTACTTTTCCTTCCTTTAGCCCAACCATGGTTGGGCTAATTTCCTAGGAGCAACAAGGAGTGAGTTAGACCATATCGGAAGAGTTTTAATCTCTTGGCACTGACGGTTCAAGGAGCTTATGGAGGGTACTCTTTGAGAACCAGGCCAATCCTCCTTAGCATAAATAAACCTATTTTTTCTCTTTAATATTCTAAGTTAATTAGATTTTAGTATGATTGATTAATTTCTTTAAATCAAATTTTAATTGGTTAATTTCTTGCTTTAATTAGAATTTAGTATGATTAATTCATTGCTTTAATTAGATTTTTAGTATAGTTAATTCATTGCTTTAATTAGAATTTTAATAAAATTAGTTTATTTATTTTAGTTAGATTTTTAATAAAATTAATTTATTTGTTTTAATTAGATTTTAATAAATTAATTCCTTTGCTTAAATTAAAGTTTTAGTAAAAATTAGTTTTCTATTTCAATTAAAATTCTGATAAGACTGTCATACTTGTTTTAATTAGAATTCCAATATAATTAGTATACTTGCTCAATTTGAATTTTAGTACAATCAGCATGCTCAAATTAATTACAGTTTCACCAGAACTACTATATGTGCACTCCTAGTAAAATTAGGAAACCTTATCACAATCGGACTTCTAATGAGATTAGGAGACTAAAATCAAGCAGACTTCAAATTCGTAGAGCCTACTGAAGAAAAATGGGCATCGGTCACGAGAACTCTGACCCTGCCTTATCCTTTGGGTTTTCCTTTCTATAACCTTTTTCTCCTCCACCTCTTCCCTTAACATGGTAGCAATTTGACTGCTACCTTGCATTCCCAATCCCATCCATTCTCAATAATCATAATTCTTCGAGTTCAATACCCAGGATACAAAATAGAGAGGAAGAAAAGGCATTAATGAACAAAAATATCCTAAATCACAAGACAAAAAAATATATGCCCCAAGACTTTAACCCTAAGCTTGAATCATAGAACAAAATAACAATTCAAACCTAAAGCCTTTGGCTCACACTTATAAATTATACCTTTCTAAACCATAAAATGACAAATGTCATACACCTTTAAACCCTTCCAATCTAATTAAATCTAAATCAAACACATATCCCTTTGAAAGACCACAATCCATGACAACCTTAGATGAACCAATGATCACACAACACTTACCCTTCCAAGGAAACACCAACCATCCCCAAGTCTAGATAAGCCAATAGGAATCAAACACTTAACACCCATCTAGAACTTTTGAAAAAAGAACTCACACCTTCTAACAAGTGTCATCTCAAGTCAAACAAAAGACTAAAATAAAATACCTTAAAATTTAAATTCAAAAAAAAAACAACTCCCTAAAATGAGACCCTAACTTATTTGGGACCTCACCAAAAAAAAAATGCCCCGTCAAACCCATCGGAACCAAGTAAACCATCTAAACAAACCCCATAAAATAAACTAATCTCAAGCTAAATTAAATCTTAAAATAAATCAAACAAATCAAATAAATCCAACCAATCCATTAATAAGTTTAAATAAATAAACAAGCACGATAAAAACAAAAAATGCCTCTTTATTTATAACTTAAAAATTTTACAAGTATCACCGGAGGCATACCTCCTGAATTTACAACCTAAAATGAAAACCTAGAACTGAATTTACAACCCAAAATGAAGACTGGTGTAGACACCCAAATTTGGCCCAAGGCCCGATCGAAACACCTTTCGAGAGAGGTGCAATTCTGAGCTTTTGATGGCATGTATGGAACCCTTAGGAATCATCCCAAACCCTTAAGAATCACCCTAGATCCCTTAGGAATCTATCCCGAACCTTTATAAACCAATCCTAACCATTAGAACCCATTTCAAACCCTAAACCTAGCCTTCTCAGGCAATAGATGAGGAGTGGTGCACCAGGACCATCTAAGGTCTTCTACTGATATCAAATTATATACCATTGGAAAGAGGACTTCTCCAGCTTTCCAACGAGCTAAACATCACCTCAATCAGATTTGCATATCAAAAGTTATGACCATTTGAAAATCAAGCTTTTTTGGAGGGATTTTTGCCTGGCGCAACTAACAGTTGCGCCAAGCCATTTTCCCCCTGAATTTGCCTAGCGCAACTAATAGTTGTGTCAGGCCTTTTTCCCCCAGAAATGGACTGGTGCAACATTAGTTATGCCAGGTATAAATGGTCCCCCCACCCCTCGCGAAGCCAACTTCCAGGCTACTGTTTATTATTGTTTTACTGTACATTTGCCTGGCGCAACTAATGAACAGTGACTGTTGGATTTTGCCCTGAATTTTGTGATTGGGGTTTGACTTGTTGACCACCTCGACCTTTGGGAAATGTTTTGATAGTTCTATTGCACCCATTCACTACCTATTTTCAACCCCTTAAGTGGCTTAAGGCCTCACCCCATGATCCACCATTGGAGGACCTTCCCATGCATTTTAAGGCTCCAAAAACTCTAGGAAACCTTAGATTGCCCATTACCTAATTACTAATCTAATTAGGACTTTAACCCCTCACTAATCCTCCTTTCTCTATAAATAGAGAGCCACCCCTCTTGCTTAAGGGTTGAGAATTTCTACCTAAGAGAGAAAGAGCTTAAAGTGAGAAGATCTTTCTCCCTTTGGTGCACACCCCCGTAAAAATTCTAGAATTCACAAAACTCCTTTAGACCTTAACATTTCATAGAAAACCCTTAGGTTAGGTGTGTGTGATCCCCTAGCCTCCCTTTCCAACCTCTTAGCTTCAAGCCTTAAGAGTTAGAACCCCACTTACTACCATACAAAGCCTTCAAGAGCTCATCAAAGCAAGCCACGCAAGGCTCTCCTACAGTGCTAGAAGGGCCCGAGGGCTCCGGCTCTCCCTTTTCTTCTCCTATCTCTTTCTAGCTCCCTCCATCCTCCCATTTGTGCCGTTATGCCGCCGACTTTTCGGTAGGGACGGAGGGGCACAAATAGGACTCTAAGCCCTTTTGGGCAAGAGGAAGCTATTTTCTTTTCTTTTACTTCATTTTATTTTTGGTCATTAGTAGAGACCCCGTTAAGCGGGTTGATCGGGTGCCTAACACCTTCCCGATCGATAACCGAAGCCCCTACCCAAGAGCCTTTGGTGTGGACCGGATTCAAAGTCATATTTTTAGCACTTTGGTGCTTATAAAAATGAACTAGGTATCCCGGGACACCGAAAGCTCTGGGTGGCGACTCTATATTTTCGTTAGAGAGTGCATCGTCGTGACGGGATCGTCTCGATTCCCACGATTGCACAGATGGAGACTCCGCTAGAGACTAGCTAGTAGAGCTTCCCTTTGAACTAGGCCTTTTTTTTATTTTTCTAATATTTTATTACTATTTTTTATTTTATTTTTACTATTTTTTTCACTCACCCCTCCGATTAAGTCACTTTACTTACCCCTACGTTTACGTCATTTACGAGCCTTAGCCGATTGGTGGGCCTACTTGCGCATTTGTCCTTTATTTTCCTTACTTTTCCATCATTTTAGTGTCTTTGCTGATTGGCGGGCCTACTTGAGCTTTGTCTTTTAATTCCTTTAAATTTTTGTCATTTAAAGTGCCTTAGCCAATTGGCGGGCCTACTTGTGCGCTCATATTCCATCAGTGGACGCCGGCCCGTAGTGGCAGCACGGGATAATCACCCCTGGTCTTTGAACTAAAGAGAACTTCCAAAAAAAAAAAAAAGCTTTGAAAAAATTAAAATTGAACCAAGTTAGGGAGGTTAATTAATTTGTTTTTACGAGATAGATTTTCAAAGGGTTGGGTTTAGGCACACATACAGACACCCGAGTCTTAGTATGGCAGCAGCCCCTAGTGGTGATGATCCAGAAAAGTCCCAGCCCACCTAGTATCTGAGAAGGTGCTCACGCCGGAGGTATATCGGGTGGGTTCCCATTCAAAAACTTAAAACCCTTGGAGAGCGCGCTAGCAAGTTATACCGGACTCAAACCCTTTAGGTGCGGTGAGGAGAGAATCGATCACCAAAAAAAAATAATAGCTTAGTTCCCGGAAGCCTAGCTTCCACAAAAAAAACCAAAAAAAGTTACTCATTTCTGGTATTGGTGGTTGCTGTCATCAGTTCTAAAGCATTAGTTTTTGCCTGGCGCAAGTATTAGTTGCGCTAGTGCAAAAAATTGGAATTTATAACAGGCGCAACTAATAGTTGTGCCAGCTTTAAAATCCACATTTTTACCTTGGCGCAACTAATAGTTGCACCAGTGTAAACATAGTGCCCTGCAACCTGGGCGCATGTATTAGTTATGCCAAGTCTGTTTAACAGCACCCCAGCCCAAATCTGTGGCCTTCTTCACCTCCCGAGTCCCTCGATCAGTGCGCTTAGTGCCTTGTTTAGGCCCCGCCATCTCCGACACCCAATACGCCCCTGCCGGTCAAAAGAGGGCAACTTCTTTTTGGCTCATTCCGGGGGATCAGGTTGTTTGCATCGATTTTCATACCTTCAATAGATCGAAGGTTCTCCTTTGATTCTTCTAAAGTGCATCGGAATCCTCGCCGCGGGTCTTGAATTAAGGTACGAAAGCCACCCGAAAAGGGAATTCCAAGGCCTCGGAACCTTTGTTCTTCAAAACTTTTTCAAAAAAAAATATATATATATATATATACAATCAAAACCCAAAAATATATATATATATAGTTTGTGGTGCCGGCACAACGGCATCATCTTACCCTCCGCCGTCCCGTAGGGGAAGAAGGAGGATTTTTGGGCCTTATCCAAGGCACCCTTACCCAACCCGTTCCCGTAGAATGTCGTGGGTAGTGGACCCTGCTTACGCCGGTCCCGACTCCTTTACCGTTACCGGCCCATTTAGTGCCCCCATATTCCCAACCATTACCCCCCAAAATATCCAAAGTCCTTCCCCCCATTCTCCATCTTTTGCCCAAACCATGCCCAAGCCAAACCCAAACTCATTTTCTCAATCCACATTCATGCCCCAATTCCCATCATCCCCCTATAGACCCGATCCACCCACATTTACATACACCACTTCCGCCCTATCCGCCCCCTCGCAAAATCCCCCATCCATCCAGGTCATGCCCATTTTTACTGGGGCCATGCCCAACTTTCCTTATCCCTCCTCATCATGCCCCCCAACATCCCAAAGCATACACAATACATCCCCTCATCCACCCCATACCCCCCCACCTACCATGGTCATGCCCGATTATACCAGGGCCATGCCCAATTTTTCCGCCACCTCCATCCCATTTATACCCCATCATCCCTTAAATCTCCCATCTCCATCCAACCCTCCCTCCACGACCATGATGGAGGAGATGTTCCAAGCCTATTCCATGTGGAAGGCTTCTCAAAACACCCCCCCTCCTCCTTCACACCCCATGTCCCTAAACCCGTCTCACACCCTAGCCAATCTCCATGCCTCACTCCCCCATGACCCCCATCAACCCCCCATAATCCACACCACCCAAACCCCCATTACCCACTTACCCCAAGGCCCATTGGCCCAAACCCCCTTTTCTCACATATCCCAGGGGCCCATGGCCCAATACCCATCACCCAAACCTACCCATGGCCTAGACCCACCAAGGGCCCATGGCCCAGACCCATCATGGCCCATTGGGCCAGACCCACCAAGGGCCCATGTTCCATACCCATCAAGGCCCATTGGGCCAAACCCCTCAAGGGCCCGTGGCCCATACCTACCCAGGCCCACTGGCCCACACCCACCAAGGGCCCGTGACCCAAACCTACCAAGGGTCCATGGCCCAAACCTATCAATGGCCTATGGCCCAAAATGGCCAAGGGTTCATGGCCCAAACCCAAACCCCACACTCATACTTTCCACAATACCCCCAACATTTAACCCAACCTTCACAGTCGGGTCAAACCCATGCCATACCTCAAACCCAATTCTCCCATGGCCCCACACCCCAAGGCCATCTCCAAACCTTCCCCCATACCCAATGGCCCTATCAGGCCCCACCCCTAAACCAAACTACCACCCATCCCATCACCCCACAATACTTCCCTTACATTCAAGGGGCCCACCCAACTCACATCTAATCCAATCCCATCTAGTCCATGCAGCAACAGGTTGAGAATCGCGTCCTCACTACACCTTACATAGATTAGCAGTATGAGGAGGATGAGATCAGAAACAGTGATGCCTACGCAGGGGCAGTGACTACTGTTAATCCTCCACTTATAGTTACCCCACCCTTGATAGCGCAGAGTGAGTCTCGGTCGGGTGTTGAAAAAGTGGCCCCCATGTCCAAAGAATTAGAACAATTAAGGGAGTAGCTAGATAAGATCCAAAAACAGTTGCTGAAGATGGGTGGTGCTGAAATCCACGCCATAGATTTCACGGATTTATGTTTGTTTACTGAGGTCCCCCTGCCCCTTAAACTTAAAATGCCAGTATTCGACAAGTATAATGGCACAGGCAACCTGATTGCGCACCTCAAGTCCTATTGTGGGGATATGTGCCAATACGGGGGCGACGAGAGACTGTTAATAAAAGTCTTTCAGAAAAGTTCAACCAGCCAGCTCTGAGATGGTTTACATCTCTTTAGCCGTCCATGATGAAGACATGGAAGGACTTGACACATTTATTCCAAGAACAGTATGTCTACAATACTGATATTGAACCGCGCAAGTCTGATTTAGCTCAGTTGAAACAGAATCCCAACGAGACCTCCAGCGACTATTTGGGGCATTGGAGAGCACTGGCAGCTCAAGTCAGAAATAGAATACCAGACGATGAGCAGATAGAGATAATTTTAAAGAACACTCTGCTGGTAATCTCGGACTTTTTGGTATACCAACAGCAGTCCAGTTTTACTGATCTAGTAAAAAATGCTAACCGATGTGAGGATGCCATCAGGGAGGGCCGTCTGAATAAGAACGTGTCAAGTGGATCGAGCGGGGTTAGGAGATTTTCAAAGCAAAGATATGATAAAAGAACCGGGGCCGATGTCTTAAACATTGCCAATACCAGGCCCAATAACAATACTACCCCGTTTCAATTTCAAGCTGCCCCACCAGCACCCGTTAGGCCTGAGCAGACGCAAAGAATGGGGAATGGGCAAGGAATGCAAATGACCCTGGAACAGAGGAGAGCCCACTACGACTGAGTCTTCACACCTCTGGGGTAATCATTGAGTGCACTTTTTCCCCTGTTAGTAGAAAATGGATTAGTGGCTATCCGCCAACCACAACCTCCTCCTCACCCGATCCCAAGGAAATATGACCCAAATACCCACTGCAATTTTCATCAGGGTCCGGATCACCCTACTGACTGCTGCTTCCCACTGAAGCATGCCATCCAGGATTTGATCAATGTCAGGAAAATCATTCCCTCTGCACCCTCTCAGCATGCTAATATTCACCAAGTGCCACTACCCCCACATCCCACCAGCGGAGCAGGTCCCAGACCCACCGTCGAAATGATAGAAGATGAGGAGGAGTTTGAATTTGACCCATCCGATTATATCAATGATCGGGAGAATTATGTGGCACCATTGCCGAGGAATGATGAAGAAAGGAATGTTGGGGTAATTGAACCCCTAAATTTGTCTGATTATTTTCCCAACCCAACTCCACAAATTGAACCCTTGGATCTCTGGGCCTACTTTCTGTCTACCACACCCGTCAACTACGTAAATATCAATGCATACCAACCATACACCACAACCCCCATCAATTACCCAATGCACCGCACCCACCAGTTATCAATGGCCTGCGCCCGCCCCATTTCAACTCCCACCATACACCGCAACCCCCATCGATTACCCTTTAAGCCACTAGGCCCCCAATCCCACACCCGCACCCGGCAATTACTAATGGCCTACGCCCATCCCATCACCCTAAGTTCTGCCGACAAACTCCACCACCCTGATCAATTACCTAACGGCCCATCAAACCCCCCATCTCTCGCCAACACCTACCAGCTATCAATGGCCTACTTTTACCTCCTTTCCTCCAATGCCACCACCCTCAAGCTTTACCACCCCCATTTGACCCAATCTTTCCACCCAACCCGCTACCACCGAGGTGAATCAAGTATTGCCCACACCTCCTGGGCCGACAGTACAAGTGCCTCAAGTACCGGCAGTCATACATTTCCAGCTCTCGGGACCCACATATGATCCTCATCAAGTCCCGCTAAGCTATGAACAAACAGATGTCAATGCCGGCAGCAGCAGCAGAAAAGGGGCAATAGATTTTGTTACCAGGTCAGGGAGGATATCAAAGCAGCCAGAAGCACCAGCTACAGCACAGGCCTAACCCGAAGGAAAGAAAGACAGCGTGGTGAACCCCTTCGAGAAGATGAGTCGAGAACATATACTGGAGACTCAGCTGAGAAGAATGTCTACCCATATCACTGTATGGGATATGTTGATGACGTCCCCACTCCATTTCCAAGCATTAATGGGAGCGTTAAAAAATATGCATGTATCACTCCAAGTTAGCCCTGATGAAGTCGGGCAGTTAATTGGTCAAGTGATGGCTCCAAATGCCATTTCATTTTCTGATGCCGATTTACCTGAGGAAGGAGGTAGTCACTCAAAATCTTTTAATATAACTGTTGAGTCCGGAAATATGATTATCCCCTTAGTACTAATTGATAATGGATCTGCATTGAATATATGCCCGTTAAGAACCGCCACCAAGATCGGGGTTAATCCATGCATGTTAAGGCCCACCAGAACCAGCGCTAGAGGGTTTGACAATACCAGGAGAGAAATAATGGGAGAAATTGATCTTGAGCTATTGATAGGGCCAATGATCTTTTCCATCTTCTTTCAAGTCATGGATATCAAATCCTCATTTAATCTATTATTGGGGCACCCATGGCTACATGAAGTCGGAGCCATACCTTCCACATTGCACCAGAAACTCAAATTTGCATCTGGGCATAAGATTATCACAATCATCGGAGAGGGGCACAGTGAGAAAGAAAAGACCGCCAATAGCATTGAAAAACCCAATATGCTGGATGTACCACACACCGCTGAGGACGTCGACCTCCACAGTTTCGAGTACGAGGTGTTGGCAATACTCTCGGAGCCCATCGAGGGCATCATGCCTAAAACAGGAGGCGGTATGGTAGCGGCAGTGGAAATGCTCCAAAAGTGGGGTTATCAGAAAGGAAGGAGTTTGAGACCCAGGTTACAAGGAAAAAAAGAGCCAGTTGTCACCAAGGGGCAGAAGGTCCGATTCGAGTTAGGATACAAGCCCACAGAAGAAGAGGTCCAAGAGGCCAAAGAGAAAGCCAGGGTCGCCGAGGCTGCAAGAGCTCAAGGAATCAACATAGAAGAGAAACCTCTCCCTAGGCCGCACATCAAGGATTCCTTTGTCAGTGTAGGGGTCATAAAGATCAATCAAAATGGGGCAACCCATTTCACCCCACACAAACCCACAGCCCTAATCCATCCCACCAATCCCCAGATCTCCCTTCCCAGCTTGGAGATAGATTTAGCCGCATTGTCCCTTTTCGAGGAACAACTGTTGGTACCTGAACAAACCCCCCTGTGGTGAATCACCACAAAATTGAGTTATCATTTGAGGACATGATCTTAGACGAAATGGGGATCAATATGATGGAGGCTAACTCCAATGAGCCATATCAGTCAGCACCCTCCATCCCAACAGGTAAAGAAGCAGCCCCTCAGGTACGCAACTGGGCGTCTTTGCCCCAAACCCTGGAAGCGAGGAGTGGCCTAACATTTGGCACCCGTTTCCCAGAAAAAAAACAAAAAAAACAACCTATAAAAAGTAAGAGAAGCCCTTGGCAAACGATACCTTGTGTATATAGCAACCCGCCTTGCCAAGGGTTCGTCTCCGAAGAAAACTAAATTTTCAAAAACATGGAAAAAAATACAAAATCTCAAAAACACGAAAAAAACACAAAATCCTAAAAATATTAAAAAAATCCAAAGTCCAAAAATATTGTCATTTAAAATTCCATAAAATGTCCCATAAAAGGATGCCTTAATCAAAATGCCCGTCCCACGTGAAATCAACCCCTTCCCTGTAGAAATACAAGAAGAGGTAGGGATCACGAGTCTAGACGAGGATGTCCCCTTCGAGGAGCTCCCCAATAAGCTCCTTGACTGATTTGCCGACTTTGAGTATGGCCCTACCCCCATTGTCGAAGAGACCGAAGACGTCAATCTAGGAACTGAGGAGGCTCCCAGGATAACCAAAATCGGAACGTCACTGTCTCCTGAGGAAAGAAAAAGTATGATAGACTTCCTTCGATCATACCAAGACATTTTTGCCTGGTCATATGAGGACATGCCTGGTCTGGATACTGATTTGGTCGAGCATGAGTTGCCCCTCTACCCTGATATGAAGCCAATCAAGCAGAAGTTGAGACGTCTCCGACCCGAGTGGATGTTGACAGTTAAGATGAGGTCATCAAGCAGTATGGCGCGGGGTTTCTCATGGTATCCAAATACCCACAGTGGTTAGCCAATATCGTGCCTGTATCAAAGAAAGATAGAAAGGTCCGCATGTGCATCAATTTTTGCAATTTGAACAGAGCGAGCCTAAAGGACAATTTCCCACTACCACACATCGACATCTTGGTAAACAACACTGCTAAGCATGGAATGTTGTCATTTATGGATGGATTCTCAGGATACAATCAGATCAAAATGGCTGAGGTTGATCGCCAGAAGACAATGTTCATTACCCCGTGGGGAACCTTTTGCTATCGAGTCATGCCATTCAGGCTAAAGAATGCCGGTGCAACATACCAAAGAGCTGTGACCATGCTATTTCATGACATGATGCATAGAGAAATTAAAGTATATGTCGATGATATGATAGCTAAGTCACCAGAATGAAGTGATCACTTGGTGAACCTCCAGAAGCTATTCGAGAGGTTGAGAAAGTACAGGCTACGTCTGAACCCACAGAAGTGTGCTTTCGGTGCTATGTCCAGGAAACTGTTGGGATTCATCTTCAGCAGGAGGGGGATCGAGGTCAACCCAATCAAAGTCAAAGCCATCACTGAAATGCCTCCGCCGTCTACCGAGAAAGAGGTTAGAGGATTTCTGGGTAGAATACAGTATTTCAGTCAGTTCAGTGCACAGCTAACTCCAATCTGCACGCCGATCTTCAAGTTACTAAGGAAGAATTCGCGGTTGAATGGAACAACGATTGTCAGGCAGCATTCAAAAAAATCAAAAGCTACCTCCTTAATCCACCTATTTTGGTACCACCTGAGCCAGGGAGACCACTCTTGATGTATCTCTTCACGACGAAAGTTTCGATGGGATGTGTCTTAGGGCAGCACGATGAAACAGGAAGAAGAGAGCTGGCCATTTACTATCTGAGCAAGAAGTTTACTGATTATGAAGTGTGCTACTCTCATCTGGAGAAAGCATGCCTGGCTCTTGTATGGGCTACTCAAAGGCTCCGCCACTACTTGCTATCTTAGGCGGTTATGCTCTTGGCCCGAATGTACCCATTGAAATACCTATTTGAAAAGCCAGCTCTCACTGGACGAATCGCACGATGGCAACTTTTATTATTTGAATTCGACATCACGTACGTCACTCAAAAGTCGATCAAGGGACAGGCACTTCCTGTTCATCTTATCGACAATCCTTTACCTGATTATGAGACTTTGAGAACTGAGTTCCCCGATGAGAACTGAGTTCCCCGATGAGGACATCCTGTTCATGACAGAAGACAATGCAGAAGAAGTAGAAGAATCATGGGTAATGCACTTTGACGGGGCAACAAATGTCGAGGGCCAAGGAGTTGGTGCCATCCTGATTTCACCAAGAGGAACTGTTGATGACTTTTGGTGTGCTTACATTATTGGTTGGTGGTGAAAGTTATTTAAAAATTAAAGACAGAGTAAAACAGGGGGTGAATCCAGCACAACTCAGAAGTCCTAGACCTGCAAGATACAGGGTCCTTTGTAGCAAGTTTTGATAAGTAAGAGTTTGTCCCACAGGGAAAGGTGATCTAGAGCTCCAAGGGAGCCATCTCTAGTAGTCCCTCCAGATCTGTCTACAGATCTGGCAATCCTAGAAGGAGGGGAGTTTAAGGTCACTTATTCTAAGTATTTTAATATCTAAACTACAGAAAGGGTTGAGAGGATGGATGGAGTGTGGAAAATAAGTATAAAAAGGGTGAGAAGTACGTTATTGAGCCAAGGTCAAAGAAGTTTTGTAACTCAGATTCAGATCTGATGTTATAGAAATCCTGTCCAGAGGCTACATTATCACCACTGAGGAGAAAGGATCCAACCCATCACTCTGCCATGATTCCACCCTTAAGGCTATAACCTGTTCACTTAAATGGTCACAGATTATCCCATAGGGGAGACACTATCCAGGGATGGGTCAAAACATAACAAGTAAATCATTGCAGGCACTATTTCATCTAGGCTACCAGCTCAATAATCCATAGGGAACCTCAACCTCTAAAGTTCTATATGTGAGGCTAAGGCTGTAGGACCATGATAGCCCAGACACATAGAACCAGCAAGAGATTGAGTACAACCTTCGATCTAGTTGTCCATTGCTTGAGCGAGGCTACAATGGTCCAGTCACCAGCCTACAATCTTTATAACCAGATCAGATCCAACATCTGATGGCGGATCTATACAAATATAGGGGAGTCTGCCTTTGTACAATCTCTCACCAGGCTTCTACAAGCTGTAAAGAAGAAGGATCCATCTTAGATCGGTGGATTAGAATCACCTTAAGGCTATAATCTGTCCACTTAAATGGTCACAGACTATCCCAGAGGTTATCCTCCTCACGGAGCCCAAAACAAAACAAGAATATCGCTGCTACCACCATGCTCACAAGGCTACCAGCTCAAGCTCCCATGGGGATTTCAGATCTAGTGGGTCCTGTGGTGGGGCTAAGGTTGTAGGACCATGATAGCCCAGACACACAGGTCACTTGGATCTGAATGGCCCTTAGAATCAGTTCTCCATTGCTTTGAAACACAGCCAAAGCAATGGCGGATCACAAGGCAGCAGCCTTGCACAGAGCATCTCACACATAAATACCAATCCCATAAAGTACAGATCCTATTACAGAACTTCCATTGATCTAATTCAAAAACACATACAAAGGCATAGCCAGCAAGTGCTGGACTATGGAGAGAAGGAAAGAAAAAGAAAATTACTTACTGCTAAAAAGAAAGAGAAAAGAAAAAATGATGTGAGATGGGTTCCCAGATACCTAAACCTAAGCTAGGTATGGGTTTATATAGCAGTGGGGTGGCGGCACATTAGGGTTAGGAAACCCTAATTTTAACGATGCCACGTGGCCTAATAATGATCCTTGGATGCCTCGGGGCATGTGCACAGAGATTTGAGCATGGGAGTGCATGCCCTAATCGCTGGAAATACCCAGAAGGTCCTCTACTGAAGAGCTGGAAGTTTAGGGTCAGAGCTTCACTAGGTAGTTGTAGTTTCCCAGACTTGTCGCGTGGTAGCTCTTTGCTCTTCGCTAGGATGATTTGACACTAAAGCTTCAGCCATCGCGAGGTTGCCTTGGTTTGCTCTTCAGGCAGTCGCGCGGTAGAGAATTGCGCTCTCGCTGGATTGGGCTTTGTGAGGTTGAATAGAAAACACAGTCTCAAGTGTCGCGGGGTTGAAATTCAAGCAGTCGCGAGGTCGCTCGGTCTTCGCTGGGCTGATCTTTGGGAGAGTGAATTTGAGCAACGTGAGAACTTCGAGAGCACTTCTCTATACTGGACTTCGCGAGTTACCTCGCGAGGCTCTACTGAGTTCTAAACTGCGCGAGGTTCTATGTCTCACTTGATCTTTGCGAAGTTGGCTTTGCCTTCGCCAGGATGTTTTCTTTCTTGAATGGCGCGAGAACTACGCAAGGCGTTCTTCTTCTGATGCTCTCTCTCCTCAGCCGTTCTGAGCGAACTGTGCGAGTTTGAGAGAGGTCTACTTTGAACTGTGCGACACTGCGTAATGTGTTCTACTCTTGAGCTTCGCGAGAGCTGCGCGAGTTTGAGTTTCTGAAGCTCTTCAGTCACTCATCTGCGCAAGAGGTTGTTGTAAAGTCTTGGGAAGCTCAGTTGAACTGTGCGAGGCATATTTCTCCTGAATCCTCTAAAGCTTGGGTCAGCTGCGCGAGGCTCATTTCAGGTCTGGATTCAGAGTTCATTCTTCTGAGGGATATCTGGTGCCAAAGCAGGCTCCATAATAGGATTCCAAGCCTTATTTCACTGCTGATTATTACCTACACAAAACACTTAACAAGAACTTATTAGGTGGCTAAGGGTCTAATCAAAGGTTAAGTTAAGGGGTAAAAAGTGGTACTTTTCAGGATCCCATGTACCGGTCTCTATCAAGCTCAACTTCCCTTGCACTAATAATATGGCTGAGTATGAAGCTTGCGTCGCTGATCTGCAGGCGGCTCTCGATCTGAATATAACTCACCTTTAAGTATTTAGCGATTCACAGTTAATCATATGTCAGACTAATGGTGATTGGAAGACGAAAGACAAGAAACTGATCCCCTATCATGAACACCTCGAGGATCTGATAGCTTGCTTCCAAAATGTGACTTTCTCATACGTCCCTTGGAAAAGGAATCGCTTTGTCGATGCATTAGTAACTTTGGCGTCAATGATTGAAATCCCCTATGGTGTCGAGATGAAGCCGATCAGGATCGAGCAGAGGAATGAGCCGGTCTTCTGCCTCCAGATTGAAGAACCTACAAAGCCTGATGATGAGCCACCTTGGTTCTTAGATATCAAGAGTTTCCTTAAGACCCTAACTTTCCCAGAGGGTACATCCAAGACAGACCGACGAACCATTCAACATTTAGCGGCAGGTTACGTCATTTGTGGGGAATGCCTCTACAAGCAATTATACAATAACATCTTACTTAGGTGCCTCACTGAAAGTGAAGCAGTCAATATTATGAAAGAAATCCATGAGGGAGTATGCGGAGCCCACGTCAGCGGTCACATGCTCGCTAAGAAAATCCTACAGCAGGGGTACTTTTGGACCACCATGGAATCAGATTGTCGCAAACATGTTTAAAAATGCTACAAGTCTCAAGAACACTCCAGTCTGATACATGCTTCTGCCATTGATCTTCACTGCATGACGACTCCTTGGCCATTTGCTACCTGGGGCCTTGACGTTATCGGAATGATTAATCCGAAAGCATCAAACGGACATCGGTTCATCCTCGTCGCCATTGAATACTTCACCAAGTGGGTAGAAGCGGCGTCATATGCCAACATCACGGCCAATCACGTTGAGAAGTTTCTTAAGAACAATATTGTGTGCCGATTTGGAGTACCCAAAGATATCATCACGAACAACGGCACAAACTTTGTGAATAAGCGCATCTGAGACTTCTGCGAGCAATACAAGATCAAGCACCATCGCTCATCCCCTTATCGGCCTCAAACTAATGGAGTCGTGAGAAAATGGTCGTCACTTATCAAGATTGGAGTGAAATGATGCCATTTTCTTTGTGGGCCTACCGAACGTCGATCTGTACCACCACAGGGGCAACACCATTCTCCCTTGTGTATGGAACCGAGGTCGTCCTCCCGGTAGAGGTTGAAGTACCCTCACTCCGAATCCTCATAGAATCAGGCTTACCCGAAGCAGAAAGAGAGAGATCCCGCTTTGAACAATTAAACTTCTTAGACAAGAAGAGACTCCTAGCCTTGTGTCACACTCAAGTTTACACGGGTGAATCGCACGCACTTACAATAAACGTGTTCGTGGTCGAGATCTAAAGGTAAGAGACACTGTGCTGAAGAAGATCTTCCCATCCCTCCACGCCAATCCGAAAGGAAAGTTTAAACCAAACTGAGAAGGACCATACGTCATTCAAGAAGTGCTACCAGGATACGCCATCCGCCTCGCCACCATGGATGGAGATCATCTTCCTGAGCCCATCAACGTTGGATACGTCGGACAGTTCTACTCTTAGTCCATCACGACAAGGTAAGTGTTGGTGAAACAGATACGTGACTGCTTAAGAACCACCCGAAAGAGGCCATCATTCCAAGCACAGTAGCCCAAAAGCATCCCTAAAAATAATGATATTGTTTGCTACCCCATTTAAGCCTGGGCCTTTCTTTCAATAAACCCCTTCCCCAAAAAAAATACATGTACATATAACAAAAAAAAGGAGAGAAAAGATGCATGTGTGTAAAGTTACTATCAGATCCAAAAAAAAATTGAAAAAGCAAAACCTCAAAAAGAGATTGCCTGAAATGGAGCAAAAAGAATAATAAAAAAAATGTGTATAGAAGAATCACGGGGCATGTACAGCAAAACCCTCAAAGAAGAAAGTATGTTGAGAAAACTGAAGTCGCATCAAGGAAACCCTTTTAGCCCAGCATACCTTCAAATCCTAACCTAACCCATGGCCAAGCTACACCCTGAAGGAAGCCCTCTTTGTAGGTTCACAAGCAGTCATAATATTTGTTAAGTCAAACATGAGCCGAGTCGTGAGATGACACCAGAACCCCATCTAGCCGGCTATGACGGAATCGACGTCTATGTCGTGGCGTTTGAAAATAAAAAAATAAATAAATAAAATAAAATAAAAATAAAAATACAAGCTCAAAGTAAGATGGATGTGGTGAAAACCCGAAAGGGCCTTACGGGTAAAAATAGCGAGCTTGTGCGGACTAGGTGAAAACCCGAAAGGGCGCTTGGCGTAAGAGAGTTAAACCCATGGACGTGGTGAAAACCCGAAAGGGCGCCACGGGTAAAAAAAAAGGAGATAAATAATATAAAAAAAAAAAGAGAAAAGAGAAAAAAATTGAAAAAAAAAGGTTTGAAATGATTGATTAAATGTTTAAGGAGCCCTCTTGGTTACTCTCCCTTATCCCTTTTTAGGGGCCGCTCATGCTAGTTTGAATCGGGTCCCGACCAGAATTGTCTTTGTGAAACCGCATCACCAAACGTATGACCCAAGGCAAGGAGAAAGGTTCAACTCAATCCAAAGGGATCGATGCGCCGGCCTTGGAAAAAAATCGGAAATCCACCCAGGTCCGACTTCAAACAAAGGGTTCGACCATGCTCAAAGGTGGACCCAGGGTTTCCCAAAGTTTCACCCAATGATTAAGGCACCAAAAAAAAATAAAACCAAAAATAGATCTATATAGATGTATATAATAAATTTCCTTTTGCACCACTTACACCACGTCCCAAAAAAAATAGTCAGTGTGATGATTAACGTGTTTTCCTTTTTACAAGTATAAAACAAAAACAACCAAAATATGTATACTAAAAAATGTGTGTATCTGTAATGGGGTTTTTTACGCCCCTTTTCTGTATATCTGATCTGTGCAAAAAGTTTTATGTGCAGGAAGGAGTTAGCGACCTAGCTCGCACTTCAAATCACTAATCTCAGCATGAAGGTCTTCTTCCCAGACATTCCGTTCAGTCAACTAACGACCATGCAGGCTCTTGAACCTCTTCCAAGAAGAATAGCGGCTCCAAAAGCGACGCTCAGTGATCCCTTCAAACAGAGGACCTCAATCTCTGTTGTTTCTGTCCTAACCTTTTCATATGCTAAAAGTTCTTACAAGATCCTCTTCTCATCCACCAGTAACTCGATGAGGGCTCGGAGTGCCATCTCTTTCTTTGACTAGGGGCCTCCAGTGTCAATAATCTCTGACAAATCTAGTCCATCGACAGCAGGCCGCTGAGTCAACAGCCAAGCCTCATACTCAGGAAAAGTCCTAACCAAGCCTCCCTGCTCAATATCACACATCAGCGTCGATTGACGCGTCTCCCAAAGAGCAGCAATCTGATCTATGTCCCCAGAGGACCCCCTAGAAAGGATCAAATCACATAAAGGGGGTCTGCCCTCACAAGGCACCTGCTGAGGGCAGCCGAACAGACTAAACACTCGGAATGGGAAGTAAAAGGTGCTGCCCGTCAGTCCTAGGAGGGTGATGCCCTCGTGATCTCTACTACGAATTATAGGGAAGGTCCAATCCAGCCAAGGGAGCCTCCATGTCATCTCGGCATCGATCAACCAAAGTTTCAAAGCTGACATATCGCCCTGGGGGAGCAGGTGGCATCGACCCAAAAAACATTGGACCACCTCACCTCGGGCAATATAAAAGCGAGGCACAGGCCCCAAAACAGCAAAATGCCCACCCAACCAGACCTAAAGCAACAAGGGGCATCCCCGAAGGCCCTCCACCTTACCCAAAGTAAAGGAATCAAGGCATCAGTATAGCTCGACAAGCACTAAATGCATCATGGACCGGCCCGCCTCTAGCTCCCCTAAAATATCACAAACTGCCAATGAGAAGCTCTCTTCCCCTGTGAAGAAAAGAATTTCAGAGATGAGACCGAGTGCTAGAGCTTGCACTTTAAAAACATTCCTAACCGGCAATTTTCGGAGGATTTCGTCACCGAAAAGTTCTTTGAGGAATTTTAGCGAACACCTTGTGGGCCCCCCAATGAAACTTTTCTCATACTCGGATTTCTTCAAACCAAGAGTTAGGTGAACAGATTTGGAATAGCCCGACCGAGGCATGACTCTTGCAAGGCCCCTGTGAAGCTTTAGGCCAAACAAATTAGATAGCTCCTCAAGGGTTGGGGTTAGCTCCCGCTTCCCAAAACGAAATATGTGGAAGTTCACATCCCAAAATGAGGCGGTGGCATGAAGAAGTTCTCATCGAAGAGGAACCTCTAGGAAGGAAGGAAGGCGAGATAGCCCAAGGCGCTTCAAGTCGGCGAGCTCACTCTCATTCAAGCTCCCAAACCAGGCCATTAAAAATTTGGGCCCCAAGCCCAACAAGGGGGGAAAATTGGCTCCGGGCCCTCCGTGTAAGGGAGGGCTGGAAAGCGGGTCCATAAACGTGCAGGGATCTTTTCAGAAGATAAAAATCGACGTATGATGATGGACCCACCTTAAAAAAGCAAGGGCAAAAAGAACCAATCAAAGAGACCAAGTCAAAACAAAAAAGATAACTTTTGGACTAACTCGGGTATATAAGGACCCACTGCTCCCCACCCTTTTTTATTTGTTTCACGCACCCTGTTCATTTAACAAATGGGCATTTATTCTATTTATTTATGTGCAGGACTGATCCTACATCAAGCCATGCAACCCAAGGGGTCACTTTCCAAAAACATTTTGGGCCAACACATCCTGCAGAGAAACGGATCCAATACCAAGAAATCGGGGCATAAAATCAAAGCGGAACTATCTTCCAAAAAATAATAAAAATAAAAATTTATTTCCAAAGTACCACATCGACCATCCCCCAAATTGTTTAAACAGATCCAAACCAAATTCCAAAAAGTACTAAGTTTTTCAAAAACTAAAAGCCTGTCCCTGGTTGGCGCCCTTTGACTTCTTGCAACGACCACGCCTGCGAGATCCTACTGAGCAAGGAGCGCGATTCCTTAGCACGAGCACGCTGCGAAGCACAAACTAAAGTCAGGAGTCAGGATCAGTTAAAGGGCAAATGATGATAACATGAATAAAGAGGAATAGAATAGCAAGGCACTCACCGTCTCTACCTCCCTAAGCTCTGCCAGGTGATGATAGTATGCCGCATACTCCATGGCCGAGTTGAAGTCCTATATTCAGAACAATGCAATATCAAAGGTCAGGACAATCCTAAAAGCGTGTGCAGAAAGAAACCGAAATGAAAAGAGATTGGGCCATCAAAGGACTTACCACTAAGACCACCTCAGGAGGGGGAACGCGAGCCGCTTCGGCAGAGAGTCATGCCTGTCGATCTACATCAGCGCAGAGGCTCAAAAGGAAGCTATCATCAAGGCGCCAGAAGGTCCCATAGACTACGGAGGGATCACCAACAGGGATATCAGCGTGAGAAGTCCCCGACGGACCAGCACCCGACGAGCCCTCACTCGAGGGACCCGCACCAGAGGGATCCACCCCCGACATATCAGCCGCACTAGGTTCACCTTCACCATCTGAATAATCCCTTGGGGTGAACTGTGAACAAAATAAAGATCCGCTTAGAGGGGGGGGCAAAAGCCAAATAAAAGTAGAAAAGGAACTAATCCAAGTCGAGACAAATTACCTGACCAAGTGGACCGCCAAATGCCAGAAAATTAGTGCTGAGAACAAAGCGCGACAGGATGAACCGATGGGGCAAGCACTCGTACCAAAGGTGATAGTCCCCGGGCACGTGAAGGGCATGGATAGGGAGCCCATTATTAAATAAGCGAGAGGCACCACTCGCTCTCCCAAGTAATAAAGCCACGCTCCATAAAAGAACACGACGCGGCAATTATTAAATAAGCGAGAGGCACCTACAGCTACTCGATCCCAGAAGGGAATGCAAGGTACGGATTGGGGAGGAACTGCTCAAGTCAAAAAAGAGAGAATCCAAGAAAGCAACACCTCAGTCAAAGAAAATTTTCAAGCTAAAAATAAACAAAGGCTGAAAAAAAACAAAGGAGAGTTGTTACCTGCTCGGGGACCATCAAATCAAGTTGGGACCTTAGGCCCATTTCCAAGTGTTTTAGGCCCACGTCACGGCCTCGGGCCTGATGCCAGTAGTTGAGCAGAGGATAGGTGAGCGCCTCCGAGAAAATGAGCGGGCGCCCGGGGTGGAAGTGGTGGTATCCCCATACCTAAAAAAAAAAAAAAAAGAGGAGACAGCACATAAGAGCAGGTCAATAGCACATAAACGTCATGCACAAAAATTTTGACAAGGGCAAAGGGATGCGGAATTACCTCCAGGGCGGCCCAAAAACCCACGGCAGACTTCGAATCCTCGGTCGTAACTCGTGAAAAATTGTACATCAACCACGCATACCCTGCTCCTCCCTAGTCGTGCCTGGGGACGTCACCCCAATTGTCCATCACGCTCAATAGGGCCAAGCTGACTCGGCCCCCGCTGGCATTTGTGAAAAGGGGCTTGCCCGGCAGGAGTAGGAGCATGATGCGAGCTAAGACAATCGCCCGCTCTGGCGCGATGTAGAGCACCCTATCTGGCTAACCTAAGTTCACCAACTCATCAGTGGAAAAAAGGGAGGTCAACCAAGACATCTTGACCTCTGTGCCATGGGTCTGCCCACGAGGAGGATAGGCCCCAATCAGTCAAATAATGTCCTCCCAACTAGGTACTGCGAGATCGAATATCGGTATCCCCCCTACCCTGATATCGGTAATCATGGCCTAATCAACAGGCGTCAACGTCATCTCGACATACGGCATATGGAATGTCATGGTCTCAGGGCAAAACCTCTCAATCAGGGCCTTCAAATAGGCAGCATCAGCCCTCATGGCAAGACAAGACAGGAACTCCCCAAAACCCACCTGCTCCAACAAGACCCTCACTAGGGGGGGGACGTAGAGGTAGAACTCGTGAAAGTCGAGCCACCCCCCGCGGAACACAATATTGGGCAGGTCCTGCACCCACAGAAAATGCACATCAGATCAAAGAGGCAAAGCAAAAAAAAAAAGAGAGTGCATAATGGAAATAAATTGAACCTTTCATTTACCTTGCCCGTTATCCCAAAGTTTGAAATATGAGTGTGCTGCTGGTGAAGGAGGCCAACCCGAGCGGCCTCACCCTGCATCTCAAGCCATGGGCTCGCTCTCCGTTCCACCCAAACAAACTCCTCCCCCGCGGGCCTGTAGACACCCAAATTTGACCCAAGGCCCGATCGAAACACCTTTCGAGAGAGGTGCAATTCTGAGCTTTTGACAGCATGTATGGAACCCTTAGGAATCACCCCAAACCCTTAGGAGTCACCCTAGATCCTTTAGGAACTTACCCCGAACATTTAGAAACCATTCCCGACCCTTAGAACCCATTCCGAACCCTAAACCTAACCTTCCTGGGCAATGGATGAAGAGTGGTACACCAGGACTATCTAATGTTTTCTACTAATATCAAATCATATGCCATTGGATAGAGGACTTCTCCAGCTTTCCAACAAGCCAAGAATCGCCTCAATCAGAGTTGTATATCAAACGTTACGGCGCTTTGAATATCGGGCAGAATTTCAGGATTTTTGCCTAGCGCAACTAATAGTTGCGCCAGGCCATTTTCCCCCTTGATTTGCCTGGCGCGACTAATAGTTGCGCCAAGTCTTTTTCCCCCAGAAATGGCCTGGCGCAACTAATAGTTGCACCAAGTATAAATGGGTCCCCCCACCCCTCGCGAAGCCAACTTCCAAGCTACTGTTCGCTACTGTTTTACTGTGCATTTGCCTGGCGCAACTAATAGTTGCGCCAGGCATATGAACAGTGACTGTGAGTTTTTGCCCCGAAATTTGTGATTGGGGTTTGACTTATTGACCACCTCAGTCCTTGGGGTGTATTTTGATAACTTTGTTGCACCCTTTTAATGCCTATTTGCAACCCTTAAGTGATTTGAAACACTAACCTATCATCCACCATTAAAACCACCTTCACACCTTTCCAAACCCTTAAAATCCTAGGAAACCTTAGATGGCCCATTACCTAATTCTTAAACTTTTTTAGCCTCTAAGTAGCCTCCTAATCCACCCTTTTCCTATAAATAGAGCCCCCCTCCCTTTGGTTTAAGGGTTGAGAAAATTGCTTAAGAGAGAAAGAGCTTAAAGTGAGAAGTTCTTCCTCCCTTTTGTGTACTATTTTCATCCAAATTCCAGAATTCCAAAACCTCATTTCAAGCTTGTTCTTGCATCCAAAACCCTTAGCCTAGGTGTGTGTGATCCCCTAGCCTCCATCCCCTACCTCTTAGCTTTAAGTCCTAAGTGGCTAGAACCCATTTCTCTACCATTCAAGCCTTCGAAAGCTCATCAAAGCAAGCCACGCAAGGCTCTTCTACGGTGCTACAAGGGCCCGAGGGCTCCGGCTCTCCCATTTCTTCTCCTATCTCTTTCTAGCTCCCTCCATCCTCTCATTTGTGCCGTTACGCCGCCAATTTTTCGGTAGGAACAGAGGGGCACAAATAGGATTCCAAGCCCATTTGGGCAAGAGGAAGCTATTTTCTTTGCTTTTATATCATTTTATTTTTAGCCATTAGTAGAGACCGCATTAAGCGGGTTGGTCGGGTGCCTAACACCTTCCTGATCGATAACCGAAGCCCCTACCCAAGAGCCTTTGGTGTGGACCGAATTTAGAGTCATATTTTTTAGCACTTCGGTGCTCATAAAAATGAACTAGGTATCCCGGGATACCGAAAGCTCCGGGTGGCGACTCTATATTTTTATTAGAGGGCGCATCGTTGTGACGGGATCATCTCGATTCCCACGGTTGCACAGATGGCGACTCTGATGGGGAGTAGCTAGTAGAGCTTCCCCTTGAAATTGGCCCATTTATTTTTATTTTACTAACCCTTTTATTGCTATTTTTTTAGTGTATTTTTACTATTTTTTTTACTCACCCCTCCGATTAAGTCGTTTTACTTACCCCTACTTTTACATCATTTACATGCCTTAGCCGATTGGCAGGCCTACATGCGCGTTGTCTTTTAAAATTCCTTACTTTTCCGTCATTTTAGTGCCTTATTCGATTGGCGGGCCTACTTGCGCACTCATATTCCATCAGTGGACGCCGGCCCGTAGTGGTGGCACGGGATAATCACCCCCAGTCTTTGAACTAAAGAAAACTTTCAAAAAAAAGAAAATCTTTGAAAAAAAATTAAAATTGAACCAAGTTAGGGAGCTTAATTAATTTGTTTGGCGGGGTAGATTTTTCAAAGGGGTTGCTTTGGGCACACATACAAACACCCGAGTCTTAGTATGGCGGCAGCCCCTAGTGGTGATGATCCAGAAAAGTCCCAACCCACCTAGTATCTGAGAAGGCGCTCGTGCCGGAGGTATATCGGGTGGGTTCCCATTCCGAAGCTTAAAACCCTTGGGGAGCGCACTAGCGAGTTATACCGGACTCAATCCTTTAGGTGCGGTGAGGAGAGAATCGATCACCATAAAATGACTCAGTTCTCGGAAGCCTAGCTTCCACAAAAACAAAAAAAAAGAGACTCATTTTGGGCTACTGTGGCTGCTGTCAAACATTCTGGAGCCTCTATTTTTGGCTAGTGCATGTATTAGTTGCGCCAGCACAAAAATCTGGAATTTATAACTCGCGCAACTATTAGTTGCGCCAGCTTTAAAGTCCAACATTTTACCTTGGCGCAACTAATAGTTGCGCCAGTGTAAAACTGGTCCCCTGCAACCTGGGCGCGGGTATTAGTTGCGCCAGGTGTGTTCATCAGCCCACTAGCCCGAATCTGTGGCCTTTCCACCTCCCGAGTCCCCCGATTAGTGTGCTTAGTACCTTGTTTAGGCCTCGCCATCTCCAACACCCAATACGCCCCCGCCGATCAAAAGAAGGTAACTTCTTTTTTGCTCATTTCGGGGGATCGGGTCGTTTGCCTTGACTTCCATGCCTTCAATAAATCGAAGGTTCTCCTTCGATTCTTCCGAAGTGCATCGAAACCGTCACCGCGGGTCTTGAATTAAGGTACGAAGGCCACCCGAAAGGGGAATTCCAAGGCCTCAAAACCTTTGTTTTTCAAAAAATCTTCATAAAATTCAAAAAATAATAAATAATTTAAAACCCAAAAAGAAATAGATAGTTTGTGGTGCCGGCACAACGGCATCATCTATTCCTCCGTCGTCCCGTAGGGGAAGGAGGAGGATTTTTGGGCCTTATCCAAGGCACCCTTACCCGACCCGCTCCCGTAGAATGTCGTGGGTAGTGGACTCGGTTTACGCCGATCCCGACTCATCCCCACCACATTCTCCAACCCACTCTCATTCGGGAGAAATCTTTTCCACCATCCCCCTCACCCAACCCTCTTTTACCGTTACCGGCCCATTTGGAGCCCCCATATTCCCAACCACTACCCCCCAAAATATCCAAAGTCCAACCCCCCATTCTCCATCCTTTGCCCAAACCATGCCCATGCAAAACCCTAACCCATTTTCCCAATCCACATCCATGCCCCAATTCCCATCATCCCCCTATAGACCCAATCCACCCACATTCACATACACTACCTCCACCCTATCCAACCCCCCACAAGATCCCTCATCCATCCGGGTCATGCCCAATTATACCGGGGCCATGCCCAATTTTCCACATCCTTCCTCATCATGCCCCACATCATCCCAAAATACATCCCCTCATCCACCCCATACACCCCCACCTACCATGGCCATGCCCAATTATACTGGGGTCATGCCCAATTTTTCCACCACCTCCATCCCCTCTATACCCCATCCACCATCCACATCCCATCCTCCTTCCATGGCCATGATGGAGGAGATGTTCCAAGCTTACTCCTCATGGAGGGCTTCCCAAAATACCTCTCCTCCACACTCCATATCCATGAATCCATCCCACACCTTGGCAAACCTCCATGCTTCACTCCCCCATGACCCCCATCAACCCCCCATAATCCACACCATCCAAACCCCCATCACCCACATACCCCAAGGCCCATTGGCCTAAACCCCCTTTTCCCACACATCCCAGGGCCCCATGGCCCAATACCCCTCCATCCATGATCTCCAGGGCCCCAAGGCCCAATACCCCACTACCCATCATCCCAAGGCCCATTGGCCCAAACCCCCATTTCCCATATCCCCCAAGGCCCATTGGGCCAAACCCATCAAATCCAAACCCACCAATGGCCCATGGCCTTAACCCATCAAGGGCCTATGGCCCAGACCCCACCAAGGCCCATTGGGCCATACCCACTAAGGGCCCATGGCCCAAACCCACCCAGGCCCATTGGCCCAAGCATACCCAGGGCCCACGGCCCAAACCTACCAAGGGTTCATGGCCCAAACCCATCAGTGGCCCATGACCCGAAATGATCAAGGGTTCATGGCCCAAACCCAAACCCCACACCCATACCTTCCACAATACCCCCAACTCTTAACCTGACCTCCACACCCGGGCCAAACCCAATTTTCCCATGGCCCCACACCCCAAGGCCATTTCCAAACCTTCCCCCATACCCAATGGCCCCATCAGGCCTCACCTCAAAACCAAATCCCCATCACCCAACAGACCTTTCCTCACCCCCAATGGGCTCACCCCACCCCCACTCATATCATGCCCATCCAGCCCATGCAACAACAACAGGAGAATCCCGTCTTCACTGCACATTACGCCGATCAGCAGTATGAAGAGGACGAGATTAGGAACAGCGGGGCCTATGCTGGGGCTTTGACCAGCCTCCACCCCCCTCCCATAATTTCCCATCCCCTAGTGGCCCAGAGTGAAGTCCAACTGACTGCCGAGAAAGCAACCCCGGTATCAAAAGAGTCAGAGCAGCTGAAAGAACAGTTAGATAAAATACAAAAACTGCTAATGAAAATGGGTGGTGCTGAAATCCACGCCACGGACTTCACAGGCCTATGCTTGTTCGCTGAGGTCCCCTTGCCCCCCAAATTTAAAATGCCAGTATTCAATAAATACAATGGCACAGGCAACCTGATCTCACACCTCAAGTCCTATTGTGGGGACATGTGCCAGTACGGGGGGGATGAAAGACTACTAATAAAAGTCTTTCAGAAAAGCTTGACCAGACCGGCCCTGAGGTGGTTCACGTCCCTTGAACCATCCATGATGAAGACATGGAAAGATTTAGCCCATTTGTTCCAAGAGCAGTATGTCTATAATACTGATATTGAACCGCCCAAGTCTGATTTGGTCCGGTTAAAGCAGAATCCAAACGAGACCTTCAGCGACTATTTGGGGTGTTGGAGAGCACTAGCAGCTCAAGTCAGAAATAGAATACCAGACGATGAGCAAATAGAGATGATTTCAAAGAACACTCTGCCAGTGATCTCTGATTTTCTTGTATACCAATAGCAGTCTAGTTTTACCGATTTGGTGAGGAATGCCAACCGATGCGAGGATGCCATCAGGGAGGGGTGTCTAAATAAGAGCACACCGAGCGGACCCAGTGGGGTTAGAAGGTTTTTAGAGCAGAGGAATGAGAAAAGAATAGGGGACGATGTCCAAAATATAGCCAACACCAGGCCCAATAATAATGCTGCTTCATTTCAGTTTCAGGCGGCCCCACCAGCACCAGTTAGGCCTGAGCAGACACATAGAATGGGGAATGGGCCAAGAATGCGAGGAATGTAAATGACCCCAGAACAAAGGAGAGCCCGCTACGATTGAGTTTTTACGCCTCTAGGGCAATCATTGAGTGTACTTTTACCCCTGTTGGTGGAAAAGGGATTAGTTACTATCCGTCAACCGCAACCTCCTCCTCACCCGATCCTAAGGAACTATGACCCGAATACCCACTGCAATTTTCATCAGGGTCCGGGTCACCCTACTGATCGCTGCTTCCCATTGAAGCACGTGATCCAAGATTTGATCGATGCCAGGAAAATCACTCCCCCTACACCTTCTTAGCACGCTAATATCCATCAGGTGCCACTACCCCCACATCCCACCGGAGGAGCAGGTCCCAGACCCACCATCGGAATGATAGAAGATGAGGAGGAGTTTGAATTTGATCCGTTCGATTATATCAGTGATCGGGAGAGTTATATAGCACCATTGTTAATAAACATTAAAGAAAGGAATATCGGGGTAGTTGAACCCTTGAATTTATCAGATTATTTTCTCAACCCGACTCCGCAATTGGAACCATTGGATCTCAGGGCATATTTTCCATCCACTACACCTGTTAATTATGTGAATATTAATGCATACCAACCATATACCACAAATTACTCGATAAGCCACCAGGCCCCCAATCCTACACCAGCGCCCACCAGTCTTCAATGGCCCGCACCCGCCCCTTTTCAACTACCACCATACACCACAACCCCCATCGATTACCACCAAGCCCCCAATCCCACACCCGCACCCATCAGTTATCAATGGCCTGCGCCCACCCCCTCACCCCAGTTCGAACCGTGAACTCTACCACAGTCAATTACCTAACCCATCAAACCCCATCAAAGACCACCAGCTATCAATGGCCTACCTTTACCTCCTTCCCTCCAGTGCCACCACACTCAAGCCTCACAACCCCCATTTGGCCTAATCTTGCCACCCAACCACCCACTACCACCGAGGTGAATCAAGTATTGCCCCCACCTCCTGAGCCGACAGTACAAGTGCCTCAAGCACCAGCAGTCATACCTTTTAAACTCTCGGGACCAACCTATGATCCTTATCAGGTCCCACTGAGCTACGAACAAACAGATGCCAATGCCGGCAGAGCGAAGAAAGGCGATGAGATTTTGTTACTAGATGCAGGAGGATATCAGCAAAGGAAGTACCAAGAAGCCCAACCCGAAGGGAAGAAAGACAGCGCGGTGAACCCCTTCGAGAAGATGAGTCGAGAACACATATTGGAGACTCAGCTGAGAAGAATGCCTGCCCATATCACTGTATGGGATCTACTGATGACGTCCCCACTCCATTTCCAAGCATTAATGGGGGCGTTAAAGAATGCGCATGTATCGCTCTAGGTCAGCCCAGATGAAGTTGGACAGATAATTGGGCAAGTGATGGCTCTGAATGCCATTTCATTTTCTGATGCGGATTTGCCAGAAGAAGGGTGTAGCCATTCCAAGTCTTTGAATATAACTGTTGAATTCGGAAACATGGTCATTCCCTTAGTACTAATTGATAATGGGTCAGCATTAAATATTTGCCTACTGAGAACCGCCACCAAGATAGGGGTCGATCCCTGCATGTTAAGGCCCACCAGAACCAGCGCCAGAGGGTTTGACAATACCAGGAGAGAAATAATGGGAGAAGTTGATCTTCAGTTGTTGATAGGGCCAATGACCTTTTCCATCTTGTTTCAAGTCATGGATATTAAATCTTCGTTTAACTTATTATTGGGACGCCCATGCCTGCACGAAGTCGGAGCCATACCTTCCACATTGCACCAGAAATTCAAATTTGCATCTGGGCATAAGATCATCACGATCATTGGAGAGGGGCACAGCGAAAAAGAAAAGGCTGCCAATAGCGTTGAAAACCCCAATGTGTTGGATATACCACACACCGCTGAGGACGTCGACCTCCACAGTTTCGAATACGAGGTGTCGGTAATACTCCCAAAGCCCATGGAGGGCATCATGTCTAAAACAAGAGGCGGTATGGTAGCAGCAGTGGCAATGCTCCAAAAGTGGGGCTATCAGAAAGGAAGGGGTCTGGGACCCAAATTACAAGGTAGAAGAGAGCCAGTTGTGGCTAAGGGATAAAAAGTAAGATTCAGGCTGGGATACAAGCCCACAGAAGAAGAGGTCCGAGAGGCCAAAGAGAAAGCCAGGGTCGCCACAGCTGTAAGAGCTCGAGGAATCAACATAGAAGAGAAACCTCGCCCTAGGCCACACATCAGGGATTCCTTTGTCAGCGCAGGGGTCATAAAAATTGATCAAAATGGGGCAACCCATTTGACCCCACACAAACTCAAAGCCCCAGTTCATCCCACCAATCCCCAGATCTCCCTTCCCAGCTTGGAGATAGATTTGGCCGCATTATCCCTTTTCGAGGAACGACAGTCGATACCTGAACAAGCTCCCCCTATGGTGAATCACCACAAAGCTATGTTAACATTTGAGGATATCATCTCAGATGACATGGGGATTAACATGATGGAGGCTGACTCTAATGAGCCATATCAGCCAGCACCCTCCATCCCAATAGGTAAGGAAGCGGCCCCTTAGGTACACAACTGGGCATCTTTGCCCCAAACCCTGGAAGCAGGAAGTGGCCTAAAGTTTGGTGCCTGTTTCCCAAAAAAATATAACCTATAAAAAGTGAGATAAGCCCTTGGCAGGCAATACCTTGTGTATATAGCAACCCGCCTTGCCAAGGGCCCATCTCTGAAGAAAAAGGAAATCTCAAAAACATAGAAGAGAATAAAAATATCAAAAACATTGAAAAAATCCAAAGCCTAAAAATATTGTCATTTAAAATTCCAGAAAATGTCCCACAAAAAGATGCCTTAATCAAAATGCCCGTCCCACGTGAAATCGACCCCTTCCATGTAGAAATACAAGAAGAGGTAGGGATCACGAGTCTAGACGAGGTTATCCCCCTCGAGGAGCTCCCCAATGAGCTCCTTGACCGATTTGCCGACTTTGAGCATGGCCCTACCCCCATTGTCGAAGAGACCGAGGATGTCAACCTAGGAACTGAGGAGGTTCCCAGGATAACCAAAATCGGAACGTCACTATCTCCTGAGGAAAGAAAAAGGATGATCGACTTCCTTCGGTCAGAGCAAGACATTTTTGCCTGGTCGTACGAGGGCATTCCTGGTCTGGATACTAATTTGGTCAAGCATGAGTTGCCCCTCTACCCTGATATGAAGCTAGTTAAGCAGAAGCTGAGACGTCTCCGACCCGAATGGATGTTGAAAGTCAAAGACGAGGTCATCAAGCAGTATGGCGCGGGGTTTCTCATGGTATCCAAGTACCCGTAGTGGTTAGCCAATATCGTACCTGTGCTAAAGAAGGATGGAAAGGTCCGCATGTGCATCAATTTTCGTAATTTGAATAGAGCGAGCCCAAAGGATGATTTCCCATTACCACACATCGACATCTTGGTCGATAACACAGCTAAGCACGGGATGCTCTCTTTTATGGATGGATTCTCAGGATACAATCAGATAAAGATGGCAGAGGTTGATCATGAGAAGACAGCGTTCATTACCCCCTAGGGAACCTTTTGCTATCGAGTCATGCCATTCAGGCTGAAGAATGTCGGTGCAACATACCAGAGAGCTATGACTGCACTATTTCATGACATGATGCATCGAGAGATTGAAGTATATGTCGACGACATGATAACCAAATCACCGAAGCGAAGCGACCATCTGGTAAACCTCCAGAAACTATTTGGAAGGCTGAGGAAGTATCGACTATGACTGAATCCACAAAAGTGTGCATTTGGCGCCATGTCAGGGAAATTGTTAGGATTCATCGTCAGCAGGAGAGGGATAGAGGTCGACCCAATCAAAGTCAAAGCCATCACTAAAATGCCGCCACCGTCTACTGAGAAGGAAGTTAGAGGGTTCTTGGGAAGAATATAGTATATCAGTTGGTTCATTGCACAGCTAACACCTATCTGCACGCCGATCTTCAAGCTGCTAAGGAAGAATTCTCCCATTGAATGGAATGATGATTGTCAGGTAGCATTCGATAAAATTAAAAGCTACCTCCTGAATCCACCTATTTTGGTACCACCTGAGCCAGGGAGACAACTCTTGATGTATCTCTCCACGACTGAAGTTTCGATGGGATGTGTCTTGGGGCAGCACGATGAAATAGGAAGAAGAGAGCAGGCCATTTACTATTTGAGCAAGAAGTTTACTGATTACGAGACGCGCTATTCTTATCTGGAGAAAGCATGCCTAGCTCTTGTATGGGCTACTCAAAGGCTCCACCACTACTTGTTGTCTCAGGCCGTTCTACTTTTAACCCGAATGGATCCGTTAAAATACTTGTTTGAAAATCGGCTCTCACTGGACGAACTGCACGATGGCAACTTTTATTATCAGAATTTGATATCACGTACGTCACTCAGAAATCGATCAAGGGGCAGGCGCTTGCTGATCATCTTGCTGACAATCCTTTACCAGACTATGAGCCACTAAGGACCAAGTTCCCAGATGAAGATATCTTGTTCATGACGGAGGATGATACCGAGGAAGCAGAAGAATCATGGGTAATACACTTTGACGGGGCAGCAAATGTTGAGGGCCAAGGAGTTGGCTCCATCCTGATTTCACCAAAAGGATCCCATGTACCGATCTCTATCAAGCTCAACTTCCCTTGTACTTATAATATGGCTGAGTATGAAGCTTGCGCCGCTGGTCTGCAGGCAGCTCTCGATCTAAATGTAACTCACCTTCGAGTATTTGGCGATTCACAGTTAATCATATGCCAGACGAATGGTGATTGGAAGACGAAAGACGAGAAGCTGATCCCCTATCATGAACACCTCGAGGACCTAATAGCTTGCTTCCAAGATGTGACTTTCTCATACGTCCCCCGAATAAGGAATCGCTTTGCTGACGCATTAGCCACTCTGGCGTCAATGATTGAAATCCCCTATGGTGTTGAGATGAAGCCGATCGTGATCGAGCAGAGGAATGAGCCGACCTTCTGCCTCCAGATTGAGGAACCTACAAAGCCTGATGATGAGCCACCTTGGTTCTTAGATATCAAGAATTTCCTCGAGACCCTGACCTTCCCAGAGGGTACATCCAAGACAGACCGACGAACCATTCAACGTCTAGCGGCAGGTTACGTCATTTGCAGGGAATGCCTCTACAAGCGATCATACAATAATATCTTACTCAGGTGCCTTACTGAAAGTGAAGCAGTCGACATTATGAAAGAAATCCATGAGGGAGTATGCGGAGCCCACGTCAGCGGTCACATGCTCGCCAAGAAAATCCTACTGCAGGGATACTTCTGGACCACCATGGAATCAGATTGCTGCAAACATGTTCAAAAATGCTACAAGTGTCAAGAACACTCCAGTCTGATACACGCTCCTGCCATTGATCTTCACTGCATGACCACTCCTTGGCCATTTGCTACCTGGGGCCTTGACATTGTCGGAATGATTAATCCAAAAGCATCAAACGGACATCGGTTCATCCTCGTCGCCATTGAATACTTCACCAAGTGGGTAGAAGCGGCGTCATATGCCAACATCACGGCCAGTCACGTTGAGAAGTTTCTCAAGAATAATATTGTGTGCTGATTTGGAGTACCTAAAGATATCATCACAGACAACGGCACAAACTTTGCAAATAAGTGCATCCGAGACTTCTGCGAGCAATACAAGATCAAGCACCATCACTCATCCCCTTATCGGCCTCAAACTAATGGAGCCGTGGAAGCCGCGAACAAGACAAATGTCCGTGATCCTTGAGAAATGGTCGCCACTTATCGAGATTGGAGCGAAATGTCGCCATTTGCTTTGTGGGCCTATCGAACGCCGATCCGCACGCCAGGGGCAACACCATTCTCCTTGTGTATGGAATCCGAGGCCCCTCCCGGAGGTTGAAGTACCTCACTCAATCCTCATGGAATCGCTTACTCAAGGTAAGAGAGAGATCCCCGCTTGATCACCGAACTTATTGATGAGAAGAGACTCCTAGCCTTGTGTCACACTCAAGTTTACCAGGGCTTAAATCGCACGCTTACAATAAACGTGTCCGCTCGAGAGATCTAAAGGTAGGAGACATCAGGTCAAAGAAGATCTTCCCATCCTCCATGCCGATCCAAGAGGAAAGTTTAAGCCAAACCGAAGGACCATACGTCATTCGAGAAGTGCCGGATACGCCATCCGCCTCGCCACCATGGATGGAGATCATCTTCCTGAGCCCATCAACGCTAGATACGTCCGACGGTTCTACTCTTAGTCAATCGCGATAAGGTAAGTATTGGTGAAACAGATACGTGACTGCTTAAGAACTACCCAAAAGAGGCCATCATTCCAAATACAGTAGACAAAAAGCATCCCTAAATATGATGATATCCTTTGCTACCCCATTTGAGCCTAGGCCTTTCTTTCAATAAACCCATTCCCCCCCAAAAAATATATATATATACGTGTACATATACCAAAAAAAAAGAGAGAAAAGATGCATGTGTATAAAGTTACTACAAAAATCTAAAGAAATCGAAAAAGTAAAACCTCAAAAAGAGATTGCCTGAAATGAAGCAAAAAGAACAAAAAAAATGTAGAAGAATCACGGGGCTTGTACAGTAAAACCCCCAAGGAAGAAAGTATGTCGAGAAAATTGAAGTCGTATCAAGGAAATCCTTTTAACCCAGCATACCTTCAAATCCTAACCTAACCCATGGCCAAGCTACACCCTGAAGGAAGCCCTCTTTGTAGGTTCGCAAGCAGTCATAATATCTGTTAAGTCAACATGAGCCGAGTCGTGAGACGACACCAGAACCCCATCTACCCTGCTATGACGGAATCAACGTCTATGTCGTGGCTCTTGAAAAAAATATATAAAAGAATTTAAAAAAAGAGAGAAAAAATAAAAATACAAGCTCAAAGCAAGATGGACGTGGTGAAAACTTGAAAGGGCGCTACGGGTAAAAACAGCTATTTTGTGCGGACTAGGTGAAAACCCGAAAGGGCGCTTGGGGTAAGAGAGCTAAACCCATGGACGTGGTAAAAACCTGAAAGGGCACCATGGGTAAAAAAGGAGGGGATAGATAAATAAAAGAAAGGAAAAGAAAAGAGAAGAAAAAAAAGAAAAGAAAGGTTTGGACTAATTGAGAAGACTAATGTTTGAGGAACCCTTTTGTCACTCTCCCTATTGCTCATTGTCCGACTGGGCCACTCATGCTAGTTCAAATCAGGTCCCGAGCAGAATTGTCTTTACCGCACCGTCAAACGTATGACCCGAGATAAGGAGAAAGGTTTGACTCAATCTAAAAGGGATCAATGTTCTGGCCTTGGTGAAATCCGGAAACTCACTCAAGTCCGACTGCATGAAAGAGTTCGACTATGCTCAAAATGGGACCCGTTACTCCATCTCACTGTCAGGGCATCAAAAACAAAAAAAAGAAGAAAAGCTAAAAACAAAAAAATCAAGAAAAATCCAAACACCAAAAAATATGCATATATTTCTACTCATTCCCATGTACATAGTTACAGCATCGTACGTCCATCTAAAAAAATAAAAAAAAATAACAAAAAAATCTCCAAAAATAAAAATCTAAAAAATATCTCGAAACTTAAAAAGTGTAGATAGAAATCTACTTTTTCTTCTGTTGTTTAGGATGCATTTTCTTCATATGTATAAACAAAAAAAGGGACTGACGTTTTCTCGAGAATGTGCAGGAACATCACACGGTCCAAAGCCTTGAAGCAGGCAACTTCTCAGTGATGGACCAATCAGCTAAAGCATCTCACCCCCGACGTCAGGGCTAACAAAAAAAAATCATGATGAAAATCATTTTGAAAAGAAAAAATCTATGTTTTCATGTCCATGCACAGCTACGCACATGCGTGCTCAAATGCGGTAAAAATGCCAATATTTTATTGGCAACGCAGCTGTGCTATATTAATGTCCTGAGTCTAAGGATCACCTTGGATCTTGGGATCCTACTTTAAAGTAGGAGTGACTGTGTCAATCCCGATCAAGCGGTCAATGTTTCAATCGGGTTGATTCCATTGCTAAATCTTCGAGCTAAGCACTCTGTTTTTGGATTTATGTGAACATAAGTGTCTTAAGCTTCAAATTCCTCAGAAGAAGGTCAATTGTTGGTTAAAACCAACCTATCAAAAAGGAAATTACCTATCGAATGACTATGTTCAAATATGCATTCTGAAGGGCTCATTTTAGGGTGCAGGCTTAAAACCTGCATTTGTACGGTATCCCTGTAAAGTGTATGCCTTGCGTCTGGGTATCTGTTGGATGGTCGTTTGTTCTCGTAAATTGTACCCGGACGAGTTCTGGGTCGGGACTTCCATTCCCCTTTGTTTTATCTACCCCTGATGAGTGCATGTTTTTGCATAATTGTTCGATAATAAGATCATCGTTGATGGAGACGAAGATTGAGTGCCTCCTTCGGTAGGCACCCAATTTTGGTTGGATCTGTTCTGTTTTATATGAAGATAGATACTTGGGGTCTTTAATCTAAGCGTGCACCCACGATCAATCCACGAGTAAAACAATGGCAATGGACACGCGAAGAGGCAATGTAAAGGAACCCTAGGTAGGGGGGGCAGTTTTCGGTTACAAGGAAGAAGAGGGGAGGGAGAGAATTTCGAATTAAAAGCCCCCAACCCGTGTTCGGGCCGTGTTTTAAAAACCCCAGTTAAACCTGACGCAACTAATAGTTGCTCCAGGCAAAAGTTTGCCCCCCATTTGCTTGGTGCAACTAATAGTTGCGCCAGGCTATTTTGAGGCCCCTAGTGGCCTGGCACAACTAATAGTTGCGCCAGGCACTTAGGCCAGATCTTAGGCCGAGTCTGGGCCAGAAAAGAAGACAGGGTCCCCGCTCCCCTTGGACGGTTCATTCCGTTGCTCCCGTCCGATGCACGCGCCCTCCCAAGACTGCATTTCGATTATCATTCGACTTGCCATGGAAGCCGTGCTGAAATAAAAACGGACCAGGGTCAGCAAACACCTCGGTCCTACAAAAATCCCCAGCAGAAAATCCGGAAGTGTTCACAACAAAATCCCAAAAAAATAATAATAATAATAATAAACTTCAAAATCCCAAAAAAATAATAATAATAATAATAATAAACTTCAAAATCCCAAAAAAAAAATTATAATAATAATAAACTTCAAAATCCCAAAAATATCCAAAAAATAATAATAATAATAATAATAATAATAAACTTCAAAACCCCGAAAGATCCAAAAAAAATAATAAACTTTAAAATTTCAAAAAAAATCACATGAAATGATAGCTTTTAAACTTCAAAAAATTCACATGAAATGGTAGCTTTTAAAAAGTCACATGAAATGATAGCTTGTAAACTTCAAAAAAAATTCACATGATAGCTTTTTAATTCCAAAAAACTCACATAAAATTATAAACTTCAAAAAATCCCAAAAATCATACAAAATAGCAATCAGAAAATTCAAAAAAAAAAAAAAAAAAATCATCATAAATGATAGAAAACAAAAAAAAAATGGATTCCCCACAGACGCACATGCGTGTTTCGATGCGGTAAAATGTCAATATTTTATCTACAACGCAGATGTGCAAAATTAATGTCTTAGGTCAAAGGTTCGCCTTGGATCCATGGACCCTACTTCAAAGTAGGAGCAACGGTGTAAGTCCCGGTCAAGCAGTCAATGTTTCGATTGGGTCAACTCCACTGCTAAATATTTTGAGCGATGAGCGCTCTGTTTTGGATTCGTGTGAACTTGAGTTGTCTTAAGCTTCAGATTCTCCGTTGAAAAAGGTCAATCGTTGGTTGAGACCAACCTGTTGAGAATGAGATTATGTGTCAATCAAACTATGTGCAACCATGCATTCAGAAGGGTTCATTTCCCTTTTTATTTTCTACAGGCTTAAAACCTGTATAGGCAGCGGTATCCCTATAAAGTGTATGCCATGCGTCTGAGTATCCGTATGATAGTCGTTTGTCCCTGTAAATTGTACCCGAGCGGGTACGGGTCGAGGCTTCCATCGCCTTTGTTGTTGCTTATTGCCCCTGATGGGTGCATGATTATGCATAGTTAATTGATGATTATGATCATTGTCAACAGAGGCCAGGATTGGATGCCCCCTTTTAGGAGGTGCCCAATGTTTAGCTAGATCTGTTCAAGGAAGTCGAAACTGGATACTCTGAGTCATGTGGATCTGGGTCACATTTTGAAAAATGGCACGCACTCCTAAAAAGCGTTGTGACATCTATTCACTTCACTCAGGTGGTCATGCTAAATAAACTTTGGGATCGATGGGTTCGCCCAAAGATCTCGAACCCTGCTTTCTACAGGGGCACCCGCGAATAATCCAATGAGGTCATCAAATGCCTTGTAGGATTGGATGCAAACTGTGGAGCTAGTCTTGCGTATGTTTACTTCGCGCCTATCTTTGAATGTGGGTCGATCACCCCTCTTACTTACGAAGCTGTTGCATTTAGAATGAATCTCAAACATCGATACCTTCAAAATCACCTTGAGAAGTGAACATCTTTCTCGACTATAGGGAGTTCGCAACTCATTCCACCTCGGTTATGCCCAGTAATGTCACTAAGCACTTGGGAATCGATTACCTCGAGAAACGAATGATTAGCCTGCCACTCCAGGGATTTCGTTTTCTCACCATGTTACTCACCTGATGTTTAAAGTTTGTTTTGAATATAGCGGACCCATCAGTAATGCCTTGGGCCTCTTCGGATGTCTCTTTTCTTTGGCATACGATCACTAGTGATCAGATACCAAAGAGGGGCATCTGTAGACACCCAAATTTGGCCCAAGGCCCGATCGAAACACCTTTCGAGAGAGGTGCAATTATGAGCTTTTGACAGCATATATGGAACCCTTAGGAATCACCCCAAACCCTTAGGAGTCACCCTAGATCCTTTAGGAACTTACCCCGAACCTTTAGAAACCAATCCCGACCCTTAGAACCCATTCCGAACCCTAAACCTAACCTTCCCGGGTAATGGATGAAGAGTGGTGAACCAGGACTATCTAAGGTTTTTTACTAATATCAAATCATATACCATTGGATAGAGGACTTCTCCAGCTTTCCAACAAGCCACGAATCGCCTCAATCGGAGTTGTATATCAAAAGTTACGGCGCTTCGAATATCGGGCAGAATTTCAGGATTTTTGCCTAGCGCAACTAATAGTTGCGCCAGGCCATTTTCCCCCTTGATTTGCCTGGCGCAACTAATAGTTGCGCCAAGTATTTTTCCCCCAGAAATGGCCTGGCGCAACTAATAGTTGCACCAAGTATAAATGGGTCCCCCCACACCTCGCGAAGCCAACTTCCAAGCCTCTTCACATCGCTCTTTGTTTCATGCATTTGCTGCGCAACTAATAGTTCGCGAGAATATGAAACGATGATCGTGGGTTTTGCCCCGAAATTTGTGATTGGGGTTTGACTTATTGACCACCTCAGTCCTTGGGGTGTATTTTGATAACTTTGTTGCACCCTTTTAATGCCTATTTACAACCCTTAAGTGATTTGAAACACTAACCTATCATCCACCATTAAAACCACCTTCACACCTTTCCAAACCCTTAAAATCCTAGGACACCTTAGATGGCCCATTACCTAATTCTTAAACTTGTTTAGCCTCTAAGTAGCCTCCTAATCCACCCTTTTCCTATAAATAGAGCCCCCCTCCCCTTGGTTTAAGGGTTGAGAAAATTGCTTAAGAGAGAAAGAGCTCAAAGTGAGAAGTTCTTCCTCTCTTTTGTGCACTATTTTCATCCAAATTCCAGAATTCCAAAACCTCATTTCAAGCTTGTTCTTGCATCCAAAACTCTTAGCCTAGGTGTGTGTGATCCCCTAGCCTCCATCCCCTACCTGTTAGCTTTAAGTCCTAAGTGGCTTTAACTCATTTCTCTACCATTCAAGCCTTCGAAAGCTCATCAAAGCAAGCCACGCAAGGCTTCTCTACGGTGCTACGAGGGCCCGAGGGCTCCGGCTCTCCCCTTTCTTCTCCTATCTCTTTCTAGCTCCCTTCATCCTCTCATTTGTGCCGTTACGCCACCGATTTTTCAGTAGGAACGGAGGGGCACAAATAGGATTCCAAGCCCATTTGGGCAAGAGGAAGCTATTTTCTTTGCTTTTATATCATTTTATTTTTGGCCATTAGTAGAGACCGCGTTAAGCGGGTTGGTCGGGTGCCTAATACCTTCCTAATCGATAACCGAAGCCCCTACCCAAGAGCCTTTGGTGTAGACCGAATTTAGAGTCATATTTTTTAGCACTTCGGTGCTCATAAAAATGAACTAGGTATCCCGGGACACCGAAAGCTCCGGGTGGCGACTCTATATTTTTATTAGAGAGCGCATCATCGTGACGGGATCGTCTCGATTCCCACGGTTGCACAGGGCCACGAACGATCTCGGGTCCCTCCTCGGGGCCCTCCTCAGGAATGTGCTCATCACTGCCTGACATATTAGGGCAACAAGGCAATCACAGCTTGTCAAGTACAAAGATACACGTGCAACTTTGTTCTTTTAAAAACAAAACAAAAAACCTTTTATTTTGTTCTTTCAAAAACAAAAAACAGCAAAAAACCTTTTACTTTGTTTTGTTCTTTCAAAGAAAAACAACAACAAAAAAAAACCCTTTTACTTTGTTCTTTCAAAAAAGAAAACAACATAAAAAAATAACTTTTTACTTTGTTTAAACAAAAAAAAGGGGGAAGAAGAAATAAGAAAAGCAAGACAAAAAAAAAACCTTCTGTTTCAAAACAAAAATCTCGTTCTTTTATGCTCCTAAAAATCAAAAACCAAAAAAGAGAAGCCTTTCTTTCATAAAAAAAAAATCCTTACTATTAGAAAAAAAAAAAACAACAACCGAAAAATAATAAAAATGCCTTAGCTGGTTTTCCCAAACAAATAAAATCTCTTGTTCTCTTAATTTCAAGAGAAGTCAAAAATCATTTCCTTAATTTTCAAAAAAAAAGAAACCGAAAATCCCTTCTTCTTTCTAATTTAGTGTTCAAAAAAGAAAAGACCAAAAATCCAATATATGCAAAATAAAAATGAAAAAAAAAAAAGAAAAAAACAACAAAAATAAAGTCCATTCTATATACACAAATTTAAACAAATATATATATATATATATCTATATATATATATACATTAGGCACCAACAAATTCCACAAAATAACAAAAATAGGGCACCATTCATGAAAAATTGCCAACATATCATCAATAAATAAGCATACAATGAAGATAAACCATTATTCATCAAGGATGAAAGATCATAGCAATATTTACAAGAAAAAGCAAGAGAAATCAAAGGATGTAAGTTTTAATGGTTACCTTTTGAAAGAAGATGGGTCTCTGATCTAGCGTAAGCCAGCACTCAATCCACACAAGCAGGGCAACAACAATGAGGCACGAAAAGAAGCAATGAAAGAAAACCCTAGGAAGAGGCGGTTTTCAGTTTCAAAGGAGGGGGAGAAAATTTTGAAACAAAGCCCCCCAGCCAGAACTCGGGCTATTTAAATTCCCCCAGCCAAGCTATTAGTTGCCCTCCTTTTGCTTGGCGCAACTATTAGTTGCGCCAGGTACTTAGGCCGGGTCTTGGGCCTAGTACGGGCCAGATAGGAGGGCTGGTTTCCCACTTCCTCCTTATTTGTTTTATCACCCCCTGCAGATGCACACGCTCCCGGAACGACATTTCGATCATCCCGTGCTAAAATAAATGCGGACCGAGGTCGATGAGCACCTCGGTCCTACACCGGAAATATAAAAAGTCTAAAAAAAAAGAGAATCCCCATATAGAAGCCGAAAAATAAAATCCCAAAAAAATTCACATAAAATAATAACTTCAAAATTCTAAAAAAATCACATAAAATAGTTTCAAAATCCAAAAAATATATATATCAGAAGCAGATCTGTATTCCCCACAGAGACGCACTCGCATATTTTCGATGCGGTAAAATGTCAATATTTATGTAGCTGTGCAAAATTAATGTCCTATGTCAAAGGTTCGCCTTAGATCCATGGATCCTACTTCAAAGTAGGAGCGATAGTGTCAATTTCGGTCAAACAGTTAATACTTGGATCAAATCGATTCCACTGCTAAATATTTTGAGCCAAGCGCTCTGTCTTTGGATTCATATGAACGTGGGTGTCTTAAGCTTCAGATTCTCCATTGGAAAACGTCAATCGTTGGTTGAGACCAACCTGTTGAGGATGAGATTACATATCAATCAAACTATGTGCAACCATGCATTCAGAAGGGTTCATTTCCCTTTTATTTTCTGCAGGCTTAAAACCTGTATGGGCAATGGTATCCCTATAAAGTGTGCATCATACGTCTGGGTATCCGTATGATGGTCATTTGTCCCCGTAAATTATACCCGAGCGGGTCCGGGTCGGGGTTTCCATCGCCTTTGTTGTTGCTTATTGCCCCCGATGAGTGCATGATTATGCATAGTTAATTGATCATTGTCAACAGAGACTAGGATTGGATGCCCCCTTTTGGGAGGTGCTTAATGTTTGGTTGGTTCTGTTCAAGGAAGTCGAAACTGGATACTCTAGGTCATGCTGAGCTGAGGCATGCTTTCATAAAAACGACATGTACTCCCAAAAAGTGTTGTGACATCTATTCACTTCGCTCGGGTGGTCATGCTAAATAAACTTTGGGATCGATGGGTTCGCCCAAAGATCTCGAACCTTGTTTTCAGTAGGGGCACCCGCGAATAATCCAATGAGGTCATCAAATGCCTTGTAGGATTGGATGCAAACTGTGGAGCCTTGCGTATGTTTACTTCGTGCATATCTTTGAATGTGGGTCGATCACCCCTCTTACTTATGAAACTGTTGTATTCAGAATAAATCTCGAACATCAATCTCCTTCAAATCATCTCGAGAAGCGGACATTTTTCCCGACTAACGGGCTTTTGCAACTCGAGAGGTGAACGTTTTCCCCAGCTATTGGGCTTTCGCAACTCGTTTCACCTCGGTTATGCCCAGTAATGTCGTTAAGCTCTTGGGAACCGATTACCTTGAGAAACGAATGTTTAGCCTGGCACCCCAGGGCTTTCGTTTTCTCACCATGTTACTCACCTGTTGTTTGAAGTTTGTTCTGAATGCAGCGGACCAGTCAGTAATGTCTTAGGCCTCTTCGGATGTCTCTTTTTCTTTGGCATACGCTCATTAGTGATCGGATACCAAAGAGGGGCATCTGTAGACAGCCAAATTTGGCCCAAGGCCCGATCGAAACACTTTTCGAGAGAGGTACAATTATGAGCTTTTGATGGCATGTATGGAACCCTTATGAGTCACCTTAAACCCTTAGGAATCACCCTAGATCCCTTAAGAACCTATCCCAAACCTTTAGAAACCAATCCCGACCCTTAGAACCCATTTCGAACACCCTAAACCTAACCTTCCCGGGCAATGGATGAGGAGTGGTGCACCATGACTATCTAAGGTCTTCCACTAATATCAAATCATATACCCTTAGAAAGAGGACTTCTCCAACTTTCCAACGAGCCACAAATTACCTCAATCGAAGTTGTATATCAAAAGTTATGACCATTTGAAAATCGGGCTTTTTTGGAGGGATTTTTGCCTAGCGCAACTAATAGTTGCGCCAAGCCATTTTCCCCCTGAATTTGCCTGGCGCAACTAATAGTTGCGCCAGGCCTTTTTCCCCCAGAAATGGCCCCCTCGCGAAACCAACTTCTAGGGTTTTGCCCTGAATTTCGTAATTAGGGTTTGACTTGTTGACCTCGACCTTTGGAGTGTGTTTTGATAATTCTATTGCACCTATTCACTACCTATTTGCAACCCCTTAAGTGGCTTAAGGCCTCACCCCATCATCCACCATTGGAAGACCTTCCCACACATTTTAAGGCTCAAAAAACCCTAGGAAACCTTAGATTGCCCATTACCTAATTGCTAATCCAATTAGGACTTTAACCCCTCACTAATCCTCCCTTTCTCTATAAATAGAGAGCCACCCCTCTTGCTTAAGGGCTGAGAATCTCTACCTAAGAGAGAAAGAGCTTAAAGTGAGAAGATCTTTCTCCCTTTGGTGCACACCCCCATACAAATTCCAGAATTCACAAAACTCCTTTAGACCTTAGCATTTCATAGAAAACCCTTAGGTTAGGTGTGTGTGATCCCCTAGCCTCCCTTCCCTACCTCTTAGCTTCAAGCCTTAAGAGTTAGAACCCCACTTACCACCATGCAAAGCCTTCAAGAGCTCATCAAAGGAAGCCACACAAGGCTCTCCTACGGTGCTACAAGGGCTCGAGGGCTCCGGCTTTCCCCTTTCTTCTCCTATCTATTTCTAGCTCCCTCCATCCTCCCATTTGTGCCGTTACGCCGCCGACTTTTTGGTAGGAACGGAGGGGCACAAGTAGGATTCTAAGCCCTTTTGGGCAAGAGGAGGCTATTTTCTTTTCTTTTACTTCATTTTATTTTTGGCTATTAGTTGAGACCGTGTTAAGCGGGTTGATCGGGTGCCTAACACCTTCTCGATCGATAACCGAAGCCCCTACCCAAGAGCCTTTGGTGTGGACCGAATTCAGTCATATTTTTAGCACTTCAGTGCTCATAAAAATGAACTAGGTATCCCGAGACACCGAAAGCTCTGGGTGGCAACTTTATATTTTCGTTAGAGAGAGCATCGTCGCAATGGGATCATCTCGATTCCCACGGTTGCACAACTGGGTTCAAAATTGAGACAGAGCGAGGAGCAGATTCTGCTCTGAGCATCCAATCGTAGGCTTCAGGGAGGATTGATTGGAGAACAGATCCCTCCACTTATTACTCCTTCCTCTTCCACCACCTTCACCACCTCCGTTACCGTCTCCTCAATGCTGCCTTCACTGCTCCCTAAAAGGGACCGATGTGAAGACTAGCACCCTCATTCCTAATACCGCCCATTCCCAGAATAACGACATCTCAGAACATCGCCTCAAGGAAAAGATCACGCGAAGTAATAAACATAGGAAGAAACGACATCCCAATCGAATGATTAGATCGCCCAATATCACCAAAATGCAAATTTTAGAATACAAAATATCCAAAAAAAGTAAAACTCGAGATTAAACAGGAGAATGAGAAACAAATGAAGACTCCCCCACTTATATAGAGTACGGACTTAATAACGCACCAGAACACGTGCACTTAACTCGATCACGTGCCACGCATGCTGCGTACAATCCAAAACACGCGCCCCGACCCGAGCGCGCAACTGAACCATCGCCCGCGCCAATGGCACAACACTCTGATCATGCGCTAACTACAGATAGCACAATCGTATCAAATGACACACTACAGACACGTAATACGAAAGGTCACCCGTACACTGACCCGACGATGTCTCGATCACGCGTCATAATTAGAGCGCGTGATCTAATCGCACACGCACTCCCACACACATAAATAGCACTTCGAACTTGTGATCGCATGCCCAGAAATAGGTGTGCCACCATATTGAGCAGACTAAACCATATGTGCAATGACTGACTTTAGAAAAAATCTATACCTTCACATTTTTCTACCTCACCTTGATCAAAATTCTCATGTCCCATCGCTTAGCCTCACAGACTGTTCAGAGAGAAAGAAGGAGAGAGGGGCAGCCCCGTCACGCACAACCCATCACGACAAGATGCACACACATGACACCACCTCGATATCCAGTCCCATTGTAATAAATTAGCCATGCCCTCATGTCCCATTGTGAAAAGCCAAAAGCAAATCTCTCGAAGACATTTGCACACCGCCAACCAAAACTAAGCCAATCACGACACAACCACAATGTGATTTTTTTTCATAACCCAAGATCTGCCAAAGAAAGAAGCGAGACATACCTATCACACAAATATCCTATCAGTGTTCCATCGCAAACATCATTACAACGAAACATTCGGACACAACCCCACCACACATCCGTGAATATGTCTTCTTGTGATGCAACTACGACTCGTTCTCACTACGAACATGCCCCATCGTGACACAACAACCTCGACACCAATCACACCTCCCCAAAATCCTCGTCATGAAATAGTGCATGGAGTTAAACCCTTTAAAAGCCCCATCGCTAACTATACTTAGCCAACATCCCATCGCAAAAGCGAAGGGACTCCTCCCACTTCCCATCGCAAACATCACTACCCGAAAAGCTCAGACAATACCTGTTGCACCATATGATGAAAGGGAAGAAAGCTCAACTATGCCCCATCGCTAAAGTGGAGAGCCCTCTCCAAATTGCTCGCTACGTAATAGTCACCAGACACTATTGCCGCAGTGGAAATGCACAAAGATTCGAGACTCCTCCCATGTCCCATCGCATCCGACCGATGCCAAGTTCCAACATGAACATCCTATCAGAATCCCCATGTCTCGCCAGGACTCATCCAGCATGCAGCCAAAGAAAGGAAAAAATTACTACTGTCCCATTGTGACATCACTTTCCCAAGACATCACATCATACCAGGACTATCAAGCCCCGCCACAGCGGACCTGAAGAAATGAAAAACCTCCAGCATCCCATCACGACACTACGGCACCACCGAACCACACAAGCTACGCATAATTCAGGTAAGTATCACCCTTCTCTTTACTCGATATTATTCTAAAAAAATATAATAAATATATAGTTAGCTATGATTAAGTCAAAATATTTTCAAAACCCATCTCTCTCGACTCGCGAATCACTCTAGTCCTCCCATAAGAGACAATCATCAGTATTCATCGAGAAGGTTAGAGGAAGTATCCAATATGCCAAGTGTCGTCTTAACAACCACACAAACGGTCAGGTCCACAAATCCCGTACCGGTGGATCTGCTCAGCGACATCTCGGAAGCCACATTTTTCGTCGATATACCACCGATTTGATCTTAAGTTAAATTTCTTAAAATTTTAAATTTTCAAAACCCCTTACTTCCAAAAAAAAGAAAGAAGAAGAAACAGCAAAAAAAACTCTTACCACTTACTCTTAAAACCAAGAATCTTATTCCAAAACCAAAAAAACCTTTTACTCCCAAAACAACAAAAACAAAAAGAAACCGAAATCAAAGAACAAAAAGACTCACCTATCAAAATTGCAACCTCAATTACCAACCCGAACCGGCCATTCTCTTGGGAAACCGAACAATGAGTATATTTAATCTAAGAACTTACAAACGCCTATTGGAAAAGGAATGCCTGACGTGGATTACTGTGAGCAATGACACGCCCGGTCTAACATGACTTAGGAAAGCCTTCGACATTATTTTGCATTGTATTATTATTAGTCCTTGGACCTATTTATGGATATTTGTATGATGCCTCCCAGTACCTCGACTGCGTCATACCCCTCAATTTGACTGCCCCTTGCAGTAGGTCACGACATGCAGCAGAATGCCCCTTGCACCCACAGATTAGGATATGGTGATTCTCCTTTCCGTTTGACTGTCACTCACAACAGGTCGCGCCACATGATGGGATGCTTCTTGCACCCGCAGAATAGGATACGCTGACTTCTCCTATAGATTGTCTATGACAGCAGGTCACGATACGTGATGGGATCACCCTTGGACATCCACGGCATGGAACACGCCTTTCAAAAGCTACCACTGGGCCCCAGAATGCTCTATTTTAGCTTGTACTGATAGATAAAAAAGCCAACCATGTCATGTCAGCATCCTCGATTCACATTTGTGATTTCCCAAGAGAAATGAGAAGACACCTCGAATGAGGGGTGTCTACTTCTTCGGCGCGTTCTTACTTCACATGAGCGCGCCGAAGAGAGGCATTTGTAGACACCCCCATTTTGCCCTCTCAGAATATACAAATCTGTTCGATCAACCTTTGACCTCATAACCCTAATTGGGACCATATGCTGAAACAATAGTATATGGCTGAACACAGGTTGAAACAATAGCTGTGGCTCAGGCCCCATGATCGTAACGTAGGGACCATGCACTGAAATAATAGTACATGGCTGAACACAGGCTAAAACAATAGCTTTGTGGCTTCGATCCTGACGTAGGGAGACTATATACTAAAATAACAGTATATAGTCAGAATGCAAACTGAAACAACAGTCTTGCATTTCAGACCCCTTTGCCTTCATATTGGAACCATATGCTAAAACAATAGTGGCTGAACACAGGCTGAAATAATAGCTCTGTGGCTCATGCCCCATAACCCTATGCAGGGACCATGCACTGAAATAATAGTATATGGCTAAACACAGGCTGAAACAATAGCCCTGTGGCTCAGATTCCAACATAAGGAGACTATATACTAAAATAATAGTATATAGTCAAGATGCAGACTAAAATAATAGTCTGGCATTTCAGACCTAACTCGGACCCGAACAGCCCTGAATTATGCACCTAAAACCACGTGCACAATTCAATTATACGCAAAACTACATGCGTGCAATCAGTCCCCTTCTAGACCTAACTTCCTTTCCCCAAATCATCACAAGACTCGATCACTCGCTTCACACGAGACATGCGATTGGATTGAGCACCCCACCACCGACGCGCAATTGGCCTACGCCTGACCTAGTCTTACAGTCCTTGACCCCCAAGCTTCCTCGTTTAAATGCTTCGAATGAAGCTCTTAATTAGATTGCGCACTCCACACTAGGTACGCAATTAGTTCTAACATGATTAGAACTAGGAAAATCGCTAAGCAAGTCAGTCGATCGCTCACTGAGTCGATGACCGACTCAAAGGGATTAAGCACCAGGAGACCGGTGCGAATTCGGTTAAATGCCTGAAATAGGGCGTTTAATTGGAGAAAAACCTATAAAATATTTTTTTTAATTCGACCCACAGAAACAGCACGAACGGGAGAGGCAGGCAATTTCGAGAGAGAACATATTTTTTTGATATTTCGAAACCAGAGAGCTCCGAGAACGAACACATAGAGGAACATAGCCATGATTTCAAGATTCAAGCTTCGAATCTTTGAGATTTCTCTCCGCAACCCCAATCGTAGGTAAAAATCTTAGTTTTAGACTTAGGATTTCCCATAGTTTTAATTATTAATATCAAATTTTCAGTTTTAGACCTTAGCACCCCTTTTTTAGACCGTAATCTCTTATATCTGATTCTAGTTCTCCGTTTCTAGAACCAGTCCTTAATCTGACGTCTAATTTACCAACCCTAGGCTTTAATTCCATTCTAAAATCTTAATTTTCAACCCTATCATTAATCTCTAGTTCTAGTTCTTAGGTTCTAGAACAAGTCCTTAATCATACGGTCTAATTTTTTTATTTCAGACCTGAATTCAGTCCTAGAATTTTTAATTTTAGTTTTAATTTCTTAGTTTAATATTTTTTTAAAATCCCAAGTATTAATTTAGTTTCTATAATTCTAGTTTCTTAATTTAATTCATAATTATAATCCCAAAATCGACTCCAAAAAGCCAAAAATATAATATTATAGTCCAAAATCTAATTTGCTTTAACCTCAGCCACCCGATTTGTCCAAGGGAGCTTACGAAGGGTACTAGGGAACAAGGCCAATCCTCCTTAGCATAGCGGGCCCAAAACCCTTTTTTTTATAATTATTTTGTTGCTTTAATTAGGATTAGAAAATCAGTTCAATGACTTTATCTTAGAATTTTAATATAAGTAATTTGCATGCTTTATTTTGATTAGATCCTTAGAATAATTGCTCTGATTCTAATTCTAATAAATTAGTTCCTTTATTTTAATTAGATTTTTAAAGTTAGCATATTTGTTTTAATTAGATTTTAATAAAATTAATTCATTGCTTAAATTAGAGTTCTAGTAAAATTAGTTCTCTATTTCAATTAGAATTTCAGTAGGACTAGTATACTTGCTTTACTAAAAATTTCAGTATAAGTAGCATGCTCGATTTAATTAAAGTTTCATTAAAATTAACATGTTTGCATTCCTAGTAAAATTAGGAGACTGATATCAATCGGACTTTTAGTAGTATTAGGACACTAAATTAATTGGAATTTTAATAAGTTTAGGAAACCAAGATTAATTAGACTCCTAATAGAACTAGAATACTAAATTAACTCACTATAATAAATTCTGACACAACTAAACTCAAAATAGAATTAGAAAATCTAAACTGATTAGAACTACAACAATAACGAGAAAGAAAAGGAAAATTAAACTATCAAAATTATAAGAAGAGTCACAGCTGCTGACGTTCGCAGGCAAACGATTCAGTAAAGAAGTAACCCACACCCGCTCTAAAGCGTGAACATTGACGTGTTGCAACATCGTTAAATATCTGCAGCTAGCGATCGCAACAAACTAGAAATCTTTCTAGAAAATATTTTTTTTTATCTTTACCTCCACCATTTCAAACGCCGCATCGCTAGAGTCCACTTGGACAGAATTGGGCCACTGATTCAACGGGGACCGAGAGGAACTCAGAAAAAGCGCGCACCAACAATAAGGAAATTAAATGTCCATTTCTATATAATGACATAATAAAAAAATATAACAAAAGATGGTACTAATCCTATGCCAATTGCATGAACAAAAGAACCGAACCATCAGTGACAAATAGTAGTCGACCAAAGATGATTCATAAAACAAATGTCGTATCATGTAATTACATCAATTCTATCTTATACTCGCTGGATGTACCAAGCCTTACAAATAAACTCTCAAAATATGCAGCGCTAGTCCACTAAAAGAACTCGTTAGGAGGGGGCTCAGTCTCCTCTGGCACATACTCTGAGTCATCGGGATCTACGTTCTCAGTACCCACTTCAATACCTGTACCTGTGACGTATAGTCGAAGGGTGAGCTAACATCTAAGCTCATTAAGAAAATATAATGAACATGCATATCTTTCACATCACACATATCTTTCATGACAAAATTTAAAGCACATATATCTTACTGAGACTCTCAGTTTAAAAGCATTTAAATTGGCTAAGACCATTGTCTGATACACATTTCTAAGTCACACTTATCATGATTTCAAAGCTTGTCTAATAACACACACACTTAAAATAGTTACTTAAATATTCTCTCGAGCATATATAGCATCAAGAGCCACATAATTTACCAATGGGAAACCCCAACCATCATCATTCAATGAATAATTTCACACACATATATTTTTCCAAGTCCCTTCGAAGAGCTGACTTTGGGTCACACAAAGTGTTACTGTAGAATGGTAACCAAAAAATGAATATCTCGCAGTACCAGGGCACACTTAGGGATATCCTGCCGTACCGGTCACAGTTATACAGCCGCGTTGGTAGAGTATCACACATAAACCTTAAATAAAAGTGCTAAATCTACATATGGTTTATCACCGTGAGTTTATGGTAATTTATAATAGTTCAAAGTTTCAATCTTTCACACACATACTTATTCACATCACAGACATATTTACATTCTTCTAATGTACACACACATATTCACATCCTGCTGAAGTACACACACATATCTGATGGCACACACACACACATAGTTTTTCTCTTAGTGCTCATACACACACAATTCACATGTTAAAAGCTATGAATGAAATTCAAGCCAATTCGAAGACAAAATTATAAAACACACTTACTCTTATCATATCTCCAAATCCATGCTAGTTGTAATCCAATGCACATGTTAAGGAGTTTTCCCTACCTCAACGAGAAGTTAAAACGAAGTCCTCTTACTTCGAGTTAGTTCCTTTCTTACACACACATGCTCATACCTAAAACCTACCACAACATGATCCACACGTCAGAAGTGATGTAAAACAGGAAGATATTAAGTCTCCCCCAAGTCCTCTTGTCAAAATAAAATAAAATCCTGAATCTGCCTAAATCGATTGATCGATTCCCAAAACCAATCGATCGGTTTCTAAATCGATCGATCGAGCTCTATTTCGATCGGTCGGTTCCTTCGGAAACCTATCTACTTTTGGTGCCACAATCCGTTTGATCAGTTCCCAAATTGATCGATCAGATTTCAAATCGATCGATCAAAATTCTATTTCGATTGGTCGATTTCTTCAAAAACACTTTAACACACACACTGTTTTTCATAAATCGCTAGATAAGTGTTCAAACCGATCGGTCGGTTTCACATATCGATCGATCGAACATAATTCCAATCGATTAGTTTCTCCAGAAACCTTCAGACTTTCACTCTTGACAGAATCGATCGATAGATCACTTATTTTGATCGATCAGTTTAGTCAGATTCTTCACATCTTGGGTTTTAACTTCCCAAACTCATTTCTCTTGAATCTTAACCACTTTTCTTCTAATTTTCCATCCACATGGTAATTAAATACTAACATACACATACATCACAACTTAATATAATTCTTCTTACCTTTAATTTGTCGATTCCTCGAACCACGAGCTCACACGTCAAGCTAGGGCTTCAAAGCTTTGAATTGGGGATTCTCCTCGATCCTCAATCCGCAACTTCGCACCTTGGCTTAAACCTTGCACACGTACACACAAATTCAAACTCACCTTCCTTCTCTCTCTTCTCAATAACTTCTTCTCATCAACCAAGGTAAGAGAAATAAATTCTCTTCACATTTAACTTTTATACTTGAAAGCCATGAACTTGGGTGTTAAGCCAATACCCCGAGTCTCAATGTACATTACTCTCTCCAATAGTCCATACACATCCTATTATCAGTTTTTTTCACTTAAGACCTAACCCAATTTAACCTACTTAATGTTCTTATATTTTATCTTGTCGGGTACGTGACCAGTCGAGCACGCACATCGAGATGGACTGTTCAAAGGTCAAAAATTTTAGGACTTTAGACCCACACTTTAAGGTATTTAAGATTTGATTTTCTTTTCTTTCATAACTCATAGGGAGTTATACTAGAACTCTTTTGTGGCACTCTATTTAAAAGATGACAAACAGTGAGAAGTGCTTTACCCCATAAATTTAAATTTAAACTTGAATTTAAAAGCGTAGCATTTACCATTTTAACTAAAGTTCGATTTTTTCTTTCTGTTGTACCATTTTATTGAGGAGTATAAGGCGCAGTCGTAAGATGTACAACCCCTACATTTTTACAAAATTCATTAAAATCAATTAAAGTGTATTCTCCTCCTTTATCAGATTTTAAAGTTTTAATTTTAAATTTTAATTGATTTTCAACTTCTTTTTTATAAGCTTTAAATTTTTCTAAAGCTTTTTCTTTATGTTTTAGCAAATAAACATAAGTATATTTAGAATAATTATCAATAAATGTTATAAAATATTTGTTTCCTCCTTTAGTGAAAATACTATTTAAATCACAAATATCAATATGAATCAATTCTTAAATCTGAGATTTTCTTTCTACTTTATTAAAAGGTTTTCTAGTGATTTTAGTTTGAACACAAATTCTATATTTTTCATGAATATTTTTCTCACATCTAGGAATTAATCTTAATTCTATCATAGAATTTAAACGATTAGCATTCGCATTCTCTAATCTATCATGTCATAATGAAAGAGAATTAATAATATAAACGGAAGAAGGCATTTCATTAATTACATTTAATTTGAACATGCTATTACAGACATATCCTTTCCTCACATATACACCACCCTTAGTGATTACAACTTTATCTATTTAAAACACTAATTGGAAACCATGTTTATTGAGTAAACTAGTTGAAATCTGATTCTTACGAATCTCAGGAACATATAATACATCGGTCAAAGTAAGGGTCTTATCGGAAGTCAATTTGAGATTGATTTTCCCTGAACCCTTGACCTTTGCAGTTGAAGTGTTTCCCATGAAGAGCTCTTGTCTGTTCATGTCCTCCACATAGTTGGTGAAAAAAGATCTGCAGTTAGAAACATGCCTAGTGGCACCAGAATCGATCGACCAGTCTTTTTCTCTTTTAACCATATGGATTTTAGAAATCATGGCTACGAATTTTTCTTCAATCACATTCGCTTGAAATTTTTTCTCCATTTTTAAAAGTCTGCAATCTATTTTGAAGTGATCGGGTTTTCCACAGTGATAACAACTGCCCTTTTTCTTTTGGCCCTGATGACCTTGGCTCTTATTTTTCTTGTTAGCCTTATCAGAATTAAAGTTGCCTTTCAGCTTTTCATGTGATTTGGATGTGTCAACTTCCACAATATGAGCCTTTAAAATAATTAATATATTTATTATATTCTAAACTAATAAATAAATTAACAATCCCCCACAATTTTTAAAGAAAATAAAGACACTAGTATCAAAAATATGTGCATACCATGAAAGGTACCTTTTAGGTTTGAACTTTCACTTAGTGCAAACATATCAAAGTCTTATCAAGGTGCACAAAGACCATAGTCTTGAACTGAGTGCCCTATATGACACAACCAGATAAATAACACACACATAAAGATCAAGTTTTCTATAAAGCTAGCACTATTATGGCCTTGTGCTTATATCCTAGTTTCATGAATGCTTTTGAGAAAAAACTATAATCTCATAGAAAGTGGTCGCACCTCCGCATTCACATAGGTAAGTCTGTCGAATGTGTTTCTGTAATCAAATACATTAACATAAAATATTATAACTTATTAAGAATAAATACTCATCCTTCTCTTTTTCATTACAAATTTTAAGCACTTTACACCTGTCTTGGGATAAATATTTTAACTAAATTAAAGTGCTTCTAATCATCACTCTCCTGTCATACCATTCCATTGAATTTAAGAATTTGTTATACAAATATTAAGTTAGATTTCTGACATAGGTGATCAAGTATATGGTTTTAGTCTTATCCCGATAGATGTTTTTTTTACCAATTCTCTAGAAAGTCTTTTGGTAAATGGATCAACCAAATTATTATTGATCCGAATGGAGTCTATCCCAATTACTCCATCCTTGAGTAATTCTCTAATATAACGGTCTCGTTGACCAATATGTCTATTCTTTCTATTATAAACTTTATTGTAGGTTTGTGCTCTTGTAGCCTCACTATCACAATTTATTATAATAGGTGACATTGGCTTTGGCCACATAGGAATTTCCAAGAGTAAATTCTGAAGCCATTCTACCTCTTTGCCATATATCGTTAAGCCAATAAACTCAAATTCCATTATGGAATGAGTAATATATATTTACTTTTTATATCCCCATGAGATCACAGCACCACTGAGAGTGAATACTCATCCACTCGTTGCTTTGGATTCATCTGAATTCCAACTTGCATCACTGTATCCTTCTAAAACCTTAGAAAACTAAAATAATTTAATCCATAATTTACAATTCCTTTTAAATATCTAAATACATGAGATATAGCATTTCAATGATCATGACATAGATTACCAGTATATCTACTTAATTTTTCAACTGTATATGCTAAGTCAGGTCTAGTATAGTGCATTGCATACATCAAACTACCGATTACTCTAGCATATTCTAACTGATTTACAGATCTACCTTTCTTATAAAAAAGTTTGATGCTCGGATTATATAGTTTTAATACAAGTTTATCATCTAAATGATTATATTTCTTGAGAATTTTCTCTATATAATGAGACTAGGTTAAAGTAAACTCATTATCATTTTTTATTATTTTGATTCCTAAGATGGCATTGGCATTACCCATATCTTTCATATCAAAACCAAAAGAGAGAAAAGATTTAGCATCCATTATACTATCTAAATTAGTACCAAATATAAGCATATCATTTGTATATAAACATATGATAACTCCCTTATTTGAAGAAAATTTACTATAAACATATTTACCAGATTCATTAATTTTGAAACCGTTAGAAACAATAATACTTTCAAATTTTTTATGTCATTGTTTAGGGGCTTGTTTTAAACCATAAAGGGATTTAATTAATGTACAAACTTTATGCTCGTGTCTGATCATTACAAAACCTTCTGATTATTCCATATAAACTTCTTCTAATTCACATTTAAGAATACAGTTTTTACATCCATTTGATAAATTTATAAATGATAAATAGAAGCAAGTGCTATTAAGATTCTAATAGTCAAAATTTTGGCTACTGATGCATAAGCATCAAAAAAGTCAATACCTTCCTTTTGTCTAAATCATTTTGATACCAATCTGACCTTAAACTTATCTATAGTTTCATCAGCTTTTAGTTTTTATTTGAAAATACATTTACAACCTATAGGTTTAGATCCTTCAGGAAGATCAACTAGTTTTCATGTTTTATTTCCCACTATAAATTTTATTTCATCAATTATTGCTTCTTATCAAAAGGCAGCATCTTGTGATTTCATAGCCTCATCAAATATTAAAGGATCATTTTCGATATAAAAAGAAAACATGGTCTCCTTTACTTGTTCTGACCTTGTTCCTTATATAACAAACATATAAAAATCTAAACCAAAATATTTTTCTTTTCGCATTCTTTACTTCTTTTGAGATCCATGTTTTCTATATTTTTAGAATTTATAATTAATTTTTCTTTATCCAAATTTTCATTAATTCTAGGAATAGAAGAAAAATATTGCTCATAAAATTCAACATCTCTAGATTCAATTATACTGTTTTGATCAATTGCACCCTTAGATTCAGTTACCAAAACTCTGTAAGCTTTACTTGAGACAGCATGGATTTTCCCAACACTTTTTTTTTTTTAACTTTAAGCCATAAGGGAAAACTCGGACCGTCGGGTCGCTGATCACGTTTCGAAATACTGTGAGTATGGTACAACCACAACATATGAAAATTAAAATAATTAATGTGTATGGCAGAATAGGAGAATTCTGTTCTTATACGAAACATGGTCTAACTAATTTAAAACCACCGGTGATGGCCGACCATCACCTAAACAATGGTGAACAAGAATAAACATCAAATTCTAATTCTACCATTCTACAAAAGGTCGGACCTACCAAGTTCAACCGCAAAGATCTAAGACTAAGTCTAGTCAACTCCCCCAGACTAAGGTAGAAGATACGACTCAAGCTCCAAATCCAAATCGAGACTTGCAAACTGTGACATATAGTCGAGGGGTGAGATTCCAAGCTCAGTAGAGGAACTCAAGATTAATTACATTCTATCAGATGCATTCATAGATTCACTTATCATAAACCAAGAAAACATTTTCAGGTCAAATCAGAAGTTTCTTTCAAAACATTTTTCATATAAAATAAAGACTAACTTTCAACTTGAAAACGGACACAGATTTCAGAAGCATTTCCTGTCAAAAACTGAGCCAAAATTCAATAACAAGTTTATATCAGGACAAATTTTGCAAATCTTAAGTACAAGATGTCTAGTTCAACGACAATTTCATATCATACAATAAACTAAATTTTGAAACCATTTATCCAAAAACGAAAATCAAACTGCAGAAGCATTTCATGTCAATACAAGGACAATTTCAAGTTCATGTTCGAGTTCAGATTTAGAGTTGATTCGGAGTCACTTCCAAATATTGAGTTCAATTCTGTGCATGTAGTTCGCCCTAGCAGTCCACAATAGTACGATTAATCTGCCCATAGCGATCCACAATTGTACACATAATCTGCCTATAGCAGTCTACACATGCATGTATAATTCACCCATAGCGGCTCACTATGTATACAAAAAATTCACCCATAGTGGTCCACATCAATTTGTCTGGTTTATTATTCGACTCATTTACATACTTTACAGGTTCGATTCACGGATATCCCGTCATGCCGGTTCAATTCATATTCACGTACATGTCATATAGATTCGATTCACGGATATCCCGCCGTGCCGGTTTGATTCACGAATGTAACCGCCGTGCCGATTCGATTCACAGATATCCCGCCATGTCGGTTCGATTCATAGGTGTGATCGCCATGCCAATTCAATTCATGGATATCCCGCCGTGCCGATTCGATTCATGGATATCCCGTCATACCGGTTAGATTCACAAGTTCTTATTTTCAAAGCTCGGATTCATGTTCAAATGTCACATTCAGATTCAGAGTTCATGTTCAAGATTCATAGTTTGATATAATCAAATTTCAAGGATTTGATAATTCACAGGTTTCAAAAACGAATTCATAATTCAAAAATCAATCTTCTACACTAGCTCTAATGATCATGTTCGAAACTCAAAATTCGATGAAACACGCAAGGTTCATATTCGAGGTTCAAGACTTTTAGTGCTAACAATTTCAAAGGCTGATTTCATTTCTAAAACATGAGTTCGATCTAAAATTTCAAAAGTCAAACATATATTCATTTTCAACATTTAAACACAGTCAAATTCTTAACAATCAAAAGCATTTCAAACATTTAAATTAACTACATCATGCAAATCCATGAATTTAAGTCAAAAATGCCATTACTTAATGAAGTTTCCCTACCTCGGTTGTGAAATCACGCAAAATCATGCAAAACATTGCCAAAATCCTCGCGGATGCTCCCAAACCTTAACCTACATTACAAGGCATTCACATACTCACATGTGTTGGTTGTTTTATATTGTTAAGTGTTGTTGTGCTCTTGTTATAAAAAATGTGATAAAAATTATAGCAGAAATAAAGAAGGCAAAAACAACTAAAAAGGGATTGAAAATGGATCAACACAAACACAAAACAATCCCACATAGTCCTACAAGATCCAGGGTTGTTGTAATAAGTTTTAGATAAGTAAGGGTTGTCCCACCGGGTGAATGATCTAAACACAATAGTGGAATAGTAGATCTCCATATCTACGATAGATCTGACAGCTCTAACCTAACTAGGAAACCAAGGTAAAGAGAGGGGGTTTTTGGGTTATCACAACTACACTAAAAATAGAAAATAAAACTAACTATAAAAAACAACAATAAAGGAAAGGAGTTTAGAGATGAATGGAAATGGTTTGATAAAATAAACAGAAAATATGGGAAGTAAACAGCCAGGGATTGATTTTCACTGAAAAAGATATGGCAAGGCAGAGCAAGAGCTGGGATTACAGTTGTCCTTCATTTAGCTACAAGCACAAATGCAATGAAGAAGAATCCAACCCAACCCTGAGATATAGACTAGTCCTAGAGCTATATCCTATCCACCTGAATGATCACAGGATATCCCATGGATATACTCTAGTCATGGTGGTTAAAGGTCAGAATAAGAAAACCATTGCAGCGACTATATTGGCAAGGCTACAAGCTCATGCCTCCATAGGTGCAGAAAATCTAATAAGATCTAAATGCAAAATACTAGAAATTACAGATTTAATGGAATAGTAAAAATAGCTTTGCGTTGCTTAAAAGGTACTTACAATGGATTAGCCCTTAAGGCTACAGTCTCTGCAAGCCTCCAGACCCTTTACAATGCTCTCACACAGTCCCTTTACAGCTTAAATCAACCCTATCTATTACAAAGATTTAGCTCAACATGCTAAGCTAAGGAAAGAAGAAAAAGAAAAAATGACCTAACCCTAAAAATGCATTCATAGATTAATTACATTCTATCAGATACATTCATAAATTCACTTATCATAAACCAAGAAAATATTTTCAGGTCAAATCAAAAGTTGGCTTTTAAAACATTTTTCATATAAAATAAAGACAACTTTCATGTTGAAAACGACACGGATTTTAGAAGCATTTCATACCGATAACTGAGTCAAAATTCAATGACAAGTTTATATCAGGACAAATTTTGCAAATCTTAAGTACAAGATGACTAGTTCGAAGGCAATTTCATATCTTATAATAAACTAAATTTTGAAACCATTTATCCAAAAATGAAAATTAAAGTGTGAAAGCATTTCATGTCAACACAAGGACAATTTCAAGTTTATGTTCAAGTTCAGATTCAGAGTCGATTCGGAGTCACTTTCAAATTTTGAGCTCGATTCGTGTGCATGTAATCCGCCCTAGCAGTCCACAATAGTACGATTAATCTGCCCATAGCAGTCCACAGTTGTACACATAATCCACCCATAGCGGTCCACACATGCACGTATAATCCGCCCATAGCGACCCACAATGTATACGAAAAATCCACCTATAGCGGTCCACTTCAATTTGTCTGGTTTATTATTCGACTCATTTACATACTTTACAGGTTCGATTCACGGATATCCCGTCGGGCTGGTTTGATTCATATTCACGTACATGTCATATAAATTCGATTCACGGATATCCCGTCGTGTCGGTTCGATTCACGGGTGTAACCGCCGTGCTGGTTCAATTCATGGATATCCCGCTGTGCCGGTTCAATTTACGGGTGTGACCGTCGTGCCGGTTTGATTCACGGATATCCCGCCATGCCAGTTTGATTCACGGATATCCCACCGTTTCGGTTCGATTCACAAGTTCAAATTTTAAGTTCGGATTCATGTTCAAATGTCACATTCAGATTCAGAGTTCGTGTTCAAGATTCGTAGTTCGATACAATCAAATTTCAAGGATTCGATAATTCACAGGTTTCAAAAATGAATTCATAATTCAAAAATCAATCTTCTACACCAGCTCTAATGATCATGTTCGAAACTCAAAATTCGATAAAACACGCAAGGTTCATATTCGAGGTTCAAAACTTTTAGTGCTACCAATTTCAAAGGCTGATTTCAATTCTGAAACATGAGTTCGATTCAAAATTTTAAAAGTCAAACATATATTCATTTTTCAACATTTAGACACAGTCAAATTCTTAACAATCAAAAGCATTTCAAACATTTAAATTAACTACATCATACAAATCCATGAATTCAAGTCAAAAATGTCATTACTTAATGAAGTTTCCCTATCTCGGTTGCGACATCACGCAAAATCATGCAAAACGGTGCCAAAATCCTGGCGGACGCTCCCAAACCTTAACCTACATTACAAGGCATTCACATACTCACATGTCAATGATTAAATATCACACATGTTTATAGTTCCTAATTTTTTCTCAAAACTAGGGCGAAAAGGACAAGTTCGCATTAACTTTGGATCATGTGAAACTTGTCCCTACTTGCCACCTATTTTTTACCTTTAAAAAATTAGATTCATAAATTTATTAATTCATAAAAGTTATAGTGCTCGTTTTCCCCTTTCCAACACATCTAGAATGGCAACAATTGGAGTTTAGGGTCAAAAGTTACGACCAAAGTACCAGAAAATAAGAGCTCTCGCTATAGCGAGAATGTATGGCGAGGCCTTCAGGGCATCAATAGTTCACATGTAACGAGCAATGTCATTTTTGCCTATTTTTCATGTAGCACTACTGCCGTGGCGAAGTGCTTCATCTGATCTCACCGCTGAAGTTTTAGGGTCGCCGCGACGAGTTTACTATGACCCGTTTCACTTGGGTTTCTTCCTCCTCGATCCAAAACGCCCAAAATCACATCTAGTGATCCTAACTATGTCTAAAAATGCATTTCTCATCACAAATCAAAATTCTTACCTCCTAATTCAAGTACGCAAGATCCATGATGATCGATACAAAGAAAAATTGACACCTAACTCGTCATTCATTGCATGCATCAATTTCCTTTCGAAACCCTTGCTGAAATTCAAACACACAGACTAATCACATCTAATTCCCATGAGTCATTCTAAAATTCACGCATGTATGCAGTAGATTCAAAGACTACCTTTGTTAAGTGTGAATGCGAGGATTGCGATGGCCAAAATCGAAGGAATCAATGTTGAACTTGTCGTTCAACCGCTGATCGATCACTTCTTTGAGGTTACAAACCAAATCAAATCCTTGAGAAGAGAAATTTGAGGATATCAATGGATAGATTTCCTCCATTCGAGCCTAGCGGTGCCGAAGCTCGGAGTCTCTTGACGCTACAAGGCGAAGCAATGATTTCCGGAGGTGAATGAAGAAATTTCTCTCAGTTCCCTCTCATGGCCATTTTCTCTTTTCAAACGGGTTTGCAAATGAGGCTAATTAAGGATATGGGGTTTTTCTTTTTATATTAAGTGTAGTTGGTTAAGTGTGGAGCCGGTACACCACAAGTCGGTGTATGGGCTCTATCTTAAGGCCACAACTATTGGGTCTTAATCCATGGGCCTAATTAATCACTAGGTCCTAATTCTTGGGCTATTAACTAACGAGTCTATGTCGAGGCTTTCATTAATGGGTCTTGATCCAGGCCTCCTAAGGCCCCTAAAGAATGGGTCTTGACTACCCACTTGGACTATGCACGGTGCACGGCGCATGACGCACGTCTCACCAATGCCAAAACTAATCGACACACAAGTGTTCGAAAATATTGGAGCTTGGGTCAGGTTTGTGCCTAGGGTGCACATGATCGCCCATGATCATGTGTACGCCACTCATCTTGTTCTAATATATTTAAAATTAATTAACTACGCCAATGTTATACCATGGTGCTTGAAAGAGGAAATCGAACCTGGTCTGATCTGGGGGCTCGAGTTATGTGCAACACACACACCCCATATAAGGGTTCGAGTTTCAAAGATCAGTTTTTCGTCAAGAATTGGTCTCATATTTGCGGTTGGGTGTACTTACCCAATAGAGATAAATGGGTTAAAGGCCACATCACAGACATGAAAAGTTTGACCAAGGTCAAATTGGTCAAAGCAAGTCGCATCATCGTCGAAAGTCAATGATTCCACGCTAGAAAAATCGGGGTTATTACATCCTTCCCACCTTACAATTTTTTCGTCTCGAAAATTGGCGTATCCCATGCGAAAGGCATTGAAGCTTAGAAGTCGCAGATGAAAGTAGTCATGCTCCTCTCAAAAGCAAATGATTCATCATTGATGAAACATTTGGGTCATTACAACCTCCTCCCCTTAAAGGAATTTTCGTCCCTGAAAATTCACAACTTGAGTTCTGGTGTGCTTATTCTAGTAGGTGCTTAGACATCAAAGGTGAATCGGCTGCCGAAATATAAAGGTGTCATAGTCACTAATAAGATCAAAATCCCGCAATAATTTACATTAACATCAAAAGGCTTAAACCATTGACTAATTCCCCATAACCAGTAATCAAAAGGTATCTCATCACTAGAACAAAAACTCATTACTATCAACCGTAAACGTGAATCCAAAGTATGCCATCTCAACAAAAGAAAATTTAATCTAGAATCTCCAAAGTTATTCAAAACCAGGTAATCCACTATCACAACACTATCTATAAAAAGGCATTAAAATTCTCCATCAACACACATTAGAACCACAAGTTCAGGCTATTAACTACCGACATTAACTGTTAACTAGCAAACACAGCACCTCACACAAAGAAAAGGAGTCTAACCCATTAACAATTTCATGCATTAAGTTCTTTTTCTGTTCTTCGTCGCTTTAGGACAGTCCACTATACGGTTTCCTTTCCGTCCACACTTGAAGCAGCTCCTGTGACCCACCAACACTCTTCCATGATATGTGGCCCCCCACATCGAGAACATGATTCAATCGGTACAGATGAAGCGGTGTGTGCCTCTTGCAGGACCCTTGCCGATCTGGTCGTAGCAGGGCATGAAAGGCAAAAGGGTCTAGTAGGTGTAGAGACAAGTGGTCTCGAATGGGTGGTCTGAGTAGGTTGAGGGGGTGCTCGCATCAAGAGCCTCGGTCTCTGGCTCGCCGATTGATGGGTGTACGGCTGCATATAACTTGTCATATTCGCTTTTTGTTCTTCCTTTCGCTTATACATACTGTCAATATTTTTCAGCGACGAGGGCCAATCTTATGACTTGTGCATATGTTGTTGGCTCAAATAGAGAAATCCTCTCCTTGATGACCGGTTTCAGGCGTACTCAAACTTTTGGGCCTTCATTAGTTCGGTGGCCACTAGTAATGCTGCTAACCTAGAGAGCCTCGTGAATTCTTACTCATATTCACGAACTGTCATTTGTTCTTGTACCAGATTTGCAAACTGGATCTCCATCTGACGTCTCTCCGGTGCTAGGAAGTATCTCATTAAAAACCTCAGTATAGGTCCAGGTCCAAGTTGTCCTTGGTGCTCGGGTCCTTTCGACAGATTTCCACCACTCCCTCGAGTTGGAAGGAAGCCCAACTCACTTCTTCCTCTTAAGTGGAAGGAATTCTTCAAAGGGTCTTTTCCATTTGATTTAACCATGATTCCGCCTCGTCAGTTTGACCATAGAAGCTAGGGGGTCTCATCCTCTTGAACTCCTGGAATGCTGAGGGTTGGTGTCTCTCTACTAGAAGTGCAGCTTGCTGGTTGACCATGGTTTCTAGCAACTGCTCGACGCGACTGCTATTGCTTCCTTCTCCCAAAGGAAGGACGTTGGCGCCAATGGCTGCTCCCTCATCATTACACGTGCCTCTAGTATGGACAATTCTTGGTCGACCTCGTGGAGGCATACTGATCTATCATAATGAAACAAGGTTTCAGTTAAAAGTGATCGTGAAGACCAAAGCAAGTCTATTTAAGGTTTCTACGCCCTGACAAAGTAAACCTAAGCTCTATAAAATCTAAAGTCATTTAGAGACATGGCTCTGAATCTCTAGACGATTATAGAATAGGGATCGTGAATCCCTCCTAAGTTCCGACAAAATCTAATGTCATAGCGTTTGAGTCCCAATAGGACGAAATGCCTAAGCTCTGATATCAACTGTGACAGAGCCACAGTTGCCTATGCCCAGATAGAATCTACCACCATAGCTTTGAGTCCCCATAAGACCTAAAGTCTAAGCTCTGATACCACCTGTGACAGCGCAGATTTTCCCAACACTTTTTTTTTTTAAAAAAACTTTAAGCCGCAAGGGAAAACTCAGACCATCGGGTCACAGATCACGATCCGAAATACAGTGAGCATGGTACAACCACAACATACAAAAATTAAAATAACTAATGTGTATGGTAGAACAGGAGAATTATATTCTTATACGAAACATGGTCTAACCAATTTAAAACCATTGGTGATGGCCAACCATCACCTACACAAATTGTGAACAAGAATATACATCAAATTCTAATTCTACCATTCTACAAAAGATCGGGCCTACCAAGTTCAACCATAAAGATCCAAGACTAAGTCGAGCCAACTCCCCTAGACTAAGGTGGAAGATACAACTCAAGCTCTGGATCCAAATCGAGACCTGCAACCTGTGACGTATACTCGAGGGTTGATGTTCAAACAGAGTTCATGTTCAAGATTCGTAGTTTGATACAATCAAATTTCAAGGATTCGATAATTCACAGGTTTCAAAAACGAATTCATAATTCAAAAATCAATCTTCTACACCAAATCTAATGATCATGTTCGAAACATAAAATTTGATGAAACACACAAGGTTCATATTCAAGGTTCAAGACTTTTTAGTGCTAACAATTTCAAAGGCTGATTTCATTTCTAAAACATGAGTTCGATTCAAAATTTCAAAAGTCAAACATATATTCATTTTCAACATTTAGACACAGTCAAATTCTTAACAATCAAAAGCATTTCAAACATTTAAATTAACTACATCATGCAAATCCATGAATTCAAGTAAAAAATGACATTGCTTAATGAACTTTCCCTACCTCGGTTGTGAAATCATGCAAAATCATGCAAAACATTGCCAAAATCCTCGCGGATGCTCCCAAACCTTAACCTACATTACAAGGCATTTGCATACTCACATGTGTTGGTTGTTTTATATTGTTAAGTGTTGTTGTGCTCTTGTTATAAAAAATGTGGTAAAAATTACAGCAGAAATAAAGAAGGCAAAAACAACTAAAAAGAAGATGAAAATGGACCAGCATACAAACACAAAACAATCCCACACAGTCCTACAAGATCCAGGGTTGTTATAGCAAGTTTTAGATACGTAAGGGTTGTCCCACAGGGATGAATGATCTAAACACAATAGTAGAATAGTAGATCTCTAGATCTGCTACAGATCTGACAGCTCTAACCTAACTAGGAAAGCAAGGTATAGAGAGGGGGTTTTTGGGTTGTCACAACTACACTAACAATAGAAAATAAAACTAACTATAAAAAACAACAATAAAAGAAAGGAGGTTTAGAGAAGGATAGAAATGGTTTGATAAAATAAATAGAAAATATGGGAAGTAAGCAGCTAGGGATTGATTTTCACTGAAAAAGAAATGGCAAGGCAGAGCAAGAGCTGGATTACAGCTGTCCTTCATTTGGCTACAAGCACAAATGCAAGGAAGAAGAATCTAACCCAACCCTGAGATATGGACTAGTCCTAGGGCTATATCCTATCCACTTGAATGGTCACAGGATATCCCATGAATATGCTCTAGTCATGGGGGTTAAAAGGTCAGAATAAGAAAACCATTGCAGCAATTATGTTGGCAAGGCTACAAGCTCATGCCTCCATAGGTGCAGAAAATCTAATAAGATCTAAATACAAAACACTAGAAATTACATATTTAATGGAATAGTAAAAATAGTTTTGCAATGCTTAAAAGGTACTTACAATGGATTAGCCTTCAAGGTTGCAGTCTCTGCAAACCTCTAGACCCTTTACAATGCTCTCACACAGTCCTTTTACGGCTTAAATCAACCCTATCTATTACAAAGATTTAGCTCAACATGCTAAGTTAAGGAAAGAAGAAAAAGGAAAAATGACCTAACCCTAAAAATTTCTTAGGGCAAGAATATCCGCAGGGCTCCCTTGCTCTAGATATCTTCCAGATGTCCCTCCTTTTTCTGCATCTTTACATGGCTTTTATACAATCCCTAAAGTGCCTTTTTGCATTGGCCAATCAGAGAAGAGAAGAATCAAGTTAGTTAGGATCCTGCTAATGTGGTTTATTTTCGGCCAAGTGTTGCCCCTGACAGTTAGGACAAGCATAGAACATTGGGAAATGTGCCCTAGGTGTTGTGGAAGTTTCACAAATACCCTTGAGGTTCACAAATACAAGCTAGAACTCGTGCCTCGAGTGGATGGAGCTTCAGAATGTAAATCTCGAGAGGTTCCCGACAGGTTTAAGTGCTGCAGAAGATAGCTCGTGAGGTTATAATGCTTCAGCAAGAGCAGCTCGACAGGATGGTTTCAGAACTGATCGAGTGGAAGGCTTGAAGCTATAAACTGCTCGACAAGTTCAAGTCTTCTGTATATAATGTGCTCGAGATCCTCTCGACCTGAAGCTTCTAAAGATGTATCCACTCGAGAACCACTCTAGCTGAGTTTTTTGGAGCTATGTTCCACTCGAGAGCTGCTCGAGAGGATGTTTGTGAAGTCACTGAGCTACTCGAGAACCACTCAAGCTGAGTGTTCTGAAGGCTGATCTGCTCGAGATGCTTCCTTAACTGCTCGATAGCTTCTCAGCCTTGGAGTTCTGAAGATGTAGTCTGCTTGGGCTCCTCAAGAGGCTACTTGTGAAGGTGCCTAACTTCTCGAGAACTACTCGACAACTGCTCAAGTTTGGGTTGCTGAAGTTGTGTTCCACTCGAGACAGCTCAAGTGGGTGTTTGTGAAGTCACTAAGCTGCTCGAGCTGAAGCTTCCTGCTTCTCAACTATTCTGTCCACTCTGCTGCAGCACTCTACTAAGCATGGGCCCCACTTCTCTCTCTCTGCAGGACTTCTGGGGCTCCAATGCATGCTAAATGGCCCACATGGTGGGAACCACTATGGTGCATTCATTGTAATTCCCATCAGCTTCAAGGTTTGACTCTAATTTCCTTCTTCTTGGCACTTATTATATGGATTGTTGCACTAAGCTGCAGTTTATTATTGTCTACAAAAATATACTTAAAAAATTTATTATTAACCAACTCAAAGGTCTATTAAAGGCTAGGTTTGGAGGTAAAAAGTGAAGTCTCCTGAGGGTTTTCAGTGAAGACACCCACAAACTTCATAATAAAGCAGTTAAGCCTAACGCAAACAGTGGAAAGTTAGATATCAACACATAAAGCTTCATTCCACACCTTGTTCTTTAAATTTAGAGGAGTTAAAATAGTCATGGCATACATCTTAACACTTAAATCAGCATTTCTTTCCATCACACCCAATCAGTTTACATCAAGAGCGTAGTGTGTGAAAATTTGTACTAAGCTCACCATTAATTTAAGAATCAGGTTCAAATATTGCCCAATGAAGTTAATTTTCATACCCAATCCTTACCAGGGCTATCACTCATAAATGAAGCTCAAGGGCGTATCACATTTATTGCAACTCAAGATTAGTTATAGACCTCAAATAGGCCTACAAGCATGAGCATAGGCATTGCTTCTAATTTTTTACCTCCTCATTACTTTTCACCATAGATTAGATATCCCCTTGTCTCCACATGACAGCTCATTTCACTTTGGATCGACAAGGTCTTTTAGATGGGTTGTAATGTAGCTTATGGTTGAGGTTTAAAAATAATATAAGGGGTAGAAAGGATTCAAAATTGCGAAATCGGCAAGGGGAGGAGGTGGTTCATGACTTCACCTTCTTCATTTCATCACAGCTTCATCTTCATTTGTATTTTTCATATCTGAAATAGCCAGCTTCTTCTCTTCTTTTTACTTTTTCAGATGAAGTTCTTGACTTCTTTGTCTTTTTTTTTCTTTTTTTTTTTTTATGAAATGCCACAACTATACAACTGATACACTGTTGTTTATAGCATTCTTCTCCTCTCCTTCCACCAAATGTTGAACTTCTCTCAACTATCTTCAACATCTTCTCCTTTACCTTCTGAAATGTCAGAGTGAGGGTAAGGCTGAATCAAGTCATGAGGCTTAGGTTCAATTGCTCTGGTGTTGGTCAATACAAAAAATAGATTTCAAGGCTCAAACAGTGTGAACAAAGGACAGTTCCATGAGTAGGTCTTCTCAGGCTCAAACTGTCCCAATGATGACCTTAAATCATCTCCTTGGTGTCATGAGCATTGCCAATAGTTTCAATTTGGGGAGCCTAAATTCTAGTGAAAAGGTCTTGAATCAGTCATTCCTTAGAGCAAAAAAAATTATCAAATAAACTCTTCAAAAGAAAAAAAAATTATAGGCTCAAATCTCACTCGGTATGGTCTTCATTTGAACTCATGGGGTATGTCCTCACCTTTTTCTCTCCTCTTTGGTTTACTAAGTATTGAGTGTGCAAAATTTTCTTGATGTTAACTTCATGGGAGTGTTAAATTTTTAAATGATTTTAGTTTTAAAATATCTGCCAACAGTTTTAATCTCCTTTTTCACAATTGGTTAGGTGAGACTTAACTCTATTTATTTCAATCTAACTAACCATGCATCACTAAAATTAACTACTCTATTAGTCTACCCTGCCATACCCCCAAACCAAAGATAAATAATGTCCTTAATGTTTCAAGAAAATGTATAGGGGCAGCAGGGTTTGAAAAGACATAATAAGATACAGTAGAAAATTGAATGAACAACTAATTACAGAAAATTTAATCAAGGCAATGAATGTTGGCACATAAACAAAAATATTTATTCATACAATTGAATATTATACATGGGAGAAGCTTTATATAAAATTACAACTACAAAAGACACATAATTACAAACACTCCTAAAAACATCAACTACAGAAAACACCAAAGAAACTAACTACACCTACTCCTAGAGGTGATCTGAATCAGAATCTAGATCTATGTGCTCCCCAGTTTTCTCCTTGCCCTTCTTAAGATTGTTAGTATGTGCAGCCCCAGCTTTGGTTCTAGATGTTGCTGGCTTTCTTTGTTTGGGGTTCCTCTTCTGTTCTAAAGGATCATAGAGTTTGATGCCAAGAGTTGATTCCTGCTAGTGCGCATCCTAGGCTCCCATAGACATTACAGTTGCTGATAATGAATCAGCTAGTTTTTCATACATCTGAGCCCAGTGCTCATATAATATGTAGATGGATACAACCGTGTCAACCTTTCTTGCATGACTTTCATCTCTTTCTAATTATCTATTAATACTGCTTCCATCCTTGTCCAATACCCATTCTTCATCAGTGCTAGTTGGTCCTCACATGTCTGCAATATCATTTCTCTCACAGCTTCCACCACCAGATGCACATCCCTTTTAATATATGCATTGTCATTCATGAAAGTAGTGAGGGTAGTAAAAAGAGGTAATGGAATTTGTTCAGTTGGGACAATGGCCCAATTGGAAGGATTAGTATCAGAGGTGGAGATCATAGCAAGCTCGGTATAAGTACTGGTAGATGCGGAAGGGCTAGATGGGAAGGTTGAGGCTGTAAAAAATGGAACTATAAGTAGCTCTTCAGTATCAAAGTCTGTTTTTGTGGCAGAATCAACTATTGCCACTGATATAGAAGGCTGCTGGTAAGGAGGAGGGGTAGGGACAGGGGTAGGCATGGGTGGTTGGGGTGTAGGTATAAATGTTTGAAGAGTTGATTGGATGGAGTTAAGGTTGTTTTGGATGGTGGCTTGATTTTCAGTGTTGGTATAGAGTTGGGCTTGGAGAGAGGTTTAAGAGGGTGATAATTTGGGTTAGAGGGTCTAGTAAGGAAGGGGTAACAGGCTGGGTACTAGTTTGGGTGAGAATTGGTTGAAATGTAGAGGTAGGAGCATGGCTAAATGTGTATGGGTGTGAGGATTCAGGTAGAGTGGTGTACTCATGCCTAATATCCCCCACAATGGAATCTATTAGGGCTGTGTACCCCTCTGTTGTGAATTGGTCTTGGTTGGATAAAAATGGAGGGGAATTGACGGGGGTAGGAATTGGGTTAAAGTGTTCAATGGGGTTAGGTGGTTCAATGCCAGTGGAGATTTGTTCACTATCATCATAGGTAAAAGGGGAAGGTGGGTCTAGAATTGGGTTGGGTATGTCAGTGGGTATGGTAGTGGGTTCAATGGTGGGGTGGTGGGTTTTCTTTTTATTGCATGTTCTTTTAATGGGGGTGTAGGAAGGTTAAAGGGGAATTCTATAGGAGGGAGATTTAGAGCTGACACAGATATGGATTGGTAAGGTAAGGTTGATGGATTGGGTGATGGAGTAGGTTGGACAGGCAAGGATGGTGAAGGTGGTATAGGTGCAGGAATAATAGGTATTATGGAGGGTGGAGAGGTTATTGATGGGACTAGTGAGGGAATGGAAGAAGGTGGAACTGCAGCTGCTGTGACTGTTAAAATTGACACAAGGGGTGCTACAGAAGGGGCTGGAGTAGGTGCAGCAGTGGCTGCAGAGGCTTCTATAGGAAGGGCTGCTGTAGAGGTGATAGCAGCAGTGGCTGCCACATGCTCCTTCTTCTTCTTATTCATCAATGTCATACTGATGCTTCATTACTTTTTTTCACACAAAACTAGTGACAGCTCATTAGTGGAGTCCCCCATCTTCTAGATATAACTTTTTTTCTTGGGCAAGGCTGTGATCAGTCTACTGTAGGGTAGCCCTTACAGCTTTTGCTTCTTCTGCACCTTGCTATGAGTGCCCTCAAATATTAATTTGGGAGCATTAAAGTAATCCCCTTTTGAGGAGTACAAGGCATCTATGATTGGGTGCCTCTCTCTTATTGGTGACCAGCCACAAAGATGTTCTTTCTTAATACAGTGTCCATAAAAAGTAAATTAGGGCTGAAGTTACTTCTCATTACTGAGTCCCCATACCTTCTTCCCTTCAGTCAATTGCCGGGCAATCACTGTGATTGAGGCATTACTTGGGGTTCTCAAATTACAGGATGAGACATATAATGTTGGGATGCCCAATGTCTGTGCAATGTCAGTTGTGTCCACAAGTGCATCAAAATCATCAATGAGGATTATCATCATAGGATCCTTCCCCTGTGGTCCTCCCCCAGACTCTTTCATTCTGATGTTTTGGTACCACAACCTCACCAATCTAGGGTAAATCAATTCTTCAAGAGGCTGTAACAATGAGTCTAGGGAGGCCTTGATCAAAAATTCAATGGCTTCCTTAGCTAGGGCTTCCATAGTAAAAAACTGCCTTATCAAAGGCTGTCTCTGGTACCAGACTGAGGGTAGCCACAAAATTGTTAGGGGTGGTAAATGGGTCACACTCAAGGGTTGCTCCCTTTCCTTTCTTCTGCTTTTTGGATTTGACCATTTGAGTTCTTGGGTGTTAGTTCTAGCTTTTTTCTTTAAGGCTGTTGATTTACCCAAAATAGTTTTCCTTTTAGAGTTTGCTACAGAAGCTTCAGGGGCTGAGGATGAAGCTATCCTTTGGGACTTCCTAGTGGGTGTAGGGGTGTTGCAATTCTCAGTGTGCTTACTTTATTTGTTGGTGGTAAAAGCAATTTAAAATCAAAGTAAAACAAGGGATGGAATCAGCACAACTGAGAAATCCTAGACTTGCAAGATACAGGGTCCATTGTAGCAAGTTTTGATAAGTAAGAGTTTGTCCCACGGGGATAAGATGATCTACGGCTCCAAGGGAGCCATCTCTAGTAGTCCCTCCAGATCTGACTACAGATCTGGCAATCTTAAAAGGAAGGGAGTTTAGGGTCACTTATTCTAAATATCCTAAGGTAGCCTAATGAATTAACTACAAAAAGGGTTGAGAAAATGGATGGAGTGTGGGAAAATAAATATAAAAGGGTGAGAAGTATGCTATTGGGTCTAGATCAGAGGAGTTTTGTAACTCAGATTCAAATCTGATGTTAGAGAAATCCTGTCCAATGGCTACATTATTACCACTGAGGAGAAAGAATTCAATCCATCTCTGTACCATGATCTAATCCCTTAAGGCTATAACCTGTCCACTCAAATGGTCACAGGCTATCCCATAGGGGAACCACAGTCCAGAGATGGGTCAAAACAAGTTAATCATTGTAGGCACTACTTCATCGAGGCTACAAGCTCAAGAATCCATAGGGAACCTCAACCTCTAAAGCTCTATGTGTGGGGCTAGGACTATATAGGGCCATGTTAGCCCAGACACATAGAACCAGCAAGGGATTGAGTACAACCTTCGATCTAGCTGTCCATGCTTGAGTGGGACTACAATGGTCCAGTCACAAGCCTATAATCTTCATAACCAGATCAGATCTAATATCTGATGGCGGGTCTATACAAATATAGGGGAGTCTGCCTCTGTACAATCTCCCACAAGGCTACAAGAACATGTCCAGAGAAGAAGAATCCATCTTGGATCCTATGAATTGGCTTCACCCTAAGGCTATAGCCTGTCCACTTGAATGGTCACAGACTATCCCAGAGGCTATCCTCCTCATATAGTCCAAAACAGAACAGTAATATTGCCGCCACCACCATGGTCACAAGGCTACCAGCTCAGGCTCCCATGGGGATTTCAGATCTAGTGGGTCCTGTGGTGGGGCTAAGGCTGTATCGGACCATGATACCCAGACACACAGGTCACTTGGATCTAAATGGATCCTTAGAATCAGTCCTCCATTGCTTTGAATCACAGCCAAAGTAATGGCAGATCACAAGGCAGCAGCCTTGCACAGAGCAACTCTCATTCGCACACATCCCATAAAAGTACGTATCCTATTACAAAACATCCATTAAACTAGTTGAAAAATGCATACAAAGGCATAGCCAGCAAGTGCTGGACTATGGAGAGAAAGAAAAAGAAAAAGGAAAACTAATTACAACTACAGAAGAACAGAAAAGAAAATGATCTCAGATCCCGTATCAATGATAAAATTTGAGCCCTAAAACCTAAACCAAGTTTGGGTTTATATAGCAGTGGTGTGACGGCGCATTAGGGTTAGAAACCCTAATTTTAACGATGCCATGTGGCCGAATACTATTCCTTGGATGCCTCGGGGCGCGTGCACAGAGATTTGAGCATGGGAGTGCGTGCCCTAATCACTGAAAATCCTTAGAATGTCCTCTACAGAATGATGGAAGTTGGAGTTCAGAGCTTCGCCAGGTTGCAGTCGATTCCCAGACTTGTCGCGTGGTAGCACTGACTTCGCGAGGATGAGTTAGCATTAAAACTTTAGACGTCGCAGGGTTGCACCTTCTTGATGCTTTGAGCAATCGCGAGGTAGATAGTTAAGCTCTCGCTGGATTGGGCTTCGCGCAGTTGGATTGCTAGTTGTGAATAGCGCGGGAACTGCGCGAGCATTCCATTTCACAATAGATCTTCGCGAGGCTAACTCTAGCTTCGTGAGGCTGCTTTCTTCCTGAATAGCACGAGAACTATGCGAGAAGTTCACTTCTTAATGGAACTTTGCGAGGATCCTCACGAGGCTTTGATAGTTTCTGGACTGCGCGAGAGGTTCTCTTGACATTTGCATCCATGACTCTTGCTTGCGCTGACAATTTTGCTGAGGCAGGATTCTGAAGCTAGTCTGTCACTCAACTGCGCGAGAAGTTTTGTGAAGTCTTAGGCATTCGCGAGGACTGTGTGAAGCATATTTTTCTGAATCCTATGAAGCTTTGGGAAGCTACACGAGGCTCTTCTCAGGTCTGGATTCAGTTCTCATTCTTCTGAGGGACTTCTGGGGTCAAAACAGGCTCCTTAGAAGGATTTATGGTCTTATTGCACTGCTGTTTATTACCTACAACAATAGCTTAACAAACATTTATTAAAGGGCTAAGGGTCTAATCACAGGTTAAGTTAAGGGGTGAAAAGTGATACTTTTCAGGTCTTAACAAGGGGGATGAGTTTGGGCAGGGCTCAGCAGTTCTTGTAGGGTGTCTCCAAAATCTGAACTCTCAGCCATTGACAAAACCCTAATTACTATCACACAAAATCGAAACCCTAGGTGTTCCACACTTTAATAAATGCCCAATCCACTAAATAATCTTTAGCAAAAATAACTCACTACAGTAAAAGTATGCAAGAAAATAAAGAGACTGAGAAGAAACTTCCTAACTTATCCCAAACTAGGGTTCTGTTAAGGATGATGCATAATGGATAAAATTCATAGGTTTTAGGTGTAAACTGATCGGCTTGAGTAGCTTTACAAAATGGCAAGGGCAATGGGTAAATGGGGGAGCAGATGGTACAGAGAAGAGAGAAGAAGAAAACTTGGGATGAGTCTCTGTGCTTAGGTGTTTTAGCAAACAATGGAATGAGAGAGTGGATAGCCCGAGAGGTTTATATCTTGAAATCCTGAGCCTCGAGAGGCTGGGTGTTCAGAATACTCAGCTCAAGAGGATCTTGAGCAGATGAAAGCTATGGAAACTAGCCTATCGAGCTATGAATATGAACTGCTCGACAGGCTTCTTCACTGAGAACCCGAGCTTCGAGAGGTTGGGCCTTCAGGTGTAACAGCTCGAGAGATTTTTGAGCAGATGTCGTTTATACACAGCAACCTACATTTTTTTCAGGTAAAGTGTCTCGAGAGGTTGCTCTGCAATTCCAAAACCTCTCGAGAAGGCCAAATACATATGCAAAATGTCTCGAGAGGATGTTTGAAGGCTCCTGATCCTCTCGAGAAGGCTAAAAACAGCCCAATTTACACTTTTGTTTCTAAGCACACTCTTATACATTAAAGATCAATGGTTTATAGTTCTAAATACAGGCATCCACATATAATAGCAAATCATAAAATTGCACACATCTAGATTTATGAACACATACCACAAAAAGAGCAATATTTACAGAAAATCAAAACATCAACTATAGCTATGATACATATGATACATGTTGGAGATCACCCAGCAGTGGGAGGTTCTTGCAAGTGTATGGTTTCAGAGGGCTCCACAATATTCTCAATACAAAGTTTGAGCCTCTGACCATTTACTTTCATGACCTTTCCATAAGTGGGGTCCATGATCTCAACAGCACCAGCTGGGAATGCATGAATTACAATATATAGCCCATCCCATCCGGATCTTAATTTGCTTGGAAAAAACTTAAGCTTTGAGTTCAAAAGTCATACCTTAGCTCCATCAGCAAAGTCCTTCCTCAGAAGGTTCTTGTCAAAAAATGTCTTAGGTTTCTCTTTGTAAATTCTGGCATTAGAATAGAGATCCAACCTTAGTTCTTCCAACTCAGACAACTGCAATTTCCTATTCAAACCAACAGAAGTTAGATCCATATTAAAAATTTTAATGGCCCAATAGACCCTGTGCTCTAACTTCACTAGGAGATGACAAGTTTTGCCATAAATAAGTCTGAATGGAGACATCCTTATTGGGGTCTTATAGGCTGTCCTATAAGCCTACAAAGTATCAGTCAACTTCGGGAATCAATCCTTCCTATCTATCCTAACTGTTTTCTCCAGGATTGCTTGATTTCTCTATTAGAAATCTCCACCTACCCACTAGTCTATGGGTGGGATGGAGTGGCAATCCTATATATAGCAACATGCCTTTTGAGCAAGCTCTCAAAGTGTCTGTTACAGAAATAGCTCCCTCCATCACTTATGGCAGCTCTGGGGGTGCCAAATTTAGAGAATATATTTTCTTTCACAAATCCTAGGACAACTCTGTGATCATTTGTCCTTGTGACTGTAGCTACCACCCATTAGAAAACATAGTCCCCAGCCACAAGGATGAAATTAAACCCATTGAAGGAGGGAATGGACCCATGAAATCTATCCCCCAAATATTAAATAGCTCCACAACAAGGATGGGTTGCAATGGCATTGAATCCCTTTTTGATATGCCTCCCAACCTTTGGCATCTCATGTAGGCCTTACAGTATTCAAAAGCATCCTTGAATAAGGATGGCCAGTGGAATCCACATTGCAGTACCTTAGTTGTTGTCTTTTTCCCTCCAAAGTGACCCCCACAGGCATTTTCATGACACATGGTATGAATATTGTGAACTTCACTTTCTGAGGACGCACTTCCTGATCACCTGGTCTGCACAATATTTATAGAGGCATGGATCCTCCCAGAAAAAATACTTGACTTATGAAAAGAATAAGTCTTTGTCTATCTTGGACCAATGAGAAGGGATCTTACCTATAGCAAGGTAATTTACAATATTTGCAAACCATGGCAAACTAGACTTGATTGCAAATGATTGCTCATCAGGGAATGAATCCTTAAGTAGTGTTGCAGCACTTTCATCAACCATAATCCGGGATAAGTGATCAGTTACCACATTTTCCACCCCTTTCTTGTCTTTGATTTCAAGATCAAACTCCTGCAGGAGTAAGATCCATCTAATCAGCTTAGGTTTTACATCTTTCTTTGTCAACAAGTATTTCAGGTAGAGTGGTCAGTAAAAATTATAATTTTAGACCCTAGAAAATAAGGTACAATACAGTCAGAAGCTCTTTCTCAGTGGTTGTATAATTCAACTGAGCTTCTTATAGTGTTTTGTTGGCATAGTAAACTACACAGGGCAGTTTCTCTCTTCTCTGTCCAAAAACAACTCCAACAGTAAAATCAGATGCATCACACATCAGTTCAAAGGGTAAAGAATAATCTGGGGCCTGGATCACTGGGGCAGAGGTCAAACATGCTTTTAATATCTCAAATGTCTTCACACATTCAACATCAAACATAAATGACACATCTTGACAAAGCAAGTGGCATAATGGCTTGGAAATCTTGCTGAAATCTTTAATGAGCTTTTATAAAAAACTAGCATGTCCTAAAAATGATCTAATTTGTTGATGGTTTTTGGTGGGGGCAAATGTGAAATCAAGTCAATCTTTGCTTTGTCAACCTCTATGCCCTCCTATGATACCACATGGTCAAGCACAATGCATTGGGTAACCATAAAGTGGCTCTTTTCTCAGCTCAAAACCAAGTTGGTTTCTTCACACCTTTGAAGCACAAGACAGAGGTGATGCAAACATTGACTAAAATCATTCCCATAGATTGAAAAGTCATTTATGAAAATTTCTAAAAACTTATCAATCATATCAAAAAAAATGGCATATATGCACCTTTAAAAAGTGGCAGGAGCATTGCATAGTCCAGATGATATCCTTCTATAGGCAAAGGTGCCAAATGGACAATTGAAAGTGGTCTTTTCCTGGTCTTGAGGATACATTGGTATTTTATTGTAACCAGAATATCCATCAAGAAAGCAGTAATATGCTCTGCCTACCAACTTGTCTAAAATTTGATTAATAAAAGGCAAAGGGAAGTGGTCCTTTCTGGTCTTAGAGTTCAATTTTCTGTAATCTATACACACTCTCCAACCAGTAGTCTCTCTAGTTTGCATCAACTCTCCAGACTCATTTGGTATTATTGTGATGCCAGATTTCTTGGGGACCACCTGGATAGGTGGCACCCACTCAGAATCAGAAATAGGGTAAATGACCCTAGCATCAAGTAATTTGGTAATTTCCTTCATGACTACTTCCTGCAGGTGAGGGTTAAACTTTCTCTGTATTTCCTTATAGGGTTTAAAACCCTCTTTCAGATGAATTTTGTGCATGCAAACAGATGGATCAATTCCTCTCAAATCAGCAATTGTCCATCCAATGGCTTTCTTATGCTTCCCGGGGACACAAAGTAATTCTTCCTCCTGTTGCTCAGTGAGAGAGGAGGATAATAATTACTGGCAGCTTTTCATTCTGCCCCAGGAATGTATATTTTAAAGAATCTGGCAGCTATTTCATCTCTAGTTCTGGTAGACTTTCCACAGAAGGCAGCAAAGGTGCTATGGAGGGTTGAGGGAGGGGCAGCAAAGTAGGTCTCCATGTAGAGTGTTGCACTAGGCCCACTGAAGAATCCAATGTGTTCATTTCCTCAGCAACTAGAGTGGGGGCCTCCTTCTCAACAACCTCAGTCCACACTTCTTCAAAATCATCTAATACCTTATCCCAATCCAGCAGTCTAGGTAAGGTCTCTTCCACCAATTCATCTATGATATCTACTGCAAAACAGACCTCATTGTCAAGTCGAGGATTGGCAGCATTGTACACATTAAGCTTAATTTTCATATTTTCAAAAGTGACTTCCATCACTCCAGACCTGTATTGAAAGCAAGCATTAGTAGTGGCCAGAAATGGCCTGTCCAAAATAATAGATATGGGAGTGCTTGTAACAACCCCGAAATTTTCAACTCGAAATACATGGAAATTCTCGGACCACTAGATCATAGATCATAATCTAATTATAAAAATTCTTTAGTATCAATAAAAAACAAGTCATTAGATAAAAACTATTGCATATATGTCCATAATGAAAGCTTAAATGAAAAGTAAAACCACCGATAATGATCGTTCATCACACAAATAATGGTGCTTAACATCTAAAACAATATTAATAGGTTCAAAAGTTCATTTAACTATATCAAATCTAAGTGTCCAAAGAAATTTATGGATAAAACTGCTCAGGAGGAAGATCTGCCTTGTCTACTGGTACGAAGTTCGAATCCTCTTCTAATTCAGGGTCCAGAACTACTTCAGTACCTGTGACACATAGTGTCAGGGTGAGCTAATAATCTAAGCTCAGTAGGATAGTGCAATACACAATTATATTTTATATGATCAAAACATAGTTCTAATGATAGATTCGAAGTATTTACTTAAATGATAAAACATAACTTCTAAAATGCAAAGAGAGAAACACATATTTTCATAATGATTTTTCATGCAATATTTAATGAGACTAATACTTCGGATTCACATGTAATTTCTTATTCAATGTAGATCTTAAATTCATAACTTAAATAATCTCTAAATCGCGTATATAGCGCTAGAGCGAAGTCAAAATCGATGGAAATCCTAACCATCATTGTTCTAAGAACAATTTTCCAAAGTGCCCAAGCCCCTGCTTTGTGAGGGATACTTGTGCGGTCCAAAGGTGTCAAAACACAGGATTCGTTCCACATGAATCTCTATAAATCACATGCAAATTTCTATCACATAATTCAATGTTCATGATTTATAATTCAAAGTCCAAGGAGGCCAAAGGGTTCCAAAGTTCAAAAGTTGATTCAAAGGTTTCAATATTCAGATTTAATTCAATATACGAAATCTAATGCAGAAATAAATATTAAATGTGCAATTATTCAGATGCAAAAGTTTCATGATTCAAAGTAATTCTTATTTTCGATGCAATAATTTCAATGAGTTTAATGCTAATTTTTAGATATTTATTTTGAGAATATCACTAAATCCATGGATCCAAATCAAAACGTAATTATGCAGTGAATTTTCCCTACCTCCATTTCGAAGATTGTGCGATTCGGAACGAGACATCCTCCTTGCAAGAGGTCCGATTCTTCCTTCTATGGTCCATGCATAATTTATACATAAAGGAATAAATCACTAAAAGTTCAAAATCAGATGACTTAACTGTATAGAAATATTCCTAATTTTTAATGCTCATAGCGACCTGTGGTTGCAAACATAAAAATATACACTGTTTAGGTATCCACAGTAAGCTGTCATATATTCCACAATGATCTATATATACTTTCATGCCCATTGGATGCATCATCTCAAGCTACCCCAAAATGATATATTATAATGGTCAATTGGAGTTTTCTATCAAAAGTTATGGCCATCGGAAGACAACGATAATGATTTTCTTCCAGGGACAGCGAGCTGTGGGTTTATCACAACACGCTGTGAACTATGATAGCGCATTGTGGTCTTTATAACAATACATTGTGGATGCTTTCAAGCCCATTAGATGTATCATCTCGAGCTACCCAAAAATGATATATTATAATGATAAATCAGACTTTTCTATCAAAAGTTATGGATATATTATCTTTAAAGGGTGAACTACGAATCGACAATGATTTATCGACTCTTCATGCGTTAGCTTAAGTTCTCTTCTTCCTCTTGATTACAGATCAAGGTGTCTTAATGGCTTTAAAGAGGTTGAAAAGAAGAAGAAGAAGCTAGGATTTTTCCTTAAGAGAATTATGGAATTATGAAGAAGAGAAAAGGCTAGGCTCTTATTTAAAGAGAAAACTAGGTTTTCTCTTACGATTCATTCTATTTAGAGTTTTAGAGGGTTTAGGAAATAGCCTTCTAAGAACTCTCAAATTTAGAGTATGTATGTGAGTTGCCTTTTTCCAACTCTTTGGCTAGTATTCGATATTAAGCTTTTTGAAGTCTCTAGCAAGGTTTGATCCCTAGACCCCTTGCTTAGAATTCAAGTCTCTTACTACTAGTGTTCTCACTGAGCTTGTGTAATTATTTACACAATTATATATATGAGTCCTTAGACCAAGGTGTGAAAATTTAAGTTTAAAATTATTTCATAAATTAACGGTTTATGTTATATGCCTTGTTAAGCATATACATCTATATTATGTGTATTAGAGTTTGAAAATTTGAGGTGTTACAGTGTTGCATTCGGTAGGCTCCATGTCTAACACCAGAAAATCAGATGAATAGAAAAATTTATCTACTCCCATCAGCACATCTTCTACAATGCCCATAGGTTTTCTCTCAGATCTGTCAGTCAATTGGAGGACCACAGGTGTGGGCTTTAGCTCCCTCAAACCTAGCTATTCATACACTGAGTATGGTAGCAGGTTGATACTAGCTCCCAAATCCAAGAGAGCTCTTCCTATAGTGTGGTCACCTATGATGCATGAGATAGTAGGTACCCCTGGGTCTTGAAGCTTAGCTGGTGTAGCTATGGTCAAAATAGATTTTACCTTTTCAGCTGTAAAAACTTTTTGAGAGAAGTGGATCCTAGCTTTTCTCTTTTGAGGACACAAGTTTTTAAGGAACTTGGCATAGGTTGGGACCTACCTAATGGCATCAAGCAATGACAAATTGATTTTCACCTGCATGAATGTGTCCATTATCTCCTCCATTCTAGCATTCCCCTTATCAAAAGGAGAAGGTCCCTTAAAAGCATGAGGACATGACAGTTGAGGTACTGTTGGTACCTCAGCTACTAGCCTAACATCCACATCACTATTTTTGGTATTTTTATTTTTTTCTAACTGTTGGGACTCAACAGCAGCCCCATTATTTTCCTCCTATTGCTCAACAAAAGGGACTGAGTTTTCTCTCTCTACACTCTTCTTTGGCTCACAGCCTACTTGGTTATCCACCACTTTATCACTCCTCAAGGTGGTGATGGTTTTAGTTCCTCATGAGTTGAGGAACCTTCACCAATCATAAATTGTCCCTTGGAGTTAGTCATTGCCTGATTTGACAGTCTACCCTCTTCTCTCTTAGTTAGAATATTTGAAATTTGACTCAGCTACTCTTCAATCTTTTTAATACTCTGACTGTGGGAATTCAGTCTGTAACAAGGAGCTGAGATTTTGTAGTGAGGATAAAACCTGCTCCTCAAAGGAGGGTGCTCTAGACTGAGGTGGTGACAGAGTCAACTGATTTGGATGTGCCACAAGCTGAGGAAATTGCTATCTTTGTATATAATCTTGATTGTACTGCTGGGTTGGTCTGTAGGGCATTGCCTGCTGCTACTGGAATTGCTGAAAATTATCTTGTCTCCACCTTAAATTAGGGTGGTTCCTCCAAGGATATCCAGTAGGCTATTATCCATATGATTGGGCAGCATTAGCATGCTCCATTACCAATTCAAGATATTGACCAGCTGATGAACAATCTAATAGTAAGTCTGTGGGTGATTGGCATATCAGACATGCCTCTTCAACCTGTGCAGCAGTTTGGGGCTACGACACACTCAACACTTTATCAAAGATTTTAGACAAATTGTCCACTTTCCTCTCTAAGTCATTGTACATATTTAATTCAAACAATTTTCCCTTGGAAGTGGGTTCTTTTGCACCTCTAGCAACTAGCTCAATGTCATTGCTTGACGGAGACTCCTGCTGCATAACGTTTTCACTTATCACATCAAACAAATCTCAGACTTCCTTATCACTTTTGCTGAGGTAAGTGTCACCACATGAAGCATCCACCATATCTCTACTCTTAGAATCAATCCCCTGGTTGAAGTTTTGCACAAACTGCCACTTGGGGATTTGGTAGTGTGGGCATTGCCTCAACAATTCCTTAAATCTTTCCCAAGCTTCATGGAAATCTTCAGTTGGGAACTAAGTAAAAGAAATGATGCTCTTTCTCAACTGACTGATTTTGCTCATGGGGAAAAACTTAGCCAAGAACTGACACTGTAGGGCATTCCAAGATGTTTTACTATTAGGTGGAAGCATGCTAAGCCAATTTCTTGCCTTATCCTTTAATGAAAAAGGAAAAAACCTCATTTTAGTGGGTTCATCTCCCAATCCAGCAATTTAAAATATAGTGCACAAGGAAAGAAACTCATCAATGTGCTTGTAAGGGTCCTCTTTACTTAACCCATGAAAGGATGGTAATATTTGGATGGTCTGAGGTTTAATTTCATAATTACCCTCAGCTGTGGGGAATTGAATGCAAAAGGGGGATGAATATGCCCCTGGTGCACAGTAATCCCTCAATGGTCTAGGTTGCTCTCCCATCTCAAATGGCCCTTTAAGTTCAACAGGGGCATGTGTTGTTTGCCTAGGTCTAAGGACTCTTTCTATTTCAGGATTGAAAGGTTCTAACTCAGGGTTGAGTGACCTTCTACCCAGCATACAACACACAACAAGTAAAAAGTACTTACAGCAATATAACAAAAAATATACAACAAATAAAAAGCAAAACAAAACACTACTATTGATATTTAAAGAATACAAAAATGAAACTAAGACTAGGGAGAAAAATATGCAAACTAAGGTAGGTTGTGCTCCAGCTGCAGCTATTTTCTCTCCATTTGCTACTGCTCCAGATCTACGCAAGTCTCAAAATTATAGTAGTAATTTATTCAAACAGATAAAATACAGTAAACAACTCTGAATAAAAACATAAAGAAAAACTCAGATCTACTACTTAGATCAAAGATCCCCGGTAGCGACGCCAAAAACTTGTTAGTTGTTCTATATTGTTAAGTATTGTTGTGCTCTTGTTATAAAAAATGTGATAAAAATAACAACAGAAATAAAGAAGGTAAAAATAACTAAAAAGGAGATGAAAATGGATCAACACACAAACACAAAACAATCCCACACAGTCCTGCAAGATTCAGGGCTGTTGTAGCAAGTTTTAGATAAGTAAGGGTTGTCACACATGGATGAATGATCTAAACACAATAGTGGAATAGTAGATCTTCATATCTGCTACAGATCTAGAAGCTCTAACCTAACTAGGAAAGCAAGGTAAAGAGAGGGTGGTTTTGGGTTGTCACAACTACATTAAAAATAGAAAATAAAACTAACTATAAAAAACAACAATAAAAGAAAGGGGATTTAGAGAAGGATGAAAATGGTTTGATAAAATAAACATAAAATATGGGAAGTAAATACCTAGAGATTGATTTTCACTAAAAAAGAAATGGCAAGGCAGAGCAAGAGTTGGGATTATAGCTTTCCTTCATTTGGCTACAAGCACAAATGCAAGGAAGAAGAATCCAACCCAACCCTGAGATATGTACTAGTCCTACAACTATATCCTGTCCACTTGAATGGTCACAGGATATCCCATGGATATGCTCCAGTCCTAGGGGTTAAAAGGTCAGAACAAGAAAATCACTGCAGCCACTATGTTGGCAAGGCTACAAGCTCATGCCTCCATAGGTGCAGAAAATCTAATAAGATCTAAATGAAAAATACTAAAAATTACAGATTTAATGGAACAGTGAAAACAACTTTGCATTGCTTAAAAGGTACTTACAACGGATTAGCCCTAAAGGCTGCAGTCTCTGCAAACCTCTAAACCCTTTACAATGCTCTCACACAATCCTTTTACAGCTTAAATCAACCCTATCTATTACAAAGATTTAGCTCAACATGCTGAGCTAAGGAAAGAAAAAAAAGAAAAATAACCTAAGGCAAGAATATCCCACAGGGCTCCCTTGCTCCAGATGTCCCCTCTTTTTCTGCATCTTTACACGGCTTTTATACAATTCCTAAAGTATCTTTTTGCATTAGCCAACCACAGAAGAGAAGAATCAAGTTAGTTAGGATCCTGCTGATGTGGCTTATTTTCAGCCAAGTTTTGCCCCTAACAGTTAGGGCAAGCACAGTATATTAGGAAATGTGCCCTAGGTGTTATGGAAGTTTCACAAATACCCTTGAGGTTCACAAATACAAGCTGGAACTCATGCCTCAAGTGGATGGAGCTTCAGAATGTGAATCTCGAGAGGTTTCCGACAGGTTCAAGTGCTGCAGAAGACAACTCGTGAGGTTGTAGTGCTTCAGCAAGAGCAGCTCGAGAGGATGGTTTCAGAACTGATCGAGTGGATGGCTTGAAGCTATAAACTGCTCAACTGGTTCAAGTCTTCTGTATATAATGTGCTCGAGATCCTCTCGACCTGAAGATTTTGAAGATGTATCCACTCGAGCTGAGTTTTCTGGAGCTATGTTCCACTTGAGAGTTGCTCAAGAGGATGTTTGTGAAGTCCCTAAGCTGCTCAAGAACCACTAGAGCTAAGTGTTTTGAAGGCTGATCTGCTCGAGATGCTTCCTTAACTGCTCGACAGCTTCTCGGCCTTGGAGTTCTAAAGATGCAGTCTGCTTGAGCTCCTCGAGAGGCTACTTGTGAAGGTGCCTAATTGCTTGAGAACCACTCGATAGCTGCTCGAGTTTGGGTTGCTGAAGTTGTGTTCCACTTGAGACAGCTCAAGTGGGTGTTTGTGAAGTCACTGAGCTGCTCGAGCTTAAGCTTCCTACTTCTCAACTATTTTGTCTACTCTGTTGCAACACTCTACTAAGCTTCGGCCCCACTTCTCTCCCTGCAGGACTTCTCGAGCTCCAATGCATGTTAAATGGCCCACATGGTGGGGACCACCATGGTGCATTCACTTTAATTCCCATCAGCTTCAAGGCTTGACTCCAATTTCCTTCTTCTTGGCACTTATTATATGGACTGTTGCACTAAGCTATAGTTTATTGCTGTCTACAAAAGTACACTTAAAAAATTCATTATTAATCAGCTCAAAGGTCTATTAAAGGCTAGGTCAAGAGATAGACAGTGGCATAAATTAGTGATTAACAACATATTAATGAATAAATATCACACATGTTCGGAATTCCTAAAGTTTTCTCAAATTTACGGCGAAAAGGATAAGTTCGTGTCAACTTTGGATCATGCGAAACTTGTCCCTACTTGTCACCTATTTTTTACCTATAAAAAATTAGATTCATAAATTTATTTAATTCATGAAAGTCATAGGACTCGTTTTCCCCTTTCCAAAGTATTAAGAATCGGGCCAATCAGAGTTCGAGGTCAAAAGTTACGACCGAAATATCGAACAATTGCTGGCGCACTGAAACAGTAGCTTGCCGCAGTGAGAATGTAGCTTGCCGCGGCGAGGCCTTCAAGCATCAATAGTTCACCATGGCAAGAACGAGCAGTTCCACTTTTTTCCTATTTTTCCATGTAGCCCTAGCTGCGGCGAGTGCTTCAGGTAGGGTCTCGCCGCAACGAGTTTTAGAGTCGCCGCGGCGAGTTTACTATGATCCATTTTATGTGGGTTTCTTCCTCCTCGATCCAAAATGCCCAAAAGCACATCTAGTGATCCTAACTAAGTCTAAAAATGCATTTCTCATCACAAATCAAAATTCTTACCTCCTAATTCAAGCATGTAAGATCCATGATGATCGATACAAAGAAAGATCGACACCTAACTCGTCGTCCGTTGCATGCATCGATTTCCTTTTGAACCCTTGCACGAAATCCAAACACACACTCTAATCACATCTAATTCCCACGAATCATTCTAAAATTCACGCATGTATGCAGTAGATTTCAAAGACTACCTTTTTAAAGTGTGCATGCGAGGATTGCGATGGCCAAAGTCGAAGGAATCAACGTTGAACTTATCGTTCAACTGCTGATCAATCACTTCTTTGAGGTTACAGACCAAATCAAATCCTTGAGAAGAGAAATTTGAGGAGATCAATGGCTATATTTCCTCCATTCGAGCCGAAGCTCGAATTCACTTGATGGTACAAGGAGAAGCAATGATTTCCCGAGGTGAATGAAGAAATTTTAGAGAGATCAACGGTTATGATCTCACCAAAAAGGAAGGAAATGAGAAGAAAATGAAGGCTTTCTCTCGGTTTCCCTCTCACGACCCTCTTATCTTCTCAAACAGGTTTGCAAATGAGGCGAAGGTTATGAGGTTTTACTTTTTATATTAAGTGTAGTTGGTTAGGTGTGCAGTTGGTACTCCACAAGTCAGTGTATGGGCTCTATCTTAAGGCCACAACTATTGGGTCTTAATCCATGGGCCTAATTAATCACTAGGTCCTGATTCTTGGGTTGTTAACTAATGAGTCTGTCTCGAGGCTTTCATTAATGGGTCTTGATTCGGGCCTCCTAAGGCCCCTTACGAATGGGTCTTGACTACCTAATTAGACTATGCATGGTGCACGGTGCACGACACACGTCTCACCGATGCCAAAACTAATAGACATACAAGTGCTCGAAAATATTGGGGCTTGGGTCAGGTTTGTGCCTAGGGTGCACATAATCATGTGTATACCACTCATCTTGGTCTAATCTATTTAAAATTAATTAATTACGCCAATGTTATACCATGGTGCTTGAAAGAGGAAATCGAACCTGGTCCGATTCGGGGGCTCGAGTTGTGTGCAACACACACACACATACACTGTATAAGGGTTCAAGTTTCAAAGACCAGTTTTACATCAGGAATTGGTCTTATATTTGTGGTTGGGTGTACTTACCCAATAGAGATAAATGGGTCAAAAGCCACGTCACAGACATGAAAAGTTTGACCAAGGTCAAATCGGTCAAAGCAAGTCGCATCATCATCGAAAGGTTCTATTACCTAATTTGGGTCTTTTAAGGTCTGATAATCTAACTAGTGCTCGACACCCTCACACTTTGAGGTATTTAAGATTTGGTTTTCTTTTCTTCCATAACTCATAGGGAGTTATACTAGAACTCTTTTGTGGCACTCTATTTAAAAGATGATAAGCAGTGAGAAGTGCTTCACCCCATAAATTTAAATTTAAACCGTAATTTAAAAGCATAGTATTTACCATTTTGATTAAAGTTCGATTTTTTTTTTCTGTTGTGCCATTTTGTTGAGGAGTGAAAGGTGCAGTCGTAAGATGTACGACCCCCACATTTTCATAAAATTCACTAAAATCAATTGAAGTGTATTCTCCTCCTCTATCAGATTTTAAAGTTTTAATTTTAAAATTTAACTGATTTTCAACTTCTTTTTTATAAGCTTTAATAAATGTTATAAAATATATTTTTTCTCCTCTGATTAAAATACGATTGAAATCACAAATATCAGTATGATGAGTTCTAAAATCTGTGATTTTCTTTCTACTTTATTGAAAGGTTTTCTAGTGATTTTATTTTGAACATAAATTCTATATTTTTCATGAATATTTTTTTCGCATCTAGGAATTAATCCTAATTCTATCATAGAATTTAAACCTAACATTCACATGTCCTAATCTATCATGCCACAATGAAAGAGAATCAACAATAGAAGGCATTTCATTGATTGCATTCAATTTGAACGTGCCATTATAAACATATCTTTTCCCCACAAATATACCACCCTTAGTGATTACAACTTTATCTAATTCAAACACTAACTTGAAACCATGTTTATTAAGTAAACTGGTCGAAATCAGATTCTTACGAATCTCAAGAACATACAATACATCGGTCAAAGTAAGGGTCTTATCGGAGGTCAATTTGAGATTGATTTTCCTTGAATCCTTGACTTTTGCAATTGAAGCATTCCCCATTAAAAGCTCTTGTCCGTTCGTGTCCTCCACATAGTTGGCAAAAAAAGATTTACAGTTAGAAACATGCCTAGTGACACCAGAATCGATCCACCAGTCTTTTTCGCTTTCAACCATATTGATTTCAGAAATCATGGCTACGAACTTTTCTTCAGTCACATTCACTTGAGATTCTTTATCCCTTTTCAGAAGTCTGCAATCCTTTTTGAAGTGGCTAGGTTTACCGCAATGATAACAACTGCCCTTGTTCTTCTTACCCTGATGACCTTGGCTCTTATTTTTCTTATTAGCCTTATCAGAATTGAAATTGCCTTTTCGCTTTCCATATGATTTTGACGTGTCAACTTCCACCATATGACCCTTTAAAGTTAATTGAGATTGCTCATCTTTCTTGTTGTGAACACGGAGTTCGTCTTCGACTCGAAGATGGTGGCACAACTCTTCAAACGAAAGTTTTTTCTTTTTATGTTTGAGAGTGTTTTTACAATCCTTCCATAAGGCAGGCAATTGGTAGATAATTGCATGACAGTAAAAGATGGGATCCATTTTTATGCCCTCTTGATTAATTTAACCGATAATATACTGAATCTCATGAACTTGATCGAGAATCGATTTATTATCAGTCATTTTATAATCTAAATACTGACTTACAATAAATTTTTTGTACTGACATCTTCTATTTTGTACTTTGTCTCTAGCACCTTCCAATGTTTCATTGCAGACGACATGCTCTGGTACACATCGAAGAGTGAATTTGCTAACATATTAAGAATATATCCTTTACAGATATATTAATCTTTCTCCCATTTCTGACGATTACGAGCATTGGTAAGAGATTCTCCATCTGAATCTTCAGGCTCTACGGGTTTTGGAGTAGTTAGGACATAAGCAACTTTCAAAATCATCAATATGAAATATATCTTTTGTTACCATTTTCTGAAGTTGTTGCCGACGAATCGCTCTAATTTGACGAAGTCATGAGTCATCACTTTCAAATTTATAGCCATGATAATATAAGATAGTGTTTTAAAATTGTTAAAAAATGTTAGGATCAGAAATCCGAAAATGATAAATAGGCAAGATAAATTGGACTCAAGGCACGTAATCACTATCTTTAAAATGTTATTCGCTCCCTACTCGAGTAAATCCTCAAGTTTGCAAAAGGCTTTCAGCGAGACGTTTTCAGGATACAATGAGCCCAATCTCTTGGCTGCGATCCATTACTTTGCAACAGTAGAGGATCGCCCCAGAAAACTTAATCTAATTGAGTACCAACAAAAGAAGAAAGCAAGAAAATTTTCTCTAATATGTATGCAAGAATTCAAAGGATTTCAGAGTATCTAAAAACGAGTCCAGAGATCTACTTATATAGATCTCAAGTGCCTTTTCAATATGACTGTTGGACTAACAGTCATATTTTGGACGGTTCAAATCTTTTAGAGATCTCAACCGCTCCATCCAATGGCTGTATGAAAGTTTACACTTTTTTGAATTCAAATTCGAGCGGTTGCACACCTTTATAAGCGATTATGAAACGGATGGTTCCAACGGTCAATATTTGACCAATCTGTTTGGCCCAATAGAACTTAATTGACCCACTGATTAGTGACCCATTAGGCCCATCCCGACCCCTGAATAATCTGACCGATGGATTTACCTAGTCAAAAAGTCAAGCCTCTCCTTGCCGTGATGCGCACGTGCGAAATGCAAAGTGCGTGCGCCTAAAGCACCATTGCGCCTAAACTCCAATCGCCAAGCACAGCGCGCACATGTGCGTGCGCGAACGCGACGGCTCGCCGCTAGACACACTCTTCTCTTCTTATTATCAAACAATAATAGAACGTAAAAGGTTTTATATATAGCCTAGACACTTTTTACATTTATCAATGTGAGACTATTTATTTGCATACAAAAAATAAGAACATCTATTGCCTAAAAATTAACCCACAAAACTAAGAAAGAAATTAAAGGAAGTTTTATTTTCTTTAAAATATTTAATATATTTATTATATTCTAAACTAAATAAGTATAACAATCCCCCACAATTTTCAAAGAAAATGAAGACACTAGTATCGAAAATATGTGCATAACATGAAAGGTACCTTTTGGGTTTGAACCTTCACTTAGTACAAACATATTAAAGTTTTATCAGGGAGCACAGAGACCATAGTCTTAAACTGAGGATCCTATATGACACGGCCGGATAAATAACACACACATATTTTCTTAAGATCGAGTTTTCTATAAAGCTAGTACTATTATGGCTTTGTGCTTATATCCTGGTTTCATGAATGCTTTTGAGAAAAAACTATAATCTTATAGAAAGCGGCCGCACCTCTGCATTCATATAGGTAAGCCTGTTGAATGTATTTCTGTAATCAAACACATCAACATAAAATATTACAAACTTATTAAGAGTAAATACTCATCCTTCTTTTTTTGATTACAGATTTCAAGCACTTTACACTTATCTTGAGATGAATATTTTAACTAAATTAAAGTGCTTCTAATCATTACTCTCATGTCATACTCTTCCATTGAACTTAAAGATTTGTTATACAAATATTAAGTTGGATTTCTGACATAGGTGATCAAGTATATGGTTTTAGTCTTATCCCGATAGATATTTTCTTTACCAATTTTTTATAAACTCCTTTGGTAAACGGATTAGCCAAATTATTATTGGTCCAAATGGAATCTATCCCAATTACTCCATCCTTGAGTAATTCTTTAACGTAACGGTGTCGTAGACTAATATGTCTATTCTTTCCATTATAAATTTTATTGTAGGCTTTTGCTCTTGTAGCCTCACTATCATAATTTATTGTAATAGGTGACATAGGCTTTGGCCACATAGAAATTTTTAAGAGTAAATTTTGAAGTCATTTTGCCTCTGTTATATGTCATTAAGACAATAAACTCAGATTTCATTATGAAATGAGTAATATATGTTTGCTTTTTAAATTCCCATGAGATCGCAACACCACCGAGAGTAAATACGTATCTACTCATTGCTTTGGATTCATCTGAATCTGAATTCCAACTTGTATTATTGTATCCTTCTAAAATATTAGGAAAGCAGAATAATTTAATCCATAATTTACAATTCTTTTTAAATATCTACATACATGAGATATAGTATTCCAATGATCATGACATGGATTACTAATAAATCTACTCAATTTTTCAACTGCATATACTAAGTCGGGTCTAGTACAGTGCATTGCATATATTAAACTACCGATTACTCTAGCATATTCTAATTGATTTACAGATTTACCTTTATTATAAAAAAAGTTTGATGCTCGGATCATATGGTGTTGATGTAAGTTTATCATCTAAATGATTATATTTTATGAGAATTTTTCTATATAATGAGACTGGGTTAAAGTAAGCTCATTATTTCTTATTATTTTGATTCATAAGATGACATCGGCATTGCTCATATCTCTCATATCAAAATTAGAAGAGTAAAAAGATTTAGCATCCATTATACTATCTAAATCAATACCAAATATAAGTATATTATCTACATATAAACATATGATAACTCCCTTATTTACAGAAAATTACTATAAACATATTTATTAAATTCATTAATTTTAAAATCGTTAGAAACAATAATACTTTCAAATTTTTCATGTTATTGTTTAGAAGTTTGTTTTAAACCATAAAAAGATTTAATTAATTTACAAACTTTATGCTCCTGTCCGATCATTACAAAACCTTCTGATTGTTCCATATAAACTTCTTCTAATTCATCATTTAAGAATGCAATTTTTACATCCATTTGATGAATTTGTAAATGATAAAAATAAGCAAGTGCTATTAAGATTCTAATAGTAGAAATTTTGGCTACCGTCGTATAAGTATCAAAAAAGTCAATACCTTTCTTTTGTCTAAATCCTTTTGCCACCAATCTGGCCTTAAACTTATCTATAGTTTTCATCAGCTTTTAGTTTTCGTTTGAAAATTCATTTACAACCTATAGGTTGAGATCCTTCAGGAAGATCTACTAGTTTTTATGTTTTATTCCCCATTATAGATTCTATTTCATCATTTATTGCTTTCTTCCAAAAGGCAGCATCTTGTGATTTCATAGTCTCATCAAATGTTAAAGGATCATTTTCGATATGAAAAGAAAACATAATTTTCTTTACTTGTTCTGATCTTGCTCATTCTATAACAAACATATAAAAATCTGAATCAAAAGATTTTTCTTTTCGCATTTTTTAACTTCTTCTAAGATTCATGTTTCTATGTTTTCAGAATTTATAATTAATTTTTCTTTATCAAAATTTTCATTAATTTTAAGAATAGAAAAAAAATAGTGTTAATAAAATTCAAACAGTAATAGAAGGTGAAAGGTTCTATATATAGCCTAAACACTTTTTACATTTACCAATGTGGGACTATTTATTTATATATAAAAAATGAGAACATCTATTACCTAAAAATTAACCCATAAAACTAAAAAAGAAATTAAAGGAAGTTTTCTTTTCTTTAAAATATTTAATATATTTATTATATTCTAAACTAATAAATAAATATAGCAAATGTTATATTAGAACCCACATGCCGCTTTCTCTAGAACTCACACCAAGAGAAAATGAGGTTGAGCTCTTTTTTCTTTGTGGGAAAGAATAAAAAATTATGAAGCCCAATGTTTTGTTTATATGTTCATCCACTGGAGCACCCCACACTGATACAAGGAATGAAATCTTTTTTTTTTTTAAGAAAAATAAAAGCGATGAAGAGCAATTTTTTTTTGTAATAGCAGCCCATAGTGATACCAGGAATGAAGTCATTTGTTTTGATTTTTTTGGAGAAAATTAGAAGCAATGAAGAGCAATTTTTTTTGGAAATATGTTGGGATGAAATTTTTGTTTTGATTAAATAGATTTATAAAGGGTAGCTCTATTCATGCCCATACGTTCTTTTAAAGCGCCTATGTCCCAGATCCCTTGAAAACTATTTATTGCTTCGAATCAGATGACGGAGATCATGTTTTACCTCGATCTTCCACATAATGGATCTTGAGATCATGGTGCACTTATCTGATGGTCAGTTTTTATTCCATGTGTCAAAAATTTTCAAACAATGATCCTAAAATCACGTTTGAGCATGATGTGTGTGCCATGATCTTAAGATCATGGTGCACTTATTGAAGATCTATATTTTGGGGATTTGTGACACATAGAATAAAAAATTGACTGTCTCATAGGTGTGCCATGATCTTAAGATCCATTGTGTGGAAGATCGAGGTGAAACACGATCTCCATCATCTGATCCGAAGCAATCAATGCTTTTCAAGGGGTATGAGACATAGGCGCTTTTAGATGCATGTGGCGCGAATAGAGCTACCCTGTATAAATTGAATTTGCACACTAATTTTTAGTGTGCAATCATTTCTGTAAGTGCAAAGGGTAAGTCATGTGCCCCAGAACAAAGCTCGTGTACAAGTATTCACTCCCTCTTTATATTTTACAATTTATAGACAATTTTTAGGTACCTCTAAAAGCACCCATGCATTTTTTGGAAAGCGCCAGCGTCGGAAACCCTTCAAACCCATTAATTGCTTTGAAACAGATGGTGGAGATCGTTTTTCACCCCAAATTTTTCACATAATGGTCTTGAGATCATGGTGCACCTATCAGACAATCAATTTGTGATTCCACGTGTCACATATCCTCAAAACTTGCACTACAAAAAATAAGACTATTAGTGGCAGCCAAAAACTGCAGCTATTAACAAAAAAATTGCCAATAATATCCTTGCCACTAATAGTCTTAATAGTTTTTTTATTAATAGCAACAATTTTTTAGAGTAAAAAATTGCCGCTAATTGTCTTATTTTTTGTAGTGTTGGCCGACATGTGGAATCACAAATTGAGTGTTTGATAAGTGTGCCATGATATGAAGATCCATTGTGTGGAAGATCGGGTGAAAAACCATCTCCATCATCCGAGAGGAAGCAATCAAGAGCTTATTTCAAATTAAATTTATGTTTTATTTTCTCTCCGTGACCATAGTGACAAATTTCACCAAATTTCGGTGAAATTTCACAAAAATTAGCGAATTTGGGGTCAAATGAAAATTTCGATGAAATTTTGGGACTTTTCGAAAATCTCAAATTTTTCAATTTTTTCGACAAAATTTTGTAAATTTCGAAAATTTGGATTTTTTTTTTTTCCAATATTAGTAATTTAATATTAAATGGCAAGAGCATAGTATGCTCAGACGCACCACAAGACGGTGCTTCTTGCTTAAGTGAAAAGTAGAAAGTATAGCTTATTATATAGGTGAAAGGAGTTTTCACTTTTAAAACTTCAACGATGTGAGACTAAAGCCTATGAGATCACAAACTTTCTTTTTAATATCTTCAGTCATCTCTTTTAGAAGCCCTGTCTTTTAGAGAGAGTATCGACCATTGAGTTATTTTGGCGAAGAGATTGAAAAGCTTTCGAGTACTTTTTAGCCATCCGAGCTGTCATTAAAGATGGTAGAGAAGGAAAAGGGGTGAAGAAGACGGCAGTAAGGAACTGGCATAAAAAGCTTTAAAATGTCGCTTACAATGCAGATGATATATTGGACGAGTGCGCAACCAAAGTCTTGCAGGTACGTTCGTTTCTTTTACCTTGTTTTGAACAAGTTATGTTTCACGATGATATAGGAAGCATGGTTAAAAAGATTGTGGAAAGAATAGATGCCATTGCAGTTGAGAAGGAGAAGTTCGGGTTAACAGAGTTGGACAACCTGGTTGCAGAGAGAAGACAGACAGATTCATTTTTAGCAGAACCAAAAGTTTATGGAAGAGAAGAGGATCTAGAAAAGATAGTAAAGTTTCTTATTAAAGAAACAAGTGATCAAGAGGGTGTTCCGATCTATGCCATAGTTGGTTTGGGAGGGCTTGGGAAGACCACACTTGCGAAATTGGCCTATTACAATGAAAGCCTAAAAAAGGTTAATTTTGATTTGAGAATTTGGGTTTGTGTCTCTGAAGATTTAGATGAACCAAGGCTTCTAAAAGAAATGATTGAAAATATTGAAAAGAAAGTTTGTGATCTCATAAGCTTGAATCCAATGAAGCAGCGTGTCCAAGAAGGTGCTTGTGAAAAGAAAGTGCTCCTTGCACTTTGTCTTTTCCTGCTATAGCTCTATGCTTCAACGGCACTGCTTTGGCCGAAATTTGCACTTAGTCTATATTTCTATGCTTGAGCGTCTCTATTATAGTTCTATTTGCACTTTGTCTATTAACACTTTGAACAATTGCATAAATATATATATATATATATTTTTAATCCCAAAAATTTTCTCGAAAATTTTGTTAAAATATATCAAAATTAATTCAAAATGTACCGAAAGGATCCCCCAAGATAACGAAATTTGTCACAATGTCGGGGACGCGAATTTTTGACACTTGGCGATTTAAATTTGAAAGACTTCTTTTATGTTTTTTTTGATAGAAATTTGAAACACTTCAACTTAACAGAAAAAACCAAAAGAACCCTGATGAAAACTTTTTAACACCCCAAAACACATCATTAGTTGTCTGCGACCTACACACCGTTTTTCTTAGAAGCGTGAGTGGGGAAATCCCGCCAAGTTTATGACGAGAAATCTAAAATCTCCAGATTCTCCACACCTCTCTGACGGTAACCAATCCATCCCTTCTCCATTCAAATGAATAAATCAGATTGATCGATCGGATCGATCGTTAGGTTTTCTTGTTTGGCAAACTATAAATTGATTTCTAGGGTTTTCAATAATAATCATAAACGATCGATTGGAGATCAACTATAGGATTAGGGCTTCTTTTTTTTTTATATTTAAAAACCTAGTTTTTCTGCATGGATCTCGGAGATCTTAACAAGGTTTGGGAAGTGAAGGCTCTCAAAAAGGTGGGAGAAGACGAGGCGCTGAGTATTCTACAGAAAGTTGCAAAACAGGTGCAACCGATCATGCGAAAGCGTCGATGGAAAGTCAAAATTCTCTCTGAGTTCTGGTATCCATATTTCTTCCTTTTTCTTTTATTTTTAAATTTTTATTTTGATTTTATTTCTTGTTTCTTAATTATTTTTTTTGGGTTTGAAACTCTGAAATGCAGTTCTACCAATCCGTCTCTTTTGGGAATTAATGTAGGAAGAGGAGTTCATGTTAAGCTGAGGTTGCGAAAACCGAACAGAGATTCCAATTTCTTCCGTTATGATCAGATCCTCGATACGATGCTTCATGAACTCTGCCACATCAAGCACGGCCCTCACAGCGCCGATTTCTACAAGCTATGGGATGATATTAGAAAGGTCTTATTCTCTCTCTCTCTCTCTCTCTCTCTTAAATTTTTTATTTCTATTTTGTTCATTCGCTATCTTCTATTCATTGCTACAAAATGGAAATGAATTTTCTTTGTTTATCTTTACTTAATCTTGTAAATGTTTGCTTACAAGTATTCTTTATGGGATAATGGCTCCTGACTGACATTTAAACCCCAAACTGGTGTTTAAATGGTCTCCCACCCTTAAATTAGAACTTCTGATCTTACACCATTAAAATGTGGTTTACTATTATGCCATGTGGTGTATATTAGTGATCAATTTAAATCGTCCAACTGGTAGTCCTTCATTGGAACATGTCTCAGTCCTTCATTAGAATCCAAATTTGAATTCAAATTCAAAACCCATCCAACTGTACAAAATGCCTCAAGAACGTGTCAAAGGTTTGTCAAACACTCAACACATGCCCAAACAACGAACCCTTGTTGTTCCACTCCGCCACCTCCATCCCTACTCCGACCAAGGCCCTCGGCTTTGTTGCTAGGCACAAAAAATCTCTTTTCCAATAAAAACAATTCCTTTGATTGTGTACAGACCAAGGATCAAAATATCAGTTAAAATTTCGGTTTCAGGCATGACCGAAACCAAAAATTTGGACCGAAATTTCGGCCGAAAACCGATAATTTGGCCGAAATTTTGATTCCTATACAAAATATGACCGAAATTTTGGCTGAAATTTTGATCCTTGGTACCAACCCAAGTGATAGCTATTGTCACCCATGATTTCGATTGTGCACAACAGTGTTACCTTGGCACTTCTACTTTTGGGATTTTTGCCGTGCCGACACTTGGTGGAACTTGACACACGTGCTGACTCTTGGTGGCACTTGGACACTCCTCTAATAACACGAAATTTCTAAACATGCATGAAAATACCACATAATTCCAACAAATGCTCATCATTTTGACAACGATAAAATGAATTTCATTTAAAAAAAATTGTGTAAAGATTAGTAACTACTGATTAAAAGGTTTGGGCTGTTGAAAACAATTTCTATAATATAGTATACCTTTAGTTAGGTTCATAAGGTATATTATGTATCTTTTCAGTTATGCTCTCTAAGATTTCCCTTCATTTTTCTCTATATATGATTTATTTATTTTTCTTAAGGTTGTGTCGCCGTATTGGTATCTTTAGAAATTGGCATGCCAAACACCTATTGGCACCATGACAATTGGCACTCGTGTCACGTGTCTAGGCAACACTAGTATACAGGCTCAAATGGTAACTCCCACACCATTAGCTGTTAACACACTATCCACTACCTATGTACACACAATCTATAATATCATCACACACACCAACACTCCCCCTTAAGCTAGAGCATAAGCATAAAACATACCTAGCTTGATAGTGATGACATGAAGAAGAGTAGACCCAACGCCCTTAGTAAATATTTCGACTAATTGTTGAGACAAGGAAACAACGATGAACTTCAACACATGGAATGCCAATTTCAATATGTTTGGTCCGTTCATGCAGAACTGAATCAAATGCACTCTTCTCTGCATCCTCATTATCACAGTGCAAAGGAATATAACCATTGGCGGCATTCCCAACACTGACATAAGAGAGCGAAGCCACAAAATCTCACATGTGCCATGTGCAATAGCCCGACTTCGCTTCAACCCTCGAATGAGAGACAACAAGTTACTTTCTACTCTTCCAAGCAACCAAATTGCCTCCTAAAAAGACACAATAACTATAAGTCGAGCAAAGATCTGTAACAAATCAAGCATTATTTACGTCTATATAGCTAGAGATAACTAGATGATCATGTGAGCGATATATAAGTCCATGGGAGGGGCTAGACTTAATATACTAGAGAATACGATGGACTGTGACACGATCTGGAGCACATGGAGCAGGCATAAACTGGCTCACCAAACCCACAACAAAAGTAATATTTGATCGTGTAAGAGTGATAAATCAAGTAGCCCACAAGACACAGATACTCATAGGGGAAGGTCGTCCTCAATTTGTTTTGATAGGTAAGTTGGGCGTCAACATGCGACCTTGAGGTTGGAATATTATCAACCTTCCATTGTGCTACAGGCCCAAGCTTTGGATCACCCTCAATATCATGCACAAAAAGTTCCAGGTCCATCGGAGAAGTGGAACCCCTCATATCGGATTCATGCAAAAGATCAAGGGCATCATTTAATTGTGAGAGAAATATTCCTTTCCTAGAGTGAGCAACCTCAAGCCCAAGGAAATACTTCAAGCTCCCCAAATAATGGACTTCAAAACTACGACCAAACTCATGCTTCACATGAGAGATAAATGAGGAATCATCACCTGTGAGAATGATATCATCGACATAAACTAGAATAACAATAGGATACATGGCACCATAATGAATGAAAATTGTATGATCAGAGTGACATCTCTGAAAACCCATACTAAGCACCACACCACTGAAATGATGAAATCAAGCGTGAGGCGACTGCTTCAAATCATTTGTAGATTTCCAGGGTTTGCATACTTTCCCAAACTCACACTGAAGCAAAAAGCCAACAGGGGAATTCTTATGAACCTCCTCAGTGAGATGCCCACAATGAAAGGCATTCTTTTTGTCTAAGTTCTAACTGATAAAGGGGCCAATTCTGGTTGGCTGCAATGGAAATGAGTATTCTCACAAAATCAACTTAGCCACAGGAGCAAATGTGGGGTCATAATCAATACCATGGCTTTGAGTAGCAATAAAGCGTGCTTTATATTGGGCAATGATGCCATCAGAGTTATGCTTCACTGTTAAACACTAGCATCAGACAATCTTTTTTCCCAACAGTAAGGGGAACCATATTCCAGTATGATTAACCTTGAGGGCGTCATTTCATCCACCATAGAAGATTTCATGTAGGATGGCGAAAGGTTGCACGAAACAGTTTGGGGTATAATCAAACTGTCAATAGAAGAAAGAAGAGCCCTGTGAGAAGGAGATATCACTTGATAGCACTCAGACTTAGCCAGAGGATCAGAAATAGTGCATGGAGGAACCCTCTTGCAAAGAGCAATAGGTAAATCAAGATCAGATGTAGAACAAGGAGTTGGAGATGAGGGAATAAGAGAAGAATGAAAGGGGACAGAGCTGTCTAGAGGATCAATCGACACAGAGGATAGAGGCTGTATGATTGAGGGGACTCCACGCTGATGTTTGCTCTTTTTTATTCGATCAAATAAATAAAATATATTTTTCCTATACTCTTTCATAACATATAGGAAAGAGACTTCCGGTGTGGAAGCAAAAAGGTTTGTGATGTTGAAATGGAGCGAACATCAAAGCATAACTCCTTCTGCTGCCGTAACAGAGGGTGAGCTTGTAAGGGACGAGCTATAGTCACGAGCAAGGGTCAAAATATCGGAAATCCAGTACGTATCGTCTTGACCTCCAGGACGATACGTACTAGGTATCGTCCGATACATTCAATGTATCGGCGATACATTGAATGTATCGGTTTGATACATTCAAAAAATCGGTTTTTTGAAAAAAAAATCTCAAAAAAATCCCAAAAAATCCCAAAAAATCTGAAAAATTATATTTATTTATTTTGTATTTATTTCAACTATTTTTGCTTTTATTTTTGACTTATTTGATGCATTATTTAGATGAATATATAAGTAAGATGCCTATTTTGTAACTTAAACCAAGTCACATACCTATTTTGTAACTTATTTTTGACTTAAGATCACATTTTTGACTTAATGTAATAGATCTTCTAACATTATGTTCGACTAGCTGATCACATGCCTATTTTATTAACAATATTTCATAATTTGATCGACGTAGACACGTAGTCACGCATAAACTAAATTACAATGTATATTGACAAAAATAAATTATATATTGTCAAAAATAATAGCTATGTTGATAAAAATAAATTTAATTGTACATGGAAAACTTACTTTAGAGCCACATTGAATTTCGTGGTGGTTCTTGGCCCTCATAATCATCGTTATCATCGGTGCGCGAGCTTTCCGGCCTTTGCCTATAATGTTGCCCATATTGATACCCATGATTATATGTGCCCAAAATGAGTAAACGAATATGGCTCGATGTAGACGAAAGGCCGGTCCTCCAAAAATCGACCAACTAAGTCATATGGCACGTAAGTTTGTTGTGGTAGTATGGGTTACTAGTTCTTTGAATCTTGATTTTGCAAACTGAATCCCCCGAAGCTAGAAGTCATATAACCCATATCCGTATCATCTTGTGGTGGTGGTGGTGGTGTTTGATATGATCCCGACGCTCCTCTTCCTTCAACCCCTCCCATTCTAAATGTAGGAGTGTCGAACTGTGTTAACGGCGTCGAGTCATCGTCCCATGCCGCCATATCTCTATAAGGATCAGAGGTATTAGCATCCTCCCCTCCACCACTAGTGCCAACGTCCCCTCCACCATCATGCCTTTCACCATCATCCTCACCACTCTCATCATCACTATCGGGCTGCGTTTCGTCATCAGATCCAACCATTGAATGACGATTCAATCTCCTTTTCCTCCTCGGTGGTTGGGAAGCCTGCTGCTCCGCTACTCTTTCAGCATTGTCCAGCCATTCAGTGCTCTCACTATCCAAGACTGGCTCTTCTCTCTCTTCGAACCATTCATTCAAAGGGTCATCCTCCTCGAATATATAATCCAACTGGATGGGATCAAAATAATCACCGTCTGCAAGGTAGAATATGATAGATGAATTAGTATAATATGTAAGACTTTATATAATTGAGGATTTAAGACTTCATGTAATTGCTTACCACGGTTGGTCCTCTGTATATTCCTGACCCTTAATCGCATGTTGTAGTGGCAGTAGACTAACTTTTCCAATCGGTCCATAGTTAGTCTATTCCTTGTCTTAGTATGAATGAGAGAGAAAGTGCTCCAATTCCGCTCGCAGTTGGACGAGGAACACGTTTGCGACAATACCCTCATTGCTACCCGCCTCAATATCGGACCATCACCTCCATAATGCATCCATCAATCAGCGGATTTGTCGTGTTTAATTTGGGATTGCGCCAACGGGGTCCCAAATGACCCATGTCTCTTGCGAAACATGTCAATCTATAAAGATGAAACACAGTAAGGCACATATCAATAAATAGATGATAATATCACATGACATTTGACTTATTACTTATAAGGTATGATACTATGATCACTCACATCTCTTATGGCTTGGCCTTGGTCCGCCAACTCAGGGAGCATTCTTTGGATTACATTGAGCAAACCGGTATACACTTCATCAGTGTCACTCAACTCAAAGCGTCACAGATCTTTGGAAGGTTTGGATTCAAGTAGTGTGCTACACATCAAATATGAGCAATTTCATCAAGATATGAAAATAATGAATAAATAAATAAAATCACTACATAATTGTGCAACATGTTATACACTGCATGCAATCTTTGGTGAAATTGTGCATCCCACCTCTTGTCGATAATCGCCCAAAGATCGTTTATATTTTTGTAGGGCATTTGGTTTTATAGCCAATTTTGCCTTATCCATTGACTCATAAACGCATTCATCGTTGGTTTGTCATCACCATCAACCAATCTCAACACTTGCACCAACGGGGTAGTGACCGCGATCAGGTGGTCGACATCTGCCCAAAATTGCGTGCTGTAGATCAGGTCAGCAACTTCAGTGCAAGCTAGTCTCTTCGCTCGTGAGTCCTATTTCATGTTGATTCCATTCTTGAGCGAAACCATGCTTTTCACTCACGCCTATATCTAGCCAAACTCGTAGGGCTAAGAACTGTTGCAAAACGTGTAATCGCGGTCGAGCAACTCATTGTTCGTGAAGGCTCTCATTAAATTGACGACATCCTTGTTATGCAGGTAGGAAGTAATGTCGTTCTTCCTTTTGAATAGTTGCCTTGCCTTGCTTCTCTTTCCTAAATCCTCAAGAATGAGGTCCAGTCGGTGGCGTCTCTTCGCCATTAGTTTTAATCCGGTGACTTTGTAGTTTCGCATTATGCATTACCACCTACACAACCCGCTGCTCTCCAACCTCATGAACTACCATATCCATTAGTTGAAAGAGGTAGTCAGCAGTCTTTACGTGTCTAGAAGCATCAACTGATTTCAAAAATACCGTCCGATCAAACCAAAAAGTTTATCAAACTCTTCTTTGTGGGACCAGTCCATCCATCGCACATAATTGTGCAACCTCTCTCATCCCATACATCCTCAACGCTTTGTACATAGGCAGTTATCTCATCGTACTCATCTGTTAGTAAGGGCCCAGATATCTCGTATGGAGAAGGCTTTTTAACTTCTGGACCAACTTCTGCACTTGTATCAATCATGCTTTTGAAGTACGACGAGTCTGCTACTTGGCTCGGAATGTGGTTGTATATAAAAAACTTGGCAATGGATTTTCCAAGCTTCTTCCCCATTTTTGTAAGTGAGATTGCACTCAATTTGGTTTGTTTGGAGCTTTCAGTGCGATACATGAATTGATCCATGAAGTCGTAATCTGACCTCTAGTAGGCTGACTTTAATCCCTCCCAGATCTTGACCTCGCAACCGATCTGCTCAACATCCTCATCATCCTCAACAACATGTGGCCTATGACTAGATCCACCACCGGTAGCAGGCATGGATGAGCCCCTCAACTTGGACCGAAACCGATAATCGGCTTCTTCCTGATCTCGTCGCTGTTGTGCTTCTCTGGCACTCTCTCATAGCTCTCGCTATCTGCTCATCCTCATCATCCTCAGGTGCAGCTGATGTAAACTCTGGATCTGGCCTCCTGATTCTCTCATACATTTCCCTATCAAGATCGGCTTGACTTTTTCTTTCCTTTCACGCTTGTAAACTAGCTCTGATATTTTCTTTTACCTCTCTGGGTACACTGGGACACCCTCTTGTGTCTCCCTTTACGTGAGCCAGATGCTCCTTTAACCGTGTGATACCTCCTCCCAGCAGTTTTTTTCCATAAAGCTTACATTGTATCTAGAGTCTATTACCATCTATTGCTGTATCGTATTGCCACGCTGGATCTGTCGAACGTACCATATTTATTTATTTCACCTACATGAATGAGCAAACGATTGCATTAAAGTAAACATCTAATTTACACTTGAAAATGAAATTTATTTTTTAATTATTGCTATTTTAAAAATATTAGATTATATTTTATTAAATTTATTTGATATTATTCTAATTTTTATAAAATTTAGATTACATTTGAAATTTTATTTTATATTATTCTAATTTTTAAAAGATTAGATTATATTTTATCAAATTTATTTGATATTATTATAATTTATGAATATTTATTTGATATTATTATAATTTATGAATGTTTATTTGATATTATTTTAATTTATGAATATTTATTTGATATTATTATAATTTATGAATGTTTATTTGATATTATTATAATTTTTGAATGCTTATTTCATATTATTTTAATTTTTGAATATTTATTTGATATTATTTTAATTTATAAATATTTATTTGATATTATTATAATTTTTAAAATTTTATTTGAAATTTATTCCATATTATTCTAATATTTTATGGGTCATATCCCATAATATTAATTATTTTAATTATATGTGACGGTCACATATAATCAATATGGGTCACTTATAATTAAATTTATTATTAAAATTAATATGGGTCACATATAATTTAATATGTGACCCATATTAATTTTAAGTTTAAATTATATGTGACTCATATTGACCCCATTATTTTATTAATTATGTGTGACCAATATGATATGTGACCCATATTATATGTGACCCTTAATTATAATTATTTATATTATTTTTGACCCATCAATTTAAATATTTTAAATGGGGTCACATATAATTATTTTTGACCCATTATTTATATTATTTTTAATTAATTTAAATATTTTAAATATTTTAAATTATTTTTTCCCTCTTCTTAATTTAAATAATTTAATAATTTTAAATAATTTAAATAATTTAAATAATTATAATAATTAATATTATAGGTAAATGATAAAATTTAAAGGTAGATCTACCTAATTTAAGGGTAGATTTACCCTTAAATAAGGTAGATTTACCCTTAAATAAGGTAGATCTACACTTATTTAAGGTAGATCTACACTTATTTAATGTAGATCTATACTTATTTAAGGTAGATCTACACTTATTTAAGGTAGATCTACACTTAAATAAGGTAGATCTACACTTATTTAAGGTAGATATACACTTATTTAAGTTAGATCTACACTTATTTAAGGTAGATCTACCCTTAAATTAGGTAGATCTACCTTATTTTAGTATTTAAAATGATGGTAAAATGATAAACACGTACCTTCCACGTTGATCCTGTGATTTTTTGTGCGATTTGGCGCCGATTTAGGGTGTAAATAACCCAAAAATGAGAGAGGAAGAAGGAAGAAGAAAGGAGGAAAATGGGGAAAAAAAAAGGGAAACCCGACCCTTTAGTCGGGTCAAAGGGTGGGGCCCACCGATAATTTCGTTCTTTTTTTTTATTTTATACTTTTAACCAAATTATCGAACGATAATTTGAATTATCGTCCGATACGGACGATACGGATGATATTTTGTCCGTATCGGCCGATAATTTATCTATTTTATATAGGGTACGATACATATCCTATGTATCGTACCGCTGACCTCCAAAACCGATACGTATTGGTATCGGACGATATTTTGACCCATGGTCACGAGATGACTAGCAAATGAAGTTGATGGAGGAGTAACAGGAAGAGGTAAAGGACTAAGCCCTACATGCACTGTTATTATTGATGGTGGTAGCAAGGGGAACATATTGCAGTCATTTAGCTTTTTTTTATTATTTCCCTTTCGTTTATATCATTTTTTAGTTATTAATAAAAGCTCACCTTTAACCTACACCTTTTATCTACCTCTAGTATGAGGCCCTTACTAGATTCGATGGTATGATATGTGCAGGTCTCGCCATTTTCAGCCACCTTAGCCACTCATGGACACACCTAACCAATTTTATTAACCTATTTAAATTTTTTATGAGCTGGAGCTGTATTTATAGGATGTGCCTTTACCTATTCTTTTGCTTTGCGTTGATTACTTCTTCCTGTGATGCAATTCGTGTTTGATGGAATGCCTTCTTAAATTGCAATCCTTACAAGGCTATTCCTCCAGGGTATCAGTATTGACAATAGGACTACTGAAACATTTTCCCCCCTTAGGAAACCTTCTGATGCAGGAACTAACACGAAGCCCTAGTATGATTTGGCTGAGATTCATTTTGAGTTAATGTAATTATGAAAGCAATAATTTTCTAACAAATTATTAAAGAAAATAAAATGAATTATAATCAAGCAATTTAAAATAGCCCAAACTAGTGTTACTCCTGTGGTACGTTCCCTATAAGATCTAGAAGAGTAGGGTTCTTGTGAACGAATTAGATCTCCAATAGTTTAGGGCATCGAATGAACTCACAAGTGATTTTTTTTATTCCATATGAAACAATAAATAGGGATGCAACTTATAAATTATTTAGGGTTCAAGGCGGCGAAATCACGTGTTTAGGATGATAGATCGATCTAGGGGGTTCCGGAAAGATCGAACACGCAGAAACACAAGATTAATTCGAGGAAGGTAGAAATAAAAATTAAAACAACTACAATTACACGTATTCAGAGGTAAAGGTAGATACGAAGGATAGAGGAAATTGGTCTCGCACCAAACCGCACGCGGGTAGAAGAATTGCTCTTCTAAGTTGAGAGAATTGCACCCTCGAAGAATACTTCTCACAAGCTCTCAAGTTTGCTTAAACAATTAATTAAAACCATCAATAATAATGCATAAAGTTGTTTACATGCCTCTATATATAGGCTTAAACCCTAATTAATCAAAATTGAAAGTGTTGACAACCCTAATTAATCAAGTTGGACTCCAGCAAAAATACTCGCACAAACGATTGATCGAATATGTCTCGATCGATCAAAGACGGTGTCATTTTTAGGATGATTCTTGGGTCGATTTCAATTGATCGAGGTGGAACTTCGATCGATCGAAATTGGATAGTAAGTTCACTTTTAGCTGCTCCTTTCTTTCCTTCATCCTTCCTTGCACCTTTTACATCGTACAAAGCATTTTGGGTTTCTTCTTGCGCCTACGGTACACGATAAAAAGGTGCTTTGTCATGGATGTCCTCATCACCTCCCTTCTTGTTTGATTTCTTCCTTGAGATTTTAGAGAGTAATATATTCCAACAATGGTTTTAAAACTCGCCAAGTCGACTCGACTCAACCAAGTTTCGGGTCGACTTGGCTACAAACTCGAATTGGGCTGAGACTTGGTTGAATCGCCGAGTCGACTTGAAAACTCGACCGAGTTTGTCGACTCGGCGAGTCGACTTAAAGCTCACAGATTTGGGCTGGCTGGCAGGGCATTTAAAACTTTAGTAAGGGCATACTTGTAAATTTGCAAGTATGCCCTTTATATATAAATATGCCTTTAAGGGATTTTGCCTATCGTCTTGATAGAACCCGACGACAAGAACGAAGAAAGACAGAAAGAAGAAGAAGAAGAAGAAGAAAGAAGAAGAAGAAGCCTCAACGCTCAGCCCTCAGCCCCAGCCCTCAGCCCTAGCCACCAGATTTTAAGCCACCTGTGAGTTTTTTTTTTTTTCACTTTATAAACCATAAAACAATAAAATGATTTGTTGTTTTTTTTTAGAAGAAAGAAGAAGCCCTCAGCCGACAACCCTCAGCCAATAAAATGTGTGTTTTCTTTTTCACTTTAGAAGCCCTAAAATAGTAAAATGATCCTTTTTTTTAGAAGAAAGAAGAAGAAGAAGCCCTCAACCATTAAAATGTGAGTAAATTTTTATTTTTTATTTTTTTTATAAGCCCTAAAATAGTGAAATACTGAAATGATCTGTTTTTTTTTTTAAGCCACAAGTGGCTTTAACACCTGGCTTAAAATGACTTTTTTGTTTTTAGCCATATATTTATAAGCCACAGGTGGCTTAAAATCTGGGTTTTTTTTTTAACCACAGGTGGCTTAAAATCTGGCTTTAAATAATGGTTTTAAAACACTTGTGGCTTAAAATCTGGCTTTAAAACCATGCTTTATATATATATATATATATATATATATATATATATATATATATATATATATATATATATATGTTTTAAATAACTCGAGTTGGAGCGAGTCGAGTTGGACCGATTTTCTGAGTTGACTCTACTCAGCTGACTTTCGAGTCGAGTTGAGTTTTCGTGTTTTAAAACCATGATTCTAACCATATCCATTGATCGATGATAGTTGCTTTCTTCATATTTGATTTTTTGGTTCATCATCACAGTTTTATCCCATCTATTTGGTATCGGCTTATTTGATTTTTTTGTTATTCCTGAAAAAATGTTCTGTAGAAATCTTTCGAGGTCCAGATAGAAGATTTTATCTTCTGCCATCATATATATATATATATATATATATATATATATATATATATATATTGTAATCATCCTTCATCTCTTTTTTCTCCACGAAGATTTTTGATAAAGGTCAATCTTTACTGGGCCAGCAACTGGTTGATTGGACTAGTCCAAATCGGACTTGAACATACCGGTTTGACAAACAATACTGGGAAGATTAAACATTGATTTAAAATGGTTGTGATTGTCTTATTAGTGCAATATGGAGGATTATGACACAGAGCAGAATACTATATGTATTAAAAAAAAATCTGAACATTATTGATGTAGAATAATTGAGTTTTCAGGTGCAGTTTGATTTGGCTTTGAATCACACTCTGTAATGCTTTACAGAACTGTGGTCATCCAAGGGAACAAGCTGAACTGCTCAGTATGGTTCTTGTCTGAAACCGGTACATACCGGATGATAAGTACCGGTTTCAAAGGTCACCGGTACGATACTTTGAATGTATCGTACTGGTGCATTACATATATATGTTGATAATGTACCGGACGATACATACCAATGTATCGTCCAGAACCGGTACGTACTGGTGTTGGAGCTGGACGATATGTACCGGAAAACCAAGAATTTGACCCATGCTGCTCAGGGTCATAACAAGACCATATAAACCGGATGTTTCTGCGCTAAACTGACCAGTTCAGCTGTTACAGTCTTAAAAACTTGAAAACTGGTTTAGATGGTCAAAGTGGATTGTTGGATCTACTATTTCCCCTCTAGTAGGGTCTTTATCGGATAGTCTGGTGGTGTAGCTTTTCTAAAACACTGATAAAGACAGTAATTAGAATAAATTCTACCACATCCTTATAAACATAACCGTTGCAGCACATTTATTTGTGAGTCAAAGCTTTTTGTGCTAAGTTTCACTTAGATATTCTTAAGATTCTATTCTCTCTCTATTTGCTTGACTATTGTTACGGTACTATTATTGATCCCAAAGATATCAATTGTTACAATATTATTACCAGTCCTAAAAAATTTGATTTCATACATGGATTCAAAATAGACTCTGAAGATTCTAAAGGGTAATAAAGTTTGCTCTTTATGTGTGTGCGGCTCGAGCACCTCGCTGAAGCACAACAATATGCACTTCTTTCGCTTTCTCCTTTTTAATGAAAATTTGATTTTATTGATAAAAAACATTATTCTTCCTGCATCAAAGTACACTATTGGTTTTTCACTGTCGATAGGGTGTTTTTTTTTTTTTTGCTTCTTTTTTGATGAACCTTGAAGGTCCTTGTGTTGGAGAAACATTTTTGACTTGACATTTATGCGAAAGCGATACCATAAATTAGTGACGTAGTTTTTTACACAAAACTAGTAAAAATTTTCAAGAATACTGATGCAAAAATTAACACGATGCAAATATGATAGGTTGAGATTATTTGTGAATTAATATAAGTAATTGAAATATGAATTTCCCAACAAATTATCAAAGGAAATAAAGAGAATTTCAATTAAATAATTTGATTGAGCCCAAAATAGTGTTACTTTCGCCGTACGTTCCTTATAAGATCTAGAAGACCAGGGTTCTTAGCGAACAACTAGATCTCCAACAGTTTAGGGCTTCAAACAAACTCACAAGTGCGTTCTTTCGAATTCGTGCGGAATTAACAACAAAAGGATTCTAGGTATTTGGAAATCGAAGGGCTCAAATAGAAGAAATCCCGTGTTAGGATGGTTGAACGATCTTAGGTTAGGTTACGGAAAGATCGAGCAAGCAAAACACACAATTAATTTTGGATTTTGAAAATTAACTAAGCACTTACACATAAGAGGGAAATAAGAGTAGATAAGAAGGATAGAAAAGTTGGCCCCGCACCAAACCGCATGCGGAAAGAAGAATCGCTCTTCCAAGTTTTGAGAGAATCGCACCCTCGAAGAAAACTTTGATGAAAGCTCTCAATTTGCAAAAGCGATATTCAATAATTATTCACCAACTAAAATTGTATATACAATGCCTTTATATAGGTAAACAAACTCTAACTAAACATAAAGTTCTAAAACAATTAAAACTCTAAAATGACAAGTTTTGCCTCAAAACTCGTCTAGCCGCCAATGTGTGAACGAGACTCACGGATGTTCGTTCGAAGGTCACGGACGTTCGTCCTCCACAAAACAGAATGGTGTCTAAATCACGGATGTCCGCCCGAATTTCACGGACGTCCGTGCGCACGGATGTCCTTGGACATGGACGTCCTTGGGCACATATGCCATTGCCTTAATTTTCATAACACCTTCATTCATCTTTTTGGAGCTGTTTGGGATTTTTTCGCACGCTTCCTTCGCCTTCGATAGACCATAGGTGGTTCTTTGAATCGGATGTCCCCATCAAATACATAAATCAGCCTTCCACAATGGTTGAATCAAGCGATGCCCACCAAAATCCGCCAGTAGGTGACCATCACAGTGCATCAATGTTGGTCACAGCTAGTAAGAAAACTTAAAAGCTTTAAAATATTACTACTCAATTCAAAATGTGCATAATTCAACAATTGTGAGCCTTTATATAAAGCTTTACAAGTTGAAAATAAAGAGTCCTTGTTCAAATAACTTTTCTAAACTAAAGAACCTATTTCAATCCAATTAAGGCCATGCTCGGGTATTTCCCCAGTTATCTCAGAAAAGCTCTAATTCCTGACAACTCAGTTTCCTGCAGATTCTTGGCCAACTAAGATTCGTAGCTTTTCCTAGGTTTGTTCTTTTAGGCCTCAGAAAAGCTCTGACTCTTGGTATTGCCCAGAAATGAAGGATTTCCTATGTTTTTTTAATTATTCCAAAAAAGCTCAGAATCGGTCTACTTTAGGGAAATCGTATGACCGTAGGAACGACGGTAGAGCATCCGATACCGTGCGGTATATATTTGAAGGTCATTTTTGGCCGATGCACGATCCATGAGAGATTGAACACTTCCGTCGATGCAATTGCGCAAAAAAGATTCCTACAGCTATACTATGTCAGAGGGGAGTATTGTAGTGAAAATGGTTTCGACTTATTTGGCTTACATAATAGTTAGGTAGTTTAAGTCCTTGTTTAGGACCAGAGGTTAGTGGTGGAAGATTGACACTTGGACTTCGTTTGGTGCATGGGTTTGGTACAAGATACAAACTCATTTGCCAAAGCCAAACCAAACGCAAAACCCTCAAAACCCTTGTGCGGGGACAGTGTTATATGGAGGACAGATTTTATGCACGCAATGTTCAGGCGGCTGATGTGGCGCGACGCAATTAGCTGCAAGTGCAGTGAAACTCAATTAATGCAGATAGATGCAGCCAGTCATGTCGCGTCACGTCAGTCGCCTCCACGTTGTCCTTAACAAATCTGTCCTACGTTTATAAGTTTCCATTGTGTGGAAGATTGGAGCGAAAAGCTATCTCCATCGTTTGATTTAAAGCAATCAATAATTATTGGGGTTGGCATAGTTCAAGATTCGGTGGGCATGAATAAAGCTACCCTTTGCCCTTTTTTGTACTATTTTGTTTATTAAAATTATTATTTTTAACTTGAAATATATTATGATATACTTTTCTATATTTGTTTTCATTTTTTTCCGACTTTGACGAATTTTTTCTGACTTAGACCCTTGCGGATTTATTGCCGATTCCTGACTTTGTGACTATGATTAAATCACACCGAACACGCAATTTAGTAGAGAATCACTAAGCTTAAACTTTTTTTTTAGGATCAAATGCTAAACCCCATTACAAAACAACCTCCATTAATGCGTATAATGAGCTAAAAGATCATTGAAACCAACAAGGAAATCAACAGATCATCAAGAAAGATAAAAATAAATGGAAAACCCACCTGATTTTTTCCATCAAATTAATAAAAACCTAAGAAAGAATTACAAAATTATAGTAAAAAAATATCACCATTATAAATTCACAAGGAGGAAGAGAATCAGAAACATCATTAACAAATTTGAAATATATAGCGACAGAAGATTAAAAATGCAGCAATTAACAAAAAAAACCAAGAAAGAATAACAAAATTATAGTGAAAAAAAATCACCATTATAAATTCATAAGGAAAAAAAAGAACCAACATGAAATAACAAATCATAGATTACCGAAATCTTCCTCAAATTAGACTAAACGAACACAAAAAAAAAAAAAACATAAACAAAGAGAGTAAAATAAATAAACCAATTAAAGGAGCTCTTAAATCACACAGAACATGCAATTTAGTTTTGAATCTGACGGGGACGCCACATACATAGACATTGGATTTGGACCACATCGTTTTTATTAAGAAACGAGAGGAAGCCTCAGAGGAGAAAGACACAAAGGAGAACAACACGCAGAGAGCTCTCACGGGCGAAATCCCTTGAAGTCACAGGCGATGATGATAGCGCGCAAGCTACGGAGACGACTTTAAAGTCGCGCGAGCGAGTATCATGCGAGCGATGATAATCCTCGCTCTAGCGAGCTACGGCACGACTTCAGACGGGATTTTATGCAAAACTTACCTTTTTTGTGTTTTATTAGTAGTAGAACTCTTTTATTTCGAACTTAATTATTGGTAGCCTATATATAGAGGCTTGTAAACACCTTTTAGTTAGTTGATTGATTATTTGAGTGCTTTTATGCTTGAGTAATCTTTGCCTGAGATGGGTTTGGTGTGAGGCCAAGGGAGTGATTCCCAAAGCCATAGTTATCTTCTCTATTCTATTTGCTATTTCTCGATCTGTGATTGCTTTCTAAAACCTTAGCCTAATTGTTTCCTTGCTTTCCCAAAAACCCTAAACCCTTTTGAAACTCTAATTCAAACATAGCCAACACCCGTTCCAAACCATAAACCGATCTGAAAACCATAAGCCTATTGCAAACCGCAAATCCCTTTTACAACCCAACTTGGAATCCGTGAATCTACATCTAACCGAAGACAAGCGCCTAAGCCTGGAAAAAGCTAGAGTTCTATCTCTAGGTCGATCTCGCCTCGACTCGAAAAGTACTTGCACATCAGATTGTACCTTACCTGGTTCGCGAGTGATCTACCCATCAAAACTTCTGCAAAACCCTAAAGGTATCAAAGATAATTTTGCGATTAACTTGATTTAATTTCATTAATTTCGGCAAAATCTGCATAAAAATAATATTTCGCATTTTAGGGTTGTTGTCCCGCGTCAATTTTGGTATCAGAGCCCTAGGCTTTCTAGGTTAGGGCATCTTTGCTTGTCATATTTATTTTATTACATTGTTTTTCCTTTTTGAGTTCATATTGCATTCCATATTAGAACCCTAATAGATTTTGTGATCACCATGGCTTTGGATGAGGTTCTTAATTCTCTTAGAGCAATGCGAGAGGAATTGGGTGCGATTAATGCATGTCTGAATACCATAGAGTAAGCCCAAACATCCCTAGGAGTTGGTAATGAAAGATTACGTGATCAAATCAACCAACTGGAAGCGATGGGTGGGCTGGAAAATCAACACCAAGAGCGTGAGTATCCTCACTTTGAACGTAATGGTCGCCAAGACAACCGGAACCGTAGGGATCATCGTAGAGATGACTATGACCCCGAAGTTCAACTCCTTAAGAACGTCCGAGTTGAGATTTTGACTTTCGATGGAAGAATGGACCCTACCGTCTTTCTCGATTGGCTTTCTGACATGGACCAATACTTTGATTGGTATGCCATGAATGATAACCGTTGCGTTAGACTCGCTAAGATGAAATTGGTTGGTCAAACTCGGCTTTTCTGGCTCAATGTCTAGCGAATCAGGGTAAATGCAGGTTGTCCACCCATTACCCGTTGGGACGACATGAAAAAACGACTTACTGAGAAGTATGTTCCTTTATCATACCACCAACACCTCCTCGACCAGTGGCAAAATTTACGCCAAGATGGTACACCCGTGACCGATTATATTGTCAAATTCGAAGAGTTCATGATGAGGGCAAAAGTATCGGAAGATCCTGAAATCACTCTCTAGATTCCACACCGGATTGCGACTTGATTTGCAAAAAGAGTTTATTTCTCACCCCGTGGTTGAAAAATGCTGTGTCGTTATGCAAGATCTTGAACGGTACTTGAAAACTACGGTGGTGAAGAGGACCGAGTCACAATATAGCGGGCAACGATCCAGTGAGGGACGATTTAATCCTCCTCCCAAACCTACACAACCCGCCCCTACCAATTCGAGGTTTGAAAGGAGAAAATGTGTAGTTGGAGAATCCTCAAGGGTTAATTCTCAAGTAAAGTGCTATAAATGTTATGGGATGGGACACTTTGCCTTCCAATGCCCTACGAAAGAACCCCAAAGGACTCTCTTCATCGAGGGAGAGGAGGATGATGATGAGGTAGTGGTTGAAGAGGAAGTAATTGAACCGGTTGGCACACCCAGTGATGAGGAGGGTGATGCTATTGGTTATGCTTTAGTTGTGAGGTGTGCCCTTGCACAGCCTCAACGGGATGAAAAGGATGACTGGCGAAGGGAGAATATCTTCCACACCTTTGTCAGATTTGGTAAAAAGAATTGCAAGGTCATCGTGAATAGCGGTAGTTGTACTAACATAATATCAACTCATGTAGTATGCCGCTTAGGACTTACACCTGAAGCGCACCCGAGACCTTATAAAGTCACATGGGTCAATTCTTCATTCATTCCCGTGTCGAAAAGGTGTCATGTACCAATTCAGTTAAATTCTTATTCGGACACCTTATGGTGTGATGTGGTGCCGATGGATGTGGGTCATATCATTTTGGGAAGGTCGTGGCTCTACAACATGGACATGACTCTTTCTGGTCGATCAAACATATGCACATTCATGCATAAGGGCAAAAAGATTACTTTACACCCTTTGCCTTCCAAAACATCATCGACCAACACCGTCGAAAAGAATGGCGAATCTTCTAAAGCCGTTAATATTGTGAGTCCTTTTAAGTTCGAGAAAGCATCGTTAGATGAGAATGTGGTGTACGTAGTTGTCACTGTTGAGAATGCACCCGAATCAGAGAGTGCGTGTCCCAAGGAGGTTGAGTCAATTTTAAAGGAGTTTATGGATGTCTTCCCTGAAGACTTACCAAACGAACTCCCTCCCCTGCGTGATATCCAACACGCCATAGACTTGGTTTCCGGATCTACCTTACTGAACCTGCCCCATTATAGGTTGAATCCGGTTGAGCATACCAAGTTAACTCGACAAGTCAATGAGTTCCTTCAGAAGGGGTTCATCCAAGAGAGCATGAGCCCATGTGCCATACCTGCCCTACTCACTCTTAAGAAAGATGGTACATGGCGCATGTGTGTGGATAGTCGCGCGATCAATAAGATTATGGTTAAGTATCGATTTCCCATACCAATGCTCGATATGATGGTTGGTGCCATTATCTTTTCAAAGATAGACCTTAAGAGTGGCTACCATCAAGTCCGCATCTGCCTCGGTGATGAGTGGAAAACCGCCTTTAAGACTAAGGATGGTCTTTATGAGTGGATGGTCATGCCATTTGGGCTTTCTAACGCCCCGAGTACTTTCATGCGACTCATGACCCAAGTGTTGAGGTCGTTTCTAGGCAAATTCCTTGTTTATTTCGATGACATCCTGATCTACGGTCATGATAAGGAACAACACTTGACCCACCTTAGGCTGGTTTGTGAAACCCTCAAGGGCGAAAAGTTGTTTGCAAATCTCAAGAAATGCACCTTCATGCAACAATCTGTTGTTTTCTTGGAATTTATTATCTCGGCTGATGGAATGGTCGTGGACCCTGAAAAGGTTAAAGCCATTGTGTAGTGGCCCGAACCTAAGAACATACACGATGTCCGCAGCTTCCATGACTTGGCTACTTTCTATCGTCGCCTCATCAGAAGCTTTAACACCATTATGGCCCCAATTACAGATTGCATGAAAAAAATGGGACTTTAAATGGGGCAAAGCGGCGACAAAAGCCTTTGCTGAGATCAAACAGCGAATGAGTAGTGCACCCGTCATGCGATTGCGGAACTTTTTCAAAGTCTTTGAAGTCGCATGCGACGCATCGGGTCTAGGCATAGAAGGAGTGCTTAGCCAAGAGGGTCACCCCGTGCCCTATTTTAGTGAAAAACTTAATAAGGCAAAGTAAAAATACTCCACCTATGACAAGTTCTATGCGGTTGTTCGATCTCTTTGGTATTGGAAACATTATCTTAGACCTTTGAAATTTGTGATGTTCTCTGACCATGAAGCCTTACCCTTTCTCGCTTCATAGAAGAAGTTGAACCCCCGGCACACGAAGTGAGTTGAGTACCTTCAAAGGTTCACGTTTGTTCTAAAGCATAAGGCCGATGCTGAAAATAGGGCCGTTGATGCACTTAGTCGGCGAGTGGTGACTTTGCGCACAACGAGTACCGAGGTCGTCGGGTTCAAAAAGTTAAAGGATGAGTACCCTGAGTGCCTAGATTTTAGGGTTGAGTACAAAGCTCTCCTTAGTAACCCGACTGGCACACACTCCGTGTACACCATCCAGGATGGATACTTGTTCAAAGGCAATCGCCTTTGCATCCCTCGCACTTCATTGCGTGACTTTCTCATTTGGGAGTTACATGCTGGAGGGATGACATGACATTTCGGGCATAATAAACTGTTGCGCTCGTAGAGGATAAGTTCTTTTGGCCTAGCCTAATGAGAGATGTCACCCGGGTCGTTAAGCATTGTCGTACTTGCCAAGTGTCAAAACAGACCAAACAAAATGCCGACTTGTACACCCTGTTACCTGTGCCACACACATGGCAAGACCTCTCTATGGACTTCATGCTTGGACTTCCTAAGACCCCTAGGAAGCACACTCCATCTATGTCGTAGTAGACCGATTTTCCAAAATAGCCCACTTCATTCCTTGTTCCAAAACCTCCGATGCGTCTCATATTGTTAAACTATTTTTCGCGGAGGTAGTGCGTCTTCATGGGTTGCCCAAAACCATTGTGTCTGATAGGGATGTTAAATTCACTAGTTATTTTTGGAAGACCCTTTGGCACATGATGGGCACATTGCTCTAATTCTCTACAACTTATCACTCTCAAACGGATGGCCAAATCGAAAGCACCAATAGGAGCCTTGGGAATCTCCTTCGTAGTCTTGTCGGTGATCATGTTAGGACCTGAGATACCATCTTACCCACAGCTGAGTTTGCATATAATAATTCTGTAAATAGGTCTGTAGGTATGAGTCCTTTTGAGGTAGTGCATGGTCATAGGCCTAGGACCCCAATAGATTTGATCCCCATGTCTGCATCCCATAGAGTGTCAGAGTCTGTCGATGCATTTGCACAACATATTCATAGCTTGCATGCCAAAATTAAACAGAAAATTAATTCAAGCAACAGTCAATATAAATTATCTGCAGATGCTCACAGGCGCTCTAAAGAATTTCATGTGGGTGATTATGTGATGGTCCGGGTTAGGCCTGAGCGGTTCCCATCGGGATCCGCAAAGAAGCTCCAATCTGGAAGCACTGGTCCTTTTAGAATTTTGGATAAGAGTGGTCCTAATGCATACGTGCTCGAGCTTCCTCCAGGTATGGGGGTTAGTTCAACGTTCAACGTGGAGGACTTGGTTCCTTATTTGGGTTTCACCCCACCTCCTGAAAATCCACTCCAGCCATCATCTAGTCCTAGTTCTAACCCAACCTTGCAACCTCTACCACTTCCTTCCCCAAGCAGACAGAGAACAAATAAAATAGAGGATATAATCAACGATCATGCCGTCTCTACACATGATGGGGGATTCCAGAAGTACTTGGTTAAATGGGTCGGCAAACTAGAGTTCGAAAACACTTGGATCCACGAGAATGAGGTCCGTCGATTGAACCCTGATCTGATTGACATTTACCACGAGCGCGTTTCATCGGTGATGAAACCTATTTGGTCCGGGGGAATTGATGGGGACGCAACATACATGGACATCGGATTTGGACCACATCGTTTTTATCGGGGTCGGAAGAAGTGTAGAGGAATCCCGAGTACCGTAGCCTCAGAGGAGAAACGGACACAAACAGCCAGGAGAACAACACTGCAGAGAGCCCTCGCGCGAGCGAGCCCTTGAAGTCACACGAGCTACGGAGACGACTTTAAAGTCGCGCGAGCGATCACTTAAGGTCGCTTGAGCGAGTATCACGCAAGCAATGATAATCCTCGCTCGAGCGAGCTACGACACGACTTCAGACGGGATTTTATACAAAACTTCCCTTTTTGTGTTTTATTAATATTAGAACTCTTTTATTTCGGATTTAATTATTGGTGGCTTATATATAGAGGCTTGTAAACACCTTTTAATTAGTTGATTGATTATTTGAGTGCTTTTATGCTTGAGTAATCTTTGCCTAAGATGGGTTTAGTGTGAGGCCAAGGGAGTGATTACCAAAGCCATAGTTATCTTCTCTATTCTATTTGCTATTTCTCGATTTGTACCTTAGCCTAATTGTTTCCTCGCTTTCCCAAAAACCCTAAACCCTTTTGAAACCCTAATTCAAACATAACCAACACTCGTTCTAAATCATAAACTGATCCGAAAACCATAAGCCTATTGCAAACCGCAAATCCCTTTCACAACCCAACTTGGAATCTGTGAATCTACATCGGACCGAAGACAAGCGCCTAAGCCTGGAAAAAGCTAGAGTTGTATCTCTAGGCCGATCTCGCCTCGACTCGAAAAGTATTTGCACATCGGACTGGACCCTACCTGGATCGCGTGTGATTTACCCATAAAAAATTCTGCAAAACCCTAAAGGTATCAAAGATAATTTTGCGATTAAACTTGATTTAATTTCATTAATTTCGGCAAAATCTGCATAAAAATCATATTCCGGAATATAGGGTCGTTGTCCCGCGTCAGAATCACTACTAAAAGTAAAGATTAAACTAATTTTTTAGGATTAAATTCTAAACCCCATTGCAAAACGACCTCCATTAATGTAGTACATAGAGCTAAAAGATTAAAGAAACCAAGAACAAGAACAAGAACCAAAGTGCACCCAATTTTTTCCTCCTAAAATTTCAAACTTAAAGTTAGTGAGACCCGACACAAGGGTGGTTTTGTCTGCATAAAATCTCCATCAAACCCTCAAAACCCCCAAAAAATGGCACTCTCCATCGACGATTCCAATTTCCGTAAAAGTGGCCCCATCAAACCCTCAAAACCCCCAAAGTCTAAACCCTCTGCGGACAAAAACCCTATTTCTCATACCCAAAAGTTTGAAAAAACGAAGAAAAACGATTGATCTAGGGTTACGGTGGCTCCTTCACATCCGCTTGATCATCGTAATGGTATCCATCATGTTAGTGTTGTCGAAAGGACTTCAAAGGGAAAAGATCTTCCAAACCGTTGATGAAGGCGAGTTTCATCATTCGCAGTCATGGTGGAGGATAATCCCATGGCGAATTTGAGATCACTCAATGCACTTTTCGACCTGTTGAAGCTAGCCGTTGTAGAGAATTCATCTCATACCTATTCAGAGGGGAGTATACTCCACTCTCTCCTCAGTTTTTGACCATTTCTGTAAAATTTGGTGGGAAATGTTAAGGTGCGTGAAACTCAGAAAACGATCATTTTCTGATGGACCCCACACCAATTACCGAACGCAGGAAATAGCTAGATTTCGCTCAGATTTGTCACTTTCCGAGCGTAAAGTCGGAATCAGGCCCTTTCTTGTGTATTCAAACAAGGCCTAAAACTCTCCTAAACAATTACACCATGTTCTACACAATAAGGAAGCTAAACCTATTTCTAATTTTAAAAAATAAAGCATATTGACTTGAGTAAACAAGTATTAATAATAAAAGAAACTAATCCCTATTCAAAAAAAATTCTAAAACTCATCATTTTGCAATGTAACCTCTGAAAAACTGACTGTAATTCGTCAGAATTGCGTGTTTACCGGCTGCTAGAAGGCTATTTCTATAAGTTTTCAAAGAAGACTACTTCCACATTAATTTGATGTCGTTTGATACTTAGACATAGGTTGAACATAAAAGTGATGAGATTGGAAATTGGGCACTTCATGATTGTCCGTTCATTGACTTTTCATCAATAAAACTTGGATTTCCTTTTTTTTCGTCTTTTCTTCCAATTCTCTGCTTTTCTCCTTCTTATCTTCATTTTCACATAATTTTGAGCTGCATCGGACAGCATGAGGGAAACAACCACATGCAGGACAATTTGGAAAATATTTTACAGATATAAAGAAGTGGTAGAGAAGACCTATGTTCATAATTAAGCAGAGCGATCATTTGTTTTCAGTTAACTGATCCACATATTGTCAACTTGGATGACTTTTACTACTCTCAGACCTCAGTTTTCAATTAAGCAGAAAATTTAAATCAATCTGACCTCTGTTCAGTTAACTGATCCATAACATGTCAACTTAGATGGATATCACACCTCATTCTGACATTGTTGATTAATAACACAGAGACAAACCCACAATTGGAAGGTGTTGGCTTGAGATGCATTGTCCAGCCTCGAGTTGTAAAATAATGCAAAAAACTCCTATTTTCACCTTTAAGGTGACATCACAAACCAAAACACTGAAATATAACTCAAGCCAATTATCGTGAATATTACTTGGGCAATCTTAACTGTACATTTGTCAGCAAATTAATCCAAACCATTCATGTGGCCGACCGCTTGGTGCAATGGTAAAAAGGATTGGGTTGTCATGTGTGGAGACACGGGTTCGAGTTTGGACGGCAGCCACTTATTGTATAAAAAGCCAAAGGTTAGGTCTTCCTAGCACCCCACACGTATGGGACCAGCACCGGATAATGGTCTTTTTTATTCATGTGGCAGAGTGCCATGTGGTTTACCCACAACACAAAAAACAATACTCCAGTTGGACTACTGATCTTCCTATCGAGAGTTTGCAGGTAAAAATTTAAAATATGTGATACTGTTCACATTTAACATGTACAAATGCATTGATTGGAATCTTAGGATCATTGCTTGGCATTCTTTGATGTACTATCTCATTTTTATTAATGAAAATATGGCGTTGCACTAATAAGAACAAATTCCCTGTGTTGAATTTGCATATGCCCTGCCAGTTGAATTATCCAGATCGATGAAAAGTGTATGCTAGAGATTTCCCATATGCCGTCCTCAGTACTTGGCTCAGGTTTGCTATATCTGCTCAAAAAATAACCATGAAGTTTTAAGCTAGAATATGGGACACTTACAAACATACTTTCAAGCTGGAGTTAACCAGTTTCATTAAAGAAATCTATTTATTTCGAAAAGAAAATATTAAGAAGGCATTTACCTTGTGCTTTGAGCACTTTATATATCTCATTTGTCATTCTCAAGTTTCTAATCTAATATTTACTTTTCAAGTTGTTTGTGAGTTGGGCATGTGCGCGCGTGCGTCCCTGCGTGCGCCTGTGTGTGCATGTGTCCCTCTGTCTGCGTATGTGCGTGCGTTCATACGTATGTCCCTGCGTGTTTATGTGTGTGTCTGTGTGTGTGTGTGTTTGGTAGGTGTGCATGCATGTGTGTGCGTGAGTGCATGCGTGCGTGTCTGCCCCTCTGTGTGTGTGCGTGCGTGCGCGCTCGCGCTCATGTGTCAGTGCGTGCACGCACGCACGTGTGTGTGTGTGTGCGTGTGTGTGTGTGTAGTGGCGAACCTACGCGAGAATTTTCTTCTAGCAGAGGCAACATGAATTTAATTTTTAGGGATTGAGGGTTTGGTAAATGGATAAGATTAGGAAATTTAGGGATTAGAAAATTACGGATTTATGGTCGAGGAAATTAGGGATTTAGGGTTGGGCACTGGATTTAAGCTTTAGGAAATTAGAGATTTAGGGATTGGGGTTTAGGAATTTAGGGTTTAGAGTTTAAGGGATTAGGGAGAGAGAGAGAGAGAGAGAGAGAGAGAGAGAGAGAGAGAGAGAGAGAGATTGCCTGAAGGTAGCGAATGACTGGTGGTGGCGCTTGGCTGATGAAGTCTGGTCTAGAGAGAGAGAGACAGATAGAGAGGGTGAGGGGGGAGAGAATAATAATAATAATAAATTTAGGTCAGCGTGGGTGACCGCTCATGCTCGCCCCAATGTGGGTCCGCCACTGTGTGTGTGTGTGGGTGCATGTGTCTGCGCGCCAACGTGTGTGTGCGTGTCTGTTCCTCTGTGTGTTTGTGTGTGTGCATGTACGTGGGTGTGCATTTGCATGCATGTCGTGCGTGTACTTGTCTGGGTGTGTGTGTGTTTGCATGCAATGCATAATTTTGCATTATTTTGATGTTGGAAATATGGTCAGTGTTGCTTCTTTGACTTATTTGATTTTTAACAATACACCAGTTTCAATTCTTAGTCTCTTTTGCAGGAATGTGAGGAGTTGATGGCAAAGGGAGTAACTGGAACTGGTCAGGGATTTGATGCTTCTGGAATACGGTTGGGTGGTTTTTCCTCTCAACCCCCTTTGTCATCACTGCGAAAAATTGCACTGGCTGCAGCGGAGAAAAGAGCACATTTGGGAGTTCTATTCCCATCTGGGCCAAAGCGCCTTGGTGGCGATAACAATATTATGGCTGCACTTAGTCCAATACAAGCTGCTGCAATGGCTGCAGAAAGGAGATTTCAAGATGATTTGTGGTGTGGATCTGAATCTTATGGGGTCTCTAATGGTGTAGAAAGTGACGATTGTGTTCTGGGACAGCGTGTGTCTATGGGATCTGGAAGTTCAAAAGGTTTCATTGTTTCCGAGACAGATAATTCAAAGGTGATACCTCGGAAAAAGGCCCGTGTATCTTGTGATTCTTACAATGCTGAGATAACTGTCAACGATTCATTTAGCCATTCTTCTAACGCTCGCTCCAAATCTAGTTCTGGGGACAGATTTACGAGTGTTTCAACTTCTGGCTCGCTACTCAATAATCATCGTCAAATGGATGATATAGAGGATAGAGCAATTTGGGAATGCAGCATATGCACTCTAGTCAATCAGGTAAAATTTCTTTCCTTTATTCAAAATTGCAGATGTCCAGCTGGTGTAAGATGCATGTTTTCAATAGAGTTTTCTTTACATGATGCCATGGAGAAATGATAAACTGTACGATTCTCTAGTTATAAGGCTATATGTTGTAAAGATACGCCAAATTAGTGTGCTCATTACATAGATTCAAAATATTTGCCATTGTCTCTTTCCTATTTTTATCAACAAAACAACAAAATTGGCTTACTCTTATTTGAGAATATTTTCTTTGCTAGATTACAAGTTAAAATTCCAAGCGTGTTTTCACATTTTACGTTGTCCGTCTACTTTTTTGTTAAACTCAACAGCTATGCAAACTGCTGACTGCCATTGACCTAGACAAATTGATTAGATGTGGTCATGTTTCTTATTTATTACCATTGGTTACACAAAATAATTCTCCACTTAGCTTCCCACTAAAATTTCTACACGGCATGAGTGTGTTTAATTTTTTAATTTTTTATCCTTTTTATTTGCCACTTACATGACTGCTTTGTATCACAATGATGGTGGATTTCTGCAGCCGCTTGCTCCAATATGTGAAGCTTGTGGAACCCAAAAGCCCAAAGATGCTGAAGACAAGTTCAAAATGTGGTCTTGTAGATTTTGCACCCTAGAGAACAATGTCAAGTTGGAGAAATGTTCAGCTTGTGAGCAGTGGAGATATTCATATGGCGCTCCAGTATCCATCCATGGACACAATGTTGGCACTTGAGAGATGCAAGTGGATAGCATAGCATACAGCCTGAAATCTCTTGCAAGTACCCAACTGTTATATGTAGATAACACTAGCTGAGAAGTTCTTCGAAATAGCTGCACTGAAGTAATCTGCACCTTTTTTGTTCAGTCTTCAGATTCCATGTAATATATATATATATATATATATATATATATATATATATAAAAGAATTGTTAGGATTGTGTCATTTGGTATAGTATAATATAAGATACAAGAAGTTCAAGATTTCATTGAAACTCTATAGATAATTCTACAGACTACAATAGTATCTGAATATCCTCGGATGTAATTCTTGAACTTGCAGACTCCTTTAGTAGAATGTTTTAGTCAATAAGTGAAGTATTTTTGTAATTTTCTATATAGGGGTAGTTTAGTCATTTTGGAAGACAATCTGGGTAAGATGGCCTTTTATGATAACAGGACGGTTTTATCTTTTAAATAGATGATTCGGGGTATGTTGATCTTTTTACACTAAATGATAGACCAGGTATTTTATAAAATGGCTTAAGGACAAAAATGCAATATTATGTAGTTAATACACTTATTAGTTTATAGGTGTTACGTATCATATACTAATCTAACTTATGTTATAAATACTAGTTAAGTGTCAATAATAAAATATCTTAATCTAATAAATTAAATTAAATTACCAACTTAGACCTTGTTTAGCGTGGCTTCTTGGGGCCTTAGAATTGCTTCTGAGTCCTAAGAAGCGATTCAGGTTTACATACACTTGTTTGGATGGAAACCGATTTTAGCTTATTTCCATCCCACAAAAGCTGAAAATAATTGCTTTTGTGAAAAAAGCGATCGGGGCATGCTTTTTATGTGGATTTTGCTCCAATATGAAAATAATTTCCATCCTACAACTTAGACCGTAGTCTATCTCTCTCTCTCTCTCTCTCTCTCTCTCTCTTGTCCATTAGTTCATTGATGCAGTCTTTGTTTGGATAGCAATATCCACCATCTTCCAAGGGTCCAGTTGTCAGCAAAATCTACTTGTTCAAATAAAAAAAAGGGGGGCTGCTACTAACCCCCACCAAATACTAAATATCCCCCAGCTGAAAATTGTTGATTTCTTTGAATCGGAAGATGGAAATTGTTTTTCGTTCCAATCTTCCACATAACTGATCAGATGGTGAGTTTTTGGTTTCAAGTTGCACGCATCCCAAAATGTGACCTGTGAGCATTATCTGTGCCATGTGGTCTTTGCATAATTTTTCTTGGATGTGTGTCACGTGGAATCCAAAATTGTCTGTCTGACAAGATCAGTTTTGTGAATGGCTGGAGCAAAAAAAGATCTACATCGTTTGATTCAAAGTAGTCTACTGTTTTCTGATGTAATTTGAAAACCATTATAATATAGATTCTACGTGGGTTGTTGTATACCCCTCTTTCTTTTAAGCTGGTAGTGGTGGAAGGAGATTATGAAAACATTCTCCAATGGCCATCCAATAGTGGGTTTTTCAGTGAAAGCTAGCTAGTTTTATCATATAAATTTTATATAATCGTTCATGTTAACTTAAGGGTGGGAAGGAAATTTTTTGCATTTAGTGTCGATCAATTTTTTTTGTTTTTTTTTTATATTATTATCTTCTTTTCTTTTTATGATGAACTTAGCATGATTCTCTCCTATAACAACTCTTTTTATTTATATTATATTTAGCTATTGATTAAAATCTGTGAACCATGTAACCATGATTGGCAGATGATTAAGGCTGTGTTTGGCATTTCTCTTGGAGATAGTAGAAAAGAGCAGCATCTACTCTTTATTATTGCAAAGAAAAAAGAGTAGCATCTACTCTTTGTTATTGCAAAGAAATGTGGGGAGAGAAAAGGATTGAAAAAAAGATAAAAGGGAGGCTGCTTTTTGAAATGAGTTAGTCTACAATGAGTGTCTACCTATCAGTGGTGGACATGCCATTTTTCCTTTGAAATAGGAAAAGCAGCCATCTTTAAAAGAGCATGATTTTTCATGCTTTTTTAAAGAGGAATATTTTTAATGGTTCAAAGAGCCGCCTCTCTTTTTTTCCTCCACACACACTCTCTCTCTCTCTCTCATATATATTTATTTGCAACAATAAAGAGCAGTAACTACTCTTTTCTACTCTTCCAAAAAGCAATGCCAAACACAGCCTAATTGACTGTTAGGATTGTGGTAATTAGTTAATTGGCAAGTCTTTTGAATAGTTCCAAACATGATTTTTTAGATAATAAAAAGCAAGGGGGATACTGATATTTGCAACTGAATACTTGGTAAGGTCATCCATCGTAAGAGCCATTGATTGCCTTGAATCAGACGGAGGTAGATCATTTTTCATCCCAATCTTTTGTAAAATTGATCTTGAGATTATGGCCCACCTATTGAACAGTCAAATATTGATTCCACGTGGCACCCATCCTATTAGTGATCGTGATTATGGGTGTACCATGAGAAGGGATTCCCAGATCAGTTTTGGGGATGTATATCACATGTGATCAACATTTGACCGTCTGTTAGGTGGGCCATGATCTCAAGATCTATTGTGTGGAATAGTAGTGAGGGCTAACTACCTGATTCAAGGCTCCCATTGAAAAACCTTGGTTGTCCTTGTTGAATATTCGGCTGCAAATACGAATACTTGAAAGCACATATTGTATATGATTCACACTCAAAACCCAGCGAGGAAATGAGCATGGAGTAGGTCATTTCAGTGTGTAGGGGTGGCCAACATATAAGGAGGTAGTTTGAGAATGTTGCTATAGAATGGGGTTTGAAATAGGGTGGAGCACAAAATTTAGGAGAATTGTAACGGTGGGGTATTGAACACCTTGGTGATTTGTTTAAGTGTATATTCCACTGGACTTGTATATAAGCTCTCACGGCTCCTTGTTTATAAGCATACTAGGAAGTTGGAGCAGTTCCTAAATCGGACAACAAGAAACTTAACAAGAGTTATTCCTACAAAGAGGCATTAGCCTAGTTGGTACCCTCACTGTAATGTGAGGGAGTAGGTCGTGGGTTCGATTCTCGTTCTTGATGTTGTTTCCCACCTTTATTTTTATAAGGTGTAGGTTGGATTCTGATAATTAGCCTTCACTACTATAGTTGATATTTGCTGCTTTGTAACTATCACATGTATATGCGTGTTTGCTCTTCAGTTCTCGAGGTTGTCTCGGCCGAATGACCATATAAAAAGAATAAGAGATCAGGTGGTAGTGCATGTTTTTATTCATTGTATAATTAAGTTTGATTTATTGGAACATTTTTTTTTTTTTTTTGTATTAATCATATTTATTATAGTGCAATAGGGACAAATTTAATGTTTGTTGAAGGTGGAAAAAGTGAACTTAATTAATATTGTGATGTTCTATGAGTTTTGTAGTTAAAAAAAATATTAGAAACTGACACGACTCGAAATTCTATCACACCCTGAGGGCCTAGAATTTCGAGTTATGACCCGCACATATTCTAAATATATTAAAGGAATATATGCCTAATCAGAATTCTCACACAAATCTGATTCCATGAAATCTGTGAAAGCCAACACATAAAGGTAGAATATAAATCAGTCATAAATATTGAATAAATGCAATAAAATTCAAGTAAACCACTAATAAAAGAGAAATAAAAGTCAGAAATAAATCTGATAAACGAAAACGTAGAGTCAATAATAATAATGTCAAAAGAACTCAGTACCGAGTCTACAATGTCAATAATCGGTGTCCGGATCAAAATCAGTACTAAGGTCCTGGTAAACAGCGGCGTCGCCTTCCCAAGGCTCCTGATACTCGGCGTCCATGGGGTCAACGAAGTCAACGTCAATGGGATCTGAATAGTCGACATCTACTCCACCAACGTAATCACCTGCAGCTATTTAGATTTTTGTGGGATGAGTTTACTCAGTCACGTAAACTCAGTGGATACACCAGCAATCCACCTCATTCTACTTAGGTGCATTGTGGGTGCATTACGTGAATGATAAACATAATATATTAATAGAATCAGAAAGATAAAGATAAAATCATATATATTGAAGAGTTCATATTATAACATAAATGCAGGACCATGATCTATACACTCATACCATAACGTATCTTACTATATCTTATAACATAATATATCTTATTATTCTCGTACATAAGTCTATACATTGCATGAGCGTAACTAACATACTCATAAATCCTAAATGACTTGTGTCAAAGTCGTGATTCGAGCTACTATGTGAGGGTCACTATAGTATCATATCACCATATCATAACGCCGTCATATCATACTCATACTCCTTCATCCAACTCAATGGAGAGACATAAATAGGCACACGTACTCACAACCTACTCATATTCCTACTCATACCCATGGTCGTACTCATACTGTCTCTTAGAGACCCATCTTAGCTGTAAGATGTTGCCCTTACGATGGCTACACAAGGAACGACATATATGGACTTAAATTATTAATCTTTTTCTGGCCTATACAGCGGTATCTTATTATCGTACTCATAACTTATATTATCTCATACTCATACTCATATCCTAACATACCCTTACAACTTAATCTTAGGACAGACTATAATGGGATAACTTTCCTAAATTACGGTTTCCTAGGAAAAGGTTCACGTGACCATATAACAAACCTCACTACAGCTATGGCCTAAGAGTCAAACCTCATATCCTAATTCATATTTTATCCTATCATATTAAAACTCGGGGTGATAGGATCACCGCATATGCCACCGTATACAAGATTACACTGAATTCGCACTCACCCGACTCGTTATGATGTCTCATACCGTCATGCGTTGTAAGACATGTGAATATAATGTATTTCTCGCTTCGATATCATATCGAAGAATTACCATGCTTAAGCGTAGGCGTGATCTCATATACTTGGGTATATATGACCTAACGTGTCCATAACTCATATATCATGATAAAGATGGAAGCATAATACTATCATACACACATCATAGATTTACATTTAGATTTTATTATATTTATACATATATATATTTACATAACACCAATACACTTATAGGATAGGATAGTTATTAGTGTGATTTCAATAACGTGAAGGTCGAAATTTGATTTTCACGAGACATCGAATTTCTAACCTTCGTGTTATCGAAGATGTCGCGTTGAAGTGATAAATTTGATATATATATATATATATATATATATATATATATATAATTAGATAATTAAATTAAAAGATCTTTCTAATTACTAAGTTGTGATTTATCATGACCATTGATCGAAAGATCCTAAGTAGATATAATATACACATGAATTTTGATCGTGAAAATTAGAAAATAACACTAAATTCGTGCAGCCTTGGGTCATTCAAAACTGAACCCGACCTACTGCTCTATTTTGGCCTCTAAAACGTCAGATTCGTGAAATGACTATTTCACACAAAGTTGTAAAGCGCGTTGTTTTCTTTCCAATGCCTCAAGAATTACATCAATCCGAGGTTAGAGTAAAGCGTTATGGCCAAAATATCGAGGCTAGTACATCAATGATCGCGAGCTCGGGTTCGTAACAGCGAGTTCGGACCTAAAATTTCTTGATGGTGCAATCTCAATATATTTTAACATAGATTTCTATCTATTAACCCATATTAAATGTGGCATTGGATCTTAAATCAATCAGTGTCTTTCATACAAGGTCTTATGGGTTTATTATCACATCAATCTTACAGATTCGAAATAAGACTAAAAAATAATAAGAAAATAAATATAATAAAATTATATTTAGGGTTAGCCATATTCTTCTTTTATAACAATATTCATGTATATAAAAAGAGAAAGAAATATATGAATGAATAATTAACGTAAGATCCTAATTAAGGAAAAAGAAATATACGAAAAAATAATTAACATAAGATTCTAATTAAGATAAAAGAAACTAATTAAAATAAAATTCTAATTAGGGAGAGAAATATATGAGCAAATAATTAACATAAGATCTTAATTAGGGAGAAAGAAATATAAGGGATGGTCAAAAGGGATAGATTTTCCTAACAAATCAAATTATGAAATTAATAAATAAAAAGGTAAGTATACAATATTTAGATCTATAAAATATATAACTTTCAAGGGAAAGCATAACATTAAACATATAAATCTATTAATTTATGAAATATTAAGGTTTAAATAATATTTTTAAACCCGTCGATACGTGATCGAACACACCCTACGCGACGAGAACTGAGAAGAATAAGATGGATTGATGGGTACCCACTTCTTGAAGCGTGAACAATAGATCTACGGTGATTCGGGTTGAAAAGGCTGATGCCCAAGACGTCGATTCGTTTAAATTTTGGGAGAGAATAATTTCTGATTATAAAGAGTAGTGAGCTTTTAAAGTTTTATTTATAATGGTCGAAAGTTTTAGGTTAACTCTAATTAAGACTTTTCGTAGAGGATTTAATAAAATAAAAGTTTTTTCACGCAAGAAAATCATACATGAGTTGAATAGCTTGAGAAAATGTTTCATTCCAGCGCTTTGTGTAAGCACTGAAGTAATTAGTGTTTCTCTCCTGAAATTATAGTTATACTCTTTAACTTGTTTCATCACTTAAAATGGGCGTAACTTTTATATTCTTGTTAGAAATCGCCAAATTATATATCGTTGGAATCGTATCGATGAGCACTTCGCAATGAGTCTAATTTTGATATAGGAAAAATTATAATTTTTGAAAAAGTGGGTGAGTTCCTGTGTGGAGCATTAACACCGACTATGGTGCAAAACACATCTAACACCATTAAAATAAAATAAGAAAATTTTGGTTATTACATTCTCCCCCCCTTTTAATATTTTTATCCTCGAAAATTATATACCTGTAGTGATGAGTTCAGGGTACTTCTCTAAAGTCTCAGCCTCTCGTTATCAGGTGGCTTCTTTCAATGAATGGTGCCGCCATTGTACTTTGATGAAGTGTATAAATTTACCCTTAATGAGTTACTTCTTCCGATCTATGATATGAATCAACTTCTCTATGATGGCCAGGTCATCCCTGACTTCAGTCTGCTCGATAGCAAGGACGTGAGATGGATCAGACAGGTATTTTCGCAACATGAAGACGTGAAACACATCATGTATATCGACGAAGTGTCTCGAAAGTAAAATTCGGTAGGCCACCTCGTCGATGCGATCTATGATAACAAAAGGTCCCACGTATCTCAGACTTAGTTTTCCCCGCATTCCAAAATGCATGATCCCCTTAGTCGGTGACACACGAATGAAAACCAAGTCATCGACCTCAAATTCAATCAAGCGTCTTTTACTGTTGGCGTAGGCTTTCTGACGGTCTTGAGCTTCTTTCAACATTTAGCGGATAACCTTAACCTTTCAGTCGTGGTTTGTACGAGTTCTGACCCAAACATTTTTCTTTCACCAACTTCATCTCAACAAAGAAGTGTCCTACAACTTCGGCCATAAAGGGTTTCGAAAGGCGACATCTCGATACTTGCCTGAAGGTTGTTGTTATAGGAAAATTCGATCAAAGGAAGGTAGTCATCCCAATTTTCTCGGAAGTCTAACATGCAAACTCGAAGCATGTCTTCTAAGATCTGATTAACTCTTTTGGTCTACCTGTCAGTTTCAGGATGGAAGGTTGTACTAAAGTCTATTCTCGTACCCATTACTTCATGAAATTTTCTCCAATGCTCTGAGGTGAACTTCATGTCTCTGTCCGACACAATGCTTACAGGGATCCCATGAAGTTTGACTATTTCCTTCAGATACGTCTCAATAAATTTGTCCCCACTATCGGTATTCTTGAAAGGTAGGAAGTGCATTGACTTGTTCAATCGATCTATAATGACTCAAATGACATTGTGCTTTCTTGAACTTCTCGGGAGTCCAACTATGAATTTCGTAGAGAAGTTCTCCCACTTCCACTCGAGAATCTGTAAGGGCTGTAAAAGACTGGTTTGCTTCTGATGCTCAACTTTCACTTACTGGCATACCAAACACCTAGAGACATATTCGACAATCTCTCTTCATATTTGGCCACCAATAATAGTTTCGAATATTCTGGTACATCTTTGTGCTACTTGGTTGCACTGAATATCCAGATTTGTGAGCCTCCTCAAAAATCTCGTTTTGTAAGGTTACAACATCAGGAGCATACAATCTATCTCGGAATAGGAGGGTCCCATCACTGCTCCTAGAAAAGTCTAGTTTAGGGCCCTCGGCTAACTGTCTCACAATCTTCTGAACTTTGAGACCTAGGGGCTGATCGGTTCTGATTTGATCAACAAAGCTATGCTAGACCGTCATACTGGTTATGTACACTCCTTCACCAATTCTGTCAAGTTGCACATCCAACTGAGAAATCTCATCGAGCGGATTCTAAGCCTTCAGACATGCTAGCAGTCCTGAGGATTGCTGACTTAGAGCGTTTGCAACTACATTTACTTTATTCGGATGGTAATTAATAGAACAATCATAGTCCTTCATGTATTCATTCCATCATCACTGCCTCAAGTTCAGATCTTTATGAGAGAATAAATATTTGACACTCTTGAGGTCTGTATAGATCTTGAAAGTCTCATCATATAGATAGTGGTGCCAAATCTTAAGTACAAATATGACTGCTGCCAACTCAAGATCATGAACCGGATAATTCTTCTCGTGCGACTTCAACTGTCTCGAACCATAGGCAATGGCTCTCCTGCATTGCTTTAAAAGACATCCAAGTCCCTGACACAAAGCATTGGTGTAAACTTCATAACCACTAGGTCCATAAGGTAAGTGAGTATGGGAGCTGTCGTGAGCTTCTACTTCAATAGATTAAAATTCTTCTCACATTGATCGATCCACACAAATTTGTTGTTCTTACGAGTTGGCATAGTGAGTGGGAGTGTCACACGAAAGAATCCTTCAACAAATTTACGGTAATATTTAACGAAGCCGAGAAAACTCCTTACTTCGGTGACATTTTTTAGTGTTTGCCAATTCGTAATAACTTCAACCTTTGATGGATCCACAGAAATCCCTGCGGCAAAAATCACGTGACCCAAAAAAGATACCTGCTCGAGCCAAAACTCACACTTGCTTAATTTCGCGTATAATCTGTGCTCATGGAGAATCTGAAGTATAATACGAAGGTGGTCCTTATGAGCTTCTTTCGTGCGAGAATAAATAAGGACATCATCTATGAATACGACGACGAACTTGTCGAGAAACTCTCTGAATATGTGGTTCATCAGATCCATAAACACTACAAGCACATTTGTGAGTCTAAAATGCATAACAAGGAACTTGTAGTGTCCATGCATTGTTCCAAAAGCAGTCTTCAGAATATCTTCTGCTCTGACTTTCAACTGATGATATTCAGACCTGAGATCCATCTTCGAGAAATAGGTAGCACCCTGTAGCTGATCAAATAGGTCATCGATACGAGGAAGAGGGTATCGATTCTTAACGATGATATTATTCTGTCGGTAGTCAATACAAAGTCTCATTGAGCCGTCTTTCTTCTTAACGAATAAGACCGGTGCTCTCTATGGTGACTCACTCAAGCGGATTTTTTCAGGGCATTTTTCCTTTGTTCTGAAGGTGATTCACTTGAGCGAATTGGTGCGATTCTACAACTTTTAAAACTTCATCTTCCTCCCTGAATTTCCAAAAATAAAACCCAAATTTCTTACATGAACACATAATCACACATGAATCCAAATGCAAACTAAATCCACACCATCAAAACTTAGATCTCACCTTCTAAGCATGCATGCGACGTCCACGATGATCAGGATTGATGAACTCGGCATCGAAACTCGCCGATCGTTCGATGCTTGATTTCTTTCTTAAAATCTTCACATGCAAATACTCAAATGCGTACAAATCAATTCTAAGTTTCAGAAATCGAGATTCAAGCGATTATCCTACGACTCTCACCTTCGAATCGTGCATGCGCGTCCGTGATCGCTTCGCTCGTTCTCTTTCGATCTTAACGGTGCCATGAACGAAAGGATTCTCATGATTCAAAGCAAAGTAAAGGTTTTCCTCGCGTCACGAAGAGGATTTACGCAGTGATCGATGGTTCAGATCTGTCGAAGGGATGAAAAATAGAGGAGGAGAGTTCCTTCTTCTTCCTCTCAGTTCCTCTTCCTCTCAAATCCAATTTCATGCAAATAGTTCACTCGTTCATGAACTTGAGTTTTATATTTAAAGGCTTGATCCGGTGTACAACCGGTACACCATGGATTGGTGTACAGCCTTTTATCTCATGGTCCAAAATAATAGTCACACTATACCTAATAGGTTTTGATCCTTAGACCTTTAGTTTACAAGCCAAGGTCTTAACCATTGGTGCTCTTACGGAGCTTGTGTAACAATCCACACAATTAAATATATAATCTTAGTGTCACAGTACACATACGGTATCAAACACACACATTTGGTCAGTGTGTTCGGGTTCGAAATTTTCCGGGGTGTTACAAAATCGCTTCAAATATTTTCTAAACCCTAATACATCTAACTTCAAAAACTCCAAAAATAAATAAGAAAATGTTAGTTAACAACTACATCTTAATACATTGGTATATACAATTGAAAAAGCAGAACCAATCCACAACCCCCCTACAAAATGGATCCAAAACATCTAAAACCTTATAAAAACCAATACAGGAATTACAAAGCCCTAGCTTGAACCAACAGAAACCTTAATGTTTAGAAACTGATCCAAAACATCTAAAAATCCTGAACTCCAAAATCCTAACGATTAACAATAGAAACCTCAAAATTATAACTAGAACCCTAGAATGAAGAAATTGGTGTTAAGAACCCTAAGGGCGTTGGAGATGGGGTCCTTTATATATATATATATATATAAACCTAAGTTTTAAAAGAGAATTTTTATTTGGGGGCCCCTGAAAATCAGGGGCCCAAAGCAGCTGCCTGGCTAGCCTTGGTCCAAGGCCGGCCCTGAGCATGCTATGACATGAAAACTATGATACATAGTTGGTTTGCATCCGTAATGACCCAAAAACCTCCACATAAGGTGTCGGTGTGCATGACAAAGGAAAAATATGATCCAAGAAAAGATTCTTTCTATCACCCTCCTCCCTGGTCTCATAAACAAGTTGCTGTTAAAACCATGAAATCCATCTCATCCTTCTTACAGCCCGTTCCAATCCTTGGCAAAAGGATTCTTCAGACAGCTGCAAGTGATGAACACTAGGAAGCTATTCTCCTTGAAGAACTAAATGGAAAATTATTGATTTGAGGATATAAAAATGGCTCATTTAAACCCTCAAACCAATAATGCCATTCAGCTGTTGATCCTCAGCCTCTGCAAGACGAACGTGTCCAAAATGGCGAGAGTTTTCGATGGATCTCTTGGTCTAAAAGACAGACTATAGGGATAAAAACAATTTTGGTTTCAGGAGCATTGGTGTTTAGTTGTTTGCTTTTGCATGTGGGGAGCCATGCTGGGATCAAGATACAGTTAAACATGTTTAAAACTAGTAGCTACTCTAAACAATGATAAGTAAGATGAATAAGAGTATTTGATTTCCTATGGATATTGTGGCAATCTCAAGTTCTATTATTTCCATGTATAAACTGGTAGCTACTCTAAACAATGATAAGTAAAATGAATAAGAGCTCCACTTTTTCTATTTCATCGACGACTGCTCGTGCTCGAGAAATCATGGACACGATTTTTGTGGTGAAGGCGAAACCTTGCAGCTTTTACGCATATGATGTGAAATTTTTTTGTCAATAATCGAAAAATGTTGAAAAAAGCATGCACACATGGTTTTACATTACAAGCATAATTTAACCAAGGGTCTTACTGAAATACATCTATAACCTTAAATTTTAACAACAAAATGAGAGGAAAAAAGTCTCATTTTATTGGCATTTTCAAAATATTACGGACAAAATACAAGAGTTTGAAAACTAGTATTGTTGGTTAATGATAGCATCGTCAATATAACACATTATAATTACTTAAGTGTTCCTCCAGCGAACTGCAAAAAAATCAATTTAGAGAAATAAATAATCATGGAAGCAAATCTCTTCATATATATTTATAAATAAACCGTGAGAATTAAATAATAATGCGACAAATACTACTTTAGGGGTACCTACAACCTCTAAAAGCATTCCTCTTTTGTAGCTCCACTTTTTTGTGGGCAACTCCTTCGATTGTGTCATTTGACGCTACACACGCTACAAGTACATTTCCTATCATTCTCATGTGCACCTATATTGATTTTTTTTTTGGCGACCGGAGGGGTTTCTAGGATGTGGCGGTAGAACTTTAGCGTCCTCGTATTTATCACCCCACTCATTTACATCGGCAGTGCGGTGCATAACTTCCTCGTACGTAGCACGATATCTATCAACCTTGAACCCATCTTCAAAATAATCTAACACTGTAGCCCACTTATATTTTATTACTGCCAATGCATGAGAGCGCGGGAGACACAACACATCAAATAGGCGGCAAGAACATGCCTTCATCTCTAGGTTAACATTGAATTTTCGAGTAGTAGTCCTGACATTAAACTCATTCGAACTGGACGGAGTAGGCCACATATATGATGCATAATAAGATTGATGGCACAAATATTTTTTTGCATACTCTGTCAAACCCGTCCCCAAGGCTGCACCATCAAGCTTCCTTCGGTAAAAATATTCGGTTACCTTTTCACGCATCTTTTCAATGATGGACGTGATAGGCATAGCTCTATCGAACTTCAACACAGAGTTCAAAGATTCAAATATATTTGTTGTCAACAAATGATATCGCTTTCTTAGAAAATATGCTTTAGACCATAGACGTTTATCAATACCGTTTAACCATTCCCAACAATCAAAGTTGCTTTCCTTCAACCCATCCATTTCTGCCTCAAAATCCGATACCGTAAAGCTGTGAGTAATTTTCCATAACCAAACTTGAATAAACTTGCGCTTGAATTTCTTGCCAAATTTATCACACAGGTGCTTAAAACAATAACTTTAGACTGCATGCGGAAAAATCACATTCAGAACTTTCATCAAAGCTTTGTTGCGATCACTAATGAGCACAAAAGGAGTTTCTTCATTAACAATGATCTGTTTACGTAGTATAGTTAAAAACCAACTCCACGCTTCCTTTTTTTCTTCCTCAACCGCTGCAAATGCCAAGGGGAGCAACTGTTGTTACCATCAGTTGTTGTTGCAATTAAGAGTTTTCCAACATATTTGACTATAAGATGAGCCCCTTCAATTGAGATAATTCGTCATAAGTTTTTTCCTGATAGCTGCGGACCGATAGCCCAAATGCCCAGAAAAATCAGAAAAAGGCATTGTCAGGATGCCGGAGTAAAATAGTCACAGCTCCTCCCAGATCTACTCGCTTTAACTCGATGCATTAAGATGGTAGTAAATTATACGATTCATCCCATCCACCAAAAGCATGCTCGAAAGCAATTTCCTTTCCCTTCCATGCTTTCAAGTAGCTGACTTCGACATCAAATTTTTCCTTCATATCGAATGCAATCTCATGGGGTCTCATATTAGGATGCTTGTTCACCCAATTACTAATCTAACTAGCAATCTATTTACTTGACGCCTATTGATGACCTGAACCAACCCCCAAAAATAAATATGAATGATACGACACATAACTTTTCACTTGGAATGCCAACACGTCTCGTTGCTCCGAAGCATATATACGCCAAGGGCAAGAGGGACTTGCACACCCTGCTTTAATAAGTGTTTTACATGCCTTTCTGGGCTTCAATATTAAATTCTTTCTTATAGCATATTCCCTCATAAAGGTATGAAAAACTTCTTTCGAACGGAAGATCGCCCCAACGCTCAACTTATTAGAGTCATCCTCGCGTTCGTCATCAAAAAAGAATCGAGACTCATAATTTTGGGAACCCATCGAATCGGTCGGCGTATGTCGGGAAAAGAAGTATTGGTCATGATTAGACTCCCCATTCTTGTTGCCTTTTGGAGGTACTCTTTCATTCAGCTCCTTATTTGGCTGCTCCCACTAGGACATTTGCCTTTCTTGCATTTTGGGGATACCCTTTCGTTCAGACCCTCATTCGGCTTTATCCATCGCCCCCTTCATTCTTCCTACATTTTGAGGATATCGTTTCATTACACTCCTCCACCGGCTCCATCCGATTAGACTCTTCATTCCTTTTACTTTTATATGACGGGATCTCATTTAGCCCTTCCTTCCACTTCACCTCCTCCTTCACCTTACATCTTTCAAAGTTGCATTCTTCGAATACCTCATCAACCCCATATAACATCATCAACACCATCCGTGTTTGTTTCGTTACCGTCGAAAGAAATACTTTGACCATCTCTCGAGACATTATCTAATTCATAAGTTGGTAATTCATCCCTACGATGAACAATCATTACAGTAATATAAAGTTTAACCGGATATGCACTTTAGGGAATAAAATTAAATAATACATTTGTCAATCATCATTTGAATTTGAACTTGAACAACTTTAATAAGTTCTAAACCTACATCAAATTGGTGTTTATCGTAAAACTAAAGAACACATATGTGTCTCCATTTAGTTCTTCTCTACTAAATTGAAGGAAAATAAAAATATTGTTTCCCATAAATACATCTCAGGATTGTAAATTTTGTTCATTTTTTACTAACTTGTCGGCTGGATGATTCGTATCATAGCTGCTATAGTCGGAGTTTATTGGTCCAAATCTAGGGTAATTTACCCCCCCTGCAAACATCATTCTCACTATTATTGCCATTATCATATTAATTCCATAGAATTTTGAGTATAGGCCTATTAATCACTGAATTATATCACTTTTCACCTCCTAACTTAGTCTTTAATAAACCTTAGAGCTGACTAATAATTGTCATTTGAGTGTGTTTTTGTAGCTAGTAATAACCGCAGCTTAGTGCAGCAATCCAAGTAATGAGAGCCAAGAAGAAAGAATTTAGAGGCGAGCTGTGGAGCTGATGGAATTATGGAGAGTGAACCATGGTGGTCTCCACCATGTGGGCCATTTAAGCATGCCCAGAACCCCTAGAAGTCCAGCAGTGAGAAGGAAAGTTGACCCAAGCACAATGGAGTGCTGCAACAAATTATATAGAATAGCTAAGTAAGCAACCAGCTTGAGCACTCCAACAACTCAAGCAGCTTTGCACCTTCAGCACATCAAGTTCAAGCAGCTCCGTGTTTTCAAGAGCAACTTGTTGAGCAGCTCAAACAAACCACCTGCTACAACACTTCAATTACATGCATCTTGAGCACTTTATAGTAGCTGCAATGAGCTTGTTGAGCAGCTGAAACAACTGCAGCACTATATCCTGTCATAGTGCCTTCAAGCATCAACTCGAGTACATCACTATTGCAGTAAGTCCACACTCGAGCACATCATGTGTGCGACAAACAAGCACTCGAGCAGCTACTGTATATACTAGAGCAGTTCCATCAATCCTATCGAGCTACAAGTGCTGAAGTACCAAGCTGTCGAGTAGCTGAAGTATGCCTATCGAGTGGATGAACACTTTAGCACTTGAGCAGTTGAAAGAATGCCTCACATCTAACCTATCGAGCAGATTTATACCTCAGGAAATCATCCACTCAAGCTGCAGTGCTGAAGCCATGCGGCCACTTGAGCAGTTGCTGAAGATACTCGAGCAGCTCACACTCAATATTGCAGCAAATGCACACTTGAGCAGTCCATAGAGTGCTGCATTAAACCTGTCGAGCACTTTAAAGCAGCAGCACTGAACCACTCGAGCAGTTTTAAAGCTTTAAAACCATCATGTCGAGCTGTTGGCTGAAGCATTACATGTTGTCGAGTAGCTGAACTGAACCACTCGAGTGTTGTATTGCTGAAATAATCGATTTTGTCAAAATTGCATTCTTTGAGAATCGACCTCTCGGATCCAGTTGAGTTGCAATTGGTGAAGCTAGTTATCCACTTGAGCTGCATTGCTGAAGCACTATATCCACTCAAGAACCTCTCGAGATTCAACACCTGAAGCTCCATCCACTCTAGGCACGGGTTCCAACCATGCTATTCGAACTTTAGGGATATTTTTGGGATTCCACAGCCCTTAGGGCACACATCCCAATGTGCTGAGCTATTCCCTACATCCCGAGGCAACACTAGACTTAGAATGAGCCACGACAGCAGCCCCTAAAGTTCTGATTTCTGATTGGCCAAAGCATTTCATTGCTTTATGGATTGTATATATAACTGTAACCAGTTTTGTAAAAAGGAGCGAGGATTAGCTTGAGCTCATTTTAGGGTTTTCATTCTTAGGATTAGGGTTTCATTTTCTATTTATTTTTCCCTTTTCTTCCTTATCTCAACAACCATGTTGGGCTAAATCTTTATAATACCTAGGCCTCTTTTGAGCTGGAATGTGTATTGTAATGACATTGTGATCAGTCTTGGAGTTCTACAAAGACTGCTGCCTTGAGGGAAAGTCATTGTAAGTTCTTTTTAGCAATGTAAAGCCATTTTCAATGCTCCATTTAATCTATATTCATCTTATATTTATCATTTAGATATGTATGGGTTTTATGCACCTATGGATACATGGGCTTATAGCCTTACAAACATAGTGGCTGTAGTGATATTCATGTTCTATATCTAACCTCTATATCTGGGTTAATCCCTGGGATACTGTTAAGCAGTAAAAAATACTATTTTTCACCTCCTAACCTCACCTTTGGAAGACCCTTGAGGTGTCTAATAATGTGTTTTAAGTATGTTTTATAGATAAATAATAAATTACAGCCTTAGCACAAACAGCCAATAAAAATGACAGATAAGCAATCTGCAACCTCAACCTATGCTCAAACTCTAATAATCCACAAAGCCTGAGAAACTCATTGAAGGCCATGAACCCAACTGGGTGCACCTGAGACCAAGTACAATGCCAAGGGATGAAGATTGAATCCACCCAGCGGTGACTAAGGGCGAGACAGATAAAAGACAACATATTAGAAGTGCGTGCCAATCAAGAAAGCATAGAAATCAAGCTGTCGAGGGGTTCTCTTAAGTTGCCGAGAGGATCTGGTGCCTAAATGAGAAGATATCGAGAGGATTGATTTACATGTCGAGAGGTTCAACTGACCCGTCGTGCAGTGCACTCAATCCTGTCAACAACTGCTGGACGCATTCCTCGAGAGGATGAAAAGAAGCTATTAATAGGATCTGTGACAACCAATCGACGAGTCAACCAAAACCTGTCAAGGAGATGATTGAGATGATCGCCAATCCTATCGATAAGCGTCATCAATCCTCTCGATAGGTCAACAAACTTGTCGATTTGCATGCAAAGCCAAACGGAACCTGTTGAGAGGATCTAAGAACCTCTCGACACTCAATTTAGGGAACTTCTCAGTTCTGTCTTTAGTAATTGTCCATGCCAGAAACCTATGCACGTGTTCCAAAGCATGTTAGCGACCCCTGGGGGTATTTTAGGCATACAATGGGCCACGCGCAAAAACCCTAACAGTATCACATGTACTTGTCAAATGAGAGCCAATGGGAGAAGAGCTTCTAGAAGAGAAATCGACCACATTAGCATAACAGAATTATTCTCTTGCATTCTGATTGGCTGAAACGGATCTGAGGACAGAGGAGGAGAGTATAAAAGCTTAGAGAAAATGCAGAAGGAATCCAGAAATTGAAGAAACCAGAGCTTAGGGCGAGATCCATTCTCCCAAAAATTCTTCCTTCTTCCTCCTTTCTCCCTTCTCTCTTTAGCCAATCATGAGTGGCTAAAATCTTCTCAGTAGTTAGGGTGAGGTCTTAAGCTGTAAATTGAGAGATTCAAAGGCATTATAAGGAACTATAAGATGCACAGATTGCAGATCTGAGCACAATTGTGCTATAATTTTATAGTATAATTGTAGATTTTAAAGGTAATTCTGATCTATATTTCACATTTTCGTATTTATTTTTCATGGGTTGGATATTCTTGTAGATGTTAGCCTATGAGGGTCTCATATCCTGGCATCTATAGCATCTGCAATGGTTTTTCTATTCTACTCAAGATCTTTGAAGCGGAACAATCTCTAGGATGGTCTATGACCATTAAAGTGGACAAATCATAGCCTTAGGATTGCTTCAATTCTCTGATTGAGATTAGATTCTTATACCTCACCTCTGCCAGGGTAACCTGGGAAGCTGGGAACTAGAAAAGAGGATTGTAGCAAATCAGATCTTAGCATTGCCATTGATTCCTTTAATTTTCAGTGAGAGACCAATACCCCTAGCTGCTGTTCTCATCCTTTGATTTTTCATCCCTTCTATATCTCCCCTTACCTCTATGTCGAATTAGATCTGGATCAGTAGCATTTAATTCTGTAGTCTGTAGTTAAAGTGACAAAGCCCCAAAACCTCTCCTCTTTCTTAGATTAGGATAGAGTGCCAGATCCACTCTGGATCTGGAGATTTGCTGAAAGTTAGACCACATTTTCCTGTGGACATACCCTTACTTATCCTTTCAAAACTTGCTGCAATAGCCCTGAATACTTGTAAGTCTGTGAGTCTGTTTACCTTGGTGTGTGTGCAATCTATAGATTCTATAATTGTTTGATTTTAAACCCCTTTTCAAGTATAAGGTAAACGCTCAACAAGTTTTTGGCACCGCTGCCAGGGATCTGTACTTCTAACTTGGTAGATCTAAGTTTTTCTCATTTTTTGGTTAACATTTTTTAATTGTTTGACAAGTGTTTGATTCATTGCTGCTTTAGCTTTTGCTATAGTTTAACTATGTTTTAGATCTGGATCTGTGGAGCTAAGAGGAGATATGTATCACTTGAAAAAGCATTCAGTGCTTAAGTTTGCATCTCTTAACTCTGTTTTTATTTCTAGATTTGTAGCTTAGTACATCAGTAGTTGTGTAGTTGTCTGTCTTGTGATTGAATTGTTGTTCCTTGCATTGTGATTTGTTGTGTTGTTCTTGATCCTTGAGGTGTGTATGCTTGGGAGGAGATCTCTTAATCTTGAGATTGCTCCTTTGGATCCTGAGGTTGAAAGACTTCTCAGACCTAAGCACCCTACACACTTCTGTTCTTGATTCTGATAATTCTGTAATGGGTGAGCAACCTAGGACCTTGAAGGAATTCAATGCACCAGGGGTTTACAATTCTCCCATCTGCATTCAATTCCTTACTGTTCAAGGGAACTATGAGATCAAGTCCTCCATTATCCAAATGCTACCCTCATTCTATGGCCTGAGCAAAGAAGACCCATACAAGCATATTGATGAATTTCTAGGACTGTGTACCACATTCAATATTACAAGTTTGGGGGAGGAAGCAATCAGGATGAGACTCTTTCCTTTTTCACTAAAGGATAGAGCTAGAACTTGGTTGTCAATGCTCCCAACCACTAGTATTCAGTCTTGGAGTGACCTTCAATGTCAATTTTTGGTCAAGTTTTTCTCCATGTCCAAGACAAGCCAGTTGAGGAAGGGCATTATTTCATTTGCTCAAGCCCCAACTGAAGACTTTCACCAAGCATGGGAGAGATTCAAGGAGCTCCTGAAGCAATGTCCTCATCATCAAATCCCTGAATGGCAACTTATTCAAAGTTTCTATTAGGGAATTGACACTAAAAGTAGAGATATGATAGATGCCTCCTGTGGTGGTACCTACCTCCACAAAACTGCTGAGGAGGCTTGAGAACTATTTGATATCATCAGTGAGAACTCTATGCAAAGAGAGACATTGCTCAGGGATTGTGAAACTTCTAGAATGGTGAGAGATAATACCACGAGAGGAAAAATGTATGAGGTGAGTTGACATAATGATTTAGAGAGGAAAGTGGACAGTTTAACCCAAAAATTTGATAATCTCATGGGAGCAATGAAGTCACCCATGGCTGCTACAGTAGAGGAGGCATGTGTTATATGCTAGTCCCCCACTCACTCCCTTGAGGAATGCCCTTCATATATCCAATTTCTTGATCTTGTGATGGAATATGTGGCTGCTACTCAATATTTTAGGCAACAGCTTACTGCTAGTTACCAATAGAAAAACCACCCCAATATGAGGTGGAGACAAGATACTCTTTTAAACCAGCAAAAGCAGCCACAACAGTCCATACCTTATAGAAATGCTCAGCCCTACCAACATAATTACTTTTCAAGGCTCCATTATTAACAGCCTATGGCTCAGCCTGTACAACAGATTGCACCCCCTCCAACTGCTAGACCACTTTCCTTTGAGGAGCAAGTTCTGGCCTTGTTATAGAATTTAGGGCCCTTATCTCAAACTATACACTCTCATAGCCAAAGCATTAAAAAGATAAAGACCATCTTGGCTAGCTGTCTAATGCTTTGATCAAGAGAGAGAAAGGGAGGCTATTTAACCAACCCATGGACAACCCAAGGAGACAATATGCAGTAGGTGAGGTCTCCTCTTCTCATGAGGAAGCCAAATCTGTCACCACATTGAGAAGTGGAAGGCTGGTGGACAATCAAGTAGGCTGTGAGCCTGTGAAAATTTTAGAAAAATAAAAAGAAGTAATCACAGAGAATGTACAGCAAGAGCAACTCATGTTGAATAAAGAGGAAGATGATGATCCTCAATAAAAATATAAAAACAAAAAGAAAGATAATGAGTTGGTTAAGGCTGCAAATGGGGGAGCAATCTCACATTTGTCATTTCCTAGGGCAATGCAAGCACCTTTCCCTTTTGATAAAGGGCATGCCAAAGTAGAGGAAATGATAGAAACCTTTAAACAAGTAAAGATCAATTTGCCTTTACTTGATGCAATCAAACAAGTTTCAGCCTATGCCAAGTTTTTAAAAGACCTTTGCACCCACAAAAGACAATCGAGGATACATCTCTCCAAGAAAGTCTTTTCAGCAAATAAAGTGAAGCAGATACTAAATATTGCAACCCCAATAAAGCTCCAAGACCCTGGAGTCTCCACTATCCCCTACATCATTGGGGATCATACCATTGAAAAAGCCTTGTTAGATCTGGGAGCTAGTATACATTTGCTTCCATATTCAATATATGAGAAACTGGGCTTAGGAGAATTAAAGCCCACACATATAATCTTACAACTAGCTGACAGATCTGAGAGGAAACCTGTGGGGATCATAAAAGATGTCTTGGTTGAGAATGACAAATTTTTCTATCCTGCTGATTTTTTGGTGCTAGATATGGAGCCGAGCAAACGTTCTACTTCTATCCCTGTGATCCTAGGCAGGCCATTTTTTGCCACTGTAAATGCATGCATATAATACAGATCAGGTTTCATGAAAGTGACTTTTGGTAACATGAAAGTTAGGTTGAATGTTTATAGTGCAGCTCATAACCCTCATTTGGAGAATGAGGATTGTTTTGCCATTGATGTGCTAGATAAGCTTATTGAAGAAACATTTCCTAAATTGCTGCAGGGTAATGATCTGTTTGGTGATCTTGAAGACATTGTGGAGGAAACAGTGAAAGAAATGGTCCCCACGCTCGAGTTTGAGTAAGTGAAAACTGTCAATGATAAGGGAGACCACCAGAGAAACATCCATGGAAACTTGCTTTACTTTCTCTCCCACCACCCTTTAAAGAACTCCTATTGCCGTCCCTCATCAATCCCCCAGATGTGGAGTTAAAGCAGCTCCCAAAATCTTTAAAGTATGCCTTCCTAGCAGCAAACAAGAAACTGTTAGTCATAATTTCTTTCTCCGTCACTCTTGAGCAAGAGGAAGAGCTGCTTTGTGTGCTAAGGAAGCATAAGAGAGCAATAGGGTGGACTATTGTGAATCTTGGAGGGATAAATCTTGCTGTGTGTATGCATAAGATTCATCTTGAAGAGGGCTCCAAACCCTCTAGAGAGATGTAAAGGAAATTGAATCCACATATGTAGGAGGTTGTCATAAAAGAAATTGTCAAGCTGTTAGATGTTGGAGTCATTTACCCCATCTCGGATTCTAAATGGGATCACTATAGTTCAAGCAGCCTCAAGAGAGCTAATTCCAATCAGGCAAACCACTAGTTGGAGGGTGTGCATCGATTACAGGAAGCCTAATGAGAAAACCAGCAAAGATCACTTCCCATTGCCCTTCATTGATCAAATCTTAGATAAGCTGATAGGCAAAGCTTTTTACTATTTTCTTGATGGTTATTCTAGATATAACCAGATCCCTGTATACCCACAAGATCAAGAGAAAACTACCTTTACATGTCCCTTTGAAACCTTTGCATACAGAAGAATATCATTCGGACTATGTAATGCACCTGCCACCTTTCAAAGATGTATGTATGCTATTTTCTCTGACCTGATTGATCAATTCTTGGATATTTTTATGGATGACTTTTCCATTTATGGGGATGATTTTAGCCAGTGCTTCCAGCACCTTAGGTTGGTGTTGTAAAGATATGAAGAAACCAACCTAGTTTTGAGTTGGGAGAAGAGTCACTTCATGGTGACTGAAGGGACTGTCTTAGGACATGTTGTCTCCTACAAAGGGATAGAGTTTGATCAAACTAAAATTGACTTAATTTCACATCTTCCCCCACCCAAAACTGTCAAGCAAGTCAAGTCATTTTTAGAACATGCTGGTTTCTATCGGAGGTTCATCAAAGATTTCAGTAAAATCTCCAAACATCTTTGCCACTTGTTGTGCCAAGAGGTTCCTTTTGAATTCAATGATGAATGCCTGGCTGCATTTGAACTACTGAAGACATGCTTGATCACTGCACCCATTCTACAAGCCCTCAATTTCTCCCTGCCATTTGAGCTGATGTGTGATGCATCAGAATTTGCCATTGGTGCAGTCTTGGGACAAAGAAAAGACAAAGCACCAAGTGTAGTGGCTTATACAAGCAAATCAATGGTCGATGCCCAGCTGAATTACACAACTGAGAAGGAGTTGTTGGCCATTATATTTGCTTTGGAGAAATTCAGTTCTTATGTGCTGGGATCTAAGATCATTGTGTTCACTGACCACTCGGCCTTTAAATATCTCTTGTCTAAAAAAGATGCTAAAGCTAGACTTATAAGATGGGTTTTAGTTTTGCAGGAGTTTGATCTAGAAATTAAGGACAAGAATGGGGTTGAGAACGTGGTAGCAAACTACCTATCCAAGATCCCAGCTATTGTACAAGACAGCTTGCCCATCAATGACTCCTTCCCAGATGAACAACTGTTTGTTGTTGCGATGAGTAACCCTTGGTTTGCAAATATAGTAAACTATTTGGTTGTGGGGAGAATACCCCCACATTGGAATATGAATGATAAAAGTCTATTTTTCTCAAAGATTAAACATTACATGTGGGATGATCCTCACCTCTTTAAGATTTGTGCAGACCAAGTAGTAAGGAGATGTGTGCCAGAGACTGAATTTATAAATATCCTAACCATGTGCCATGAACAAGCCTGTGGGGGCCATTTCAGTGGCAACAAAACTGCTGCAAAAGTGTTGCAAAGTGGTTTCTATTGGCCCACTCTTTTCAAGGTGCCTAGCAACATTATAGAGAATACTCAAGGTGTCAGCAAATGGGAAGTGTCTCGAGAAGAAACTCAATGCCTTTGCACCCAATACTGGTTGTTGAACAGTTTGATGTTTGGGGAATAGATTTTATGGGACCTTTCCCTCCCTCCGATGGCCATAATTTCATCCTCGTAGCTGTGGACTATGTGTCCAAGTGGGTAGAGGCCATAGCTACAAGAACATATGATCAAAAGTTGTCCTTAAATTCTTAAGGAACAACATCTTCTCCAGATTTGGCACCCCCAGAGCCATCATTAGCAATGGGGGAGCCCACTTTTGCAACAGACAATTTGACAAACTGTTATAAAGATACTCTGTTACACATAGAGTTGCTACTCCCTATCACCCACAAACCAGTGGGCAAGTGGAGATCTCCAACAGGGAAATCAAATATATCTTGGAGAAGACTGTGAGATCAGACAGGAGGGATTGGTCCATGAGAAGCCTTGTGGGCTTATAGGACAGCCTATAAGACCCCAATAGGCATGTCTCCCTTCAAGTTGGTTTATGGAAAAGCACGTCACTTACTTGTAGAATTAGAGCACAGGGCATATTGGGCGATTAAAGCATTGAACACTAACTTAACTGCTGCAGGCATTCGCAGGAAACTCCAGCTGTCTGAGCTGAATGAGTTGAGGTTAGAGGCCTATTCTAGTGCACGGATTTACAAGAAGACCAAAGCCTTCTTTGACAAGCAGCTGTTGAAAAAAGAGTTTAGTGTTGGTAAAAAGGTATGACTTTTCAACTCGAGGTTGAAGTCGTTCCCAGGAAAATTGAAATCCAGATGGGAGGGACCGTACCTAGTTGAGCATATATCCCCATCGGGAGCTATTGAAATCAAGGATCTTAAAGATGGCAGGATCCTGTGAGTAAATGGTCAAAGGCTCAAACATGTTGTTGACAACCTAGTGGAACCTACGATGACCATCTTCTTTCAAGAACCGCCCTTACCTGACTGATTCTCAATCATGTACACTATGTATCATAGTTACTGTAGTTGTTAGTGTTACTACTGTCATGTTGATAGCTTGTCAATATTTAGCTTTGTTAATAGGATTCATTGTAACTATTTACACTGTACTATAGCTTGTCGAGAGGAGTGGAGTACAATTCGACAGGTTCTGAAGGTTTTAAGTGTTCATTTCGACAAGACCTGGAACCTGTCGAGAGGTATGAAGCAATTATCGACAGGATTTAAAAAATATATATATATATATAATAAAAATAAAACGATTGTCGATAAGTTCTCATAATGAGTGGTATGTTCGACAGGTTCAGAGTACTGGTCGAGAGGTTTTATGAACCTCTCGAGATGATGTCTTTTGAAAAGAGAACCTGTCGATAGGTCGTGAACGTACCTGAATTCTGAGAACCTCTGGACATGATTTTGTCTAAATCTAAACCCCGTCGACAGGATGGAGTGAACCTCTCGAGAGGTTCAATAGTTTTTAATTGCTCGATAGGTTGCACCAACCTGTCGAAACCGTATCCCCAATCCTGTCGGAGCTCATTTTCATCCGTGTTCCCAAGTTGGTGTCTGAGCATTAATTGTGCATACTTCCTTGACTTAACCACCATTGCTAAAAATAGCCCAACATGCAGTCCGCGTTTCCATTCCTCATATTAATTCGCATAACACCCCATACACCAACCGCTTTACCATTTATTCCCACCTTCTTTTTCAGCAATTAAGCTTGGAAGAATGCGAACGATTTATTTTACCGATTCACATTCCACCGCCCATGCATTTTAAATATCAAACTCGTCCACCTCTTTCACATTCATTCCCTCCTGCCTCTTCAATCCTTCCATAACCTTGATCATGGCCGACGACAAACCCAAAGATCTTCCAACCAAATTCTACCCCGTCTGGCCACCACCAGTCGAGCCTGGTCCATTACAATTTTTATGGGACGAATATGACGAAGTGCAACGGATTTTGGCAAAGGAGGAGAAGAAAAAGAATAAGAGAAAGAAGAAAAAACAAAAGCGAGGACCACCGGCATCCTCTCCCCCTTCCACCTCACGCTCTCCACCCCCTACCCAGCCTCCTCCCCCTTAAAACCTTTCCCCCCCTCTGGCTTGCAGTTCCTCTTCCAGGAGCAGCAGGTTGAGGATATCCCGGAGGAGGCTACGGGTCATTTTGATACCATGTGTCTAGATTTTTTTTTCTTAGATTTTTACTTCTTTTTTTCTGTCATTATGTCATTGTACACATTTTTTCTTTTACTGCTTTATCTAATAGATATTCTGTTTCTTTTACTTCGTAATTCTCGATTGATGTACTGGATTTCTTTGATTGCCTGCTTCATGTACTTCTGTTGTTACCATGTTGCACTACACCCTTCTCTCTGAACAGTGAGGACACTGCTCCTCATAGGTTTGGGGGTGTGGCAAAGTTGCCAATAAGATAGTTAATATTAGTGCAGCCAGAATTGAACAAACATCTATGAAAAATAAAAGGAAAATCCCCACCTAATTTTTCTTTATAAGAGGAAATGAAAAACTTTTTAAACTAAAAGTATTGGAGTTCCAATATGTGTAGGAAGTAAATGTCAAGAAACTTTCAAACATTAGTGCTTTGTGAACGTGAAAAAGAGAGAAAATTGTGAGGCTATACCCCAGAAATCTGATGGAAGAGCACACTCAGTGATATTTGGGCCTGAATATTTTTTCTTGAAGAGTGTCTTGGCAATTCTTTCTTCTCCAAAGACCAATTAGACCGGGCTCTGATCACTAGAAGTTAGGCAATTCCAAGTTGAAATATCTTGACAGCACTCATGACATTGAGGACATAAAGTAAGGCCATCCCTTGGACAGTTTGAGCTTAAAATGCCCCACCTTTGAACTGCCCTTGACACACACCTTTTGAGCTTTAAAATTCCCAATTTTCTTTGATAAAAATAAGAAAAATTGAACTCAAAAACCTCTCCACCTGTTTCAGTTCACCCTCAATCTGAGAAGTCAGGATATAGAAGGAGAAGTGAGGTTAGAGGTGCAAGGTTCGATGTTTGGTTGAAAGAAGAAAGTACATTTGAAGGCTAGTATGGTATATAGTTGTGGCATTTCAACCCATAAAAAAATAATAAAAAATAAAAAATAAAAAAATAAAAGCAAAATAAAAGAAATGAGAATGAGAAAGAGAAGTCATTTCATTGAAAGATTGAAATAGGATTAGAAACTGATCACTTCAAATCCAAAAATTCAAGAAATAGATAGAATTGTGCTGAAATGAAGAAAGGGAAGTCATGAACCACCTCCTTACCTTTATTGATTTCTCAATTTGAATCCTTTTTGCCCCTTTTACAAATTTCACCCATAAGTTACAATCCAATAAGAAGACCTTACTGACCTGAAATTAATTGAGTTGTCATATGGAGATGGGGAATTGTTTAATCTATGGTAAAAAGAATTAAAATTTTCATAAATTAGAGCAATGCCTATGCTAATGCTTGCAGTCATATTTGAGTGCTGTAACTGCTCTTGGGCTGTGTGAATTGATACACCCTTCTATTTTTGATTAAGAGTGTCTACCCAGTGAGAATTGGGTTTGAAGTCAAGTTTGTTGGGGGCTTATTAGCACATGATTCTCAATTTAATGGTAAACTTTACACTATTTTTCACACAAATTACTTGGACATGAGATGAGTGCCTATGAGAGAGCCTCAACAGTACCTTGGTTTAAACTGCTACATTTTTTGCTAAGAATCCTCTAAAAACTGATTGGACAAAGGTGTGGATTGAACTTTATGATTGCTTATTGCTTGCTTCAATATTCTGCATTAATATTAACTAACCTTATTGGAGAAGTTTGTGGGTAACTTCACTGTAAACCCTCAGGAGACTTCACTCCTCCACTAGGGATCACCTAGGGGTTTAAAAGGCTTGATGGATATGCTAAATGCATCTATGTTCCCTACAAAAGTGGCATTTTTCATTTTCAATAATTGTTTTCACTTTCTCTTTTGCTCAGAGACAAGCAAAGCTTAGGTTTGGGGGTGTGTTAAGCAGTGAAAAATACCATTTTTCACCTCCTAATCTGACCTTTGGAAGACCCCTTGAGGAGTCTAATAATGTGTTTTAAGTATGTTTTGTAGATAAGTAATAAATTACAGCCTTAGCACAAATAGCCAACAAAAAGGGCAGATAAGCAATCTACAGCTTCAACCTGTGCTCAAACTCCAACAATCCATAAAGCCTGAGAAACTCATTGAAGGCCATGAACCCAACTGGGTGCACCTGAGACCAAGTACAATGCCAAGGGATGAAGAATGAATCCACTTAGAGGTGACTAAGGGTGAGACAGATGAAAGACAACACATTAGAAGTGTGTGCCAGTCAAGAAAGCATAGAAATCAATCTGTCAAGGGGTTCTCTTAAGCTGCCGAGAGGATCTGGTGCCTAAATGAGAAGATATAGAGAGGATTGATTTACATGTCGAAAGGTTCAACTGAGCCCGTCGTGCAGTGCACTCAATCCTGTCGACAATTGCTGGGCGCATTCCTCGAGAGGATGAAAAGAAGCTATCGACAAGATCTGCGACAATCAATCAACGAGTCAACCAGAACCTGTCGAGGAGATGAATGAGATGATCGCCAATCCTATCAACAAGTGCCATCAATCCTCTCGATAGGTCTACAAACCTGTCGATTTGCATGCAAAGCCAAACAGAACCTGTCGAGAGGATCTCAAAACCTCTCGACACTCGATTTGGGGAACTTCTCAGTTCTGTCTTCAGCAATTGTCCATGCCAGAAACCTTTGCACGTGTTCCAAAGCACGTCAGCAGCCCCTGGGAGTATTTTAGGCACACAATGGGCCACGCGCGGAAACCCTAACGGTATCACATGTACTTGTCAGATGAGAGCCAATGGGAGAAGAGCTTCTAGAAGAGAAATCGGCCACATCAGCATAACAGAATTATTCACTTACATTCTGATTGGTTGAAATGGATCTGAGGACAGAGGAGGAGAGTATAAAAGCTTGGAGAAAATGCAGAAGAAGAAATCCATAAATTGAATAAAATCAGAGCTTAAGGCGAGATCCATTCTTTCAAAAATTCTTCCTTCTTCCTCCTTCCTCTTTTCTCCCTTTTCTCTTTAGCCAATCATGAGTGGCTAAACTCTTCTTAGTAGTTAGGGTGAGGTCTTAAGCTATAAATTGAGAGATTCAAAGGCATTATAAGGAACTGTAAGATGCACATATTACAGATCTGAGCATAATTGTGTTGTAATTTTACAGTATAATTATGGATTTTAAAGGTGATTCTGATCTATATTTTACTTTTTCGTATTTATTTTCCCTGGGTTGGATATTCCTGTAGATGTTAGGCTATGAGGGTCTCATATCCTGGCATCTACAACATCTGTAATGGTTTTTCTATTCTACTCAAGATCTTTGAAGTGGAACAATCTCTAGGATGGTCTGTGACCATTAAAGTGGACAAATCATAGCCTTAGGATTGCTTCAATTATCTGATTAAGATTAGATTCTTATACCTCACCTCTACCAGGGTAACCTGGGAAACTGGGAGCCAGAAAAGAGGATTGTAGCAAATCAGATCTTAGCATTGCCATTGATTCCTTTGATTTTCAGTGAGAGATCAATACCCCTAGCTGCTATTCTCATCCTTTGATTTTTCATCTCTTTTATATCTCCCCTTACCTCTGTGTCGAATTAGATCTGGATCAGTAGCCTTTAATTCTATAGTCTGTAGTTAAAGTGACAAAACCCCAAAACCTCTCCTCTTTCTTAGATTAGGATAGAGTGCCAGATCCACTCTGGATCTGGAGATTTGCTGAAAGTTAGACCACATTTCCCTGTAGACATACCCTTACTTATCCTTTCAAAACTTGCTGCAATAACCCTGAATACTTGCAGGTCTGAGTTTGTTTGCCTTGGTGTGTGTGCAATTCATAGATTCTATAATTATTTGATTTTAAACCCCTTTTCAAGCACAAGGTAAACGCCCAACAGATACCTTGTGACCATTTAAACGGACAGGGTATAGCCCTAAGACTGGTATAGATCATAGGGTTGACCTGGATTCTTTTTCCCTACACTTGTGCTTGTAGCCAAGTGAGGGGCTGCTGCAGATCCAACTTCTCCTCTGTTTTACAACACTATTTTTAGTGAATAAATATGGGGTCTGACAGAGATTGCAGGCTTGAGAGCTTGGCCATTGCAAGCCTTTCGTAGTAATGATCAGCTAATTTTAAAGCCCCATTCAATCTGTGATTTCCTGTGATCTTCACTAAATTTTCATGGATTGTTTTTTCCTATGGATGCATGAGCTTGTAACCTTGTAAACATAGTGTCTGCAATGGTTTTCTTGTTTTAACTTTAACCTTTTGATTGAATGAAATCCCTAGGATATTCTGTGACCATTGAAGTGGACAGAATATAGCTCTAAGATCAGTTCATGTCTCTAGGTTAGGTTGGATTCTTCTACCTTGCACTTGTGCTTGTAGCCAAGTGAAAGACTGCTGCAGAACCAGCTCTTGACCTAGTTTACAGTGAAGATTAGCCTATAGCTACCTACTTCTCTACAGTTTTTATTTATTTTACCAACCCATCTTCACTCTTTTCTTCCCCCTTTCTTTAGATATAGTTTTTATTTTAGTTTTTAGTTTAGTTTGTGACAACCCAAAAACACCCTCTCTTTACCTTACTTTCCTAGTTTAGATTTCGAGTTGCCAGATCTGTAGCAGATCTGGTTATTTAGTATTCCACCTTTTTGTTTAGATCATCACTCCATGTGGGACAAACTCTTATCAAAACTTGCTACAACAGCCCTGGATCTTGCAAGACTGTGGGATTTCTTTGTGATGTGCATGTGTTCTATCCATTTTCTAAACCCTCTTTATATGTTTTTGGTTTCTTTATCTCTGCTATAATTTTGTAATAAATAACATAAATCAAAATAAAATTCAAAACCAACAAGTTTTTGGCGCCGTTGTCGGGGAGTTTTGATCTAATTAGTAAATCTGAGTTTTTATTTAGATTTGTTGAAGTTGTAGTGTTTGAGTAAATTACAGCTATAGTTTTATTTGATTTTTTATTTTTTTCTTTATTTTCTATTTTAGTCCTTTTGTGCCTTAGTAGTGTTTGAATAAAGTACAGCTGTAATTTTAGGATTTTTGCAGTCTTTATTTAATTTTTGTTTTAGACATGATATTGTCTGTTTTGTGTTTGAATAAATTAATGCTGTAATTTTTTATTTTTGCAAATCTGGAGCAGCAGCACATAGGAGAGAGCAACTGTAGCTGGAGCAACCCTGCCTTAGTTTGCATCTCTCTCTCCCCTATGCTCTTTTTAGTTTTACATTCTTTACTTTCAGCAGTAGTGTGCAGTAGTTTAGTAAAAAAAAATTTAGTGTGTTGTAAGTATCTTTTTCCTTGTTGTGTGTGTTGTATGCTGGGTAGAAGATCTCTTAACCTTGAGCATGAAATTTTAAATCCTGAAATAGAAAGAGTCCTTAGACCTAGGCATACATCACCCACCCCAATTGAAAATCTAGAAACATTTGAGATGGGAGAGCAACCTAGACCCGTTAGGGACTACTATGCACTAGGGGAATATTCATCCCCCTTTTGCATTCAATTCCCTACAGTTTAGGGTAATTATGAGATTAAGCCTCAAACCATCCAAATGTTACCATCTTTTCATTGGATAAGTAAAGAGGATCCTTACAAGTACATTGATGAGTTTTTATCCTTATGCACCACATTTAAAATTGCTGGCCTGAGAGATGAAGTCACAAATTTGAGGATTTTTCCTTTTTCATTAAAGGACAAAGCAAGAACTTTGCTTAACATGCTCCCAGCAAATAGCATAACATCATGGAATGCCTTGCAATGTTAGTCATTGGCTAAATTTTTTCCAATTAGTAAAACCAGTCAATTGAGAAAGAGCATTATATCTTTTGCTAAGTTCCCATCTGAAGACTTTCATGAAGCTTGGGATAAATTTAAAGGACTGCTGAGACAGTGTCCACACCACCAAATCCCCAAATGGCAACTTGTGCAATGCTCTACCAGGGGATTGATTCTAAAAATAGAGATATGATGGATGCTTCATATGGTGGTACTTACCTCAGTAAAACTGATGAGGGAGCTTGAGATTTGTTTGATGTGATAAGTGAAAACTTTATACAGCAGGAGTCTCTGTCAAGAAATGACATTGAGCCAATTGCTGGAGGTGCAAAAGAACCCACTTCCAAGGGAAAATTATATGAATTAAATGTGTACAATGACCTAGAGAGGAAAGTGGACAGTTTATCTAAAATTTTTGATAAAGTATTGAGTGTATTGCAGTCCCACATGGCTGCACAGGTTGGAGAGGCATGTCTGATATGCCACTCACCCACACACTCCTTGTTAGACGGTCTTTCTGCTGGTCAGTATCCAGAGTTAATTATGGAGCACACCAAAGCTTCCCAATCATTTGGATAGTAGCCTGCTAGGTATTCTTAGAGGAACCACCCAAACTTGAGGTGGAGACAAGATAACTTGCCACAACCCCAGCAGCTGCAGGCACCTACAAATCCACCCAGCAACATTCTCAAGCCCATGCCCCAAACAGCAATTCCCACATTAGTCCCCCCAACCAAGTCAATTAGCTTTTCCCCCACCACAACCAAGAGCCCCCTCTTTGGAGGAGCAGGTTTTGTCTTCATTGCAAAGCCTCAGCTCACTCTCACAGACTGTGAATTCCCATAGTCAGAGAATCAAAAAGATAGAAGACCAGTTGGGTCAAATTTCCAATGCTCTGACAAGAAGGAAAGAGGGTTGGCTCCCTGGTCGATTGCTTATGATGTATTATAATTATATTAAATTCAAGTCTTAACCTATTGCAAGCGCATAATGGAAATTGTAAAGGTAGTATTGGATCAATCCCACGAGGAAGTTCATTATCTAATTAATTCGTAATTTATATCTTTTATCTAAATCTCTATCTTAAAAACTTTTATTTATCTTTAAGATCTAATCTACCAGAGACATATGAATAAAAGAATAGGTATTAAACTAAAGTGCATAAAAATAAATCCTAATCCCCCTTCTTCAGATTAAGGTCGTCAATCTTAATCTTCAGCTTTCGGATATTTATGAAAATAAATAGTACCGCTACACCATATTTCTAGTCTCCTAGCATTGGTCGTCAATCAAGCCTAAGATCCCATCAATATAGATTTAATCTAATCAACAGTCAACCAAAAATTTGGGCGTCAATCAAACTCTAGAAAACTAAAGATGGAAAAGTAAAAACCGTTACACCAATCTGTAAATTCTAACTTGAGTTGTCAATTCAAATTAAAACTTGGAGATGCTTACAAAGTAAATAAAATCTAAACTAGAAAGCAAAGTAAAATATATCCTTCACCCCTCAGCTGCGGTCGTCAATTGCTCCTGAGAAATTATAGATATTTACACTAATATTCAGCACTCAATTGCAGTCATCAATTGCTCTTGAGGTACCTCTGATATCTAATCTATTCTAACTATTTTATACTACATTGATCGAAAGAAAATCTAACCTCAGGCGTCAATTGATGATGAAATTCTTCGATGCTTATTCCTATGCCGAGCCCTCTTATTTATAAATCATAAAGGATCGATTTACAAAGATCTAGCTCTAATAAAAAAAACTACTAAAAATAAAAGATTCTTAATATAACTCTAATTCCTAATTTTATATTTTCTTGCTTTCTTTAGTTGATACGCTTCTGGATTGTTCATTATTGAGCAGCAGCAGAGTCCTTCGGATTAGATCTTTGTGAATCTTCTCAGATCCGTGATTCACATAACTTTTAATTGTAGGAGTCTTCTAATTCTGGATATGGTGGTATTAAACTCTCACGTGATCCGTAACAGCGGTGTATAGTAGAAAGCTTCTATTTTTAGGAAATCATAAATAACTATTTCTTTCTTATTCTTTTTGGAAAATCGTAATTCACGATTTTCTATTTTCAGTAGACTTTCAGCTAACAATTTCTTGTTTTGGATTGATCGCTCTCTTCTTTTGTCGCTTTCTGAAGAGTCGTCTTTTGAAGAATTATGATTTGTTAGCCTTCCTGTTATTGGTGATTCGTCTTTAACGCTTAATCATCTTTTTACTATTTTTTGAGTTTATTTTGATAAGGATTAACACTTAGGCTCAAATTTACTGCTTATCTTTAATATCTATATATCAGTAACTCGTTAGTAGTAAAATAAGTCCTAGCATCACTAAGTTAAGGGTGATAAAATAATAAATTATGTGACTGATCACACCCCCAAACTTAAGTTTTGCTAGTCCTTAGCAAATAAGGAAACATAAAATATTTAAAACTTTTAAATTTAAATGTCACTTTCATAGGGAGCACGATTGCATTCAGCAGATGCAATAAGCCTTTAAACCCTTAGGTGATCCATAGTGGAAGAGTTGTAGTCTCCTGAAGGTTTTCAGTGAAGTTACCTACAAACTTCAAATATTTTTAGATTTTTTAAAATATTTTTCAAAACTAAAAATTCAAAATGTGAACTAATTTTTGTACACTACTAATTATTCAGTTAGTCATTATATGTTCATTATTTTAAAATATTTCAAATCTTTTATCCTTAGCTTCCCATCATCACACTTATTCTTGATCAGAACTCAATAATTTCAATTCTTGTATAGCGTGGAGTGTGTGCATATTAGTGAAAAGTTTATTCATCATAGACTTTTCTAAACTGCAATTTTTAGAAAATATTTTTATTCAAACTCTCACTTATTGGCATACTCTAAAAAATAATCAAAATTTTGGGTTCTCATAATATAATATGTTCATGATAAATTCAAAGGACAATCAGCTAAAAAGATAAATCTCATGGAAAGGATAATCAATTCTTTTCATATAATTTCTTTATTTATTCATAGTATCTATTTTATATATCTCTACTAGACTCATATTTTTATAAATCGTAAATCATAAAGGTCTTTCTTTCGGCTTGTAATGGGGCTTTGGGTTTTCAGAAGGTTTCAAAGAAAAAAAGGTAAAGAGGATTCAAAATTATTTCCAAGAGTTTAGCTCTTCCTTCTCTTCTTCTATTTTTCAGCTTCAGTAAGTATCCTTATTTTGGATAACTTCTTCTCATTTCTTTTTCTTTTTGTAAATCCCAATTTTCTCTTCTTTTTAAGTTTGGAAGCTTTTTGCTTCTCTTTTACAAAATCGTCTTTTACGATTTTTCATTCTTTTCCTTTCCTTTTCTCATATTTTCATATATTTGTATTTCTTTTTCAGTTGTACCTTTTTTAGCAGATCCCTTATCTATTAACTCATACTCCTTTCACTCCCTTTTCTTTTCTTCTTTTACATTTTAAACTCTCAGAAATTGTAAGGGTTAAGGATAGAAAGTTTTGGGCAGTACATATGGTTAAGGGTTTATAAATTCTGGTACAAAGAAATTTAATCTTTAGGCTTCTAATATGGGTTCAAATGGTAAAATATTATGAGATTTTTTAGATTTTTGGCTCTGATTTAACAAAAGATGGCCTTCGATAATTTTCACGATTTACTAATATGGATGTCTTATTGCTTTGATATATTTAATAAACAGTTCTAAACAAATAAATTATCATAGTCATAGAATATATTGATTTTAAGTTCAACATTATGAGATTTCATTTTGACAGCAATAGTAGAGCAGTTCAAAGAAAATTAAGCATAAATAAAAACAGTCTCTCTTTCTCTCAGAATAAAGAGGAATAGGCTTCATAGTTTATTGATTATATGATTTTGAAACTATAATCTAAAATATTTTACAGTTCAGATCAATCGTATAGTTTCAAGCATTCTTCTGATACAGTGTTCTAGAGATGCTTTACTTTGAATTGTAATTATTTTTATTTTAATTTTTGAACTACTACTATGATGATTTACTAAGAAATTCGGATATATATATATATATATATATATATATTTTTATTTTTATTTTTTTTTTTTCATAATTTGTATATAATGTTTAACTTGTCTAAAAAAAATTCAAAAAAAAGAAATTTAAAATTTAAAATTTCTACGAAAAAGAAAACTAAACTAATCTATATAAAGGTGGTGTATCCCCCCAAACTTAAATAGGACAATGTCCTCATTGTGCAAAACAGGAGACATACAGGAAAAGTTAGCTATTACTTTACTGCTATGTTAGTAACCGGGTGTATAATCTGCAAAAAAAATAAAAAATTCTTCCTCCCAAACTCCGGAGAAAAATACTTCCGATTTTATAAAGTTAAATGTTAGATGTTAGTAGAAAAAATAAAAGAAAGATAATAATAAAAAAAAAACTTTTCATCTATGAACTAATTACAGCAACATGGAAAAAAAACTAATTACATGAATAAAAATTCCTAGGAAAAATCTAGACACACTAAACTAAGACATTGGCAGCAACGTCCAAGAATAAATCTTCGATAAATATCAGTCCTCGACTTCTAACCACCTTCAATCAGAGTCTCTCATCCCTACAACAAAAGGAGCTCCAACCTTTGGAGGGTTGCTAATCCAAGAGCTATCGAATCAATCTCCACTGCCCTTCCAAATCCCTCCATGATTCATCAATTGCACCGATAATGCAGTTACGGGAAGAAGTTGAGAGTTGGAAGATGACACATCTTAGCCCTCCCATTCAGCCTATACTGCTCCCTTACAAAAATTTTATGAAGAGATTGTAGAGCAAGCGAAGGGAGAAGATAAGCAATGGAGAGGGGTGGTGAGGAGATCAAGGATGGGAAATGACACTGGAAATTGTAGCCCATCCTTACTATATAGGAAGTTACATTCTGGGTGGGGTGTAATGGTATAAGGGTTGGGAAGTGGAGGAAGATGGGTTCTTGGTATATGGTTTTGAATTTGGGTTAGGTTTAGGGTCAAGGGTAGTTTTGGTGGATGATTCAACATTAAAGATAGATCGCTGGCGCTTTAATTTTTCTACCTTCTATTGTACAGCCAGGAGCTCAGCTCTATATTTTTTAAAAATTTTGTCAAGTCTTTTGCTGAAGTCGCTCTGCTTATGTTCTTCCGTCATGGGGTTTTAAGGTTATAGCCGAAGGAAGAAGAAGGGTTGTGAACTGGTTTTGGTTAATGGATCTGTATGGATTTTATAGGAAAAAAATTCTTGAACCGTCACTTCAAGTAAATGTCAATGTGTAGGTTCCTAGACTAGGGTGGTTGGGGAGTGGTAGTTTTGAATGCAAAGCTTGTCTGTTTCCTATACAAAATTGAATTAGTTTTACTTCCAATGCACCAGAAAAGACTAATCACTAGGTTCTCCTGTTCCCCAGAATTGTCGTTTGCAATTATGGATAACGTTCACGGGAACCTAAAATTGAGAAAATCGTATTCGCTATGATTGGACTCTATATTCACGAGAATAGCAAATCCATGTGTTTCAAGTAATTAAAATAAATAAAGAGACTTTACGATTCAGTGATATTATATAAATCGTAGAGGGGGGTCATTTCAAAAGTATTTATATACATATGTTACATGTGTTTGCTACGGGTGAGTCGGTAGCACGACGAGTTTCAGAGGGAATTCACTGACGATCAAGGGGACTTGATGTCCCTCCCATAAAAGTAATTCCTCCTGGTGTGCCAATTGGCCATGCGGAAGAAGAATTACTCGCTCTCGAGTTAACTAGAATGATTAATTGCTCAACCTGAGTTTCTAACCGTGTAATGGATTATAAGAGATTATTGAGTAGCTGCATTTGAATATGGCCATGTTGCAGCTAGCTTTCGGCCAATTGCGACAAGGCTTCCTCAATGTCAGTGTGGTCTTAGGTCTGTGTAGGGAAAAATGTAGGAGAGTGCTAAGGAATTTCCTGAGTTAAACCGCGGTTAGATCCAACAACAAAGATATGTAGGAGAGTGCTAAGGAATTTCCTGAGTTAAACCGCGGTTAGATCCAACGACTTCTCTTTGTTGATATGTTTGGGTGCAATTTTACACCCACCAGAGATTGAATTTTTGTCTCCCATAATTTTAACTTTGGAAGACAATTTATCATTGACTTTAATTTTTATAAACCTCTCTGCCTAAGAGGTATACTCTTTGAAGTCTCAGATTCAATCTCACCCGGTGCTTGGCATTGCACTGGTTCCTCGCTAAAGTTCTCAAAAAATTTCCAAACAGCCTCAGCAGACATGGTGTGGAACATCCCCCACAGGCAATATCAGCTATGTGTCGATTTTGGTCATTCAAACCTTCATAGAAAGTGAGGACTATCTGCCAACGGGGGACTTCATGATGAGGACACTTATATAAAAGATCGTTGAGGCGCATCCACCCCTCTTGTAGAGATTCATTCAGAGACTGTTTGAAAGTTCTAATTAGATATCGGATTTGATTAGTTCTGTGTATTGGAAAGTATTTCATGAGAAATTCTCATTCCAAATCCTCCTAATTGGCAAACGAATTATGAGGCAAAGAATGTATCTATAGCTTTGCTTCATCTCTAAGAGAATATGAAAACAGTCTTAGACGAAGAGATGTTTCTGGCAAATTCTGGATTCGAATAAGATTACACACTTCTATGAACTCTCTTAAATGTGAATAAAGGTTTTCATCCCTTAGCCCACGAAATATTAGAAGTGTTTGAAATATTTTGGGCGTAATTTTAAGTCTCATTACCGGTCATAGGGGTTATTTGTATACATGGGGGAGGTGTAAGAAGTGTTAAAGCATAATGTTACCCCATCATTTGAGTCATGTTCTGACTATAGTGTGTCATACTGGTATAGACACTTATTGTATTACGATTTAGTCCTAATATTATTTACTTTTTATTTGAGCAAGCAGGGAGAGATAAATCTGAGCTTCTAGTCTTTGTGGCCAGCAAAAGTTTTTATGTTCTGATCTGTTACTCTGAATAAACCTACAAAAGATTTACAAAGTGATCAAAGAAAATAAAAATATAAAGAAATATAAAAAGAGAAAGATAAATATTAGTTTCTGAAAGGATAAGAATATTAGATAAAAACTTGAAAGAATTAGATAAATTTTGTTTCCCCGGCAGCGGCGCAAAAAACTTGATCGATTGCTTATTATGTATTATAATTATATTAAATTCAAGTATTAACCTATTGCAAGCGCACAATGGAAATTGTAGAGCTAATATAGGATCGATTCCATGAGGAAGTTTATTATCTAATTAATTCCTAGTTTATATCTTTTATCTAAATCCTTATCTTAAAAACTTTTATTTATCTTTAAGATCTAATCTACTGGAGAAATATGAATAAAAGAATAGGTATTAAACTAAAGTGCATAAAAATAAATCCTAATCCCCCTTCTTCAGATTAAGGTCGCAAATCTTAATCTTCAGCTTTCAGATATTTATGAAAATAAACAGTACCATTACACCATATTTCTAGTCTCCTAGCATTGGTCGTTAATCAAGTCCAAGATCTTATCAATATAGATTTAATCAAATCAACAGTCAACCAGAAATTTGGGCGTCAGTCAAACTCTAGAAAACTAAAGATGGAAAAGTATAAATCGTTACACTAATCTGCAAATTCTAACCTGAGTCATCAATTCAAATTAAAACTTGGAGATGTTTATAAAGTAAATAAAATCTAAACTAGAAAGCAAAGTAAAATATATCTTTCACCCCTCAACTGCAGTCATCAATTACTCCTGAGAAATTGCATATATCTACACTAATCTTCAGTACTCAATTATAGTCGTCAATTGCTCTTAAGAAACCTCTGATATCTAATCTATTCTAACTATGTTACACTACTCTGATCAAAAGAAAATCTAACCTCAGGCGTCAATTGATGCTAAAATTCTTTTATGCTTATTCCTATGCCAAGCCCTCTTATTTATAGATCATAAGGGGTCGGTTTACAAAGATCTAGTTCTAATAAAAGAAACTACTAAAAACAAAAGATTCCTAATATAACTCTAATTCCTAATTTTATCTTTCCTTACTTTCTTTAGTTGATGCGCTTCTGGATTGTTTTTTATTGAGCAGTAGCAGAATCCTTCGGATTAGATCTTTATCAATCTTCTCAGATCCGTGGTTCACCAAACTTCTAATTGCAGGAGTCTTCTAATTCTGGGTATGACCGTATTAAACTCTCACGTGATCCGCACCAACAGTGTGTAGTAGAAAGCTTCTACTTATAGGAAATCGTAAATAATGATTTCTTTCTTATTCTTTCTGAAAAATCGTAATTCACGATTTTCTATTTTCAGTAGGCTTTCAGCTAACAATTTCTTATTTTGGATTGGTCGCTTTCTTCTTTTATCGATTTCTGAAGAATTGTCTTTTGAAGAATTACAAATTTTCAGCCTTCCTGTTATTGGTGAATCGTCTTTAACGCTTAATTATCTTTTTATTACTTTTTCAGTTTATTTTGACAAGGATTAACACTTAGGCTCTAATTTACTGCTTATCCGCACATCAGTAGCTCGTTAGTAGCAAACTAAGTCCTAGCATCACTAAGTTAAGGGTGATAAAATGGTAAATTATGTGACTGTTCACTCCCAAGCCAAACAATGACCAATCCAAAAGGCCAATACATGATTGGTGAAGCTTCTTCAACTAATGAGGAAGCTATGGCCATCAATGCCTTGAGGAATGGTAGGGTGGTGGAAAGCCAAGATGTTTTTTATACCAAAAGGAGTGCATAAGGATAAAACTGTGTGTTGAATAAATGGGGCTGCTATTGAGCCCCAGCTGAAAAATTAAAAATAAATAATAAATAAATAAATAAAATATATATATAAGGCAGCAGATGAGGACCAGCAGTACCTCATCTGCCAGTTCCTCATGATTTTAAAGAATAGTCTCCTTTTTCCAAGGGGCAAGCTAGATGGAAGAAATGAGAACTGTTTAACAGTTGTTGTCCTTGATGAGATGATAGAAGACACCTCACCCAAACTGTTGGACTTAGGCTTAGAAATTTGATGAAATTGTTGAAGTATGAACTAAGGAGGGCCCCACTTATGTGCTGAAAAAAGTAATCATCTTGGGCTTCTCAGTGGGGCTAGTGCAGTGGTCCACTTGGACACCTACCCCGCTACCCCTCCCTTAACCCTCTAATTAATTGTCCACCTGATAAGGAGCTGGAGCAACTCCTTGCATCTCTCATGCAACTGCATTTTGTGAGCTTAAAGAACTGAGGCTTGATGCCTATGCACCTGCAAAGGCATAACTTTTTAAATTCTACATTAAAGTTCTTGCCAGAGAAACTGAGTTCCAGATGGGCTGTCAAACTTACTGTGATTCATGCATCCCCATCTAGAACTGCTGAGATCATAGACCTTAATTTTGGGAAGGGTAATGAGGTTAATGGTCAGAGGCTCAAATCTGCGTTGAAAATGTTGTGGAGCCTTTGAGACCATCCACTTTCAAGAACCTGCCACCTGTTATGTGATCTCAGCTGTGTATCATATGTAATATATTTGTTAAGATGTTTTTAATTTGTGTAAATATTATGTTTATATGAGCTGCTGTGATGAATCTTGATTAAAATGTGTGCATAACTGCTGATGTACTGCTGTGAGATGAATAGATCTGTTAAGCATGAGCTCAGTGGGTTGTATTCCATCTCTTTGCTAGCCATTCAAACTCCATCACCTCACACCTGGCATCCAATATTTGTGCTATTAATTTAAATTCATATGCAGACCATGTCCTGGAATTTATGTTTTAGGATTTTTACTGATTTAGGAGTTTAGGATAGTTGTTTTTAGCATACTTGTTATTTTTAGTTTAACTGCTATTTTTACTTAGGTGTAATTTCTATTTCATGTAGTTTGTGTCACTGTTGTGTCCTCTTAGTTATCATTTTGTGTAAATTCGCTTTTTCTCTTTCTTAGTATAATTTTCTGCAATCTTTTAGTTAACTTTCTCTTAATTTGTTGTTGTCATTTGTTTTTCTTTTTTTCAAACCCTGCTACCCCTATACATGTCTGTTGAAACAGTGAGGACAATGTTTATCTTAGGTTTGGGGGTATGGCAGAGTGGTAGCCAATAAAATAGTTAATTTTAGTGCAACAGTGTTAGGTTAAATTTAGATAAATAAAGTCAATTCCTACCTAATCATGTTAGAAAGAGGAAATTAAAACTTTTGCAGACATTTTAGAACTAAAAATCTTTGAAAATTTAGCACTTCAATGAAGCTAACATCAAAAAAAAATTCACAATTAATACTTAGTGAATCAGAAAGGAGAGAAAATGGTGAGGATGTGTCCCATGAGTTAAATTGAATACCATATTCAGTGAGATTTGGGCCTATCAAATTCCTTTTGAAGAGTGTTTTTGGCAATTTTTCTGCTCTAAGGAATGATTGACTCAATATCCTTTCACTAGAAGTTAGGCTCCCCAAATTGAAACTGTTGGGTAGTACTCATGACACTGAGGAGATTATGTAAGGCCTTCATTTGGACAGTTTGAGCATAAAATTCCTACCCTTTGAAACTACCCTTTGCATACACTCTTTGAGCCTCAAAATTTTATTTTTCTTTGACAAACACCAGAGTACTTGCACCTAAACCGCATGACCTAATTCAACCTTACCCTCACTCTGAAATTTCAGAAGGTAAAGGCGAAGATGTTGAAGATAGGTGAGCTGGGTTCAATATTTGGTGGAAGGAGAAGAAAAAAATGCTATAAGCAGCAATGTATCAGTTGTATAGTTGTGGCATTTCATAAATATATATATATATATATATAAAAATAAGAGAAAGAGAGGTACTTTATCTGAAAAAGTAAAAAGAGGAGAAGAAGCTGGCCACTTCAAATCTGAAAAATACAAATGAAAATAAAGCTGTGATCAAATGAAGAAGGCAAAGTCATGAACCACCTCCTCCCCTTGCTGATTTCTTAATTTTGAACCCTTTTTACCCCTTCTATTCTTTTTAAACCTCAACCATAAGCCACATTATAACCTATCTAAAAGACCTTAGTGATCCAAGGTGAAGTGAGCTGTCATGTGGAGACAAGGGGATGCCTAATCAATGGTTAAGAGACTATGAGGATGTTAGAAATTAGAAGCAATGCCTATGCTCATGCTTGCAGGCCCATTTGAGGTCTGTAATTGATCTTGAGCTGCAGAGAGAGTAAACACCGTTGAATTTCACTTGTTGAGAGACAACCTTGGTAAGGATTGGGTCTGAAATTTAAACTTATTGGGTAATGTCTAAACCTGATTTTTGAATTAATGGTGAGCTTAATACTAATTTTCACACATGGTGTTCTTGATGCAAACTGATTGGGTGTGATGGAAAGGAATGCTGATTTAGTTGTTAAAATGTTTTCCATGAATGTTTTAACCTCCTTTAGATTTGAATGAACAAGGTGTGGAATAAATTTTTATTTGTTAAAATCTGTTGTGTCACATGTGCACTATGTTTAACTATGTTGTTGAGAAGTTTGTGGGTATCTTCACTGAAAACCTTCAGGAGACTTCACTCCTCCACTAGGGACCACCTAGGGGTTTAAAAGGTTTAATGCATAAGCTAAATGCATTCGTGCTCCCTACAAAAGCGGCATTCATATTTGTTAGAATAACTATTTTATTTTTCCTTTGCTCGAGGACTAGCAAAGATTAGGTTTGGGGGTGTATTAATCACTGAATTGTGTCACTTTTCACCTCCTAACTTAGTCTTTAATAGACCTTAGAGCTGACTAATAATTTTCATTTGAGTGTGTTTTTGTAGCTAGCAATAAACTACAGCTTAATGCAGCAATCCAAGTAATGAGAGCCAAGAAGAAAGAATTTAGTGGCAAGTTGTGGAGTTGATGGAATTATAGAGAGTGCACCATAGTGGTCCCCACCATGTGGGCCATTTAAGCATGCCCTAGACCCCTAAAAGTCCAGCAGTGAGAAGGGAAGTGGACCCAAGCACAATGGAGTGCTGCAGCAAATTATATAGAACAGCTAAGTAACCAGCTTAAGTACTCCAACAACTCAAGAAGCTTTGCACCTTCATCACAGCAAGTTCAGCAGCTCTATATTTTCAAGAGTAACTTGTTGAGCAGCTCAAACAAACCACCATCTACAACACTTCAATTATATGCATCTCGAATACTTTATAGCAGGTGCAATGAGCTTGTCGAGCAGAAAAAAATAGCAGCAACACTGCAGCCTGTCATAGTGCCTTCAAGCATCAACTCGAGTACATCACTATTGCAACAAGTCCACACTCAAGCACATCATGTGTGCAGCAAACAAGCACTGGAGCAGCTGCTGTATATACTAGAGCAGTTCCATCAAACCTATCAAGCTGCAAGTGCTGAAGTACCAAGCTGTCGAATAACTAAAGTATGCCTATCGAGTGGATGAACACTTTAGCACTCGAGCAACTGAAAGAATGCCTCACATCTAACCTCTCAAGCAATTTTATACGTCAAGAAACCATCTGCTCAAGCTGCAGTGCTGAAGCCATGTAGCCACCCGAGCAATTGTTGAAGATACTCGACAGCTCACACTCAATGTTACAACAAATGCACACTCGAGCAGTCCATAGAGTGTTGCACTGAACCTGTCGAGCACTTTAAAGTAGCAGCACTAAACCACTCGAGCAGTTTTAAAGCTTCAAAACCATCCATTCGAGCTGTTGGCTGAATCATTACATGACGTCGAGCAGCTGAACTGAACCACTTGACCGCTGTATTGCTGAAATAATCAACTTGTCGAGCTGCATTGTTGAAGAATGCAGCCTCTTGAGCAGTTCTGTGCTAAAACCTTCATCCTGTCGAGTTGTAATTGTTGAAGCTAGTTATCCACTCGAGTTGCATTGCTGAAGCCCTATATCCACTCGAGAACCTCTCCAGATTCAACATCTGAAGCTCCATCCACTCGAGGCACGGGTTCCAACCATGCTATTCAAACTTCAAGGATATTTTTAGGAGTCCACAGCACCTAGGGCACACATCCCAATGTGCTAAGCTAATCCTCACATCTCAAGGCAACACTAGGATTAAAATGAGCCATGAAAGCAACCCCCAAAGTTCTAATTTCTGATTGGCCAAAGCATTTCATTGCTTTATGGATTGTATATAGAGCTGTAGCCAGTTTTGTAAAAAGGAGCCAGAATTAGCTTGAGCTCATTTTAGGGTTTCATTCTTAAGATTAGGGTTTCCTTTTCTATTTATTTTTCCTTTTTCTTCCTTAGCTCAGCAGCCATGTTGGGTTAAATCCTTGTAGTAGCTAGATCTCTTTTGAGTTGTAATGTGTATTGTAATGACATTGTGAACAGTCTTGAAGTTCTGTAGAGACTGTTGCCTTGAGGGCAAGTCATTATAAGTTCTTTTTAGCAATGCAAAGCCATTTTAATGCTCCATTTAATCTATATTCATCTTATGTTTATCATTTAGATCTGTATGAGTTTTATACACCTATGGATGCATGAGCTTGTAGCCTTGCAAACATAGTGGCTACAGTGATATTCCTGTTCTATCTCTAACCTCTGTATCTGGGTTAATCCCTGGGATACCTTGTGACCATTTAAATAGACAGGGTATAACCGTAAGACTGGTCTAGATCACAGGGTTGAGCTGGATTCTTTTTTTTTTTGCACTTGTGCTTGTAGCCAAGTGAGGGACTGCTGCAAATCCAACTTCTCTTCTCTTTTACAATACTATTTTCAGTGAATAGATCTGGGGTTTTGCAGAGGTTGCAGACTTGAGAGCTTGGCCATTGCAATCCTTTTCGTAGCAATGACCAACTGATTTTAAAGTCTCATTCAATCTGTGATTTCCTGTGATCTTCACTAGATTTTCATAGATTATTTTTTCCTTCGGATGCATGAGCTTGTAGCCTTGCAAACATAGTATCTGTAATGGTTTTTTTGTTTCAACTTTAACCTTTTAATTGGTTGAAATCTCTGGGATATTCTGTAACCATTGAAGTGGCATAAATAGTCCTAAGATCAGTTCATGTCTCTGGTTTAGGCTGAATTCTTCTACCTTGCACTTATGTTTGTAGCCAAGTGAAGGACTGTTGCAGACCCAGCTCTTAATCTGTTTTGCCGTGAAGATTAGCCCATAGATACCTACTTCTCCACAATTTTTATTTCTTTTTACTAACCCATCTTCACTCTTTTCTTCCTCCTTTCTTTAGATATAGTTTTGTATTTCTGTTTTTAGTTTAGTTCGTGACAACCCAAAAACACCCTCTCTTTACCTTGCTTTCCTAGTTTAGGTTTCTAATTGCCAGATTTGTAGCAAATCTGGAGATTTACTATTCCACCATTGTGTTTAGATCATCACTTCCTATAGGACAAACTCTTACTTATCAAAACTTGCTACAACAGCCCTGGATCTTGCAGGACTGTGGGATTCTTTTGTGTTGTGCCTGTGTTCTATCCATTTTCTGACCCCTCTTTATCTGTTTTTGCTTTCTTTATCTCTGCTATAATTTTATAATAAAGAACACAAACCAAAATAAATTCAAACCAACAAGGCCCAATGGTTATTATGATGTATGAATAAGTAGAATGATTATGTGTTTATCATGATTTTTACATCACCTGTCAATTAGATTATTCGTATCATAACTACTGTAGCTGGAGTTTACTGGTCCAAATCTATGACGATTTATCCCCCTACAAACATCATTCTCATTGTTAGTATCATTGCTATATTAATTTCCTATAATTTTGAGCGTAGGCCCAATAACTATTATGATGTATGAATAAGTAGAATGATTATGTGCTTATCATGATTTTTACATCACCTATCAACTGGATGATTCGTATCATAGCTATGGTAGTCGGAGTTTATTGGTCCAAATCTAGGGCAATTTATCCCCTGCAAACATCATTCTCATTGTTAGTACCATTGCCATATCAATTCCCTACAATTTTGAGTATATGCCCAATAGCTATTATGATGTATGGATAAGTAGAATAATTATGTGTTTATTGTAGTTTTTACATCACTTGCCAACCTCATTATTCGCATCATAGATATTATAGCCGGAGTTTTTTTATCCAAATCTATTCTCATTTCCCCTACTGCAAATTATTCTAACTATCATGACCTATCACATATTATTACCCTATCAAAGATCGTACAGACACAATCAATAAAAATAGATTCGTACCTATTACCGGTAGTGAAGCGCTCCTTCATTTTATCTTCTACTTTTGGTGAACTTCTGCCTTCGTGGATTACACCGTGACCGAATTAGAGGTCGATTAGAGGTTTAATTATATATACGATAATATATTCACATTTATTTTCAGAACTAATAAGCATCTTCTGAAGATCTCCTTCGTTCTTTAAGTCGATGATTAATGACGACTTACCTATACTTAAATATGAATATTTGAGGGTTATAAGGGATTTATCGCTCATCTAATTGCTCATGACACACGTCTCTTGTAAGAATTCCCTGAACAAGAAGTCCCTTCTTATGGTGTTTTTCCTTTATTTCCCCACGTGATAGTTCGCGATATCTTGATCAATAGTGAATGTCCCATCATAACGATAAATGAGTGATACCATATCAGTTTTTGTAATATCCCCAAAAATTGAGCGATGAATAGTGACCTCGAGATCCGTGTTCGATTGGTCGTAGGTTGACCAAGTGATGGTCAAATAGTAAACTTGAGAAGGAAAGTGTTATGTAATGTAGTATGACCCTAAGCATAGTGTGTGGTGTTAGTTAAGGATCACATACACCTATCTCTGGTGTATGTGTTTAACACCAAAGCTGAAGAGGGTTATAAGAGTTTTAATAACCTAAGAGAAGCTATTCTCTTGTTTGATTGGTGAGAGAAGTTACGAGGAGAGAGAGAGAGAGAGTAAAGGAGAGTTAATGGCAAGGAGAAGTTAATGTAGCTTGATTGAAGGAAGGGTTTGAGCATTGAATGTCGGATTCGACGCATGAAGGACCGTTGAAGCAAGAGCTGGAACCCTAGCCATTAAATCAACCAATCTATTCTTTAAGAGATTGATTTAAGGTGAGTTTTGTTAGATTTAAATGCATAAAATTTTGATGATTAAATTCAGTCAAGTATAGTAAAAATGATGAATTGAAGAAATAGAAAAAAAAGAAAAAATATAAAGAAAAAGATTTGAAAGAACAGCCCGAAAAGGGGCTGAGTTCTGGCCAAATCGATTAATCGATTTGGAAAATCGATTAATCATTTTGGTCTGGAAGTTGAAAAGGCATAAAGCCCGAAATCGATTAATCGATCTTGAAATCGATTAATCGATTTTAAATTTCGATTAATCGATTTAAAAATCGACTAATCGACTGAGTACCTCCAGTGGCTGGAGAAATAAGGCTTGGAGAAATTAATTAATCAATTTGAGAATCGATTAATCGATTTTGGATTTCGATTAATCGATTTGGAAATCGATTAATCGATTGTGGACTTTCGATTAATCGATTTTGGATCGATTAATCGATTTTGGATTTCGATTAATCGATTAATCGATTTAGGGTTTCGATTAATCGATTTTAGAGATCGATTAATTTATTTTGGTAGTTTTAGTTGGCTTCTTAATTGAACCATGAGGTTCATAGAGGGTCTTGGACCTTCTCTATTGCATCCTTATTGATGCTGTGTATAGGTTATGATGTACCATAGGTGGTACGAGCTAAGGCAAGCATGAGGAGCCGTGTGGGACGTTGATGCTTGGACAGTCAGACACTTGAGGTAGGGAGCACCTTGAACATGTACTTTGATTGCAAGAGCATGTATGTAGTGATATAGAAATTAAAATGCTTTAATCATATAATCCTCTCAGTATGTGTGTGTGTGTGACACCAAGTAAGTGTTAAGTAGTGAAAAATACCATTTTTCACCCCTAAACATGAGCTTTGAAAGACCCTTGAGAAGACTAAATAAGTGCTTTAGTGTGCATTTTACAGCTAACCAATTAGACAGGTCCAAGTCCGAAAAGCATCCTAAAATGATCAAAAAGCTGACAATTCATGTCAAGCTAAAAAAGGGAGTGAAGAAATAGCCTCGTGATGGTTAAAAAGAATTTGAAAAGAAGAAGCAAAGACACGAAGAAGAAAAAGGATCCATTCGCAAAGAAGAATGGAAGCTAAAGCTCAATTGCAAAGTAAAAAGTACTTTTCGAAAAGGTCAAAGTTCTGTTGAATTGATTACGAGTAATGAACTACTCGAAAAGAACCATGTACATTGAATAGTTGAAATTTCCTTTTCGAATAGAAGATCGGGAGAAGTCTTTTGCGAAAAGACTTTCGAAGCCAAATTTCTTTGCGAAAAAAGAACTTACGGAGCCAAAACACTGCGAAAAGGCACTTAAACTCTACGAAAGGACATTACGGGAATTACTTGTTTAAAGGGCATTTCAATAATCTGACGCCCCAATGCATTTAACACCCGAGGACATTTGGAAGATTCCAATCAAGATCCAAAAGCATATACCAAGCCAAGTGAGCGGTCAAAGATGAAATCACTTGGCGGGAACTACAAACTCAAACAGATTTTGAATTCCATAATGAAATTGATGCTTCTAGCGCTGATTGGTGAACGCAGATCGAGCATTTTCATTGGCGAGCAGATCCGGATCTCCGTGCTCAACGCCATTGGGCAATCCAGATCTGAACACTTACGATTGGTCAATTCAGATACATGCGAGATCAAGGAAAGCTATAAATAGAAGACATTTGCCCAATTGTGGCATCCAGTTTTAGAGTTTTCATCTCTGTTCTCATTCCTACGGATAGCTTATCCAACCCCTGTAATCCCTTCTTGTAGTTTACCTTTGAGAGCCATTGTGAGTGCTTTGTACTTCCGAGTTCGGATTCAAGGCGTAAGTGGAGGGCTCTCTAAGAAGTGCTTTGTAATTGTAATTTTGGATTTTAAAAGGTTGTAATTTGTGTCTTCTCCATTGGAGTCATGTCGAGGGTTACGAATGTTCACCTTAGTGCATTAGACTTCTTTAGATTCACTCACGCATGCAACTTCCTTAATTCATCACCCGTGCGAATTAGCGTTGGTAACCTAATTCTAGCAAAGACTTATAGTGATGTTCATGTTACGAACTAAAGAATAGGCCACAACTATTGGATGATCGTGACCATTTAAGTGATGATCATAGCCATAAGTCTAAATCTATTCCTTAATTCGGATTTATTTCTCTTACATCTGTCTTTGGTAGCAGATGAAGATTGAATCTGCTCTATTGGAATACAGATTCTCCATTAAAATTCAAAGGCTAAAATACATGAAGCTATTATTTCTGCATTTGTCTTATTTTAAACACCTCCACAACTCGGATCTGGATCACGTAGTTAGTTCTTTTCTTTATTTGCTTTTAGTTAAACGTGACAAAACCCAACACTCTCTCTTTATCTGCTTTCTAGATAATTATAGAGCCAGATCTGGTAGCACAGATCTGGAGGTTTATCTCTCATTTTAGACAAATTCTCTGTGGACGATCTTGAAATACTTACTTTTAAAACTTGCTACAATTGGCCCTGATCTTGCAGGTCAATGTTAGCCCCAATGTGCTGCCGATATTCCTTTCATAAGTTAACATCCATATAACTTAGCATTCTTCAATTCTTTAATTCTTTATTCATAATGCACACAATTATGGCACACTTGGAGCAACAACAGTAAGCATATCAAAATGAGACATCCCCAGGGGATGAGAAAGTGATAAAGCCATCAGTGTGATGCGATTAATTTAGATATCCCAGGGATGTAAGTGAGATTGTAAAGTAAGATTGAACAAAGACTAACAAGGCCTAATCGATACAAAGTAGCACATTTACACGGTAAATAACTATATGTAAAGCACATGATATTTTTGTTATTTAAGGTTTGAACAGAATATCCTACCGACATGACGGGATACCCATGACTGACTCGACAGAATATCCATGACCGGTACGGCGGCCAATCCATACACCAGTACGGCGGTCAATCCGTACACCAGTAGCACATCCCAGGGATGTTGAGATGAGACTAGACCCTGTCGCCTATGAGAAAGGGACCTAGGTAATATTTCAAGTGTGAAATATAGATAACAACTGTCTATTTAGACGAAGATGGTGGGTTTTCTATCGGGGCTCGATGTTATATTGCTTGGGGATTACTTAAGTTGAAGATTTAAGTTTCTTTGGGCCGAATCAGTGTAATTCATGAACAGTTTGAGAATAAATGAAACATGTAAACCACCAGTAAACTTCAATGCATATTGTAATCATTTAAACTGTTTTCCAGCAAGTTCATAAATATATCATGCTAAGAATATCATAGAATATATGTGAGGATTTGACTTATATGTTCATTGTGTTGTTCCCTATTGAGCTAGGATATAGCTCACCCCTTTAGACTATACGTCGCAGGTCCTCTTTCCTTACAGCTGCTGAGGTTTCGGGAGACACAAATCCAGGTGATTCAAATTACGTGCCCGGGGATGAGTTAGACCCTCCTCTCGAGAACTTCTAGGAGACTTCGCTGAGTACTTTGATAGGGAGAGTTTTGAGGGCATTTTGTGTGGCTTGGTATGTCAAGCCTTTATTTTGAGAAATAATGTATTAAATGATATAATTCTTTTTGGCAAACCATCTGAGGTGATCTGTTTATCACCGATGGTTCGGATCGGTTCTCTGTTCATGCGTCGGCATGAAAGTAGAACTGTCTTTTGAGTTTATGCCTAGATTAGCATATTTATTTCTGCATTGTGCAGTTATTTGTCTTATCTTGTTTAGTTGTTGCTTGCTATACCAATGTTCCGCACATATCTATGGGGCACAGTCTGGAGGATCGTACTTATAGCATGTGTTTTGGGGTACCAAAATTCAGGTTGTCACAGTTGGTATCAAAGCCTTTTCGTTTAGAGATTCTGACAATCATTGTTTTTGTCAGAGCATAGGGACTTCTGCTAACGAAACTTTGGTTTTACGTATAGACCGTAATATCTTCTAGAGGAAGAGGCCGACCTAGAAGCGGTTATAATAGGAATTTATGTAAACGAGATGACTTTATCTCAGATACTAATCGAGTGCCTTTGGGAGATAGAGGGGCTTCAGGTAGTGGTGGCTAAGAGAGCCAATATCAGGCAGAGAATCAGGATCGAGATCAGAGGGAAGAGGAGAGAGTTAGAGAAAGAAATGAAGAGAGAGAGAGAGAAGAGCGTCAGAGGATGATGCACACTATGGAAACCATGGCGACTGCCATGACACAACAGGCAACATCCTTGGTAGCTCATACTGCCCATGATCAGCATCAGCCACCTACGCCTCCAGTAGGACCTACACTGCCAGTAGCTTCAGCATTTACCGAGTTTAGGAGGATGCGTCCTCCTAGATTTTTAGGGCAGGCAGTGCCCATGGCGGCTGAAAATTGGCTGAGTGAAATGGAAAAAGTATTTAGTGTGCTCACATGCACAGAGGACGAGAGCGTCCGTTGGGCAGCCTACATGTTAGATGGGGAGGTTGGGCCTTGGTGGAAGTCTGTTTCTAGGACTAGGGCTCAGGAGACCCTAAATTTATCCTGGATGTGGGATGAATTCGTCGAGGAGTTTAATAAACAGTATTTTCCAGAAGTTGTGAGGAATCAGATGGATATCTAGTTTTTACAACTATTGTAAGGGAAAATGACGGTAAGGGAGTATGGAGTTGAATTTATGCGACTTTCTCGCTTCGCGCCCAACTATGTTATCACAGAGATGATGAGAGCAAAAAGGTTTCAGCAAGGGTTGAGATCGGACGTGAGGGGAGAAGTAGCACCGTTCCAGTTGAGGACCTATGGAGAGGTCATGAGCAAGGCACTCGTGGTAGAGGAAGAAAATAATAATAAATATCGCCAGAGGGAGCAGCAGGGAAGAGGAAACACAGATCAAAGTAGAACGGGAAATTACGAGCCGATGAATAAAAAGCTTAGATTCGTAGCCCACAATCAGAGATCACCATTCCAAGGAGGGTATCAAAGACCGGCGCAGCACACCAACCAGCAGAGATTTCCATTACTTGCGTCGGGGAGACTAATACGATATGAGAGCCCTGCTATCACCATCGGAGCTACAGTTACACAGGGTTTCTCACGAGCTGCATCTTCCACACCGCGGGAAACTTATGCCAAGTGTGGCAAGTCTCACAAGACATCGGATTGTAGGCAGGGAACTCGGGGCTGTTTCAAATGTGGAAATATGGGTCACTTGATCAAAGATTGCCCTGAGGCAAACAAGGAGAAGATGGCTTCAGCTTCTATGCCACGACCTATACAATCGAGGAAGTCGATCATCCAAGGGAGAGCCTACGCAGTCACAGCTCAAGAGGCCCAAAATACAAACGATGTGATCCAAGGTGAGAACTTCTTTTAAATAAAGAATTTTAATTCTTGAAAATTTTTAGATAGAGAAGGTGCATCCATATAAAAAATTGAAAAGAATCGGTATGTAATAATTTTAGTATGATGGTATACTTATATATATATATGTGTGTGTGTGTGTGTGTGTGTGTGCGTGTGTGTGTGTGTGTATGACTAGGTACGTTACAAATTTATGAGAAAGGAAGTGATGTGACATATGAAGCTCGAGTGTTGATAGACTCGGGGTCTACCCACTCATTTATTACCCCTCACTTCACAAAGAAGATAAAAGTCAACCCAGGGGAGTTAGACTCTGTGTTAATCGTGGCTATTCCGACTGAGAAATCGATTAATACCGAAAAGGTTTACAAATCCGTGATTGTGAGAATCATGGATGGAGACGTCTTTGAACTATCAACAAATTTAATTATGTTAGACATGCAAGGATTCGACGTGATCCTTGGCATGGATTGGTTGTCGACTCATTGTGCAACTGTGGATTGCAAGAACAAGGTCGTCATCTTTAGACCTAACACAAGGAGATCATTTCGATTTCGAGGAGAGAGATCGACATATATGTCACTTATCTCTGCAGTCAGGGTCGAGCGCTTGATCAGAAAAGGGTGTAGTGGATACTTGGCATTCTTGAATGAGAATAAGGAAGAGAAGAATATTATTTCAGAGATAGCAGTTGTGTGAGACTTTACTAACGTGTTTCTGAAAGAATTACCCGGATTACCTCCAGATAGAGAAGTTGAGTTCGCCATCGACTTAGCACCAGGAATGGAGCCTGTTTCTAAAGCACCATATAGAATGGCTCCTGCTGAGTTGAAGGAGTTGAAAGAGCAGTTACAAGAGCTCATGGACAAGGGGTTTGTTAGACCGAGTGTGTCTCCATGGGGAGCACTGGTCTTGTTTGTAAAGAAGAAAGATGGGTCAATACGTCTGTGCATTGACTATCGGCAATTAAACAAACTCACTATAAAGAATAGGTATCCTTTGCCTAGGATAGATGACTTATTCAACCAGCTGCAATGAACAAGGTATTTCTCCAAGATTAACCTGAGATCTGGATACTATCAGTTGAGAGTCAAGGCAGAGGACATCTAGAAGACTGCATTCAGGACACGGTACGGACACTATGAATTCTTAGTGATGCCGTTTGGGTTGACGAACGCACCGACGTCATTTATGGACTTGATGAATCGAGTGTTTAAACCACACCTGAACTCCTGCGTCGTCGTGTTCGTCGACGATATCCTAATATACTCCAAGTCAAAAGTGGAATATGAAAAACACTTAAGGATTGGTCTACAAACTTTGCGTGAACACTAACTATACGTCAAGCTCAGCAAGTACGAGTTTTGGTTAGAGGAAGTTAGCTTTTTAGGACATGTCTCAAAACATGGTGTCACGATAGATTCAGCTAAGATCGAAGCAGTAGTAAATTGGGAGCAACTAAAGACTGTGACCGACATCTGTAGTTTCCTTGGATTAGCTGGCTATTATCAACGTTCGTTGAGGGTTTTTCAAAGATATCGGGACGACTCACGAAACTTACACGGAAAGATGTAAGGTTCGAATGGAGTGAGACATGCGAGAAGAGTTTTCAAGAACTCAAGAGAGACTCACTTTAGCTCCAGTACTAGCGATTCTGTCAGGCAGTGGAGGGTTTGGAGTCTACAGTGATGCTTCATATAATGGTTTGGGTTGTGTACTCAACTAATACAAAAAGGTGATAGCTTACAGGTCAAGACTGCTGAAAGAATATGAGAAAAATTATCTAACACATAATCTGGAACTAGCAGCGGTCATATTTGCGTTGAAGATTTGGCGACATTACTTGTGCGGTGAGACCTTTGAGATTTTTACCGACCACAAGAGCCTCAGATATTTGTTTACATAGAAAGAATTAAATATGAGGTAGCGCAGATGGATGGAGTTCCTCAAGGACTATGACTGTTCCATACAGTACCATCCAGGCAAGGCTAATGTAGTAGCAGATGCCTTGAGTCAGAAGGGTTTAGCTCAGTTGGCTAGTTTGATTTTGGGTATGCACAGATGAAAGTTATTTGAATATCTGGCACTGTATAATGCAAATATCGAGTCACAAGCTACAGGAGCCTTTTTGGCTAACGTATCAGTGAGACCAGTGATATTTGAGCATATCCATGAGTTACAGATGAAAGACCTGGCGCTAACCAAGATTCGTCAAAATGTGATTGAAGGCATCAAACCGGAGTTCTCAGTGAAAGAAGATGGTTCCTTATTGTTCAAGGGTCGTCTCTGCATTCCGAATAATGTCGATTTACGGCAAACTATACTTGATGAATCTCACAAGTCAAACTATGCGATCCACCCTGGTAGCACAAAAATGTATCAAGATTTGAAAAAGAATTACTGGTGGAGAGGTTTGAAGTAAGACGTGGCTAAGTACTTGTCACAGTGTTTGACATGTCAGCAGGTGAAGGTTGATCATAGACATCCTGTGAGATTATTACAACCTCTACCCATACCGGAGTGGAAGTGGGAATCAATCTTTATAAACTTTATCATTGGACTACCGCGTACTGTAAAGAGATATAATGCCATTTGGGTAGTCGTAGACCGATTGACCAAGTCAGCACATTTTTTATCTTACAACACGATCTATACGGCGGGAAGACTTGCAGAGTTGTATATGAAAGAGATCGTGCGCCTACACGGGATTCCAAGCAGTATCGTTTCTGACCGTGATTCATTGTATACATCAAAATTTTGGAAGAAATTTCAAGAGGGAATGGGAGCACAGTTGGATTTCAGTTCAACATGCCATCTGCAAACTGATGGGCAAACAGAGCGGGTAAATCAGATCATCGAGGACATGCTTAGGGCGTTTATGTTAGAATTGCAAGGATCATGGGATCAGCACCTACCGTTGATTGAGTTTGCATACAACAATAGTTTCCAAACGAGCATTGGCATGGCACCGTAGGACGATTGTCAAAATTGCTAAAAGAAAATGCTTTGATACCAACTGTGACAGCCCGAATTTCGGCACCCCGAAACCCGTGCCATCAGCACGATCATCTTGACCATGCCCCTTAGCCAAGCACGGAACACTGGTATATCAAGCATGCAATAGGATAATAACGAAATTTCTGAATTTAAATCTATACTAAGCAACTCCCCAAAAGACAGTTCTACCCTCATGCCACTGCATAAATGGAGAACCGATCCGAACCATCGATGATAGCAATCATCACGGATGGTTCGTCCCAAAAGAATAATCTCAACTCCTTATATACATGGTTTAAACAAAATCAAAGCTTGACATACCAAGTCGTATAAAACTCTCTCAAAAAGCCCTCAAAGTGGCACAACGGAGTCCTCTAGAAGAAGTCCTCAGGAGGTGGCTCCAACTCTTCGCCGGCCGCAAGGTCCGACTCACCGGGGTCAGCGTCTCCTGAAGCTTCGGCAGCTGCTAGTAGTGGACCTGCGACGTATAGTCTATAGGGTGAGCTACATCCTAGCTCAATAGGGAACAAATACAGTTGAACATATAAATTATTACTCACATATATTCCATGATATGCCATGCATGATGTGTCTATGCAGTTATTAATGAAAACAGTTAAAAAGCATTTCGTTTTACTGTTGATTACTTATGTTTTCATTTACTCATGAATGATGCTGAAAAGGCCTAAAGCAAAACTTAAACTTTCAACTTAAGTAGTCCCCGAGCAATATAGCATCGAGCCCCGATGAGATACCCTTCATCGTCATCTATATAGACAATTTTAACATATTCCCTGGGAATACCATATAGTACCCAAGCCCCTTTCCCCTAGGGATTGGCGGCGGGGTTTCACTTGTCTCAATCCAACACCCCTGGGGTGTGCTTACTATGTACGGATAAGCCTCCGCACTGGCCTACGGTTTCGCCGCCGTATCGGTCACTGATATCCTGCCGTGTCAGTCGTGGATATCCTGCCACGTCGGTGGGGTAACCTATCAAACCTCAAATAACAAAAATATCGGTGCCTTACATATAGTTATTCACTGTGTAAGTGTGCTATCTTATATCAGTTAGGCCCTATCAAACATGATTCAATCATTGGATACATCCCTGGGATGTATCCATTCACTTGCATCACACCTGATGCTCTCATCTCTTTACCTCTTCATCCCCTAGGGATGGCTCATTATAATTACTCTTATTGATGTCACACGCACACATACTTTTCACAATTCTTAAGCAAATAAACGTTTGAATTGAATTCTATATCACTACATACATGCTCTTGTAAAATAAAGTACATGTTCAAGGTGTTCCCTACCTCAAGTTTTTGTTTGATCAATGCATCAAGGTCCCACGTGGCTCCTTGTGCACTAGTTCACACGTACCACCTATGGTACCACATAACAGGTGAAACACATCACAAAAGATGTAATAAAGAAGGTCTAAGACCCTCCAAGAATCTTAAAGTCAAACTCAAAAGTCAACATAACTTATCTCAGTCGATTAATCGAACTCCAAAATCGATTAATCGAATCTGATTCGATTAATCGATTTCCAAAATCGATTAATCGAAAGTCAATATCGATTAATCGATTCTCAAATCGATTAATCGAGATTTTATTCGATTAATCGAATCCTAATTCGATTAATCGAAATTCTCTGTTCCCAAGTCGATTCTCAATTCGAGTAATCGAGTTCCTAAAATCGATTAATCGATCCCAAATCGATTAATCGAAAATTGAAATCGATTAATCGAAATCCCATTTCGATTAGTCGATTTTCCCAAGTCATTTCCTCCAGCCCCCTGGGGTCCACTGGAGGTTCCCAGTCGAATAATCGATACCCAAATCGATTAATCGAAATCCAAAGTCGATTAATCGACTTCCAAAGTCGATTAATCGAATTCCAATTCGATTAATCGAAATCGGGTTCCTCTAACATTTCAACTTCCTGGCCAATTTCGATTAATCGAAACCCAATTTCGATTAATCGAAATTGTCAGATTCAGCCCTTTTCGAGCTGTTCTTTCTAATCTTTTTCCATGCTTTTTCCTCTATTTTTTTCTAAACCATTATCCTAAGATTTAACCCATTTTCAACTACCATTTAGCCCCTACGATCTATGCATTTTATTCACAAAAATTTACCTTGAATCAATCTCAAATTGATTTCAAATCAAGTGGTTGGAAGGGCTAGGGTTCCAGCTTTAGCTTGAACGGATTCTCCTCGCTAAATCGGCCTCTTAAATGCTAAAATCCCCCCCTCCAATCACACAATAACTCCTGTTTAGTCTTCTTTACTCCTCTCTCTCTTCTTTACTCCTCTCTCAACAACCCAAAAACACACATTTAGGGTTATTAAACCCTTTTTATCTCTCTCCTAGTTTGTGTGTTGAGCACATGCACCTCAATAGGTGTATGTGACTTTAGATTTTCAACACACACCACATTGCTACACAAGCCATCACATCACATTCACTCATCACACTCTATGCTAATTATCGAACTCCTAATTGGTCAAACTTGTGACCGATCGGGCACGGATCCCGAGGTCATAGTTTAGCGTGATTTTTCGGGCTATTACAGAGACGATGTAAATCGCCCATCAATTGGGAGGAAATCGGTGAAAATTTTGTTTTGGGACCTGAGATGCTTGAAGATAATGCCACCTATGTTCGGATGATAAAGGCAAAACTCAAAGTAGCTCAGAGCAGGCAGAAAAGCTACGCCGATATCAAGCGGACCAGTGTAGACTATAAGGTGGGTGAACACGTGTTTGTCAAGGTATCACCTATGAAGGGCGTAATGAGATTCGGAAAGAGAGGGAAGTTAAGTCTCCTTTATCTTGGACCCTTTGAGGTTTTGGGTCAAGTAGGAGAGGTTGCATATCGTGTTGGCTTACCGCCACGATATGATCATGTACACAATGTCTTTCACGTATCTATGCTCAGAAAGTACGTGAATGATCCTTCTCATATCTTAGGAGGACAACCTTTTGAGATGTACGAGGATATGAGCATGATAGAAGAACCGGCGGCGATATTGGATCGAAAAGAACAAGTATTGCGCACAAAGGTAATTCCATTAGTGCTTGTTCGATGGAAAAATCATCCGACCGAAGAAGCGACCTGGGAACGAGAGGCCGACGTGAAAGAACAATACCCGGACTTGTTTGCGACGAGTTGAGAGTCAAAATTATATCACCACAAGCATGTTTGCGGATTTAAACCATCTATTGTAATCTAATGTTGACCATTTGGCCAATTTATCCAATGGAGAGAATGTTAATCGAAAATTGTGTTGTGATGCGATATAGAATGCACGGTTAGGATTCATCATACCACGCAATGGCTATGAAGACATGCTTCACAAAACTAATGACCCGCTGGTCATGTATTACCAAGAAAATAAAAGAGACATAGAGCAAGAAAATTTTTGAATTTCTTATGAAAATCGATTAATCAATTTTCAAATCGATTAATTGATTTGGAAATTCGATTAATCGATTTTGGTCAACTGATCGACTAGCATACGCCAGTGAGTGGAGATTTAGAAATTTAATAAAGTAAAATTTTGATTAATCGATCTGGGAATTTGATTAATCGACTGGCACATGCCAGTGAGCTGGCAAACCTGAAATATTAAATGACCGAAAAATTTGATTAATCGAAATGAATTTGATTAATCAATTTTGAATTTCGATTAATTGATTTCGCGCGGCTAGAGAAATTTTTTTAAACCGATTACTCGATTTTAAAAATTGATTAATCGATTTGGGCCTATATATATGAAAAAGGGGGGGATTTTCTCCCCATTCAAAAACTTATTTTATTTTCTCTTGCACGCCACTTCGTCTTCCTCCTCGAGCCACCTTGCAAAGCTAGGGTTTTTGTGGATTTAGGGTCGATTTCATAATGGAATCGCTTGCCATTCAGATCGAACACCTAAGGTAAACCCTAGATTCGAGTTTTCTTCAAAATTTGAGCCATCAAAACCCTAATTTCCTTGCTTTTTGATTCAAAATGCCCCCTCGAACTCGCTTGACCATGAAGCAAGCGGCTTCAAAACTCCCGGTACTGCGTAAGGACGCCGCACCGCCACCACCATCACCATCACCTCTACAAACCCCATCCCCATCGTCATCGGATACCACATGCAGTTCGACGAGCACATCTTCACGTGAATCTTCACCGACCCTACCACCACCACCAGTAAACTTGCCCCAATCAAATGAGTGGTGGGCGGCAAAGAACTTTGAAGATGAATATATTATCGACGAGGTCTTGTTTACCGACCCCGACGTCGAGGGTGTGACCACATGGGCTAAGAGCTATCTTGTCAATACGGGCCTCAGTAACCTATTGAAGCCGCTACACGGGTATTACTACCTTAACCTAGTTCGGCTGTTTTACCAGAACCTATAAAAGGGCCGCATTGATGACACCGTGGTAACCAAAATTGACGGTCGCCATTACCTTTTTACCAGAGCCCACATATACCAATCCTTTGAATGCTACCTCGACCACGTACCAAAGACCAACCTTTTTCCCCCCTTTGAGCAAGAAATCTCAATTGTGAAGATTCGAACCGAGATGACCAAGGGGCTCAGCGGATCTGGATCGTCCATTAGGAGGGTAGATTTACCCCTCTACATGTGGATGCTTGATTCTATAATCAAGTGTAACCTCTACCCGATGCGCCATGATACAAAGAGGGTGGAGTTGGTCCAACAGGCCCTATACGCGGCATTCCGCGACTGTTGGTTCGACGCCACCAAGATCGTCTTAGAGGGGATGGTCTACATCAAAGGAAAGTTGATGAAGGGTCCTTTGAGGCCCAAGGAGAAGATGTCATACGCTCGCCTCATTTTGAGCATGCTGGAGTGCTATTCTGATGCTCCAGCGTACACCATCTCACCCTATGAGGAGAAGGCTACGGACCACGTGAAACACTACTCCATCGCTTCATGGGGTCGTAACTACCGATTATTAAAGAGGACTCTGCCAGTTGAGGGCCCAACAGCAGTAGCACCACCACCACCCCCACCACCACAACAGGACCCGCCAGTAGGGGGAGCACACCCCGTTATTCCACCAGCTGAGGGAGCACCATCTCATACCTCAATACCACCAGAGGGGCATCCCATAGTGCCACCTACTACCACATCCCCTACACCACCTTTGCAGTCAGCAGATTCCACACCTACATCATCCTATCGCCAACGAGCAACTCACCCAGCACCTACGATCGAGGATGTGTTGGCCCGGATAGAGGCCAACAATAAGCAGATGAACAGGCGCATGGACTTTTTGATGTACCACACCATGCAATATATCTATCCTTTGGACTACCAGTAGAGCCTCGAGCAAGAGCAAGCTTGGACTGCGGGCGCGACCACTTTCCATTCGGGTGCCACAGATGCCGGCACATCTGGCTCGACACCACAGCGACCAGGCGAGGAGAGTCACCCAGCACCGGACCAGCCGGAGCTTGCGGTGATGATGTTCTTTCGTGATCACTTTTTGAGTTTTTGTGATGTTGTAATTAAACTTTGAATTGTAATTATTGAGAAACAGGACAATTGTCAACTTTTTGGAATACATGAAATGAAAATGTGTGGCAAAATTATTTAATTTACGTGGCGGGATACTCATGACTACATAATATTCGTGACGACATCGACCAATCCGTTACCGTCTGACCAATCCATACACTAGTAGCACATCCCAGGGATGTTGAGATGAGAGTAGACCTCGTCGCCTATTAGAAAGGGACCTGGATAGTATTTCAAGTGTGAAATATAGATAACAACTGTCTATTTAGACGACGATGGTGGGTATTCCATCGTGGCTCGATGCTATATTGTTCGGAGATTACTTAAGTTGAAGATTTAAGTTTCTTTGGGCCGAATCAGTGTAATTCATGAACAGTTTGAGAATAAATGAAACATGTAAACCACCAGTAAACTTCAATGCATATTGTAATCATTTAAACTATTTTCCAACAAATTCATAAATACATCATGCTAAGAATATCATAGAATATATGTGAGGAATTGACTTATATGTTCATTGTGTTGTTCCCTATTGAGCTAGGGCGTAGCTTACCCCTTTAGACTATAGGTTGCAGGTCCTTTGCTTGCAGCTGCTGAGGTTTTGGGAGACGCAGATCCGGGTGATTCGGATTATGTACCCGGGGATGAGTCAGAGCCTCCTCCCGAGGACTTCTTCTAGGAAACTTCGCTGAGTACTTTGATAGAGAGAGTTTTGAGAGCATTTTGTGCGGCTTGGTATGTCAAGCCTTTATTTTGAGAAACAATGTATTAAATGATATAATTCTTTTTGGCGAACCATTTGAGGTGATCTGTTTATCACCGATGGTTTAGATCAGTTCTTTGTTCATGTGTCGGCATGAAAGTAGAACTGTCATTTGAGTTTATGCCTAGATTAGCATATTTATTTCTGTATCGTACAGTTATTTGTCTTATCTTGTTTAATTGTTGCTTGCTATACCAATGTTTCGCACAGATCTATAGGGCACGGTCTAGAGGATCGTGCTGATGGCACGAGTTTCAGAGTGTCAAAATCCGGGCTATCACAGTTTCCATCTTTTATATTATACCTACATATTACATGTCACAACTAAAGAAGCTCATATAACAAATATAACGATAACTGGGGTTACTCTTAAGCTATGCCCTAACATAAATTGACTTTTTCAGTATCGTGCAATTTATCAATCATTTATTCTTTTAATCCAACGAATATCATTTTACGTCCAAATCATCGACACAATAGTTCTTGAGATTCTGCTCTTCCGATGGTTTTAGTCAAATTTTGTTTCCACGTGACACACATCATGAAAAGTGATCAAAGAATCATACTTGACGTGCGCCAAGATAAGTATGATTCTTTTAAGATATGTGCCACGTGGAATCAATGTCTCATCATCTCATTGTAATACATGATCTCGAGATCAATTGTGTCGAAGATTGGGACCAAAAATGATCTTCATCGAATAATTTAATGGCCGACTACTCTGTTCATGATATTTGATTTCTAAACCCTTTCATAAATATTATATTTCATCTATTAATAATTAGGTTTCTCCTATATTTATATAGAGACCTTTCTGTTCGGAGCTCTCTTGTTGTTTCTTCTCACTTCAAAGATTCCTTTATCTTTGTAAATTGGAGACCCTTTTACTTTGATTTCTGAAAACTTCATATTTATTAAGGGCAAACGAAAGCCATGTTTTGGTGTTTTCGGAACCTTTAGTTCTAGTTACTAATGGATAGGGAGTTGAAAATTGTTTTATTATAGTTTTTTGATGTTCCATCATGCGTGCATAAAGGAAAGGATCAATAGCTGTTGATTCTAATTTGAACTGAAAGTAGATAAATATCAGTCTCTATCTAATTATTTACTCTTTCATGTTAGAAAATTCAGTACTACATCTACGACTTTAGACCACCGTAAAAAACAATGTTAGTTCAAGAACAAGGCTACACTGTAATCAATTCAGGCAATATAATTAAAATAATTAAATTAGTCGGTCTTGATACAGATAAAGTAACAGTAGATATAAAGCTGATTGATGCATTCACGAGGTTGATCTGCATAACAGATCTGTAAAATAGATTTGAAAACTTACTGCCTAAACTCCCCACCCACGCGCATTCATTTTCCGACAAAAATAGGATGTGACTTTTAAAAATCAAAGCAGCTTCTTAGATTTCATAACACAAAAATAGAAAATGATCATTGTTCTACTTGGTAGAAAAAAAATAAAAATTAAATTGATATCTTAATTCACCCACCCACGCCCATTCATTTTCTGACAAAAAAAGGATGGATTCAAAAGCTAGAAAATCAATTGAGCGACTCACCAACGATTTGAGAAACGGCAGTTCGCACAGAGGAATCTGAGCAGTAGCTTCTCGATTTCCAACTGGAAGGTTTACACTATTCGATGTTTGTTGGAGCAAGCGAGGTTTCACAGTAAACTGATTGACAAAAAAAATACAACTGATCGTCGATTTCCGACTGAAAGGTTTACGTTATTCGATGTTTGCCGGAGTAAGCGAGGTTTCGCCGTAAACTGAGGGTGATGGGCACTTGAATAGCATAAAAATATACAATCAGAGAAGAATTCAAAGAAATGAACCTTTTTGAACCATACAGTCGGCAAAAAAATACAGCTAGAAAGAAAATACGCTTTTGCAAGGTAGAGAAGATACCTAAGAGAACAACCTTCTTTAACAAATGTGTTGGAATCTTCTTGCGATTTGCCCTTGCTGTAATCGGTAGAGCAGAAACCAGAGAGAAGAACCACGTAGAATCAAATGTGTTGATGTAATCGGGGCAACCCTTTATGTAATTGAGTGCAAGGAGATACCAAAGAGAACAACCTACTCATCAATTTATTTGCAAAGAGAAACCAAGGAGAAGCTCCTGCACAGGTTGTAACCTTGTTTCCATATTTTTTGCTTCTAATTAAAATACCCTTTATAGAAGGGTAGTTTAGTAAAGTCATATTTACAACCTTACTTACCACGTGGGAAGGGGTTTCCAATCTCACAGAAATTACAAGTTAAAAAAGCGTGAAAACTCTTTTTTCTAAAATGTTGGGTTTCTGTATAATAGGTTAAAACGTTTGGAAACTAAGGTTGTTTTTCTAAAGTGCCCCTATTTTAATTATTCCTTTAAAATAATATTTTGTGTTTTTATTTTAATATATATATTTAAAATATATGGCAAGTGGAGAGAGAGAGAGAGAGAGAGATTTAATCATATGTTTATTAAGAGTACCTTTAAATCCACCCATCGAATCTTTGAGTTCACCCATGCTAAAACCCATTGGCTGCTTTGAATCTCTCGATGGAGATCATTTTTCATCCCAATCTTTTACTAGATGGATCTTGAGATCATGAGCGTACCATCAGACGATAAGTTTATTGAATGTAGTACATATCCCAATAAAGTAACCTTATTTGATTGTGATGAGTTCCGCCCGATGTTAAGGCCACTTTTTGGGAATGGATACCATGTGAAATCAAAAACTAGCGGTGGATGGTAAGATCATGATTTCAAGATCCATATATCCTGATAAAGACTGTGATGAAAAATAATCTACATTGTCGGACTCAAAGCAGTCAAAGGGTTTCAGCATGGGTGAACTCAAAGAATCGGTGGGTAGAATTAAAGGTACTCTTTTATTAATCACAAATGAAGTGGGAGTCGTTATTAATGAGAATTTTCCTCTTACATTAGCTAAAATAGTGATTTTTCTTGCTTTTTGTGCTTAAAAAGAATCTACTAGAGATGCTCGTAGCTGTATACATGCAACACTCGGTGGTAGGCCGCCCAATCTGTCAACCAACATCTTAAAAAATTGAAGGGAAAAGAGTGCCGTTTTCATGGTTGGTGGTGGTCGGTAGAAACTAGACTAAAGAGTCTCGCGTACCCCACTCATGCTCTTTGGAACATAATTGGCTATAATGCAATTCACTCACGTCACATAAGCTGTTATATAAGTGCCTATTATATAACAGCCAATTAAAATATAACTTAATATACTTAAAATTAAAAATAATGTTTTTAAATAATAAAAGGGATAATGGCTCCTGACCATGGTGTCAACTTGGGTATCGGTATCGGGCATCGGTCCAGGGAGGACCGATACGAATTGGCCGATACCGTGTTGAGTCAGTTTAAAAAATACAAAAAAAATGGGAGGTATCGGTTGATACGTGTTCCATGTCGGCTGATACCTGATACATCTCGGTTGATACCGATACCAAATATCAAGTTGGTAACTAATGCATATCAGTTTGCCAAAAATTGATATGTAACAGCATCGACTGATATTTGTTACTTCGCTCCTGACCGACATTTAAACACCAAATGGTGTTTAAATGAACTTAGACCATTAAAAATTCACTTTTTATCTCACACCATCGAAGTGTGATTTATCATTGTGCCATATGGTACACATCTATAATCAATCTAAATTTTCCAAGTAACAATCCATCGCTAGAACATGACTCAGCCAAAGGATCATGCTTATAAGTGGATGTAAATCATCCGATCGGTAAAGTTTATATATCAGTCATGAAAAGTAAGAACAACCATCGATATTAGAGTGTAGAGATTGGATGGTTCGAACTCTCCAAAAAGTGTTGTTTTTTTACCCATAGCCATTCAATTGTTGATATATCACTTTAACGGTATGGATTTCCAAGACCATAAGCCAATAAATGGTATATGATCTTTTAAATTCCATTTGGTGCTTAAATGACAGTCAGGAGAGCCAGTCACATAATAAAATGGGTGTGTTACGTGATGCATCAACTATTTACTGTCAAAAAAAATAGGGCATTGTTACGCGCACACCACAAATAGGGAGACTTTCCATTTTGGTGATCAGCTCCATGTGAAAGCATCATCTAAGTCGCCTGATTTGATGGTCACGTGTTAAAGATCTTTAACACAAAAAACGTGGCACAAAGTATGATCTCTATCATATAGTTTAATGCAGTCAAAGGCCATCAACAGAATCAACGATTGACTCCATGGAATCAAATGATAAATATCGTTTTTCTAAAGATATTTTGCATAAAAGATCTTTAGATCATGAACTTTAAATCAAGTGAAGATATTTTCATATGACACAGATCTCCAAAATGCAAGGTTTATTCATTAAGTGATTTCAAGTGGTGTGCGTAAAGAGCAAATAGGTGTGCGCGTAGCAGGACCTAAAACATAACATCAAGTACCACGATATACACATGAAGTAGGGATGCAATTTCGGTGTAAACCGATTTTATCAGTATTCGGTTCAGTACACCCCAGATCGAAACTGAACCGAAATGAATCGGTTTCGGTTCAGTTCATTTTTTTTCAAAACTGACATCGAAACCGAAATATTTCAATTTTTTCGGTTCAGTGTTGATATTCTTACTATTGTTTTAATTTTTTTAATGTATTTTTTTAGTTTTTAGAGTTTTTTATATTTTGCAGTTTTCTCATCCTACACTGTCGGTTTTTGGTCTTTGCCGCCTTAAATTGAAACCGAACCAAACTGAAATCGATTCGATTCATTATTTTTCGGTTTTTGGTCCGATTCGGGATCCTCAATTTTTGATTCAGTATTGGGGCTCGGTTTAGGATTTGCATCACTAATATGAAGTATGACTAAAGCATATATCACAATTATAAAAATATAAAAACTTTTACAAAATTATTAAATTAGAAAAGTTTAAAAAAAACTGTAAAATTGACAAATCGGAACAAAAAAGTCAGCAGACCACCAGATATTTTCCAAACATTTAATTAGTTCAATTAATTTTGTGAGCGAGCACGTGATGAAACAATGTGCCACATGTCCAAAAGGGAACCTATTAACCAAGTCACGGGCGTCGGGTCTCCCACATAAGAGGCTGATAATGCTGGCTCTATCTAACATGCGCACCCGTGGCGCGTAATAGACGTTATCACCAACTTTTAAGTTAAGGTAGGGCCCGCGAATTTACACCCAATTCAATGAATGCCAATGGCATCAACGCGGGAAGAAAGAAAAGCACAAAATACACTAAAGGACAATACCTTTATTTTCAACCGAAAATCCTTCCTTCTCAACCTTGGTTTTCCGTTTTTCTGCTTTGAGTACACCATGAAGGTCACTTTTTGTCTCAATTTTTAACATAATATCTCTTGAAACCATGATCTACCATCATGTAGTAAGATTTTGGTTACACGTGATGCACATTCCATAAAGTGATTTGAAAATTGCAATTGTTATCGATACAATTATATTCATTTTTTGATATGTGTGCCACGTGAAATAAAAATATGATCATCCCTTTGATAAGCAGATCTTAAGATTTATTGTGTCAAAGACTGATACAAAGTAGACCTTAAGGTCTATTATGTCAAAGAATGGTACAAAAAATAATGTCTACGGTCCCATTAAAATCAGTTAAAAGTTTTAATTAGTGTAATCGCAAATGAGAAGGAAGAATCTTCATTGCAAATAATGATATGTAGGAAAATTAAAAAGAAGCTGATCCACCGATTTGGGCCTCTATAAAACAATATGTCCTATGTGTAACATCTCAAAATTTTGACCTATAAATAGTATATCTTGATGTGCGTGTCTGACTGATCACGTGCTCGATTTTATACTTACGTAAGTTAAATTGGGTTTGGTCTTAAATAGAAAAAGATCGATTTAGATTGTGTGATAAGCATTAGACGATTTCGTATACGTCAAGCTTTGGTGTAACGACTCAATATCGAATCTGATGGATAGATGGGTTGGGTGTGTAGGCCCCACACCGAGTTAAAGATCATATTATTATGAAGTAATACCCGAGTTAAGTATATCGGTTCTATACGAGAATTAGTCATTGGAATGAGAACTAATATACCCAAAGTGGTATATATACATTTTGTATGGGAACTAGTCCCATTGACTTAAGAGAAGGCAAAGCTTCTCTTAGAAGCTACCCTATAAGCAAGAGAAATGGGTTTTGAGTTTTAGGGAGAGAAAAGGGAAGAGAGAAAGAGGAAGGAGGAAAACTTGTGAATTTGTGTACTCCGAGCCTTTGATTTACATGAAAAAGGTTTGTGAGATCATGTAAGGGGAAGATCGTCATCGGTTTCGACGTTTGGTTGTACTTTTGGGAGTTTTGAAACCCTCTTCTTGCAAAGAGATCGGGAGTTTTGACCCGCAAATCATAGCGTGAGTTTGTGTGAAGTGTGTGTAAGGATTTTCGTTGATTTCGCGGGCTTGGGTGTAATCGTGAAGCTCGGAGGTGATCGAGGTGGGTTTAGAAACTCTTTTTGTTTAACGAAGAAGACGATCCGATCTACAGGTAGATTGCCGATTTAAAGAGGTAAATAACTCAATTCTTCCATATATTTAATTAAATATAGGTTGCTTAAATGTGTGCAAAAGATTAGGATCAAAATGATTGAATTTTGATGTAAAAAAATGGGTTTCAAGGTTTAAACCTGAGAAGTCCTCAGAAACTGCCAAAATTGATTGATCGATTTTGAAAATCGATTAATCGATTTTTGACAGAAAAGAAATTTGAGAGGAACTTCACGAAACCGATCAATCGAAGAAAATTTTGATTAATCAATTTTCAAAATCGATTAATCGATATTGCTTGAGCTTGCTAACACTACCTCAATATTTTGGCCATAATATTTTGTGCCGAACTCCGATTGACGTGATTTTTATTACGTTGGAAAGAGGACAGCAAGCCTTACAACTTTTGTGAATTGACCAACTTGTGAATTAACTTTTTTAAAGATCAAAATTTAGTAATAAGCTGGGTCAAATTCTGATTTTTCAAGAAACGAAACCGATTAATCGAATTTAATTTGATTGATCGATTTTTGAATTTCGATTAATCGATTTGGAATCGATTAATTGAATGGATATTTTCAGTGGCTGGAAAAAGGTGGAGTTTGAAAAAACTGATTAATCGATTTTGAAAATTCGATTAATCGATATTGAGATCGATTAATCGATTTTGACTGTACTTGCCAACGCTGCTTCGGTATTTCAACTGTAACTTTTTACTCCGAATTTCGATTGACGCAATTCTCATGAAGTTGGAAAGCGAATAACAAGCTCTACAACTTTTGTAATTTAATAATTTGGTAAATCTAAATTTTTGAAGGTTTAAAATTTAGGAGAAAGTTATATCAAATTTTAAGTTGACACGAACTTGCCTGTTCCGACTCAGTTTTGAGAAAACGCTTAAATAGGTATAAGTTATTAGTGATTAGAATTGATCCTTAATGTATCATCATATATTTGTAATATAGATTGAGAGCGAGAATCTATCGATAAAGCTTAGCTTGGCTTCGCATAACTTCGAGGTTAAGGTGAGGAAAATTCGATACACACTTGCATTTTTATTTGATTTTATAGACTCTTATGATGTTTTTGATTTGGCTTAAACTGTGTTTAGTACTTGGGATGTTTTGAAATAATGTTGACTTTAGAAATTTTTTAAAATAAGTGAAAGCTTTGAACCTTGAGATTTGAATTTTAAATTCGACCATTGTATTGAATCTAACTCTTGCATTTGAAATTGAAATATAAACCCCTTTTGGATATAAATGGTGAATATGACTCCGAATATGAATCTAGTTTTAGACTTCGAATCCGAATATTGAATTTGAAAGTCATCTAAGCAAATCGAACTTAGAAGTTAAATTTGAACCGAATAATAAGTCTTGTCATTAAGTAGCCCGCTATGGGCGGATTATCAGTATATTGTGGACCGCTATGGGTGGATTATAAATACACTATAGACCGCTATAGGCGGATTATGTGCATTTATGGACCGTTAGGACAGATTATAAGTAAGTAAATTAAATCAGTAAGCCACGTGAATGAATTGAACTCCGCAAATCAGATGTATAAGGTATTTAAGAAAATCAAACTTCATAAATCGAATCTGTAAGACATGTAATTTAAACATAAGAACCGTAAGTTGACCGGTACGACGGGTTATCCGTAATTTGAATCGGTATGGCGGGATATCAGTAATTTAAACCGGTACAGCAGGATATCTGTAATTTGAACTGGTACGGTAGTTTATTTGTAATTCATTATTTGTATCGTGCTTTAAAATCCGAAACTACGAACTCACTATGTAAGAATGTGTAAGGCCGGCAGGATGAAATATTCGTGATTTGAATCGGCACGGCGGAATGTCCGTGAATTGACTTTGTAAGTTATATAAGAATGGGTAAGACATGTAAGTGAAGCTATGTAAGAATGTGTAAGAAATGTAAGTGAAACTATATAAGAATGTGTAAAACACGTAAGGGGATTTAAGTGAACTCAGTAAATCAAGATAAGACATGTAAAGAAATTAAAATCAGCTTGCCTTTGAAATCAGTTTGCTTTTGAAATCAGTTTGCTTTTGAAATCAGTTGGCATTTGAAATCAACTTGCTTTTGAAATCAGTTTGCTTTTGAAATCAGTTTGTCTTTGAAATCAGTTGCCTTTAAATTCAGTTTGCTTTTGATAAGAAAGCGCTTTTGGGATGCAGATCCTATTATGAGTTTGAAAAATGTCATTAGTTTTTAATATAAAAATGCTTTTATCCTCGTCTTTGAATCTATGTATGACTGATAAGATGTACATTGGTATCGATCTTCTCTATTGAGCTTAAGATGTTAGCTCACCCCGACTATACGTCACAGGTATAATTTGTCAGGACACCGGACTGGTGGATTGAGGACTTGAGGAGTGCTATGATGTTTGGGGTCGTAGATTGAGTACTTTGTGGAGTTTGGTGAGTGTAACTTGGTACAATGTATTATTATATACTCGTTGTACACCCCCTGTTTGGTGATGTTGGTATATCACCGGTGGTCGTTGTTAGTTATTGTAATATTGGATATTAGAATTGAAGATTTATTTATGTCATATGTATTATTTGCTTTGATTTTTACATGTTATGTTTTGTATTAAGTATTCTCTGTATTTGGATCGTGTTTTACGACCCGACGGTCAGGATTTTCCCATTAGTGTTTGAAGAAAAAAAAAAAAAAAGTCTAAAAGTTCAGGTTAGAAAAATTTAGGCTGTCACACTAGGGGTCAAGGTTAACCCCTAGTTTGATCTTAACTTAGGCGGGTTTTGATATGCTCAGTCTTAGTCCTAACTTAGGTGGGCTGGGATAAGCTCAAGTGTCGGACTTTGTTGTTATTTATTTTTTATAAAAATAAAAAGAAAATAAAACTCAAAGACCAGTATGAATAGATAGTCAAATTACTAAAATATCTATGACGCCAATATTGAAGGCTAGTTTTGATAATTTGATTGGAAGGACTATAATATATATCTTGTAAACTTATATTATTATATTTAATATATACAAATGTGGGTGGGTCGAGCTTATTGGCTTTAATTTGTTAAGCCTTTATCGGGCTTGAAGAATAACGGGCTTTTGATTTTTAGGCCTTAGCTTGAAGAGTTTAGGTCGGGCTAGTTAAGGCCCACGGGCCAGCCCGGCCCTTGTGTCTGCCTTAGCATCTACAGCCGTTAGAAAGGTCAATGCATTTCCAAGTTCTTCGGGTTATTGGTAAACAGGAATTTCCTAAAGTAGAATTTTACAACACCTTATAAAGTCCGAAAAGAGCTCTGGTCCAAAATCTGACATCCCCTACTTTTTAATTTACAAATAATTATTAAAATATATTTATTGAAATCTTTCTCTGCTTTCTCCTTCCTCCAATCCAGAGAAGAAGAAAGAAAGAAGACAGCCATGGCTTCTGCATCTACAAAGCTCATTTTCACTCCATCTCCCACCACAAATCGCCAACGACTCGTCAAATCCTCACCCTCCATTTCATTGCCCATCTCTCAATCTCGATCTCGATCTCCTTTTCTCGGATGCTCACTAAAAGCTCCATCTCCTTCCCCTCTCACCTCCTCCTCCTCCGTCTTCGCTCGCGATCTGGTAATCCGATCGATTATGGATTCGAAACCTACGGTTCTGGTGTCGGAGAAGCTGGGAGAGGCGGGTTTAGAGGTCCTCAGAGGCTTCGCGAACGTCGATTGCTCCTACAATCTCTCTCCCGAGGAGCTGTGCTCCAAGATTTCGCTCTGCGATGCGTTGATCGTGAGGAGCGGAACGAAGGTGACGAGAGAGGTTTTCGAGGCATCGAAGGGACGGTTGAAAGTAGTCGGGAGGGCTGGCGTGGGGATCGATAACGTTGATCTGCAGGCGGCCACGGAGTACGGGTGCCTTGTGGTGAATGCGCCAACTGCGAATACTGTTGCTGCGGCGGAGCATGGGATCGCTCTGATCGCTGCCATGGCTCGCAACGTGGCTCAGGCCGACGCTTCAATGAAGGCCGGTGAGACTTCTTTGTTCTCTCCCTCTCTCTCTCTTTCTCTCTCTCTCTCTCTGATCTGTGTGTTTTTTTTAAAACTTTTTTAGGCAGTCAGCAAAGTCCCCAACTTTTGGAAAATGTCCTGATTAAAACGCAACTTTTAAAAAACTACTTCTTTTTTTTCAAATTACGGCATTTTTTTAAGAATTCAGCAATTAAATTGCTCTTTTTTAATAAATTTTGGTTTTTCAATATATTTTTCGTATTTTTAAAATTTTTTTTCCGCAATATTCCAATTGTTTGTCCATTTTCTCAGATTATTTTTCAAAAACTCTCCAACTTTTTGGAAAAATCACGATTAAATGCAACTTAATCATAAAATGAATAACTCTTATTTTAATTGTGGACTTTTTCAAAAAGCTACTTTTTTGTTTTTTTCGAAAGACAAAACCAGTTGGTGATTAAATTAATAATTTTTTTAATACTTTTTTTATTTATAATTTTTTAATCTTATTTATGTTAATTTTTTGGCCAATTCAAATTGTCTAAGTCCCTTCACATCATATCACAATCATCCATCCAAAAAAAATTTGCTCATCAATGGATTCAAACTATTCGATTTGGAAAGTTTATTAAGGACCAGTATTTATATTTAAGGTAGGGTACCTATTGAAGTGCTCGGATTCGATAGTACGGGATCTCAGGGCATATTTTTTGAGCGGCACAAAGGTTATAGGATGTTCTGCCACTTTGAGAAAGTGAGGGTTTACTTTTAGGCCTGAGGTGGGCAGTTTCAATCCCTTTAGTTATAAGCCCGAAATTGTTTATAGATCTGTTGGAAATGGATGTTATAATCTGTTTACCAGAAGATCCATTGGGCTCTTTTCCGCTGACATTGTGATTGACCATTTAGATCCAAAGCTGATGTCATGTGATATTGCTTTCTTAGATCAGGCTTTTGATATAGGCTATGTTTGGGTGACAACAATTTGTTGGTAATTCTATTTTGGAATTTTGCTCTGTTTGAATCTGTTATAAAACAGTTACAGATAAGAAAGATGTAAATCAATTTAAAACCATCCATAGCCATTATCGGACAGTTTTGGATGTGGCTACTAGTCCCCTTCATATGCCCGTGAAAGCAAGTTTGGATGAACGTCCAATCATGATTTACCTGAATGTGGGAAGACAAGTTACAAATTAGGTAGGGGAACACGGTAATTGAACAGGAAAAAAGTGACTATTGAAAATTATTATAAATAAAAAAAACTAAAGCAATAATTTTTTTTTCGTACTTTGTATATTGAAACAGAAATGTATATAGAAGAAGAGTACCTTCAAATCCACCCACCGAATTTTTGAGTTCACCCACGCTGAAACACATTGACTGCATTGAATCAGACGATGGAGATCGTTTATCCTCCCAATCTTTCATATGATGGATCTTGAGATCATGGACGTACTATCAGATGGCCAGTGTTTTATTTCACATGGCACACATCTAAAAAAGTGACCTTAACATCACATGCACGCTTAAAAATAATTTTAAGGTTACTTTTTTGGGTGTGTACCACATGAAATAAAAAAACGACCGTCTGATGGTACGCCCATGATCTCAAGATAAATTGTGTGAAATATTGGGACGATAAACGATCTCCATCGTCTAATCCAATGCAGTCAATGTGTTTCAGTGTGGGTGAACTCAACGATTCGGTCCGTTGCTTGTTCGTTGGCTTTCTTGCTCGCCACCTCCCCCAATTCCCCATCAACTGCGTCGGTATAGCTCTTTATTCATCCCTTTCTCTGATAAGGCCCCTGATCATTCTAGTTAGACTTCCCGACCAACATAGCCGAATATTAAGCGGTTTGAAGATGGTTTTAGAGATGGATATTCAAAACCTATATGGACCAACTCAGACATTTCAAAACAAGGGATGAGAAGCTTAGGCCTTACAAGCTAATTGTGGACAATTTTGTTTTTTTATTTCCAAGAGCCCTAAGACGCATAAAATCAAACCTGCTCTCGCCTCTCTGCGGAACCCCTACCTCGTGCTTCTCAGGGTATAAGCTGACTCAAAGAGTATGCCAAGTTCTCAATCTGAGACTTCATCTTTCCGGAGCAGCAGCGTAATGACTAGGTTTGACCCCATTTCATTTAAGTACAAGCTACTATATTCATCCTGGATATGGACTGCTATTAGCCCCTTATCTATCTAATTTCAAGTGGATTGATTATTCCCTCGCTCGGCCTCAACTGGAAATACATGGGTGGATTTAAAGGTACTCATAGAAGAAATTGTTTATTTAGACAAAACTTTGGTATCAAGTATTGGCCGATCCCGATCCATATAGTTCTCGCAGGAAACCAATACCGATAATAGCCCAATACTGGTGACGAGACTGATCAGCCTCGAGACATCACCAATCAATCTTGAAAACAGTATATATATTTAGTATAAAAAAATAATTTTGATGTTTAATAATATTTTTTAATTTTTAATTTTTACTTTTTTTTTAAAAGGAAATTCAGTGGCTATTTCGCTTTGCGGGTGGAATGGTTGTGGAAGTACGCATAAATATGATCCAAATGGCTACTTTGATTTATGGTTTCTTTTCAATATGGGGACAGGTTAGGAGTTTTCATTTCTCTTTTCTGTGTGCTTATTGACACCAAAATGAGTGCGTATAATATGTGGACATGGCCAAATTTCAATACTATTTGGTGTTTTTTCTCTGAGTCAATAATTTTTTTTCTAAAGGATTTTTACCTTCTTTATATAAAAAATCTACTGAGTTCAGATTAACATGGAATCACTCGATTGTGCATTGGAATTGCGTGGTTCAGTTTCTCAGAACTGAGCCGATTTTGAACCCAGTATCACATTGGGAACCGAGTCTCACAGAAACTTGCATCTCAGGCCTTTAATTAAATAGATACGATTTGAAGTTTATTTGGTTTCTCTTGCTAAAGGCACAAATGAGATAGAACATCCAGAAGGAAAGATCATTATTCTTCGAATCCACATTGGATTGTTTAGTAGAAGCATAAAACTCATAAGATGGTATGAATTGGCATTTCAGAGGCAATTTAGAATATGTACAATATTCTTTGAAGAAATTAAGAAATTGCATGTGATTGATTCTGATTAACCTTAAAAAAATTATGGACTTTATGGTTGATGACATAGCCGATTTATTGAGAAATAGCTTATACATCCAAAATTTTTATTTACTGGTTCATCCTTTTGTTTGCAAAAATATGATATGCTATCATATTGATTGCGTTATACAAGGATATCCACATACTTGGAACAAAGTAATATTGTGATCTATTTTCGTGCAAATGCATGTGGTCAATTTTGAAAACCAGGATATGGTTTGGATTTGTTCCTAGCAGGATCCTATATATGCGTTGTTATTTTAGACGAGATATTATGTTAAGTGTCATGTCTAGCTTATGGGCTTTGGGCAAAATGGAGTTTTAATCCCTACAGTTATGATTGCATTTAGTCTCTATATTATAACAGAATGCCAAATATTTTGCTAGATAATATAGCTTTTTTCCCCTAAAATGCACTTCCTTTTTATTTTTTTCCCAAATAACTGCGTCACTTAAAATATATCAAAACACAATGTGTAGGGTTCTATAACAGATTCATGGGAGACATCATCATGAATGAAGGCCCTTTTAACCAGTGGATCCTCTGGAAGTTGTTTTTACAGATTTCAGGGGCTTCATATCCATGCAATTCCAGATTTTGTGTAGATTTACTTGCTAAAATGCTCTTTATGACATTAGTAAGCTTATGATGCCTCTGAGGAGAGTCAATCTCTTCTCCTGTCATTTTGGTTTAAGGCGTTAAGTTACCTTGGCTCCCTTTTTCTGTTGAAAAAACTGAGTGCCTATATGGAAACGAAATTACTACAGGGATTATCTCGCTGAAAATAATTGGGCATAGGGATTGTTTGGCAATTTTTTATAGTACAGGAATTAAACAGGAATAATTTTTTTAAAGTAGGGATTAAAGGCCCATTTTTCTGTTCTTTTCTATTCAAATCCTGTTACTGAAATTTTTAAGTACTTAATGTTTCACAGCCTTTCAAGGATCCAGAAATAGCTGTTCAGTGAATTGAGGCCTTTGACACTGGCTCAGGAATCAATGCAGAATGGAATTCCTATTTTTTTTTGTCAATTCCAGTTACTGTCAACTTGGAGTTTACTTTTCTGACAATCTGTCTTTAATTTAACCCCATTGATAAAGTATCAATCATTCCAATCTCTAATTGTCATTCAAACTTGCCAACTTTCTCCCAACTTTTATGCACCTTTGGTTACTCTGATGGAAGAATCAAGAAGCGGATGTTTAGATTCTTCAAAGGATGAAATTGTTTTACTAGCTGATACATGGTTCAGTTAATGTGGATTATCTTTAGCCTCTTTTGGAGATACTTGTAAATATGCCTACTTGACAAATAGTGATCAAGTTGTTCAGTAAGGATTTCTATGTCTTTGAAATTGGATTCCTAAGTGTCCTAAGATGTACAAAAACTTCTATGTGGACGATTGGCCTTTGTAGCAAAGGGAACGAATTTATATTTTCATCTTTGAATGGTGGATCCTTCCTGACAAATACAGGAATCTAATGGAAGGACCGAGCACTTCCATTTTATTATTTGGAGCATATGGCCTGCCTATAGGACACATTCCGAACAACCCACAAATGGATAAACTCTATAAAATGTGGATCATATTCATGCGTGCATAATTAATATCAACACCCATAGCACTAGAAGGATAATTATGATCAGATAGTTCAGCATTTCAATTTAATCTCAAGTTAAAGTTGGACTAATTATTAGTTCAATATAACTCATGAGTTGATGTGTGGATGTGTTTTCTGCATTGTTAGGAAAATGGCAACGAAACAAATATGTTGGTGTCTCTCTGGTTGGAAAGACACTGGCAGTCATGGGATTTGGAAAAGTTGGATCAGAAGTTGCTAGACGTGCAAAAGGCCTAGGGATGCATGTTATTTCACATGACCCATATGCCCCTGCAGATAGAGCCCGTGCTGTTGGTGTGGATCTAGTATCATTCGATGAGGCAATATCATCAGCAGATTTCATTTCACTCCACATGCCACTCACGCCTGCTACTTCAAAGATCTTCAACGATGAATCTTTTGCAAAGATGAAGAAAGGAGTACGGATTATTAATGTTGCTAGGGGTGGAGTTATAGATGAAGATGCTTTGGTTAAAGCTCTTGACAATGGAACTGTTGCTCAGGTATCCGCAAGCCTTAAATCTGTTAAATAAAAAAAATTCATCTAAGTAAAACATATATGAATCTACTACTGTCTGATTGACGATCTGATGGTGTATGAATGTGGGGGTTGCAGATGCCATAATCTCTCATGAACATCAGGTGAATGTACATAAAGTCCTCACATCCCTACATCTGATCATTGATGGAAATTATATATCTAGATTAGCTATGAATCTTCTATAAGAATTTTGGTGAAATATTTTCCAAGTACAGTGTGCAACGTAATAAAACTTTTAGAAACAAAAAAAAAATTCATTAAAATTCCCCTTATAAAATGTAAAGAAACTCTTGAATATTATACTAAATGGTACAATTATTGGGTGGGACAGGCAGCACTTGATGTATTCACTACAGAGCCTCCAGCTAAAGAGAACAAATTAGTGCAGCATGAAAATGTGACAGTTACACCTCACCTTGGAGCTAGCACAATGGAAGCTCAGGTCTGTAGTTTCTCGATATGATCCAATCCATTTAATCTCCGGAATTTGTTTTTTAATAATTTTTGTTCATGCAATGGAACAATTTCCTCAAATTTTCCAGGAAGGTGTAGCCATAGAAATAGCTGAGGCTGTCGTCGGAGCACTGAAAGGAGAACTTGCTGCTACTGCCGTTAACGCTCCCATGGTTCCTGCCGAGGTAAAATGCCAATACGCTTCTCAACTGCACATAAACACCCTTCTGAACAGCCATAGAATCAACTGCACCCTACTCGTGTGTGTGTGTCCAACACCCTATCAATCACTTATACATAATCAAAGAAAAATGTAAAAAAATAATAATTCAACCTCTTTTTTATAATCGTACAATTATACAAGGATTGTTATCCATCTGATGCCATTTCCTTCTAGGTTCTATCTGAGCTGGCACCTTATGTTGTGCTAGCGGAAAAGCTAGGCAGGCTCGGCGTACAGCTTGTAGGAGGAGGGAGCGGCATTAAGTCAGTTAAGGTCGTGTACGTATCAGCTCGAGACCGTGACGACCTAGACACAAGGCTGCTCAGAGCCATGGTCACCAAAGGCATCATAGAGCCCATATCCAGTGTGTTTGTTAACCTTGTCAATGCCGACTATACTGCCAAGCAAAGAGGCCTTCGAATCAGTGAGGAGCGAGTTGTTTTTGATGGGTCACCTGAGCAACCGCTCGACTCGATCCAGATCCACATGTCCAATGTGGAATCCAAGTTTGAGAGCGCCTTATCAGAGTCTGGTGAGATAAGGGTGGAGGGCAGGGTGAAGGACGGTGTCCCACATCTGACTTGCGTGGGATCATTTTCCGTGGACGTTAGTCTGGAGGGGAATTTGATTCTGTGCAGGCAAGTGGACCAGCCAGGCATGATCGGACGTGTGGGAAGCATCCTCGGGCAGGAGAACGTTAATGTCAGCTTCATGAGCGTTGGTAGGACAGCGCCAAGAAAACATGCTATCATGGCTATCGGCGTAGATGAGGAACCAAATAAGGAGACTCTCAAGAAGATTGGAGAGGTACCAAACATCGAAGAGTTTGTGTTCCTTAAGCTATAGGTGTGGTGAGGAGTTAGTTCACTTGCTTCGCATTCTTTTTGGTAGAACCTAGTTTTATTTCCCTTTTTGCAGTAGTTTTGAGTTAATAAGTTGCTGCCAGCAATCTGTTGTCTTTTTTGCTTCCCATATTATTCATGTTGTTAAGACCCTCTTGGTCCTTAGGCTTTCCTATTTGATGTAGTCATGTTGTTGTTCTACTACAGGTTGTAATAGGTTTCCAAGTTATGGACCTGTAAGGTTTCCATGAACAGTTTCAACATTCTTTGTTTACATGTAAGTTATGGACCTCTAAGGTTTCCACTTTATGTAAAACACTGATCACATTCTTTCGGGGCATGGCCCGTCTATGCCCGTCTATACTACTAAAGAAAACTTTTTGAGTAATGAAAGTAAAAGAATATTGTATGAGCACAAAGCTTTGAGGCACGTTGTATTGAACGCTTTCCTTAATTGTTATTTGCCTGCGTTAGGTAAGAACAACGACAGTAATTGAGGTGAATGACATGTGCTCCTTTAGCGAACAAATGAAAGAAATTTTGTGTTGTTATGGTTGAACGATTTTAAGTCAGGTTACGAAAAAATTGAACAAGCAAAATACACAATTATTTCTAAATTTTAAGAATAAAATTAATTAGAAAATTAATCAAGCACTTATACGTAATAGTATCTAAATCACAGATGTCCATCTGAATGTCACGGATGTCAGTGGGCATGGATGTCCTTGATCACGGACGTCCTTGGACACGGATGTCATTACCTTAATTTTTAAAACACTTTCATTTTTCATTTTGTTGCCCTTTGGGATGTTTTCTTACACTTCATTCGCATTCAATAGACTATAGGCGGTTCTTGGGAATCGAACCCTCGGATTAGAAGAATTGATCCCCGATGAATATTGGCCGTGATATTGCTTGAGGGGATTTGGATTAATCTGTTGGAACTTTTCTTTTGTGATTCACGTATTTTTTCACTTAACAAGATATTTTTGAAATCTCCCTCGGTTTATAGACACAATCTGATATTCTAAAATATCTTCAATTATTTAATGAGAAGGATGTGCAAGTGGAGATACTTGAATAAGGAGGGAAACATGCATAGGATCGGATGTGGAAGGTTCAAAAGAATTAAGTGGGGTAATTGCAGGGTCATAAGATTGAACGAGATCTTCCATATTGAAAGTCGTACTAATACCCAAATATGGTGGTAAGTCTAGTATGTAAGTGTGACAGCCCGAATTTCGGTACCCCGAAACTCGTGCCATCAGCACGATCCTCCAGACCGTGCCCCAAAGCTATGCACGGAATAATGGTATAACAAGCAAAGATAAATAAATAAGATAAATAATTGCATAAAGCGGAAAAGTAACATGCCCATCTAGCATAACAAAAGACAGTTCTACTTTCATGCCACTGCATGAACAGAGAACCGATCCGAACCATCGGTGATAGACTAATCACCCCAGATGGTTCGCCAAAAGAATTAAGTCAATTTAATTACATGTTCATCAAAAATAAAAGGCTTGACATACCAAGCCGTGCAATTTGCTCACAAAACTCTCTCTCAAAGTATTCAGCGGAGTCTCCTAGAAGAAGTCCTCGGGAGGAGGCTCTAACTTGTTCCCAGGCACGTAATCCGAATCACTCGGATCTGTCTCCCGAAGCCTCAGCTGCTGCTAACAAAGGACCTGCGACGTATAGTCTAAAGGGTGAGCTAGATCTTAGCTCAATAGAGAACAATCACAATGAACATATAAATTAAAATCTCACATATTTCATGATATTCTAAGCATAGTGTGTCTGCATTTGCTATAAAACAGTTTAAAAGATGATGATTTGCATTCAAGTTTACTGATAATTTACATGTCTTACTTTACTATTGATTTATCATGAATGACACTGAACAGGCCTAAAGCAAAAGTTAAATCTTCAACTTAAGTAATCCTCGAGCAATATAGCATCGAACCCCGATGAAATACCCACCATCGTCGCCTAAATAGACAGTTGTAAAAATGTATTCCTTGGGAATACTACCCAAGCCCATTTCTCAATAGGCGACGGGGTTAAATCTCAACTCAACATCCCTAGGATGTGCTTCATGAATAGTCCTCCTCCTTCACCGGTGTATGCGGATTGGGCCGTCGTCAGTCACGAATATCTGCGCCACGTCGGTGGGGTATTTCTAAACAAACCTCAAATAACAAAAATAACATGTTCTTTACATATAGTTATTCACCATGTAAAGTGCTATCTTATATCAGTTAGGCCTCAACAGTAATTATTCAATCTTATTTACATCCCTGGGATGTCTAATTTACTTGCATCACACTGATGCCTTTCTTACTTTCTCATCTCCTGGGGATGCCTCATTTTCATTTGCTCTTTTAGTCTCAGTTACTCGCATCACACAGATGCCTTTATCACATTCTTGGTGTCACACACACACCAATTTTTACAAAGCTTTTTATAGTTAAAATATTTTCAATTCTGATAAATATATCACTACATATATGCTCTTGTAATTAAAGTACATGTTCAAGGTATTCCCTACCTCAATTCTCTGAAGGTCCAAGCATCAAGGTCTCACGCGACTCCTTGTGCTCACTTTCACATGTACCACCTATGGTATATTACAACACATATAACACATCACTAAAGATGCAATAGAGAAGGTCCTAGACCCTCCATGAAACTCAAGGTAAATCTAGAAAGTTTAGTAAAGCTGCCAAAGTAGATTAATCGATTCCCAAAATCGATTAATCGAAACCCAAATCGATTAATCGATTCCTAAAATCGATTAATCGAAACCCAAATCGATTAATCAATTCCCAAAATCGATTAATCGAGATTCAATCGATTAATTGATCCCAAATCGATTAATCGAAATCTCAAACACAGTAAGGTCGATTATCAAATTGAGTAATCGAAAGTTTGAAATCGATTAGTCGATCCCAAATCGATTAATCGAAATCCAAAATCGATTAATCGATTTTCCAACTCGATTAGTCGATTTCCCCAGGTCATGTTTCTCCAGCCACTGGAGGTACCAAGTCGATTAGTCGATTGCCAGATTGATTAATTGACCTTCCAAATCGATTAATCGAAATCCAATTCGATTAATCGAAATTGGGCATCCTTGACTTTTCAACTTCCAGACCAAAATCGATTAATCGAATCCCAATTTTGATTATTCGATTTGGCCAGATTCAACCCCTTTTCGGGCTGTTCTTTCAAAACCCATTCCTTTTCTTTTTCCTTCTTTTTCTAGGTCTTTAATCTATGATATTAACTATGCTAGACTGAATTTAACTCATCAATTCTTTAGGTATTGAAATCTAATACAACATACCTCAATAATTCCTTTAAAGGATTGATTTGTTGGTTTTGATGGCTAAGGTTCCATGTTTCCGCTTCAACGGCTCCTCAAGCGTTGAATCAGCATTCAATGCTCTAATCTCCTCTTGATTTGCATTAACTCCAAGCTTTCATATCTCCTCTTTACTCCCTCTCTCTCTCTCTTCTTAACTCTCTCTTCAACAACTAACAAAAGGAATTTTAGAGTTATTAAACCCTTATATCTTCCTTCCTATTTTGGTGTTAAGCGCATATACCAGAGATAGGTGTATGTAGCTCTAAACCAATACCATTCACTACACTTAGTCACATTTACATCACATCAGTTCATCACTTCATGTATTTAATGTTTGACCATCACTTGGTCAAACCAATAATATTCGAGGTCAAAGTTAAACGCTCAATTTTTCGGGATATTACAGTAAGCATTATGACCGACACGCTTCAAAATTCTATAGGGTTCAACACTATGAGCCTATAACTTCTTAGCAATTATTTGAGGGAGGCACTCAGGTCTATTTCAAACCATCACGAAATCACCCTCTTAAAATTCTTTGAACCTTCTATGAAAATTTACAGAAAATTTATATTTTTCATTACTCACATTAATTCTTCTTTTAATCTCAGTATGAAGTTCATGAATGTGATGTACAAACGTAGATGCAGACTCTGACGACCTTTGATTAACTGACATCGGAATAAGATCTATTGGTGTCCTAGGTCTGTAACCCTGCACAACTTGAAACGGACTTATCTATGTGGTTCTATTAACCGAATAGGTATCTGCAAATTCTGCGACAGGTAAGATGGAATCTCAACTTCTAACATGTTTACCTATAAGACACCTCAAGAGATATCCTAAACTCCGATTAACAACCTCAGTTTGTCCATCGGTTTGGAGATGATATGCCGATGAGAATTGAAGCCTAGTCCCCATTTTATGCCGTGATGTCTTTCATAAATAAGTGACCAACTTAACATCTCTATCTGACACAATGGTTTTAGGCCAACCGTGTAAACGAACAACCTCATTAAAGAAAAGTGTAACAATATTACTTGCATCTAAGGTTTTCAAACAAGCTATGAAATGGATTATTTTCGAGAAACGGTCCATAACAACAAACACCTAATCATACTTTCGGAGGGTCTTAGGAAACCCTAACACAAAATCAATAGAAAGATCTTGCCATGAAGTAGGTGGCACATGTAAATGTGTATACAACCCAATGGTTTGCTTCCTTTGTTTTGTCAATTGGCCAATGCGACATTGATTGATGATTTTGATAATATCTCGTGTGAGATTGGGTTAGTAAAACCTATCTTCAAACAATGCAATAGTCTTGTCGCGGTCGAAATGTCCAGTGACACCTTTAGCGTATAATTCCGAAATGAAAAAAATATTGTATAGAAGTGTGGAGAATACACAAGTGGTATTTCAAAAATAAAACCCATCCTGTAGGGTATACTTACATTCTCAGACTGGTCACTCACGAGTGAGGCGTACTCTTCTCCAAAATCTGGACACGTAGGATAATCATTGATCAGTGTCGAATTATGATCATATTTCACACCCTAAGACATATATTTAGCTATCCGATGAAAGCAATTTGATAACTTTTGTAGAGTGTTGTTGGTTTCAAGTAATTTCGACTGTTGGATGATTCAATAGCATGAAAGAGCATACAAGACGACAAACATGGAAACACTGAACCATGGAACCATCGGACACAAAAATTCATGAAGAATTGATCGATCAAACCTTAGATCGATCGACCAAAGCTGAAATGATTAACCTCCACAAAAGAACCTGTTCACTTTCAATTGATTGATACCTCAGAATCAATCGATTGACTGAGAAAGTTTAAAACGCGTCAGAACATCCTATTCCTAATCGATCGATCGATTTAAAGAGATTTTAACCACAAAATCCTTTATTTAAAATCGATTGATCGAAAATTTGAATTCGATTGATTGATTCTAAAATAGTAGGGTTCCGAGCCGAGGCCTATATGAAGAAAATGAAGAATTAGGGTCAGTCATCCTTTCTTTTACATTTTTCATTAGCTTGGGATCTTTCATTTTTTAGCCTGTAATCTCTTTCACTAGCATTTAATCTTCATTAGGCTTTAGTTTTCTCTTCTCTTTAAGCCTTTCCCATTCAATACTTGTAAGGTTTCAGATCTTTTTCCAAAAAGATTCAATATTGATATCAAATCATTATGTTGATGGCATCGAATTTATGCGTTACGCTTAGATCGGAAATGAGAGGCTAAACCTCTTATTCAAGGAGGCAAATCCCTAGATGAGTATTTAATCCCTTTTATTTAAATCATTCATTATTTCAAATGTTGAATCATATAGCTAGATCATTTTGAAGTATTGTGCAAATATTGTGTGTTCATATATAGAAGTAGTTCTTGTAGATCAATGATTGTAAATGAGATTATTTTCAACCTAGATCAATCTTATAGATTGATATAGGGAGCTATAAGGTTTGTTTTTACTGTTGCGATTATCATCTCTGATATGTTATACCTAATACATGACCTATGTCAATGCGAATGCGTCATAGTGTTAGGATATTACATGCAGAAATCCCTTATCATTTTCCATCAAATTATTTTGCTTGTACTAAACTAAGGGTAAATATTTGTGTGTAAGTGTTTGATTAATTTGAATGGAAGAAATTACAAATCTAGGATATAGCCGAGTCCTTGAATCTCATCTCCATTTTTATTTTAATCATCAATTGTGCCTTGCGTAGTTGTTTCTTGAAATTTTATTAGATTTATTTGAGCAGTTATTTAATCATCACCAAAAGCCCTTTTCAGCCTTGGTAAATTTAGGTTTAACACTCGTTTGAATTAATTAAATTATTTGCTTCCCTTGGGTTTGATATCCATAATACTTGCCCGTGTGCCACAATTTTGTGCACTTGCAAGTTTATACATTTTGAAACAATCAAGTTTTTGGCATTGGTCGGGGAAGCAATATAATTTTATTGATTTTTAAGAGTGTTTAGTGTCTTTCCCTTCCTCTTACTCTTTTTCTTGAAAAAAAAAAATTAAAATTAAAATAAATGAAAAAAACTAAATAAAATAAAATAAAATAATTAGGTTTAAGTGTATCTTTGTTACGATTTGTTTAGTGTATGAGCTTTACTTGTTCTACTAGACCTGAATTGCAATCTTTGAATCTTGAGATCGAAAGAACGTGTAAATAAAATCGTAGGAATCGACATTGTGATAGTTTTGAAATCATGACCGATAACGGACAAGGAGGAGGAGGTGGAAATAATAACTACAATAATGATGGAAGAGAAGAGAATAACGATGATGTTCTGCCAAATGGTTTGAGAACTGTACAAGATTATAATGATCCTGGACCATACGAGGATCAATACTGCATTAATCACCCACCAATTCTAGGAAATCATTTTGAGTTCAAATCGGTCATGATCCAAATGTTGCCAATATTCAACCGGTTGAGCAATGAAAACCCATATGCTCATTCGACTGACTTCATTGGAGTGTGCAAAATGTTTAGAGTGAATAATGCTTTTGACGAAATCGCTTGGTTGAAGCTTTTTCCCTTTTCCCTTAGATAAGGCGAAAGCCTGGTTTCTTTCATTAGAACCAGGGTCTATCACAAGTTGGAACGAGTTACAATGTGAGTTTTAAAGAAATATTTTCTAGTCAGCAAAACCAATGAATTGCGTCAGAAGATTCTTACATTCGCTTAGCAACCCGGGGACACATTCAACAAATGCTGGGATAGATTCAAGAAATTATTTCGAAAATGCCCCATCATCAAATTCCTAGGTGGCAACCAGTCCAAAGTTTTTACAATGGACTAATATCTTAAGTTGGAATGAGTTACATCGAGAGTTTTAAAGAAATATTTTTCGGTCAGCAAAACCAATGAATTGCGTTAGAAGATTCTTACGTCCCCTCAGCAACCCGGGGAGACATTCCACGAATGCTGAGATAGATTCAAAGAATTACTTCAAAAATGCCCCCATCATCAAATTCCCTCGTGGCAACAAGTCCAAACTTTTTACTATGGATTAATACCTGAAGAAAGACGCATCTTGTGGAGGATCTTATATTGTGAAGGAGGAAAGAGAAATTTGGGCTCTGCTTAAAAAATTGAGTTAAATTCAATGCAAAGTGAGATACTGGGTCGTGCGACCGTCGATATATCATCCAAAACCCACACAGTCACCAAAGGAGGTCTGTATGAGGTTAACAATTCTTCTGATTTATCAAGCAAGGTGGATGTGCTATCAAGACAGATGAACATGCTGTTGGGGACTTCTCAAAGATCTCAAACCTCGGCTATACCCAGCGTTTGCTCATTTTGTCATCACCAGGGTCACAATCCTAATGAGTGCCTTACCACTAAACTCTTTCCTGATGATCTTAATTCTCAGGAATAGATAAACATCACTCAATCCTATCAAAGGGAAGATAGGAACCCGTACGACCCTACAATCCGGGTTGGAGAAATCATCCTAATCTAGGATGGGGGGATCCAATCATGTCAGACCTATAAATCAGCACTCCCAACCTAATTTCCAAAATGAACCACCAGGGTTCCGTCAACCCCATAATTCAGACTTTCGTCAAAGTCAGAATTCTCATTAGACAGATGTTCCTATTTGACAAGGTCCCGATTTTGAGGATAAGGTTTTGAGTGGCTTACAAACTCTCCAGTCTTAAGCGTAGTCAATAGTTAAAATGGAAGATTAGATTGGTCAGTTAGCCAACTCTCTAAGTCGAAGGAAAGAGGGAAGACTTCCCAACCAAACTATAAATAACCCACGAACTCAAAGACCTTCGGACGAAGGTTCATCTACTAGTCACCACCTTAAAGCTGTGGCTGTCTTGAGAAGTGATCGCACAATAGATAATCATGTGGGAGCACCTTCTGAACCCGATGACTTGGTGGAGGAACATAAATTGGAGAAAGACGATGAAAAGGAATCTCTTAAGATCGATAGTCAACAAATCAAGTCGGTAAAAGCTCCATCATCTGAAAACAAATCGTATGTGCTGAAGGCACCCTTTCCCGAATGCTTTACCCCACCTTCGAGGCTAGGAAAAGGACATTCTAGGATGAACGATATTATGAAAATGTTAACAAGTCAAAATCAACCTTCCCCTTTTAGAAGAAATAAACTAGGTCCCAGCCAATGCCAAGTTCTTAAAAGACTTGTGCGCTCGAAAGAGAAAGTCGCGCACACATGTGTCCTAGAAGGTGACTCTTAAATTATACCTTATCTTAACCTATTGCAAGCACACAATGGTGATTGTAGCACTAGTATAGGATCGTTCCTACGAGGAAGTCTGGAACTAAAGAACTATTTGTCTTTAAAAAATAAAAAAATTGTTTGTTTTGTTTTAAACTAAGATGCAGAAAATAAATCTATTCTATGAACTTAAAGACCGTTACACTAGCTCTCAAGTCTTCCGGATCTTAGGCGTAAATTAAAACCTGTATTACTCTCGAAATCCTAAATTGTTAAAAATAAAAGTGCAGAGAAATAAATCTAATCCTCAGCCTTCTAGATTCTAGTCGTCAATTAAAATTTATCAATCCTCGGATATTTACGTGCATGAAAATAAATTACAAGAAAAAGTAAATTGCCGATACACTAATCTTCCATATATTATTCCTTAGTCGTCAATTAAGATTGAAAATCCTTGGATAAAGACTATTCTAATTTGCAGAAAAAATAAATTGAAAATTAAATCTATCCTAGGGTTTATCTTTCAGCTTCTCAATCTCAGCTGTCAATTTGAAACTGAGAGACCTTGGATGCTTATTCTGGGTGTCGGGCTGTGATGCCCCGATTTTTCCCCTAGACAAAAATATAGATTTCGGGGAAGATCTGACCGTCAGGTTTGATGCGAATGTGGAAATCAAAACAAATAGATATCAATTGCATATGCGTCATATCAAATCAGATACAGATGCATAGCAGAAAATCTAAACATATAGATGTCATATGACATTAAACAAAAATTCTAATATGCACAGAACAAAAACTGAAGCAAAAGTATACCACTGGTGACGTCTGACCATCACCTAAATAGTGATTTAAATTATAACTTGTATATAAAAACTAATCACTAATACATATTAAGTCTAACTGCACATCTACCTAACCCAAAATTGGAAGTTCTACTACTTCCGATACGTGGTGGGATCCGCTCTCAATCTCAAGGAATCCTGTATAATCTCTCCACCTGTGACATAATGTAGGGATGAGCTAACAGTCTAAGCTCAATAGAGAAAATTTGGTACCAATTCACATATTATCAATCAATGCATAGATTCAATGAAGAAATTTAAAGGCATTTCCATTTCAAATTCAAAGGACATTTTCGAATCAAAGAGAAACAAATTCCAAGGGTCTAAATTTCGAAGGCATTTTCATGTCAAAATGGAACTAAAAACCATTCTTAATATTCAACTTAAAGGGCATTTTTCATATCAAAACAGAGACAAAATTTGAGATGCATTTTCAAATCAACGCAAAGAACATTTGAATTAAAAGGAAAACAAATTTCAAAAGATCTTAATTTTGAAGTCACAAGTCTAAAGTGGAGTTTCACATATTGTTAACAGTGTCGATTCTAAAGTTCAAATGGAATTTTACTTAAGGTTCGATAGTGTCAATCTGAAGTTTCACATGGTTTTGATTTCGTATTCGTTTTCTCATTCATATGTAGCTTCTTACTTAATGTTTCACTTGAATCATAATTGAAGAGAGTGAGTCGAATTCGCCGTCGTGCTGGCCCAAATTACGGATTCACTGTCGTGCCGGTCCAAATCACGGATTCGCTCATATCATCATAAAGTTCAAAATTCAGAATTCAAAGTTCACAGATTTTAACTCGCATTTGGAGTTCACATACAGAGTTCAGAGTCGATAATTCAAATTCAAGGTTCATATCAAATTCAGAGTTCATATTCGGATTCAAATTCAGGTTCAAATTCAGCGGGATTCTTATACAATGTTCGGATTTAGAGTTCATATATAGAGTTCGATGTTATAATTTTAGAATTCGGATTCGGAGTTCAAATTCATTTTCGGAATTCGTAATCGAAATTCATATTCGGATTCGATACAATGTACAAAGTTCAGATTCAAAGTCATGTTCAAAGTCACATTCATATATCAGAGAGTCTAGGATTGAAAATCAAAAGAATTCGATACTTCAAAAGCTCAAAGGGTATTTCAAAAATTCAAATTCAAAGGGTCCAAAGTCAAATGCACATTCAATCATATCATAGAGTCTATGAATCAAATTAAAAATGTGATAGCGTATTGAGTTTTTCCTACAATTTATTTTTCAAATTCAATACAAAAAACTAAATTTAAATTCTAATCATAAAGTCCATGAATTGAATGCAATTGCGTAGTGAAAATTTCCTACCTTACTTGAAGTCACACGAAAGCAATGCAACGTCCTGATCGATGGTCCGATTCCTTTCTCTACATCACATAACAATGATTCATTAAGGATTACTTTAATTACTAATAACTTTGACTTACTTAAGTGTTTGCTCAAAACTGAGGCGGAATGGACAATTTCATGCTAACTTGGGGCCATATAGAATTTGTCCCAAATTCTCCCTCAATTTTGACCTTTTAAATATTAGATTCATACAATTATTATTTCATATAAGTTATAGGGCTCGTTGTCCATTTTATAATGCCACAATCAATCCGAGTTCGGAGTAAAAAGTTATGGCCAAAATACTGAGACTTCACTTGAGCGATTTCCAAACTCACTCGAGTGACTTTCAAACTCGCTCAAGTGAGTTTGACCCGAAACTTTTTGGCCTAAATTCTTAGGAAAGTCCGCTCGAGCGACTTTTCTAAGGTACTTTTCCTTAAGGTAACTCGTTCGAGTGAATTCTAACTCTTTCGAGCGATTCTGGACGATTCAGTGTGCGAATGAGCTTCTTGTTCTTCAATCCAAAACACCATTCCATATACTCCCAATCATCCACACATCGAATCTAAAACTATTCCACACTATCAAAGCATAAATCTTACCTTTTTAGGTTGTGTATGCGGAGTATAAAGCCGCTGATGTCTAAGAGATTGACGCATAAACTCCTTGCCCTTATGATGACTCGATTCTCGTTATTCGAGCCCGATTTTCTCGAATATCTTGCATGCAATCCAATTGCATAACATAGATGTAGACACCCAAATTTGGCCCAAGGCCCGATCGAAATATACTTCGAGAAAGGCGCCCCCCCGAGCTTCCGATGGCATCTCCCATACCCTTAGGAACCCTACCATATCCTTAGGAACCTTTTCAAACCCTTAGAACTTAACCTAAACCCTTAAGAGCCTATGCCCGACCCTTGAGAGTTAACCCTACACCCCTGAAACCCTTCCCAAATCATTTTCGAACCTCTACTGGAGAGGTGTGCTAAGGCTCGTTGGGACCTCTACTGAAACTAAATCCTATACCATTGGAAAGTAGAGGTTCCCAGCTTTCCAACAAGCCAAGAATCGTCCTGATCCGAATCATACATAAAAAGTTATGGCGATTTGAGTTTGGGGCAGAGTTGAGGGCATTTTGCCTAGCGTGTATAATATACACGATATGTCATTTATGAAGGAATTTTGTCTAGCGTATATAATATACACACTAGGCCATTTTCTTGAAGAATTTTGCCTAGCGTGTATAAAATACACGCTAAGCCAAATGGGCCCCACAACGGACTTTGAACTTCTCACAGGTACTGTACATTTGCCTAGCGTGTACAATATGCACGTTAGACTTAGCTACAGTAACTATGAGATTTTGCCCGAATTTCACTTTAGGGGTTTGCCTTGTTGACCATCTCTATATTTAGGGTGGGTTTCTTTAGGACTGTTGCACTCCCATTTAACTATTTGTAACTCCCTAGTCATTTGAACCCCACCCTATCATCTACTATTTAACCCATTCTCACATATGTCTATGACCTTGAAAAACTCAAAATCCTTAGATTTAAGATTACCTAATTTCTAATTCTATTAGCTTTTAAGTACTCCCTTGATCCTCTCATTTTCTATAAATAGAGAGCCACCCCTCCCTTTACAAGGGCTTGAAAAATTTTCAAAAGAGAGAAAGATTAGAGATTTCTTTCTCCCCTTTGGTGCACCAAACCCATACAAATTTCAAAATTCAAAACCCTCACTTAGACCCCATCTTCTATAAAAAAATCCCTTAGCCTAGGTGAGAACTACCCCTAGTCTTCTGCTCCTATTTCTTAGCTATCAACCCTTAGAGGTTAGAACCCACCTTTCAACCCCTCAAGCTATCGGAAGCTTATCAAGTGCACCTATGAAAAGGTCTACATCGGTGCTACAAGGGCCCGAGAGCTCCGGCTCTCCCCTCTATTCCTCTACTTTCTTTACTTTTTCTCTATCCTTGAATTTACGTCATTACGCGCTGACTTTTCGGTGATTGCAGGGGGGCGCAAATAGGATCGGAGCGCCTACGGGCAAGAGAAAGTGCTGTTTATTTTTATTTTTCTTTTTTTCTTTTGGACATAAGCAGAGACCACTTACGAGTGAGTTGATCAGGTGCTTAACACCTTCCTGATCGATAATCGAAGCTCCTACCCAAGAGCCTTTGGTGTAGACCAGAATCAGAGTCATATTTTTGGCACTTTGGCGCTTATAATATTGATTTAGATTTCTTGGGGCACTAAAAGCTCCCGGTGGAGACTCTAAATTTATAGTAACGAGCACTTCGTTGCGACAGATTTGACGAAAATCCACTGTTGCACAGATGATGACTCTGCTGGGGATGAGCTAGTAGAGCTTCCCCTTGAAGTTTGGCCTCTTTTGATTTTATTTCATTTTCAATAACATTTGTTTATCCTTTTTCCTTCTTTCATACTCACCCTTATGATTCTGTGAAATTTTCTCACCCCTACGATTCCGTCTATTTTTACTCACCCCTACTTTTCTGTCATTTACGTGCCTTAGCCGATTAGCGGGCCTGCTTGAGCATTGTCTTTACTTTTATTTATTTTCGGTCATTTACATGCCTTAGCCGCTTGGCGGCTTACTTGAGCATTTACACGCCTTAGCCGCTTGGTGGGCCTACTTGAGCTTTTAAGTTTTACAATCATATCCTATCGGTGGATGCCGGCTTGTAGAGGCAGCACGAGATCATCACAACCCATTTTTAAACCTAAGCAAACTCCCCCTTAAAATTTGAATATTAAAATTGAACCTTAAAAGTGAACTAAGGGACGTAATTTAGTTTGCGTGGGTAGATTTTAAAAGGGTGGGAATTTAGGCAGCAATACAAACGTCTCGGTTCTTAGTACGGCGACAGCCCTTAGTGGTGATGATCAGGAAAAGTATCACCCCATCTAGTATCTTAGAAGGCGCTTGTGCCGGAGGTATATAGGGTGGGTGACCGATCCAGTTACGAAACTTAAAACCCTTGGGGGAGAGCGTTAGTCGTTTAAAATCAACCTTGTATCCCTAGGTTCGGAGAAGAGGGACCCGTTGCAACAAAGAAAATCAGTCCCCGGAAGCACCTCTTCCTGAAAACTAAAAAATCAGACCAATTTCGGGCCTGTTGTTTGTTGTCAAAAAAATTATATAATCTATTTTTGCCTAGCGTGTATAATATACATGCTAAGCCAAAAATCTCTAAAATTACCCTAGCGTGTATAATATACACGCTAAGCCAAAAATCCTTAGATTTTGCCTAGCGTGTATAATATACACGCTAAGCCAAAAACTTCAGATTTCTGGCCTAGCGTATATAATACATACGCTAGGTATATTTCTGGTTGGGCAGCTTGAATCTGAGACCTTTTTCACTTCCTCCGAGTTCCCCGCTTAGCGGTTTAGTGCCTCCAATAGATCCCACATGTTCCTACACCCAATACGCCCTCGCCAGTCAAAAGAGGTCACCCTCTTATTGACTTTTTTCGAAGTATCAGGTTGTCACGTGAATTCTCGTGCCTTCACATAGAACAAAGGTTTTCCTTTGTTTCTTCAGAAACACGTCGGGGTCCTGCCGTGGAAAATATTTAGGGTGTGAACACCGCCTGAAATGGGAATTCCAAGGCCCCAGAACTCATTATAGAAAGGTTCATTTTCTTTATCCAAAAAATAAAATAAATAAAGAAATTGAAAAAAATTAAAAATCCAAAAAGAAAGATAGCTTGTGGTGCCGACACAACAATATCGCCTTACCCTCCATCATCCCGTATGGGGAGGAGAAGACGGATTTTTGATCCTCACCCGAGGACCCCTACCCAACCCGCCAACAAACCATGTCGTGGGCGGTCGATTCGGCTTATGCCAATCTCGATTCATCATCGCCATGCTCCCCGACACATTCTCATTCGAGGGAAATTTTTACCTCCATTCCACTCACCCAACCCCTATTCACCGGACCCTTTGGTGCGCCCATATTTCCGACCACATCCTCTACATTTCCTCAAAGTCCATCCCATTCTCCCCCCATAGCTAATCCGAATCCCCCCTCCAAATCTAATTTACCCAATTTCCCCACATTTTTCCAAAATCCAATACCTCATTCCCCACTCTCTTTTCAAACCATACCCCATTTATCCATACCTTCCCAAAATCCAAATTTCACCCAAGCTATACCCTGTTTTCCTACACTCACACATATCATTTTTTTAAATCTACCACATATCCCCCCTCTACCCAGGTCATGCCTGATTTTACTCGAGTCATGCCCAATTTTTCCCGTACACCCACCCAATCCATGCCCCATATTCCCCCTCCATCGGATGCACCATTTACATCCACCCCCTCACCCAATCTAATGGCCATGATGGATGAGATGGTCAGGGCCTATACAATATGGAAGGCCTCGCAAAACAGTATCCCTCATCCACACCATACATCTCCCAACCCATCCTATACACTCCCAAGTCTCCATGCCTCTTTTCCCCAAGACTCTAATCAACCCCCCATTATTCATATCACCCTAGACCCCCATCAACCATGAGGTCATTGGAGTGGGCCTCAAGGCCCCATATCCCAAGGCCCAATGACCTAAGTCCATCAGGGCCCCATACCCCAAACCCATGAAGGCTCAATGGCCCAAGCCCACCAAGGCCCAATGGCCCAAGCCCATCAGGGCCTCATACCCCAAACCCACCAAGGCCCAATGGCCCAAGCCCCATCAGGGCCAAACACCCTATACCCAAGCCCACCAAGGCCCAACACCCCAATCCCACCAAGGCCCAATACTTCATGCCCATCAAGACCTAATGGCCAAAACCCAAGTCCACCAGGGCCCAATACTCCATGCCCATCAAGGTCCAATGGCCCAAACCCAAGCCCACCAGGGCCCAATACCCTAAGCCTACCAAGGCCCCATAACCCATACCCAAATCCATCGAGGCCCACACTCGGAAGCCCCACTCTCCCATCCTCCCTCATTACCCTAATATCCCATATACCCCCAACGGGCCTCCATTCCACCCCAAATGATGCACCCATATCAGCTAGTCTCTCAACCAGCACGGGCCCTACTTTTCCACAAGTCTCACACCCAACCCAATATGGGAATCTGTCCCATACCATTAGCCACCCTCAGTTCACCCATCCTCATACCTCTCAGACCCATCCCCAAGGATTCCCTCATATACAGTGGTCCCACCAAGCACCCATCCGGCCTACTAAGAACCAACAGGACAATCTCACCCTCCCTCCAACATATATAGACCCACAGTATGAGGAGGATGAGATCAGGAATAGTAGCGCCTATGCAGGGGCATTCACTAGCTTCAATCCCCCACCACCCGTATTCACTAACCCATCGGTATCCCAAAGCGAATGGAGGTTGCTTGTTGAGGGACCGGTCCCGCCGTTCAAAGAGTCAGAGTCGTTGAAAGAGCAAATGGACAAGATCCAAAAACAACTGATGAAGATGGGTGGAGCAGAAATACATGCCACATATTTCTCTGACCTATGCCTATTCGTAAAGATCCCCTTGCCCCCAAAATTCAAAGTGCCAGTCTTCGACAAATACAACAACACGGGTAACCCCATTGCACACCTCAAGTCTTACTACGGGGACATGTGCTAATATGGAGGGGATGAGTGTCTGCTCATAAAAGTCTTTCAGAAGAGTATTACTGGCCCGACTTTGAGGTGATTCACTTCATTGGAACCTTCCATGATCAAAACACGAAAAGATTTGACCAATTTATTTCAAAAATAATATATTTACAACATATACATTGAACCCTGCAAGTCGGATCTAGCCCAGCTAAAGCAGAAACCCGACGAAGCATTCAATGACTACCTGGGGCGATGGAGGGCATTGGCAGCTCAGGTCAGGAATAGGATACCTGATGATGAGCAAATCGAGTTGATCTTAAAAAATACTCTGTCAGTCATCTCGAATTTTCTGGTATACCAACAGTAGTCCAGTTTCGTTGATTTGATAAGAAATGCCAACCGATGTGAATATGCCATAAGATAAGGACAGTTAAATAAAATTATAAACAGCGGGGTTCGGAGGTTCACTGAACAGAGGAATGATAGGAGAACTGGGATGGATGTACAGACGATCGTAAATACATGACCTAACACCAGCATAACTCCATTTCAGTTCAAAGCAGCACGGCCAGCCCCAACTAGAAGTGAGCCAATGCCGAGTACCGAAAATGGATAGGGGGCACAGATGACCCCAGAACAGAGAAGGGCATGTTTTGATCGAGTCTTCACACCATTGGGGCAATCCTTGAACATCTTATTGCCTTTACTGATCGAAAAAGGTTTGGTCACTGCACTCCAACCACGACCTCCACCGAATTCGATCCCAAGGAATTACGACCCAATACCCATTATAATTTTTATCAAGGATCGGGCCACCCAAACGATCGCTGCTTCCCTTTGAAGCATGCGATACAAGACTTAATAGAGGTTGTCAAGATCATTCCTCCAGTAGTTCCCCAGGCCAACCAGCATGCCAATATACATCAGGTGCCATTACCACCACATCCACTAGGTGGAGCAAGCCCAAGGCCGACCATCAGCATGATAGAGGAGGATGACAGAGAGTTTAACTCGTTAGAATATATCCATACCCAGGAAGATTTTGTAACACCGTGGTAGAGAGATCAAGAGGATAGAGGCATCGGAGTAATTGAGCCCTTGAATTTGGCTGATTACTTTCTTAATCCCACACTACCGATAGAACCCTTAGATTTAAGGGCATATTTTCCAACACCAGCTCCCATCAGCTATGTCCAAACCAACCAGTATCAACCATATGCAGCAGCAACCCCCACCAATTACCTGATGGCTGAAAATTTCCCATATCCCCCTCCGACACCGGTTAATTATCAATGGCGTACCCCTATCACACCATCCCTAATACAACCATTCACAATCCCCACTAACCCCACGTGGCCCATTTTTGCCACCCCCTGATCTATCCAATAGAGGTTAACCAAGTGTTGACCACCCATTCCAATCCCCTAGTTCAAGCACCTTTTGAGGCCTATGTCCACTCCATTTCAAATCCCGAGACTAAGCTACGATCCCCATCATGTCTCGCTCAGTTACGGTCATACAGATATCAATATGGGCAGCAGTAGAGAGGGGTCAGTGGATTTCGTCACTCGATTGAAAAGAATCTCAAGGCAACCAGAAGTATCAGCACCGACTCAGTCAAAAGAGAAGAAAGAACCTACAATTGTAAACCCCTTTGAAAAGATGAGCAGAGAGCACATACTTGAAACACAATCGAAAAGGATGCCTGCGCACATCACGGTTTGAGACCTATTAATGACATCACTGCTTTATTTCCAAGCTTTGATGGGGCATTAAAGGATGCACATATACCTATCCAAGTAACCCCAGACGAGGTGGGACAAATCCTCGGGCAGGTGTTGGCTCTCCCAATGCCATTTCCTTTTCAGATACTGATTTATCGGACGAGGGAAATAATCACTCTAAACCCCTCAACATCACTATAGAAACTGGGAACCTGGTGATTCCATTGGTGTTAATAGACAACGGGTCTGCTTTGAATGTGTGCTCTCTCAGAACTGCGACCAAGATAGGGGTGGATCCCTCTGCTTTCAGGCCAACAAAAATAAGTGCCAGAGGATTTGATAACACGAGAAAAGAGATAATTGGAGAAGTTGACCTTAAGCTCGTCATCGGGCCAATGATCTTTTTCATACCCTTTCAAGTTATGGACATCAAATCTATATTCAATTTGCTATTGGGGTGATCCTGTTTACATGAGGTCGGAGAAATACCTTCCACCCAGCACTAAAAACTGAGATTTATATAAGAACAGAAGATTGTCACCATTCTGGGTAAAGGGCAGGAGGAAAGAGACAAAGATACCCACAACATCCCCAAAGTATTGGATGTGCTGCACCTGATCGAAGACGCAGACCTCCATAGCTTTGAGTATGATGTATCAACGGTAATCCCTGAACCCCTCAAGAGAATTACTTTGAAAACCAGTTGTGGAATGGTCGTAGCCATAGCTATGCTCTAGAAATGGGGCTATAAAAAAGGTAAAGGATTAGGACCTTAATTGCAAGGACATAAGGACCCAGTTAGAGCTAGAGGTAGACAGTGGGTCAGATTCAGCCTAGGCTACAGGCCTATCGAAGAAGAAGTTTGAGAGGCTAAGGAAAAGGCTCGAACCCTCGCTGCTGCAAAAGCTCTAGGAATAGACCTAGAAGATGAACCTCGTCCACGACCTCACATTTGGAGTACATTTGTGAGTGTCGGGGTCATAAAAATTAATCAGAATGGGGCAACACTGCTAACCCTGCACAAGCCGACAACCCCGATTCCCCCAACCAATCCCCAAATCGCCCCTCCTAATTTTGAAATAGACCTAGCCTCCCTATCCCTTTTTGAGGAGTTTCTCATGCCTGTACAGTCCCTCCTGTGGTAAACCACCACAGAACCATGCTGACATTTGAGGATAGGGTCCTGGACAAGCCCAGAATAAACATGATGGAGGCTGACCCCCAGAAGCCACCCCAATTAGCCTCCTCCATCAGAGCAGGTAAATGTACGATATCACAGGTAAGAAATTGGGCAACTGCGTCCTTAACTCTGGAAGCATTAAATGGCCATAAATACGATACCAACTTAAAAAAAAATAACCTATAAAAAATGAGATGAGCCTTTGACAGGTAACACCATGTGTGTACAGAGATTGGCCTTGCCAAGGGCCCATCTTCGAAGAAAACAAAAATCATAAAAAAGTAAAAAAAAATGCAAAATTTTGGAGAAAATCGACAAAAAAGATGCCTTGATTGAAATACCCATCCCACGTGAAATCAATCCCTTTCCTATAAAAATACAAGAAGAGGTAGAAGTCACGAGTCTGGATGAGGAGATCCCCATCGAGGAGCTCCCCAATGAGCTCCATGATCGGTTTGCCGATTTTGAGCATGACCCTACACCGATTGTTGAAGAAACAAAAGACATCAATCTAGCGATCGAGGAGATTCCTAGAATCACCAAGATCGAAACATCGCTGTCTCCCGAGGAAAGAAAAAATATAATTGATTTCCTTCGATCATACTAAGACGTCTTTGCATGGCCATATGAGGACATGCCTAGTTTGGACACCGATTTGGTCGAGCATGAACTGCCACTTTATTCAGATGTTAGGCCAGTCAAATAAAAATTAAGACGTCTCCGGCCAGAATGGATGTTGAAAGTAAAGGATGAGGTCATCAAACAATACGATGCAGGGTTTCTCATGGTCTCCAAGTATTCGGAGTAGCTAGCCAATATCATCCCGGTATCAAAGAAAGATGGAAAGGTTCGCATGTCCATCGACTTCAGAAATTTGAACAAGGCGAGCCCGAAAGACTACAATTACACCATCCAGTACCATCCAGGAAAGGCAAATGTGGTAGCTGATGCGTTAAGCCAAAAGTCATTTTCTCAGCTGTCACATCTCATTACTAGGATATATAGATGGAGTCAACTTTAGGGACATAGCCTCATGTGATACTGCATTCGTAGTGAAAAATTTGGGAGCTCTGATAGCTAATATGAAGATAAGATCCATTCTTCGATAGGATAAGAGAAATCCAATTGACCGATACAGAACTCATGGCTATCTGACAAGAGGTACTAAGTGGAAATCAGTCAGAGTTTTCTATTAAGGAAGATGAATCCTTGATGTTCAGAGGAAGATTGTGCGTGCCGAGCGATGTCGACTTACAACATGAGGTATTAAAGGAAGCCTGTAAATCCATATATGCCATTCATTCGGGCAGCACCAAGATGTATCACGATCTTAAGAAGAACTTTTAGTGGAAAGGACTGAAAAGAGATGTCGCAGAGCATGCAGCAAAATGTTTGATTTGCCAATAGGTTAAAGTCGACCATAGACACCCATCTAGTCTATTGTAGCCACTATCAATTCCTGAGTGGAAATGGGAGAACATTTCTATGGACTTCATCTTTGGGTTGCCGAGAACTCAGAAAGGGCACAAAGGGCACAACGCAATTTGGGTAGTTGTTGACTGATTAACCAAGTCAGCACATTTTCTGCATTACAGTACATGCTATACAACTAGCAAGCTAGCATAATTGTATCTGAAGGAGATAGTTAGATTATATAGCATACCATCGATCATTGTATCAGATCGGGACCCACTTTATACATCTCAATTCTATCAGTGATTCTAAGAAGGGATGAGTTTCAAATTAGAATTCAGCTTGACTTTTCACCCCCAAACCAACGGGTAAACTGAAAGGGTGAATTAAGTGATTGAATATATGTTACGAGCCTGTATGTTGGACTTTCAAAGATCATGAGATAAACACTTGCCCCTGATCGAGTTCGTGTACAATAATAGCTATCAAGCGAGCATTGGGATAGCTCCTTTTGAAGCATTGTATGGCCGTTGATGTAAATCTCCGCTCAACTGGGAAGAGGTTGGAGAGTGTATTATTTGGCCCGAAACTGATCGAGAGCACTAATGAGACCGTTCGACTCATATGTGAATGGTTAAGGGTCGCTTAGAATCGGCAGAAGAGTTATGCTGATCTTAAGAGATCAAGCGTTGAATTTCAGGAAACCTTAGTACACAATATTGTCTTTGCTTCAATGTAATATGAATAGTGCTAACAAACATGTTCTTTTCAGAATGGAGACCATGTGTTTGTAAAGATCTCATCGACCAAGGGCGTAATGCGATTTGGCAAGCGAGGAAAGCTCAGTCCTCGCTACATTGGCCCTTTCGAGATTTTGGGTCTTATTGGTGAAGTGGCCTATCGCATCGCCTTACTGCCTTAGTTGTCAAGCATTCACAATGTATTCCATGTGTCGATGCTGAGGAAATGTGTGAGAGATACATCGCACGTGTTTGACTACTAGCCAATTGAAGTCCAAGAAGACTTAACACTGGTCGAAGAGTCAATAAGGATATTAGACCGCAAGGATTAAATTCTGAGAACCAAGTGAATCCCACTGGTCTTAGTCCAATGGCCTAATCACTCGACCGTGGAAGCAACAGGGGAGCGTGAGGCCGAAATTCGCAGCCAGTGCCAGCTTTTGTTTCAGTAAAGTCAGTCATTCCTACGTGTACTGATCGGCTATTCATTAATCATGTCAGTTTCTGTATTTAATACTCATAATTTAGGATGGATGTGTACTACTTGGATGTTCTTAACAAAACCTGATTAATCTCGTGATATACAGATGTAGTGACTACAAACTTTGGGTATACTAACCCTTAACACACCATTAGTGTCTAGTACATATATGGAGTGCAGGCCACCCATAACACCACAAAAGATAGCGAGCCCTGTTTTTGTACACCTCGCCGCAGCGAGATTAAAGCTCACCACAGCGAGATCTTCAGATTATGGCTTGCCGCAACTAGAACTTATGGTCGTTGTGGCGACGGAGAAAGGGTATATTGGGCCCGAGAAATCCCAAATGTGTCATTTTTGAAACTCTCAAGCGTGGGACCCTTTTCTCTTCTTCTCCCTTGTGTGGAATCAAATCCATTTTCCTTTGAAAGCGGCTGACTTCTCACGCCAATTCTCTCAAGCTTGAGGGCCGACGTGCATGAGTCCTTGCTGAATCCTATTTTCTCCGATTTGAGCTACGTGGCGAGGTAAAACCCTAAAACTCTCCCTTTCATTCGATTTCTTTTATGCATGGCTTCCAAGAAGAAAGCCGCGACCAAGATTCCGGTTTCTAGACCAAAACCCTCTTTGAGTTCAAAGGGCAAAGCCCTGACTAGTTCTACGCCTCCACCACAAAACCGAGAACAACCCATAAATTGGTGGGCCAATAAAGCTATCAAACCAAGTGGTCCTTTGACCAAGATGTTCTCACTAACGATGACTTGGTTGTTTGGTTGTTAGAATACCTTACGCAGGCCAACTTAGAACCGATACTCCGACCTGCTCGTTTACCCCTGTTTGGTCAAACTCTTCAATCAAAACCTTAAGAAGAGTGACACCGATGGGAAGTTCACTATAGAGATTGATGGACGGACCTTTTGCATAGATCTCCGCGACATTGCTGCAGCCATGGGCTGTAGTGCGGTATATGATGACAGTAGGGGTCTATTGGCACCTCGCCCCAAGGATGTGAAATTTCACCAAATTATAGCTAAGATGACTGGTGGTCTGCAAGCATCTGGCTAATCCATAACCCGCGACCAATTACCGGACCATATGTGGTTCTTGGATGTTGTATTTTGGAGCAACTTGTAACCCCTTCAGTATGAGAGAGAGACGGGATGCCTTGCTCCAGGCCCTATTTGCAGTGCACGAGAACCGATGGCTTAATGCTCCTCGCATGGTTTACGAGGGCATGATTTATGCCAATGAACAAATTTAAAGCACTATCTCTAAGCCCCTCACTTCCATGCCATACGCCCGTATCATCTCTTGACTTCTTGAGAACCATGAGGATGATGACAACGAGGATCCAAATGAGATACCGGCAGGTGAAGAAACTAGAACCGGTAATGTTATGAAATTTACGAAAAATAAATCAAGCTTGATACTAAAGAGATGTCAATTGAGTGTTAAGAATCGAAACCTACAACAGCCGGCTGGGGGTGCACAACAAGCCAACCCGAACAAGTTGCACCCGGAGCCGCGCCCCAGATGCCCGCTCAGCAAGCCTCGATTCAGCCATCACAAGTCCCACTTGGCGACATCCTCACGCTCTCCGAATTCCATAGGCAAATGGAAGTGCTGCACCAGCAGAACTACTTGGTGCACCGATGATTAGACTTTCAAGAAGATATCCTCATGCGCTTGATAGAGAAAGCATACCTGATAGGCTTCGCACCATTCGTAGCTCATGCAAGAATGTATACATCGAAGTATACATCAGAATTTAACCGGGGAGCTTTCGATTCTGGAGCTGGTCCATCTGATACTGGAGCCAGACGTTGAGAAAAGCAACCCGCGGAGCAACCAGGTGAGCAGATGGATTGATGACTGATCCGATAATCGGTAATCAATGTGTAAAACTCCTTACTTTTGATGATTGTGGATGAATTGTATAAATCAATCATGTATAAACTGTAAATTGTGCAATATTGAAAGTTCAACGTCTACAAATATTTGACAGAGAATGAACATATTAGGTAGTTATGCATGATTATCATCCTCTCAATACAAATTCCTGCTATGAATAGCTGTGAATCAATAAGTGGAAATGTTTGTCATGGATCAAGCCACACTAGGAATGACTCCAGATTCTAGCATAGCTTCAAACTAGTTAGGAGTTACTGTCAAATTTCTACAGAACTAAGTTATCAAATTGCCTGTCACTTCTAAATAGATAATTTACACCTGATCAAGAAACTCCTTTATGATCACTTGCTTGCACATTGTAAATATAGGTGACATTATTAGGGTTACAACATAATGCAGGTTTTGTCATTAGTGGTTGGGTCATATTGATGATACTTCAAATTCTAGGGTAGATTAAAACTGCTCAAACAAACCTCTGCAATCCACTTTCGTCGATGGCTTTTAATGGCATGACGTACATGATCAGCTTATAGTATGTATATATTTAAATTAAAAAAAAACCTTAACCTATTACAAGCGCACAATAGAAATTATAGCATAACGATATGGTCGATCCTACGAAGAAGTGATTATCTTCTTATAGATTTTTATATTCTTGTTTTAAAAATTATCTTTATCTTTTAAGACCTAAACTACTGGAGAAATATGAATAAAAGAATGGGTTCCTTAATCTAATTGCATAAAAATAAATCCTGATCCTCCTTCAGATTGAGGCGTCAATCTCAACCTTCATTTATTGGATGTTTATAAATTTTAAATACCGCTACATCGTATTGTAGCCTTTCAGAATTTAGTCGTCAATCAAAAACTAAAATTCTTCAACACAGATTTAATCTAATCAACAATCTCCTAAAATATGGGCGTCAATCAAATTCGAGAAAATTGAAGATGAAAAAGTAAAACCGTTACACTAATTTGCAAACTTTAACTTGAGTCGTCAATTCAAATCAAAATTTGAAGATGCTTACAAAGCATATAAAATCTAAATTAAAAATAAAATAAAATATAAACTAGAAAGCAAAAATAGAACCATCCAAAGGGTTGATCTTTCAGCTTTCTCAGCCTTGATTGTCAGGTAAAACCTCAGAGAACTGTGGATGATGTTATTTTATAAATTCTAAACTACTTTGATCGGGAGAAAACATAGACCTTAGTTGTCAATTGATGCTGTAAAATTTTTCGATAATTATTCTTGTGCCGAGCCCTCTTATTTATAGATCATAAGGGTTGGTTTACAGAGATCTAATTCTAATAAAAGAAGCTACTAAAATAAAAGATTCTTAATATAACTCTAATTCTAAATTTATTCTTCCTTGCTTCTGGATGTTTGATGTACTCCAGATTTCTTTCCTTAATAGCAGCAACAGAGTCCTTTTAAGATTCTTCTTCATCAATCACTCATATCCATGATTAGCCAAACTTCTCACTATAGAGTTCTTCTAATTCTGTTCTTGGCGATGAAAATTCTCACGTGATCAGCAGCAATAGGAAAACTTCTATAATCGTAATCGTAATTCATAATTACCCTTTTTTTCTTCTCTTTCTTAGAAAATCGTAAATCACGATTTTCTATCTTTCATAGCTTCCTCAGTAGACGATTCTCTAAATTATTATTCTTCTCCTTTCTTCTATACTCTTTCTCTGAAGAATTGCAGATTACGATTTTCTATAAATCTTCATTAGTAATGCTCTATCGTCTGTAAAATCGTAAAATATGATTTTCCTATCCTTCCGTAAATGACGAATTATCTTTTACACTTAATTGTCTTTTTATTGCTCTTTTGGGTTCATTTTGACAAAGATTAACATTATGACTCTCTTTTATTATTTTTCTTTAATATCTGCACATCATCAACTTGTTAGTAGCAAACTAAGTCCTAGCATCACTAAGTTAAGAGTAATTAAATGATATATCCTGTGACTGATCACACTCTCAAACTTAAGCTTTGCTAGTCCTTAGCAAACAAGGAAATGTAAACTAAGAAATTAAATGTCACTTTCGTAGGGAGCATGATTGCATTTAGCGGATGCAATAATCCTTTAAACCCCTAGGTGATCCCTAGTACAGTTATAGTCTCCTGAAGGTTTTAAGTGCAGTTACCTACAAACTTCAAATATATATATATATATATATATATTATAAATATTTTTTTTTTCTTTAAAAATTAAAAGTAAATAAAAATCTAACTAATCTACATAATTGGTCCATACATAGTCTATTATGATTTTTTAAAATTATCAGTCCTTTATCCTTATTTTCCATCACAACAGTTATCCTTGATTAGAACTCTAACAATTTCAATTCACAATAAGCATAGAGTGTATATACACTAGTGAACAATTTACTCTTCATAAAATTTTCTAAACTATAGATTTAGAAAATATTTTTATTCAAAAACTCACTATTGACATACTCTCAGAAAGATATCGAAACTGTTGGGTTCTCTCAGTATATTTTTCAGAAAAATTCAGTCAAAGATAATTACAAAAATAAATCTCATAGAAAAGATAATCCTATTCTATTTTTATGATTCCCTATACAATCCATAATATCTATTATCCTTATCTTTACTAAGCTTATGCCTTTGTAAATTGTAAATTAGAAGGTCTTTCCTTCAACTTGTAATGGAGTTTTGAGTTTCAGAAGGTATCAAAGAAAGGGAGAAAAGGATTCCAAGTTTTTCTGAGAATTGAACTCTTTTTTTTCCTATCTTCTTCTACTATTCTACTTCAGTAAGTATCCATGATTGGATAACTTCTTTCCATTTATTTCTTTTTATACATATATCCCAGTTCTTCAGCTATAAAATCGTCTTTTATGATTTTTCTCTTCTTTATAGCATTTTGCTAAATCGTAAGTTTCTTTTTCAAAAATCGTCTGTTATGATTTTTCTTTCTTTTCCCATATTTTCTTTTATTTTCTTTTTTTGTACCTTTTTTAGCATTCCCTTTATCTGTTCTTGTACTCCTTTCACTCCCTCTTCTTCCCTTCTAAACTCTCAGAAATTGTAAGGGTTAAAGGTAGAAAGCTTTGGATAGTATATATGATTAAAGGTTTATAAAATTTTGGTACAAAGAAATTTCGTTTCAGGCTTCTAATATGGGTTCAAAGGATAAAATATTATGAAATTTTGGCTCTTTGGCTCTAGTTTAAACAAAAGATGGCCTTAAATCATCTTTACGATTTACTAGCAAAGATGCCTTATTGTTTTAATATTTCTAATAGATAGTTCTAGACAAAAAATCAGTTTGCCATATTCATAGAATAATTCGATTCTAAATTCAGCAATATGAGATTTCATATCCGTATAAAGTTCAAAGAAATTTTTGCGATTTGAATAGAAACAGTCTCTAAATTTTTGCAGTTTAGAACAATCTATTGTTTCAAATATTCATTTTAATACAGTGTTTCAATGAGCTAAGTATGAATTATAACTGTTCTAAATTCTAATTATTAAACTTCTATTATAATGAATCGTAAGTTTTCGAGATTTGTAATTTCTTCTATCATAATTCCTATGCATTGATCAGAAAAATTTTTAAATTTACTAAAAATAAAATAACTATACACAAAAATTATGTATCTCCCAAACTTAAATCGGACAATGCCCTCATTGGCAAAAAAAATAGGGGACACAAAATAAAAAATTATTGTTATACTAATTATTTATCGAAAAAAAAAAATCTGTTACCAGATATATACTCTCCCCCAAACTTGAAAGAAAATATCCGCGGGTTATTCTCTGAGTATCAATAACAAAAATGTTAGTAAGAAGAAAAACATGTTAGTGATGTTAGTAACACACACTGTTAGTAAAAAAATAATAGTTAGTAAAAGGAAAATTTTATATATAACTGAATATTTATAATGAACAGCAACGAAGAAAAACTATTTACATAAAAGAGTGTAAACCTAGGAAAAATCTAGATACATATTAAGTTAGACATGACATTGGCAGCAACATCCAAAAAGAAATCTTCGATAAAGATCGGTCGTCGGCTTCTAACCACCTTCAATCAGAGTCTCTCATCCCTTCCTATCAAAGGAGTATCCACACCTTGGCAGGGTTGCTTATGACCGTCTGATTTTCCCTAAAGTACAAATTCTTGTGAAATATATTTTTTTTCTTCCTTACATCATAAACTCAAGGAAAATCGGACCGTCGGATCACACTTTACAATCCGAATACAGAAATTACTTGGTATACCTACAAAAAGTAGAGTCAAAGCATAGATATATATGACAATAAAATATTTTTTCTATATATAACCATTAAATAAAAAAGGGCCAAAGGAAAATCATTGGTGATGGCCGACCATCACCAAAATAGTGGCTTCCAAAGTATACAAAACAATTCTTACAATGTATTTCATCCCCGGACATACCAAGTCCAAATCTAAAACACTCCAAATATCCACCATACAAACCAAAACTTGACTAGCCCAATCTTCACCTAAGGTAGAATTTCCCAAACGAAAGATTTTAAACCTTTCCCCAAAGTTCGCTCCTGATCCACACTTGTACCTGTGACGTATAATCGAGGGATGAGCTACATCAAAGCTCAGTAGAGAAACATCAATAACATATATATTATCACATCATAATATCTTATGACAAAATCGAACATGCTTTTCATATAAAGATTCAGAATTTGAAGGATAATTGACTTGAGGTAAAACTAATATCAAAGATGAAATTTTGAAGTCTAACACATAATTTCTAAAACTTATTCTCATAATAAAAGAACTTAAATTGATCACTTAAATTATCTCTCGAGCATATATAACATCGAGCCGCATATCTTATCCCAATGGGAATACCCACCATTGTCGTTCAATGAACTATTTATATGATGCCTAAGTCCCTTAGAATTAGGTGACTTGTGCCGAACGAAGTATTTTCACTGATTGGAAATCAAAGAACGGATATCCCGTCGTACCGGAGTATAATTTGTACGAATATCTTGTCGTACCGGTCACGGATATCCCGCCGCGTTGGTCACGGATATACTGTCGCGTCGGTTAGGTATCACACATAACCTTAAATCAAAGTGTAAAATTAACATATAGTTTATTACCGTGAAATGTGGTATTTTATAATAGATTTGAAGTTTTAAAGCTTCCTCGCACATTTATTCACATCCTTCTGATATTTGCCATGCACATATCTGATTTACATGCACAAACAATTCTGAGTGTACATACACACACATGCTTCATATTTAAAATCATGAAAGATATTCATGGAAAATATATAAAAAATCTCATTTTCGTATCACATTCAAAATCCATGATAGTAATAATCCAATATACATATTATGGAGTTTTTCCTACCTCGATGAGAAGTTAAACGAAGACGTCTCACTCCAAGTTAGCCTCTCACACACATACACAAGCTCATATCTAGAATGCATCAACATCATAGTCCATATATCAGAAATGACAAAATAAAAAGATATAAAGTCTCCCCTAAGTCCTCTCACCAAAACAAAACATTTCGATCGATCGATTCCCAAATCGATCGATTGATTTTCCTTAACACACACACACACACACACACACACTAGTTTTCATAAATCCATCAATCGATGCCCATATCGATTGATCGGTTTCACAAATGGACCGATCAAACTAAATTTTGATCGATCGATTTATCCAAAAACCTTTATACATACACTTTTGATAAAATAAATCGATCGATCACTTATTTCGATCGATCGATTTTGCTAGATTTCTCACATTCACGATTTCTAACTTCTCAAACTCATTTTCTTTATAATCTTATCATCCTACTTCTAATTTTTCACCCATATGCATAAACTAAACTAACACAATGACTAATTCATAATTTCAAATAATTTCTTACCTTTAATGGATCGATTTCCTTGATTCATGAGCTCACGTCTAAGCTAGGATTTCAAAGTTGAAATCTTGGGAAACTTATTAATTTGAACCGCACGAACTTCACACCGAGCTTCAATCTTGCACACACACACGCACGAATTCAAAGCCTTCTTTTCTTCTCTCTTCTCTCTCTGCAAACCCAAATCATAAGAGAAATAAATTCTCTTGCCTTTATTTTCATTTATCACAACCTAGGCTTAGGTGTTAAGCCAATATACCGTAGCTAGGTGTATAAGACTTTATCTAATAATTCACACACAATCTAAATCATTCTTTTTCATTTAAAATCTAACCCAAAATGACTTAATTATTTTCACAATGTCGAGTATGTGAACAGTCAGGCATGCAATCCGAGGCATATTGTTCAAAGGTTAAAATCTTTGGGATGTTATATTCTTCCCTCCTTAAAAAATTTCGTTCTAAAAGATAGTACAGACAGGTCAAGTCTACGGTAATCCTTATCCTAACAAAAATTCACAACAGAGCATAATCAAAATGGCCATGGTTTAAAGAGAATGGATCACAGTGCGATAGGCTTTACCAACCACACTTTTCAAGGGATGGGGTTTGTAGTAACCTAGATGTACTACGTGTGGTATCTCATAACACCATAGAGGAGTTGCATTCGTATATGGATGCCTACATTCCATATTTTACATGACGTGACTCAAGCTTACCACTCGTATACCTTATTATAACTCTTGTGTTTATCACACATATGCCTTATTCGAAACAAATTAGATTCGGAAAGCAAGAATATACCCATAATTGTCCAAAATAGTCTCAACCAGATCTAATCAGACAGACATTCCCTAAAAATCTAGAACACTCATAAGCAAGTCTATATCAATATAATCCACAACTATCTCACGACACTCCCCATCTGGGTATCCTCACCAATACATGGATGCCTACATTCTAAGTTTATCATAACAAAAGTTCACAACAGGTCAGGTCTACGGTAATGGTACCTGACCTGTCTGTATAATTTTCATCATCGAAAAAGTACAATGTGACATTTGGTTATCCAACATAGTAATCATTTGTTAAACTCAAATTACACACAATGAATGCTGCAACGACTTGGGATTATACACACGGGCAAAGTCTCTGAGTTAAATGGAGATTCGCTACAATAGATTAACTGAAGATCGACCACACACTGAAAAAATCTATTTACTGAGCTTTACACTAAGGATGTTCATCTCTCACTAATCGGACTGGTGCTCACTCAAGAGTTGAAGGGATAGATAAGTTAACTCGTGCACAGATAACTACGAATATTTACAAAGCTGAATATACACTCACGTTAAATTGGAGATTCCGACAACCATTACTAGCACATGTAATACAACTGTACAATCAATATAATCACCGAGAATTTGACCATGAACTATTAATCACCAAGATTTTGACCATGAACTAATACCCATAACCATTAGTCTAAAGGTGTGATGCCCACAAAAAAAAATTATCGATCGGATATACTATTTTAATAGAGTAAAATTGTTTTAACTATCAACTGCAAGCATACGAACATTCACCATTACCTATGTCCGTAAAGGTATATTGTCAATACTAAAATGAGGTTATTTGAAACTTACTACAATGATCTTGAAACTTTAAAAATTTATGCATTTAATCATTCCTGTAACACTCAAATCCGATCTTGATTATAAATAGGACAATCTATTAAAATACGTCCCATCTTTTAAGCAATGAGATGATTGTAAATGGTTATTGCCAATGACATACCATTTGGGGGCACAAGAGTAAGGTCGTATATACATGTTAGGTTAAGATTAATCATCTCTTCAAATGCACAATCCTTAACACAATCCATATAAGAACGAAAATTGCAGTAGGGACAACCAATTCAATAGGGAATTTAGGAGTCACGAAGAAATCCATTGCTCCTCAAATCAAGACTTAAATCCTGAAATTGAGTCATCCGTATCTTATGCCAACTACCGGCACTATTGCTTTAAATTTCTCCAACTCCCTAAGGTTTTTCCCACATAAAACTGTAGTGATTAACAACCGCCCGCAAGGTTGGAAGGAGTACTTCCGAACACTAATCTCATGATTCATTAGTCTGAATGAAGAACATCGCAATTATGTCCATTAAGTGTACATTTGTCTACAAGTCTTAGTTCAAACATCATTGCTCATAAGTGTCAACCAAACTTCAGATTTACTAACCAACTTATCCTTAAGCAATTATACCCTAATTGTCAAGATTGATTCAAGTCTGTCATTATAATAGTCATCTACTTAGTTAATCTTTTGAAATTGAAATATGTTTATGCCATTCAGGTGATTTAATTAGATGTACACATAATGGTGTTGTGATGTTCCTTAAGTGTCAAAAGCAAACACGAATTCTAAGGACATTTATCATCTAAAAATTTGAGGAAAATCTTGACAATCGATAATGAATCTATACCTTGGAGAACTTCATTTTCCACTTGGTCATCTCTTATCGATGTGTCACTAGTGCGACCATGAGTTGTAGGTAGAAAAGTTTTCGGAGTAGATGACGATGTCATCTGCCCCCGATGTATATTTGGGCAACTCTTGATCTGGTGTCCTTTCTCACTGCATTTAAAACATGTGCCCAAAGCTAACTGATATTTCTCCATTTTATGAAATTTCCCACACTGCGCGCATGTATCAATCGCTATAGATGCGGAGATACGTAAGGTCTGCTGCACCGTAGAAACTCTAGCCGCTGTCGAATCCGAAGAGTGAGAAGGTAAGTGAACAATCTCTTTGGCCATCCGGGCATATCGTGCAGAGATGGCAAAGGCACGATCTCGAACGGTGGACCAAGAAGTATCCTGAGTTGTTGCCGATGTCGTTGCCTCCTTCCTTAAAGCGGGGCAATATTTTATCGGGTGTCTCATTCGCCCACACTTAAAACACACACTTGTAGACCATCTACAGTCCTTTGCTAGATGTCGCCCATTACATCTAGGGCATGGCTCAACCAATGTTAAAGAAGAGGTGTGAGCCGTGTCTCTTAACATTGCTGTGAGTAATGCAGTCTGCTGAGCCATTGTGTTGATCATTGTTTTCAGCAACTGCCTATTTTGCTCACTTTCTCCGGTGCATACAGTCTTTTGCTCTTTTGCATGGTGCCATAGCAATCTGTCAAAATGAAATAAAGGTTTCAATCAACAGTGATCATGATTATTATGGCTCTATGTTTCGATAAAATCTGAAATATATTTCGTCTACTAGCCGTACTTCTATCACGATCATCAAATATCTCTACTATAAGTGATCGTGAAGATCCACAACCTATGTTCTAAACATAACCTACTGCCACAACTTTGAGTCTTCTAGGGACCTAAAGCCTAAGGTTCTACTAACTGTGATAAAGTCCTAATTGGATCTCCTATGCCCTAATAGAATCTACTGCTATAGTCTTGGGTCCCAACAAGACCTAATGCTTAAACTTTGATACTAATTGTGACAGCCAGATTTTCTCTAAAGCATAAAATCTTGTGAAATATTTTTTTTTTCTTCCTTATATTCTAAACTCAGGGAAAATCGGACCGTCGGATCACACTTCACAATCCAAATACAAAAATTACTTGATATACCTACACAAAGTAGAGTCAATGCAAAGATATATATGGCAACAAAAAATTTCTTCTATACATAACCGTTAAACAAAAAGGGCCCAAAGGAAAACCACTAGTGATGGCCAACCATCACCGAAATAATGGCTTCCAAAATATACAGAACAATTCTTACAATGTATTTCATCCCCGAACATATCAAGTCTAAATCCAAAAGACTCCAAATATCCACCATACAAACTAAAATATGACTAGCCCAATCCTCACCTAAGGTAGAATTCCTCAAACAGAAGATCCTAGGCCTTTCCCCAAAGTCCGCTCCTAATTCACACTTGTACCTATGACATATAGTCGAGGGATGAGCTACATCTAATCTCAGTAGAGAAACATCAATAACATGCATATTATCACATCACAATAATATATTATGACAAAATCGGACATGCTTTTCACATAAAAATTCACAATTTGAAGGATAATTGACTTGAGGTAAAACTAATATTAAAGACGAAATTTTGAAGTCTAACACATAATTTACAAAATTGATTTTCAAAACTTATTCTCATAATAAAAGAACTTAAATTGATCACTTAAATTATCTCTCGAGCATATATAGCATCGAGTCGCATATCTTATTCTGATGGGAATACCCACCATCGTCGTTCAATGAACCATTTGTATGATATTCAAGTCCCTTTAAATTAGATGACTTGTGTCGAACGAAGTATTTTCACTGATTGTAAATCAAAAGAACGGATATCCCGCCATACTGGAGCACAATTTGTATGGATATCCCACCGTATCGGTCACGGATATCCCGCCGTGTCGGTTACGGATATACCGCCGTGTCGGTTGAGTATCACACATAACCTTAAATCAAAATATAAAATTAACTTATAGTTTATTACTGTGAAATGTGATATTTTATAAATAGATTTAAAGTTTTAAAGCTTCCTCGCATATTTATTCACATCCTTCTGATGTTTGCCATGCACATACAATTTTGAGTGTACATACACACATGCTTCATATTTAAAATCATGAAAGATATTCATGCAAAATATATAAAAATCTCATTTTCTTATCACATTCAAAATCCATGATAGTAATAATTAAATATATATGTTACAGAGTTTTCCCTACCTCGACGAGAAGCTAAATGAAGACGCCTCACTCTAAGCTAGCCTCTCACACACATACACAAGCTCATACCTAGAATACATCAACATCATAGTCCCTATATCAGAAATGACATAAAATGGAAAGATATAAAGTCTCCCCTAAGTCCTCTCACCAAAACAGAATAAAATTCTGAATTTGCCAAAATTGATCGATCGGTTTCTCAAATCGATCGATTCTCAAATTGATCGATCGGTTTACTCAGAAACCAATCCTTATCCTGTTGACACATTTTGATCGATCGATTTCAAAATCAATTGATTAGTTTTCCTTAACAACACACACACTATTTTTCACAAATCGATCGATCGATGCCCATATCGATTGATCAATTTCACAAATTGATCAATCGAACTAAATTTCGATCGAATGGTTTCTCCAAAAACCTTTATACTTACACTCTTGACAAAATCGATCGATTGATCACTTATTTCGATCGATCGGTTTTGCCAGTTTTCTCACATTCACGGTTTCTAACTTCTCAAACTCATTTTCTTTAAAATCCTATCATCCTACTTCTAGTTTTTCACTCATATGCATAAACTAAACTAACAAAATGACTAACGCATAATTTCACATAATTTCTTACCTTTAATGGATTGCTTTCCTCGATTCATGAGCTCACGTCCAAGCTAGGGTTTCAAATTTGAAATCTTAGGAAATTCGTTGATTCGAACCCCACGAACTTCACACCGAGCTTCAATCTTGCACACACACGCACGAATTCAAAGCCCTCTTTTCTTCTCTCTCTTCTCTCTTTCTACAAACCTAAATCTTAAGAGAAATAAATTCTCTTGCCTTTATTTTTATTTATCACAACCTAAGCTTAGGTGTTAAGCCAATACACTGTAGCTAGGTGAATACGACTTTATCTAATAATCCGCACACTATCTAAATCATTCTTTTTCATTTAAAACCTAACCCAAAATTACTTAATTATTTTCACAATGTTGGATATGTGACTAGTCGGGCACGCACCCTGAGACGTACTATTCAAAGGTCAAAATTTTTGGGATGTTATATTGCCACTCCAAGAGTTGTCGAAACACGTCCCTGTGCCCTTCCTTATCTTGCATCCCCCCTGATTCATCAACTACACCCTTAGTGTATTTGAGTGAAGAAGTTGAGGAGATGGAAGTGGACACCTCTCTCGCCTCCCACAAAAAGGGCACCTCACATTCCTTCCATAGAAGAAATGCAATCCCTCTGTGAAGGTCCTTTGAAGAGTGGGAAGTGAACACATTTTCAGATCATCCTCCACCTATACTGCTCCCTTCCGAAGACTAGGTTAAGAGAATGTAGACAAGTGAAAGGAGAAGATAAGTAGTGGAGAGGGGTGGTGAGGGATGACTCAACCCAGCATCATCATATAGGAGCTCGCATTTGGGGTGGGTTGTGATGGTGTAAAGGTTAGGAAGTGGGAGAAGATGAGTTCTTGGTATATGGTTTCAGATTTGAGTTAGGTTTAGGTAAAGGGTAGTTTTAGTGAATGATTCATCATCTCGAGTAAGTCATTGATGCTTCATATCTTCTACTTTCTGTTATGCAGCCAGGAGCTTAGCTCTATGTATTTCGAGAATTCTATCAAGTTATTTATTGAAATGGGTCTGATTATGCTCTTTCGTCATGGGATTTTAGGTATGAAAGATGGAAGACGAAAGAGATGAGTTTTTTAGGAAGGTAAGGGTTTGGTTTTATAGGGAAGGGAAAAAGGTTCACGTGTCAAGGTATAGGCTTATAGGCTTGGGTAGTTGGAAAGTGAAAAAATTGAATGCGATGTGTGTCTGTTTCCTCTATGAATTAAATGGGTTTGAATTCCAATATAATCGATAAGATCGATCACTGAAACTGCCTGTTCCATAGAATTGTCATTTACAATTCTATAGAGCAAAAGTGAGACTCATTGACGCATCAAATCGTACTCGCTACGATTTGACTCTAAAAATCACTCACAATCGTAAATTCATACACTTTAAGTGATTGTGACATGACAAAAGAGACTGTTACGATTGACTGAACTTTTACATATCGTAAATCGTAGAATACTCTTTTTCTAATATTTTATATATATATTACAAGTGTTTGCTACTGGTAGGTCGATAGCTCGACAGGTTCTAGAGGGAATTTATTAAAAACAAAGGGAGTTGATGTGCCTCTTATAAATATTCGTCCTCTAGACGTACCAACTGCATGTAAAGATAGTGCGTTACTTTCTTTATTGAAAGGTAATAGCTGATCAAACTAAGTTTCCAATCTTTTGACAGATTGCCCAAGGTGGTTAAGTAACTGTGCCTGAATATGACTCTGTTGCATCCAGCTGTAAGCCATTTGCAACAAAGTATCCTCTGTAGCAGCATGGTATTGGGCCTCTGTGTGGTAAGAAGGAATAGAAGGATGTCGGGAGACTGATTGAGTTGGGCCATGGTTAGGACCACAGGCTTCTCCTTGTTGAGATGTTGGGTATAATTTTATACCATAAGAGGTTGAACTTTTATTTTCTAAAACTTCAGTCTCAAAAAACCTTTAATCATTGACTTTAATTTGTAAAGTGTTCCTTGCTTAGGAAGTGTACTTGTTAAAGTCTCCGAGTCAACCTCACCCGGTGCGTGGTGTTGCACCGATTCCTCGCAGAGGGTCTCAAAGAGTTCCCAGGCTTCTTCTGATGTTAAATTACGAAACATACCACCATAGGCCACATCAATCATATGCCGGGTTGCATCTCCAAGGATTTCGTAGAAAATGAGCACTAGTTGTCAATGCGCAATCCCATGGTGAGGGCACTTGTGCAGAAGGTCCTTAAGACGGCTCCAACATTCCTGAAGAGATTCATCTAAAAATTATAGAAATGTCTTGATAAGGTGCCGAATTTTATTCATTCTGCTAATTGGAAAGAATTTCATAAGAAACATACGTTCCAATCCTTCCCAGTTAGCAATTGAATTATGAGACAAAGAGTTTTTCCACTGCTTTACTTCATCTCTAAGAGAATATGCAAAGAATCTTAACCGAGTGGATTCTTCCGTTAAGTTCTTAATTTGAATGATAGTACATGCTTTCACGAACTTATTTAAATGCAAATAGGGGTCTTCATCTATTAGCCCATGAAAAGTCAGAAGTATTTAAAGTGTATTAGGCGTAATTTTGAAGGTCCAATTATCGGCTGTAGGGTGTATTTGAATACATAGGGGAGGTGTAAGAGGTGTCAATGCATAGTATTCTCCCATGGTTTTAACCATATATTGGTTTCTTCCTGCCATACTGAGATCATAGCAGGGTGGCTAATAACAATTATTATAACTATCTATTTGAATTTTAATTTTATCCAATTTTTATTCTAGAAAGTAGGGAGAGAGCAAATCTAAGCCTCGAGCTTCGCTGATCAGGAGAAGTTGAGACTCTAAGTGGTTGCTCCGAATAAACCTGCGAAAGATTAAGAAGTGATTCAAAGAAAGTTGAAAATATAAAGAAGTATAAAAAGAGAAAGATAAATATTTATTTTTAAAATGGGAATATAAATAAAAATAAACGATAAAATGCTTCTATTGCAAACGCACAATGAAAATTATAGCGTAGCGATAGGATCAATCCTATGAAGGAGTGATTATCTTCTTATAGATTTTTATATTCATGTTTTAAAAACTATCATTATCTTTTAAGACCTAAACTACTGGAGAAATATGAATAAAAGAATGGGTTCCTTAATCTAATTGCATAAAAATAAATCCTAATCCTCCTTCAGATTGAGGTCGTCAATCTCAACCTTCAGCTATCAGATGTTTATAAATTTAAAACACCATTATACTGTATTGTAGCCTTCCAGAATTTAGTTGTCAATCAAAAACTAAAATTCTTTAACACAGATTTAATCTAATCAACAATAACCTAAAACCTGAGTGTCAATCAAATTCGAGAAAATTGAAGATGAAAAAGTAAAATCGTTACACTAATCGACAAACTTTAACCTGAGTCGTCAATTCAAATCAAAATTCAAAGATGTTTACAAAGCATATAAAATCTAAACTAAAAATTTAATAAATCTAAACTAGAAAGAAAAATTAGAACCATCCAAAGGGTTGATCTTTTAGCTCCCTCAGCCTTGGTTGTTAGGCAAAATCTCAGAGAACTGTGGACGATGTTACTTTATAAATCCTAAACTACTGTGATCGGGAGAAAACACAGACCTCAGTTATCAATTGATGCTGTGAAATTCTTAGGTGATTATTCTTATGCTGAGCCCTCTTATTTATAGATCATAAGAGTCGGTTTAAAGAGATCTAATTCTAATAAAAGAAACTACTAAAATAAAAGATTCGTAATATAACTCTAATTCTAATTTTATTCTTTCTTGCTTCTGAATGTTTGATGTGTTCCAGATTTCTTTCCTTAAAAGCAGCAACAGAGTCCTTTTAAGATTCTTCTTCATCAATCTCTCAGATTCATGATTAGTCAAACTTCTAATTAAAGATTTCTTCTAATTCTGTTCTTGGCGGTGGAAATTCTCACGTGATTAGTAGCAATAGGAAAGCTTCTATAATCGTAATCGTAATTTACGATTACCCTTTTTTTCTTCTCTTTCTTAAAAAATCGTAAGTCCCGATTTTTTATCTTTCATAGCTTCCTCAGTATGATTCTCTAAATTATAATTCTTCGCCTTTCTTCTATACTCTTTTTCTGAAGAATCGCACATTACGATTTTCTATGGATCTTCATTAGTAATGCTTTATCGTCTGTAAAGTTGTAAAACACGATTTTTCTATCCTTCCATAAGCGGGGAATTATCTTTTACGCTTAATCGTCTTTTTATTGCTCTTTTGGGTTTACTTTGATAAAGATTAACATTATGGATCTCTTTTACTATTTTTCTTTAATATCTGCACATCATTAACTTGTTAGTAGCAAATTAAGTCTTAACATCACTAAGTTAAGAGTGATAGAATGATATATTCTGTGACTGATTAGTACATCGTTACTAAAGACACAGTTCAGAACCATCTTCCATATCCCTATTACAGTCATTAATTTTTGAGGATGAAAATTTATTTAAGGGGGGGAGGATGTAACACCCTGCAATCTTCCCAAATCTGAATACGCAAGATATATATGTACACACCAGTACCAAGGATCCGAGTAAACGTACACCCGATCAACAAGGTTAATTAGGTCCCTAATAAGAAGGGGGTCTCTTTGGAATAGGACTTAATTTACTAAGTCATGTAACGAGTGTACACTAACCCTGGGAGCACCCTTGTGTACTTTACTTTTATTGTGTCCTGAAGACTAGTACACTGAATGTGATGTACTGTCAATAACCAGGCCTCAGAACCTAGTGGTTAATCAGGCCCTATGAGTAGATCCAATAATGGAAGCTTTGAGATAGACTGTTGGTTAATAGCCCAAGAGTAAGGACCCATTAACCAATCAGACCCATGGTTTTAGACCCATTATTTATGGCCCTTTTACAAACCCGCACACCTGGCTAGGTGTATCAACACCACACCTGATTTAGACACTTAAGTTATAAGAATTATTTCCCACGCATAACCTATGCATGGGATCATGATTGATGAATTGAGAATACGAGAGAGCCTCTTACTCTCCTCTTATCTCCCATGTGAGAAGCCTATCAAACCATCTGATTTCAGCAAATCGTTCGGTGAGAACCGACTAACACGACAAGGAATCATTGCTATCCCGATCTTCGCAATGGTTCTCCATATCGCAAGCCTCTACAATCGGAGAATAGGACGGTTGATCACGTGAACTGCAAGACATCTCTTCACCGGAGCTCGAAAACTTCGCTTGCGAAGAGTCCGCTAAGGTAAGCATTCGATCTCCGTCTTGTAAATCTCATTTCCTAGATTTAGGATCAATTCACGCAAACTATAGACTCTCATGTGAGGAAATTCGGGAATTAGACTCGGGGAAGGCTTAATAGCTGAATTCGTGAAATCTGATGCCTCGAAATGTTGCATGCATGAGCAAATGAGTATAGGGGATATCGATTTCCCTAATCGGATCCTATTTAATGAAATTCTTGGAATGCATGTCTCGAAACATTGAGAATCGAGCGTATGAAGAGCGTAGAAACCCATTTCTCCAATTCCCGAAGTCTCAGATCATGATTTGTGCAATCAAAATAGGACAGAAGTCTAAATTTAGCATCATGTGTGATGTGGTCCTATTGCATATAGAGGATGAGGGTTAGGCAATACAAGTGGGACTTTCAAACTTAGAAGCGTGAACACAAGCTTGGCGAGTTTATCAGGCTCGCCGTGGTGACATGGAGTCTTGCCACGGCGAGAAGGAACCTGAAGCACTCATCATGGCGAGTGCTACCTTGAAAACTAGGGAAAAATGGCTCAAGAATTTCTCATCGCGGCGAGATGCTTGGAGTCACGTGGCACCTGAGAACCTCATCAGGGCGACCCTGTAGCTCGCTGTAGTGAGGTATCCACTATTTCTAAGCTTTGAGATTTGTGCCTTTTCAAGCCTTGCGTGTCCTTGCTTTGACCATGTATGGTTCATTAACCATTAGTATACATATAATGCATGATTTAGGGTGAAAGCGAGGAACAATAGAGGGGGGAATTAGCCTTGACTCATGTGATTTTATGCGTGAGATTCTGACTTTAAGGTAGGGAAGAACTTCTTGCCTGATTGCTTGTTTTCTTGAATTCTTGTCATTGATGCACCAAGTATATGCTTTATAATTTCTAGAAATGATATACGTAAAATCTTAACATGTTTTGAATCTTTTAAGTTAGATTTTTCTACATGATTTGCATGTTATTGTACGCATCATCTTGTTAGGATTTCTATTTGACCCCATATGTTTCATGTGACAGCCCGGATTTTGGCACCTCAAAACCCATGCCATCAGCACGATCATCTTGATCGTGCCCCTTAGCTATGCATGGGACATTGGTATATTAAGCAATGAATTGAATTGAAACAGTAATTGAAGCTGTGGAATTAAGTTACGATATAAGCATTTCTCAAAATACAGTTCTACCCTTATGATTCTACATGAACGGAGAACCGATCCGAACCATCGATGATCGCTAATCATCCCAGATGGTTCGCCCAAAAGAACTATCCCAAATCTATGTATATACATTGTTTAATCAAAACAAGGCTTGACATACCAAGCCGTACAAAAAATCTCTCAAAAACCCTCAAAGCTGCACAACGGAGTCCTCTAGAAGAAATCCTCAGGAGGTGGCTCCAACTTGTCACTAGGTGCTAGGTCCGAGTCACCGGGGTCAGCGTCTCCTGAAGCCTCGACAGCTGCAAGTAGTGGACCTGCGACGTATAGTCTATAGGGTGAGCTACATCCTAGCTCAATAGGGAACAAAACATAGTTGAACATATAAATTATCACTCACATATATTCTATGATATGCCATGCATGATGTGTCTATGCAGATACTAAATGAAAAACAGTTAAAAAGCATCACGTTTTACTAGTATCTTACTCATGTCTTTTACTTATTCATGAATGATGCTGAAAAGGCCTAAAGCAAAACTTAAACTTTCAACTTAAGTAATCCCCGAGCAATATAGCATCGAGCCCCGATGAGATACCCATCATCGTCATCTATATAGACAGTTTTAAACGTATTCCCTGGGAATACAAATAGTACCCAAGCCCCTTTCCCCTGGGGATTGGTAGCGGGGTTTCACTTGTCTCAAATCAACACCCCTGGGGTGTGCTTACTGTGTACGGATAAGCCTCCGCACTGGCCTACGGTTTCGCCGCCGTATCGGTCATGGATATCCTGTCGTGTCAGTCGTGGATATCCTGCCACGTCGGTGGGGTACCCTATCGAACCTCAAATAACAAAAGTATCAGGTGCTTTACATATAGTTATTCACCGTATAATTGTGCTATCTTATATCAGTTAGGCCCTATCAAATGTGATTCAATCTTGGATACATCCCTGGGATGTATCCATTCACTTGCATCACACCTGATGCTCTTATCTCTTTACTTCCTCATCCCCTGGGGATGGCTCATTCTAATTACTCTTATTGATGTCATGCACACACACTTTTCACAAACTCTTAAGCAATGAAAACATTTTGAATTGAATTCTATATCACTACATACATACTCTTGCAAAATAAAGTACATGTTCAAAGTGTTCCCTACCTCAAGTCTTTGTTTGATCAATGCATCAAGGTCCCACGTGGCTCCTTGTGCCCAAGCTCACACGTACCAGCTATGGTACCACATAACGTGTGAAACACATCACTAAAGATGTAATAAAGAAGGTCCAAGACCCTCCAAGAATCTTAAAGTCAAATTCAAAAGTTAACAAAAACTGGCACAGTCGATTAATCGAACTCAAAATCGATTAATCGAAATTCAATATCGATTAATTGATTCTCAAATCGATTAATTGAGATTCCCATTCGATTAATCGAAATTCTCTACTCTATCCAGTCGATTCTCAATTCGAGTAATCGAGTTTCCAAAATCGATTAATCGATCCCAAATCGATTAATCGAATTTCTAAATCGATTAATCGAACTCTCATTTCGATTAGTCGATTTCTCCAAGCTATTTTCTTTCCTCCACTGGAGTTTACTGTAGGTTCCCAGTCGATCAATCGATTCCCAATTCGATTAATCGAAATCCAAAGTCGATTAATCGAAACTCAATTCGATTAATCGAGATCGGGGTCCTCTGACTTTTCAACTTCTTGGACAATTTTGATTAATCGAAACTGCTAGATTCAGCCCCCTTTTGGCTGTTCTTCCCAATCTCTTCCCTTACTTTCTCTTCCATTTTTCTAAGCTCTTATCCCATATTTTAAACTATTTCTAACTACAATTTAACCCTTTAATCCATGCATTTCAACTACAAAAATCTTACCTTCAGTCAATCTCAAATTGATTTCAAATAAAGTGGTTGGAAAGGCTAGGGTTCCAGCTTTGGCTTGAACGAATTCTTTGCGTTGAATCGGCCTCTTTAGTGCTTGAATCCCCCTTCCAATCACCCACAATAACTCCTTGCTCAACCACATTCTTTACTCCTCTCTCTCTCTTCTTTACTTCTCTCTCAACAACCTAAGATAGAGATCTAGGGTTATTAAACCCTTTTATCTCTCTTCACACTTGTGTGTTGAGCACATGCACCGCGATAGGTGTATGCTACTTTGCATTTACATCATAAACCATCCCATCTCATCCGTTCATCACACTCTATGCTAACCATTGAACTCCTAATTGGTCAAACCTGTGACCAATCGGCACGGATCCTGAGGTCACTATTTAACGTGATTTTTTGGGATATTACATCCTCCCCACCTTGGGAATTTTCGTCCTCGAAAATAACCCAAAGGTGCGTAGGTCTGGGTTCCCCCCCCCCACACTCTCAGGTGAGGCTGTCCAGTTGACTCAGATGCATCCAGGTAATTACGAATATGAGCATGGAATGAAAATGTTACGAAAATAAAGAATTTATACAAAAATTGGATTTCTATTTATATTTGAAAATTTTTACAATGCCAGATAAGTTGGCGTACAAAAACTACAACTATACAATCATAACTCAAAAATAAATACAGAACTCATGTCGTCCCCTCGTCAGGCTGGTCGGGTGCTGGAGTAGGCTGCTCCATCTGAGTTGACGGTGCTACGGGGGCTGGTGGGTATGTTGGAGTTGGCTGTGACTGTGGTGGTGGAGACTGTGCGGGATAGGTAGTCGGAGGTAGCGGCGGCTGTGGCTGTGGCGTCTCTGTCGGCGGAGCGGATGCAGATGTGGAAGGAGCAGCGTCGATAGTGGCGGTGGTGGGATGGAAGACGGGACCTCTGTGGAAGGCGGTCCATCCCGTAGTCCACTCCTCCTCCTGAGCGAGGTAGCGGTGGTAGTCCGACAGGTAGATGTAGCGGAGGGTATGGAACAGAAGGAAGTCCATCCTCCGGTTCATCCGCTCGTTATTGGCCTCCATGCGAGCTAACACCTCCTCGATGGTGGGACCTGATGTAGCTGCGCGTCAGCTGTAGGATGATGTGGGTGTAGCGGGCGCGGAGTGAGCTGGCGGTGTAGGTGAGGTTGTGGTATGAGAGGTAGCCCTCTCCACTGATGGCTCGGCCGGGTGTGCCCCACCCACGGGTGGGTCTTGACGTGGTGGTGGGGGTGGTGGTGGTGCTACTGCTGCTGGTGCTGCTGCTGGAGCCGGACCCGGAGCCGGTATGGTCCGCTTCAACAAGTTGTAGCTACTGGTCCATGAAGACTTGGAGAACGTCTTCATGCAATCCGTAGCCCTCACCTCGTGAGGTGAGATAGTGTAGGAGGGATCGTTGGAGTAGCACTCCAACATGCTCGAGATGAGGCGAGCGTAGGACATCTTCTCCTTGGGCCGTAAGTTGCCCTTCATCAACTTTCCCTTGATGTACCTCATCCCTTCTAGGATGACCATGGTAGCATCAAACCATCGGCCACAGAAGGCCGCATAAAGTGCCTGTTGCACTTTGTCTACGCGCTCTGTATCGTGGCGCATCGGGTATAGGTTACACTTGATCACCGAATCAAGCATCCACATGTAGTGGGGAAGGTCAACCCTCTTGATGGAGGATCCCGACCCCTTTTTCCCGTTGGTCATACGGGTCATGATTTCCTCAAATCGAGGGTCCTCCTCAAAGGGTGGGAATAGGGTGGTTTCAGGGGTGAAATCGAGGTAGCACTCGAGCACCTCGTGTATGTGGCGACGTGTGATCGTGTATTCTCGACCCTCGATGGTGGTCTTGATCACGTCGTCAGTCGGGCCGTCCACAAGCCCTTGGTAAAATAATCTCACCAATCTAGGGTAGTAGGAACCCCAGATTGGTTTGAGAAGGTTGCCGAGACCGGCATTGTTAAGGTAATTACGAGCCCATTGGGTCTCGCCTGGTACATCGGGATTTGTAAAAAGGGTAGGGTCAATGAGGTACTCGACCTCAAAGGTCTTCGCGGCCCACCACTCATTAGGTTGTACCACGTTAGTGGGTGGCGGCGGCATGGGTGTCGATTCTCATGAAGACTCGCGCGAGGATGTGCTCGTCGAACCGGAGGTGGTCTTCGATGCCGACGGTGATGGAGTCCTCACCGGCGATGGGGTAGGTGGTGGTGGTGCGGCGTTCTTATGCCGAACCGGAAGCTTAGAGGTTGCCTTCTTCGAAGACAATCGGGTTTTAGGCGGCATTGTCGGTGAAATAGCAAAAATCTAGGTTTTACCTAACTCAAATTGAAAGAAAAGTATGAAATTAGGGTTTACCGTGGGTTTGAAGGCGATACAACTCGAATACGAGCCGAAAAACCAACGGAGATGCAACCCTAGGGCGTCGGATGGCTGGAGAAGAAGGAGAAGAAGAAATGCCCAAATCCAAAAAAAACTCAAATGATTTCGAATGGGGAGTGAAATCCCCAATTTTATATATATAGGCCCCGACTCGATTAATCGAAATCCAAAGTCGATTAATCGAGATTCAAAACTAGGTTAAGCCGCACAAAATCAATTAATCGAAATAATTTTGATTAATCGAAATCGTATCCGTTTAAAAATTCAAGTTTTAGAGCTCACTGGCGCGAGCCAGTCGATTAATTGAAATCCATTTCGATTAATCGAAATTTCAAAATCGATTAATCGAAATCGTGCAGTCCTTTCCAAATTTTCAGGATTCCTTAAGTTATTCGATTAGTCGAGCTATGGTTCGATTAATCGAAATCTAAAATCGATTAATCGAATTTCACATCGATTAATCGAAATTGTTCCTCTTACTTCAAATTTTCATAAGTCCCTTAAGTTATTCGATTAATCGAATTCCCGGTTCGATTAATCAAAATCGCAAATCGATTAATCGAAATCTCCTCGATTAATAAAAAAATTCAGTAATTCCCTCTAAATTCTTCTAACATTCCCAGTTTGTTCGATTAATCGATCATGCAGTTCGATTAATCGAAAACCTAAATTGATTAATCGAAACCAAAATCGATTAATCAAAATTTCATTATGTCTATTTTCTAACTCTCACTCAAGTTTGCAGTCACTGGCACATGCCAGTCGACTAATTGAACAAAATCGATTAATCGAAATTCCAAATCGATTAATCGATTTGAAATTCGATTAATCGGTTTTGCCCAATTGCTGCAAATTCTCAAGTTCTTTATTTATTTGATTTCTTTTGGCAGTGTATGACATCAAGTGATCCTTAGTTCTATAAAAACATATTCTCAAGGTTATGTGTATATAAAATTTTGTTCCCTTATCATACTTTGATCAAAACTTCCATTGAAATACAAGTATTGTTGAGATTCCACAAACATGCTTGTGGTTTACATTGGATTCTCAAGTCGTTGGAAACAAGGCTGGATATTGTTCTTTCACATCGGCCTCTCGTTCCCATGTAGCTTCTTCGTTCGGATGATTTTTCCATCGAACAAGCACTAAGGGGATCACTTTAGTGCGCAATACTTGTTCTTTTCGATCCAAGATTTCCACTGGTTCCTCTATCATGCTCATGTCCTCACACATCTCCATAGGTTGACTTCCTAACACATGAGATGGATCGTTCACATACTTTCTGAGCATCGATATGTGGAAAATGTTATGTACCTGATCAAACAGCGGTGGTAAGCCAATGCGATACGCAACTTCACCTACGCGTCCCAAAATTTCAAATGGTCCCACATAACGGGGACTTAACTTCCCTCTCTTGCCAAATCTCATTACGCCTTTCATAGGCGACACTTTCACAAACACGTGTTCACCCACTTTATAGTCGACACTAGTCCGCTTGATGTCGGCGTAACTTTTCTGTCTACTCTGTGCTGACTTCAGCCTTTCTCTGATTATTCAGATGACGGTGGCATTGTCTTCAAGTAGTTTTGGCCCTAAAATAAATTTCTCCCCTGTTTCTTCCCAATTGAGGGGTGATTTGTATCGTCGTACATACAGAGCTTCATACGGTGCCATGCCAATGCTCGTTTGGAAACTATTGTTGTATGCGAATTCGATCAACGGTAGATACTCATCCCAGTATCCTTGCATATCCAGCATGCACGCTTTGAGCATGTCTTCTATCACTTGGTTCACTCGCTCTGTCTGCCCATCAGTTTGAGGATGGAAAGCTGAACTAAAATCTAGTCGCGTTCCCATTCTTTCTTGAAACTTCTTCCAAAACTTGGACGTATATAGTGGATCACGATCTGAAACTATGTTGCTTGGAATTCCGTGTAGTCTTACAATCTCCTTCATATATAAGTCTGCCAGTCTTCCTGCCGTATACATAGTATTGTACGGCAAAAAGTGCACAGATTTGGTCAATCGATCTACGACAACCCAAATGGCATTGTGTCTCTTGGCAGTACGCGGCAATCCAACAATGAAATCCATCGAGATCGATTCCCACTTCCATTCTGGTATTGGTAAAGGCTGTAATAGTCCAGCAGGATGTCTATGATCAATCTTTACCTGCTGACAAGTCAAACACCGTGACACGTATTCGGCCATGTCTTGCTTCAAACCTCTCCACCAGTAGTTCTTTTTCAAGTCTTGGTACATTTTGGTGCTACCAGGGTGGATAGCATAATTTGACTTATGGGCTTCATCAAGAATCGTTCGTCTTAGATCGGCATTGTCCGGAATGCAGAGATGGACCTTGAACAATAAAGAACCATCTCCTTTTACTGAGAAGTCCGGCCTGATGCCCTTAATCACGTCTTGATGAATCTTTGTCAATGTCGGATCTTTCATCTGTAGATCATGGATATGCTCAAATATTACTGGCTTCACTGATATGTTAGCCAAAAAGGATCTTGTAGCTTTCGACTCAATGTTCGCATAGTAAAGTGTCAGGTCTTCCAATAATTTCCATCGGTGCATACCCAAAATCAAACAAGCCAACTGAGCTGAACTCTTTCGACTCAAGGCGTCGGCTACTACGTTCGCCTTGCCTGGATGGTACTGTATAGAACAATCATAATCTTTGAGGAATTCCATCCATCTGCGCTGTCTCATGTTGAGCTCTTTCTGTGTAAACAGGTATCTGAGGCTCTTATGATCGGTGAAAATTTCAAACGTCTCACCATACAAGTAGTGTCTCCAAATATTCAGCGTAAAAATGACTGCTGCTAGCTCCAAGTCATGAGTCGTGTAATTTTTCTCATGTTCTTTCAGCTGTCTTGATCCGTAAGCTATCACCTTCTTGTGTTGGTTGAGCACACAACCTAAACCATTGTATGACGCATCGCTGTACACTGCGTATCCTCCACTACCTGAAGGAATTGCTAGCACTGGAGCTGAAGTGAGTCTCATCTTGAGTTCTTGAAAACTCTTCTCGCATGCCTCACTCCACTCAAATCTTGAATCTTTGCGTGTCAGCTTCGTGAGAGGTCTCAATATCTTTGAAAACCCCTCGACGAAATGTCGATAATAGCCTGCTAAGCCCAAAAAACTTCGGACATCGATCACTGTCTTTGGTTGCTCCCATTTAACCACTGCTTCTATCTTTGCTGGATCTACAGTGACACCGTGCTTTGAGACAACATGTCCCAAAAAGCTAACCTCTTCTAACCAAAACTCACATTTGCTGAGTTTGGCGTACAATTGGTGTTCACGTAGCGTCTGTAGAGCAATCCTCAAATGTTCTTCGTGTTCCATCTTGGATTTGGAGTATATCAAGATATCATCAACGAACACTACCACGCAAGAGTCCAAGTGTGGTTTAAACACTCGATTCATCAGGTCCATAAACGACGCCGGAGCATTCGTCAACCCAAACGGCATCACAAGGAATTCATAGTGTCCATACCGTGTCCTGAAAGCTGTCTTTTGAATGTCCTCTGCCTTGACTCGCAACTGATGGTATCTAGATCTCAGATCGATCTTGGAAAAATACCTTGCTCCTTGCAATTGATCGAACAAATCATCAATTCTAGGCAAAGGGTAGCGGTTCTTCACAGTGAGTTTGTTCAATTGTCGATAGTCAATGCATAGCCGCATTGACCCATCTTTCTTCTTGATAAACAAGACCGGTGCTCCCCATGGAGACACACTCGGTCTGACAAACCCCTTGTCCATAAGCTCTTGCAGTTGTTCTTTCAATTCCTTCAACTCAGCAGGAGCCATTCTATATGGCGCTTTCGAAATAGGCTCCGTTCCCGGTGCTAAGTCAATGGCGAATTCCACTTCTCTCTCTGGAGGTAATCCAGGCAATTCTTCTAGAAACACGTCGGCGAAGTCTCGCACGACTGCTATCTCAGAAATGACATTCTTTTCTTCCTTGTCCTCTTTGAAGAAAGCCAAGTATCCACTGCAAGCCTTTCTGATCATTTTCTCACCTCCTTCTTTGAGATCGATTGGCATAGATGACGACCTCACTCCTTGAAACCGAAATGATCTTCTTGTGTTGGGTCTGAAAATGACGACCTTATTCTTACAATCGACTGTTGCACAGTGCTGTGCCAACCAGTCCATGCCAAGGATCACATCAAACTCTTGCATGTCCAATGGTATCAACCTTGCTTCCAACTCATGCACCTCTAGGTCTCGAATTGCTATAATGATGGATTTGCAAGCTAACTCCGTGTCCACTAACTCTCCAGTCAGAATAGACACAGATAGGACAAAGTCCAACACCTTTGGAACAATCTTCATCCTCTTGGCAAAACGTGGAGTGACGAATGAGTGGGTAGACCCTGGGTCTATCAACACTCTAGCGTCATATCTAACAAAGCATCCCTTCTCATATATAGTTAAAGTACCTATAGTATACATACATACATATAATAATTTACACATCAATTTACACCCCTAATTCATATATAAATTTAGTATTGAGAAAAAGAATCTATACAAATTCTTAATGCATACACCTTCTCTATCTAAAATTTTAATGAAATGGAAATTTCTTTAATTTAAAAGAGTCTCACCTTGGATGACGCCATGCACACTCCACCTTCTGACGGTGTATAAACTCTCCCAGAATGATCGACTTCCTTGCTTGAATGGGTCGTGGTGCTGCAACCGAAGCCGTCTTTCTTTTATCCGTCTCGGGGCAATCCTTGATCAAGTGGCCCACCTTGCCACATCAGAAACAACCCCTAGTCCCTGCTCTGTAATCCACCGTTCTATGAGGCTTGCCACACTTTGCACAAGTCTCTCAAGGCGCGGAAGAAACTATACGAGAACCCTGTGTGATAGTAGCGCCAGTAGACATGGCAGGGCTCTCATAGCGTAAAGGTCTCCCCGACGCAAGCAGTGGAAACCTCTGTTGGTGTTGTTGTTGCGCCGGCTTTCCGAAAGCCCCTTGGAACTGTGGTCTCTGATTTTGGGCCACGAACCTCGGCTTTTTATTCACCGGTTCGTAGTTCCCCGACCTTCCTTGATTATTTCCTCCTCTCTGTTGCTCTCTTTGTCTATACGTCGCTACCTCTTCATAGGTCCTCAGCTGAAATGGAGCTACGCTTCCCCTAACCTCAGGCTTCAAGCCTTGCTGAAACCTCTTGGATTTCATCACGTCGGTAGCGACATAATCCGGAGCAAAACAGGCAAGTCGTAGAAACTCCACCCCATATTCTCTCACTGTCATTCTCCCTTGCACTAACTATAGAAATTGTATCTCAAGTTGATTTCTTACTACTTCCGGAAAATATTGTTTGTTGAACTCCTCAACAAACTCCTCCCAAGTCCAGGGCAACTCCGGGGTCTCCTGAGCCCTAGTCCGTATCACGGACTTCCACCAAGGCCCAGCCTCCCCATCCAACATATAAGCTGCCCATCTCACACTCTCATCTTCCGTGCATGTCAGCAAGCTAAAGACTTTCTCCATTGTGTCTGCCTGCCCAGAAAATGAAGGAGGTCTCATCCTCCTAAACTCTGTAAAGGATGAGGGCACAGGCAGCGCAGGGCCTACAGGTGGTGTAGGTGGCTGCTGTTCTCTTGCTGCATGAGCTGCAAAGGATGCGGCCTGTTGTGCCATGGAAGCTGCCATAGTCTCCATAGTATGCATCATCCTTTGTCGCTCTTCTCTATCCTCTTGTCTCTCTCTAACTCTCTCTTGTTCCCTTTGATCTCGATCCTAACGATCTCGATCCTCTTCATCATGCTGTCGACTACTACTGCCCCCTGGGGCCTCAGTACCTCCTAAAGGCACTCTATTGGTAGGAGAGATGTAATCATCTCTACTACGTAGACTCCTCTGTTGGCCTCCCCTCGGTCGGCCTCTTCCTCTAGATGACATTTGCGGCTGCATTTGAAACTAAAGTTTCATTAGCAGAAGCCCCTATGTTCTGACCAAAAAGAGTGATTGTCAGAATTGCTAAAAGAAATAGCTTTGATACCAACTGTGACAGCCCAGATTTTTGCACTCCGAAACCCGTGCCATCAGCACAATCATCTTGACCGTGCCCCTTAGCTATGCATGGGACATTGGTATATCAAGCAATGAATTGAATTGAAATAGTAAATGAAGCTGTGGAATTAAGTTACGATATAAGCATTTCTCAAAATACAGTTCTACCCTCATGATTCTATATGAACGGAGAACCGATCCGAACCATCGATGATTGCTAATCATCCCAGATGGTTCGCCCAAAAGAACTATCCCAAATCTATGTATATACATTGTTTAATCAAAACAAGGCTTGACATACCAAGCCGTACAAAAAATCTCTCAAAAACCCTCAAAGCTGCACAACGGAGTCCTCTAGAAGAAATCCTCAGGAGGTGGCTCAAACTCGTCACCAGGTGCTAGGTCCGAGTCACTGGGGTCAGCGTCTCCTGAAGCCTCGGCAGCTGCAAGTAGTGAACCTGCGACGTATAGTCTATAGGGTGAGCTACATCCTAGCTCAATAGGGAACAGAACACAGTTGAACATATAAATTATCACTCACATATATTCCATGATATGCCATGCATGATGTGTCTATGCAGATACTGAATGAAAAATAGTTAAAAAGCATCACATTTTATTGGTATCTTACTCATGTCTTTTACTTATTCATGAATGATGCTGAAAAGGCCTAAAGCAAAACTTAAACTTTCAACTTAAGTAATCCCCGAGCAATATAGCATCGAGCCCTGATGAGATACCCATCATCGTCATCTATATAGACAGTTTTAAATGTATTCCCTGGGAATACAAATAGTACCCAAGCCCCTTTCCCCTGGGGATTGGTGGCGGGGTTTCACTTGTCTCAAATCAACACCCCTGGGGTGTGCTTACTGTGTACGGATAAGCCTCCGCACTGGCCTACAATTTCGCCGCCGTATCGGTCACGGATATCCTGTCGTGTCAGTCGTGGATATCCTGCCACGTCGGTGGGGTAGCCTATCAAACCTCAAATAACAAAAGTATCAGGTGCTTTACATATAATTATTCACCGTGTAATTGTGCTATCTTATATCAGTTAGGCCCTATCAAACATGATTCAATCTTGGATACATCCCTGGGATGTATCCATTCACTTGCATCACACCTGATGCTCTTATCTCTTTACTTCCTCATCCCCTGGGGATGGCTCATTCTAATTACTCTTATTGATCTCACGCACACATACTTTTCACAAACTCTTAAGCAATGAAAACATTTTGAATTGAATTCTATATCACAACATACATGCTCTTGCAAAATAAAGTACATGTTCAAGGTGTTCCCTACCTTAAGTCTTTGTTTGATCAATGCATCAAGGTCCCACGTGGCTCCTTGTGCCCAAGCTCACACGTACCAGCTATGGTACCACATAACGTGTGAAACACATCACTAAAGATGTAATAAAGAAGGTCCAAGACCCTCCAAGAATCTTAAAGTCAAACTCAAAAGTTAACAAAAACTGGCACAGTCGATTAATCGAACTCCAAAGTCGATTAATCGAATCTGATTCGATTAATCGATTTCCAAAATCGATTAATCAAAATTCAATATCGATTAATTGATTCTCAAATCGATTAATCGAGATTCCCATTCGATTAATTGAATCCCAATTCGATTAATCGAAATTCTCTACTCTATCCAGTCGATTCTCAATTCGAGTAATCGAGTTTCCAAAATCGATTAATCGATCCCAAATCGATTAATCAAATTTCTAAATCGATTAATCAAACTCTCATTTCGATTAGTCGATTTCTCCAAGTTATTTTCTTTCCTCCACTGGAGTTTACTGTAGGTTCCTAGTCGATCAATCGATTCCCAATTCGATTAATCAAAATCCAAAGTTGATTAATCGAAACTCAATTCGATTAATCGAGATCGGGGTCCTTTGACTTTTCAACTTCTTGGCCAATTTCGATTAATCGAAACCCAATTTTGATTAATCGAAATTGCCAGATTCAGCCCCCTTTTGGCTGTTCTTCCCAATCTCTTCCCTTACTTTCTCCTCCATTTTTCTAAGCTCTTATCCCACATTTTAAACTATTTCTAACTACAATTTAACCCTTTAATCCATGCATTTCAACTACAAAAATCTTACCTTCAATCAATCTCAAATTGATTTCAAATAAAGTGGTTGGAAAGGCTAGGGTTCCATCTTTGACTTGAACGGATTCTTTGCGTTGAATCGGCCTCTTTAGTGCTTGAATCCCCCTTCCAATCACCCACAATAACTCCTTGCTCAACCACCTTCTTTACTCCTCTCTCTCTCTTCTTTACTTCTCTCTCAACAACCTAAGATAGAGATCTAGGGTTATTAAACCCTTTTATCTCTCTTCACACTTGTGTGTTGAGCACATGCACCGCGATAGGTGTATGCGACTTCGCATTTACATCGTAAACCACACAGTCAGTCAAACTATCTCATCTCATCCGTTCATCACACTCTATGCTAACCATTGAACTCCTAATTGGTCAAACCTGTGACCAATCGGCACGGATCTCGAGGTCATAGTTTGACGTGATTTTTCGGGATATTACATTTCAAGCTTCTACATTTGAATGGTATCATTGCAACTTGTCTTGTATACGTGTTTGATCTGGTACCTCCGTTGTGTCTCTGATTAAGTGGCCATGTTAATGTAGCTTCGGGGCTTGATGGTCTTAGTTCAAGTGACCCTGTTAAGTTAGCTTAGGGGCTTGATGCTTCAGTTCAAGTGACCTTGTTAATGTAGCTCAAGGGCTTGACTTCTAGGTTCAAGTGACCCTATTAACGTAGCTCAGGGACTTGACCTGTCTCGTGTCAGTGACCTTGTTAATGTAGCTCAAGGGCTTGATTTCTAGGTTCAAGTGGCCCTGTTAACGTAGCTCAGGGGCTTGACGGCTTGACATTGAACTCATTTGTGAATTCTTGTTATACGTTCTTGTGACTTGCTTTGATTGACATGTTTCTAAGTTCTTGTTACGTTTTTTCTTGATTCGATATGCATTATTTTGAACATGATTATTTACGTTCATGAAAGAATATGCTTTGACATTATAGCTAAAGTCTTTATTTCTTTGACCTGCTTTTATCTATGCGTCAAGATCAATGAATGAGAATGCTTAAAATAAGTGATTTAGCTTTGTTATTCCCTTTTGAGCTTGGACTGTAGCTCATTCCCCGACTATTCGTCACAGCTGCAGGAGCTGATTTTGAAAGGGATCCGGAGCAGGAGGAAGACCCGGATTACAACCCTGAGGACGAGGAGGAACAGCCGGATGAGCTCTTTCCTTAGCTATTTTGGGTTGTGAGCTTGGATATATTTTTGGTGATTTTGTCATACGGTATAGTACATGTATGCAGAGGTTCCAAATGGGCAAGTGAATGTGGTTTTTTCTTGATCCTGGGGGTATACAGGGATCTGATTGTACCCTGAATATCCATCAAGAAAATAGTAATAGGCCTTGCCTGCTAGCTTGTCCAAGATTTGGTCTATGAAGGGTAGTGGAAAGTGGTCTTTTCATTGAGTTTTCGGTAGTCTATGCATACCCTCCAACCAGTGGTCTGTCTGGTTGGGATCAACTCTCCTGAATCTGCTTCAACAACTGTAATGCCAGATTTCTTGGGTACGACCTGGGTAGGTGCTACCCATTGTGAATCCAAGATGGGATAAATTATCTCAGCATCTAGGAGTTTGACCACCTCCTTCATCACAACCTCCTGCATGTGTGGGTTGAGTTTTCTCTGCATCTCTCTGGAAGGTTTAGATCCTTCCTCGAGATGAATTTTATGCATGCATACAGTAGGATTTATTCCCCCAAGGTCTGCAATGGTCCATCCTATTGCCTTCTTATGCCTTTTTAGTACACATAGTAGTTCTTTTTCCTGCTCGAGAGTGAGGGAAGAGGAGATTATCACAGGCAGTTTGGTGGTCTCCTAAAAAGGCATATTTCAAAGATTTTTGGAGCTGCTTTAACTCCACCTCTGGGGGACTGATGAGGGAGGGCAATAGGGGTGTCTGAGAGGGGGGTGGTAGGGGTAACAAAGTAGGCCTCCATGGATGGTGTTGTGCTGGTGGAGCTTCAGAAGAGACAAGTTTCACATGCTCGATCTCAGACGTGGAACCCTGCTCTACCTCTGTTTCTTTCCATACTTCGGCTAATTCATTACACCATTCCTTACCATGTAGCAGCATATTCACATTTTCCTGGACAACCTCATTTATTACATCAAGAGGAAAATAGTCCTCATCAGGATGAGGTTGATTGGCTGTGTTGTATACATTCAATTTGACCTTCATATTTCCAAATGACACTTCCATGATTCCAGACCTGCATTGAATACAAGCATTAGCTATAGCCAAAAAGGGTTTTCCTAGAATCACATGTATGGAGGTGGCATTCCTACCTGGTTCCATATCCATCACCAAAAAGTCAGCAGGATAAAAGAATTTGTTAAGTCCAACCAAAGCATCCTCGATTATCCCCACAGGTTTCCTTTCAGATCTGTCAGCCAGCTGGAGAACCACATGTGTGGGTTTTAATTTGCCTAAGCCCAACTTCTCGTATACTGAATATGGAAGCAAATTTACATTGGCTCCTAGATCTAATAAGGCTTTGTCAATGGTATGATCCCCAATGATGCAGGGGATGGTGGGGAGTTCAGGGTCTTGAAGTTTGGGAGGAGTTGCAATAGACAAGACATGCTTAACTTTTTTTGCTGAAAAGACTTTCTTGGATAGGTGTATCCTAGGCTGTCTTTTATGGGTGCACAGGTCTTTTAAAAACTTGGCATAGGCTGGGACTTGTTTAATGGCATTAAGTAAAGGCAAATTAATCTTTACTTACTTGAAAGTCTCTATCATTTCCTCAATTTTTTCTTGTCCTTTATCAAAAGGGGAAGGTGCTTGTAGTGCCTTAGGAAATGGCAAGTGTCGGATTGTTCCCTCACTTGCAGCCTTAGCCAATGGGGCCTCTTTCTTTAAATTTTTTTTTTTTTCTTGAGGATCCTCATTATCCTCTTTATTCACAGCTGATTGTTCCTGCAAGTCCACCATTGGTGGTCTTTGTTGTGTGCTGGTAAAAATTACTTCATTTTCTTCCTCCAAGTTCCTCACAGGCTCACAGCCCACTTGGTTTCTACTAACTTACCACTTCTCAAAGTTATAACAGATTTAGCTTTCTCATAAGTGGAGGAAACTTCACCCACTAAAAATTTCCTTTGTGGATTGTCCTGTGGTTGGCTAGGCAACCTTCCTCCCTCTCTCCTAGTCAGAGCATCAGACAGTTGACCAAGTTGGTCCTCTATCTTTTTGATGCTCTGGTTGTGAGAGTGCACAATTTAGGTTAAGGTGTTCAAGTTCTGTAATGAAGATAGAACTTGTTCCTCAAAGGATGGTGCTCTCACAGTTGGAGGGGGTGCAACTTGCTGCAAAGGAGGAGCTACAGGTTGGGCCATAGGTTGTTGATACTGAGGCCTTGGAGCATAACCTTCTCGTTAGGGCTGAGCATTTCTGTAAGGCATGGGCTGCTGGGGTTGCTGTTGCTGCTGGCTAGGGTATGCATCTTGTCTTCACCTCAGATTGGGGTGGTTCCTCCATTGATACCCAGCAGTAGGCTGCTGCCCATAAGACTGAGCTGCAGCCACATGCTCTGTTATAAAATCAGGAAATTGGTCAGCAGAAGGGCATTCT